>CAMZMU010000066.1:14838814-17438023 GCA_947311845.1 Poa pratensis
TAAGCATAGAATACTGCGGGCTGATTGTCACAGTACATCTTTAGTGGTTTGTCAATACAGTCTACCACTTTCAAGTCGGGTATAAATTTCTTTAACCATACCGCCTGCCCCGTGGCCTCATAACATGCTATAAATTCTGCATACATCGTGGACGCTGCAACTAATGACTGTTTGGAGCTCAGTCAGGCGAGTGCACACCTGTGCATACTGTAAGCTTCCAACAGCCGAAGCATATGGTACTGCTTTCATTCGATCGATCTCATATTGACTTGGGACATTGAAATTTCCCAAAACTGTCGCCCTTGACTATAGGAGCAGGTGAGGCTACTTTTATGCATATTATATTCTTTAGAACCTTTTCTAAATATGCCTTTTGTGATAGTCCTAGCACTCCATTCTTTCTATCCCGGTGAATTTCTATGCCCAAAACATATGAAGCTTCACCAAGATCTTTCATATCAAAATTTGAGGACAAGAATTTCTTTGTTTCTAGTAGTAGACTGACATCATTGCTCAAGCAGAATATCATCCACATACAGAATTAGGAAAATATATTTCCCACTTTTAAACTTTGCATAAATGCAGTTGTCCTCAACATTCTCTTTAAATCCAAAACTTTTAATTGTATTATTGAACTTTAAATACCACTGTCTAGAGGCTTGCTTTAACCCATAAATGGATTTCTTTAGCGGCATCCCATATGTTCCTTCCCCTCCATGAAAAAACCCTGGGTTGTTTCATGTAAACATTTTCTTCTAAATCTCCATTTAGAAATGCCGTCTTTACATCCATTTGATGCAACTCTAAATCAAAATGCGCAACTAGTGCCATGATGATTCTGAAGAATCCTTACATGAGACCGGAGAAAATGTCTCATTGTAATCTACCCCTTCTCTTTGCGTAAAGCCTTTTGCCACAAGTCGCGCTTTATACTTTTCAACGTTTCCATTGGAGTCATACTTAGTTTTGTAGACCCATTTGCAGCCTACTGTTTTGGCTCCTTTAGGAATTTCCTCTAAGTCCCAAACATTGTTAGAACTCATCGATTTCATCTCGTCTTCCATGGCTTCCAGCCACTTCGAAGAGTGAACGCTTCTCATGGCTTCTTCATATGAAGTGGGATCTTCTTCCATATGAACTGTTTCTGTATTATAAACTCTATAATCACTAGAAATAGCTGATTTCCTAGCTCTTTTAGACCTTCTGAGAGTCTCATTCTCTGGCACATCATGTGTCTCAACGTGCGACTCTTCTTCTAAATGTGGCTGTCGTCGCTCCCTTTCATGCTCAACAACGGGTTGAGTCGGCTCCTGACGGACAGGTTCCGAATCTTGCCTCGTTGTGGTCACGGGTGGAGTTACAACAGGTGCTTGCACCACAACCTCTGGGATTATCGGTGCAGGTACAACAGGTAGGGCGAAAAATGGCTCATGGATCATCGGAAAAGGTGCACACACCCTCTTCTCCTCAAGATCAATTTTCCGGCCTACCATGCTCCCCCTCATCATTTCGTCCTCCAAGAAGACCGCGTGTCTCGTTTCTACAAACTTTGTGTATCTGTCTGCACAGTAGAAACGATAACCTTTTGATCTATCAGGATAGCCAATGAAATGGCAAGTTACTGTGGGGTCTAACTTTGCAATGTGTGGATTAAAAACTTTTGCCTCAGCTGGGCTCCCCCAGACTTTCAAGTGGCTAGAGAAGGAACTTTCCCTGTCCACAACTCGTACGGTGTTTTGGGCACCGACTTACTTGGTACTCTGTTGAGAATGTGAATGGCGGTTTTTAACGCCTCCATCCATAATCCCAATGGCAGTGTGGAATAACTCATCATACTGCGCACCATATCCATAAGAGTACGGTTACGCCTTTCAGCTACTCCATTTTGCTGTGGTTCGCCCGGCATAGAATACTGGGCGACTATTCCATTTTCCTGTAAAAACCTTGCAAAAGGTCCAGGTACTTGACCATATGGAGTGTGCCGACCGTAGTACTCCCCCCCACGGTCGGACCTGACTATTTTAATTCTTTTATCATGTTGATTTTCAACTTCAGCTTTGAATATTTTAAATTTATCCAATGCTTCAGATCTTTCTTTAATTGGATAAATATAACCATATCGGGAGTAATCATCTGTGAACGTTATGAACGAGTCATAACCATCCACACTTTTCACCGGAAATGGTCCACATATATCAGTGTGAATAATTTCTAGTGTCGCTGTGCTTCGGTTTGCACCCTTTTTAATTTGTTTTACGTATTTTCCTTTTATGCAATCTATGCATTGTTCGATATCTGAGAACTCTAACGGAGGAAGAATATCATTTTTAACGAGGCTTTCTATTCTTCCCCTCGAAATATGGCCTAATCGACAGTGCCATAACTTCGAAGAGTCATGAGTTCGCTTTCTTTTCTTTTGTTCTTTGTTCGACAAGGGAATTTGTTCATTCACATTACTCACAGAATGCACTTTTTCACGCAAGGATAACAAATAAAGCTTATCATGAAGTAAAGCAATACCCACACAAGCATCTTTAAACCATATGGCACACTTGCCATGACCGAAATAACATTCATAACTGTCTTTATCCAAACACGATACACTTATTAAGTTTCTGTGAATCGAAGGAACAAATAAAACATCTCTAAGCATAATATTGAAACCATCAGCTAGCTCCAAGGAGATGTCGCCAACAGCTTCAACTTCTGCTTGAACTCCATTTGCGACTTCAATGTGTCTTTCGCTTCTTTGCAAAGTCCTTGTCGAATGGAATCCCTGTAAAGAATTTGCAACATGAACAGTTGCACCTGAGTCAATCCACCAAGTAGATTTTGAAAACTGTGTATACAGGGATTCATTTACAAAAGAAACTGTGTCTACCTCTCTTTGCCATTATCATCTTGAGCCAATCTGGGCAATCTTGCTTGAAATGCCCTTTCTTCTTGCAGTGGAGGCATGTTCTTTGTCCACTTGCTGATACTGCTGGGGACCTTTGCCATGTGGCTTATACTGGTGGGACCTTTGCCATATGGCTTTGAAGGGGAACCGTAGTTCCTGTTCTTGTTGTCCTTCACAAGTTCAAGGAGCCCCCATTCTGGGACTTCAGCCTTTCCTCTTCTTGCGACAACATGGCAATGGTCTTTTCAATGTCCCATTTTTCAGGTGACACATTGTAATTGACAACAAATTTTCAAATTGTGGCAGTGAAGCCATCACCAAGTGAACTATGAGTGCAGGCTTGAGCTCCAGATCAGCCTCCATGGACTTAAGCTTAGCAGCCATGTTGCTCATTCTGAGAATGTGCTCCCTTATGCCATGTGACCTCCATGATACTTTTCTGTCACCAGCTGTTTTAGCAGCTGGGTAGCATATGTCTTTGAAGAACCAGTAAACTGGCTCTTTATCTTTTGGAGATACTCTCCCACGAGGTACACTCTTCAATTGAGCCCACAATAGCGTTCTCAACTGTGTTCTTTATAATGCCATGCACTTTTTGTTGGTGTTCACCCACTTTTGGTTCTCTAGGGTGTATCCCATCTCTACTGGAGCATGGTCCCTCAACTTTTTCTGCCAAGCAGATTCATCATCAGTTGTCTCTCTTACTGGCTCTGCTGGCTGACTGGCTGTGGAGCATCACAACCCAGTCACCTCAGCGCAAAAAAGCCAGTTCAACTTTCTTCCACCACTCAGCGTAGTTGTCACCCCTGAGCGTCGGAATGTCCTTGAGGCAACTCATCAGGTGAAAACTTCCTGAAACCACAAGGATATGAGATAACAAAAAACAATTGCATGTATTAATCCAACGTTGGTATAAATTAAAACATACAACCGTTTGTGCAATTAAAACTATATTACCGTTGGGCAATAAAAGAAATAAATGCACCTTTAAACACATAATAAAAAATCATGATCATGCTATTAACAACGTTGGTCATTTAATAACAAATCATAATCATCTTAATATCACTTTAATCATGCTTTTAATTCTCACTTTAAATCATGATAATGCTATTAACAACGTTGGTCAATTAATAACAGAATCATAATCATCATTAATATCACTTTATCATGCTTTTAATTCTCACTTTTATCTATTTGCAGCGGAAATTGAATAAAATTCATAAACTTTTATACTTTTAACAAGTATTTCTTTTCTTTCTTCTTTGTTTCCTAAACAAAATTTTCGTTGGATAAAATTGAATAGAAAAACAGAATGAAAGAATAACTAACTATGCTTCTGTAAAAAAAATAACAGAAAAAATTCTGTTCTGTGCGAAAAACATGCGGCCCACGGCCCTTTTGCTATCTGTCGCCCGCGGCGACGCAGCCGCCGCCCACGCCGGCCCACGGCCTGCTTCTTTCGGCCCGAGGCCTGCTTTCTGGCTAGGGTTCCCGCGGCGCGATCCTGGCCGTCGGATTCAATCCGACGGTCCAGCGTGTTTTTCGCCCGAACAAAACCACCCGGGCGCCAGCCGCCGGGCCAAAACCCTAGCTATTTTCCCCTTCACCCGCGCCTCTGCTTCTCGATCCCGCGCGACGGCGGCTGGCCGCCTCGCCGGAGACCGCGCCGGAGACGCCGGAGGCGGCCGCGCCGCGCCCAACCTCCTTTTTCCCCTCCTTTTTCTTTTCTCTCCTGCCCTCGCGTACGCTCTCGCGCGCTGGCGGCGGCCCGTGGTAAAACACGACGGCGATGGCACGCCGGTGGCCGGCGGCCGGCGACGACCGCAAGCCCCCACCGCGCTCCTTTTCCTTTCCTTTCTTTTTCTTCCCCAAAAACAGAAACCCGAAGGCCAAATTCGTGAAGAAACCGCGGCGCCTCCCCTGCCCCCTTGCCGGCGTGTGCGTGCACCCGAGGGTGAGCGCATCACCGTCAAGTGGCGCAGGTGGCGGTGCCCTTTTCCGGCGACGCGCCGGTGAGATTCTTTCCTTTCCCCTCTTTTTCTGTGTCTAGGGTTAGGGTTTTCTTTGCTTTTTCGAGATCTTTTCTTTGCCCCGAGGGGTGGTGTTCTTCGTCCAGTCACTCGGCATGCCGATGCGGACTTGGATCGAGAGGAACGGGCGCGGCCGAGATCGGCGGCGCACTTTGCCCGTGAGCCCGAGGGCTTCCGGTGAGTTCTTTGCTTTTCTTTTTCAAACACTACCGAAACAAAAATTAGGATCTTTTATATGCTCTGATACCATTGTTAGATCCATATAAAACCTTGTATCGGTAGAACTAGGTGGAAAACGTGTAGGTGAGTGAAAACAGTGAGATGGAGAGATAGATCGGGGCGATACCTTCGCTGTGACTCGATGAACTCGAGCCGGAGGCCATGGTGGTCGACGGCGTGGGCGTCGGAGCGGTGGCGGCGCAGTGGTGCTTCCCGCGAGCACTGGGCTAACCCTAATCGGAAGGGGGTGTCGGTGGGGTGGCTGGCAACACGGTCAACCTCGTACTGTGTGCCTTGACCCCCCACCTCTTTATATAGCGCATGTCACAGGGGCCCACCGTCCATAAACAGAAACGGACGCCCCCGATTAGGGCGCAATCAAGGGGATCTGGAACCGTTGGGCTCATTGACCAGGAGATCATATCTAACACCAAGGTCTCAAACCTTACTCGATCACGGTTGAAGCGTCGAACAAAAACTCGTCGAGTCCGAGCTTTGAATCCATGGGACCAAAACATGCAGCGCATATTCTCAAATGTCGGTCACACACAAACGAAGGGTGATGCCACAGTTTAAGGCCGGCAATGGGTCGGGTATTGGGCGGGTTGACCTATTCCAGACCCATGCCCATATAACAAATGGGCGAGGGTCTCTGCCCATGACCCTGCCCATGGGTCAGATCTCAGACCCATGCCCGTACCCGACGGGTCACCCGACCCGATGGGCGACCATCGGGTCTGTAGGGAGCACATCACTATATAATATTATAGCATTTCAAACAGCAAAATAAGCACAAACAACAAATAGTGATGTCTGATTGCTCACACAAACACAAACAACAAATCAAGTTCCCAAGAAACAACAAATAGCAAAATAAGCACAAACAGCAAAATGATCAAATTCAGTACATCAAATACAAATATCTGATTGCTCACACAAACACAAATAACAAATCAAGTTCCCAGGAAGGAAGCACTAGTGATGTACTGATGTTCCGAGACACAGATAACTAAAATAGCTACATAAGTATTACATCAATCAGCTCCGGCAATTTCAACATAGCTACTTAGCTAGCTAGCAGTAGCAGCCAGCGACTAGGCAGGCTAGCAGCCTGCTAGCTAGCAGCAGCCAACGACTAGGCTTCGCTGCGGCGGCGCAACGGAGTTGCGGCTTGGCGGAGCAATAGAGCGGCGGCAGTCAAGGTCGGCGCCGCCGTTTTTCTTCCGGGAGAGGGAGGGGAGGGGAGAGCATCGTGAGAGACTGAGGGATTGCGGCGGGGAGAGGGAGTGCGGACGGTTTAATTTGGTCAGCTCGAGTCTCACCTAGGATTAGTGTAGTGCGGTGCAGGGTGGGATTGTTGGGCTGGGCTGGACAGCCTGTGTTGAATGAATTGGTAGTATTCTAGTGGGCTCTGGTCTTTTCTTACCTTGGGACCCCACATGTCAGCTAATCGGGTTGCCCATCGGGGCGCCCATGGGTAGACATGTCTGCCCATACCCTACCCACGACTAATCGGGTCGCCCATGGGCGAGACCCATGGGCGAACATAGCGACCCATACCCTGCCCATTAGGGTCGGGTGCCCATGGGCGGACGTGCCCATGGGCGGAATTGCCGGCGTGACCACAGTTCTTCATTCGGTGAGACACCAGGCGCACCCTCGCGCCACGGTCAAAATACACACAGCTAACATCATAATTCATAGGGACCTAGCATACCTCCGGTTGAGGATGGAAGCAAAGGGACCGGCAAAAAACACAAGAAACTTATCTGTCTCGGGGTGAGGAGATTTTGCACCCGAGCACACCTAGTCCTGAAATCTGGAGCGTGCAAATACCTTCGAGATTGTGGTCCTGGTCTTTATCGGCATGTGCTTGGTCGCAGTAAAAACTGGGGGCTGCTGTGAATCTCATCGGCTAGCCTGTACTGCAGAGCCCATTTATGACCTGATGGTCCAGGTTTCACGGCCCGACCAGATGGATTGAAACGGGGAAGTTTTTTTTTACTCAAAACTCCAACCTCGTTCTCATGAGGTGCATGAACAAACGGGGAAGTTTCTTGTCCCGTAGGGACATGACGACAGGGATTCGTGGTCTTGATTACCTATCATGTATTGATTTACATGTGTTTGAGGGGTTCTGTTATGGGATTTACAAGCAAATGGAATAAACACGGAGATTACTGCTAACAGAACAGCCTTTGCGGCTCCCACGCGGCCGCGACTACGCCGTCGGAGAAGCGGAAGAACGTGACCACGGTGCGCGCGGCGACGTTGGCGAAGCACTCGCGCCAGACCAACGGCAGGAGGTTCGCGAGCACGCGCGCACGGCTGGCGCACCGTGAGCACGTAGGCGATGGCAATATGACGGTGGAAGTGCGCGCTCCAACAGCCATGGAGGACCATGGAGTCCCACTCCATGCCGTCGATGGCCTCCGCCGTCTACGCCGGGTCTATCCGCATCATCGCCTTGACAGCCCTCCTGTACCGCGCCTTGACGTAGATGTCCAGGACACCAGGCAGTCGTTGCCGGTGAGCGTATTGGCCGTCCTCACGGCGGCGTCCAGCTCGTAGTCCGTGTCGAGCTCATACTCCTCCGTCGTGTCGCCGGCGTCGTACTCGGGCACGGCGTGCTCGAGCCTGAGCAGGAGCGGTCCTTGAAGCGCATCGCTTCGGCCTTCTTCTCGTACACGGCGCGCAGCGCGGACGCCGGCGCTCGCGGACGCGGCCGGCGGCCAAGGAACCCCACCGCCTCCTCCACCCTCTGGACGGTCTCGTCTCCTCGCACCACCACCTCTTCGATGGCGTCGCGCACCTGATCCACGCGGTGAACGAAGGTGACCGCGCCTCGATGTGGGTCGGGTTCGCCGGGAGTTCAGTGGCCTCCCACGAGGCAAGACACCAGGGCAAGGCGCAGCGCCGCGAGGAGCGGCTCGGAAGGGGCGACGGCGCGGTCGATGCGCGCGCGCCGGGTGCTCATAACCACGGACTTGGGCTGGAGGTTTGAAGAGGAGGACGGCGAGGCGGTGGACTGGCGGTCACCGATCGCGTCGATGGCGGCTTCAGCCTCGGCGTCCTCCCGGTCCATTCCGTCTTCACCATCTGTACCGGGATGGATAGACGCCATTGACATCATTTAATAACTATAGACAGCAGTGGGCCACGAGCGGACGAGTCTGATTTTTACCATGGTAGAAACGATGTGAAGGAAATAGTGGATACAGATCTTGATGAGATTGTGGGGATAGGATATCAGGAGCAGGTGTGCTCGAGTGCCGAAATGGATTTCCGATCTGTCTCGCCTGTTTTAAGGTACTTTTTTGATTCATTCAACCGTTCATTCTTTGAGACCGAGCGATAGCTCGAGTGGCATTGGGTGCTGGTGAGCACTCAGCCCGGCCAGAGTTCGACTCCTACGGGAGCGAATTTCTGTGCTGTCTCACCGCTACACTGTTCACCTGCGCACTGTAGCAGCACTGTTCTCTGAACAGTGTAATAAATCGCAGGTGCCTCTCTTCGTCCCCGTGCCACAGGCGAGGTCGACGTGCCCGTCGGTCCCGGAGCGCTGGTCTTCGGATAAGTCTCTCAGGACGTATTAGGGATATAGGTTGTAGGTCTAGTTTAGACATATAGGTGGGGTGTGCGTGTGTGTGTGTGCGTGTGGTGTGCGTGCTTGTATGTCTGATCAGATACTACAACTTGTATTCTCAGGAGAGGACTCAAAAAAAAAAAAAAAAAAAAAACCGTTCATTCTTTTGGGGGATTCCGCCTAAGAGTTCCTAGCCCAGCCGCCTACACTTTCTCTAATTGGGCCTGGCCCATTTGCTCGTGCGCGAATCTTTTTCCTCTGTTTGGCTGTTTCTTCTGTTTCGTTCCGTTTTCTGTCGCTTTAGAATTGCCGTCGCTCCCGAGCTTCTGGACAATGACATGTTGGTGCAGTATTAAGCATTTAGAAAATTATTTTTTGATCTGAATATTTTCAAAATCTGAGCCATTTTTAATATTGAAACCATTATTAAATTCGGAACCATTTCCAAATTTGGAACAGTTTTAAAAAATGAACAATTTTTAAATTTGGATCCATTTTCAAAATAGAAGCATTTTTAAAAATGAACAATTTTTAAATTTGGAACCATTTTAAATTTGGAACCATTTTCAAAATGGAACCATATTTAAATTTGAAACCATTTTAAAAAAATGAAATTTTTTCAAATTTGGAACCATTTTCAAAATGGAATAATTTTTAAATTTGGAACCGTTTTAAAAAATGAACAATTTTCAAATTTGGAACCATTTTTAATTTAGTACCATTTTAAATTCGGAACCATTTTTAAATTTAGAACCATTTTTTTAATTTGGAACCATTTTTAATTCAAAACAATTTTTAAATTTGGAACCATTTTAAATTCGCAACCATTTTTAAATTTGATACCATTTTTATAATGAAACCTTTTTAAAAAATGAACAATTTTAAAATTGGAAACCATTTTAAATTTAAAACCATTTTTAAATTTGGAACCATTTTAAAATAGAACCATTTTCAAATTTTAAAATAGTTCCAATTTTAAAACAAACGAAAACAAAACAGAAAAGAAAAAACGGAAACGAAAACGAAAACGAAAAAGAAAACGAAATAGAAAAACGAAAAAAGAAAAATAAAGAAAATCGAATAAGAAGAAAAGAAAAGAGAAGAGAAGAAAAAGGAAAGAGTACGTACGCTGAACCATGCGATGGAAAGATTACGTGTGTACGTGACCCGATCGTCGAGGATGGCTTGCTAGCTTCCCTTCACAATTTTCTTCAAACAAATTCACATTTTTGAACGATCGACTGTGTACGCGAAACTAATTGGGCCCGGCCCAGAAAAGAAGGCTTTAGGCGGCGCTCGCCCTATGCGACGCTAACGGGCGCCGCATAGGTTTTGCCTCTGGCGGCCCGACAGGCCGATTCAACTAATATACATATATGCAACGGATTCGACCCAACGGCCCAATTCTACCTTATCAGGCTTCTCTGTCAACAGCAGCCCATGCCAAACATGGTTTCCCTACTCTCGCAGTTTTGGTGGGGCATCTATTTGCCGCTTGCTACCGGACCGATTCGCTCCCCGTGACCCCGCCTGAAACACTACCTTGATGGGCACCTTGGAATGCAGCCCAAAAAAATGGTAATGTTATTTTGCAATCTTAAAATGATTAGTATTTTATTTTAAAAATAGTTTAT
The DNA here is from genome assembly GCA_947311845.1 of Poa pratensis. Taxonomy (NCBI): domain Eukaryota; kingdom Viridiplantae; phylum Streptophyta; class Magnoliopsida; order Poales; family Poaceae; genus Poa; species Poa pratensis. The sequence goes on from CAMZMU010000066.1 coordinate 14,849,186, forward strand.
TAATGGTAAAATATATTTTGAATATGTTAATATTAAAAAAACTTGAATTTTTTAATACTAGCGAACATTTTTTAAATCTCACAAAGTATTTCTAAGCCCTATGAACAATTTTAAACCCCACATGAGTAGTTTTTAACAACCGTGAACAATTTGTAACTGCTGAAATAATTTTTAAATCTCATGAAAATATTTGTAGACCATGAACATTTTTGCAAACTATCATGAACTTTTTTCAAACATCATGAACATTTTTAAAAATCAAAAGAAAAACGAAAAAAGAAAAATAAGAAAAAGGAAAAGAAAAAACAAACAGGAAAAAAAACCAATAGAAGCTCGAAAAACCGAGTAAAAACTAGAAAAAAACCGGTCATAAGTTTCTAGAAACTTTCCAAAACCGGTAAAAAAAATACAACTCGGCCGGCCCAAGCTGGTGGTGGCCTTTCTTATTGCGGAGCTCGTGTGGTTGGAGCCAAAGGTGTCGGAGAGGAACCGATGGAATCTTCGTAAATATGGCATTTTTTCTTCTTCCGCGAGCCTGTCGCTGGCGGTCAAGGATCAAAACTTCTCTCCTCTGGTCGATGTGATATAGAAGAGCGAGGATTCGACGTTGTTGGCTACTGTGAGACGGACCTGGATCAAGGGAGCTGCAAAGCTTCTCCCTAGTGCATCCACGACAGTTCTACTTTAGTTCCGTCTACGATGGTCGAAGGACGAGCACTCCCGCCTTCGGCGTTGGCTTCTCCTGGCCGGCTGCAGATGGCTTTCTCCAATCTCCAGGCTGCTACGCCAAAAAGGTGGCCCCTCTGCTCAAGCACCGTGTGCTCCCGCCGCCCCCATACCAAGTGGTCAGTTGTGTTGTGATGCTCTGACATTAGTGCGGTGGAGGAGCTCGACTCGATTGCTTTTTCATTTTACATCCGGGTCTTTTTGGTAAAACGGGAGGACATGCTTGCAGTCTCTTGTTTTCTTTTGGTCGTCTATGTATTCTGTAACTCCACCGACGATGGGGCAAAAAAAAAGTGTGCACATAAACCTCCTCGAAACAGGCTTTACGCCCCGATTTATAAATAAAGAAACCGTCCACAGTCATACAAGATTCAAGAACAAGTTCAGAACGAGAAAACAAGGTCCGCTGGGGCCACAACTCAAACAAGCTTGAAAACTAAGCAGAACGGATCAGTTCTAGGCTTTTTACGGAAAATAATCCTATGAGACCAGGTCTATTCTCCTCTCAATTTAGACCCACTTCGGAACATGCCACGTGGAAATACGAATCTCAAAGCAGCTCTTCTTCTCCGTCGTTCCTTCCCCAAATCTCAGCGGATAGGAGGCAATCGAACATCAACGTCAATGAAAATCGAAATTAATAATGCTTCCTTTGTCTCGTGAATCAGAAAAAGAAGAGGATCAAAAGCAATTCTGCATGCGACCATGCCCATGGACTATTGATCCCAAATTCCCAATGTGCATGTAGCCGGTTCTTCCCAATCAGCCATGATAAATTACGAGTATATTTGTGACGCGGAGGAGTTGCAGGCTCATAGGTCGTGGCGCAAGCAGCGGCAAGACGGGGGAAATTGTGCGAGTTGCGAGTTCATAGCATGTGCGGATGCCACACGTTCTTTGTCTCCTCACGGAATGGAGAATGCCGCTTGCCGCTTGCCGCCGGCCACCGAGATCGCGGCCACCAGCGTCGTCATGGAGAGAGCTCTTTTGTGCGCTGCTTTTGTCGCGGTCTAGGTCACCGACTGGTCGGGGCTGGTGGTGCAGCGAACATACGCAGACGCCGGTACGCCGCCGACCCGACTTCATGCCATGACGGCCACGGCCACAGAGGAATCGGGAATAGATTGGATCAACATAGTGATGCTTCAAGATCTGTGCTGCCACATGTCGTTGTCCGGAGTGGGTCTAAATTGAGAGGAGAATAGACCTGGTCTCATAGGATTATTTTCCGCTTTTTACCGCGTACCTCGAACACTTCTAGCCAATTGAAGCATGAACGTGCATGTAGCTTGCTGGTTAACTATGACTCCACAACCGATCGAAAGCCTAATTTTGTACTACTACAGTGGACGGACGAGGATACCAAAATCTTGGACTACAAATTCGTCCTAATCGTCCTCAATTTCTCCCTGCAAGCAAGCACAGTACGGAGCTAACTAGCAAAAGCTTGAGATTTCCACCCTGCAGGCGTGCCGGTCCGATGATCCACCCATCGTCTTGCCCGGCGCCGCACGCCGGCTGTGGAACGCGTCGCGGCGCTTCCTGATCAGGATCTCGATCTCCCGCCTCTCCTCCCTTGCCATATGCTGACATCGGCACTCGGCGCTGCAGAACGCTTGCTCTCCCCTGCAAAAACAATCCTAAGAACCGTAAGAACCTTAGCTCAAGCCAAGTAACAGCAAGTAGATCAAACGAGGAAGATGGTTAATCTAACTTACTTGTACACGAAGACGTCCATGTCGCCGTCGATCTTCCTGCAGCAGCAGAGGCAGTACTTCAAGAACTCCAGCCCCACGAACGGCCGGGCGCCCAAACTCTCCTGGCACTTGGACGCGCTCGACGCTGGCGATGACCTCACAAACGACCGCCTGAGGACGGCCAGCGATGGCCGTTGTCTCGGCGACGACTGTATGATCAGTCGGAGCCCCACGGGCTCGCCGGAGTCCGGCATTCGTCGCGTCGTCGTCTGATCCGCCGCGGCGTCCTCGATTTGGAAGAGGCTAGGCGACCTCGAAATCATGCCAGCGAGATAGTAACAATTTTTAGACAGCGATACCAGCGCGCGAGAAGCTCGCAGTTCTTATGCGTGCTGGATCCTTGAAACCGTAAGCAGTTGCAGAGAGAAGAACGTGAATGGCTGGCGAGATGAGACGAGAGTTAGTGAGTTGGTTGATGGTTATATAGATGGCGATGCCAAGCTTACAAACACGCGTGGTTTTGTTTAATTAATCAGTCTCCGTCAGTGCTAAAAAGAAAGGTTTGTCCGGACCTACAATATTCGCACGCATCCTACCTATATAAAATATACACATGAAATATATGCGCGTCGACAAGTAGATTCCATTCCCGTTATCGGTTTCAAGTTTGGTCGGCTCTAACTCCTTAATTTTGGATCCAAACTCGCAAAAATATTTGACAAATTTTGTCAAAATCATCGCACTCAGTCATCCATTTAAATTTCCCTTTCACGAGTATACGAGTATCATCCTTCCGAACAATTTTCATGTTTTAACCTTTTTGTTTTGACGGACTTAAATATATTTCTTTTCCAATCTTCAAATTTGTTGTATTTAAATCTGTGAAAAAAAAACTCTGACATATTTTAAAAATTTAAATCCATGTATTTGATCCAAAAATTTATCTTTTAAATCTAGCCAAGGGTAGCACTTTTATTACCTACCTGTCATGCACAAATTTTTCATGAACCAAATTATATACCTACAATCTCAGTTAATAACTCATTTTACAAAACTACGTCACATACCAATACAACATGCCCGGCGGTGGTCAACATAACCGTCGTATCCATTGCTGATATCAGCAGCTGACGTTATCAGGATCCCACTTGCCAGCCTTTTAATATTTTGAAAAAATGATTTCAATAATTATTAAAACTCTGACACTGGGTCCAGGTTGTCATAATTTAAAACTTTCCTAACAATTTCACACATTTGTCCAATTTTGTAAATTCAATAACTTCTAATCCGTGATCCATAAAAATGTGATCAGTATACCAAAAATATTTAGACAAAAATGGATTATATCTATTTATGTTCAATTCATGCACTAACTTTTAGTTGGAAGAAACCGAATATTTTATCTATAATACCAATTATGTTACCATATACCGTGAAAGTTAACTATCAGTATTCTAATTCCGTATGTATATATATACATATAAACTTTATGTACATGACCATATTTTAGAAGGAACAATTTACGCACCGTCGTAAAATACACTTCAAATTACGCAGCAAAATTAACATCACGGGCGAAATTAAACATTCCAATTTGGTGAATATTTGGATACAATCTGAATGAACTTTATCTAACTACGAAGTCACAATTAACAAATGCTCATACCATGCATTATCTAACTATGGATTTAAATTAAAAAATTATGTCGAAATACAAGCATATTTGAACATTTTAATTCACTAAATATTTAGACATACTCTAGACGAAAAATTCCAACGGATTTCAACATTTTTCGAATTACAACAGGTGCGGCGTGTCGCCGCACCAAGTTCCACTAGTGCTACACATGGCGCACGAGGATGGACGGTCTGTGGAATTGCACTGTTGGGCTTTATGGGTATCACACTGCCACATTAGTAGTGTAGATAACACTAGTGAGTGACACTCTGAGTCCGCCGCACCAAGTTCCACTAGTGCTACACATGGCGCACGAGGATGGACGGTCTGTGGAATTGCACTGTTGGGCTTTATGGGTATCACACTGCCACATTAGTAGTGTAGATAACACTAGTGAGTGACACTCTGAGTCACGCATTGCATGTGGACGCTGTCTTTGTCGCTGAACACAGAACAACGACGTGTCCGGCCGCATATAAATAATTCAAGCTGTGTGCTCCAGTGACTGACTACGGGGGAGATAAGAAGCCAACGGTTATATTTTGCTCTTAGTTAATCATTCCCACATTAACACCTAACGGCGTACCCGGTGTCGAGCGAATCGCTCAGACCGGGGAGTCTCGTTGTCGAAAAGCGAAAGGCGCCCGCTGAGCGATATCTCGGCCGGATCCCCAATCCCGACTCCTTCCTGCGACACAGATCCAGTTTCCTTCGAGATCATACAAATGTTGCATTGAACTAAAAATATTTCCCGCTTTTGTTTCATTGAATAAAAAAAGGTTCGATCATAAATAGAAGAAAATAATCTGCGGCGAGACCTCCTTGAAGATTGCGTAGCAAAATAACTATACTATTGAAGCTTTTTTTTTGCAGTAGGCTAAAAACATACAAAAAACATTGAAGCATTTCTAGAACAACAATGTGGCCAAAAAATAGACTATGTAGCAAAATCTCAAAGTGACGCCGTACTGGTAGCAACACGGAGCATCGTTGGTACTTGGTAGTAGCCTCGGCCACCGTCGGCAGCGGAGCTGCCCAAACGCTTGCAGCATCGCGCACCCCGGTTGGTAGCATCGCTGCCCTCCGCGGGTAGCCTCGGCGACGGTCGTCGGTAGCATCTCCCCCCTCCGCCGCGGCATCGGCAATGGTTTTGAGCGCGGAGGGCACCGCCACCTAGCTATAGAAGAGGCTGACCATGGGTGTGGGCAGCTGGCTGCACTAGGGATCACCATAGGTCTTGGAGAAGATCTATGACGACGACATCGACGCAGTATCGCTCCTAATTAATGCTAGACTTCTCAACTCCCACGCCCTCGTTTCCTCTCCCAATCTCCTCAATCACCGCCCTGCGCCCTGCCTTTTGCACTTGTATTGGATGAATTTAGAACTATATATTTGTTATGTTTCTATGCACCTTACGTTGGCCTGCAGCCGCTGCATTAATGTTATTTTTGTATTACATAGTGATGTTATTTTTATATTCATAATACATAGTATATCATGTTGAGCTTTTGGGTGGGTTTACCCGTGGGTTTTGAATACCCACGTGGGTGCAGGTATGATATAAAATTTATACCCAGATGTGGGTGTGGGTGCTGGTGTGGTTAAAATTCAAGGACATAGGTACGGGTTTGGTCGAGCTCTACGCACACCCAATGGGTGCGGGTGCCATCAGGAAGTATGACTGACCCCTACATGCCCCTCCCTGTTTCCGCCCATCACCACTAAGGCACTAAGTCAACGGTTTCATGATGTTGTATCAAATTGCCACCACCACCAAGTATCTACACTACTATTAAAAGAGCGAACATTTTCTTCCGTACAGCCACCCCACCAAACGTACACAGAAGAAAATTGACGAATCGCAGCCTCACGATCAGGCCACAACGATAGATCTAACCGTCACCGTGAAAAAAAAAAGCACTGATGTGTACCTTTAGCAATTCGGAAAATCTAACTAGCAGGCGCCTTACAACTGGCAAAACTCGACGCACGTCTCGGAACCGTTGGATCGTGAGGGAACGGATAGATTTGAGCACGTCGCGTGCTGACCGAGAAACCACCCCGCGCCCTTAATTCGAGACGCAACCTGGACCACTCATCCCGATATCCTCCCAAATTCGCCCCCGCGCGCACGGGAGACGAAGACCGGGAAACCACACCGCCGCCCTTCCGCGCCCGGCCAGGTCGACCTCGCCGTTGGAGCGCCGCCGTCCTCCCTCCAGCACGACCGCCGCCACGACTTCTCTGCCATCCATCCGCCTCTCCTCGTCGAACACCGCTGCCAACCAAGCTCGGCCACGGCCCCATTCTGCTGCTGCCCGAGCTCAATGCCTCCACCACAAGGTCAGTGACATGGGTATACATATCGGGTACCCTATCATGAGGGTACCTGGTGCACGTAACGACTAAGTCCCAATATCGAAGAGCCTACTCGAAGCCCAAGACAAGAGGCCCAAGAAGATGGAGTACCCTCCAAGATTAGACATAGGCGTAGTCGGTTTAGGCTTTCCTTATTGTAAACTAGGTCGGTTACAAACTCCCGAGACCCAGCCTATTTAAAGGCTGGGAGGGGTGCCGATCTAGGACCAAGCCATACTCGAACCACCAAAGCTCTTGCGAGATCGTCATCTCGCCGGACCACCTTGTAACCTCATAATCTCCACGATCAATAACAGACAAGCAGGAAGTAGGGTCTTTACCTCCACCCGAGGGGCCTGAACCTGGGTAAATCTTTGCCTCTGCTTGTCAGCCGACGAAACTACCAGTACTACCACGTTCTCTCCCCATAATCTCAACCCTAGGTCCTTAACCATGGGATTTGATGAGGGTACACCTCGTCAATTGGCGCCGTCTGTGGGAAAGAATAGTGCTGGACTCGCGGTTTCTTCGGTTCCATCGGAAAACGGCGACTCGCCGATCGGATCTACAAACGGCAACTCGCCGGCTGCATCGACAAACCAGAACTCGCCGACTCAGGCGGCACACGGCAACTCGCCGGTTCACTCGACAAACGGCAACACGCCAGCTTCACCCGCAAAAAGCACATCGGATCCTCTGATGGATTTCGAGCCACACTCGCCAGGATTCCAGGAGGCCTTCTCCGATCTCGAGTCAGGTTTGGGTTTAACCGTTGGTTCGTTCAATTTTTTCGTCAACAAGCTTGGTGTGCAGGACTTGACGGATCCACGCCAACTCGCGACTTCCGCACCCGAGGCTCCATCGGTTGCGGCTCCTTCGACTGCGGATCCCTCAACTGTGTCCATACCATCGTCGACCCTCCAAGCTTGTTCGTCTGCAACAACCATGTCCACACGAGAGATGCGCGAGCTCATTGAAGAACTCCAGGGCGAGGAGGCCGAATCAGCATATCGCACAAACGATCCCGAGCTGGATCTCCCACTCGAGGATAGTTTCGACTGCGGGATCTCCCTCAGCGACTTCGACGAACCTGAAACTCATATCGACAACCACGTCGACTCCGAGATCTGCACCAACAACAACAACCTCGACTTCGAGATTCATAACAACTTCGCCGACGCCGAGATAAGCATAGACGATGAGGGCATCGACAGCGAGATCCGTCCAGACGAACCACTCGACGGGTACATCGACTCCGACATGAGCCTTGATGATGATGTCGAGTCCATGATGGACTCGAAAGACACACATACATACCTCGGGTGATACCCCAGCAGGTCTACGTCGCCATCGCCGCAGAATCATCAGATGCTGCGGCCAGCCGCAGGCCTACAGAATTCCCGTGCACAGTAACTATGCCGGACGGAGTCACAACTCTCACAATCACTGCTGAGATGGCAGCAAAAGCAGATAAAGTCATCAAGGAGTGCACAATGATGCCAGCAGACGCAACACAAGAAGAGATGTTGACCTTCCAGTACTTCAACTGGCAGGAATCACTTCGACTGCGGCAGGTCAGAGCAACACTCGAAGAACGCAAAAAGCAAGCTAGCTTATCGAGTGCGCGAAGAAGACAGCTCTCCCTGAGCTCCACCGGGCGAGCAGACACAGGACCCAGATCAAGGTTGTCACACCTCTCGCCAGACGAAAGGCGGCACTCACCCGCAACTTAGGCAACTCCTTCATGACATACGACGAGGAAGGACTGCCAGTACCCAAAACAGCAGCGGGTGCTCTCTACACCGCTGCAGCATACCTGAGGCAATCAAACCCCAGCGATGACCCCAATGCAAAACTGCATCGCCAGCAGATCAAATCACTCGCCTTAGCGCAAAGGCCATACGCCAAATTCCAAAACTCCAGGTGGGAGTCGAGACCGTGCCCTAGTCGACGCCGTCGGGAAGAGCATAATCACAGTGGTCGCGCCACCACTCGAAGGAAAGAAGCGGCTCGCGAAGGCGCAGGTCCAGGAGCAGATCACGCAGATCTTACAGTAGCGACTCATACTCTGATCGAGAGCCTGAGCCACATGGAGCTCTGTGCTTCACTCGACGCGTCCGCGAGACACGGATGCCCAAAGGATTCAAACTCACATCTGAACAGCCCAAGTACACGGGTCGACAGGAACCTTCCGGGTGGCTGGAAGATTACAGGCTGGCTGTCGCGTGCCAGCGAGGCACAAACACTACAGCCATGCAATACATACGACTCATGCTCGAAGGCACAGCCGCGACTGGCTCAAGGCCCTACCTCCATCAACATACGACTCGTGGGATCACTTCCGCAGGGATTTCGTCAAAAACTTCGAGCCTCTATGTGAGCGCCCGAAAACATTCGAGGAGCTGCGGGCCTGCGTTCAACGTTCAGACGAAACGTTGAGGTCATACATCAGACGATGGACTGAGATACGTAACTCAGTTGGAGTAGTTTCAGAAGATATGGCCATGGATGCTTTCGTCATGGGCCTCGCCAGGCGAGACTTCAAAGAAGCACTTGGCCGCCAAAAGCCAAAATCTGTAGCTCACCTCTTGCAGATCGCGACTGAGTGGGCAGATGGAGAGATATGGCACGCACCACACGCGGGTCCTCACCCCGTGACAAACATGAGAATAGCAGTCGAAGCCACAGAGACTCGTACAGAGACGACCGAAGGCGCAAACGTTCAAAACGTCACTACGACGATGACAGACCCGAATTCATGGCGGCTGGGTTCTCCACACCCCGCAATGACAGGACAGAAGCGACCGACGGTCGGAAGATCGGCGAGACAGTCGAGATGATCGTCGAGACAGCCGAGACAGGCCAACGCAGTGATAGCTACAAGAGGAAGGACTGGCGCAAGTCACGGGCACAATCTGAGCGATCATTCGAAGAAAAGATGGACGCTGATTGCAGATTCCACCTGTACAAGGGGGACGACGGAAAACTGCGATCCAATCACTCGATGAGAAACTGCAGGGAGTTCGACCAAATGGCGACTGATTACGTAAATCGCAGAAAGGCAGCAGCCGCACAAGCACCTGCACCCGTGCCTCAGCCAAACAACGTGCCTGTTCTGATGGCACCACCTCCACCACCACAGCCTGCCCCAGGCGGAAATCTCGCGGGTGCCATACAGCCCGTACCTCGGGTGGACGAACCACAGTACCCTCCGCCCCAAGGGCAGATGTACATGATACAGAAAGGTCGACCTTCCAACAGGGAGCAAAAACTTCGCACTCGACAAGTAAACATGGCGGTCATGTCACCTCCTGCGGTAACAGAATACTTGAAGGGATCCGAACTACAATAAGCTTCAGCAAAGAGGACCACCCTCCATCGGTTGTTCGACCAGGGCACTCTGCTCTGGTACTCGACGCGCAAATTGGAGGCTACGCCATGTCCAAGGTCTTCATGGATGGTGGGAGCGGCATAAACATCATCTTCGCAGATACGCTCCGCAAAATGAACAGGTCAGTCGAAAACCTGCCAAGATCTTCAAATACCTTCCACGGTATCGTTCCAGGGAAAGCAATAAGCCCAGAGGCACCATACAACTCGACGTGACGTTCGGGGACAAGCACCACTTCAGGACAGAGTCGATTGAGTTCGAAGTGGTCGACTGGAAGTCACAATACCATGCTATACTTGGACGCCCGACGTTCGCTCGATTCATGGCGGTGCCACATTACGCATACCTCCAGCTGAAGATGCCTGGACCAAAAGGAGTAATCACAGTCAAGGGGAACTTCCAAAAGTCTGACTCTTGCGACCGAGAATTCAGCAAAATCTCTGAGATGTTTGGCATGGAAGCAACACTCGCTGATCTAGCGGTCTCCAACGATCGAACACTTATGCCAGAACAAAAAGGTGGCAGTCGACAGAGCATTCATGCCACCAACGACACAAGATCGCATCAGGTGCACCCGACTGACCCGACCAAGACAGTCAATGTCTCGTCGAGTCTGCCTATCGCATAGGAAAGCGCGCTCGTCGAATTCCTCCGTGAGAACTGGGATATATTTGCATGGTGTCCAGCAGACATGCCAGGTATTCCCAGGGAATTCGCCGAGCACTCTCTCCAGCTACTTCCAGGTGCTAAACCAGTCAAACAAACAATGCGCCGCATATCCGGCCCAAAAAGAACTGCAGTCGAAGCCGAAGTCGACAGGCTACTCGCAGCAGGATTCATCAGAGAGATCAAGAAATCACAATGGGTGGCCAACCCCGTACTCGTAGAGAAGAAGCACACAGATATCCTTCGGATGTGCGTAGATTTTACAGCACTCAATAAGTGTTGTCCAAAGGATCACTTTCCACTACCTCGAATCGACCAGATCGTCGACTCCACCGCCGGGTGCGCTCGCTTGTCCTTCCTGGATGCTTACTCGGGTTACCACCAGATAAGGATGAAGGAAGAGGATGAAGAGAAAACGGCGTTCATAACCCCACTCGGGGTCTACTGCTACACCACAATGCCTTTCGGGCTCAAGAACGCAGGCGCAACCTATCAGCGCATGATGCAAGATTGCCTCAAGAAGCAGATTGGGCGAAACGTCCAGGTCTATGTAGATGACATCGTCATCACCACAAGAGAGGAAACACACTACTCGATGACTTGCGAGAGACATTCGCAAACCTCAAACGCTTCCACATCAAGCTCAACCCGAAGAAGTGCACGTTCGGCGTGCCAGCCGGGCAACTCCTCGGGTATCTAGTCTCAGCTCGAGGAATCGAGGCGGACCCGGAGAAAATACAGGCCATCTTGACGATGCAAAGGCCTTCAAAGCTCCACGACGTGCAAAAGTTGGCGGGTAGAGTAGCAGCACTCAGTCGATTCATCAGCAAGCTAGGCGAAAAAGCACTCCCGTTCTATCGACTGATGAAGAAGGCAGATAAATTCGAGTGGACGCCAGAAGCCGAAGCAGCCTTCACGGACCTCAAGCGAGTCCTCACAAGCCCTCCAATCCTCGTAGCACCAAGGGAACGCGAGCCACTATACCTATATGTCTCTGCAACTAACAGGGTGGTGAGCACTGTTCTAGTGGTCGAACGCAGAGAGGAGGGACACGCCCAAAGCATACAACGTCCAGTCTATTACTTGAGTGAAGTGCTCTCCACATCAAAGCAGCGGTACCCGCACTATCAGAAGCTGGCTACGCCGTGTTCATGTCCTCAAGGAAGCTGACGCATTACTTCTCCGAGCACCCGATCACTGTAATCAGCACTTCAGGGATCGGGGACATCCTCACAAACCCCAATGCAACTGGGCGAGTAGCAAAATGGCTCATCGAGCTAGCACCAAGAGACATCAAGTATGATTACCCGAAGGCCATCAAAGCACAAGTTTTACCCGACTTCCACACCGAGTGGATTGAAGCTCAGCTCCCAGGAGCACCAGATGTGTCCAATTCCTGGACTATGTACTTTGATGGCTCGAAGAAAAACGAAGGCGCAGGCGCAGGTGTCATCCTCATATCACCAAAAGGCGACAAGCTCCGCTACATCCTGCAAATGGGATTCGAGTTCCCATCCAATAACGAAGCAGAATATGAGGCTCTGATCCATGGCATGAGGATGGCCAAAGCACTCGGGTGCACTCGACTGATGATCTACGGCGACTCGAATCTGGTGGTGCAGCAAACAATGAAGGCTTGTGACGCAATCGCAGATAACATGATCGCCTACCGTGACCTGTACAACATCATGGAGGGCAGCTTCGAAGGCTGCGAGTTGCGGCACATAGGGCGTGAGAGCAATGAAGAAGCAGATAAGTTAGCCAACATTGGTGCGACCAAAGCACCAGTGCCACCTGGTGTCTTCTTCGAGCGCATCGAGCACAGATCAATCAAAAAGAAGCGGGCAACTCCTGCATCAGCCGCACCAGCCAAGAGCAAAACACCTAGCACAGAGGACCCACCAGTCGAGGTACTCCTCATCGAGCCAACTTGGACTCAACCCTTCCTCGCATACATACTCCGCGGCGAGGTACCCGAAGACTTCACAGAGTCAAGACGCGTCACTCGACGATCTAAAGCATACACTGTCATCAACGGTGAACTTTACAAACGCAGCATATCAGGTATGTTCCAGCGTTGCATAGCATTTGAAGATGGCCAAGCCATCCTTCGTGATATTCATGCAGGTACTTGCGGGCATCACGCCAGCAGTCGATCACTCGTAGCCAAAGCCTTTCGCGCAGGCTTCTACTGGCCCACAGCACTCAAAGACGCGGAGGACATAGTCAAAAGGTGCATCGGCTGCCAAAAATTCGCCACAAAGCCGCACGCACCCGCATCGGCGTTGAAGACAATACCATTGGCCTGGCCTTCGCCCAGTGGGGGCTCGATATGGTTGGGCCACTCAAAAAATCCTCCCATGGAGGGCATACTCACCTTCTGGTGGCGGTCGACAAGTTCACCAAGTGGATTGAAGCAGTACCCATCACAAGTTCGACTGCCACTACAGCAGTCAATTTCATAAAATCCATCATATACCGCTTTGGTGTGCCAAGTAGCATCATCACTGACAACGGTACAAACTTCACGGCTGAGGAATTCAAATCCTTCTGCAAAGAGCAAGATATCACGCTCAATTATGCATCTGTGGCGCACCCGCAATCAAACGGCCAAGTCGAAAAGGCCAATGGGCTTGTGACGAGTGGAATCAAGAAGCGCCTCCTGGTGCCACTCAAAAGGGCTGCGGGTGCTTGGGTAGAAGAGCTCCCGTCTGTGCTATGGAGCCTACGCACAACACCCAACGCCTCAACGCAATTCACTCCATTCTTCATGGTCTACGGCGCAGAGGCAATCCTGCCATCAGACGTAAGGTTCAACGCACCAAGGGTCGAAGCATACAATGAAGAAGATGCAGATGAAGCACTCGAAGATGCAGTCGACTTGCTCGAAGAAGCACGCAACACGGCGCTAGCACGCACAGCTGTCTACCAGCAAGATCTACGCAACTATCACAGCCGTCGACTGCGTACCAGGTCCTTCGAGGTGGGTGACTTGGTACTTCGACTGAAGCAAAAGAAGGTGCATAAACTTGCTTCTCCATGGGAAGGACCCTTCATCATCACCGAGGTCATGGTGGTGGAGCATACAGACTGAAGCATGCGAAGACCGGCGAACTCTCCCACAATCCTTGGAACGTTGCGCAGCTGCGCCGTTTCTATGCTTAGATTGCTCAGTCGCATAATGTAATAGGCTCATATGTCGGATGGCTGCAGGTTTCAGACGCGCTCTTTTCCTTACCAGGGTACCTAAGGGGACTGGAAGGTTTTTAATGAGGCGGCCTGCAGCCTAACATTCATAAATGGAATATAGTCAATAAATTCCTCATACTTTTCCTGCTTACTACTCGCATAACTTATCAGCACAAACTTAGCCTCACCCGTATGCTCGGGGGCTGAGCTACCTCATAACATAAAAGCTTTCGCTCCTTCAAACATAATACTCCAGCCACACTCGAATACTCGGGGGCTGGATCATAAACTAAACACAAAGGAAAAAGTTGCTCAACCCCAATCAATCACTCGGGGGCTGAGCCTGCAGGCATAAGTTGAAGCTTCAACTCTCATAAAATTCATAGCCTCACTCGAGCACTCGGGGGCTGTAATTCATGATCTATTAAGTTTTTCATAAACCCCACTCGATACACTCGGGGGCTGCATACATACAATAAACAAATATACGTACAAGTGGCAAATTTACACTCGGGGGCTGTTCCCTATACATAAATACCCTAATCTTCGGTTCATCCTTTGCTGGAAGAACAGGGCCCATAAGTTGCGCTTGATAGCAATCAACCAATGTCCTCGCATGATCGAATGTTTCGTCAAGATTCGACTGGGACAAGACGATCCAGGCGCGGTGGACGTAGCTGCAAATTTGGACGTTGACTTCGGAGATATGCCATGGTTGCGTTGGCGCCATCCACAAGCTTCTGGGTGATAAAGCCTCGAATGGAACCTGTTGACCGGAAGAGCTCGAGTAACGCGTGGATTCCTTGAGGTTGCGGCCCAGCTGGAAAAAGCATCTGGTTGATTCGACTGAAGGCCGACCTGCATAACTCAAGAGCATAGTGCTCCGCCACACCGATCCTGCAGAGTCGCGAGTATGCGTGCTCGGTGCTTGTCCAATCGAAAGTGCTGGCGGCCAGTCGTGGGTTCGTCAGTTGCCATGTTCAACTGCTCATCCACGCGAGCCTGCTCCGCCTGGAAATCTTGAACAAAACCTGCAACAACACAAGTTGGGTGAACAAAAAAGAACAGGCTGTGAACTCATAAGATCAAGGCAGTCATGCTTACACTCGAGCTGTCTGTTCACGATCTCCATCTCGCCAAGCACATACTCCTCCCGTTGGGTGGGTAAAGCAGGCCTTGCCCTCATCCTTTCCAGCTCGCTTCGGGCACTCGCCAGCTCTTGCTCCTGTTTCGCGAGTCGAGCCTTCATATAACGTATTACTGCGGCATCGTTTGCGCCTGAGCTCGAGATCGAGTAGGGGCATGATGCCGCGACGAACTGGATGAAGTGGCGGCTGGCCGTTTCTGTTCCAAGCATCATAAAAGTTTCATGAGAAACTATCACAAAGCTCAGGCGAGCAACAACACAGCTTTACAAGCAGAATCATAACAAGGAACATAAATTCATACAAAGGTAGCAAAAGCACATGCATACTCGCATGGTCATAAGTTTAATTACAAGACATCAAAGGCGCGGCTGCCCTACTTCTCAGACATTGACTCTGACCTAGCCCTACTCGCACGAGCGGCGACCTCTGCTGCCCGGCGCTCCATGGTGGCCATAAAAATTTCAGCCAACTTTGCGGCTGGCTCGTTCAAATGCTTTAGGGACACCAGTTTCCCGCCAGGCTTACGAGGGAAAGCAGACAGAGCGGCTTCGAAGTCACCCTCTATCCCATGACCTAAAAGGAGTTTGAGGGTGGTCTCTGAGCCGCGTACCGTCAAAGTGCGAGCAAAGTTCGCCATAGTCGAAGTTCCCGGGCCCAGGACGTCTGCGAAGCCATCCACAGTCGAAGGAGGTTGGCTGGATGGGAACACATCCTTGAACACGGCGCCGAGCGTGCTCGTAGATTTGGCGAGTGCGTCCTTGGCTTGGGTGGAGACGACATCCAGGTCGCCGATTGCGCGGTCAAGGGACAAATCGACACTCGATTGGTCTACAGGTGCCGATGCCCAACAGCTCCTTCAAAAAAGCAGAAGTAACAAAAAATGTTACATACTATTCAGTGGCAAAAAGAAGTAGGCAAAAAGTGAAAGATTCAACTCACCGCCTACGTCTCGGGTGAGGCTCGCCAGGCGCTCAGCATAATTCTTCTCGCGCAAAGCGGCGGAGTCCTTGGCATCATCCAAGGCCTTCTTCGACTCGCCGCTTTGGCGAGTGCCTCTTCTAGCTCTTTAACCCGAGACTCAGCGGTTGCCTTGTCACCTGAGATAGATGGACAGATGTCATTCACAATCGACAAGCAAGACATACAGAAGTCAAACACACTTACGGTGAGTTGCTCCATAACAGCGCGTAGGTTGTCCCTCTCTGTTCAACCTGGACAAATGCTTGCCTGATTCACCAGGTTGAGGTAGAAGGGCTGCATGCACAATGAACCAGCATAAGCTATACACAAATAAATCCAGAAGAAGACTCGACAAAAGACACTTACGTGTTCAACCCAAGGCGCAGGCTTGGCAGCAGAAGTCCCAATTTGCGGAGTTGACGAACTCGCGATCTTGGCGCTTCAAAGGTAGTAGCGTGGCTACTGTTTCACAACCTCAGCCGCAACAGGGGAAGCTTCTGGCTGATCTGGAGTCGAGCTCTCTCGGTTGGAGGAGTTGGAGGTCGCACAGTCTCAGCACTGCAAGTGACCGAAAGACATGCAACATAAAGAAACAGTACTCAACTCATAAAAAAATTTAGTACAAAAAGGAGCAAACCTGTGCTCTTCTTCATCCTCAGTGTCGAGCTCGTCAAAGTTTGGGCCTCCAAAAGTAGCTGCCCACCCGACTGAGGAGGAGGAGGAGCCGAGCTCAAAGGACTCACGTCCAAGGGAGCAGCTGTGGTCGTAGGAGACGAACCTGAGTTTCCATCATCCCTCACATCCGATTCCTCGCGGGTGAGCTCGTGGAAGAAGACATAACTTGGGCTGCCCGACGGCGCTTGCGAGAGGAACCTCGCTAACATCCTCAGTCGCGGCAGGCTCCTTGCCCTGTGCTTCCTCTACCCCTTCCTCTTCAACCTCTTCTGTGGGTGAAGTGGTAGCCGAAGGTAGAGGCGATTCATCCCCTCCCTTCGCTTCTACTGTCACCTCTGTTTCATAAGTTGGGCCATCTTCGGGAAGAGGAGGAAGGGTTGAGGTAGTCGAGTGGCCCTGCATACAAATATAGCAGTCGAAAGTCAAAAAGATGCACAGAAGGATAACAAAAACAGAGATCATAGACTCGAAAGATTCACTAACCTCTGGCAAAGGCTTTTCAGCCCCATAAGGATCGACTGGGCAGTCGACATTGCAGGGCTCGCTTTGTTTTGTACTGGTGATGGACCGCACATGTGCCACCAGTTCACTCCTAGACAGCTCCTCCTTGCTCATTCGAGTGGAGTCGAGGGGACCTTCGTACTCCCACATTGGGTGGGCACGAGCGCGGAGCGGCCATACCCGCATCTTCACAAAGGTGGCAATCAGATGCACACCCGTGATGCTGTTAAGGAGCCCTCCAATTGTCTCCAGCAGGCGCTGCTTCCGCCACTTCTTCAGTCGAAAGCTCATGGTCCCAGGCTTTCGTCCTAGCGGCTATACCAGCAGTCGAAAATGCTGGGGCCCATTGGTCGACTCGCACATAGAACCACCTCTTCCTCCACCCCTGCGCCGAGTCGACTGGCTTCAGGGCGAAGTACCGGGTGTCGCTGCGCACTTGGATCTGCAGGCCTCCGACTGGATAGGTTCGGCCGCCTCGGTTGTTTGGCCGGACCATGAAGATGGACTTCCATAATGCCCAACTCGGAGCAACACCCAAAAAACACTCGCACAGCGTGATGAAACACGCAATGTGCAGAATACCGTTCGGGGTGAGATCATGGATCTGCACCCCGTAGGCAAAAAGCAAACCTCGCACAAAATCATGGAGGGGGAGCGAGAAACCCCTAGGCAAAAACTCCGCGAAACAGACGCGCTCGTTAGCGCGAGGCTCGGGAAGTACCTCCTTGGGCGAAGGTGCGCGGACGAAGAGCTGGTCGGAAGGTGGCAGCAATCCTCCTCGCGCAGCTTGTCCAGCTGCGCCTCCTTCAGGGTGGATTTCATCCAATCCCATTGGTCTTCTTGAGGTCGACGGCGGCCGCAGATGCGCTAGCCGCAGTCTTCTTCCCCTTCATCGCCGCCGCATCGGGCGCGGCGGCAGCAGTCGAGGCGGAGCGCTTGTTGCCCGCACTTTCTTCATTGTCAACGAACAGGTGGGGAGCGCGCAAAGCTTTAGCGCAGGAGCAATGGAGGCAGAGCGCAAGGAAGACGATGGAACAGGGGCGGCGCGCAGAGCAAATGGCAGGTAAAAAACAAATGCCAGCGCCGTTCCCCTATTTACCACAAGTCAAAAGCAATCACAGCCATTCAGATCCAAATCGTGCGTTACGCACGCAATCTGACCGTACACGTGGCAAACGCGGAGGGCAACCGTCGCCGGCCACTCCGCCCACTACGCACGTAAAAAGAGGAGCCATCATCACGCTTGCGGAAAAAGTGGGCCCGTATAGTCAAATCAAGTCCAAACGGCACCGTCTTCGGTCAGCTCTGCACAAATGGGCCCACCTATGTGTCACGTCCCATCAATCGCAGCATAACGCACGCCACGCGTGTCAGAAATCGCAGTCGAAATAAACGTCATCCCTGACGTCATTGAAGCATCTGTTCAGAAAATACGTTCGAGTATGCCAACGCATATTGGTCACTCGATTGCCTTGATTAGTTCGGGTGTGACAAAACCTTCTTAAGGCAAAATTGGTCACTCGACCGTTCCTTCGACTAAGTCATATTACTCCCATCGGGAGCGTATTCAAAAAATTCTTCGACTGAAGATGCTTAAGACAATGATTGAGATTATCCTCCATTTACAAGTAATACAGCATAATCTCGGGGGCTACTCCCATCGGGAGCACTGTCGTGCACCCGATAGAATTATGGCACAAATTTCTTCGATTAACATATGCAGAGTAAGGGATTTTTGAGATTATCCTCCATTGCAAAGCAATAAAGCACAATCTCGGGGGCTACTCCCATCGGGAGCGCTGTCGCGCACCCGATAGCATAACAGCAAATATCAGTCGACAAAGGACACGACTCGTCCAACAAAGTTCAAAAACATACTCGAAACATTCCCGAGTTGCGTCCGTCGCAAATACCTCGGATGCTGCACGCATAGTGCAAAGGTAAGACCCGCCGAACTTTCGAGCTGGGCTAAGGACCGTTCCAGCAACGTCAATCCTTATACTTTCCGTGTCAGCAGACATGATGAAAAATCCCGACGGACGCGTTGGGTAAAATTCAAAGTTATACTGCAGATCGACTCAGTAAGACCTCAGCGGCCTAGTCGAATCTGACCAGTTTGTTCCAGATTCGAGTCCGGGGACTCGAGTTTGATTGAAAGCTAGTAAGGTTTTACCCGAATGTGTAGTTAACCAGTCCCGATCCGTCGAGTGTACTGGGCCTGCTAAGCTATTATCCCTTGATCATCATAAAACACAGTCGATGAGATACTCGACATAGCCAAACGTGTGCTATTCATACAGGAATTCCAAATTATATATACAGAATACAAAGCATATGACGTGCACTTACGAAAGAGTCCATGCCCGATTCTTCGAGTCAGACAAGTACTCGGGGGCTACTGACATGGGTATACATATCGGGTACCCTATCATGAGGGTACCTGGTGCACGTAACGACTAAGGCCCAATATCGAAGAGCCTACTCGAAGCCCAAGACAAGAGGCCCAAGAAGATGGAGTACCCTCCAAGATTAGACATAGGCATAGTCGGTTTAGACTTTCCTTATTGTAAACTAGGTCGGTTACAAACTCCCGAGACCCAGCCTATTTAAAGGCTGGGAGGGGTGCCGATCTAGGACCAAGCCATACTCGAACCACCAAAGCTCTTGCGAGATCGTCATCTCGCCGGAGCCACCTTGTAACCTCATAATCTCCAGCGATCAATAACAGACAAGCAGGAAGTAGGGTCTTTACCTCCACCCGAGGGGCCTGAACCTGGGTAAATCTTTGCCTCTGCTTGTCAGCCGACGAAACTACCAGTACTACCACGTTCTCTCCCCATAATCTCAACCCTAGGTCCTTAACCATGGGATTTGATGAGGGTACACCTCGTCAGTCAGCCTCCGTCGAGCCTCTCCTCCGCCGCGACCTCCTGCTCGCCGCCCTACCTCGTCTGATCAGCCGGCGGTGCCCTCCTCCACCTCGGTCCCATGCACCGTCGAGCGCCGTTGATTCCGGCGGGTGGTCGGGTCCCTACATCCAGCTGCGCGACCAACTCCCTGGTGGCTCGGTCCGCCCGCCCTCCTTCCTCCATGTCGCCAGCAACAGCAAGCTTTTTCGCCTCCACCGGCATGGCCTTGAGCCCCGAGCTAGCTCACGGCAGTCAGCGGCACCAGCAAGTAGCAGCTGGCTGTTCCTTTTGTTTTTTTCCATGCAGCAGCATCCAGTTCACCTGATTCAGCTATATACATCCATCCACTATTCCACCTACCGTACATGCACATATGGTTCTAGATGCAACCATTTGGCAGCTAGTTTCCTTGGTCGCATGTACGACATGTGAGTGCTACTCCCTCCGTTCCAAATTAGTTGAATTGGATTTGTCCAAATACGGATGTATCTATACTTGTTTAGTGTCTAGATACATCCTTTTCTAGACAAATGTGTGTTAAGTAATTTGGAACGGAGGGAGTAGTTGGTTTGCACCTTTGGCCGCCTACCTCGTCATGCCTTCCGACAAGCTGTGTCGCGTGTCGCCTTCGATCTATCCGACAACCCGCCCTAACGCCTCTCCAATCTTTGATCTGGCATTGCCTCGCAGAAGGTACCTCCATCATTTGCCTAATCGAAGGCACCTGCATCGTAGTCGCGTCCTATCCAAAAATATATCTCCTAACTAACTATGTAGGTTATAGCAACACAAATAGATACAACAAATGTGTTCTTATCCACCCTAAACCGATAAAGTTACCCATGCATTCATAGCGTAGTTATCCACACGAAATCGATTTAGTTCTCCCACTCTCTTTGTTCTCGTAATAGTTATCAACCCAATACTGATAGAGTTATCCACCAGTACTGATAAAGTTACCATGTGTTCATGATGTAGTTATCCACCATGAATCGTTGTAGTCACACCCCCAATACTGATAGAGTTACCCACCCAGTAGTGATAAATTTACCCATGTGTTCATAATGTAATTATCCACCACGAAATCGATATATTTCTCCTAGTCTTGGTAATAGTTACCAACCCAATACTGATGAAGTTATCCATCTTGTACGGATAAAGTTACCCATGTCTTCGTGATATAGTTATCCACCACAAAATCGTTCTAGTTACCCTACTTTCGGTAATGTGATTTTTTTGTATTTCAATGCTTTTGTGTGGTAGAAGTATACTTGTGTATACATAGTTGGGAACCATGGATGCTTGTCGTACTTGCTTAGTGCCGGCTGGCCGTGCGCCGGTGTCTCGCTCGTCGGTGTTGTCGACTACACCGTCGTCTCGCTGACCCTATCTGTGCCGCCGCGACACCATCCTACTTGTCCGGTCGAGCCATGTTTTTATAGCCGATGACCACCCCGCCTCGCCCCTTGAAGCCCTGAGGAGGGTGGCTTCACCCTTGTCAGGGCTGCTAGGACCCTCGCCGGTCATCTCCGATCACCGCCGATGAGCTCGGTGACCCTCCTGAAGCCGCCCAAACTATCGTCGGTCGGCCCCGACCATCATGAAATCTCACCGGAGTTCGGGGACCATCCATTTGTCATAAGTCGAGACTGATGAGTTACCCATGGATATGGCACCATATATAGATTAGTTACCCACATATTAGTGATGGAGTTACCCACCATAAACTGATGGAGTTACCTACCCAGGACTGATGAAGTTACCCACCCAGTATTGATAAAGTTAGCCTTGTGTTTTCATGGTGTAGTTATCCACCACGATATCAATGTAGTTACCATACTCTTTCGATAAAAGTTACCCACACAATAGTGATGGAGTTACCCACCCATTACTGATAAAGTTATCCATGTATTCATTACGTAGTTATCCACGAAATTGATATAGTTACCATGTCATCTAAATAATTGTGACGAACACAATGGCCATATTTTTTTTATGGTGTAGTTGTCATTATGAAATCGACAGTTATCATCCTAATACTTATGAAGTTGAACGTGTCTTTTAATTTATAATTACCAACTTATGCACGATAAATTTACCACCCCAAAGTGATATTCACTTATGTAAAACTAGGTGTGGTAACTTCAAAACTCAAAAAAAAATCGAAAAGAACAACAAAAAAATGGTTATATTTCAACTCGAAAACTAAACGTTAATATGGTGGGTAACTTACATACTACAGTCTGGATAACTTCTGTGTTACAAGTGGGTAACTTTTGGGCTCAAAAAAATTTGTCAGAATATGTCAACATGGGATCTAGTTTCGAAGATCTCATCGCGACTAGCTCAACGGTGAAAACGGATTCTAAATCGGATAAACGGTTGGGCTACAAAACCTTTAAATTTTCGAATTTTGCATTTAATGCGGGATGACATCAGCATTTTGTTCTTTTGTGCATGCATGCAAATGAGGCATATTTCTCTTCACGCGGGTTGTTAACGCACGTAGCAGCTGTCGCTGTCATTGTCGGAACGAAGTTGTTTGGGTGCGTACGAATTTGCTAAATGTAAGGCGCCTGATACATAGTCACTCCCTTAGCAATTTCTAGGGCAGACGAAAACTCTGCCAGGGACGAAACGTTATGCCCATCGGTCAACAAACCGTCTCCGTTTCCACACCCTGATTTCACGCTCGATTCCTCTCCTCCTCCCCACGATCCCTCCACCTATCCCATGATTGCCCGATCGATCTCTCTCATCGACCTCTCTTTCGCCCATCCCTCCTATACCTCTCTTCCGCGCCGGCGTCAGACAGCGGCGGGAGCAGAGCGGCGGCAACGGTGGGGTTGAGCCACAGTGGCATCGTCGAATTCTGCCACTGCGGATGACTTCACATCCTAAATCACGTCCCCGCCCCTCACCAGTCACCTCCGCCTCCGCCCGAGTGGCATCATCGAATTCGGCCGCTGCGGAGGGTGTCGATGATGGTTGGATGCATGGACGTGGAGGACACGCGAGGAGCCGGCGACCACCGGCCGTGGCGCGACTGCCCATGGTGCCCACAACTGAGGATATGGTCCTGCGGCGGGCTGCGGGAGCCTGCTCGACACGCGACTGCCAAGGCGAGCTCTGGAGATCGAGTTGGTTGTTCTGGCCGCCTCAGAGGCATCCTGTAGCTGCTTCCTGCTTGTCGAAATGTCCGTACCGGCTTGTTGCCTGAATTGGTCCGGATGCGGATGTACAGCTGCTGCCATTCCTGAAACCATGTATGCCTCCACGACGAGGTCATATCCAAGGCCTTCAGGTGATGAAAGTGGTTCTACTTACTGAATTCTTGCAGGTTTCAAGTCTGAGATTGGACAGAAAGTTTGATAGATTGGGGATGGCATGCTGAAAATTAAAATCAACTAGGGATGTCAAAGAGGATCAACAACTGCAGTGGAGAAGTCCATAAAACTGAGAACGTTTCCCTGACCTGCCGTCGGACCAACAAACCTCACCGTGGCGTACCAACTGCCAACATCCGGCTCGATGTGTCGCCAGACTAGGTACTCCCAGCTGGACAGCTGACTCCTCATACATCCCCCAAAATCCACATGCAGTTGATCTCTTGCTGCTCTTCCGTTGTGTACTGAAAATTAATTCATAGGGTAGAATACTAGATGTTATGTTCTTGTATGTGCAAACAACCTGTAGTTGGCAGCAAGTTTTTTCTTAAAAGTTCAGATCCTTTCGTAAATGTTAATTTGTCCATGTGATTATGTGCATGCTGATGGAGTGAGAGGTTAAAACTGTAATCAACATTCTGTAGCTATGTCCAGTAGGAACGTGGAAAATCTATACACTAGCGCAAAATCTGTGAGGTCCAAAGCCACAATTATGAGCGCATTCAAAAATTGTCAAAGAAATTGGACTCTGAAGAGAATTGTAGCAGTGTTACGGATGAATAAATAACACCAGAGGGAGAGTTTATATGGTCACATAGAGCGTAGAAGGACACTATGTAGCATGCCTATTTCGCCTATTGTCAATATTATAGCACTAGCAGCCATGTAAATCAGACCCCCTACACATGTTGTCACTGAATCCTTTCAAGTTCCTCTGGTTTGTAACAAATCTGGTTCTTTGTATATACAGAAGAAGTTATTCCCTTTAATTGTAATTTAGTGTAGTGTTGTGTAGCCACATTCTTTCTCTTTTAAGAGACAATGCATGATAAGTAGGTACAAAATTTGTGTATCAGCATATTTTATATCATTTTTCTAGAAGTTGTCTTCACATTGCTATGCTTCATTTTGATCAACACGTGCGTGCATTTGAATTGTCAGATTTGTATATAACATTTTAAAACTACATAAAAATAACTCATTAAAAGAGGAATGCCATTCAAACGAGCGTATGTTGTTTATATTTTGGAAACGTGTGTTACACGTGCAAAGCAACTAGTGCCTGATAAAAGACACTTGCTGAACAACCTTTTGTCGACCGGGTGTCTGCCGAGGGCTATTTGTCGACAATGATAAGCCTTGACCAAAAACAAAAGAGGGGCTTTGTTGAGCGTCCAGGAGACACAGTAAGACTAGGAAAAATCTGGCAGTGAGAGGCTCAGGTCTCTATAGCTAGGTGCCATCCAGTGTATGTTGCAGTGGGGCTGCCACATATAACCTCAGTAAAAAAGGTACCAATGTATATTGTATGAATCGAGGACAAATTAGACACTAGAACGTTACTCTTGGATAGAAAACATTTATTCAGGAATGGGACAAAATAAATTCTCTGTAGTAATGCAGTAGGAATATGCTTGGATAGAGACCATTTATTCAGGAAAGAATAGATTGGCCGAAATAAATTCAATATTTCATACTCCCTCCGGTCGAGTTTATAAGTAGGCATTAATGTCAAATAAATGACGATGATATGACAGAGAGAATAGATAGGTATGAATTGATTATTCTCCAAGATTTGCCTATGTGCATCTCTATATATATGGCTACAACTGTTTCGTGGCCAAACATTTTAGGACACCGAAAAAACATAGAATACAAGAACTAGCTAGCTTCTCTTCATGGCGCCTATCAGAAACATCACAACCATTGTGTGCCTATTACTACCTCTTCTGCTAGTGTTTACAACTCTCCAATCATGCCATGCGATGGAGAAGCACATAGGTGCGTACATCTCTCTTCTTTTCATTGTAGTATATATTGTTGTTGCATTTTGTACTATAGGTATGATAGATAATGGAAGATAACATCCACTAGCCTCTACATCATATTGCGCACACATCCCAACAGCAAATAATTTGAATGGGAAAATGGCGAAATCAAGTATATGTACGTTTTTCCTTACCCGCAAAAAAAAGTATATATGTTTTCCCGACCCGATTGATCTTTGTTGTGAACAGGTTTTCCAGATAAGAGTTCACGAAAATGTTTCATCTATGGGGAAGACTGCTCGCTCCGGAAATGCCAGGACTACTGTGGTAGCCAAGGTTATAACGCGGATTACGGCTCCTGCGTTGACATCTCGGGAGAGTTAATCTGTTGCTGCCATTTCTAAGGACGTACTGTACCTAACATTCTCTTATCTTACCTATGAACGGTGAATGGAGAATGTGTTGGCGCCCATGATCTTGTGGATGTAATCCTGCAATAAATGCAACAAAATAACCTGCTATTTTTATAAATGCGTCGATCAGCAGTATGTGGAAGGAAATATCTCGCATGCTCTGATACTCGTACATACGCAACGTCGTTGCAATGTTTCCTTCAGTTAGAGGAGAGCGTTATTCAAAAAAAGAGGGGGAAAAAAAAGCAGTGTTTCCTTCACTTCGTCCATCCGGCTTCACCTCCCCCAGGCGGCCCATCCTTAGTCCCGTGATCTCCCACATGGGCCAAGCCCAATAAAACAGCGAAACGTGTTTTTTCAGGTCGTCCAGCGCGATTCCTATATATTGCTCGGCAAACCCTATTTGATGCCCGTTGCGCCAGTTAGCGCGCCACCAGGCTTGCTACAATGGCCGACGACCAGATCGACCGACCGGAGAAGAAGATAAATCGACTCAGGAAAGAAGAAGACGGTGCGGCCACCCTTGTTGGAGACAGGGATGGCGCGGCTTGCCGAGACATCTCCGGTGAGGCGGTGAATGGACCTCTCCATAGCCGGATACTACGCGGCTCTCCGTGGCGGCGGAGGTGGAGGTGAGGCAGAGACTTATCGAGGGGGCTCAGGTGCGGGAGTTCGGCGGGGAGGGAGCTTAGCTTTCTAGTTGCGTTCACCAGAGGCGAAGACGGGGGGCAGGTTGGACTGATAGAGACAATGGCTTGAGCAGGGCGAGGCGCCGAGGCATCGCGGTAGCGGCGCCGGGCGTGGGTGGCGAGAGCAGGCGGTTGTGGACGGCGGCGGGGGAATCAGCGTCGGGCGAATCGACGGCAGCAGCAAAGGGTACGAAGGAGAAGACGATGGACAAGGCGGTTGAGGTGGGCTTCGGCCCATATACAGTTTTCTTGAGGCGTTGACGCGCTCACGACGCTAAACGAACAAGGTATGTGTTTTTCTTTCTTTTTTCTTTTTCCTTTTTGTTTTTTATGTTTTCTTTTTGTGTATTTTCCTTTTCCTTTACTCTTTTATGTTTATAAAAGATATTTTTGTAAGAAATCTTCAAATTTAAAAAAGTTCATATTTTGAAAATGTTTAAATTTAAGTACTGTTCAAATTTAGAAAGTTTCAGATTTGAAAAATGTTCGAATTATGAAAAAATGTCCAGAATTGAAAAGTTTCAGATGTAAAAATGTTAGTTCATAAATATTCGCGGAAATTGTTTTACTACACCAGTGAAATGTTTTTTTGTAAATAAATAGTAATTAACAAAAATAGTAACATTTTTATTAAAAAATGTAAAAGAAGTAAAAACAATACATTTTTCTCTTGGGCCGTATTTGTAGTGGCTCATGAAGCCACTGCTTCAGGCGGCAGGGCAGAGTCGCGCCGCTACAGGCTGTATATAGGCGGGCTACAGATTGGGATTCAGTGACTGGCCTGGCCAGTCACGCCTTAATTAGCTGGCTCCCTTTATCCACCGTTTACTGTCAATCCAATGGATCAGATTGATGCGAAAATTGAACTTGAAATTTAAATACTTCAGAAAAAATTGAAACAATTCCAATAAGATACTGCTTCTTATTTTACTTTTTTTTTATTTATGTTTTATTTTCCTTTTTCTTTTCAGTTTTAATAGTAATAATATGGGTTCACATTTTTTGAAAATAATAAGAGAAAAAATCGTTCTCAAAATTAAAATATTCACATATGTAAAATAATAATAAATGATATTTATCATATTTGAATGATTTTTCTAATGTGAACATTTATGTCATTCGAATGATTTTGAAAATATGAACATTTATGTTATTTGAACGATTTTTTACGATGAAAATATATTTAATTCGAACAATTTTTAAATATGAACCTTTACCTCATTTGAACGGTTCTAAAAAGTGAACAGAAAATGGCGGTTAATAAAAACTATTTTTGAACGATTTTAAAAGTGAACAGAAAATGGCGGTGGACGAAAACTATTTTTGAACGATTTTAAAGGTGAACAGAAAAGGCCGGTGAACGAAAACTATTTTTAAATAATTTTAAAAAATGAACAGAAAATGGCGGTCAACGAAAATTATTTTTGAACGGTTTAAAAAGTGAACAGAAAAGAGGCCGGTAAACGAAAACTATTTTTGAACGATTTTGAAAAATGAACAGAAAATGGTGGTGAAGAGAAATTATTTGTTAATGATTTTTAAAGTGAAACGAAAAAGACAGGTGAACGAAATCAATTTTTGAACAATTTTTAAAAGTGAACAGAAAAAAGTCTATGAATGGAAATTAGTTTTGAACTATTTTAAAAAGTGAACAGAAAAACTTTATGAACGAAAATTAATTTTGAACGATTTTTAAAATCTGAACAATTTTCAAATCCAAACATTTTCAAATATGAACAATTTTGAAATATGGATAATTTTCAAATCTGATTTTTTTTTTAAACTTTGAACTTTTTCAAAATTGAACATTTCAAATATATGTTATACTCCCTCCGGTCGGGTTTATTAGTAGGAATTAATGTCAAATAAATGACGATATATGACAGAGAGAATAGATAGATATGAATTGATTATTCTCAAAGATTTGCCTCTGCGCATCTCTATATATATGGCTACAAGCAAGAAGAAACATATCCAGTTTCGTGGTGAAACATTTTACGACACCAAAAAACATAGAATACAAGAACTAGCCGGCTTCTCTTCATGGCGCCTATCAGAAACATCACAACCATTGTGTGCCTATTACTACCCCTTCTGCTCGTGTTTACCACTCTCCAATCATGCCATGCGATGGAGAAGAACATAGGTGCGTACATCTCTTTCTCTTCATTGTCGTATATATTGTTGCATTTTGTATGATATAGGTATGATAGATAATGGAAAATAAGATAACATCCACTAGCCTCTACATCATATTGCGCACAGATCCCGACAGCAAATAATTTGAATGGGAAAATGGCGAAATCAAGTATATATATGTTTTTCTGACCCGATTGATCTTTGTTGTAAACAGGTTTTCAAGATAGGATTTCACGAAAATGCTTCATTTATGTGAAAAACTGCTCGTTCGAGAAATGCCAGGACTATTGTGATAGCCAAGGTTTAACCCGGAACAAGCCTCCTGCGTTGATATATCCGGAGAGTTAATTTGTTGTTGCCATTTCTAAGGATGTATTTCTCCCGTTCTAAATTAATTGACTTCCATATATCTACATTTGGATGTACCTAGACATGTTACATGTACATATATCCAAACATAGATATATGAAAGTCAATTAATTTGAAACGGAGCGAGTAACTATGAACGTGAATGGAGAATGTGTTGGCGCCCATGATCTTGTGGATGTAATCATGCAATAAAATAACCTGCCATTTTTATAAATGCGTCGATCAGGAGTATGTGGGGGAAATATCTTGCATGCTCGTACATAGGCAACGTCGTTGCAATGTTTCCTTCGGTTAAAGGAGGAGAGTTTCCTTCGCTTCCTCTGTCCGACTTCACCCCTAGTCGGTGCCCCCGTCCTTGGTTCCGTGATCTCCACATGGGCCAAGCGCTCAAGCCCAATGAAACTGCAAAACATGTTTTGTTTTGCTAGGTCGTCCCGCACGATTCTACTCGTCAAATCCTATTTGATGCCGGTTGCGCAAGTTAGCGTGCTGACGCGTACCCTAAAACGCAGCTGGGCCTGGCCCGCTACGATAGACGACGACTAAATCGACCGACCAGAGAAGAAGAAGGAGCGATCGGGGAAAGAAGAAGACGGTGTGGCTGGAGACGAGGACAACGTGGCTGGCCGCAATGTCGCCGGCGAGGCGAGGAATGGACCTCACAATAGCCGGCGACGACGCGCCTCGCCGCAGCAGTGCAGTTGGAGTTGGAGGTGAGGCAAACATTATCGGGGCGGCGGGGGGGGGGGGGGGGGGGGGGGGGGGGTGCGGGAGTTTGGCGGCGAGGGAGCTTGGCATTCCGGGAAGGATTTTCACCGGAGTCGGAGACGGAGGCGAGGTTAGAGGGAAGTCAGGGGCGGTGGTGGACCGGCGGAGGCAACAACTTTCGCAGGCCAGGGCGTCGCGGGAGCAGGCGGTTGTGGCCGGCGGTGTATGCGGGGGAATCAACGACGGGCGAATCGACGACAATGGCTGAGGGTATGGGAGGAGAAGACGATGGACAAGGCGGTTGAGGAGGGCTTCAGATTTGAAAAATGTTTAGATTTTGAAAAAAAAATCATATTTGAAAAAAAATCATATTTTAAAGGTTCAGATTTAGAAAATTGTTCGAATTAAAAAAAAATCATGAATGTTCACGGAATTTTTTTACCACACCGTTGACATTATTTTTTATAAATATAAATCGTGACTCGACAAAAATAATAACATGTTTATTAAACATAAAAAACAGTACCTTTTTCTATTGGGCCATATTTGGAGTGGCCCATGAATACTCTCCTCGCGCGCATTGTCATGCGGGCCTAGGGATGTCAATGGGTACCCATTACCCGCGTACCCTGCGGGTAAAAACCCTATTAGGGTAAGGGTTTGGGGAAAAGAAATACCCATGGGTATGTAAATGGGGAAATTTCGTACCCATCGGGCAGAGAGGGTATGGGTATGGGTTTGTATAACCCATACCCTTATACCCATGTACCCTTATAAATCTCTGACATGTGGGTCTCCCAATAATAATTACCTAATGTACCTACTAATTTTTTCCATACATGCGATGCATCATGCATGATGCCAACGATTGGGCGCTTCACCTTCTGGTCCCACCAAGCATAAGTATACGTAGCTATCAATAATCAATTGCAATCCGTGACTTCCGTCATTAGCAGATCGATCGCTCGAGCGATCGCTAGTCGCATCTAGGTCAGCGCCAGCCGCCAGGCCGCCGCCGCATTGAGGCTCCCACGCCGAGGCTCCGATCAGCTCTTCCTTCGCGTCACGCACGGCCGCACGGGCGCCATGGACGCTTCTGATGATCTCCATCACCCGCGCGAGGACATGGACACAGAGCAGGACCTGCAGCTCACTCCGACGGATGGTGGTGACCACTACGGCCAGGAGCACGCCAGACCGACCCCGAGCCCAAGCCCGACGCCGTCGCCGGCCGGCGGCGCCTTCCGTTTAATGCCGCCAGGAAAGGACCATGTCCCCGGCCGACGTGCAGGCCTTCCACCTCCTGCTCCGGGTCCCAAGGTGAAGCCACGTCGTAGCGCTACGCCGGCGACGTCCGACTCAAGACAGCGCGCTAGCCCGCTTAGCAATGGTTCAAAGCCAGCTGCCGCCAAGCGCAAGAGCAGGAGTAAGGCGGCTGCGACTTGGTGAGTTTCGGTTTGTGTATGATTTTATGAATCTGAGCATTGATCTCGTAAGGATGAAGTATGTTATTTAGGCGGAAAATATGAACTTGACGTCTATTTTATTGTTTACCTTCCTTTTGCAGTGACATTGTCGAGGATACATCTGCCCCAATGAATGAAGATCGTGTAGTCATTTCAGATGATGAAGATGGACAAGAGGAAGAGGTGGAAGTGGTCAACAAATCTGGCAAACGTAAACTAACTTCCAAAGTTTGGAAGGAAATGAAGAAGGTGAAGGTTCATGGGCAGTGGAAGGCGAGATGTGACTACTGTCACAAGGATCTTACTACAGGATCAAATGCAGGCACGAAACACCTTGCTGCACATCTAAAGACTTGTACTCTCAAGATGTTGAAAACAAAGGGGGGCAAAAATTTGAGTCAGTCATCATTGATGATGAATGCTAAGGAAGATGGTAATGTTTCTGTGGATAACTATACTTTTGATCAAGAGGTTGCTAGAAGAGCGCTTGGTGATATGCTGGTGTTGCATGAGTATCCACTGTCCATAGTGGAGCATGCTGGTTTTAGGAAGTTTGTTCACACACTTCAGCCACAATTCAAGTTGCACACAAGAAATACTTATCGGTATAAGTTGCTCTGTTTTATTTATTTATTATGTTTACTTTCTTTTATGAGATTATTAAGTTATGTATGTTCTCCTCTTCTTTTATTTTTTAGGAATGATATTGTGGAATATTACAACCAAGAAAGAGAGAAGGCAATTGATTACATGACCATGAACCAATCAAGGGTTGCTATCACCACCGATATGTGGACTGCTGGTAGTCAAAAGAAGGGCTATATGGTTGTCACGGCTCATTTCATTGATGATTCTTGGAAGCTTAGGAGCATTATCATGAGGTACTACAATGTGCTATTGTTTAGTATCTGTTGGTGTTTCAGATGTATTGTAGCTTATAACATTATGTGGAATGTTGCAGGTTTATATATGTTCCAGCTCCACATACGGCTGATGTGATATGCGAAGAGCTCTATGACTCCCTTCTTCAATGGAATATTGATGAAAAGCTGATGACAGTGACCGTGGATAATTGCACCACCAATGACAAGGCGATTGATTTGATCGTTGGGAAGATAGGGAAGAAAAAACTCCCTCTGGAAGGTACTTTGCTGCATATGCGTTGTTCTGCACACATCTTAAATCTTATAGTAAAGGATGGCTTGGATGTTATGAAGTCAGCTATAGAAAACATCAGGGAAAGTGTGGCATATTGGATTGCCACGGGAAAAAGGATAGAGAAGTTTGAGGAGTATGCAAAGTTTAAGAAAGTAAAAATAACAAGAATGTTGATTCTTGATTGCAAAACTAGGTGGAACTCTACTTACATGATGCTCGAAGTAGCTTTACCATATAGAGCTGTTTTTGAACGTGCAAAGCAACTTGATAAGCAATATGAGCATTTACCTAGTGATGAAGAATGGAAGTTTGCTGCAGATGTGGTAGGGAGACTTAGATTATTCTATGAGATCACTGAGTTGTTCTCGGGAACTAATTATGTCACAGCCAATGTTTATTTTCCCAAAATATGTGAGATTAAAATGAGAATGAGGCAGTGGGCTACTTCCAGCAACCCAATTATCAAAAAAATGTCAGAGGAAATGACTCTTAAATTTGATAAGTATTGGAAGGATATTCAAGGTCTAATGGGGATGGCTACACTTCTTGATCCACGGTACAAGAGGCAGATGTTGACAGCTTGCTTTGCCATGCTCCATAGCATTGAGCCATCTTCTTATGAGTGTACTGAGTTGGTTGATGAATTGGTTGCTAAACTACATGCATTGCTAGCGGAGTATGAAGTGGAAGGAAATGAATATCAACAATCTGAAGAATTGATTTCTTCAATGAAAGCTCCTGCCATCATGAATATCTTCAATGAGATTGTTGCCAAGCAAAGTCCTACAGCAGCTAGGTTACAGGGCGAAATTGAGATGTACTTGACGGATGCCTTAGTGCCCTACGCAGAAAAGTTCAATGTGTTGGATTGGTGGAAAGTAGCTGGAACAAGGTATCCAACATTGAGGAAGGTCGCAAGAGATATTTTTGCAATTCCTGTCACAACAGTTGCTTCAGAGTCAGCCTTTAGCACAAGTGGTAGAATTCTTAGCGACCATAGGAGTCGCCTAACACCTCGTACGCTGGAGGCTTTGATGTGCTACCAAGATTGGCTTAGAAACAAATACAAAGGTAAACAAATATAATATCTTGTTCGTATTTTACCTTTAATTAACGATTGCTAATCATTGTCTTATCACGTGTACATTTTTTTGTAGATGCCATTAAAGGAGATGCTAGCTTTTGGACTTGCCTCCAAGACATCCAAGAGGGGACGCAGGTAAGTAATTAATTACCAACTTGAGTATTTCAGTGCATCATCTAAAATGCAAATTCTAATAAATTAATATATTCATGTTTCCCACTAGGACTAGGGCCCTTTGAGATGTGGTGTCATGGTATCAGCGAGTCTTGGTCAAGACTAAATAAATGACGTGTCATGGTCTTTGTTTCAACGTCGCTGGATTTTTCTGGTTTATTTTGGTTGAACTTGTTATCGTGTCAAAACATTATTGTAAGGATTATTTTTGGCCGTCAAAAGTACTATGTACTTTGTCATGAGTTTGTGAACTTAAAGTGTGTGACTATGTGTTGTTATTTTATGACTGTGTGATGCTGTTATTCATAAGTATGTGCTGCGGTTTTAAATGTATTGATGGTTTAAGTTATATGATTATATGATGTTGTTTACGACTATTTTCTACCAAATGTGTTATCTTGCAAATGCGGGTATTTTTACCCACGGGTAACCCTTTACCCTGTCGGGTGAAGGGTATGGGAAAAAGTTGTACCCGCACAAGGGTATGGGTACGGGTAACGGGCAAGATTGAGCCGACGGGTAAGGGTATGGGGTGGCTCCACCCTTACCCATACCCTGCGGGTGCCATCCCTATGCGGGCCGGCTTTTTGGTGCTTTACTTTTAATCTGCAGATGCATCCTGCTTGGTCATAGTAAGGGCTTGTTTGGCTGTCCGGGATAAATATCCCAGGGATGCGTCGGGGCGGACGCGCGGCGGATCAAAATGCGACGCGCGGTCCGTTTGCGTCGCCCCGTTGGGCCGTCTTTTTGGCCCTCGTGGACAGGAACGGAAATACACCAAACATTCCGTGGCACTATTTGATGTACTCTCACAGCATATGTACATGTCCCGTAGATTGCTGTGGGATTATAAGATGCTAAGGTTCTGCCTTGACGCATGTGGGCGTGGAGCCAAGGTGTTAGTGGAGCATCTAGCTAGGTCGTTGTCTCACAACCAGAACTGATAGTAGAAGCTGGGGCTAGATTAGCATGTCCTTCCACTGCTGTCAGTGTTCGGTCGCACGTTGCTGTCTCTGGCTGGGGCCAAAGTCTGTATGAGAAGTTTAATCGACTGAATTGATGCATAACATGGCCCTATCATTGGCATGCAGTGCGTTATGGCCCTCTTCTGATTAAACCGTATCCCTAATCCAATGTCTGATGGTACAGTGTCGTTTATACCCCTCCTCTGATCAACTGTAGTCCTAACCCAATGGTTGATGCTCTATATAGGAGTATTCTGTTCAACCTGAAGAAAAACTCAATTATGTGTGGAAGCGTGAGATTAAGGTTCATTTTTATCTTGTGATGTGGTCAATAAGTCGATTAAAATACAAGACAACAAGCCTATTAAACTATGAACCCTAGAGAAACACCAAAATAGGCACAATTCCGTTAGGCAAGCTTTATTAATTTTAGATAACAGTTTGCTCAAAACAAAACCTTTTAAGGCAAATCAACCTTTATTTAGGCAAAGATAAATGCCTTGCTCGGCTCTAGCGGCATTAAAAATATTAGTTGTGTGCGTAAATTTTTTTAATATTTGAAAAACATTTTGAATGGGTCATGGTCCACTCTAATGCCAAATGCAACCAAAGCCAAGTTAGTTGTGTGCGACTCTAGCTAAGATTTCGGATCTCGTCTGGACCCTGGACTAATTCAAGAAATTTAAAACAGTATAATCAGTTAAATCGATCGGTATGGAAAGCACGTCACGCGCAAACTCGACCTGACCTGTGATCGACTGATAAGTTTTTTTCTCTGGGAAAAAAGAAGTGTCGTTCTTGACGTGCAAACCTGGGCAGCACGGAGCTTTGGTTTGACCATCCTAGTTCTCCGCGAAAACAAATTAAAAAAAAAACTCAAATCGGGATCCAGCTTGTTTCCATGCCCCCACGATACACGGTATTGCGCAAGGACGACCGCGGATCCAATTACTCACTCGAAGTTGCCAAAACATCTGAAAAACTTGAGTACACTACAAAACAACATTTCATTCAAGCTTGACCCATTTATAAATATTTTTGTTGTTGCTATCATGAGTAGAGGTTGATTCTTCATGATGGTTAAGAAAATGGCGCCCTCCTAAAAAGGGTGACTTTTGATACAAGTGACGCGTCGTTAGGTATCAACGCGCCACTTTGTGGTGTTGTGTCAGATTCACCCGGTGGGAGGAGCATGGTGTGCTGTTTTTTGTTTAGATTCGAATATGAAAAACGAAGTATCTTTTGAGAGCGTCAAGATTACAACCGGTTTTCACGACTATGCTAGTTCAAATTCTAGAAGTCTTTAACTCCCTTATAAAAATTCAAATTCTAGAAAGTAAATATGTCTAGATTTTGAGAGCTTCTCATCTGCGTGATTATATAAAATCATAGATCAACTTTCAAGAATGTTTTTCCTCGACAAAATCATTATAGTTAATAGTTATCATAGAATGAAAAATCCTCTTATTTCGACAAATAATGAATTTTTTCCTGGATATCTGAAACAATCTATATGAGAAATAACATGGTTTCTAACCCTGAAGTGAAAGGGTCACCAACACCAACGATTGACCTCGTCACATAATCTCGTTGTCGCCGAATCTTCAAAGCATCACCAAACCCTCGAGAGGAAAGAAGTGAGTGACCTCACTTGGTTAGGAAAGTAGATGTATAACCGAGATATCAGGGTTCATATGCTCACTGAAGCAGATTTGGGCTTTTATTATTTAAAAAAAATCGCTGTAGGGCTTCCCCTACCACATTCCTTAAAAAAAACTGGAGAGGACGGTTAGGTGAACGAGCCGTGTTTCATGCAGCTCGACAAAGTGAACCACGTGTTCTCGGTCATATGATCTGTTTTAGTTGCTGCATGGATATCCGGCCAGGTGGACAAGTGTTTGGAGGGTTGTTTCTGCCCACGGATTTTCATGGGGCGGATATTCGCTAACTCATGAGGTGGGCACCGTCAAAAGTTTTGCCCCACGGACTGGATACCGATTGACATGTGGGACCCACATGTCAGTGAAAATGAGGCTCTAATCATCCATGATTCAAAACTATATTTCTGGTATCTTTTAGTATATCTCTTGAATGCATGAATTATTGTGAAAACTTGTAATAAGAAGTATTGGCTACGTTCCGTGAGACTGAGATGAATTGTGTGAGATTGTACAAATTTTAAGTACTTTGTAGATTTGATCCTCCGATGCATTACTCGTGGATATCTATGGATATCTAGGTATTTGGCGGGTTTGGGTATGGGGCGACATCCATGCCCATGGATACTTTAGTGGGCAGGCCATAGTCACGTTGATGGAGTTGGATCTGGATTTGCATTTGGTATATCCATCCGAACTCGCCCCATTGCCGTGCTTATTGCTGCATCTCCTAGTTGCCGATTTTGTTCCGATACTTTTTTGAAGGAAAATCAAGTTGGTGATTCAGATGTATGTACCGGGATGCACGTGACTCTAGTTATACTACCTGAACCGAATGTGTCATCTATCGTGCTACAGGCTCTGAACTTGTGCACCTTGCTTGCAGGTCGTTCTATTAGTCAGGTTCCTTCTCCAACTGTATACGAATCCTGATGATGGCCACTCGATCCATGATTGTTCTGATCACCTACAACAGTCCACCTGCCCTAATCAGTTATGTGTTGTTTTCCTTGGAGTTCTAATCTAGCTGTTGTTTCTCTGAACCAGGGCGGCTCAAGTTCCCGGAGGACCAGACGCTTTCTCGCTATCAGGGGTTGCTTGCACGGCGTCCGTGAAAGATCACCTCCATCAGACAGACAGACACTCTCAGCTTTCAAGCGCTTCATCCCCATAACACATGTGTCCTGCAGATTATCGTGGAATTAAGATGCTAACGTTTCGCTTAACTCATGTGGGCGTGGAGCGACGCCGTTGGGGGAGCAGGCTAGCTACTGATGATACTTGTAACCTAATCCTAGGTCGTTGTCTCGCAATCCCAACTGAGATTAGGATCTGGTTTAGCATGTCCTTGCTTCCACTGCTGTCAGTGTTGGTCGCACGTTGCTGTCCGTCCCTAGCTAGCTGTGGCTAAGTTTGCAGTGCAGGATGAGTTTAATCGACTCAGCTCATGCTAACATAACATGCAGTGGGCTATGCCAGGCAACGTCGTTATTCTGATCAACTGTATTCCTAACCCAAACGAATGAACGATGGTCCTCTATGTATGTGGCACCTCTGCATAAGCCTGAAGAAAAACAACATTTAGGGGGCCAGGTAAGCGTGAGATTCATCAAATATAATAAGTACTTTATTCTTGTGATTGGTGCGACTAATCAAGTCGATTAAGCCAGGTTATAGGGTTGGTGTGTGTGCACCAAGACCACGGCATGGAGAGCACGTACGTTACGCGCAAATCCGACCTGTGACCAACTGACAATTTTTTTCTTCTCTATATATAAAAAAGAAGAAAAGGTGGCCCGGTTTTTGACGTGCAATATTCCTGGGCACTACGCAACGTAGCACAGAGCTTTGGTTTGACCATCCTAGTACTCCGAGAAAACAAATAAAAACACCTCAAACTGGATCCATGCTATGATACACACGGTATTGCTGCCATGTGCGCGCCGATCACATGCACCGCTCTATCCTCTCTCTCTCCGGTCGGTGCTGCGACGACCGCGCATGGAACTCCAACTCGCATCATCTCCACCTGCGCCGCCCAACTCTGCTCCCAAATCCCCCCTCAGCGGCACGTCCAGTACCAAAAAAGTTGCCGGCACGTCTCAGAAGAACGTCCGGCAACCCCGCTTCGCGCCCAGATTCTAGGGACGCAACCGGGCGCGTCGGCAACCGCGGCAACGCGACCCACGTCGGATACTGACGCACGGGGCCGTCGCGTCAGTGAGATACAGACGGTCAGCGCAATTAACTGCGACCGCTGACGCGCACGACATCCTTATAAAGCACGCACGACGCGGCCCAGCGGCGCACTCGTCCTCTTCTATCCTCTCCCCCTTTCTCCACAGTCAATCAGCGGCGGCGACGAGCAATGGCGCACAACGACCAGGCGGGAGGCAGCGGGGGCGGCGTGGTCAAACCTGCCTCCGGAAGGAGGAGGCAGCCTTCTTCTACCGCCACCGCATCCCCGTGCCGCCGGTGTTGCGCCTCCCTAGCGGCGGCGGCTGGACCGTCTCGGCGATGGGTTACGTCGTCCCCCCTTGCCGGAGGGGGACTGTCTCCGCGGGCTCATCCGGCTGCACCGCCGGCAGCTGAACCCGGAGCAGCTCGCGGACCCGGAGTACGCCGCGGACAGCCCCAACTGGGCGGCGATGTTCGCGGCGTAGCGACAGAACGCCATCGACGACCACGGCGGCGGGGTGCGGCCGCCAAAGAACAACGCCGAGGAGCATCGCAAATGGTGGGAGGGGCGCAGCTTCCACCAGGTGATGCGCGAATTCGGCTACGTCGCGCCGCAAAAAGCCTCCCGCGACCTGTGGGAGATGTCGGCGGCGAACTCATCCGGCTCCTCCTCCTCCAATGCGCGGTCGGCGGCGCCGCGTTTCGGCAAGGTGAAGTCCGAGCCGACGCCGCGGGCCGAGCCGTGCTTCGTGAAGGTGAAGTCCGAGCCGGCGCGCGCAGGGGCGGCGTCACCATCCGTGACTTCGGGCCGCCGCCGCCCCCGAAGGTGAAGATCGAGCCAGGGACGTCCTCGTCCCGCGGCAAGAAGCGCGCCGCGCCACCGCCGCCGAGGACGCTGACGGATGAGGAGGCAGAGGCGCAGTTCCAGAGGGACCTCGCCCTCGCGGAGAAGCTATCCTTCGACACCGTCCAGCCGACGTCGTGGGAGTACGCCGAGCACTGGTCTTGCTTCGAGAACAACATCATCGACCTCTACGCCGACATCGCTATTGCCGCCGTGCTAGCGCCGCCCCCGGTGAAGGAGGAGGTGAAGGAGTCGGCCGAAGCGCCGCCACAGCAGGACGCCCGCGAGTGAACAACGACGACGGGGACCGCTACTACTGGACCGGCGCATAGACTAGGTTTAGTTTAAATTTCGTCGCATTTTGTAAAAAGTATCGAATGTCAATGAAATGTGTTAAGTTTAAATTAATTCGAGTCTCAATTATTTTTTTCTCAAAATCCTATTGGGAGCGACCGGTGGGCCGCTCCCAAAACGCGGCAACGGTTGCCGGCGCGCCCAACAGCGCCTGTCGGCACCGTTGTCGGACGACGTTTTGGGCGCGCCGGTGGAGATGCTCTTACCACCTCACCTCTGGATATATATGCATCATCCAGGATCAAATAGGTCCGTGGTAATTTGTCAAAGGGCTATTTGGGGTGCATCTGTGCTCGTGGTACCCCTCTTTGGATTGCAGAGATTGGAAAAAATAGAAATGCATGAAATGTACATTTGCGATATCGCTTATTATAAGGTTTTTATAGGACTGATGCAGCACTCGGGGTCCTTCGAGGCCCCTCTTCCATTTCAAAAAAAAAAAAAATAGGGGAATTCCGCAATCGAAGCTTTTTGGATGGTGAAGATGGAACTAAAACGAGAAGTTTCCAAAATCGATGAGAGAATAAATAGAAAGATAGTGTGAGAGCGCGTTGAATTTCTCAACAGAGAAGCAAACTTTCTAGCTTTGACACAGTTGAGATTCCATGGCACACAATCCCGTAAAAATCCGCTACCCTCCAGTCTATTCGCTCTGTCCCACAATATAACATGTTTTGGCAAACTGTTTTAGCTTGCCAAAACGTTTTATATTGTGGGACAGGGGGAGTATGAACCAAGTGCTCCAGTTACAAGTTTTTAGTAAAATTCAAATCCTTCATAATTCTATTAAAATCCTACAATCCATAAAGTCCCCATATCCGAAACTGCTTAGCCGAAATATGAAAAAGCTTGAGTACATTGACAAACAAAATTCAAACACATATTATCAACATGTTGTTTTCACCCTTAATTGTGAAGCTAGGTGCATTAGGTGTGTTCCATATCCAATTCCACCAACTAAAATATGTATATATTCTTAGGCCATTTTTATTTTACCTGATTCCAAAAATTAGCAAATAAAATATGTAGTATGTGATTAGGTACTTGCCATGGCTTTTCTTTAAAAGTAGAAAATACCTAGGCAACTGCATCGATTGATGTGTCACGGTTGTCAGAAAAATAAACTATCATGAAAATAGAATCAATGTTTTTTGTTTTCTTCTTTTGAACTGTAAATGGAGTACTTTATACAATATAAAAAAATCATATGTTTTTCAACCTAATAGAAATCAAACAGGCCATGGTAAAAATAATGGAATTCTTTTTTCTAAGATATCTATGAAATTCTTTAAAATCAAGGGCCTTTACTGACGAGTTAATTATATCTCAGTTTATTTTACCCAATCTATGCCCGTTTAATTCACCGAAAGGCCCCTGAACGGAGAGGGAAGCCAACGCCAACAAAGATTGACTTCATCACGTTCACGTTCACGTTTACACCCTGTGGACGGGGTTCTTGTCTCCATCCAGTGCCAGCTGCTGCTGTGCTGCTTTCCGTTGCTCGATTCAAAGAACATTGAAAAAGGCAGCAGCGAGAAGGGGATAAATCCAATCAAATCTACTCGTACCTTATTTGGAGGAGCCAAAAAGAAGGAGCTTTTCTCGGTCAGCAAGCGCTTCCCCTCTGCATTTTTCAGGGGAGGGAGAGCGTGGTGACGGGGAGAGCATTGTCGGGGCTGCGGCGTGGGAGATGGTGGGGAGGAGGAGGAGAGGCGGCGGAATGCTGGATGCGGCGTCGCTGCTGCTGCTCCTGGGATCCTGCTGCTTCCTCTGGCCCCAGCAGCAAATCTTGGTCGCCGCAGACACTGACGCCACTGACGGTGAGCGCGAACCTAGAAATCTTCCTCTCTTGCTTGCTTTGTAGAGCTCTGATTGATGGTTTTAGTTGGGTAGAAGGCGAGAATTTCGCCGCAATGGGACATCTTCCCCCCTGTTTATTGAAGTGCTTCCGCCAGATGGGTTCTCCTACGAATCGTCCTCTCGATCTCTTGGAATGACGGGACGATTGGACTGCTTTGTTGTAGCCAAATCTTGGTTTCTCTCGTACTTTCCCCGCATGTTTCTACTTATGCCTTTTTATGCTATGGATTTGTGCAAGAATGCCTGGATTTAAACCCTCCCTACACTTCGAACAGGATGGTGTGTGAGTTCGTCAGGTTAATTTAGGCATAGTCCACATGTTTTCATTTACAAATCTCCCTCTGTTTCTGATAGTTTTGGTTGTGCAAATAAGTGGTTCTGGCTGATTTTCGTGTGGTACTTGTAATTTTTCCTTCTTCAGAACTGGTGCTAACAAGAGCCCGCACTTTCTTTAATGAATTTTATGAGTAATTTGAGCAAGGCATTTTTTTGTCTTACTCGTTGAATTTGTCTTACTCGTTGAATCTTGATATAGTTGTGGCGTAAATGAGGGATTCCGAGCAAAAGAAAAGCAATTGGATAGGGAAAGCATTTCCTCTAAAAAAAGTGCAGTCGTTTTCCTCCCACCAACCTTCTAGATTTGACCCTTCCTTCTCTCTAATTTTTACATATAGCAGCATCATGGAAATTGCCCCAGTAGTGGGTCTGATTGGTTTGCTCATCATCAGCAAATCAGCTTCATGTTCTTGTTCGTGTTCCCTTTTACACCTTTTAGGCGGCCATCATGTTTTGTGAATATAACCCATGCATAGATATGTATCCTGCTATTGCAAATGAAATAGTGACACGGTCCGTCTACGGTTGTAGTAATTCGTTGCTCTCGTACATGCAGTTACTGCCCTCAACACGCTCTTTACTAGCTTGAATTCTCCGGGGAACCTCAAAGGCTGGCAAGCAAATGGCGGTGACCCTTGCGGCCAATCATGGGACGGCATCACTTGCTCAGGATCGTCAGTTACAGCAATGTGAGCATCATGAAGCAAAGTGTAGTTGCTATCCGTGCACATTTGTTACTCCCACTTATCATATTTTCCTTTGTTTGATGATGTAGCAAATTGTCAAACATGGGGCTGTCCGGGAACTTGGGATACAATATGAATACCATGGGTTCATTGGTCGAGATGTGAGTACCCACACTTATCTTATGCTCAACTTGTTTGCTGTGGGAGTTCAGTTGATAACCATCTTAACAAATCTTCATGCAGTGACATGAGCCAAAACAACCTTGGTGGTGGACAAGCGATCCAGTACAATCTCCCCACTAATAAGCTTGAGAGGCTGTAAGTTTCTCAGATGAAGTCACAATTTGAATTATTTCAGAACTATTCTGGTGCTCTATCTATTTAATGATTATTGTTTTGCAGCAATCTTGCAGGAAACCAGTTC
Source organism: Poa pratensis (assembly GCA_947311845.1). NCBI lineage: Eukaryota > Viridiplantae > Streptophyta > Magnoliopsida > Poales > Poaceae > Poa > Poa pratensis. The sequence continues at coordinate 14,891,747 of CAMZMU010000066.1, forward strand.
GCTGGAAATTACCCTACTCGATTTTCTCGATGAATAATCTTAAGTATTTGTGGGTATCTTTGCAGCCAGAAGTAATATTTTGCCTTTTAATTTGTACCATCTAGTAGGGCTAAGTGATTTTTCTTGTGTATGCAGAAATCTTAATCATAACCAGTTACAAGGGAAAATGACCGATGTATTTTCGAACCTTGGTAGCTTGACAACAGTGTGAGTACTTTTTATGTGAATTATCAGATGGTTCTTAACTTGTGTTGTAAATCTCTTCTTTTTTCATGTTCCTGATGTTCCGTTCTCTTATTACCTTCATCTGTAATGTGAATATGTTATGCAGGGATCTCTCCTTTAATTCTCTTACTGATGACCTACCACAAGGTTTAACTGGATTGTCAAGTCTTAAAACTTTGTAAGAAATGGATTTACACTTTATCTCTTGGACATGTCTTGTTAGAGTGCCATGCATCTAAGTATCAAACCATGTCCTATCTTTCTCAGATATTTGCAGAACAATCAGTTAACTGGTGATATCAATTTCCTAGCTAATCTCCCCCTTTCTGATCTGTAAGTAACCAACATGTCATTAATCTATGCATTATCAATTTATATACATGCATTATCATCTCATATCATGCTTACCTGTAGGAATATTGCAAATAACCGTTTCACTGGTTGGATTCCAAGTCAGCTAAAGAAGATAAACAGTCTACAGTGAGTCTCTGATTTCTTAACATGCAATTGTTAGAGAGCTATATCCTAAGCTAGTATTGTGCTTGTGTCTAGGACTGATGGTAATTCTTGGACTACGGGGCCAGCACCACCACCGCCACCATTTACAGCTCCACCTTCAAACCGCCGGAAGAGCCCAGGTCAAAATGACGATGGTTCATCAAGTTCTGGTGGAAAGTCTGGAATAGGTGGTGGAGGTGTAGCAGGCATTATCATATCGTTGCTGGTTGTTGGAGCAGTTGTTGCATTTTTTGTCATAAGAAGAAGAAAACGCAAACCTAAAATGACAGAACACTTTGAGCAGCACCAGCCATTCACTTCGTTCCCTTCAAATGAAGTTAAAGGTCAGTTAGCTTGACGTTTTTTTTTCTTTGAGTAAACAGCGGCTTGAGTTTATCATACTGGAGAGATGTTTGTTTCTATTTAGCTAATCATGTGTATGCTTGCTTCTACAAATGTTGCAGACGTGAAGCCTTTTGAAGAGTCTACCACAATAGATGTGGACGCTTTGGCTTCCCCTGCTTCAGTTGGTCTGAAGCCACCCAACAAGATTGAACGCAACAATTCATTTGAGGATGCTGATTTTTCAAACAAGCGTGTTCCAAAGAAAAGCAATGCAAAACAAATAAAGGCGATTGTTTATTCAGTTGCGGATCTACAAATAGCAACAGATAGCTTCAGCATGGACAATCTTGTTGGAGAGGGTACTTTTGGACGTGTCTACAGGTCACAGTTTGATGACGGAAAGGTATGCTACATTATCTTGTCGCCATTCCTATATATTTCTGAAAGAACATGAATTTTCTATCTACTATCTGTAAGGTCATTGAAACTGTGGCAACTATTTGATTGTGGTTCTCGGATTCAAGTAGTTATGTGCTGCAATAGGTCCTTACTGTAACATTTATGGATCTAGGACGAAATTGATGTGTTCCAGCCTTCTAGGCGTAATGTATTCTAAATTCAGTTTTGTTATGGAGAAATGAAGGAGCACATCTAAGCGTCCCTCATATATTGGATGCTTTTTTGCGCTTAATGATAGCTTTCGTTTTCATGTTACTTCTTAGTTTTCTCTTCTTTACATGTATTTAGGTCCTGGAAAACAGATTTTGAGCCATTTAAACATATGATTCTCATTGTTCTTGTTTACTCTATTCAGGTTCTGGCCGTGAAGAAACTAGATTGTACTGTAATACCATTCCAATCTTCTGATGACTTTGTTGAACTGGTATCAAACATTTCAAAGTTGCACCATCCGAATATTAACGATCTTGTGGGCTATTGCATGGAACATGGACAACACTTGCTCGTGTATAATTTCCACAGGAATGGATCACTTCATGATCTACTCCATCTTTCAGACGAATACAGCAAGCCACTTAGCTGGAACTCTCGTATTAAGATCGCACTAGGCTCTGCCCGTGCACTGGAGTAAGTGACTACTGCTAGCTTCGAAATTTTATTTTGTGATCTTTGGTTAATGACCGTCAATTAAGTAATTAACATTCTTTTGTTGGCACATCTAAGTCTGTCTGAGCTGTAGGGCATTCCTTGCATATTATTATGTGTTGGCTTCTCGATACATGCCTTTCTACATGTTTAGTGTTAATGTTTGTTATAGATTTTCATGTGGTATTCACTGAGTGACTCAAAAAAAAAAATCAACGATTATTTGTTCATTGCAATATTTGTTGTAACATTCCGTGTTCATTTTGAAATAACATTTGAAGATGCCTTAACCATTTTCCACTGAAAATATAATTTGCAGGTATCTTCATGAAGTATGTTCTCCATCCATCGTCCACAAGAATTTCAAGTCATCAAACATTCTGCTCGACTCAGAATTCAATCCACACGTTTCAGATGCTGCACTTGCAAGCTTTATGCCTGATGCTGAGTTCCAGGTCTGGTCAATATACTACAACAGTACTGTCGAACAAAAATTAGCAGTACTATAACAGCTACTTTATGATGAATGCTTGCATAGTTGCGTGATTTTTAAAAACTCAGAAAATAGGTAGCCCGACTTGCCAAGTTAATAAAAAGATCGGAGTTTCCTATAGAAGTTGCTGGGAATGATATACACCTGTCCCCACTGATGAGACATCCAAAGAACAAATATTTTCTGCGTATTATTGATTATATGCATAAACTATGCAACTGTAGCTTAGCGTTTTACACATCATGGTTCATGATGACCGTCTAACGGCTACCGCCATATAAACCTCTACAGGCAGTAGAACAGAGTGCTGGGTGCACTGCCCCGGAGGTGGACATGACTGGTCAGTATACTCTCAAGAGTGATGTCTACAGCTTTGGGGTAGTCATGCTAGAGCTTTTGACGGGACGTAGACCATTTGACAGGTATCATCAGCCGTCACCAGTTTCTGTCTTGTAAATTTAGTGACTTATGATCCTAGATATAATCGAAAATGACTGTTTGCATTGCAGCTCTAAGCCTAGGTCAGAGCAGTCACTGGTGCGGTGGGCGACTCCCCAGCTGCACGACATCGATGCATTGGACAGCATGGTCGACCCTGCGCTCAAGGGCCTGTACCCTGCCAAGTCCCTGTCCCGTTTCGCCGACGTTCTCGCCTTGTGTGTCCAGGTAGGACTTCGTTGACCACCGGACACAAAACTTCCATAGAAAAGAAACATTTGTGGGTGTAAATAATATCCTGAGCCTCGGAAATGTGTGTGTTTGCAGGCTGAACCAGAATTCAGGCCGCCGATGTCGGAGGTGGTGGAGGCGTTGGTCCGGCTTGTGCAGAGGGCCAACATGACCAAGAGGATGCTTGACGGAGACAGCTCCCGGCGAGGCGACGACCAGGACCAGGATTTCATATGACGCGAGAGAGCGAGCGGAACCCTTGTATTGCATCTGAGATTGTATTTATTTCATATATTTCCTGTAGCGCGTAGTCCGAGAGAAGAGTGGAAGAACAAATCAGAAATAGTGTCCGGTTCGTGAGTACATATCACAGGTTTGGCTTGAAATACCCGAGAACCGGTGTTGTTTGTGGATATTGCTTGAAGAACCGTGCTCGTGTAGTTATAGGCGGATTGAAGGACATAAAATGAGAACGTGGCCCTAGCCCAATGGCTAGGGTAGCAGTGGTGTAGCCACCAACCAGAATTTGACTCCTCGGTCGAGCGAATTTCTGGTATTCTCGCTAAGGACGCCTCAAAAAATGTTACCACAGGAGCATTTTTTTTTTGTTCCGTCCATAAAAACATGTCGCGACGTCCTTTTTGGATGGAAAAAAAAACCCCGCAATTACCTCCTCGCAGTTGCTCCCCGTCGTCTCCCCGGCCGTAGAGTCTCCGCCTGTGTAGGTTGCCGCTGCTGTGGACTGTGGGCATGGCATGCAGTGCAGAGCGCGGCTGCTGCTGCTAGCACCCTGTCCGCGCAAGCAAGGCGACCATAATTTAAACTGTACGAGTACTGATTTTTCCCCTCCCTCCTGGGCCGCTCCCCCTCGAGCGGCTCCGGAGGCTCCACCTCAAACTAGGCCAGGCCCATGGCAGCGGCCGTGGAAGGTGGTGCCGCGGCTGCTGCGGCATGCGGTGGAGCTCGGTGGTTGACGACATGGCCGGGATGCCATCCTGCTGCTCCCGAAGCTTTGCGGTCGGGTTGAACTCCGGGCGAAAGCTCGCATGGACTTCGGTCTGTGCCGACGACGGCGGCGCCCTCGGGCGTCGTTCCCTTTCTTGTTTGCGTCGTCGTGGAGCTTTTCGACCTCGTCTAACGCGTGGTGGTTTCAAGTTCTCCGGGTGAAAACCTGTGCTCCTTCGTGAGCGGGCGGCGGTGACGGTCTCATCACTACCTTGTTGGAGGCGCCGCTTTGGAGCCCTTGGCCAGCGCGGTGCAACGGTTTCGCGACGGATGTGCTGAATGGCGTGTGGTCGTGGGCGGTGGATGTCGGGGCGGCGGCTCCGAAAGGTGGTGGTGTGTCGAGGCGGCGGCCCGATCTCCCACGCTACGACGGTTCTATGAGGCAGAACCGTTGTCTAGCGGGGGTCTGGGTGGCGACCTGGATGAAGACTGCACGGGCAGAGGGTTCGTCGACCTGACTGGATCATCTTCGGGCATTGCGAAAGTCGATCTGGTTGCTTCTCCGGGGCGGCGGCCCCGGTACATGGTGGTTTTGGTGGCAACTTGGATGAAGACTGCGGGGGCAGAGGGTTCGTGGACCATGACTGGATCGCTTTCGGGCAATGCGAAGGTCGATCTGATTGTTATGCCGGGGCGGCGGCCCCGGAGCGGGTGGTGTGTGTTGTGGCGTTTGTCGACTTGGGTCGTGTGGACGACGAGTGGCTTCGTTTGTGTCATTCTTTTGTACAGTTTGTATGGTTTTTGACCCGGTTTTCTTATAAACTGGGTCATTTCTTTCTATCTATTCGAGCGGTGGTACGACCACCTTGTCCTAAAAAAAAACTAGGCCAGGCCAGGCCCGCCGCGCCGAGCTTCCCCGGCCGCTGCCTTCGCCGTCGCCGACGCCGACGACGGTGGCGGCACCCTGTCCGGCAAAGACGGATGGGAGAGGAGTGTTGGAAATCGATCTCTGAAACTCACTGACAGAGAAGAACACAGGTGGTTTTGGTGCTGCGTAATGCGTTGCAGCGTTTTCTGTTATCTCTATTACTTATAACGAAAGCAAACAGGATCGTGTCCGAGCTATGCGGCTGTGCCATCCCACGTCCACTCGTGCACGTCCTAGCGATGCCGCCATGCGCGCTTGACTTCGTGCCATCCCACGATACGCGCACAGCAGCTCGATCTATCTAGCTAAAACAAATGAGAAACGGTCATGGCACAAACAGACTCATGCACATGCCGTATTGTTTTGAAAACAAACTAAACCTAGCTAGATACAAGGAGCGACAGGATTACAAGGTCAACAAATCACCCCCTAATCCTGGCGTCCAGCTGAAACCTCCATGACGCCGAGCTTCAGTCGCATCTCCATGAACTTGACACGGCCAGCGCCTTGGTCAGAATGTCAGCAAGTTGTCCATTGGTGCTCACATGATCAATGTCCACCTTGCCGTCCTCAATGCACTCGCGAATGAAATGAAAACGGGTGTCAATATGCTTACTTCGCTCGTGGTGCACTGGGTTCTTGCTCAGTTCGATCGCGGACTTGTTGTCCACGTGCAGCTTCACCGTCACCGGAGGCTTGCCGATCAGTTCTCCGAGAAGCCTGCTCAGCCAGACAGCTTGGCAAGCTGCCTTTGCCGCCGCTATGTACTCCGCCTCACACGACGACAGGGCGACCACCGTTTGCTTCTGAGATGTCCACGTGATGATGCCGGAGTCGAGGAAGAACACGACGCCGGTAGTGCTTCTCCGATCATCGACATCCCCAGCGAGATCGCTGTCGCTGAACCCCACCAGTGTGGGCTCACTTGTGGTGCCCTTCTTGTATCTGCACCCGTATCCAGTCGTCCCGCTGATGTAGCGCAGAATCTGCTTCACTGCAGCCTAGTGTGTAGGTGCCTCCATGTACCTGCTCACCATCCCGACGGCGTGCGTGATGTCAGGATAGGTATTGCAGAGGTACCGGAGACTTCCGATGATGCTCCGGTAGCTTGTCGCGTCCAGCACGTCGCCAATGCCCGCCTTGTTCAGCTTTAGGCGGTTCTCCATTGGCGTGTGACAGGAGTTGCATCCTGCCATGCCTGCAGCTTCCAAGATCTTGCCGACGTAAGCGCTCTAGCAGAGCGTGATCGTGCCTGCCTCTTGCCTGACCTCGATCCCCAGATAGTAGCTCAGGAGACCGAGATCGCTCATCTCGAACAGCTCGTGCATCTGGTCCTTGAACGCGGCATGTCATTGGCGTCTGTGCCGGTTATGATCAGATCATCCACATAGACGCCGACGAGCAGCGTGGCCGTGCCGCTGTTCCTCTTGTACACGGCGTGCTCGAGAGGGCTTCACTAGAAGCCAAGTGATACCAAGGAGGCATCCAACTTGGCGTTCCAAGCGCGTGGTGCTTGGCGAAGTCCGTAGAGAGACTTGCGCAACTGGAGCACCTTGTGCTCGCCGTCGGGGTCGAGTAGCCTGGTGGCTGGTGCATGTAGACCTCCTCCGCGAGATCACCATTGAGGAACGCGGATTTCACGTCCATATGGTGCACCTGCCAGCCACAATGCGCGGCGAGCGCCAGCAGCAGCCGCACGGTCTCCATCCGTGCCACCGGCGCAAACACCTCGTCGAAGTCCACCCCTGCCGCTGCGCATATCCCTTGGCAACAAGGCGCGCTTTGTGCTTCAGCACATGACATGCATGATCTTTTTTCACCTTATAAACCCACTTTAGCCCAATGGCTTTGTGGCCGCGTGGGAGCGTGGTGAGCGCCTAGGTCTCGTTGTCGCGGATTGACGCCAGCTCGGCGTCCATGGCGTGCCTCCAGCATGCCTCGCTCAGTGCAGCGTCCACTGCGGCTGGCTCTTCTGCTGCCACGAAGCACACATCATCGTCGTGTACCTCTGCATCTGCTTTCATGACGTAGTCGTTGTAGACCTTGGGCTTGACGATGCCGTCACGCGCCCTCGTGATCATCGGGTGCTGCGGCCTTGGTGGTGTCGTAGAGGCCGCAGTCGCGCCCGTTTCTGCAGATGCTGATGAAGATGCAGCAACAGTTCATGGCGTAGTCCAGCCCGTGGCAGGAGATGCAGCAGCAGTCCATGGCGTAGTCCAGCACGTGGCAGGACTTGGTGGCGGCGTGCAGCTCCTTCGTGCCGTGGTCTCCTGCCCGGCAGAGTTTTGGGCTGAACTCTGCCCGGCAGAGAATTCAGCTGCCGTGGCTGCCGTGGCGACTGGGTGCGTGAACACCTCGACATGGAACGGCACGGCATCGAAAGCCGTCCCGTTCTTCTCCCAGTCCCACCGTGCACCCTCGTCAAAAACGATGTCGCGCGTCACGTGCACGTGGTTCTTGACAGGGTCGTAGACGCGATACGCCGCCGACCCCGGCTCGTACCCGAGAAGCACCATGGGAGTGCTCCGATCGTCAAGCTTTGCCGGGTTTGGCTTCGTCACCTTCACGTGCGCCACACATCCAAAGACACGTAAGTAGCTCACATCAGGCTTATAGCCATGCCATACCTCGAATGGAGTTTGGCCTTCAACACTCTTCGTCGGCGATCTGTTCAGGAGGTAAACCGCGGTGGTCACGGCTTCCCCCCAGAACCTTGCGGGTACACCCATTGCCTTCATCAGGCTTCGCGCGGTGGAGACGATCGTCTGGTTCCGGCGTTCGACCATGCCGTTCTGTTGCGGCAAGTATGGCGTGGTCAGTTGACGCCCGATCCCTTCGTCAGCGCAGTACTCGGCGAAGGTGGCCACGGTGAACTCACCACCGTGGTCAGTGCGGAGTAGGCGTAGTTTACGCCCCGTCTCCACTTCAGCTCCAGCTCGGAACCTCTTGATCGCCGTTGCTGCCTGGTCCTTGGTCAACAGCAGCGTGAGCCACATGTATCGACTCTTGTCATCGACAAGGAGCAGGAAGTAGCGCCTTCCGGCGGGCGTCGCCGGCGTGATGGGACCACACAGGTCCCTGTGCACCAGATCAAGGATGCCCTCTGCACGCTTCTTCGCCTGTTTGGGGAACGGCGCACGGCGCTGCTTTCCGACCAGGCAGCCGTCGCAGAGTTGCTCGACGTGATCGATCTGCGGCAGCCCTCGCACCATGCCATCGCGTGCAAGCTTCCTGAGTGCATCAAAGTTGAGGTGGCCGTAGTATGCGTGCCACCTCCAGGAGTCGTCGGAGTGCACCGCCGCGAGGCACACTGGCCTTGCGATGTCCAACGTGACGATGTACAGGCGATTGCGCGCCCGCGGCACCTTGGCGAGGAGCCGCTGTCGCCTGTCGAACAACTTCAGGAAGCCGTTGCACAGATCGATGCGGCACCCGTTCTCCTCGAGCTGTCCAAGGCTCACAATGTTGCTCCGTAGACGCGGGATGTAGTACGCGTCGGTGAGTGCGCGGTGGTCGCCATTGCCGCAGGCGAACATGATCGTGCCGCGTCCCTTGATCTCCACGACGGACCCGTCGCCGAATTTCACCGTGCCGCCAATGGTGGTGTCCAGCTCGGTGAAGACATCGCGGCGCCCGGTCATGTGGTTGCTGGCGCCGGTATCCAGGAACCACTTGTCGTTGTCCTGGTCCGCGGAGGTGAGGAAGACGCGGTCCTCCACGAGGCTGACGTGCTCCGTCATGCCAGTCATGACCGACATGAGCGCGTCTGTTGTTGCGGCCTGGTCCGTGGTCGCCATCAGGAGTGCCGGCCCCTCGTCATCGCTGAGAGTGCACACCTGTGCCAGATGAAGCGCGGGCTTGTCCTCCTCCGCCGCGGCCAGGTGAGCTTGCTGGTGTTGCCCCTTGCGTTCCCGCCGCGGTTCTGGACATTCACGGGATATGTGCCCTGCAAACTTGTTACAGTTATAGCACTTGATCCTAGACATGTCCCGTTCGCCGTTTGAGCCACGACGGTCGTTGCCGTGGTTCTTGTTCTTGCCGCGGCCGTTGCCCTTTGCGCCGCCGCCATTGGAGCTGGATCCTTGCCCGGCGTCCTTCTTCTTCCCGCGCGCGTTCCACTGCTCCTCGGTGAGAAGCAGCTGGCTGCCCGTGCTGTCCGCGGTCCCGATCGAGCACCTCTCCGCCGACGAGCGCAGGCGACCGATCAACTCCTCGACGGAGATGCCGTCGAGATCGAGGAGAGTCTCGATCAAGCAGGCGATCTGCGCGTACTGAACAGGCACTTCACGCAGGAATTTCTGAACGATTTTTACCTCGTCCACTACGTCCCCGAGAGATCGCAGGTTGTTGGCGAGGTTGCTGATGCGCATGCCGAACGCGTCGAGCGTCTCGCCGTCCTTGAAGGCGATCTGCTCGAACTCCTTCCGTAGCCGCTGCGCCGTGGCCTCCCGTGCACAGCTCACGCCCATGCGCATCAGCTTGATCGCCTCCCACGCGTCCGCTATCGTCTCCTTCACCGCGAGAACCGGTACCATCTCCGGTGGCACCGCACGCAGCAGCGCTGAGAGCGCTGCCATGTCTTCGCGGTTGCCCGACACGCCCATGCCGGACACCGCCTCCCACAGACCTTGCGCGCGCAGGTTGATTTTCATCACCAGTGCCCACTCGATGTAGTTCGTGGCCGTGAGTGAGGGGTAGACGATGTTGCTGCCGAAGTTCGTGCGCTCCTGGACGACGCGCTCGTGGACGACGACCTCGTTGCCGCCTCGCCGGACGACGCTGCGTCCCCGGCTCCTACCGCGCGTCTGTGTCGTTTCCGTCGCCGGCGCTCGCGCGCCAGCTGCCGCAGCTCCTCCGTCTCCCGGCGCCCGCGCGGCAGCTGCCGCAGCTCCTCCGTCTCCGTTGTCCGGCGTCGCCGGCGTGCGAGCGCGGCCGTTGGACATGGTCGTCACGGATCGCAAACGGCTATGATGCCACTTGTTGGAAATCGATCTCTGAAACTCACTGACAGAGAAGAACACAGGTGGTTTTGGTGTTGCGTAATGCGTTGCAGCATTTTCTGTTATCTCTATTACTTATAACGAAAGCAAATAGGATCGTGTCCGAGCTATGCGGCCGTGCCATCCCACGTCCACTCGTGCACGTCCTAGCGATGCCGCCATGCGCGCTTGACTTCGTGCCATCCCACGATACGCGCACAGCAGCTCGATCTATCTAGCTAAAACAAAGGAGAAACGGTCATGGCACAAACAGACTCATGCACATGCCGTATTGTTTTGAAAACAAACTAAACCTAGCTAGATACAAGGAGCGACAGGATTACAAGGTCAACAAGGAGGACGCACCATTTCGGTGCCATGCGAGCGGGGCAGCGGCGACGAGGGCGTGTTGGGCGTGGAGGTGGAGCTGGCGGCGGCGTGCGCAGCGGTGAGCTGGCGGCGGAAATCGGGCCCGATCTGGGCCGACAGGGCCGCTGGCTGGCGTCACTCTAGGAGCTTCTGGGCTGCCTGTGCGTTGCTGCTGGCGTCGCCCTGGCGAGGAACTCCCGTGGCTGTCTGTGCACCGCTGCGGCTTGGCTGGGCAGGAGGCCTGAGGTTCGATGCCGGGTGCTCTCGGCCAGGTGGGAGACGAATGGTGTTGTCTTTCCGCCGGCAGCGTTACATCCTTCTGACGGTGGTTCGGAAAGCTCAGCCTTGCTGCGGGTGGGTGGACGAGCTGGTGGTGGCTGAAGGGAGAGGAATGGCGCCGCAGCGGCTGTTGCATCCTCCGTTGGGAGATGAATGGTCCACAAGCGTTGCATCCTCGAGGAGACGAATGGCGCCTAGTATTTGGTTGCATCCTTCCGATGGGAGAAGAATGGCGCTGCAGCGGAGGTTGCATCCTCCGTTCAGTGGGCGACGTGGCTGATAGGATGGAAGCATGTCGAGCTTGCCGGGGATGTGAGGTTCGCCGTGGAGGCAGGGTTAGTGGTTTGGGGTGTAGTCTGTTTGGATCCTTTGTTCGGGCTATGCAGGTGAGTCTGCCGGCGAAAGCCGTACTCCGGTTGTTGTCGGAGTTGTCGGTGGCGGCGGCGCCTACGGGCGTCGCTACCTCGTTGGAGGCATCGATGTAGCTGCTCCCACCTTTCTTTCCAGACGTGCTCCGGGGGAAACTTGATCTAGTCTTTTAGATCAGACGAAGGCGGCGCTATCCGGCGTCGTGTTCCCTCTTGGGGGCATCGTCTTGGAGGTGGATTCGGTCAGAGGGACCTGTGGCTCGCTTGGTTGTGTGTGTTGTAAGCCGAAAGACGTCGCGCGTCGCGTGTATGGTTTTTGGGTCTGGTTTCCCTCATAAACTGGACCACCTTCTATCTGTTCAATGAATTTAGCAGTGATCCTGCTAACGTTCAAAAAAAAAACTGTACTGCGTTTGCACTTGGTTGGTTGGGCTCACCCCGATATAGGAATCAAATGGAGAAGTGGCTCCAATACTGGAAATGGTAAAAAAAAAGAGTCAGGCAGCCATACAACAAAGTAGTTGATTCTCGAAATAAGGTCATTCGGAAAAAAAAACTGCCTCTTTCTCTGCCGGTTTGGATTGGTTGAATACTCCGCTGGGAACATGAACGTGAATTGGAAGGAGAAATACATGTCTTTAGGGAAGGTTCATTGGAAGAAATCGAGCTTGCACCCATATGTGCTATCATGTTGACATCTCCGTATTAGTGTTGTGACAATTTTATGAAGCCGGACCACCCTCTGTCAAAATCCTGGATCCGCCAATGCGCGTCGCCACGTCAGCCTCACACGCGCGGGCCACGCCTGTTATTGAGACGCGAAGGCCAGTCAGCTGAATTAATGGCGGGCGGCGTCTCGGTTTCCCAGCCGGGTGCAGCGACGCGTCGCTTCACCTCTCTACGGCAAGGAAGCGTCTGCGTCGCGGCGGCGTCAATGCAGGCGAGCGCGCCTTTTGAAGCGTCGTCGTAAATGGTGTGGCAGGCGGGCCGTTGACTGGCCGGAGTTAAGGCGAGCTCATCCGTTCACCTCCCCGGCTGCTATATAGATCGGGTTCCTCGCCGTCTCCACCACATCTCCACTCTGTCTGTCCACCACCTAGCCATGGCCCCTCCCCGGCGCGACACCGGTGTTCCCTTGACGGAGGAAGAGCTTGCGTGTCTCCGGGCGGCGACGGCGGCCCGCAGGATCCGTCGGTATGATCAAGCTGTGCAAAACCATATGTGCGACGCTTGCCTCCGTGCATTCTGACCCTTGCGGATCGACCACGAGGCGGGCTCATCCGTCCGCACTCCGCCACCTCCCCCGCCACCTCCTCTGCCACTCGCAGACCGCTCACGGAAGCCGAGGCGCGGGAGCTCGTCCGCACCAACACACCGGTGCCGGCGAACATGCGCCTCCCCGAGGGATGGGCGACGAACCCAGCTCGTGTGCCGGTTGCACCTCGGCTAACCGGTCAGGCGCGCCTCGACTACATCGTGAGGAGCCAGCAAAGCCTGCCGCGGAAGCTTTACGACGACCCTCGTTACGCGCCGAACTCGACGTACTGGGACGAGCAGATCGAGTTGGAGCACACCTACGGCCTCAACTTCTTCTTCGCTTGCGAGCCTCCAGAGAGCTGGTTCGACTCCGACGACGATGTCCTCACCAACATGTGAAAGGACAAGGATGTCGCCTAGAGGGGGGGTGAATAGGCGATTAAAACTTTTCCGGTTTAGGCTTGATAATTGCGGAATAAAACTAGGTGTTTAAATTAACAAGCGAACAACTAAATAAACTAGGCTCACCTATGTGCACCAACAACTTATACTAAGCAAGACAAGGAACAAGGTGATGGCAAAAAAGAATGCTTCAAGCACGAAGTCTATCACAATGTAAAGTGCATAAGTAAAGAGCTCGGGCATAGAAATAACCGAGGCACGCGGAGACGAGGAAGTATTCCCGAGTTCCTCCTTTTTAGGGGAGTACGTCTCGTTGGAGAGGTGTGAACCAACACAATGGTTGAACAACCACAAAGGTTTCACCTTCTTCTCCGATGAACCGCACCACAAAGGCTTGGTTCACCTTCCACTATCAGAATCCTTCGAGGCGAAAATCCGGAGCTTTACAACAACGATCCGGGGCACAACCCACAACAGGATTGGGGGCTCCCGAACAGCTACAAGTGACCACACAAGGGTCTCAACCACCACACGGGCGTCTAGGGTCCAAAGACCCAAGAGTAACGAGTTCACAAGCTTTCAACTTCCACGAATCCTCGTGGAGAGCACAAACCGAAGCAACACAATGCAATGGCAAGAACACAAGAAGTGCTCAAGTCTTTCACTCTCAAATTCCAACAAAGCAACAAATGCTTATGGGGGAATAAGAGAGGAAGAACAATGGAGGAGAAACACCAAGAACTTCAAGATCAAGATCTACTAGGTTCCCCTCACTTAGAGGAGAGATGGATTGGAGGAAATGTAGATCTAGATCTCCTCTCACTTTTCCCTCAAAGATATGCAAGAATCATGGGAGGGATTGAGAGGGGGCAAGCTTTTCCAAAGGTCAACAATGGAGGAGAGAGAAGGGAAAAACGTGCTCAAGAGGTTAGAGAACCATTGGGGAAGAAAGCCCCTTAAATAGGTCCTCTCAAAAATCTGCCCGTTGCAGACGAAAAGAGGCCGCAGCGGTAGTACCGGGCTTCGGCCGGTACTACCGGCCGGCGCAGGATAAGTCGATGTCGACGATGGTCAACGGGCCCTCGCACACCGCCCGCAGCGGTAGTGCCGGCCGGCGTCACACGGTAGTACCGCACCACCCGGTAGTACCGGCCTACTACCGGGCCAGTACCGCTAAAAACAGAGCGATGCCAGTACCGAAAAAACTTGAATAGCGGTAGTACCGGGCTCAGCCGGTACTACCGGCTGGGCAGGAAAAAGCTCCTTTTCTCCTTGACAAAAACCTGAAATGCAATAACTTTCTCGTTCGAACTCCAAATCAGGTGAAACCAATTTTGTTGGAAAGGTAACGATAGGAGCTTTCCTACAATAGAGTTAAGTTGACACACATGGGAAGTGTGGAACTTTCCTCACGGATAAACCGATAATATTTCCAACATGAAAACGCAACAAGTTTTTCATCCGGACTCTGTTTTCTATGATCTTGGGCTTGCTCCGAAGATAATCACAAGCACTACAAGATCATGCATACACACATCATAGTCCATCATGTGAGGAGGATAACACAAGAGGAGAGTTTGACCTCTCTACAAGAGACGAACCGGTAAAACCTCCAACATCAAAAACACCACAAGATATTCAAATGAAATCCGTTTTTATGAACTAGAGCTTGGTATGGATATGAACACAATCTCTAAATTATCACATGGATAAAAGCCAAATAAGAACCAAGAAAGATGATATGCCAAGTATGCAAAGGTTTGAGCTCTCCACAAAGATGCGACCAAATTACTCACTTGAGAGCCCCTCTTGATAGTACGCCGTCTATCCTATAACCCGGTCTCCCACTAACACCATGAGACCGGTAAAATAGAAACCCTATCAAGATCATACCTTTGCCTTGCGCATTCCACTTGAGCTAGATGATGACGATCTTGACTCCCTCAAGTTGGAACACTTTTCTTGATTGTGCTTGCTAGCACATGCTTGATGAAGATTTCTCCAAATGCTCCCCCATACTCCATTATGGGAGAGCCTCGCTAAGCTCTGTTTCACAAAGATGATGTCTTGAATCCTTCAAGACATACTTGCAATATGCTCAACTCTACACATGGCCATTCTTCATATAAACCCTTGAATAGAGCATTGATCATCATGTAATCTTCTAGAGTCCAACACATGAACTCCAATCTTTTCCTATGGACAAGATCTATAAGAATATCTCAATGCAAACATTAGTCCATAAGGATTGTCATTAATTACCAAAACCACACATGGGGCAACACATGCACTTTCAACATGTCCGACGAGGACTTTGCGGCCGGCATGGAAAGGGAGAGGGTTCGCTACGAGGCGGCGCAGGTGGCTTGGCCCGAAAGAGAAGAACAAAGTCGCGTGCAACCTCCCCCGCCGCAACCTCAGCAAGAGACGGAGGAGGTTGACGGTGATGATGACGGCTCCGAGGACTAGCCGTCACTGGAGTGGGACCCATGCCACATGCAGCTCGCCATTGAGGCGGACATAGCCTCCGCCACCGCCCAGCCTCTGTCATCCGCCACCACCGGTTACCTCTATTGTCTCAGCTCCGGCTACCGCCGGGCTCCTCTGGCTGCCGCCGCGTTGGCGGGCTCCTGCCCGAACTGCCGGTGCCCGACGTGCCACCCTACCTATTAGGTCTAGGTTTAGGTTTTAATTTGAATGAATTATGTTAGTTTTAAATGAATCATATTTAGTTTGAACGAAATTTCAATGAAATCTATGTACTTTCGTATTTAAATGTCCAGTTTGAAAAATATTGGGCGCCGCGAGTGGGGAGCGACGGTGCCAATAGACAATAGGTCGTTCGGACGGTGCCCAAATGGCCTGTCCGGAAGGCCTTTGGACGCCGCGAGTGGAGATGCTCGAACGTCGGTCTCCGTTACAGATTTGACACGTAAGATTAAGATATTTGTCCAGAAAAAGAAACCAACTTGAAATTAATCTATAAGAAAAAGAAAGCAAGCAACTCGTCATCGATCGGCGCGTGTAACCTGAAACCAAAAGAAAAAGATTATTCCATAGCATGGACCAGAAGGGGAGCGCCTATAGGGCGCTCGTTAGCGGCGGTTCGACGTTGCGCCGCCTGCACGCTATCGAACTGGGCTCGGCCCATTTGCTGTGCGCGCACGTTATCCTCTCTCGCACCTCTTGATCGGTAACTGATACAGTACATGTTTCGCTGCCTTTTCTGGCCAGATGCGCTCCCAGAATGTTTCTGCTGTTAGTAAATTGCTAATTAATTATTAAACTTCGTGAAGAATTATTTTTAAATTTGAATATTTTTAAAATCTGAAACATTTTTTAAAATTGAAACCATTTTTAAATTCAGAACCATTTTCAAATTCAGAACCATTTTAAATTTAGAACCACTTTTAAATTTGGAACCATTTTCAAAAATGAACAATATTCACATTAGGAACCATTTTTAAATTTGGAACCATTTTTAAATTGGAACCGTTTTAAATAATGAACAATTTTCAAATTTGGAACCATTTTTAAATTTCGAACCATTTTAAATTTGGAACCATTTTCAAAATGGAACCATTTTCGAATTTGGAACCATTTTTTATTTGGAACCATTTTCAAAATGTAACCATTTTCGAATTTGGAACCATTTTTAAATTGGAAACATTTTTAAATTTGGAACAATTTTCAAAATGGAACCATTTTTTAATTTGGTTACATTTTCAAAATGGAACCATTTTAAATTTGGAACCATTTTTAAATTTGGAACCATTTTAAATTTGGAACCATATTTAAATTCGGAACCAATTTTTAAATTTGGAACTTGGAACCATTTTTTAATTGGCAACCATTTTAAATTCGGTACCATTTTTAAATTTGGAACCATTTTAAATTCAGAATCATATTTAAATTCGGAACCATTTTTAATTTGGAACCATTTTCAAAAATGAAATTGTTTTAAAAAATGAACAATTTAAAATTGAGAACCATTTTAAATTTGGAACCATTTTAAAAATGAAACCATTTTCAAATTTTAAAATAGTTCCAATTTTAAAAGAAAAAAAGAAAAAAGAAACAACAACAAAAACAGAAAAATAATAAGAAACGAAAAAGAAAACGAAAACGAAAAAGAAAAAAGAAAAAGAAAATCGAAAAAGAAAAAAGAAAAGAAAAAGGAAAGAAAGCGTACCTTTTTAGCTGAACCATTCAGTGCGTGTGCTCGCGAAATTGGGCCCGGCCCAGAATGAAGCTGTTCAGGCGGCGCTACCCCTATGCGGCGCCAACGGGCGCTGCATACGGTTTGCGGACCAGAAGTTCAAACTACCTCCATCCACGCAACAAGAACTTGATCAAATCATCCAAGACCAAAAGATTCAAGGACTGGAACTGATGGGGACATCCCTACTATTGACGCAACCACAACTACTACAACGCCTCAATTACAAGGACCGTTGACTAGGGCTCGTGCACGTCAACTACAACGAGAGGTACTTTCGTTTCTACAAGCTACTCCTAATGTACATGAGAATATGATGCTGACTAAAGTAGATGTGTTTCTCTTAAGAATGATGGACCAAGCATGGACGAGAGGGACAAGCTATGGAGCATGTACGTGGATGGAGATAGCCGCAGGCGTGGAAACAAGGGAGAGGATGATGCCACCAATGGAGACTACAACAACTTGAAGCCACCATGATGACATTTGAAGACTTGGACGAATTTATCAAGTCTACACTTCATAATCTCGTCCATAGTCACATATGGTGCTGCGTCACCTTTTATTCATGGGCCATGGGCCATGTAATTCGAACCAGGAGTTTTAGTGCGTTTTTAGAGTCCGTATTAAGGAAGGAAAGTCCTCCAAGGGTTGGATTCGGCCTTCCCCAAGGTTGGCCGAAACCCCCTCCTTTCCTCCTTATATACTTCGACTAGGGTTTCGTTTAGACTCGGATTTTGTTTAGCTAAAAGACTGCCTAGCGTTTCGCTGCATCTTCGTGATCTCGATTTGTGTCCAACGACCAGATTAAGACCGCTTACGGAATCCCACCTTTTCAATAAAGTTCATCTTATATCCGCAATTCTTGATTGCAATATTGGTTCTTACTTGTTCCTCGATCGCAGGTAGAACTAGACCTATTGGTCAGGCCGATCGTGCTTCTGCAGGATTCGGTAATCTTGGGAGATTGGTTTAGCGATTGCATTGGCGCTGCGTACGTGTGCGTAGTAGTCGGATCGCTAAGGTCGAACTCCACCAGAATCGACGTATCTTCATCTCATTGAAAAATCGGGAGGCACGACTTGGGTAGGATCTCACCCTAGGTGAGATCCATTTTTTTGAAAATTCAAAACATGTCGAAAAATTCCGAAAAAAATAGACAACACGCATCTATATTACATATGCAACGTCAAAAATTGGCAGCTTCAAATTCGACTTATACTTAGAGAGACAAAAAGAGAAATTTTGGTGTGAATAGTGTCACTCAAATCTGACACTATTCACAGTGTAGTTTCTCTTTTTTGCCTCTCTAACTGTAGGTCGAGTTTTGAGCTGCCAATTTTTGGAGTTGTACGAGTCGACTGTAAGTATGTTGTCTATTTTTTTCAGATTTTTTTACAGTTTAAAAAAATAATTAAAAAAGTTGATCCTACGATCTCACCTAAGGGTGAGATCCTACCCAAGTCTCCCCCGAAAAATCGGACACCTTTGCCTATAAGGAACTTCCTACATATGGGCCGGGCCCGGGCTCGCGGTAGAACAGCCGTACATGTACGCACGTCTCAAAAGTCAAAACGTTGTTATGTGGCCGAATCGGAAAGGAGGACTCAAATACGTACTAAACTAATTCAAATTATTATAACTGAATTGAAGTACTTGAACAAGAACCGTGCAGTAGCCCAACGTTAGGTGTTGTTGCCGTGCCAGCCAAGAACCAGAGTTCGACTGCTGTATGGTCTTATTCTCGCTAAGGACATTAGAAATGTCAAAAAAAGCTGAACATATTTTTGTCTGTCCCGACGTCCTTTTTGGGGAAAAAAACCCAGCAATTACCTCTTCGCGTCGCGACGTCCTCCTCCTCGCCCCCGATTCGTTCTCTCCTCGCCGCAGGCCCCGTCCCCTTGTCAGTTCTCCGGCTTGATCCGGTGGTGGCGACGACGCCGAGGCGATCCACGAAGGGCAACGCATGCTGTGGACTCACTCTCCAAGTCGCAATTTTTTTCGTACAGAAGCAAATACGTGTACGTGTAAATAATATCCGAGCCTCGGAAATGTGTTGCAGGCTGAATCAGAATTCAGGCCGCGATCTGTCTCTTCGTTAAGGTTGCAAGCGTGCTTGCTCTTGTTCGTGCGACCATGCTGGCGACGGGGGACGGCGCGCCGCCGCCGCCCTGATCTCCCTCCGTCGGCCACCTCCGCCTCCACCGCGACAAGATCCGGCTTCCTCTTGTTGCCCTGTTGCCGTTCAGCTCAACGTCCGCCCGTGTCCCTGAGTCCCTGCTCCGCAACCTCGCTGGCCATTGTGCTCCTCTGCCTCGACCAGATCTCCGCCGTCGGCCCCTGCTTCCCCGAGCTCCGCCGACCGACCTGCTCCTCTACATCGACCGGAGCCCCGCCTCGGCCATCACCTTCTCCGTTGGCATCAGCTTCGGCCCTGGTTGAGCTCGGCCACGTCGACGTGCATCGTGGCTGCCTCTGCTGCTGCCTGCAGGTCGCGGCCTCGTGGCCGCTCATGGGCTGCACGGGGCAGCTCTTCTCCGCCGAGCCGTGGCTCGGCACCGACGCCTCTCCCGTCCTCGTCTCCGTGCCTCCCGCGCCGGCGGCCTCCGCTACGGGCCCCATGGACTGGGGTTTCGGGATGCCCAGGGATTGGGGCTTCGGGATGCCCCACGCTCCCGCGGCGCGCCTGGCCACGCCGCCCTCCGCCGCCGCGCTAGCTGCAGCCGTCCTCGCCTCCCGCAGGTCGGGCCCGGCCATTCGGGGCCGGATGATGGTGCTGCGCCCCAAGGCTGCGACGGGGGGCGTCCTGGCCTCGCAGCCCGCCGCCACGGCTCCTCTCGACTGCGTCCCGGCGCCGCTCTTCTCCTCCCCGTCGCCTCTGCTGGCTCTGGACAAGACCCCGCAACCAAGCTCTTCCGCCGTGGCTCCGGACGTGCTCGTCCCCGCTCCCGGCTCCGGCTCCTTGTCGCTCACCCCACCACCGTCGTCGGCCCCTGCAGACCAGCTGCAGTCCCCAATGGCATCCTGCTCGGCAGCTGCTTCCGGCCATGTCGCTAACCCTGCCGCGTCTTCTGCTTCTGCTGGGTGTGGAGGCGATGATGGTCACTCCTGCGCTGAGGCACCGGCGACCACCTCCGGAGGTACTTTTTCCGGCAAAGCTCGAGGGGCAGTCGATGGGCCCGTCGACGTGAAGATACTTGATTTGGAGCCTCCTGTCCTTGGTCCATCTCCAGCTCCGGCTTGTGGAATCCTCCCTGCGGCAGCTGCAGCTCTTGAAGCCGGTGGAGGCTGGGTGCATGTGGGTGGGCGGCGCCGCTACAACCGAGGCCCTCCCCCTGAATCGTCGATGGAGGGTCTCGAGCGTCGCCTCGCATTCAAGCGTTGGGCTCGTGGAAGGTGCTTTCGTTGCTTGGAGTATGGCCACCATGTCGGAGCATGTCGCGGGCCATTCAGATGCATTCGTTGTCGTGGCGCTGGTCATCGGGAGAGGTTCTGTCGTGTTCCCTCTCCGGCTGCTCATGATTGCTCTCCAGCCGCTCATGCTTGCTCTCCGGTCACTCGCGCTCCTGGCCAGCAACACCGCTCCCTGTTCGACCAGCATTGTCCTCCACCGGAGGTCGTTGGCCACTCGTCGTCGCCACCGAGGTACCCATCTGCGTGTTGCAAAGATTCTTTGGCCTCAACTTTTGAGTCACAGGTTGCTCTGTTGCGCTTGGAGCTGCTTCAGAAGGTTGAGCTGCTTCGTTCTGAGATTCGAGATGCTCTAGCTGAGCTTCAGGTTGTGTTGCGTGTCTCTTCGCCGCCTCAGCTCCAGATTGTTTCCGCTGATGAGGGGGCTGAACGCTTCTTTGGAGATTTTTCTCCTCGTGGTCTGCATGAGACGTCGCCTGTCATCGCCGAGTTTGTGGCTCCGGTTGTGGAGGTCATGCCTGAGCCGCAGGTGCTTCCTGTGGAGTTGGGCTCATTGGAGTCAGTGGAGGGAGTTGTTGTTGAGGAAGCTCCTGATTTGATTGCTCCCGTCACTTCCTCTTCTTTGAGTGACCAGGTTTCTGAGACTCGTGTGTTGGCGCCTAGCTCCAAGGTTCTATTGGGCAAAGAGGTTCCTGCTTTGCTTCTCGCTTTGGAGGCAGCCCGTCCTGGATATGGCAAGGAGATTGTTCGTGTCTTGATGGGGATGGCTTCAGATGCTGAAATCGTGAAGGTGGAGAAGTCTCTCAGGAAGACGCGTAAGAAGCTTGGCGCTGCAAGGAAAGGGTCCACTGTTACTTGATTGTTGAGCCCTTTTGAGGTAGTCGGTTGTCTGTTTGTGGTTGTGATAAGTTGGGCGAGTTTGTTAGCAGTCGGGTTGCTTCTGGTTGTTGCCTCTTTGGGTGTTGCTCTTTGCGTTTGTGTGGTGCTTTGGTGTTATTGTTCGTTGTATGGTTTTCGCCCGATTTCTTCCATTAATAAATCGGGCACGTTCTTTTTAATAAATATAAGGCAAAGTTTTTGCCTTCGTTTCAAAAAAAAAAAAAGAATTCAGGCCGCCGATGTCGGAGGAGGTGGAGGCGTTGGTCCGGCTTGTGCAGAGGGCCAACATGCCAAGAGAATGCTCGATGGAGACAGTTCCCGACGAGGCGATGACCAGGACCGAGATTTTGTATGACGCAAGCGAGCAACACCCGTATATCTCCTGCTATTGCATCTGAGATTGTACCCAAGTACTGGTGTCTCGGCCAGCTATAGCGATGAGTGGAATAACAAAGCAGAATTACTTTCATGTTCCGTCATACATATTCACAGCTTTTGCTTGATATACCCAAGTACTGGTGTTGTCTGACTGTAACATGCTGCCATTTCTACCGGTGTCTCGGCCAGCCATAGCGATGGGTGCTTGCACCGAGTGTTCTCGTGGCAGGATCAGGCCGTGCAGTTAAGAGTAGGCTGGAATTCTTGCTTGCTTGTTCGCCGGAATTCCAGGAGCCTCGAGATTCAGAGCCCACGCTGGTGTTTCGTCGAGCGCGCCCATCTGTTCTTTGGAGAATATGCATAGCAAGTTGAAATCCTGAGTAATGGTTGACAAGCTTCAGCTTGTCCCTTATTCTGTAGGCATAAAGAACAAACTGCATCCCAAAGAGTAGGCGCCTGGTTGAAACATAAACGATGGGGTTGGCTACATCGAAGTTAGCCTCGATTTAGCCTAGATCGAGGGCACCCAAACAATATCCCATCACACCTTGAAAAGAAAAACCTTGACACTCTCATCTATCATTGATGAGTTAGAAGAAAAGGCAAATTTATGTCCCTTGACAGCACAAGAGATTGATCATAAAAGCCAATCAAATGCGCAGATTGCACGGATTCTGTGTGAGAGATTTAAATGGTACCACGCTGGAGGGGAAAACATTGCAGGATATGTGATGTGTGAAGGCAAAGCTCAGAGATCCTGCTTCTAGCTGGGTTTTTTGACAGAGCTAAGAACATTTGCCGATGATGAAGGCGAACAGTCTGCAGACTTGGCCAACACTATCACCAAAAAATGAACCACCTTGCCACTCCTTAACAGCCGCACCTGATTGCTGCTCCAGAAATTTCCCAGGAATCGTTTTCCAATCTGTTAGCGCTGCGTGGTTTATAATTATATCACCTTGCCTTTGTCAACGCCTATGAAGAGAAGACGCTGCACTTTATTGTTTATTTCATTTTTTTTATTGTGCGAACTATGTTGTAAATTATGAATCATGTTATACTGGCTGCACCGGCTCCTGTTGGTGGCACAGGAGTTTTTCTCCCGACATTCCTGGCAGCATATTAGTCGACTACGATAGTGACATTATGTTGTTTTTTCGCTGGTTGATTCATGTCTTAACCTTACATGATCGTTGAGATGTAAACTTTGATACTACAAATATTTTGGTAATAAAAAACCATATGCATCACTAGATGCAGAGGCCGGGAATTCCCGTTTCAAAAAACAAAATAGTGCAGATGCCAGTTTGAAATTAATCGATCAGAAAAAGAAAGTAAGCAACGTCGTCATCGACTTGAAACCAAAAGCAAAAGATTCTTCCATAGCATGGTCCATAAGTTCAAGCAACCTCCATCCACGCAACAAGAACTTGATCAAACCATCCAAGACCAAAAGATTCAAGGACTGGAACTTCCTACATATGAGCTGGGCCAGGCTAGCGGTAGAATAGTACCAGACCTTGAAATATAGTCATAATTAAAGGCTTGTGACATCGATTGGATGGGTTAACAACCTCAAACAAGACTTCACTCACTAACTCACACAAACATTTGCTTGATATACTCAAGTGCTGGTGTTGTGTTGTGGGCGTTGTTGAAAGAGCATGTTGGTTGCACCGAGCATTGTCGTGTAGTTATATTACACGGACATGTGTGTGGCGCACACGCTTGAGATGCCTTTAGAACGGTTGCAAGCGCGCTGATTAATGAATGAGAACCCTTGATTCGCAAAAAGAAGATGAATTATTTGTCAAGCCAGTTTAAAATTAATCGAAAGCAAGTCACGTCGTCATCGATCAACTAGAAACCAATAGAGAAAGATTCTTGGAAAACTCTATACATCTACCGACTGTAGCAACAGTCGGTTCGTGTCCTGCGCAGCACACGCCTAATTTATATGGGCTGAAACCGAGCTGCCAAACTGGTCAAACATCTCGGTCCAAAACCAGACAAGGAAAGACGCGTGCGCCATCCCCACGGCCGATCCGACCAATCCATCCCCATTCCAGCCGCCACCTGCTCCGCGGACGACGTGCGCACGTGTCGCGCCGTGATGGACGAGATGGACGAGGCGGTGCCGGCGCTGGCAGTGGTGGACGCGCGCTTCTGCGCGGGGGACGAGGCGGCGCTGGCGGTGGCCAAGACCGTCAGCATGTCCGGCAACGACTTCACCGTCACCGACGCCGCCACAGGCGACGTCCTGCTGCGCGTCGACGGCGTCCTCTTCAGCCTCCGCCGCCGCTGCCTCCTCGCCGACGCGCACCGGCGGCCCGTCCTCACCGTCCAGGAATCGGTCAGTTTTTGGGTTTGTTGATGTTGCATTAGGTGTGCAGTTTTGCTACATGTGCGATTCGTTTTTGGTGTATAAGCATGAGCAAAGTGCTACATGATTTCTGCAAAAGTGATGTGGTGTTGGTTTTTGCTACATGGATGTTTTAAAAGTGCTACATGTTCTTATTGTTTTTGGTGTGTAAGTACAAGAGAAGTGCTACACTATATTTGTTGTGTAGCCAAATGGGGATTTTTTTTGCGGACTGGTTTTTTTGCTACACACCTGTGCGCTACATGTTCTTATTGAGTTTTGCTACATAGCTTGTATTTTTTTGCTACATGGCTGTGTTTGAAGTGCTACATTCGTTTTGCTACATGTCGCCAGATTTACGGATCTTTGTTTTTTTGCTACATACAGTGCTACATGCGACAAAAAATATGTTGTGTTTGACTTTTTTTGCTACACAGATCGGACGTAGTATTTCTGAAATTTCTTTGCTACATGCGATGTTACATACACAGATACAAAGTGCTACACGCGAAACGTTTTTCTACATAGATCGGACGCGCGAGATCATTTCACTTAAGTAGATCCGACGGCTGCGGAGGCGGCTGTAGCAAACCTTTGCTACACCCGACTGACGCGTAGCACACGCCAAGATTCTTTCACCGGAAGTTGAAAACAAGCTCCACGCGACAAGAACTTGAAAATTAAGCCCATAAATGCCGATCAGCCAGATCCAAAGACTGGAACCTCCTACATGTGGGCCGGGCTAACAGCAGTCATCGCCAAATGTTTTTAGTTTATTTACGGAATATTTCGTACTACTAACGTGAATGGCATTAGCCCAATGGCGTGGTTCACGGCTGGTTGACACAGCAGTCCGCGGTTTGGGCAGAATTTGTATATCAATTCTGGTCCCTTCTTATTAAGGAAAGGAGCAAATATCGACAACGGGTTGTCCGTCCAAACCCCTGGTTCCTTCGTGCTCCTCGCCTCCGATTCCCCCGTCCCGTACTCCCTTGGAACAGATCGATTTTTTTCGACGGGAGGAGCAATTCCGGCTTCATCCGGTGGTGGCGATGCCGGATCCTGCGACGGCGCCAACGCGAGCCATGAAGGGCAACGCATGCTGCGGACTCACTCTCCAAGTCGCAAATTTTTCCGTACAGAAGGAAATATTTGTACGTGTAAATAATATCCGAGCCTCGAAAATGTGTTGCAGGCTGAACTAGAATTCAGGCCGCCGATATCGGAGGCAATGGTCCGGCTTGTGCAGAGGGCCAACATGACCAAGAGAATGCTCGATGGAGACAGTTCCCGGCGAGGCGAGGCGATATCTCCTGCTATTGCATCTGAGATTGTATTTATTTCCTGTAGCGCTACTCCGAGAGAAGAGTGGAATAACAAAGCAGAATTAGTTTCATGTTTCGTCAGCACATATTCACAGGTTTTGCGCTATACCCAAGTACTGGTGTTGTTTGACTGTAACTACCGGTGTCTCGGCCAGCCATAGCGATGGGTGCTTGCACCGAGTGTTCTCGTGGCAGGATCGGGCCGTGCAGTTACACAAACACCGACAGGCTTTCTTGCTCGTCCGCTGGAATTCCAGGAGCATAAAGATTCAGAGCCACGCTGGTGTTTCCTCGGGCGTGCCCATCCGTTCTTTGCAGAATATGCATAGCAAGTTGAAATCCGAGAATGGTTGACAAGCTTCAGCTTGTCCCCTATTCTGTAGGCATGAAGAACAAAACTGCATCCCAAAGAGTAGGCGCCTGGATGAAACATAAACGATGGGGTTGGTTACATCGAAGTTAGCCTCGATTTAGCCTAGAGCGAGGTCACCCAAACAACATCCCACCATACATTACAAGGAAAAACCTTGACTCTCATCAATCATTGATGAGTTAGAAGAAAAGGCAGAACAACCCTTGAAAGCGCAAGAGATTGATCCTAAAAGCCTATCAAAGCGCAGATTGCACTTTTTGTCCGAGGGATTTAAATGGTACCACGCTGGAGGGGAAAGCACTGCAGGATGTGGAAGGTTAAGCTCAGAGATCCTGCGTCTAGCTGGGTTTTTTCTGACAGAGCTAAGAACATTTGCCCATGTTGAAGGCGAACACTCTGCAGACTTGACCAACACTATCACCAAAAAATGAACCACCTTGTCCCTCCTTAACAGCCGCACCTGATTGCAGCTCCAGAATTTCCCAGGAATCGTTTTCCAATCTGCTGGCGCTGCGTGGTTTATATCACCTTGCGAGGGCAGCACAGAGTTTATATAGAGTAGAAATTTAAGAGGGCAGCACAGAGTTTGTTCAAACGGCTGCAATCCTGCTCAACAACGTAAAGAAAACAATGTGGAGCTGGCCGGTTCGGACATTTCGGTCCCATACAATCAGTAAGATAACTGAAAGAAAAATTAGAGATGACATATTAAAGACAACGAGATTCTACAAACAACAGTACAATATAGCCACTACGCAAAATAGTCACTACGCAATATAGCCACTACGCAAAACTGTGAATAGTTCATTGCAGGTCAAAGTTACGAGTTACAGAGATCTCTCTATTCAAAACTGCCAAGAGTTCACTGGAGGTCTCGATGTGCTAAAAGACAGGGCGGAGGGCGTGCTACAGCGCGGTGTCTTAGGAGAAGGTGTCCTCCCTGTCCCCCTCGGCCACCTCACCCTCATCGATGTTAATGAACTCCAGGAAGTGCGTCGGCCTGTGGTCCTCATGGTAGAAGTCTCGAGGCGTCCCCAGCTTCATGCTGTACTTCATCTGTGGGTCGTGCTTCACTCCCATGAAGTTGTAGTTCCAGGGAGCATTGTCCGGAACCTGGTGGAGACATAAGTTAAGTGAGTAATATTTCAAAGGTTCTGAAGAACAATTGCAAAGTACTCGTAAGCACGGGTTGCTATGATCATGAGTCCTTACCATGTAGAATCCAAGGAAGCGGTCGCTGAGAAGCATCTGGACCTTCTCGTAGTGAGTCGGGAGGTAACCATGAGGGTTGCTACCATTGTCCTTGTTGCTACGGCCCCACTCGTAGCCGCTCGGTGTCAATTTGTATGCGGTCAGCGAGCACGATCCTGGGGTGAAGCTGCATGTCAAAATGATGCACTTCTCGCCATCCCACTGCTTGTTGTTCTCCAGAATCTTAGCATGCGACGTCAAATCCTGAAGGACAAAACAGAATGAACAGTTCAGTACTTTAAGACTCTGGATCAAGGATTTTCAGCAGCACATTGCCACGGTGGCTCTAATATGGACCACCCATGCTTTGCTATGTGATCTGTTCCACTGCAGGCCATAGCAATTCAGGTGATCTGTTTCAAAACTTGTGTAATTTTTTTGAAAACAAGAACGGAAATCAGGTGACGCAATCTCTCCGAGCCAAGTAAACACATGCAAAGCCAACCAACCTACTGACCCTACTGCACTTATTAATATACAAGGACATATGCTCATCTAAACGGATCACATGGTTGGATATCAAGGTAGAAATGGTAGGAGACAAACCTGAGGTGATAGCTGAGGAGCTTCATTTGGCTGGGTATGCATCCATCCCAATGGCTCCAAGTCAGCAAGGAACTCATGCTCCGGAAGATTCGATGGAAGAGTCACCATCTGGTGAGTTCCATGCTGTGGGGGAATCGATATGCATCTGATCTCCTTGACTTGGGGATTATCCTGTGGACTCAGCCCATACAGGAAACCCGCAACCTGTGTCCGTAGATCTGCTATGCATATGAACTTCTTCAATATATTCTTTGGCATGATGTAAGTATAGCCAGTCTCCTGTGCAGAATACACGCAGTGAGTAACCATTCAGCAGTAGTTATTTGGTGAAGAGTAAAAGGAATTGCGGTGATGACCTTTATATCATCTGAGTTAACATAAATGTGGTTGACACGGAGATATAAGTTTGTAGCAGAGATGGCCCTGACACGCCAATCTGTCTTTGACGCAAATGCTGCTTGCTCATATGGACTAGTTGTCGTGATGATGAGCTCGTCTCCATGCACATTAGTTGTCCTTGTTGTAACTGCAGTTAACTGTGTTGTCTCTCGGGACTGCAAATTGAAGTAAATGCAAGTGAGAAAATCTGACAAGATTTAGCTATGCATAGAAACACGAAAGCTATTATTACAGTCTTACCTGTTTCTCAATCTCAGCTATTTGTTGCCTCTGCTGTGACGGTGGAGCTATTTCAGCACCAAGTATTATATCACGAATCTCAGATTGCGTAAGTGCAGAAGTATTAACATTGTTTTTCTTTGCATAATCGGAAAGAATGAGATCCCTGAGCGCACATTCAACCTTCAGCCACTGCTCATCAGTCAAAGTTGGCCAGATATGATGTGCTTCCGTAACAATTGTCTTGTCAGGCTTCAGCAACATCTTAGCCTTCTCATTATTGACATGTAGTGCTCGTAGTATAAGCACAAGGCGAGAGAATGCAGTGTAGGATGAGATACTTTTCAACCAATCATCATATATGTTATAAAGAACCATCTGCGGTTCCGTAGCCTTGAGAATAAGATCACCAAACTTCTCAATCTTCAAGCAAGCTTGGAATGGCAGCTGCAATTCACTTCCCTTGATAACAATGTTAGGAAAGTCAAGCAGATGGACTTCCAATGGATCCAACATACCCTTCCTTGTCACAATAATTTGCTTTGGCTGTTCTTCTACAGGAAGAGAACGAACTAATGCGGCAACCTCCTCTGCTGTTTTCCACTTGGCCAGCTGCCCGAGACGCTTTTGTCCCGCCCATACACTCGTGTGGATGACCTGCAGATTTAGATGCATTTTCATTTAAGTCTTTCCAGTTGTGATACTGCAGTTGTGAATTACAAGAAAACTAGAGATACAAGAGACAAAGAAAGAACAAACCTTAAGAAATAGTTGACCAGTTCTTGGATTGAAAATAAAGATAGCACCATTGATTGGTTTGGTGGTCAGGTTACCCTCAAAGGTTTTGTGAATGGTAACTCTATAGACATTTGTGTCATCCACAAACCATATGATTTGATTGCTGAATATCTCTCCATAGTTCTGTGAAGACAAATATGGCTCAGTGGGTTCAGATGAATACAACTGGAGACCCTTCCTTATTCTCTCCCTCAGCACGTACAGGGCAGGATTTGACTGTCAAAAAAACTCAAGAGCGTTATTTAAACTAGACAAATTCAATAGCACTATTTAAACTGGACATCTACTCAAACATAAGAGATATACCAACTCGAGCCAGATTTGTTACAATCAACATGATTATTACCTTCATGATCTTGTTCATTGCCTGCTGGAGGAGGGGCTTCGACCCAGGGAACCAGTTACCAAAAGCAGCGTGCAAATTATATGCTAGATCAAGTCCAATCATCACCCCTGCAATAAATATTAATCAACATTAACTATAGACGGTTCATACAAGGCAATAATTGGAAGTTCATGGAAACTCAAAATCATACCAGTTGGAGAAGGGTAGATGGACATATTATCTGTTGTGTAGTCCATAAACTTGGCCCTTGTGTAACGTTCTATGTCATGTGAATCATAGTCTCCCCATCGTAGTTGCACATCAATCCAATACTTGTTACTTGCTTTCTGATCGAAGACATCCTTTGACTCAGAAACTAAGCTTGGTTTGGACATCTGCCACCTATGTGCAGCAAAAAGGAGGACATCGGCACAGGAACTGTTCATCTTGTAACTCTTCCTGGGATGTATTGTCTCTTTCTGCACCGTCTCAATCTCCAACGCATCCAACTCCTGATCCAGAACTTGGCAAAGATCCATAACAACACTTTCATGGATCTTCTGCCAAAGATGTGCACGGAAAATCTGAATCAGAGAGATCTTCAGAGTCGGAATTTTACCATGCATGAATATCCCTGTCAGATCTAGCTGGACCTGGAAACCAACATATACGTTTGCACGATTAATGGTTGGCGACCACCAAAGGGTAAATCTTCTATTGGGGATTTGATTAAGCCCAGAACGCTGTGCATTTGTCAGCTTTTTGTACTTCATTGATTCCTCAAAACCTGACGCCTTCTCCCAAAACAGACCCTCCCAAGTAGGGAAATATGTTCCTTTGAATAAGGTATGTTCCAGGATACCTCTACACCTCCAAGTGCTTGGATGACATCAGTTCTGTAGTTGTTTAAGTTCCATAGCTTCCCATCATGTCGCTGATGTGTCCACCAGAATGGATTCTGTTTCAGCACTTGATACTGCTTAAAGTCTGTTCTCACCCTCCATCCTTTGTCGTACGCCAAAGTGTGGCGGTCTTTTTGGAATAGAGTATTGATACGAGGTATACCTCTATCCCAAGAATCTTCCAGATCCTCAAGTGTTAAGCGTCTGTTCTGCGATTGTGCTTCCTGCCTCTTCAAAGCATACTCAGCCCAAACACGCTGTGAATCAATGAACTCACTCTCCCATGGTTGAATGTAGCGATACAAGTTAGGGATAAGTTGGTCCTCTTCATGGCTCATACCACTTCGAAAATGTGTCACACCAACATCTGTCTGTTTGCTATACCTGAGATCACTCTGTGGTATCAAAATGTGACCCATCGACAACATACCCAGACCTCCAATTTCCTTGGGTGTATAAAAGATAACTGGTGGAAACCTGCTAGGCATCTTTGAGTTCAGGCCAATCTTTATGCGAGTCTGGATCTTGTTTTCACATTTTACAAGCAGATCCAATAGTTCCTGAGTATGAACAGTTGCTTCACGGAAATACGTCATGAGGCCAATGAGAGCAGTGTTCCACTTGTTGACTATCTTGGTAAATGTTGTTGACCCTGATGACATAAGGATTTGCCTGACACGGTTCTCGAACACTTTCATGTGTTCATCGTCAACCCTCAAAAATGCAATAGCTGTCCTTTCTTTTGTCTGCTCATTCTGCAGATTCCATACTCCATCTTTTGTGTTGCTGAATGCCTCCTGAGTCATACGTATCTTGGGCAGTATGCGGACCTCAAACCCGGACATGCTAAAAAGCAGATTTGGGTTATCCTTGCTGTACACAGAGACAAAGCTATTCTCCCACTCTAGTGTCGTAATGCTCCTTGGCAGGCGGTTCTTCATATCCCAAAATACACTTCTTCCCAGATTTACATCATGCTTCATGAGCCTCATTCTTGCATCTCTAGGCCAACATTTCTTGTTATTGTAACCGACCATGTTCTCATTATTAGGATCAGGATGCTCTGTCAAGTATCGCTGAATCAAATCCTAGCTTCTTCATGAGTGAACCGGAACATTATATGCACCTTGTCAATATATCGAGAATACAGCCTGATGGGATGCCTTGTCTCAACTTTAGTGTCAGTATATGTAAGGAACTCATTTGGCATCTGAGGCGGACCAGCAATCTCACTAGCTCGTGTTAAACCAAGAAGCAGGAGATCCAGCACCAGCCCATAGTATTGCACAACAAAAGATGCAAACTGAAGACCTCGAATAAGACCATAAGAATTTGTGTGACTCATATCCTTGTAAGATAACACAATATTATTCTTCGCAGTGACATAATCAGCAATGTTATGGTCCAAGACCAACCGTAGAAGCCTATTCAACAGAGTCAGATCAATTTTTTCAAAAAACTTCTCAAATTTTGTCTGCAGCATCACAACACACTGCCCATCGCTCGTGTCCCATATATCCTGCAAATTGTTCATACCTTGGCACCATTTGTAAACAAGTAGAGGAGGTGGTTCTGAATCAGCAGGCTTCACCCAATTTGGGAAGAGGTGACGCTTGTCCCCTTCATACCACAGGTACTGGTCAAGGTATGCATCAGTAATTTTCTCAAGAGGCTCAATTTCATATACAGGGATCAAGTAGCTATAGAGATCCATAAATTCAATGCCAACTTCTTTAAAAGCACGCTGAGTAAGAAGATGCCGTTTTATCCTTGACAAAGCTTCATGTGGATTATCATATGCTTGTTCTATCAAACCCAGTTCCTCCCGTTGGAGTTGATTTAACCTTACTGCCACACTATAAGACTCCTTGAGCCTCTCCAGTGCCAGTATAAGAAGTTTCGTATCATGCTTGTACGAGAGTGGAGGAAAAGGAATCGGTGAGAACTTCCTTGATTCCAGCCAATGAACTGTGGTTGTATAAATAGCAACTGCTTCTTCAGGTGTCACATATGGTCCGTCTTTCAAATAGTTGTGTTGTCTCTCTTGTTCTGCCTTAAGCCACAAACGAGTTAATCTTCCAAGATTTTTGCGGCAGACAGTCTTGTCAACTGTAGCACCACGCCGGATACGCTCACGATTGTAGTGAGCGACATTTGTCCACCAATCAGCCTTGGACTTAACATAACGGAGTATCATGTTCTCAATAGGAACCGGCAGGCCAGGAACCTTCCAGGGATATTTGCCTTCCAGCAGCGCCATGCCTCACTAAGATGCTGTAATATAGTCCGGGCCTTGTTTTGCTTGATGCCCTCTGGCATGGCATCAAGGACATCATGCATAACTGCAGCTCGAAGTTCCAGATCAAAGTGTGACTCAACGCGTTGCTTGGTTACTGTTTTAGCAACTCCTTTTGAATGGCGACCTTCAAACTGCCTGGCCAGCAAATTACCTAGCCACCTTTCAAGCAAGGGCACAATACCACGAAGGAAAAACAGCCACACTCTCCACATTGGAGCCCAAAATCCACAGCCAGGTCCTTTTCCAACAGGACCAGTGTTGAACCGATAATATATCAAGTGTTTCAGATCTTTGCACATCCTAATTTGGCGCATCAGTCGATACTTGTACCTGTACATACCGGTCAACTGACCAACATGCGAGAATATGTATTGCAAACCATCGGCCAACTGAAAGGCGTCAACATTCCCCAAGCGAAATTGGATGTTTGCATCAACAACCAGCTTAGTAAGTCGCAGAATCTCACGGCACAAGTGGAATGCATTTCCAAAACGAGATTTCTTCCTCTCTTTTGTTGTGAGAGTCTTCACAGGCTTCAAATTGAAATTGTAGTCTAAGTGAAGATAGTTAAGATTCTTCCTGTGAATCAACAAGTTTAGCATGTTGTAGCCCTGCTTGCAAACTTGCAACCCAGCTTCTGCCCAGTCAAGCTCTGTAGTTTGAAAGAATTTTGTTGCTTGCAGTGAACGGAAGAGATGTTTCTTCTTCTGTGCTTTAGGAGGCCTATGATGTAGCTCATTGAGCACATAGCACTTCAACAGCTTCTGGTAGCTCACCCGTACTTTAACTGGATAGGCTGGTGGGCTGCAAAACAGATATGGATGCAATCATGAAGCAAAAGTATACTACAGAGGAACTATGGAAAGGCATTGTTAACTCGTTGCAGTACTCACCAGTGCTCTTTGAACCACTCGGATACAAGAGGGATATCCTCAGCACGGCGTGTCCTACCAGACCTCATGTTAAATGGCCTTGGAGCAAAAAGTAATGAAATGCCGCAGCTGTCGTGTCAGTGTAGAGTGGGGTTTCTTTCAAAAGAGGCTCCACATGCTCAGGGAGAATAAAGTCGTCTTCGTCTTCCTCTTCACTTGCTTTCTTCTCCCGACGATCAACCTTGCTGGTTGAAGTGATTGGATTTATCAGAGGATCATAATAAAATGCAGGTAAATCTGGATCCTCTGTCTTGATATACATTATCATAGGAGTATGATATATGCAAAGCTTCACTTTCTTGGCCTGTTATTGTACAGGTGTGGGAACGCAATTCTGTATTCAGTCCGAAGTGGTTGACGGATGATGAGTTTATTGATGTCATTAAATTCATTCCAGTCCTCATCCCCCTTCTCCATATCACGGTATAATGGCTCAAACTTTGGACCTCCTGCGATCGAAAATTTTAACATCAGTGCATGGTAAGAAAATATATGCTGTAGAAGAAAGAAATGTAAACAATGGTTTCCCTCTTTTGATAAATCATAGGAATATACATTCAGGAAAATACAAGTTCTGGTTGTTTATGTTTCACAAAACCTTGCTAACAGTTATGCTAATCAACTTGTTGAAACAGTATTTTGAACCTGCTACATCAAACATGGATTATAAAAGAGAAGGCAAATAAGATTACCTGGGATGCACATGTTCAGTGCTTTGGCAGTAAAGAAAGACTCCATATCAAACAAATAAAAGTAATTTCTGTCAATCAAGTCTGACAAAAGTTGACCAGCGAGGCGATAAAGTGTTGCCATGATAGGAAGAGATAGATGCCACTTTTTGTAGCTGGGACCATTTATAAGCATGGTCTTCACAAGAGGATTGTGATCATAAAACCATTGATACACAGCTCCATCTTCCTCTGGGTCCAATTCCAATTGTATAGCTTCAAGCGGTTCAACATCCAACAAATTATCAGCATAATCCAGTGGAGGTTCCTCGTCATCAAATGGGGGAAAGCGCATTCTTTTGAAATGCCGCCTATCTCTCTTCTCCCTTCGCATCATGATCCACATTGAGCCCCACTGTGGAAAGCGCATGATAAGAGATAAATTTTAAGCATAAAAAAGAATAGGGAGCAACAGGATAAAAGAAGAAAAGAACATAGTTTTTATCACGAAAGAAGAATAGTCTCGATCATCACCTGCGCCAAGTAAATGGGCTCGACTACCCATGGAATCTCGTTTACAAAGGTTATCGCCCCAGTGATATGGTACAATATCTTCACATTGCGAACCTGAAAACAAGAGTCTATTATTCTATGGACATGGAACAGGTAATCTTGGCAACGATAATAAAATTATCAATGTCCATATCTAATAAAGTGACAAGTAAAGGATGTACCTGTTCCCAGGGCATCGGCATGTTCTCGAGTAGTTTGTAAACGGCATGAGGCACGAATTTGAGTGCTCCGAGATAAACACGCTTATCATGCCTGTATTTCTTTGAAGACATATCCCCATGATCTCTGCTCAACAAATAAAATGTATAAGTTTACTGGAATGTAAGAAATTTCCAATTTATAATAAGGGAGGTTATAATTTTCATTGTGTTGTCGATAACAAGTTAACAACATGTAAACTCTCATTCGTTGGTCATCATGAACTCATTCTTAGTCGTGCTTTGCATCTCTGGATATGTATGTGTATAGAATACAATGAACGACTTGTTGAGTATTACTTATTGACGGCGATAGACCATGTACATGTTGAGAAGGAATGGCCATATGGAAGAATGACCGGGAAGGGGGTAACTACATACCAGTACCTGACAGCCTAACACAATCACAGACATCTAGTAATATCCACGAAACTTATGATCGCATAAAACCCAACCAGACCCAACTACAAAGCTTCACAAATCAGGAACTACAGCAACTAGCAGACAAAGAAAATAACCAAAATCAGCGCATCAACACACCACACATCTAGAATCCTTTCACCTGCACAATTTGGAGTTGAAGCAACTAGACAATTAACATGTTCACCAGCTAGAGGATGAAAATATTAAAACAATTCCATGAATCCTAATTCGGTATCCGGAGTCAGACCGCAAACTAATGCTCAATCCCAGCGACCACGCAACAAAAAGCAGAGCGACCCCGAGCAGAAAATAGCACGTGTAGATCCAGACCTAAACGCTGCTGAACACCAGTTGTAGAACCCTAAATCCCACAGGTAACACCAAACTCTATGCCCGCGCCACCACTAACTTCAGCCGAGACTCGTGTCGCTGGTTCAGAGCTACAAGCAGCTACGGGACGACCTAAGACCGTACGCATCACAGCCCTACGTGAGCACCAGAGGGCCAAAACCTAGTCACGGGAACTATACATAGCACGAAATATCACGGGGCTTGGGGCAGCGCGGATTCGGATGTTTATACCTGATGATTTTGCGGACGTGCTCGGGGGCATGTCCTCCTTCTGCGCCTCGACGAAGCCGAACTTACGCTTGTCGCCGTAGCGCTTGGAGTTGAGCTGGTGCCACTTGCGGGCCTTCTCCACGAGCTGCGCCTCGAGCTCCGCCGGCGCGAGCGGCTGGGCGGCGGCCTGCGGCGGCGCGGGAGGCAGGGGCGGGGCCGCGCCTAGCATGCCGGGGGGAGGCGGCACGGCCGCCATCGGCGGCGGCGGCGGCGCTCCGTTCCACATCGCGGCGATGGGCAGTCTCGACTCTGGAGTGAGTCGGGGGTGGGGTTCGAGTTCCAGAGGGGTCGAGATTAGAGGCCCGGTTCTCTTTGCTTCTCCGACGGGCCGGGCGAAACGAGCCGTGAGCCCGCGAGCGGCCCGTCCGATCCAACTTGTGCGTTCCCTTTAGGCTTTGGTTCAAATCGCCTGCAAGTCGACTCTGGTTTTTCTTCTGAGGGAAAGGGTTGTAATCACCGGGGATCCGTGGCTCCCGTCCTCCTCCTTCTTCACGCGACACGATGTCCCGAGCAGGCCCGCACAGCACAGGCCACAAACAAACAACACATCTTATCCCTTCATCCATCGCACACCCACCACACGAGCGTTCCCCTTCCATTCCTCTACTCCTCCACCAACCACGCGTCGCCGCCGTTCCTCCTCCACCTAAGCACGCGCTGCCGCCGAATCCCGCTGACCAACGCTCGCCGGTGCTGCAAGCTTTTCGCCGGGATGGGGGGCTGAGGGCGTGGAGCACGCCGAGGCCACGCTCACGGCGGAGGTCTACATCTGCGAAGGGGAGGTCGTCGTCGCTGCTTCGAGCTTTTCGCCGGGATGTTGGCTGAGGGCGTGGTGACGCCGCCGCCCCGTCTCTCCCCCACCTCCTCTGTTGAGCTCGTCGCCAGCTGCTCCGGCCTCGTGCCGTCCTCCTCCCATCTGCTCCTGTTGCTCGTCGTGGCGGCGACGTCGGTAGCGGCAGCCAGGGGCTGAGATGGCCCCGCACCTGCCGGTGGTCGGAGGCAGGCGACGTCTGTCGAACTGCGTGTGCGGGTTACGGAGCAATTTTCTTATCTTTTCTATTGCTACATGCGGTGCAATTTTTTGTAAGATTTTTAGCAAATTTTTCCTCCTTTTGATGCAAATCCACCAACTGATTGTAGCAAATTTTTCTTATATTTTCTATTGCTACATGCGGTGCAAATTTTTGTAAGATTTTTAGCAAATTTTTCCTCCTTTTGATGCAAATCCACCAACTGATTGTAGCAATTTCTTCTTCTCTTTTTTTTGCTACATGCGGTGCAAAGTTTTGTAAGATTTTTAGCAAAATTTTCCTCCTTTTGATGCAAATCCACCAGCTAATTGTAGCAATTTCTTCTTCTCTTTTTTTGCTACATGCGGTGCAATTTTTTGTAAGATTTTTAGCAAATTTTTCCTCCTTTTGATGCAAATCCACCAACTGATTGTAGCAATTTCTTCTTCCTTCTTCACGTGATGCAATTTTTTGATGTGGTGCAATTTTTGTATTTCTTCTCACGCGATGATTTTTCTTCGTGAGATTCAGTAGCAATTTTTTTCTCCTTTTTGATGCAAATCCCCGAAATGTTTGTAGCAAATTGTTTGCATCACGATTTGACCGTTCTTCTACTGTGACCGTTCTTCTCGATTTTTGCATCATAGGTAGGGACATTTTTTATGCCTTCAGCGCCATGTCCGTGCTGCAACCTGGTCGTCGATGCCGTCTCCTTTGCTGCAAGACGGCCTTCAGCGTCGCGTCCATGCTGCAAGACGGCCTTCAGCGCCGCGTCCATGCTGCAAGCCGGCTGTCTGGCGGGACGGAGCGCGCCGGCTGTCGGAGATGGGCATGAGGCAGAGGGTGCCGGCTACCGGAGATGAGGGCGAGGCAGAGGGCGCCGGCTGCCGGAGCGGGGGGCGGGCGGAGCGCACCAGCTCCTGCTGAAGACGGGGGCGGGGGCGTAGCGCACCGCCGGCTGCCGGAGACGGGGGCGGGTCGTAGCATGTCGGCGTCCAGATATGGAGCACGGGGCGTTAGCGCATGGGGGGTGCTTTTTTTGGGAACGATGAGTGGGTCGTAAGAGATGGATCGGACGGTTCTCTTGTCCCCATCGTACGGCTGGCGACCCGGGGGGTCGGATGGAAAGATCCCCCGGGGGACGCCTAGTCCTGTCCTCGATCTATGATGCATGTGTTACAGTCAGGGTTCAACATTTCGTTACCGATTTTTTTCCGCTCCAGACCGAGATTCGTAAATTTCGAGAAATTCAAAAATATCGAACATGTTCCAAGTCTAGAGTTTAAAATAACTTGGGAAAATTAAATGTAATGCGTTGGATTCGACCTGGCACTCCAGCGCGTGACCCTACACCAATGCACCAAAGCCATGTTTGTGATAGAAAACTGATTTATTTCTATTATACTCGCAACGTATGAGACTATTTACAAATTTAACGAAATTTTTGGCCGATATATAGTTTTCTCACCCATCACCGAGAATCGGTAATTTCGCGAAATTCGAACGAAATTTCGACGAAATATTTTTCCCTCGCTACAATATGATTTAGGGTTTATGAAGATTTTGTGCATATTTTTTGTGGAGAAACTTTCGATCTCGTCGGCTGTTAAGGCAGTACAAAGAACATCAGAAGTAAGAGAAATAACATTCAGATCAGTAGAACAACTTACACCTAGCAACGACTATAAACAATGGAGCGAGGCGAAGATGCGCTGCTGTCGTCGCATCCCTCTCATTGAAACTAAACAGTCGGGAAATCATCGCGCTAAGTCTCCACATAGAAGTCTCCATCGGAATGATCCAACATGTAAACACACAGACACATAATGTTTAAAGACCACCAAATGTGTGTAGTAGCTGGATTATGCTATTTATTTGTTTGACAGTGATCTTCTCCTCGATGAGGAATGAAACAACATGGAGCATGTGCATGAACATCCCAAACCCAGAGGGTACACCGAGACCTTCGGCACGTGTGAAAGAGCCTACTAGATCTTAATCCGTTTTGGAGTTAATGGCAACACACTCATTGGACTAACCGTGTTCTTAAGATATGATTGGTATTTAAATGACAACACGTGAAGTTCGAAGTTGGAGAGAGAGGGGCTCAAAAAATGAACCAGGCGGGCGGTAGTACCGCGGGCAAGGCTGCTATACTACCGCTGGAACTACCGCTCAAGGTATCGTCAGCACGGCGGTAGCTAGCACGTAGTACCGCTGGAATACTTTGAATTAATTCAAAGGGCGTCAGCGGTAGTACCAGAGCTGCCACCTGTAGTACCGTCCCCTGGCAGCAACGGTAGCGCAGCGTGCTACCGCTGTAGCTGGGAGCCGTGCTACACATGGTACCGCTCGGACACCATGTTGCGGTAGTACCGCTGAGCATGATTTCTGTGCATAACGGTTCGATTTTCGGGGGCCCTATATAAAGGACTCTTCTTCCCCAAGAAGAAGTTGTGGTTCATACTCTCTCATCCATTGTTGCTGAGCTCCAACTTCCTAGATCTCCCACTCCAACCACTCAAACACTTTGATTCTTTGAGG
Organism: Poa pratensis; assembly: GCA_947311845.1. Classification (NCBI taxonomy): domain Eukaryota; kingdom Viridiplantae; phylum Streptophyta; class Magnoliopsida; order Poales; family Poaceae; genus Poa; species Poa pratensis. Next base: position 14,931,262 of record CAMZMU010000066.1, read on the forward strand.
AGTGAAAGAGGAGGTCTGGATCTACGACTCCACCATAGGAATTTCAAATCGCCCAATACTCTTTGTGGTTCATGTTCCTCCTTGGGTTGCTTGTAACCCTATGAGGCTTTGGGGGTTCCGGTTGCTCCGGGACATTGTTGGGAGTCTCCAACTCACTGCGGAGAGCCCCAACCTTTGTGTAAAGGTTTAGTCAACGCCTTTAAGACAACCTCATAGTGGAATGAGCCAATCCCTCACGGGTGAAGCTCACGGATAATAGGGTGAGCACATCCGTGCTATTGGAGTGCCTTGGTGGCTCCACACCCGTCCAACGTAGATGAACTTCCATTGGGAAGGAACTACGGGAAACATCTCCTCATGTCCACCTTGCGATTATTTCTATCCTTTACTACTTGCTTCCGTTGCGCTTATATCTTGCTTGTATCACATAGGTTGCTATCATCTAGTTGCACATCTAGTCAACTTTGTTATACTTTCTCAAAGCCCTAAATAAAAGGAAAGGAAAAAATTTGTGAAGGGAATCGTATGCAGAAAACAAAAAAAAATCCTAACAACGATAACCTTAAACTAGCCAAGATCTAATACTATGCAAATATAGAGTAACAGAGGAGAACGATATACATACCCTTGTGGACCGATAGCTGGGATTACGCTCCCGCAACAAGCGTTGTTGATGAAGCCGACATAGCCGACCTCGAGGTCATGAAGATGAACTCATTCAAGCGCCCCAAGTGTGGCGCCTCGCAGAGCTTACACACGTACGGAGAAGATGACGACCTCTGGGCTCCGATCCAGCCGAGCAGCGGAAGTAGAAGACTTGGACCGGAGAAACTAGCAGCACGGCGGTGTGCGTATGGTGGAGAAAACCTCAACCGTGCGCAGCCCCAATTGCGGAGTCACGTGTAAACGGAAGAGAGAGAGAGAGAGAATGGTGCAATTTCAAAGGCATGGGGGCACCCCTATTTAAAGGTGGAGGAGGGCAGCCAACTTTGCTGGCCTGGCCATGTGGGACTATTCCCACATGGCCAGCCGCACCATGGCTGGTGCGCCGGCCCTAGCCCACCTAGGCCGGCCGGCCCTCCCCTCCCTCTCCTTTTGGGGTTTCGGCCCCCTATGGGCCTTTGACCTTCGGTAAAGGCCCATTTAGGTGGGCTGCCTTTAAAATTCGAAAAAAAATAAAAAATATATTTAATTATTAATTACCCTAATTAATATTAAATACATATTATTTAATTTATTTTGGCTTTGAAAACTATTTCGTCGACCCCCGAACTTCATCGGAATTGACCCGGAACAATTCCGGTGTTCTTCTCTCTATTTTATTTTTCTGCGTCCAATCTAAATAAACGTCACCTACCCTTAAGTGTGACACCCTAGCGGTTCGGGAACACTCCAGACATGATCGAGAACCCTTCTCCGATCAATGACTATCAGGGAGACCTAGATGGCTATGATAGTCCCTGTGCGTTCACGAAATAACTTTTGTCGTTTGAACCTTAGACGTCGAGTCTCAGGCCTTTTGTCAGGCGATACTTAGTTTGTCCGAGACTCGATCTCCGGTATCATGATACCGAGCTTGATCTCGTTACTTGACAATACTAGTCACATGCTTGCAAGCTCATTGATGTAATCTCACCGAGTGGGCCCAGAGTATCTATCCTGCTATACGGATTGGCAAATCCCGCTCTTGATCCCTCGCCTCAACATACTTCCTTCCGATACCCGAGAGGGACACCTTTATTGCCATCCTATATAAGACATGACGTTTGATGCAATCAAAGTATCTTTCAGAAATAGCAACTAGAGTTGATCTCACGGTCAAAGGCGTAATGACTACGTCCTACAAATATTGGGTGTGTGTCCATCACATCATTCACCTAATGATTGACTCCATTGTCAACTGACATAAATGTCACATGATCGGGAAACCTCAATCATCAATCGCACAACGGACTAGCAAAGAGGCTACTAGGGGCCTGGTTGTTTACGCATCACACGTGTATCAATGTTTCCGCTTAATACAGTTATAGCATGATACAAAAACGTATTATGAACAATCGAGATATGACAAATAAAACATCTTTATTAATTGCCTCTAGGGCATATCTCCAACAATTTGGTAGTTGCCTATTCACCCCCCCCCCTCGCCACTAGTCGACCATATCGATCTTTCAATTGGTATCAGAGCCTTGTCTCGTATCTAAGCCTTCACCGCCTAAGAGTATATGGTCAACGAAGAGGACCCAACCACATCCGTTACTAATGAACGCTTTAGTGAAGTTGTGGGTAATCTCGAAACCAAGATGTCTAATCTTAACACTGAGATTACCTCCAATGTCACTACAAACATGAATGATGAGATGCCGAAGATGTTCATGGAATATCTTGGAAAGTCACCTAAGGATGATATACCCTCCCCTCCACCCACACTTGATAAGGATGGCAACGTTCTATCAAGTATTGTGGTCGATGTCGAAGCAAAGGCAAACGCCGATGCTGAAACAAAGAAAAGAGAGGATGGTAACTCATCCCCAAGGAAGGATCTGAGGGTTTATTCACAAGTTCCTCTGGAACAAGTGTATAACAATGTCCACCTAAATGTCCAACATCCTCACATAGCCAATATGGGCTTACCTCCTAAGCTAGACTCCAACAACTTTCCAAACTGGCAATTTGTTATGAAATCCCACATGTCTGGCTCATGTGTTTCTTTGGTGGATATTGTACAACGCGGCTTTCGTCCAGGGATCCCAACAAATTGTGTCGGGGAATAAACCCCCGGGTTACCAAAGTTGGCGACTCGACAAGAAAACAAGAGATAGCAGTCCGGCTGCCCGACCCAGGCTGGAGGCCCGGTCTGGCTGCCCGACCTCCATCCGGCTGCCCGACTCTGGCTGGCCGCTTTCCATCCGGCTGCGCACCTGCTACGTGAAGTCAACCGCAGCTGGCACAATGGATACCCCTTCCGGGTGACAAAGACTAGAAGACAAAGGAGAGTACAACGTTGGCCACCAAAGTCAAAGAAGGCGGCCGCACCGAGACATGTGACCGCGGGCCCCCTCTTGTCCCTGGGCATCAGTTTATAAGATGTACCAGGGACAGAGCTATCAGGAGGATCGATCCCTGAAGCTCTCACTCGCACCAGGCCAAGGATCCTCACGTAGGCAAGCCAAGAGCTAGCTCCACTCCCAATCACTCACGTACTAGCTAGCTTTCCCTCTCAAGCACTCATGTAGGCAGCTCAAACTCTTCTAGCTAAGAGCACGAACAGCTCAAGGAGCAAAGATGTAACACCATATATCCCACCATATACATGATCTAGGCAGGACGTAGGGGTTTTACCTCCTCACAAGGGCCCTGAACCTGGGTATGTCTCGGTGTTTGCGTGCTTGTGCCCAATCCCGCTGGAACGCCGTCGTCGCGCTGTCGCAACCACTCAAAAAAGCCATCCTTTGGCATATACCGTGCGAAATACCATGACATTTGGCGCCCACCGTGGGGCAAAGCGGTGACCGGAGTCCCGTTCCCGGCGGGACCACTCACCATCGTCGTCATCGTCGTCGCTGTCTCATCGTCACCGTCTCCTCCACCGGAGAAGCTCGGAGGCTCGGCGTAGCCTCCCGGACAAGCTCGGAGGCTCAGCGTCGCCGTTCTCCCGTGCCCGCGTCTGAAAGGGCATCTCCTTTGCCTATGGTTTTGGTGCTTGTTGACAACACAATTAGTTAGTCTAATGTGTCTTTATTCACTGCAGGAATTCTTAGTTAAAAGACCACGGTTGAAATGAGCACGCAATAAGCTTTGCGGGAAGTCTTTTTCCTGGCAGCGGTAGTACGCTGTTCTCAGCGGTAGTACCGTTGCGCTCAGTTCCTGCGCGCTGCTCTGTGCACAAGTGCAGCTACCGCTGGCGGTACCGCCAGAGGTACCGCGATTTTCGGCTTCTGTTGGTATCTCCGGTACCTCCAGCGGTACCCAGCGGTAGTACCGCTCCTCCTCGGTAGTACCGGCCCTCCTGGCGGTAGTACTGCCACGTGCATTTTGGCAGCGTACAAGAGCTGCGATCTGGAAGAGCTACCGCTGGCGGTACCGCTCGCGGTACCGCCGCTTTTGTGGTTCTGTTGGCTCCAGCGGTACCTCCAACGGTACCGGCCGGTAGTACTGCCAGGCCCAGCGGTGGTACCGCTAGGTCCAGCGGTAGTACCGCGAGAAAGTCAACACCCGAAGCTTTGCAGGCGAGGATCTCTACGCTCAACGGTAGTTCCGCCGCCTATGGCGGTAGTACCGCTGGAGGAATCTCAGGACGCCCAACGGCCAGATCTGAGAGGGCTATTTAAAGGGGTCTTCTTCCCCATTGAAGACTAAGCTTCATATACTCTCTCACCTCCATTAATGCAAGCTTCCTCCTCCTAGATCTCCCTACCCAACCACTCAATCAAGCTCAAAGTTGGGGGATCGAAGGAGGAGACCAAGATCTACATCTTCACCAAGCCGATTTACTTTTCCCCCTCGTTCACTTGAGGGCCCCCTTGGCTAGGATTTCCATTAGGAAAACCTAGCTTCTTGTTGTACTCAATTGTTGTCTTTGTGGCAGATTTGTAGCTGTTCGGGAGCCCCCAATCCTCTTGTGGGTTGTGCCCCCAGATCGTTGTTGTAAGGGCTCCGGATTCCGCCTTGAAGGATTCCGATAGTGGAAGGTGAACCAAACCTTTGTGGTGCGGTTCATCGGAGAAGAAGGTGACGCCTTTGTGGCGGTTGAGTTTTGACCTTCGTGGTAGCTCACACCTCTCCAACGAGACGTACTCCCCTAAAAAGGAGGAACTCAGGATTACATCCGTGTCTCCGCGTGCTTTCACTTCGGTTACTTCTATCCTTGTTTACCGTCTTTACTTAGTGTACCTTGCTTAGTTGCTAGCTTGTCATATAGGTAAATTCACCATAGTTGCATATCTAGAGAATTTACCTTTTGTGTCAAGCCTAAATTTAAAAAGTACTAAAATTGAAGTAGCACCTATTGACCCCCCCCTCTAGGTGTCATACGATCCTTTCAATTGGTATCAGAGCCTCGGCTCTCTTGTTGGGCTTAACCGCCTAAGAGAAGTATGACACAAAGTGAGGGTGATCCTGTGGAGGACCAAGCCACTACAGCATCCATGGCCGATCTCAAATTGATGGAGACATCTTTGAAATCGTCCATGGATACCCAATTTGCCGAGATGCGTGACTTGATCAAGCAACTCGCAAGTGGCAAGGTTCCTAAGGAGACCACCCCACTAGAGGACTCCGCTACCTCCCATGACGGTGATACCGAGGAGTGAAAAGAGAAAAAGAAAGGGGTTGAAGATGAAGAAACCGACCCTAAGAAATCTTCCACATCTACCACCAAACCCGAAGGTGGGAAGCCGGAGTACCATGCGGTTCCCTTTGTGTACTCTCCCGACCCACCTATCCATCATACTCGCATAAACCCTTTGGGTCCACCTCCTAAACTTAATGCTTTGGCTTTTGCTACTTGGCAACACTTAATGAAATCTCATATCAACAGTTCCTCTATCGAGTTTTGGAGGATCATTCAAGAGGGATTCAAGGCCGTGAATCCTAACAACTTGACAAGAAGAGAGGTGGCCGAGAAACAACTCAATGCTTCCGCTCTCCACATGATTGAACTTGTCGTTGGAGAGAATGACATGCATCACATTCAACATGTCTCCACCGCTAAAGAAGCTTGGGAATGCCTTGAGGTGGCATTTCTTGGAAATGAAAGCATGAAGAGGAATAGATTTGATGCCTTGAGCAATGAGGCCGAAGGTTTTTACATGCTTGATAGTGAAACTCATGAGGAGATGTATGGAAGACTCAAGATTCTTGCCAAGCCTTTTATAATGTTGGGGCAACCTATGTGGATGATGCTTGGATCAAGAGGAAGTATGCGAATGCTCTCATGCCTTTCGAGCCCGTTGACTTGAAGGCCCTACAAGGAAAATACAACTACCTTGAGATGACATCCAATGAAGTTATGCAAGAGATACAAGCCTCCAAGGTTGCCACCAAGAATGCTCTAGACACCCGTGCTAGGGCCATGGGAATGAAACAAGGTCCGTCGCTTGCTTTGAAGGCCAAGGTTGTGTGCCTTGATGAACATGATGAAGTTGAAGCATGCCCGAACAACATTCCTCCCGATGACCTTGAACAAGCCTCCATGGTCACATAGCTCTTGCAACAAGGACATTTTGGAATGACCCGGCCAAGGCAAAGGCTCAACTTGATCGAACAAGCAATCCAAGTGGGAAGAAGGAGTTTGCTAATAGGATAAAGACTTGCTACAATTGTCATAACAAACATCACTTCATCAAAGATTGTCCATATGAGAATAGAGAGCAAAATGGTGGAAGGCTAGTCCTCAAGGGCCAATCAAACATGATACAAAAGAAGCCTTTTGTCAAGAGAAAGCCATTCTTCAACAAAGCACCAAGAATTGTGTTGATGACTCAAGAAGAATATCCTTCCGAGGATTCCGAAGAAGAAGAAGAACCCACTCGTGAGGTGGCCGCTTTGGCCATTGTATCAACTCCACCTCCTTCTCTCTTCGAATCCCCCAATGAGAACCTCTCCATAAACACCGCTCGTTGCCTCATGGCTCACGTCACCGAGGTATCATCTATCATACTCCCAAGACTATGCATGAAATAGATTATAAAACTAGTCTTGTGATTTAGAAAGAACTTGTTGCTTCCGATATTATTGTGGCTAACTTGCAAGATGAAACTAAGGCATATGTTGAGTCTCTCTTGAGACAACTTGATGCGGCCGAAGAAATCCTTGATGACAAGGGAAAGATTGAGAGAGAGGATGCTCTCACCATTGCATCCCTGAATGCCTCTCTTCAAGAAGAGAGTGAATATAGAACTTCTCTTGAGGAAAGACTTGAGTCCTTTGATGATAAAAATGATGAAATAATTGCTAAAATCATTAAGGATAGAGACCATGTCTTTGCTAAATATAAAGTGATTAAAAAGGAGAAAGCCGAGTTTGTGGTTGCTAATGCTAGACTCCGTGAGGATGTGGAGAAACTTGACAAGGCTCACAAGGCCTTGGAAAGTACCCACTCTCTTCTAGTCAAGTCTCATGAGCAACTTCAAACTCAACTTTCTAAATCTAACTCACCTAGCACTACTACTCCCTCTTGTGATCATGCAAATGTTATTGAGGAAAATGCTAGGTTGAAGGTTGAGCTTGCCAAGGCCACTAGTGCCAAGACCTCTATTCCTAAAGGTAAAGAAAAGATTGTTGCTCAAATTTTTGAGCAAAAGCCACACAAAGGGAAGGAGGGTCTTGGTTATGTGGCCAAGGCAAAGAAGAAGAAGAGCAACACCAATGCCAAGCCCGCACAAGCCAAGACTTCCATTGTGGGTGGTAATGCCACTAGGGGCAAGACCACTCATTGTGACTTTGCGGGGCATAACAATCCCAACTACATTCTTTATGTTGATTATTATGGAGATGTTTATGCAAAATATGTTGGTCCTTATGATGGTTACATTGCTTATTCTATTTGGGTTCCTAAGACCTTTGTTGCTAACAAAAGAGGACCCATTGAGAAATGGGTACCTAAAACCAAGCAATGATTTCTTGTAGGACTATGCTTCCGGTGGGTCTAAATGGGTGGTTGATAGTGGATGCACTAGTCATATGACTGGAAGCAAGGAGATCATGACGGAGTTGGGACCAAATATAAATCAAGCATCCGTCTCCTATGGTGATAAATCAAAAGCGGAGGTAACGGGCCTCGACAAGGTGGTAGTTGCAAAGGATATCACCCTTGTAAATGTCATGCGTGTCGAGTCCCTCGGTTACAATCTTATGTCCGTTCGTGCACTTAATAAGATGAATTTTGATGTCCATTTTACTATTGATATGGTGGTACTCTTGAGGAGCAAGACTCTAAAGGTCATGTTCGTTGGGTATGTTGAAAATGAGTTGTTCGTGGTGGACTTTTCGGGGTCTACCAACACTCAAGCAATATGCCTATTCGGAAAGGCCGACGTGAGATGGTTGTGGCATCGCCGCTTGTCCCATGTCAACATGAGAACTTTGCAAAGTCTTCACAAGGGTGGCCACATTCTTGGACTAAAAGACAATGTTTCTTTTTCTAGAGATCGTCTTTGTAGGGCTTGTGTTGAAGGAAAGATGCATGATTCTCCCCATCCAAGCAAGACCATCATTTCATCAAAGAGGATATTGGAACTTCTTCATGTTGATCTCTTTGGTGCCGTGCCTCAACCAAGTCTTGGTGGGAAGAAATATTGTTTGGTGATTGTTGATGACTATTCAAGATTTACTTGGGTTTATTTCTTCAAGACGAAGGATGAGACCCAACAAGCTGTCATCGACTTTTCCAATGAAGTTCAACGCCAACACAATGTCCCTATATTGGTCATTAGGAGTGATAATGGCTCCGAGTTCAAGAACTACACCTTAAATGAGTTTCTTAGTGAAGTGGGGATTCGTCATCAATATTCCGCTGCATATACCCTCAACAAAATGGTGTAGCCGAAAGAAAGAACCGGACTCTCATGGATATGGCAAGATCTATGTTGGCGGAGTTTAAATCTCCACTTTTCTTATGGGCCGAGGCTATCTCCACGACATGTCATTCATCAAACCGGCTATTCTTTCGCGTTGGCAAGAAGCTTACATCTTATGAGATGCTCACCGGCAACAAGCCCAATGTCTCCTACTACCGAGTATTTGGTTGTAAGTGTTTCTATAAGAACAAAGGTGCTCGTTTGTCTAAATTTGAATCTAAAGCTTTAGAGGGTGTTTTTGTTGGGTACGGTGCCGAATCTCACACCTATAGAGTCTATGACAAAACCGTTGGGAAAGTCATAGTGACATGGGTATGCCTATCGGGTACCCTACCATGAGGGTACCTGGTGCACGTATCGACTAGGCCCAACTATCAGAGCCTACATGAAGCCCATGAAGGGAGGCCCACGAAGATGGAGTATCCTCCAAGTTTGGCGAAACAATAGTCGGTTTAGAGTTTCCTTACTTGTAAATCGAGTCGGTTACGAACACCCGAGACCCAGCCTATTATTTAAGGACTGGGAGGGCCATCGAACCAGACCACGTACTTTCAGAGCCACCAAAACCCTAGCGAGATCGACATCTCGCCGGGACCCTTGTAACCATCATATTCACAAAGCAATAACAGACAGGCAGGACGTAGGGGTGTTACCTCCACACGAGGGCCCTGAACCTGGGTAAAATCTTTGCCCTGCTTGTCAGCCGACGATACTTCCAGCTCTACCACGTTCTCTCCCCCATATTCATAACCTAGGGACCTTAACCATGGGTCTTGATGAGTCTACCCCTCGTCAAGTGGCGCCGTCTGTGGGAAAGAATAGCGCTGGACTCGAAGTTTCGCCGGTCCCAACAGCAAACGGCAAATCGCCGATCACACCAGCAAACGGCAACTCGCCGATCTCATCTGCAAACGGCAACTCGCCGGCCATGTCAGCAAACAGCAACTCGCCGATCCAGGCGACACACGGCGACTCGCCGATCCACTCGAAAAGCGGCAGCCTGCCCGCTTCACCTGCAAAAAGCGCATCTGCTCTTCCAATGAATTTCAATCCGCACTCGCCGGAGCTTCAGGAGGCGTTTTCCGGCCTTGAATCAGGTTTGAGTTTAACTGTTGGAGCATTCAATTTTTTCGTAAACAATCTTGGCACGCAGGACTCGACAGATCCGCAACAACTGGCGCTGGGCGCACTCGAGGCTCCGTCGACTGCGCTCGCCCCGTCGTCGATTCCTGAAGCCTGCTCGCCCGCAACAACCATGTCGACCGGCGAGATCGACAGGTTCATGATGACGGAACTCCAAGGCGAGGAGGCAGAATCAGCATACCGCACAAGCAACGTCGACTTCAACCTACCACTCGACGAGAGTTTCGACTGCGGGATCTCCCTCGATGACTTCTACGAGCCCGCGATTCATAACGACAGCAACGTCGACTCGGAGATCTTCACCAACACCAACCTCGACTCAGAAATCCATAATGGTTCGCCAACACCGAGATGAGCATAGGCGATGAGCACATCGACAACGAGATTCGCCTCGAAGATCTACTCGATGAACACACTGGCTCTGACATGAGCCTCGACGGCGACGTCGAGTCCATGACTGGAATCGACAGCACATACACCTGTCCACGGGTCACGCCCCATCAGGTCTACGTGGCCTTCTCCGCAGAATCATCCGCAGACGCAGCCGCTCGCAGGCCTGCACAATTCCCATGCACGGTAACCATGCCGGATGGGGTCACAACCTTGACAATCACGGAGGAGATGGCAGCAAAAGCAGATAAAGTCATAAAGGAGTGCACAATGATGCCACCAAATTCCACCCCAGAGGAGATGTTGACCTTCCAGTACTTCAACTGGCAGGAGTCAATTCGACTGCAAAACTACCGAGCGACGCTCGAAGAGCGCAAAAGGCAAGCCAGCCTCTCGAGTGCCCGAAGAAGGGAGCAATCCCTCGGGTCCACAATGCAACCAACCCCACGACCTAGGTCGCGGTTGGCAAGCCTTCCAGAACATGAAAGGGTAGCAATCACCCGTAACCTGTCGTTCATGACAGAGGACGCTAACGGAATCCCAGTGCCCAAAACTGCTGCGGGTGCATTATTCTCCGTAGGTGCTTACCTCAAGGCAATGCAACCTCCGGCGAATGACCCTAACGCAGCCCTGCATCGCCAACAACTCAAATCGCTAGCTCTAGCGGCACAGGCTATACAGCCAGAAGACAAAACTCCAGCAAGGAATCGCGATCGCGACATAGTCGACTCACGACACGCAGCACATCATCGCAGTGGTCGCAGCCACCACTCGGATGAAGGAAGGAGAAGCACGCGCCGGCACAGGTCCAGCAGAAGCAGATCTCGAAGATCCTATAGCAGCGATTCATACTCTGATCTGAACCAGAGCCATGCGGAGCATTGTGCTTCACTCGACGCATCCGTGAGACGCGGATGCCCAAAGGTTCAAGTTGACAGGCGAACAACCCAAGTACAACGGTCGCCAAGAACCTTCCGGGTGGCTAGAAGATTACAGACTCGCCGTGGCATGCCAGCGTGGCACGAACACCACGGCGATGCAGTACATACGACTCATGCTCGAAGGAACTGCCCGCGACTGGCTCAAGGCGCTCCCTCCATCATCATACGACTCGTGGGACGATTTCCGCAGAGACTTCATCAAAAACTTCGAGCCTCTATGTGAGCGCCCGAAGACATTCGAAGAATTAAGGGCATGCACTCAACGATCAGACGAGTCGTTGAGATCATACATACGGCGGTGGACCGAAATACGCAATTCGGTTGGCAAAGTGTCAGAAGACAGGGCCATGGATGCCTTCATACAAGGTCTCGCCAGGAAGGACTTCAAAGAGGCACTGGTCGTGAAAAGCCAACCTCCCTGGCTGACCTCATCAAAGTTGCGACTGAGTGGGCAGATGGAGAGGATTCTGTACGCAGATCCCGTGCTTCCCCACCACGCGACAACTACGAAAGCGGCAGTCGAGGCCGCAGAGATTCATACAGAGAAGATCGCAGGCGCAAACGTTCCAAACGTCCTTACGACGATAACAGACCCGAGTTCATGGCGGCTGGATACACACAACCCCGGGAGACCAAGATAGAAGCAATCGACGCTCGGATGATCGACGGGACAGTCGAGATCGCGAGCAGCGGAGCGACAGCTACAAAAGGCAAGAATGGCGCAAACGCAGCGACGCAAAACCCGAGCGGTCATTCGAGGAAAAGATGGACGACTGGTGCAGATTCCACCTCTTCAAGGGGGACGACGGAAAACTACGCTCCAATCACACCCTAAGGAACTGCAGGGAATTCGACCAAATGGCGACTGACTACATGATACGACTCAAAAGGTACGGCCCAGCACCTGCTCAGCCCACGCCTGCACCCGCACCACAGCCGAACGCTGTGCCCGCTCTCATGGCGCCACAGCCGCCACCGCAACCACCACCACAGCCTGCTCCAGGCGCAAACCTCGCAGGTGCCATACAACCCGTACTACGGGCGGAAGATGATCAATATCCACAGCCCCACGGGCAGATGTACATGATACAAAAGGGTCGCCCCTCCAACAGGCAGCAAAAGCTAATCACTCGACAGGTGAACATGGCTGTCATGGCACCTCCTGCCGTGCCCGAATTTCTGAAGGGATCGGAAACCATCATAAGCTTCAGTCGAGAGGATCATCCCCCAGCTGTAGTTCGACCAGGGCACGCGGCTCTGGTACTCGACGCGCAAATAGGAGGCTACGCCATGACCAAGGTCTTCATGGATGGAGGCAGCGGCATAAACATCATCTTCGCGGACACGCTCCGCAAAATGAACAGGTCAGTCGAAAACCTCCCAAAATCTTCAAATACCTTCCACGGTATCGTTCCTGGCAAAGCAATTAGCCCAGAAGGCACCATACAACTCGACGTTACGTTCGGGGACAAAAGCCACTTCAGGACAGAGTCGATTGAGTTCGAGGTCGTCGACTGGAAATCACAATACCATGCTATTCTTGGTCGCCCGACGTTTGCTCGATTCATGGCGGTGCCACACTACGCGTACCTCACGCTGAAGATGCCAGGACCAAAGGGAGTCATCACTGTCCGTGGAAACTTTCAAAGGTCCGATGCTTGCGACCGCGAGTTCAGCAAAATCTCCGAGATGTTCGGGGTGGAAGAATCACTCGCCGACTGGCGATTTCCAACGACCGCACACTCCTTCCGGAGCATAAGAAGTTGGCAGTCGACAGATCCTTCAATGCTACAAATGACACAAGGTCGCATCAGGTGCACCCGACCGATCCGTCCAAGACAGTCAACGTATCTTCGAGCCTGCCTATCGCATAGGAAGGCGCGCTCGTCGAATTCCTCCGTGAGAACTGGGAAATATTTGCGTGGTGTCCAGCCGACATGCCAGGTATTCCCAGGGAATTCGCCGAGCACTCTCTCCAATTGTTTCCAGATGCAAAGCCAGTCAAGCAAACGATGCGTCGAATCTCCGGCCCAAAGCGAACCGCAGTCGAATCTGAAGTCGACCGGTTACTCGCAGCAGGATTCATTAGGGAAATCAAGAAATCACAATGGGTGGCCAACCCCGTACTCGTAGAGAAGAAGCATACAGACATCCTTCGGATGTGCGTGGACTTCACAGCGCTGAACAAGTGCTGTCCAAAGGATCACTTCCCGCTACCCCGAATCGACCAGATCGTCGACTCCACCGCCGGATGCGCACGACTCTCCTTTCTGGATGCTTACTCAGGTTATCACCAGATAAGGATGAAGCAAGAAGACGAAGAAAAAACGGCGTTCATAACCCCACTCGGGGTCTACTGCTACACAACTATGCCCTTTGGGCTCAAAAACGCGGGTGCAACATACCAGCGCATGATGCAGGACTGCCTCAAAAAGCAAATCGGACGCAACGTCCAGGTCTACGTGGATGACATTGTCATTACCACAAGGGAAGAACACACACTACTCGACGATTTGAGGGAGACGTTCGCAAACCTCAAACGCTTCCATATCAAGCTCAATCCTAAGAAGTGCACGTTCGGCGTTCCAGCCGGGCAGCTCCTAGGGTACCTAGTCTCTGCCCGTGGAATCGAAGCAGACCCGGAGAAAATACAGGCCATCCTCACAATGCAAAGGCCTTCAAAGCTTCACGATGTGCAGAAACTAGCAGGACGAGTAGCAGCGCTCAGTCGATTCATCAGCAAACTGGGTGAAAAGGCTCTACCATTCTATCGACTGATGAAGAAGGCGGACAAGTTCGAGTGGACGCCAGAAGCTGAAGCAGCCTTCACAGATCTCAAGCGGATCCTCACAAGCCCTCCGATCCTCGTCGCACCTAAGGAACGGGAACCACTCTACCTGTATGTCTCGGCTACAAACAGGGTGGTGAGCACCGTACTGGTAGTCGAACGCATGGAGGAGGGGCACATCCAAAGCATACAACGTCCAGTCTACTACCTGAGCGAGGTTCTCTCCATATCAAAACAGCGGTACCCGCACTATCAAAAGCTGGCATACGCTGTATTCATGTCCTCAAGGAAGTTGACACACTACTTCACCGAGCACCCGATCACCGTGGTAAGTAACTCAGCAATCGGTGATATCCTCACAAACCCCAATGCAACGGGTCGAGTCGCAAAATGGCTCATCGAGCTGGCTCCAAGAGACATCAAGTACGAGCACCCGAAGGCTATCAAAGCACAAGTCCTACCCGACTTCACAACCGAGTGGATAGAGGCCCAATTACCTGGAGCACCAGACGTGTCCAATTCCTGGACCATGTACTTCGATGGGTCCAAGAAACACGAAGGCGCAGGCGCAGGCGTCATCCTCATATCACCAAAAGGGGACAAGCTACGTTATGTTTTGCAGATGGGATTCAAACTACCCTCCAATAACGAGGCTGAATACGAGGCTCTGATCCATGGCATGCGGATGGCAAAAGCACTTGGGTGCACTCGATTGATGATCTACGGCGACTCCAATCTCGTGGTGCAGCAAACAATGAAGGCCTGCGACGCAATCGCGGACAACATGATCGCTTATCGCGACCTGTACAACACACTGGAGGGCAGCTTCGAGGCTGTGAGTTGAGGCACATAGGAAGGGAAAGTAACGAAGAAGCAGACATGCTAGCCAATCTTGGCTCAACTGGCGCACAAATTCCACCTGGTGTCTTCCTCGAGCGCATCGAACACAGATCTATCAAGGAGAAACGAGAGCCTCCTCCGTCGACTACGCCAGCCAAAAGCAAAGCGCCTAGCACAGAGGACCCCCCAGTCGAGGTACTCCTCATTGAGCCAACTTGGACTCAACCTTTTCTGGCTTACATACTCCGCGGCGAGCTACCAGATGACATAACCGAGTCCCGACGCGTGACTCGAAGATCAAAAGCATACACCGTTATCAACGGCGAGTTATACAAGCGCAGCATATCAGGTATGTTCCAAAGATGCATCGCATTCGAAGATGGCCAAGCCATACTTCGAGATATTCATGCAGGTACCTGTGGGCATCACGCCAGCAGTCGATCACTCGTAGCCAAAGCCTTTCGCGCAGGGTTTTACTGGCCTACAGCACTCAAAGACGCGGAGGACATAGTCAAAAGGTGCGTCGGCTGCCAGAAATTCGCAACAAGGCCGCACGCACCCGCATCGGCGTTGAAGACTATACCGCTGGCCTGGCCTTTCGCCCAATGGGGGCTCGATATGGTTGGGCCACTCAAAAAATCATCGCATGGCGGGCATACTCACCTACTGGTGGCAGTCGACAAGTTCACAAAGTGGATCGAGGCGGTCCCCATCACAAATTCGACTGCTACTACGGCAGTCAACTTCATAAAGAGCATCATCTACCGCTTCGGTGTCCCAAACAGTATCATCACTGATAACGGCACAAACTTCACGGCTGAGGAGTTCAAAACCTTCTGCAAAGAGCAGGACATTACGCTCAACTACGCATCCGTGGCATCCACAATCCAATGGCCAAGTCGAAAAGGCCAATGGACTTGTGACGAGTGGGATCAAGAAGCGCCTCCTGGTGCCACTCAAAAGAGCTGCGGGTGCTTGGGTCGAAGAACTACCATCTGTGCTATGGAGCCTACGCACAACTCCCAACACTTCTACGCAGTTCACCCCATTCTTCATGGTCTATGGTGCAGAGGCAATTCTGCCATCAGATGTGGTTCAATGCACCACGAGTTGAAGCATACAATGAAGACGACGCAGAAGCACTCGAAGATGCAGTCGACTTACTCGATGAAGCGCGAGACACGGCCTTGGCCCGCACAGCTGTTTACCAGCAGGATCTCCGCAACTACCATAGCCGTCGACTGCGAACCAGGTCCTTTGTTGTGGGCGACCTGGTTCTTCGATTGAAGCAAAAGAAGGTGCACAAGCTCGCTTCCCCATGGGAAGGTCCCTTCATCATCACGGAGGTCCTTGGTGGAGGCGCATATCGACTGAAGCACGCGAAGACAGGCGAACTCTCTCATAATCCTTGGAACGTTGCGCATCTGCGCCGTTTCTACGCATAAAGTGCTCACAGTCATACAATGTAATAGGCTATATGTCGGATGGCTGCAGGTTTCAGACGCGCTCTTTTCCTTACCAGGGTACCTAAGGGGACTGGAAGGTTTTTAATGAGGCGGCCTGCAGCCTAACATTCAAAAGAGGAATAAAATCAATGTTCCTTCGACTTCTTTGTGGTTACTACCCGCATAATTCATACCTTAACCGCACCCGAAACCCTCGGGGGCTGTGTTATCGATCAAATGAGCTCTCGCTCTTGCAGAAACACAATGCCTTAGCCGCACCCGAATGCTCGGGGGCTGCGTAACAAGGATCCAAACAAAGAACACAAAAACTCTGCAGCCGCACTCGAATACTCGGGGGCTGCACAGTCATTGGTTCACAACCAACACATATTTCACAAACCCCGCTCGACTGACTCGGGGGCTCGACAAAAAATCAAAGTATACAAACTATACAATATACAAAGAGTCAAAAATTACACTCGGGGGCTGCCCCCTATACAAAAATTGCACTCGCAAACTATTCTAATCCTCAGGCTCGTCCTTTACGGGCAGCTCGGGACCGCAAAGCTGTTCGCGAGTGCACTCGATTAGTGTCTCCGCAGCTTGGATCGTGTCATCCAGGTCTCTTTGTTCGAGAACCTCTCCGGCTGCAGGTGTCCGCAACACCAACCTTGGTTTTCGACTACGCATATACGCCATTGCAGCGTTGGCTCCAATCACAAGTCTCTGAGACAGCAACTCTCGAATGGGATTTGTTTGACGGAAGATGTTCAACAAAGCACGAATCCCTTGTGGTTGTGGCCCCGCAGGAAAAAGAGTCTCGTTCAGGCGAATAAACGCTGCCCGGCATAACTCCAGCAGTTCAGCACTTCGCCAGACGCGATCCTTCAGGGTGGCGAGTATGCGGGCATGGTACCTATCAAGCCAAAAGTGTTGACGCCCAGTCGTAGGGTCGTCAACCACGCTATCCAGACGCCCTTCCACGCGAATCTTTTCAGCCTGGAAGTTGTCGACAAAGCCTACAAACACGGGCGCACCAGTCAGATCAAAAGGACAATAGCTACGCAAAAAGCTTGTAAACAGAGCAAGACTCGAACTTACACTCGAGTTGCCTGTTCACAAGATCCATCTCCCCGAGCACATATTCCTCGCGTTGGGTGGCCAACGCGGGTCTCGCCCTCAATCGATTCAGCTCAGCCTGGGCGTCCTTCAGATCTTGCTCCATTCTCACAAATTTGGCCTTCATAACTCCATCACCTTGGCATCATTTACCACCTGACCCTGGGATCGGGTGGTGATTGGAGCCTGCGAGGAACTAGTCGCAGTAGCAGGTTCTCGTGACTGTTCAAAGAGCATAATCACAAACACAAAGTTTGTGTCAGAAGCTAAAACTCATGTCATAAGCATACAACTCTTCGAGTGAAAGACATTAGCAAAAGACTATTTGCATAAACAAGGTAGCACAAACAAAGCGCAGACTCGCGCAGTTCAGAAGGTATCATTACAAGGCATAAAAAACAAAAGGGTACAGCTACCCTAAACCTAAGATTCGATTTCCTAAGCAGACGATTGGCAGTCTCGAGTGCCCGGCGCTCCATGGTGGTCATAAAAACCTCGGCCAGTCGCGCGGCGGCTCCGCTCACCCCCTTCAGAGAAATGGGCTTCCCATCTGGCTTCCGAGGGAACGCAGACAGTGCTGCCTCGTAGTCGCAATCTATCCCATGTCCCATAAGAAGCTTGATGGTGGACTCGGATCCGCGTACCGTGTTGGCGCGAGCGAAACCCGCCATGGTGGACGTCCCGGGGCCAAACACGTCGGCGAAGTCGTCCGCCGTCGACGGCACTACGCCAGTCGGGAACACCACCTTGTATACAGCGCCAAGTGTGCTCGTCGATTTGGCGAGTGCTCTTTCGCCTGGTTGCATAGGCGCCTAAGCCGCCCACAGCCTGTTCCAGCGAAAGATCGTCACTCGACGTCCGCAGAGGCCGGTGCGCCAACAGCTTCTGCACAATTCAAAAAGGCAAAAGTCATTTCATGACACTCGACAGTTATATCATATCAAAAGGAGAAAAGATTACTCACCTCCCATGGCCTGCGCGAGTGCCGCGAGCTGGTCAGCATATCCTCGCTCGCGTGCAGCGGCTGAGTTGGTGGCGGCAGCCAGCTCTTTCTTCGACTCTTCGCGCTGCGCGGCGAGTGCATCTTCCAGCTCCTTCTTCTCGCCTGGCCCAGCAAAATCACGTGCATTCAATACTCGACAAAATCAAGCATTGCAAAAAGAAATTCAGCAAAACAAAAGCAAAAGGAGAACTCACGACTGAGCCGCTCTAGCTCGGCGCGCATGGTATCCCTCTCCTGCTCCACCTGGACATAAGCCTTGGCGAATCTGCCAAGGTATGGTAGAAGGGCTGCAAGCACACGAATTCAGCAAAATTCTAACTCTCACAGTCCCAAGTAAACGGGTCAGCAAAAAGTACTTACGTGGTTCATCCACGGTTCAGAGTCGCGACTGATGTCCCGACCTCTGGGGCTGTCACCTTGGCCGTTTCAGTGACAGCATCAGTGGCCATTGGCTGGACAGTCTCGTTTCCAGTCGGTGCAGAATTCGAGTGCTCCAGGGTTGGAACATTCTCGACTGGAGGAGTCCCAGGCTGATTGTTTTCAGCGCTGTGAGCAACACAACAAAGCAAAAAGGGGTCAGCACAAATATGTGACAGCACAAAATTCTCATATCATACTCAAAAAACACATACCTGTGCTCCTCATCTTCCTCATCTTCGGAGTCGCCAAAAATTGGTCCCCCAAAGGCTGGGGTACCACTCGACTGAAGAGGAAGAGTTGAGCTTGTTGAGCACGCACGCAAAGGAGCGGCTTGGAAAACAGGTGGTGAGCCTGATTCCTCGTCATCCTCCAAGCCCTGCCCCCTCGCGGGTGAACTCACAGCAGAAGGCGCCTTCTTGGCCAGTCGACGCGCTTCGGTGGCGCGGTATCGACTTCTTGGTCAGCGGTGGCCTTTTCTTCAGATTGGACCTCTTCTGCTGCTTCCTCCTCGACCTCCTCCGCATGCGAAGTGGTGGCAGAAGGGATGGGCGACTGATCCCTTTTCGGGTCCACCACCTGCACCTGAGTTTCTTCAGTCTCACCATTTTCTGGCAGAGGGGAGAGAGGTGGCAGTCGAGTGGTCCTGCATCGCATACATCAAATTGCAAAGTCAGAAGCAAAATCGAACAAACACATAGCATACGAGTGGCAAACTCTTAAAATGCAGACATACCTCAGGCAAAGGGTTTTCCGCCCCATACGGCTCAATGGGACAGTCGACGTCGCATTTGTCGCCTGTCGTCAAGTTGGTGATGTGCCGCACGTGATTCACAAGCTCGTTCCTTGACAGCTCCTCTGGGTCATCCGAGTGGAGTCACCCGCGCCCTCATACTCCCACATGGGGTGCGCTCGGGCACGGAGTGGCCACACCCGCCTCTTCACAAAGGTGGCGATCAAATGGATGCCTGTGACCTTGTCCAGCATGCCTCCGATCCGAGCCAGCAAAGGGCTTGCCTCCTCCATTTCTTCGGCTGAGAGTTGGTGATCCCACGCCTTGGTCCTGGTGAAAGCAGCAGTCGAGAAAGGGGCGGCTGCATCCTGCTCGACAGTCGCATAAAACCACCCTTCCTCCAGCCTTGGGCGGAGTCGACGGTCTTCAGGCGGAAGTAGCGGGTGTCGCTGCGCACCTGGATTCCACAGCCGCCACGGGGTAGGTGCGACCACCTCCTCTGTTCGGCCGTACCATGAAGATGGCTTTCCACAGCGCCCAGCTGGGTGCGACGCCGAGGAAGCACTCGCACAGCGTGATGAAACACGCGATATGCATAATGCCATTTGGGGTGAGATCATGGATCTGCACCCCGTAGGCAAAAAGAAGACCACGAACGAAGTCGTGGAGGGGAAGCGAAAAGCCCCTAGGCAAAAACTCCGCAAAACAAACACGCTCGTTGGCGCGTGGTTCGGGGAGTACCTCCTTGGGCGACGGCGCGCGGACGGCGAGCTGCTCCGCGGGTGGCAGATACCCTGCTCGCGGAACTTGACCAAATGGGCGTCCTTGATGGTGGACTTCGCCCAGTCCCCGCTGCCCTTCTTCAGCGCGGCGGACGCAGATGTACCCGCCACGGTCTTCTTGCCCTTGGCCGCATCGGTCGCGGCAGCGGCGGCAGCACCACGCTTGGACCTCCACCTTTCGCCATTGCACATGGAGGGTGTGGAGGCAAAGAACTTGGGCGCAGAGCAATGGAGGGCAGCGCGAGGAAGGAGACGAGGGGCGGCGCAAGGAGCAAATGGCAAGTAAAAAACTCTGCCAGCGCCGTCTCCCTATTTACCACAGATCGCAAAACGATCGCAACCGTCAAAACAAATCATACGCTCCGCGCGAAATCTGGCCATACACGTGGCGGCCACGGAGAGCAACCGTCGCCGGCCACTCCGCCCACTACGCACGAGAATCCAGGAAACCATCATCACGCCCCGTGAAAATCGCGCCAGAACGGTCAAATCAAGTCCACGCGGCGTCATCCCTGGTCAGCTCTGCAGAAACGGGCCCACAAAACAGGGTCACGTCTTATCAAAGCCTCTCCAAGCACGCCACCGCTTGTCAGAGATAGCAGTCGCAAAATGCGTCATTGCTGACGTTGTTCCTCTTTCACAACTGGCATAAAAGTCACTCGATGATATCTTCGGGTGGTCTCTCACAAGTTTCGGTTGGTTCTCAGCAAAGGTCATAAGCCAGTCGAAATTCTCGACTGCAAGCATCATACTCCCATCGGGAGCGTATCAAAAAATTTCTTTGACTAAAATGTGCAGGATAAAAGATTTTGAGATTATCCTCCATTGCAAGCAATAAAGCACAATCTCGGGGGCTACTCCCATCGGGAGCGCTGTCGCGCACCCGATAGAATAATGGCAAAGTATCAGTCGACAATTTACTCGACTCAGTTCATAAGCAAAATCACACTCGAAATATTCCCGAGTTGATCCGACGATCCTTGGATGCTGCATGCATAGTGCAAAGGTAAGACCCACCGATCAGTCGAGCTGGGCTAAGGACCGCTCCAGCAGCGTTATCCTTAAATGTTCCGTGTCAGCAGACATGATGAAAATCCCCGACGGACGCGTTGGGTAGATTCAAAATTATGCTGCAGTTCGATTCCGTAAGACCTCAACGGCCGTTTCGAGTCTGTCCAGTTTGTTCCAGATTCGAGTCCGGGGACTCGAGTTTGATTGAAAGCTAGTATGGTTTTGCCACAAATGGTAGTTAACTGGCCCCGATCCGTCGTGTGTGCCGGGCCTGCTAAGCTAATATCCCTTGACTATCATAAGCAAAAACTCATAGTCGATGAAACACTCGACATAGCCAACATGTGCTATTTCATAAGAATTCTAAATACAGATGCAAAAAATGTAACGTGCATGATGTATGAGTCCATGCCCGACTCTTCGAATCAGACAAGTACTCGGGGGCTACTGACATGGGTATGCCTATCGGGTACCCTACCATGAGGGTACCTGGTGCACGTATCGACTAGGCCCAACTATCAGAGCCTACATGAAGCCCATGAAGGGAGGCCCACGAAGATGGAGTATCCTCCAAGTTTGGCGAAACAATAGTCGGTTTAGAGTTTCCTTACTTGTAAATCGAGTCGGTTACGAACACCCGAGACCCAGCCTATTATTTAAGGACTGGGAGGGCCATCGAACCAGACCACGTACTTTCAGAACCACCAAGCCACAAACCCTAGCGAGATCGACATCTCGCCGGGACCCTTGTAACCATCATATTCACAAAGCAATAACAGACAGGCAGGACGTAGGGGTGTTACCTCCACACGAGGGCCCTGAACCTGGGTAAAATCTTTGCCCTGCTTGTCAGCCGACGATACTTCCAGCTCTACCACGTTCTCTCCCCCATATTCATAACCTAGGGACCTTAACCATGGGTCTTGATGAGTCTACCCCTCGTCACATAGAATCTTGTGATGTGAGGTTCGATGAGAATGACGGCTCCCAAGTGGTGCAATTTCATGTTTGTGATGTAGATAATGAAGAGCCTCAAGATGCTATAAGAAGAATGGGCATTGGTTTCCATCGTCCCGTTGAGATTCATTACGAGTCTCATCAAGCAAGTCCAAGCTCCATTCAAGTGGAGACCTCTTCATCACAAGTTGAAACGGCGCCTATCATGGAAGCAAATGATGCACCACCCTAGAACAAGTTCAAGACCCCCCTCATGTTGACCAAGTTGCTATGCAAGAACCAGTTCTCCTATTGTTGATGCTAGCCAAGGTCATGACCAAGATCAACCCTCTCCTTCCATTGTTGAAGATGTGCTTCAAGATGATCAAGGTCAACATTCCGGTCAAGACGGGGACACAAATGATCAAGATGATCAAGAGATACCTCCAAGATGCAATAGAGATATCGAAGCCCGTCGTAAAGCAAGAGTAGTAAAAGACTTTGAATTAAAGAATCATCATCTAGAAAACATCATTGGTGACCACAAGAGAGGTGTTTACACAAGAAGGCAATTGGCAAGCTTTAGTGAACATCAAGCTCATATTTCCATGGTGGAACCAAAGAAAGTGTTTGAAGCTCTTGAAGATCCGGATTGGTTAGAAGCTATGCATGATGAACTCAATAACTTCAAGCGCAACAAAGTGTGGAATCTAGTTGAGAAGCCAAAAGATTGCCGCAATGTTATAGGCACAAAGTGGATATTCAAGAACAAGCAAGATGAGCATGGAATGGTTCTGAGGAACAAGGCAAGATTGGTTGCACAAGGATACTCTCAAGTTGAAGGCATTGATTTTGGAGAGACCTATGCACCGTGGCTCGCCTTGAGTCCATCTGTATCCTTCTTGCATATGCATCACATCATAACTTTAAATTGCAACAAATGGATGTGAAAAGTGCTTTTCTTAATGGTCCTTTAAAGGAGTTGGTATATGTTAAGCAACCACCGGGTTTCGAGGACCCTAAATTCCCTAACCATGTCTACAAGCTTGATAAGGCGCTATATGGTCTCAAACAAGCACCTCGTGCTTGGTATGAGCACCTAAGAGAGCTATTGCTAGACCGTGGATTTGAATTGGGGCAAATCGATCCCACCCTCTTTACCAAGAGGGTTAAAGGGGAGCTTTTCATATGCCAACTTTATGTTGATGATATTATATTTGGCTCATCTAACAAAGCTTTCAATGATGAATTTTCAAAGCTTATGACCGATAGGTTTGAGATGTCTATGATGGGCGAATTGAAGTTCTTTCTCGGTTTTGAGATTAAGCAATTGAATGAAGGGACTTTCATCTCTCAAACCAAATATACCCAAGACATGCTCAAGAGGTTCAATATGCACAATGCCAAGGAGAAGCGGTTTCCCATGGATACCAAATGCCATCTTGAACTTAACCACGACGGTATCGATGTTTGTCAAAAACTTTATCGCTCTATGATTGGTTCTTTGCTTTATCTTTGTGCATCTAGACCCGATATTGTGTTGAGTGTAGGGGTATGTGCAAGGTATCAAGCCGCTCCTAAAGAAAGCCACATGATGGCGGTTAATAGAATCCTTCGATATTTGGTTTATACCCAAGGTTTGGTTTGTGGTACCCAAAGGGCACTAATTTCTCTCTTGCCGGGTATACGGACTCGGATTGGGCCGGTTGCAAGGATGATAGGAAATCAACTTCCGGGGCATGCCAATTTCTTGGTAGGTCCTTGGAGAGTTGGTCTTCTAAGAAGCAAAATTGCATATCTCTATCCTCCGCCAAAGCCGAGTATGTGGCGGCCGCTAGTGCATGCACTCAATTGTTATGGATGAGGCAAACTTTAAAGGAATACGGTGTCAATTGTGACAAAGTACCTCTTTTATGTGACAATGAAAGTGCTATCAAGATTGGCCACAATCCGGTGCAACACTCAAGACGAAGCATATTGAGATTCGTCATCATTTTATTCGGGATCATATTGCCCGTGGTGATATGAGCTTGGCTATATTACAACCAAAGACCAACTTGCGGATATTTTCACGAAGCCTCTTGATGAAGCAAGATTCACTTTTTTGAGGCATGAGCTAAATATCATGGATTCTAGGAGCTTGACTTGACTATCTTGCATACACACCTATTTCTTGACTATCTATTTGGTTTAGGTGTAGGCATGTACATAGGGGAGTACGGTCCTAACTCATTGGACTATCACTCTCCCCATTATGCCAATATTATGAACTCATTTGCCTCTCTATATTCGTTCGATGAATTTTGAGCTTAAAATGACGAGTTGTGGCCGTGAACCCAGATATATCTTCGCGGTGTCACACCACACACTCATACATGGTGGCCTAGGCCACCGCCCTCCTCCCTATGAGGAGTTGATCTTATTTGGTTTAATTTTGGGTTCCTAGTCTTTGAGTTTTAGGAAGAGTGCTCAAGTTTGGCCCTTCGTATTTGATTCTTGCAAATTTGGGCATACTCTTCTTCTCCATTTACTTGTTCTATCCTAAGCCACAACTCCCATCCCTTAAGCCATCTCTTTCCAAAATGCACCGTTTTCGTGTTCCTAGCAGTGTGGTTGGTCGGAACCGGCGACAAAAACCGTTTCGGGGCTCTTTTTGAGCCCTAGCAATTTTTGCCCAGGGCGCCGGTACTACCGGGCACCCTGGCGGTACTACCGTTGCGCGTGTTTTCACAGACATTGCGCAGCGCGGTACCGCCGATGTGCATGTTCAGTATCGGTGGCCGGTACTACCGCTGGATCGAGCGGTAGTACCGCCACGGGGATCGGACAGGATAAGGGTCGGGGCGAACCGTTTTGAGAGAGCATCTCTCTCATTCGCTCTCTCACCCCATCCCTTCTCCTCTCATATCGGCGTAATAAGGGCCAGGCAAAAAATCAGTTGCCGGACCTACCACTTCCAAGACGGCTGAAGCTTCGGCTAGTGATGCCGCTCGATTTATTGCCATGAAGCAGGAGATGGATGACCAGATGGCGGCCGAACATGGCGGATCATCTCCCATCCTGGCTCTCAATCTGGCAAAGGGTTGCAAGACCCCCGGCAAACGCTGAAGACCATGCGTGACGGTACCCGCAACTGGTACGCGCACATGGACGAACTCCACGAGACCCTGCACGGACAACTTGAGGTAAAATAGCCTATGGTCCCAGCCCCCGAGCACTTTGGCGGCTGAAAAATTTAGCCGGCAAAGTGGTCTCGTTGACTAAATAGTGCTAACCATAATGTTGTTTTCGTGCATGCAGGCCGTTCTTGCTTCCAATCTTGAGCTATTTCGTGCTCAAGAGAAGAAAAACAAGGAATGCCAGCAACTGCAGCAGGACGTGGAGTTGAAGAACGCCCAAATTGCGAGCTTGGAAGAAGCTCGCAAGAAGGATGAAGGTGACAAAGCTTTCTTTGCCTTCTTTTCGTCCGACTTCTTTTCCTTTTCCGACAAGTATTTTAGTCGTCTTTCTTTTTATTTGTAGAATTACTAAACACTGCGCAAGATATTCTCAAGAACTCCACTGACATGCAAGCTTTGATGAACGAAGCTGCAGATCTTGCCGGGCTGGTGCAAAGCTGAAGGCGGATCACGCCAAGGAGCTGGATGAGCGTGCGTTGGCCCATGCTGCCGAGTTAGCAAGTTGACGGGACAACTTGAGGCCATGAGCAACAACCTTGACCAGGTGAACAAGAACGCCAAGGAGCAGCAGGACCAACTGTCAAGGCGGTCCAGCTAGCTCAAGAAACGCTTGAGAACCATCTGGATGAGGTCAACGCCATCCACGACCATGTCTTGGGTATGTCTCTAATCCTTCATCTTTGTCACCTTGCTCTTGAAACTTGAAGCTGCAGTGTGTAACTTTGTGTTTGTGCAGTGCCGGCTAGCTTGGGAGATGACCTGGCTACAACGCCGCGCCTTGCCGAATCTTGAAAGTTGGCGAAATCGTCAACCAGATTGTCGGCGCAGGCAAAGCATTTGCCGCCAAGTTCTACCCTGGGGAGACGGCGATCCCGTCATCTTCGATGCTCTGCCGGACCTGCTGGAGAAGGCGGCAGCGAACACGACAGCACGCTACGCTCAGCAGCACGAGGCGGCGCCAAGTTGGCATTGGCAATGACGGCGGCGTGGTACCCGGAGGCTGATATTCATCAAGTCACCGAGTACTTCCCCACCGAAGACGAAAACAACCAAGCCATCGTGATGCAGGACGTGCTGCGGTCTGTTCGCGGCTATGCGACCCGGGTTGCCAACATGGTTGACATCCGCAAGTTCTACAAGGAACACCCGGACCCGCATGTTGCCGTAGCGATCCCTCCTTGGCGGATCCTGAAGCTGCCGAGGCGAGAAGGCGAAGCCGGAGCCGACAAGCGCAGCCCCAAGGATGGCGGAGCCAGCCCCAAGAATGCCGGCGTCAGCCCCCAGGATCTCTCCACCAGCTCTACCAAGGCGGCAATCCCTTGACTTCCTCCTGCAAAGGCAGCACAAAACACTGCGTTAATCTGTTAACGCATAAAACTTTATTTTGGGTTGTAAATATTTATGGGCCAACTTTTATGCTACACTTGGCGGTAGGCTTATTTAAGTGGCCCGCCTTAATATGTATCTCGCTGCATGTTTAGCTTTTTCATATGTTGGCGGAACCTCATCTTAGTTACTTTAGCTGAGCCAACCAGGTGCAATACCAACTAATTTAGACTCAGAGACCAAAGCCAGCATGTTGGTGCCAACGACATACTACTAGGCGACCCACACACAAACAGACAGATAAGCATATTAGGCGGTGCAAAGATTGTTTGCGTTTTTAGCCGGCAGACGGCAAATGTCAAAAAGTTTGACCTTAGCACGGAGCAAAACTTATTTTGTTTGGTAACTTTTATGACAACAGATATATGATTGCGAGAAAAGACAAAAGATGGCATGATCCCAAAACTGAATGAGCAAACCACAGACTTTTATTTCATAATCATATAGTACTTATTACAATGTGGAAATTGCTAAGTGTAAAAAGGACGTAGCTGCTCAATGTTCCAGGTCGCTTGGTTTCTTCGTACTTGTCGTCAACCTTCCTTTTGCGCTTGCGACCTCGCTTCTTCTTGTATCCGTCTCGTGCGTCGACCAAGTAATAAGAACCATTGAGCAACACCTTACTGACCACAAAAGGTCCTTCCCAAGGCGGGGATAACTTATGCAAGCCCTTCTATCTTGGATTAGGCGGAGAACCAGGTCACCAACTCTAAAACTTCGTTGCCTCACCCTTCTGCTGTGATAACGCCTCAAACTTTGCTGATAGATGGCGGATCGTGCAAGGGCAACATCTCGTTCTTCATCAAGTAGGTCAAGGCCATCCTGTCTTGCATCTTCTGCGTCTTCCTGGACGTAGGCTTGAATTCTGGGAGAATCGTACATCATGTCGGTTGGCAACACTGCTTCTGCGCCATAGACTAAGAAGAAAGGAGTAAACTTGGTTGATCTGTTTGGAGTTGTGCGTAAACTCCAAAGGACAGACTGCAATTCATCCACCCAAGCCCCAGCCGCTCTGTGCAATGGTACTTCGAGACGTGGTTTGATTCCTTGTAGGACTAAACCATTTGTACGCTCTACTTGACCGTTTGCCTGCGGATGCGCTACTGAGGCTAGATCTAGGCGGATACCATGCTTATAACAGTATTCCTCGACTTCGCCTTGCGACAAGTTAGTGCCATTATCGGTGATAATGCTATGAGGCACCCCGAACCGAGAGATTATTCCCCACAGAAAGTTTGCGGCTGTGGCGCCGTCTAGCTTTTTGATAGGCTTAGCTTCAACCCATTTGGTGAACTTGTCTACAGCCACAAGTAAATGTGTGTAGCCACCAGGCGCCGTTTTAAACGGACCAACCATGTCCAAGCCCCAGACTGCGAAAGGCCATGTGATGGGTATTGTTTTAAGCTCTTGAGCCGGCATGTGTGATTGTCTGGCATAAAGTTGGCAGCCCCTGCATCTTTTAACAATGTCTTCTGCATCTTGCTTGGCTGTCAACCAATAGAAACCTTGTCGGAAGGCTTTTGAAACAAGGGCGCGTGAGGAAGCATGATGTCCACATACGCCGGCATGTATCTCATCCAACAGTTCTCTGCCTTCTTCGGGCGAAATGCAGCGTTGGTAAACACCAGTGGTGCTACGCTTGTACAATTCGCCTTTGATTATTGTAAATGCCTTGGCTCTTCTTATTATTTGCCTTTTCAAAACCTCATCATCCGGTAACTCCTGATTGATCAGGAAGTCCAAATATGGCGTCGTCCAATCCGGCTTTACCAAGTAGACGGCATAGCTAGCATATCAACTGGTTCTGCCGATTCTGGGTCAAGGAGGTCTGCTCCTTTATTGACGGCTTGTGTAGGTGTTCCAGGAAAACATCTTTTGGTACCTTTTTGCGTTCAGACCCCATTCTGGCAAGTGTATCTGCCGCCTCATTTTGAGCTCTTGGGATGTGGCGGACCTCGTAGCCTAGAAAACACTTGGCGAATTCGTCAACGGTAGCTCGATATGCCGCCATTGTCTCGCTCTTTGTGTCCCAAGTACCACGTATCTGTTGCGCCACCAAGTCTGAATCTCCGTAGCAGAGGACACGCTGGACGCCAAGTTCCTTGGCAATGTGTAAACCATGAAGGAGAGCTTCGTATTCAGCAACATTATTAGTTGCCTTGAAGTGAATTTGTAACACATAACTAAGCTTGTCTCCTTGAGGGTTTCTTAAAACAATGCCAGCCCCCGAGCCCTGAAGCATTTTTGATCCATCAAAGTGCATGATCCAGTATGCATCTTCAGGGAGAGGTACTTCGTCCATGGCCTCCGTCCAATCAGCTACAAATCTGCTAAGGCTTGAGACTTAATGGCCGTTCTGGGTTTATACATGATGTCGAAGGCGGCAAGTTCAATGCCCCATTTGGCAACGCGGCCTGTTGCATCTGTATTATTGATGATATCCCCCAGAGGTGCCTTGCTCACCACGTTATTGAATGTTCCTGGAAATAGTGCCTTAACTTCCTGGCGGCGTAGAAAACACCGTAGACCAGCTTCTGGTAATGCGGATAACGCTGTTTTGAGGCGGAAAATACTTCACTGATGAAGTAAACCGGACGTTGTTCCGGCAAGTCTGAATTTCCGTCTTGCGTTCCACAACCAGTACCACGCTAACAACCAAGTTAGTTGCGCGATGTAAAGCAGCATTGGTTCCTGCGAACGAGGAGCTGCCAAAATTGGAGCAGACGTTAACGCGTCCTTGAGTTGCTGCAAGGCGGCGTCTGCTTCGTCTGTCCACTCGAAGTTGTCGGATTTCTTCAGAAGCCGGTAGAGAGGCAGTGCCTTCTCACCAAGACGGCTAATGAAACGACTGACGGCAGCCGCCGAGCCGGCAAGTCGCTGCACGTCCTTCAGGTCCTTGGGCCTGGATATGTTGAGGATCGCTTTGATTTTTTCTGGATTCACTCTATCCCTCGTTCGGAAACGATAAAGCCAAGCAATTTGCCGGCAGGAACCCCGAAGACGCATTTTTTCGGGTTGAGTTTCATCCTATATACCCGGAGGCTATCAAAGGTTTCTCTCAAATCGTCAAGCAAATCTGCCTTCTTTCTTGACATGACGGCAATGTCGTCAACATAGACGTGAACATTGCGGCCAATTTGCTCGTGAAGGCATCTTTGCATACACCGCTGATACGTTGCGCCGGCATTTTTTAGACCGAAGGGCATCGTGATGTAGCAGAAGGTCCCGTAGGGCGTAGTGAACGCTGTTTTGATTTGGTCGGATTCTCGCATTTTGATTTGGTGGTACCCGGAGTACGCATCCAAAAAGCACAGCAGCTCGGAGCCGGCTGTGGAGTCTATGACCTGATCTATACGAGGCAAAGCAAAGTGGTCCTTAGGACAGCACTTGTTCAAACCGGTATAATCAATGCACATTCTCATTTCCTTATTAGGTTTTGGAACCATTACAGGATTTGCCAACCAATCAGTGTGTACTACCTCCCTAATGAACTTGGCTTCTTGCAACTTGATGATCTCCTTCCCTATTGCTGTCCGCTTCTTCTCACCGTAGCGCCTTATTCCTTGCTTCACTGGTTTGGCTCCTTCGTAGACGTTAAGAGAGTGCTCGGCAAGTTCCCTCGGGACACCTGGCATGTCGGCTGACGACCATGCAAAGATGTCCTGATTCTCACGGAGGAACCTGACGAGCGCGCTTTCCTATTTGTCGTCCAAGCCAGCCCCTATGGTGACTTGCTTGGAGCTGTCACCTGGGACCAGATCCGCCTTCTTTGTGTCTTCG
The DNA here is from genome assembly GCA_947311845.1 of Poa pratensis. Taxonomy (NCBI): domain Eukaryota; kingdom Viridiplantae; phylum Streptophyta; class Magnoliopsida; order Poales; family Poaceae; genus Poa; species Poa pratensis. Next base: position 14,961,734 of record CAMZMU010000066.1, read on the forward strand.
GACGCCTTGAAAGTGTTCTTTTGCTCAGCGGTCTTTACATGCTCCGGCAACTGCGACGTATCGAGCTCTTTTTCAACATGGCTAACTCCTCTGCGTGGAGGACTGCCTCAGCGAAGGCGGCGTTGCCACGCTCGCACTCCTTTGCTTTCTTGAAGTTGCCACTGATGGTAATTGTACCATTGGGTCCCGGCATCTTCAGCTTGCTGTATATGTAACACGGCGAGCCATGAATTTGGCGAAAGCTGGCCGTCCAAAAATGGCGTGGTAGGCACTTTTGAAGGGGACTACTTCGAACCTGAGATACTCCGAGCGGTAGTTTGTCTCAGGCCCAAAAGTAACCTCCAATTGATGCTTCCCATTGACTTGGCTTGCTTTCCCGGAACGATGCCATGAAACTTGACTTTGCTGTAGTCAAGCTGGCTTTCCGACAAGTTCATGCGCTTCAGAGTGTCCGCGTAGATGATGTTGAGGCTGCTGCCGCCATCCATCAACACCTTGGTGAGCCTGAAGTTATCGACAATTGGGTCGACGACAAGGGCGTATTTGCCGGGGTGAGGAACGTGATCTGGATGATCATCTCTATCCCAAGTTATTGGCTCCTCTGACCAGTCTAGATACTGGGGAACGTCTGGTACTGTGGCGTTTAGCTCGCGCATCTCCGCCTTTTCTTCTTTTGCCGAAGGAGTGCCCAGAAGCACACCAATTGGCCATGTACCTTGGGATATTTCCTTTCTTTGCGCATCAGCTTGGGTTCCTCATCCTCGGACATGGACAGCCCCATCATCATCTTCCTTCTTTGTCTTCTCAGCCTTTTTGCTCTTTTTTGATTTCCAGCCAACCTCGGGGTCCTTCTTGAAGTCCTCCATGAACCGGCATTCCCCTAATGTGTGGTTAACTTTGCCTAAGGACGCGTGGATTGGGCAGGGCAAGGCTTTGCCTGATCGTATGTCAGGCGCTGCTTGCTGGAGCCGCCATCTTTACCCTTTCCTTTCCACTTGCGGTTGCCGCCTTTGCCTTCGAAGGCGGCGGCGACCTCGTTTGATGGTCCGGCTTTGTCATCCTGGGGAGCCTTGCGTTTGTGACTTGCTCGCCTGTTTGGCGCCATATCATGTGCGCCATCTCCATCGCGTGCATCATCATCCGCCTGTGCGTACATGGCTGCTACTTCGAGCATGACTCCGAGATCCTTGACTTGCATGCGTACGAGCTTATGTCTGAGACTTGAGCCCTTCAGGAGGCCTGTGGTGAAGGCATGGATTGCTTGATTGTCGTCTACGTTCTCGCAGCTTGCCTTTGTTTGAATCCACCTTGCCAAGAAGCTTGTAGCTGTTTCATCTGGCTTTTGCACGCAACGAACCAAATCTGTGTATGTATTGGGTCGCTTGTACGTGCCTTGGAAGTGCTGCGTGAACACCTTTTCCATGTCATGCCAACTATGAATGCTTTTCTCCGGCAAGTTTTCGATCCAGCTTCGGGCTGTCCCCTCCACATGAGGGGAAGGAAGCGTGCGCGACGAGGCCATTGCCTCCGGCAATTTCAACTGCCAGCGCGTAGTCCGACAACCATGAGTTTGGCTTGTCCGCTCCATTGTACCTTTGATGAGTTTTTGACACTGATGTCATGTCTCGGGTACTTGAACGTTGCGGATGGCTGGGCCAAAGCACTCAGGTCCTAGATAGGCATCTTGCTTTCCAGCCTTGATGTCATTGAGACGATGTCTGCGTCTTGCGGACTGAGCTGTTTGCCAGATCTATCGGCATGAGGCTCGTCCTGCGCTGCCCGGCTGTGCCTAGGCTCGTTGTTGTGTCCCCGGCTTCCGCCTTCGTGCCTGGGCACTGGTGGTGGGGACTGTGTGCGGTCCCTGCTTCTTCTTGGCGGCGGGGCGTCGTCACGGTTGCCGCCACTCCTTGGCGGCTGCTTGCTGCCCCTGCTTCCGCCTTCATCCCGCCTAGGCGGAGGAGGTGAGGCCTTGCGCCTGTTGCCGGTCTGGACGCCTCGTCACGCTGCCTTTTGGGAGGTGGTGATTTGCGTGGGTCCTTGTCCTTCCCTTTTCCGTGGCTACTGGAGCCGGACGGATCTTCGGGTTGCCACCGGCCGCAGCTTTGCAAGCGTTGGATTTGGATTCCAACTTTCCTCCCCTTGCGTCCGCCATGTCGGCGCGAGAATCAGCACGGGCCTGCTGCTCTAGAGCTTTGTGAGCAAGGATCGATGCGTAGTAAATCTTCTCGTCCTTGTCATAGTCATCATTGTTGAGGATGTCCAAGGCGGCTGCAGTGTTGAGGACAGGGGTGGCGAGGATGACGTCCCCGTTCTTGTCCTTACGCTGCGGCGCTGTAGCCCACTCGAAACCAAGCTTTTGGGCAGGGGATTTGAAGGTGTCAGGATCCCTGCCTTTCTTGCTTTTCTTTCCGCCACTTGTCCTGCCGGCTTGGGCAATGGGGTGGTGGTGAAAAGATTGCGCTTGGGGTCTAACTTGGCGGTTATCTTGGCGTTTTCCTCCTTGGCTTCGTCGAGGAGGCTCTGGACCTCTGCTTGCTTGCTTTTGAGGTACTCAGTTTGCTCCACCAAGGTGTTTCGAAGTTTCTCCAAATCAGCCGGTTGGTTTTGTCGTTCACCGGCGTGTGCAGAACTTCCGCCAGGCCGCCATGTTCCTATCTTGCTGGGCTCGCCCTTCTAGAATTCTTCTTCGGAGCCCCAGGAGGCTCTGGAAATGTGGATCGGTTGCCGGGGTCCCCAGGTTGGCGGCGTCAGTTGCCGCCGCCTGCTCTGAGGCTGCACCGGTGACATCCGCCACAAAAACCTGCTGCATGTTGACGGAGGAGCCCGTAGCCGCCTCAGAAGGCGGAGGATCAGGTGTAACAAAACACTGCTTGACCCGTTGCTCAAACATGCTGGCAGAATCTTCTTCGGAATCAGAATCTACGTTGACGTGAACGGTAGATCTGGATCCGGCATCCGACATCGCATCATCCTGGAGCGCAGGAAGAATAGATTCGGGATCTTGACTGTTGGGCTGGGAGTCTGATCCCAGTCCCGTCATGCCGACAAAGTGTAGATCTGAATCTGCGGACTCCTCAGGGAGGCAAACTCAGATCCGTCTTGATTGTAGGGCGGGTGGGATGGCGAATAAATTCGCGGCAACCCATACGCCTCAGAAGTGTAGCCGATGAACACATCGACGCCGCCAAACGGCACAACTCCGCATCCGACAATGTAGTCGTCTGCGGGGATGTAGGACTCGTCGCAGCTGATGTAGTGGTTGTCGCCGTAGCGAACAGCGCGGCCGACGGCGATTGTTTCGCCGATGCCGCCAAGGTTCCCGCCTGGAACGTGACGCCTGACGCCTTAGGCCCCACGGTGGGCGCCAACTGTCGTCGTATCGGCATCTTGGATAGGAGACGGGGTCCTGCTAGCCGAGGGTGAACGTAGGGCAAGAAGGTGGACGTCGTCGAGGTCGGGATTGTACACGGCAGTTTACCCAGCTTCAGGCTCCACGGCGGTGGCGGAGCCCTACGTGCTGCTATAACTCACTATAAGGCAATAGCCGTGAACAGGTTACAATGAGTTGGTTGTAGATTGATTCGATGCCCTAAAGGCGTCCCGAGGTCCAGCTTATATAGGCGGCTGGACCTAGGGTTACAAGGTGATTACGTATCCAGCAAGTATACGGAGTCCTAAACCTAGCCGGCAAGTATGCCGCCTTCCGTCTTGGTCTTGGTGGCTTCGTGGGCTTCAGTCTTGGGCCTCCTCCTTGCCGGCATCCGCCTTCCTTGGTCGTCAGCTATCTGGGCCGCCCGGCAGGCAAAGCCTTCACCACCACTGCGGGCCACCCTGGACTAGCCGGATTGATCCATGCTGGTGATACCCCTAGTAGGTATATCCCCAACAAAGTACCAAGTTTTACTCATTTTGGTATGAAGAAGTTGCTTATAGCGTTCGGAGATATTATTCCTGCACGAATTTGTGCACGATATGATTTTTAATTCTTATTCTGTAACTCCGAATGAGCTCATATTTAAACTGTAGTAGCAACTTTTCATCCTCTGTATGCATGAAGTTTTTCGGAATTTTCCGACAAAGTTAATTAGGGTATAAAAATACGTTTAGCTGCTGTTGTTTTTCTGGACAGATTCTGTCCCATTTTGTTTGATGCATGCTTAGAACTTTTAACATGAATCTTTTTGATCCAATTGAGTTTATGAGTAGGCATACAACATTATACATGTTCTGGACATTCATATGAATTTTTGTCTAAGGTTTATATGCAGCAAGAAATCTATTTGTTTATCACTACTAATGTGCCCCACAGAAAAGAAATGGGAGAAACGGTGTTTTGAAGTTTTTTCACAGGGATTAGAGGAGATGCACCAAGATCTATCCAAGGATGGTGAAGACCATAAGCTTGGGGATGTGAAGACAACCCCACTGGACCTACACACTCTCGGTTTGCACACGTCTAACTTCTGTTTTTCGATCGAAACACTTTATCGCATAAACTTGGAGCGTCCTTTTGTTTGTTTAGGTTAGATTTTTATTTTGTGAGACCACCACACTATCATTTATATATGAGAGAGCTACTGGAAATTTGGGTTGAATTATGTTGGATGCTATGATAAGATTGGGAAAAGGGATGTTGAAGTTAATTTTAAAAGATACATATAATTGCATGATTCATGAGCTTGTTAATGAGTAATAATTTGCAAATATTTTATCAAGAGCTATCTTTTATTCATGTTTTGATGCTAAATGTTATTCTAACTTGTTTAAACATGGATTAGTTAGTTCTATGGACACTCATGCATGCATTTAGATGGTTAACTTTCTCCCTCTTGCTAGCCCAAAAAATTCCAACAAGCAAAAACTTGTTTCCAACACCTTCAACCAAAGTTTTTCCAGTGAGTCCACCATATCTACCTATTTGCTTTATGCTATATATTCCGAGTATGTTTATCATGATATTTGTGTTATCTATACCTCTGAATGAAAATGCTTATGTTGTTAATTGTTGTGGGAAAAGTTGGTTATATAGCTCTCGCGAACTTGATGCACACTTTACTTTCATTGCATAAATAAAACATGACCCATTGTGATTAAAATTATGAAGTTGTGGACTTGACAAATGTCTTTGGTTGAGAGTTAGCTCATATGTGCTGTCACATGGCAAGCTTTCAACATTGCACATCATCTCATTTAGTTGATATCATGTACTTTTGTTTATGGATGCTTACCATGGGTGAAATAAATGGGGAAATGAAGTGAGTTTAAATGAGTTTGTATAAATGGATAGAGAGACGCCTGGGCCGCTAATCTAAGCCATGCATCATTCATGGTGGAAATTTACTTACATGCTATGGTGAACCTTCTGTGATACACCTTACAATAAAAAACTATCCAATGGTAAATAAAAAGGGTGTTGAGATTGTTCATTATGTTTGTTTGTCTTGTCATTTTGATATGGGCTTGTTCCATATCCTGGGACAAGAGGTACCCCAGTTGACGCTCTTGATGATACTATTATTACTTACAATGATATTTAACTTGAACTTGCTTTGTTTTCCAAAGTTTAGTAACACATAGAGTAGGTACTTTGTCAAGCACACTACTCGTATTGCTTTCACTTTAAACTTAATCATTCAAGATGCTATGATAGGGGAATGAGAGCTTGACACCAAGGATTACCATATTACAATCATTGACTTAAGTAGAGAAGTTCAGAAGTTAGATGAAATTTATTCATGCTTTACCTCTACTCATATATATATCTTTCCAAAGTGTCCACCTTTTATATTCAGATTTTCACCAATAATCTATGACCATTATAGGATATTCCTACTTATTATTATGCATACATGTGGTCCATAGTACTTTTTCTCTTATGTTACACTTTGTTAATTATCATTGAACATCTTTGCATTGAATACTTGATATCACTTCATAAACTATCTTGTACATTGCTACTCCTTTGAAGAATGAATCATTTGACTCTATGTAGCAATAACTTTATCACTTCATTCATAACATGTGCCTTACAATATTATATGATCAAGATTATGATGGTAGCATGTCACTTCAAAAATTATTTTGTTTTATCGTTTACCTACTCGAGGACGAGTAGGAACTAAGCTTGGGGATGCTTGATACGTCCCAAACGTATCTATAATTTTTGATGTTCCATGCATGTTTTATGTCAATTGGCACATGTTTTATATACACTTTATATCATATTATGACATTTATTGGATTAACCTACTAATAGTTGCCAAAGTGCAAAATCTTCTTGTTTTCCTATTTGTTGTGTAGTAATTATCAAAAATAAAAAAGGAAACCTTGCTGGAGTCAAATTGGGACTTTCCTGAAATCTGTCTGAGAACTTTTTACGGAGATTGTTAGTTTGACCGTCGAAGATGGCGTCCAATGGAAATCAAATTAAAAATAAAGTTGTCACAATTTTCCATACGAAGATTTTAAGCCCGATATCAGCCCAATCGGAGTTCGGACGCGGCCTGTAGGCCCGTTTTGGTGGAACCCTAAAAGGGGGTGACGGAAATCCGAGAGTCTATATAAGGAAGGAAACCCTAGGTCGTGGGAGGAGCCCGATACCACGAATTTTCCTCCTCCCAGGCAGCCGTCTGGGGGTGGAGAACCTCCTCCATACCACCACCATCTCCAAGGAAGAAGAGGGGCCAAGGGTCGCTGCCCCCAAGGGCCGCCGCCGCGGGCTGCCGCCGCCACCCCTCGCCGCAGCGGGCTGCCACGCCGCTGCCGCGCCGTGGCTGCTGCGGGGATCCGTCTCCACTCCGGGCTGCACCTCTTCATCAACCTCTCCATCAAGCTCCTCATCACCATGACCATGTGTGAGTAGTTTCCCTCGGGGCTGAGGGCTCGTACCGGTAGCTATGTGGTTCATCTCTCTCTCCCATGGTGTGATCTTTATGTGATCATGAGATTTGTAATCTAGTTGAATTCATAGATGCTACTCTTCATTATATTATGAATATGCTACTCAAGTGGTTTTATTAATGTAATCTCCGGAGTCACCTTTGTCCAATGGTGCGAAGTTGACAGTGCGCGTGCCGTGTGTGACTCTTTGGATTAAAGATTATGGGAATACTTGCCATGAGTTGTTCTTTGTGTTGGATGTCTCTATGATATTGTGGTGTTTGTTTAGTACTACTTGGGTGCTCATGTTGACAGTGTGGGGTGCCCTCGGTTTGGAACACGGACTTTAGGGTGCGCTTTTATAGCCCTACGCAATGGAATTGTGTTCGTTATCCAACCGGAGGATAGTTCGGGGTAGCATAGTGAAGAGGAAATATCTATGTATTCAATTATATTATTATTGTTGAGAGTGTCCACTAGTGAAAGTATGATCCCTAGGCCTTATTTCCAAGCATTGAAACACCGTTTACTCTCAGTTCTGCTACATGTTTGCTTGCTGCCATTTTTATTTCAGATTGTAATTACCACTTATAATCATCCATATTACTTGTATTTCACTATCTCTTCGCCGAACTAGTGCACCTATACACCTGACAAGTGTATTGGGTGTGTTGGGGACACAAGAGACTTCTTGTATCTTAATTGCAGGGTTGCTTGAGAGGGATATCTTTGACCTCGACCTCCCTGAGTTCGATAAACCTTGGGTGATTCACTTAAGGGAAACTTGCTGCTGTTCTACGAACCTCTGCACTTGGAGGCCCAACACTGTCTACAAGAATAGAAGCGTGCGTAGACATCAGCCGGCTGGGTCCCGACCCGGCTGCAACATGTGGATGCCAGGCCGGCTGCGTCCCGATCCGGCTTGAAGCCAATCCGGCCGCTCGGTTGGCAGTCTGGCTGGTCTCCTCCGACTGCGCCGACATCCCCGCTTCAACGACCCGAACCACATCCCCGACTACGGCATAAAAACAGCTAAGTGACGTTCCGGATCCGCATTATTATTACTTAACTCATCGGCTCGGACCCCCGTCGGGAGACATCCGGAGGCTGGTCCTAGCTCTCGTCACTAAGAAAGGAGTAACCGTCGTTCTGCCGAGTCGCCTCTATCCAGCTTCTAGATCTAAGTACTGTGCCACGCGCGCCCCGGCATCTCTTCGGTTCCACCCGCAGACCGCAACCCGACTGTTCGGTTGGCTAGAGCCTGCGCCCGGGCGGCTAAGTGCACGAGAAAGATATCATGGGAACCGGGCAAAAGCGAGCCGACGTCAACCACATTTTAAATTTTTGCCGAGTCACCTCTATCCAGCTTGTAAATCTAATTACCGTGCCATGCGCGCCCCGGCATCTCTTCGGTTCCACCCGCAGACCGCAACCACGGCTGTTCGGTTGGCAAGAGCCTGCGCCCGGGTGGCTAAGTGCACGAGAAAAAGATCAAAGGAATCGGACAAAAGCGAGCCGGCATCAGCCGTATACAAATATTTACTCGGCGTCCCCAATATTTTATTCACCGCGGTTGCAAATTCAGTTTGTTTACTTGATGTAACAGGGAAAACACGCAGAGCTCCACGCCCCTCAGCCGGCGGACCCCGCGTCCGCATCTGGCAGGACTCGACGTCCGCGACCGCAGGGCGAGCATGACCACAAGACAAGAAGATGAACCTCCGCCCGACTCTTCGAGTCACCCGGAGGCTCAGAGGCTAGTGTTGGGGGGAATAAACCCCCGGGTTACCAAAGTCGGCGACTCGACAAGAAAACAAGAGATAGCAGTCCGGCTGCCCGACCCCGGCTGGCGGCCCGGGTCCGGCTGCCCGACCTCCATCCGACTGCCCGACCTCCATCCGGCTGCCCGACTCCGGCTGGCCGCTTTCCATCCGGCTGCGCACCTGCTACGCGAAGTCAGCCGCAGCTGGCACATTGGATACCCCTTCCGGGTGACAAAGACTAGAAGACAAAGGAGATTACAACGTTGGCCAGCAAAGTCAAAGAAGGCGGCCGCACCGAGACATGTGACCGTGGGTCCCCGCTTGTCCCCTGGGCATCAGTTTATAAGATTTACCGGGGAGAAAGCTAGCAGGAGGATCGATCCCTGAAGCTCTCACTCGCACCAGGCCAAGGAGCCTCACGTAGGCAAGCCAAGAGCTAGCTCCACTCCCAATCACTCACGTACTAGCTAGCTTTCCCTCTCAAGCACTCATGTAGGCAGCTCAAACTCTTCTAGCTAAGAGCACGAACAGCTCAAGGAGCAAAGATGTAACACCATATATTCCATCATATACATGATCTAGGCAGGACGTAGGGGTTTTACCTCCTCACGAGGGCCCTGAACCTGGGTACGTCTCGGTGTTTATCGTGCTTGTGCCCAATCCCGCCGGAACGCCGTCGTCGCGCTGTCGCAACCACTCAAATAAGCCATCCTTTGGCATATGCCGTGCGAAATACCATGACAAATTGACACCAAGTGAGAAGGTTGACAATCAACTCAATGCCACCGCCATGCATATGATCCAAACGGCGGCTGGTGAGGCCTATCTCCCTCACATTCGGATGTGCAAGACAACTAAGAAATCATGTGCAAGAGGGTGGCCAAATTACGGTCTTTGTCAACTTTGCAAGAGGGAACCGGAGACCTCGACGAATCTCATTTTCAAGTGTAGGTACTCCCTCTGTGTTTGGATTCAAGAGTGACTTGGTCATGTGGACTTCGACACCACACAATGGAGTTGTTATGCCATGGTCAAAGATTGGTGGTGTTCCATCTCTGGAACTAATGGGCGTCGGCGCCGTGGTCTATCCTCCTTGATCCTTCTCGCCGTTTGGGAGATTTGTAATGAAAGAAATGCAAGAGTGTTCCACAAGGTGGCCTTTATGCCTTTGTCGGTTCTGGATATCATTAAGAAAAATGTCGCTCTCTGTAGCATAGCGGGGGCAAAACATTTGTGCAATATCATGCCGCGAGAGTAAGACCTTGTATCCAAACTTCGGTTTGAGCTAGTTGTAACGTAAACTTTTCTTAATCAATGAAATAGGCAAAGCTTTTGACTTGTTTTTTTAAAAAAATGCTAGTGTGAACATGGGTACATACAAACTCTTCTTTGAAACCTGCGGAAGTTCTCATGCATCTTCGAATTGGTTAGAAAGTTATCTATATATTTAGTAAAACAATATTAACATTTGTGAAATTAAGTGATTTTTCTTTGAACGAGGTGATTTTTATTAATGAAACGAATAAAAGGAAGAAAGAGATAGACCGAATGGCCGGTTCTTTAAATTAGATCATCTACGGGAGCTCCAAATAAGCATAGTCATGGCATCAAAACTCCTGATTATTATTATTTTAAAGAAATCTCTTGATTATTAATATCCAATTAGTACAGTTACTGTTGTCCGTATCAGCTTAAAAGTAAAATGAATCAGATTAATCGGGTGTGATCATTGCGTAGAATTTGTTAATTCAGGATAAGCAGCTGCTGCTTTTTCTTCTGGGCATGCTGAACGCTCCTTGAGCAGATCACATGGACCGAGCTGACCGAATGGCGACACGCTTCAGTTTCGTCTCTCGCCTCTTGCCGTGGTTTGTCGCACTTCAACAACAACAACAAAATCTTTGGTTGGTCTCACCTGAATAAGTTAGCTCGCACGCGTGCACCAAACAGTCAACACTGCCCTTGCGGACGCGGTCAGCTTAAATAGCAGCGACGAGCCCCAGACTGGCCAAGCATCCAAAGAAGCAGAGTTCCAAGCAGAGAGCATAGATATACTACCATGTCTCCGGCGGCACCGGCGGGCGGCAGTGAGGAGAAGGCGGCGGTGCGCGTGCTGGGCGGGCGGATGAGCCCGTTCACGATGCGGGCGCGCATCGCGCTGGAGCTCCGCGGCGTCGCGTACGAGCTCGTGGAGGAGCGCTTCGAGCCGCGCAAGAGCGACCGCCTCCTCGCCGCCAACCCCGTGCACAAGAAGATCCCCGTCCTCCTCCTCCCCGACGGCCGCGCCATCTGCGAGTCCGCCGTCATCGTCCACTACGTCCACGACGCCGACTGGCCCGCCGCCTCCCCCTCCCTGCTGCTCCCAGAGGACCCCTACGAGCGCGCCATGCACCGCTTCTGGACCGCCTACGTCGACGGCACGTTCTGGCCGGCCCTCGACGCCGCCTCGCTGGCGCCGACCCCGGAGGCCCGGACGAAGTCGGCCGCCGAGGCCCGCGCCGGGCTGCGGCTCCTTGAGGAGGCCTTCGCGGCCCGCAGCCACGGCGGGGCCTTCTTCTCCGGCGGCGCGGCGCCGGGGCTCCTCGACATCGCGCTCGGCAGCTTCCTGCCGGCGCTCAGGGCGTGCGAGCGCCTCAGTGGCGCCTCCCTGCTGGACGAGGCCAGCACGCCGCTGCTCAACAAGTGGAGCGAGAGGTTCGTCGCGGTCGACGCCGTCAAGGCGGTCCTGCCGGACACGGACGAGGTCGTCGAGTTCACCAGGTTCCTGCAGGCCAAGTTCGGCGTTCTGCTCCCAAATTAAGACCTGCGCGCCGCCAACTATCTCTGCACTCATCTTGTGTCATGTACCATCGCGAAATCACTCATCTTGGTATTGGGTACAGAAAGTTACCTCGTATATTTTGTAAAACAATATTACCATTTGTGAAAAATTACGTGATGTTATTTTGCGGTGATCCAAATTCGTATATACTGATAAAGGCGCCAACTTGTGACGAGGAGAGCGGAGCGTCCCGGAGGTCACGTTACCGACCTAGATTAGGTCAGGGCACCTTTAAATACATCTTGTAAGCCGCCGTCATGGGATAAGTCGCATTGTGTAAATCCCCGGCGTTTGTAACCTCACCCGATATAGTGAAGTATTGCTGGCTGATGCCTGTGGTTTTTTCTCCTCCGTTGTTGGAGGAGTTTTCCACGTTAAATCTCATGTTCCCGTTGGTTTGATCTTTCCGCTATTTCGTTGTTTTCTTGCTATCGTTTATAACACGTGATTTTTCCAAAACTTATAAAAACAAGAAAGAGATAGACCGAATGGCCGGTTCTTCAACTAAGATCATCTACGGGAGCTCCAAATAAACATAGTCATGGCATCAAAACTCCTGATTATTAAGATCGAATTAGTACGGTTACTGCTGTTCGTATCAGCTTAAAAAGGTAAAATGGATCAGACCATCGGGTGTGACCATTGCTTAGAATTGTTTCAGGATAATGCCTTTTCCTCTGTTGATCTGACCCTGGAGCAGATCATCAAACGGACGGAGCTGACCGTATGACGGCACGCTTCAGCTTCATCACAGACTCGACGTGCGCCCTCAGCGCGTGTGTTTCTCCCAACCTGCTACTATAAAGGAACAAAAGGTTACTGCGCATTTGTCGAGTGTCCCATGAAGATTACCTACTACCTTCCCAGCGTTGAGAAGACTATGCTAGTCGTACCTGGCGATTTTGGCGCTCCTATTTGTAGGCGTTCTAGATCATGAGATCAGGGTCTAAAGATGTTAAGCTTCAGGCTTTTTACTAACAATGGGATTAGTAGGTTCTGATGGCAGAGTCAGTGTCGTCTTGTGTATCCCAACTGAAACTCTCCTTAACGTAGTACCCTGAAATCATATTTTCTTGCTGCCAGGTTCTTTAACTTAGATTATATACGAGTGATACAAATAAACATATTCAAGGCATCAAAACTCCAGGTTATTAAGATTGAAATAAATTATTAAGTACGCAGACAGGTCGAGTTTAATAAAGCACCCTATAATAGGGGGGGGGGGGGGGGGGGGGGGGGAGGGATAGATTTAGCTATCTGTTCTCTGGACAGTAAAAATGTACATAGCTGATAATTCATGTCATCCAGTATCAAAACCGGCATTAGCAAGTTTTGAGTACAAGGGCAGCAGTACAACCTCGATATAGTTGTGAAAATATATTTTTCAAACGCTGAAAATACATTCCATCTACCACCAGCACCGCAAGGACAGTTCCGGCGCCTGGCAGCATCCCTGGAGCCACTTCACGGCTCCTGTACGACGACGCCGATGCTTCACCTCTTCTCTGACCCATCACCATGCCTGCATCGAGCAAGCACAGGACCTCATTTTCGCCTCTGATGGCCATGGCCATCAAAGGTATTTGCACATGTTTCCGCCTTTGTAGGCGTTCTAGATCATGAGATCAGGGTCTAAAGATGTTAAGCTTCAGGCTTTTTACAAACAATGAGATTAGTAGGTTCTGATGGCAGAGTCAGTGTCGTTTCTTGTGTATCCCAACGGAAACTATCCTTAACATGTGTTGCTGAACGTAGTACCCTAACACCATATTTTCTTGCTGAGTTGCTGCCAGGTTCTTTAACTTAGATCATCTAGGGTGCTACAAATAAACATATACTCCCTCCGTTTTTTAATATAAGATGTTTTAGCTTTTGTCCACATACACATGCACACAAATGTATGTAGACACATTTTTGTGTGCATGTGCACTCATTTTAATGTCCATATAGACAACATGTGTATCACCTAAAACATCTTATATTAAAAAACGGAGGAAGTACATGTCATAAAAACTCCAGGTTATTAAGATTGAAACAGTAAAATTATTAAGTATGCGGATATATTAGGTTGAGTTTAATAAAGCGCCCTTTACCGAAAGAAAAGATAGACTTAGCTACATGTTCTCAGGACAGTAAAAATCTAGATAGCTGACAATTCATGTAAACCAGTATCAAAACCGGCATTAGCAAGTTTGAGTACAAAGGGCAGCAGTACAACCTCGATATAGTTGTGAAGATATTTTTTCCAAACGCTGAAAAATAGATTGCCATCTAGCAGCATGCATCGGTTAATTCCTATCTCTGTTTGAATAAAGCATAGACTGTAAACTTAACACCTGAGATCAATTTAGACAGATGGGTACCATTTGCTGGGTTTATATCATGATATAACAACATAGCTTCTTTCCCACCTGTTACCTTGCTGGGCACAAGTAAATATACATGTAAGCCTTTGACTGGTGCAAACCAGAGGAGGCTTGGTCTTTACCATCCATAATATTTGGAGGAGATAGGCCCAATACTACTACATTTTCAGTTTTGAGATTAGCTGTGCCTAGAACTCAAAGCATCAGTCAGTAGTTCATTCAGTAGTTGAGTAATACAGGTGAAAATAAAGGAAACAACTGATACAACTAGTAAATCATGAATCACTTTGATAACAGTTAATCTGTTCAGACAAAGATACTGCAGAAGAACAAAGATTTGATCTTACAACAACTAGAGCAAGCAACCACCAACTAGATCAAAACTGCATCGTCGTCAGTGATCAACATGTTGTGGCCATCAACTAGTCCTAAATTATTCCCCACAAAAAAAGGTCCAGAATTATCATCCAAATTCCCCGCTGCTTCCATATCTGTATTCCATAAAGATATCAGGAGTGCAGATACACTACTCACTGATATTTCAGTGCATCTGCAGAATGGCCTGGTCTCACACTCTTTTAGTTTCAGTATGTGTGTGAACATGACATAAGGATGAACAAGTTCATAACTATCCATGCTTTCTTCTCTACTAAATGATGACATGGGCATGCTAGGAGCTATGATTCTAATTACTAGCTTCATCAAGCATTAGCAAGGACCAAACCAACATGCGACATACATACTGTAGTAGACAAACAACATTTAGTCAGGCAAGAACACTGAAACAAAGCTTGCCAGCTTACTGGAGGGAGATAGATCTTTGGGGGTGCAGTAAGCATCTTCAAATTTTAATACCGTGTTCTTGGTTCACGCAAATATGAACCTAGTGGGCACTTGCCCTCTGCAAGTGTTAGCATAGTCTTCAGCGAGGTGTGGTGCAGTTTCCTTGTAAGGGTGTATGTACTTCTCCAAGAATACCTTATCGGCCTTCATGACTGCAGCATAGTAGTCCGGGTAGTGATCTAGCAATCCATTTTCCTTAAGAAACTTCAAAACATAGTGGCGCGGTCTGAGCGGCCCTCCAGGCTATAATTGATCATTACAGGACGATGGGCAATGTACGCCGGTTCCACCCCCACCTCGGAGATGAGGAACTCGGACGTGCGCTGCAGCAATTCCTTTGACTTCCTCAGCAGACTCGGAGCCTTAGACACAGCATTGTTCACCTCGGGATCTGACCACCTGAAAGTCTTCTTCAAGTGCCCCACTTTGACGGTGATCATCTCCTCGCTGAGGAATGCAACAGCATGGAGCATGTGCCTGAACATCCCAGACCCACGGGGTACACCGAGACCTTCGGCACATGTCACCGCCGCCCGGACATGTTCTGCATTGGCGGTGAGCAGCCTATTATGCATGCTCAGCTTGGCAATATCGCAAGTACTTAAACCACACTCCCGCAATACCTCGATATTTGGCTTGACCACTCTCTCGATGTCGGCCGAGAGAAGGCAGCTGCTGCTAATGAGAGCCCGGAGGATATTCTCCATGGAGCCGAAGAGAGGCAGGTAGTACACCAGCTTGGACACGAGGGATTTATACCGGAACTTTTTGCCGGCGAGCGAGACGAGGCGTGCGATCTCAGAGCGCTGTAGACCGAGGGAGGTGAGCTCGAGGACGATGGGGGCCAGGGTCCTGTCTGCGTCGGCGCAGAGAAGCTTGGGATCCCTAGCGACGACGGCGGCGACGTCGGCGGTGGAGAGGCCGAGGCCCGCGAGGAAGGCGAGGACGGCGTCGGGATTGCTGGGGGATTTGAGGTCGGAGAGCTTCGCGGCGGCTTTGAGGGCCTGGGGTCGGGTGAGGCCGCAGGTGTCGACGAGGTACTCCTCCGCCGCGAAGCCTGGGCTCGAGGAAATGGCGGGCGCGGCGACGGAGAGGAGGCGGCGGAGAGGGGAGATGGTGGAGGTGGCGGGAGAAGAGAGGAGACGGGCAAGGATGCACGTCCGGAGGTGGAGCATGGCGAAGCAGGCGGCGCGGTGCTGCCGGCGGCGAGGGAAAAGGGGAACGACCCGCCGCCGGTCGGTGTGAGTGTGTCCTGCCCTAGCTGTATCGTGACTTCGTGAGATTGACTCAGTGACCTGGCATGAGTTCGAGTGGGGATTTCTGGTTCCCAAGCTATACATTTACTTTACAAAATTAAAGAAATCATATTTACAAGTTTCTGAAAGAACTGAAAAAAATCTAGATGGTCTCAATGATGTATCCTATATGCGTCAAATTTTTATTTTGAAATAAAAAAATGATAATTGTACAGATCTTAATATATTGAACAATGCACATTTTCAAATCTCCCAATTAATAGTAAAGATTTGTCATTTAGTGTAGCTCATAATACAAAGAATTTCGCGTTGTGATTTTGCATGTTTATAGGATACATCATTGACTATGCCTAGATTTTTTTTGAATTTTTTTAGAACTTATAATTTTTTTTTAAAGATCCCTGGATCTCGGGAGTAACTTTTCGCCTGAGTTCACGTTATGTTGTGCCATAGTAAACTGAAATAAACCCTGTTAATTAGATAACTTTTGTTTGGACAAATTACAAACCCTTTAGATAATTCTCGGTTGACCGAGACTTTATTTAGACCTTGGTTGACCCTGTAACCGTTTGATTTTTTGTGCTCACCAACCAGATGCAGCAATGAGTGGAGCAGATACGAGACACTGGCTTCCCTTCACCCTCTCACCAGCGGTGAGCAGAATGGAGTCGATGCGATGGCGAAGGAACATGAGAAAATTGAGATTCGGGGTATAGGGTTGAGGGTGGGCATATACAACTCATTTTTTTAAACCCAAATAAGTTAACATTTTCCGATCTGAAAAATTTACGCACAAAAAACCCTCTGCATCTTGGTATTGGGTAGAAACTTACATGTTTTTTGTAAAACAATATTACCCTTTATGTTTTGTAAAACAACATCACCATTTATGAAATCCTACGTGATTTTCTTTTAAACTTTTAAAAATAAGAAAAAGATGGACCCAATGGCAGGTTCTTAACTTAGATCATCTACGGGAGCTCCAAGTAAACATGTCCATGCCTCCATGGCATCAAAACTTCTGATTATTAAGATCGAACCTCGGACCTGCGCACGGCGCTTTTTGAAGGTCCTTAATGTTAGAGCTTCGTTTTGGTCGTCATCTTCTTCGTTAATGGAGATGGTCTCGTCTGTAATAAGTGATCTTCCACGCTTCGTTCGACGGCGAGATACCCTTCCCGACGTCAATGGTGGTTTTGGAAGATTAAGTCTTTCTAGGTATGGTTCTTCAGATCTTGCTTCGCCAGATCAATCTTGGATTGTTTCTCATGGTTGTCGCGAGGAGATTTGTCCTCGCAATATCTATCCCGGCTGCTACGTCTTCGGCATTGGTGATTCGTTCTCTCGGCTCCAACGACGTCGACAAAGTGGTTCGGTTATTTGTCCCTGAAATATCAGTGGTGGTGCTCTTGCCGATGTTGCTTGATTAATTTAATGGCTGCGTGCGTGCACAAAGCCTTAGCATTGCGGCTCAAAATTAAAAAGGGAGAACCTTCGGTGGTATTCACAGGTCTGTGGTTTGTTGGTTTCGGCGTTGTTCCACGGCTGCCTTCAGAAAAGTACAAGATTGTGTCATGGATGAAGAAAAGGCTTGAAGATCTCATAGATTTGCTAGTCTCTTTTAGTTTTGTTTTTGTAATCGATGTAATCGTGTACTCTTTACTGGTTTAATATACGTGGAAAAATTCAAAAAAAAAAGAAGATCGAATTAGTACGGTTACTGCTGTCCGTAACAGCTTAATATGTAAAATGAATCGGATCATCGGGTGCGATCACTGCGTACAATTGTTTCAAGGATCCTGGAGCTGTTAATCAAACGGAGTGAGCTGACCGAGACGCGTGCGAACCCACACGCTTCAGCTTCATCACAGACTCGACGTGCGCCCTCAGCGCGTGTGTTTCTCCCAGCCTGCTGAAGGAACAAAAGGTCACAGCATGTTTTCAGTGCCCCCTCCGTGAAATCTGCAGTGTTGAGAATAACGCTGCAGTACCTGGCGATTTCGGCGCGCCGCTTTGCTTGCTCTGCGGCGAGAGAATGCCGATACGGCGGCGTCCCGCTGCTGAGGAGATGATCAGAGAGCGCCCTCCGCCGCGACACGCCGCCTCTCTGCGGCAGCGCCCACCTCGCCTCCGGCTCCTCCTTGCCGTAGTCTCTCCTCCTTGTACTGAATGCAGTCTGAAGAATGAACAGATGCAAACATGAACATAGCACAGTCTGGGAGTTGGGAAGGAGCTAGACAACAAGTGGTGTACTACCTTCCTATCGAAGAGCAGGTTCCATGCCTCGCCGCTGAGGGCGTAGCGGACGGCGATCTTGATGAGATCGAGCGGGACGTAGAACACGAGGCTGTAGAGCCATATGACGCCCGCCCAGCGCCACCCGATGCCGCTGATCGACGCGAAGCTGACGGTCGCGTACACTGCCACCAGGGTAGCCACCTTGCAGAAGCAGAGCAAGAATTTCAGTTACATTGTCAGTCAGAGATCACTTGCTTGTGTTCTGACAATTTTTTTCAGAAACATACCAGCTGGGCTACGACGAAGGCGCAGACGAGCAGAGCCCCTGGCCTGTCGAGGAAGGAGAGGCCCCGGCTGCGCGTGACGAATATAAGGGCCTGGCTGATAACGCTGACCTGCAGGTACATCGCCGACGAGACCTTCTCGGCGTCTAGCTTCAGAGATCGCACCTTGAAGTGAGACTGCAATTCGGAGAAAAAACGGAATTCCATGACTGATCGGAGAGAACGTTCAGTCTAGATGTTTGACTGTTGCAGCTGAATGTTAGTACTTACCTCGAAGAACGTAGTTCTCGTGACCGCCCAGTAGAACAGCACCGTGACCAGCGCGAGGTACGTCCCGATGACGACTCCGGTGGCGAAGATCTCGTTCAGCTTCCAGCTATCCGGGCTCTGCGACGGCTTCACCCGGTCCTTCGATATCGCCATGATAGTCCCTGATCAGAGCACAGGCCAACACATCGATGGCATTTGGTTTAAAATTCTACATGATAAGTTCAGAGATAGCGAGATGGTACATTACCATCGTTCAGTATGGCTATGATCAGAACCATGAACGGAGGGAAGTCATACTCCCATATTGACGCCAGAAGAACAAACCCAAGCTGTAATTCATACAAGACACGCAGATTAATACAATGCGACCTATCACCAGATTATCATCTTACTATCATACTTGATTTCCTTCATTATTTCTTACCACTATCCTTATGGTGATGGACACGGCATAAATCTGCATCGATCAGGTAGAAATCATTAGAAGCAAATTCCAAATAATCGGAGTAACTTGTTTTTCTTACAGTACTGAACTAAATTGCAGCGTTGGTATCAGACAAGGGCTCAAACCGTGTAGTTCTTCATGCGCTGGAAAATGGCGCGGCTGGTGAGGACGGCGCAGACGATGACGCTGAGGCCGGGCTCCGTGAGCACGATGTCAGCGGCGGCCCTGGCGGCGTCCGTCGCGTCGGACACCGCGATGCCGATGTCGGCCTTCTTCAGCGCCGGCGCGTCGTTCACGCCGTCGCCCGTCATCCCGCACACGTGCCCCTGCGCCTGCAGGATCCGCACGATCTCGTGCTTGTGCTCTGGGAACACGCCCGCGAACCCGTCCGCGCTCTCCACCAGCTCCTCCACCGGAGCCACCGCCCGCCGACGCCGCGGCCAAACAGCGCCGCCGACGGGTGCATGTTGGTCCCCGTCCCGAAGCGCCGTCCAGTCTCCTTGGCGATCGCCAGGTGGTCGCCGGTGATCATCTTCACGCACACGCCGAGATCCAGGGCCCTGCGGATGGTGTCGGCGCTGTCGTGCCGCGGCGGGTCGAACAGCGGCAGCACGCCGCAGAATACCCACGGCCCGCCATGGCCGTGCCGTGATTTCTCCGGGATCTCCTGATCTCAGGCATCAAATGGCAGTGCTTCAGAAATCAGATAGTGCAGTGTTTCACCAGCAACTGAACTTGTCTGAGTTTAATGTTATCTTTCTACTACCTGGTAAGCAACTGCTAGTGATCGGAGACCCCTCTCGGCGAATCTGTCGATGACTCGCTGCACCTTCTCGGCGATGTCATCCTTGTTGTAGCACAGGTTGAGGATCTGTAAGACGAGCAACATCAGATGCTCTGTATTATGGCCAAACAATGTAAATTACTACGAGTAAGTTCTATGTTATTAGATGACAGTCAGCAGCACTGAAATACAGTGATGAGTTTGTTCAGAAGGAGAAAGAGTACCTGCTCAGGAGCACCTTTGCTGACCCGGAACCAATTGCCACCAGAATCAATGTATGTTATCGCCGTCCTCTTGTCGATGGGGTTGAAGGGGAGAAAGTGAACTTCGGTGATGTTTGCGCGTGCCTGACGATGAACAGGTAAAATGTGTGATCCAACTATAAATGTGCAGGCTCAAATCAGGTGACGAAATTCAGAACCTCTTTGGGGTCAGAAAGCATGTTTATGATGGCCATGTCAATTGCATCTTGATTCTCCACTCTTGATGCTCTTGCAGCCAGCAGGATAATCATGTCCCTGTCCATTCCTCCGCTGAAAACCTGAACTTACCAAAAGGACGAGATTACTCAGCATTTCAACTGTTAAACTGCTGATAATTTTGAAATTTATAAGGTGACTATACTGTTTTAGAAGGGCAAAAAAGATGTACCTCGATTAAGTTTTTATCAACAGTAAGATGGTTGAGTGTGAGTGTGCCGGTTTTGTCACAGCAGAGAACATCCATTCCTGCCATCTCCTCAATGGCTGTCATTCTTTTGGTGATGGCACCCTGCAAAGTTCAGAACAAATTCAGAGATATATAACACGTCGTATGTTTAAAGGTGATAGCTAGCAATATCCAGACACCTGTTGAGATAGGCGATGTGAACCTATTGCAAGTGTGACTGACAGAACAGTCGGCATCGCGATCGGTATCCCTCCGATCAGAAGAACAAGCACATTGTTGATTCCTTCCCGGTAAGACCGGTTCTGGACTGCGAACATGATGATAACCTCAACGATCACCCCCACCGTGATGGAGCTGATACAGAAGTTGCCTATGCAGGCAAGGACCTGAAATTTACAGTAGGAAAGCTCAGCTTACACCACAGACACTTCCCTGCAACCAATGCTTAACCCATCTAAACACATTCTGTAATGTGATGACTCACCTTTTGGAAATGGCCAACAACCTCTGTCGAGTCCACCAAATGAGCTGCCTTCCCGAAGAAAGAGCGGATACCCGTTGCAATGACGACAGCTTTGATCTCACCATGCTTGCATGTTGAACCAGTGAAGACTAGGTCCCCGGTCCTTTTGGTCACAGGAAGTGATTCTCCAGTGAGAGCTGACTGCAAGATGGTAAACAAACAAATCTTTATCGAAAAAAAGATGGTAAACAAACAGAAAGAGGCCAAATCATTTTGACAGAACAAACAGGCCGGCATGCGATACCGATATGTTGCGCACGATCGGTACATGTTAAACGTAATTGCCTGATCAATTTTGAGAGGATCACCCTCGAGTAGCCGCGCATCTGCAGGGACAATGTCACCAAGCCTGATGCTTATGATGTCACCAGGTACCAATACAGAGGCATCCAGCTCTTGCCATTGCCCATCTCTAAGAACCTGCAGGCACATCAAGGCATGAACACAGCTGGATCAGGCTAAATCAATGCATCATCACCTGCATGTTGCTCCTACAAACCTTTGTTTTAAGCGCCAAGCGGGCCATGAGCGAAGCCACGGCGTTGCCGGCATTGTTCTCCTCGATGAAGCTGATCGTCGAGTTGATGATCAGAAGGCAGACGATTCCCACAAAGTCCTCCCAGTCCGGACCCTGACTCTGAAATAAAGAAAAAGCGAACACCAAATAATACCATCATTTTTTCTGTAAAAAAATTGATATTTTTTCCTGAAAGTCCAAAGACTTCCTTGACTGAATCAGTCAGTAGTTCGCTTACGCCCCCATTTGCTAAGACCAATGCCATGAACGCTGCTGCCTCCATCACCCAGGACAGAGGGTTCCACATGAAGCTGATGAACTTGAGAACCTTGTTCTCCTGCCAGAATAAAAGTTAAAATTCAGAACAGGTAAAATCTTCAAGACAAACAGGGAGTAAGTAGTAGAAGAAACGGTTGAGTTTACGCGCTTCTCCTCCAGTCGGTTTGCGCCGAACAGCTCCAAGCGCTCCGTGGCATCCGCCGAAGAGAGCCCACCGCGGGACGTGCTCAGCTGCTCAAAGACGTCTTCCAGCGGCAGGTTCCCCTGCATAGACACCATTGGCAAGCATGGACCTGAGAATTTCAGCACGGAAGACATTGATCTGGTCCATTGCCATGAACCGCATTTAACTGATCTAACTGACTTACCAGATCACTGTCCTCGGTGCTGAAATTCTCAGGTCCAAGCAAAGGATTCCCCAGCCCGTCATCATCCATGCTTGCAGCTTCAAGAACTGCGGTTCATTGATATATATATCGGAGCAGAATTAGATCACTCGTGAACAGAGCTGCACGTTCGTTTCAAGAATTTTTCTTGGGGAGATGTAGTGTGACGCCCGATGAAGAACTCACCGTTCAGGTCTTCAAGAATCTGATGGAGTGGAGTTGCTGGCGTTGGCAGAGTATCTTGGTGGCTCTTGTCGATGAGGAGTGAAGAGGGAGGGGAGGTGGGCTGCTACGGTTTCTCCCGCTGCTTGAGAGCATGGCCCCTTCCAAGCCCAACCACCATTCAAACTTCCATGGCAGTCAGCAGACGGTCGCTTCAAACCAACCGGTCGAGTAGAACAGTACTGTAGCGGCTTCAGAGCTGCTAAATACCTCTGCCATCGTGCGTGCATCTCATAACGTTTTTTCATCTCGCAGGTCAAATGATCAGCCAACATCTTCTGGACTGCAAATGTGGGAATTAAAAGTCCATTAACACCTACAAAATTGGTTCACGTTTGTTTAGCACTTAGCAGTAGCATATTGCACGCCGAAAAGGAAGAAAATACTCTTTGGTCTCAGTACTGGCTGCCAGGCGGGCGCAGAGGTCCCTAGGCGGTGGCTCACACGCGTCGTCGGCGTCAATGCGCATGGCGGACGAGCCGATGCTCGGCGTTAGTGCGGCCCCTGCCTCCTCCGCTCCCCACTGCCTTTAAAACGGCGCACGGCAAACCTCTTCTCTCCATACAAATCTCTCCTCTCCTACCAATACCTACCATGGCTGGCCACCGCAAGACGGGAACACCGATGACCGAATCTGAACTTGCTCACCACCATGCAATGGTCATGGACTGTCACGCTCTTCGTGAACACGTCATGACCCCTGAGCAACGTCACAAGCGTCAGGAGCAACGCCGCCTACCGAACGAGGAGCCGCAGTTGGGCGAGAGGCGGCGCCCCGCGAGATGCTGCGCGAGGAGCAGGCCTTCCTCGTGCGTCGCTCCGAGCAGGCCAGCTCGTCTCGAGCGCCACCACCTACGACCTCATACCCTCTCCCGTCGTATGTGGCCGACGAGGCCAGCTCCTCCCTCGCACCTCCACCTCTGATGACTGATGCGGTCGAGGAGGCGTAGAACCTCCTCCGTCACAACATCGGTGCCAGACGGCGTTCAGCTACCAGAGGGGTGAATAACGAACATCGTCAAGATGCCGGTGGCGCCGCGGCTCAGCGGGAAGGCCCGCCTCGACTACATCATGCGACAGTGGAGGGACATGATGTGGGCGCAGCGCGTCGACCCCTTCTACTCCATCTCGGCGCCGTACAGGCACGTCGTGGTGGACGCGGAGTACGAGGCGCGACGTGGCAGTTTCTTCCTCTCTGCCGGCATGCAGTTGCCATCTAGGGAGTGCTTCGCGTCGGACGATGAGCTGACCCGCTCTAACGAGGATGACGACTTTTTCGAGCTTCCCTTACCACCATCATCGGTGCCGGCACAGGGCCCCAGCACCAGCACCGACACTGGAGGAGGGGGCGCAGGATGAAGACATCGACGACGACTGGCCAAAGCTAGATTGGTATGGAATGCAAGCCACCATAGAAGCCTCCTTCCACCGCCGCTAGATCAAAACCCAATACACTCCGGCGACGAGCCCAGAAGACTCAGCCGAGTCTATGCAGGTTCCTCAAGGCCGCCGCCCGCTAATAGCAAATGACACTTCCGACGATGGGGCCGACGTGGGCGGCAAACCAGCAGCATCCATGTTCCCACGCCGCCGCCGAAAGCGCTGCTAGATCTAGGGTTTAGTTTAAATTTCGTTTAAGTTTGTTAAATGTTGTTTATCAATTTTCATTTAAATTTGTTAAATATCCATCGAATTTAAATGAAATATCGCCGGTTCATCCATATTCGAGATTCAAAATATTAAAAAAAATCCTATTGGGAGCTGCTCACTATCCGACACACTTATCGGGCACTCTATTGGTACGCATGTGAGTCTATTAAATTAGGTTTCTCTTGCGCTCAATCAAATGAGAATTAAGATGAATGACGAAGCAAATCAAACGGTCATCAGTTGCAAATTTACTTGCAACTACTTACGTCATACAAATGAGAATTAAGCTAATTCTCGTTCGATTGAGAATTAGCAAAACCGTATTAAATTCTTGTTCAACCAGCGGTGTAGGATTAAACAACGTGCTCAGACGGTATATTCCACGGAAAACGTAGAGCGCACCAGGCGCCAAACGGCATCCTCCGCCACCACATCTTCATCCCGTCCGCTTTGTCGCTTTCGCATTCGCCCCGCCGGCCGGCGACGAGCCTTATCAATCCCGCACCATAAATATACCTCCGGAGCCCCTCGTGCTCGGACTCTCTCTCCCCGCCTCCACTCCGCCCGCCCGTCCCCCCAGCCTAGCTCGCCGCTCCGTCCCTCTCCGGTAAGTCCCCTCCTCCAGCACAACGCAGCTGTTATTTATTCCTTTGCGCCGGCGCGGTTCCGGTTCCCCCGTTTTGCGGATTGGGTGCGCTACTAGCTAGAGAGAATCCGCGCGAGAAGTGGCGGGGTGGGGTGTGGATTGGCTCTGTAATCGGGGATTTTATCAGGGTTTATAATTTGGAGGCCTTGGAAATTCCCGATCGACTAGGGAAAATCAGCGGTTGACTAGGCTGGATGCTGATTGTTCCAGTTCATTTGCTTACTATGCAGCCTGATCCCGTCGCCCATTTCATGTTTTTTGGGCAACAAATTTGTGGGGGAATTAGGTAGTTCATAATGAGCTCGTATTGTTGCCGCAGGACAACTGAATTCCTTAAACCTGTCATCATATATAGTCGACTTTGAAACTATACAACTTGCTCTGCTCCTTTCGTTTATATCTTGTACACTGCATTTCCTCGAACTGAAAGGCCACACCACTTGAGTGGATCAAATTCTGCGTCATTTAGCTTCTCAGCAAACTGTGACTTCAGTTTACCAAGTTATGGCAGTCTTGATCGGTTGACCTGTGGCACACTTGGCTGACGTTCATAAGAAAGGGCCTGATGGGCTACGAGTTTAATTGCTCTTCTTGATCATGCAGTTTCCCTCCTGCGCTCATTGTTGGTCAAATCAGGCTTGACAAGGATTTATCAGCAGTTGCTTCATCATGGACACCGGCTGTTTATCATCTATGAACATAACTGGAGCTAAGCAAGTAAGGTCTTTTGTGGGACAACTTCATACACAGAGGTGCTTCACAAGTAGCAGTGTCCAAGCACTGAAAAGTAGTTCTCGTACGAGCTTTGGTTTGGCGTCTCTTGGCTCAAGGAATAAAGGAAAAAGATTACGCCGCGGGCTTGGTGCTCTGCAGGTTGTCATTTTCTCTTTGTTTCTATTTTCGGTCAATAAATGTGTTTATCTGCCCATAGCATTTCTTGTGAAATAATTGTTTGCACTTTTCGCAGGTTGTTTCCCAGGATTTACCAAGACCTCCACTGGAAAACACAATTAACTATTTGGAAGCTGGACAGCTTTCTTCATCTTTTAGAAGCAGTGAACGCCCCAGTAAACCATTACAGGTCGTGATTGCTGGTGCAGGTCTGATGTAACTCCTGGACTAGAGCATATCTATTTTTTACAAACCATACCCCTTGAGTGAATCATAATTGCCTCTTAGCGTTACTAGTCGTCTCTGGTGTGAATTATGCAGGATTGGCTGGATTATCAACTGCAAAATATCTAGCAGATGCTGGCCATAAACCCATAGTGCTTGAGGCAAGAGATGTTTTGGGCGGAAAGGTCTGGTAGTTTCTTGCATCCTTGCTTACCTCATCTCTAAAATTGTGCTGGTTATTTAATCTGAGTTTTCATTTGTTATCATCATTGTGAACAGCTCACCGTCAGTGTTAACATTATTGTTGCTTTATTGCCTCTATCGTTGTATGCCTGAAACAGTTAGCTGCTTGGAAGGATGAAGATGGTGATTGGTATGAAACTGGTCTTCATATTTTTTGTAAGTTATAGCACTTCCTTTGTGCTCTGCGTATTGGTTATTTCCGTTAGCAGTGTATAGATAGTATTTGATGCTCAGACAAATATCTACATAATAATAAGATAAAACACGTTGAGTGAAGTACAAAGTGATTTTTGAGGAGCCACATTGAGGTTCTGAAATGCAAAAGAAAAGTGTTTCATACTGTCAAAATTTTAGGTTGCTTGAATTTGTATTAATGGGCCTTATTCAATTAATAATATTATTAGTGGATTCTTGGCATGACCATATGGAATCATGTAAGGAATTCTCGGGGAAGTAAGGATCATTCCCAAATTCTTTAAGCCTGGAAATATGTAGACTAATAGCACATAAAGTAGCTTAGATTTTAATGCTACAGCATTGTTGGCCTGGTTGAATATTTTTGTCTATAAATTATGTCACCAGCATGTATGTAACAATATGTTTTTGTTTTTGTTTTAAGTTGGAGCTTATCCCAACGTACAGAATTTGTTTGGTGAGCTCGGTATTAATGATCGCCTGCAATGGAAGGAACACTCTATGATATTTGCCATGCCAAACAAGCCAGGAGAATATAGCCGTTTTGATTTCCCAGAGGTTTTGCCAGCACCCTTAAACGGTAAGATCTTACATAGCCCTGGCGTTGCTTAATAGAAGAAATAATGCCAAGAGAACTCAGAAATGCATCCTAGTGCTAGTTCTTTCATTTTTCTAACATATAAATGCAACCAGAGGGTATATTAGTAATAGCAAACAACATTGAAAAATCTAATTATGGCCATTTAGCTGTACTCTGCCCATCGATGACAGTTTATCATTGACTATGCATGCATTTAACAGGAATATGGGCCATACTGAAGAACAATGAAATGCTTACTTGGCCGGAGAAGGTGAAGTTTGCTATTGGACTTCTACCAGCAATGCTTGGTGGCCAAGCTTATGTTGAAGCTCAAGATGGCTTAACTGTTTCAGAGTGGATGGAAAAGCAGGTATGAGCTCACTGCGTCAGTTAGAATCGCCCCCCCGTGTACTGAACGCATTAATTCACACTTGATGTATGAGGATATGTTGTGTTGAAACGAGATAAATTGCTGCCTTTTATTGTCATATTCTTGTGAAAAAGTGTGGCTAGGTCCATAAATGAAATTATATGCTCAACTTAAGCAATGCTTATAGTTCTGTTAATCTTGTAAGTAAATCCCAAGTGAACAATAAGTGCTGAAAATGAACAGAATGCAGAAGGCTACGGAGGCTCTTCTTTGTTAATAAATATACACTGACATCCTTAATTTTATTTCATTTTCTTAGTTGTAATACAAATGTTTCTTTCTTTTGTTGTTCTTCATAATGGAGTCATATGGCGTCTGATACAGTTATTTAATCAGCACAGGGGGTTCCTGCTCGAGTCAACGATGAGGTTTTTATTGCAATGTCCAAGGCACTCAATTTCATAAACCCTGACGAGTTATCTATGCAGTGCATTCTTATTGCTCTAAACCGATTTCTCCAGGTACAACTCCAATTCTTCTATTCCGCCTGGAGACATAGTGACAAATTTGCCTTATTTGTAGTCTTCCTTATTTCGGTTCTTTGTTACCTCTAGAAAATGTAAATGTGCGCTCACACCATAACAACGTGGGGTTATCATTTAATAAAATAACTGTGTAAATTTGTAGGAGAAGCATGGCTCGAAAATGGCATTCTTGGATGGCAATCCACCTGAACGGCTATGTATGCCTATTGTTAACCACATTCAGTCTTTAGGTGGTGACGTCCGTCTGAATTCTCGTATTAAAAAAATCGAACTAAACCCCGACGGGACTGTGAAGCACTTTGAATTGACCGATGGGACTCAAA
The DNA here is from genome assembly GCA_947311845.1 of Poa pratensis. Classification (NCBI taxonomy): domain Eukaryota; kingdom Viridiplantae; phylum Streptophyta; class Magnoliopsida; order Poales; family Poaceae; genus Poa; species Poa pratensis. Next base: position 14,989,947 of record CAMZMU010000066.1, read on the forward strand.
TAACTGCAGATGCTTATGTTTGTGCGGCACCAGGTGTGTTTTATTTTCAAGAATCATTTTCCTTTGCACCTATTCAATTTAATTGACTAGCCTGTTATTCAGTTGACATCTTCAAGCTTCTTGTACCGGAAGCGTGGAAAGAGATATCTTATTTCAAGAAGCTGGATAAGTTAGTTGGAGTTCCTGTCATCAATGTTCATATATGGTGAGTTGATTTAAACATTTGGTTCTAAGTTAAGACATCTTTGTGTTTCTTGGTTTTACTCATATGGTCCTACCTCATGTGTTTTTGAAATACCTCTTAGTGTTCCTATTGGTTTCAATATTTCAGGTTTGACAGAAAACTGAAAAATACATATGACCACCTTCTTTTTAGCAGGTATTCTTTTTGTCGTACTTGTCTTACTGTTGTGTTGACAGATAGTGCATTTGTTGTCTAGTATTCAAATTGGGCGTGTTTTATCCTACTCCTACATGCTTTGAATATGTTTTTGTTTGATACCAAATACCATATGTCCCTTATATTGATCTTGTTCACTTCTGTTTCAGGAGTCCACTCTTAAGTGTCTATGCAGACATGTCAGTAGCGTGCAAGGTACTAACTCAAGGGGATATTAATATTGCATATGTTAAAGTATATGTCAAGTATATAATATCACCACTTCCTAACAGATCGGTCTTTTGGGATAGTTGGTTGATAGAACTATTCTAACATGGTATCAGAGCACTGAGGTCTCGGGTTCGAGTCTCAACCCCCGCATTTCCCTACATCATTTATCCACATCCTTTCCGGGGTGTGAGGGGAAGTGTAGATCATTCCACATCCTTTCCTGGATGTGAAGGGGGGGTGTTAAAGTATATGTCAAGTATATAATATCACCACTTCCTAACAGATCGGTCTTTTGGGATAGTTGGTTGATAGAACTATTCTAACAGCATAGATACTAAATGTATGAGGCATGTAAACCTGTATTTCTTCTTGGAGTCCAACATATTAAGTATTGATTCTTGATTGCGGGTTAACCTGAATTTTACTTTTGAGCACTATTATACTTGAAATTTTATGCTCCCTCCGATCCTGTTTAAATGTCGCTAGAAATGAACTGCTCATTTACAAATTACAACCTATAGGTAGAACTCACGACACTTTTTTAGGATCAGAGGGAGTATATCTTTGACATTGCAAAATGTAGTATCAAGTTGAAGCATGCCATCTTTTCATTGCTAACATGTCAGTAGTCCTTTTTTTTGGAATAATCATGGTAGCTTTAATTAAAAGAACCAAGGGCATGAATGCGTACTCATAATTATAGTTCTCCCTTGTTCTCTAACTCCATACAGGAGTACTATGACCCAGACCGTTCAATGCTGGAGTTGGTCTTTGCTCCAGCAGAGGAATGGATTGGACGGACTGACACTGAAATCATCGAAGCAACCATGCAAGAGCTAGCCAAGTTATTTCCTGATGAAATTGCTGCTGATCAGAGCAAAGCAAAGATTCTCAAATATCATGTTGTGAAGACACCGAGGTGAGGACATTTTGCTAACACCCTTCCTGAAAAATTAATCCGAAAGGAGGCCTGATGCAGTCTTCTTCTCCTACACTGTTATTATATTTTTCTGTTTCTCTGTTGCAGATCTGTTTACAAGACCATCCCAGACTGTGAACCTTGCAGACCTCTGCAACGATCACCAATTGAAGGGTTCTATCTGGCTGGTGATTACACGAAGCAGAAATATTTGGCCTCCATGGAGGGTGCAGTTTTATCTGGGAAGCTCTGTGCCCAGTCCATAGTACAGGTAAAATACTTCTCCATGGTTCTTGTTGTACATAGGCGCGTCAAACTTCTACTGTTGTCTTGGTGCATTATGGCTAAAGCTGAGAATGGTTTGAGAACTAACCCATACCTCAACCAAACCTGCACGTATCAACGTGTCAGCCCAAACTAAACTAAACTCATCTGATGGTACAGTGAACCCAACCAAAACCAAACTAAGTTGACTTTTCACCCAAACTGAACTATAACTGACTGCCCACTCGTGGTTAAAACCGTTTGGTGAAATGGTTTTAAAACTGTTTGATGTCAAATCGCTGAGAAGGTACCGATCAGTACTAACTTTTCTAAACTGGCCGTGGTTTAACTTGGTTAGTTGCTGCGCGCTCGTTCGTGGCTCGTTGTCCCGTTGTGCTGGTGTTATGTTCAGGGCGGCGAGCTAAGCACGACGCGTGACGGCAGCTGCCGCTGAGGCGGGATCGGCAAGCCACACACGAGCGGCAGGCGACGGCAGCGGCCACGGAGGCGATGCCGACAAGGCGCTAGGCGGCGGCGTCGCGGAGGCAGGGCCGGCAAGGCGCATGACGGCGGCGTCGCGGAGGCAGGGCCGGCAAGGCGCATGACGGCAGTTTCGCGGAGGCAGGGCCGGCAACTCGGCAAGGCGCATGACGGCAGCTTCGCGGAGGTCGGGGACTCGGGCCGGCAAGCCGCGCGCGAGCGGTGCCGATGGCAGCTGCCGCAGAGGCGGATCGCGGCCGGCACGATGGCCGACTTGTGCTCCTGCGTGGCGCCCGGCGACAGGAACGCGTGCCACAGCCACGCCAGCCGCTCCGGCGCCCCGAACGGCGCGTCGCGGAGCCGCTGCTCGGACGCAATCGGCGCCTCCCCGCTGAAGAAAGGTTGCAATTGGAACAGTCCGGGTGTCCGGCCACGTTGTGCTGAAGGCGTGCGTTGACGTGGTTGGCGACGTTCCCGCGCGGGTCCCTGCGTCGCAGAGTGCCCATCGGAGGACCGCCTCACCATCGTCGTAAGCGGCCGGGAAGCAGTCCTCGGGCTCGAGGCGGTCATCGACGGAGGCGACGACGGCATGGATGGACGCGGCGAGGCGGCGGCACTGAGCGTCGAACTGGGCCGTCGCGACGGAGTGGAACACGAAGCCGTCGCCATGGAAGTAAACGACTACTGGCAGCTAGTCGGAGGACGAAGTGGTTGGCCGTGCGAGCGGACTCGGTCGCTTGTTTGCTGGGAGATCATGCGAGGAACCAATTCCAGGAACCAGTTTCGGACCTATAGTTTGTAACCGTGACAGACTCAATAGTTTAAGCCTATACCCAACCAAACCCAATTGTTTTCTCCACATAACCAAACCCAAACTGAACTGATAAGAGGCTAGACCCAAACAAACCTCAACCAATCAAGCCTACAACAAAAACCGAACCATTTCACCGGTTAATTAAAAACCATTCTCAGGTTTAATTATGGCCCAGAATTATTGTGGTCTAATGATATCACGTTGCTACTCGCAGGATTCTAAGCTGTTGTCTCGCAGCAGCCAGGAAAGCCTGAAGTCCGAAGTTCCTGTGGCCTCCTAGTTGTAGTTAGTTAGCACTATTCATTGTTAGCACTTCTTAATGGTATATTCACATTGTTGTAGATTTGAACAGTGATTGAGCCTGATATCCATATTGGGAAAAGGAAACTTTGTAAAGTGAGAAGCTGCATAAGCAGTCCTTACTCTTTAGACCTTTGCAAAAGGCAAAAGTGATGAAAAAGGAATCTTAGATATTTTCTCTGCAATTTGGTCGGATCCGTTTACTTTTTCCTGTTCCTTGGACTTGAATAACATTATAGCCTAAAGTTTGTGTCAGCAAAGGAGAAAGAAGCATGGACAATATATCCTAATAATATCTGAGATCTTGTCTGCGTGGATATATATAGATGGCCTTATTATATTGATCAGTTTCAACGCCAAGTTACAAATTTCAAAAGGGGGGCACAGGCTGGATGCCTGGATATTTCCGAGGGGGCTTAGTCACTGTCCTTGTGAGATATTTCCTGCTGTCTCAGCAGGAGATAGTAGTACGCTTTGAAGGCCGTGTCTGAGATGCTACTAGGTCAAAGATATTTGCTACTAGGTTCGTGTAGGCAGTCGGCAGTCCCAGCCAAGCCAGAGCGCAAAAATCTGATTTACGTGCATTCAACGGACAAATACTCCCTCAGTTCACAATTATAAGATAAATTTTAGCTTATTAAGAAAAATGCATGAATCTAGACGCTGCGCACACTCTTTTTGATAATAGTGAACAGAGGGAGTACTTGTTAAAAAAAACATAAAGTACCTTGTTGACATGCATATATGATCATGTTCTCTTACCACATTGTGCACCGCTTTAGCGCACATACTGGTACTACATATTATAAAAAAAATACTGGTACTATACATATTATCTTTGAATGCTTTTCTGCACCACGTGTGTGCTATTCACTCTGTTCTAAATTATTAAGATGTTTTAGATATTTCAATATATACTACGCACGGGCTGAAATGAGCAAATCTTCACACTAAAACACATCTAGGTATATCTAAATTAGAAAAAGCTAAAACATCTTATATTTTAGAACGGAGATATTGTTTTCAGGGTTGTGGTGCTATGTGAATATGTGATATTGTTTTTTTATATAACCGATTAACCGGTATGCATTTTGAGAAGTGTTTTTAGATGCCGAACTGCAAGGAGCTTAGATTTTAAAAATTCAAACACTTTATTTTTGAAACTAAAAAAATTCCGAAGAAAAGTATACAAGTAGTAGCTATACATGTCGAGTATGTGCGTACCAAATTTCACCACGTATCTTCCGAGTTATGATGTACACGTAAAAACACCAATGTGGCAATGTGTGGAGCAAAGATCGAGTTATGTCTTTTATGTGTAGCTCAAACTATAATGTATAACATGAAAGCCCCCAAAAAGAACCGGGCCTAGTCGATCAGCAAAAGCAACGGTGGGAAAATAAGGAAATGGATTCGGCTGCACTCTGGCGTGGGCTCAAGCAAACAGTTAAACCGTGCTGGCCGGTGCTTGTGAAGTTGTAATTTACAACTTGTATAAAGTAAAGCGGCACGCTGATTCTTCCACTCTGGTCGTCTTCTCGCTACACCAAGAAGGAGGACAGGCTGGATTAGGCTCTCAGATACTTTCGTGAGATATTTGATGGGGTCTCAATAATTGTACTTGAGATATTTCGCCTCAACAGGAGATAGCAGTATGAGTACGTTTTGTAGGCCATGCCTGCGATGCTAGTAGGTCATACCAGCTTTCAGAACAAAAAGGCTGGTCCAACCTCCCGACCTGTCCTGCAGAGCAAATTACAGAAAATACCTACTATTGATGTTATTGTTTCACAAACTAATTTCACATGTTTTTCATAAACCACCAACTATTCGTGTAATCGCTGCGCATAGGTCTAAACCGTAGATTAATCCAATGAACAACCATTCAAATAAGTATAGCCCATAATTTGTGATAAAGGGGCAACTGTCCATATTACTTAGTTAGTGTATATTGTTCCGGTCATCCTTTGTTCTAAACCAATCCGGAATCGAATTGCTACAAAATTTATCATCCTACTTCTTAATTGTGTTCCATCAGCCTAAGGAAAAGGTTAAATGGTTTGCCTACCTTACATACTTGATGAAAGGGAACGGACTTTCGATTTTTTATTTAAAGTTGACCAAAATTTGACGAATCTCAATTAAAGTGGCCAAAATATTTAATTATTGGTCTAAAATGTATAAAAATATCGCAGAATAGATATCATCAATTGTTACACAATTACATGAATATTTCACTTTTTAAAGAAAATCACCGACTCATGGGTCCCATTGATCAAATTTAAGATTAGTTGAATTCATCTATAATTTGGACCTATGTGTATCATATTACATGAATAGTTGGTGGTTTATGCAAAGAAAATGTAAATTGAGTAGTTTGCGTAACATGAACAACAATAGTAGCTAGCTGGTTTCTGCAATTTTCTCCTGGCGTCCTGCACGATGGATGTGTGTCTGGATATTTCCATCTCGGCTCAAGGTGAAGGCTTCTTGTGGATAATTGAACAAAGCATCCAAACAACAAAACCCCCCTCAATTTTCAACCGCAACAAGGTACTAGCATTAGTATATTAACTCAGAGAAACATCATAGGGAATGTTCTTCATTGCATTTGCGAGGGTTTACGTAATTTACGGATTTCCAGGAAAGCTTGCGAGAATGCATTTTACAAACACCTGTATTACAAAATTGAAAATCCTATATTTTTTAACCATAATCGTGCACACTTTAGCACACACTACTATTGCAAATTATCTTTGAATGTGTTTTTGTGATTGCACATGTGTACCGTACCATATTTATCGTAGTATTTCATGTTTGATAATAATTTAAGAGCTAGCAACATGTTTTTGTAATATTGTCTAAGAACGGTTTCTCTTTTTATATAACGCGTATGCATTTTTGCGATTCAAACGACATTATGTGCGAAAACCACAAATGGAGGCGAGCTCTAATGAACCCTTTATTTTGCAAAATTCGAAAAATCATATTTTTCACATTTCAAAAAGAATCTGAAAAAAATCCTTGTTATGTACAATATCGTATTCGACCACGTGCAAAATAGCAAATAAAAATAATTCATATTTTAGCTACACAAAAGTAATAAATCTGACTTATTTGGTAGAGTGGAAGTTTTGTACGATTCACTACTTTCAAATGTCAGACTTTGTCATTTTTGTGCAGCATGAGACATAAGACATTTCTAGTTAAGATTTTACACGTTGGTACTTTGTAGAATATAACATTTTCCACATATGTTATTCTTTTATTTTTTTCAAAACTTCATAATATGATTTTCCAAATAAAGGGATAACCGGGGCTCCACTTGTGAACTCTCCTTCCGGTTGCATACTTTTACACATGTAGCTTCGTAAGGTTGATGGTGACATTTACGGCAAAACATGATATGTTAGCATAATTTATATCTAAAATGGTTCACATAGATTTGTCTAAATACGTATGTATGTACATACTAAACTACGTAGACAAATCCGTGTCAATCATTTCCGATTGAAGGAGTGTGATAGAATCCACGAAATAAACATGATCAATTGATCATCACATCACAGATGCCGGTGAAGCAGAGCGAAGCGCACGTAGAGTTTTGTCCTGAATCAAGGCATTAATTGCCTAGGTGCAATCACGGCATTGCACGTAAAAAAACCACTGCCATCTTCGTCGACGTCGTAACCGGCGCACATGCATCCACGTAGCTTCATATACGTCGATAACGACAACTCCTAGCTAGGGTAAATCAGATAAACCGGCCAAAGCAAAGCGCACGCAGATTCTCCCACTCTGGTCTTCTTCTTCCTACGAGCGCGTCCGTGGGGCGGGGCGGTGCGCAGATCTTTCTGGCGTCCACGTCGGCCCAAACAAATATCTGGCCTCCAGCAACCAGCCCGGCGAGATATTTTCCTTCCTCCATCCACGTGTCACCGCTGCCACGTCGGAAAAGCGCCGGCACGTAGGCGTAAAGGAACAGCGGCCGGGCGGCCTCCGCTTTGCCTAGATATTTTGCGTCCAGCTCGGCGCCGTTGCTTCGTCATCCATTCCTGCTCCTACTTATCTCCTGCGGAGAGAGAACTTCTCACGCATTCCACACACCCAAATTCTTCAAAAAAATCTCCTTCTTCCCTCGAGGGTTCGCCTTTGCTTTGATCCGCGATATTTTCTTTTCCGAGCGCTCGCCTGATAAATCCTCCGGAGGAGCCTTAGCTTACTAGGAGCGTTCTTGTTTTCCGGTTGTTGGAGGTCCAACCAAAAATATCTTCTCCGCGTTCGCGTTCGCGTGCTCCTCCGGATCCATCCGGCCTCGAGGAGGGATCTCAGGATCTGTTCCTTCCTTGAATCTCCTGCCTCTACGCGGTTCATCTCGAAAAGAATCTGCGGCGAGATCTTTGCGTGGTTTCGGGGAAACAGAAAGCGGATCCTTGGGAGTTTCTGCCCCCTAACTTGTTCGTTGCGTCTTTGGTTTCCTTGGAAGAACCAGATGGGTGACGTGTCTCTGGATCGGCCGATTAAAGCGGAGCCAGCGGCCGGCGGCATTGCACAGGTAACAATCCGGCCACCAACCGCTTCTTGTTAGCTGTCACGTCATGTTTATGCATTCTCAATTTTTTCATGCTACTCATCGGTTTCATGTTTCGGTTTCTCGTGATAGTAGTACCTCTGTTATGCATGCTTGTTCGATTAGTGTAGAACTATTCGGTAAATTTGTGGTCTATTGATTGTTTACTTTAATTCCTTTTTCAAGTTTAAATTGTGTTCATAATAATAATAGGGAAAAAAATATCCCAAGCCATGAATATAGTGCGAGTCTTGCAATGTTTTTTTTTTGGAAAGTAGTACTAGTGTGCCTTCAAACATGAAAATTTGGATCCTGCTTTACTTCATGCTGCTAGCAAATTCCTACACCCTGGAAATAAACTGACCAGTGTCTTGTTCTTCTTTCACAGGATAATCGGACTGCAAACCTGATGTCGGCAGGCTGGACAGATGAGAGGCATACGCTTTACATAAGCTCCATGGAATCTTCTTTCCTCGATCAACTCCGCAAACGCGGCCACAACGCGAACCAGAAAGATCCAAGTGCCCACGGGTTCAAGGTTCTCCGGGGTGGAGTGTGGGAGAAACTCAAATTCGAGACAACCGATGCCTGTGCAGCTCCGGTCACTCCAGTCAGTGGCAAGTGCTGCGTGCCTGCAAGCCGTGGATTCGGCGTTTTAGACCGCGTGACTCCTGCAGCAGTGTTGGAGGTGGTGGGGCAGGAACTTCAGTGGGTGATCACGAATCGGGTATCCGAACTATCCCTGGGAGGACTCCGCTGTCGCATGGAAGGGAATTGGGAGCGTGCAAGGCAGAAAACCTTCTCGATGAAAATAGAGGTAGCTAGCTCATTCAATGTTTGGTGCGTCGTCATACAAGCATGTTTTTTTTAACACTAGCTGATATTATGGAAGATTGTGTACAATAGGATAACCAATTATCATTAAGGTCCAACATGCTGTGTGTGCTTCTTTCTATGTGAATGTATCTATGTTCTGATTTCTAAAGCAGCATCCTGCGATGAACTGAATTTCTGATGCCAATTTTTTTCTTTCTGCAGAAGTCTCTGATCAGAACTTTGCTGACGACGAGGTGGAAGTGGATGAAGAATCAAGTAAAGCATGCAAGAGAAGCAGATTGAGCGGTACTTCAGCTTACTGCACCCCGATGATCAAGTGACTTCACACGATCGATTGTAGAGTCTGTTACGAGTGTTGAGGTGAAAATCGACTCACTAAATGACTCGAAGAGGCTGTTTGCTAGCTCAAAATCTGTGGGAACTTGGAAGCAAGGATGCTCTGTAGTAAAGCATGGAAGAGTAATTCTCGGTTGATGTGCAACTACTGAGCATTGTGTAGTCCACGACACCACGCTAGTGTCTCACCTAGCTCAAAATCTTTCTATTTTGCAGTTTCCGGCGGTTGTGTAGCACACGTTAGTGTCTCGCTATCCAGCCAGAAGAACAATAGGCTCACTCACTAGTCATTACTCCTCCGTTCTAAAATACTTGTCTTCTATTTGTCCAAATTCGGATGTACCTAGACATGTTTTTGTGTATAGGTATATCCAAATTTGGACAAATGGAAGACAAGTATTTTGGAACGGAGGGAGTACTTACCAGTAGCAGTAGTAGCTAATATATGTTTTATTTTATGGATGCAATGCTTTCTGTTGTTGCTGTGTTCTGGCAACTGCTGCTTGCAATGTGAATGAAATGTTCTGTTTGCATTAAGGTAAGAATGTCCTGAATTATCGGAAATTCAGTTTGGTACATGGGAGCATATGCTCCTGCCACCGGAAAACAACATTTTGAAATGCCAAAAAATTCGAAAAGAAATTTGGCATGTACATCTTGACATTCCATGTGCCCACAACAAGTTTCGCGGTAAACCAACGTGGTAGACCAACTTTTTATGGTATGTGTAAAAAAGACAAAAAAATGTCTCGCGAAACGCCTTTTTAGCACCGATTTTTTTGCACACGACGAAATAAATGTAAGTTTTTCATGGAACGACTTCGTGAGCACATAAAACATCGATATTGTTTGACATTTCGAATGTGTTTTAAAATGCATTTTAAAAACAAGGAGCATATGCTCCTGGGTGCCAAAACGCCACCCCCAGAATTATTCTTTTTTGCCAGAGTCTCATGAATGTTACACGCATGCTGTTTCTTCTGGTCATGGTTTAGGCAGGTTTCAAGGGCCAACAGTTCCAGCAGTTTGTATGGGCTAAATTTTGTAGAAGAACCACGGGCCACCTATATATATAAACCCAGTGAAGTTAAAGATATTTTTTTTAGATTCACAGGGCAATAGCTCCGGTTCCATTACTTGAACGAAAACAGAAGTTATAAGTTATATTACATGACGAGAAACTAGAAAGGAAATTACATGATACTAGAAAGCGATGCTCATCTAAAACCAGAGAGAAAATGACAGCAGCTATTGCCATCTCTACCATTGGTTGCATCACGATCATGGGAGTTGATTCTCTGAAGCTAGTGCTCAGAGAACTTCAGGCCATCGATGGAGGACTTGGAGAGCTTGCACCATTGATGAGGAAGGATCGTCGGCGCCTGTGGTTGGATTAGCGCTCGGCTGCAGAGGAGCTGGGCGGTCTTCGCGCTGAGGTGCACCCCACGACTCAACAGCTAACACCCCGCTGCTATGACCAGCTGGGGAAACCACCCGTCGACGACGAGTGCGCCGAGCTGTCGGGAACCGCCCGCTGGCAGGTTGACCTGTACAGACGCACATATGTCGACTGAGACCTAGGCCCAAGAGGCCCTGATCTGGCCGCCGCAAGAGTCCTGGTTGGCCACACGCCAGTCCACCTAGCTAGGCCCAGATCGGGCCTGCAAGGGTCCAAATCGGGGCGCGCTGCAGGGACGCCAGCGGGAGCTGATATACAGCGCCCGCGGCGCATCGCTCTAGCGCCGCCTGCAGGGCACCCGCCAGTGGGCCGGCCCATTCGGTTTTTGTTCCTTTTCTCTTATGATTTCTCTTTTTTCCGCTTCTTTCTTTATTTTCTGTACGTTTTCTTTTCGTCTTTTTTATTTTGTTTTATTTAATTTTTAATTTTTGAAAAATGTAAGATTTGAATAAAATGCAAATTTCGAATATGAACAAATTTTCAATATGAACAAAAATTTCGAATTTGAACAAATTTCGAATATGAACCATTTTAAATTTGGAACCATTTTTAAATGGAACCATTTTTAAATTTGGAAACATTTTCAAAAATGAATAATTTTTAATTCGGAACCATTTTTAAATCTCGAACCATTTGAAATTCGGAACCATTTTAAATTTGGAACCATTTTCAAATTTGGAACCATTTTTTAAAATGAACAATTTTCAAATTTGGAACCACTTTTAAATTTGGAACCATTTTTAAAATGGAACCATTTTAAAATTTGGAAGCATTTTTATATTTGGAACCATTTTCAAAATGGAACCATTTTTTAAAATGAATTTTTTTCAAATTTCGAACCATTTTTTAATTTGGAACCATTTTAAATTCAGAACCATTTTAAATTTGGAACCATTTTCAAAATGGAACCATTTTTAAATTTGGAACCATTTTCAAAATGGAACCATTTTCAAAAGTGAATAATTTTCAAAATTGGAACCATTTTCAAAATGGAATCATTTTCAAATGTGAATAATTTTGAAATGGAACCATTTTTAATTTGGAACCATTTTTAAATTTAGAACCATTTTCAAAATGAAACCATTTTTTAATTTGAAACCATTTTAAAAAATGGAACCATTTTCAAAAGTGAATAATTTTCAAAATTGGAACCATTTGAAATTTGGAACCATTTTCAAAATGAAACCATTTTCAAAATCGGAATCATTTCAAAAAAATGGAACCATTTTCAATTTTGGAACTATTTAAAAAATGAGACCATTTTTAAAATTGGAACCATTTAAAAAAATTAAAATAACAAAAAATATAAGAAAAAGAAAAGGAAAACAAAACAGGAATGAAAAAAAAACGAAAACAAAAAAAGAAACAGAAAAGAAAAAAGAAACGAAAAAAGAAAAACATAAAGGAAAAAGTAAAAGCGCCAGACGGGCCGGCCAATAAAGCTTTGCGGGACGAATCCTTCAGGCGGCGCTCGCGTTAAGGGGCGCCAACGGGCGGCATTTAGTGTTCGCGGACGCCAGCATGCACCCCGCCCACGGATCCGCACCTAGGCTAGCCGCAGTCGCTAACCGACGCCACCGGACACGAGCTCGCAGATTTTCAGCACACCGCCGCCGGCCGGACACACCCGCGTCGTCCTCCAAGCGCGAAGTTAAAGAATGACCATTTGTAATTTTGGTCCTGACAAATTTCTCTAGAAAGATTTTTCAAATTTTCTAATGCATAAACGAGAGGAGATTTTTTGCTCCAGAGATCTAGTGATGCTGCTGGTTTGAAAAAATCAAAAAAAATATTTCTGAGTTTCAAAAAATCCGAAAAAATCAGGGACATAGCCAAACGTGTATTCAACGACGTGCAAAAAATCACATTCAAATATTTTGTATTCTAGGTTACACAAAAATGACAAAATATGGATCTGAATATGCATATTTTCAAATTACCAAATTTATCAGATTTTGTCATTTTTGTGTAGTCGAGAATACACAGTATTTGAAGGTGAAATTTGGCTCGTTCTTTGAATACACTATTAGCTACCTCCAGGATTTTTTTCAATTTTTTTTTGAAACTTATAAATATTTTTTCGATTGTTTTAAACTGTCCGGATCAATGGGGCTCGGGAGAATAAAACACTTTCCGATAACCAAAGGACTAGTACTTGACACTTCGACAGTTAACTCCTCACCAGCCCCAGGCAGACGGCAACTGAACTGAGGAATAGTGGAATACCCTCCTTCCAGAGCATGAACCCGCGCTACAAAGCCCTCCCCAAATCCTTCAAACCCCCAAATCTCCTCTCCAAATCCAAGCAAAACCTCACCAAATCCTTCTCCTCCTCTCCTCCTCCTTCTCCCCAACCCCACCAAAAACCTCACTCCAGCACCCGGACGACATCGCGGAGCTCCTGCACGCCACCCGTTCGCCGAAATGCCTCAGCAAGCTCCACGCCCTGCTGCTCGTCACGGGCGCCATCTCCCGGGACACCTCCACCGTCACGGCGCTCCTCGACGCCTACCTCTCCATCAGCAACCCGGTCTCCGCGGCGTCGCTCTTCGCTGGAGCACACCGCCGCCGCCCCACCGTGTACTCCCTGAACCTCGCCGTCCGCTGCTTCTCGGCCCACGGGTTCCACCGGGAGCTGCTTGACCTGTACCGGGACATGTGCGCCTTCAGCGGCTCAGACAACTTCACGTTCCCGCCTGTCATCAAGGCGTGCGCGGCCGTCGGGTGCCTCAGCCTGGGGCGGGAGGTGCACGGCAGGGTCCTCCGGGCCGGGCATGGGGGCAATGTCGGCGTGCAGACTGCCCTCCTTGACATGTACGCCAAGGCTGGCTGGATTGGTGCGTCGAGGACGGTGTTTGACGGCATGCCGCAGAGAGACTTGGTTTCCTGGAACGCCATGATCTCGGGGTACTCTCTGAACGGGTGCTTCCGGGAAGCCGTCGTGGCTGTGCGGGAGATGCAGCAGGAGGATGGTATGAGGGCGAACGCTAGCACTTTGGTTGCTCTTGTCGGCGCCGTTGGAGATTTGGGCGCTGGGGATTCGTTGCACGCGTTGGCGATGAAATGTGGGGTGCTTGCTGATGAATCCCTTGCACCTGCGTTCATCTCGATGTACGCCGCGTTTGATGATCTTTCCTCGTCGAGGTTGCTGTTTGATCTGCAGCCTGGGAAGGATTTGGTATCTTACAATTCCATGATCTCAGCGTTCATGCAGCATGAGAAATGGGAGGAGTCGTTTGAGGTCTTCAGGTTGATGCGTCGCGCAGGGCTTGGGCCTAATTTGGTTACAGTGGTATCTGTCCTGCCAACTTGCAGTGATTTTTTCGGTGTAAACCTCGGTGATTCTGTGCACGGTATGGTTATCAAGTTCGGCCTTGCAGAGCAAGTTTCTGTTGTTAGTGCTCTTGTTTCAATGTATTCTAAAGTTGGGGAATTGGATTCAGCTGTGCATATTTTCTGTGGTTGTACCGAAAAGAGCGGTCTCTTGTTGAATTCCATGATTTCTGGGTACCTTGTGAACTGCAAATGGGACATGGCTCTTGATACATTCCGCAAGATGCAAACTGAAGGTGTTGCACCTGATGCAACAACTGTCACTAAGGTGATCTCCGGATGCAGACACATAAAAGATCTACGTATGGCAAAGTCTATCCATGCATATGCTGTTAGAAACAGATTTGAATGGAACCAGAGCCTGATGAATGCACTCCTTGCTATGTACGCTGACTGTGGAGAGCTCTCAAATTCCTATAAGTTATTTCAGAAAATGGAAGTACCCATGTTAATATCTTGGAACACGATAATATCTGGTTATGCTGAAATTGGAGAGACTGATGCTTCTGTAAGACTGTTCTGCCAGATGCGCCAAGCGGGGTTGCAGTTTGATGTAGTAACCCTGATTGGCCTTACCAGCAGTATTTCTGTGGCTGAGGACGCCACAATTGGAGAATCACTTCATTCGTTGGCAGTTAAAAGCGGATGCAATGCGGACGTCTCTCTTGCAAATACCCTTATTACCATGTACAGCAACTGTGGTTCTGTCGAGGCATGTCAGCGACTCTTTGACAGCTTGTCTTCTAGGAACACAGTCTCTTACAATGTTCTGATGACTGGATACCGTAAAAACAACCTATCTGAAGAGATAGTGCCTTTGTTTTGCCAAATGGTCAAGAATGAACAGGAGCCAAATCATATTACACTACTGAATTTATTGCCTGTTTGTCAGAGCCAGTTGCAAGGAAAGTCTGTTCACTGCTATGCAATTCGGAATTTCTTTGGGCTAGAAGCATCTATCATCACGTCAGCCATTTGTATGTATAGTAGGTTCAACAATGTAGATTACAGCTGCAAACTTTTTCATTCGGTTGGTGAAAAGAGCATCATAGTATGGAATTGCATCTTATCGGCCTTTGTTCAGTGCAGGCTGGCTGATAAGGCATTTGATTTCTTCCGGCAAATGTGCCTCCTTAATGTGAAACCTGATGCAGTAACCATGTTGGCACTCCTCTCAGCATGTTCGCAGATTGGAAATGCAGATTTGGCAGAATGTGTTACAGCTCTCATACTACAGAATGGCTTCGGTGGAACCCTTTCGGTCGTTAATGCTCTCATTGACATGCATTCAAGGTGTGGAAGTATATCATTTGCAAGAGAGATCTTTGATAGCTCAGTGGCAAAAGACTCCGTCACTTGGAGCGCAATGATCAACTCATACAGTTTACATGGGGATGGCAAGTCTGCCCTTGACCTTTTATCGATGATGATAGGCTCAGGAGTAGATCCAGATGACATAACTTTTGTTAGTATCTTGTCAGCTTGCAGTCATAGTGGCCTTGTAGAGCAAGCAAGAGCATTGTTCAAATCACTACAGGTAGACTACGGCATCACACCAAGGATGGAACATTATGCATGCATGGTGGATCTGCTGGGTCGGACTGGCCACTTGGATGAAGCCTATGACATTGTTAGGTCAATGCCGTTTAGGCCATCAGAAAGTTTGCTTGAGTCCTTACTTGGAGCTTGTAGATTCCATGGAAATTCTAGAATTGGTGAGGCTGTGGGGAAATTGCTCATTGATTCTTGCCACAGTAATTCACGATCTTATGTCCTGCTTTCTAACATCTATGCTTCAGTTGGTAAATGGAATGACTATGAGTGGCTGCGGTTAGATATGGAAGCAAAAGGATTGAGGAAATATGTTGGAATTAGCTCAGTTGAGTAGCCCTGATGTTTGGTCAAACACTAGGCATTACAATTTTGGGGAATGTGTTAAAACCCTGCTCAAGTCTAAGTTGATGTTTGTTTACTGGGAAGGATCATTTTTTTTAACATAAGAAAACATTCAATTCATTCTTTCCATGGATCAATCTTTTGGAGTAGCTAGTTATTGCACAAAGCTCGAAATATTTCTGTCTTAGTGCAACCAAGACTGTTTCTTTTAAAATGCTAAATGCATTATATTCTTGAAAGAAGATTGTGTTCATTGACATAAGAAAACATTCAATTCATTCTTTCCATGGATCAATCTTTTGGAGTAGCTAGTTATTGCACAAAGCTCGAAATATTTCTGTCTTAGTGCAACCAAGACTGTTTCTTTTAAAATGCTAAATGCATTATATTCTTGAAGGAAGATTGTGTTCATTGAAATGGTAAGCGCTCCACAGCTGTTGCATTGTTGTTATGCTGATACCTTAAAAAATTGTTTGGTCTGATTTGGAGAAGATTATGGACTTTGCTAGGTCAACAGAATCTCAATGAAATCTGTATTCCATCAAATTCGAGTATCATGTGAACACAACAAAATCTCCTGAGAATTGAGCAATCAGTTACAGATTTTATACAGCGGACACCTCCTAATGGTGGTATAAGGGTATGTGTCTGTGCTACTTTCTTGTTACTCTTACAGTTATATATTGACTTAGCAGTTATTTTTTGTGGTGCAGATGCCCACGTGAAGACTTCACTTTACCAAACAGGGAACACACATCTTTATTGCTAGGTGTCTCACTTGAAATATGATGAAAGAAAGCCATGCGCTAAATATTGTGTAGCACTGACCTATTAAGAAGGGGCTAATGTTCTTTGAGTCGGTTATAGTATCCATTGTTGCTTCCCAAGAGAAAAATAGAACATTGGGGTCATGGCAGGCACTGAAAGGTTTGGGACATAATCACAAGAACGGCCAGAGTTGACTTTTTTTACCGGGTTACATTTTTTTTACCGGGTGGAGTTGACTTCTAGACAGTCCACAACATTTATCCGCAGTAAAGATTATTCTCAATAGCCAGTCCCAGCAATGCTTGACTTGCTACTTGTGCAAATGATAACTCCATTGACTAGGTACACATAGTAAATTGTTAGGATAGAAATCAAGACACACAGATTGACATTGTCCATTCCCACTGGAAATATACTGAGTGTAGTTAATTGTTTCTGTATTTTCTTCCTGTTAGAAGGAAAACAGATCCAACCAGTTTCGTAAGAAATGCCGGCTTACAAAAAAGATGGCAAGATGCTTTCTTATGCAATTGTCTTTTTTACTGTAGCCAAATCTGCACACTGAATGACATTCGAAGTATGATTCAACCAATGAAATTCCGACCAAACTACAGTAGGAGGAATTCGACTATTCGAGGTTGAAGCGCAAAGCTTTTCTATTGTTCCACTTTCGAACTATCACGAGGTTCTAAATGAATATTTCCAATACAGGTGTTCCTACTTCATGCTGTCACACAATTTCCTCAACCATCCAGCTTGTGCCAGTAGCTTCGACACAAAGAAGTAAAAATAATGTACAAAAACTACAGAAACAAATCAAAACAAATATTGCATTAGGGGAATAGG
Organism: Poa pratensis; assembly: GCA_947311845.1. NCBI lineage: Eukaryota > Viridiplantae > Streptophyta > Magnoliopsida > Poales > Poaceae > Poa > Poa pratensis. The sequence continues at coordinate 15,007,379 of CAMZMU010000066.1, forward strand.
TCCAAGTCTTCCCCATATATTATTATTAACAAGCTGGCCTGTTCTCTGCTTCCAGGTGGCTCTGCACAGCTTTAATTCTTTCAATCTTTCCTTCACTTTCCTCTCTCCAATATATGCAAAAACTGACAAAACCTCTTTCCCCTAGCTCCAGTCTTCTCCCTTTGTTGTGAAGATCCTTCAATAACAAAACACACAGGCACGAGTGTCTCAGTTCTTCAGTAAGTTTCAGCTCTTGCTTTTTTGTCTTTGGAGATCTATTTACTTATGATCATGTACATGGCTTTCAGATACTGTGGTATGTGTCTTTCTGTTATAATCACGCTTTCCTTTCAGATTAGTATCTTTTGTTTTCGGTTCATGAGTTCCTGAGTTTTTCTTGGGTATTGCTTAGCTTGAAGCTGGATTCTTGCGTTTAACTACAGAATCCACTTACATATCAAGACATCACTTCTTGACATAGATAAAACGTAATTGCTTTTATGTGGATCCGAAAGTAAACCAAAATCTAGAAGGTCTTGCAACTTGTTTGCTTTTCCAGGCCACAGATTTTGTTATGTCTGAGAAGATTCGGCCAAAAATGATAGAAGTAGCTTTGGGGTGACAAACAGTCAGGTCAATGTTTTGTGGCTTATCAGATAAATTGACGGAAAAAACATATTTGGTTTGCTCTTCTTACCATTGGTTTACCATGGATAAAATCTTATCAAGTTCTAACCATTTCTGAATGTTCTTGATGTGATCATATATGAAGGTCCCTCCTTCGATGAAACATTTTTTGGTTCAATCAACAATCTGACATTTTAGAACTTCCCTTGCTGATGCTGAGTTTACTGTAGGCTGTGTGTACGCATGCATGCATTATTTTATTTGACAAGTAGACGACGGTTACTCGAACTTTGGTATTTGCTGTTCCAGTCTAATTCTCATCTTACAATGTTTCTTCCACAGCTAATATAATTAAACTCTGACTAAAAGAATGATAGAGAAGAGTCTTGAAGTGGGTGATTCGTCTCAAGTTGCGTCTTTGTCCTCACCAAAATCTCTGCAAAATTCTGTAGTGACCAAGACAACTGAAGGCACTAATGAAGATGACAACCATATTCTTGAGAAAACAGTATGTGCCAATTCTGAGACACCAATGCACCAAAAACTTCCTGCAAGCTTGACATTGATAGACAACAAGAGCAATCTGCAAGAAATTTTGGTTGAACAAAAAGCTCACGTTGATGATTCCATAGCTGGTTTGTCAGAAGTAGATTACAGAGGGTTGCCATCAATAAAAGAAGAGGCTCACAGTTTTTCATCTGCCTCTAATGAAGTTGATGAATCAAAGGAAGCCATCAATGACAACAAGAGCAATCTGCAAGAAATTTCGGTTGAACAAAATGCTCCCATTGATGGTTCCATAATTGGTTCATCAAAAGTAGAAAATAGTGGGTTGCCATCAATAAAAGAAGAGTCTCGTAGTTTTCCATCTGCCTCTAATGAAGTTGATGAATCAATGGAAGCCATCAATGACAACAAGAGCAATCTGCAAGAAATTTCGGTTGAACAAAAAGCTCCCATTGATGGTTCTATAACTGGTTCATCAGGAGTAGATAACAGTGGGTTGCCATCAATAAGAGAAGAGTCTCATATTTTCTATATGCCTCTAATGAAGTTGATGAATCAAAGGAAGTCATCAATGGCAACAAGAGCAATCTGCAAGAAATTTCAGTTGAACATCAATCTCCCATTGATGTTTCCATAACTGGTTCGGCAGAAGTAGATAACAGCGGGTTGCCATCAATAAAAGAAGAGCCTCACAGTTTTCCATCTGCCTCTAATGAAGTTGATGAATCAAAGGAAGCCATCAATGACAACAAGAGCAATCTGCAGGAAATTTCGGTTGAACAAAATGCTCCCATTGATGGTTCCATAACTGGTTCATCAGAAGTAGATAACAGTGGGTTGCCGTCAATAAACGAAGATTCTCATAGTTTTCCATCTGCCTCTAATGAAGTTGATGAATCAAAGGAAGCTATCAATGAAAACAAGAGCAATCTACAAGAAATTTTGGTCGAACAAAAAGCTCCCATTAGTGGTTCCATAACTGGTTCATGGAAAGTAGATAACAGTGGCTTACCATTAATAGAAGAAGAATTACACAGTTTTCCATCTGCCTCTAATGAAGTCAATGAGTCAAAGGAAGCCATAAGTGACTTGATGACAATGCAATCTTTGGGAGAAAACACACATGTAACGTCACAGACTTCAGTTAGCTCAAGAGAAGACGTCCAGTGTACACCCTTGCATAACGTTCAAGATGGTGCTCCCTGTTCTGATTCTGAGAAAACTGCTTGTGAGGCGGCACCTGATATCTTAGCAAAGGTGAAAGAAGAAAAACCACGGTCATGCATAGATGGTCTGAGCGCCAAATGAGCCTACGAGACACTCGACAGAAAGTGCCTGCACCTGTGAGGAGATTAAACAGCACAAATTACTCAAGGACAGAAGCCTTTGTCGATACAACGAGCCCCATCGAGTCAGTGAAGATGGCTGCCTCAATGTTTGGTGGTAGCATCAACTGGAAAACGCGTAGAACAGAACCAGTGCAGGTAGCTCACAGCATACCTTCTCTTGCTTGTTACATTAATTCTCTCAGCTACAACTTAGTAAACTACTGTAGCTTTCATTTGCATCAATAACATTCTACTTTTTGTAGATTTGTCGAGCCTTTATTTACCACTTACACTCGCAGACTATAAACTTTCTTTCTGTATGTGCAATTAACAATCTTGGTACATCCAGGTGAATGACCACGTCAAACCCGAGGTAGGTATGCTGAAGAACGAAATTTCGGAGTGCAAACAGCAAGTAGAAGCTGCAGAGGCTGCAAAGCTTTCTGTGTTCAGTGAGACTGAGAGAACAAACAAGCTTATTGAAGACCTGAAACGTGACCTGGAGAGGGCACAACATGAAGAGGCACATGCCAAGGAGGATTTGGATTTCTTTCAGTTTATTGTACCAGATCTGGAGGAAGGAGTTAGCAGTGATGATAGTGTTGCAGGCAAGGAGGTTTTGAAAAATATCCAAGAACGACACAAAGTACTGGTATCCAAACTGAATTTGGTCAATGATGAGTTAAAAATGGTTCAGGAGGATTATGATTCTTTACTGATTGAAGAGGACATTTCTATTGGAAAATCTCGGGCAGCCATCATAGTGTCCAAAGAGACTGAGAGGCAAGTAGAGGAGCTCACTGTAGAGCTCAACAAACTGAAGGAAGTGTTGGATTTGGCTCGTGCTACGTGCCATGATGCTGAAGAACACAAGATGTGTACATCCTTAGCTCGAGATGAGGACCGTCGTAAATGGGAGAAGATCTGAGACAAGCAGAAGAGGAGCTGAGTCAACTCGACAAGAAGCTTTCTTCTGTTGAAGACCTGAAATCTAAGCTCGAGGCATCATCCAACTTGCTGGTCCAGCGCAATGAAGAGCTAGCTGCATATGTGGAGGCAAAGCTATTTGAAGAAGCACAGGAACAAGGAAACAAAGCTCATGAGACCATGCAAGAAGAAATTATTTTATCAAGAAATGAGCTCGGTGAGCACATGAAGAGCATTGATAAGGTGAGGTGTGAAATCTGCGCCCTGAAAGTTGCTGCTGCATCGCTTCAGTCGGAGTTAAGCAAAGAGAAAGAAGCACTTGCCACCATGAGGAGGCTGGAAGCAATGGCAACAATCACCATTACTTCTCTCAAGGTAGATATTAAGCTGGCACAGCAGGAACTAGAAGCAGTTCAGGCCAAGGAGAAGACATCCCGCGATAGAATGGGTGAGTTGCCCAGGATTCTGCAAGCTGCAGCCCAGGAAGCTGATGAAGCAAAGTCTGTTGCTATGAAGGCACGGGAGATGCTAAGAATGAACGAGGATGAAATGGAGCAAGCGAAGGCTGGTCTGAGTACCATGGAATTCAGGCTCCAAGCAACTCTGAAGGAGACAGAAGCAGCGAAAGAGTCAGAGAGGCTGTCGCTTGATGCTCTCAGAGCGTTGGAGGAGAGCGAGCTTGCAGCGAGCATCGCTGAAGAAGACTCTTCTCGAATGATCACACTCGACTTTCATGAGCATGCATCTCTCATTGAGAAGTCACATCAGGCAGAAGAGCTTGTGCACGAGAAGACATCCTGGGCAACTGAACAGGTTAAGCTGGCCAAGGAGTCCGAGTCTCTCATCTTATCAAGACTCACCGAAGTTAACGAAGTTCTGGAAGAGCGAAAGCAAGCACTGCTTGATGCCCAAAAACAGGTTGATAGTGCCATCCAAGGCAAGGTGGCCATGGAACAAGAACTGAGGACATGGAGGGAGGAGCACGGGCAGCGCCGTAAGGCTGACGAAGCTTTGAAATCTGAAGCTAAACCTTCGAACACGCTGGCGATCGTCGTTCAGTGCAAAGAGGACAGCTATTCCTTGGTTCACCCGCTGTCTGATTTGTCGGTCAGGAGCAGCCCTGCCGACTCTTCTTTGCACGGGAAGGAACAAAACGAAGAAGCCGCCGTTCCTCCGCCGCATGATGATGTTCCTGCCAGGAAGAGGCTCAAAGACCGGAGTAACATATGCGTTTTCTTCTTGGCCATGTGTTAGAAGAACTGTGAGGACTGTGTGCATTTTGCAGTTACGGTCAGTTCCCGTGTTTACTCAACTGCCGTGTTGCAGAGCTTTCCGATCATGCGCCGTGGAGTCTCGATGGAAATGATTCAACGGAGAAGTTCTGAGACACAAACTTGTAAATTTGTAATGTATTCAGTACTGTGTTTTATGCTTGTAACTGCTATCGACTTTGATGAATTGGATGTCCAGCTTGATACGGTCGATAAGTTCCAATGTGCTAGATAAGATGGGTGGGTAATGCATCTGGTTCTTGTTCTCGGATCCGAAATTGTAACGCTGTGAATGCAGTCTTCTGTATATGTTCTTTCTCCCGTACTACTAGTTGTTAACCTGTACATGTGAATTCAGAGGATTTTCAGTGGTCTTTGTATGGTACACTTTCTCGTGAAGAAACCTAGGGGCTTAACGAAATTCCGTAATTATTATCCTGCACATCTGAATGAAAAAGTTCCACTGATCTTTGCATGTTGCTTTTTGAAGATCTGAATGGTAGAAAATTCAGTTTATCAGGTAGTACCTGGAGGGCACCTAGGCCCAGCGCTGAACACCTTGTTCAAGATCAGCTCCCACGCCGTCGGCCGGCATATATCCCAGGCAGAAAGTAAAAACACGGCAGGGGGGCACGACGGGAGCCGGTGGTGAGCGAGATGGATCGTCGGCGGCGTCAACCGGGACCGTGGGGCGCACGACTCCTGAAAATCACGCGGTGGCAGCTGCCATCGTCGGCGGTCAATAATATCTCGCGAAAATATTGTACTCCGTATGTCGATCGACGAACCCGAATACCCGACCGTGTCTGTTCGTGCAGGCCACGTCCTGGAACAGCTGCGCGAAGCTGTCGTACAGGACGCCCGGCATGTTTTGTTAAAGAGATTTGATTTTTTTTTATTTAGTGCTACAAGCCGTTGTAATGAGGATAGCCCCTGCTAATTATTCTGCCGAGTTAATATCTTGCTCTCGATGATTCTTTTTTTTTTGCAAATCAACAACAGCTTTATAAATTAATCAGAGGGATTACAATCAGTTTCTATACAAATCTGGAGAAATCTAGGGGTATAATTCACCCAAATGCATCTCCTCCTCTCCTCTGAATCTTGTTTAGCACACTTGTGGGCAGCATTATTTGCATCTCGTCCCACATGAACTAAAGCAAAGCTCTCAAAGCTCTTACTCAACTCTGCTATTTCGTGGCACATTGGTGCTACATCAACTCTATCGAAACTAGCAGAATTCCACAACTTCACAATATCAGCAACATCTGACTCAACAATAACCTTTCTATACCCCAGATCAGCCGCCAATTTGGTACCATCTCGGATCGCCGTCGCCTCCATTGTACGAGCACACTGAGCATATGCATACCAGATGGCTTGGGCTCTGAACCTCTGATGAGCGTCCCTGCGTGATCGCGTATCACCATCCCTGATGAACCATGTCGGTGCTGATCAGAGAAACCTGCGTCGACATTAATTTTAACCACTCCAACGTCTGGTGGCTTCCATCTCGCTCGAACCGGTGGCTTCAGCTTCTTCCTTGGAGTGGCAACAACAGCCAAATCGTGCATTGTATCAATGGTCCACCGACTGAAGCATCCACTGATCTGCACTTTTCGCCATGTCTTCGATTATTTCTTTCAGTCCATGCCGCCCAACACCCACATAAGATGATCACAACATCTCGTTCTGGCACCATCCTCCCAGCTATCAGATCAAACGGCCATGAATCAGATTTTAGCTCCGGCAACTTAACGGAAGTTAGCACCTTTACCGCTTCCCAGACCATGTGAGCCCACTTACACTCAAACAGAACATGAGGTATAGTCTCCTCTCGGCAGGGGCGGACCCAGAAATATTTTTGAGAGGGGGCACAATATGTGACTGGGGGCATTTCTTCTATAAGTTTAAATATTTTGAGTAATTTTCTTCTAAAAATGAATAAATTCTATTGGATTTTCAAATTTTGAGTGGGGGCGAAGGCCCCCACTAGCTTCTACTTGGGTTCGCCCCTGCCTCTCGGCCACAATCCTCACAGCAAGCGATCATCTCGACGTGGCGTTCCTTCAGAACTGCACGACAAGGTATAAACTATTTAATTACCCGCCACCAAAAATTGTGAACTTTTGGCGGTACCTGAAGGCCCTAGAGTTTTTTCCAGCTATCCCCAGCCCCTCTCGGCGATGTACATTCCTCCTCAGCCCGGTTCCTCTGTTGACATAGCATTTTATAAGCAGAGCGAACCGAAAAATTGCCACTCTTATCATGTTTCCATGCCCATGTGTCTTCCCCAACATTACCAATCGGTATTCTACAAATCGATTCCACATCGGCAGTCACGAAGTTGTTCTGTACCTTCTGTACATCCCAGCAACCATGCTCCTGGTTGATCAGCTCCTCCATCTTCAATATTGCTGCATCTGGTTTTCTAACCAGAGGTTTGGAATTATAGTTATCAGCTATCCAAGGGTCTCCCCAAGCATCGATGGTGGAGCCATCACCCACACGCTTAATCATACCAGTATGAAGAGCATTCCTTCCGTGTAAAATAGCTTGCCAAATATGTGAGGATCCCCTTCTCTTTGCTGCCGCCATAAACTCACGATCATGAAAGTATTTGCCCTTAAGAACCCTGGCGCACAAGGAGTCTGGCTTCGTGATCAGCCGCCACCCATGCTTGGCTAGCAGCGCTTGATTGAATTTTACAAAATCACGGAAGCCCATACCTCCATCACTTTTAGGAATGGCAATGTCCTCCCACTTCTTCCAATGCATTTTCCTTTTCTTCTCATCACCCCCCACCAAAATCTGGCGACCACACTCGTGAGTTTTTTGCATAATTTCTTGGATAGCTTGAAACAAATCATCGAGTATGTTGGTATTGCTTGACAAATTGCTTTGATAAAGACTTCTCTCCCCGCACTACTCAGCATCCGTGGTAGTCCCCCATTTAGCAAATTCTTAATTTTACTAATAATATGCTCGAACTGAACATCTGTGGATCTCCCTACCGAAGTTGGTAGTCCAAGGTATTTTTCTACCAGCGCCTCCGTCATAATTCCCGATCTTGTATGTACCTCCTGCTTTATCTCTTGGTTGCAATTCTTGCTGAAAAAAAAGCCGATTTGGCCAGATTTACCAACTGTCCAGAACCGCGTCTATATAATTCAAGTATGTGTTGCAGCCTGCTAGCACCTTCGGTAGAAGCTTGTGAAAATATAAGGCAGTCATCTGCAAATAGAAGATGTGAGATCCATGGGGCATGAATACCCACCCTTATACCCCTGGACAAATGCTGCAGCCCAAGGTGTCGAAGCAGACTACTAAAACCTTCCCCACACAAAAGGAATAAGTATGGCGATATCGGGTCCCCTTGTCGTATCCCCCTCGAGGGTTTGAACTATTCAGAGAAGACTCCGTTCACCCTCACTGAAAAGGAAACAAACTCTACACATGCCATTACCCTACTTATCCACACATCAGCAAAACCAAGCTTCTCCATGATCGCCCGTAGATAGGACCACTCTACGCGATCATATGCCTTTGCCATGTCCAACTTCATAGCGCATGCCTCCGATTTACCCTTCTTCTTCTTTAGGTAGTGTATACACTCAAAAGCAGTCACCACATTGTCGGTAATCAGACGACCTGGGACAAATGCGCTCTACTCCTCAGAAATAACTTCCTCCAAAATTGATCTCAGACGAAGAGCCAGCACCTTCGACACGATTTTATAAAGTACATTACAGAGCGCGATGGGCCTATACTGTGCAAGCTCCTGCGGGGATTTAATTTTCGGACCAGAACAAGAACCGTATTATTAACAGATTCAGGCATATTTCCCCCATGCAAGAAATCCTTCACCGCATCACATACTCTTTCTTTTAAAAAACTCCAATGTTTAACGAAGAACCCAGCAGTAAACCCGTCCGGTCTCGGTGATTTATGCGGATGCATCATGAACAAAGCTTGTTCAATTTCCATATTAGTCACTGGGGCACAGAGACTAGCGTTCATGTCATCTGTGATCTTCCTCGGAACGTGACATGTGATCAATTCTGGTTCCGTCTCCTCCTGTGCAGTAAATAGTTCCTTATAAAAACCAATTGCCAACTGCTCCATGCCCTCTTGTGAAGTCTCTACAAAACCATCAGCTTTCTTCAGAGATTTAATTTTGTTTGTCCGGTGACGTTCTTTGGCCTTCGCATGAAAATATGACGTATTGCGATCGCCTTCAGCCAGCCATAAGGCTCTCGACCGTTGTTTTGCCATTGCTTCTTCACGGGACATAAGCTCAGATATTCTTCTCATTAAGCCCTTTTCCTCCCGGGATGGACCCGATCCCAGCTAGTTAGCTCGCAGCCTCTCCAGCCTACCACGCATAACTTTCAGCTGTTTATAAACTGATCCAAACTCTTCCCTGCTCCACGAGGTCAGACTAGATCTTATTCCACCTAATGCTGAATGAACAGAATCCAAAGTACCAGCACAAGGTGTCCAGCTATCAGTTACGACATGTTCATAATTCTCATGACGAGCCCATGCATTCTCATAGCGAAACGGTCTACCCATATGCTCAACATCAAGCCAGTCCGATCGCCGTACCGATATTAAGAGGGCACAATGATCAGATTCCGTGGTTTGAACGTGATGCACCGTGGTGTTATAAAAAATCTCCTGAAACCTGTCATCGCCCAAGGCCCAGTCCAGGCGAACCTTGATATTGCTTGATCCTTGCTGTCTATTATCCCATGTATATGGGAGTCCAATACAGCCTAAATCCTCAAAACGACACTCATCAACCACGTCCTGAAATCCAGCCATCTTCCATTCCTCTCTAGTAATGCCTCCAAATTGTTCACTCGCATGTAATATCTCACTGAAATCCCCTGCGCACAGCCATGGCCTGTCATATTTCGCCAGCAAAAAATTCAGTAATTCCCAGCTATTTCTTCTTCTGGCTCTCACGGGTTCACCGTAGAAACCGGTAAACCTCCATTCTCTATTCCCTGTCGCCTCATTAACAATAAACACATCAATATGGGATCTGCTAAACGATTTAAGGGACACTTCAGAATCATTATTCCAAAAAAGGACAAGGCCTCCACTTAAACCTTCACTCTTAACACCAAAAGCGTGTGTGTACCCAAAACGAAATCTCAGATCCTGGGCCTTTTTATCTGACATCTTGGTTTCTGATAGAAAGACCAATGCCGGGCGGTGCAGTTTTATCAAACTGCCAATTTCCTGGATTGTCTCTGTCCGTCCACAGCCCCGGCAATTCAAGCATAACAGATTCATTGTCTCAAAAGCAAACCAGAAAACCTGAACCAAACTGGACAGGGAAGCAGAAACCTGAACCAATCTGGACAGGGAAGCAGAAACCTGACCCAATCTGGACAGGAAAATTAGGAACTCACCGCTAGACAGAGTCTAGGGGAGGAGAGGAACCCTGAATCGGGGACTAATTCCAGCAGTATCTAGCACCGGACCAGCATCAGCCGTCGGCGGCGGAGTCGCGACCTAGGTCGCCTTCAGAATCGCCATAGCGAGAGGAAAACGTTTCATCGAAAAATTGCTCTCGATGATTCTGGAGCCATTAAAGTGAAGGCAAAGGCCAAGAAGCTTGAGCACGCCCTCTTCACCGAGGAGTTTCGGATCATGACGACCGACTTGAGCACCTTGACCCCGAAGAAAAGGGCTTGATGCGGACGACCGACTTGAGCACCTTGACCCCGAAGAAAAGGGCTTGATTTGCAAAGAAGCAAAAGTTCTACATGGAGCGAGATGATTGATCATCTCAATTGTATTTTGTGCATGAACTACGGCCGGTGCATGTGTGGGCCTTTGTGCCATTTTTTAGGTACAATGTTGTATGCCGGCATGGCATGACATTATTTTGGTACTATGCCAAATTGCAAGTTAAGTTTCCAAGATATATTTGCTATCTTAATTTTGGTAAAATATGTCCAATGATCAAAAAAATATGAGAAAAAACAAACAATGCAAACCAAATGGGTTGTCGAGTTGGGTGCAGTGGCTAGAAAAGACCGGACATGATCAGACGTTGTCTGTTTGGTGACCCAAACGGAAAATTTGGACACAAATTGTATCCGTTTGGGTTGGTGCGTTGGAGTTGCCCTTATCTATCAATATATCAAAGTTCACCTCCTCAGCCTCCCCTCGCCACGGCCACGTCGCCCCGATTCTTCTCGGCCGTCCGATCGGCCGGCAACGGTCCACGTTCGCAGATAGACGCACTTCTACAGTGCTCGGTGGGAGGACCGATTTGTAATTCGTAAAAAGTTCAGGGGGTTACGTGCGAAAACATCACTGCAGCGCAAAATCTTGCAAAAAAGACCCCGTAGAGGACTAATTCGCAAATTAAAAAAATCTCAGGGACCTTTATATAAAAACGCACGCACATCTCCTTCCTCGCTCCCGCGCGCTGCCGACCTCGCCGCCGCCGCCGACGCCTGCCGCCGGCGCTCCGCACCTCACCGCACAGATCGACGGACACGCCGCGCTCCGCCGCCGCATCCTGTCCCTCCTCGCCCACTCGCGCGTGCCGGGAGGCCGCCGTCTCGCTGGAATCGTCGCCGCAGTGAGCGCGGGCCGCCGCCACGTCCGCACGTCGCCGGCGCTGTTCCGGCGACCAAATCGTGGCGGCGCCGCTAGATCCGGGCGTCCCGCGACGAGGCGCGTCCGACGCACCCAGCGGCGCGTGCTGGGACGCCGTGGCGCGCCGCCGGCGAGCTCCGCGCCGCCGCGGGAGCTCCACCCGATCATGACGTCACGGTGACGTCACCGCGTGTCTGGGCTGGGCCGGCGGCTGGGCTGGGCCGCGTCTGTGCGTCTGGCTCAGCCGTTTTTCTTTTTTTTTTCCTTTTTTTTTTCTTTTCCCAAAACTTCAACAGATTTTAAAAAATATCTCAAAACCAATAAAATTTATCCAAATCAAAAGTTTATGTAGAAGCACTAGATTCTTTTCTAAAATATTCCAACATTTTCAAAACAATAGATTTTTTTAAACAAATTTTGAAAAATCCAAATCAATAAATTTTGAAACAAAACCTCACAACGTCACAGTGGGCCCCACACGCATTTTTCCATTTTCTCCGATTTTTTTTTAAAACACTGTAAAATCCTGGAAAACAATAAACCTAAATTTAAATACACCCAATAAAAAAACAATAGAAATATCAAAGTGGCCAAAAAAAATGCTAAATAATTATGTAAAAGTTCATATTTTTTCTTTCCCCGATTCTTTCTTCAAAAAAAAAAAGTAAAAAACTATAAAAACAATAAATATAAATATGCCCAATAGAAACAACACGACAAAAAAATATCAAACTGGCCACAACAAAAAATATGCTGACTGTTTATGACGCCTGACAGAAATTCAAATTCAAATAATTCAAAATTTTAAGTGCCTTCAAAATTCGTCCATTTTCGTAAGCGCTTAATAATTCAACTCCGAAAAATAACTACCCAATTTGAACAGTTTTCCAGAACTAAACAACCTTCAAATGTAAGCTCTCTTTGCATTTCAGTAATTCCGATATTTGCGCAATTTTAGAATGTGGACTTTCTCCAAAATTTAATTTTGCCGCGTGGGCGGAAAAAGACGACTTCCAAAATCAACAAATTTTAAGACTATCCCACAGAATTTACACCAAAACCGATCAAATTTCAAATTTGGATATTTCGAACTTTCCAACGATCTTCCAATTTTTTTAAACTAATTTCGAGACCGGAACAAATTTTACCCACAAGCTTTCTTTGCATTACGACAAATTTCAGATGCACACGCTTGAAAGATGTGGACATTTTCCAAAATCCAACTCTACCGCTATAATACGGCCAACAAATTTGAATATTTCAAATTTTCATCCGCCTTCCAAATCACAATTTACTAACATGACAATGATTTAAAAACTAAAAAACATTTCAACCTGACTGATTTTCGAATTCTGAACAATTTTCAAACACACCTCTCTTTGCATTCCAAGGACTCTCAGACCTACAAGATTTTTAAATATCAACGATTTCAAATTTCAAATTTACCGCACGGGTGCGGCGGTGCCGCCGCACCGAATTTACCTAGTCTTCACCAAAGGTAGTCCTGATTTTGCACTTTTCCACACAGGGTGATTTTGCACAAAATTGGTGATCTGACATATGGGCCCTCGACTGGAAACCAGTCAGGTTGACCCGACTTGACCCTGTCCTCCCGACGGAACGCTCTCCGCCTCTCTCGGTCGACTCGCCGCCGCCCTTTCCGTTCCTCCACTCGCCGCCCTCCGACGAGAAGGATCCAGCCGTCGGCGAAGGTAAATCCCTGCACTCTGCTCTACTTTCTCCCGTTTGTAACCCCTAGATTTTGTATTGGTCCAGTTTGTTGGAACCCTAGCTTTTGTGGAATGGGTCCAATCTGCAAGAGGTCATCTCGAATTTCACTTTGGGAGGTGGAATTTGATTGACATCGATGTGATTTCCGTGTATTCCTTTTCCATTTCAAGTCGGGTCGGTGTGGATACGCATGAATGTACCCGATCTAGTGCGACAAACGTAGGCGGCATGACACTGTCTTCAGTCAACAGTTTAACAGCTGCTAACTGATTGATCTGTACTCTGTTACTAGAGGAAACTTTGGATTTCTTGTGTGTGTTTTTCAAACTAATGTCTCTGACACTTGACTACACATCTGATTACTGAATGTGGATTTACCTACATGGGTATGCACGATATCGTGACAAATTTATGGCTCTATATTTGGACATTGACCCGCTATGTTTGTTGCAGCTTTGGACCTTACGAGCTCACTTTCAGATATATGTGGAGGACCCGTGGTTTTAAATGTTGGAAATGAGATCAACTCCGTTTATAAATACACATCTATGGTAGGGAATCCTTTGTTGGCTGAGAAAGAACTGGCGCTTGCAAGTAGATGTGGTTCATTGTCTTCAAGCATGCAAAAGCCTCATACGTCATCCTGTCCTACTATCACATATGAAGAAGCTCTTAAAAGGGAACTGGAATATCGGAAAAGGCTGGAAAGTACTCATCCACATCTGTTGATTGGTCTTAATGGACCCCCTGTACTTCCCAAGGTAAGCTTCTTGTCTGATAACTTCTCAGTAAGTTCTATGCATAGCGAACGAGAATGTATCTAGTGATACTAGACTTCAAATGATACCATGATACATATTTCACAAAGTAGTGCCAATAATCATGAAAATTCCTAGAAAAACTTGTATAAAGATAAAGTAAGGTACTCCATGATGAATTGTCCCGCGAAGTTTGTACCTAAACTGAGATGTCATCAAGAAAAACAAGTACCTGTAAATAGTGTCTCTTTTTGTTCATTTTAATTCAGAGTTTATTTTCATCAGATTTGTCTTTTTGGGTCTTATAGTGTAGATTGAATTTCAGTGTGAAATTATGACATTGTAGATTAATTTTGGTTTTAATACGATAAAAGATCTGAAACCTTTTGAAATCATTTGCACTATATTTTTTAAGTTGCAGTCATTGTATCATCTAAAGGCTGGTATCACTGGATATATTCTCCACAGCAAAAGTATGTGATGAGATACTCCCTCTGTTTCTAAATATAATATGTTTTAGCATTTGTCCACATTCACATGTATACAAATGTATCTAGACACGTTTTAGTGTGTATGTTCACTCATTTTAGTATGCATCTAGACAACATGTGAAACACCTAAAACATCTTACATTTAAAAGCGGAGGGAGTAGTTGATAACTTGGTTGCTGGGAAGTAGGCCTGGGCGTTCGGTCTAACTGAACCGATCGGTTCGGTTTCTCGGGTTTTTAAAAAGTTCGGTTTTCTAATATTGACAACCGATCGGTTTACTAGAAAGTCAGTAACCGAGACTTCGGTCAACTGGAACTTCGGTTCGGTGCTCGGTTGGTACCGAACAGTACCGATCTACAGCCAAAAAATCAACAAGGTCAACGTTGTGTTCCTTCCATGAAATCGCCCCTTGCCATCAAAACCAGATCGAAGCCACAGCCTCGCTTGTCACCCATCGATCGGCAAGAAATCAACGAAGGCGGATCGCCGCTGCTGGCTGCTAGAATGGAGAACATGGGAAATTAGGAGAGGGCCGAGACGGCGCCGTGCCGCCGGCTGCCGGCTGACCACTGTTGTTACATGCAGAGCAGGGGCGGCTAGGAGAGGGATGCGATGGCCGCCGCGCCTGTTGCAGTTTGCTGGGGCAGAGAGGAGCGGCGGGTAGGGTTATGGAGGCTGGGGCATAGAGCGTAGTCGGAGCGAGCGTGTGGGGGCTGTAGCGTGTACGTGCGATCGGCAGAAAAGAGAGGACGATATAACGTGTGGGAGGAGAAGTCTTATGTTATATATGGTAATCGCCGTGCCTATATTGCCCGAATTCTATCTTGACCTTCCTATGAATTCTATCTCGACCTTCCTATTTTGAAAATAAAAATGGAAAAATAGGACAAAAAAAAGACAGAAAAAAAAAATAGGAGAAAAAAAACCCGAGAGAAGCAAAAGTCACTTTCGAAGGTTTAGTTACGGAAGCCCTACCCAACGGAATGTTCCGCGTTCGGCTAGAGAATGGGCTTGGACGTTTCTACACTTTTGTCCCATATTCGGTTTACTGGGTCAGTTCGGTTATACAAGTCCTTAAACCGAATTGACCAGATTTAATTCGGTTTTGCAGAACTGATGACCGAAATTCTAACTGAATTATCAGGTTCGGTCTATTCGGTGTCGGTCCTGGTTCTTTCGGTTCGGTTGTTCGGTCATCGGTTAATATGCCCACCCCTACTGGGAAGTATGGAACCAGTCTGAGTAACCGGTCATTAGCAGAAATTCACGGTTTCATTTAGGGCAATTTCGTCGGTCAACACAATAGAACCAACACAATCAAGTTCCAAAAATTTTAATCCAAAAAAGAGGTTTTCTCGATTTAAATCCAATTTGGTCATTTGCGCTAGCGCTGCACTGTAAAAGGCTATATAACTTGACTTATGTTTAATAGTTTTCCTGTACAAAACATTGAATCGAATGACGACTTCATGAGCTCTTTACTAATTTGTTATTAGATAAAAAATACTTTCAGGAGATCTGTACAGATTCAATGCCTGATATGTTGAAGAGAAAATCATTTCATGAGAGAAATATGCTTCCACAACAGTCAAGTTACCATTTCACCACTGCACGAAGCCAGCCAGAGAATTGGCACCCCTCAAAGAAGAAAGTAATAGTTCGACAGCCTTCATCACAGGCCGTTCAAATATCCAGAACAAATTCGGTACCTTCCTTTTGGTGCAAAATATGTAAGGTGGATTGTGTTACCGAATTCAATTTCGGCTCCCATATTAGAGGGAAAAAGCACCAAGCCAGGAAGCTGCAGATTCTTGGCAATAGGAACACTGGGAGACCTGGCAGTCAATTTGCAGGTAACATGAATCGTCGACCAAGTGAGAATGCAGTTTCTGAAAGCAGAAACGATGAACCAAATGTGGCTAGTAGCAGTATTGCTGGACCAAGTGAGAATGCAGTTTCTGAAAGCAGAAACGTTGAACCAAATGTGGCTAGTAGCAGTATTGCTGGACCAAGCAGTGTCATGTCCTCTGGAAGCAGACCTGGTGAAGCAGACCCGGCGAAGCAGACCCTGTTTTTTTGAAGCAGATCCTGAAGTATGAAACGAGGTAATCAGCTTCGTTAAGTACTATGGAATTCAGGGTCCAAGCAGTTCTGAAGGATATGGAAGCTGCAAAAGAGTAGAGAATCTGTCGTTTGATTCTCTTGGATCCTTGGAGGCGAGAGAGGCTGTCATCACATTTAACTCTGGTTAGGACATCCCTCACTGACAAGTCCCAGTAGAGGAGTTTGTGCACGAGAAGACATCTTGTGCAAATGCACAGGTTGAAGGCGAGCTGGCAATGGATGGGTGCCGCAGCTCTAGTTTCTCAGGGAGGGCAACTTTCTTCGTGGTTACCGTGTTCTATGCTTGTAACTGTTACTAACTCAAATGATTGATGAATTGGATTTTGAGTTTGATATCGGCGATGAATTTCCATGACCTGGAAAAGATGTCTGTTGTTCTCAAATCTGAAGTGTTAATATTACAAAGCTAATCTTTGTTATCCAATTTTTAGTGCGTACTTGTTATCCTGTACATATTCAATGGTCCACTGCATCTGCAGAGAATGCAACTACGTTATGCTCAGGATCATGTACAGCTGGACTAAACAAGACAACTTTGATCCCCAAAACCAACAAAACGAGAACGGTGCAGTAGCCCAATGGCTAGGTTAGCAGGGTTGAACCCAGCGTCCACAGTTCGACTCCTGGTGTGTATCGAATTTATCTGCTGTTCTCGCTAAGGATAAGGATAAGGAGGCCTAGAAAATTATAATACCACAAGAGCGCATGTTTTTTGTCCGCCGTCTCCGGCTGCGCTTCCGCGAAACCCAGCGACCAGCTCCGATTGTTTTCGGAATGAGCTCGAGAGCTAGCGCGGCAGGTGCGCCGTCGGCCGGCGAGATGGGCTCGCTGCACCCATATCTATCCGTCGCCTTAATCATGAGATCGCGCCGGCCCCTCCCGGAGATGCCAAAAGGGACCGCCGAACGCGGCAGCGAGATCGATCGGCCTGGCGCCGTCGCCGTCGGACATGAACCGATACATCATTTGGGTCCCGAGCGAGAACGGAACGCCAGCGAGGCCAGAAACGTTACTCTACTGGCGTCCTCCTCTCCTGGGTTCAGGCTCTGCGTACCTGCGTTTCAGCACAAGAATTTTTTGCGCATTGCAGTACACACACTCTCACTGTCTCACATCATCATTTGGGTCCCTGAATTGTAATTCGAAAAGAAAAAAAAACTGAATCTTGAACATCATGGATGGCTTGAGTTCAGTGGTGTGGAGCATGCGCATTAGTTCTTCCCAGAAGTAAGATCAATGTGGTGGTGTGGAACATGAGCTGCATACAACTAGATCTCCACTAACAAAGAAAGCCTTTAGATCCCTCCCTGCTACAGTCTAGCTAGTAGGTCAAGCGGTCCATCAACCACCCATTGGAACGTCAGAAGAACCCAGCGGCGAGCTTTTCATCCGAACTTTCTTAACTGAAAGACAAAGGAATCCATCGGGGATTTGGTGGGGAAAGGAAAGAACTGATCTCCAAGTGACCGATCATCCGTGGAAGGGGATGCTGCTGATCGGACCGAGGTAGGTCGAGTTTCGGGGGCATGGAGTTGGCTTCAAGGCTCTGTAAACCATGGTGGTGCTGCTGCTGCTCTCCTAGGTATCTCACCCTCAACTTTTTATCCAACCTTTTGTCGTTGTTGTTAAACCCTCTAGAGGGACCTGGACTGGCCAACCCACCATGCCACGAAGCAACTCTGTAACTCCAGCTCTGTTATAAAGAAACACTCTGGCCTGATAATTCCAAATGCTGGTACCATCTCTTCAATCTTCAAGAACACATGATTAAGGAACGCCTTTTCTCTCTTTTTTTTTTGCGAAAGGCCTTTTCTCTCTTTGGCTAGGTACCAATCATTAATAAAGCTAGTGAAGTAGACATGCTAGATTTGATCAAGCACTAGTCTGAAGTTCACCTGGTGGGCTAATAAGCTAGGCTTCTTTGCCTTGGCGCTTTTCCAAAAGATATGTCGGCCATGTACCAGGCTTGCTTCCCAGGACCAGGAACAGTGCCACAAAACCGATATGGAAACATTATAGAATAATCAAACGACACCATATGCAGAGAGGGCAACAACATGAAGTGCAGGGCAAGAGAAGCTAATTTTGACCCAATGCTACTACTAGTAGTATTTCCTTGGGTCAAAAGACATGGATTAATTGGTGTGTAAGCGATTTTTACAAGACCATAGCTAGCTAGCTCTATGCTCCAGATCACCACTTAAGCCTCCCTTTTTTTTAGGTGAGGTGTAACATCACTAATTTCACGAACATCAGATAAGTATACATATAGGTGCATATGTCTCAGGAATCTTTGTTACACATTACATTGAATCAGTAAAGTTTTCTGAAAGCGCTGCCGGATACCGAAAGGAAAGGAGAAAACGAAGCCAAAGTGAAAAGAAAAAAAAGAAACCTGAAGAACACGCTGGCTGAAGCGTTCGTCCCAACTAATAAAATAGCGCTGCTTTCTGCCCATCTGCCTGCTGACTGAATATGGGTCTGGATTAATCTCCGCCAGCGCTGCACTCCGTCGTGTTTCCACGTGCGAAATCCATGCGGAACGAAATTGACGATTCAGCACTGAAAGATCGTTCCACTACCGCATGCTCGGATGGGAGCAGCTGATCTGATGACAATATTTTATGGAGAGAGACCAGATCAAATGGCATTTGAGTTGAACAGATTTCAAAATTTCACAAGCTTTTGTGCTGAGCACACTTGCATGATGATTATGCTCTATGGTCAACAGTGATCATTGAGTGTGACCGAGAAGGAATGAGTGGAAGAACAGGATAGAGCTCTAAAACAGCATGATGGGTAAACTAAAAATTTCTGAAGCTTTTTGCTGCGAATACTAGAGAATCATTCTGCCAGTGTATTAAAATATGCACGCGCTTCTAGTGGCATGTCAAATCAGGTTGGTTGCCATCGTCTCCATTGATTTCGATCTTATTCAGACTCTGTGCTTCGAGCACGGCCGGGAAATCTCTCTGCAACCACGAGCTACTTCTTGTGAAGTGATTCAGCTCCGAATTGTAGCCGGGAGAGGGAGAGGTTCATGTGTCATAGGGCAACCAGTGCTCCTGATCGAGCTGGGGCAACCAGACCGTACCGCTGCACAACGGCGATCGACACCACGTCACCACCACATCAGCAATCATATCCCAACCTGAAGATTCCACGTCAAAGGACAGTACCAAGGATTAGCGATCAGATCAGGTCGTGCATCATATAGAATGTTAGAAGAGGCATGTCCATCGAGGCCGGCTGGCTAGCGGTGGTGGCTCGCTTCTGGAGGACGGCCGCAACAAACTCAACAAACGGACATATCGTCTGTATCTGGGTCACTGTGCTTCAGTACTTGATTACTAGTCGCACAAACAGTATTTTGTACATTAATAGTAGCAGTAGTATTTGTGAAGGGTGGCAAGAAATTAAGACGGCTCCACCACAAGGTACGAAGGGCGTGTCATTCTTGAAGCTACATTTCAATCCACTTTAAGTTGATTACTAATTCAATCCTTGGTCTTTCGCTAATGGTGTTTCTATTGGTAATGATAAGTTATATGAGTTATCGATGTCTCGACTAACTCTTAACATTGTTGTTTACACAATGTGGTTAGTATTAGGTTAATCTTAATATATTGGCTTTTATGAAAAAACTAAATTAAGTACCCATAAAAGCAACCAATGTTTGGTAGTACCTTGATGTAGTGAACTATATTATTTGGGATGCTCATAAAAAAATATACTTCTAGTACATTTCTTTTGATTATGAAAACTTTTACTATCATATCAAGAGGAAAAAACCCGAAAAAGGTTCAATCCTTGACGGATGTCTACGAAGATGCACATATCCCAAACACACGGAGTTCCAACGGGTGTGCCACGGAATGTCCAAAACAATGAGGAATAAAACAACACAACGAGTTCGTAAAAAAAGTATTTACGGTATCCTTTTGTGACAAAAAGGATACGTCTCTCTGATTTCTTTAAGCAACTTTAGAAGAATCACCTATGCAAAAATACAAAAGAAGGCTTTTAACTTTCAATAGGACTTATATGTGTAGTGCTAATGTTTTTATGAATGGTATAATCATTTTTTCTAAATTGATGAATGAATTATTTATTTCTCTTCGATCTTTCTAATTGTTGATTCTTCACTATTACTGACTAATGTGGGAGGTGCACACTTAAAATATGTCAAAGGAATTCCACTTTTTACAACATAGTTGTGCATTTGTGACACATTTTACCCCGTTTTATGAAAAAAGTCTTAGAATATTCCATCTATTTTTTAAACTCTCGTCTTACCCATTTGAATATTTTCCCGTCTTGTTAAATTGGAAGGCATGTTAGTCAATGTGGCGCGACAACTATGTGTGAAGCTCGAAGGGCACCATCAATAATCATATCCAACCTCCTCTTATCCATCAGTTTTATTCCTTGTTAGCCTACTGATATCCTGAAACCTAGATCATAACCTTAGTCCTTGTCGATGACACAAATCAAAGAAAGACGGTGCAACGTTTCTGAAATGGGGTAATCTGGAGGAATATCCACTAAATGGGGTAATTGGTGTCACAAATTCACAATTGAGACGGGGAAAATCAAAATCAATAAAAAATGTAATTATATATAGTTCTAGTATTCTAGACTTAGGTCCGCCGGGCGGAGCTAGCTCCCGACCGACTGTCTCCTTAGCTCTTTGATCCCACTTAAATAAATCTGAGATTTCAACGGTCTCACCACTGCAACATAAAAACCTCACACACATCGTTGAAACATGATACAATATCACCGCAAATGCTTCACTTACCGTATGTATGAAAATACAAAAATGTCTCCACATTTAAAACACATCATGTATTTTCTCTTTTAAGTGAAAAAAGTCTTGTTTTACCCAAGCATGTCGAGAAAAATCATTCCATGTACGCAACATAGAAGCCAACAGTTGCAATAAAGTATAAACAAGTTGTAGCATGTGCACAACATATGCACTAAATCAAGTATGAGCTTCTAACATTCCAAAACAACCAAAAGGAACATCCAAAAATAACAAAATCACTAATATTTTGTCCATCTTGGTTTGTTAATCGCGCCGCATCAGGCTTGCCGATGATGAATCCGGCTCACCAAAGCTCCGTCGTCAATGGATCTTGTGAGAGTGGAATCGTTCCGCTTGTCCATGCCATATACAGTACCTTGATCTACGGCTGGTGTGGAGGGCTTCGGCTCTGAGCACAAACTCTAGAGTTCAAACACTATAGATACTGCGCAGATAAATTGGCATTGTATTAAACAATGTTGTTCTTGCCATCATGATGC
This sequence comes from Poa pratensis, assembly GCA_947311845.1. Taxonomy (NCBI): domain Eukaryota; kingdom Viridiplantae; phylum Streptophyta; class Magnoliopsida; order Poales; family Poaceae; genus Poa; species Poa pratensis. The sequence goes on from CAMZMU010000066.1 coordinate 15,029,056, forward strand.
ATATTTGGTTTTTAGATGCAAATTCGCTTGTGCAGCTTTATTTATAATTCTGGTTGCATCAAATTTGTATCAATGACAGTCTGTTGCAAATATGTTTGACAATTAGCTAAGGGGGATCTCACAAAAAATTTAGAAGCCATTTTTTTAGAGTGGCGGCCTTATGTTGGGCATTGTAGTTTTATAGGAATGACATTGTGTTTGATTAAAACAGATCTCATTCGTGCACAATTTGGCCTTGTTCCTATTGCCATTTGCAGCGACAGAGTAGAATGAGCTCATCATGATGGAATGTATCTAGGTGGAGTGCGGGGCCAAGGATTGTAGGAGGCCAGGAGCAGAGGAGTGGGCGTGCAGGTGAAGACCAAATATCGATTTATCAGACGGTCGGGTGGAATCATTTACCACAAATTATTGGCGCAATCTGGCTAAAGAATCTGCAAGTGATTTTAAGAAAGAAAATTGCACATGATGTCGTCACTCCCCATAGAGAGCGGCCGCGCAACCATTGGGTCATTGCGAAAATATTACTACACACTGCCTGAGCTCCCTTCGATGATTCGATGAGCAGAGTGGCGCGCTAGCGGCGAGCCAAACCAAGCTCGCGGAATGGAACTGGACGCGTGGCCCGGCCTGAATTCGTTGCACCCGTCCTTTCATGCGTCAGTACTCTCCTTGCTCACCGTCCCCAACCACCGCCTATTGGCCGCCGCAGCAGCGCACACTGCAGCCTCCCTCGCAATCTTGCCGATCACTCCGGTCGAGCACCACGCCGCGTCCACCCACCCGCCGAGAGTGGGCGCGCGCCACCACACCCGGCCCTATATATCCCGCGCATGCAACGCCGTCTCCGCTTAGGCCGCAGCTCCTCCATCGACAAAACTCGATCGTCGCCGCCGCCCTCCCCCACACGCGGAGAGACAGACGGACACGGTACGGTACACCTGACGACAACGCCATAGCTTGCTCCGTTGCCAGATCACCATGAAGACCGGCGAGGCGGTCAAGTCACCGGTGTTCGGGCTGCGGGCGGCGGCTATCGTCAAGCTCAACGCCGCCTTCCTCGCCTTCTTCTTCCTCCTCTACATGGCCCTCCTCCTCCACCCCAACTACTCCCACTTCCTCGACCGCGGCGCCGCATCCCTCGTCCGCTGCACCTTCCGCGACTCATGCCCCACGTCCACCCAGCACCTCACACGGAAGGTAAGGTACGTCAGTCCCGCCCACCGGCGCCACCGGTGGTGTACGATCCGGTGCCATCCGGCATTAATTCTGTCCGGCCGCGACACCGGCGATTAACACATTCGTGGGTGCGTGCATGCAGCCGGGTGGAAGGCTAGTGGCGACAGCGAACAAGGTGGCGGTGACGTCAACGGAGAGGATCGTGAACGCGGAGCGCGCGCCGATCATGTTCGACGAGCTCCGCGGCCGGCTGCGGATGGGCCTGGTGAACATCGGCCGCGACGAGCTGCTCCCCCTGGGCGTCGAGGGCGACGCGGTGTCCGTTGACTTCGACCGTGTCTCCGACACGTTCCGGTGGTCGGACCTGTTCCCGGAGTGGATCGACGAGGAGGAGGAGGACAGGGTGCCGTCCTGCCCGGAGATCCCCATGCCGGACTTCTCCCGCTACGACGGCAAGGTGGACGTGGTGGTGGCGGCCGTGCCGTGCAACCGGACGGCCAAGGCGTGGAACCGCGACGTGTCGAGGCTGCAGGCGCACCTGGTGGCGGCACAGACGGCGGCGCGGAAGGGCCGGCGCGACGACCGCGGCAGGGTGCGCGTGGTGCTGCGGAGCGAGTGCGAGCCGATGATGGACCTGTTCCGGTGCGAGGAGGCGGCGGGGAGGGAGGGCGACTGGTGGATGTACAACGTCGACGTGCCGCGGCTGGAAGAGAAGCTCCGGCTGCCCGTCGGCTCCTGCAACCTCGCCATGCCGCTCTGGGGTCCAACAGGTACGTGGCGGTTCGATCAATCTCGGGGCTATCTTGGGTTCTTTCTTGGATAAATAAAGTGCGCGTAATTTGCTTTGTCGATCGTGTCGGTCTTGTTGCAGTTGCACCGCACACATTTGCATGTAATGTAAGTCAAGCGTGTTGTTGCACCCAAGCTAACCAACAGCCAGTAGTAGCATCGACCAAAGATAGATATGGTGACGGCTTGCGGGTTGACATACTCACTCAATCCTCGAATAAGTGGACATATAGAAATTTCAAGACAAATTATGGAATGGATTAAAAAATGCATTGGGAATGTGCAAACAATCATCTCTCTCCTCCTTAACTCCCCCTCCTCCAATGAGCTAAGTGCTTGTAGAAAATGAGTATACCATGCATTAGACATTATTGGCCTTGATTCCCGTGTAATGAGAGAACAACATATTTTTCCAATTCAAAGTGCATTGGGAATCTAGATGTATACTCTTTTATGGAAAAATTTCAAATCTAAACGTCCACTTATTTGAGGACGGAGGGAGTATGGTACTTCTAGAATCAAAAGAAAACTGAGAAAGGAGACATACATATGCAAACAAAAACAAAAGGCTCACAAAGAAAAGGTTTGCTGATTTTGAGTCGTCAAAAATTTCTTAAATTGAAGTTGCACTTCTCTTAATTGATTAAGACTCAAAAATATTGAGCCGGTATTTTTTTTTGAAACAAAGCCGACTCAGAATTTCATAGTATCATAATTTCACAGTAGTATTTTACTGCACTTCTGCTAGTTCTCATTTCATGAATTTGTTATAAATCTCATGCACCTAAAACTCCAAATTCAAAGTGGAGTATTAGAGAGAGAGAGAGAGAGAGATGAAAATGGTTAGGTGTTGATCCAAAGGCTTAAAAAGGTTGCTGAGATATAACAATTTCTAGGCAATTTATGATTAAACAATCCCATTTTGTAGATACCTCAATGTATGAAACAATACTATAGAGTATAGAGAAGTATTCCCCGGAGAAAAAGAAAATATTAGAACATCAGCATCTGATTCCTGTCCTGTACTACTGTTTCGGGCGTCTGATCAGCTGTGCTATAAAGACATAACACGCCACCTAATGAAATTGAAGCGACAAATACAGCGCATAATCATTTCCGCGCACCCTCTTTTTCGCCCTTCGAAAATGTGGTATGTGATCACTATGGACCATTTAATTGACGGGGCATATGTGTAGGACAAGCCTAGGTATTCGGTCGGGGAATCGCTGCCAAAGGTCACGAGTTAATCATGCATCGATTCTCATCATCACTTAGCTTTCCTTAGCGCTGGCTAAACAATGCTCGGTAGCCCCCATTATCAACTAACTTAAGAATCTGATCCAGGCGAGAGACCACCAGTTCATCGAGGTTAAGCTAGCTTGGATGAAAGCTTCGATCCGAAACATCCGGTCACTTTTCCAAGTACATTCTTGGCAACAATTTATCCTAATTCCTAAGTACACGATCTGTGTCTGAATAATCACAGAGAGTCAGAGACAGAGAGTGTACAACCAACAGTACCCTGTTTTTTGGCAACCACATGGCGTACATATGTCTGCAACCGTTGATTTGTCTGCAAGTGCCATACGATTTCGACATTGTACTCCTATATGCTAACAAAAAGCTGGAGTAGCATTAATCGGGAAGAAGGCATCCCATCGGAATGGAAACTTCTGTTGGTAATCATGGACCTATCAGTGTCACTGTCACCACGTACTGTTACCCAAAAGCAATCTGTCCTCGCAACAAGCAGGTAGATAGATCTAGGTAGGCGTGGCTCGCCCGTTCCAAGTTCTTCCCAACTGATCAGTTCCCTGTTCCTGTCTCAAGAGAAGTTCCTTAGCGAACCTGATAACTTGCACTTACTTAAGATCGAAATGAAGCTTGAATAATGACCTGGCAGAGGGTGAGGCCTCTATACCTAACGATTATGGTTGCAAGTCTCTCCATCGATCTGATCCATCGGTCGAGGCGAGCACTGTGATGCTGTGTAGATACATTGATCGATCGACACGATGGATTGAGCTTTGATTCGGTTGGTGTGACCGGGTAGCTTAAACCAGCTAGCTAGCTTGTGCATGCACCAAAATAATACTTGCATTGCATGCTACTACATTCTAGCCGCAGGGTGGACTGGATGGCCAGTAGTCAATCCGCACCAACCGTACGCAAAGTAGCTTGTTTTTGGCTTTGTTAATCCGATACCTTTTTGTCATTGTTGGTTTTGACTGCTGACAGCAAATGTAGTTTGTTTCAAGCTAGGTTTTGGTTGACAGATGCATGAGGTAGAAATTGCATATGTGCGTGTCCATCTCCGTAGTAGGAGAATATAAAAATTTAGTCTCACGAGTCACAAGTATCAAAGCTCCAGATTTTTATTTCCTTACCAACACTGAGGATGGCTTTAACAATGATGTACCGACAACTTCTAGCCCGCGGAAGCCTAGTCGGTGTGAAAATTACCCAAAATAAGAAATTTGGGGAAAATATAATTTTAAAACTTTTAAAGCAGAAGGAATAGAATGGGAAACATATTTTTTTGGAAGTATAGGAAAGTCTTATATTTATTAAAAAACGGTTTGCTAACTGAAAATTTACAATAAAAAGTTGGGAAGGCAAAGTAAAATATCATAGGAATAAAAGTAATTTGAGAAAATTACAAACATTCCAGAAAATTTATAAATACTATCGAATTTACATCTACTTAAAGAAAATATGGAATTCATGTTTTCCATTGATTTTACTAGTTTCATGTTTTACTACAAAAAAAAAATCTTAGGGCCTGTTTGGTAGCTACGTATTTTTGAAGTATATTGATAATACTTCAGTTTTCTAAAATACTGAAGTATTGAATACTTTAATGCGTTTGGGTCCAACGAATATTGTGGTTTATGTACTTCAATATTTCAAGAAACTGCACTGATTTTGAAGTATGGAAAAAAGTATTCGTTGCCCAGGCATGTAAATACTACAATTTTAAAATACTTTTGTTTTAGAAAAAAATTGTTGCCAAACTAGGCCTGTTGGTATAGTTTTGTACTAGTATTCTTAAAATCTTAGTTAATTTATCGGTATGTTCATATTTTATCTAGTTTGTAATTTCCTGATTACTTTTGGATTTTGCTAGAAAAAAACTGAAGATGTTTTTTTCTTTTCTTTTGTGCTAAACTGAGTGGCCACATGTGCCAGACTGTCACTAGTCTTTTAGGGCTAGACGATTTTGGTACTCGCAGTGGCCGATGATTTTTGGAATGAAAATTAAGGGACCAAACTTTTTTTTTTTTGAGAACACAGTACAACACAGACGCTCACAAATACGCACGTACACTCACCCCTATGAACGCACACACACGCACACCCTAGTACCCTACCCCTATGAGCACCTTTGAAGGACTGAGCCGGCAAATCTTGAGATTGACGAAGTCAGCACAGACGCCTCGCTGTTGACCTTTGACAGTAGTTGAGGGACCAAAGTATATGTTTTTGTACAACAAAATGGAGATTCTAAATTTGAGAGCATATGTCATTTGCGCTGTCACGTTGAGTAAACTGACTAACAAGCATTTTCGAACGCAGGCATTCACGAGGTGTTCAACGCGTCGGACCTGACGGCGGTGGACGCCGGCAGCAGCAACCCGCGGCGGGAGGCGTACGCCACTGTGCTGCACTCGTCGGACAAGTACCTGTGCGGCGCCATCGTGCTGGCGCAGAGCATCCGGCGGTCGGGCTCGACCCGGGACATGGTCCTCCTCCACGACCACACCGTAACCAAGCCGGCCCTCCGCGCCCTGGCAGCCGCCGGCTGGATCCCGCGCAGGATCCGGCGCATTCGCAACCCTCGCGCGGAGCGGGGCTCGTACAACGAGTACAACTACAGCAAGTTCCGGCTGTGGCAGCTGACGGAGTACGCGCGCGTGGTGTTCGTGGACGCCGACATCCTCGTCCTCCGCTCCCTGGACGCGCTCTTCCGGTTCCCGCAGCTCTCGGCGGTGGGCAACGACGGGTCCCTGTTCAACTCCGGGATCATGGTGATCGAGCCGTCGCGGTGCACGTTCGACGCGCTGGTCCGCGGGCGCCGCACCATCCGCTCGTACAACGGCGGCGACCAGGGGTTCCTCAACGAGGTCTTCGTGTGGTGGCACCGGCTGCCGCGCCGGGTGAACTACCTCAAGAACTTCTGGGCCAACACGACCGGGGAGCGCGCGCTCAAGGAGCGGCTGTTCGCGGCGGAGCCGGCGGAGGTGTGGTCGATCCACTACCTGGGGCTCAAGCCGTGGAGGTGCTACCGGGACTACGACTGCAACTGGAACATCGGAGACCAGCGGGTGTACGCCAGCGATGAGGCGCACCGGCGGTGGTGGCAGGTATACGACCAGATGGGGGAGGTGATGCGGGGGCCGTGCGCGCTCACGGAGCGGAGGAAGGTCGAGATCGCATGGGAGAGGCACGTCGCCGAGGAGATCGGGTACGCCGACCAGCACTGGAAGATCAACATCACCGACCCCAGGAAGTGGGACTAGCACACGACCGATCGACCGATCACCGATGGATGGATGGATGCACACGAGGCCTACATTAATTTTGGCCGCGGCGGCCGGCCGGCCGGAGCGGCAGCAGCTGAGCGAGCTCGCCGCATTTTGGTTCTCGGTTTCTCATTTTCTTTTGTCCATATATAGTACGTACGTAATACATACATAATAAGCATGGAGCCATTGCACAAACTTAATTTGGTTGAATTAATAAAAAAAATTCGAGATTGACGGGGGGAATAAATCCCCACCGCTTGTTTCATTCATCGAAAGAGCCTGGCGGGATATATTCTTACAACAGAATAGCAATTGTACAGGGGGATATAGGGGATGAAAAAACAAAGAAAATACATGAAAAAATACAACTAGAAGAGGGAACAGCAAGAGCCACCAAGAGACACAAGAGGTGGGGGGTGTAGTCGAGGGATCACAATGCCAAGACTCTGCAATCATTGCCTCACGCACCGCACCGGCATGCGACTCGAACCCCAGGCACAACTCAGGAGCACCACCATCATCATCGGAGTGTCAAGCCTAGCACCTGGAACTAACCTAGATAGGAAGCTCCGCCATGGAGATCGAAACGAAAGCAGGTGGGGGAGACATACATTATGTCGTCAATGAGCAAAGGTGAGCCGAGACGCCACCAAAAGCACGAAGCTCCCACACCTCAACAGCAACCATTGGAGGGTCTTGGGCAAGCCCGCGAAGGCCGGCCAAGGAGAGAAAACACCGCCGTCGGCCCCAAGGTGGCCGCACCAACACCACCAAACGCAGCACCAACAACCACACGCAGCAACAACAGCCATCTACAACAGTAGGTGCTAGAGCTCTATGACGGCACCTCCAGTGAGGAAAACGACGACCAAAAGCCACCGCTGCCGCCGGCATCGACAGAGTCGATGCGGGGTTTTCACCCAGAGCAGAGCACAACTACGGAAGGTGACAGACGGTCACCACCAGCGACCGCCGCAGCCAACCACACCTCGTGGAGACCACCAGCGGCCAGAACATCAGCACAAGCACCAGAACCTCCAGAGCCACCGGACGCAGCGCCAGCCACCGCACCCTGCCGAGCACCATGCTGACAGAGACAGTGGGGCGCTGCCCGAGGCCAGAAACACCATGGTTCTGGGCAGCAGCCCTGCAGCAAACGCCGTCGTGCCCCACGCACGCCACCGCGCGGCTGCCATGGGCGGATCCGGGAGCACGAAGCGCTGAAGAAGATGGGACGCCCGCCGGCGTCCAGGACGCCCAGCGGGCCACGTGCAGCAAGGGGTGGCCGCGCCGCCACGGGAGCCACCGAGAAGAGGCGGCCGCCGCGACACCGGTGAAGGCCGCGCCGCCACGGGGAGCGCCCGAGAGGAGGCTGCCACGACACGCAAGAGAGCCCAGGCGGAAGCAGTCCACCGCGCGGGCGAGCCCGCCGGCATCGTCCGGCCACGACGTGGGGAGGGGTGGACGCGCAGCGGAGAGCGAGGACCGACGCGCGCGCGACGGGGGCGTCGCGGAGCCGTCGGACCGCCGCCGCCGGCGAGGGGCCCCCGAGCCAGGCGGCCTTCCTCCATACCGCAGGCTGGGAGCCGGGGAAGCGCAGATCCCCGCCGCCCCCTTCACCGACGCTGCACGGCCGACTCCGGCAGCCGCCTCGGGGGGCGACGAGGCGAGGGAGGTGGCGGCGGGTGGGTGGCGGCGGCTAGGTTAGGGTTTCGCCCCTCGCTCGCCCAGAGGAGGCGACGCGAGGGGGGTAGGATTCATAACCTAAGTCACTGTTGTTCAGTCGATGGTTGAATTAATAATGAGTAGAAACATTCAGTTGAGCCTCCGACCCAAATTGTTCATGTCACGCGCACGCATGCCTCTCGACTTGCGGTGTTGTGAGAACCAACGTGTGGTTAGATGGTTATAATGTTGGTTGTACCCCCATCCTATCAGAGTTCAAACTCAAGATTTGACACGGATGTTTTTCATCTAGACGGAATTTTCTTTAGGAGAGGCGACGACATCGAGACGCCCGTGGCCGGCGACTTCGTCAATCTTAACACCTGATTCGTGAGCTCAGTCTCTCGGAGATGCTCTTAACCTCATATGGGTAGGGTATGCGTGTGTATGTTCATACGGTGATTGTAGATGTGTATTTATAAGTGTCTGTGTCTGTATTGTGTTTCACAAAAAAAAAGACTTGTGGATTTGCAAATTGATTTTTTTATTAAGGCTTTGCAAATGATGACACATACGGTACAGTCATAACCAGCAGCGGAGACAAGGCGTGACAGCCTGCGCGCGGCCCAGCGTGGAAATTTTTTCCTTAATAATTTTGGCGATTTCAAGATATGGTCTATGACTCTAAGTAACTAGATGATACTTTACGAGTTGGTGCTGGAATTCGTAGAATGTTTTGCCGTTTAACTTAGTATAATGTGACCGTATTATGTGGTTCCATGATCGAATATTTCGTAAATTTAATGTCGTCTCGAACCCTCGACAGTGAGAATTTGACTCAATATTAGAGCGACCCGTCGATTTTTATCCTGCGGTTGAATTTACCCGGCGTTGATTACTTTTGAAAATTTAGGGCCACAACCACAGCGAGCATTTGGTGCTCCGTCGATGGTTTATGCCTCGACCAATTTACCTTCTCTTTTTTATATGGCAAGAAACAATTTTCTACTACCTCCGATCCATATTAATGGCCTCAACTTTATCTAGATACGGATGTATCTAGTTAAGTGTTTAGACTAGATGCATCCGTATCTAGACAATGTTGAGACCATTAATATGGATCGGAGGGAGTATATGATTAATTTAATTATTTTGCCGTCTCGCATAATTCTCATTTGTATATATATTTTGGGACGAAATTGGTGTCAGCAGATGGCCCCCATGTTTGGATGTGAAGTGAATGTGACCAACTGACTATCCTATTTCGGATCTCGAGCATGAAAAAATATTTACACATTTTTCTTTTATTATTATGTGCAGTATTTTTTTTACACGTATCCATGATGCACGTAACGCTTCGTTCTTTCCTCTCCTCCTCGCGAGAGCAGGCGGCGGCCAAAGTCCTCCCGATCTCCACCTGGCCGGGGCGTTGGTCATGCTCCCCTCTCCCTCTGCCGCCGCTCCGGCGGCAAGCGGAGGGAGGGTGACCTATTTCCTCCTCTGGCCTAGTAGTTAGGGTTAGGTTTTGTCTCCTATGGTGCACCGTTGAGGTGGTGGGCCCGGGCAAATAAATTTGCCTCAACTCCACTCTCGCACTGGCGTTGTCCTTTATGACGGTGTCTCGAAGTTGGTGGCATCGTGTGCTTGCCGATCTTTCAGATAAGTGGCTTTAGGGTTCATGGATCGTGTCGGCGAGGCGGCGGCGACGATTCCATCAGATGGGTTTTCCTCCTTCTCTGTCCCCGTTGTTGGGCGTTGTCTCCGGCGCCATGGTGGAGCAGAGAGGATTTTTCCAAAAGTACGTGCAGACTGTCGCCGTCTGCACTGGTGATAGCTGGAAGATGGTGCACCTTGTGCTGGTTTCGTGAGGCTGACGGTTCTGGCTCCCTAAGCCGATGTCGTCGTGCGGGGGTGCCAGTTCTGAATTTCGATGGCGTGTCCGGGATCGTGCTGCCTCGGTCTGATTCTTTCAACGGCAATGGTTTGTCCTATGGCAAACTATTTTGGAGATCCAAAAATCAACTGATCAGCGATGGAGCTGCGTCGAGCTCGGTTGAAGAGGTGATCTGTTTATATTCTCTTTGGTGGCTGGTACGGTGGTGGCGAATGAGAGAGATAGGCGTTGATTTGTAACATAGGTTTATCCTATTTTTTTAGCTGTGTAAGGTCGGTATTTACGTGACTTATAATTTGATTTTTATTTTATAAATGAGACACATATACTAACAATATAAAAGACGTGCCGATCCGCGGCCTCGCAGCGCTCGTGCACTGTAGCTAGATACAGTGGTAGCTAGCTACAGAGTGCACTGTAGCTAGCTACAGTGTTGAGCAGTGCTTTGATCTGCACCGTGTACTGACGATCGAACGGCCCCAGCAGCATCTCCGAACCAAATTGCAAAGAAGCCCCTCACAAATCCAGCGTCTGCTCCGCGGTCCACGATTTTACGAGTACGTGGATCTAACTGCAAATTGCGGAAAACTAAGGGGCCTTTGAGCAAAACCGTCCGCAGATCCCCCCTCCTCCTGCGCGAGCCGGAGTTTGCCGCCGGCCGCCGCGCTCGATGCCGCCGCTCCGGTCCTCCCCGTCCAGATCGACGGACACGCCGGGCTCCGTCGTCCTCGCCTCCACCTCCTCGCCGAGTTTCGCGTCCCGAAACGCCGCGGCTTCGCCAGAATCGACGCCGACGCGCTCGCAGCCCGCCGCCGCGTCCACACGCCGTAGCCGCCACCCCGAGTTGCCCGCGTCCAGTGCGCCCGCCCGCGCGTCCTGGGTCGCCGTCATTCGACGCCGGCGTCTGCGTCGCCGCCGCGGCAGCTCCGCCCGTGGGTGACGTCATTGTGACGTCCCAACAGGCCTGGGCTGGGCAGTGGGCCGTCTGCTGGGCCGGCCCGCTTGCTCTACGCCTGCGTCGGCCTTCTCAATTTTTTTCTTTGTTCTTCTTTTCCTGTTTTCCTATTTTCCAAAACTTTCAACACTTTTCAAATACAGCTCCAAATGAACTCAGACCAATTTCTAAAAAAATGTAAAAAACAAAATAGCCATTTGAAATGCTTTGGGACCTTTTCCACACTATTTCAAATCTTATTTTCCAACTGAAAAAAAATTGAATCAAAATACAAAGTTCAGAAAAGATCATAATTCAAAAAAATAAATTTAAAACACTTCACAACTTATTCCATCATTTCAAACGGATTAATTCCATCAAACTACAAAATTAAAAAAAACATGATTCAAACAATTTAAAACACTTTACACCTTATTACCTCATTTCAAACAGATTAATATTCCGCGATAATTTAACTAGACTGCCACCAATTATGCATACAAATGTTATTTCGACATAACTGTAATATATTTCCTCTTATTATGGTGCTACATAATAAAATTATGACAAGACGGAACCATATTTGACCATTTCAATTTAGCTAATTTATTTGGAAGTAATATAACTTAGATTCCTCTAATTCTGTAGTTGCACTTAAAATAAAAATGTTTGATTACATGAATATTTGGACAAAATGCAGATTCATTTCATCAAATTATAGATTGAGTTCAAATTGAACACAATTTAAATAATGTTTTACTACATGCACATTTTGCCGTAAATATGTAATTTAGATCCTCGCAAACATAACCATGATATATTTCCTCTAAATACGGTGGTAAATAACGAAATTATGGCAAAATGGAACTACATTTCATCGTTTCAGTTTACCTAACATATTTAGATGAAATATAACTTAAATCTATCTAATTATGTACTTACATTTAACAAAAAAAGCTTGAATAGATGAATATTCAGAAAAAAATGCAAATTCATTCCCTCTATTTACAGATTGATTTCAAATTGAATTTCAGCTAACTACATTATACAAATTATAACTATCGCCTTTCCTTACAATGTATGTAACGCAACTAATAAAAAAATACACAAATTATTAGTACAATATATTCTCAGCAATGGCGCGGCGTGCCGTCGCGCCAAATTTAACTAGTTAACAACAACAACAAAAAAAGATACGGATCACCGGCCAGCCGTCAAATTTTAAAGCCCGGAGTATCACCGGCCAGCCGTCAAATTTTAAAACTGTTGAGGCTTCGGCGTGGATAGTAACCGAGCTCCCAAAAAATATGTCAACGAACTAATATATGGTCGTTATTAGTATCCCACGGCTCAGCTAACAGATATTCCACATCTTATCCCGTCCTTTCCTTTGCTTCCATATTCTTTCTTTTCTCGACTCTTCTCCGAGACGACGTTCCTGTATGTAAACAAGTACTACCTCCGATCCATATTAGTGGGCACAACTTTGTCTAGATACACATGTATCTAGTCTAAATACTTAACTAGATACATATGAATTTAGACAAAACTATGCCCTCTAATATGGATCGGAGGAGTACCAATTCTTCGAGAGTCATTGTTCCCATCACTTGACCATTGAGCACGTATGCTATCAGGCACTTGATGATCTTCTTTCTTTTGCTCCAGATCTTTAGCGTGCTAATTTTCTTATCCAGTTTTTTTTCTCCAGAAGATATCAGTTTTTTTTAGCACGATCTGGAAATCAAGTGCAGCTCGGATCTTGGTTTCCTGGACTGGTGAGTTTGCATGGCCGCCCGAGTAGTCATACGCCTCACGCGCATTATTTGCATATTTTGATTTGATTTTGTTTTGTCTGCCCCCTTTCTTTGTGCAGGAGGGCTTAATCAAGATCTGATATATCAGATTGATCTTTACCTATTATACGTACGGCCGCTCTTCCCCAAGGTATATACATCCTGACTGGTCCTCTCCTTTTTTTTTTGTTATTAGGAGGTAGGGTATGGTATACATGCAAAGCGACGTACAACACCACGAGATGCAATTTTCCATTAAGATATGAGGATGGTACATATCTTCTCTTAACGTATATGTGATCAAGCATACTAGTCAGGCTTTAACTATTTTGGTTTCATGGTTGGCGTGCCGGTAAGTTTTATAATAACTTGGTCCGTCGTACAACCATGGAAACTTATGCCCAATGGCGCAAAGAAATTCGTGTCCACGTCATAGATACAGATCGAATAAAATTTAAAGTGCGTGAATGTAAATGAGAAAAATATCAAGTATTGCGGGTACTTTATTTTCAGAACTCTTACATCTACATAAAACAATTGTTAATTACATCTCTGAAGAGAAAATCACTGATTAAGAATTCTAACTTTCTAATACAAAGGATTACAACACATATGACAACTAGAAAAGATAAAATAAAACTAAGAAGTCCTCCTTACTGTAGTCGACGCCGACATGCTTGGGAAGCATTTAATCCTCTTCAAATTATCATATGACTTGATATCATTTATTTATTTTAGCATATATTTCATTTTTTTTTTACTTGCACTAGTATTAGCAGTACAAGGAGTGGACATGCATCCAATACTTAGTTTATTTAGTTGGCTTATAAGACATGGATTTTGATCATAAAGTATAGTGTTTGATTATTTGTGAGGTTGCTTCATTTTAGTTAGCCGACTAAAGAGCATCCAGAATGATGCATGCAATTTTGGTCATAGGCCATGCATGAAGATTTCTCTACATGCATGCAACGACAACGACATTCACTTATCTTTATATATTTCTTTTAGTACTAATGGATGTAGTACTAGCTAGCCTTAGAAGAAAGACAAAAATTTGAGTTGTTTACATACCACCGGGTATGCGTATTTGATTTTAATATATTTCAACATGAGAGTATCCCTCACATGCAAGTTAATTGATTATCTTAGATTAACCTAGCGTGCACTATTGTTTGATTTGGCTGGGCATAGTTTAACCCTACATTTTTCACATGAGAGTTTTGTTGAGTTTGACTCCTCTTGTATTACTACTAACATCGCGTAGCAATGCCTGCGAGAAAGGTAACCAAGATGAAGGCTTGTCTTGTTCATGTTTGTATTACCTCTAGCGTCGCATAAAATGCCCGTAGCATAACCAAACAAGTATTTCATATGATTTAGGATAGCACTATGACAATTTTCTACTCACTTTGGTTTGTATCCTATTTAAGGACCAAACTAAGAATGATAGCTTGTTTCGCTCCAACTTGGTCTATCCGTTTTTTGAGGACTGATCCAAGAAAAATTTATACACACTTTGTACTTAGTCTATTCTCTTGATTTGTATCCGCATATAGGGACCTAACCAAGGAACGAGGCTAATGCACACGTTTCGTCCTGGTTTGTATCGCTAAGGGAACCGAATCAGAGAGACGTACAATATCAACAACATAATATATTCGTACTATTAGTTTGTACCATGATGGCCTAATCAAGATGAAAAATTAGATAAGATGAAACAAGCTTCTTGATGTGTACCACAATGGTCGAACCACGGGCAAACACATGCAGATTTGACTCGTCATCCTCGTGGCTAGAACTCGAGGTCTACTCTAAGTGATTATTCTTTTCATCCACTCACAACATTTCCCAAACACCATCAAAAAGCTTACACCCTAGGAACTAGGATCTATAGTCAAAGAGGGTCTCGGTTGGGACGGTCATACTGTCAAATATTATCCTTCTATCAAAGTTTATGTAGAATGGGGAGTTTGTATCCTAAATCATCATTCATTTCATTTGAAAGTAGAAGGGGAGGATACAAACTACATATATGTGACCATTTATTGTTATCTCGGTAATATGAAGTTTTTGATTCGTTGCTAAGATCATCACTATTGGAAGTACGCTATCCAGAGACCAATACTTTTTTGTTTTTGCAACTGGTGAACCACCGTGAACCTGCTTGACATGTTTCTAATGCCATGCCTTTTTTTAGATGGAGATCCATACAGGAATATGTTCCTCGGTAGATGACCTATAACCTTCCAAACTTATGTTTCCAGATTTCTTATTAAACCTTTTAGAAAAATTCTATCATCTCAATCATGAAAATGGAAGTGTAACTTTTAGGTTTGGCGTGACCATTTCCACAATCAGCAATAACACACTTCGTTTTTTACCTCCCTTCGGGAACAACACATGTACGTTGCAGATTTTATCGCCCTTTGGCTTTGCTGTTACGTGGTTGTTGTTGGGGCCTTACATTCGCCCCGGTGTTCTTATTATGGCCTCTTGGATCGTTTCAGGTTGCAAGATATCTGGATCCTTCATCACTTTGTTCATTATACTATTCTATCCGGATAGTTAGCACCCATCTGGTCGGTACATATTATGAAAAGAGAGTTTGGCCAGTTCATAAGATGGACCGACGGGATGGTAGCTAATCCTCCAAAGAGAATAGTATAATGAACAAAGTGATTAAGTATTCAGACACTTGCGATCTGAAACGGCCAAGAGGCCATAAGAACAACACCGAAGTGAATGTAAGGTCCCCCAATAACAACCACGTAACAGCAAAGCCAAAGGGCGATAAAAGCTGCAACGTACATGTGTTGTTCTCGAAGAGAGCTAAAAGATTAAGTGTGTTCTCGTTTGTTGTGGAAATGATCACACCAAACTTGAAAAGTTACACTCCCATTTTCGATAGAATTTGTAGAAAAATCTTAATAAGAAATCTGGGAATGGAAGGTTCAAGGTCATATACCAAGGGAACATATTACTTGTATGGATCTCCATATAAAGGAAGGTCTGACATTAGAACCATGTCAAGGAGGGTCACAGTGCGTTCACCAATTGCAAAAAGAAAAGTATTGGTCTCTGGATCCCATCTTTCCAGTAGTGATGATGTTGGCAACGAATCAGAAACTCTATTCACCGAGGAAGCAAGAAATGGTCCCATATATGTAGTTTGTGTTCTCCTTTCTCCTTTCAAACACAATGTATGATGATTTAGGATACGAACTCCCCATTTTACATAACCTTTGATACATGGAACATATCCAATTGTATGACCGCCGTCCCAACTGCTAGAACTCAAGTTCTAACCAAGAGGATGACGAGTCAAATCTGCATGTGTTTGAACCTCTTTTCTGATCGCTGGGTTGACCTGTTTATTGGTATCAGGATCATATAAATGTTGCTCGGCTAATTGACAAATCGATAACTCATTCGAAGGAACAGACACCTTCGCAAACTTGAATACAACAGATGCAAGCTGCAAATGAGTCACGGACATAAATGGATGATGCCATGGTGATGAGTCCGGACTAGTCGATCGTGTGCACGCCGTCGATCAGCGCCGCCGCGGTGTCACTAGCAGATATACCTATGTACCACCGGCGTCGCCGTTCTCCTCGCGACACGCCGTGGATCGGACACGAGACACTGAACACCTCCGAGTTGACCTCTTCAACCTTACTATATTTGAACAGCGACCATGCATTGACCAAGAACAACCGTTCGTCTCCGTCCCGGTCCCCGGCCTCTCCTCCTCGTGCGCGCGGCTGGCATCCGGCGACCGCGTGCGCCCAAACTCCAAACGTATCTATCCATGAACATTTCTCTCCTCCCGCTTTCCTGGCCTCCTCTCCTTTGGAGCCTCCCCCTCGCGGGTGCTCCGTCCAATCCTATTATGACATTACGATGCCAATCCCCATTGCCTTCCTCCTGCTCCTCTTCATCCTCCTCGCCGCCGTTCCCTCCTCCCGTGCCACCGTCGTCGACGCCCTCCCGCAACCCAGAGGCTTCTACATAAACTGCGGGGCGGACAAGGAGGTGCAGGCAGGCAGCATCAGGTGGGTGCCGGACGCGCCGTTCATCGCCGTCGGCAACGCCTCCGCGGTCAACAAGCCCAACGTCCTGCCCGTGTTCTCCACGGTGCGCCACTTCCCGGACGCCACCGCGCGCAAGTACTGCTACACACTCCCCGCCGTCAAGGGCACCCGCTACCTCGTCCGGACCACCTACTTCTACGGCGGCTTCGACGGCGGGGCCGACCCGCCCGTCTTCGACCAGATCGTCGACGGCACCCTATGGAGCGCCGTCAACACCACCGACACCTCCCGCCGCGGCATGTCCACCTACTTCGAGATGGTGGCGCAGGCGCAGGGGAAGACCATGAGCGTCTGCCTGGCCCGCCGACCCGACACCAAGTCCAGCCCATTCATCTCCTCCCTGGAGCTCGTCAACCTCGAGGACTCCATGTACAACACCACCGACTTCGGCAAGTACGTCCTCACCACCGTCGCGCGCAGCGCCCTCGGCGTCAAGGGCGACATCATCAGGTACGCACGCACGCACCGGCATCGGCATGCATGCAACGGCATCCATCCATCGATCCTAGCTAACGACATGCATGGCATTACCAATTCTAGCTATCCAGATGACCAGTACAACCGGTACTGGGCGCCGTTCACGGACGGCAGCCCGACGGTGGAGAGCCACTCGCCGATCTCGCCGGCCGACTTCTGGAACCTGCCGCCGGCCAAGGCGCTCAAGGGCGGGCTCACGACGAGCCGCGGGAAGAATCTGACCGTGCAATGGCCGCCCCTGGAGCTGCCCCTCGCTAGCTACTACGTGGCGCTCTACTTCCAGGACTCGCGCACGGCCAGCCCCTACAGCTGGCGCGTCTTCGACGTCGCCGTCAACGGCAAGGACTTCTTCCGGGGGCTCAACGCGTCGGCGGCGGCGTCATGGTGTACTCCAACATGATTCAGCTGGCCGGGAAGACCGAGATCCTGCTCACGCCCAACGCGACGTCACCGGTCGGCCCGCTGATCAACGCCGCGGAGATCTACCAGATCGTGCCCGTCGGTGGCAGGACGGCCACCAGAGATGGTATGTATGCACTTTGCATCAGACTGTTATGCATATGCCAACAGTTTCAGGCTGAAAATGGTTTTCAGTATGTGAGATTAAATGTTTGGGTGATGAAAAGTTCAGGCTTCTTCTTTCTTGTGCAGTGGTTGCGATGGAAGATCTGGCGAGGAGCCTCAAGAACCCGCCGCCGGACTGGGCCGGCGACCCTTGCCTGCCGCCGCAGAACTCATGGACTGGCGTCAGCTGCTCCGCAGACTCACCGGTGCGCGTCTTGTCTCTGTAAGTATTCAGACTACATAAACTTTTGTGCTCCTTAGTCAGTTGCTAACAGTGCTCAAACTGACACAATTTCAACTAATTTGCCCAATGGATGTTGAAATGAACAAAATCATAATTCAGTGAATGGTGTTGAATGTTTCTGTGATAATATGACTCTGTTCTGTACTACAGGGATCTAAAAAATCATAGTCTTTCAGGATCGCTTCCCGATAGCTTTGGAAATTTGACTGGGATGCAAACCATGTAAGATATACAGAAACCAAATCCTTGAGTCAAATGGACAAAATGGATAAAATACTAATCTTGCCTCTGAATTATTATCTTTTGCCTGCAGTTTTCTCAGTGGCAACAAGCTCTCAGGCCCCATTCCTGAACTAAGCAACATGCAGATCCTAAATGCGTTGTAAGCTCATTGCATACCTTTGTTGCTGAACTGTTCATCCTAGCATTCTTTTCTTCATGCTAACATTCACATTTCAAAAGGCATCTTGATGGCAATCAGTTCAGTGGAACGATCAACCCGTCACTGGGAAAGCTCATCAATCTTAAGGAGCTGTAAGTACTCATCAATTTCTCCTTCTGTGGTTCTTTCCCTTGCTTTCTTTCACTCATATACATTTTCTCTGGACAATGCCAGATACCTGAACAACAACAATCTGACCGGACAGATACCAGCGAGCCTGAAAACCAAGCCTGGACTTATCATGAGGTATGAAGACTAACATTTTTTCGCTTGAGTTATTTACTTTTTCCTGGTGATATAGTTTGCACAAACAACTTATAGGACCGAGGGGAACAAACTTCAATGAGGCTGTCGAGGGGAATAGTGTGATAATTTGCAATCCAATGGTGCACTTATGTATACAAGAGATACAATTTCAAGAAGGGAGAAGAGTGAAAGGCTTCAGAAATTCTATGATGACACTGATGTACCCTGTTGTATGTGAGCTGAAGATTGATGTGATATTTGGCATCCTTTTGGGCCATTGTGTCATTCTCCTAGTGTTTTTGCTGTACATGTTGCACCTGAAGGATTTAGTTTAGGTACAATTTTTAGGTCAAAGAACCTTTCCTGGTGTGTCTAAAAGCACAGGTGTTTTATGTTCCATTAGACTTTATTTAGGTCAGTAACATGTAGGAGCAGACACACACATTAGCTAATTACTTGCCATCTGATCTCATTACCAGTACTGGTGGACATGAATACATATTACATAACTGCGGGGAAATCCTGATCGATAGCTAACACCATGCCCTAAATCCTACTTGCCGTCTAAGCCACCAGTGAACATAACAACAAAATGCATTACCAGTGCTAGTGGACATGCATACATATGTAAGTGTGCGGGGCATCCTGATAAAAGCACCAAACCCCAAATCCTACTTGCATCTTAGCCACTGGTGGACATACCAACAAAATGCATCATCGCATCTGAATTCCTGATAGATAAAGCTTTAACCATACCTAAATCCTACATGCCATCTACCAATAGGTTAGTTCTTAGTAGTGATGCTGCACGGTCTGCTCACTCCGTTTCCTCGTCACCACCATCAGCAGTTGCTCGGATGATATGCACCTGAAAAGCAATTCATTTATTCAGATAATTCAGATATAAACCATGCAACTCAATATCATTCAGATATAGTGTTCAGTACGGTTTTAAACCTTGAAGGTTGTAGGCTTGATCAGCTGAAAAACCGTCGCATCTCCATCCTGAATGACATGATCCAAAGCAAAACCAGCCCAGCCACCACTTAGCCCCTTCTTGTAGGCAAGGTAATTGGTCCAAAACCTTCGTCTTTGTCATCCACCAAAGTGATAGTGCAATCATTTTTTGGCAGGTAAGCGTCACAGAAATGGCTAGGCAGACCCTTTTGATCATGAAACAAAACAGAATCAGTATGCACAAGAATAGGAGATGAGCTACAAATTTACTAGGAAGGGCGCAATAGTGCACTACTCACCAACCAGAACCCTCGCACCACATGTGAATGTAACATCCGTTTCACAAAGGTTGGAAATTCAGGGTCAAGTTGTGCTTCCAACTCCTCAGCTTTTCTCTCTGCCTCCAGCCTAGCTTTCATGGAAGTTGTTCCAGGTCTTGCCAAGTAGATGCTGCCAGATCTTTTCCTAGGAGACCACCTGCAGAAGAAATGGATAAATATGATGAACTTCGGTTACATGATGGGAGAAATACAGGTCTAGAGCTCTATGTTGATGATAGCACATCTTCACAAACCTTCCCGCTCTCTCCCTATCCACCTGTCAATTTAAAAGAATCTTAGTTACTTGTCAGAGGAGTAAACATGGAATTGTTGATGACAGCATTTATGCTGAGTTGCTGACCCAGTAGGGACAACTGCTCAATGCCTTAATTTTAGAAAAATTACATGATACGAGTAGAATGCAAATTGCCTCTGAACAGGAGCATTTGGCAGGAAAAAAATAGTATATCAGAGTACCATACAGTTGTTTTAACTCTTATTAGTAGTTCATAATAAATTGACATAATTTGGAACAATTGAACAGACAAAATGTCAAGTAAACTGACATAATTTTCAGTTCAACAACAGGATGTTAGTTGTATTTAACTCCTAGTAGCTCATAATAAACTGATAATCTGGGACAACTGAACAGACAAAATGCGAATTTAATAGCATCTTAGCAGCAGGCTGTACGTGCAGTTACAGCATGAGCAGCACTAGGTACTCCCTCCGTTTTTTAATATAAGATGTTTTAGGTTTTGTCCACATTCACATGCACACAAATGTATGTAGACACATTTTACTTTATATGTTCACTCATTTTAGTATGCATGTAGACAACATGTGTAACATCTAAAACACCTTATATTAAAAAAACGGAGGGAGTAGTAAACATCAAAAACGGGGAGCAAAGGCAAATCAGTTGCTATATATCGTATCAAAGGGTGGACCAAATTCATGCATTCGACCAAATGAATTACACGAGGGAGGCTACAAAACCTGTGTGAGAATCACACAAGAAAGGAGGCACATTAAACCTCTTCCCCCAATTAAGCTTATAAATGACACAAGAAAGGAGGCACATTTAAACCTCTTCCACCAATTAAGCTTACAAATCAAGCAAGGAAGAGGAAGCGAGCTGGATACCTCCGCGCATGCGTCCGCGTACTTGACCTCGGGAGGTGGGCCAGCCGGCGGGACCTCCTGGGAGGCGAGGGAGCCACGCCGCCGCCGGGATGATCCTGCGCCTCTTGTGCTTCTGCGCAGACGCAATCAAGAAACGAAACAAAACACGCGATTAATCAGCGACCAAATCGCAGAGGAATCAGAACAGGACAAGGAGGGGGGCAGGGCGGACTGACCATGGGGGACGGGGTCTTGGGGGCGTAGGAGGCGACGACTGCGGCGGAGAGGTGGCTGAGGTTGAGCGCCTCCATCTTGCGCTTGTTCTCCGCCACCGTCCTCTCCCGCTCCGCCTCGTACGGCGACATCGTCCCCTTCTTCTCGACTGCCATCGCCGCCGGGCAGTGGGTGGAGCCTTGGAAGCGGCGAAGACGAGGGAACTCAGGGAAGGTGGGAAGGGTTTAAACCTGGGGAGGGGAGGCGGCTGGGGTTTTATCAATGGGGTGGGTTACTCCGCCTCCTCGGGTGGCGCAGAGGAAATCGACCGTTGGAAACTGCACGGGGAAAATGGTAAACAAACCAGAAATCTCCGCCGTGCTTCTCGAAGCTGGGAGAAGAACTCGCATGGGCTGGGCCTGTCCAGGCCGGGACCGGAGAAGGCCCAGTTGCCTTCTTCCTCCACGCCAGTGAGTCACCGTGGACTTTTTTTTGTTGACTCGACAGACCGATCGATAGTGGTTGGATCGGCTGCTGGCGAGCGAGCGAGGCCTTGTCGCCGGCGGCGAGGATGAGGGTGGCGGTGACGGGCGCGACGGGGTACCTGGGCGGGCGGCTGTGCGCGGCGCTGGCGGCCGCGGGGCACGACGTGCGCGCGTTCCTGCGCCGCACCAGCGACGCCTCCGGCCTGCCGGAGCGCGTCGAGCTCGCCTACGGTGACGTCGGCGACGCTGACTCCCTCGCCGCCGCGTTCGCGGGCTGCGACGCCGTGTTCCACGTCGCCGCTTCAGTGGAGCCGTGGCTCCCCGACCCCTCCGTCTTTACCGCCGTAAGTGCAGCACACTACTTACTGAACGCTGTCCCGTTACTTGTTCTTTTTAGATGTTCTTCTAGCTGGGGATTAGTAGAGGTTGCTGTGGAAAATTGGGGTGACCAGGTTTGCTGCTTCGGCAGTGAAAATGTTCAAATTCAACAATAAATCATGATGCATTGATGCTTGGTTGTTTGATTCATCATGGATCTGTTGCCAACCTCTTTAAGCAGCCTTCCTGTGAAATTTGCCCCGTAGAGTAAGAACTAAGAAGGCATCAAAGCTGGAGGAAATTAGCAATTTGCAACACCATGTGTGAAACCAAAAGGCGTAATAAACGGGTGTGCTTTGTCCTGTGATTAACAGGTCAATGTGGAAGGGCTTGAGAATGTGTTGAAGGCGGCCAAGAGGACACCGTCAGTAAAGAAGATAGTATACACGTCATCGTTCTTCGCACTTGGCCCAACAGATGGTTATGTCGCAGACGAGACACAGGTAAAATTGTATTACTGAACTGTATTAGCTTTTGTCGTTTTCGGTCTTGCTAGAGTGATTCATTCACGACAGCTTCGTCCAATAGGTTCAGTTCTAGGCATTTTATTGTCGATGTCTCCAATTCTGCTGTTGTTAGCTGGCACAATAGCATACAGATAGTTACTTTTTTCTACTTGATTGCATTGAGCTGGAAAGTAGATTTCCGTTGATAGTTAAATCCACAAATCTAACATGATCTGACCACTGATGCTATTCCAAGAACACTTGTGCTTGGTACAGTAAGGCCTAGTTGACTGATACTCTGCTAGTAAAAGTTCCAAACGCATACACCTTTTGGTGAATTGAAGTACTGAGTGGTTTGAATTATCTAATCGATGCAGGCTTTGTACAAACTCTGTAGACTGTAACAAAGCTAAATTGTTCTAAATCGCAGATGCATCAAGGGAAAACATTTTGCACAGAGTATGAGAAATCAAAGGTTCTTGCAGATAAAATTGCATTGCAGGCAGCAGCAGAGGGCGTGCCGATAACCATTGTCTACCCAGGAGTTATCTACGGTCCTGGAAAGCTTACAACTGGAAACCTTGTCTCTCGCATTGTATGAGAAGCTTCTTACCCATGAATATGTCATATATTAGTTATATATTGCGTATTGGTGCATGATTAAATACAACACAATACCCTGACAAATAGTCATGAACAGAAACTGAACCTCGGTGCTTCTTGCAGTTAATTGAAAGGTTTAATTGGCGTCTACCTGGTTACATTGGAGATGGGTATGATAGAGAATCATTTTGCCATGTCGATGATGTTGTTAGTGGACACATAGCAGCTATGGAGAAGGGCAGAGTGGGAGAAAGATATCTCCTCACCGGAGAAAACATGTCATTCATGCAGATTTTCAATATGGCTGCTAATATCACAAACACAAAAGCTCCCTCCTTCCACATACCTCTCTGGGCGATTGATATATATGGGTGGATATCAGTTTTTGTTTCTCGCATCACTGGAAAGCTCCCACTAATCAGTTACCCTGTATGTCCTCACTTCTTCAGTATTTTTTGTTCTAAGCATTTAACTTTACTGTTTGCACACAGTTCATGCTTTTGTGTTAATAATAGTTTGTCCATACTGTTGATTGCAGACCGTGCGTGTTCTTAGACATCAATGGTCGTATTCATGTGACAAAGCAAAGAGGGAACTAGGCTACAGTCCGCGAAACTTAACTGAAGGTCTAGCTGAGATGCTTTTATGGCTCAAGAATGACAAACGGATCAAATTTTAGACTTTTGTCCTTTGTTGGAACTGCTGTTATATGTCACACTTAATGTACACTTAGATCTTTCTATGTACTAGAAACTTTCACATGTATATACTTCAGTATGCCACTATGTTGTTGTATCAAGAAGTTGAGATGTAATAATGTAATATCATACAATAAAGGAAGAAATAATATTAGATTCAAACAGGTATTGGTTGATTCTACGGAGGCTGCAATTGCATAAGTAGATGCTTCTGCTGTACTATTGAAAGCAAGACAATTTCAAATTTGAAGTCAAATGCACCAAACAAAATGACACTTATCTCAGATGAGCATTTGAGAGATATGTGCAGATGTCTTGGATCGATCCATGCTTTGATCAAGACCTGGCCTTCCAAATACAGTTCCCTATTGAAATTGCCAATCCCAAACTAAAGCTCACAACATAATGCTGAGCCGAACAAACAGAAAATAAAATTTCATGCAACATTCAGCCATTCAATAAATCTAAATGCTGAATAATCGATGTCAATTACAGGATGGAATATTCAACTGAGTTTTTCCATAGTAACTACATGTAGCGGATAAAACCTCTCCTGTGAATGTTCTGTTTGATCAAATAATCAATCGAGAAGGTCCAAATCCAGAAGATCAGGCCAATTCTTGCAGCAATTTCTGCAGCGCATCAGGAACAAGGGGAATGTGGAGGCAATCTTGGCCATCAGAGTGCTTTTTGATCTTTATAAGATCGTGATCTTTAAACTCTGTCAGGTGGGAGTTCAATGTCACTTGACTGCTCACCAGGAAACGTTCACGACATTTGGTATACAAGCTGCTGACAGGCATACCTGACAAACAATGCAAATGTGGTTCAGTATACAGAACATGGTAACTCATACAGGGAAAATAAGTTGACAAAACATGTTGCCCTTGGTTCTCATGAAAAACCATAATGTAACCTACCTTCCTCTTTTTCATGTGCCAACTGATATTCAGCAAGAACTCTAAAGACACTTTGTGCATTCGGTGTCAGACTCTGAAGAACAACAAGGGCCGTTTTTGTGGTTTGTGCATGACGCCACTAGCAAGTATCAATGGGTAGAACACGCATTCAACTTTGTAAGGTACAAATGTGGGGACATGGTACCAACTCCACTTGAACTCTGTGTGCACCATCTTCTTGTCCCACACTACATTAAATCAGTAATTGCCAGTTTAGGACACCTTAAACAATTGGAATTAGAAAGGGAGGAAGCTAAAGGTGTCAGTGCAGGAACTTACATAAAGGTGCATTGACATGATCTACTGATGCAACAATGCAGATTTGTGGACAACAAGAAACTTGTGCTAGACACTGCTGTGATTCAGCATCACGCAATGCAGGTCCATCAATATTGTGAATAAGAAGGCACACGCCATCATCACCGTCCTTGGGTGTTTGGTTCATAAGAAACGAGATAATATCATCTGTTGATTGGGAGGCAAAGTTTTGTGATAATTGGGACTTTTTCCCTGACTTGTTTTTTTGCTTAAGTTTTGTTTGCTCCCAAAATATTTCAGCTATTGCTGCTATGACCTGAAAAAAAGATGAACATGGAGAAAATTAGTACTTTAAGAGCCTTGACACAGAAATATTTCCACAATATAATAGCATGAAATGGAAGCTTATACTGATTCACATAAGCAATTCAAATGTAGATGTATTTTCTTAAGTTGTTGAAAATTTGACGATCTTGGTGTGCAAACCAACATCGTCCAAACACTACCTCTAGGCCTCTCAAGTGCTTTATAGTCCATACAACTATAAGAAGAAGTTTTTCATAGCAGCTCAAACACGAGATTTCGATATGAAAAAGATAACAAGATAAAAAAAGGAGCCACATATTTTTAGTTGCCAATTCTGTTAGCGAACAAAAGATTGAAACCAAGTCATGGCTGTGAGTACAGAAACTAAGCTTGTAATGAAATTGATCCCTTCAGAGTTTACATTATTTGTCCATGAAGACTGAAAGTTCAAGAGAACTACTTGTGATACATGTTGAACAGATTTCTGAAGTTTTTAAACGACAGTGTAACAAAAGCTAACCATTCTACAGGCAAAGAGGTCAAAACAGAATGACATACTTGCTTCAAGTTGATGGACGGGAGGTACCCGTTGACCACAATGACAGTGAAATCAGTCAAGGTCGTGGATGCGAAATCCTCGAGCAACAGTTTTTTCGACCCAAACCCATACATCAAGAGGCCGAAACCGCACCTACAGCAGAGCAGCGCAGCCATTCAGTTCGACCAATCAATATATTTTAGTACAAGCAGAGATGAAATGCTTCTTTTAGCAGCATTGGGACAAGAACAAACCTCAGCTCGAAGAGCCAGTTGCGGTATTGGTCCTTATAGCTTCCGGTGAGGGAATCGATCTCCTTCTCGTGCTTCGGGGGTATCTCGGCGAGGGATGCTCGCAACACCTGCGCACGCAGACGGCAGATCCCGGATCAGCAGCGGATTTTGGAGATGTAAGCGAGGAGCGGTGAGGAGGTGGTCGGAGGGTGGTGGGGGGGGGGGGGGGGGGGGGGGGGGGGGATTGCTAGACCTGCTCGTCCACGAGGTTGAGGTCGGAGAGCTTGCCGGCGTCGGCGCGGGCGCGCTTCTTGCCGGAGGAGGGCTCCTTCTCCTTGGCGAGGAAGTAGCTCTCGAGAAGCCCGCCTCCTCCTGCTCATCCTCGGAGCCGGAGCTAGCCGCCGCCGCCGCCGCGTGGCCGCCTCTCGGAGCCATAGGAACCCGCTTCCTCTTGACCTCTTCCTCCGCCCCCAACAGCCGCCGCAAGGATGGAGGACGGGAAGGGGGCGGTTAACCTGCGGTTCCCGCGCTTCCTTACCTCTTCCGCTCTTCGCGCGGGAAAATGGATTTGCGGGCCGGGCTAGCGAGGCGGTTTTCTTCGGCCTTGTACAGTTTTTTTCTCTCGAATTTTTTTTTTTTTTGAGGAACATGGCAGTCGTTCTGCCTTTCGATTAGATAGAAAAGAGTGTTATGTACAGAATTTTGAGCTAGTGAAAAATCTCATTACACTACATAGTACTAACTACGAGTCTCCAGGATCCTGCGTGTGGACATAAGCCCGCTGCGCCACCTCTTCCCACACCAACGCCGCCACCTTCGCAGGCGAGATCTCCACAGTGCGGCAGGTCCTTCGGCTCCTCTCACTCCATATCCTCCCCTCGAGTGGATGATGGCCCCGCTAGCCGCCCTTCTAGCCTCGGGTGGAAAGTCCTAAGTGCTCGCCATGACAATAAACTGCCCCGATCAACAACACACAGACAACCCCGCCTAGCAGCTGCACTCGCCATGACAATAAACTGCCCCGATCAACAACAATAAATACTCTCTCTAATCCGAATTAATTGACGTGAAAGTTGAGCTAAATCAGTAGAAATTTGTATACGGCGAGAACGGGGCAATAGCTCAGTGGCTAGGTTAGGAGGGTTTAACCAGCAACCAGCGTTCGACTCCGGTGTTGATCGAATTCCTCTGCTGTTCTTCCTAATATAGGAGGCATAGAAAATTAATAATACCATAGGTTATATTTTTGGCTGTTCTTCCTAATATAAGGAGGCATAGAAAATTAATAATACCATAGGTTATATTTTTGGCGGACAAAATTGTTTCTTTCTGTTGCAGCCGATCAAAGCTCGGCCGCCCCGTCCCGTACTCCCTTGGAAAAAGATCGATTTTTTTTATTGACGGGAGGAGTAATTCTGGCTTTATCCGGTGGTGGCGATGCCGGATCCTGCGACGGCGCCGACGCTAGCCACGAAGGGCAACGCATGTCGTGGACTTCCTCTACGGCTGCGCTTCCGCGAAACCCTAGCGGCTCGGCGTCCCGGCGACCATCTCCTAGGCGGACAAAATTGTTTCTTTCTGTAGCCGCCCGAGGAGAAGGCCCGGTGATATGCTATTATTTAGCGACGATTCATAGATACATGAGGGAGAAATGGACACAACATTTTGAGGTAAGAAGTGTCCGCTAATGTGAATCACTTCACTTGCGTACATTTGTAAGATAAACTACCCCAATGAGACCTGATTCTTCAAGCAGATCAAACTTCTTTCCACGGGCCACGATGCTCTGCGCCTCTGCCCAGCAATGCTTCTACCACCTGATGGCTGCCCAGGAGCAGCGTGGGGAAGCGCGACAGCTTTTGCTTGTAATGGCTAATTGCTGCCTGTAAGGTAATGGCATCAGAACGTAGAGGTAAAATGAACTTGGGCTCGGCATATGATCAGAATGCTGAATAACTAGACATATACTTGACGCAGATGATATATTCATTGTCATAATATTATAGATCGGCAATCACTTACCACAGGCAGCAAGGATTAATTAAGTATGATGTCTGGTAATAGGTGCCACAGTGCGTCCTACGTATCCAATCTGCCAAACAAGGAGGAAATGGTATAAACAAAACACGCTACCACATTGTAATAAGTAGTTAAACAAAAACAGCATAGTTCGATTCAACCAGTGAAGCCCAACACTGTATTAGCACATATTACCAACAAGGTGAATAGATACTTTGACCGGGGTGTCGCCTTAGTTTGCTATAGCAGAGCTTGTTTTGGTATATCATGTTGCAATACCAATGTTCAAAAAATCGGCCGATATGCCGGTTAATCGGCCGATTTATCGTGAATCGTGGGGTGACCGATAAGATTATAGCATATCGGCCGAGTTTATCGCTAGCGCCGATTTTTCGGTCTGACAGCCGATTTTCAGCCGATTTTTGCCACTTATCGGCGATTTATCGGTCTGACAACCAATTTATCAGACAATAGTTTTGTAGAACTTTACATTAGCTCGGATTTACCCATTTTGTTGATTCAAAAGAAAGGAATCAATGTAGCATTATATCCAATACTCCAATGTAATTTTTGCAAAGCATATTTTAGAACTTTTAGTGTCAGAAGTTCACAAAAAAAAACTAGCCGATAAATAGGCGACCGATAAAATCGATTAACGGCCGATAAGCGATTAATCTCTAATCTGAGGCCAACCGAGCAGTAAACGATAAGCCCAATAATGACCACTGACCATCTCAAGTTCGAAACAAATGACAATTATATTAGAGGAAAGGTGTCAAATGAAGGCTCCACGTTCACTCCCGAACAATTATACTATTTACTAACATTATATAGTATAGTAAATAGTATATAGAACTCGTGCAAAAGAAAAAAGGGCAAAAGTCAACTCTACAACTTGCCTTTCATCTTCATAAGCTCCTGATTACGCAGAACAGTAATCCAAGTCGCATTGCTGCTCGTGGCCACATTGACACTAGTGTCATACGAGGTATATTTGCTGCCCATCACCATGGTCCGCAGCTTCCCCACCCCACCCCAATCCTGCAATAGCACCATTAGGTTAAAAGCATTGTATAGGTTTCAGAAGGGACTCTTTTTTAACTACATACTCCCTCCTTCTAGACATATAAGGCATCATCGAATTTTGAGCCTAACTTTGACCATAAATTGACTCACCAAAATACGAGTTACTGGCCACAAAAATTATACCATTGGAAACTTCTTCGAATATAAATCCAATGGTATACTGTTTGTGTCATATAACTCACATTTTGTTTGTGAAATTACCATCCATTACACCAAGTGCTGACACAAGAGTTCATACTTCATATGAATTAAATAAAACTTTGAATGCAGATTAACCAACTACGTAGTCCACCATCACAGACCAAGGTCGAAAGACACAATATGATCACACTAGTAGTTAATATTTTGTATTTATTATGACATGTGCACCGTACAAAAGGCAAAAGGCAAGTGCAATCTTGTCTTTCTTCTACCCAAATAGGAGGTGTCTGTCAACAATTAAACATATCAATCATATTCTCATTTTCCGAAGTGAACATGAGATATGGCAGTACAGCCCAATAAACACTCGGCATATATGATGAGTTCAGACAGACACAGGAATCTATGAAATATATATACCTTCTTACACAGCATCAACACAACTTTGTCCTGAAGGCTTCACCAACTCTTCACTGTCAATCATCATCCTCACTCTCTTTGCATCCTCGGCCATTCCAGCATTTGCGTATATGTTTGACATCGTCACAAAATTCCCGGGGTTCTCTGGCTCCACCTGAACTAGCTTCTCATATGCAATCCGTGCAAATTCTACATTGTCATACATCCTACTTGCAGATAGTAAAGCACCCCACACAATTGCATTCGGTCTCATTGGCATCTGCCGGGTGAACTCCACAGCCTCCTCAAACCTCCCAGCACGAGAGAGCAAATCTACGATGCAGGCACACTGCTCCATAGTTGGGACGAGTCCGATGCCTGCAACAAAACGCTGAAACAGCGCGAGACCTTCATCAACCAAGCCACAATGGCAACACGCCATGAGCACAGTCGTGAATGTCACCGAGTCTGGCTGCATCCTACAACGCACCATCATATCCACAAGCTCGAGCGCCCTCTCTCCATTTCCATTCTTCGCAAATGCACCAATCATCACGTTCCATGACACAACATCCTTCCGTTCAATCTCCAAGAACACCCGCTCCGCATCACCGACACACCCAGCACGTGAATACATGCTCAACAGCGCATTCCACAGAATGGGCTGTGAACCACCGCCACCGTGGTTTCTCACCATGTACCCGTGTACCTGCCTGCCGGACTCCAAATCGCAAGCCCCCAGCACTGCCACAGCAGTACGGGCATTCCCTCGAACACCCTGCGAGCGCATGTCCCGGAAGCAATCCCACGCCTCGCCTCCCCTCCCGGCAGTAGCGAACCCCCGATCATGGCGTTCCAGGACACCACATCCTCCCCGTCACAGAACGCAAACACCCTCCTGGCAGCTACCACTCTCCCATGCTTCGCGTACAGGGCGACCAGAGCGGGGCCGGCCGAGGAGTAGAAGGCCAGAGCCGGCACGTTCTTGATGCCGAAGGCGTGCGCGGCGCGGGCGGGGAGGAAGGAGGACGCGCGGCGGCAGCAGGAGACGAGGCAGGAGAGGAGCTCGACGTCGGGGGATACCGTGGAGGCGGCGAAGAGGGAGAGGGCCTCCAGGGGACGGCCGTGGCGGCAGAGCGCGGAGAGGATGGAGTTGTAGGAGGCAGTGGAGGGGTGGGGGATTGACGAGAAGGCGCGGAGGGAGGAGGGGAGGAGGCCGGAGAGGGAGTAGGCGGTGATGAGGGCGTTGGAGGCCGGGAGGGAGGAGGGGAGGACGCCGAGCTTGGTGGCCGCGGCGTGGAGAGCGGAGACGGAACGGGCGGCGCCTCCGGGGGAAGAGGAGGAGTATGTGGCAACGGAGAGTATGATGCGGGGGAGGGAGTGAGGATCGAAGGGGAGGGCGCGGTGGTCGCCGGCGGCGGGTGCCGAGGTCGAGCACGCGGCGCCTTCGAGCATTTGGGGGAACGTATCGTGCGCAAATGGGCTGATTTCACAAACTCGAGCAGGGCTTTTCGATGATTCATGAAAAGTCAACTACAGTAATAACAAAAAAAAAAAGACAAATGTTACGTGTTAAATTTATACGATTTTTTATTTGCAGAATGTTCTGATTTTAAGTTTACACGACGTGTCGGTTGTCGTCCAATTTAGGTGCCGTCCCAATTCTTTTCTCATATAATAAATACTAGGCAACTCGGCGCGGCATATGCCGCACTTGTGTGGCAAAATTTAATTTGAAACTGCCGACATTTTTAAATTGTGGAAGTTGAAAATTGTTGGAATGCAAAGAAAGTTTACGTTTAAAGAATTGTTCAGTTTTTGAAAATTGTCCGAGTTGAGAAGTTTTTAAGTTTTGAATTCTTTTCACGGTTATTGAATGCTCAGATTTGAAAGGCATTCAAAATTTTGGAATATTCAAATTTGAATTTTGATCATATGCCATAAATAGTCAGTGTTTATTTTTGTGTTGATGTTGATATTTTTTTCATATTTGTAAATACCGTTGTGTGAAGAATTCAAATTCCGTTTATTTTTTATGTTCATGTCGATATATATTTGTCAAATTTTTACGACGGATAGATTTGAAGTTATTGTTGTACTTCACATTTCACATTTCTCTTATCTTTTTATTTTGCTGAAATAATACTCCAACTATTTGTGAATTTTTTTTAGACAAATGACTTCGTATATTTGTCAAAAAAATCCGACGGATAGATTTGAAGTTATTGTTGTACTTCACATTTCACATTTCTCTTTTCTTTTTATTTTGCTGAAATAATACTCCAACTATTTGTGATTTTTTTTAGACAAATGACTTCGTTATTATAAATTGGAACATTACTTATGGTTTTTAGATAAGTGACTCCACTATTAAGAGAGGTGGGAAACGTTTAGAGTATTTAAAAAAAAATGACTACATTATCATTTGTTTAAGGAATTGGAATATTGCTTAAACAATACTTCCATTTTTGTCTTTTTCTTTTGTTTAAACAATACTCGTAATATTTCATATTTCTTTTATCTTTTGTGGATCATAAAAAAATATTCGTTGAAATTAAATAAAAACAGCTCTTATATTCCATCACTTAGTAAACCCTATTCGGGACGTTGTGATTAAAAATGCTAAAATTCGTCGTAATTTGTCGTCTGGAATATCTCCAATTTTTTTTAGCAAATTTAAATGTTCAACTATGTTTGTAGTTTGTCATAGATATTTAATTAATCTACATAATCAGGGGAGATACACTATATAAGTATTTTCTAAATTCAAATCCATTTGTTTAGAGGGAATGCATTTAGGTTGTATCCAAATATTTGCCAAGTTGAAATGTTCAAAAATGTTTGTATATTGTCGCAAGTAGTTAGCATATATTTTTCTGGTCATTTCGATATTTTTTTATATTTTTCTGATGGTTAGTTTTTAAACTATTGATTGTGCAAATTTTTTTTCTGGAATTTGTGTTAGAAAATGGGCCCACATGTCAGGGATCTAGCATTTTTCTAAGAATTTAGCGGAAAAGAAAAAAAAAACTGACGGGCAGGCCCAGTGCGACATGTGGCAGGCGTAAGCAATGGCGGCAGCGGGTGCGCCGAGCTCGCCGTCGCCGCATCCGCGCGAGGCAGGGTGCGGCGGACGCGCGTGCAACTACCAAAAGCGGCGGCGCCGCTCCATTTTGGTCGCCGGAGCGGCGGTGGCGGCGTGCGGACGCGGCGGAGGGAGCAGTGGCACGGCGGCGTCGATTCGGCGTTTCGGCACGCGAGACTCGGCGGAGAGGGAGAGGACGCGACGGCGGAGCTCGCCGTGTGGTTCGATCTGAGCGGGGAGGGCCGGAGCGGCGAGGGCGCGTCGGCGGCGCGGCGAACTCCGGGTTCGGCCGGGGAGAGAGAAGGAGAGGGAGGGAGTGTGTGCACACGTTTTCAGCGAGGTCCTTACAGTTTACTGAATTTACAAAATAGTCCTTCCGCGGGGGTTTCGTGTAAATTTCTGCGCCAAAAACCGTGCGCGGTGGGTGACCGGCTGCGAACCGGCTTCACCGGCTGGCGACCGGTAGACGTGGCAGCGTGTGATTGGTAGAAAATCGGAGGGAACTGTAGCATGAACAGTGTCGCGCGATGGGGCTGTCGTCGACGATTTCTGACCGTTGGATCGGCCGGATCGGACAGCTGTGAATTGCAGGCGACGTGGCCAGCGGGAGGGGGTGTGAATGTTACCAACTTTTATATATTGATGAATCTAATCTATCTATATGTTTCCATATCACGTCACTTATTTCTCCTCTCTAACCAGAAACAGCCCCAAATTTTTGTAGGGAGATCCGTCTTCTCCCGAGCGTGGCGTGATGTCCTCCCGATGGCGCAGAGAACTTCGATCCGGATTACGCATGCAATAGCTGTATTTTCTAGTATATAGAAATAGGTTTTATCGAATCAACAAGTAAATATTTGATTTCTAACAAGTCTATTAAAGTAAAAAAATGTTCTTGTTCACCGAACCAACAATGTTCTATGGGATTTTCATCAATATGAGGAAATAGGGCAGGGCGGAAGAAAAGATATTTAATGTTAACATGGATATATGGAGAATATTTAATGTTAACATGGATATATGGTGTGTGCGTAATTGGGACAACGTAGTCTTACTACCGCAACACTATGGATTCGATTGTCCAACTTTGGCCATATTCCATCTACACGGAGCTATCTACGTTACCAAAGCATTAAGTCATGTGACGTCGTCATTGTTCCTATAAAATTGCTTCCACCTATTCATGCATAGTTTTTCGTTCTCCTCTGTTTGTGTCTCTATCTTGATCACTTTTCAAGGTTTTGGATTCCTCAATGTCTTAAGATTGAGACGTAGATAGGAGACCCCACATCTACAACATGTCGAAATAATTAAATTAGTGTCCCATATCAAAAGCAGACATGCTCTACTAGGCCTCAGCCCTTAATCCGAGTGGGCTTCTCACACATCACGATTAGTTCAAAAAGAAAACATTGTAATAAATAGTTCTAGAATAGGACAAACCGATAGTCTTACACTGTCACCAATCACGATTTTTTTTCGAAATTACAAATATGGCTATGGAAATGTCAAGGGAATGAAGATGAAGTGGCGATGTCGGCGGCACTTCATGGATAAATGATGGGGCTCCCAGCGTCTATTCTCCTATCATTTGTATAGAGGCAGATTTCGATGATAGCCTTTGATGAAAACTGCTCGCTTTGATCTGGTGTAGCCGCCGACATATGGTACAGTCGCCGGTATGGTCGCACGCGGCCGTACTAGTACTCCCTCCGTTCCAAATTAATTGACTTGGTCTTGTCCAAATATGGATATATCTATACTTGTTTAGTGTCTAGATATATCCATGTGTAACCAAATGTGTGTCAATTAAATCCGAACGGAGGGAGTACTTGTTAAGTCTCCTACAAGTTGTGTTCGGCGCCGTGTTGACTTGGAAACGTTACTCGTGCCATGGCAAGCTACAAGTCGGCGTCATTTCTTAGTGAGTCGTGACCCTTGCCGTAGATGGCCATCAATGCGTCACTGATATGGCAACACGATGGTTAGTTGGTTACTCATAGGCTTATAGCATCGACAATGATCTTTGTAGCTCCGACACTAGGCGATTGTGGCACCGATGCGAGCCTTGCAGCAACATCAGTGGCAGTTATTTGTAGTTTCAACGTTGGCCCCTTGCAACAGTCATTCACGTTTTATCTTTTGTAGTAGGTGATAACCCATTTTTAGCTGCTACCATGGACACTTGCAGCAATGGTGTCGTGGTGGCAGCCAGTGGTGGCGTGATTGCAACAGTGGTGTTATAGCTTTGTACCAGGAGGCGGACGACTTTGCAAATACAGTAGTGGGCGCTTGTAACGACCAACATTAATTCTGATCTAGCTTTGCAGCACCTTTAGTGTCGACGATGTGACCACGTCATACAGCCTTGCAATATCACCGTCGGTCGTGCAACCTCGCAGTGTCACCTTCGGCCTCACAGCATGATCCATGTCTCGATTCTGCTACAAAAGATAATAAAACAGTTTGATGGGTGAGAGGTTATGCTCCCTGTACAATACACAATTTGACCTTACGATTTACTTACGATTTACAGTCTTTCCTAAGACGAGGGCAGACTGAACTGTTGCCTTCCAAAGTCAAGATAGCATATGTCCCAAGCCCTAATTTAAGCATGCTCGCACTAAGCTACCGATTCGAGGTGGGACAAAAAAAAATCTTTTTGTTTAAACTCGAAACTCGCGAGTTCAACGAGGGGGTCATAACTTGACTCCGCTTGACTCAAACTCGTTAGTAAATGAGTTGATCCGAATTTTCATTTTATACAATAAATGAGTTTGAGTTAAACGAGCTGAGTTTCAAACTTGCGGCCACGATTTAGCAGTTACTCAGCCATGGCACGTGCTTGTCGTTTTCGTAGAAGATCCGAAAGGAAAACGTGCGGCTTTGGGATACGGATTGCGGCTTACCGGAACTGATCCAAACTTAGCCAGCCGGCCCATCAAGAAAGCAACCGACCGGTAGCCCACCACAACTCGCCGTCCTTCCGTGACGCGGCGATCTCATCCCTCCCTTGCCGCAGGCCGGCCGGCTCAACCGCCTCTTTCGCTCTCTACTCCGGCGAATATTCTCGCATGCTCCTCTTCCCGTCCACCTCGCCTTCCTCCCCAAGCAAACCCAAATCCGGATCCTCCGGAGACAAGCTAATCGCGACCCGGCGATGCTGCGGCGCCTCCTCTCCGCTCCCTCCGCTATCTCCGCCGCCACCCTCGCCTCCGCCCCCGCCTCCTCTCCTCCGGCCCCGGCCCGGGCCCATCCGCCTCGCCTTCTCCGTCCTCCACCTCCTCCTCCCTCCCCGTCGCGGCGCCTCCCCGCCGCCACGGCACCACCTCGCGCCCCACATCCACCGCGCCGCATCTCCCCGCGCTCGCCATCTCCGCGCTCTCCGCCGCCACCGCCGCCGCCGCCGGGACGGTCTACCTCACCACCGACAACGTCGAGGAGACCCTGGCGAGGACCAGGGCGTCCGCGGCGCGCGTCGCGGAGCAGATGCGGCACACGTGGACGGCCGGCGGGGTGCTCTGCAAGTCGCTCATGTCCGTCCTCTCCTCCGCCAACCACGAGGTGCGCTCGGGCTTCGAGCTGCGGGTCGCCGCGCTGCTCGCCGACATCACGGCCGCCAGCGCCGCGAGGCGCGCCGCCATCGTGTCCGCGGGCCGCGGCGCCGTCGTCGACTGGCTGCTCGACAGCGTCGTAAGGGGCGCCACGCAGGCGGAGGCGGCGCGGGCGCTCGCCAACCTGCTGGCCGACCCTGGGTCGCGCCGGCCGTGCTCGCCAGGCCGCGCGCCGTGCCCTGCCTCCTCCAATTCATCTTCTCCTACCAGCCTAAGCGCGGCAAGAAGGTAATAGCTGCTGTTTGCTTTGCCTGATTGCCCAAATGTAGTTTCATACTAGAATCTTGCATTCAGTTTAATTCTGTGATATGGTGTTTTCCAATTCGAGCATTGTGCAAAGTTAGGATGCGGAACTTGTCCAATTCTTTTTCATAGACCTTGACTATCAATTGATATTCCACTAGTCATGTTTTTTGTTAGAGAATTCTTAGTTCATTTTAGCCTGGTTAACCGGTGGAAGCTTAGGGTAGAAAACTTGTACAATTTTAGGATATAGAACTTATACAGTTTTTGTTATACACATTGACCATCAATTCAATTGATATTGCAGCAGTCATCATCTGTTAGAGTATTCTTGACCCAATGTAGCCTGGTCTATATAATCAGGTCATCATGTGCTACATTGCAAGATTCAGATATTGCAAATTTAGGATGTTGATTCCATATGAATCTCTGGTTGTATGATCTTTGTAATACATATACTGCAATGTTAGGACAATAGATCTGCATTTCGTTTTTGAAACTGCAAATTAGCTGCACAACTTTGCCTTTTTCGTTAACCATCAAGTTAGAGTATATATTGTATTTTCGTTAATGGCGCCGTGATCTTTCCTTTCTCCACTCTCTCCCCGGGAATATTTTTGTTTGCTGACAGAGCATTTTTTCAGCTTAATTCATCTTCTTTACTAATAGCATATAGTTGATGGACATTTAATTTAATTCAATGAAGCAGCCTATAATTTTCATGTTATTAGTTGTTTGTACCTAATACATCGCTCTCTTGTCGAGACAGAACTCTAGATACTCTTCATTCGATGGTTTAGACCACTCTAAAGGAAGGAGCATGCTTGTCGCTGCACTCATGGATATAATCACATCCAACTGTGACAATGCAAAGTATTCGTCATTTCAGCCTTTGTTGCCTGCAGATGCTGATACAAGAGATATTGCAGTAGCCATTGAAGTCATTGAGCAAGGGGGGATGCATTTTGATGACAATGAGGATAATGGCAGTGATGATGGTGATAGGGGAATAAAAGGGATAGGGATTAAGGTACTTGGTGGGACTACTATATTGGGATTCTCTAGAGAAAATAACTCACTAGAGATGGGCAACTCAGGTGATGATATTCTGGAATTTGCACAAAACAGTAGAGTGGAAGTTGCCCAGAATAGTAGAGGACTGGTAATGCAAGAGTCTACTGTTGATTCTCGAGACATTGAGAGACTAAGTTCTCATGGTACCCAGGTCTTTGGGACGATTTACAGAGGGAGCATGTAGCTGTACCTTTTGCTACCTGGGCTCTTGCTAATTGGGCTATGGCATCAGATCTGAATCGCAGTCGTATTCAAGAACTTGATAGTGACGGGCATGCTGTCACAACTGCACTCAAAGCTCCCGAAAGAACTGTTAAGTGGCATGGAGCCTTGGTGGCCCGAGCTCTTTTGGAAGACCAGAACTTGACACTGGCACCTTCTGTACCTGATTGGTCCTCAAGCCTTCTTTTAACAGCTTCTCAGGCCACTGAGAACGGCGACATGTCATTGGCACAAATGTCACTGTCAACTTTCCTATTATCCATGATACGATGCAGTGAGTCAAAGATTGTGATAAGGCAGAAGGGTCTTCATCTTCTTCGTAGTATTGCCAAAAAAATAGAAAAAGAAAATGGTCAGAGTAGTATGAAGGAATCATTAGCGGTCGCCTTGAGTTCTCTTTATTCTGGTGAAGTTCCTTTGTCACTTGAAGAAGCTCAAAGATGGTCTGGCATTCTTCTTTGTTGGCTCTTTGACAAGTCTGTATCAGACACAACACATCTAATGTCTGTAAAAATTCTTTCATCTATACTTGAGGATTATGGACCATCATCCGTACCGATTTCTCAGGGATGGTTAGCGCTTGTGCTTTCTGAAATTCTTGGAGACAACAAGACACAAAATTTGAAAGGAACCGCCCCGCCTCAACCAGAGCGTGTGAAGGTTATACCTCATTTACTTCTTATCGCAAAATAAATTTCAAATTTGTGCACTTTGCAGATATATATCAACCATGTACAGTTGTACACTACAAAATAAAATTATTTGGTAGTAGGTTGGGTAAATGAGCTGTCGGTAAACGGAGTGCACACAAAGCGTCAGTCTGATACTAGAATTTCAGTGTCACCCATAAACATAATATGGTATTTCATTTGTTGAATCTTAAGTTAGATTTATCATAAGTCGCAAGCATTGGGATGGAGCAACAATATTCTTAACAGTTTCTGTATGTGAATTTTGCTATGCACTATGATGACACTACAAATGCTTCACAGCAGAGAAGCTATTTAGGGTAGCCTGGTGTGTTATCTTGGTTTATGGATATGTTCTGTAAATTATATATGTTTCGATTGAACCTTTTTTTTAATACAGACATTTGATTACAGCAACATCTCTTATAGTCCTGTTCAACCAGCCTGTTCAGTTTATCTTGCACTTGTTTTTACCTCACAGTATAACTTAAATTTGAAATTTACCGACTTAAGGAATGTATGAGTAGAGGAGTTGCTATTTCCCTAATGCTACCTTTTCTTGCAAATCTTGTTCCTCCTTCTGTCCTAATAGAAATTTTATTTTTGACAGAATCAAGTTGATTATCATAATGCTTACACTGCAACTCAGGTCTTGAATCAATTAGCTACAGCTGTTGTTAAATTAGCAAGCATTCAATCAGGCTATGATTCTGGGTCTGGTGAAAAAGTACCACTTTCGATTTTCTCTCTCTTGAACCATTTGCTACAGCCCTAAAGAGCATGAACAAAAAGAGCCCACCCAAGTTTGATGCAGTTGACTCAGCATTAGCTACGCTTAAGGGAATAAAAGCACTAGCAGAACTTTCTTCTGAGGATGTTGCGTGCCAAAAGAGAATAGCTGATTTAGGAGTTGTTTCCTTGTTGAAACACATCCTTGTCGGTGACGATTATGAGAAACTTGCTGCAATCGAAGCATATGATGCATCCCGAATACGAGAAGTGCAAGACAAGAATGTGCCTGCTTCTAATGATTCTTCTTCTGCTGCTACGACTGATCCCCGTAGTGTACGAGTTCCTCCAGCAGCACATATTCGAAGGCACGCTGGGCGGCTGCTTACGATTCTCTCCCTTTTACCCAAGTCAAAGAAGGAAATTATTTCTGATGATGTATGGTGCAAGTGGCTTGAGGAATGTGCAAGTGGACGAGTTCCTTGCAATGATATAAAATTAAAAAGTTACTGCAGATTAACTCTGTTAAACGTATTCTGCTCTGAGAATCAAAATACAAAAGTGCTTCTGGTGAATATCCTGATTCAGAAAGTGAGAATAAAAGAAAGTGTCCTCAGTTTGGAGATGCACTGTTCTTGCTGAATCCAGAATTGCCTCTCGAGGTTCATTTGGACAACAGTGGTTGTGGTATTTCAAGAGATACTTGTAAGGACGATGGATGCATTGAAATAGTGGCTCTGAAACTGGAAGCGTAGATGATTCAGATGCTGCATCGAGACGCGTCTCTCCTTTGGTCGATGTTGTGTTTGTCCATGGCCTTCGTGGTGGCCCATTCAACTCATGGCGGATAGCTGATGACAAGTCATCAACTACCAAAGCTGGTCTAGTGGAAAGCATAGACGAAGATGCCGGAAAAGAAGGCACTTGTTGGCCAAGAGAATGGCTTTCATCAGATTTTCCTCAAGCTCGTTTCTTGACGGTCAAATACAAGGTTTGTTTTCTAAGGCTCCGTTTGGCATCAAAGCATTTTTGAAGTATACAGAGAATACT
Source organism: Poa pratensis (assembly GCA_947311845.1). NCBI lineage: Eukaryota > Viridiplantae > Streptophyta > Magnoliopsida > Poales > Poaceae > Poa > Poa pratensis. The sequence goes on from CAMZMU010000066.1 coordinate 15,069,779, forward strand.
TTGGTTTCTGAAAATACTGTAGTATTGAATACTTTAAGGTGTTTGGATCCAATAAAACATGTGATTTTAAAACTGAAGTATTGTCTAAAACTGTAGTTTTTTTTTAAGTATTGGAGAAAGAGGTCTGACCCTCTTTTTCGAAACTGAGAAAGGAGAGAAAACTGAAGTATTGGTTTGCCAGGCGGTGGAATACTTTGGTTTTGAAATACTCCAGTTTAGAAAATACGGTGCTACCAAACTGAGCCTAATGCTCCTATTTTCTCTTACCTCTTATTTGACTTTTTCACTATTTTGAAATACGAAAAAGATCCAAATATAAAATGCAAAGGTCGTCTTATTCAAAACCTCAATCATCACATCCCCTTTCTCCCACTTCACACCTTGGAACGCGCTGTTTTTATAGAGAGAAAGGCGCTTTCCCATCTTCTTAACCCGAAATGAAGGGGTACCCCCGGGAAGAGATCCAGTGGAGACGGGTGGGCCTGTAGCTCAGAGGATTAGAGCACGTGGCTACGAACCACGGTGTCGGGGGTTCGAATCCCTCCTCGCACACAGCCTTCCTCAAAACGAGGCTCATCAAAATGCAAAATCTAAGACTACTATAAGACTACTAAGAAAATGGGAGATTTATACTGGTCCCTTTAAAAGCTTAACTTGCCTACACTTTATGCTTCTCTGCTGATACCATTCTTGTTCCTTCTTAAATGTTCCAAGATCCTTACCAATTTCAAATGATTTATGCAGACAAATTTGACACAATGGTCTGGAGCCAGCTTGCCCCTTCAGGTTAGTGTTCTGGACAGTTAAAGTTGTGCATGTTGGTGCACATACTCCCACCTTCTTCTTCTCTGGTTAGGCATGGACCAAGCTGTTTTCTGACTTAAAGGCACATAGTACAAATAGATATCCTTGTGATTCATACAATTTTTCCTGTACATATCATGCTATTGCATTTACGTTTTTCTGAGACCTTTTCACCATTGCTATGCAATACAAAAGCTTATACCACTCAAAGTTATCATATTATTATCTGAAGTTTTACATGGTCTGAGATATTTTGATGTCTTTTGGTGATGGTTTGCTATATTTCTCTTGCTCAAATTGCATTTGTTTGAGATCATATTTTCTGTGTAGGAGGTGAGCTCTATGCTGTTGAGGAAGCTGGTGACTGCTGGGATCGGTAGTCGGCCTGTTGTGTTTGTGACTCATAGGTAAGGAGTGTTCCATGTTTTTAACGCTGCTTACACATGGGCCGAAAAATCTGTAACAGCTGAACAAACTAAATATTTCCTCCCCCATTTTCGTACTTGCAGCATGGGAGGACTGGTTGTTAAGCAGATGTTGCATCAAGCAAAGCTGAACAATTATGATAGCTTCCTGAACAATACGATTGGACTAGTATGTGCTCGGTTGTTCATTCTTTGGATTGTATCCGAGTTCTAATCTGATTTTTGTAAGGGAAGGGTTCTAACCGTGCTAAAATGGCAGGTCTTCTATAGCTGTCCGCATTTTGGCAGTAAACTTGCTGACATGCCATGGCGTATGGGTTATGTGTTACGTCCAGCTCCTTCAGTATGTTCCTCGTCTGACAAACTCGCAACTGAAGTTTTCTATCTATCTATATTTTCTGACACTCATTCCCATAGATTGGCGAATTAAGAAGTGGGTCTCCAAGACTGGTCGAGTTAAATGATTTTGTGCGGCAGCGTTACAGTAAAGGCCTTCTTGATGTTCTAAGTTTTAGCGAGGTAAAGGGAAATGTTCTCATAGACTCATACTGCATGCTTTCATTGCCACAACACCAAGTTATCTGAGCTAACTTCTCTGGCCTCTTAACAGAGCGATGTCACACCAATTGTTGAGGGTTATGGTGGTTGGGCATTTCGAATGGAGATAGTGCCAATTGAATCTGCATACCCAGGATATGGGGAGCTCGTCGTAAGTGTCTTATCAATTGTATTGATTTCATTGAAGCCATCATGTTGTACTTGCTTTTATTATGAGGGAGTTGAATGCAACATGTGGTGGGCTCACCAATCGTAACATGAATAATGATGTCAATAGTATATGTGTTTCCAAAGTCAAAGCTATTCCCAGTTGCACTGGTAAATAATATGGAAAAAAACTCAGGGGTAATACTGTAGTTATCCCAACGTTACTGGAGAATTAAGAGTTCAGAGTCAGATCAACGTTTATAACATGTGACCCACCTGTTATAACATGTTTATTTTGTCCTATGCTACTATAATTTCCTCCAAATTATAATGGCCTGTTGACAAGCTTTCAAAGAAAGGTGACGCAACTTGCAATGGGAGTGATTATTAATCGTATGAATCTTTACAGGTTCTGCAGGACACTGACCATATAAATTCATGTAAACCGGTGAACAAGAACGATCCTTCATACGCGGAGACTTTGGCATTTCTGGAGAAAAACTGTAAATTGCGCGAGAAAAGAGCCGAGTCCTAGTTTGTGTGTTCTCCCCGAATGTTGAGCTCTAGTCCAGTACAGTACATCACTTGTGCGAATAGTGCACGGAATTTCCTTGGGCGGCGTAGAGGCATCTTTTTTCTCAGTGATTCTTCTCCTAGGAGATTTGGGCGGGGTGCTGTGTTTTATGAAGCCTGCGCCCAATTAGACACAACAACACGTTGTACATACATGATACATGTAACGGGCAAGCTGTAAATAGCGACCCTCTTTTGCTTAGCCGAAATGGTCGATACTTTGTATATAGTGTCAGACATCTTAACAGGATGGATTTATCTTTACAAATTCAGAGGCACTTACGTTTACATTATGCTCATGGATCTCGGTGAACACAGATGGTGCTTTAGAGCATCTCCAAGCGGAGTTGCCAAAATGAGCCCCAAAGTGTCCGCGGACACGACCGGACGTGTCTGCGGACATTGTCCGGGCTAACCTCAAAAAAGACCTCCTACAACCATGCCCCCCATATCCGCACCCTCAAAACCATACTAGCCATGCAACGTGAAGAACGTAGATCATGAGAGCTCAAATGTAGTACGGATTGCATAAGATGTTCGATCGATCGGAGCTCAGTTCGGATTACAGACAAACTACTTAACTACTATATAGACAAATTAACAAAAGAGGGCAAACCGGCGGCGCCGCCATCCTCTGTGCCTGCCGGTCCCTTCACCTTCATCGGCGGCGCTTCACTGCTTTGACGCCGGCCCCTTCCCCTTGTCATCACCGGAGGGGCGGTGGCGGCGCAGCAGCTCGAAGGCCGCGTACGGGTCGGCGTTGGAGGAGCCGCCGCTGTTGGAGCGAGCGGCGACGACGGCGCGGGTCTACTCCTCCGCGAGCCTGGCCGCGCGGTCGCTCTTCGCCGCCTCCTTCTTTGATTCGACGATGGCGGCGTCTAGCATCGCCTTGTTCTTGCGGCGGAGGCGCCTGGTGTCCGTCTCCGCGGTCGTGTACGACCGCTCCAAGACGGCCAACAGCAGCGGCTCTTTCGCCGCGGCACGCAAAGCCCGCTCTGCTGCATCGGGGGTCCGCCTTGCGGAGCTGCCAGAAGGCCTTCCCCTCCGTCTCCGGCGTGCGCATCCTCTTCGAAGACGGTGGGGTCTTTGGAAGAAGCCGCCATCCGCCGGCCCCGTCCGGCAGGATCTTCCACCCAGCTGGAGCTTGGACGGGGGGACGGTGGGGGTGGGGCGGCGGAGATGAGGAGGTGCAGATCTTACCGGATGGGAGCGTGGCGCCGGAGCCGATGAAGCCGCAAATGACTGCGCCGGCTGTGCACGTCGCCGCGCAGACGCCGGCGCAAGCTCGGACCAGCGGCTGCACTGACCACCGCTAGGCGGCGCCGCCGCGCTGGATCTGGCGCAATCCTTCAAGGATCGCTCACAGGCGATGCGGATGGCTTCCTCCTCCGCGTCTACCGGCTGCGGTGAGCGGCGCGGCACCGCCGCGTCGCCCCGCTCCTCCTCCGAGCTCCAGTGGAGTGAGTTTAGGGTTTGGTCGGTGGGGTATTTAGTGGGGACGGAGGAGCCACGCGGCGGAAGTCAGCGCCGACGGTCGGCCGTTCAGCGGCGACGGTCAGCGTCCCAAAGTGGGTCCGCGATGTCAGCGACTGAGGGGAGGACGCGTCCGGGCCGCCCCAAACCCGCCCCACATTTGGGCTGGGTCTGGGGTGTGCCGGACCGCCCGGTCGTTTGGGGCCGGTTTGGGGACCGCGGTTGGGTGTACGTTTTTGGCCCAAAGGCCGTTCGGGCTGTCCGCCCGGACGTTTGGGCTGGGTTTGGGGGAGCCGGTTGGAGATGCTCTTAGTACTGATTCTAGAAGAGGTGGGTGGGGAGCTGTGTCTCGAGATAGTGACGGAGATTTAATTGCAGCCGAGGCAGGCTCTGTGCCGTTTGCTGTTGACGCCTTGCACACTGAGACATATGCAGTTCTGAAGGCAATCGAAATGGCAAGCCGTCTGGGTTTTGGTCGCCTGATCCTTGCAACAGACTGTCAAAATCTCCAAACTGCAATCACCTCGTCTGAGTATGACCTTTCTGAAATGGGTGTTCTCTTCCGTGAAGTGAAGTTTCTCCTACGAACAGAGTTCATTGACTTCAAGGTTTCTTATGTCCCCCGTGTGTGTAATAAAAATTTGGATGGATCAGGTCCCTGTAGCTGTAAGCAGTGCATTGTACGGTGACTATACCGTTAAAGTTTAATGGAATGGATGCATTACACGTCAAAAAAAAGTAATCCTTTTCCTGATGCTATAGAATAATCTTCAGGCTGAAGATTTTCGGCCCAAATCCAATTCCTACCATCATCTCTCTGTCTCAAGGCTGGAACCAGAACCACCATCGACTAAAACCCTCGCCCCTCTCCCCATCCCCATCCCCTCCCGCGGCGACCGGCGAGAGCCAGAGACCAGCTCCAGGTAGCAGCAACTCCCCATCTTCTCGGCCTTGTTCTTTCCTTCGATTCGTCGTCGTGGATTATTCCTCTTCCCTCGCGATTTGATTTCCCTCCGAGGGATTGGGTCCAATCTGATCCACGATTTACTTTATACACCCCTAGGATGGTGGACGCGTGGTGGCCCCTCATCGCCGCGGCCGTCCCGGCGCTCGTGGCCGGCCAGGCCGTCCGCGTCAAGCGGCGGCGCGACGAGGAGCAGCGCCTCAAGGCGGCGCGGGGCCGCGAGAAGAGCTCCGACGAGGTCTTCGTCTGCGAGCGCGTCTGCACCTCCAAGCGGATGCTCAAGAAGGTCGGCGCCTTCTCCAAGGACCCCATCCCGGACACCTGCGTCACCGTCTGCGGCGTCTCCGAGCTCGACGCCTGCGCCGACGCGTGCGCGCGCACCGTATGCGTCAACCAGCACCAGGTGCCCAACTGGAACGACGTCTGCCTCAAGCGATGCCAGAGCGAGTGCCTCAAGCTCTCATCCACCATCATGTAGGGTGGTAGGTACCAGTCGCCGCAGGTGCCTCTTATCCTTGGAATGCAGTGTGTCCTGCTTCAGTTTACTTGTTGCTTAGAGATTTCAGACATCTGTGGCTGTCGTTCGTATATCCGGAATGGAGGATGGTTTATCCTGGTTGTTATGCTCTGTTCATCCATCGCTTCTTGCCACATATCTGTTGTTGAGATGAATCATGGTTGCTAGCTAGCCTTCCATGTCCTGATTTTGCTAGGCGTAAAAGAGGCTGCTGGGTTCCCCCTGTCGGATGAATTACTTACACCGTTGAATTCCATATGTGTTCCCCTGAAGTTGCTGACTTTGTAGATCTTTATGTGAATCACTTATTAGATTTGATGGCCCTGTTGGATGAAATGCTGACTAGTTGAATTCTATACATGTTGTCAACAGTTGCTGGCGTTATCTCTATCTGGGTGTCACGCTGATTTTTTCTTGCGTTTGGAGTGTTTTGAAAGGCATTAGGGGTCCATATGCTAAATCTTAGAGTTGTGATGTTTTAGACCTTGTCAAGTTAAATGTTGTAGCTTGTTGCAGTTCCTACCAGCCAAAGTGGCAGTAACTTTTCCTACAGCTCAACCATTGATTGTTGAGCTATTGTTGTATTGTAGCAGCTAGGGAATGGATTACATGGCTCATTAGTTTTAGCCATCACAATGCCATAAGCTTATACTTATATATCTGGAATTGATACCAATTCTGTGCCTTTTATCCTGATGCAATGTTTCATTCTTCAGTTTCTTTGCTGTTTAGAATCTTCAGACGTCTGCGGCTGTCGTTCGTATATCTAGAGTATCAGGATAGAGTGAAATGACGTCTTCATGCCATCGATTCTTGCATATTTGATCTTGACGACCATATCCCGAGACATGTTGTATTACGCCTAACAGAGGTTGGGTTTGCCCTGTTAGATGAAATACTGACCTGTTGAATTTCATATATGTTGGATGTTGCCATCAGTTGCTGCCTTTAGTATCTCTTTGAGTTGATTGTGATGCTTACTTCTTCCTAGATGTGAGTATATTCTCTTCAGTTCTGTAACTTTGCCAAGGTGGTGATCTCTTTGAGTTTAGTTAAATTTTATGTGAGCAGGATGCTCACTTGTTAGATTTGATGGCCCTGTTTGATGAAGTGCTGACTAGTTGAATTCTATATATGTTGTCAACAGTTGCTGGCGTTGATCTCAATCTGGGTGTGACACTGATTCCTTTTTAGATTTGGAGTATTTTGAAATGCATTAGGGGTCCATATGCTAAATCTTAGTATTGTGATGATTTAGACCTTATCAAGTTAAATGTTGTAGGCATTGCACAAATGGAGGCTTGCTGCAGTTCCTAGTGCACCAGCCAAAGGGGTGATAACTTTTCCTTCAGCCAAACCATTGATGTGTTGAAGCTAGTGTTGTATTGTAGCAGTAATGGAATGAATGACATGGCTCATTTAATTTAGCCTTCACAATGCTATGAACTCATATATTTGGAGTTGATACCAATTCCATGCCTCTTGTCCAGATGCAATGTTTACTTCTTCAGTTTATTTGCTGTTTAGAATCCTCAGACGTCTGTGGCTGTCTTTCATATGTATAAAAGTATCGGGATCGACTGAAATGTCATATCCTGGATTCCTGGTTGTTCATTCCATCGATTCTTCCAAATTTGATCTTGACGACCATGTCCGAGACCTGATGTATTAGGCGTAACAGTGATTGGGTATGCTGACCTGTTGAATTCTATATATGTTGCCAGCAGTTGCTGCCTTTGATCTCTGTTTGAGTTCAGTGTGATGCTTATTTCTTCGTAGATGGTAAGTATATTGTCTCCAGTTCTGTAACCTTGCCACTGGTGATCCGGTGATATTGCACCGTGGACTGGCATTTGAGATTGAAATCCTGAATTACATGTGGGGTCCATATGCCAAATCTTAAGAGCTGTGATCATGTAGACATTTTCAGCTGGGTCATTGTTGTTCGATTAACGGTTTTAGAGCAGCTATGGAATGGATTACAGGGCTCATTTGATTTAGCATTCCCAATGATGCGCCTGGTGACTGCAGTTTTCCAACTTTGCAGTACTATTTCTTATTCAATAGTAAGTATGCACAGGATTGTTCCATCTTCCAATCGTCATTTATACAATTAGGACGTAAATAAATACAAGTTCTTTCTTTTAGGGAAACGTAGATGGAAGTTGTGGTAATATGTTAGGGTACCTTTGTAGGGAAATGTTTGCTCCCTTTGTTTTGGCACCCTGGTAGGTCATAAGCAAAATGATATCATCTCGTAGGTACGTCCTTTACTCATATTTGGTATTTTCTAGGCCTGATTCTGACCCAAAATTAACTTAAAATACTGGTATTTTAGTGGTAAAGAATCAAAACATTTAAAGGTTATTTCATGTTTTTTTTCAAAATTTGCGAGAAAATTGTCAAATTTGCACAAACCGACCAAAAGTTGTCGCTCTACGTTCTTGACTGTGTTCACAAAATCGTTCCACAGAAAATCGATATTTTCTGTGCACAGTGATATCGATTTTCTGTGGAACGATTTTGTGAACACACACAACGTGAATATATTATCCGTGATTATTTTGAAAAAAATCGACATTTCTCGGAATGTGTTTTTAAAATACCGGATGCATATGCACCCGGAGTCAAAATGGATTCCACCTTTTGCTTGAATTACTATGTGCACAAAGGGAAAGTAATTCAAAAACCTCTGGTAGGGCCGAAGCAACATGTTTATTATCTGGTAGGAGTAGGTCGTAATGCTTTATGTTTCATACTCCTTAATTCCTCATATTTGGCATTATCTGTGCCTGATTCTGGCTCCAGAATATAAGCAAAATTCCGGTAATTTATGAGTAGAAATCCAAAAAAAATTAAATGATATTGATTTCCTCCAAAAATTAGTTATATTTGTGGATTTGCACAAACGGGCCATTCTATTTTTGTTGAAAATACCGGACTTAATTTGCTCCATGTTCTTAACCGTCATCAACTCGACAAGTATCTGCATCGGTCTAGAAATCAAAATTGGAGTACTAATTGAACCGGAAAAGATCAAAAGAGGGAGGCCAACCTTTTTACCACAACATCCGATCCCTCCACCGCCAATTACGAGAAATCCACCAGGATCCGCCGACTTTCAGAAATCATCGGCCATGGTCTACGCTGCTTCCTTCCAACCTCCCGCCGTGGCGAGCAACGACGACGCCGCCACGTCCGGCCACCCCTGCCCTCCCGCCTGGATCATCCTCGACACGATGGGATACATCGCCGACCGCGACAACGCCACCAGAGCCGAAGCCCTGACGAGCACGGGGCAACCCATCGTCGTCTCCTTCTTCGCCGCGGAGCCGCCTGGCGTGTCCCACTTCTGCGTGCACTGCCCCGGCTTCACGGACGACGACTTCGCCGCCGAGCCCCGCGTCGTCTTCTCCGTCGACAACCTTGCCCTCCTCAGGCTCTCCCTCAAACACGGCGAAGACTACTTCATCTACAGGGCAAGAAGGCACGGCCGGCCACAGTCGCTCGAGCCGCTCCCGGGACTGCACTGCCATCTCTCGAAACTCACGGCCTTGGCCTCCATCGTCGTTATGCCGTGCGGCAGTGACGGCGAGCACTTCGTCCTGGCCGCCCTAGGGCTCACGTTCATGAGGGCGAAGTACGACTTCCACGTCTTCCGCTCCGAGCTGGGGGCGTGGACGGACAAAGCGGTGGCCTTGGGGCCGGCCGAGCTAGGTCCAAAGATGGCGACCATGGTTCCAAACAAGGTGATCATGCTCGGAGGTGGGGAGATCGGATGGGTGGATCTCTGGCACGGTATCCTGGTCTGCAACCTCCTCGACGAGGACCCCGTGTTCCGCCTCATCCCGCTGCCGACCTTGCTCCCGGCCAACCATGTCTACAAGAACGAGAGCTCCCCGGTGCAGTTTCGCGACGTGGTTTGCGTGGACGGATCAATCAAGCTCGTCGAGATGGAGTACTGCAGGAGGCGCATAGTCCGTGAGATTCCGGACGTCTCCAAGCTGGAGGTGCTGCACGACCAAGACCTGACCCTGACGTTGGGTGCTGGGCAGACGGAGGAGGACACCTACGAGTACACAGGCTGGAGGATGCTCACCTGGAACAGGGCGGTTTCCTCCGACTGCTGGCGCAGGGGCACCTTGGTTCACGTCGACGACGTTGTCGTGGACGACCCGAGGTACTCTCTTTTGCTCCCTGACCTCGTGGAGAAGGATGCTCTGAAGGACCTTGAAACAGGCTTCCCCACTCTGAGCATGGATGGTGGTGATGTTGTTTACCTCAAGTCCAAGAGTACGAGTGACATAGAGGCATGGGTTGTCGCCGTTGACACAGGGAAGAAGACGGTGGTCGGTGTGGCGCCATTTTCCGACGAAAGATCTATGTATGGAAATCCAAACTACATTTCCTGTGCCTTGTCCAAGTATCTAAATACAGTCTAAGTTTATCTCTAGACTCGTTAATTATCGTATGACCGCTAAGAAATTATGAGGTGCAATCGGATATCTCGTTGTGTTTCGGATTATATCAGCACATGGGTGAACAGTGACAGCGTAATTGGTCCGAAATAAGCTCCTCATTATAATTCAGAAACCTCGAATACAGAAGTGAATACACATATTGTCTGATATGTTCGTCGAACGGACATGGAGTTGAAACAGGTGCACCTGAATTTTGTCGGCATACTTAAATCTTGTACAACCTCCGATCCATATTAATGGCCTCAACTTTATCTAGATACGGATGTATCTAGTTAAGTGTTTAGACTAGATGCATCCGTATCTAGACAATGTTGAGACCATTAATATGGATCGGAGGGAGTATTACCATTTGTAAATTGTCCTTCTGTAGGTTCTCCTTTTGAGGGAGATGATATAAAATAACTTTAGAAAAATTCTTGATTCTCTAGGTTTTGATTAAAGCTTAATAAGAATACCCTATATAATAAATATTATTCTAAATTAAATAGTCATTGGTCCTTGATAGCGATTGTTAATTCTCGGCTGACTGAGATCTATCTTAGCGCTCGGTCGAGCTGTTTTTTTTTTTGCGTCTTTGTGGTTGTTAGCGATGGATTTGTTGTGGACGTTTTTACTTTCTAGCCTATTTGGGTCCTTTTATGGCTAGGGCCATTTGCTGTTTTTTTTACCATCCTGCACTTCTTCTTTTTTATGGCTAGGGTCCTTTCGGGATTTTGTTATTTTTTTCGCAGGTTGAAGTTGAATCATTTTTTTAAGCGTGCATGCACATGACCCATTTTACCATGAAATTGCACATGAATATTTTTAGCGTGCAATTGCACACTAGTTTTTCAAGCGCGCAATTGCACACTTATTTTTTTAAGTGTGGGCAATGGCACACTCATCTTTTAAGCGTGCAATTGCACACTCATCTTTTAAGCGTGCAATTGCACATGACCTGTTTTTATCATGTTATTGCACATGAATGTTTTTAGCGTGCAATTGCATATTTATTTTTCAAGTGTGCAATTGCACACTCATTTTCTAAACATACAATTGCACATGAATATTTTTAGCGTGCAATTGCACACTATTTTATAAGCGAGCAATTGCACATGAGTGTTTATCAGTGTGGAATTGCACACAGATGTTTTATCAGCGTGCAATTGCATACAGATGTTTTCAGCGTGCAATTGCACTATCATTTGTAAGGGCGCAATTGCACATGTTTTTTGTTAGCACGCAATTGCACAGGTTTTTTTTTGTAGCGTGTAGTTAAATTTTTTTCTAGCATGCAAATGTATAGGAATTCTTTTTTGTAAGTATGTACTACAATTTATCCTTTGGTCTCGACAGGCGAATTTTTGGTCGTTTACCGTGTCTTTGTTTGCAAAGAAATTTCAGCAAAGCCCAGTTTTGGAAGTGGAAGCCCAATTTTGGAAGTGGAATTGCACATAATTTTATATAGCGTGTAATTGTATTTTTTTCGCGCCTACATGTGTTTTTTTTTTGAAATTTTCCACCATATATTAGGACAGCAAGCCGCCTCATTAAAACTCTGCCAGTCCCTTTCGGTACCCTGGTTAGGGAAAGAGTGCGTCTGAAACTTACCGCCTTTAGTCACATGAAATTGGCATGCAATCGCACATTCACGTTTCTAAGTGTAATTGTTTTTTAATCTCTTTTTATGATTGTTTTTCCTCTATTTTTTAAAAAGACCTAGTTAAAAAGGCCCAAGAAATAATGCAAGAGGAAAAGGGCTCAAGAAATAATGCAAGAGGAAAAGGGTATTGGGCCCAAAACAAAGAACATGATGCTGTATATCAAACTATCGATCGACCGAGAAGTACGTACGTTCTCGGTTAGCCGAGCGCCAGCCGCGTCCCTTGATAAATATACCTTTGCCATAGGTTTAGACCAGAAATCATGTTGCGAACTATTGACCCATGTATGTACAAAGTATGTACCAACAGGCGGTCTAGTGAAACTGAATGTAGATGCCTTTTTTGATGATACGACGAAGAGTGGGGCGACAGGAGTGATCCTGAGGGATTCCAATGGCCTCTTCATAGGAGCAAACAATCAGATACTGATGCATGTTCCGGATGTGGAGACAGCTGAAGCCATAGCATTAAAACATGGACGGGAACTAGCTCTGCACCAAGGATGTTTACGCTTGGAAATCAACTCAGATAGCACTACGATTATCGACGCTATGCTCAAAGGTGGACATTTCTTAGGTCCGTCAGCTGCTGTGTTATCAGATTGTACACAACTAGCTCGAGACTTAGTGATAGCAACCTATGTTCACTGTAGGATTTCGGTTTAGGAGTAATTAGCCTAACCCCTATTCCCTTGCCTGTTCCGTGGTGCGGCTCACATTGCAATTAACAGGGCTAGGGGTTAAGGACTATTTATACTCCTATTCCTGGTGTTTAAACCAGTACGTATAGGATTCCAGATAGACTCCTGATTAAGTTAAACAACCACGATCATAACTAATCCTTTCCAGAGTCCGATCCCAATACAAGTCCTTGACACGCACGTGTGAGTCGTGCGCCATGATCAAGCAACATAATTCCTTAATCATGTAGGCATTAACAGCTTACAGAGCTGATCCTGTAAACAGCCTAGTATTTTCCACCCTATACCGTGCCCGGGCATATATTTCCAGTATATATAATCATACTGTATTCCGGCATAGTCGTCCTCAGCACCTTGAGATTATTCCTCAAGTACAAATATATATTCAACAATTCCAGAATATAAACAATTCCATATTGAGACTCAAAACTCATATATGTATAAATAATGCAGTATAATGTTTGCAAGACACAAATAGTTCCTACATCTCCCACTTGTCTGAAAAACATTTAATCAAACTTCCTAAGACCCATGTCACCAACATGTTTGCGAAATGCTTCCTGACTAAGGGATTTAGTCAGTGGATCTGCAACCATGTTGACGCTGGGCAAATATTCCAGCTGAACAAATTTCAGCCTATTTATTACATCACGAATGTAGTGAAACTTTGCTTCTATATGCTTACTCTTACTATGAAATTTAGGATCCCTTGACACCTTGATCGCCGCCTGATTATCACAATAAACTGTCACCGGTCTGGATGCACTTTCCACAATATTGAGTGAAGATAAAAACTCTTTCAGCCAAACACATTCTTTTACTGCCTCAGAGGCAGCTATGTATTCAGCCTCCATTGAAGATAACGCCACACCCTCTTGCTTCTTACTCTTCCAGGAAATAGCACCACCAGCTAAAGTAAATAGATAACCTGAAGTTGACTTCCGTTCATCAAGGTCTCCCTGCCAATCAGCATCAGTATAACCCTGCAGCTGAAGATTTTGACCATTAAAACACAAGGCATAATCCACTGTTCCTTTAATATAACGCAGTGCATGTTTCATTTGTTTCCAATGCGCCTGTCCAGGGTTCCGTTGATATCTACTCAACATTCCAACAGTGTGACAAAGATCAGGTCTTGTGAATAACATTGCATACATGAGAGATCCTAGAGCCGAAGAATATGGTATATGTTTCATTTTCTTTATTTCCTCAGGAGTTTTGGGACATTGTTCCTCACTGAGTTTAGTTCCCCTTAACATTGGTACAGTTACAGGGTTGCAATTTTCCATATCAAATCGTTTCAATACAGCGTTAAGATAAGCCTTTTGAGATAATCCTAACACTTTCTTGTCACGATTTCTATGTATCTCTACCCCTAAAACATAAGAGGCCTCACCCATATCCTTCATATCAAAAGTAGATGACAGCCAAGACTTAACTTCCAACAATGTCGCTTTGTTATTAGAGGCAATCAGAATATCATCAACATAAAGAGATAACATAACAAAGGAACCTCCCACTATCTTCAGATAAATGCAGTGATCCCCTTCCGTCATAGAAAACCCATAAGACGTTATTGCATTATCAAACAATTTGTACCACTGCCTAGAAGCTTGTTTCAGCCCATATATAGATCTGTTCAATTTACACACTTTGTTCTGATTTCCCTTTTCCGTGAAACCATCGGCTGAACCATATATATTTCCTCCTCTAAGTAACCATTCAAAAATGCTGTTTTAACATCCATCTGATGAAGCTCAAGATCAAAGTAAGCAGTCAAAGCACTAAGAATGCGAATAGAAGTGAATTTAGCTACAGGGGAAAAAGTTTCCACAAAGTCAATACCTTCCCTTTGTGTGTACCCCTTAGCTACTAACCTGGCTTTGAATTTTTCCACCAAGCCAGATGCATTCCTTTTCCTTTTAAAAATCCATTTAGAGCCAATAGTTTTTCTGTTGTTTGGTAAATCCACTAGTTCCCAAACATTATTCCTTTTCATGGAGTTTAGTTCCTCCTGCATTGCTTCCATCCAGAGACTAGATTCTGGACTGTCATGGCTTGTTTAAAAGATTTAGGTTCCTCTTCTAAACTTGCTTTAGAATGCACTTCCCCCAAAAAAGTAAAATAATCGTCCAAGTATGAAGGAGTTTGAGTATTCCTCCCACTTCTCCTAGGCATGCTAGTAGAAGGTTCATCTTGTTCTATAGGGTTTGGTTCCTCAGGCGAGTTATCAACTAACAATTCCACTCTGGGGCGTTTAGCTCGACGAGGTGTATCTTGGTCTAAAAAGATGGCATCCCTACTTTCCAGTAACTTCCTGTTCTCTGGGTCATAGAATCTATAACCATTTGATCCAGTACTGTAGCCTATAAAAATCCCAGGTGTGCTTTTAGGTTGCAGCTTGGTTCTATTCTGGCTGGGCACTCTTATTTGAGCATTGCATCCCCATACAGCTAGGTTGCGCAGAGTTGGCTTCCTCCCCTTCCATAACTCATAGGGAGTGACTTTAACAGCCTTTGAGGGTGAATGATTTAATAAATAAACAGCAGTATGTAGAGCTTCCCCCCAAAAGGATAAAGGTAAATCAGTATAAGCCATCATGGACCTAACCATGTCCATTAATGTTCTATTCCTTCTCTCTGCTACGCCATTTTGTTGTGGTGTATAGGGCAAGGTGTAATGATGAACGATCCCATGCTCTTTGCAAAATTCATCTAAAATTCCTGATGTGTATTCGCCTCCACGATCAGTTCGTAACACCTTAATCTTTTTGTTTAATTGATTCTCTACCTCAGTTTTGAATATCTTGAACATATCAAACCCTTCCGACTTGTGCTTGAGAAGATACACGTAGCCAAATCTAGAATAATCATCTATAAAAGTAATGAAGTAGACTTTCTGTCCAAAGGTAGCAGTAGACATTTCACCACATATGTCAGAATGTATAATGGCAAGAGGCTCATGTGCCCTAGCAGCTTTAGGAAAAGGCGCTCTTGTCATTTTACCCATAATGCATGCTTCGCATATGCCGTAATCCACCCATTTAAAATCCAATATTCCAGAACTAATGAGTCTTTTAATTCTGTTCTTTGAGATATGTCCTAGCCGCAGATGCCATAAATATGATTCCGAACAATTATTATTGCCGTTAATTTTCCTCACTACTGAGTTATGTTCGCCAACCAAGCAATCCATGTTTCCATCATTACAGATGTCATCTAAATAGTATAAACCTTCAAAACGATCACCAGACTGAACCAAGTTTCCATTAAATAATATTTTGACTTGTCTATTCCCAAACAGTACGTTATAACCAACTGATTCCAATTTTGAGACAGAAATAAGGTTCTTTCTCATGCTTGGTGCATAAACAGTGTCTTTTAGTACTAGTTTTCCTCCACCAGGGAGTTTCAGAACGTAATCCCCAACCCCAAGAATATCAGCCTTAGCTGTAGTTCCTAGATATACAAATCTAGTTCCGCTTGGGATATTTTTCATGGAAGAAAAAGAGCTACTATTCCTAGCAATATGGGAAGTAGAACCAGAATCCACTACCCATGTATTTGACAATTCAGAAGTAAATAAAGATTCAGTGCAAACGAAAACGTCACACGTACCATCAGGGAGAGTTCCCTTTGCGGTTGTCCTGATGCTTATTATCATTAGAATTGTTCTGTTGATCCTTCCTGTCGGTGACCCTCTTCTTCTTTCTACATTCAGACCGGAAGTGACCATATGTCCCACAGTTGTGACATTTATAGTTCCTCTTGTCAAATTTCTGACTAGAGTGATTTCTTCCGCTGTCATCCCTGTCTCTCTTCTTATTAATCTTATCTCTCAATCAGCACCCAGCTTGTTTTTATTCCAGCTCCTCTTATGGCTGTATCTATCTTCTCCAAGATGTAGTTCAGCATTATTGGCACTTCTTTCCTTTCCTTGAGAGTACTTCCTGTCCTCTTCCATGAGCAAATGATGCCTCAAATTTCTCATGTTTAAATTCCTCTCCGAGTGGCAGAAAGATATCTTGAACTGCTCCCATGAATGAGGTAAAGAATTCAGAGCAACCATGACTTGCACTTCCTCAGAAAATGGGTAACCAGCATTCTTCAAGTCTTCTACCAACACACATAATTTATTCACGTGTTCATTGACAGGAGAACTCTCTGACATTTTCAAAGTGATGAATCTGTTAACCAAGCTAAGTATTTTAATAAGAGAAACCTCTCCAAAGTCCTGTTCCAGCCTACGAAAAATTCTGTAAGCTACTTTCTCAGCTTCATATTCACTTGCCAATGAATCAGTCATCGAACCCAATATGAATATTCTAGCCTTTTTGTTGTCCTTTGTCCAAGTTTCCATCTCCTCTGCATAATTTTCTTTTTCCTCAACAGATGCATCCTTACCCAGTGCTTTTGGTTCAGACTGCGTGACTATGTAATCAATGTTTTCAGCAGTGAGCAAGAACATAATCTTCCTTTTCCAAATATTAAAATTAGATCCATCTAGCTTGGCATCCCTCAGCAACTCAGCGAAGACAGAGTTTGTAGACATCGTGCAGATTCAATCAGGAAAAAGAAAATAGCAGATCGTTAATGAAGCAGACCTTAGTTTCCAATCTGATCCCCTTCTTCCGTGGCGTTCGTGAGATGCAGGTGCAGCGGCGAGTTGACGACGAGTTCCGGGCGGCCGACGGCAGGACGGACGAGACCTGCGGCGGCGAGTTGGCGACGAGTTCCGGGCGGCCGACGGCAGGACGAACTAAATCGACTGCGGCGGCGGGCAGGATGCGAGCAGCGAGCAGCAATTCCGGCGAGGCAAGGTCGTGGGAAGCGGCGGAAGCTTGTAGATCGACCTGGTTGCTCTGATACCAATGTAGGATTTCGGTTTAGGAGTAATTAGCCTAACCCCTATTCCCTTGCCTGTTCCGTGGTGCGGCTCACATTGCAATTAACAGGGCTAGGGGTTAAGGACTATTTATACTCCATTCCTGGTGTTTAAACCAGTACGTATAGGATTCCAGATAGACTCCTGATTAAGTTAAACAACCACGATCATAACTAATCCTTTCCAGAGTCCGATCCCAATACAAGTCCTTGACACGCACGTGTGAGTCGTGCGCCATGATCAAGCAACATAATTCCTTAATCATGTAGGCAGTAACAGCTTACAGAGCTGATCCTGTAAACAGCCTAGTATTTTCCACCCTATACCGTGCCCGGGCATATATTTCCAGTACATATAATAATACTGTATTCCGGCATAGTCGTCCTCAGCACCTTGAGATTATTCCTCAAGTACAAATATATATTCAACAATTCCAGAATATAAACAATTCCATATTGAGACTCAAAACTCATATATGTATAAATAATGTAGTATAATGTTTGCAAGACACAAATAGTTCCTACATTCACTGCCCTATAGAATCTAATGAGGCAGCTGATGGTCTAGCTAGGCATGCAACCAGGTCTGTTCTAGGGCCTTGGTTAGATGATCCTCCAAATTTTCTTATGCCAACGCTTGTAAAAGATTTAACAATGTTTGATTAATAAAGATTGATATTCACTGTCAAAAAAAAAGTATGTTCTCCTTTAGAATTCGTACTCATATTTGGCATTTTCTGGGCCTGATTATGACTTGAAAATGTGACCAGAAAATTCTGGTATTTTACTGGTAGAAATTCAAATTTTGAAAAGGTTATTTTATTTTTTCTCCAAAAAATAATTAAAAGTTTTTCTTTTAAATTGGGACAAAACCGACCAACACTTGTAATTTGTGTCCGGCACCGGAAAGAAACCAAAATTGAAGTATTATTTGAACCGGAAAAGAGGGAGGCCCAACCTTAATACTCCGGTCCCCTCCTGCCGCCGCTTTCGTGACCCCTGCTCACTGCTGCAATCCGGCGACTTTCAGAAGTCACCGGCCATGGTCTACGCTGCTTCCTTCCGACCTCCAGCCGTGGCGAGCAACGACGCCGCAACCTCCGGCCATCCCTGCCCTACCGCATGGATCCTCCTCGACACGCTGGGCTACATCGCCGACCGCGGCAACGCGACCAGAGCGGAAGCCCTGACCAGCACGGGGAAACCCGTCGCTGTCTCCTTCTTCGCCGCTGAGCCGCCGGGCGTCTCCCACTTCTGCATCCACTGCCCCGGCCTGAAGGACGGCGACTTCGCCGACGAGGTTCGCGTCGTCCACTCCAGCGGCCACCTCGCGCTCCTCAAGCTCTCCCTCACAGACGGCCCAACGTCGTACGACACGGACGGGTTCTCAACTTCCCACGCAGAGTACTTCATCTACAGGGCAAGAAGGCACGGCCGGCCACAGTCGCTCGAGCCGCTCCCGGGCCTGCACAGCCATCTCTCGAAACTCACGGCCTTGGCCTCCATCGTCGCCATGCCGTGCGGCAGTGACGGCGAACACTTCGTCCTGGCCGCGTTCGGATACACGTTCACGAGTGGGAAGTACGAGTTCCACGTCTTCCGGTCCAAGCCGGGGGCGTGGACGGAGAAAGAGGTGGGGCAGGCCGAGCTAGGTCCAAAGATGGTGACCATGGTTCCCGAGAAGGTGATCATGCTCGGAGGTGGGGAGATCGGCTGGGTGGATCTCTGGCACGGTATCCTGGTCTGCAACCTCCTCGACGAGGACCCCGTGTTCCGCGTCATCCCGCTGCCGAACCTGCTCCCGGCAACCCATGTCTACAGAGATAACAGCTCCCCGTTGCAGTTTCGCGACGTGATTTGCGTGGACGGATCCATCAAGTTCGTTGAGATCGAGTACTGCAGGAGGCGCATAGTCCGTGAGATTCCGGACATCTCGAAGCTGGAGGTGCTCCACGACGAGGACCTGACGGTGGTGGGTGGGGCTGTTCAGACGGACAAGGACACCTACGAGTACACAGGCTGGAGGATGGTCACCTGGAACAAGACGCTTTCCTCCGACTGCTGGCGCAGGGGCACCTTGGTTCACGTCGACGATGTCGTCGTGGACGACCCGAGGTACTCTGTCTTGCTCCCTGAGCTCGTGGAGAAGGATTCTCGAAAGGCCCTTCAAGCAGGCTTCCCCACTCTGTGCATGGATGGCACTGATGTTGTTTACCTCAAGTCCAAGGTGAGTACGAGGGACAGAAATGCATGGGTTGTCGCCGTTGACACGAGGAAGAAGACGGTGGTCGGTGTGGCGCCATTTTCTGACGAGAGATCTATGTATGTCAACCCAAACTACATTACATGCGCCTTGTAAAAATATCTGAATTAATGCAGTGTAATTTACCTCTACTAATATATTTTATATCGTGTGACTGGTAAGAAATTATGAGCTGTGATCAGATATCTCATATTGTTTCGGATTATATCACCATGGGAGTGAACAATGACAGCGTAATCCGTCCAAATAAGCTACTCATTTTTTTAACCATTATGTGCCGAAAGGGTAATATAAATCAGAAACTTCGAATACGACGAACGTGGAGTGGAAACCTCGATATGAGTTCGGCGAGTTGGACGAGCCAATGTGAGTTTTCATTCGTTAGTCTCAATCAATGAATACGAATGTCCTTAGACCTATGATACGAGTTGGGGATCACTTCCACCTTAAGGTCTTTAAAAAGTTGTCCGTAACTGGATGGTTAACTGTGAAGTAAGCTACATGACATAGTTGACCAAGATTGATTCTCCCCCTCCCCCATCTCGTAGAGATATAGTCTTTGTACGCTCGATTGATTCGATTCAGAGAGACGGCCATACAAATTATTTAAGAGTTAAGGAGTCGGACTAAGAGTTAGTCCAGTGAATCTATTGAAGGGATAAATGCTCTCTCCCCCGTAGCATTAACAAGGTTTTTTTTTTTTGCGGTTAGCATTAACAAGGTATAGCGTGAGGCAAAGTCAATGGCGCCACATATGACACAATGTATAGATTTGTCGTTGTGACTTTGTCACTTTGGAGTCAACATGTTTTGTTAGAATCCGCTACCGACTAGCGACCTGAGGCAGGGTGTTCATGGGAGCGACTCTGACTCGGTGCAATGACGGGAACCTGTCAAAGTAACTCTAGTTGTGTAAGAGTGGTTGTGTACCAGCAGGGTCACACACTTAAGAGGAAGGAGTCATTCGGATATGTCCAAATGAAACTGAGCCAACTAGGGTTAGAAGGAGCCATTCAGATAAGTCCAAATGAAACTGAGCCAACTAGGGTTAGAACCTAGTTAGACATGGACGGAATTTAAGAGAGGAGTCAAATTAGGGTTCAGGTGGAATGCAAGAGTTGTGAATCCACATGAACACGTATAAAAGGTGGAGGCATGGGCGACCAAAGGTTACGGGCTTACGGCACAATTGTTCCATATGTTGGAAATTCTAGCGACCACAAGTCCCAATTCGTTCGATCGAATCTAGCAATCTGTCGCCCAAAGTTTCTACTCGTATGTGTGGATACCAACAGAGCATTGTACATTCAGTGACTAAGGCAAAGGAGTTCGGCATATCCGTGAGGAGCTGTTCGAGGATTGGACCGTGGTGCCCCGATGCACTTAATCAACTTCCGCATCTCCGCGTCTAGTGGTAATACCTGTGACCGAAATTCGAATCTTAAAGCCCGGATCTACGCGTGTTGTCAATTGTTGCACCCAAAGTGACCCAACATTCATATCATCATGAATTTGGTGACATGGTGACCGAAATGTGTGACATGGTGGCCGACAAGTGTAAAGATGAAATTGTGTATGTGTGTGTATATCATGAATGGCGTTTTTGTTGTTGACATAGTGCTTGTCGTAAGAAATATGTAAATGTGATATGAAATATGTAGCGTGGTGTTAGTATCAGGGGACTGCACACTGCGGAATGGTGAACACCTCAAATATGTTGTCGATGAGACACCAAGACATATTGTGCTTTGAAGTTTCCCGTTGAAGGGGATCGTGTGCAGAAAACAAAAAATTCCAAACAACGATAACCGAAATAGCCAAGATCTATTACTATGCAGATATAAAGTAACGGAGGGAACGGTGTTCATACCTTTGAAGACCGTAAGCGTCGACGATCAAAAGATCTGTTTCGATGACGACACATGATGAAGACGTACGGTGATGCCGACCTCAAGGTCGCAACGACCCTCGTGACAAGTGCCCCAAGTGTTGCACCTCGTAGCTCTACACACATACGGTGTAGACGACAACTTCCGGGCTCCGGTCCAGCGAAGCAGCGGAAGTTGGAGACTTGGACCGAAGAACCGATAGCACGGCGGTGTGCGTATGGTGGAGAAAACTTCAACCCGTGCGCAGCTCCAATTGCGGAGTCACATCTAAACGGATGAGAGAGAGAGAGAGAGAGAGAGAGAGAGAGAGAATTGGGTGAATTTCCAAGGCACATGGGCACCTCTATATATAGGTGGAGGGG
The DNA here is from genome assembly GCA_947311845.1 of Poa pratensis. Classification (NCBI taxonomy): domain Eukaryota; kingdom Viridiplantae; phylum Streptophyta; class Magnoliopsida; order Poales; family Poaceae; genus Poa; species Poa pratensis. The sequence goes on from CAMZMU010000066.1 coordinate 15,091,461, forward strand.
GGCTGCCAATCCTGCCGGCTGGGCGGTGTGGGACTAAACCCCACAACAACCCGCCTCCTCCCTTGGTGCGCCAGCCCTAGGTGGGCCCCCACCTAGGCTGCGCCATGCCTGGAGCCCTCTAGAGGGCGAATTCCCCCCTATGGGCCGGGAGAGGGCCCATTTAAGATGGGCTGCCCCTAAAATTCAAATTAAATTAAAATTAAAATATATTTAATCATTAATTACTTTAATTAATATTAAATACATATTATTTAATTTATTCTTACTCCGAAACTCATTTCGTTGCCCTCCAAACTCCATCGGATACGTCCCGAAACGATTCCGGTGTTCTTTTCTATTCTCTCTTCGGTGAAAAATCAAACCTAACCGTCATCAACCCTTAAATGTGCCACCCTACGGTTCGGGATCACTCCAGACATGATCGACACATCTCTCCGATCAATGACTAACATTGGGATCTGGAAACCCATGATAGCCCATGTGCGTCCACGAATATCTTTGTCGCTTGAAACTTAAACGTCGAGTCCCATACCTTTCGCCTGGCGATACTTAGTTTGTCTGAGACTCGATCTCCGGTATCACGATACCTAGCTCGATCTCGTTACCGACAGTACTATCTTTACTCGTCCGTGATATTACATCCTCGTGACCTAGTCACATGCTTGCAAGCTCATTGATGCAATCTCACCGAGTGGGCCCAAAGTATCTATTTGACATGTGGATAGGCAAATCCCGCTCTTGATCATACGCCTCAACCTATTCCTTCGGAAACCTGATTTTAGACACCTTTATGATCACCCTATTTAAGGTGTGACGTTGATGCAATCAAGGCAACCTCCAGAGATAGTGATTAAATATGATCTCACGGTCGAAGGTTTGGGTACTATGTTTTCATGTTATCGCAATGCTGAATATTGTGACTAGATCACATTGCGATACACACATTGGGTGTGTGTCCATCACATCATTCATCTAATGATATGACTCCATTATCAATTGACATAAATGTCCATGATCAGGAAATCTTGATCATTTGTTGATCTCAATGGACTAGTTAAATAGAGGTTACTAGGGACCTGGTTTGTTTACAATACCACACGTGTATCAACGTTTCCGGTTGACACAGTTATAACATGGTACGAAACTAATTATGAACATATATGAAATATACCAATAATACAATTATTATTTTCCTCTAGGCCATATTTCCTTCAGTCTCCCACTTGCACTAGAGCTCAAAATAATCTAGTTTGCATTTTGATCTAACACCACTAGCCTCCTGGTGCTACGACTATGCACTGCTCGTGGAAAAGGAATTTAGTCAACAGATCTCCCATATTGAGATCTGTATGTACTTTGCAACACTTCTATGTCACCTAGTTTGACATCATCCCGTATCTTATGATAACGGTAAAATATATGTTTGTCGATGGAGTGAGACTCGAATCTTCACGTAGCATGGGCCTTAAAAATCTAAGAGATCTATTAAGGGAAACCACACGCATGCTCGGAAAAATCCGCTCTGTCCAATCACACTTGCTACTTCTGAAGCAACCATATATTTCTATACCTATGTAGATTATGCGACAGTGCATTCATATGCAACTTCGCAAGCTAACCATGTCTTTCTTCAAAACAAAGGATTTCTCCTGTATGATATTTCTAGTCTTATGGGTCAGTGTCATAACTTGCATCATCGTAACCTTTTTACGGCAAGTTGTCTTTTCACTCTCACCCATACCAGAAAACATATCCTCAGTTTCTTTAGACACTGAAGGATGTACTTAACGTTTGTTCATTGATCCACCCAGGGATCACTCTAGAACCCGTTCTTCAACCAAGAACTTGGGTCACACCAAGTCGAGCTTTCAGTATGATAGAATCTATGGCTGAGGCATAGAGGATGTCGGACATCCTTTTCTTTCAATAGCTATCGCTGAAATGCCAAGATAAACTTAATATTTTACTAGTCATACAAGTAAGAACCTTTTCTTTGCTTGTTCTATTCTGAAACACTTCAGAATCTTAATCTAGGAAAATATTCCGACTTAATGTTATTAAGCCCTTTTGATCTATATAAATTAGAGATCTAATGCCTAATACTCTTAACTTCATTCATAGAAAATTTAATCACTTAAATAATCATTTATACTAGAGGATCTGCATCATTCTCAATATGTCATCACATATAAAATTAGGAATGACACCTAGCTCCCACTCAAATATGCCTTCGCATATAAGACCAGGAATTTCTTTTAGCTCCCACTCAAATATGCCATTCACATATAAGATCAAGAAAAGCTACTTAGCTCCCACTCACTTCTTTGTAAATGCAGGTTTCTTCAACTATTTTGGACGACTCCAAAATCCTTTGATCACATTATCAAAGTGAAGATTCCAGCTCCGATATGCTTGCTTCAGCCCATGAATGGACAGCTGAAGTTTGCATACGTGTCTAGCATCCTTAGGATCAACAAACCATCTCATTGTACTAACTACAACTCTTTCTTAATGTTACCATTAAGAAACATGGCTTCTTTATCCATCTATCAATTTCTCAATTTGAAATTGTAGTAATTGCTAAAACAATCCTAAATAGACTTAGGCTTGCCACTTGAGACAGAATCTCGTTGTGGTCAATTTTTGAATCTGTCAAAACTGTTTTGCGACAAATCGACCCTTATCAGCGTCTATTTTCTCATAAAATTCCATTTTCTCTTAACGGCCTGGAGGGCATCAAGAAGATCTACCCAAGTCATTACTTGGTAATCGTACATGGATTTTATCTCGGATCATATATGGCTCATAGCCATTTCTCGGACTTAGGTCCATCATCGCTTCTTCGTAGTTCGTAGGTTTGTCATGTTCCATTAACATGACCTTCATAACAAGATTGTCGTACCACATAGTGCAACACATTCTCGTATGCCTACGATCTTTTAGTATGAGCTTAGAGCATCATGATCTTTATCATAAGCTTCCTTCCAGTTACGGAGGACGATACCGGAACAGTTTCGTTGCGCCACTCGATGTCCGAGAGTGAGTTCATTAACTCCGTCTTGCTCTACTTTCTTTCACTTATACCCTTGACAAGAAACTATTTCTTGAGCAAGGTACGTTCCAGCAACAAATTTGCCTTTGTCGTGAGAGATGTATCCAACTGATTTCTTAATACACTACAAAGATGAATTTATCCGCTTTAGGTTTGATCACATCAAAACACTAAAATACCGAAACGACAATCTAGGCTAAAAGCCATGCCATACTCATATGGTATTGCCTCCACGGATTTAGATGGTTTCCCTATTATCTAAAGTGAATGTTTTGCTCTACCATATGACTCCAATGATCACAATAATTCGATAAGAGATTTATTGATCACACACTATCCAATACAGTTTGATTACGACGTCCAAACACACCATAAAACTATGGTGTTCCATGCGACGTAATTTGTGGAACTCTTTTCACAAGTCTTCAATGATATGCCAAACTTATAACTCAAATCCTTGTTTCCTTGATCAGTATAGTAGGAAATTGATTTTCTTGTTAAGTTTATTTTCCTACTTCACTCCGAACTTGTTTGAACTTCATCAAACTTTCGGACCAGCGTTTCATTAAGTGGATATCCATATATCTACTCAAATCATTCGTGAAGTTTACGAAATAAAGATTTCCACTATACGTTAAAGTACTTCATTGATCCACACACATCAATATGCATGATTCTCAACAAGTTAGATTCCCGCTTTCCGAAAACGGTGTCTTAGTTATCTTGCAAGTGTCAAAAGATCAAAATCTAAGGACTCGGAGATCCATCTGAATGGAGCTTCTTCATTGACTATAACATTGACATGACTCGAAACGTTAGTGCCACAAGAATGTGGTGTCTTTATTAAGTTTGTATCCTTTGGCATTAATGTTATAAATGTGAGAGCTACTACCATCTAGATTCACATAAGAACATTCCATTCATAATCGGTGTATGATCATTAAAGATATCACTCATAAATGTAGGACAACAATTTGTCACTAACAAATATGAATAATTGTCTCGCTAGAGGCAAGACACACTTATAACGATCATGCTAACAAGCGATCAAAAGGAATTTGTTCAAATCCAAATTAATCCAAATGGTAGATGTCGAGGAGAGTGTCTATGGCCATCACAACATATTGCTTGCCATCATCAACACACATCGTCTCTCCATCCTTCCAAGCCACTCAAGCAGAAAATCTTGTTTCATAAAACATGACTAGTATCAAAACTCAGTCACTGCAGTGAGTACTTGTTTAGGTAAAAATTCATAACGCATATCATATATATACCATCATCATTGATGACTTCCCGGTGATCTGTTTCATCTTCTTGGTTTTCAACGCAACCAAGAATTCATGAAGGTGAACGATTCTTGCATGACATAGTCTATGACAAAATATTTGCAACATTGGCAAAGTTGTCTGTCATCCAGTGATCGAGCTGAGCGAGTCGTCTCAATGTCATCAAGTATGACTGCCACGTGCTCCTTTAATGCGAGTGTCCTCTTCCATCTTGGTCGAGAAGAAAACCTGATTTACGGTGCATACAATCATCAAGCTCAGCGACCATTCCAAATGTTCGCGATCTGTCAACACGCACCCACAGTTCATTCTCTATGGCAAGATCATAGCATACACTGGACTATGATGGAATTATCCGCACAAAACTTGATAATCCAAATTATCCTTCTGTTAGCGGAATCTCCGGGTTTATCTCCTAGCGGGTTTTGTATCATATAGAGCTAAAAGGTTTGAACCAAGGAGTATCCTCAAGCTACGGTATAAAACTATGAAGTTTGGACCCAACCTTTAAGTTTCTCAATCGCAGGAATGTGCCTAAATTTAAAATGGGCTATCGAACAGTTATTATCTACACGGGTTTTGCAAATTCATATGGACTATGTTCATAATATGAGTTCATGTTTATCTATATAAAACTATAAGAACTCCCACTCAAAACGAACATCCCTCATCGTCGTTTTAGTGATTACACGATCCTAATCCACTACACCACCCCTAATCGTCACGGCCGATGATATAGCTTCAAAGGTAGACATCGCCATGTCAATCACATCACCATGCGACTCATGCTTAACCTTTCGGTCACTGTGTTCCGAGACCATGTCTGTACATGCTAGGCTTGCCAAATTAACCTTTAGCGTATTCGCTGTGCAACGTGGCTTACACCCACTGTATGCGAATGCCGATATGTCTGACACCCGATCATCACGGCCTACCTCATAACGGAGAACTTTCTTGGTGGTGCACGCTAAAGGGAGAACACTTATATTGGAATTTCGGAGGGATCATCTTATATTACTACCGCCGTATATCTAATATAAATATAAGATGCACACAACAACACAACATAAAAAATGTAATGCGATGTGATATGGTCCTCGCGCCATTGGTCTCCTTTGCGCCCACAGTTTATAAACAATTTAAACTTACCTCGACCATATCACATTGCCCCTGCAAAATAAAGTTAGACGCTTTCTACTTTATCTGTTGGATATTTTACGTGGCTTAGGGGCTTTCGTAAAAGAACCGTTTCTTACCTACGAACCTGCAACCACAGCTACGATCAAATAATTGTCTATTTTATATCCCTTGCGGACCCTCCATTGAAAATGCAAAGCCAACTATTGCGAGAGAGACAGACACCCGCCAGCCACATATATGAAACAAGCCATATGTCAGTTGTGGAACCAGTCTCGCGTAAGCGTACGCGTAAAGTCGGTCCGGGCCGCTTCATCAACACAATGCCGCCGGCAAATGCAAGTACACGCGAGAGGGTAACAACTATAGAATCGATGCCCTCATTCAACATGAGTTCTAACCGTACAACTATATCTACGCATAGACCGGCTCTGATACCACTGAAGGGGATCATGTGCAAAAAACAAAAAATTTCCTAACAACGATAACCGAAATAGCCAAATCTATTACTATGCAGATATAAAGTAACGGAGGGAACGATGTTCATACCTTTGAAGACCGTAAGCGTCGACGATCAAAAGATCTGTTTCGATGACGAAAATGATGAAGATGTACGGCAATGCCGACCTCAAGGTTGCGACGAACCTCGCGACAAGTGCCCCAAGTGTTGCACCTCGTAGCTGTACACACGTACGGTGTAGACGACGACTCCCGGGCTCCGGTCCAGCGAAGCAGCGGAAGTTGGAGACTTGGACCGAAGAACCGATAGCACGGCGGTGTGCGTATGGTGGAGAAAACCTCAACCCGTGCGCAGCTCCAATTGCGGAGTCACGTCTAAACGGATGAGAGAGAGAGAGAATTGGGTGAATTTCCAAGGCACATGGGCACCTCTATATATAGGTGGAGGGGGCTGCCAATCCTGCCGGCTGGGCGGTGTGGGACTAAACCCCACACCAGCCCGGCTCCTCCCTTGGTGTGCCAGCCCTAGGTGGGCCTCATGTGGCCCACCTAGGCTGCGCCATGCCTAGAGCCCTCTATGGGGCAAATTCCCCCCCTATGGGCCTTCTCCCCATGGGAGAGGGCCCATTTAAGATGGGCTGCCCCTAAAATTCGAATTAAATTAAAATTAAAATATATTTAATCATTAATTACTTTAATTAATATTAAATATATATTATTTAATTTATTCTTGCTCCGAAACTCATTTTGTTGCCCTCCGAACTCCATCGGATACGTCCTGGAACGATTCCGGTGTTCTTCTCTATTTTCTCTTCGGTGTCAAATCAAACCTAACTGTCGTCTACCCTTAAGTGTGCCACCCTACGGTTCGGGATCACTCCAACATGATCGAGACATCTCTCCGATCAATGACTAACAGCGGAATCTGGAAACCCATGATAGCCCCTGTGCGTCCACGAATATCTTTGTCGCTTGAACCTTAAACGCCGAGTCCCATACCTTTCGCCTGGCGATACTTAGTTTGTCTGAGACTCGATCTCCGGTATCATGATACCTAGCTCGATCTCGTTACCGACAATACTATCTTTACTTGTCCGTGATATTACATCCTCGTGACCTAGTCACATGCTTGCAAGCTCATTGATGCAATCTCACCGAGTGGGCCCAGAGTATCTATCTGTCACGTGGATAGGCAAATCCCGCTCTTGATCATACGCCTCAACCTATTCCTTCGGAAACCTGATTTTAGACACCTTTATGATCACCCTATTTAAGGTGTGACGGTTGATGCAATCAAGGCAACCTCCATAGATAGTGATTAAATATGATCTCACGGTCGAAGGTTTGGGTACTACGTTTTCATGTTATCGCAATGCTGAATATTGTGACTAGATCACATTGCGATACACACATTGGGTGTGTGTCCATCACATCATTCATCTAATGATATGACTCTATTATCAATTGATATAAATGTCCATGATAAGGAAACCTTGATCATCTGTTGATCTCAATGGACTAGTTAAATAGAGGTTACTAGGGACCTGGTTTGTTTACAATACCACACGTGTATCAACGTTTCCGGTTGACACAGTTATAGCATGGTACGAAACTAATTATGAACATATATGAAATATACCAATAATACATTTATTATTTTCCTCTAGGGCATATTTCCTTCACCCATTACCGATGAGATACTAACATTAGTAACACACATATGTGCATGTTCATTTACTATTCCTCAAAGGATATGAGTCGTGTCCTTTTTCTTTGAGCCCTTCACACCAACGAAACGATTTTAGCGATAGAGCCCATCTCAGTGTCTCAAGAGGGTTTTCACCTGTGTACACTCGATCGCTCTGTACTACTTCATCTACTTTAGGGAGAAAAGGAGACCTATATCCCATCATTACAACAATCCAAAATTACCCCTCCCCTTTGAGTTCTTCATCATGATTGTTACTCAAGGAGTTGTGGAGACTCTTAAAGGTTCAGAGTTTAGTAGGAGCTCCCAGGTTTCTGTATTTTCTTCGATGAAGTTTGTAAAGGCCTATAATCACCTCAAGACCCCTCTAATTGATTGAGGTTGACTTTGTTTGCCAAGGGTCAAGGAGAAGTAGGCTAGGTGCCTAGACTTGTGTGTCCATTTGGACCTCGTGTTCATGCCTCTCCAAGGGAGATCAGAAGCGTCCCAAGGATGTAAATTTCAAGATAAATCTTCCACCTCTTTGTCCCCCTTTAGTTCTTTCCATCATTGTTTCTCCAGCTTACTGTCACGACTCATCCTAGTGTTCCATGTCATCCCTCTGCCCAAGCTGCTCCCGACCAACCATACCTATAGAAATGACATCTCAGCGGAGAAATTTTGCGACGTAGTTTGCATGGACGCATCGACAAGCTCGTCGAGATTGAGTATCCTGGGCACATATAGTTCATAAGATTCAGGATGTGTCGAAGTTGGAAGTGCTCTACTACTCGGAGATGATGTTGTGTGACGACCTCATGGGAGTACGTGTAGTCCTTACAAAGGTGGGGTACTGACTCGGAAAATGCAACTCCACACATAGTCGGATGTCCCCTGCTTATCTGGGACGTCCAACTGCTTTACGATCTGTGCATAAATTATCAATAAATTTTCAAATATCAATTCACTATCAATAATTTTCAGATTTATGTAATTTAGTTTTTAGATTAGTGTTTAATAAGAAATTTTCAGACATGCATTAACAAATAAAAATAAGACCACACATTTACATGATTTTTAATATAATAGATTAGTAAGAATTATATCGTTCGTTGGATGCAAATTCGACGATTATTATAGTTGGTGGATATCTAACTACGTGTGATATCACCGTGTTGCACCGACTAATCCTAATAGGGGCAGAGCTGAGAAATATGGTTACGGTGGTATGTGGTATCCTCCGATCTCTAGGTTTTCAGCATTTTTTTTTTTTTGCAATGGAGGATGATCCAAGCGAAGATTTTGCACTTAAGCACAATACTAGCCTTCTAGCACTTGGGGCCTGAATTTCTGATTCCTTCACCATAATTGTGCATTGTAGGCGGAGGCCTGAATTTCTGATTCCTTTAGTTGGTGGAAATCTACACCAATGTGGTTAGTCCCTAGATTTTGCATAAAGACGTATTCATATATTGTTGTGCCAAAGCCTCAAAAAAAAAAGTTGTTGTACCGGGATAGATAGCCGCACCACGGCCAATACCCATTTCTAATTACGTAGTAACGACCGTGGTACGTCGTGCCAGTTTTACAGAAAACCCCCTAAGTAATCTGGTAATCAGCCCGCAGTCCGTAGAAGCTCTCTGCGTTACCGAGTCAACTCTCGAGCCAAAACAGAGCTAGCTCCCCCGTGCGGGCCGTACGTACGCGCTGGGCGCCGCCGCCGGTAACAGCCCTCGTCCTGCAGTCCTTCTCCTCCTCCAGCTACACAAGAGGCTAGGACTCCGGATCGGGGCACGGCCACCTCCTAGAGGTAGCCATTGACGCTCCCCGCGCTCATGCGCCCGACTCCGACGCGCTCCTCGTCCACGGCCTCCGCCTTGAGGTCGCCATCGATTTGCCCACGCACACCTCGCCCGCGCACACCTTGGACGCGCTACTCGTGAATTCGCACGCCGCCGCGCTCATGCGCCCGCCTCCGACGCGCTAATCGCCCACGGCCTCCGCCTGCTCCGTCGACCTTCCTTGTGCTGAACCGCGGCTGGTTCAACGCTCAACTGCCGCATCACATCCTGGTCTGATTTTCTTATCCTTTCGTATTGGATGAATATATGGACATGTATATTTCGTTTGGTGATATGTTTCAGCTTAATTTGTATATCTTTTACTCCAAATTTGTGTGCAAGTTCAATTCAGTACAGATGTATTGAGTCCACAACTACTGCTTGTGAGGTAATTTACAAACAAATTATATGTTGAGTAACTTGGTAGAGTGTTCAGGTGCAAGCTGTTGAAGACCGATGTGTTTCTACTATTCCACACTACCCACAGGAGGTCAGGATTGACGAAGAGGAGCAGCAAAAGCATGTCACATACACAACGCGGAACCAGGGGGTGGCCAGCAGGGGCCACGGCTCCCCCCAACAATCTGAAAAAAAATCAAGATCCAGGATTAATTATGCAAATATCTATGTATCTTGAATGTTTCAATGTCTCAAACTTCATAGAATACACACGAGCTGCTCACAGACGATCCAGACAAAAAGTGAGATACCTTTTTGACTCTACACCATCTCTTCACACACGACCTGCACTCACATGTGTCTTTCTCCTTCCCGTGGCTTCTCACACAATCTCTCTCTTCTACCATCTCTTCTTCCATGGTCGAAGCAACCAGCCGGCCAAGCCCCAAAGAAGCAGCCACAAGATTACCCCTATTTTTCGATTTGAAGCACACCAGAGGTTAACATTTGTACATGATGAAATATTTTTCACTTTCCTCTCCTGATTTGCAGTATTTGGGTGTGGATTTCAATATCTAGTTGCTTTCTTTTGCCCTGATTTGGTAGAAGAAGAGGAAGAACAAGAAGAGGGAGATGAGCAAGAAGAAGAGTAGGAGTTGGAGGAAGAGAAAACCCACCTCAAATTCAGAGAGGCAACGATGACATGGGCGTTTTGATAGTGGAACAAGACCCAGGCATGCGCTGCTAGATTTAGAGTCATATTTTGCTAAAAACATGGTTACCACCAATAAATTTTGCACATGCGCTGCTAGAATTGGAGTACATATTTTGCAAAATTTCTTTTCATAAGAAATTTTGCACATGCTTTTAGAGTTATGTCCAATGTCCAGCCCCCCCTATGTGTAATTCCTGGTTCCGCCGTTGCACATACATGCTCTAATGGGGTCGTGTGACCCGCCATCTACATTGCAATGTATTGAACGTGAGCACTCAATAACAGCGGGAGCTCTGGGAACCGATCAGAAAGTGAGTTACAGACATCTTCAGAGCCGTTGTGAACACTCGACAGAGAAGAGGAGCGACAGTGTTGATGTTAATTGAAACAAGTTTATGTGATTAGAATATGGTGCTATGCATTGGAAGTTATAATAGGTTAGCGGTTGTTCATAGTCAACTATCTATTGTAATTTTTTCACTAAATAAAATGCCAATGAAACAAGTTGTGATGCTCCGCTCATAGGCTGGCATGAGTTACGACATTAATATGTTTACGGCCAATGGTGGAATCTGTCTTGAATGCTTTAGTGAGAGGTGTCTGTCAGACTACAAGAAAATTTTCTTGGAATATTGAGTATGGTGCCATTGTACTGTTGTCTTAAAAAGAAAAGGATTTCCCTTGAATATTTTATGCATATCGCACCACAGCTAGAGGCACTTTGGTGTTGTTTTCAAGTATTAAGGACGAATATTCCTTGTGAGGTTTAGTAACGGTAAAAAATGTGATTGTTTTAAAACACCTACATTCCTTATTACTGAATATTTTGTGCTGTTTAGTTAATACACCAATGAGTTTCTTTGATTCCACTAAATCAAGCCGGATACTCGACACCGCCAGCCAACAATTTAACCTTCCCACAGGAAAATTAACATTTTGTTGTTATAGAAGCTGAGTTTAATTAATATATATTTTTTATATAACTATATTCTCTTTGTTGGAAAAAATTGGTATATACCCGTATCTGATCCGAGTTCGAGTCCTCTACTGTACCATGTCCAAATCTGACATGATTCGAATCAGTTTCCGTCCCACTTTCGAATGAGAACTTTTTTAGTTGATATGGGTTTCTACGGTGAAGGAAATATGTGCTAGAGAACATGTGTAGAAAATAATTTGTATGTTTTTGTTTCTTTCTCTACTTTCTTGCTTGAGCCATTCAAATTTTGCAGCCTTACATTTATGGTCACTTCCTCGATATTGTTCCTTGTACACAAAAGGAAAAAACAAGAGGATATTTGTTTACACAACTTAATGGTTCCTATTTTCACATTCGTTGCCCGTTGCAACGCACGGGCATTTTGCTAATACTATACAAGTTGACTACTTGACTTGGTGGAGCCGAAGCCATCCAGCCTCAGTGTTACGTATGAACGGGAATACGGGATACTGTTTATAGCGTGTATATCCATATGCATACAAGCGATGACATGGGCCATGCCTGTATTTCTTTCCGATCATTCCAGTGAGTAGCAGATCTGCTCGAACACCTGGACGTGCTCTTCTGCGACGGCCACGAAGAGGTCGACGCCGTCCTTGGCGTTGCACGACGGCACGAAGATCATGAGCCCCTCGACGGGCAAGTCCGGCTGCAGGAACGCGGAGGGCGGCCCAGTGCCGAGGTCTATCTGGTGGAACCTGAATCCCAGCCAGCTATCCACCTCCAGGTCCGGGCAGAGCATGGCTCCGACATCGGGCGCCGTCGCGATGAGCTCCTCTCCGTTCGCAGCCGCCACACTACCGAAGTCGACAAAAGACTGCACGTAATCGCCGTCGATGCACGACACGGCATCGCGGATGGCGCCGACAACGCCGCCATAGCTCCAGCTCAGAACGTCCCGGACCTGGAGCCTCGGGAACGCCCACAGCACCATGTTCCCGGAGAAGTCCATCGGAACGGGAGGATCGGCCCTGCCCCTGCAGTTCACGGCCACCCTCACCTTCGTGAACTCCTCCGGCTTCAGGTCCCGCGCCGCCGTCATCTTCTTCCACACGTGCGCGAGCAGGCACTGGAACGTGCTGCAGCGGGCGCCGACGCGGGCTTTGAGGTCGGCGACGAAGTCAGCCGTGAAGTGCACCGTGAGGTTCTTGATCTTGTCCCTGGGGATGACGGCGTAGGGTTTTTGATCATCTGCATCCCCGAACTCGAGTGACCGGTGGTCAAACTCCGACGCCGGAGTGCTGCGAGGCACGGCAGTTGCCGCGCGGTCGAGGAAAGGAGACGGTGCGACGAAGTCCTTGCCCTCGCGCACCGCGCTCGCCCACGTGGTGAAGAAGGTGCTCATGGAGTGGCCGTCGGCGGCCTGGTGGTGGCAGATTGTACCGATCACCAAACCGCCACACTTGTAACTGTTCAGCTGGATCTGCAGCAGGACCGGACCGATGTTCTCCTGTACACATAGGCAAAGAAAAGTACGTACAAGAAGTTACAGCGTCCATGTATCTGACTTATCGTGGCAGAGACAAAATCTCAGTCAACGATGAAACCATTGCCCATTGGTACCTCCGGTATTTTAGGGTAGAGGTCGTCGACGACGCTGGCGGCGATGCGGCCGTCGACGAGCACGTCCGACAGGTCAACCGGGACGGTGGCCTCGATCACGAGCACGCCCTCATTGTTCATGTGGAGGAAGCGCCGGCCCTGGTCGTCGACGGCGAGGCGCCCCGCCAGGTGGGGATACGGCGCGACGGCCTTGAGCAGGCCCTCCTTGAGCGCCTCGTTAGACGGCGCCGGCGCCGGGTAGGCGAGCACGCTGGGGATGAACAAGTCCACGGCGACGAGGTCGAACACGGTCAGCGGCACCTTGTCCCCGGCGAGCGGGTGCGGCGCAGAGTTGGCCGGCCTCAGCATCGTCCTGCTCGTAATCTCCATTGATCAGATTGCAGTACGTACTACGTGGCCGTGTAATCTCGAGTTGCAGACGTGCGCGCGCTTTGGTGAACGGAGACGTGGCGGCTTGGTATATATATAATTATATATACAGTTCTTCTCTATAGATTGGTAGTTGGTGGTAGGACGAAGATGGAAAGTTCAGAGATCAAAGGTTTGTATGCGGTAAAATATATCCGCGCGTGGGCACAAACTAGTCGTAACTTGTGTTCATTGTCCGCTTTGTGTAATGTCAACATATCGACATCAGTACCAGTCAACAACGCTCGGCATCCACTCATCTCTCCCTCTCTAGTACGCACGTGTTATAGACTGGTCAGAGGGCCAGTGGTTAGGTTTGAGTCTCGGCTTGGGCACTGCTTGCAGCTCTTTTCTTCTATAAAAGTAAGCCCTGGGTGCTAGTGCCCTTGGGTCTCGTTTTTTTTTCTAGTACGCACGTGTTAGTCGTCAAGGGCAACAAGCAACGAGTTTTGGCTCGCAGGAGTATCTAGTTTATTATGAGAATTGCATTTTAAAGAACATTTTAAGATGTCAAAAAATTCTGAAATAAATTTTTGGGTGTGGCTACGAATGTTGGCATATAAAGTTTTCACGAAAAAATAATATTTTTGTGTTATGTATAAAAGGACAAATTTGGTGCTCAAAATATAACTTTTTGCTAGACATATTGTTTGTCTTTTTTACACAGGGCATACAAATATCTTTTTTTAACAAAATATTGTGTGCCTACATAAAATGTCTGGGTGTACACCCGGATTTGTTTCAAATTTTTTGGCATTGCCAAATATGTTTTTCATAATAAGGGCATCTAGTAGTACAACCCAAAATGGATTTTCGAACAAGCAACCCCTTGCCTCATTAGCTCCAGCCTGGCAACAAATGAAGTAACTTACATGTCTTTAATAGTAAAGGTTGTTGACGTCTTTGACCCTTTGGCTTGCCTAAACCGTCCAGTTCTACGATGCACCAAACTTTCATCACTTATTAGTTATTACCTCAATCTCATTTTGAACTTGGGTTTCCTGCATCCTTTTCAGCTTGTCTTGGCAGACCCTGTCCATAATTTTCACTTGGCCATCATCACCATCATCAATTTCCATGGACCCATTTGCTTCATCAGCATAATCAACCTCACTCTCAATGTACTCATCCTCCTCTTCTTCGACTACCCTCTTTTTTCCCGCTAATTTCCCTCCTTCCAAGATGAGAGGCTTTCCTCCTTGAGTTAAGGCGAGCGTATTTCCTCGAACACGGCGCTAGCAACATCATATCCGTCAAAGATTATATGTTCTTCATTCTCATTCAACCACTCCATCATTGGGTTTGATTCATCATGCATGGTTGTATCCGTCATCATTCCACATGGATCAATTTCCTTCTCTATATAAGCTTCACAATGTCTGGATCTTGTTCAGCAAGTAACTTCAATGCATAAAAATAGAATTCAAGATTCAGCAAAGTACAAAGACTAAACTGTGCATAGTTCCTCAGTAGAGACTTTAAGGCAAAGTAAATACTTTAGGCATAGCTAACTTGAGACTTTATGCATAGACAAGTGCAAAGCTAGTACAATAAATACCTTCAGGCTGTAGCGTACATAAACAAAATTGTGGAGCTTACTGTATAGAAGGCAGTTTCTTTGCTTCATGTGGACCAAGGCAAAAGCACACCAATTCCTCTCACAGCCACTTGAAGAGACACATTGTGAAACAATACTTAATGCCCACTTATGCAGATTAGGAACTTCCCCCAACGAATTGGAACCACCACTCAGCTACATGGTTAAAACAAAGTTAGAAATATTTAAATGAAGTTGAAACATGAGTCAATAGAGCTAATCAAGAGAGACAAGTATCATAACTTACTTGGTGACATTCTTTCAGTGGAAGAGCCTGCCAAACTTTGGTGAAACCTCCCACGGCATTCCCTGTAAGTGTCGATTTCAATAATAGCCAAAACAACGCTCTCGGGGTCTGCTATCTTCTCAATGGCATCTGTTAGTGCGGAAGCAAAATCTGGAATGTTGCTCAAATTGATCTGATCATCTGTATAAGGATACAGGACAACAGCTGCATAAGAAAAGGAAGACCAAGGGAATTTAAAAACCCTAAGAAAAGATCAACATAATATCAGTTTCGTCAATTTTGTAACTACCTGCAACCATTTGTGTGTCTTTTTTGCATAGCCTCCATCCTCAGGGACACCTTGCTCATGACTCTATGGAACATTTGTGACCCACACCAAGATCAGAATCCATCTTTTGAATGCTGCCATCATACTCTTCTTGAAACCAGATAGAGTGCATTTCTTTTGTGTGACAGCATATCTGAGGGCTTTATAGAGTGACTCCAACAAAGCAAGAACCCATTCAACCCACCACATATTACTAGATAGAAACTCTTCACCAAATACATAATCAGCATCATTCTTCCAAATACATCCCTTCCAATCGTCATACACCATCCATTTCCTAAACTACTCCTTCTTTTTCATGATAACTCTCAAGGAACATGAACACCATTCCAAACGGGTGGAATTCAGTTTTATCAGCTCACCACCAACATTCCTTTTCATGCTATCATGTAGGTTATTGTGATTATGGAAAACCTACAGATTTGCTTAGCACTTTTGACTATCACATCAACCTCTCGAAACTTGTCTATGTCTTTAAGCATGATATTAGCCGTGTGGGCAGCACATGGATGCAAACAATATGATTTGATTATTGTTGTTATACAAGAGTTTTACAAGCTTTTGTTGTAATTTGACCCATTATCGGATACAATTTCAACCACATTTTCATGCCCTATCTCTTCAACAACAACTTTTTTTAATCTCTCTATAGAGAATTCTGCAATATAAACAAAACTTTTTTATTTCAACAACTTGAAACATAAATAAAGAGAATCATAATAGACATAATTAAACATGAATAAAAAGTAAAGATGTTCAACTCAAATTGCATCTTGATATCAAGTAAAAATAGAACAAGTCATAAATGAATCAGAATGTAAGTAAAAACAGAATAAGACAAAGATAAACATATGTAAAACCATAATAAGGCATAATATACATAGTTAACAATAAATAACACTTTCTCAACTCTAAATGCATCGTGATAATCAAGTTAAACCATAATAAAGAATAATAGACATGATTAACCATGAATAAACAGAAATAACACTTTCTCAACTCTAAATGCATCATGATATCAAGTAAAAATACACAAGACATAATTCTAACACGAGAAAACTAACCTTTGAGACCAACCAGAAGCATCGATGGACTTATGAAAGAACATCTGTGTATTGCAATACACCTTGAAATTTATAAGACTCATACCAGTAGGCCCGGGCCAAGAGTCACACATCACAGTTACACCATAGTTCTTCCAATCTTGCTTGAATAGATTCAGCCACTCTCAAGATTCTACATAATTTTTGTCCAAATATCTCCCATCAATCTCTTTTGCAGTTGGAATAGGAGTTGGGCCAAGATTTTAGGTGATCTTCATTGCCGAAGGAAAATATGGACAAATTAGCTTTCCGATCAGCAATGTCATTTGCTTGAAAAAACTTCGACCAAGCTTGGACAAGTAGATATATTGAGTCAATATCCATAGCAGTGCTGACCTTGCATTGATACTTTGTTGCTCGATAATTCCTTGTCAAATTAGGTTGTGATAGTCCGTTTCCCAAGGGAGACACGGACACCACTAACACTGCCATGCCTCCTCTCAACTGCACAAGAGACATTCATGTATATATATGTAACACTTTATCAACTCTATACACATAATCAACCATGAATAAAGAGAAATAATACTTTCTCAACTCAAAATGCATCATGATATGAAGTAAAAACAGAACATTATCATCTCTTAGTGACTCCCGAAGTGCCATCTGAATATATTCATCGTTGGCATCTTCAAGATTTATCACTCCATTTCTCAAGTACATCTCTTCCATAATCTCTCGTTCCTCACTCGGAGTTTGCGATTTGCCTTATCTCTCTTCTTTTGCATTGTCAAACATTCAACTCTTTGTCGAGACTCTTTTGTCGGGCACTAGACAAAGGTTGTCATATGGCGTGTGGCTGATGAAATACACTTGGCAAAGCGAAGACACTCGGAAAACTTAGGCACCTGGCACTCGGCAAATAATGTATCACTAGTATATTGAATTCAATGACTAGATTCGGTTATAGCAAGGAGAAAAAGAACATACTACGAAATGTGCCACCTCAATCGGTTTTTACATGAAGACCAAATACAAAGAAAAAGCGGCTCCGATACTTTAGATTGTGAGGCGGACAAAACTAAAATATGCTTCTCATAATTTGGTAGGCAGCTGAAAAACCACCTGTCTATGATATTATCATGACCGCAGCTGGCCAAAGTGACAGCCTGTCTCTAGTAATGTAGGCGACGGGCGAAATAAACTGCGAGGCTTCTATAATTTTTTGGAGTCGGGCCAACTCTAAACCAATGAGTACGAAAAATGATCTTCAACGTGAGCCCCCCCCCCCCCCCCCCCCCACACACACACACACACACACACACATGCGCGCACGCTTGTTAGCCTTTTGTAAAAGTGTTGGGTCGTCCAATTAAGTTCGGCCATGCATGTTCCAAGAGGGCCTGATAATTGAAACCGTGTGACTAATTAATCATCATCTCGAGAATTGCAGCCGCAATGCAACCGCGGGAATTGGAAGTCGTGGAACTGAATCCAGTTGATTACTTCAGAATACTAAAACCTGTAGTGCACCAATAAAATCCTCCAATTCCTAACCGCTTCAGTCTCTTCATGGCTCAATTCTTATTCCTAGCGTTCTCCCAACACGCTCTCTGCAACCACTCGAGTCTAGCACAAGTGCACAACAATGGCCTTCTGGAAAGTACCATGGAAGTAGACGTTTCGAGCGACCATGACGCCAGAGTTACATTGCGAGCAAGGTTTGTTTAGGTCTGAATCCCCTGACGCCGCCCGGCTGCCCCAATCCCTCAGATCTCGGATATATCAAGTTCATGGAAGGGCCAAAGCCGCAAACCTAGATCTACTAAGAGTCGTCGTCCTCCTCCTCCGGACGGCGACGAGGATGAGGCCACGACAGAGAGGTCACACTCAGTTAAGCCCAACATGTGTCCCAGGCAATCACGGTCTGGTGGAAGGGGCGACACTACCTTCTTAGCCGAGTGTCCCCATATGGGCACTCGGCAATATTTTATCATTTTTTCTTTACCTTTTTTCCTGTCGACAAACTTCGCATGGTATAGCCCATGATAATGTGACCATCTTTGGAATAGAGGTGCATTTTCCATGACAAATAATATTGCCAAAAATAGTTTGCAACATTTTGATGGGGAAAAAAATATTTTTTCCATTATCTAGGTGCCAAAAATAGTTTATTCATGAAACTATTGCAAAAAATATGGTGCAAAATAGCACCTCTCAAATTTTGCACAAATTAAAGTAAACCAGATTGGATGTTCAATTTCCGAAGGTTTTGAAGTCTTATATTTATAAGTACTTTTGCACATTTAAATGAATTTTTGCCGATTTCCTGAATTAAAGTAATTCAAATCTGAACTAAAAGTGTGTTATGGTTTGATTCTAAAATTGCAAAAATCATTTTGAGTTACCCAAATCGTATTCTATGCAAGTATGTTGAAAGATTAAGGTTCATGGTGCAAAGGCAACGACCCTTCTGTTCTAGGCCTCTGGTCCGAAGGCTTTATCATACTTCGTTAGTTATTTAACAAAGTAGGACAGTTGGGTTTGCTTCCCAAAGTTAATTCAAATTTGACTTAAAAGTGTGTTATAGTTTGATTCTAAAAATTGCCAAAAGCATTTTCAGTTCCCCAAATAGAATTGGGTTGCTTGAAGAAAAACTACTCCTAGATGTGTACCAGCAGCGCGACAACCTCTTTATTTGACGGAACGTACTCCAAAATATGTCCAACAGTACGCGCGGTATCATACATTCTTACATCCTCGACTGGAGAAGAGCGTCGACCAAGGAGTAGCAATTTGTTTTGAACGCCGCAACGTGATCCTCGGCGAGGGCCATGAAGAGGTCGACGCTGCCCTTCGCCGTGCGTGACGGGATGAACACCATGAGCCCCTCGACCGGCAAGCCCGGCGGCAGGAACGCGGAAGGCGGCCCGGTACCGAAGTCGAGCTGATGGAACCTGAAGCCCAGCCAGCTGTCCACCTCTATGTCCGGACAGAGCACCTTGCCGAAGGTCGACGAGGCCGCGAGCTCCTCTCCGTTCGCGTCCGCCACCCCGCCGAAGTCCACGTACGACTGGATGTACTCCTCGTCAATGCGCGCCGCGGCGTCGCGAATGGCGCCGACGACGCTGCCGTAGCTCCCGCCCAGGACGTCCCGCACCTGAAGCCTCGGGAACGCCCAGAGCACCATGTTTCCGAAGAAGTCCATGGGCACGGGAGGGTTGGCCCTGCCCCTGCAGTTCACAGCCACCCTCACCTGCGTGAACTCGTCCGGCTCCAGGCCGCGCGCCTCCGTGACCTTCTTCCAGACGTGCGCCAGCAGGCACTGGAACGTGCTGCAACGCGCGCCGACACGGGCTCTGAGCTCGGCGATGAACTCTGCTGTGAAATGCACGGTGATGTTCTTGATATTTTCCATGGGGAGGACGGCGTCGGAGTTGGTTGCGCTGCTGCCATCCTCTCCCTTGAACTCGATGGACCGGTGGTCGAACACGGGCTTGGGCGTACTACGGGGCACGGCCGTGGCCGCGCGGTCGATGGAAGGGGACGGCACGGTGAAGCGCTTCCCCTCGCGCACCGCCTTCGCCCACGCGGCGTAGAACGTGCTCGCGGCGTGGCCGTCGGCGATGTGGTGGTGGCAGATGACGCCGACCAGGAGGCCGCCGCACCTGTACCGGCTGAGCTTGACCTGCAGCAGAGCCGCTCCAACGCTCTCCTGCAATTACAAAATTGTACTAGCGGTCATCAGTTTCCAATTTTAAAAATTCAGAGTCTCAAATCTGCATGTACATGCACAATGTGATGAATTTGACGTGACAGCACCTCGGGTACCGCAGGGTAAAAGCCGGCGACGTCCGTGCCCATGCCGGCTGTAGCGAGCACGTCCGCCAAATCTGCCGGGACATCGTCCTCGATGACAAGCACGCCCTGGTTATTGAGGTGCAGGAAGCGCCGGCCGTTGGCGTCGACGGCGAAGCGGCCGAGCAGGTGAGGGTACGGCGCGGCGGCCCTGAGGAGGCCCTCCTTGAGCGCCTCGTTGGACGGCGCCGGCGCGGGGTAGGCGAGCACGATGGGGACGTAGGTGTCGATGGCGGCGCGGTCGAAGACGGTCAGCTGGACCTTGTCGCCGCCAGCGGGTGCGGCACGGCGTACACTGGCTTCAGCATTGCGCTGCTGCTCGTAGCTTGGCCCATTTCCTCGTAGGCAACCTCCATCTCTACGTACACGTTGCGAGGTAGCTAGGGCAGGAGCTCGATCGAGTGTGTGCTTTTCGAACAGTGACTTCACCGAGTGATGCTTTTGATGGACAGCTATAGGCGCGTGCCTCCGCTTATATAGAGCTCTGGTAGATGTACACGCGCGCACTGGAGCTCTTTCGGGTTTAACTATTTCCAATTTGTTTTGCGGAGGTTCCTTTCACGTTGGGAACGGGCTCAACACTGGAATTTAGGAGAACTTTTGGATAAGTGATTTGCCACTCTCTTTGTAGTTAATAGTACACATCTCTTTATATATTGTACCGTACAAGGAAGAAAGCTTATGTGGCAAGTGTTTTGTGGGATGCCCCGATAAATATATTTTTTAGAAGGGTTTTAATCGGGAACAAATAGACGAGTTGTCTATTTTTTTTGACAAACAATATCGTGATATATTATAGTGATGAACAGTACATTGTATAGATATATGAGCTGACTTGACTACAACAATTACAAAATAAAGTATAAAGCAACGAGCAAATTTTCGAGATCTTCAAACTCTTTCTTCTTCCATGACACAATATAGTACTTTTTTTAAGGCAGACATAGAACGACAAAGATACAAAACCACAAACATGTAAATACTAACGAGAGTTCTCCCATAATTTTTTTGAACCGCGGTGCCTTGATAAATATATATTTTAGAAGGGTTTTAATCGGGAACAAATAGACGAGTTGCCTACATTTAGCCTAATGGTTGATGGATCTTAAATTGTCAACATATCATGACGTCTTTATTTGGAGGCTAGCATCATCTGGTGTGTTTGCTGTTAAATCCATGGTTTTTGACCTTATAAATGACCACTGAAAAGTTATAATTTGCATGTGGTTTCTTCTTACAAAAATGTTGTCAACAAAGGACAACGTTACAAAAAGAAATTGGTAAGACAATATGTAGTATTTGTGCTTGTGATAAAGCTGAATCAATACAACATTTATTTATTTATTTTATTTTTGCAATATTGTCTGGCATATTGCACATATGACTTTCAGCCTATCACCACCAACTAATATTATTTTTCTTTTCAGGAATTGGTCGAATGGTATTGATAATAAGAAAGATAAAGTCCAAATTCGGATGTGAGTTTGTGTTTTACTTTGGTCCATCTAGAATGTACCTAAAGACTTGTTTTTAACAAATCAAGATATTCCTCCTTGTTACAGCTTATCCCTCTAACAATCCACTCCAGCCGGAGAAAAAGCGCTCGGTCATGTATATTGGGTGCAACTGTTTGAAAATGGTTGCACGGGATTTGCACAATTGGTGCCTCTGGCGGCTTAACAACGGAATCGTAATGTGATGTGTTGCCAATTTTTTTTTTGGCTTATCTTTGGATGGTTGATCCCGATCCGTGTATTGACCTTAATTAGTAGTACTTTTTAATGGCAATTAGCATCGGAATGAGAGTGTACTTTTTTGTGAACCAAACTCTAATAATGCAACACAAAAAAGGCATATGTATCGCCAGGTATTCCCCTTTCGAAAAAAAAAGTTACTGTACTATTTACTGCTAGTTGCAGAGTCCTGTTTTAGGGCTCGTTTGAAACGAAGGATTCTCACAGGATTTTCGTGGGATTTGGTTTCGAAGGAATTTTTCCTATCAAAGCTGTTTGATTCGAAGGAATAGAATCCGTAGGAATTTTTCCCGTGGGCTTCCGCTAGCGCGAAACGTAGGAAAATTTCCATTCAGTCCGACCTCTTGGAAATTTTTCTATGGCGCGAAGAAACGCGCGCGCGCCGCTCGCTCTGTTTTTGCCGCCAAAACACCGCTTCCCGTACCTTCTTGGATATGCATTATCTCTCATATACATATAGAAGAAAAGGAAAACACGTCTTCCAAACCAGTGCTACCCAGCCATTCAGATCGACGGAATCGGCCGGCTGCTCCCCGGCCGGCGGCCGCGCAGCTGCTCCGTTCCTTCTCTGCTCCTCCGTGCCCTCTCATGCGCTGCTCCTTCACCTCCCCCGGCTGGTCCCCTTGCATCTCAGCTTACGATTCATCTGAGGCAACAAGGTACCGTACATGGCATCTCAAAATTTCTTTTGTTCCTCCATGATATTTTGTTGTTTTTGGTACGATGTACTTAGATTTGCTTGGTTTAGTTGGCCTTGACCCGTAACCTCTTGTAGATTCTCTCCTTTTTTAGATTAAGTTCACTGTTCAGGATTTGCTTTGTACCGATTAGAACATAATATGTTCCAGATCTGACTTTATTCTAAACAAAAACGAGTAGGGATGTGGTTATTTTACTAGACCATTGAAGAGTTCTTTTTTCTTGCACAAGTCAGTAAACTCGCCTTTGCAAGAAATCTCCTATTAACAAGTAGAATTCATCAGTCTGATCTTATATGTTAATAAATATGCTCTGTCAAAATTTGTGCTAACATTCTGCTGCCTGTAGATGGCTGAGCGACGCTGCTGGTCAGAGCCACAAGGGCATGGTTTGCAATCAAAGGGGCCAACTGATCTTGTAGCTCATACTGGGGCTGCAGTTCATCAGGAAGAAATAGGTATATGCTATGAGTTTTGGTTACTTTGATAATGTGCAAGTGTATATATTTGTGTTGTGTTATTGATTTTGATATTATGAGATCAGAGTATGGAAATAAAATTTTACATTCACGATTGAATATGTAGGAATCACAAAAGGCAATCCTCGAGCCAAATGGAGTCACCAAATGAAAATATTTCTCATTACACTCCTACAGGAGTATGATGTGCCTGGTTTTCGAACACAAAATGCTTGGAGCACAGAGGCATGGACGCATATTGTTTCTCGATTCAATCAAAAGTTTGGTGTGTCGTTCATTGCTAAGCAAGTCAAACAAAAGGAGCAAGATATGAAGAAAGACTACCGCAGTGTGAAAGATCTGTTGGCTGAGAGTGGCTTTGGATGGGATAGCGAGAGAAATATGGTAGATGCACCGGATGATGTTTGGGCTAGTTTTGCTGCTCGTAGGAACAGCAAGGATGCGCTCCAATGGAGAGACAAGTCATTTCCCTTTTATGATGACCTAAGTCAACTCTATGAAGGTGATATTACCACACTTTGCTTGCAGCATACACCCTCTATTTAGTGTTTACTTTTTCTAAACAAAAGTCTGAAACTTATTTGGTAGGTCGTTATGCTGAAGGGAGAACTCGCCAAGGAATGGACCATTATGCTAGCAAGGCGCAGAATCTGCCGGTTCCCTCATCACAACCAACACAACAGACTGATTTGTACCGATCACAGTCGCCTACTATGCCAGGGCCGTTTGTGGTAGATGAAGAAGCTGAGGCAGCAAATTTGGATTCTCCTCCACATATGTCGACACCTCTACAACATGTTCAAGCCCAGCCAAGATCCACACAAACAGAGAAACATGATGCTAGGCGTGGGAAAAAACAAAAATGTAACTTGGATGATGGATTCCAAGAGAAATATCTAAAACTGAAGAAGGAAGAAATTGATCGATTTGCTGCCATTGAGGAGAAGAAGCTAGAGGATCCCTACAATATCAACAAGTGCATCACTGTGCTTGAGGGGTTAGATGGCCTACAACTAGGTGATATGCTGATGGCATCTGATATCTTCAAATGCAAAGAGAACAGGGAAGTTTTCTTGTCATACTCTACTTCTACACTGCAGTTGGCTTGGCTTAAAAGAGAGATTGCACGTGCCCAAACAAATTAGGAAAATTGGAACAACTAGGTAATATGCTGATGGCATCTGTAAGCGAACTGACCTTCATGGCTTTGTATATTTTGGTAGGTAGTGAAGATACTTTTGTTCAGTTCAGTTCGCTTACAGGACTGACCTTTATGGCTTAGTATATTTTGGTAGGTAGTGAAGATACTTTTGTTTAGTACTGCAACAGAACTTGCACTAGTACGACAGATTTGAGGTAAATGAATGGCAGTACAACTTGCCACAAGTACATGAATGGTAGCTGAACTTGGATGTCATATTATAAATGTCCTAAGATCTACGGGATATATATTGTTGCCACATTTGTTGTGCTATGGCATCTCGCTTTTGCTTCCCAGCTTCTCTAGAGTAATTAAATGCATGTATATCACTATGATAATTGTGATCTCCACTTGGCACATCAACTATTTGTTGTGGATCAATCTCCATAGCAGTATTCTCAGGCCAAGAAAAATCTCCATTATGTAGGCGTATAAAATTGTGCAGCACACAACTAGCAACTGATATGTCAATCTGTTTGGTAACCGGGTAATGTGAAGCCACTTTCAATATTGGAAATCTCATTTTAAGTATACCAATGATCCTCTCGATATGGTTCCTAAGTTGTGCATGCCGTAGGTTGAATAACTCCTTGTAGTTTCTTGGCCTTTGGCGAGATCTTCCTTGTTCTTGTAAGTGATACCTAGTACCACGGTATGGAGCAAGAAATTGTGGTGTATTCGCATAACCAGCATCTACAAGATAAAATTTTCCAGGAGGAACTTGTAAACCATGGTTAAGTGCATCTTGTAGGACTCTTGCATCTGAAGCTGATCCCTCCCAACCGGCATGCACGTGCACAAACTTTAGATCAAAATCACAAGCTACCATTACATTTTGTTCAAACGACGTGCACCTGTAAGTGCTGAAGTGTGCATAGCTCTTCTCGATGGATGTGATGAGTTTTCTGCTAATGTAGGGAGAACAAAAAAGGCAAACTCATCCTCATTCTGTGATCTTCGTTGGTAGCTCGGATCCATTGATGCAAGGTTAAACAAGCCTATGATAAATTAATTTGTTACATTATAACTTGATTAAATATGCAATTACAGTCGGTCAATAGGATTTAGTTCAACCATGCTAATCAGACGGGTGAATGTACACTAAACTGAAACTGAAGATGCACAGCTGACGGCCGACGACGGCCAGAAAACATCAACAGGATAAGAACTAACCTGATTTGAAGACTTGATCAATCAAGTATGATGAAACTTCAGCTTGCACTTACTGAGAACTTGTGTGTGTATTAGGAATATATGGATAGAAAAGAAGAACGTTGTTCTCACATATATATACACGATGCTGCAGCCCAACGGCTAGCTAGGTGAGTAACGGCTACTATTTGAAAGATCAAAGTTCAAATAATAATATTTTATTGTTCTAGAGTTCCTATGGTTTTCCTACGCTGCCATCAAACAACCACTTGTTGCAATTCCCATGGGAATCATTCCTGTAGGAAACCAATGACTAGACCATACCAATCCTTCAATTTTCCTATCCCTCTAATTTTCCCTTCGTTTCAAACGAGCCCTTACATTCGGATCTATCTCGACGGGCATGCAGTTGCACACGTTTCCCATTGGATCGCCGGGTCAAACGGTTTCGTTTTTTTTTTCGGCAGAAAAGAAAAGGAACCCTCGTCACGTACACGTCTTTGCAGTAGCAGTAACCCACGCACGTTTCTGCGCACCGTATGCATGTAGGCCCAGCCACCCACCAATCATCATTGACCTGACCTGCACGCACGGCACGGACGCCCATCACGGTTGTTGAACAGCGCCAGCCCTTGATCCGTAGGACGCCAATATGGAACCGCATGCAGTTTCCAGTAACCAGAGCGACCAAACCCCCTGCCCACCCAATATTTTCCAACGTGATCTCGTCACGAGAAACATCCTGTATGACGCCATAAAAGCAAAACGTGCACCACCTTTTATTTTTTTATTCTTTTACAGAAGTAAAATCTTCTCTTCGGTGTCAGTACACAGCACGAAGCGCTTCGCTCGACATGTCCTATCCGTGACCGTCGACTTGGGATTCAATCTGACCAAAGTTACTCTTCTCACATTCTCTTCCTACAGCTCTCTGCCAAAATGCTAATATTGAGTTTCATTTTTTGCTTGAAGTATCTGCTAATTTTTTCCAGCCGGGTTTCCACCCCTTTCCATTTCATTCAAAACGGAAAGAACAAGTCTGTTACACCACAGAAACAGGGAGGGGGAGGAGAAAGGAAGCGAGCGAAGTATATGCTAATTGTAAGTCCGTGGAAAAAAAATAAGTCGCAATGTATCGACAAGAATGCATTTCAACTTAGTGTAAATTTTAGCTTGCATGTTTCTAACAGACTACGCAAATTATTACTACAAGTCGCGCTTTTCGTTACAGACTGCACTTTCCGGAACCGGACAAGAGTTTGAAAAAAGAGTGTTTGCATATGACACATTATCAAGACCTTGCAAAACTTGATGGTTGCCACGTTTTGCTACGAGTCGCTACCAGCTACCGAGTTAAGTCGCATGACTCGTGGAAGCGAGTAATATATTCGGATCCACATGTGGGAACACGGAGGGGAAGTTAAGTTGTGCTCATTTGGTCGCGAACCATAGGGTCACCCACTTTAGCGCTATAGAACCTACTCAATGAGATCCACGCATAAGTGGGATTAAAGTCCTATCGGGCCACAAGTATAGTGGGCCCTACAGGGCATCGATAAAAGTTGGAGATGCGAACAAGAGTTTGAAGCACATGAGATGTGAGGTTTTTCGAAGAGTTTATTCGAGGGTTTTAGAAATCCTAGCCACCGTGATTGGATCTAGCAACCCTTTGTATGACACTTCTCCATGTACTTGCACATATCTTGAAATCGTTGCATCTAAAACGTTTGGAGGAAACGTTTGTTCGATCCACGAAGAGTTGTTTAGGGGAATCAAATTACGAGGAGGAGATGAATATGACTACAGTGCCCCGAAGCGCTACATCGAATTTCCGCACAAATCTACTAATCCCAATATCCCATGACCTTGTTTTTCAGTGTGCTTCAATACCCACGACATGACCAGCATCGGCAATGGATGATATGTTTTTGCATCGCATGCAAAGGTGGGCCTTGTTGTCTTCGAAGTATTTGCCACGTCACCTTGTTTTTCAGTTCAACTTGCCGTTCTGTGATTTTGTTTGACGAGGTGAAGCATTTGTTTTTTGAGGGGAGGTGAAGCATTTTCTGATACTCCGATAACAGTTTCAGGCCGAGATCCAATGACAACAAGGCCCATATATAGCCATCTGACAAAAAGGCCATCAGATCGGCGTCTGTCGGCCCATATCTAGATGAAATAGGAATGTGGAGGCCTGCCTACAACCACCGAGTCCAGGTGTCTCGTCTCCTCTCTGAAATTTCCCAGGACGCCATGGCCTTCCATTCCTCGCTCGCTCCCTTCCCCTTCGCCCCACCTCCCGGAGCCTTCCACCGACTCCGCCGCCCCGCCGGAGCCTCCCGTGCCGGTGCGCTCAGGAGTAGGCTCGTGGCCCACTCATCTCCCTCGCCCGACGTCGTGGTCACGCGCGAGCACGGCAAGAACGGCAAGCTCGTCGCCGCGCTAGTGAGTTCCCTCCCGATGGTGCTAGTTCTCGCATTGTTCTTCTGAATCGAACGCAATGGTATTTTGGGGGAACCTTGGGGGTTAGAGTTGGAAGAGCTAATTTGTGATTCTCTGAACATTCGGTGAATTTGAGAGGGGGGAATTTATGTGGTCGGTTGTACTGTAGAGAGACGGGTTTTCGAGTTAATTTTACCATTATGAGATGTGACATGTGAGGATAAATTTGTTTCGTAAGTTCTTCGGGAATTAATCACATCAATTTTGTAACTGGATTGTGTAGGAACAGCATAATGTACACTCTCTCGAGCTTCCTCTTATTCAGCACGTTGAAGGCCCAGATACAGATAGGCTTTCATCTGTCTTGCGTGGTAGGTGGTTCAGTCTATCTTTCGCTGCAGTATAACGTCTCATTGTCTCTTTCATACCATTTATATCTGTTTCCTCCAGCAGATACACCGCTGCTTTGTGAGACTTGCAACTGCAAAAGGCATGGTTTAGTCACTTCAGTATTCTGTATTTACAGATCAAAAGTTTGACTGGATTACTGTAACATCTCCTGAAGCAGCTGCAGTGTTCCTTAAGGGATGGAAGTAAGATTCAAACATATTGCAGTTACTGTGTGCTTTTTTTCCCCACAAAATAGAATATATATGCATCAATTTCGCGATTTATTCTATATAACTTGTGGTATTGCGACAGCGTAGATTTATGCACTTACTGGAATTGATCCGGTGCATAACAAAATAGATGATGTGTTTTCATGTACTTTTTTTGCTGAACTTCGTTTCTACAATCAAGTCATTCCTACATGGGTACACCAGAACAACTAACATAATAACATAATCGATGACTAACATGTTTGATAAACACAATAACTCGATATCAGGGCTGCTGGAAGTCCAAAGGTGCGAATAGCGGTTGTTGGAGCCGGTACTGCAAGAACTTTTGATGAAGTATTGCAATCTGATAATGGATCCCTTGAGGTTGCATTTTCTCCTTCCAAAGGTATCTTGCCTCATAGTTTATACTACTATAATGTACTGCTCAGGCACTTTAACGACTCCATGTATCTTGAAGACTTGAATTATTTCTAATTCTGTAAGGTTCTTATTAGTTATTGCATTTATTTTCTCATCAGCTATGGGCAAAGTTTTGGCCTCGGAGCTTCCAAGGACTAGTGAGTCTCCCTGTAAAGTATTGTATCCTGCATCTGCAAAGGCTGGCCATGAAATTCGTGAGTTACTTTGGTGTTCATGCAGTTAGCATTTATATGTAGCTATTTATTTCATCCTCTTCATGTAAGCCACATGATTTGTCGCATCTTGTTTTCCGGAGTGAGTTATGAATTATTCAGGGCTTTGCAAATCGATCTATATTATAAAGCTTTCTACTCCATAGTTAATTTTCCTATGGTTTAACTACTTGTATCATTATTTACCCTTTTTGGTTCCTTATCTTGTGGTCAACAACAACTGCATGGAATATTCAGTTTTCAGGCTTTATATTATTTGCCCTGCATTGCAGAGAACGGCCTGGCAGCTCGAGGGTTTGAGGTGACAAGACTGAACACATATACAACTGTAAGATTTTCACATATACTAATATTTAATCCCCGTTCTGTTTCTTCCCTAATTTGTATAAAGAACAAGTATTCTGCATCTTTTGAGCCATTTTCCAGTGATCTATGGTACCTATCATGTTTAGCTTCAGCGGCAAGCGCAGAACAAAACAAGGGAGGTTATAGCTTGCTAATGAATGAGACATCCTGAATGTCCATAAAAAGGA
Organism: Poa pratensis; assembly: GCA_947311845.1. Taxonomy (NCBI): domain Eukaryota; kingdom Viridiplantae; phylum Streptophyta; class Magnoliopsida; order Poales; family Poaceae; genus Poa; species Poa pratensis. The sequence continues at coordinate 15,121,598 of CAMZMU010000066.1, forward strand.
TGCTCTAGCTCTAATTAATACCTAAATACGTGGTTATGACAAAGAGTATATCAAAGAGCACAAAAATGGAGCAGGTGCGCTAGCCCCCACGCAAACCCACGTACGCTAGCCACTGTTTAGCTTCATCTTTGTGACTGTTAAGCTTCATATGAAGCAGCCTTTTTGCAAAGACATCACATAATTATGAACTAGAACCGGATATTTGTGTTTTCTCCGTGTAGGTTGATTCTAGTGAACTCTTGAACTCAATGCAGTTGAACTACATAGTCTTAACCGTTGAACCTTACTTGCCTGCTTTCTGTTACCTGACAGTGTCATATCTGTTTTTTTTGTGAGGTTGACTGGCATCTCTTGAATTTACATTATATTCCGCAGTTTATGAATGCATAGACTTGGACTTGGTAATTTATGAAGCGGCTTTGTTTGCAAACAGGTGCCTGTACAAGATGTTGACCCACAAATTTTAAAGCTTGCTCTTTCAGCACCAGTTGTTGCAGTAGCTTCTCCTTCTGCACTCCGGTAACTATGTTAACTGTATTTGGCTATGCTCGTCATTATTGCTGTTTACATAATTGTACAGTACCGCATGCTAAGATGGTAAGGTGAAGCACATGTGCAATAGATCATGAGATACTAGCATTTAGACATGAATCCCTATTTAAAGGAGCTTATTTTTTATCCGTACAAGGGAAGCTTACTGCTCCATAAAGCTGTGCAGAACTCTGAATATGATATTACTGCATGTCCCCTATGTTGATCACTGTAATTAGTTTCATTCCGCACAAAGCTGTGCTTTTTTACTTTCTCCATCCGTTTCGTGGTATCATGATGATGCAGAGCTTGGCTAAATCTCACGTCACGAGTCGACAACTGGAGCAACTCGGTCGCTTGCATAGGCGAGACGACAGCGTCAGCGGCCAAGAAGCTCGGCCTGGATAGCATATACATATACTATCCTGCAACCCCTGGACTCGAAGGGTACGCACGCACGCACACGCCGTCATACATCCCTTTTCTGAACAACATTATCCCATTGCCATGGACAAAGTCGGCTTGTTAGACATTCAGAACTGGGCGTCCACATCAGTACACTATTGCTTAGGTAGCCCTTGACTAATTGTATCATCACCGTTTTCCATGCTGCTCTTGGATGGCAGGTGGGTCGAGAGCATCCTGGAGGCGCTGAGAGCCCGTAAGCAATCATCAAGCTGACTGCTCCCTTGGATTTTCTTCTCGGTTCTTCCCGTCGTCGTGGCCTTCTCTGAATCTATGTCTCCAAAGTCTTGATGAAGACGAGCACTGGTTGACCGGCCGGTGTAGCCTGTAGATGCTTTGTTTGAGGAACATGTTTTTTTCACTCCTGCTGATCACACGCGGCGTGTGCTTGCGCTGTGAAGAGAAGACGGAACCGCAGCATTGGCTGCGCATGTAAATGTGGTGAGGCGTGTTGTACGGCGTGTAAACAAGTGTTCCGTGATTCAGTGCAAGTGTTGATTCTTTCCAGTTTTTTTTTGTTCCTTCCATTCACGTGGCGCTAGGCGGCACCAGCACTCAATGTCTCTCGGGCCAAAGGCCCAAGTATGAAGTAGTATGCATCCAACCGATCTCTATCAGTGCTCTCCGTCGATGAAAAATCTGCGAAAATTCGTGTAAGCAGCGCCGTGATTCTCGTCTTCACTCGGAGTCGGAGAAGACTGGCCAAGTCGTGCTTGGCGTGTCAGGGGCGTTTGACACGGTCGAAGGGAATCTGCTGTGCTGATAAGTTGCGTCGCTGGTCTGAACTCCATTCAGAGTCTTCGCCGTCTGCACTCCGCCCAAATTAAGACTCCAGCCATTTGAGCTTACCTCGCTATAGCTTCCCAGGCCGGTGACAAATTCTCTCGTAGCAACACTTTGGCTCCTTGTTAATGTTGTTATAGCTGTCTGTCAGCGTCGTGAGCTAATTCACCTTCGTTCCAATTTAATTGACTTGCTGTGTACTACATGTGGATGTGTAACATGTATAAATACATCAAAATTTGGTGGATAGCAAGTCAATTAAATTGGAACGGAGGGAGTAGGAGATAGTCTGCTCCGCGGCTCAGGAGAGAAGTCGACGACGGGGACAAGTGTTGGCTCCGGTCAAGTTATCAGGAAGCTAGCAGCAGCCCCAAGCTAGCCTCCTGGATGCAAACCCGTCCACGTCCAGAACGCAAACAGAGCACATTTAAAAAATGGAAGCAGACCAGTTAAGATACACGCCGGTCGACGTCTCTGATGCGGCACCGATGATTAATTAACCAGAGGCGTGTTCAGCAGCACCATGCCTGACGGCGGCGCGAATCCGCCGCCGGCGGCGACGAGCGATGTAAGTGCGTGGAGGCATCAGCCTACCACGAGAAAGCAGCCGCTTCAGCCTTTTGGGAATATATCGGCGATATGATGCGCATGGACACGTACGACACGGACGGCGAATTTCGCCGACCCCTTTTTTCCGGTGGAAATATTCGATCCGAGCACGACGACTTTGCATCACCTCGCGAAAGGTGTCGGCAAATCGCAGAAAGGCCATGGCGATTTGGTGCAAAAGAATGGACCGGAAATGGGAGAATATCGTACTACGAGTAGCTACCACCCGCACACCAGATAATCACCAACTTATCAACACGTCCACGAGCCATACAATACAAGAGAAAAAGTTACTACTGTTGCTGTCGATCGTACCATCAACAGCTACGCGTGTCGCCCTAATAAGTAGTGACATAGGTGCAGCATAGCACGACAGGTCTAGCCTATGCATCGGTAGACTTGGCAGGTGTTCGACGGCGGCGAGGTTCCCCGTTCCCGTGCCGTGGACACAGAGCGTTGAAAATCAGGGATGGTGAACTCTGCTTCCAATCGCCACAATATCGAACGGAAGGATCCCAACTACTCCGAAACTATCCGACTTATCTCACCATCCTACTTTTAACATCGCAGCCAACTACTACTGCTAGGCGGAAAAGATAAGACTGTAACCATGTGTGTTATCTTAGCTTACTTTGGCGAGTATCTGTCAATGTTAAGAACCTATTCTGTCGACAACCCCATGTCAAGGCCGCTTGATTAGTGCCCTCACCGTTTAGACATAATTGTTTAAAATCTATTATTCATTCCGATCAGAAATGATTGACGTAGGTTTGCCAAAATATGAATATATCTACAGTTCTACGCGCCTTTCGCGAAAAAATTATCTACACACTAAAATACGTTTAGTTACATCCGTATCCATGTCGATCATTTCCGATCAGAGTGAATACTACCGGTGTCGCCTACCGAACGTGCTATACATCTCAAGCTCAAGAACCAAAAAAGAGGTTGGGACCGTCGTCTACACTGCCTCACAGTGGCAGCTTGCTAATAATCCTGAGGAAAAAAAAGTGGCAAATCTGTAATTTTGTAGCTGGCCCAGGGCCGAAACACCTCAACGCTCACGGCCACGCGACCCAGACGGAAAGCGACACCGCACCTCCACGACAAAGCACGACCTGCTGGACCCCACCGTCAGATTCCGGTGGGCGCGGAACCTCGCAGGCCCACACAATATAGCGTTCTCCAAAACTTATGCTCACGGGATTCTCCTGCCACCCACGTGGGGCCCACTGGTCGAGACCACCGGCTGGACGCCACGTAGGCGGGTAAGCACGGGTCCCGGTGCGGAATCCTGGAGGACGGCGACGGCGCGATATTCCTGGCCGTTGGCTGGCCACGTGTCGACCAGGCAGCTGCGACGGAAGAATGGTTGCACAGTAGCTGGCTGCCTGCAGCTAGCAACAGCAGTACTCTCTGATTGTACCTTTTTTTTTTGAACGCCGATTGTTCCAATTGTTTTGCTGTTTTGGCGCATCATTCTTCACGATCGATTGCCAACTGGGAATGCGAGATTTCGAGATTCGAACTCAATTCTATTTTCTTCTCTTTCGATGTTAACCATGATTAGCTAGCTATAGCTCGAGAGGAGGAAATTCTGCACCAATGCTCGAGGTTTGCTTTGTTGACACACAGGGTATAGGCGAATTTTAAACACACCACCAACGGAATGGGTGGTTCTCAGGCCTCGTATAGTAGTACATTGCCTCGTTGGATGTTAACTTGCTAAGCTTCGAACCCATTGATTAGTTGCAACTTGGATGTGTAATACTACTTGATCAAGTGCTTCGTTTAGACTACTCACAGTGGAAAGTAACATAGAGTGGTATCATGCACATGATACTACCCTATGTTACTATCTCCATAGTGGGTAGTAACATATATGTGGTATCATGTTGTACTATATTTATTAGCTTGTAGACTCATTTTGCCTCGAAATTTGTTATGTTACGGTATCTACCTATGATACCACCACCACCTCTTTCTTCATTAAATACATGCCACATCATCTTTTTTGTCTACGTGGCACTTATATTACTACCTATGTTACTCTCACTGTGGGTAGTCTTAAGAATGTGGATAATGTGGACTGAGGAGTATCTTATTTGCCTTGCGTGTACACTACAACTGTATTGATACGTGCATGGATGTCTGCAATTTCCTCGCCTCTTAATTTAATAACTCAACATTTGATATTCTTAGTTTTCCAGTTCTCGTCATTGTTTGAGAATGTGGATAGTGGGGATTGAGGAGCGTTCTATTTGGCTTGCATATACTCCCTCCGTACACAAATACAGTGTACTTGCAACTTTTTTAGAGTGTGGAACTATCTCAAATTTTGACCGCGTTTACACCAAGATATAACAATATTTATGAAATCAAATAGTTATGTCATGAAAATATAATTTATCGTGAATATAATGATACTAATTATGTTGCATAAATATTGGTGCATTTTGTATAAACACGATAAAACTTTAAAAAATGACTTCTCAAAAAATGTGGGAAGTACACTCTCTCGTAGTCTCGTGCAAGGAGGGAGTAGACCGCAACTGCATTGGTACATGCATGTATGTCTGCAATTTTCTCGCCTCTTAATTTAATAGCTCAATATTTGGTGTTTTTGTTTGTCCAATTCTCGCCATCGTAAATATGGCACCCAAGAATAGGTATAGGTTATTAATGTGCATGAAAAATATGGTGAATCTTGAAATAGGCACGCCATTCAAGACTAAATATATGACATTAGTGTTCAAATGAAAACATAGTGAATTTTAGACCACGGAATGTATCATCACATTTGGGATCAAGTCGAGGACTAGCTGGCGTGTTTTGTCTTGCATACAAAGATAAAAAAATGTGTCGGCCCATGGATATGTGCAATTTTCTCGCCTTTTAATTTGAAATGTGAGTTCCAACCTCAAAATTTAGCTGATTGGGGAATGGTGATGTGTGTAATTTTCTCGCCTCTTCATTTAGCTAGTGTTTTTTGTTCGATTTTTGGTTGTCGTACGTATGCTAAGAGAGACTAAATATACAACGTTAATGCGCATGGAAGATACAGTGAAAATTGAAATAGGCACTCCGACGGAGACTAAATACACGGCAATAGTTTTCTACCAGAATGTGAATTTGGGAACGCAAATGCATCATCACATCTAGGACCAACGGGCTGATTAGCTGTCGTGTTTTTCTTGCATATACACCACAACTATGTTGTTGCATCCCCGCAAACAAAACTATGCCATTGCACGGATGTGAGCACTTTATTAGCCTATTAATTTTGCATCTGAAACATATGATGTTATTATTTTCAACTCTCGCTAGCATAAGCATGCCAGTCGAGACTAGATATACGACATGGATGTGCTTGAAAAATACTATGAATTTTGAAATAGGCACATCGATGAAGAGACTAAATGTACAACATCAATGTTCGATTAAAACCTCTTTGTCTTCCATATAGACCAACAACCGGTGCATGGATATGTGTAATTTTCCCACCTCTTAATTGAGCCGGTAAAATATGTGTTTGTCATATTCTTGCTAGCGTAAGTGTGCCCAAAGAGACTAAATATACGATATTAATGTCATGAAAATACGGTGAACTTTGAAATAGGCACATCGACATACGCCATTTAATGCTCTACCAAAAATGTGAAGTTGGGAATGCAAATGTATGATCATATATGGAACCAACTGGCACAGTAGCTGGGGTGTTTTGTTCTTACATATAGACCACCAATTGTGGAGTTCGTCTCCCGCGTGGCGGATGATGCATTCAAGGCCAGTTCGCCTTAGCGAGTGGCACCCGTGTAGCTCAACTGCCTATGCAGCGACCCCCCGAGTGACCGAGTCTACGAGCTGTTTTTTACGAGGAGAGGCGACGCACAATCAAGAACCATCACGTCCTATTTCAAATTAATAGTATAGATATAGATAACGACGATAGTTTTTTGGAACGCGTTATGAATGACGTGTGTGTTCCCAAGGGATAAACATTTTCTACAAATATTCTTGGATATTAGCCATCTTTGTTGTGGAAGAGTATCCTAACAAGGGGAACATTCCAATTCCAACTTGTTGGTTAGAAACCAGAAGCCGAAACTGAAGGTGGCATCCCAGCTGAGGCACATGCACCTTTGGATCTGGTGTACGCGTATCAGATCGATGTACACACACTCTTAATTTATTGGATCATTAATTGTATCAAACAAAAGATAAATTACTTGTAAATATCAACCATGTATCTGGTGCAAGTCACAATGGGGAGTATCATATACTAGTATCATGCATATGATATTAGTCTATGTTACTACCTCCACAATGGGTAGTAACATATATGTGGTATCATATAATACTATATTTATTAGCTTATAGACTCATCTTGCATTGGTATCCGTTATGTTACGGTATCTATCTATGATACCACTATCACCTTTCTCATCATTAATTGCAGTGTCACGTTAGCTTTTTGCCAACATGGCATGCATGATACCACCTATGATATCCCCATTGTGGCTATTCTAAAGGAGACTAGTTCAAGGCTAGTTTTGTTTATTGTCCACGTATCACTGCCGGCGACCAGGTGAAAAGCTGCTCATGGTGAAGGCATAACAATATGATTAAAACTGTCTCATATCATTATCTGAGAAAATGTCTCATGTGGCCTATTTCCTATAAAAGCGATTGGTGAGAAAGAGAACAGCTTCAAGCATGATGCATATCGCGAGCATGATAGATAAGTAGATATGTCTTCCGTAGATATATATATAGTATATCCGTTCCTGGGAAGTTGACGTGAGATTAATAAAAGAAATGATGGAGATTCGTGGCTTAGTTGCCTGATTCCAAGGGATTCTCCACGCATATACTAATATAGCAGTTCTGGTTAAACCTTTACTCTGGGATTATTGCAAGTTCCTAACTAAAGCATGGTACTCTTAGAAAAGCTTCAATAATTCTGTGTGTGGTGATCACGATAGCAAATCGCATAGTGCCATATTAGAAAGGGCCTCAATAATTCTGTGTGACGAACTGGCGATCAATGAGATCCCAGAATGAAAAGGTTCCTGGGCCCTCAAAAAGAAAAGAAAAACGGAAAGAACAAAAGTGGTTTGCATCCAATGATGGAGTATAGATCAAGGGAGCTAGCTCTTAAACTGCGACATTACCGAGTGTTTAGTTTTCACCTAGTTAACGACTTTTTTTTTTCTATCAAAAGTACTCACCGGTATATGAGTTCTGGGTTGAATACAGGAGCTTTCTCATGGGAACTGAGAATTGAGCGAAGAACGGATGATAAATAGACCTGAATTCGTCCGGTTCTCCGGTCAATCCCCGGTCAGACGGCACAGCAGCGTCTTCCAAGTCCAAGTCTCGTGTCCTCGTTCACTCTTCACACCTTCACGGTTGTCTCGTGAGTAGTCATGTGACATGATACAGTTCGCTACACACTATTGTTGGTGCAATATCAATTATCAAACAACTGAAAATTAATTTAAAGAAAACTGTGTTAGAGTAGGAAAAGAAGGCATAAATATATGACCAAGTAAACAAAGTCAATGATGGTACACAACCATGTCAGAAATTCAAAGGGGAACAATATTATATCCGCAGTCTCCGATTTTCCTAGCTTATATAAAAATCTGGCATATGGTTAAGGGCAAAAGGTTTGACAGCAAGAACTTATCTTCGTCGGTTACCCGTTTTCATTGCTTACCACATACGTAAATTCGGCAAGGCATTTTAATGGCTTCGTCAATTTGAGTACATGGGGATGCACTAGTCGCTAGGCGACCTACAAATTTCGCTTTCGTGAACGACTAGTTGAGAAAATCACGTTGAGCGGACACGTGCTCTCTGCCACGTTGAGCGTTTCGAGAAAACACATTTTCAACGTGATAATGTTTATGTATCGAGTATTCCCATGGAATATGAACTGGAAAGCCGTTGGAGGAATAATATTTTGGGTTTCATGGGGGTATGAAAAGACTTAGATGGTTCATTTCTTTGTAAGTGCCTCTTTGATTCGTGAGATCCCAAAAAATGCAGAAATGTCAAGAACACATGATTACAGGGCCATTGCTAAATCATGCAGGATTCAATTGTTTTACAAAAAGCTTTTTCTTATTGCGCCCTAGAAAAAGCAAATATTATTTTGATAGAGGTTTGGTTGTATAAAATTTTCCTTTCAAATGTACTGGAAATGAATCCTTTGGAAAAATGGCCACGGCAATCAATTATATATATCAAACAACCCAGATAGTAATTTTTTTTAAGTACTGCAAACCTCCAAGGTTTCTGTGAAAATCATAACAGTCAAAAAGGAAAAGTTCAGTGGGAACATTTTCTATCAGCCGGTTTCCTCTTTTCCCGACTTATACGAAAATCGACATGCGGCTAAGGTCAACAGGTAGGGAGGAACATATCATCTTTTTTTACGCGGTTATCATTGTGTACCGTCCATCTTATATGTTTATTGTTCTTCATTAATTTGGGTTGTATTAAGACCCACGATGCAGTAGACAAGCCTACAAATTTCACTTTCGTGAACGAGAGAAAGCTCATAAGCGTCGAGGAGGAGAAGGTGCATGTTCTCTGCCACGTGGAACAATTTGTATCAGTCCGTTTCATCTTTTCCTCGCTTATTATATATTATCATAAGGCGGGCGGAAAAAGGTTGAACGGTGGGAACACATCTTTGTCGATTACCCAGTCTTCATTGCTCGCCACATGCGTAAATCCAAGACGTTTTAAGGTGCTTCCTTAATTTGGGTAGTACCAAGATCCGTGAGGATACTCAGTAGAGAAGAACCCAACAATATTTACTTTCACGAACGACGCGTGGGCTGAAATCCTTGAGAAAGATCACAGACAATGAGGAGGAGCGAGCACGTGATCTTTGGAAAATTGTGAGTGTACACATTTTCAACACGACAAGATTAATGCACCGAGTATACCCAATTGGTATGTGCACGGAGGAATTCTTATGTGGAGCAAAGCAAACTCCATGTGAAAGTCTGAAGTTTCTTTGGTCTCCATGGGTGTATTGTTCAAGCAATACTCTAGGTATGTTTCATTTCTTCTCGAGGCCGTTTTTGAATTGAGAGATAAACAAAATGCAGGAATAGAAAATCAATATTGCAAAACGAAAACACGGTTGTTTCGTTAAGAGTGGTTTGGGTGGACGAAACTTTCCGGTTAAAATATAGTGCAAGTAAATCCTTGCAACAAACCCTTATGGTAAATCGAACAAATAGAAAACCTCAAAAGAAAAATAATCAAAGGTTTGCAATCCCACACAATTCTGACGGGAAAAAAATCTAAAACCTCCACGATTATTTTTGTCATGGAAATACCTAACATACGCGCGCCTGAAAATACCACAAAGCATTGATGAAAAATATAGGGATCCCCGTAAAAAAACGTGTACCGAAAAAAATAAAGGGGCCGGTAACTATATTTCTGAAACTAGCAAACGTGTCCGTGCGTTGCAACGGGTGATAAAAAATCTATGACATTCTATCAAATTGATTAACACGCTTCATAGCAAAGAAAAAGGTTTGATGCATTGTGCTTGAAAAAATTGAAAACCCATATATCTCTCTCGAAGTCCAAAGATTTGTACACTAACATATTAATATGGGACAAAACCTTTTAAGAATTGAAAAAATTACATTACTATCATGTTTTTCTTTTTTATCTTGAAGTTGTACTGGATGAAGAGAAGAATTTTTTTTCAATAAAAATAGAGAGAAGGCGATCTGTCTGAGAATATTTGAGGCAGTAGGTCTACAACTAAACATTGGGAACGTGATATATGAATTCAAGTTTGGTCAAAAGAGGGAAGTTAACACTAACAAATATTTGAGAATATTTGAGGCAGTTATCTAATTCTTGAATTGAGCGGAAAACACTAATAAGAGTAGTAGAAATAAAGCGTGTAATTCTTTTCCTGCTCTTTAATCTTTGGTCTGAATTCAGCTTCCCCTTCTGCATCGTTTTGCAATGAAAGATCTCAGATTGTAAAGACAAACAATTTAGGATGTTTTTCTCAAACACGCATCGCAGCATCTTGGAGCTGAGCAGGAACATCAGCAGGAACAACACACCAAATCGAATCGCAAATAGCCTCTTGGAGCTAACGTTGAAGACCAACCTCTTGAGCTGTGCATGGAGGTGTATCTTCTGAAACTACATGAATCTGTCCTTGGAGATGGACTTGCAGTACAGGAAGTTGTTGCCGCTACAGGCTTACAGCAGATGGAAGCACCTGAAGGCGACGACTCCTGGAAGAATCGCTCGAAGTAGGGAGCGACCATGCTACTGGATTCGGTCATGGTGGTCAAGGTTCAGGTGGACATAGCGTCAGCGTCCAACACAGCGAGGTCCACATCTGTTTCCTCCGCCAAGCCTTCTGCGTCCTGGGTGCACAGCCGCGACCATGGCCAACCCTGAGAATGTGGTCTTCTCGCATACCAGCTTCATGGCGTCGGTTGCCTGGTGCTCGGCCACCTCGCCGTCGAGCGCGGCATCCTGGGCCTGGAGTCTTCGTGCGGCGGCCGAGAGCGCATCGCGGGCGTGGGTCGGCGCCGAGCCTGGAGAGCCCACCGATGCGAACGCCGGGTCGTCCGGCCGGACAATGAGGTCGGGGAGGTCGCGCGACCGGCCGGCCGGAGATAGGGGACGGGATGGAGGCCGCTGGACGCGCGGCGCCTGCCAGATATAAGAGATGGGGCGGGGCCGGACTGGCCGCGCGACGCCGGCGGGAGGCTCGGCGGCGTCAAGTCTAGCGGCGGATCATATGGGCGGTCGGTTTGGGCTAGCGATCCTCGTTGTTGTCCGGATTGGTTTGTTTTATAGCGAGGCCACGTAGGACGACGTACCACGGACACCGTTAACAATATTATATAGTAGAGATAAAGCGACTTGGGTGCTTGCTGGCAGAGGGTATTTTGGTCTCTATCTCTATGCAATGTCTCTCGAGCAAACCCTATCTGGAGCTACATGGACTAGAGTACAAGAAGCATATACATACAATCTCCGCCGCAAAAAACTAGCGTCGCCCACGTACGCAACCCTAGCTAGCTAACGCCCACATCACATAACGGCCAAAACGCTCTCTGCCTACATTAAAAATGGACTAGCCGAAGACAAACAGCGACGAGAGAAGTGAACAAACAACAAGTTGAGGTTCCAATACGTGGCGCTGGGTCCCAACAAAAAATAGATTGGACTCGTACGTACGCTCGCAAACCACCAAGAGCAAAAATCTGTTGGCCATCCAATCCAAATCCCCTAGCCCTGGACCGGGGAACACCACCTGATAAGCGCGACGCGTGCATATACAAAGCCGCCAGCTCGATCGCCGGGAAAGGACAGTCGTCGCTCGCCACTCATGTACGTGCTACTATTTGGGCTACCTTCCCCGGTGGCCGCAGTGTGTTCGGTACGTGCATGGACGTGGGAGTTTGATACCAGCTGTTGGGGGATGCTAATCATCGCACTGAGTTCGAGCGCTCGAACACTTTTGTCGTTTAGCGGCCGCCGGGAGGAGGAGGACCACCGCCGCCCCGCAGCCACCGCCGGACGGACCGCCTGCTTCCGCCGCCCGTGGCCGCCTCGCCCTCCTCAAACCGCCTCCCACCGCCGCCCGAACCATCCCCTCTAAATCCCCCTTCTCCGATCTTCGGCGACCCCGACCCCCCCGCACCCCCAAGTTAAGTTTCTGGCTCACCGTCACCGCCTCCGCCGCGGCCAGCCGCGACTCCGGCGGCTCTGGCTCGGCTAGCCACCGTCGCCGTCGGGAGGAAGAAGACGAAGAGGGAAGTCAACGCGCGCGGTCCGCGTCGTTCGACCGCTCGAGTATAAGCGTTTCCGCCAGCTGTTGTGGTTGGCTCCACAGCCGGAAACACGAAGAAAAGGAGAATTAAGAACACGGTTTGGTGCAAAGGTAGCCGAAATCCACGTTCTTTTGGGAATTCAAAGGACTGAAATACATTTCTTTTACGTGAGCAGCATGAGCTCTGTTTTTTTTTCATTACAAGTGCATGTCATGCTGAAAGCTAATGCAAATGTATTTCCTTTTAGGGAAGCGGGGCGAGAGACCCCAGAACGAGGGTTTTTCAAATAATAAGAACCCAAATCTGGGACGGCAAAGATTTTGGAACTGAGTGACTGGGTGCACACCAACTCGCCTGGCCAAGTGAGGTAGACCACTCACTTTTGAAAAGTGTGCATGTCATTCAAAATCCATGTATCTTTGAAATTCAAAACATCAAATTTGTGTCCTCTTTTGTGATTCAACAAGGATGAAAACTACATATCTCATACAAACTTCATGGCGGTCCTTTGAAATTCCGAAATGAATGAAAAATGTATCTCTCATTCGAGAAGTGTATTCTCAATCTTGATTATTTTTTTGCGAAAGAAAAGTGTATATCTCATCTCAATACATGTCCTTCCAGAGTTCAAACAAATGAAAAGTGTACACAACATTTGAGTTCACGTCCATTCAGGATCAGCTGTGGTACGCAAACATAATTGTGGTGACGTGGGCGGATTTGTTTTCTCCGTCGAGCAAGGGGAATTCTGTTCTCACAAATCATGAGTTGGTTTCCTGTTGTGCAAATAGGATCATGGTTTTACGAATGGATAACCATCCATAACCCAAGCCAGCAACATGTGTCCATGCAGCGGGTGCTGGGACTCCAAGAAACCATTGGCCACTGAAAAGAGCAAATGATGCATGCGAACACACTTTCTCAAGAAGACATTCAGAAATTGTCTCGACAGAGACTAGATATGGTTTCTCATTAGGCGTTGCAACAATTACTAAGGCCTATGTCGGTCCTTTGCGAGCGCTTTACTTGATCCAATTGTTTTCCGTCCTTCGAATCGGTACATGTACGTGGTCGAGCATGGTTTTGATTGGAAACAATCTTACTGGCTTGGGTGGCTGTCACTTCGAGCACATGGTGCCCGACAATCTGTTGCCTTTTAGATGGACCTGGACCTGTTTGGAAGCTAGAATTTAACCTCGGCCCAATCTTCACGTCAAGTCAACACTACCCAAATTTGAGATCACCAGCCCTTTGTGCAGTCAAAATTTGTCCAAGGAAATACATGTAAAAAATAGCGGTGACCTTCCTCTTCAAGTCACAAAGGTAAAAGTTTCTAGAGCTGATTGTGGTGTGGATGGATTTACAGTGAACAAGACCAGCCAACACCTCTGCATTTTTCAATTTGCTTTCCCCATTTTTATTTTTATTTTTAGCCCTCTCATCTCGGGTGAGAAATTAATAAGCAACATGAGCTAGGGTGACACATGGAGAGAGATAGAGGAGGTGAGGAAGCAAACGTCGAATGGATGGCAGTTGTAAACATGTGGTGACGCATAACCGGTGACGCAGATCTATCTGCACAATGAAGATGGGGTCACGTGGAGGCACACTAAAAACTTGGAAAATATATATTCTCCATTGGAAGGCGGGGAAGTCGGGACTTGTTAATATATATAAAATAGTAATTATTATGAACAAACAATGGATCAAGGCTAGCCTGGATGGTAAGTACTTGTCACGTTCCTAGCCACCGGAGTTCGAGTTTCCATACTTGTAATTTCTGGTTAATCTACAACTTTTTTCATATGAAATTTCTTCCTCCTTGATGGATTTACCATGAACAACATCAAGGGATTCAGCTTAGCACCAAGTGAATCAATACAATTGCTCATTTCTTTTAAAGCTAACTTCTCTCTAGTTAAAGTCAAGCTAGATCTTGAGCTAGCCATGATTACTGGCATATTTGTAATCCATATGACTGCAAATGTTCCTCCCTATATGCTTAAGCAGTGCAGAAAGTCTTACTTCAGGCCTATGCACCGAAAGCATTGATACTCTGCTTCAGAATTGTGTCCTTGTTTGTTCTAGTATTTGTTCGGTGTGTCCCGTATGTTTTGTTAGCGAGCTCCTAGAGTTTTTTTTGTTTTACATAAAAGGATGGTTCATTTTTCCTTCATATGGAGTGGTTTGGAGCTATACACAGTGGGGTGACGTAACTTGTGAGGCACGACTGGTGATGCAAACACAATTGTGGTTACGTGGGAGGATATGTTTTCTCTATTGAGCAAGGATAACTCATTAGTTATCAAATAGTTTTTTTAAGCGAACAAACGCGAGCCCATATGTCAATTAAGTGTTGATACGTTCCTGCCCACCAGAGTTCGAGCCTCCATGCTTGCAATTTCTGGTTGATCGCACCCCTCTCCCTAATATGAAGCCGAGGAGTTTCTTCCCTCTTGATTTTTTTTGTTTCAATAAAAAAATCACATAGTTGTTGCTTTATCCGCGATGGGGGCCTAAAGATATTTGAAGGGCTAAAGACTCCTTTGACTCTCAGACCATAGAATGTGTTTTCAACACAAGACCAGCCAACACCTCTGCATTTTTCAATTTACTTTCCCCATTTTTATTTTATTTCTTGTCCCTCTCATCCCGGGTGAGAAATTATAAGCAACATGAGGTAGGGTGACACATGGAGCGAGACAGAGGAGGTGAAAGGGAAGCAAACACCGAAGGGATGACAGTTGTAAACACGTTGTGTGACGCATAACCCGTGACACAAATCTATTTGCACAACGAAGATGCGGTGATGTGGAGGTACATTGAATACTTGGAAGATATATATTCTCCATTGGACCGCGGGGGAAGTCGGGACTCCTTAATATAAAATAGTGTTTATTCTGAGAAAAAGTGGAACAAGCCTATCCTGGATGGTAAGTACTTGTCGTCACGTTCCTAGCCACCAGAGTTCGAATTTCCATGCTTGTAATTTCTGATTAATGTACCACTTTTTTCATAACCATGAAATTTCTTTATCCTCATTTTTTTTTAGACAAAATGGTGGTTTTTTTTCATATCAAGTGGTTTGGAGCTGTAAATAGTGGGGGTGACGTAACTGGTGTCGCATGAGTTAAAGGGAGTCTATTGTCCTTCTAGAGTGACCTGAACCAGTTTGAAGCTAGAGTTTGACCTCTGGTCCAATCTTCACGACAACTCAACACTACCCAAATCTGAGATCACCAACCCTTCGTATAGTCAACAGTTGTCCAAGGAAATACATGTCAAAAATAGTGGTGACTTTCCTCTTTGAGTTACAAAGGTAAAAGTTTCTGGAGTTGATTGCGACCTTAATGGATTTACCCTCAACACCTTGAAGGGATTCATCTTCTTAGCACCAAGTGAATCCATAAAATTTCTCATTTGTTTTAAAGGCGACTTATCTTGAGTTAAGGTCCAGTGAGATCTTGAACAGGCTATGACTAGCGACATCTTCTTAATCCCTATGGTTGCAATTGTTCCTCTCTGTATGTTGAAGCAGTGCAAAATGTCTTACTCTAGATCCATCCAGTGGAAAGCATTGGTAATCTTTTTCGGAAATGTTTCCTTATTTGTTCTAGTGTTTGTTCGTTGTGCCTTGTACTTTTTTGTCAGTGAGCTCTCATGATGGTTTATTTTTTGTTTTACACAAAAGGATGCTCTGTTTTTTGCTTCATCGAGTGGTTTGGAGTTGTAAACAATGGGGGTGACGTAACTGGTGATGCACGGCTGGTGACGCAAACATAACTGTTGTGACGTGGGTGGGTATGTTGTCTCCGTCGAGCAAGGGAATTCTTTTCTCACAAATCATGAGTTTGTGTTTCCTGTTGTGCAAATGGGATCATGGTTTTACGAATGGATAACCATCCATAACCCAAGCCAACAACATTTGTCCATGCAGCGGGTGCTGAACTCCAAGGAAATCATTGGCCACTACAAAACAGTAAACAATGCATGCGAACACACTTTCTCAAGAACATATTCAGAAATTGTCTCGATAGAGACTGAATATGGTTTCTCATTAGGCGTTGCAGCAATTACTGAGGCCTATGTCAGTCCTTTGTGGAGCGATTTACTTGATCCAATTGTTTTCCGTCCTTCGAATCGGTACATGTCCGTGGTCAAGCATGGTTTTGATTAGAAACAATCTTTCTAGCTTGGGTGGTTGCCTCTTCGAGCACTTGATGCCCGACAATCTATTGCCTTTCTAGATGGACCTAGACTTGTTTGGAAGCTAGAATTTAACCTCGGGTCCAATCTTCACGTTAAGTCAACACGACCCAAATTTGAGATCGCCAGCCGTTTGTGCAGTCAACAGTTGTCCAAGGAAATACATGTAAAAATAGTGGTGACCTTCCTCTTCGAGCCACAAATGTAAAATTTTCTAGAGTTGATTGTGGTATGGATGGATTTACGATTGACAACATTAAGGGATTCAACTTGCACCAAGTGAATCAATAACCTAAAGGAAATCAAGCAAGAAGAAAGCAAGAGTGTTGATGCCTCGGATGGCAGCATCACTCGATCGAGTTGGGCACGCTGCAGGCGCTTCCGAGAGCCCGGCCGAAAGTTAAATTATCTTTGCCGGGCCCGTAGGGGAAAGCAAGAGTAGTGGCAGCAATCACCATTTCATGTACACCATCTTTGTCAATATCTGCAATTACCTGTAGAAAGAATGTGAAAAACAACTCAAGGTCATTTACAGAACAACAGCGAAATATAAGAAAAGGATACAAAAGGTTCACTTACTGGGGTGGACAAGATGTGAGCATAGATGCTCACGTAATCTTCCGCTTTCTCATGTTCTTGTTTTCCAGTCCTCATCTCCCCACATGGATTCATCAACATATTGCTCATTCCTTTTAAAGTTGACTTCTCTCCAGTTAAGGTCAAGCGAGATCTTGAGCTAGCTATGACTACTGGCATCTTTGTAATCCCTATGACTGCAATGTTCCTCTCTGTATGTTGAAGTAGTGCATAAAGTCTTACTTTAGGCCTATCTACTAGGAAGCATTGATACTCTTTTTACTTTGTACTTGTTTGTTCTAATATTTGTTCTGTGTACCCCGTATTTCTTTATCAGCTCTTAGAGTGGTTTATTTTTGTTTTACATAAAAGAATGGTTTATTTTTTCTTCATATGGAGTGGTTTTGAGCTGTACACAATGGGGTGACGTAACTTGTGATGCACGACTGGTGATGCAAACACAACTATGGTGACGTGGGCGGATATGTTTTCTCTACTGAGCAAGGAGAACCCGTTAGTTATCAAATAGTTATTGTTTTAAACAAAAGCGAAAAAAGGCGAGCCCAGATGGTAATTAAGTGTTGATACATTCCTGCCCACCCAAATTCGAGCCTCCATATTTGAAATTTCTGGTTGATCGCACCCCTCTCCCTAATATGAAGCCGAGGAGCTTCCTCCCTTTTGAATTTTTTTGTTTTAATAAAAAATCATATAGCTATTGCTTTATCCATGATGTGGAGCCTAAAGATATTTGAAGGGCTAAAGACTCATTTTGACTCTGAGACCATAGAATGTGTTTTGAACACAAGACCAGCCAACACCTCTTCATTTTTCAACTTGCTTTCCCAATTTTTATTTTTATTTTTTGTCCCTCTCATCTCGGGTGAGAAATTAATAAGCAACATGAGCTAGGGTGACACATGGAGAGAGATAGAGGAGGTGAAACATAAGCAAACGTCGAATGGATGGCAGTCATAAACACGTGGTGACGCATATCTATTTGCACAACAAGGATGGGGTGACGTGGAGGCACACTAAATACTTGGAAAATATATATTCTCCATTGGACGGCGGGGGATGTCAGTACTTTTTAATATATATAAAATAGTATTTATTATGAGCAAACAATGGATCAAGGCTAGCCTGGATGGAAAGTACTTGTTGTCACGTTCCTAGCCACCGGAGTTCGAGTTTCCATGCTTGTAATTTCTGGTTAATCTACCACTTTTTTCATAACCATGAAAATTTCTTCCCCCTCGATGGATTTACCGTGAACAACATCAATGGATTCAGCTTAGCACCAAGTGAATCAATAAAATTGCTCGTTTCTTTTAAAGCTAACTTCTCTCCAGTTAAGGTTACGCGAGATCTTGAGCTAGCTATGACTAGTGACATCTTTGTAATCCATATGAATGCAAATGTTCCTCCCTATATGTTAAGCAGTGCAAAAAGTCTTAATTCAGGCCTATCTACGGGAAAGCAATGATACTCTTTTTTCAGAAATGTTTCCTTGTTTGTTCTAGTATTTGTTCGGTGTGCCCCGTATTTTTCTCAGCGAGCACTTAGAGTGGTTTATTTTTGTTTTACATAAAGGATGGTTTATTTTTTTCTTCATATGGAGTGGATTGGAGTTGTACACAGTGGGGTGACGCACGACTGGTGATGCAAACACAACTGTGGTGACGTGGGAGGATATGTTTTCTTATTGAGTAAGGAGAACTCATTAGTTATCAAATTGTTTTTTTAAAGCGAACAAAGGCGAGCCCATATGGTAATTAAGTGTTGATACGTTCCTACCCACCAGAGTTCGAGCCTCCATGCTTGCAATTTTTGGTTGATCACACCCCTCTCCCTAATATGAATCTGAGAAGTTTCTTCCCTTTTGAAAACATTTTTTTGATTTTAAGAAAAAAGTCACATCGCTGTTGCTTTATCCGCGATGGGGGCCTAAATATATTTGAAGTGCTAAAGACCCATTTTGACTCTAAGACCATAGAATGTGTTTTCAACACAAGACCAACCAACACCTCTGCATTTTTCATTTTGCTTTCCCCATTGTTATTTTATTTTTGTCCCTCTCATCTCCGGTGAGAAATTAATAAGCAACGTGATCTAGGGTGACACATGGAGCGAGATTGAGGAGGTGAAAGGGAATCGAACATCGAATGGATGGCAGTTGTAAATACGTGGTGACGCATAACCGGTGACGCAAATCTATTTGCACAACGAAGATGCGGTGACGTGGAGGCACATTAAATACCTGAAGATATATATTCTCCATTGGACAGCGGGGGAAGTCGGGACTCCTTAATATAAAATAGTATGTATTATGAGCAAAAATGGATAAAGCCTATCCTGGATGGTAAGTACTTGTCGTCATGTTCCTAGACCACGAGAGTTCTAATTTCCATGCTTGTAATTTCTGGTCAATCTATCACTCTTTTCATAACCATGAAATTTCTTCCTCCTCATTTTTATTTTACACAAAATGGTGGTTTATTTTTTACTTCATATCGAGTGGTTTGGAGCTGTAAATAGTGGGGATGACGTAACTGGTGACACACGAGTTAAAGGGCGCCTATTGTCCTTCCAGAGGACCTGAACCTGTATGAAGCTAGAGTTTAACCTATGGTCCAATCTTCACGACAACACAACACTACCAAAATATGATATCACGGTTGAGTAGTCAATATATAGTTGCCCAACGTCAAAGGGGTGGCAGCTGTAAACACGTTGTGTGACGCATAACCGGTGACGCAAATCTGTTTGCACAATGAAGATACGGTGACGTGGAAGCACATTAAATACTTGGAAGATATATATTCTTCATTTGACGGCAGGGGAAGATGGGACTCCTTAATATAAAATAGTATTTATTATGAGAAAAAATGGAACAAGCCTAGCCAGGATGGTAAGAACTTGTTGTCACGTTCCTAGCCACCAGAGTTCAAATTTCCATGCTTGTAATTGCTGGTTAATCTACCACTTTTTTCATAACCATGAAATTTCTTTCTCCTCATTTTATTTTACACAAAAGGGTGGTTTGTTTTTTTGCTTCATATCGAGTGGTTTGGAGATGTAAATAGTGGGGGTGACGTAACTGGTGACACACGAGTTAAAGGGAGTCTATTGTCCTTCTAGAGGGACCTGAACCTGTTTGAAGCTAGAGTTTGACCTCTCGACCAATCTTCACGACAACTCAACAATACCCAAATATGAGATCACCAGCCCTTCGTATAGTCAATATATAGTTGCCCAAGGAAATACATGTCAAAAAGAGTGGTGCAAATTAGATCGCAAATTTCCGAATGGATAACCGTCCATAACCCAAACCAGTAGCATGTGTTCATGTAGCTGGTGCTGAACTCTGAGGAAATTATTGGTCAGTGCAAAATGGTGAATGATGCATGCGAACACTATTTCTAAAGCAGATCTCCAGAAATTGCCTCGAAAGAGATTAGAGATATGGTTTCTCTTTAAGGGTTGCATAAGTTACTAAGGTCTATGTCGGTCCTTTGCCGAGAGCTTTACTTGGTCCCATTGTTTTTCGTCCTTCAAATCGGTGCATGTGGTCGAGCATATTTTTGAGAAACAATGTTCCCGGTTTGGAGTGGCCGCCTCTTCGAGCACATGGTGGCCAACAATCTATTGCCCTTCTAGAGGGAACTGAACTTGTTTAGAAGACAGAGTTCAACCTCGGGTCCAATCGTCATGACAACTAAACACTACAAAAATATGAGATCACCAGCCCTTTGTGCAGTCAACAGATTTCCAAGGAAATACATGTAAAACATAGTGGTGACCTTCCACTTCGAGACACTAAGGTAAAAGTTTTTGGATATGATTGTGGTACGGATGGATTTTCGCGTGAACAACTACAAGGGATTCAGCTTAGCACCAAGTAAATCAATAAATTGCTCATATCTTTTAAAGTCGACTTCTCTTCAGTTAAGGTCCAGCGAGATCTTGAGCTAGCTATGACTACTGACATCTTTGTAATCCCTATGACTGCAAATGTTCCTCTCTGTATGCTGAAGCATTGCAGGAAGTCTTACTTCAGATCAATCCACGGGAAAGCATTGATAGTCCTTTTTGAAAATGTGTCCTTGTGTGTTCAAGTCTTTGTTCGTTGTGCCCCCATATTCTTTGTCGGCGAGCTCTCATGATGTTTTTTTGTTTTATACAAAAGGATGTTTTTTGCTTCATATCTGGGGTGACGTAACTGCTGACACACGGCTGGTGACACAAACACAATGGTGGTGACATGGGTGGCATGTTTTCTTCGTCGAGCGAGGAAACTCATTAATTACCAAGTAGTTTTCATGTTAAACAAATGCGTACAAGGCTAGCCTGAGTGGTAAGAAAGAGTTGAGACATTCCTATCCACTAGAGTTCGAGCATCTGTGCTTGCATTTTTTGGTTGATCGCACCAGTCTTCGTAATATGAATATGTGGAGTTTCTTCCTCTTTTGACAACATTTTTTAAAATACCTATATATGTTGCTTTATCTGCGAAATGATGGTTTATTTTTTTTGCCTCGTAGTGAGTGGTTTGGATCTATAAATAGCAGGGTGACATAACTGGTGACGCAAACACAATTGTGGTGACGTGGGCGGTATGTTTTTTCGGTTGCTCGAGGGGAATTCTATTCTCACAAGTGATCGGGAATTTTGATCTCACAAATAATGAGCTGGGTGTTTCTTGTTTTGCAAATTAGATCACAAATTCCGAATGGATAACCATCCATACCCCAAGCCAGCATCATGTGTCCATGTAGCTGGTGCTGAAACTCCAAGGAAATCAGTGGCCAGTACGGTGAATGATGCATGTGGACACTTGGTCCCATTTGTTTTTTGTCCTTCGAATCGGTGCATGTGGTCGAGCATGGTTTTGAGAAATAATGTTCCCAGCTTGGAGTGGCTGCCTCTTCGAGCATATGGTGGCCGACAATCTATTGCCCTTCTGGAGGGAACTGAACTTGTTTGGAAGATAGAGTTCAACCTCGGGTTCAATCTTCACGACAACTCAACACACCCCAAATATGAGATCACCAACCCTTTGTGCAGTCAACAATTTTCCATGGAAATACATGTAAAATAGTGGTGACCTTCCTCTTCGAGTGAGTAAGGTAAAAGTCTCTAGAGATGATTGTGGTACAGATGGATTTTACCGTGAACAACTGCAAGGATTCAGCTTAGCATCAAGTAAATCAATAAAATTGCTCATATCTTTTAAAGTTGACCTCTCTTCAGTTAATGTCTAGTGAGATCTTGAGCTAGCTATGACTACTGAAATCTTTGTAATCCCTATGACCGCAAATGTTCCTCTTTATATACTGAAGTAGTGCAAAAGTCTTACTTCAGATCCATCCACTGGAAATCATTGATAGTCCTTTTTGGAAATGTGTCCTTGTTTGTTCTAGTCTTTGTTCATTATGCCCTGCATTCTTTGTTTGCGAGCTCTCGTGATGGTTTATTTTTGTTTTACACTAAAGGATGTTTTTTGGCTTCATATCTGGGGTGACGTAACTGGTGACACACGGCTAGTGACGCAAACACAATGGTGGTGACATGGGCGGTATGCTTTCTCCG
This sequence comes from Poa pratensis, assembly GCA_947311845.1. Lineage (NCBI taxonomy): Eukaryota > Viridiplantae > Streptophyta > Magnoliopsida > Poales > Poaceae > Poa > Poa pratensis. The sequence goes on from CAMZMU010000066.1 coordinate 15,144,205, forward strand.
TCGAGCGAGGAAACTCATTAATTACCAAGTAGTTTTTTGTTTTAAACAAATGCGAACAAGTCTAGCCTGAATGGTAATCCAGAGTTCGAGCCCCCCGTGGTTGCAATTTTTGGTTGAACGCACTCGTCTCCGTAATATGAATCTACGGAGTTTCGTCCACTTTTGACAACATTTTTTAAAGAAAATTTCCCTATATCTGTTGCTTCATCTGCTATATGTAGCCTAAAGATATTTGAAGGGGTAAAGTGTCATTTTAACTCTAAGACCATAGAATGTGTTTTCAACACAAGACCAGCATTTTCAATTTCTCTCTCCATTTTTGTTTTGTTTTTGTCCCTCTCATCTCCCCTCCCCAGTCTCCACCACCCTCTCCCCTCCTTTTTATTTCTTTTTTCTTTTCATTTTCCGTCGATTCCCATGTCCACCACAGCAGTAAAGCCTCCCCCGCCGCTTGCCCTCTTCGCCATGACCAGCCGCCGCCGCCGCCGCTCTTCGCCGCCGGCGACTTCCATTCTCTTCGCACCACTGCGCTCCCTCTCTCCCCTGCTCGGTAAGTTCCCCGTTAACTCCCCTGCTCGGCCCCCTTTGCTCTCTTGTCTCCGGCCATCCCGAAGCAAACAAGGAACTGCTGTTTGCCCCTCTCTCGCTGATGTTCTCGAGTTCCAGGCTGGCCATGCTCATGCCGCTGGAGATTACCAAGATTTTTTTGGGTTCTTGTGACTTTTTTGGGGGCTTTTATTTCGATGCTCAGTGTTCGGTAGCGCTCTGCCTTTTTGACGAACAACCGCGGCGAGTTCTTGATTTTTTGCGGTGTTTTCGGTTTCTCGCAGGGCTTCTTTGGCTGCTCTGTGCGCTTGTTCCTGGCCCTCGCTCTGTCCGTCTCCGCGGCGGCGGCGGCGGCGGATTCCGTGGAGGACAACGATGAGGACGGTCGCTGCCTCGGCTTCCGGGATGTGTGTGCAGACGGGAGTTCATTCTGCTTCTCGTCCTCGGCGGTTCAGACCCTGCTTGCGAGTGACGATAAAGGCGTCAAGGAGCCCGATTTGGGGGTGTCCAGGGACTGGGGACCGTCCCGGCCAATGTGCTTCCCGATGTCCGGCCGAGGCATGGTAACCTGCTCGTCTGTGGATTCAAGGATCACCGCGGCGCCTGGTGTCATGGGGCAAGGGGGCAAGGATGTTGCCCGATATGATGCGGGGTCGTGCCAGCGCCGCTGGTGCCGGACAATTGGATGCAGGCGTCGCAAGGGATGCCACCGGAATTGGATAGCACAACCACAGATGGCAACCCAAATGGCCTTTACAGTTCCTCGTCGATGAACGTGGAGATAATTCCACCAGTGTTGGACTGGGGCAGGAGCAACCTGTATGCAGCCTCTATGGCCTCCTTGACCGTGGTGAATCTGAACAATGACAGCGTCTTGCGTGTCTATGAGCCATTCAGCACTGATCCTCAGTTCTATGTGTATGGCTATGAGGATCTGGTACTGCAGCCCGGGGGAAATGCATCAGTCACCTTCATCTTCCTGCCCAAATTGTTGGGCTCTTCGTCAGCGCATTTGGTTTTGCAGACTAATTTTGGTGGATTCATCATACAAGCCAAGGGCGTGGCCGTCAGGTCGCCCTATCAGATACTGCCCCTGACCAGGATGGATGTTGTATTAGGTGGACACCTGGAGAAGAATTTGTCGATATACAACCCTTTTGACGATTCTCTCTATGTTGAGGAAGTGGCTGTTTGGATGTCTTCATTTGAAAGCACAAAACAATCTTCTCATGTAGTTTGTCAGTCAGGCCCCTCAGATGAGGCAGTGGAGCTAACTTCTTTGAGCAGCAACTGGCATACAGCAAGCAGTACGGAATCTGGACGGCCAATGTTCCACATTAGGCCTAGTGAGCAATGGGAGGTGCTTCCTTCAAAAAGCAGCACTGTCGTAGAGTTGAAATTGCAAGCTAATTCAGAAGGCAAGGTGTTCGGTGCAATCTACATGAAACTGCGCAACTGCACAAGTGATACAATGGATATTGTTGTTATACCTATTGAGCTCGAGGTGCACACAAGAACCTACTATGATTTCACCAGCTTAGTTTCTGTCACGTTTGAGCGCATATCATCTTGTGCTACAAATGGGTCAACATATTCCCTTTCTTTACGGAATGATGCAACAGAGTTGCTAAGGGTTGTAAGTGTGACTGTGGATAACAGTGATCGCCTGATGTTCTTTCAGGTGAAGTACCTGAATGGATTGATACTCTTCCCTGATACTGTAACAGATATAGCTTTGATAAGATATACTGCTTCAGTTCCAGAGGATATTTCAGTTGACAACTGCAATATAGTGGTCGAAACAAACAGCTCTCTTGGTAGTTCAATTGTCATACCCTGCCAAGATATAATGCGTGCATCTATTCATTATACAACTAGTGTTGTTGTTGCTGAATCTGATGAGCCAGCTGTTGGATCATTTTCTGAAGAGATCTCTGCTAACTCAAGGTCAGGATCTTTGGGCAGCATCATAGAAACAGAAGGCCTGCATAACATGAAGGTAATTTAGAACCTTGTGTTCTCTCTCGGTTGCTCTTAAGGGTTGTTCTCTTAGCCAGACTAGGAATTGCTTTTCAGCACTCAATGCTTACAAACTGATCTATGAACCCAGTAATGAATACCGATACCACCTTGTCATGTGTTACCCTGTTCATTAGGTTCATTCAGCCCAGTATATCGTTATCTCTTTAATTTGTCTTTACCCAGGCAGAGTTTATCTCATGTTGGCTGTAAATCCATATTGGTGTGTTAACCTTACTGTTTTCTGTAGCATGCTGTTATCTCAGTAAAGAAAGACTTGAAGGCCCTATTGTAGAGCAAAGCAGGCACATGATGCAATCTTGCTCTCATTACATAGTTTACGGTAGTTAGAGTACTGATCTATTATTTCACCGTCAAAGATATTAGAGCTATGTGATGTAGATATATCAGTCTAGTGCTGATCAAACAGTTGGTAACTCTTCCTAATACCAATATTCTGACCCCTCGTTTATCAATTTTGTTGTTTACTTGCATTTATATTATAAAAGCTGCTAAATTGTTTGCCTCAAGTGTCTTCCACCTGTATTTATTTTTTGCTTTTTCGTATTCTCATGTATTTTTGTAAAATAATTTGCAGCCGCCAATCAGGAGTGCAGTCAGAGCTGATGATATGGTGCTTAGGAATTGGATATCTCATGGCACAATGACTGGGAATTCTGTCCTCACAAATCATGAGCTGGTGTTTCCTGTTGTGCAAATTGGATCACAGTTTTCTAAATGGATAACCGTCCATAACCCAAGCCAGCAACATGTGTCCATGCAGCTGGTGCTGAACTCCGAGGAAATCATTGACCAGTGCAAAACAGTAAACGATGCATGCGAACACACTTTCTCAAGCAGATCTCCGGAAATTGACTCGACAGAGACTAGATATGGTTTCTCATTAGGCTTTGCAGCAATTACTGATGCTTATCTCGGTCCTTCGGCGAGCGCTTTACTTGGTCCCATTGTTTTCCGTCCTTCGAATCGGTGCATGTGGTCAAGCATGATTTTGATTAGAAACAATCTGTCAGGCTTGGAGTGGCTGCCTCTTCGAGCACATGGTGGCTGGCAATCTATTGCCCTTCTTGAGGGTCCTGAACCTGTTTGGAAGCTAGAGTTTAACCTCGGGTCCAATCTTCACGATAACTCAACACTGTCCAAATCCGAGATCACCGGCCCTTTGTGCAATCAACAGTTGTCCAAGGAAATACATGTTAAAAATAGTGGTGACCTTCCTCTTCAAGTCACAAAGGTAAAAGTTTCTGGAGTTGACTGTGGTCTGGATGGATTTACCGTGAACAATTGCAAGGGATTCAGCTTAGCACCAAGTGAATCAATAAAATTGCTCATTTCTTTTAAAGCTGACTTCTCTTTAGTTAAGGTCCAGCGAGATCTTGAGCTAGCTATGACTACTGGCATCTTTGTAATCCCTATGACTGCAAATGTTCCTCTCTGTATGCTGAAGCAGTGCAGAAAGTCTTACTTCAGAGCCATCAACTGGAAAGCATTGATACTCTTTTTCGGAACTGTGTCCCTGTTTGTTCTAGTCTTTGTTCGTGGTGCCCCGTATTCTTTGTCAGTGAGCTCTCAAGATTACTATGTCAAGATTGATGCGGGGAAAGATACCAATACCATTGCTAAGACTGTTAGGCCCTCTTTTCTTCAGGGTAGCAACAAAACTACCAGGTAAAAATTTGATCAATATTGTCTTTTGCATATTTTTTTAGTTTCACATGATTTAAGTTTGACCGATTATGCTTTGTGCACAGGTCGATAAGGGAACACAGCAAAACTGAAGCTCTTCCTGAGAAATGTCCTCCTAGTACTCTTGATAGACCCCAAAAGAAAGATGACAAGAGCAGTCCAGATAAACAACCCAAAACAGCTGCTGCTATATCTGTGTCCCCAGCTAATCCTGTGGAAGACAATGTATCCATCGAAGCTACACAAACTAGTGGGAATCTTACTATCAGAGTTGCTCGAGACAAAGGGAGGCGAAGGAAGCGAAAAGTTGGTGGTGCAGGACTGGCAGCAAAGTTTGAGGTTTCTAGCAGCCACAGTGGCAATTCAACACCATCCTCGCCATTATCACCAAGTTTAACCCCTAAACAAGGTTGGTCCTTTTCTGGGGCACCATCAGAATTGAAGCACAAAAATAAACCTGAGAGCAGGCTTGATGTCGAGGCAAGGGCACCATCAACCGGGAATAACAAGGAGAAGAATGGCTGGTCGCGAACTGCAAAGGAGCAGCCACCTGCACCTTCGGCAACATCTCTAAAGCCATTGGCCTCATCCACTGCACTGAACACAGCATGGCCCTCACCATTACTGGCCGCATCTTCCCCGATTGCTCCACATGCTCGTGCTCCTGGCTCCAACCTGATGAAAGATAGGGCTGTGAAGAGAGATGAGGGTGTCACTGCACTGAAGAAAGAGTTCACTTATGACATATGGGGCAATAATTTCTCTGGACATCTTCTGGGGAAAGCAAAGGAGGTCGTGCCATATAAGTTGTTTGATGCTTCTGAAGGGGCCTCCCACAGTTTCTTTGCAAGGGAGCCCCAGGCCCTCATGATGAAGCAACCATCTGCACCACCCGAGTCTCATGGCCATGGCCGCGGATCGCAGCCACCATCTGATGTAGCATCTGGTTATGGAATAAATTAAGAAGTTGAAAGTTGAACCATTCGGACCCTCGCGTTTCTCCTCTGCACCTTGCATTCCTGTGCTTAGAGCATCACTAGCAGTGCCCTCAAACTGGTAACCCTCAAAGCCAGTTTGAGGGCCGAGAAAACGCGAATTTGAAGGCCTATTCTGTTTTGAGGGTTGGTTTGAGGGCACTGATCTACGTGCCGGCCTTCAAACCTTCAAAACAGGATCTCATAATCATGAAAACAGGATTTCCTCAAAAATGACAGCAACATACATAGTTTTAAATGATGCATGGTTCATAGTTTTACATATCATGAAACACACATATCATGAACAATCATGAAACACACATATCATGAAACAAACTTGCAAATGATTATAAATGATGCATGGTTCATAGTTTTACATCACATAATCAACATTTTGTCCTTGCAAAAGATCATCATCACCACCACATCGGTGACTCAAGCGAAGTTGTCCACACCTCCGTCGCCACCACCACTCATCGGAGACTCACCTCGGAGAGTAGACGACGCACCACCACCACGCAGTAGCCTCTTCCTCTCCGCGATGTCTGCCTTGGTCTCCTTCCACCACGCCAATTGGTCTTCATCCATGTCCTTTTTAGACATCATCATGTGCTCCTTCTCCTCGGCCATGATCTCTTTCCATGCCTTTACTTCCTTGAGCTTGATCATCCTCTCCTCCAATTCGGCCTTCCGGTTGGCATCTTCCCGCCTAGCTTCCAACTGTGCAAGCTTCACCTCTTTCTTTCTCTCGGTGATAATGAGTTTTGTCTCCAATGCCTTCAATGTCAATGTCTCCTTTGCCTTGATCATTTGATCAAGCTTGTCCTTCAAGCTTGATGCATCCGCTTCCAACTTCATCCTTTCCTTGGCCTTCTTGGATCCCTCGGGCTTGCCATGGTTCCTTCCTTCATCCTCACTATCTTCCATATTGAGCATATCCGATTTCTTAGGTGCGGATTCTTGATCCCTTACTTTCCACTTGTCAAGATCTTTAAGCAATGCCCAACAATGCTTGAAGGGAAAATGTTTTCCCTTGGAACCGGCCATGTCCTTGTACCGCAAGTCAGCATATGTCTCCTACAATATGCATAATCGGAAGCATAGCATGATCACAACCGTGCATAATGTAAAAATAGGCATGAACCAAAGAGTGAGGTTGAGTATACTCACATAGTCACTCTCAACGGTGCCACTTGGTGGAGCGTTAATCACTTGGTCCATAGCCGCACTCCAACGAGAACAAGCGGGCTTTATCACCTCCCACCGTCCTTGAAGTGACCGGTAAGAACGATGGACCAAGCTGCCGGTCTTGGGCTTGAGCTTGCAATACTTGTCCTCGATCCGTTGCCAATAGTGTTTCCCGGTTTGATCCGTGCCATGAACCGCATCCATCCCAACTTCGGACCAAGCACGAACCAAAAGAACATCTTCAACCTCGGGGTAGTTCGACGAGCGGATTATGGGCCGGCGAGCACCCCCTTCCTCTTGAGCGGTTTGGAACGCCGCCTCATTGATCTCGGTCACCTCTTCCTCCTCCGCACTCGCCTCCTCTTCATCTTCCTCCTCACCTTCAAAGTCGAACGATTCGAGGGGAGAAGCCCCAATGTTCACCTCGGCATCGTTGAGCAGTCCCATGTAAGAAGCAGTTGGGGCCGACATTTCGTCGAGCACCTCATTGGCGCTTGGCGGCGGAGGGGCGGAGACGGGCGGAGGAGTGGCCTTCTTGCGGTTGGCCGGCTTCTTCTCCATGGGCGGCGCGCCCGGGGCGTTCCTTTTCGCTCGGGCGTGCTTTGGCCCCAAGGAGGGAAGCGGCTTGTTCCTCTTCGGGGCGGGTGCGGGGGCGGGGGCGACGGAGGCGGTGACTGCGGGGTAGACGACGGCGGCGGGTGCGGGGGCGACGGACGCGGCGGCGGAGCCTGTGAGGACGTGCGCCGCCTCCTCTTCACGCCGACGTGCGTGGAGGCCACCATACCGGCCACCACGGCGACGCTCGGCGCGGGGGCGGGAGGCGGCTGCGCGGGGCGCTCGAGGCGCGGCCGGGCGCGGGATTCGGCGGCGGGGCTGGGGCGCTCGGGGCAGGGGCCGGCGGGGCGGACGAGGGCCGGCGGCGGCGCAGGGAAGGAGGAGGGCTCGAGCGGTTGAGGGATTTTTCCCTCCCGCGACGTGTCGTTGACCAGAATGAAGGGCCCTGTGTTTTTGCCTCTCAACCTGTGTTTGTGCAGGTTGGGATGGAAAATGAGGGCTGGGCCTTCAATTTTTTTTGAGGGTTTACGGGTTTGAGGGCTCTGTTCCGCGCCAACTTTCGGCCTCAACCCTCAAAAAAGCAGTTAATTTGAGGGTTTGACCAGTTTGAGTGCACTGCTAGTGATGCTCTTAGCCTTTCTACTAACCACCATGCTAACATTTTATTTTTGCGAATGCTAACCATAGTACCATACTACTATATCAGTAGCTCCAGAAGCTTAAAACTATTTGAGAAAAGAGGCCAATGGCCCAGCTTTTGATTGAAAGCAGAGGTCAGTTACAGCACACAGACTGGGGACTCCAGTTTTAACAAAGAAACACAAACACACACAGCAGCACGACCAAGTCTACAGCCAGCAGAAGATAAGCTATGGAGTACAAAGCCGCAAACACACCCCACACACCCACTAAAGCCTAAAAGACTATCCAACGCCATTGCGAGCAGCGAACAGGAAGTGAAGATTATTCGACGACGCCTTCATCTTCTCCATTGTAGCGCTCCAAACTTGCTTACGCTTTGCCGGGAACAACGACGTCCACTGCGACAGAAGAGACAACATTTTATACACATTAGTCGCAGGCAAGCTGCACAGATTATTGTTGAACACATAATCATTCCTGGTAAGCTTAAAACTATTTCGGACAAAAGAAAATGGATAGCAGACCAAAGACTGAACTCTGTCACCACTGGCATTTTTTTGAATTCAGCTAATGAAAATAATCCAACAGACATCATCCAGCTGAAAATCTACAACCTCTAAACTTAAATTACCCATTGTTCTTTTACTTTATTTTATGGAAAATATTATGCAAGATCTTACTGCAGTTTTGCTTGGTCGGGAATGTGATCCAGAGAAAAAGTGGAATCATTCCAGTGCACTGAGAAAACTTGATCTGCCATTCTAACAAGATGGTTCAGATCTAAAGCCTAAGATGCTAAAGGTGATGCCTCACTTTACTGCGGTAAAATCGAAGACACGAGGACTGGACGGGTATGCCTGTCTAAAGCAGGAGCAGACTGATGTTAAATAATGCTTCACTTCGTGTAACACATGCAGGTTATGCAGAAAGTTCAAAGGACATTTTTTCTTCTCATGCAAATTCTTCTTCTAATCCTTTTTTATTCGTGCCAAGTACTCACTGGCATGGAAGTTCGTCCTCCCAGAAAAGAAGGATGTTGCTTCCTGAGGCCTCCGAGAAAAGGACACGTGTCAATTGCTAGAGTTGATGCACCGATGTGATTTTGTAGACCAGGTCCCATAGAATTATTTTCCTTTGGATAGACCATGTCCCGTAGAATTATTTTCCTTTGGTGTTTGGTACGAGTGGTTGGGCCGGGATCGGAGGGGATTTTCCACTAGCGGCTCAAAATCCTCCAAAATACTCGCGAGGCCGTTTGGTGGACGGGGCGCTGCCTCGTCATCCCTTGTCGCCGGGCGACGCCGCTGGCTTTCTCCTCGGAACGCCTCCCCTCCCCTCCCTCCGATTTTACCAAACCCCGGCTCCATCTCCGCAACTGCCGGCCGCCTCCGGTTCCGCCGACTACAGCGCCACCTCTGCTCATTTCCCCCCTCTCTCATTGCTGATGTCCTAGACCTAGCTCTTAGCCACTCGAGCGTGTTCTTGGTCGGGCGGAGGATTGGACGGCCTGCTTGTCACGATCTAGGGTTCCTTTTCTTATCGGTTGATGATACTGAATAACCTGACAAGAGATTAGAGAAGTGCAGTAATCAAAGTGTGAGTAAGCATTGTTCTTATCGGTTTTGTCTGGTCACCGAATGAAGCGAAGAAGTTCAGTACATGGAGTTGCTTGCGCTTGGAGTGGCATTGTCCTAGTTCTTGCTTTTTCCATCGAGAATCTAGGATTTGTTGAAAGATAAGGCTATCTTTTAGAGAGTTTTTGTCCTCTTTTTTTGGTAACAATTTGGGTTGAAGTTGGTTGTAACTGATGGATTTGTCCTTATACTGAAATTCATGAAAATTTATCTAGTGTTTGCTAGCCTGTACTGTACTCCTAAAATATGTAACTGATGGATTTGTCCTTATATTCACATTTTATCTATAGTTGAGGTCAGGAGTCTGCTGGTTTTCATTTAAGATTTGTGCTCGAGAGTCGCATGTGAATGAAACTGAGAAGTGAGAATAATGCATGCATAACAAGATGGTGTGCAAGAATCTGTAAATTTGATTCTGCCGGAATGTGACAACATTAGATCATTTCTGTAACAGGAAAAAAATACCCCCTTGCTAGCTTCGCTGTATTCACATCTTTCCATTCCAGATACACAATTGTTGGTATGGAGTCTGTCTGATACATTCAATTGAATTAGTTAGTAGTAGATTTCTTTTTTTCCTTTTTTTTTTTTTGAGGAAAGGATCCGAATCAAATACAAGACAGCTCACACACTTTACAACAAGGACCACAAAGAAACAGAAAATACAACGAGGCCCCTGAAAAAGTGCAAGAACCACCTCCTGCTGTCGAAGAAAGCACGAACGGATCCTCAGCCGCTCCCAACCCTCCTAGCCGTCGCCGGAGACGCCGTACCTCGAACCGCCGGGAAGAAGCCACCGCCACGCTTTGTAGACGGCCGCAGAAGCCGTCCGCCGCAGGCGACGGAACCTAGCCTCGATGAACGCGCTCGACCACAGCAGCAACTTCCCGCCTCCACCCAGCAACCAGCCGCCTCCGCCACGGCAAGGACCACCCGCGCCAGCCACCAACCACCTCCAGCCGCTGCTCCCCTCACCACCACGGCCGACCGGAGCGAAAACGACGAAGAGGACCTCCAGAACCACCACCGAACAAAAACAGGTCGCCGCCACCCACCACCTTCTCCCCACACCACCACGGACGGCCGGAGAAGGAAAGGAGGGGGAAGCCACCTGACGCACCACCTCCACGGCCTCCCCGGCACCATGGCCGGAACGGGGAAAGGAGGGGGAGGACGAAGCCCAGCACGCCGACGCCGTCGCCACCGTCTTCGACGCCGTCCGCAGGGCACGCACACCTAATCTACAGGAAACTGGCCGAGCGGCAGACGGAGAGGGAGGGAACCACCGGCCTGGCCGGCGGCGAGGTGGGGAAAAGACGGCCGCCTTCTTATCGCCTCAGAAGTCGCGAGAGGATAAGGAGACGGTTCCAACTGAGATATTTCTTAGTAGTAGATTTCTTATTCAGCTTGATTGAATCATCCTAAGTTGGCTGCCACTCATCCTCTCGTTCTTCTTTCTGTTTTATTTTCAGATTGCCCAAGCTAGCTGGGTTCTCTCTTTGTTTGGAGAAAAAGAACTTCAGTAGTGGTGGAACTAAGAAAATGTGCTTTGGATGATTTTGTTTTGTTCGAAGGAACAATATTATTCAATAGAAGCCTAGAAGGAACTGATCTTTTGATTAAATTACACGGAGCAGTCATGTTTTCGACATGGCAGCACTTGTTTTGCACTTACGTTATAATTTAAGCACTGCTATTTGAGTCATGTTTTGCACTGATTATGTAGTTCCTTCAGTGCTTATCGTAAGGGTACAAGTAGAAATACTTGCTTATAAATTCCTAGCTTGCAGTGAGTATGGTATTAAACTGAGAAACAGACGGCTGGGGCTTCTCAACTTGTTCCTACAATTATACTATTTGTCTTCTTGTATGTTTTAATTGAGCGAGAAACTCGTACTAACTTTGATTTGAACGTTTTGGTGCCAAGAACAGGCTTTCATTTGCTGCAATTGCCATGTTGCTTGGTGCCACAAAAGGAGTTTAGGTAGTTGTACATTCGGTGATTGCTTGGTGCCACAAAAGGAGTTCAGGTAGCTGAACCTGCAATTGCCACGAACAGGCTTCAAATGCCGCTGTAAAAATTATGTGGAAAGAATTTGGATGGTCTGAATTGTTTGATGCTGATTCTGAAACAATGTTGCTCAAGTGCCGCCGTTAAAATTGAATCTTTAAGAATCTTTGTTGATTTGCTTTACTTGCTGCTTGAAAATGCTGATATTAATTTGTATACCAAACCCTTCCTACCAAATGACATTTTTAAACAAGTGGATTTTAGGGGATTAGTCTGGAAGAGGTTTTGAGGGGATTGAGTGAGTGGAGAGGTTTCACCCAATCCCTGTGGGGATTATCCCCACTAATCCCCTCAAAACCTCTAGCACCAAACAAGGCCTGAAGGACATCCTAACATACGTTTCTTATGTTGAAATCAATAGTTCCAGTGGTTGCTTTACTTGCAGGGGCTGAAACAACTCTGAATTCTGACCTAGCACCAGGGGGCTAATAAAACTAAACAGCAGAAAACAGAGCAAAGGATGAGAGAAAAACAGTAGCAGTAGCATCAAAAGAACCTGTTCTCAAATTATGCGGCACTATACTATACAATAACAAGAGCCAGTTATTTTAAAAAATTACACACATCATCCAGCACGCTAAAACGGTTTATTCGATGCAGCGTGTTGATCACTGGTCCATTGAGGAGTTGACGTATCCAGCAGCATCACTTTGCTTGCCATTCACTTCGAGGTGAAGAGTGATAATCTGCAGCATGGAAGATTCATAGCATGAATGCCATTTCTCTGCTCATATCGGTCTCAACAATAGTTCCTATGCCATTTCATACTGAACTTAGGCTTGTGAGATGGAGGAAGGCTGGAAGGTATGGATGGTGCTTGTGGCAAGAACTCACCCGAGCCTGAGAGATGTATCAGAGCTGTCCTCAGTGTCGACGGGAGGGCGTGGATACGATGTGTTGGTGACAGATTCAGACGACTGCCCTTCCTCGTACACCACTGGTAAATCAGCAGCGACCTGCATCTCCATCATCTTGGACGCCTGCAACTTCAGATCGTCACCCAATCAAAACAGAATGCAGCAGATATGGAGATAACGTGCATAAGACAGGAATGTTTTTGCCGGGACTCACTTGCTCCTTTAGCCTTGAATTTTCCTCTATCAGTTGCACCCTCTGTTCAAGAACACATGCAAGGGGAGCTATCACATGTTAGCGAAATATAAATCAAATCCTGAAAGTTAAAGCTAGAATTTCTCTGAAGTTCCAACACAAAATATTCGGGTTCTGGATGCATGGGGCACTTGCCTTCCTCTCAAGCGAGCTGATCTCGTCCATGATTTTTTCGCTCTGCAATATGGAAATTGTCAAGGTGGGCAACTCACTAAGAATGCTGCTCCATCCAACAGATAGCTTCATGTTGTCACACGTACCTTGGTTTTCAGCACGGAGCCAAGCCCGGACTCGAGGCTCTTCTCGAGAGCCTGAAGCTGTTGGACGTTCAGACTCTGCAGCTCCTCTCCTCTCATCTGCCTGCAGGAAATGAGATGGCAAATGTCAAACTACTGTAACAGTCGAACTAGTTCTTTTCTTCGGCACGCTTCGGTTTTTGAGTGAACTTGTTGGTCTAATGGAATTTGTTACTGATGTAATGGTACAATCTTACCGGAGCCAAAGACTTGCTTCTGCAAGTTCCTCCCTTAGTCTTACACAGTTGTTGTCCTCCTACCATATGACAGGACCAAATCACTTACATGCATAGTAAATCTATATAAAGGTAGTGGTGCTGCATATGTGTAATGTTTTAGCTTACACGCAAGTCCGGCTGAGATGGCCCGTCTGCTCTCTGAAGTGTCTTGGAATGGGAGTTATACCGATCGATAATCTGGTTCATGCTTCAGTAACAGAGGTAGGAAACACAAATTAATCAGAGCGAACGATGTGAAGGTTGGTGTTCTCCCCAACGTTGTTTGTGCAGAGGCCAATACCAGAAATACAGAGATACTTAGGGAATACCATTTTCATACTAGTGGTTAAAATTCACATTCTAAAACGACTTGCAGAAAAACTTAGGGAATACCATTTTAGATTTTCCTGAAGCCTGAAATATATTTGTTCTTCTGGATTGTTAACTGAGTGGACACGAGGAAGAAGTATGTCGTGCTACCAGGTCAATAGGTAGGTGCTACCGTGCTAACAATAAATATGATTGAACTATTAAAGTTCACGATTTTATTTCTGTTTTATAAAAACAAGATCAACACTATATAAATCTGCAGTGTCACAAAATTAGCAATATAAATTCAACCCACAACCCAGAAAAACAATGTAAATCTCACTGTGAATAAAGAGAACAAATAGGTCCGTCAAGCGCCACACATAACCGGGGAGATCTCTCATTATCAATACATAGTACACGCTCTACACTCCTTCGTTAGTAAGGAAAATCCAAAGAATATCATGATCCGAATCAAGCTACAGATATTCGGGTGATATGCTTGAAGAGAACGAGTATGTTCGGGAAACGTCCCAAATTTTTGGCGATCTCTCATTATTTATATAGCATATAAGCCTAGGTTAGCAAGGAACATCAATATCATCAACTGAATCAATATACAGATATTCGGGTGATATGCTTGATACACGCCTATACACAATATAAGCTATACAAGACATACTATAACAAATAATACCACATCCAAAATTTATTGTGAGCAGTGAAAGGAGCAAGTGATTTTATCACATGATTATTATTCTCTCTTATTCGTCAACTTTGAAAAGTTGAACCTTCTTTGAAACAAATCAAATCATGGATGTTCATCATGATATGACAACCAAAAATATGACCACACACACATCTTAAAGAAAAAATGTACCTTGTGAGCAACATATCATTAATTAGTCACTCTGGCTGGAAATTACCTCAAGCAAATTGGCTATCTACTAGTTCACGTTGGTTTCCTCCATTTCTCATAAATTGCCTATTTCGACGAATGCACACATATTCAGGCATTTTTTATTAAGTACATAGTGTTTCATAGAAAAATATCAGATGCATTTATATGTTGCTTCAACTATTTGTTCCCTTAAGATCCCAGTCTTATTTCCCGCGCACAAACTTGCTTCAAGCTCCCTAAGTTTCAGTTTTCTTAGTGCATTTTTATAAACTCCTATTCACTCTCTCTCTTCTAGTCGTACATCTTGATCCTTCAATTGGTACCAGAGCAACATGTCCCCTTGCTATTGGTTTAACCACCAAGAGAGTAAGACATGTGTCTCCAGTAAGACCCTTAGCATAAGAACTTTTACCATACAATTATACTAAAAATACTATTAATGGTAAAACAAAACTACTCCATTTCCACAAGTTACTTTACATATGGTTTCCTCTTTCAGAACCCCAGGAGGTGTTAAATAGAAGATAAGAGGAATTCCTTAATGTTTCCTTCCAACAATAATATTTTAGTGCTTTTAGTATGATGGCTACATTTTAATTTGGAGTTTCTACTTCTACAAAGACTAAGCATAGAGTGATCTTGGTTGTAGATTCTAGCTCTCTGCTTTGAATTCACAATGTCTTCTCTACTTCCTAGTAGTGTACCCTATTATAAGCAACAAAGAAGTGGACACGGCGTTTCGGGCCATGGGTGCAGATGCACCCGTTGTGTAAAACATTTATAAAAACTTTTCAAAATGTCAAAAAATTACTACAAAAAAAATCGGATATACATCAGGACATTTTGTGACCTGTGCAAAAAAGACAAAAAAAATGTCTCGTACAAAGTCATTTTGGAGCGCCCGGATTTGTCTTTTTCGCACAGGTCACAAAAAATGTTCTTTCTTCGCGAAACTTTTTGTGCTAACATAAAATGTCTTGAAGTATATCCGAAATTTTTATTTTGAATTTTTGGACATTTTGAATATTGTTTTTAATGCACCCATGATCCGATATGGATTTCCGCAAAGAAGTCTCATTCTTTATTTAACATAGAACAATCTTTGTGGGTGCGTATGCACGCGGAGTCAAAGTGGATTTCACGGTATCATTCACCTATCCCTTGTATGATTATAGTTTCATGAGGTGTACCCTTCACACGGAGAATATAGTAGGAAATGTATGTAATGTGTATTAATTTGCTTAAGTTTTTTGGCACTTATTTGGCAATATTTTAGCGCACTCAAATTTAAATACTAATCTACTAGATCTATTTGCAGGATCTTGTGGGTTGGGAAGGCCAAACAACTTCAGCAAAGGATGATATGTTGTAGATATCTCCAAGTGAAAGTTCATATTATATTTTCCATGTTAAGGTTACACCTACAAAACCTACAATGGCTAAAAGGACCAGGTGGGCGACGTCCAAGAATACTATGCTATGCTAAATAAGTAAAGAAAAGACTTGTGAATGCTTCTCTGGTGCCTATAAAGGGAGACACCAAACATGAAGGATAAGAGATTGAGATTCAAGATGGAGGTAGAACCTATAGCCAAGATCACTCACTGCTTAGTCTATGTAGTATTAGCAACTCCACATTTTAATATAGCAACCATATTGGAGGCATTGTAAAATTATCGTTCGAAGGCAATATTAAGGTTGTTTATCTTCTATGTACGAAAGGGTCATCCTTGACACTTCGAGTTAGCAGCATGATGCCGAGAGCGCCCACACCATGAAGGGTTGTGAGAATAATATATTGAAAAGTTAGTGGAAAACCATGTGGTCCGAGTGGAGTAATATGGTGCGATTTGTCTTCATTGATCTTTGTTTAGCATGTTTGTTTTTGTACAACGCACTGTAAAACTTCGTAATAAATATGGTTGCGTGCATCAATTGATGTAGACCTCGGCATTAACCCTTTTCACAAAAGAACTAGCAAATAAGTGTTATATATATATATATTTTGTGTGGGGAAATGTGAAATCTGGATTAGTTCAAAATAGGAACGTCACATACAATCATTTGTTTCTCTTATTTTGAGCGGACCATTTGCACCAATTAGAACTAGTTGCATCACAGCTAGCCATCCGGTGGTGACTAAACCCATCGATAGAGCGTACATATTTCTCCCGTGTGTTAACCACACAAAAATTTGTATGTGTACCGTATACTGAAAATGAACATCTGGTAGTGTTTTCTAACAGGTCTTCTGATGTAGGTAAATTTAATTGAGTTTGATAATATCATTGCATAAACATTAGCCTGGCGTGGAAGAAGGAAATTTCCTAACACCGGAATGAATTCTGATGCACAACCCAGCGTAGAGAAGGAGGAAAATTTTAGATTAATACTAGAATGAATTCTGATGCGAAATGTCGCCTCCTGAAACACTCCAATTTTAAATTATTCCTGTATATTAGGTTTGGTCAAAATTAAACTTTCTAAAGTTTAATTAATCATGTAGAAAAATTTCAACATGTACAATGTTAACTCAGTATTATTAAATCAATATTAAACCATCATGAAATATGCTTTCTATCGTATGCATATAGTACTACGATGTTTATATTCCCCCTATATGATTAATCAAACTTTACAAAATTTAACTTTGAGCAAATCTAATATAGGGAGTAATTTGATATGGAG
The DNA here is from genome assembly GCA_947311845.1 of Poa pratensis. Lineage (NCBI taxonomy): Eukaryota > Viridiplantae > Streptophyta > Magnoliopsida > Poales > Poaceae > Poa > Poa pratensis. Next base: position 15,161,066 of record CAMZMU010000066.1, read on the forward strand.
GGAGTAGACCCAATAGTACGAAGGTTTTTGCACGGGTCATATTTGACTGGACTGGTCAATCTTTTTTAACCATATTTGTCCAAGAGTCATTACCATTAGTTCTACACGGATACATATGTAGCTTTATCAAGCCATGCATCCTGACAAGTCATGTCATGCACAGCCCCAACTCATGTCAGTGATATGCAGAGTCCACTACTTGCCATGAAAAGACTAGACTTGCATGCATAAGCATTTGTGTGAAAAACACAAATAAAAGAAAATCTTCCATTTTCCGTTACATGCACAAGCAATTCCCTGGAACTATAATATCAATAGTATTCCTTTAAGAATGCAGCTTAATACCCTAGTTTACGTATGTTCCATATATTCATATGAAGTTGGCATAATTGCAATATTTGCATCTTATTAATTAGATTTGCAGAAACGCCACAAGCTTTTCCAACATGTTCATCACGCAGAAGTATATGCTTTTTGTACGCGTTCATATTGCATGCATGGGATTAATTTACAACAGTAAAGATATTTGTAACTTATAGCCTTAAACAGTTTGGAAAGTAGTTTCCCATGACTTGCAGATTCAGTCGACATGAGCGCATGCATTAGCTAATAGTAGTATTTTCCATATATACACCCATCAACAGGATGAACCAATTTGAACTTGTCAGTACCGCATGTGTCCAACCTCTTCCACACTAAAGGATATTTAGCTTCGTTTGTGCCCCCCAAATCACATTTCATGGTCAAACTGGTCTGCTTTTGTACTAGGTCAGTGCTATTTAATTGCGGTTACCAGCTTATACCCCCCCCCCCCCCCCCCTCAATTAATTTGAAAGCAAAATGTTCGGCTTATTTTGGATTTATATTCTAGTTAAGCTTGAAAACTTTCATTTTTAAGAATATTTGTGTGGGATATTTGGGAAGGTTTGGTGTAGATTGTCCTTGATATGCACATAATGACCTAACAATTTCATCTAGTTTGTTATATATGTACATTGTGTAACACAAACTAGCTAGTGGTAACCGTTAATTTTTTTTAGATCATGTCAATGTCCAAAACATCTTGTTAGAAATAGTATTAGTACATGGTTAAGTTTATGATGAATTTTCAAACAAGATTACAAAAATATTAAAATTAATATATATCCAAGGTAAAGTCTGGTAAGCTAGCTGCGGAGCTCACATGTTTTTCGAAAAATAGAAGGCTTTAATTGCCCCTCTCTGCGGCCCATACAACCTAAAACTTATTACATAGCAGAAATATAGCGTACATATATTACGAGTTTTGTATTAATGATTTCGAGCTTACATGTGGTAGTGCCACCTTGTATTAATTTCATAGGACTGAGGAAATAGACATTCATTCTAGAACAACAGAACAACAGCAAACATAAAAAATAGGTCGCCAAGAGAGAGTTGCGACTCAAAACATATTTTAGAAATAAAAAGTTGGTAGCGCCATTGAGACATTCAGCTTCAACTCTGATCTTTTGTTCTACAACTAAAGACATTGCGTTTTTAAAGAAAACAAGACACTGTTAATTTTACTTAGCTACACAGCCAAGAGAAAATCATCCCTGTCTGTGTGGTCTCTTCCACATGTCATAACAGAAGAACAGTACCGAAATATATAAATATAAACATCAAATCAAGGTAAATAATTAATTAAGAATTAAAGCACAGCTTTGACAGCTTTGACTGTGATTCATGGTTTTAGGCATGGAGAAAGACCTCCAAAAAGAGCGCCGAGAAAAGGAGTGGAGTATGGAAAAGATTAAAAACTCTTAAGCTGTAAATCATATATGTTGTACCAAAACACCGATCTGTAAATAGAAATCGAAGGAGTAGTAGCCGCCTACTATCACATCAAATATTAATCCGTGAACGATAAGCTGGATAGAGCAAAAGCTCTCTCGATCTCAAGAACTCAAGAACTCAATAATAAAAAACTTAGGAATAACAAATTGATGGAATCAATTAACAAGCCAAATCAAAGCAGAAATAGTAACCAATCAATCAGAGCGAGCATTCAGAAACAAAGACGATCCACCCGGCAATCAATCGATCCCAAGCCTGGTAGTAAGCCAACCCCAAGAGTATATACCATCGAAAAACCAGCTCATGGAGGACGAATCAATTCATAGGTAGACAGTGGTGGCGCATGGACGTAGGTGTGCACAAACACACATATATATACCTGGAGCTGGCGAACTGGAAGAGCTTCCCGGTGGCGGAGAAGACGGCGAGGCCGACCTCGGCATCGCAGAGGATGGAGAGCTCCTCCGCCTTCTTGAACAGGCCCCTTCGGCGCTTGGAGAAGGTGACCTGCCTCGCGGCCAGGTTCTCGATCCTCCGTATCGCAATCCTCTCCCTCTTGCCCGCCATCCCCTCTCCTCTCTTCTCCCCCGCACCACCACCACCACCAACGGTCCAACGCTAGCTGCGACAAGAAAAAGAAGAAGAAGAAGAAGTAGAGACAACCCTAGCTAGGTGCGAGCGAGAGAAACACGAAGGGGCCGTGGAGGAGGGAGGCGGGGACGCTTACAGGTGTAGCAGTAGATCTGCGGGCGGGCCGGCGGGCGGCGGGGAGCTTCTCTTTCTTTTTCCTCTTTGCGCAAAGGACCAGGGCACGGGAGCGGGCACCTGGGCTTGCTAGCCTACTACTTATGGAAGAAATGCAGAGATCGAAAGCAGTGCACGGGATACAGAGGGCGAGGTACAAGCTAGCTAGCTGTCACCGGCAGCAGTGAGGAGGCATAGGAGCACAGGCCGGCAGGGCGCAGTGACTTATCGGCGTGGCGAAGCTCGTGGTGGTGGTGGGGGTGTCACTGGGATGGAGCCAAGTGTCTGCCACGAGCTGGTCAGGAAGTGACCGGCCCTCAACCCCACCACCGGTCACCTCCATCAGGTCTCCTCGATTCTCGCCTTTGAACGGATGAAAGGCCATTCGACTGTAGCTACGAGCCGATCCGGTTGCCTATGGACCCCATTTTAACTCTCGGCTGGGGATACTGTTTTGGGGTGTTTTCCTCGGTAGGGCGGAGGGAACAGGAGCACCGGACGGCCGGACCGGTGGGGATGTGCATGATGCCAACTGCTTGCTTTGCGAGGAGGACGGCCGGATCGATCGAGTGTACAACGGAACAACGTACCACTTGTGAGCCGCGCGGGATTTAGGGCGTGCATTCAAATCTCATCTCGGAGGGGGCAGGTTGATCAGGGTCTAGTCTGGCTGAGTCACCCTCTGAGCCTGGTTGTGCAGGGCGTTTGGTAGCCTGCATGAGGTATGGCTTTATCGGCTAGAGAAACCAACTCACAATGTTTGGTTGCATGCAAACTATGGTGCTTGGCTCGGTAGAAGCAAATGCAACGTGTTTGGTTACATGCCGCATGCGCACTAGGGTTACCCAAGTTCAAATATGGTGAGCTTACCAGTCTTCACCGCGTTACAGCATAACATAATGCAGTGTCATCTAGAATAGCAGCAGCTTAATGATCACCACAATAAGAACTTCGATGACGAAGTCCTTGATCCTGCTAGGCTAGTGATCGTTGTCCATATGAGCTATCACCTGATTAGCCAACATCTGCTCGGCCACCGTCATGTTGCCTTCTCCGGCAACATCTTCCATGGCCTCCTGCTGACTCAAGAAGTTGGAATAGCTGTACTGTGCTTCAACCAAAGTTTCGAACTGACATGGGTATGCCTATTGGGTACCCTACCGTGAGGGTACCTGGTGCACGTATCGACTAGGCCCAACTATCAGAGCCTACATGAAGCCCATGAAGGGAGGCCCAACAAGATGGAGTATCCTCCAAGCTGGCGAAGCCATAGTCGGTTTAGAGTTTCTTTACTTGTAAATCGAGTCGGTTATGAACACTTGAGACCCAGCCTACTATTTAAGGACTGGGAGGGCCATCGAACCAGACCACGTACTTTCAGAGCCACCAAAACCCTAGCGAGATCGACATCTCGCCGGGATCCTTGTAACCATCATATTCACAAAGCAATAACAGACAGGCAGGACGTAGGGGTGTTACCTTCACACGAGGGCCCTGAACCTGGGTAAAATCTTTGCCCTGCTTGTCAGCCGACGATACTTCCAGCTCTACCACGTTCTCTCCCCCATATTCATAACCTAGGGACCTTAACCATGGGTCTTGATGAGTCTACCCCTCGTCACGAACCCTTCGTAGCTGTTATTGGAGAAGCCGGCCACCTGATCCTGGCAGGTTCTCCAGGAGTTGTACACTCCAAGACGCCTCCCCCTGTAGACGACATACCAGTTCATCTACGAACATAGGAGCAAGATCAGAGGTTAAAGAAGACACACAATAACATCATAAGTACACATCAATTCATAGAAGTAGAGCAGAATGCATGATCATTACAAAAGCAGGATCAGAAGTTCATCCTATCACTATGGTGTGTTAAACTACCACCACATCAAAAAGCGAGTGTTATCCTACCACCAGCACCATCAGTAGAGGGGTTAGTATATACCACCTCATCAAAATATACAGGCCATAATAGAAGTTTTTAAGCCCTAGCTAAGCCAAAATATACATCATCATCATCGTCTTCGTCTTCCTCATGCTGTTGCCGGCACCACCACTCGCAACACGCCTAATCTGCGTAGTGCTTGGCGAGGAAGGTTCTCAGCCAAAGGGTCCTGTGCTGCAGATGTATGCCCACAAAGCTCACCCCCTGTGCCTTGTTGTCCACAAGGTGGCTCAGAGCAACCATGAGTGCTTCCTCCGAGAAGCCGACGGCTTCCATGACAGCCTTGTAGAGGTCAGGGTGCATGTCAGTTGGCTTGCTCTCATGAATGGCCTGGGCGACCTCCTTCACAGCTTCGGTCATGCTGGCGAACGCCTGGATCTCGTCGTCGCCAAGAGCTCCCCTCTTCCTCTTCCTCCAGCAGCAGTTGCCGCAGCTCTCGGATCTCCATTGCCATTAGCAGGCTTGTCCGGACCATCAAGCACGATGGTCTTCGACTCCTGGGTCTCGCTGAAGTCAGGCTGCGCTCTGAGAGGATCCCCTGACCCCCTGGCAAACTTGCCAGTTGCCAAACCATAAGAGAAGATGATCTGCATCTGCGTGTAGTTCATGATGGGCTTGTTGAGAAACTCGGCGTCCTTGGAGTGATCCTAACACATGAAGGATACCGCTATTAGATGCTACAGGTTTGGAACAAAGGTTTGAAACAAAGGTTTGGAACAAAGTGATGTTGTGCTAACCGTGACGTGCCCCTCGTAGTGGTCATTCTCAAGGATGATGGTGAACGAATCCTCACACCATTGTGCCCCGCTCAAGTCACGAAGTTTGCTCACCTGGAGCCACCTGAGCCTCCACTTCCTCAGGTGGTTGTACACCTGAGTAGAAGTGACCTCAGCTCCATAGTGAACAAACAAAGCTTTGGCCACGGTGGTCAGATGGTATTCTTTGAAGCCCTTGTCGGTCCTAACACCAGTCTTGATGAGAGCACACATCTGGTTAAGTACAAAGGTGGACATGAATGGAAGCCATTTCATTGTCCCCTTCACCCCTGCCTTAGCCTTCGCCACCTTGGCTTTCACGGCCGCATCGAGGGAGGCGATGTACTCCTGCACAACAACCGAAGTTGCCAGATCAACAGGAGGAACTGCCATCTCTAGCTGTGAATTGGCAACCCATGACGGGATCTGAGAGTCCCCAATGGGGATGAGGGCCTGACTAAGGTCGTCGGATTCCTACATCGGTGACGCATTAGCAGCTAGCACAACATGCTCAACAGGATTACAAGCTCCTACACATGCTCAACGATCTACGAGCTCCTACACATTCTCACAGATCTACGAGATGGTACACATGATCAAGGATCTACGAGATGCTACACATGCTAGAAGATCTAGAATATGCTACACATGGACAAAGATCTAGAAGATGCTACACATGCTCAAAGGTCTACAAGCTACTATACATGCTCAACGATTTCCAAGCTCCTACACATGCTCAAAGATCTACAAACTACTACACATGCTCAAAGATCTCCAAGCTCATACACATGCTCAAGGATCTACAAGATGCTGAAAGGAAGTGCAGATCTAGGTCAGCAAAAGAGGTTTTCTACTTACAGCCATGGGTGCAGTTGAGGACGAGGGAGGACACGTCGAGGAAGAAGACCAACTCCCACCGCCGTAGCCGCCCCAGCCGCCGCCACCGCCGCCTACCAGAGAAGATGTCGCCGCTTACCTGCTCGCCGACTGGAGGTTGAGAGCTCGGTAGGAGGGGGAAATGGTGGCTCGAATTTGGGCGGTGACCGAATAGAGTGTAAATAGGATGGAGTTTCGGCGGGAGGTGACCAAATTTCTCCCGCCCCCTTTTTCGCTTCAGTGCGTGGGCTCCCACCATCTCCATGGTCGCACGAGCAGAGCTGCAGGCGGGGGGGGGGGGGGGGGGGACGAAATTGCAGCCGAGGGGGAGAGAACGAGCCAGGCTCCAGGGGCACGGTCGATCTGAGCGTGCCTCTCGGGCCTGGCCCGAAGCTGCTTTGATGACCGTGCTGGCCTGGCCCGGGAGCTCGCACAGGCAACCAAACATCGGGCCTTTGCAGCTGGCAGGCCTGGCCTGCGTATCTGCAGGCTACCAAACATGCCCTTAGAACATCTCCACCGGCACATTGCACGGCCTCCCGCCCAAATTGTGTCTGGTTTGGGGGTGCGGACACATCTACGACACAATGGGGAGTGTTTTCCCCAGCGGTTGCTAAAAAAAATTGATACAAAATATGTAAAAGGATGAAATTTTCATTCAGATTTTGTTATAAATTTACAAGATTCTAGATGAAATTTAAATAGGCATCACCAACGCCTCTAAATGTTAAGCCTAGTCCTCGTCCTCAGGCACGAGCTCGTCTCTCAATCAATGCTCTCGTCGCTATCGTCATCGTCGAGGTAGACGACCTTTGAGTAGGAGGTAGAATGGGAGAAGCTGCAGGCGTCCTGATGCGCCATGCACCAGGTGGCAGCGCCGTCGGCGCTGGAGGAGGAGGCCTGCTGTGTTGTGAGATCGATGGTCTTCACGAGGCCCGACGAGTTCTCCTCGATCTCGGTAGCTGACGCCACCCGAGACCAGCTCATGTCGGGAAATTCGCCGTCGTGGGTTGCGTCGCGAAATGGCGACGACACTCGGTAGCCCATGGGCACCACCTCTAGCGACTCCTTCACCTCATGCTTCGTCCAATGGAGGTAGAGTCGGCCACGCTGTGGGGAACGCCGTGTTGGGAAGTCACGGATCACCGGACCACCTCGTGGCACGCGGCGATCCTCCGCCTCCTCGAAGCGGTGGCGAGCGCCGCTCCTCCTTTTCCGTGCGCCAGGCGATGCCACAACGATTGACACCTCCACGTAGAACCGTTGGTAGCAGGCGCAGTGGGGTGGCGCTCCATGTTGCGGTGTGCTGGCGGGGAGGCGATGGTGTCCCTCTTGACCCAATGGGTCCAAATGTGTTTGTCGTTTGTGGGGAGGGCTCGCTCCTCCAGCGTCATCCATCTCCGGTGCCGGGCAATGGCGAGCTAGATTTGGTCGGGTGTTTCGGGAACGGGCGACACAGTGAGGCCACCGGCGGAGACAACCCACCGCCTCCTCTAAGGTCAGATTGCACCCCCCGCGTTATGCCTAGCTGCCGGCCTCATAGTTGTTCGGCATGGTAGCTGGCAAAGGAAGGGAAGGGAAGGTTGGGGAGAGGTCGCGGAGAGGAGTTAAGAAAGATGCACGGAGAGCAATGAGGCGGGGAGGACTTATATCGAACGGGGCATGCTGAGGGCTAATGTGACGTGTGGGGAAGCCGCAACGCCGGCACGTGGACTTGCGCTGGCGACAGCGTTAATGCGAGTGTGTGTGTGAAGGCACACAGCCATGTCACGTCGCCTGGGGAACCACAACTAGTTGCCATGGGTTGAACTAGTTGTGGTCCCCAGGAGGAAGATGATGGTCTGAGATAAACAAGTGAGGAGAAATTAGATTTGGGCAATCAATATGGAGCTAAGTTGGGTGATGATTTAGAAGCAGATGATAACAGTCAAGAGAATAAAGATGTTGGCGGCAAGAATGATCTGGAGGAACCACACCTGAGAAGATGTGACAGATTGAAGCCCAAGGAAAATAGGAAAGTGGAGGAAATTGCTAAGGACAGGGCGATGGCGAAGGATAACATTGGTGGAGGTAATTCACGTGGTGATTCCTTTATTTTTACTAGCAATGCCAAGTTACGTGATATTGCTTCCTGTTTTGGCATTAGTTTGGGTGTTGCTGTGGATATGGTAGATCATAATCTAGGCCTGATCGACGATCTTGAACAGGCCAGAAGATGTTTGTTATTTTGATGTGATCCAAATTCATATAAAGATAAAGTCTAAATTTGAAGCGAAGCGGAGGCCCGTCGCCGGATGGGCAGCCCCCGCGGTACGGTACGCATCGTTGCCGAGTCGGGCTGTAGCTGACTTAGGATTTTACCACCATATATACCTCTTGTAAGCCGCCGGTTGGAATAAGTCGCAAGTTGTAAATCCCAGCGTTTGTAACCTCACCCGATCATAGTGAAGATTTGCTGGCTGGCTCCCGTGGTTTTTTCTCTCCCATTGTTGGGAGGGTTTTCCACGTTAAATCTCGTGTCCCCGTTGGTTTGATCTTGCTTTGCTTCGTCGTTTATTTGCCTATCGTTTATAACAATGTTTGTATGATCAGATGAATAAAAGTGATTGAGCGCAACAATTAGCTAATCATGTGAATGGTAAAACTGGGGATGCTATTATCGATGATTTAGTCGGAGATTTTGAACAAGATCTCCTTAATGACAGGGGACCTGATCTAGAAGGTTTTCAGGTTGTAGAATCTAGGAAAAATAAACGAAAAAAGACCTCACCTAGCAATGTTAGAGTGAGGTCGTTGATGAAAAATAAAAATAAAATCTGGTAGGTTTCATTTGGTATATTAGGGGTGTTGGCAAGGACGCAAAGATACGACATGCGAGAGAAAATATCCATGAAAAGAAAATTGACTTCATTCGGTTACAAGAAACAATTAAAATTTGATTTTACCCCGGCTGATTTACTTGAGATCAGTGGGTGTGTGGATTTTACCTGGAAATGGTCTACTCCTCGTGGTAGATCAGGTGTGATTTTAGTAGGTATTAAAAACTCTATGTTTGATATTGTGGAGCATGAAAATGGCGATTATTTTGTCAGAGTTTTGCTCTATCACAAATGTAATGATCAAATTTGGAATTTGATTGTTGTTTATGGTGCAACGCAGTTAGATGGGAAAGAAGCTTTTTTTAGCTGAGCTATCTAGTGTGTGCCAACATAGCATGTACCCTTTGCTTGTGGGTGGAGACTTCAATATTATTAGAAATGAGGATGAGAAAAATAAAGATGGTGGAGCTTTGTTTTTAATGTTATTATCGAACAATGTGGTTTACGTGAATTGCCTCTCAATGGAAGGCAATATACATGGTTGAATAATCATAATGAACCTACCTTTGAAAAATTAGATAGAATTTTGATGAGTCCCGATGTCGATTGTCAGTGCTCTGGATAGAATACAATCTCTGTCTGATCATTTTCTACTTCTTTTGGACACTGGTGTTCGGATGAAGAAGGATCCTATCTTTTGTTTTGAGACTAGATGGTTTGAAAGAGAAGGTAGTTAGAGAAAACATTGCGGAAATTTGGAATTCTGCTTCCGCTCATTTATCTAATTTGGATAAATGGCAATGGAGATTTAGAAAACTAAGAAAACATTTAAAGGGGTGGAATCATAATGTTGATACTGCATATAAAAGGATGAAGGCTGAAATCTCTTTGCAAATCACTAAATTAGATAAACCGAGTGAAAATTTGATACTTACTGAGGATCAAAGGGAAATGAAACAAACTCTTGAGGCCCAGCTTGTGGGGCTCTTCAGGCAGGAAGAATTTAAATGGCAACAAAGAGACAGTGAGAAAGAAATTCTCGAAGGTGATAATAATACTAAGTACTTTTATGCTAAGACCAATGGCAGAAGGAGAAAAAAAATACTATTTTATCACTGTAACAGGAAGAAGGAGAGATTAAAGGAGAAGACAATCTAATGAATTATATTACAGACTTCTACAAAATTCTTTTTGGTCATCCGGAGCAAACTAATATACGTTTAGAAGTGGATGATATTCCGAGAATTACCAATAAAACTGCTTCCTCATTAGTTGAACCTTTTGCTTTTGAGGAGCTAAAAAAAATGCTGTTTTCCAAATGGAGAAAAACAAATCGCCTTGGACCTGATGGGTTCCCCGCTGATTCCTATCAAGTTTATTGGGACATAGTGGGTGAAGGATGAAGAGATTTCTAGATGATTTTTTTACTGGATCTTTGCAGATTCAGAGGTTAAATTATGGAATGATTACCCTAATCCCTAAATGCAAAGATGCCAAGAAAATTCAGAAAGTTAGACTGGTTTTTCTTTTAAATGTTAGTTTCAAAATTATTACTAAGATTTTGATGAACAGACTAACTTGGATTGTTGATGATGTTATTTCACAAAACCAAACTGTCTTTATGAGACTTTGAACACAATACATCATGAGAATAAATCTGCCTTGTTATATATTTAAGGTAGATTTCGAGAAAGTGTACGACAAAATTAAATGGTCTTTTGTTTCTGAATTGCTGCAACTTAAAGGTTTTCTGTCTAAATGGTGTGATATGATGATATCCATCATGAGAGACGGGCAAGTGTGTATTAGAGTCAATGATTGTGTGGGTCCTTTTTCCAACATTTAAAGGTATGCGTCAAGGAGATCCTATGTCTCCTATCCTTTTTAATTTGGTAGTTGATGCTTTACCAATTCTTCCGAATAATGCAAAGAAATTTGATCCAATTAAGGGTTTGATCCCGGAACTAATTGAAGGGGGGATAAATATTCTTCAATATGTCGAAGACACGATTTTTCTTTTGTAGGATGATATTGAGAGTGCTAAGAATCTCAAATTTATTCTTTGTGATTTTGAACAAATGTCGGGTTTAAAATTAACTTCCACAAAAGCGAATTGTTTTGCTTTGGAAGAGCAAATGAGAAAAAAATATCTTTATGGCAAACTTTTCACTTGTGCTATTAGCAAACTTCATATGATTTATCTAGGGATGCCAATTGACGAGGTTAGATTGAGAAATAAAGATTGGTCTCGAGACCTGGAAATAAAATGGAAAGCAAATTGGGCTGTTGGCAAGGAAAACTGGTTTCCATTGCGGGCAGGGTTACATTAGTTAATTCTAGTTTAAGCAGTTTCCCCTTGTATATGCTTTCTTTTTATGTATTACCTTTGGAAATAGGAAACATATGGATTATTTTAGAGCAAGACTTTTGTGGCAAGAAGAGGAAGGGGTTATGAAATGCCACCTTGTCACTTGGGAAAAGATTTGCCGACCTAAAGATCAATGTGGGCTAGGTATTTTAAACTTGGAAACATGCATGAACATTGATTTGCTTGGTAAGTGGCTTTGGAATCTTGAAACTACTAATGGGCTTTGGCAAGAACTGTTGATGAATAAATATGTTAAGGCCTCGTTCGGCACAAGTGTTTTGAAGCGTTTTATTGTGTATTTTCCCGACCGGAACGAAAACTCGTGAAACCTCGAGCGGGTTGTTCTCAGACAGGTCTTGGTCGGGCTAAACCCCAGAAAACACGACGAGCCACGTCGGGTTGGGGTGTTTTCAAGACGCTCCTGCCCCCTCGTGTTTTGGGCGTGGGCGACGCAGCACGGTCGCAGCCGCAGCGACTCCAACGACGCCGATGCGCCGACGCACCGCCGACGCCGTCGGCTCCTCCATCCCTCAGCTAGCTAGCCAGCAGCATCGACTTTTCCTTCCCAACCCGCTGAGTCCAGTGCTTCCACCGTCAACGCCGAGCTCCTCCGCCGCCCCTGTTCTCAGGGCAAATCTGGACGTTTTTTTTCTGTAAGTCCTATTTTACTCCCGTCACCTCCTCTTCCCATGTACAGCTTGATGCAAAAAAGAACTTCCTAGGTCCTATGGTTTCTTGATTCGTCAAGTCAGATCCGGTTCTTGGTATTTGCTGCTACTCCTTTCTAGTGTTCTCCGATTGATCGATGTTAGCAGTGCTAGCTAGATGGTTGGCCGCTTGCGGTTTGGGATGTTGTTTTCTTGTCTACTCGTAGTCGCCACTCGCCAGTGTCCATTCTTTGCTGCTGACAGGGAATTAATGTGATCCTGACGTGTGCAGAAGCTGATTTGTAGGGTATGTATTTGCTAAATCTAAGTAACCTAATTGAAAATTATTTGCGTATACATATATTGTAGCATCTCAAGATAATCAGTTCTGCAGCTAAAAGCTTAAACAAGGGATTTGGTAAGTTAATAAGAATGATTTTTAGCCATCTGCTAAAGCCAACAATCATGAAGCATAGTAATTTGACATGCTTAACATACTTAATTTTATAGAAAGATGTGTGCTAGTACCTTATTTTACCTTATTTTAAAGGCCTCAAAACTTGCATGGTTCCCCATTGTTTATGCACTTTATTCAACTCTTTGCTCAAATCTGATGGAATGGTTTACTATGTAAATTCACTGGAACGGTATCTTATTTGCAGAGGATGTTTAACCGAGCACGTAAATTTCAATTGTCATGTATGTGTAAAAGCAGAATTTTGGACGCCAAATGCAGTTAAGTAAGAAATAAAGCACGATTGTTTTGTTTTTCTCTTACCAATGCTGAAATGTAATTATGATCCCTTCTCACTACAATCAAGCTTAAGAAGGTAATCTGTTAGCGCCTTGAGACGTCGTTGGCATGCTGTTCAAGCTTAAATTATTGTTATATCTCAGCCGCTTTACATGCTCGTCTAGTACTCTGGTTTACACGCTTGTCTAGCTAGTATCTTTACATAACAAGTCCTGCTACACTAGAGTACAGACCTGCAATTGGTTGGCATGTCTACACAATACTCGCTTATTGCTTATGTTCAAATCAGATTATGTTCAACTGATATGAACATAAGATTTGTTCTGGGCAGTACTTGTTTAGTGTTTACTATGGTTCTGTTTTAAATTATGAACATGAGACTATTGCGGACTTGACCTCTTGGCTTTAACAACATATGTCTACATTGTTTGCAGAAACAACTTGTCATTCAAGGATCTTCATCTTGTTCCAATAACCTGGGATAAACCTGAGAAGCACGAGTTATTGTTACTGATCATAATTGCCAATGTGTGAGATGTTCGTGATTTTTTTTTTGATAAACTTGAATCTTATGAATTGTTTAAACGGTGTGTCCCATGTGCTGTGAAAAATATGAGGTTTTTGTTGATGAACTATGTGCTCAATATCAGGTTTTTGTTCATGACCAAATCGTGACAATTTTGTAATTATGTGCACTAGCCTGTGAAAAAAATGGGACTTTTATTGCTGAAACACTTGTCTGCAAAACCTTTGTACCAAACAACTAGACCTGGTGGGGGGTTTTGGTTGAGAAGGGGATTGGGAGGGGTTGGAGTGTTTTGGGTGTGAGTAGTGTTTTCACCCAAAATACTACGTAATATACACTAGAAAACACCCCAAAACTCCTCTGCCAAACAAGGCCTAAAGGGAAATGCATTGCTGGTTTGAAATGGAAACCTGGTGGATCACAATTTTGGGCTGGCTTAATGCGACGCAAAGAGCAGTTCCATAAAAATTGTAGATAAACTATTGAAAATGGGAAAAGGACCAGATTTTGGGAAGATTGGTGGCTGGGACCTGCTCCTTTATGTGTACAGTATGCTGATTTATATGATATTTGCTTTCACGAAGTGGTTTCCGTAGCTTCGGGGAGAGGGGTGTGTTTTCACAGAACCCTACGTGGGGAAAGATTAGAGAAATGGAACAAGATCTTAGCATGTTGTGATGAGATACATCTCTCGGAAAATAGGGATGGTATGATCTGGAACTTGACAAATAATGGCAAGTTTACATTTAAATCCTTTTACAATCATTTGATGTGGGAAGATGTTGATTTCCCTCAGATTTTTTTGTGGAAAGTCAAAGTTCCTATGAAAATCAGGATTTTCTTATGGTTGGTAACTCAGAGGAGTATTCTGACTAAAAAAAATCTGAAGAGAAGAGGGTGGCCTGGAATTACGGAATGTTCCTTTTGTGGAGGAGAGGAGGCGATGGATCATTTCTTCCTAAATTATCCCATGGCTCACTTTATTTGGAATGTGATGAAGTGTGCATTCGGATTACCAGACCTACCGTATGAGGTAGATCATATCTGGGATACGATGGATTGATCATTTTGATGGTCAAACACGATAGTTGGTTTTCGTTGGGGTTGTTGCTGTCTTCTGGTCATTATGGACCATGAGGAATAGCATATGTTTTCAGCGTGTTAAAATTTTGATTCCTTTGGCAGTCCTGAAACTGATTGGAAATTGGCTTCACATGTGGTCGTTGTTGCAGAGAAAGGAGGTAACAAAAAACCAGTTGGTGTGGGGAGCAAAACTATTCGAACATGTAGCAAAGGAGGTGTTTAACGCATCAAGAGGATGGAGACCGATGCAGCAGGGAATTGGGGTTGGATGATGGAGCTGAACCCTTCATGTCCAGTTTGCGTCTTTTTTTGTTCTTTCGATGATAGCTTCAGTGACTTTTTGTTGGTGATGCGTGGATGTGGTGCGTCTCCAGCTTTCATGTAATAATGCAGATGATCTTCTCTTTCTGTCTTAGCTTAGGTTTGTTGGACAGAGTTGCTACTCTGCTAATTGTTTCTGTAGTTGTGGTTTCTGATAATAGAAATCTAGGGGAGCCCCTCTCTTTCAAAAAAAAAAAGAATGGAGCTGACAGTGTATTGTACTACAACTACCCGTGAGCGCGATGTTGTGTTATGGCATATTAAGGATGACCCAAGGGGCATCTTGCCTTGGTTCTTCACCGTCGGGTTGTTCATCCGTCCACATGGCACAAGTACAACCAGTGACAGCAGCGGAAACACGTGTCTTTATAATCTGGTTCTTTTCGCGTACCAAAAGTTTATACGCCTAAGAACATCTCCACTCGCGGCGTCCACAACGCGTCCGGCAGCAACGTAAGACGGACGTTATTGGCGCTGTCCGGACGCGCCGCGGGCTATTGGGGGCGCCGCTCCGCACTCGCGGCACCAATAGGACCTCCCAATAGTTTTTTCCTCATAATTCAAATATTTTGACAAATACAAATCCAATAATCTGAATGGTACATAGTTTGCAACACATAAAATACAGTTTCACCATAATTTTTTTTCATATAATTCAAATTTCTGGGTGTGGCCGGCTTGAGGCGGTCGCTCGGGCGTTCTACAACTTCGCTGGCTGGCAGGTTTTCAATAGATTAAGTGATGCATAAGTGTTTCATTCCTGTTATTTTTCGCTGGCTAGTGTTTACCGCTACTCTTTCTGATGCTTGAGTTGTAATTTGTGGAACCTGATACTTCAAAAATGTAATAAAACAGCTGTGTGCATCCTCGTGATGCAGAGGCTGGGGCTTCTCCCCATTTCTATAAAAAATTGTTGCCCTCCTGCGGTTGCCTCGGCCAAATCATTTTGAAGTTCGATTATGAATGTATTCATCCCTGATCTCCATATACATGGCGAGGAAATCAGAAAAAATCTGACGGCAACAGGTGATTAACATCGGGAAGAGGATCCTGAAAGTCGAACGGGAGAGGATCATGCACTAGATTGACGCGCTCACTCTCGATCATCATGTTGTGCATGATCACACACACATTCATGACCTCCCACATCTACTCGTTCGACCGTATCATAGTAGGTACCGGACAATAGCAAACCGAGAGAGCACTCCTCCAAATGTCTGCTCGACATCCTTCTTCACAATGTCTTGTCTTGTTCAGAGGCAAACCAACAAGCTTTGTTGCCTAGAGGATTGGAGCATGTCTTGACAAATGTAGCCCACCTTGGATAGATGACATCGGCTAGGTAGTAACCTTTGTCATAATCCTGGTCATTGATCTCATAGTTTACTGCGGGAGTATGACCTTCAACAAGCATCGCAAACACTAGAGAGCGTTGCAGCACGTTGATGTCATTGTAAGATCCTGCCATGCCAAAGAAAGTGTGCCAAATCCGTAGTTCATGATCGGCCATAGCTTTAAGTTCCACACTGCAATATCCTTTATGGCCCGCTTTGTACAATCCTTGCCAACCAAACGCACAATTATTGCAGCTCCAGTGCATGCAGTCCATGCTTCCAAGCATCCCAAGAAATCCCCTCAATACGTTGTGTTCCATGATCCGAGCTGTTTCTTCTTCATTTGGTCCTCTTAGATAGTGCGGGCCAAACACAGCCACCACCGCCATGCAGAATATGCACATTGATTTGATAGCTATAGACTCTGACATGCGCAGATTGTCATATTGACCATCTACGGGTGCTCCATATGTAAGCATCCTCGTAGCAGTAGTGCACTTTGTATTTATGAGAAACCAATCATTCCCACGACGTCTTTCTTCAACTTGAATCATGGATCGTACTCCATCACTTCTAGCGCGATCCGCTTGAACAAGTCGCGGTTCATCCAAAACTGCTGACGAAAATCCTTTGTAGTGAATGCTGGGACTTCGGCAAAATACTCTGAGATCAACATGCAATGGCCCTCCATACTCTATCTCGGCTTGGTCTTGATCCTCCCGGGCACCGTGTCTCCTCGTTTGGGTGCGGCATTGGCAGCCTCGTCGGCTTGAAGCTATAAATGACAAGCAACAATTGCCAAATTATCCTCTTCTGTGGCGGCGATAGTGGCTTCTGAAAGGATCGAGTAGGTTGACTAGAGGGGGGGGGGGGGGGTGAATAGGCAACTACAAATTTTCTTTTTCTTTTGATACAAATTTGGGAATTGCTCAAATATAAGTTCTCTAGATATGCAACTAGGTGAACAATCCTATATGATGAGCAATAAACAAGCTAGCAAGATATTCTACACAAGATAAGCTAGCAATACAAGTAAAGGAAGGTTAAGAGATAACCACACGGTGACGCGGAGATGTTCTACCGAAGTTCACTTCCCAATGGAAGCTACGTCTCCGTTGGAGCGGTGCGGAGTCACAAAGTGAACTCCGAATAGCCTTGATATGGCACACCGTATCTCCCTCGTGTTATCCTCCGATGAGGAGTTCCACGAGCCACTATATGATGCCCTCGAGGTCGGCAACAAACCTTTACAAGGATGAGGCACACTCCACAACCGAATTGGAGGCTCTCACCAAATTCCCGCGGCTCCCAAAGCCACAAGAATCACAAGGCCGGGGCACGACTCCACAACTTAATTGGAGGCTCCCGGCTAGTCCCCGCGGCTCCCAAAGCCACAAGAACGACCAACGACAATCCAAAGTATCAACGAACTTACAAGCTTCAAGCCCTCTCAAGAACGGAGGGGAAAATCAAATCGCTTGGGTGGAAGTGTAGATCTAGGCCATCTCTCCCAAGTCCTAGAAGGACAAGGTGTTTGAGTGGGTAGGGAGAGAGATCTAGGGAGTTGAAGCTTTCAACAATGGTGGGGATTAGTTCTGGTCGTGGTGCCCTCTCCAAGGTAGGAGAAGGCCTTTATATACTGCCCCAGATCTAGCCGTTGCAGACAGGTAAATCGGATAATCCGATTCAAGTCAACATCGGATTATCCGATGGAATCGGATAATCCGACAGACTACATCGGATAATCCGAAGATCCTCAGTGTGAAGTTTCTTAGTCCTTAGCAGATTTCGAGCAAATCCTGACATCGGATAATCCGATACTTCCAATCGGATAATCCGAATATCTTCAGTGTGAGTTTCTTCTAGTCCTTAGCAGTTTCGAGCAAATCCTGATCATCGGATAATCCGATACTTCCACTCGGATAATCCGAATATCTTCAGTGTGAAGTTTCTTCTAGTCCTTAGCAGAATTTCAGCAGACTTTGCAAATCGGATAATCCGAATCTTCCAACATCGGATAATCCGATTTTCTTCAGCAACAAACTGGCTCTTTTCAACTCCCTTTTTGGATTTGATGCAAAGATGTTTTACACACTTAAAACCTGCATCACTTGATTCACATGTTAAATCATCACTAGTGTTGTTGCCTAACACACAAAACACAAGGGATTAAGAAATGTCCTTTCAATCTCCCCCTTTTTGGTGTTAGATGACAACACTAGGATTTGCAAGGAAAGCATAATTATATTATCTAGATTCCCGAGCTTAAGACATGAGAAGCTCCCCCTGAATGTGTGCATATAATTAAATTGCATTTGAATACAAATGCAACACATATAGGAAGAGGGCACCTCCAAATAGTAAGGAAACTAGATAGGAAATTTCATGGGAGACATATCAAAATAGGGAACTATACCTTGTGCACAATAGAGTTGAAATAAACCATAGCACAAGAATACACCGCATAACCATATTAGAAATCCATATGTCTCATAACTTAAGCACAAAGGTTCACACACATAAGTTCCACAGAAAACACAACACGAATAAGTTCGACATAAATGGACACAAGCGCAATAAGAATGGTAAAAGCATATGCTTGTGCCCGAAACCCATGCAAATCCCACACGGAGACCTAATAGAACTACTTCTCCCCCTTTGGCATCGAAACGCCAAAAAGGGAAAAGAGCGATGCTACGGCCCAAGTAGATCACTCCGACTCAGAGGCATCATCATCATCATCATCATCACCAACACGGTCACCGCCATCAGCACCATCATCATCATTTTCCTCAGACTCCTCTTCTGAAGACTCATAAGTACGGGCACGAGTGTAGGATGGCCGGGAAGGGCCAGCAGAAGCTGTCTCTAGAAGATGAGACTCAAGCTGAGTCCATGGAAACTGAGAGCCCTCGTTCCACTGATCATAAGAGAGAGGAGCAGACTCTGGGGGTCATCTGCGAGGCGAGGAAGGTGCTTGAGAATGTTCTCCTGCCTAAGATAAGTGTCATACTGTCCCCTCCGGATGTCGCATTCATGCACAGGATGTTCCGCTGGAACCAGTTCAGTTTCTTGGGCGGATCAAAGGAAGGAACCGGAGACGGACGGGTGGCGCCACGACGAGCATCACCCATGAAGGAACCTCGGGCAGGAGCTGCAGCAGCAGAAGATGGAATAACCTCTTTCCTCTTCTGATAAACCCTCTTGTACGAATGGGGCTCCATATCATACTTGTTGAAGTTGTGGTTCTTCAAGTGTCCTTGATGAGCATCATGATGTAAGGAGCATAAGGAATAGTGAGCCCACTGACCATAGAGTCAAACAACTCACGAAAGATGAAATGCATCACATCCACTTTAAACTCAGCTTCAGGGTCTTCATTCTCAACAATTTTTAGCAAGGCAAAGCAGATTTGCAAGAGGAGCAACTATATTGTCATTGTTACCTCCACTGGGAGCAATAGTTGAGCGGAAGATGATCACAAGCTGGTCATAGAGGGCAGGAGGCCCTGTTTTTGGCCAATAATCCATTAGCCCCATACATGTCCTTCATATGTTTTTATTGAACTTCTCAACAGTGTGCATACGGTAACCACTAGGAGGAAGGTTGCTGCGGTAGGTGAATAGCCAAGAAGAGTAGACAACCGAGCAAAGGAGGATGTACACTGAGTGCGACCCGTCATCCATTTCATGGTCTTTTTATGGTCAGTCTCTATCACCAAGGTGGAGAAAAACTGCAGAATCATTGGCACATGGTAGGGACATTGCTTTTCAATGAGAGAAACCATGCCCATCTGTTCAATCACATCTGCAGCTTGAGCATAACTGGCCTTGGCCTTGATATCTCGCATTCTGTAGGGCTGCATCGGGCGAATAGGGTGGAGATAATGCTTATAGATGTCATTGTATATATATATCTGCTCCATGCACCAGAAGTTGGGATCTTCAATATCTTCATCTCTTGGCACACATATACCAGTTGGACTGACGGACTTGGGCATAGTCAACGGGGTTCATGGTCAAGTAGTTGGGGCGAGTTTCCTTGCCCTTCTTCTAGAGGCAACTTGCTTCTTCTTGGATGGCAGTTTGTCTTTTCTAGCATGCTTCTTCGGAGGACTACCCGAACCACGACTACCGGAACCACCTGTGAGATAGAGCAATAGATGGATAGCATAGATGAGTACACACAAGTCACAGAGCAAGGAATGGTACAATGTACACTAGGAGAGCATCCCTAAGTTGAGTCTACTAAGTCCTGGACAAATCAAAATGTGGCTGAAAAATACACTGATCAATTTCGGATAATCCGATTAAATGAATCGGATAATCCGACTGGTCGGAATATCCGGTTCAGAAGAATCGGAATATCCGATCTGAATCTGGCAGCAACAAATTGATTCAAGTCCTAGGTCTAGCAGTAGATCGACAAAAGGGGGGCTAGCCTAGTGTTCTAAGTACCAAGGGGAACCACTACCACCAGCCAAAACAACTTCTTACAAAGATCTAGGTGAGAACACCTAGGAGATGAGAGAGAAGAAGTTACCCTCGTCCATTGAGGAAAAAGCTTGGGTGAATCGGTTCCCGGGGAGGAGGAGCACCAAATCCGGCCAAATGCCGGAGTTGGGGACGGCCGGAGATGCCGGGGAGGCGCGGGGAGAGCAGGCGGCGGCGCTGGAGGAGAGAGAGGGTCGGGGGTGGAAGAAACGCTCGACTGAGCCCTTCACCCCGACCCCTGCTCTATTTAGGCGACGAACCGCCAAATCGGATAATCCGATCGTGACTTGAATCGGATAATCCGATAGTCGGATAATCCGAGCAAGTCAGATCGGATAATCCGATTGTCAGGATTTCGTTAGAAATTCTGGCCTGCTAAACCCTTTCTCCTCAGTTTCAAAATAAGACTTGTGTGCATAAGATGGAGTGTTTTTAGGAAAGATAGGCTTGGGATAAGATTGCCAAACTGACATTGGTACTCCACACTCAAACTTGCAAAAATCGAACAAGGAAATGCCAAGATGAGTGGGTTTCCCATAAAACCAACAATAGGACCAAAATTCCAAATGATTTTCAATTAAGACCGAAAAGAACCAACTCTTCATAAAAAGAGGGCGGTGGCCAAGGCCACCATGTATGAGTTTGTGGTGTGACACCGCGAAGATGTATCTCGGGTTCACGGCCACTACTCGTCATTTAAGCTCACAATTCATGAAATGAAAATATAGAGACAAAATGAGTTCTTACTATCGGCATAATGGGGGGAGGGATAGTCCAATGGATTAGGACCGCACTCCCCCTATGTCCATGCCTACATCCAAACCAAATGAATATCGTCTAATATGGGTAGGTATGCAAGAAGTCCACTAAATCCAATTGCTTATGTCCACCACATTAAGTTCTCCTCTCAACTCCTTGAATCTTGCTTCACCAAGAGGCTTTGTGAACATATCGGCGAGTTGAAGCTTGGTGTTGACATACTTGATTGCAATATCACCCTTCTCAACATGATCTCGAATAAAATGATACCGGATCTCAATATGCTTGGTCTTCCCATGAAGAACCGGATTGTGAGCAATTTTGATGGCACTTTCATTATCACATAAAAGAGGCACTTTGTCACAAATGACACCATAATCCTTTAAAGTTTGCCTCATCCATAATAGTTGTGCACAACAACTTCCGGCGGCAATGTATTCGGCTTCGGTGGAGGACGAGGCCACACAATTTTGCTTCTTAGAAGACCAACTCACAAGGGACCTACCAAGGAATTGGCAAGTACCCGAAGTTGATTTTCTATCCATTTTGCAACCCGCCCAATCCGCATCCGAATAACCTACAAGATCAAAGCTTGTGCCTTGGGGATACCAAAGACCAAAGTTAGGAGTATCCATCAAGTATCTTAGAATCCTTTTAACCGCGGTTTCATGACTTTCCCTAGGACTTGATTGGAATCTTGCACACATACCCACACTAAACATAATATCCGGTCTAGATGCACAAAGGTAAAGCAAAGATCCAATCATAGAACGATAAAGCTTTTGATCAACTTCCTTACCATCCGGATCTAAGTGAAGATCCGCCTTGGAGTCCATGGGAAACTTATAAGGCTTGGCATTGTTCATGTCAAATTTCTTGAGCATGTCCTTAATATACTTGGCTTGACATAAGAATGTTCCTTCTCGAAATTGGTGGATTTCAAAGCCAAGAAAATAATTCAACTTTCCCATCATGGACATCTCAAATTCCTTGGTCATTAGCTTGCCAAATTGATCACTAAATTCACGGTTAGTGGAACCAAAGATAATATCATCAACATATATTTGGCATACAAAAAATCTCCATTTACCCTTTTTGTAAAAAGAGTGGGATCTATTACCCCAATTTCAAAGCCACGGTCTACTAAGAACTCCTTGAGATGATCATACCAAGCACGTGGAGCTTGCTTGAGCCCATAAAGAGCCTTATGTAGTAAGTAGACGTGGTTAGGAAATTTAGGGTCTTCGAAACCCGGAGGTTGTTTAACATACACCAACTCATTTAGTGGACCATTTAAGAAAGCACTTTTAACATCCATTTGATATAAGACAATATTGAGTAGATGCATAAGCATAGGTTTCACCGTAGTCGACTCCTTCGATTTGGGTGTAGCCTTGTGCAACCAATCTTGCTTTGTTGCGGATGACTTGACCATGAGAGTCTTGCTTGTTCTTAAATATCCACTTGGTTCCAATGACATTATGGCATGTGTCTTTGGGTTTTTCAACTAATGACCATACTTTGTTGCGCTCGAAGTTGTTCAACTCTTCATGCATAGCCGCAACCCAATCCATATCTTCAAGAGCATCATATACCTTGAGAGGTTCTAAGCTAGACAAACAAGAGACATGACCACAAAAGTTAGATAATTGTTTGCGTGTGGACACACCCCTACGAATACTCCCAAGGATATTTTCTTTGAAGTGGGAAAGATGATCCAATTTTGATGCACGCCGGATGACCCGGCGTTCCATGGCTTGACCAATTGTTTCACCAACACAATATCTTCATCATTGCCTTCATCTTGCTCATGGTCAACCCGAAGTGGAGTTCTTGGGGTTGTGGGTTCATTATGTTCTTGTTCACCACTAGAGTTGGGTGGGTCTTGACCATCTTCTTGATCATTGAATGAATATCATGTTCTTGTTCTTGGATAGTTTCTTGATCAACTATTGAGGTGGATGGCTCAACTTGAGTAGAACTTGTTCCTTCTTCTTGAGTATCATCAATAGGTCCTTCAATAGGAATAGTTCTCCAATCCCCATAGTTCTTATGGCTTGAGATGGAGCATCATCACCTACATCATCATGATCAATATGCTCCGCTTGGGAGCCATTATCCTCGACAAACTCCACGTTCATAGATTCTTCAACACACCCGGTGGATATGTTGTAGACCCTATAAGCATGAGACTTTGCGGCATATCCAACAAGTATACCATCAAAAGATCTAGATTCAAATTTAGCAATTTTGCAACCTTTAATGTAAACATGGCATTTGCAACCAAAGACTCGAAAGTAAGATACATTTGGCTTTTTACCGGTGAGGAGTTCATATGGTGTCTTTTCCATGAGAGGACGGAAGAAGAGCCGGTTTGAGTAGTGACAAGCGGTGTTGATGGCTTCGGCCCAAAAGTTGTATGGGGAATGAAATTCGGCCATCATAGTTCTTGCCATATCAATAAGAGTGCGGTTCTTCCTTTCGGCGACACCATTTTGTTGGGGAGTATATGCAGCGGAATATTGGTGTTGAATGCCCTCCCCACTTAGGAAATCATCCATAGTGTAATTCTTGAACTCCGTACCATTGTCACTTCTAATTGCCAAAATCTTGGAGTCATATTGGCGTTGAACTAGGGTTGCAAAGTCAATGAATATCTTTTGAGTTTCACTCTTCTTCTTGATGTAGAAAGTCCAACAATATCTTGAATAATCATCCACAATCACCAAACAATATTTCTTGCCACCAAGACTATCATATGTGGGAGGCCCAAAGAGATCCATATGAAGGAGCTCCAAAGGCCTCTTAGTGGAGATAATGGTCTTCTTGGGGTGATTCTTTTCATGCATCTTTCCGGCTATGCAAGCACTACAAGGACGATCTTTGGAAAAATTAACATCGGTTAGTCCTACCACGTGTCCACCCTTTACAAGAGTTTGTAAATTTCTCATACCGACATGGCCTAGCCGGCGATGCCAAAGCCAACCCTTGTCGGATTTAGCCATTAGACACGTGGCAATTTGAGTGGTCTCTTTCGAGAAATCGACCACATACAAACCGTTCTCACGAAATCCAACAAAGGCTACTTTAAGAGATTTTGTGAAAAGGATGGTCACGTGGTATTTATTAAAGATAACGGTGTAACCGGCATCGCATAATTGACCAACGGAAAGTAGATTATATGAAAGGGATTCAACAAGGAGGACCTTCTCAATTGATAACTCCGGTGTGATCACCACCTTGCCATATCCCAATACCTTAAGTCTTGTATTGTTCCCAATGGTGACATGAGAGAATGAGAGTAATTGTTTCAATAAGCCCTTTACTACTTCTTTGCTTCCGGTCATGTGAGATGAACACCCACTATCAATGAGCCATGAAGATCCACCGGAAGAAAAGCCCTACAATAAATCAAGTCTTTGATTTAGGTACCCATTTTGGAATGGGTCCTCTTTTGTTAGTCACAAGGGTCTTTGGAACCCAAATAGCATAGTGATAATCATCTCCATATGAGGTACCAACATATTTAGCAAAAACATAACCATTTCTAGATTTCATAAGCACATATGAGGGGTTATATTTTCCGGCAAAGTCATTGTGAGTGGCATTGCCCCTTGTGGCTTTACCACCCACAATGGGTTCAACATTCTTCTTGCCCAACTCCCCCTCCTTCACAAAAATAATATCTTTTGAAGGGGAGGTAGGCATCTTCTTCTTGTTTGCCTTCTTGGACTTGGGAGCAAACCCAAGCCCTTCCTTGCTAACCACTCCCTTTTGATTGGTCAAAAGATCATTGAGGTTCTTTTCCCCTTGGATACAAGTGGCTAGACCCTTTTCAAGTTGGGCCTTCAACCTAGTGTTCTCCTCCATGAGAGATGCTTTAAGACATAAAGGGTTAGTAGCACAAGCATTGGCATCTTTATCATTATGAGGAGTGGTGAAGCTAGCATATATAAATTGAGCTTGTAATTTAGCATATGACCCCTTGAGCTTGGTGAGCTCACTTGAGGTCACCTTGTGGGTTTCCCTAAGTTGCTCAAAATTCTCAAGGAGTTTGTTATGACTCTCTACAAGCTCATCATTTTTAATTTTTAGATCACTAGCAACTTGAATAGAGGTTTCACGGGTTTCTTTTGCCTTGGATAAATCCTTGGCTTGGGTCTCCTCAAGTTGCTCCCGGAACACTTGTTCCTCAACAAGTTGCTCTTCTAGCTCACCAATTTTATCGGCATGATCACGTGCATGCCCCTCAAGCTCATAAATCCTATTCTCCTTCTCCTCAAGGAGGTGTTTGGCTTCTCCATATTGGTACATGAGAGCCTCAACCATTTTCTTGGTTGGACCTTGGAGCTTGTTTATAAAGAGGGTAATTGTATCCTCTTTCTCCTCATTTTTCCCTACATCCTCAACACAATCCAAGAGAGATGGTTTAGAGGAGATAGTAATTTTAGGTGGGGAATTCACCTTGGTTTCCTTGGCCATGAGGCACATAGGCTTGGGATCTTGTTGTCATTTGGAGCGGAGAAAAGGGGTGCCAATGAAGGAGGAAGGTTGCCCATTGCAAGAGCCGCCATCCCCACTTCCTCACTTGTATCATCATCCTCCTCTTCGCCACCGGACTCATACTCTTCTTCATGTGTTGCGGTGACAAGAGCCTTTTGAGGTTCTCTCTTGATGAGGTACTTGATGGGCTTGGTGAAGAACTTCTTCTTCTTTAAGATGAGTTGGCCTCCAAAATCTTCTCTTCTCTCATAGGGGCAATCCTTCACAAGGTGATTCTCTTTCCACAATTAAAGCACATTCTTTTCATTTGTGGGGAGAAGTTGCTTCTAGGGGAGAAGTTGCTCTTGATATTCTTTTTGTTCCAATACTTGGTGGCGGCAAGAGCAAGCACCTCATTGAGTTCACCCACAAAATCTTCTTCATGATGACCACTTGTGCTTTCTTCATATCTTGGATGTTCTTCCACATGAGCCTTCAAGGCAAGGTTCTTTGTGCCACGAATTTGGTTGATGGAAGACTTGGAAGTGGCCTTCAAGGTATCATAAGTGACGAATTGTGCCAATATGTCATTGGGAGACATTGTTTTGTAGTCCGCTCTTGTATGGAGATTCATCACCATATTTTCATTGTATGGAACAATGGTCTTGAGGAACTTGGCTTTGACCCATTCATCATCCATATCTTTCTTTCCATTTTCCCTACATGCCACACAAGCTTGGTGAGTCTTCGGAAGAGATCCGATGGTGTCTCTTCTTCTAGCATGATGAAGTTGTCCACTTGATGTTGAAGGATGGCGTCGTTGGAGCGTTGAAGGCCCTCATTTCCTTCATATACCGATGCGAGAAAATCCCAAGCTCCTTGGTGGTTTTGAGATTCCGCACTTGATCTTCATCATGGGCGGTCATGGCACTCTCAAGGATGTACTTGGCATTGGCATCAAGTTGTTCATCAATCTCTTCTTGCCTTGTCAAGTTGGAGGGATCAACCGGAGTATAACCATTTAGAACCACCCTCCAAAGATGCACCGATGAGCTGCGAAAATAAGACTCCATAGATTTCTTCCAAGTGAAATAACGAGTATTATCAAGCTTAGGAGGTGGCCTACTTAGGTTGGTTATATGAGGTTGAGTGAGTGGAACTTGAGTGAGATATGAAGTAGGTGGAGCAAAGTTATGAGGAGGCTTCTCACCAGTTTTAGGTTGATCTTTGTTATCCTTAACAACCAAGGCCTCAACGTTAGAAACACCGGTTGATGAGGAGGCATTTTGATTATTAATGACCCGAGTAAACACCTCGTCCACCATTTTGCCTTTCATGAACCCAAAGAGTTCAATCATGGCTTTCATGGTGACCGGGGCATTATCATCGGGAGGGGTTATCCCCGCTTCACTTAGTTCTTTCTCAAGTTGTTCTTATCATTTTTCTCTTGTTGTTCCTTAGCAAGTTTTAACTCCTCGTCGCTAGTCATCCTCCTCTTTAGGCTGTTAAGCCCTTAATAAAGAGACCTTGCTCTGATACCAATTGAAAGGATCGAGTAGGTTGACTAGAGGGGGGGTGAATAGGCAACTACAAATTTTCTTTTTCTTTTGATACAAATTTGGGAATTGCTCAAATATAAGTTCTCTAGATATGCAACTAGGTGAACAATCCTATATGATGAGCAATAAACAAGCTAGCAAGATATTCTACACAAGATAAGCTAGCAATACAAGTAAAGGAAGGTTAAGAGATAACCACACGGTGACGCGGAGATGTTCTACCGAAGTTCACTTCCCAATGGAAGCTACGTCTCCGTTGGAGCGGTGCGGAGTCACAAAGTGAACTCCGAATAGCCTTGATATGGCACACCGTATCTCCCTCGTGTTATCCTCCGATGAGGAGTTCCACGAGCCACTATATGATGCCCTCGAGGTCGGCAACAAACCTTTACAAGGATGAGGCACACTCCACAACCGAATTGGAGGCTCTCACCAAATTCCCGCGGCTCCCAAAGCCACAAGAATCACAAGGCCGGGGCACGACTCCACAACTTAATTGGAGGCTCCCGGCTAGTCCCCGCGGCTCCCAAAGCCACAAGAACGACCAACGACAATCCAAAGTATCAACGAACTTACAAGCTTCAAGCCCTCTCAAGAACGGAGGGGAAAATCAAATCGCTTGGGTGGAAGTGTAGATCTAGGTCATCTCTCCCAAGTCCTAGAAGGACAAGGTGTTTGAGTGGGTAGGGAGAGAGATCTAGGGAGTTGAAGCTTTCAACAATGGTGGGGATTAGTTCTGGTCGTGGTGCCCTCTCCAAGGTAGGAGAAGGCCTTTATATACTGCCCCAGATTCTAGCCGTTGCAGACAGGTAAATCGGATAATCCGATTCAAGTCAAATCGGATTATCCGATGGAATCGGATAATCCGACCAACTATCATCGGATAATCCGAAGATCCTCAGTGTGAAGTTTCTTCAGTCCTTAGCAGTTTCGAGCAAATCCTGAACATCGGATAATCCGATACTTTCTGAATCGGATAATCCGAATATCTTCAGTGTGAAGTTTCTTCTAGTCCTTAGCAGTTTTCGAGCAAATCCTAAACATCGGATAATCCGATACTTCCTGACTCGGATAATCCGAATATCTTCAGTGTGAAGTTTCTTCTAGTCCTTAGCAGAATTTCAGCAGACTTTGCAAATCGGATAATCCGAATCTTCCAATCGGATAATCCGATTTTCTTCAGCAACAAACTGGCTCTTTTCAACTCCCTTTTTGGATTTGATGCAAATATGTTTTACACACTTAAAACCTGCATCACTTGATTCACATGTTAAATCATCACTAGTGTTGTTGCCTAACACACAAAACTCAAGGGATTAAGAAATGTCATTTCAGCTTCTTCTTTCATCAAAAGGCTGGCCATCATCTCATCTTCCCTATCCATCTATTGAAATCAAATGAGAATGAATCAATCACCCAATCGTCGGTGGGCCGCAAAATTCTAATAATAGTCGACCTACCAGGCAATCGGCCGAACACCTTGCTTGCAAGGTGGGCGCGCGAGGTACTCGGGAGCTCTCTGGCCGGTGAGAGTCGACGAGCGTCTACGCGGGAAGCGTAGGAGAGATGGGGGCGAGTTGGCGTCGCGGTATCTGTTTCCGGCGAGCTAGTGCCGCCTAAGACGGAGTGGTGTGGGGGCAGCGAGGAAGGAGGAGGCGACGAGCAGAAAGAAGTGGGAGAGAGATGAAAGAGGTAGAGTAGGCAGAGTTATCGGCTGTGTCAATAACAGCGCCGGCCCGCCTATCGGGATCCGACGTGGCGTCGCGCGCGGCTTTGTCCGGCTCGCCCAATCGACTCCCAACGGGAAGGGCGTGGGCTGGGCGCATCGGACGTAATCTCTATATTGGCGTCGCGAGTGGGCGCGATTTTACGTCCGCGCGCCCAATAGGGCTATTGGCGGCCCTATTGGTGCTGCGAATGTATATGCTCTAATGGTCCGCCCCGTGGGCGACAATTGCTGATCTACCGTGACTACGTGGGACGATTTCGGAGGTGGCTTCTCTCCATCTGTTCTTGGATGTAGCAGTGATTTCGATCTCGCTCCCTCCCCCTCATCTCTCTCAGTTTGTATATAGCTAGCTTGTATCATAATGGTGCGCTCATGTCGTTTCTTTCGTGGTGCTCCTAAAGCTCTCCAGTTACTCTCAACGATAGATAGAAGCTATAATTCAAGATTGAACAATGGTACGACGTGGAGATGATGATCCCGATGATGCCCGACATGATGATGATGACGATAATGACGATTTCCCCCTCCCGGAGGGAAGTTTCCTCGACAGAAATCTGTCTGTCGAAGGGCTCTAAGTGTTTGTCTCATTTCCGCCCCGAGACAGTGGCGGAAAAATAATGTGAAGTGTCTCCCGACGTTTTTAGGTCAAGAAAGGGATATGGGCAAACATGCGTCGGGATGCGAGCAATAGGGTGGCCTCCCTGCCACATGGCGCTCCCAAGGGGGTGGCTGCGCCGGCCACCTGCCGCCACGTGGCGGCCCCCCTCGAGCCCATCTTCTCGCTCCTGGACTCTCTTCGTGCATTATAATTTTCCTTTTTCTCGGATTTTTCTGAGCGCTGGAAATTGGGTTCCTCCTCGGGTGTTTTTCCTCTGTTTCCCGGCTTCCGATCTTTTCTCCCCTTAAATGTAAAACATGGAAAATAAGATGAAACAATATTTAAATTACATCCTAATATGAAATATATCAATAACTATATGCAAATTGTAGTAGAAAATAATGATGCAAAATTGATGTATCAATCAGTAGCTTCCATCGTATACATATGTAACACTTAAGCATGGTGAACGGGAAAATGCCCACAACAAGAAAAAAGTATGAGCAGAACTTACTCCAAGGTCTTTACTGGGAGGCAAAGAATTATGCAGCAACTCAGCAAGAGTTGCGCGTGGCTCAACAAAGAGTCGACGTATTCATTTGCTTGAGGAGCTACATGAGCAGGCTCGATATCATACATCGTGTTACATAAATCCTGGAGCTGCCAAAAAAGGATGTCGACGTGTCAAAAAAAGGGAAGCAGAAGCCAACATGCAGACTAGAAGCACAAGTACTAAACGAGAGTAACTTACATGGCGTTTCCCAAAAAACATTTGGCTCCAATTTTTTTCTTCTATCTATAGCAATGACATGCTTGAAATATGCATTACACACTTGATAAGCCCTCAAAATTAAGTGAATAGTCAGTAACATGTTCGTTGATGCTTATAATCGTTAACTCTTGTATCTATAGGAACAACAAGGAATAAGAATAAATGTTATAAACTGCAATGTGGAGACTGAGAAGCTTAAGTGCAACATATATAGGCAGGGAACGTGCATAAAAAAAAAACGAATGTTTTGACATGCCCATTAGGATTATGCAATTAAAACCGCCACTTCGCTTGAAACTCAGCAACTTAATCCGTGCAAAACACTAAAACTTCCTCATCCCAAGCATACTCATGAATCTTGTCCATATCAAGCAAGCTACCCAAATTATTGCTTGTTCCAGGGAACAAAACAGCTGCTGCAAATACAAGCAATTCAAAAGACCTCTTGATCATCATTCACCACAACATCGTCACCGGACACTTCTTCAGCAGGTTATCAAAAAAAGGAATTGGAGCCCTTTCACCATCTGGGTACATGTTGCGAAGCTCTAGATGCTCACTCTTCCTCAGATGATCAGAAGCGGGTCTTTTCCCCCAATGGCACTTTGAAGTTTGAACCCCTTCTTCACCATGTCTCTAGTGAAGACGATTGTTTTCTATACCTTGTGCCGATACTCACGCGGATTTGGGTCGATGTTCATCACAACCCACTCAAACAACTCGCCGGGCACGTGGAACATTAAAACCGTTGAACACCTCATGTCACCAGAAACTTCTTTGCATCGTTGAGCTTCTTACCAACCGCCGGTGGAGATGGGAGGGAGATTTTTCTCCGCCGCCGTCTGGCTCGTGCGGGAGAAGAGGCGAAGTGGTTTCCTAATTGGTTTCCCTTTTTTTAGAGCCTATTGGGGTCGGTTTCCTATCAACCCGAAGACAATCATACGCAAGCGGCCGAAACGGGGAACTGCTGTACATCGCCTTACGGCGACAGTTCCTCTTCGTGTCGCCTACTACGAGCGTTATTGGGCTCGGCCCATTTGCGTGCGCAACTGGTTCTCTTTCGTTAGCGTGAGAGTTTCTTCTGCGCGGAGCCCAATAAGCGCTCCTAATCACTTTATCAAAATTTGGACAAAATTCAAATCCGAACAAATTTCAAAACCGAAATCGAACAATTTTCAAAATCTGAATAATTTTCAATTTTGAACAATTTTCAAAATCTGAACAAATTTCGAATATGAACAATTTTCAAAAATCCGAACAGTTTTCAAAAATTGAACAAATTCCAAATTTGAACAAAAGTTCAAATCCGAACAAAAAATTCAAAACCGAACAATTTCCAAAATCTGAACAATTTTCAAAAAATCCGAACAGTTTTCAAAATTTGAACAAAAATTTAAATCCGAACATTTTTCAAAATCTGGAACTTTTTCGAAATATGAAAATTTTCATAAATAAAAAAGAAACAGAGAAAACAGAAAAAGAAACTAAGAAAAAAAGGAGAACGAAAATAAAACGCTGAACCGGGCCGGCCCAGCAGCGTCGCGAACCCGCATCCTTCAGGCGAAGGCGCCGTTTCGCATCGCCGTGAGGCGATTTGCCGCCGAAACGTTTCCCCGGAGCGCGTTGCTTCCGGCTCGGTCGGCCCAGATTTGGGGTCGTCCACGGCCACGCCTTCACCGGTCGGTCGTAAATCGTAATAATCCCTCAAAGAAAAAAAAAGGTCGTACTAACCTTGTCCGTCTCTCCTCCCTTCTTCCTCTCGGTTCCTCGCACGCGAAGCAAACGCAGTCCAGTGGGGATCAATTCCGCTTTCGTGTGCTTTGGTTTGATCTAGTCTAGAGCGTCTGTGTTCAATTTCCGACAGGGCCGCCGCCGCCGCCTCCGTCTCCCGTCCGCCCACCTGGACTTCTCCCCGGTATGTCCCCCTCCCTTCCACTCATCCCCTCTCTCCTTCTCCCCCTCCCCACCGCATCTCTCTCCCTCTCTCCAGATGTCCCGGACCAAGTTATCGGGCATGGACGACGACTGGATCCGGAGCAAGTTCTTCTGTTCTTGCCCGGGCAACGTCCCTAGAAGCCTCGTCGGCGGAGCTATTGCTGTCCGCTAGGATTCGTGTTTCTTTTATTCTGCTCATCCCTTTATCTACCAGTTACTAGGTTCGTAGGACTAGGCCATGTGCTAATTGCTGTGGTGTTAGATTGGGTAACCTGCTTCGTTTATGTTATGATATGATGCTGTAATTACTCATCCTCAAACAAGAGCGATGTGATTTTGACCACATGTTCTTACCAATTATATGTCATGTCGTCAACAATTGGTTGCCAGTTTCATAATTTTTACTCTTTAAGGAGAGCTTGGTAATGATGATTAGGAGAAAAAGCTGTTTAAATATGTTAAAGGTTTTTTCACTTAACCAGCATATCTATTTCAGTAGCTGCTTAAAAGCAATTTAACTCTTTATCGTATGGAAGAAAAGAAAGGTAGCATTCAAAAGAAAGATGCCTACCCGATACAATCTTCCTAGAGCAAAATTGCCATTTCCTGCTTGTGGTATCGTTAGCCAGTTCTGCAAGTCTCAGATGATAAGACAGCTGCATCATTGTTTGTGTCCGCATAAGTGGATTCAGTGTAGCTTCCAGTTACGTTTTCTTTCGGAGAACACTCATTGTTTGGTTTCGTGCATAGAACAGTTCTTGTTTATTTTTCTTGTCTAAACGATCTGTTTTAATGTCTGAATAAAAGCTTGAGGAAAAAAGGCCAATAGTTTTGAATCTAGCTCTGTAAATTTTTGTCATGTTTTAATAATGTTGGCCTATATCATGCTCCTTGAACCTTGTTACATGGTAATCATGCTGGATGGTAGTTGCTGAGGCCTGAGATGTCTTCCTTGAAACTTGTTACATGTTAATCATGCTGGAATGGTAGTTGATGAGGCTTGAGATATTCCAAAATTTTCTATACGGAACTGAATTTATATTCTGTATATATACAATTCTTTCGGTGATTCTGTACATCTGTATGCTTGGATAAGTTATCTCTTTACTTTCTGGATTACCAATATAAGTACAACCTGTGAAAATCCATAATGCTTGACATGGTCTGCTATTTCAGTTCTAAAAATGTCCCCGCCATTGCTTATTCAGTTGCTTGTAATAGTGAGGATTAGGATTAGAGGGAAATTGAGGGGATTGGGTGAAGAGAACAAGGCCTTAGGTGGATAAGTTGCTTACGTTTATGTGTAGTTGCTTTGCTTCCTGTGGCGTTGGCGGTTTGTTTAAATACTTGTAACACAAAACCTTGAGAATTCCCTTTTTTTTTTTCGTTCCTGGGAATTTTGCTTACGTAATCTGACCTGCTGACTCAGCAGACCCTGATAAGTTAGAAGTTTAGACTTTGGGGAGCTGCTGATGCTCTGGATAATGTTTAGGTTGCAATATCGGATAGCAAGTTGCCAGCAAATGCACCTTGCCGAAGCACATATAGGCAGTCTGGGATTAGAAGCCACTAAGTTCCTGCATAGCGTATGACCATATTGTCTTGCCAGCATTGCATTTTGAATGACGGGGTGGAATTTAATGTGCTACAGTATAGGATTGACGTTATTTTGTGATGCAATTTTCTCGTGTACTCATATATGCCGCTTAAGTCCGTCTTCTCAGGATATACGAGCATCCTGTCACCAGTGTTTATTACCTTTGACAAGTTATTTTCCATACGAATTTATTTATATGTTAACTCCATTCTTTATAGAAGAGAGCTCACACATTTCAACTTAAACAACATTCTCTTTTTTTTTATGCAGATTGCTTTTCTACAATGAGCTGGAGAATCCCTCTTTTCGGGTAGGTTAATGTCAATTGTTGTAATTGAAAAGTTATCTAGGTTTAATTGTCCATTCTCATTTCTGAGCTCTGGTCATTCATTTTTCACTCTCTCGAAGCATATTTTGCCTGTTGTATGAATCTAGTTATCTCTGATCATAAACCAAATATATCAGGAAATAGTGTAAATACGTGCCATTTGTTTCTCATTGTCATGGAGCTTATGCCGATATTTTCTTGTATGGATCGAGTCGAGTGTCCTCTTTTGTTCAAGACCTAATGCCAAGGAACATTGCAAATAAATTAAGTTGCCAGTTCATGCTAAGTTATCTATCAGCAGCTCAGTCCAGCTGCCATGCTCTGTCTGTTGCCTAATTCTTAGTTTCTAAATCATCATTTTGTTCTCCGCCAAAGATAGTTGGCCTAACTTCTATATGCCATTTCCTATGGTTGAATCTTCTGTTACACTTAATTGTAAGAATAGTATATGTTAATTGACACTGTATATTTCGTCATAATTGAAAACGTTTTACTTGCTTGCTTACTTCCTTTGGCTCTGCTGAATGAATGCTGTCAGCAGCTCTCAGCAGCAGCAGCAGCCTGAACCTAATTTCCAGGACACATCTACGCAATCTTGGTACCCTCCCTCGGTGGTGGGTTCATCTTCACATCCATCCACGCCCACCTCTTCCAGTGCTAGTCCACATCAAAGAGCTTCAGATCATCCACAATCACGTGGCCAACCATCTCCAGCTGAGGCTGCAGGGATAATTTCTCGTTTGAAGGATAAGAGGTATGCTATTAGCCTTCTTCTCTGCCACTACTGCTTGCATCTTTTTGCCTCAACACTGTATTTGCAATTGCATATTTACCTTATCTGATATGTATTATGGACTATAAATTGCAATCATCATCTTAGGTTTTCCCATGATATGACATATATGTAATTGTAATCTTCAAATTGGGACTTCTCTTACCTACTAAACTAATTCTACTCTTTAGAGAAATGTTTCTTCTTTAAATTGTAAAATATATAGTGTACCACACGTCCACACTGCAATAACAAAATCAAGGATGACATTTTCATTGCATCTAGAAATGGAAAACCAAATTTCAGTAATTCCTTTCAAGCAATAGATAAGCTTTCTGGCAGAGTATTACTACACCAAGGTTTTCGAGTCAACGAGTCGTTCAGGGTAGCGACTCTTGACTAGTCGTGACTAGTCAAGACTCATGGTCGACTAGTCGACATGAGTAGTTTAGCAATAGGTACTATAAAATTACCATATTATATGTATAATTGTATATAACTATATACTTATTAATAGTCTATAATACAAACCTGGGCATCTCCATACAGTGTCCAAGGCCTTCCTCTTTAAGTCGCTCTATAATACTCCCTCCGTATCGAAATATAAGATGTTTTAGCCTTTTCTAGATTTGTATGTATCTAGATGCATTTTAGTGTGTTTGTTCACTCATTTCACTCCGTATGTAGTCCATAGTGAGATATCTACAACATCTTATATTTTGATACAGAGGGAGTACAAACCTGGGCATCTCTATAATACAAACGGGGGAGCTGGGCAAGCAATATTGGAAAAATTATGGCAGGCGGGGCCAACTTTAAGTCATTTGACTCAAAAACCTGGACTAGTCGATTGAGTCGTTCGACTCAACCAATTAGTCGAGTAGATGCTGAGTCGACTTTATTTTGCGACTCATCAACTAGTCGCTCGACTAAAAAACCATGTACTACACCCAAGCTGTAAAGAAAGCTATTTTATCTAATACCTTACACCTTTGAAGAATCCTTTCGCTGTTGGTCAATGCTGGATATAATATAAAAAGACAACTATGTAAAGCAGCTAAAATTCAGTGGTCATACCTTAGGATCAAATTTGCAGCATATGGTTCCCCTATAAGATTCGAGTTTTTTCAGGTTCTTATTGTTGTTTGCAACTTCTATGAGGTTATTACAAGGCATAATTCATAAAACCGTTCCTGAACAAACCCAAATGTGACATGTTGCCTTTTCCAGCGCTGATGACACTGTCTGAGCATATGCTATTTATCTTATCTTAGTTATGAGAAAATGTGGCAAATAATTACTCAAGAGAGCCAGATGATTCATCCATGTGCCATGGTCTGTGTTACATGTTCATTTTAGTATCTGGACATTATATTCGGGCATGAGCATACACTCTCTTTTCCAAAAATGACAGTGGCATTGCAGAAATAAGAATAACGTAGACCATGCAAGAACCTTTTTTTTTATCGTCTATGTTTTTAGTCAAGCCAGATGACCAGAGCTAAGTAGAACGATTTGGTAGGTCGAGTCTAGAATGAAATTATAGATTAATTACTGATGACTTGTTGAGTCGAAAACAAATGTACATAAAGAGTATAAAACAAATGTACGTAAAACATGCCAATTCGTGTAAGCTTAAAGGGAGTATATATGCTAGAGAATTTGCAAGGAGCACTTATGCATGGTTGTTTATCATGTTTCTAATCTCCATGTTTACTATATGTGCATTTGCACACTGTTTCTTCACACAGACCATTACATTGTGAAATGATGGATACTTGCTTGGAATACATAACTATGTGATACTACTGTTCTTACTTTTTATATTGGTGCAGTGTTGATGAATTGCAAAGGCTGCTAAAAGACAAAGAGGCATATAATGTGTTTTTCAATTCACTCGATCAAGTGAAAACCCAAAACAATGTAAGTTTTTTCCTGCATGTACCATTGTCAATTGTGTTGATGGCTCCATCGTGTTATACTCGAAGTGCTGTTCTACTTCATAGCTATGTTTGTAATGTAATTTTTCGCTGGTGGTAAATGGTAATATAAAAGTGGGCCCAAGTTGCTAACCGCTAAGAATGGTTCCCCTGGTTTGTACTGTATTAGTTAGGTTTCTGTTTTAGCATAAATAGGCATATAATTCAGTAGGTCACATTTCACTTATTCTGTGTCAGCTTCTTTCCTTCCAGTTTTAACTTCATAAATCATGTGAGCATTATTACTTACCTTTCTAAATTGATTAAATGGGATGCACTCATGTTAGAAATCTCTGTGAGCCTTATTGACTAGTTCAGATTGTAATGGTCATTTGTGTCTTGGAGGGTCAGAGTGAACCCTCTGTTTGTACCTGTGTGCTCTTAAATACTCCCTCCGTTCCGAATTGTAAGACGTTTAAGCAAATTCCGACAGGGTGCCAAAATCGCATAAATGACGTGTCTGCCCCTCCTCAATCACGCAAATAACAAGTAATGCCCTTCCGCAGTTACGTCGCCCAGCGAACCGATCGATTAGAGCGAACAGAATATTACAGGGGGAAAGTTTGAAATCTGAAGCATCTCGCTCGTGTCGTCGCCGGCCAGGAACTTCTCGCTGGGGTCGTCGCCGGCAGGAGCACCTCGTCAGCCCTCCCGTCGCTGCACCTCGCTGGCCCTCCCGTCGCTGGGCATGTCGGCGCAGATCCAGGTTCCCAGCCCTCGCAGATCCCAGCGCCTCTGCGCCCTAGATCTCCGGAGCGGAGGTCGTCGCTGGTGTTCCTGATTGTCGCTGCACCTCCTCGCCTCAGGTCGCCGGTGCACCAGATCGCCGGAGCGTCGCCCCCGGAGCCCAATCTCCTCTTCGCCAAATCTCCTCCGAGCCTCAGCTCCTGTGCGCCCAAGCTCTTCTGCGCGAAAGCTCCTCTGCGCCATAGCGCCAGCTCGCTGCCTGGTTCCCAGGCTCCCAGGTCCATCACAAGACATTCATCAAAAGAATTCCATCAAGGATCCCAGCCCCAACAGCAGCAGGTCATCACCTCAGCAGCAGCAACAGATCCACCTGCAATAGCTGCTGCACCTGCAAATGCATGGCACGACACAAACACAATACTGCTATAATAATTCATTTATTTATTGTTTCTTGCTAATGCACGGCACATACACAATACTGCTATAATTTTTCAGTTAATTATGTTTGCATGTATTGCAAGCAATATTGGAAGCAACACAAAATTGTCTCCAATATTGCAAGCAATACTTGCAACAGAGAGGTGAATCACTTTGTTTGCATGTATTGCAAGCAATACATGAAACTTGTTTGTGCAGAGTACAAGAAAAACAAAGCAAACTTCATATATAAACTTTATACATACTCCAAATCTCCTCTGAGCCTCAGCTCCTCTGCGCCAAATCTCCTCTGTGTCCGAGCTCTTCTGCGCGAAATCTCCTCTGCGCCATAGCCCCAGCTCGCTGCCTGGTTCCCCAAAATTCTGCAAGTTCAACAAAAAAAATCGATTTAAAAGTTGCAAGCAAACTGATACTCCAATTCAGCCACTTGCTGTCAAGCATCATGTCGATCATCATGGAGTATTACTGAATTTAACACTTGATATCTACTCCTGCAAGCATGGTTTTAAAGGCGT
The DNA here is from genome assembly GCA_947311845.1 of Poa pratensis. NCBI lineage: Eukaryota > Viridiplantae > Streptophyta > Magnoliopsida > Poales > Poaceae > Poa > Poa pratensis. The sequence goes on from CAMZMU010000066.1 coordinate 15,199,696, forward strand.
CCGCCTAGGCGTCTAAGGCGTCCGCCTAGGCGTCAAGGCGCCCCCCCTCCGCCTTGGAAAAACGACTGCCTTAGGCGCCTAGGCGCCTAAAGCGTCCGCCTAGGCGTCGCCTAGGCGCCAAGGCGCCCCCACTTCGCCTTAGGACGCCTTAAAAACCATGCCTGCAAGTGCACTGATCATCATGGAGTATTACTGAATTTGCCAAGGCGCCCCCACTTCGCCTTAGGACGCCTTAAAAACCATGCCTGCAAGTGCACTGATCATCATGGAGTATTACTGAATTTAAAAGCAAGCATGCTACTGCTATATGTTGGAATAATCCTGTGCATCACCCTCTACACAGCACTAGAAACTTCTACCATAGTCAGTATTACTGCTGTAGCTTAGTAGCTAGTAGTAGTCTCTAGAATACACAAGTACTGCTGTAGCTTAGTAGCTAGTAGTAGTCTCTAGAATACACAAGAGCTGTAACCTGGTAGAAGTAACCTGGTAGAAGACACTAGAAGCTTGTAGTAGATATTTCCTAGATAGGTCGGTTGTGAAGTCCTATAAATAGGACATGTACCCCATGGTTGTAAAGTAAGAAGAACACAAGCAATAAAGCTTCAGGTTGTGTACGTGACCAGTCTCCACTGCTACTCGATCCACTTCAGTGAGTGTTCGTGTGAGCCAAACCAACTAGCTAGTAGAGCATCAGCCCGGGACGACAAGTGGTATCAGAGCCATGTCCAAGGCTGCAACGGAGGTCGGCGAGAAGGGTGAACGCAGCGGGTACAAGACGCCGCTGCCGGTCGCAAGGCGACGCCATTCCACATCTCCAATGGCTCGACGGGGCAGCAGCCCGACACGCCGCGGTGGCGGCGAGCTGGTAGTGCGCGAGCGTGTCGTGAGGGAGAGCACCAGCTCTGCCCAATATCCGATGCTAACCCTCTCAAACTATGCTGAGTGGGCGATGGTGATGCGCGTCCAGCTCCAGGCTCAGCACTTGTGGGATGTCATCGAGTTTGGCGCCGATGACGAGCACGACGATCGAGCTGCGCTGGCAGCATTGCTCCGTGCCGTTCCGCCGGAGCTGGTGCGTACGCTGGCGGCAAAGGACAACGCAAAGGCAGCGTGGGAAACGCTCAAGACGATGCGTCTCGGCTCTGAGCGCATACGGGAGGCAAAGGCGCAGACAAGACGTCGCGAGTTCGAGGAACTTCGTTTCCGCCCAGGTGAGTCGATCGAAGATTTCTCGATTCGACTAACAAACATCGTCAGTGATCTCGAGCTCCTCGGCGATCCCATAAGCGAGTACAAGGCAGTGCTCAAGTTCCTGCGCGCGGTGCCGCGCAAGTACCGACCGGTGGTGATGGCCATCGAGCAAGTTGTCAACCTCCAGGAGTTGACAATCGAGGAGTTGTGTGGTCGCCTTATCACAGCGGAGGAGGCGTACGACCTAGACGATGCCACCAACGGCGTCAACAAGCTTCTCCTCACAGAGGAGGAATGGGAGAGCCGTCAACGACAACGCGGAAAGACCGTGTCTAGCGGCGGCGACAACAACGGCAAGCCGACGGCCAGGCGAAAGCAGCAAGGTGCGCAAGGAGGCAACACTGGCTCAGGTGAGCGCCGTAGAGGGAGTTGCCGGTATTGTGGTAAGCCTGGGCACTGGGCAAAGGAGTGCCGAAAAGCCAAGCGCGACCGTGAGCAGCGCGGCGAGGCGGCTAACCTTGTGCAGGTTGAAGACGAGGACAACACGCTGCTGATGGCAACCCATACCGAGCAGGCAATGGCTATGCCCGCGGAGGATACGACGAACCCCTCTACACCAACAACGGGGGAGCAAGTCTTCCTCAACGAGGAACATGCACACGTCGAGCTACGCAAGTCCGCGAACGACACCGACGCGGCATGGTACCTGGACACAGGCGCCTCAAACCACATGACCGGAGATGCATCCGTCTTTGCTGAGCTCAACAAGGAGGTCTCCGGCACGGTACGTTTCGGTGATGGCTCCCTTGTCGACATCTGCGGGCGTGGCACGGTGATGTTCGCCATGGATGGTGGGCGTCACAGGGCATTGTCGAACGTCTACTGGATCCCGCGGATCAAGACAAACATCATTAGCATTGGGCAGCTCGACGAGATCGGGTGCCCGACGCACGTCGAGAACGGAATGATGATCATCCGCGACCGGCAGAAGAAGCTCATCGCCAAGGCTCCTCGCATGCGGAATCGGCTGTACATGGTGCATCTCCAGATCGAGAAGCCGGTATGCCTTGCTGCTCACATGGGCGAGGACGCGTGGATATGGCACGCGCGCTTCGGCCACCAGAGTTTTGAAAGTCTCGAGAAGCTTGCTCAGAAGGACATGGTGCGCGGACTTCCAATGATCAACCACGTGGAGCAGCTCTGCGAGGCGTGCCTCGCCGGCAAGCACCGCAGCGCCCCGTTTCCTCAGGTGGCAAAGTACCGCGCTACCGAACCGTTGGAGCTCGTGCATGGTAACTTGTGCGGCCCTATCTCGCCGCCTACGCCAGGAGGTAAGCGCTACTTCCTTCTCCTCGTCGACGACTACAGCCGGTACATGTGGATCGTCCTCCTGCGTACGAAGGACGAGGCACCGGAGGCCATCCGTCGCTTCCAAGCTGGCGCAGAGGTAGAGTCACGACACACTCTGCGCGTCTTCCGCACCGACAGAGGAGGGGAGTTCACCGCAACAGAGTTCGCAGACTGGTGCGCTGATCAAGGCATCCAGCGGCACCTCACTGCTCCGTACTCGCCCCAACAGAACGGAGTGGTGGAACGGCGCAACCAGACAGTCGTCGGCACCGCACGTTGCATGTTGAAAGGCAGCGGCATGCCAGCACAGTTTTGGGGGGAGGCGGTCACCACGGCCGTTTTTGTCCTCAACCGTTCATTCACGAGGAGCGTGGACGGGCGTACTCCTTATGAGGCGTGGCACGGTAAGAAGCCAAATGTACACTTCCTTCGTGTCTTTGGTTGCAGGGCTCATGCCAAGATCACCACGCCAAACCTGAAGAAGTTGGATGACCGAAGCAAGCCCATGGTGATGCTCGGGTACGAACCCGGCGGTAAGGCGTACCGCCTCTACGACCCGGCGACAAGCGCGTCCACGTCTCCCGCGACGTCATCTTCGACGAGAGTGCTGGTTGGGACTGGAGCAACGACAACATGGCGGAAGATTATGGCGGAGGAGAGTTCACCATCAAGTACTCCTACGCGCCTGCACCGACGACATTGCCTACTTCGCCAAACCAGTCCACCACAGCCACTCCTGCCCCAATGGAGATTCAGCCCGAAAACAATTCGGAAGTAAAGTCTGTAGACACGACGGCCACAGAACAAACCCCAGTAGGCACTGCAGAACAAGTGAGGTTTGCCACACCTCCGTCCGCACCAGACCTGGAGATCTTCGACGAAAGCAACGATCCAGATTATCCACACCGCTACCGTCGCATCCTCGACATGGTGGATCCCGAAGCACCGGTGCCAGGCCAGGCTGAGCGTCTGCTGCTCACCCCCTCCGGTGAGCCATCCACATATGCTGAGGCAGAGCACGACGAGCATTGGCGCGCCGCGATGCTTGAGGAGCTAAGGTCCATTTGAGGAGAACAAGACATGGACCCTCACTGACTTGCCTGCAGGTCACAAGCCAATCGGTCTCAAATGGGTCTTCAAGCTCAAGCGAGACGCCAACGGCAACGTGCTGAAGCACAAGGCACGCCTCATGGCAAAGGGGTACGTGCAGCGACCGGGATCGACTTCGACGAGGTTTTTGCCCCGGTGGCGCGTCTGGACTCTGTTCGTCTACTTCTCGCCATCGCCGCACAGAAAAGGTGGGAGGTGCATCACATGGACGTGAAGACTGCGTTCTTGAATGGGGAACTCGGCGAAGAAGTATATGTGACGCAACCGCCAGGCTTCGCAACCTCCACCACGTCAAGGAAAGTACTACGTCTCCACAAGGCGTTGTATGGTCTTCGTCAAGCTCCCAGAGCATGGAACACCAAGCTGGACAGCGTGTTGGTATCGCTCGGGTTCACTCGCAGCCCATCCGAGCATGCTGTGTACACCCGCGGCAAGGATAGCGAGCGGCTTCTCCTGGGCGTCTACATCGACGACTTGATCCTGACAGGCGCAAGCACCAAGACTATCTCCAAGTTCAAAGAGGAGATGAGCAGAAAATTCTGTATGAGCGACTTGGGATTGCTGACGCTCTATCTTGGCATTGAGGTCAAGCAGTCACCCGGGGAGATCACCCTCAAGCAGTCCGCGTTTGCGAGCAAGCTATTGGAGAAGGCGGGCATGGCAGATTGCAACGCCGTGCATGTTCCCATGGAGCCGCGTCTGAAGCTATCCAAGGTGAGCACTAATCCACCTGTGGACGTCACTTTGTACAGGAGCATCGTTGGCAGCCTCCGCTACCTCATGCACACACGGCCAGACATCTCTTTCGCCGTCGGCTTTGTCAGTCGCTTCATGGAAAAGCCAACGACGGAGCACATGAGCGCCATGAAGCATATTCTCAGATACGTTGCAGGGACACTCCACTATGGCTGCATCTACCGTTCCAGCAGCAACAACAACGCATGTCTAGTCGGCTACAGTGATGCCGACCATGCCGGTGACGTTGACGACAGGAAGAGCACGACGGGGACTCTCTTCTTCCTCGGTCAGTGCCCAATCACTTGGCAGTCCCAGAAGCAAAGGGTGGTCTCCTTATCATCCTGCCAAGCAGAGTACATTGCCGCCGCTACCGCGGCATGTCAGGCCGTCTGGCTCGGACGACTCATGGGGGATCTCTTCGCCACAGACCCCATGGTCCCTACAGTTCTCGTGGACAACAAGTCGGCAATCCAACTGTGCAAAAATCCGGTTTTTCACGACCGGAGCAAGCACATTGAGACACGCTATCACTTCATACGGGAGAACGTCGAGAGCGGCCAGATTGTTGTCGACTACATCAACACCGACGATCAGCTGGCGGATATCCTGACCAAACCACTTGGTCGGATCAAGTTTCAGGCTCTACGCGAAAAGGTCGGCATCGTCGAGATCAAGTAGTAAATGCATCAGGATTAAGGGGGAGATTGTTGGAATAATCCTGTGCATCACCCTCTACACAGCACTAGAAACTTCTACCATAGTCAGTATTACTGTTGTAGCTTAGTAGCTAGTAGTAGTCTCTAGAATACACAAGTACTGCTGTAGCTTAGTAGCTAGTAGTAGTCTCTAGAATACACAAGAGCTGTAACCTGGTAGAAGTAACCTGGTAGAAGACACTAGAAGCTTGTAGTAGATATTTCCTAGATAGGTCGGTTGTGAAGTCCTATAAATAGGACATGTACCCCATGGTTGTAAAGTAAGAAGAACACAAGCAATAAAGCTTCAGGTTGTGTACGTGACCAGTCTCCACTGCTACTCGATCCACTTCAGTGAGTGTTCGTGTGAGCCAAACCAACTAGCTAGTAGAGCATCAGCCCGGGACGACACTATATACTCCTCCTTCATCAAACAAACATGGGTGCACTGCCTCTAAAGATAGGCAATATTTTTTTCCCGGCACGGCTGTACTGGTAAGCAAGCATTCAGGAAAGAATCACAAGTGTATATTCAAGCTAAAGCTACTGCTACTCAAGATGCACAAGTGTACTATTGTGCTTTACTTATTCAAAAAAGCAAGAAACAAACAGGAGTAGTGGAATACGCAGCACACAATAAGCCGTGGAGGACGAACACTGCAAATCCTAGCAAGTTCAGTATCAGCCTACACTGCAAGCAAGCACTGCTTGCTACTGCTACTGAAAAAACAAGCAAGTGCTTCAATATTTCTGGCAGCAAGCAAGTTACAGCAGTAATCTGTTTAACTGAAAAAGCAAGGATTATTTGCTAAACTGATAAAGCAAGGAGTATTTGTTGACATTACACAATTATTGCGAGCAATTACTGTACCACAGACCTTGACAGTAGCACCACAAGATACTGACACTAGCACCACAAGCTACTGACAATAATCTACTCCAAGAACAAGAAATTGCATCAGTGTTTATTCATCAGAGTTAAGGAGCCATGATCGAGTACCTACTGCAATAATCTATCCAAGAACAAGCAATTGCAGTCAAGCACAAGCACACTGCTAGCTCCGGTCCAGCATCACCATCCTCTCTTCCCCCAGCAGCAGCTTGTAGAACTTCTCCCTCACGATCTCAGCATCTGCAATCGACCACTACTAACACAAATCATTCCTCGAACAAGACCACGACGATGGTGCATTTAATTTGATCACGCTAGCTAGAAAAATTCGTCCCGTACCTGAAGGTGGACCCTCGTGCCAGGGCGCGGGCTTCGGGGGCGGCGCGGTCGAGGTGGACGGCCTGGGCGCGTCGGAGGGGCCGCGGGCGAGCGGCGGCGTGAGAAAGTCGACGGACAGTTTCCCCCTGGACCCGCAGCGGCTCCTGGACAGCGCCCGCCTGCGCGCAGGGCAGTGTCTGTGTCTTGGACGGCTTCATGGGGCTCCCCGGTTCGATCTCCTCCTCCGACGACGGCGCCGGAGATGCCTTGCCCGACTTCCGCCCACGGATCGAACACCTCCACGCACAGATCGAGCACCGCCGCGGTAAAAATACCACCTTTGACCAAGACCTACTCCCGCTCGGGCTAGGGATGCTACATGCTAGGGTTAGGGGTGCAAATCGAGGCGGTGAGGAAGATGCCGGCAAGAGGGATAGGGCGGCAAAGGGGGGAGAGAGAGGGAGAGGCCGGCGACGGGTGGAGAGAGAGGGAGAGGCCGGCGTCGAGCGGCTCGCGAGAGAGGAGAGTGGGAAAGAGAGAGTGAATCGTGAGAGGGAGAGGAGAGCGGGGAGCGTGTCGGTGAGGGGCAGAACGGGAAACTCGGAAAAGCGTATAAGGTGCGAAATTTTCTTCTACAGACGTAAAATGTCTTATATTTCGGAACGGAGGGAGTAGTTCAGATGACATTTTGGTGATTATTTACACTTGTTGTTGACTGTGGTTAATTTATAAAATATAAAATTTACCTGAATGCTAGATCTTGGCAATAGTTAAAAGTGATATTTTCGGTTTTCTAACTTGTGGCTCTGTATGTTCAGTTACGCGGTGAGCTTAGAAAGGAGACACTTCAGCTTGCAAGTGAGTAACTCATTCTATTTCTATAGATCAATTATTTGGTGTTTTCATATCAGTGTTGGCTTAAGTAAGAAGAAGATAGAGATGGCTTTTGATTGTCTCTAAATGGAATGCTATGGGCTATGCTGAATCTACAGGAGAAAATTTGGAAAAGGAGCAACGGATTTCGGAGTTAAGGAATCAGGTTCAGTACTGTTCACCTCCCCCTCAAGTTACACAGCTAGTCATGCTATTTTTCCAGTCATTCTAAATAATCAAAATTCAGTTAAGACCATTATAAAAACGAAACAACATTCTCTATAAAGTTATCTGGTCCTGGTAATATCTCCCTTAAATTCTAGTGGTGTTGGTGATCTGTGCAGTGCACTATCATAAGAACTACAGAACTAGCGGCTGCTGAGGACAGGTTGGCCGACTTGGAAAGGCAGAAGGATGAGATTATGAGGTCCTATTCTCCTGCTGCACTGCTCGACAAGCTGCAAAGTAAGTGCTCTCAACAGCTGCATCTCCAATTCACTTTGAGGCTTGCGATTCGGCATGATGTACATAACTACACCAATAGGGCACACTCATGCACATTTACCAGCATCTGAATTTTTACTATGCATGCACCACACCTACCAGGTTGGGAGCATACTAGACCCAGTCTTGTGCTTGGTTGCTTTCAGTGTAAAGTTTAGCAATGTAATGCTATTTCTCACACAAACGCATCGCTGATACTGCATGCGCATTCCTTGCCTTGGTGCTTTGGTCAGCTACAATGGCAAAGTTGGACGAGGAGTCGGAGGAGCTCCACGAGAAGTTCTTGGAGAAGGACGTCGACCTTGCTACCTTCGTGCAGAAGTACAAGAAGCTCCGCACTGCCCACCACAAGTGCGCTTTGCTCCACCTCTCCGGCACGACCTCGCTCCGCTGATGAATCTAGACAGGGTCTGCCGTGGCTGTATCCTGTTTCTGGTGGTGTCTCTCCGCTCGTCCCTGTTTTTTACTGCAGACATCAGACTGAGGTCGCATGTACAGTTACCGCATTTTACGTATTATTGATGGTTTGTTGACGCTGAGTGTAAAATATGACCATGGTCGTGGAGAACGAGCTGAAGTCTTTCTTATATGGTTACACACTTACACGCATAAACCCGTGCATAATTTATCTAAGTTTGCATATGAATCCAAACCATACTGGATTACAACATTGTCATCAGAGTATTACTGTCCACTCTCCACCGTTATCCCCTCTCGTCACCTAGAAAACTGCTGCAGAGTCTTGTGCACCGAATCATGGCCTATATGGGTCCTGGTTCTACCGGATCACGCTGCAACTTGCCAAGGCGAATGCGTTGTACATTTGATGGTTAGCGCTCTCGCCCATTGAGCAATCACGTGAGGCATTTCACGGGAAAACACAACTTCCTGTCGATCGACACGCACAGTGTTTTTTTGGGGATTGGATCTGATCTCTGCAACTGCAAGCATTGCATCCATATGCATGCATAGACAGAACAAAACTGCATTATTATGAGCTCTGAAATTGGTATGGAAGGGTCCAAAGGTTTCCCCCCTGCAGCACTACGTACAGGGTTAAGAACGAGGGTGGCGAGCTTTGTCTGCGCTCTGCATCGCGGTAAGCGGACAAGGCGCCCGTGACCTGGTCTTTTGGAGGTGATATATAGAGAGAAGCTAGGCGCGGCTATGATGAGTCATGAGTGTCATAGTAGTTAGTAGAGTAATAATATCATTAGTTCCAGGAGATTAGCATGTGTGTGACCCGTTTATTTAGTCACAAACGGGGCCAAACTGTTTGGCTTGCAACGAGGTATGGCAAACACCATGATTCTCTCGTGGATAGATCCATCGTCTTCTTAATTGCGAGTAACTTCCCGATAAAGGGATGAATATTTGTCCATAGTCCTAGAACGGTATATGCTTGTCATGAACGGATGATTAAATGAACGAATAATAATGAGTCGCGTATGCACGCATGACATGTTCTACGTCTCTGTTAACAGTGTTGACAGCTCAGGTGTCGGTATCAAGTACTCCGTACTACTAGTAAAATGGGATCATTCAGCTCTTCGTCAGAGTTGTAGCAAGAGCATCTCCAACACGACTGGGCAAAATCTGACCCTGCCTGTCTACGGACAGAGGCCGGACAACCCTAAATGGCTAAATGTGTGTCCTTCCAACCACAAACTACATAGTTGAAACTCTCCCATCCATACAAGCCATGCACGATTCATCATACGATTATTCAAATCAACATAAAACATGGTTAGATTTTGATAAAATTATTCATAGTACATAAAACTACATAAAAAATATTCGTAGTGGCGAATTCAAATTTAAATCACTGATTTCCATTGAAAATCCACACATATGGTACACAAGATTATTGAGTAGTTGGACGTGTGATTATTGATCTCGAAGTTGTCGATTTATCTCAAGAAAGTTCAGAACATGTTGTACATCTTTTCTGGGAGGCCGGCAGGTTCTCCGGGCTTCTCAAAATGATTCGTGCAGGATGCCCTTCTCCCTCGTCCTTCACAATCATGTTGTGCAAATTTATGCAACAAGTCATTACCTGCCACAGCGTCTCCGAATCGCACATCACTGTAGCTCCACAAACAATACCCTAACGAGCTTGGAACACTGCAAATGCCGTCTAAACATCTAGATTCTTGTGCAACTGCAAATTGGATTCTTTTCTGACCTATCAGATTGGTTATAGTCTTCACAAATGCCGCCAACTGAGGATCGATACCATCGGCAAGATAGTATCCCATGGTATAGTGACATCCGTGCGTAGTTGCACGGTGGAGCATCCTATCACAAAGTTTTTTAAAACGCGAAATGCCAAATCCACAAGTATTTTGATACCACTGATTCAAGTACGATCGTGGCCTCTTTGCAGTGACCTTGATACTGCCCACGCAAACACACTGGGCAGTTCTTTCATTGTCAATGCATGTAATCAATTGAATAAAGCATTACCCGCAAATCCGCTCGATGCTCCAATGGCTAATAACTTCTCCCTGTCCACGACATTGGATTCTTTCAGATATTCCGTTCCAAACATCTTCACCACAGGCCACAGCGCATGCAAATTTGACCATATCCTCAATGCATGTGTTCTCTCCCATTCGAATATATTCATCAATGTCATCCGCGGCTTTACCATAAGCAAGCATCTTCAAAGTTGCGGTGCATTTCTGTATAGGAGAGAAGGATGGTTGTCCGCAACAATCTTTTTTCGACGAGAAGTAGTCATCAAACTTCATCACTTCTTACTCTATGCGCCGGAACAATCTTGAACTCGTCCGGAAAAGACACCGAAAAACCCCCTCGTGGAAGATCGGATCAGGCCTGAAGTAGTCGTTGTAGAGATCAATGATCACCGGGCACAATTCTCCTGCCCTTTATCGATCCTTGAAGTTGAGGACTTGCTCCTCCTTCTTCCAAGGGGGCACACGAGGGGTCGATTGAAAATGCTTAAGGGAGATAAGATTCACGACCGATCGGCCTCAAGGATGATGCTTTTCCATACACGACCAGCACGGGCAACCGGACCGAAGTTTTACCTCCCGAGCTAGAGACGCCACTCGCTCGTGAAGGAGTACGTAGCACACGGACATAAGCCAGCAAAAAGGCGCGTATGGAGACCGGAGAGGAGCTAGCAATTCATGTGATCCTTGGCATCCAATGGATCGAATCACGTGTAGCAGAGTACCGCAGCACAGTGGTCGCGCATTGTACTGTGTACCTATGTCGACTCGATCGATCGGCGAGGAATGAGGCAACATATACGCAGGGATTTTTTTCAGATAAAGATCTTTATTGCTTAAATAGTTTTAAGTATTACACCCGGACTCAGCATATCTAGGATGCACACAGATTCAACAAGTTCGCAAGTCTCAGAACAACAATAAATAAAAAGACGAATTACATATCAAAATGAGAAATTGTAAAGCCGCCTAGGGTGATGGAGGACAGATTCATAGATTATGCTGCCATCCATGTTGTGAGAACAACCCCCTCGCCGCAGCCTCCAATCGTGAAGACACCTTCAAAAACATGTCGCGATGCTCCACACGCTGTAGGAATGACCAGAAACGGAGCGTAGGTGTGCACCGGTAGATAACCTGCATAACAGAATCATTTTTATCGTTAAAAACAGATCGCGATGCTCTACACGCTGCAGGGATCTCAGCTGGAAAAATAATGCAAGATATGGTCATTACGTGCAGCGCGAAGAACGACAGACTGATGATGATAACAAGATAGGAGGCGCTATGCCAGCTTGGCAGCTTCTTGCTGCTAGCTTCGACGAGATGTGTGAATGTGACGAGCTTTGTCTCCTTGCTGACCCGTGAAGAGGGTGTCAGGCGTTCGAGGAACCTCTAGTCCAGAGTAGAACGGACGCCGTTTTTCGCCTGTACTGTAGTTGTCAAAGTAAAAAAAAAATTGAGAAGGCAAGCAAATATCCTTGGAGCCCAAAACAACCGGTTACCCCAAACGCAAAACCCCTATATAAACCCATCTCACACTCCACACTCCCTCACAGTGAGGCCGACACACTCCCCTAGCGCAAGTCCAACCTCGCACGCCATGGCGGCCACCACCACCCGCCTGCTCCTCCTCCTCCTCGCGGCCACCGTTGCCGCCGCGGCCGCCGACCTCTCCGTCTACCACAACGTCCACCCGCCGTCCTCCTCCCCGCTCGAGTCCATCATTGCGCTCGCCCGCGCCGACAATGCGCGCCTCCTCTTCCTCTCCTCAAAGGCCGCCTCCAGCGGCGTCACCTCCGCGCCCGTCGCCTCCGGCCAGACGCCGCCCTCCTACGTCGTCCGCGCCGGGCTCGGCTCCCCGGCGCAGCCCATCCTCCTCGCGCTCGACACCAGCGCCGACGCCACCTGGGCGCACTGCTCGCCGTGCGGCACCTGTCCGACGAGCAGCCTCTTTGTCCCGGCCAACTCCACCTCATACGCGCCGCTACCCTGCTCCTCCACCATGTGCTCCGTCCTCCAGGGCCAGCCCTGCCCGTCCCAGGACCCCTACGACAGCGCGGTGCCGCTGCCGTCGTGCGCCTTCTCCAAGCCCTTCGCCGACGCCTCCTTCGACGCGTCGCTCGCCAGCGACTGGCTGCATCTGGGCAAGGACGTCATCCCCAACTACGCCTTCGGCTGCGTGGGCGCGGTGAGCGGGCCGACGTCCAACCTGCCGAGGCAGGGGCTTCTGGGTCTTGGCCGGGGCCCCATGGCCCTGCTGTCCCAGGTCGGGAACATGTACAAGGGCGTCTTCTCCTACTGCCTGCCCAGCTACAAGTCCTACTACTTCTCCGGCTCCCTCCGGCTGGGCGCCGTCGGCCAGCCGGCGCGCGCGCGGTACACGCCGATGCTGAAGAACCCGCACCGCTCCTCGCTCTACTACGTGAACGTGACTGGGCTCAGCGTCGGCCGGTCGCTGGTGAAGGTGCCCGCGGGCTCGTTCGCGTTCGACCCCAACACCGGCGCCGGCACGGTGATCGACTCCGGCACCGTGATCACGCGGTGGACGGCGCCCGTGTACGCGGCGCTGCGGGAGGAGTTCCGTCGCCAGGTGGCGGCGCCCAGCGGGTACACGTCGCTCGGCGCGTTTGACACGTGCTTCAACACCGACGAGGTGGCGGCTGGGGGCGCGCCGGCCGTGACGATCCACATGGACGGTGGCGTCGACCTGGCGCTGCCGATGGAGAACACGCTCATCCACAGCAGCGCGACGCCGCTGGCGTGCCTGGCCATGGGCGAGGCGCCGCAGAACGTGAACGCCGTCGTCAACGTCGTCGCCAACCTGCAGCAGCAGAACGTGAGGGTCGTCTTCGACGTCGCCAACTCGCGTGTCGGCTTCGCGCGCGAGTCCTGCAACTAAAATTAGATTGCTCGCGAGACGAGCTTCACGTGTTCATGCAGTTACGTTAGTTGATTTCAACGCTGTTGGCGTACGATCTTCTTGTTCATTTGTCGCTTCATTTCCATTGTTTGCAATAAGGGACGTGGCATCAAAGTTTGTCACGGGTGAGTGTGTTGTGTTGTACGTGTCGATAGGACTAGTACGTGAGTGACTCAGAACTATTTACTGCTGTGATGTGATCCACTTGTTTGTTTTTGTTTGGCTGCTGCAAGCATACAAGAGATTGATTTTGCAGGGTTTCGTTCCAAACTTTACTGTAAGCATTACTCCTTTAAACATTAGAAACAAATTATGAGTGCAAAGGGAACTGGCTAAGTGGAATACAATTTTATCATCCATGGGAAGAATCATGGCGATGAGAGGAACAAGAATATGAGCAAAGTGGAACTAAATTTAAAACTCGTGGAGAAAAAAATCAAATCATATGGAACAAAATAAAAAATCATGGAAAATATGATTTAAAAAGGTAAAAAGAATAGAAAGAAAAATTATAAAGAAAACACCAAAGGAACAAGAAACAGAAAATAACTGGTGCTCACTAGAACCGAACAACAAATGAAAACAAAAAGCTAAGGAAAAAAGAAAAGAAAAGGTAAAATACCGACCAGAGAGCAAACACCTGCAACTGCGCCCACGAAAGTACATTAGCCCCGAACCCGATTCTGTTAAAACATATGACACAAAAAATAAGAAGTCAAACAACCGAACGCAAGAACAGAGGTAGGTAAAAGAGAAACAAATGGACACTGAGATAGGAATCAGCAAATGAAAGACATGCAAAGAACCTGAAGGTAAAAAACAGATGGTGGTAAAGAGAAAGAAATGAAAAGAAGGGCAAATGATCGGCTAAGTGGAAGAACGCATGCCAAAAAGGAAAAATGTGAAGATGCTTATAAGCAAGCGACGATGGTTGTCGGATGTAGCATACGAGTAAACAAGACCAATTATTAGATGCAAGGCCGCCTACAGACGAGGATGAAGCAAAAGTTTCTAGATGGGGTATTTTGATAAAATTCTCGAAATAGGTAATACTTGAAGGGAAAGGCGCACCTTGCCGCGCCCGTTTTTTCGCTCAAAAGGCATTGTCGAAGAAACTTTTTTTCTTCCTCGGATGTTCGCCCTTGGTGAGGTGAACATGGTCCATGGGCTATTTTTCCGTAGACTAGCACATACACTTTGATTATACGATGATTTATAATTTAAAAAACAGCTGGTTCTCTGAAAACAATATGATTTGGTTTTTGAACGCGACACATTCTAATAACGAAGTTTAGAGCTCTTTGTGTTGTATATAAGCTAAACTATGCTCTTTGTGTGAGATGTGGTTATTACGTTGCTATATTGTATGGTTCATCGACCATTCCAGATATCATTCTTTCGGTGTCACGTGCACAATGGCAATTATAATTATAGAAATCTTGAGCTTCCATAAAAGAAACCTAGCTAGATGCTCAGGGCTTGTATAAAGATATACTGGCAAAACCGCCCTCAAAGGTAAACTTTCATTGATATTTTTATTTATATGTATCATTAGTACACATAATTTAGTAAGGAGCTAGGCAGAACCATGAATCATCCTGGCGCATAGTGCTAGAGCATTAGTCTCCAAATTTGAATGCTATTTTTAATTCACGCTCCTATTTTGGGTTTCTTTTTTCTTTTCTTTTTTGAGAAAACAAAGATCTTTATATAATCGTGGGATCACACAAAATGTTGTCGTACATGGTGAATTATCTGATGTGGTTTGGAATGGAACCTCTGAAAAACCTGGTTGCCTTCACTTCTATCCAACTTGGCAAGCGAGTCCGTAGTGGTGTTGGAGCTTCTCTTGACGAGGGAAATGGAGTGCTCCCTGTTCTGTAGGATCGTTTTGGCCTCCTCTATGGTGGCCCAGTTAGCCGACCTGTCAGAGGTTTTGGAGCGCAGCTCATTGGCTACCCGCGACTCCGCAAGCAGTCCAGCTCCAGGATGATCCTAGGGCACGGCAGGTTGACCATCGATCTGATGCCGAAAAGAGCTGCCCTGGCCTCCGCTTCCTCGGCATCAGAGCAGCGTGGTAGTTGGGCGAAGGCCGCCATCAGAATGTTGCCCTCATGGTCTCTGGCATTGGAACCCGCCGGTTTTGGGTTCTTGTTTCCCAAGGAGTAGAATAGGCTTAATCTGCCATTCTATGTTGCAGCCTGCAATATCTCCAAGTTTAGAGCCTGACCTGAAATATTGTCTCAAAGAAAGAGGAAATTAAAAATACCTGAGTTCATCTTTAACATCCAGATTTGCTACATTGTAGGAAGTAGATGCTTCTCTAGGATGAACCCCAACATACTGGTAGATTGACTTTCTAGTCAGCACAAGAAATCAACATGAACTGTACACAAAAACATGAAACCAAAAGAAATCCACATAAGGATCAGTACTGTGAAAACAAAACAAAAACTCGCATTAAAGCACAATATTGTATATGTGGTGCTTGCTGCTCAGCAAGATTTGATATTAATAAAAAATATCACCACATTTACAATACAACAATGTGAAATAACAAAGAACTGAAGTTAGCATCCGAAAGTAAACGGTTCATCATGCAGTACATGATCCACGTTTGGATAGTTTTATCTTGAAGCCCATGAACTCACTTTCAGTTCCCTGCATGTCCCATGCAATTTTCCATGTTAAAAACTAAAAGTTGTCGAGCAGGCCAAGTCGAGATGATCTCTCGAGGCTTCTGTCATACTCCCTCCATTTCTAAAAGTAAGGCGTGTATTTTTTGTAAAAGTCAAACAACTTAAAGTTTGACCAAGTTTTCAGAAAAAAACAGCAAACAACAATAATATAATATGGACATCATATGAAAATATATTTCATGATGTATCTACGGTATTCACTTGGTAGTGTAGATGTTAATAGTTTTTTTTTTTGTAAAACTTGGGCTAAGTTTACGCTGGTTGACTTTTCAAAAAAAATACGCCTTACTTTTTGGAATGGAGATAATACATCGGACTTCATCAAATTTTATTAGATTATTTTACCTACCCAATTAGGGATAAAAAAAAAGACTATCAGAGTGTCATGAGCTAAGTAATGAGCTAATATCCTACAATCCTAGTTCCTGTCACATGAAAATGCAGGGGCACGAAAGCTTATCACCTGCAGATCCGAGAGGCTCTTCACAACTTTGTGGTTCACAAGCCTAATTTCAATAACCGAAAACAGCTTCAGCCTAGTGCAAGAGGACAAACCCTTGAAAATGTAAAAGGAGCAACTAATAGCAAAATATACTCAGAGGTTTAAACGAAAACAACAAGTAGATGATGTATTTAGTAGCCAGAAGGTTTTCAGAACTCCCTGTAGTAACATGTCACTCTGTTGTACCGTGCTGCTCTACAAGCATCAAAGGGGCATACATTGTTATTCTATCTTCGGTGTGCAAATTGGTGACTAAAAGCTAAAAATAAATAACAAAGCATTGTTAAGATTGACATCAATTTCTTCCATAACTATGTAATGTTGTTATTTGAATAATGTAATGTCGAAATGTTTCGTTAAAGTGGAGGTGGTCATCTCGACCGATGTCCGAATGGCTAATAACCGGGTTGTTTTGAGAAATGATGCAAACTGGAGAAAACTCAGATCAGTAAATATTGTCTTCGGAATGAACGGGAATGTCGCAACAGTGGAACATGGGGTTCCCTTGCTGCTGCCAAAGCGGGTCCACCACCTATGGGCCCACCTAGAAGATGGACACAAGGCCAAGCTACAACGACCGGGCAGGTGGGCCAGCCTATGTGCCTCATGAAGACTCGGCAAGATCTGCATCGATGTCCAGGCAGCTAAGGACCTCAACCCGGGAGACCTTCCGAGGTCTCCCACCCGGTGGCCAAGGCCAAGACCCGTGAAGGCACGAATCCCGAAGGACCCGCCAGGCCCTTCCCATGTCCAGGCATGGAAAGGGTGATCTCCTTTGTCCCTCCAGAGGATAAGCATGCCAGCCTAAGTAAAGGGAAAAGATCAAGAAAGATTTGGGCGCCAAGAAGATGAAGATACAAGAGCACACCGATGGATGACGTCGTCAGGGGACAGCCGTGGTGGGGGTGTCAATCCTGAAGGGGATCGTGTGCAGAAAACAAAAAATTTCCTAACAACGATAACCGAAATAGCCAGGATCTATTACTATGCAGATATAAAGTAACGGAGGGAACGGTATACATACCCCTTGTAGACCGTAAGCGTCGACGATCAAAAGATCTGTTTCGATGATGACGCGTGATGAAGACGGGCGGTGAAGACGACGGCGGCGCCGACCTCAAGATGATGAGGACAAACTCCTCCAAGTGCCCCAAGTGTGGCACCTCGCAGAGCTTACACACGTACGGAGAAGATGACGACCTCCGGGCTCCTATCCAGCCGAGCAGCGGAAGTAGAAGACTTGGACCGGAGAAAACCAGCAGCACGGCGGTGTGCGTATGTGATGGCCCTTCACGTAGTTACCCCACAATGGCGCCAGAAAATAGTTGCTAGCCCTTCGCGTGGTACCTGCGTGAAAAGTAAATGGGTTAGGTTGAGACTCCAAGTGCAGAGTGTGTAGTAAGTGGAAGACGTGTTTTCCCCACGGGGTGACTCGAGGGTTTAATATCGAACTCTCGGGGAATCAGTAGTGAAGATTTATCTTCCTATCCTTCTTTTGGTTACCTACAAAACAAAGTAAATGTTTTGGTCCTCAACCTCACCTAGTGGTTGTCAAGCACAAGGTGTAGAATGATATCAAGATAATATGCAATGCAAACAAGAAATAAATATGCAATGGTGGTAAATAAATATGCAAGGATGGTGGTAGCAATGATAAATGATATTTTTGGGTTTTTATAATGAATGCAAGATGTAAAAGTGTTTTTGTATTTTCGGATTTAATAATGGCAGAAAATGGAAAAGTGGTAAAAGTGGTTGGAAAGGTGTTTCTTATGATTAAAAATGGACCGGGGTTCATGGTTTCACAAATGCACTCTCTCTTTAATAAAGTGGTAGACAATGGAACACTAGAGTTGACATATGAGATTGCAACACAACAGTTTAATGACAAGTTATAATTATATGGGCATCACGTCCTAACATAGAGACCTTTTGGTTATTAGTCTCTCTTATACTCCACCAAGATGCGAACTAAATCATAACACCTCAGTAATTAAGATAACTCAGAGTATAGCAATAAGTATCATGACATGAAGTTAAAATAAGAACATGCTAGATCTAGTCATGGAGTAGTGGCAATGGTCACACCCACATCTCCGGTAGCATGGTATTTCTTTTTATCCCTAGTGAGGCAACAAAGTAAGGTAAAACACCCAAGTGGATCGCAGAACTTTCTCTCACGTTCACTGCACTAGCCACCCCCCGTTACTCCAACTAATGCACACGTTCCCCCTCACACGCTCTCATAAACATGCTTGATCATAACAAGTAAATAAGAACGGGGTACATAATATGCATCTACTTTCATAACTGAAACAAAACCATTGCAATCTCAAACATATATTAACTCATAAAAAGATCCACCACAAAGGTATTACATAGATGACCGTAATCATGTTCAGCAGCTCATACGGTACTAATTAGTGAAGCTCGAGAGAGAGAGATACATAAGTTACTTCCACAAACCCATAGTCCAGAGGTGGACTACTCCCTCTTCATCATGGAGACGGTGGAGAAGTCGTTGGAGAAGATGGAGACCACGCCGGCAGCGCCCCGCCGGAGTTTTCCCCCTCCAATCTGCAGCTCCAGGTCTCTGTTTCGGTGTTTCTGTGTTTCTGCGGCGCTCCTTCCAGAGAACGTCGGGGGATATTTTTATAGGCGTTTTTAGGTCAAAACGGAGTCGGTGGAGGAAAGATCGACGGCAACGGAGCTCCGAGGCCCAAGATGGGGGTCCCACGCGGCCAGGTACATGGGCCGCGTGGGCCCACTCTTTTGGCCCTCGGGCTCCGTTTGTTCGCTTCCTTCGCCCACAAGTCTTCTTCCTTCCAAATATTGACGCTCGTAAATTTGCAGGTCATTTGGACGTCGTTTGGGTCCCTGAAACATTAAAAAAGAAATAGGGTTTTCTGCCTGCGCAGGGTTAATTCCATAAAAATAGGAAACATGTCAAATATTCCCAAAATCATTATAAAACAGTGATATAACCCTTATATGATGCAAATATGACTGGAATATAAGTAAAATAATGCAAAGTTCATGTATGCATTTTACATGCATCAACATCCCCAAGCTTAACCTATACTCGTCCTCGAGTATGAAGGTGATAAAACTAACATGGACTTTGCAATTTAATACTATCAATGGATATCAAAGATGATTACTATTGCTACATAGAGTAAAATGATTCATTCTTAAAAGGAGTAGCAATATGCAAGATAGTTTATGAAGTGATATCAAGTATTCAATGCAAGGATGTTCAATGATAATTCACAAAGTGTAACATAGAGAAAAGTACTATGGACCACATGTATGCATAATAATAAGTAAGAACATCCTACAATGGTCATAGAGTATTGGTGAAAATCTGAATATAAAAGGTGGACACTTTGGAAAGATATATATGAGTAGAGGTAAAGCATGAATAAATTTCATCTAACTTCTGAACTTCTCTACTTAAGTCAATGATTGTAATATGGTAATCCTTGGTGTCAAGCTCTCATTCCCCTATCATAGCATCTTGAATGATTAAGTTTAAAGTGAAAGCAATAGAGTAGTGTGCTTGACAAAGTACAGGTTGAAAGTCTCATGCCCCTTGAATACAAGTACCTACTCCATGTGTTACTCAACTTGGAAAACAAAGCAAGTTCAAGTTAAATATCATTGTAAGTAATAATAGTATCATTAAGAGCGTCAACTGGGGTACCTCTTGTCCCAGGATATGGAACAAGCCCATATCAAAATGACAAGACAAACAAACATAATGAACAATCTCAACACCCTTTTTATTTACCATTGGATAGCTTTTTATTGTAAGGTGTATCACAGAAGGTTCACCATAGCATGTAAGTAAATTTCCACCATGAATGATGCATGGCTTAGATTAGCGGCCCAGGCGTCTCTCTAACCATTTATACAAACTCATTTAAACTCACTTCATTTCCCATTTATTTCACCCATGGTAAGCATCCATAAACAAAAGTACATGATATCAACTAAATGAGATGATGTGCAATGTTGAAAGCTTGCCATGTGACAGCACATATGGCTAACTCTCAACCAAAGACATTTGTCAAGTCCACAACTTCATAATTTTAATCACAATGGGTCATATTTATTTATGCAATGAAAGTAAAGTGTGCATCAAGTTCGCGAGAGCTATATAACCAACTTTTCCCACAACAATTAACAACATAAGCATTTTCATTCAGAGGTATAGATAACACAAATATCATGATAAACATACTCGGAATAGCATAAAGCTAATAGGTAGATATGGTGGACTCACTGGAAAAACTTTGGTTGAAGGTGTTGGAAACAAGTTTTTGCTTGTTGGAATTTTTGGGCTAGCAAGAGGGAGAAAGTTGACCATCTAAATGCATGCATGAGTGTCCATAGAACTAACTAATCCATGTTAAACAAGGTAGAATAACATTTAGCATCAAAACATGAATAAAGATAGCTCTTGATAAAATATTTGCAAATTATTACTCATTAACAAGCTCATGAATCATGCAATTATATGTATCTTTTAAAATCAACTTAACATCCCTTTTCCCAATCTTATAATAGCATCCAACATAATTCAACCCAAATTTCCAGTAGCTCTCTCATATATAAATGATAGTGTGGTGGTCTCACAAAATAAAAATCAACTAAACAAACAAAAAGACGCTCCAAGTTTATGCGATAAAGTGTTTCGATCGAAAAACAGAAGTTAGACGTGTGCAAACCGAGAGTGTGTAGGTCCAGTGGGGTTGTCTTCACATCCCCAAGCTTATGGTCTTCACCATCCTTGGATAGCTCTTGGTGCATCTCCTCTAATCCCTGTGAAAAAACTTCAAAACACCGTTTCTCCCATTTCTTTTTCTGTGGGGCACATTAGTAGTGATAAACAAATAGATTTCTTGCTGCATATAATCCTTAGACAAAAATTCATATGAATGTCCAGAAATGTATAATGTTGTATGCCTACTCATAAACTCAATTGGATAAAAAGATTCATGTTAAAAGTTCTAAGCATGCATCAAACAAAATGGGACAGAATCTGTCCAGAAAAACAGCAGCAGCTAAACGTATTTTTCTACCCTACTTAACTTTGTCGAAAATTCCGAAAAATTCATGCATACAGAGGATGAAAAGTTGCACTACAGTTTAAATATGAGCTCATTCGGAGTTACAGAATAAGAATTAAAAATCATACCGTGCACAGATTCGTGCAGGAATAAAATCTCCGAACGCTATAAGCAACTTCTTCATACCAAAATGAGTAAAACTTGGCACTTTATTAAAAATTCCAGAAACTAAACTAAACACTAAGTCTCTTGTTACAGCAAGAGGACACAAAGAAAATCACAAATAAAAACAACCGGGTTGCCTCCCGTAAAGCGCTTTCTTTATAGCCATATAGCTAGGCTTCTTACTTGATGTTTATTGTGGACGAAGCTCATGAGGGAGCTTGAATGATGTGCCCTCTTCCTTGGGAAGTGTTCCATGCACTTCTTGTGTGGAAACTGAAACTTCACATTCCCTTCTTTTGAATCAATGATAGCACCTGTAGTACGAAGAAAAGGTCTTCCAAGAATAATTGGACTAGAGGTTTTATTCCCCATATCCATGATTAGAAAATCAACAGGCACAAATGTCATATGTAACTCTACCAAACATCACTTACTTTTCCTAAAGCATGTTTAATGGAATCATCAGCAAGTGCAAGTTCAATAGAGCATTTTTCAAGATTTTTCAATTCAAGTACTTCATATAGTTCTTTAGATAAAACAGAGACACTAGATCCTAGATCAAGTATAGCATGGTGTGTCTCTTTTCCAATGGTTACTAGGACTTTGGGAATCCATACATCCCCAAGCTTAGGTGGTATCATAGCCTCTTGGTTGTACCTAGCAATCTTTTCTTTTAACACATGATTAGCAATATAAGAACCAAAACCAGCTTGGTTAACATTAATAGAAGGATCACTTGCAAATTTTTGTAAGATAGATATTAATTCATGCAAGCTACAATTCTCTAAGTCAAGCAATGGTTCCTTTACTTCACTAAGCATTTTAACTTCTTCAACTTTCTTTCCCTATTATATAGGTTAAATATTTCATAACGGTCATCAAACACATCTTCAGGTACTTGGGCTTTTTCTAAACTTTCTTTAATTCTACTTCCAAAAGCAAGCCATCAAGTAAATAGTGAGTGTCAGTAGCAGCAGTATTCATAAAAGAACCTCACATTCATTATCCAAAAAGACTTTAGAGGTTTCAGACAATCCTCTATAAAACACATGCATGAGCATCCAATCCCTAAGACCATGTTCCATTCCAAAAGCTATACCTCTAAATCTTTCCCATGTTTTCACTAGAGGTTCATCCTCTTCTTGTTTAAAGGTGATAATTATTTGTCTAAGATTACAAACCTTTTCAATGGAACAAAATCTTTCAATGAATGCAGCTTTTAAATTAAACCAAGTGCTAAAATTTCCAGGTGGCCATCTCAATATCCAATCTAAGGCTTTTCCACCTAGGGAGTAAGGAAAAAGCTTAATTTTAATATTAGCATGGCTCAAATTTAACATTTTGCACCTTTCATTAAACTTCTTAAGATGAGGTATGGGATCTTCTTTTGGTTTCCCATAAAAACGGTATTCATAAATTGCTTTCATGATATTAGGATCTACCTCACATTTCTCAACAGGGATATTCATATCTTGAGGAAAGTTCTTAACACTAAATGGCCAGAAGGTTCTCTTTTCCATTATGCAAGTTTTTATGTGTTTTTTAATTTTTTATGCAAAACTGAAAATAAATATGCAAGACAATGACAAAACAAAATAAATTGCTTTGAAGGTAAAGATGGATAAGATGATGCTCACGTAGGTGCAACCTCCCCAAGCTTAGGTGTTAGCACAAGTTGGTGATGAAGTTGACTTGGTGAGATATCCTTGGATAAACCTTTCAGCAATGATTCCCCGGCAACGGCGCCAGAAAACAGTCTTGATGGCCCTTCACGTAGTTACCCCACAATGGCGCCAGAAAACAGTTGCTAGCCCTTCGCGTGGTTACCTGCGTGAAAAGTAAATGGGTTAGGTTGAGACTCCAAGTGCAGAGTGTGTAGTAAGTGGAAGACGTGTTTTCCCCACGAGGGTGACTCGAGGGTTTAATATCGAACTCTCGGGGAATCAGTAGTGAAGATTTATCTTCCTATCCTTCTTTTGGTTACCTACAAAACAAAGTAAATGTTTTGGTCCTCAACCTCACCTAGTGGTTGTCAAGCACAAGGTGTTAGAATGATATCAAGATAATATGCAATGCAAACAAGAAATAAATATGCAATGGTGGTAAATAAATATGCAAGGATGGTGGTAGCAATGATAAATGATATTTTTGGGTTTTTTATAATGAATGCAAGATGTAAAAGTGTTTTTGTATTTTCGGATTTAATAATGGCAGAAAATGGAAAAGTGGTAAAAGTGGTTGGAAAGGTGTTTCTTATGATTAAAAATGGACCGGGGTTCATGGTTTCACAAATGCACTCTCTCTTTAATAAGTGGTAGACAATGGAACACTAGAGTTGACATATGAGATTGCAACACAACAGTTTAATGACAAGTTATAATTATATGGGCATCACGTCCTAACATAGAGACCTTTTGGTTATTAGTCTCTCTTATACTCCACCAAGATGCGAACTAAATCATAACACCTCGATAATTAAGATAACTCAGAGTATAGCAATAAGTATCATGACATGAAGTTAAAATAAGAACATGCTAGATCTAGTCATGGAGTAGTGGCAATGGTCACACCCACATCTCCGGTAGCATGGTATTTCTTTTTATCCCTAGTGAGGTAACAAAGTAAGGTAAAACACCCAAGTGGATCGCGAACTTTCTCTCACGTTCACGCACTAGCCACCCCCGTTACTCCAACTAATGCACACGTTCCCCCTCACACGCTCTCATAAACATGCTTGATCATAACAAGTAAATAAGAACGGGTTACATAATATGCATCTACTTTCATAACTGAAACAAAACCATTGCAATCTCAAACATATATTAACTCATAAAAAGATCCACCACAAAGGTATTACATAGATGACCGTAATCATGTTCAGCAGCTCATACGGTACTAATTAGTGAAGCTCGAGAGAGAGATACATAAGTTACTTCCACAAACCCATAGTCCAGAGGTGGACTACTCCCTCTTCATCATGGAGACGGTGGAGAAGTCGTTGGAGAAGATGGAGACCACGCCGGCAGCGCCCCGCCGGAGTTTTCCCCCTCCAATCTGCAGCTCCAGGTCTCTGTTTCTGTGTTTCTGCGGCGCTCCTTCCAGAGAACGTCGGGGGATAATTTTTATAGGCGTTTTTAGGTCAAAACGGAGTCGGTGGAGGAAAGATCGACGGCAGCGAGCTCCGAGGCCCAAGATGGGGGTCCCACGCGGCCAGGTACATGGGCCGCGTGGGCCCACTCTTTTGGCCCTCGTGGCTCCGTTTGTTCGCTTCCTTCGCCCACAAGTCTTCTTCCTTCCAAATATTGACGCCCGTAAATTTGCAGGTCATTTGGACGTCGTTTGGGTCCCTGAAACATAAAAGAAAGAAATAGGGTTTTCTGCCTGCGCAGGGTTAATTCCATAAAAATAGGAAACATGTCAAATATTCCCAAAATCATTATAAAACAGTGATATAACCCTTATATGATGCAAATATGACTGGAATATAAGTAGAAATAATGCAAAGTTCATGTATGCATTTTACATGCATCAGTATGGTGGAGAAAATCTCGACCCGTGCGTAGCCCCAATTGCGGAGCCACGCCTAAACGGACGAGAGAGAGAATTTGGGTGAATTTCCAAGGCATGGGGCACCACTATATAAAGGGAAGGAGGGATGCAAATCCCTTGGCTTAGCCATGTGGGACTATTCCCACATGGTGCGGCTGGCCAAGGGGAGCCGCCGGCCCTAGGTGGGCCCTATTCGGCCCACCTAGGGTTGCCCCTCCCAGTTCGCACCATGGGGGAAAGTTTCCCCCCTTATGGCCTTTTCCTTGGTCAAGACCCATTTAAGTGTGCAGCCTTTAATAATTCCGAAAATATTTAACTATTAATTACACTAATTAATATTAAATTCATATTATCTAATTTATTCCGCTCCGAAAACCATTTCGTCGGCCCCCGAACTCCATCGATATGTCCCAGAACACTTCCGGTGTTCTTCTCTCTATTTTCTCTTCTGCGTCCAATCTAAATAAACGTCACCTACCCTTAAGTGTGACACCCTAGCGGTTCGGATCACTCCAGACATGATCGAGAACCCTTCTCCGATCAATAACTATCAGGGAGACCTGGATGGCTATGATAGTCCTGTGCGTCCACGAAATATCTTTGTCGTTTGAACCTTTAGACGTCAAGTCCCAGGCCTTTTGCCAGGCGATACTTAGTTTGTCCGAGACTCGATCCGGTATCATGATACCGAGCTTGATCTCGTTATTTGACAATATTATCTTTACTCGTCTGTGATATTACATCCTCATGACCTAGTCACATGCTTGCAAGCTCATTGATGTAATCTCACCGAGTGGGCCCAGAGTATCTATCCTGCTATGCGGATTGGCAAATCCCGCTCTTGATCCCTCGCCTCAACATACTTCCTTCCGATACCCGAGAGGACATCTTTATTGTCATCCTATGTAAGAGATGACGTTTGATGCAATCAAAGTATCTTTCAGAAATAGCAATTAGAGTTGATCTCACGGTCGAAGGCGTAATGACTACGTCCTATAAATATTGGGTGTATCCATCACATCATTCACCTAATGATTGACTCCATTGTCAACTGACATAAATGTCACATGATCGGGAAAGCTCAATCATCAATCGCATAACGGACTAGTAAAGAGGCTACTAGGGACCTGGTTGTTTACATACCACACGTGTATTAATGTTTTCGCTTAATACAGTTATAGCATGGTATAAAAGATATTATGAACAATCGAGATATGACAACTAAAATATTTTTATCAATTGCCTCTAGGGCATATCTCCTTCAAATCCTGCCCGACACTTGTCTGTCGTGCTTTCCCCCAAAGGCGGACGTGCTTACCAAACCAGCGGGGAAGGAAAGGCCTAGGAGAGGCCACGTCACCAGCAAATCCACCACCACCGAGGGGTTTTTCCCTCCAAAAACCCCCTCACACCTCTTGCTTGACCACCTGTGGCAGCCCGTAGCCTATAAATGGAGGGAAAAGGTCACCAAGGAGGAGGATCAGAGGGGAGAAGAAGACTAGAACCAGTAGAGCTAAGAAGGCTAGAGCGAGAGGTGATCTCCTCCGCGTCTGGATCTGCTCGTCTTCTACATACCTTCAGCTACCACCTCCTGGGTGCTCACCCGGAAACCACCTTGTAACCACACAATGATGAACCCTTCAATCCAGACGGAGTAGAGCTTTTAGACTCTGGGCGGCCTAAACCTGGGTAAAATCCCTGTGCCTTTGTCGTGCTTGCAAGTCTCTCTCTATCTCCCTCCCGGAAGCTGAAGATCATAAGCCTCCTTCGCGCCCAGTGCCGAACCAACTAAAAGGGTACCAGTTACTCCCGGTGTCCGTGCGATGCGACACAACAGGGAAAAACATTCATAACTATGCTCTTCTTTAACATTTTCTACCTTATTCCAGTAAAAGGCTTGTACAAAATGATATATAACGTTTCTACATTGAATACCCGCAGTAAATAGCTTTGCCCACCATGAGTAAGAAAGGTAAAGAAAAAAGAAACGGGAAATAGGAAGAAAAGGCTTAACAGGAAGTAACAAACAAAAAAGAAAGAAAATCAGCGGAAAATATATATATATATAAATAAATAGAAACAAAGAAGAGAATGAAAACATACCAACGAAATTTTTATGAAACAAAAAATAAACACTGAACAGAGATCTGCAAACTACATATGAGAAAAGCAACTGCTCGTTTTTAGTAAAAAAAAGGGCAACTGCTCTTCTTCGTCCGACCTCGATTGGTTGGTTGTTTTAGGACCTAAAGTATCGGATAGATTCACGGAGCACCATACCTCGGTAATCGCTAAAAAAATGGGAAACCTTTCGAAAGGTCACGCATGCGCATTGTCGTTTCACCACTTGGCATGTTCTGGTTCGCGCGGTCCCCTACGAATGTTTGCATTCTCTCCAAGTGTCGCCCGAGAATGAAAGTGAGATGAGATGAGAGAAAGGGACACTGGAGAGTGGGATCACATGTTTCCCTTTTATTTTTCCAATCCGAACTTTCAAAACAAAATATCTTGAGAAATATTTGTCTAAATTACGACCCGTTTTCACTTTTGAGCTTCTCGCGTCGAGATTTTCAAAACTATATCCATGTTAATAGGTTTTGACAAACTTTATTTTTTACTTCCAGTGCAACATGGATGTAGTACCAGATGCAACGCGGATGTACTCCTAGATTGTAGGGCAGATGTACTTTCATATTTGGGCGGATGTACTTTCACGCGCAACACAGATGTATCCCAGGTGCAGCGCGGATGTACTCCAGGTGCAGCGCGGATGTACATTCAGATGCATGGTGGATGTACATTCACGCGCAACACATATGTACTCACATGTGTAAACGATGTACTCCCAGGTGCAGCGCGGATGTACTTCGGGTTTCAGTGATTTTGTACTTCAGATTTTTTTTGTATTTTGTACTTGGACACGTTTGTACTTCGTGATTTGAGAGTTTTGTGTTCCTGAAAGCTTCGGTTTTGAAAAGCTCCTTTTGTGACTTGTACGTGCCTGAAAAAAAGAAAGGGCTTGATTGATCGGATCGGTTTGCTAGCTCCAAAACGCCGTGTCGTCTGCTCCCAAGCGGAGCCTACATACGCTACACAGTTTTGTTTTTTGAGAAAAACATACGCTACACAGTTAGACGATGGAAACGCACTAATGGGCCGGCCCATACAGGCTCGCACGCTATGCGACAAACTGCAGAAACGCACTGGGCTGGCCCATACACACGCTCACGCGGCCGAAATACGTCTGCTAGCAATCAGTCGGTCGATACCGAATAGCACGGAGCGGATAGTCCCACATCGGAAGCGCGTGAAAAATATCCCACCTTAAATATGTGTTTCACACTGAAATAGCATGCCAAAAGCATATGCCAAGGATGACACGCTCCCGTGTATCTAGGATTGACAATCCGATGGCATTCCCTTTTTGCAAATATATACAACCCTCCAACTTCCGAATACACAGCTAGCCACCATGGCCCGAGACGCCACAGAACGTGAACATCGTCAACGTCGTCGCTAACCTGCAGCAGCAAAACGTCAGGGTCGTCTCCTGCAACGTCAGGTGCTATACTTTCCACTGGATGGATGCTGGTGGCCATGCTACTTGCCCACGGCTGTCATTCGGTCGAGGTTGGTTATGCTTCGTACTCTCGGCCATGTGGGGGCGGGAGGCAGATGGTCGACGGTGAGCGGCCGGGTGAAGGTGGTGCTGGTGGGAGACGAATGACGCTGCCGCGGTGTCGGCGGGTGTTACATCCTCTCTGACGGTGGTTCGGCAAGCTCGACGTTGCTGCGGTGATGTAGTGCAACCTAGACACACAACACCAAGTGGCCAATGACAAGAGCAAGAGTCAAAGCTCTCCATGATAAGGTGAATTCACTCCTATCTATGTGTGATCTTGACACTCCTTTGAATGGTTTGCTACTTCATTCGGATACGTCGTGCATACTCAGGAACAACTACCAAGAAGATCACCAAGCAAGTGCAGAAGTTGGACAAGGAACGAGTCAAGAGGAAGATGAAGAAGACGAAGCATCAGCTCGGCGGTACTACCGCCAGGAGGGCCGGTACTACCGCCAGGACCCAGGCAGCTGCACCAGACGTACTACCGCTGAAGATGAAGACCTGCGTGGAGTTCCAGGCAGCGGTACTACCGCCGCCCCAGCGGTACTACCGCCAGGCCCAGATCACGGTACTACCGCCAGAGGTACCGCTGGAGGTACCGGCACATCCGAAAACGCCACTAGATCCCCCTACGGTACCTCCCGGTACCCGCTTCGTACTACCGCCAGCGAGCGCATTTAATCCCAGCGGTACTACCGCTGGCGCAGCGGTACTACCGCTGGACCTGGAAGGTTTGGCTGCAGCCCATGTAACGGCCCACCACTTACCCCTTCGCCTCGTGGACTAGAAATACTCCTCCTCTGCCTAGGGTTAGGGTCAGACTATGATTTGGGAACTAAAGTAGAGCCTTGCTCCTTTTCTCAAAGTGTCTCTTTTCCTCCTATGGAGATGAATCAAGACCTCCACATGTGGAGATGAACCAAGGCCTCCTCTTGAGGAGAAGATCCCTGCGTGGATACCAAGGCTCGCTTTGTAGTTGCGATTACTTGCTAATCTTCCATCTTTAGTGGCTAGGTTGGATTGGTTGGATTGACCATTGGACAAACAATCCTAAGAGTAAGGTGTGCTTGGGAGAGGAGGATTGGGGGCTGCCCTCGGGGATTTGTTACCAGTCGATTCTTGCCGGGTTGCTACTTGCTATTTACCCTTGTGTGTTTGATTTCCCTCTTTGTGTTCATCGTTCTTCGCGTGTCTTCGTGTTCATCCTTCCCTCCGCACAAATCCGTGAAAATCGGACCTACCGCATCATATGGTATCAGAGCTCTAGGTTGACACGGATTTGTTTTGTGTTTCCACCAAAATCCACCAAATTTTTCTTCGTTTTTGAGAAATTCAAAAATTTCCACCAAAAATAGCCTTGCCTAGATTCGAGCCGATCTGTCGATTCGTTGCGTTTTTGGTAGTTTTTGTCCATGGATCTGTTGCTTTAGGACCCCCTCCACCTCTGTTTGCGTTCCCTACGTCAATTTGCCGATTTCCCACGAATTCGAGGAATTTTTGGAGCCCACGTCCGCCCAAAATCGAGTCAACTTGCGCAGATTCGTGCGCAGCGGTACTACCGCCAGTGCAGCGGTACAACCGCCGCAGCGGTACTACGGGCGGACCAGCGGTACTACCGCCAGGGCCAGATTTTTCAGCAAATTTTTCTTTTCCTCGGTTCATTTTTGGCATTTCCTTTTGGTTGAGTCCTTTCTTGGTGTGCTTTACGTCTACAACATGATAAGCTTCCGCAGCAACGCATCATCAACGCCAAGCGACGACGCCACCAAGGACTCGACATTCCCCCACCACCATATTCGTTGTGAGCCCTTCTTCCTTTCGCGCAACTTGACCTATTGGAACTAGCTCGGTGATATTGCGAGGCATTGCACGTGTTGAGTGTTTGTCTTCAAGTATTGGCGAGTGTGTATCGTTAGAGAGCTTGGCACTAGCAAAAGAGAAGGAATCATTGTCGAAAAGCAAAAATCAAAAAAAAAAAAAGAGAAAAGAAAAGATCAAGTGGTGCCAATCTCATCTCTTGTAGGTTGCGACAAAGCTAAGACCGCCAAAGTGAGTGTGGTGTTAACTCTTGTGCAAATTCGTTGCCCACAAAAAGCAATTGAGCTAGCATCCTTCTTGTGTTGGGTGACATTTGAGCACGTAGTCTTCGTTAGGTTGTCTACTTCGAGTGCTCGCCCTTTGGTCGCCCAACCCCATTATTCGCTTTTGTGTGTGTTTCTTGATACTTTGTGGTTGGAGTTTCTTTGGTAATTTGATCATTGGGGACTTTCTCTACCTTTGACAATATACTTGTCGGCGGATTTGCTTGTTTCGTTTGCCACTTCATACCTTCCTATCCTCATAAGTGTGTGTGTTGGGTGTTAGAACCGGATACTCTCCTCTCAAGCTACATTATTCTTGGGATATAGTTTGTCTTGATTTTTCTTTATCACACATCTCACTTGATCTTGAGAAAATGTTTAGGGGAAGTACAAACGGAAGCTCAAGCTCGGATGAGGAAATCCATGGTGGAGTTCGCGGTGATCATGGCTATGTCACACAATTGGAGCTTGTTGGCATGCGACACTTTCTTCGTGACAACCTAGGACGCTACGAGCGCGTCTTCAAAATCAAGAGAACACCTTCAACGACCGCATGCATGCCCAAGAAGCAAATATGGAGCGGTTGACCGAAGCTATCAACAACCTTGTGCGACAACGAGCGTCATCACACTCAAGCCGTACAAGAAGCACCTCAAGGTCAACACAAGCACGTCATGGTCGTCATGAACCTCGACAAGAACGTCAACATGATCCAAGGCGCGACGCCCATGAACGACCTCCTCCTCATGTTGAACAACCACACGATCTTCACGCGAACAATGCCAATGCGCATCAAGAGCAACCTCACCAAAACGTTGACCGTCATGAACGCATGCCATCACCACCACCGCAACAACGTGATCGTCATGACCCATTGGCTAATGACAATGGCGCTCCGGGTGCGAATGACTTTGGTGAACAAGGACGTCACCCTCGTCATCCTCCAAGGCCACGTCATCAAAACCATAACAATGCGAACAATGTCGAACAACCCGTTCCTCAACAAGAGCTACCTCCCCAACATGCGCATCGTCAAGAGCTTCCTCATGCTCGTCACCAACACCAACGTTCCGAGTCAAGTGATAACGAGTCAAGCCAACACAATGGTGATGGACTCAACCGAAGGAGACGTGGACGTGCATTCCCACGTGGTGCTCATGGTGACAACTATGATGACTTGACCAACGTCCGCTTTGACATACCCAAGTTCTACGGCACAAGTGATCCGGAAGCTTACTTCTCATGGGTCCTCAAGGTTGACAAGATCTTCCGTGTGCAACGCTTCTCCGACAACAAGAAGGTTGCCTTAGCCTCGATGGAGTTTGAAGAGTATGCCCTTTGTGGTGGGAACAACTACAAGATGCTCGCGTCGCTAACCACCAACAACCAATTGACACTTGGGTTGAAATGAAAGAAACCATGTACAAGCGCTTCGTGCCAAGCAATTACACTAGAGACTTATACAACAAGTTGCAAGAGTTGAAGCAAGGTTTGAAGTCGGTTGATGAGTACTACAAGGAAATGGAAATCTCCATGATGAGAGCCAATGTCAACGAGTACGAAGAGCAATCCATGGCTCGTTTCATGAATGGCCTCAACTATCCCATCAAGAAGATTGTGGAGTTCCAACCATATGCCTCTTTGGTAGAGCTAGTACATCAAGCTTCCAAGGCCGAGCGCCACGTGCTTGAAGAGCTCAAATACCTCAAGACAAAGGCATTCTTCGCCAACAAGCCGTCTTCGTCAACTCCTACACCTTCACAAGCTCTTCCTCAAGCGAACACTCGAGGTCCTCCACGAGTCTCTACTTCGACACCTCAAGCGCCTCAACCTTTCAAGAAAGTACCTCCCTCTTCCAAGGCGCCTCAAGGATCTTCGTCCGACACAAGACTTTTGCAATGTTACAAGTGCGGTGGACAAGGGCACAAATCTTTTGAGTGCACCAACAAGAAGGTCATGATCATCACCGACATGGGAGAGTATGAATCTATGAGTGAAGATGAGTACAATGCTTTGAACAAGGTCGCCACAATGCAAAGTGCTCAAGAAGAAGAAAGTGAGATCTATTGTGATGGCGACAACAACCCTTCCTTGGTTGTGGCAAGAGCTCTAACCACCAATGTTCAAGTGGAAGAAGACCAAAGATGCAACTTGTTCCAAACAAGAGCGGGAATCAATGGAAAGTCCATCAAGGTCATCATAGATGGTGGAAGTTGCCACAACCTAGCGAGCAAAGAACTTTGTGATAAGCTCAACTTGAAGTTCAAGAAGCACCCACTGAAAAGAGATTAGAGGCGGCTATAGATTAGGGTATGGCTCACACAAATTGCGTGGCCTGTCATCTCCTTATATATATATGGCTTACAATAACCGGATCTCATCTATACAGATCAACGGTTGTGGTTAGCTACGTTTACATTAACAGCCACCCTCAATCACAACTACTAGACATAATGTTGAGATTGGAACGTAGACGACTAAAGATATCCAGCGGCACTGGTTTTGTAAAGATATCAGCAAGCTGATCCCGAGAGTGAATGAATTTTATCTCAAGCGTCTTCAATGCCACTCGTTCACGGACGAAGTGGAAGTCAACCTCGATATGTTTGGTACGGGCATGAAAAACCGGGTTTGCTGAAAGATATGTTGCCCCGAGATTGTCACACCACAAGAGAGGTGCTTTATGTTGAGGTACTCCAAGTTCCCGCATAACGGACTGCACCCAGACTAATTCAGCTGTTGCGTTTGCAAGCGCCTTGTACTCGGATTCTGTGGATGACCGAGAAACCGTCGGTTGCTTGCGTGCACTCCACGATACAAGATTGGCACCAAGGAAAACAGCAAACCCGCCCGTGGACCGGCGGTCATCAGAGCAACCTGCCCAATCAGCATCCGAGAAGGCACTCAACTGTAATGATCGAGACCGATGAATACGAAGACCATCAGATGAGCTATGCTTGAGAAAGCGAAGTATCCTCTTGACGGCTCCCCAATGGAAATCAGTCGGACTTTGCATATACTGGCACACTCTATTCACCGAGTATGCAATATCCGGTCTTGTGATGCACAAGTACTGTAACATGCCCACCGTGCTTCGATACTTAGTGATATTTTCGCCCGTGAGAGGAGTACCAGTGTGTTTTGACAGCTTTTCTGTGCTCGACATTGGAGTAGAAACAGGCCTACAATTCTGCATGTTCGTGCAACGAAGAAGATCACGCACATACTTTCGTTGAGACAATGTAATCCCCTCTGGATCTGCGGTCACCTCGATACCCAAGAAAAAATGCAGCGGACCCAGATCCTTGATGGCGAAGGCGGTGTGAAGTTGTCGAAGCAAGTTGTCAATGGCCAACGATGAAGAACTCGTGATAATCAGATCATCAACATATACCAGAACAAAAATGGCAACATCAGGAGCTTGGAGAATAAACAACGAGGTGTCAGCGGAAGAGGATTTAAAACCCAGATCATGAAGCTTTGCACTAAGACGGGAAAACCACGCCCGAGGAGCCTGCTTAAGACCATAAATTGCCTTGTTGAGCTTGCAAACATGATCACGACGATGAGTATCCTCAAAACCTGGAGGTTGAGCCATATAAACTGTCTCCTGAAGAATACCATGCAGAAAAGCTTTTTTGACATCAGCTTGCCGAACTGGCCATCCACGAGAAACAGCAATCGAGAGCACAAGCCGTACAGTCGCAGGTTTGACGACCGGGAAAAAGTGTCATCGTAATCGATGCCGTGACGTTGGCGAAACCCCTTAGCAACAAGACGAGCCTTATGGCGTTCAATGGTACCATCTGCATGCCGCTTCAGTTTGAACACCCAACGACAGTCCACAAGATTAATACCAGGGGTACGAGGGACAAGATGCCAAGTCTGATTTTGCTGAAGCGCATCATACTCTTCACGCATTGCCTGACACCATTGAGGCTGAGCAAGAGCTTCAGCAAGTGTAGCTGGTTCATCAGAAGAGGCCACGGCAGCCGAAAAACCACGCTTACGAGGATCATATGTGACCGTCCCATCTGTGAGCTGCCGAGGGACAACAATGTTATTTTGTAGCCGAGTAACTCGACGAGGACCAACCTGACGCATCGTGGGACTTGGAACCTGCACATCCTCAATATTCTCAACAGGAGAGTTAGTCGCATTAGATGACAGATATGACGAATCACCAAACTGGTTGTTCTCAATAGAAGGTGTACGGGGAGTGCTAGGAGAGGAATTAGATGCCTGAGACGGTGTGGGTGGAGCGTTGTGATCAACGTGAGGCTGTGCATGCATGTCGTTTGGAGGGTTAGCTGGTACATGAACAATAGGCTGAACACCACGATCGACTGGAACAGGAAGTACATGTCGAAAAGCTTGTGTGGACTCGGGAAGAAGAACTGCTTCGGAGAGACAACGAGGGGAACGTGATGCAAGTTCATCAGCAAAAGGAAACTGCAGCTCATCAAACACAACATCACGTGACAAGTACACCCGACCAGTTTGAACATGCAAACATTTATAACCTTTATGCATGGGACTATAACCAATAAACACACATTGTTGAGACCGGAAGGCAAGCTTATGCTGGTTATAAGGGCGCAAATTGGGCCAACATGCACTACCAAAAACACGGAGAAAATCATAATCAGGCTTTAGACAGAACAAAAGTTCAAGAGGTGTGACATTTTTTAGTGTAGGAGATGGCAAGCGATTGATCAAATAACACGCCGTAAGAAAAGCTTCGTCCCATAATTTTAAAGGTATAGAAGAATGAGCAAGGAGACTGAGACCCATGTCGACTATATGACGATGTTTCCTTTCGGCTGTACCATTTTGTTGATGTGTGTGGGGACATGAAACACGGTGTTGAATACCATTATCACTAAGATAGGAATTAAGCCCTTGATACTCACCACCCCAATCACTTTGGAGACAAATAATTTTGCGATCAAGCGTGCGTTCAACTTGTGTACGAAAACGGATAAACACACTAGTCACCTCAGATTTGCGTTTCAATAGATAAACCCAAGTAAATTTGCTATAGGAATCAATAAAGGAAACATAATACTTATAGCCACCGGCAGAAACAATTGCCGGCCCCCACACATCAGAATGAATAAGTTCAAGAGGTGCTGAAGCAACATTATTAGCCGAAGGAAACGGAGTTGATGAGCCTTGCCCATCTGACACGCATCACACACTAAATTGTTTTGATCGGAAACAAATGAAAGACCATAATCATGGATGACTCGATTTACGACGGTGGATGATGGATGACCCAAACGACGATGCCATTGTGAAGAGGATAGCTTGGCCACTTGCATCGCTGCGGAAGACAATGCACACCGGGACGGATCAATGGGATAGAGACCTTTCTCACATGTGCCGTGAAGCAGAACCCTCTTCGTTGCACGGTCCTTGATAAGAAAATAGAAATGATGAAACTCAAAGAAAACATTGTTATCACGAGTAAATTTATGGACAGATAGGAGATGTTTGGAGGCGTGTGGTGCATGAAGAATATTAGTAAGGCGAAGATTTTTGTGAGGAGTTTCAATTGAGAACTACCAATGTGATGAATCGGCATACCTGTACCATTTGCGGTTTGAATCTGCTCCTTTCCATTGTAGCGCTCACGGACGGATAGACGCTCAAGTTCATTGGTGATGTGATCAGTGGCACCGGTATCACTATACCACTGATTGTCGACGTTGTAGCCTGAATTGTTGTTGGTGTAGTTGGCAACTCGTGGATCTTCAGGCTGGAACGAATGATCAAAACGATCATAACACTTTAGGGCAGTATGCCCCATGCGTTTGCAGATTTGACACTGCGGTCTTCCTCCACCACCGCCACCATGGTTACTGGAGTTGTTACTGGTGTAGTTGTTGCCACGTCCACCATTGTTGTAGTGGCTGCGACCACCACCACCTTGGCCGCCACCGCGGTTGCCGCCATTGCCGCGTCACCTCCTCCTTGGTTGTTTGGACGGCCTCCATTGGCTCCTTGATGGCCACCGCCACCACGGCCCACCACGTCCCCCGCCACGACCTCCGCGTGATGAGAAATTTGCGGACGAGTCTAGGTTGAGCTGTGCCACGCTGCTGCGCATCTGGACGCGCGTGTCACGGTTGACGAAGAGTCCATACACCTCGCTGAGTGACGGGGAAGTGGATCTCGCCGCGATAGAGTCGACGAGTGAATCATACTCCTCACCAAGACCGGAGAGAAGATAGGCGATGATCTCTTCATCGCCGAGGGGCTTCCCAATGGCCGACATAGCATCGGTGAGCCCCTTGACTTTCTGGAAGTAGGCAGGCGCGGACATCTCGCCTTTGGACAGCTGAGAAAGTTGCATGCGGAGTTGCAGCACCTTCGAGGTCGTCGCCGCGGAGAACATGTTCACCAGCGTGTTCCACACCTCGCTCGACGTCGTGAGCATGGTCACTGAACCTTGAACCTCAACCGTGAGGGTCGATATGAGACCAGCCATGAGCAGCTGATCAGTTTGCACCCATCGGAGATACTCCGGATTGGGCACTTGCACATCGGAGCCTGACCTCGACTCCGTGATCGTCTTCGCCGGACACGGCGTTGATCCATCGAGGAAGCCCATCAGATTGGAACCTCGAAGAATGGGAACGATCTGCGCCTTCCACAGGATATAGTTTTCCCGTGTGAGCTTGGTGGTGACGGACTGAGCCAAGTTCGGCACAACAGGAACTGCCGGAGCGGACAAGGTATGCCCGGCCATGATCGAGCCAAGAACTTGCAGGACGTGGTTGATTGCATCGGAGGTTTGAGCAGCAGAGGACATGATGGATACGAGATTGGATCTAGCCGAGAGGCTCTGGTACCATGAAAAGAGATTAGAGGCGGCTATAGATTAGGGTATGGCTCACACAAATTGCGTGGCCTGTCATCTCCTTATATATATATGGCTTACAATAACCAGATCTCATCTATACAGATCAACGGTTGTGGTTAGCTACGTTTACATTAACACCCACATCCTTACCATGTGCAATGGTTGAGTGATACCGGAGCCGTCAAAATTCAACACATGGTGCAAGTGTCCTTCAAGATTGGAGCCTATGAAGATACGTTGATTGTGATGTTGTGCCTATGAACGTTTGTCACTTACTCCTTGGGCGTCCATGGCAATTTGACAAGAGTGCTATGCATGATGACGAACAAACTACTATAGCTTCAAGAACAACGACAAGACCTACGTCCTTCGTCCCATGACACCAAGTCAAGTCATCGCCGACAACGCCAAGACTATTGCAAGGGCACAACAAGATCGTTCGTCTAGTGAGATGAGTGGTGAGCGAGAGACTCACAATAAAGTGAGTGAGAGCCACAAGCCAAATGAGTGTGACACTTCAAAGAGAGTTCCCACAAAACTTACACTATTTGCCACCAAAAGAGAGATAAGGGAGTTGAGAGAGAACCCATCCACCCTCCACTATGTGCTCATATGCAAGGGTGAAGTTTCTATGACTAACACTCTCACAAACCTTCCTCCTTCTTTGTTGTCTCTTTTGAAGGACTTTGAAGATGTCTTCCCTCAAGACGTGCCACCGGGAATACCTCCTCTACGCGGAATCGAGCACCGCATCGACCTTGTTCCCGACGCACCGCGCTCCTTACCGCACCAACCCCGAAGAAACAAAGGAGATCGAGCGGCAAATACAAGAACTTCTTGCCATGGGACACATCCGCGAGAGCTTGAGTCCGTGTGCCGTACCCGTCATCTTGGTACCCAAGCACGACAACACTCTTCGCCTTTGCATGGATTGTCGCCCATCAACGCCATCACCGTTCGGTATCGCCATCCTATCCCTCGTCTTGATGATATGCTCGATGAGCTTTGTGGTTCCGCTATATTCTCCAAAATTGATCTTAAAGTGGATATCACCAAATACGCATGTGTGAAGGTGATGAATGGAAGACCGCATTTAAACTAAGCTTGGTCTTTATGAGTGGCTCGTCATGCCATTTGGTCTTTCCAATGCACCTTCTACCTTTATGCGTCTCATGAATCATGTTTGCGTCCTTTTATTGGCAAATTTGTTGGGGTATACTTTGACGACATCCTTATCTATAGCAAGTCTTTGGAAGAGCACACTTCTCATGTTGCTCAAGTTTTGTTGGTTCTTCGCAATGAAAAGCTTTATGCAAATCTTTCTAAGTGCACTGACATGGGTATGCCTATCGGGTACCCCACCATGAGGGTACCTGGTGCACGTATCGACTAGGCCCAACTATCAGAGCCTACATAAAGCCCATGAAGGGAGGCCCACGAAGATGGAGTATCCTCCAAGTTTGGCGAAACAATAGTCGGTTTAGAGTTTCCTTATTTGTAAATTGAGTCGGTTACGAACACCCGAGACCCATCCTATTATTTAAGGACTGGGAGGGCCATCGAACCAGACCACGTACTTTCAGAGCCACCAAAACCCTAGTGAGATCGACATCTCGTCGGGACCCTTGTAACCATCATATTCACAAAGCAATAACAGACAGGCAGGACGTAGGGGTGTTACCTCCACACGAGGGCCCTGAACCTGGGTAAAATCTTTGCCCTGCTTGTCAGCCGACGATACTTCCAGCTCTACCACGTTCTCTCCCCCATATTCATAACCTAGGGACCTCGACTATGGGTCTTGATGAGTCTACCCCTCGTCAAGTGGCGCCGTCTGTGGGAAAGAATAGCGCTGGACTCGAAGTTTCGCCGGTCCCAACAGCAAACGGCAAATCGCCGATCACACCAGCAAACGGCAACTCGCCGATCTCATCTGCAAACGGCAACTCGCCGGCCATGTCAGCAAACAGCAACTCGCCGATCCAGGCGACACACGGCGACTCGCCGATCCACTCGAAAAGCGGCAGCCTGCCCGCTTCACCTGCAAAAAGCGCATCTGCTCTTCCAATGAATTTCAATCCGCACTCGCCGGAGCTTCAGGAGGCGTTTTCCAGCCTTGAATCAGGTTTGAGTTTGACTGTTGGAGCATTCAATTTTTTCGTAAACAATCTTGGCACGGAGGAATCAACAGATCCGCAACAACTGGCGCTGGGCGCACTCGAGGCTCCGTCGACTGCGCTCGCCCCGTCGTCGATTCCTGAAGCCTGCTCGCCCGCAACAACCATGTCGACCGGCGAGATCGACAGGTTCATGATGACGGAACTCCAA
Source organism: Poa pratensis (assembly GCA_947311845.1). NCBI lineage: Eukaryota > Viridiplantae > Streptophyta > Magnoliopsida > Poales > Poaceae > Poa > Poa pratensis. The sequence continues at coordinate 15,239,659 of CAMZMU010000066.1, forward strand.
GGCGAGGAGGCAGAATCAGCATACCGCACAAGCAACGTCGACTTCAACCTACCACTCGACGAGAGTTTCGACTGCTGGATCTCCCTCGATGACTTCTACGAGCCCGCGATTCATAACGACAACAACGTCGACTCGGAGATCTTCACCAACACCAACCTCGACTCAGAAATCCATAATGGCTTCGCCAACACCGAGATGAGCATAGGCGATGAGCACATCGACAACGAGATTCGCCTCGAAGATCTACTCGATGAACACACTGGCTCTGACATGAGCCTCGACGGCGACGTCGAGTCCATGACTGGAATCGACAGCACATACACCTGTCCACGGGTCACGCCCCATCAGGTCTACGTGGCCTTCTCCGCAGAATCATCCGCAGACGCAGCCGCTCGCAGGCCTGCACAATTCCCATGCACGGTAACCATGCCGGATGGGGTCACAACCTTGACAATCACGGAGGAGATGGCAGCAAAAGCAGATAAAGTCATAAAGGAGTGCACAATGATGCCACCAAATTCCACCCCAGAGGAGATGTTGACCTTCCAGTACTTCAACTGGCAGGAGTCAATTCGACTGCAAAACTACCGAGCAAACGCTCGAAGAGCGCAAAAGGCAGGCCAGCCTCTCGAGTGCCCGAAGAAGGGAGCAATCCCTCGGGTCAACAAGGCAACCAACCCCACGACCTAGGTCGCGGTTGGCAAGCCTTCCAGAACATGAAAGGGTAGCAATCACCCGTAACCTGTCGTTCATGACAGAGGACGCTAACGGAATCCCAGTGCCCAAAACTGCTGCGGGTGCATTATTCTCCGTAGGTGCTTACCTCAAGGCAATGCAACCTCCGGCGAATGACCCTAACGCAGCCCTGCATCGCCAACAACTCAAATCGCTAGCTCTAGCGGCACAGGCTATACAGACAGAAGACAAAACTCCAGCAAGGAATCGCGATCGCGACATAGTCGACTCACGACACGCAGCACATCATCGCAGTGGTCGCAGCCACCACTCGGATGAAGGAAGGAGAAGCACGCGCCGGCACAGGTCCAGCAGGAGCAGATCATGAAGATCCTATAGCAGCGATTCATACTCTGATCGCGAACCAGAGCCATGCGGAGCATTGTGCTTCACCCGACGCATCCGTGAGACGCGGATGCCCAAAGGATTCAAGTTGACAGGTGAACAACCCAAGTACAACGGCCGCCAAGAACCTTCCGGGTGGCTAGAAGATTACAGACTCGCCGTAGCATGCCAGCGTGGCACGAACACCACGGCGATGCAGTACATACGAGTCATGCTTGAAGGAACTGCCCGCGACTGGCTCAAGGCGCTCCCTCCATCATCATACGACTCATGGGACGATTTCCGCAGAGACTTCATCAAAAACTTTGAGCCTCTATGTGAGCGCCCGAAGACATTCGAAGAATTAAGGGCATGCACTTAACGATCAGACGAGTCGTTGAGATCATGCATACGGCGGTGGACCGAAATACGCAATTCGGTTGGCAAAGTGTCAGAAGACAGGGCCATGGATGCCTTCACACAAGGACTCGCCAGGAAAGACTTCAAAGAGGCACTGGGTCGTGAAAAGCCAACCTCCCTGGCTGACCTCATCAAAGTTGCGACTGAGTGCGCAGATGGAGAGGATTCTGTACGCAGATCCCGTGCTTCCCCACCACGCGACAACTACGAAAGCGGCAGTCGAGGCCGCAGAGATTCATACAGAGAAGATCGCAGGCGCAAACGTTCCAAACGTCCTTACGACGATAATAGACCCGAGTTCATGGCGGCTGGATACACACAACCTCGGGAAGACCAAGATAGAAGCAATCGACGCTCAGATGATCGACGGGACAGTCGAGATCGCGAGCAGCGGAGCGACAGCTACAAAAGGCAAGAATGGCGCAAACGCAGCAACGCAAAACCCGAGCGGTCATTCGAGGAAAAGATGGACGACTGGTGCAGATTCCACCTCTTCAAAGGGGACGACGGAAAACTACGCTCCAATCACACCCTAAGGAACTGCAGGAATTCGACCAAATGGCGACTGACTACATGATACGACTCAAAAGGTACGGCCCAGCACCTGCTCAGCCTACGCCTGCACCCGCACCACAGCCGAACGTTGTGCCCGCTCTCATGGCGCCACAGCCGCCACCGCAACCACCACCACAGCCTGCTCCAGGCGCAAACCTCGCAGGTGCCATACAACCTGTACTACGGGCGGAAGATGATCAATATCCACAGCCCCACGGGCAGATGTACATGATACAAAAGGGTCGCCCCTCTAACAGGCAGCAAAAGCTAATCACTCGACAGCGTGAACATGACTGTCATGGCACCTCCTGCCATGCCCGAATTTCTGAAGGGATCGGAAACCATCATAAGCTTCAGTCGAGAGGATCATCCCCCAGCTGTAGTTCGACCAGGACACGCGGCTCTGGTACTCGACGCGCAAATAGGAGGCTACGCCATGACCAAGGTCTTCATGGATGGAGGCAGCGGCATAAACATCATCTTCGCGGACACGCTCCGCAAAATGAACAGGTCAGTCGAAAACCTCCCAAAATCTTCAAATACCTTCCACGGTATTTGACGAGGGGTAGACTCATCAAGACCCATGGTTAAGGTCCCTAGGTTATGAATATGGGGGAGAGAACGTGGTAGAGCTGGAAGTATCGTCGGCTGACAAGCAGGGCAAAGATTTTACCCAGGTTCAGGGCCCTCGTGTGGAGGTAACACCCCTACGTCCTGCCTGTCTGTTATTGATTTGTGAATATGATGGTTACAAGGATCCCGGCGAGATGTCGATCTCGCTAGGGTTTGTGGCTCTGGTGGTTCGTTGTCTGGTTCGATGGCCCTCCCAGTCCTTAAATAATAGGCTGGGTCCCGGGTGTTCGTAACCGACTCAATTTACAAGTAAGGAAACTCTAAACCGACTATTGCTTCGCCAAACTTGAAGGATACTTCATCTTCGTGGGCCTCCCTTCATGGGCTTTATGTAGGCTCTGATAGTTGGGCCTAGTCGATATGTGCACCAGGTACCCTCATGGTAGGGTACCCGATAGGCATACCCATGTCAGTAGCCCCCGAGTACTTGTCTGATTCGAAGAGTCGGGCATGGACTCATACATCATGCACGTTATATATATATATTTTACATCTGTATTTAGAATTCTTATGAAATAGCACATGTTAGCAATGCCGAGTGTTTTCATCGACTATGAGTTTTTGCTTATGATAATCAAGGGATATTAGCTTAGCAGGCCCGGCACACACGACGGATCGGGGCCGATTAACTACCATTTGTGGCAAAACCATACTAGCTTTCAATCAAACTCGAGTCCCCGGACTCGAATCTAGAACAAACTGGACAGACTCGAAACGGCCGTTGAGGTCTTACTGAATCGAACTGCAGTATAATTTTGAATCTACCCAACGCGTCCGTCGGGGATTTTCATCATGTCTGCTGACACGGAACATTTAAGGATAACGCTGCTGGAGCGGTCCTTAGCCCAGCTCGACTGATCGGGGTCTTACCTTTGCACTATGCATGCAGCATCCAAGGATCGTCGGATCAACTCGGAATATTTTGAGTGTGATTTTGCTTATGAACTTAGTCGAATGTTCCGTCGACTGCACTTTTGCCATCATTCTATCGGGTGCGCGACAGCGCTCCCGATGGGAGTAGCCCCCGAGATTGTGCTTTATTGCTTGCAATGGAGGATAATCTCAAATTCTTTTACCCTGCACATTTTAGTCAAAGAAATTTTTTGATACGCTCCCGATGGGAGTATGATGCTGCAGTCGAAAGAATTTCGACTGGCCTCTATGACTTTTGCTAAAAAACCAACCGAAACTTATGCGAGAGACCACCCGAAGATATCATCGAGTGACGTTTATGCCAGTTGTGAAAGAGAGAACAACGTCAGCAATGACGCATTTTGCGACTGCTATCTCTGACAAGCGATGGCGTGCCTGGAGAGGCTTTGATAAGACGTGACCCTGTTCTGTGGGCCCGTTTTTGCAGAGCTGACCAGGGATGACGCCGCGTGGACTTGATTTGACCGTTCGGGCACGATTTTTCACGGGGCGTGATGATGGCCTCCTTGATTCTCGTGCGTAGTGGGCGGAGTGGCCGGCAACGGTTGCTCTCCGTGGCCGCCACGTGTATGGCCAGATTTCGCGCGGAGCGTATGGATTTGTTTTAACGGCTACGATCGTTTTTGCGCTCTGTGGTAAATAGGGAGGGACGGTGCTGGCAGAGTTTTTTACTTGCCATTTTCTCCCTGCGCCGCCCCTCGTCTCATCTTCTTCCTCGCGCCCACCTCCATTGCTCTGCGCCCATGCTCCTTGCTCCACACTCCCTCCACCGTAGCGATGGCGAAAGGTGGAGGCGCGAAGCGTGGCGCTGCCGCCGCCGCCGCTACCGATGCGAACAAGGGCAAGAAGGCCGTGGCGGGTACATCTGCATCCGCCGCGCTGAAGAAGGGCAGCGGGGACTGGGCGAAGTCCACCATCAAGGACGCCCATTTGGTCAAGTTCCGCGAGCAGGGGTATCTGCCACCGCGGAGCAGCTCGCCGTCCGCGCGCCGTCGCCCAAGGAGGTACTCCCCGAACCACGCGCCAACGAGCGTGTTTGTTTTGCGGAGTTTTTGCCTAGGGGCTTTTCGCTTCCCCCACGATTTCGTTCGTGGTCTTCTGTTTGCCTACGGGGTGCAGATCCATGATCTCACCCCAAACGGCATTATGCATATCGCGTGCTTCATCACGCTGTGCGAGTGCTTCCTCGGCGTCGCTCCCAGCTGGGCGCTGTGGAAGGCCATCTTCATGGTGCGGCCGAACAGAGGAGGTGGCCGCACCTACCCCGTTGGCGGCTGTGGAATACAGGTGCGCAGCGACACCCGATACTTCCGCCTGAAGACCGTCGACTCCGCTCAAGGCTGGAGGAAGGGGTGGTTTTTATGCGACTGTGGAGCAGGATGCAGCCGCCCCTTTCTCGACTGCTGCTTTCACCAGGACCAAGGCGTGGGATCACCAACTCTCAGCCGAAGAAATGGAGGAGGCAAGCCCTTTGCTGGCTCGGATCGGAGGCATGCTGGACAAGGTCACAGGCATCCATTTGATCGCCACCTTTGTGAAGAGGCGGGTGTGGCCCATTCGTGCCCGAGCGCACCCCATGTGGGAGTATGAAGGCGCAGGTGACATCACCTGAATGAATCCAGAGGAGCGTTCAAGGAGTGAGCTGCTGACGCATGTGCGACACATCACCAATTTGACGACAGGCGACACTCGCGAACAGCTTTGCGGCCCCGAGCTGCCCGTAAAAGACGAGCCTGAGGATTAGAATGGTTTGCGAGTGCAATTTTTGTATAGGGGGCAGCCCCCGAGTGTAATTTTTGACTCTTTGTATATTGTATAGTTTGTATACTTTGATTTTTTGCCGAGCCCCCGAGTCAATCGAGCGGGGTTTGTGAAATATGTGTTGGTTATGAACCGATGACTGTGCAGCCCCCGAGTATTCGAGTGCGGCTGCAAAGTTTTTATGTTCTTTGTTCGGATCCTTGTTACGCAGCCCCCGAGGGTCTCGGGTGCGGTTAAGGTATGAATTATGCAGGTGGTAGCCACAAAGGAGTCGAAGGAACATTGATTTTATTCCTCTTTTGAATGTTAGGCTGCAGGCCGCCTCATTAAAAACCTTCCAGTCCCCTTAGGTACCCTGGTAAGGAAAAGAGCGCGTCTGAAACCTGCAGCCATCCGACATATAGCCTATTACATTGTATGACTGTGAGCACTTTATGCGTAGAAACGGCGCAGATGCGCAACGTTCCAAGGATTGTGAGAGGGTTCGCCTGTCTTCGCGTGCTTCAGTCGATATGCGCCTCCACCAAGGACCTCCGTGATGATGAAGGGACCCTCCCATGGGGAAGCGAGCTTGTGCACCTTCTTTTGCTTCAGTCGAAGAACCAGGTCGCCAACGACGAAGGACCTGGTGCGCAGTCGACGGCTGTGGTAGTTGCGAAGGTCCTGCTGGTAAACAGCTGTGCGGGCTAAGGCCGTGTCGCGCGCCTCATCAAGCAAGTCGACTGCGTCTTCGAGTGCCTCTTCTGCGTCTTCTTCATTGTATGCTTCAACTCGTGGTGCGTTGAACCTTACGTCTGATGGCAGAATTGCCTCTGCACCGTAGACCATGAAGAATGGGGTGAACTGCGTAGAAGTGTTGGGAGTTGTGCGTAGGCTCCATAGCACAGACGGTAGTTCTTCGACCCAAGCACCTGCAGCTCTTTTGAGTGGCACCAGGAGGCGCTTCTTGATCCCACTCGTCACAAGCCCATTGGCCTTTTCGACTTGGCCATTGGATTGCGGATGCGCCACGGATGCGTAGTTGAGCGTAATGTCCTGCTCTTTGCAAAAGGTTTTGAACTCCTCAGCCGTGAAGTTTGTGCCGTTATCAGTGATGATACTGTTTGGGACACCGAAGCGATAGATGATGCTCTTTATGAAGTTGACTGCCGTAGTAGCAGTCGAATTTGTGATGGGGACCGCCTCGATCCACTTTGTGAACTTGTCGACTGCCACCAGTAGGTGAGTATGCCCGCCATGCGATGATTTTTTGAGTGGCCCAACCATATCGAGCCCCCATTGGGCGAAAGGCCAGGCCAGCGGTATAGTCTTCAACGCCGATGCGGGTGCGTGCGGCCTTGTTGCGAATTTCTGGCAGCCGACGCACCTTTTGACTATGTCCTCCGCGTCTTTGAGTGCTGTAGGCCAGTAAAACCCTGCGCGAAAGGCTTTGGCTACGAGTGATCGACTGCTGGCGTGATGCCCACAGGTACCTGCATGAATGTCTCGAAGTATGGCTTGGCCATCTTCGAATGCGATGCATCTTTGGAACATACCTGATATGCTGCGCTTGTATAACTCGCCGTTGATAACGGTGTATGCTTTTGATCTTCGAGTCACGCGTCGGGACTCGGTTATGTCATCTGGTAGCTCGCTACGGAGTATGTAAGCCAGAAAAGGTTGAGTCCAGGTTGGCTCAATGAGAAATACCTCGACAGGGGGGTCCTCTGTGCTAGGTTTTGCTTTTGGGTGGCGTAGTCGACGGAGGAGGCTCTCGTTTCTCCTTGATAGATCTGTGTTCAATACGCTCGAGGAAGACACCAGGTGGAATTTGTGCGCCAGTTGAGCCAAGATTGGCTAGCATGTCTGCTTCTTCGTTACTTTCCCTTCCTATGTGCCTCAACTCGCAGCCCTCGAAGCTGCCCTCTAGTGTGTTGTACAGATCGCGATAAGCGATCATGTTGTCCGCGATTGCGTCGCAGGCCTTCATTGTTTGCTGCACCACGAGGTTGGAGTCGCCGTAGATCATCAGTCGAGTGCACCCGAGTGCTTTGCCATCCGCATGCCATGGATCAGAGCCTCGTATTCAGCCTCGTTATTGGAGGGTAGCTTGAATCCCATCTGCAAAACATAACGTAGCTTGTCCCCTTTTGGTGATATGAGGACGACGCCTGCGCCTGCGCCTTCGTGTTTCTTGGACCCATCGAAGTACATGGTCCAGGAATTGGCCACGTCTGGTGCTCCAGGTAATTGGGCTTCTATCCACTCGGTTGTGAAGTCGGGTAGGACTTGTGCTTTGATAGCCTTCGGGTGCTCGTACTTGATATCTCTTGGAGCCAGCTCGATGAGCCATTTTGCCACTCGACCCGTTGCATTGGGGTTTGTGAGTATATCACCGATTGCTGAGTTGCTTACCACGGTAATCGGATGCTCGGTGAAGTAGTGTGTCAACTTCCTTGAGGACATGAATACAGCGTATGCCAGCTTTTGATAGTGCGGGTACCGCTGTTTTGATATGGAGAGAACCTCGCTCAGGTAGTAGACTGGACGTTGTATGCTTTGGATGTGCCCCTCCTCCACGCGTTCGACTACCAGTACGGTGCTCACCACCCTGTTTGTAGCCGAGACATACAGGTAGAGTGGTTCCCGTTCCTTAGGTGCGACGAGGATTGGAGGGCTTGTGAGGATCCGCTTGAGATCTGTGAAGGCTGCTTCAGCTTCTGGCGTCCACTCGAACTTGTCCGCCTTCTTCATCAGTCGATAGAATGGTAGAGCCTTTTCACCCAGTTTGCTGATGAATCGACTGAGCGCTACTCGTCCTGCTAGTTTCTGCACATCATGAAGCTTTGAAGGCCTTTGCATGTGAGGATGGCCTGTATTTTCTCCGGGTCTGCTTCGATTCCACGAGCAGAGACTAGGTACCCTAAGAGCTGCCCGGCTGGAACGCCGAACGTACACTTCTTAGGATTGAGCTTGATATGGAAGCGTTTGAGGTTTGCGAACGTCTCCCTCAAATCGTCGAGTAGTGTGCGTTCTTCCCTTGTGGTAATGACAATGTCATCAACGTAGACCTGGACGTTGCGTCCAATTTGCTTTTTGAGGCAGTCCTGCATCATGCGCTGGTATGTTGCACCCGCGTTTTTTAGCCCAAAGGGCATAGTTGTGTAGCAGTAGACCCCGAGTGGGGTTATGAACGCCGTTTTTTCTTCGTCTTCTTGCTTCATCCTTATCTGGTGATAACCTGAGTAAGCATCCAGAAAGGAGAGTCGTGCGCATCCGGCGGTGGAGTCGACGATCTGATCGATCGGGGTAGCGGGAAGTGATCCTTTGGACAGCACTTGTTCAGCGCTGTGAAATCCACGCACATCCGAAGGATGTCTGTATGCTTCTTTTCTACGAGTACAGGGTTGGCCACCCATTGTGATTTCTTGATTTCCCTAATGAATCCTGCTGCGAGTAACCGGTCGACTTCAGATTCGACTGCGGTTCGCTTTGGGCCGGAGATTCGACGCATCGTTTGCTTGACTGGCTTTGCATCTGGAAACAATTGGAGAGAGTGCTCGGCGAATTCCCTGGGAATACCTGGCATGTCGGCTGGACACCACGCAAATATTTCCCAGTTCTCACGGAGGAATTCGACGAGCGCGCCTTCCTATGCGATAGGCAGGCTCGAAGATATGTTGACTGTCTTGGACGGATCGGTCGGGTGCACCTGATGCGACCTTGTGTCATTTGTAGCATTGAAGGATCTGTCGACTGCCAACTTCTTATGCTCTGGAAGGAGTGTGCGGTCGTTGGTAATCGCTAAGTCAGCGAGTGATTCCTCCACCCCGAACATCTCGGAGATTTTGCTGAACTCGCGGTCGCAAGCATCGGACCTTTGAAAGTTTCCACGGACAGTGATGACTCCCTTTGGTCCTGGCATCTTCAGCGTGAGGTACGCATAGTGTGGCACCGCCATGAATCGAGCAAACGTCGGGCGACCAAGAATAGCATGGTATTGTGATTTCCAGTCGACGACCTCGAACTCAATCGACTCTGTCCTGAAGTGGCTTACGTCCCCGAACGTAACGTCGAGTTGTACGGTGCCTTCTGGGCTAATTGCTTTGCCAGGAACGATACCGTGGAAGGTATTTGAAGATTTTGGGAGGTTTTCGACTGACCTGTTCATTTTGCGGAGCGTGTCCGCGAAGATGATGTTTATGCCGCTGCCTCCATCCATGAAGACCTTGGTCATGGCGTAGCCTCCTATTTGCGCGTCGAGTACCAGAGCCGCATGCCCTGGTCGAACTACAGCTGGGGGATGATCCTCTCGACTGAAGCTTATGATGGTTTCCGATCCCTTCAGAAATTCGGCACGGCTGGAGGTGCCATGACAGCCAAGTTCACCTGTCGAGTGATTAGTTTTTGCTGCCTGTTAGAGGGGCGACCCTTTTGTATCATGTACATCTGCCCGTGGGGCTGTGGATATTGATCATCTTCCGCCCGTAGCACAGGTTGTATGGCACCTGCGAGATTTGCGCCTGGAGCAGGCTGTGGTGCGGGTTGCGGTGGCGGCTGTGGCGCCATGAGAGCGGGCACAGCGTTCGGCTGTGGTACGGGTGCAGGCATGGGCTGAGCAGGTGCTGGGCCATTCCTCTTGAGTCGTATCACATAGTCAGTCGCCATTTGGTCGAATTCCCTGCAGTTCCTTAGGGTGTGATTGGAGCGTAGTTTTCCGTCGTCCCCCTTGAAGAGGTGGAATCTGCACCAGTCGTCCATCTTTTCCTCGAACGACCGCTCGGGTTTTGCGTCGCTACGTTTGCGCCATTCTTGCCTTTTGTAGCTATCGCTCCGCTGCTCGCGATCTCGACTGTCCGTCGATCATCCGAGCGTCGATTGCTTCTATCATGGTCCTCCTTTGGCTGTGTGTATCCAGCCGCCATGAACTCGGGTCTGTTATCGTCGTAAGGACGTCTGGACGTTTACGCCTGCGATCTTCTCTGTATGAATCTCTGCGGCTTCGACTGCCGCTTTCGTAGTTGTCGCGTGTTGGGGAAGCACGGGATCTGCGTACAGAATCCTCTCCATCTGCCCACTCAGTCGCAACTTTGATGAGGTCAGCCAGGGAGGTTGGCTTTTCACGACCAAGTGCCTCTTTGAAGTCCTTCCTGGCGAGACCTTGTATGAAGGCATCCATGGCCCTGTCTTCTGACACTTTGCCAACCGAATTGCGTATTTCGGTCCACCGCCGTATGTATGATCTCAGCGACTCGTCTGATCGTTGAGTACATGTCCTTAATTCCTCGAATGTCTTCGGGCGCTCACACAGAGGCTCGAAGTTTTTGATGAAGTCTCTGCGGAAATCATCCCACGAGTCATATGATGATGGAGGGAGTGATTTGAGCCAGTCGCGGGCAGTTCCTTCGAGCATAAGTCGTATGTACTGCATCGCCGTGGTGTTCGTGCCCGCTGGCATGCCACGGCGAGTCTGTAATCTTCTAGCCACCCAGAAGGTTCTTGGCGACCGTTGTACTTGGGTTGCTCGCCTGTCAACTTGAACCGTTTGGGCATCCGCGTCTCACGGATGCGTCGAGTGAAGCACAATGCTCCGCATGGCTCTGGTTCGCGATCAGAGTATGAATCGCTGCTATAGGATCTTCGAGACTGCTCTGCTGGACCTGTGCCGGCGCGTGCTTCTCCTTCCTTCATCCGAGTGGTGGCTGCGACCACTGCGATGATGTGCTGCGTGTCGTGAGTCGACTATGTCGCGATCGCGATCCCTTGCTGGAGTTTTGTCTTCTGGCTGCATAGCCTGTGCCGCTAGAGCTAGCGATTTGAGTTGTTGGCGATGCAGGGCTGCGTTAGGGTCATTCGCCGGAGGTTGTATTGCCTTGAGGTAAGCACCTACGGAGAATAATGCACCCGCAGCAGTTTTGGGTACTGGGATTCCGTTAGCGTCCTCTGTCATGAACGACAGGTTACGGGTGATTGCTACCCTTTCATGTTCTGGAAGGCTTGCCAACCGCGACCTAGGTCGAGGGGTTGGTTGCTGTGTGGACCCGAGGGATTGCTCCCTTCGTCGGGCACTCGAGAGGCTGGCTTGCCTTTTGCGCTCCTCGAGCGTCGCTCGGTAGTTTTGCAGTCGAATTGACTCCTGCCAGTTGAAGTACTGGAAGGTCAACATCTCCTCTGGGGTGGAGTTTGGCGGCATCATAGTGCACTCCTTTATGACTTTATCTGCTTTTGCTGCCATCTCCTCCGTGATTGTCAAGGTTGTGACCCCATCTGGCATGGTTACCGTGCATGGGAATTGTGCAGGCCTGCGAGCGGCAGCGTCTGCGGATGATTCTGCGGTGAAGGCCACGTAGACCTGATGGGGCGTGACCCGAGGACAGGTGTATGTGCTGTCGATTCCAGTCATGGACTCGACATCGCCATCGAGGCTCATGTCAGAGCCAGTGTGTTCATCGAGTAGATCTTCGAGGCGAATCTCGTTGTCGATGTGCTCATCACCTATGCTCATCTCGGTGTTGGTGTTGGTGAAGATCTCCGAGTCGACGTTGTTGTCGTTATGAATCGCGGGCTCGTAGAAGTCATCGAGGGAGATCCCGCAGTCGAAACTCTCGTCGAGTGGTAGGTTGAAGTCGATGTTGCTTGTGTTGTATGCTGATTCTGCTTCCTCGCCTTGGAGTTCCGTCATCATGAACCTATCGAGCTCGCCGGTCGACATGGTTGTTGCGGGCGAGCAGGCTTCAGGATTCGACGATGGGGCGAGCGCAGTCGACGGAGCCTCGAGTGCACCCAGCGCCAGTTGTTGCGGATCTGCTGAGTCCTGCGTGCCAAGATTGTTTACGAAAAAATTGAATGCTCCAACAGTTAAACTCAAACCTGATTCAAGGCCGGAAAACGCCTCCTGAAGCTTGGCGAGTGCGGATTGAAATTCATTGGAAGAGCAGATGCGCTTTTTGCAGGTGAAGCGGGCAGGCTGCCGCTTTTCGAGTGGATCGGCGAGTCGCCGTGTGTCGCCTGGATCGGCGAGTTGCTGTTTGCTGACATGGCCGGCGAGTTGCCGTTTGCAGATGAGATCGGCGAGTTGCCGTTTGCTGGTGTGATCGGCGATTTGCCGTTTGCTGTTGGGACCGGCGAAACTTCGAGTCCAGCGCTATTCTTTCCCACAGACGGCGCCACTTGACGAGGGGTAGACTCATCAAGACCCATGGTTAAGGTCCCTAGGTTATGAATATGGGGAGAGAACGTGGTAGAGCTGGAAGTATCGTCGGCTGACAAGCAGGGCAAAGATTTTACCCAGGTTCAGGGCCCTCGTGTGGAGGTAACACCCCTACGTCCTGCCTGTCTGTTATTGATTTGTGAATATGATGGTTACAAGGATCCCGGCGAGATGTCGATCTCGCTAGGGTTTGTGGCTCTGGTGGTTCGTTGTCTGGTTCGATGGCCCTCCCAGTCCTTAAATAATAGGCTGGGTCCCGGGTGTTCGTAACCGACTCGATTTACAAGTAAGGAAACTCTAAACCGACTATTGCTTCGCCAAACTTGAAGGATACTTCATCTTCGTGGGCCTCCCTTCATGGGATTTATGTAGGCTCTGATAGTTGGGCCTAGTCGATACGTGCACCAGGTACCCTCATGGTAGGGTACCCGATAGGCATACCCATGTCAGTATTGTTCCTGGCAAAGCAATTAGCCCAGAAGGCACCATACAACTCGACGTTACGTTCGGGGACAAAAGCCACTTCAGGACAGAGTCGATTGAGTTCGAGGTCGTCGACTGGAAATCACAATACCATGCTATTCTTGGTCGCCCGACGTTTGCTCGATTCATGGCGGTGCCACACTATGCGTACCTCACGCTGAAGATGCCAGGACCAAAGGGAGTCATTACTGTCCGTGGAAACTTTCAAAGGTCCGATGCTTGCGACCGCGAGTTCAGCAAAATCTCCGAGATGTTCGGGGTGGAAGAATCACTCGCCGACCTGGCGATTTCCAACGACCGCACACTCCTTCCGGAGCATAAGAAGTTGGCAGTCGACAGATCCTTCAATGCTACAAATGACACAAGGTCGCATCAGGTGCACCCGACCGATCCGTCCAAGACAGTCAACGTATCTTCGAGCCTGCCTATCGCATAGGAAGGCGCGCTCGTCGAATTCCTCCGTGAGAACTGGGAAATATTTGCGTGGTGTCCAGCCGACATGCCAGGTATTCCCAGGGAATTCGCCGAGCACTCTCTCCAATTGTTTCCAGATGCAAAGCCAGTCAAGCAAACGATGCGTCGAATCTCCGGCCCAAAGCGAACCGCAGTCGAATCTGAAGTCGACCGGTTACTCGCAGCAGGATTCATTAGGGAAATCAAGAAATCACAATGGGTGGCCAACCCCGTACTCGTAGAGAAGAAGCATACAGACATCCTTCGGATGTGCGTGGACTTCACAGCGCTGAACAAGTGCTGTCCAAAGGATCACTTCCCGCTACCCCGAATCGACCAGATCGTCGACTCCACCGCCGGATGCGCACGACTCTCCTTTCTGGATGCTTACTCAGGTTATCACCAGATAAGGATGAAGCAAGAAGACGAAGAAAAAACGGCGTTCATAACCCCACTCGGGGTCTACTGCTACACAACTATGCCCTTTGGGCTCAAAAACGCGGGTGCAACATACCAGCGCATGATGCAGGACTGCCTCAAAAAGCAAATCGGACGCAACGTCCAGGTCTACGTGGATGACATTGTCATTACCACAAGGGAAGAACACACACTACTCGACGATTTGAGGGAGACGTTCGCAAACCTCAAACGCTTCCATATCAAGCTCAATCCTAAGAAGTGCACGTTCGGCGTTCCAGCCGGGCAGCTCTAGGGTACCTAGTCTCTGCCCGTGGAATCGAAGCAGACCCGGAGAAAATACAGGCCATCCTCACAATGCAAAGGCCTTCAAAGCTTCACGATGTGCAGAAACTAGCAGGACGAGTAGCAGCGCTCAGTCGATTCATCAGCAAACTGGGTGAAAAGGCTCTACCATTCTATCGACTGATGAAGAAGGCGGACAAGTTCGAGTGGACGCCAGAAGCTGAAGCAGCCTTCACAGATCTCAAGCGGATCCTCACAAGCCCTCCGATCCTCGTCGCACCTAAGGAACGGGAACCACTCTACCTGTATGTCTCGGCTACAAACAGGGTGGTGAGCACCGTACTGGTAGTCGAACGCATGGAGGAGGGGCACATCCAAAGCATACAACGTCCAGTCTACTACCTGAGCGAGGTTCTCTCCATATCAAAACAGCGGTACCCGCACTATCAAAAGCTGGCATACGCTGTATTCATGTCCTCAAGGAAGTTGACACACTACTTCACCGAGCACCCGATCACCGTGGTAAGTAACTCAGCAATCGGTGATATCCTCACAAACCCCAATGCAACGGGTCGAGTCGCAAAATGGCTCATCGAGCTGGCTCCAAGAGACATCAAGTACGAGCACCCGAAGGCTATCAAAGCACAAGTCCTACCCGACTTCACAACCGAGTGGATAGAGGCCCAATTACCTGGAGCACCAGACGTGTCCAATTCCTGGACCATGTACTTCGATGGGTCCAAGAAACACGAAGGCGCAGGCGCAGGCGTCATCCTCATATCACCAAAAGGGGACAAGCTACGTTATGTTTTGCAGATGGGATTCAAACTACCCTCCAATAACGAGGCTGAATACGAGGCTCTGATCCATGGCATGCGGATGGCAAAAGCACTTGGGTGCACTCGATTGATGATCTACGGCGACTCCAATCTCGTGGTGCAGCAAACAATGAAGGCCTGCGACGCAATCGCGGACAACATGATCGCTTATCGCGACCTGTACAACACACTGGAGGGCAGCTTCGAGGCTGCGAGTTGAGGCACATAGGAAGGGAAAGTAACGAAGAAGCAGACATGCTAGCCAATCTTGGCTCAACTGGCGCACAAATTCCACCTGGTGTCTTCCTCGAGCGCATCGAACACAGATCTATCAAGGAGAAACGAGAGCCTCCTCCGTCGACTACGCCAGCCAAAAGCAAAGCGCCAGCACAGAGGACCCCCCAGTCGAGGTACTCCTCATTGAGCCAACTTGGACTCAACCTTTTCTGGCTTACATACTCCGCGGCGAGCTACCAGATGACATAACCGAGTCCCGACGCGTGACTCGAAGATCAAAAGCATACACCGTTATCAACGGCGAGTTATACAAGCGCAGCATATCAGGTATGTTCCAAAGATGCATCGCATTCGAAGATGGCCAAGCCATACTTCGAGATATTCATGCAGGTACCTGTGGGCATCACGCCAGCAGTCGATCACTCGTAGCCAAAGCCTTTCGCGCAGGGTTTTACTGGCCTACAGCACTCAAAGACGCGGAGGACATAGTCAAAAGGTGCGTCGGCTGCCAGAAATTCGCAACAAGCCGCACGCACCCGCATCGGCGTTGAAGACATACCGCTGGCCTGGCCTTTCGCCCAATGGGGGCTCGATATGGTTGGGCCACTCAAAAAATCATCGCATGGCGGGCATACTCACCTACTGGTGGCAGTCGACAAGTTCACAAAGTGGATCGAGGCGGTCCCCATCACAAATTCGACTGCTACTACGGCAGTCAACTTCATAAAGAGCATCATCTACCGCTTCGGTGTCCCAAACAGTATCATCACTGATAACGGCACAAACTTCACGGCTGAGGAGTTCAAAACCTTCTGCAAAGAGCAGGACATTACGCTCAACTACGCATCCGTGGCGCATCCACAATCCAATGGCCAAGTCGAAAAGGCCAATGGACTTGTGACGAGTGGGATCAAGAAGCGCCTCCTGGTGCCACTCAAAAGAGCTGCGGGTGCTTGGGTCGAAGAACTACCATCTGTGCTATGGAGCCTACGCACAACTCCCAACACTTCTACGCAGTTCACCCCATTCTTCATGGTCTATGGTGCAGAGGCAATTCTGCCATCAGATGTAAGGTTCAATGCGCCACGAGTTGAAGCATACAATGAAGAAGACGCGGAAGAAGCACTCGAAGACGCAGTCGACTTGCTCGATGAGGCGCGCGACACGGCCTTGGCCCGCACAGCTGTTTACCAGCAGGACTCGCAACTAC
Organism: Poa pratensis; assembly: GCA_947311845.1. Classification (NCBI taxonomy): domain Eukaryota; kingdom Viridiplantae; phylum Streptophyta; class Magnoliopsida; order Poales; family Poaceae; genus Poa; species Poa pratensis. The sequence continues at coordinate 15,256,112 of CAMZMU010000066.1, forward strand.
CACAGCCGTCGACTGCGAACCAGGTCCTTCGTCGTTGGCGACCTGGTTCTTCGATTGAAGCAAAAGAAGGTGCACAAGCTCGCTTCCCCATGGGAAGGTCCCTTCATCATCACGGAGGTCCTTGGTGGAGGCGCATATCGACTGAAGCACGCGAAGACAGGCGAACTCTCTCATAATCCTTGGAACGTTGCGCATCTGCGCCGTTTCTACGCATAAAGTGCTCACAGTCATACAATGTAATAGGCTATATGTCGGATGGCTGCAGGTTTCAGACGCGCTCTTTTCCTTACCAGGGTACCTAAGGGGACTGGAAGGTTTTTAATGAGGCGGCCTGCAGCCTAACATTCAAAAGAGGAATAAAATCAATGTTCCTTCGACTTCTTTGTGGCTACTACCCGCATAATTCATACCTTAACCGCACCCGAAACCCTCGGGGGCTGTGTTATCGATCAAATGAGCTCTCGCTCTTGCAGAAACACAATGCCTTAGCCGCACCCGAATGCTCGGGGGCTGCGTAACAAGGATCCAAACAAAGAACACAAAAACTCTGCAGCCGCACTCGAATACTCGGGGGCTGCACAGTCATTGGTTCACAACCAACACATATTTCACAAACCCCGCTCGACTGACTCGGGGGCTCGACAAAAAATCAAAGTATACAAACTATACAATATACAAAGAGTCAAAAATTACACTCGGGGGCTGCCCCCTATACAAAAATTGCACTCGCAAACTATTCTAATCCTCAGGCTCGTCCTTTACGGGCAGCTCGGGACCGCAAAGCTGTTCGCGAGTGCACTCGATTAGTGTCTCCGCAGCTTGGATCGTGTCATCCAGGTCTTTTGTTCGAGAACCTCTCCGGCTGCAGGTGTCCGCAACACCAACCTTGGTTTTCGACTACGCATATACGCCATTGCAGCGTTGGCTCCAATCACAAGTCTCTGAGACAGCAACTCTCGAATGGGATTTGTTTGACGGAAGATGTTCAACAAAGCACGAATCCCTTGTGGTTGTGGCCCCGCAGGAAAAAGAGTCTCGTTCAGGCGAATAAACGCTGCCCGGCATAACTCCAGCAGTTCAGCACTTCGCCAGACGCGATCCTTCAGGGTGGCGAGTATGCGGGCATGGTACCTATCAAGCCAAAAGTGTTGACGCCCAGTCGTAGGGTCGTCAACCACGCTATCCAGACGCCCTTCCACGCGAATCTTTTCAGCCTGGAAGTTGTCGACAAAGCCTACAAACACGGGCGCACCAGTCAGATCAAAAGGCAAAGCTACGCAAAAAGCTTGTAAACAGAGCAAGACTCGAACTTACACTCGAGTTGCCTGTTCACAAGATCCATCTCCCCGAGCACATATTCCTCGCGTTGGGTGGCCAACGCGGGTCTCGCCCTCAATCGATTCAGCTCAGCCTGGGCGTCCTTCAGATCTTGCTCCATTCTCACAAATTTGGCCTTCATATACTCCATCACCTTGGCATCATTTACCACCTGACCCTGGGATCGGGTGGTGATTGGAGCCTGCGAGGAACTAGTCGCAGTAGCAGGTTCTCGTGACTGTTCAAAGAGCATAATCACAAACACAAAGTTTGTGTCAGAAGCTAAAACTCATGTCATAAGCATACAACTCTTCGAGTGAAAGACATTAGCAAAAGACTATTTGCATAAACAAGGTAGCACAAACAAAGCGCAGACTCGCGCAGTTCAGAAGGTATCATTACAAGGCATAAAAAACAAAAGGGTACAGCTACCCTAAACCTAAGATTCGATTTCCTAAGCAGACGATTGGCAGTCTCGAGTGCCCGGCGCTCCATGGTGGTCATAAAAACCTCGGCCAGTCGCGCGGCGGCTCCGCTCACCCCCTTCAGAGAAATGGGCTTCCCATCTGGCTTCCGAGGGAACGCAGACAGTGCTGCCTCGTAGTCGCAATCTATCCCATGTCCCATAAGAAGCTTGATGGTGGACTCGGATCCGCGTACCGTGTTGGCGCGAGCGAAACCCGCCATGGTGGACGTCCCGGGGCCAAACACGTCGGCGAAGTCGTCCGCCGTCGACGGCACTACGCCAGTCGGGAACACCACCTTGTATACAGCGCCAAGTGTGCTCGTCGATTTGGCGAGTGCGTCTTTCGCCTGGTTGCATAGGCGCCTAAGCCGCCCACAGCCTGTTCCAGCGAAAGATCGTCACTCGCCACGTCCGCAGAGGCCGGTGCGCCAACAGCTTCTGCACAATTCAAAAAGGCAAAAGTCATTTCATGACACTCGACATTATATCATCATATCAAAAGGAGAAAAGATTACTCACCTCCCATGGCCTGCGCGAGTGCCGCGAGCTGGTCAGCATATCCTCGCTCGCGTGCAGCGGCTGAGTTGGTGGCGGCAGCCAGCTCTTTCTTCGACTCTTCGCGCTGCGCGGCGAGTGCATCTTCCAGCTCCTTCTTCTCGCCTGGCCCAGCAAAATCACGTGCATTCAATACTCGACAAAATCAAGCATTGCAAAAAGAAATTAGCAAAACAAAAGCAAAAGGAGAACTCACGACTGAGCCGCTCTAGCTCGGCGCGCATGGTATCCCTCTCCTGCTCCACCTGGACATAAGCCTTGGCAGAATCTGCCAAGGTGTGGTAGAAGGGCTGCAAGCACACGAATTCAGCAAAAATTCAAACTCTCACAGACCTACAACTAAACGGGTCAAGCAAAAAGCTACTTACGTGGTTCATCCACGGCTCAGGAGCCGCGACTGATGTCCCGACATCTGGAGTTGCCGCCTTGGCTGTCTCAAAGCCTCGTTTCCAGTCGGTGCATAATTCGAGTGCTCCAGGGTTGGAACATTCTCGACTGGAGGAGTCCCAGGCTGATTGTTTTCAGCGCTGTGGGCAACACAACAAAACAAAAGGGTGGTCAGCACAAATATGTGACAGCACAAAATTGTCATATTATACTCAAAAACACATACCTGTGTTCCTCATCCTCCTCATCTTCGGAGTCGCCAAAAATTGGGCCTCCAAAGCTGGGGTACCACTCGACTGAAGAGGAAGAGTTGAGCTCGTTGAGCACGCACGCAAAGGAGCGGCTTGGAAAACAGGTGGTGAGCCTGATTCCTCGTCATCCTCCAAGCCCTGCCCCTCGCGGGTGAACTCACAGCAGAAGGCGCCTTCTTGGCCAGTCGACGCCGCTTCGGTGGCGCGGTATCGACTTCTTGGTCAGCGGTGGCCTTGTCTTCAGATTGGACCTCTTCTGCTGCTTCCTCCTCGACCTCCTCCACATGTGAAGTGGTGGCAGAAGGGATGGGCGACTGATCCCCTTTCGGGTCCACCACCTGTACCTGGTTTCTTCAGTCTCGCCATTTTCAGGCAGAGGAGGAAGGGAGGCAGCAGTCGAGTGACCCTGCATAGCATACATCACAAATTGCAAAGTCAGAATCAAAAATCGCATATCGCAGAACATACGAGTGGCAAACTCTTCATTGCAAGCAGGCTATAACACATACATACCTCAAGCAAAGGGTTTTCCAACCCATATGGTTCAACAGGGCAGTCGACGTTGCAAGTGTCGCTGCCGTCAGATTGGTGATGTGCCGCACATGCGTCAGCAGCTCATTCCTTGACAGCTCCTCTGGGCTCATTCGAGTGAGTCACCCGCGCCCTCATACTCCCACATGGGGTGCGCTCGGGCACGGAGGGGCCACACCCGCCTCTTCACAAAGGTGGCGATCAAATGGATGCCTGTGACCTTGTCCAGCATGCCTCCGATCCGAGCCAGCAAAGGGCTTGCCTCCTCCATTTCTTCGGCTGAGAGTTGGTGATCCCACGCCTTGGTCCTGGTGAAAGCAGCAGTCGAGAAAGGGGCGGCTGCATCCTGCTCGACAGTCGCATAAAACCACCCCTTCCTCCAGCCTTGGGCGGAGTCGACGGTCTTCAGGCGGAAGTAGCGGGTGTCGCTGCGCACCTGGATTCCACAGCCGCCAACGGGTAGGTGCGACCACCTCCTCTGTTCGGCCGTACCATGAAGATGGCTTTCCACAGCGCCCAGCTGGGCGCGACGCCGAGGAAGCACTCGCACAGCGTGATGAAACACGCGATATGCATAATGCCATTTGGGGTGAGATCATGGATCTGCACCCCGTAGGCAAAAAGAAGACCACGAACGAAGTCGTGGAGGGGAAGCGAAAAGCCCCTAGGCAAAAACTCCGCAAAACAAACACGCTCGTTGGCGCGTGGTTCGGGGAGTACCTCCTTGGGCGACGGCGCGCGACGGCGAGCTGCTCCGCGGGTGGCAGATACCCCTGCTCGCGGAACTTGACCAAATGGGCGTCCTTGATGGTGGACTTCGCCCAGTCCCCGCTGCCCTTCTTCAGCGCGGCGGACGCAGATGTACCCGCCACGGTCTTCTTGCCCTTGGCCGCATCGGTCGCGGCAGCGGCGGCGGCACCACGCTTGGAGCCTCCACCTTTCGCCATTCAACGATGGATGAGGGTGGAGAAGAGAGCTTGGGCGCAGAGCAATGGAGGTGGGCGCAAGGAGGAAGATGAGACGAGGGGCGGCGCAAAGAGGCAAATGGCAAATCAAATCAAGTCCCGTGAAACTAGGAAATCATCATCACGCCCCGTGAAAACCGCGCCAGATCGGTCAAATCAAGTCCAAACGGCGCTATACTTGGTCAACTCTGCAAAAATGGGCCCACACAGAAGTGTCACGTCCCATCAGTCTTACCAGGCACGCCACCGCTTGTCAGAGATGGCAGTCACAAAATGCGTCATTGCTGACGTTATTCATATTGCACAACGGCACAAAAGTCACTCGATGATTCATTCGAATGATGTCACACCATAAACTCGATGGGTTTTCCAGCAAAAGGTCAAGATGCCAGTCGAAGGACTTTCGACTGCAACATCATACTCCCATCGGGAGCATATCAAAAATTTCTTTGACTAATATGTGCAGGGTAAAAAGATTTTGAGATTATCCTCCATTGCAAGCAATAAGGCACAATCTCGGGGGCTACTCCCATCGGGAGCGCTGTCGCGCACCCGATAGAATTATGGCAAAGTATCAGTCGACAAATCATTCGACTCAGTTCATAAGCAAAATCATACTCGAAATATTCCCGAGTTGATCCGACGATCCTTGGATGTTGCATGCATAGTGCAAAGGTAAGACCCGCCGATCAGTCGAGCTGGGCTAAGGACCGCTCCAGCAGCGTTATCCTTAAGTGTCCCGTGTCAGCAGACATGATGAATAATCCCCGACGGACGCGTTGGGTAGATTCAAAATTATGCTGCAGTTCGATTCCGTAAGACCTCAACGGCCGTTTCGAGTCTGTCCAGTTTGTTCCAGATTCGAGTCCGGGGACTCGAGTTTGATTGAAAGCTAGTATGGTTTTGCCACAAATGGTAGTTAACTGGCCCCGATCCGTCGTGTGTGCCGGGCCTGCTAAGCTAATATCCCTTGACTATCATAAGCAAAAATTCATAGTCGATGAAACACTCGACATAGCCAACATGTGCTATTTCATAAGAATTCTAAATACAGATGCAAAAAAATGTAACGTGCATGATGTATGAGTCCATGCCCGACTCTTCGAATCAGACAAGTACTCGGGGGCTACTGACATGGGTATGCCTATCGGGTACCCCACCATGAGGGTGCCTGGTGCACGTATCGACTAGGCCCAACTATCAGAGCCTACATAAAGCCCATGAAGGGAGGCCCACGAAGATGGAGTTATCCTCCAAGTTTGGTGAAACAATAGTCGGTTTAGAGTTTCCTTATTTGTAAATTGAGTCGGTTACGACACACCGAGACCCATCCTATATTTAAGGACTGGGAGGGCCATCGAACCAGACCACGTACTTTCAGAGCCACCAAACCCTAGTGAGATCGACATCTCGCCGGGACCCTTGTAACCATCATATTCACAAAGCAATAACAGACAGGCAGGACGTAGGGGTGTTATCTCCACACGAGGGCCCTGAACCTGGGTAAAATCTTTGCCCTGCTTGTCAGCCGACGATACTTCCAGCTCTACCACGTTCTCTCCCCCATATTCATAACCTAGGGACCTCGACTATGGTCTTGATGAGTCTACCCCTCGTCATGCACTTTTGCCACCAACAAACTTGTTTTCTTGGTTTTGTTGTTTCTTCGGATGGAGTTGAAGTTGATGATGCCAAGATACAAGCAATTCGGACTTGGCCTTTTCCGACATCACTTGAGGAGTTGAGACGTTTTCTTGGTTTGCCGGATTTTATCGCCGTTTCATCAAGGATTTTTCCACAATTGCTTGCCCCCTCCATGAACTTACAAAGAAGAATGTACCTTTCATTTGGGGCAATGCACATGATTTTGCTTTCAATGAGCTCAAACGGTTATTAACCGAAGCACCACTCCTTGCCCTTCCGGATTTCTCTAAGACATTTGAGATTGAATGCGATGCAAGTGGATTGGGCATTGGTGGAGTGCTTATGCAAAATGGTAGACCCATCGCATACCATAGTGAGAAACTAGATGGAGCTCGCTTGAATTACCCCATTTATGACAAGAGTTATTTGCTTTGGTTCGTGTTTTGGATGTGTGGCAACATTACCTTCGTCCTAAGGAATTTGTCATTCATTCCGACCATGAATCCTTGAAATATTTGAAAAGTCAAACAAATTTGAACAAAAGACATGCTAAGTGGGTTGAGTTTATTGAGTCTTTCACTTTTGTAATCAAATACAAGAAAGGTAAAGACAATGTGGTCGCGGATGCTCTATCCCGCAAGGCCAACCTACTTACACGTCTTGACATTAGTGTCTTGGTTTGGATGAGATTAAAGAGTTGTATGCCACCGATGCTTTCTTTGGAGACATCTTCGCTCAATGTTCGGAGCATAAAGGAATTGGTGATTTCTATTTGCACAAAGGTTTCTTGTTTAAGGCTAACAACTATGTGTACCCGAGTCTTCGCTTCGTTTGGTCCTTTTGAAGGAATCACATGGAGGCGTCTTAATGGGACACTTTGGACGTGACAAGACCTTTGCCATGCTCTCCACAAACTACTATTGGCCAAGGATGTACCGGGATGTGAACCGCTTAGTGCGACGACGTTCAACATGTCTCAAAGCTAAGTCTACTCTAAACTCTCTGGTTATACACACCTTTGCCTATTTCCACATCACCCATGGTCCGACATAGCTATGGATTTTGTCTTAGGACTCCCACGCACTAAAACAAACAAGGATTCCATCTTTGTCGTCATTGATCGCTTCTCTAAAATGGCACACTTTATACCTTGCAACAAGAGCGACGATGCTTCACACATTGCTACTTTGTTTTCAGGGAAATCGTCCGTCTTCATGGAGTGCCCAAGACCATTGTGTCGGATCGTGACGTCAAGTTCGTGAGCTATTTTGGAAGACTTTGATGGCCAAGATGGGGATCAAGCACCTATTCTCCACCGCATACCACCCTCAAACCGATGGCCAAACCGAAGTGGTGAACCGGAGCCTATCCACACTCCTTCGTGTGTTGATCAAGCCAAACTTGAAGAATTGGGAAGAGTGCATCCCACACGCCGAGTTCGCCTACAATCGAGCACTACACCGCGCAACAAAGAGAACACCCTTCGAGGTTGTCTATGGCTCCAACCCCTACACTGTGCTAGACATGCTACCACTTCCACTCCGAGAACAAGTAAACATGGACTTCGACAAGCGCGCCGCCTACATGAAGAAACTACATGAAGACACAAGGGCCACGCTAGAGAAGCATAAGGAAGACCATGCTACGAAGATGAACAAGAACAAGCGCCCCATGATCTTTGAAGAAGGAGACCTTGTTTGGCTACATCTACGCAAGGACCGCTTCCCCGATGAAAGAAAGTCTAAGCTCGCGCCAAGAGGAGATGGTCCTTTCAAGGTTCTCAAGCGCATCAACGACAACGCATACAAGATCGACATACCAAAGTCCAAGTACGGCGTTCACAACACCTTCAACGTCGCCGACATCTCGCCTTACCTTGGTGACCCAAGTGATGATGAGGACGAAGAGTCGAGGACGACTCTTTTCCAAGGGGGGGAGATGATGTAGTGCAACCTAGGCACACAACACCAAGTGGCCCAATGACAAGAGCAAGAGTCAAAGCTCTCCATGATAAGGTGAATTCACTCCTATCTATGTGTAATCTTGACACTCCTTTGAATGGTTTGCTACTTCATTCGGATACGTTGTGCATACTCAGAAACAACTACCAAGAAGATCACCAAGCAAGTGCAGAAGTTGGACAAGGAACGAGTCAAGAGGAAGATGAAGAAGACGAAGCATCAGCTCGGCGGTACTACCGCCAGGAGGGCCGGTACTACCGCCAGGACCCAGGCAGCTGCACCAGACGTACTACCGCTGAAGATGAAGACCTGCGTGGAGTTCCAGGCAGCGGTACTACCGCCGCCCCAGCGGTACTACTGCCAGGCCCAGATCACGGTACTACCGCCAGAGGTACCGCTGGAGGTACCGGCACGTCCGAAAACGCCACTGGATCCCCCTACGGTACCTCCCGGTACCCGCTTTGTACTACCGCCAGCGAGCGCATTTAATCCCAGCGGTACTACCGCTGGCGCAGCGGTACTACCGCTGGACCTGGGAAGATTCGGGCTGCAGCCCATGTAACGGCCCACCACTTACCCCTTCGCCTCGTGGACTATAAATACTCCTCCTCTGCCTAGGGTTAGGGTCAGACTATGATTTGGGAACTAAAGTAGAGCCTTGCTCCTTCTTCTCAAAGTGTCTCATTCCTCCTATGGAGATGAATCAAGACCTCCACATGTGGAGATGAACCAAGGCCTCCTCTTGAGGAGAAGATCCCTGCGTGGATACCAAGGCTCCGCTTGTAGTTGCGATTACTTGCTAATCTTCCATCTTTAGGTGGCTAGGTTGGATTGGTTGGATTGACCAATTGGACAAACAATCCTAAGAGTAAGGTGTGCTTGGGAGAGGAGGATTGGGGGCTGCCCTCGGGGATTTGTTACCAGTCGATTCTTGCCGGGTTTCTACTTGCTATTTACCCTTGTGTGTTTGATTTCCCCTCTTTGTGTTCATCGTTCTTCGCGTGTTATTCGTGTTCATCCTTCCCTCCGCACAAATCCGTGAAAATCGGGACCTACCCGCATCATGCGGGTATTGCATCCTTTCGATGGGAGACGAATGGTTCCGTTGCGGGTATTGCATCCTCCGTTCAGTGCGCGTACGCGGATGGAAGGATGGAAGCATGTCGAGCGTGCCGGGAGGTGCGGTTGCACGTAGAGGGCAGAGGAAGTGGTTTGGTGTGTTGGCTGATCGGATCTGCGTTCAGCTATGCTGGTGAGACTGTCGGCGAAAGCCGTACTCCGGCTGTGGCTGCGCCTACGGGCATCGCTCCCTTGTTGGAGTCATCGATTTAGGTGCTCCCACCTGCCTTCCCCGACGTGCTTGGGGAGAAACCCTTGATCTAATCTTCTAGATCGGTCGATGGCGGCACTATCCGGCGTCGCGTTGTCTCTTGGAGCATCGTCTTGAAGGTGGATCCGGAAAGAGAGACCCGTGGTTCGCGAGGATGTGTGTGTAAGCCGAAATGTGTCGTCTGTATGGTTTTTGGGTCCGGTCTCCCTCATAAACTGGATCAACATTCTATCTATTCAATGAATTTAGCAGCGAGTGATCGTGCTAACATTAAAAAAAAAGAACTATTTACAGTTGTGATGTGTTTCACTTGTTTGTTTTTGTTTGGCTGCTGCAAGCTTGCAAGCGATTGATTGCAGGGGTACATTCCAGACTTCACCGTGCACATAAATACCCTCCCCCACCCCAAGTAAATGAGCTTACTGGGCCAAAAATCTCAAATCATTTGAATTTGGGCAGAATGCTATTTCCAAAATTGGTTTTGATTTTTTTACATTTCAAGTTTTAATTTCAAATTTTGCCAGTCCCACAATTGTGTCAGTTCACAAAAGGTGTGAAACGTCAGAACCCTTAACATGAATACAAGTTTGCAACAGACCAATAAGGTAGCACCTCATAAAAAGGGTGCAGGTCAGAACCTTAACATGAACAACGATTTTATTTTGTTAACATTATTTTAAACTAAGATACCAATAGTAAAGAGTGCATACATTTGTAATCTCGACACTACAAATTGAAGTATCATTGTAAGTGGAAGAAAATATAACTAAATAGAGCACCAATAATATTTTTGATGAATAATGTTTTAAACAATATTAATTTCAGCATTTCGCCAAACTGTTTGCTGGTGCAACTACTACAACAAATGTAAGATCACCGGATGAGCATCACATAAAATTTCGTCGCTAACATGATCATAGAAATTCGACAACCAGCAACACATGAGTAACGTAACCAATTAGCACCATAGAGATAGGAAAACTTCACGTGGCAGACCATGAGACCAATAGCTTATACAGTAGTAACAAGAGTCGTAATAACACAATGGCGCGTATATGGATAACCCAATACCCGATGGGAGGGACACAAATGAGTCTTTCATGGGGACTTGGTGAACCAAGGCCACAACGCAAAACAAGATGGGCCGCGCAAACCAAGGATGCCCGCTTTGACCAAAGGATAAAGTATAGCTTTCATCCTGAAATGTAGCACATTGGACAGAATTCACCCTGAACAATAAATTGGTATACTTTTAACCCCCAAATGTACAATACCGTCTAAATCACACCCTGTGCTGGTTTTGGTCGATTTGAGCGGTTTTTCGTGATGACATGGTCATGACATGGCGCTGACGTGGCATACCTTTCCCCCACTTCACCCACCTCAACGCTCTGCCCCAAATTCTTTATCGGCACGGCCGGCGTCGCGTTTCGCCGGCCTCTCTGGCTGCTTTCGCCGGAGCCACCGTACGTAATCGCAGATGGGCAGGCAGCCACCCGCGTGGGACGGCGCCGCGGAAAGCGACCCGACCGCGACGACTTTCGATTGTCGCTGCGCCTTCTGTAGATGGCATGAATGCCGGGCGGCCGTCGCGCCGCCCCAGCAATCTTCGATCTGCCACAAGATGGAGAAGATCAGAGGAACCTCTGACAGAGCCGGCATGCTGAACACGCTTCCACAGCACGCCGCCGTCCCATCTCTTTGCGCGCAGTCGCCCCGGCACGCCACCGAAGCCCTCTACTACAGAAAAAAGAAGTAGTCGCACATAGGTTGCGAAAAAAAGAAACAAGAATTTAAGATGAACAACACTGATAGTACGCTACATATCGCCATCAATCAAGCAGCTAAAATGCCTCAACGCCCCCAACGACTCCATCCGTGCGGTCTCCTCTTCAACCGCCCTAACGTCCGCGTCCTGCCGGCCTGGATTAGCAGGGAGGAAGCAGGTGGCCGTCGTCCGCTTCACCGTGCTGGTCTACATGGAAACAAGGGAGTTCGTGCACATCTCCGACTGTGGTGCCAGCATCCCCACCCTGGTGGCCACGAACACCGACTACTGCAGCTCCGCCGTCGACGCACGCGCCAGGATTATCGTGTACCGTACGGCGGTTCAGGACCCGTCGACGGGCGCGCAGAGGGAGGTGATGTACAAGGGCATGGCGTCCGTGGCGGTGCGGCATCCCATCAAATATTCTTCTCCGGTGACCGCGCGTGAGCCGAAAAGGCCGAATCGGGCTGGGAATCGGAAGACGGTGTATTGCACTCTCCGGGCAGAAAATCGAGGCTGGGTTGCGGCATCTCGCCTAATCGAGACGCTGGCCGGAGCGGCGGCGGGAGGACCATGGCGGTCGATGAGGAGGAGGGGCTCAGAGGTCTAGCGTCAATGGGGAGAAGTTGTCAGGTCAGTGCCACGTCAGCGACGACATTCAACGTCCAAACTAGTCAAAACCGCCCAAATTGATTCGAAGCCGCCCAAATAGACAAAAACCAGCGACAGGGTGTGATTTAGACGGTATTGTACATTTGAGAGTTGAAAGTATACCAATTTATTGTTTAGGGTGAATTCTGTCCAATGTGCTACATTTCAAGGTGAAATCTATACTTTATCCTTGACCAAGACGGAGTCAAGAAGGGGCGCTATGAATTACAACCTTTGTTCCGTATTATAAGCCGTTTTAGCCAAAACGGCTTATAATACGGAACAAAGGGAGTACTTCACAAGTCAGAACAACCATGTCGAGGCGTCCGTCATGGGGAAGCCACTAAATCATTGTGCTGCTAGAGTATTCTCTACGTGGTAAATGAAATATTCTTATAAAATATTTTTTCTATACCACATTCATTATATCAAATAATTAATTTGTATACTTTCAATGATTTTTCTATACTTACTATTAAAATAGCAAACATGTTCGGCATACATTAAATTTGTGCCGTTCAATATCTGATCAACGCTTCAGATCGATCCAATGTCTGACAACTCAACACAAATTTTCGTTTTCGTGTAATTACACAAGTTGCCACCGCTTAAATGAAAAAAACGTTTCGCACTTGCCTCTTTTCCGATCCCCTGTGGACCTTCGTCTGTTGCGTTCCCCCGTCAGGATAGATTGTCGTGCGCTGCCGTTCCTCCCGTCCGGCCGGTTGCCGGACACCTGGCCATCCTCTGGGCGGGGGACCGCACGCGAGGTGTTCGCTAATCCTCTACATCGACAGAAAAAACAAAGCGCCGCATCTGCCATGCCTGCACCACTGCCGCCGCACCTCCGCCACCATCAAGCTGCCGTCCTAAAAAACCGCCCTCGCCTCTCACGCAGTCTCAACTTCTTGCCAACGCGGCCGCCGTACATGACGACGACCACACAACGCAGTGCGGATGCGCGATCCAGCACCACGTCGGTCACGCCGCCATCCTCGCCCCATCGTCCGTGACGCCGCCCGTAATTCCCATCAAGGACGACGACGAGGTCCCTGGCTAGCCTGCCTTCGTTGCACCGCCGTCACGCGCCCCCACCCATCATCCATCCGTAGCTTAATCAGCCCCAGCCACCAGGCCACCAGAGAGCCTCTCCGTTGTGCTTCTCGGCTGGTTGGAGTCGCAAAGACATCTTGCAGGTACGCGGTGTTCAATTCAATTGCTATCTTTCTTTGCAGTTGATTTCAGTTGATTTCTGCTTTTAAAGAAGACCATCTCATGTTTTTTATCCCCTCCGTTAGACAAGGATTTGCAGTGTCCAATGGAGGTTCTTCTGTTTACCAATTCGTCCCAGCCTTTTCTTTCCTGATTAAATAGAAATATATATTCTCATTGCCTGTTTTGATAGTATCTTTGATTTAGTTTGCATACGACTGTTAACTGCTCTAAGATTAGGGATCCAAAGCTGATGGCCAGTTGTGTATCTTCTAGAGCTGCAGAAGGCCAGGTACTGCTACCTCCACATTAGGTGCACACAAACCGTAAAATATTTAAATACAGTTCCTAACATATGGTGATATGTCAATTGAATTTTTCTAGCAAACCTGCAGAAGTCCCCCGGTGGTCATGACTTTAATTTGTGTGAATTTATTCCAGCATAGTGATTAAAATGGCTTATTCTGCAGGTTTCGTGTAGAATCCAACGTGTGTTTAGTGGTGATCATCAGGTAATTAATCCTAACACATTCTGAAGTACTATTGACTTGACTGGTAATGTAGTCTCACTGAACTCACATTTGCATCTAAAAATTGATGTCGCCATATACAGGGATGGCAAAGGCACACTTTCCCGTATTCTATTTTTCTTCTTTCTCGATCAGATTATGGCCGCTTTGGTAGCTTGATTTACTTTCATCAGATGACGATGTATTAGGGCTCCTTTAGTAGCATGATTTGCTTTCATCAGTGGATGATTTACTGGGGCTCATTCGGTAGCATGAATTTACTTTCATCAGTTGACGATTTTGAGAGTGCTACGTGGTGTTATTCTTGCTGCCGACAAAGGAAGTTTCAAAACAGTGGTTCTACCAAGACCTGGTGGTTAGAACAGTGGTTTCTTTAGGCCCAAATGTTGGCACTTTTTGGAACTAAAATGAAGATGTAGATGAAGAAAACCTACAGAAATGAGAGTGGACTAATAGAACCCGGGCTATAAGAAGCCTGTTTTTTGAAGAAAAAAAAATCGAAAATCACATTTTATTGTGTTTCAAAAAAATCACGAAAAAAAACCCACAGATGTAGATAGTGTTGAGATCTACAAGCTTGCAAAATTTTACCTTAAAATTAGTTATATTCTGGGCTGCACAAATAAGAAAAATCGGGGAAAATTTCAAAAAAATTAAACGGTGTATTGTCCACCACCCAGATCAACCCATTTGTCTTTTTTGGGTAGCACAAAATATGACAAATTTGGAGTTGAAATTTTGCACGATTATATATCTCGACAATATCTACATTCTGGATTTTTTTTACGATTTTTGGAATCTAAAAAAAATCAATTTTGATATTTTTGTAAAATGGGATCCGTGTAGCCCGGGCTTCATTTTAGGTTGTCAAATGACGTAGCAAATATCAAAAACATTATGATACTCGGACACTCAGTACAACTTTTTCAAAGTTACACGTGTATGGTCGGCCCTGGTACTGCCTTCTCTTCTTGTAAATTGTCCTTTTAATCGTGAAGACGTGCAACGCTTCCCTAATTGTTGCACGTACATGTCAACTAGTACAAAAAAAAAAAAGAAGGTTTCGTATACAGAAAAAAAGTAGGCTGGGCCGGTAGAGGCTGCGAGCGGCGTCAAGTCGTTTTCCTCTTTGCTGTTGGGCCGTGGGCCTCCGGGTCTATCTGCAATTGATTCTCACTTGCCTTCTTCCACACGAGCGCTTGATTCTTAAGTACTCGACTCGAACCCTCCTCTCCTCCCCACACACAAACCCCCAAACCCTACGAACACGCCGCAGCCACCGCCGCCCAGTCCACGGCTTCGATTTCCGGCTAGCCGCGCTCCCACACGCTTCTCCGGCCATGGCTGAACCCGAGGTAGCCGCCGCCGCCGCCATGGAAACCGAGGCCCCGGAGGCGAACCCTAGCCTGAAGAGGGAGCGGGAGGAGCGGGACGACTCCGCCGCCGGCGCCGCGGCCGAGGCGGCCGAGGAGGCGCCGGCCAAGAAGGCGAAGGTGGAGGGAGAGGAGGAGGAGGCGGAGGATCTTGCGGTGAAGGGGGAGGAAGGGAAGCCCGTGAAGCTGGGACCCAAGGAGTTCGCCTCCGCCGTCGACATGTTCGACTACTTCTTCGCGCTGCTCCACTCGTGGTCGCCGCATGTTGATTTCAACAAGGTGAGACTGTCAAGAGTCGGGATTCGGTTGATTTGGCCTCGCTCTGTTGTAGTTACAGATAGACGGTGAAGCTTTCATGGTGATGTGCCATGCGTTGGTAGTCAGTAAGTTTGGTCTCATGCCGTTTTAGGCTATTGGTCTTGCCACGGTAGTGTCAAGCTGGTGGGTTGATTTGATTAGGTCGGGCAGTTCGTGGTGCCTGGACCTGGATTAGGCAAAGCCTTTTTTGGCATAGATTTGGCTCCAAGTAATCTAACTAATAGGATTCGCTAAATGCACTGCCTGTGTGACTGTGTCTGCAGCTAGTCAAGGTTTGAACTAATCTTATGCTATGCTCAGGCCTCTCAGCCTCCTAATTTGATCAATTACCGTTGCGAATGCTATTCTGGTAAAAAAAATGAAGATTTGGGGTTTATTCGCTTACGTTCCAGTGCTATTTGGTATCCTGAAGTGTTAGTCTTACTAGGACAGTAGCAACCTATTGGTTGTTTCAATGTTATAGTGTGCTTGGATTAAGCATGGTTGTTTGTGTGAATGATCATTTTATGAGTTCGCATATACAGAGTGTTCTGCCCATTTTGGTTTGTTTTTGGCGCATTCAATTATTTGTTTACACTGTGTTCTGCCCCTAGTTTATGTAAATAATCTGTCTTCATCATTCATGGTTAGCGTTGATATCACGGTCACAAGTAGCTCCAGTCAAGACTTTAAACCTCATTGGTTTCATATAATTTTGCCTTGATTGACATCCCCGCCCAAATTCTGTGTTCAGTGTTCTACTCCAAAAGATTTTTGTAATTTGAAGTTAACATTGTTACCAGTCAGAATGAGATCTTGTTGAGACTTCGGTTCACTACTTCACTTTTTTTACTGTAAGTGCTTTGTAGGCCACAAGCTGCTAGTTTCAATCTGATCATGCATTGGCCAATGGCCATGCTCTGTTTTGGCAAAGGGTTTGGTCTTAAGATTGAGCTACAAACAAAATATGTAAACCATTGCCTCAACAGTGTTAACTTACCTTTAAGTTGTTAGGCCATATCATCCAATGTGGCTATGCAATACCGTGCCGGTAATTATGTCCTTTTTGTTGGGCATTGCAAAACCTAAAAAAAGTCGGTGGTACTTTGCTATTGCTCTTATAGCTTCAGCATGGCATACATGATATGATAAATGAAACGGATTATACATTTATGTTGTTGTATTTTCATAATCTTGGTTAAATTTTAATTTAGAAACTTTTAATTATCTGGCCTTTTTATCCTGCATGTATTCCTTTACCATTTAGGGTTATGTAGCCGATGTGAGTTGTACTTTGTATACTTTTGAGATGCCTCAGATGTGTCGTATGCTCTCCAACCTGTAGTTCTTATTTCATTATTGTCACCTGCACTGTGAGACATAGAGTGCTAATTTGCATCTTACCTTTTGCAGTACGAGTGTATGGTGTTAGAGGACCTGGTGAAGAAAGGCCACGCTGAGCCCGATAAGAAGATTGGAGCAGGCATCGAAGCCTTTGAGATCCGCAACCACCCAGTGTGGCAAAGCCGTTGTTTCTTCGTTCGCAGGGTTGACAGGTCCGCTGATGATTTCAGCTTCCGCAAGTGTGTGGACAACATACTTCCTCTCCCCGAGGACCTGAAGATGAGCAAGAAGTCAAATGGCAATAAGGGTGGCGGTGGTGGTGGCGGCCGCGGTGGTAGAGGAGGAGGAGGCCGAGGTGGTGGTGGCCGAGGTGGAGGCGGCTACCGTGGCGGCCGTGGCCGGGGCAGGCGAGGCAACTAGGAGGAACCCAACAATAAACCACACAGTTTTGCCTGTCTGAATGCCAATCATTGCAACTGAGGCATTTATCGTAACCTATGCGTGTTTGTTCGCTTGTTCTAGAGACCTATGCTCCACCTGTGTACTGTGTGCAACTGATATATGATCCTTTGATGTTTGTCATGGTGGTGTTCCTTACTTTCTGTTATTCAGTTGTTTCATTGCTCTGTCAGTGCCAGTCTATGGCCGTCATTCAGTTATTCTAGTTTGGCGTGAATCAGGGCATGCTGTTTTTGTGGTTGTGGTCATGCGATGCATTCTAATAGAGTTGGTTTTGTTAGTGCGATGTGGTTGTGGTTTTGCTAAGCATGCAAAAGACATGCTATAGGGCCGTATATTTCTCTGTTGGTCTTTAGGACATAGAGATGATGATGATTTCGCTCCGTGTAATCAAGCTGAATCGACCACTGAGAGGCCATTTTTCTCCGGGAGAAAAAAGACGGGGAGAAAAAAGAAGGATATGCTTTCTTGGTCACTTGTGGCATATTAATATATCCAGTTATGCACTAGCTCCGTCCTAAAACCTAGCCGCGCCGCCGCCACCACCTCTGCCTCCACCATAGATCGGTTCCCCCTTCTCCGGCCGGTTTCGCCGGTGTCGTGAGGTGTGGGAAACCCGATCTATGGTTGGAGTTCTTAATAAAAAGTAGTGTTTTCAATAGATTTGATTAGGGTTTTGGTGTTGTCTTCTTCATCAATGGAGTTTTCATCATCTACAATAAGCAATCTTTGGTTATTTCTTTGACGACGAGATCTTCTTCCCGACGTCAATGGTGGT
Source organism: Poa pratensis (assembly GCA_947311845.1). Lineage (NCBI taxonomy): Eukaryota > Viridiplantae > Streptophyta > Magnoliopsida > Poales > Poaceae > Poa > Poa pratensis. Next base: position 15,273,931 of record CAMZMU010000066.1, read on the forward strand.
GATGTAAGATTAAATTTGTCTAGGTTTGGTCCTTCAGATCTTGCTTCGCCGGATCCATTTTGAATCTTTTCTTATGGTTGCCCCGAGGATTGTCCTCGCAATATTTGTCCCGGCTGCTACGTCCTCGACAATAGTGATTCGTACTCTCGGCTCCCAGCGACGTCGACCAAGCTGTCCGGTTGTTATTCCCTAAAATATTGGTGTTGGTACTCTTGCCCATGTTGGTTGATTAACTTAATGGCTGCGTGCGTGCACGTAACCTTGGCATTGCGGCTCAAAATTATGGGAGACCCCTCGTTGGTATTCGCAGGTCTGTGGATTGGTATCTTTGTCGATCTACGGCTGTCTTCAGAAAAATTCAAGATTGTATCATGGAAGAATACATAGTTTGAAGATTTGCTCTTTTCTTTTTGATTTTATTTTGTAATCGCTGTAGTCAGTTCATGTATCTCTATCATATACTATTCGCTACTATAATATATGTATTAATTGTAAAAAAAAAAAACTCCGTGTAATCAGCGGAATTGACCGTGGAGGGGCCGCTTTCTGCGAGGAGGAAATCAAAAGGAAGGGTATGCTTTCTTGGTCACTTGTGGCATATAATATATCCAGTTATGCACTAGTAGCATCAGTGCTGTCTGCGGTCTGCTTGTCTGTTGATCGCTTGCTTGTCAGCTACCACCAGGTTACGAGCCTGACAAATGGTTAGCACTGTAGACTGTAGTTGCTGGATTCTTGGTGTAGCTTTCTACACGGGATTTCCCTTTACATGGCTATATCAACAGATGTCAAGCAGTCTTTTAGCTAGCACCAGTAGTCGCTTTCAGGGAGCTACGAATACAATTGTGGCTCCAGGCGCGTTTGGTAGCGAGGCCAGATTAGGCCCGCCAGCTGCAACGGCGCGGCGATTGATTGCCTGTATGGCTCCTGGAGCAGTCCAGCGCGGTTCTCAACTGCTTGCCTGGCTCCTTTTCTGGTCCAGCGCACTTGAACGGTGATTCCTCTCACCTTCCTTACTCTTATTTCACTCCCTTTCTTCTAATCACTGCTACAGTGCTTGAAGCAAGATAAGCTCTACATAAAAATGATGCGCGTTGATGATGTAGTTCCGTTCTGACAATCGGTTTTGACTTTCGTTAATTGTTAACTTCTAATTTCGTGTTCATGTTTGAAGCCTTTTTTGACGAATTTGACCAAATTAACCGCACACAATCGGTTTGAAAATTCCTTTTAGGAGTAGCTTCGCATCACCATTTCACACAACTTTCGTGTTGTAAGTTTTTCGTTGACTACCAAACGCGTCCTAAATCCTCTTTCAGATGCTGGTATGAAGAAAAATTATAATATGGCCGTGCATATCCTCTTCGAATCAGACGTAGCAACTGGGTCTCTGCTGGTGACGTGCTAGAGCTAGGCTAGGAGTATGGATGCGCACGAACGGGTGTGTGGATAAGATCCACATCCACCTGCTGCGATTGGTCTTTTCTGCCGGAATCAGCATATTATGACGGCGAGGCTGCTCTCGCCCGCTTACGAAATCGCTCTAGCAACCTAGCTCACCTGCATGCTCTTAGATATGTCTTACGTGGCAGGAGCTAAATATGCTTAACGTTGGCTCATCGGAAAATACATTTCAGGATCGTGAACATAGGGAAGACGCGATGCAAAATTAAGGAGTCTCGACAATCTCATGTCGGAATCCGGTTTACACACCAAGAAACAAAAATTATAAATCAAGCTATAAGCAATACCAAACTCAGTGAATACAACGAATAGCGTGGTGGTGGTACTATTCACGGTCGGATTTGTTTACTCCCTCTCATCCATTTTAAGTGTCGCACGGAATGAACTAGCGATGTACAAATGTGTAGTCTCAGCTGCGACATTTAATTAGGATCGGAGGGAGTATTTTTTTTGTTCCTTTAGCTTTGAGTTAAAGCATGTGAATTCTTGAGACATTATAGATGTATTTTCGGTCAATGTTAGGAAAAAAACCAGATTTTTTAGTATGTTAAACGGTGCTATTCGGTCATCTAGCACATTAGTACACCTAATGCCACTATGTCTACGACTTCCCGTCTGTCTACTACAACAAGCTCTCATACGACAAGCTTTGCCTTACTCCGGGGAGGGAGGGCGAGGACAGCGGCGCCCTTCGATTCGCTCCAGTGTTCGTAGTCGTCGCTAGGTGGTCGAATGATCTATTTGTAATTTTTATTATTTTTTAGGTCTTTTGTACTGCTGTGGATGATTAATAGATCAGTGGTCTTTTTCGCAAAAAAAATGCCCTTAGTGCATCCAATATACTACATATCTCCTAAAATTGAAGAACGACCATAAACAATACTTAAGTTAATTTGCATTCGAATTAGTATTTGAGAAACTTTTCTATTCTTAAGAGAGTTAAAGGGAGAAGAGGGGCTCATCATATCAACACCAACACAATCTTTATAAGTGCAGGACGTATCACCTGTCAGTCTGTCACCACCAACTCCCTTTTTAAGTAGATATAAAGATCAAGCAATGCATTTAAAAGAAAATAAGATACATAAATGGAGATATTTTGGTTGGGTCACGAGTTTCTTAAAAAATTGTACTGGTCTCATGGATATATATAAATATAAGGACATGTGCAGTGGCTAAGAAAATGCCTCTTTGTCTACCGCATCATGACAATAGATACACCATCACTAATGGTTTATCTTTCATCGTTATCTCTAGCACATAATACATGCATAGTTGTGATGAAATGCCTTTTAACAAAAAAAATGTAACTAAGAGACGACATCTAGTAAAGCAGAGAAAAAGTCCCATCTTAAGCGCTAAGAGATGAAATTGCCTCTTAACTAAGAACAAACATATCATTTTTTTTTACATTCTCTCTTCTAAATTAGCAAATACTACGTGGCATCCCTAAAAGGAATGATTTCACCGCATTATACATTCACTATTACATATATGCGGTTTTGTTGTGAACAAATATGACTACACGTACAAAATGCATATCGTAAGCTCTTGCAAATCCATTTTTCATATATAAATATAACTATGCACACGACCTAATATTCAAGACGTGAAAGCGTGTATGTAACGCGAAAAATCTTTGGTCAAGGATTTTGTGCTATAAAGATTTAGAGAATTAAAAAATGATATGTTTTTATGATGTGATCTCCATTCTTAAAAACGACGAATATCACATCTCAAGAAAAAAAAACGTGTACACAAAAATGCCGTTTACTCTTGCATACCCCTTTTCAAATATAAATATAATTACGCACGACCTAGTATGCCAAACGTGGGAGAGTTTATAGAACGTGGAACATCTTCGATGTCTCGACCTATATGACGGTATCATCAATGGTCAAGGGTTTTATGCTACTAAAGTTTGGCGAATTAGAAAAATACGACTTGCATAGGGTTTCCGTAAGAAGAATGGTGTGGCTACATGTTTTTCAAAGAAAATACATTTCTTTAAAAGTTTAAAAGAGAGAGGTGAAGATCACATACTACAACATGTTAAATAGTACGGTGCAATTTACATTGAACTTTTTTTTTGTTAAGACTTGCAGCATTTCTCTTTTGCACGGGATCATCTCGGCGTTTGAGGTACACGGGTGTAAATTGGCGTTCATGTAGCACATGCCAATGATTTCGATGTACACTATCATGGCGTAAATTTGATCGTTAGCTTGGTAAGCATAGTCATCAATCATGTCATCAGCTACTCTATCTTAATGAACGAGGAGGGGTCGGTATTCTGTAAAGGAAACTAAAAAGGAGAGCCCACCCAAACAAGAGCAAATCCGAAATTAAAAAAAAACAAACCGAACTAAAAAGAAGAAATTTACACGATTTCTGCGCCCGGCGTCCTCGCTACTCTCCGCCAGCGAGCCCCAAAATACGACCAACCCTCCCGCCGGCGCCGCCGCTCGCCGCGGGCTATGTACAAGCTCGGCGGCCGTGGCGGCGGGCGCGGCGGCGCCACGAAGCGCCCGCTGGCTCCCCATGGCCGCGGCCGGGGCGCCTCCTCCTCCAGGGCCGGCGTGGCCCCGCCTCCCCGCGGTCGCGCCGCCGCCGCCGCCGCGGCGCAGCCGCCGCAGGCGGAGGTGCAGGAGGAGTCGTTCAGCCTAGAGTCCAGCGGACCGCCCGCCTTTGCGGCGGTCGTGAAGCTGACCCCGGACCTCATCGATGAGATCCGGCGGGCGGAGGAAGCCGGTAGCGGCGCCCGCATCATGTTCAACTCCGAGATCAACCCCGCGGAGAACGTGAGCTCCCTCCCGCCCTCCGTCGTTTCCTTCTGCTCCTTTGAGTCGGTTCCAAAGTTTTTAACCTAACCAATTTCGATGTTCTACCCATTACCATTATTTTGGTCGAGAGCACCTCTTTTTTCCCCCCTTCCGTTACACGGTTCCTGAGTTTGATGTAGGCTGATAGGTTCATTGTGTATTTTGCATTCAGATTGCTCAAATTTACTGTCGGGGTCCTTACGTTATATTTTAAAAACGTCCAATGGCTAATAGCACATAATCATCTGTTAGCTTAGTTCATGTTCGAATTGCCTATTTCTACTTACTTTTGGGTGGTAGCCTTAGGGTTTTTCTGCTCGATTAGATTCTCTTTCCTGCTCAAATTTACTTTAGGGCATCAGCTCTCAAGTTTTTACATGCACTTTTGGTCCTGCCTAATTTGATTTTCTTTATCCTTTACCTACAGTAGGAGCGTCTGATTCTTTTGTATAGTGTAAGCAGCATAATATCTGATCTAAAGTCACTGAAATTTCTCTACTCCCCCATAATATATACATACATGGTTTTTAAGGCAGGGAGCTACGCCTTACCGCCTTAATAACCACGTATACGCATAATTTTCTTCAAAACAATTATGTACCTATAATTATATTCTTTTGCATACCGCGGTTGGTTTTTGGATGGGTACATTCTTTGCTGCAAGCATAAGATGAGTTTGGTTTCTTTATGCTGTTTAGGATCGATTGAAGTTTTCCCAGATGATCAAACTTAATTCACATCACACTTTACATTTACCATTTACATTCCAAGTTCGCGATGCCCTTTTGCATTATTTAGTTGAACACCATTTTTGTAATTTTTAGTTCATAGCAAGCTCATGGATTTCTCTTTTGGGTCCTATCTTTAGTGATAGATTTTTGTTGGTACTGTTACTCAGTGGTGTAGCTGGAAACACTATTAACAAGGCATGTAAACAAATCAACCTCACAATTTCTCTCTCTAAAGAATTACATTAATGATGGATAGTCATTAATTTCAGATCAAACCCGCCAAATCCAATATCTCCCCCCCCCCCCCCCCCCCCCCCCCCTTTCCACCTTTTAGAAAAAGAATTAATTTCTGTTGAAGTCTTAACCTTAAAATATATTGGACACAGCTGCGAGCTGGTTTTAAAGAAAAGTAAAATAGCAGGAGCTGGTATTATGGGTATCCTGTTTGGATATATATACCTTTCTAGTTTACATGACATGTCAGTCTAGTGAAACGTACTCTTATGCCTGGCAGCTCAGTCCAACTGAAATTTCCTGTTGTTGCGAGTGTTTTTCGCAGTTGCACAGTCATACATAGTGCCTTTCCTGTTGGATGTCTGGGCGGTTCAGAGCGGTTTCTGGAGCACTGCTGTTAAGAATGTTTAGTTACTGTACGAGTTCAGTCTAACGGAAATTTCCATGTCACGTAAAATGTGCAACATGAGTCACTCTTGTAAATTTTACTTGCTCAATTGACTTATAAAGTTCTTTTCTTGCACTAGATTATCGAGGTTGGTGGGAAAAAAATCAATTTCACATATACATGTGAACATGGTGAGCTATGTGATATTTATGAAGAACGTCAGAGTGGAGAGGATGGAAATGGATTGCTTATGGAATGTGGGTCTTCTTGGCGCAAGGTGAATGTGCATCGCATTTTGGATGAGTCGGCACAGAACACTGTGAAAATGCGCTCAGAGGAGGCTCAGCGTCTCTCGAAATCTCGAAAGTTTGTCTGCTTTCCCTGATCCATAATTCTATTGATCACAAATTAATCATCCTGATGTACAGATTTCTTAAACCGCTGTAGTAGATGTTGCAGATCTTTTCATTTTTTACTTATGCAACCCTGTATATTTGCTTGTTATAGATCAATCGTGCTGGACCCCACAAATCCATCTGTTAAGAGTCAGGCCAAGTCAATGACTGCTGCAGCTGTAGAAGGTTTGTACTTTGAATTGTAAGATATATGTTTTTTGTTTTTAATGAAATCGCGAGTTCTTTATTTGTATCTGAATTTTGCATTCATGCATTCATGTAGAAATGTGTGATGTCTCAGTTCTTTATGATGGCTAATGGTTGTAAAAGATTGTATAATTTAGTGCTGTTATCTCTTCAAGGTAATATGCGGAGGAAATGGAACCAGAAGAACGAACATTTCAAGAAGAACCAAGGTTTCAATTCTACCTGATCTTTTCTTTTCCATTACCTTATTCTTTCTATTTATATAGCATGTCCTGCATTATCACATAACTAACTCTTTGTTTCTCATGGGTCTACTCCAGCTGCTGTTATTCCAACCAAATCAATTTCCAAAGTAAAGATGCCTAACAACAGTACTACGAAACGAAATATCTCTTCTTCACCTGCGCCTTCTCCTGAGCAACCTGGATCAAGCATTCCTTCATTTGTAGCTGGGTCAGATGCAAATAATGAAGTCATAGTACCTTTTGATTTGAATAAAGAGGAAAATAGTAAAGGTGAGAAAGCAACACCAAATAGGATTTCTCAAGGACCAAATCGCCGTGCAAGCTCTGTTTCTGCAAGTGCTGATGATAATGCAACGGATTTGCGAAGCCTCTTAATATCTATACTCTCAGAAAACCCAAAAGGAATGAACTTAAAGGTAACGGGCTACCTGCTCCCGCTTTCTCTCTTTCAGCATGTGCAAATGGAAAAAGGAATCACAAAGCTTATAAGATGAACTAGTAATGAGCAAATTCCTGTTATGAGGAGACATTATATGGACATAGAATGCTTTCATGCTAATCTATACATGATTTTTCTGACTCATAAAATTTAAGACCAACTTTCAGACTTTCACGCATTGAAACTTATATGGGTGACAGTAGTTCCATAAGACCCAGTTTTCTGTATGATTTTTTTCCTTTCTTTGACCCTTAGCAGTTAGCACAATGCTACTTGCATCAAGTGTCACTTCAATTCATGGCTGACCTTTTTTTGACGATACCTTTGCCTTTTTTTAGCTTTGTACATGGTGTATTGTGATATCCACATCCCATAGTTTCCTTTCATCATATACTACAAATGCTTCTTTTCATGATCGTAGATGCCTTTTCTTAGTTACCTAATTCGCTGAGGCTTACTCCACAAGCAATTGCCTGATGTTTCTTTCACAACATGTTCTGAAACTTATGCAGGCCTTGGAAAAGCTGTTGCAGATGCAGTTCCAAATGCATCAAAGAAAATAGAGAGTATCATTAAGAATGTGAGTAACACATTATGCACCACCTCTTTTCTCAGTAAGCAAACATTAGGAATATATTGTGATGCATACTTAACATATGCATATTCTTCCAGGTTGCAAATTACCAAGCGCCCGGGAGGTATTTGCTCAAACCTGAACTGGAGGTAGAAATCTCCAAACATCATGCATCTGGCAGTGGAAGGTAGGATGTTTTTCTCCTACACGTTCAACCCTTGTTTTCTTGTTTAGCCGAGGCATTATCTTCATGATGTCCTCCCCACAGTTCCGCATACAGTTATTTTCTGCATGTTTGATACTTCCTCCCACAAGCACCTCAACAGCGAATTGATATACCTGACAGGAATATTGATGAGAATATCGACGAAGCTGCTCCAATTTTACAGATTGATGACGTTGATATATTTGAGAAGATTGAAATTGGGGGCTCCCCGGTTTCTGCTGCAGGAGACGGAAAGGTCAATGACATTGATGGCAAAGCAGGTACCTCTAGTGAGAGTGGAAGTGATAGTGATAGTGACAGTGACAGTAGTGGCAGTGGAAGTGATAGTGGGAGTCAAAGCAGAAGTGCTGCAAGTGGCAGTGGGAGCAGCAGCGACAGTGATAGTGACGCTTCATCGAGCAGCAAGGAAGGATCTGATGCATTTGTGGACATTACAAGTGATGATAACAAAGCAGATGCATCAGGCAGAAAAGTAGCAGATGAACTGAAGTCATCTTCCTTGCCAAGAGATTTGCCAACATTGGATGGCGATGATGAGCAAATTGACATTGGAACAAATCTGGATTATGGGAGTACATCATCACACATTGATCTGAATAATTTTAATATCGACAATGATGAGGCAGCATATACAACTGAAGTAACTGAGAATTTCGGTGCAAACAACGCAACCATGGCATCAGAAATACCAGGAAGCAAATACATGGCGAGTGCTAGGTCAGACCCTAGTATAGTTGATGGAAATTATCCTGCACACAAAACGTCTTACGAGGACAATATTTTTGATGACCCCTTAGCAGCGAGTAGTGAAAACTTACCTAATGAAGAAGCCATTCAGTTAACGAAGCAGCATGGTAGCAAAAGAAAATCAACCTCAAAGGATGGAACAGACCATGTACCGACAATGACCTCAGAGAAAGGTGCCAAAGCCACCTTGAAAAGGTTTTCTGACAATGAGAATGCTACCACAAAGCCAGAAAGTACCAAAAAGGCCAAGGTTATTGACATTGCTTATTCGGGAGCTAGAGGTTCTTCATCAGAGCACAGACAAAACTTGCCCCAGACAAACATGTCAATGAGAGGTTGAGCAAAGAGACAGGGAATGTTGGATGGGACACACATACCGATGTACAGTTACAAGATAGTATTCCTTCTATTAAAGGAAGACCTCCGCCTTCTGGAAATCTACAAAAGAAAAATCGGAGCCCAAATGTTCCCATCCAGACAATGCACTCTGAGGGAACACACGATCAGATTGCTAAAACAAGTTCTAAGAAGAAAATAGATAAGATACAGAAACCTTTGAATAGTATGGACGGTAACTTTGGGAAGGGTTATGTACATGCTGATGACCATCATGTAAATTTTGGCGACTCTGATGATTCTGCTGCAAGAAAAAGGAGTAGGCATGGGGGGTCTTTTGTTGATGGGAAAATGCACAATCGTTCAAAGGATGCTAATATTGATGCAAATTCCATGAACATAGCCAAAGGTGTCAGAGGAAATGCTAGCCACGACGTGGTCATGTCCCTTCCTGAATGCACTGAAACTAATGGTCAGCCGTCAATTTTGCAAAGAAATAGTGTTGACAAATCACCTCCAGGAAAAAAGGTGCTCCAGAGAGAGCAATCTGATCTTGAGTTAGGTGAACTTCGTGAGGGTTCTTTGGAAAATGACATGGAGAGGACAAGAAAGCAATTTGAGAGAAATAGTTCTTCTAAGTCACTTGATGGTAAAGCAATTAATGTTGATAATTCCCAGCCCAGTATGAATAACAGGAAGGTTGTTGTATCTGCATTTCATGATCAGAGGAAACCATCACCACAAGAATTTGGTACTGTCGGTAATATAAACCATGAAGTATTGCCAGGGAAAACACCAGGATATGACTTTGATAATAATAGGTCTCAACAAAGAGTAAATGTATCACAGAGTCGACAATTGCCAAGGACTGATAATCTGGATTCAGAGAACATACTATATCCAGATAGGTTGCTAGAGAAAACAAGCAAAAGGGAAACAAAAATGGCACATGTTGGAGTGCTCGATCATGTAGATCCAAAGAAGAAGAAATCTACTCCCAAGCTTCCTCAGAATGGTACCAACAATGGCATAGAAACTAGGATACGAAAATCAGTTTCCCCTGCAGAAAATGAGCAAAGAAGTAGGAATAACTCTTTAATTGAGACTGAGACAGGTAGGAAGAGAAGGGACAGTTCTTCTGATGAAGATAATTTATTTTTTTCAAAGTATGATAAAGAGGAGCCAGAACTGAAAGGTCCAATAAAAGATTTCTCACAGTAAGTGACAATATCCTCGATGTGTTTTATTAGCCCACTCGCACCAAGATTCACACCGATCTACTAGTGAAAATATTTGATCCAATCTTAATTTATCCTTGAGATTTTTCAGCCAGTAAAATATATTTTAGACGAATGCGATTTTCTTTGTTCATGCAGGCTACTAACTGATTATATCCCTTTTCAGATACACAGATTATCTGCAGGAGTACAATGAGAAATATGAGGTCTACTCTTACTTGAACAATCAGCTAAAGAAAACGCAGTATGTGTTAGAATGAGTTTTCCTTCAGAGTTCCCCTCTACTCCACATTCATCTTCATAGCCCATCTATATTTTTCCTCCTATAACTGATACGTTTGTTACACAGGTCTGAATTCCTAAAGGTTCAGGAGGATTTCAATGCTGCTAACGAAAGACATAAGGATCATCAGTACTATAACATTGTTGAAAGAATCAGAGACATGTATCATGAATCGGCCACGGTATGCTTTCTGCCTGTCATTTCCTTATTGATTAAACCTGAGTAGATGGCTATTTTCAGTTCTCTCATAGCCTGAACTGGTGGGTGGGTCCCCATTTCCTATTTCATTCCTTGAAATTTCTGCCTTCATCCAAATTGAATACTTACTTTTGCTCATTCCATTTGACAAGGAGGCTATTAACTATGTTCTCAGTATTACTCTCGAACTTAGGTTTGACAATTCTTTGTTAATTCTTATTGTTGACATATATTCTGCAGAGGCATAAATTGATGAAGAAGGTGTTTGTATTGCTTCATGAAGAGTTGCAGGTGCGTAATGGGATTTTGTAGTATTAGTATGCTTTTTGATAGTTGACTATGCAATTGATTTCAGTACCATTCGAGTTAACCCCCACTGTTTTGTTTCAATTGGGTTAATGGCATGCTCTGATTCTCTTGGCTGTTGATTCCCCAGGCTATCAAGCGAAGAATTCAAGACTTCGCAGATGCATATTCAAATGAATAATGGGTGCACCCCTATAGCATGTGAGTGTTTTTAAGCAACCTTTTCCCTGAAGTACATCAAAACATCGGACAACAGAGTAACCGACAGTGCACTACAGTACTAATTGTCGGTGATGATGCATGCAGGGCATTCGCAACTGTGTCTCTAGAGGCTGTCCCCCAGCAACTACTCTGAAAATTGTTGGGAACCTTGGCATCATGCTTGCCTTTCGTAGAAGCACGTCTCTGGCTTGAACATTCAGCTCAAGGCATTCATCAGTGATAGAAAGCTGGGGAAGCTCACGGTATGGTTTCGTGGATTGTTCTGCTGAATTTCAAAGTGATCACAGCAGCGCGGTCGAGGGCGATGCCGTGCAAAGAGAAGACCAACACCTCCACACGAGACATGCTCATGGCAGCGTGAGCAGGCGAAACTTGGATCTTACGGAACCGAGGATTCAAGGCGGTTTTACAACAGCAATTTTGCAGGTAGATGGGAACTGTGACAGGATGGTTCCCTTCGTAGATTTTTCTTCCAGTGAGATCTCTCCCCCTCCTGGCATTTCACTATGTAAATCGGCTTTGTATCAATATGATCAACTCAATTGTATTTTAACTTTGTACATATATGTGGATACCAATCTAGAGCAGTTTTGAGGGTGGTGGAGTAATCACGGTATGTCGTCTTGCAGTTATCTGTTTGCAATCTTACGTGTTCATGTGGCACAGCTATTGGAAAGTGTTGTTAAATGGGCGCAATTTTGACAAATCTACTCCCTTTGATCCTAAAAAACCGTCGTGTGTTGTACTGGCCGGTTGTACGTGATTAGTTCATTTCTACCGACACTTATACCGGATCGAGTGAGTCATATTTTTATTTTTTGCCGAACTTTAGCCTGAAATGAACTTTTGTCAATTTTATAGCCAGATCTGACCCTTTTTGCACTGCCTAATGCTCTTGTGGTGCCTTTAGGTATGGTACTCTCCTGACGGTAGCGTTAGGCGTGGTTTAGGTATGGTACTCTCCTGACGGTAGCGTTAGGCATGGTACCGCTAAGGTGACATTGGCTGTAGCATGCTTAACCGTACCACCTTTGGTGTTATAAAAAAGTGTTAGGTGTTTTTTCAAAATGTTTATTTTGGGTTGAAGTTTTGCAATTGGTTTTTGATATGGCAAATGGTTATATTTGATCGTACATAGTGAGAGCATCTCCAACCGGGGTTGCCAAATCCTTCCCAAACGTCCGGACGGATAACCCGGACATTGACCGGACATAAAATGGGGTAAAATTGCTACCCAACCGGCCCCCTCAAACTCCGGACACATACTTTTGAGGGTTCAAAGTGGACATGTCCGGGCACCATCCGGACACGTTTTATGGGCCAAATTTGACCATTGTGGTTGGAAATGCTCTCAGCTTGCCATAACAATTTGTCTTCGTCCATTCTTCCTACTGTTGTTTTCCTCCCTTGCTGCCAACGCTGTCCGTCGGGGTGGTAGGATTCCAGTTGTTTACTTTTCCTCCTATCTATCCTCTGTCCTCTTCCTTAGCAACTCCGTCAACCTCAAATGCAGCTGCTGGCCTAGAGGTAGTACTGAGTTCAGCGCGAGCTCTGCGTAGCAGTTGCGGGCCTCGGACTGCTTTGCATGAAGGCGGTTCCTCGACGGGCTCGTCATTGCGGGATCATGCCGGTATGGCAAAGGTGCAACTGTGCAAGCTGGGATTTTTTTTTCGAGAACCCGCAGAAGACCTGCGCGTTATCTTATTAAGCTTACGAGAGAAACAATGCCAAAGAATGGCTACAACACCAACAGCAACAGAGCTCGTCGTGCCCAACATGAACACAGAGGCCGTGTCTCGACCCACACCAAACACCTCCGAAGAAAACACTACATCTAGACTAACCGCGCCAACAGAGACCTCCACCCTTGAATGCCAGAGAGAGAGGCAGGCGAGAGGTAGGGCTTGACCAGTCTTGGGGAAGTGGCCATCTTGGAGACACCGGCGGAAGCGTACATAGCGCCCTCGATGCTCAAGGCTTGAGCAGACACCGCCGCGGAACCAAGGAACGAGCGCAGTATCAGGTCTTGTCTCCAATGCGACGCTTTCAACAAAGAAACGACGTCGAGACGCCGTCATCGCCAATCCGGGAGGCCGGATCATGGTTTTCACCCGGAGACAAACACCACGACGGTGGGAGGGTGCCGGCGTTTCACGGCGACGCCTCCATGGAGGAAACGACGCCCGAAGGCGCCGTCGTCGTCGGCACCAACACAAGTTGGGCAGGACTTTCGTCCGATATGCCGCACACCCAATCCACCACCCGCAGCTGCAGAACATCCAAAAGAAGGTCGTCGGACTCGCCGGAGAGTACAGCTAGCCGCCACCCAGCCATAGCCCAGCCGCAGAAGCTAGCTCCATGTTGTCGTTGACGTCGTGCGAACCACACCACCAGCGCAGCGCGCCGAGTAGCCGTAGTGCCGGAGACAGGCGCGGCCCGCGCCAGCCCAGATCGGGCCCGCGCGGCCCAGGTCAAACCCGCTCGGCGCCGGCAGCTCGCAAGGCTGCGCACCTCCACCTCGACCAGACGCCGAGCTCCCCACAGCTCTGCGCCCCCCACCGCGCCGTCGATAGCCGGAGCCACGCCGACGGCGGATTTGGGCGGGATCCCAGATCCACGGCCCGCCGTCTTCTCCCACCACCCGCAGGACGACGAGGAGGAAGCGGTTGCCGTCTCACGGCCGGAGGCGCCGCCCCAACCGCCGTGCGCAGGTGAGCCCACCGGATCCGCCCCAGCCGCCCGAAGGGGCTTCCTGCCACAGACCACCCATCCCCTCCGCCTTTGGCTTCGGGCCCGCCGCCACCGCGGTCCACGCCGGCGGCAGCGGCGGCAGGGGAGCCGCGGGAGGCTGAGCTTGCGGCGGCGCTACATTGTCTCAGTTTGAAATCTATGAAAATGTCTACCGCAAGCTGGGAATAGTTTCAGCTTCCTATTTCTTGTATCTAGGACGATGATCACGGCCCGTCTTTATTTTAACTATGTTGATAGGCGATGTACTTGTGTTTTTACAGTCAATAAAACTAGCCGGATTGCATTTCTTAAAAAAGAAAGGTGCATGGGACATATGAATGTCTGGATGTACACCTGAATTTTCTGTTCAGAAGTTTTTGATATTTTAAAAATGCATTTTCTAAATAAGACTCCTGTGAGTCGAAACATCGTGTCAAGAACTTTTGTTGTACCCAACATGAGAGAGCAACATGAGAGGGAAGAGCAAAATTCCGAAGGTATTTATTACTCTACTAGTAAACATGTCCGTCCGTTGCAACGGGACATAAAAATAATAAACTTGGAATACACTTGATCTGTCATTTCGTGGCACAAATCCGTCGTCTTAATTGTAGAACAAAATAACACACGCTTGGTTAGGCTTTTTTTAGTATTTATTCTTAGCCCATTTTGCCACGAAACCTCGGAACGCATTCCTCTTTTAACTTTTTTACAACAATAAATCTTTTAGCCGTTTAGTTGGGCGTTGCGTTGAATACTTGGTCACCGGAACAGTGTAGTTCGAACTCCACTCACGCACTTGTACGTGCGTTGCCACGGCATCATAATTTTTTGTTCACGTGTAAATCTGACTTGCTAAGCAATTTAATTAAACCTAAAGTACAAAGCTAAGAGATTGCTGCCACGACATGTCGCTTCGCCTCTCTGGCGACGACAATGGCGATTCCGAAAACCAGAAAGTGACTGAGAGAAACCACCGAGATTACGCCGGCCCTGGTCGCGAAGGAGGCCATATCTCCGCCCCGGAGAAACTCCTTTGCCCGGAGTTCAGGCTGCGTGCCTTGGTATGCGTTCGGAAGGCAAGAAACCCGGCCGATGTGGTCGCCCGGTTCCGCCGGCGTGCCCTTGCCTTCTTTGGCGGGCCAAGCCTTGGGGTCCCTGCCGTCACAGTCTCTCCGCCCTCCACCACCTCCACTCCAGAACCATCTCCGGTTTCCGCCCCTGAACCAGTGCCAGATTCTGAACCTTTTCCGCCAACCATATCTCTTCTCAGCACCCTTCTCCCGGAACCTGCTGTTACCAATCTTTGTGTTGGCTCTTCGTGTTTGTCAGATCAGGTGGCATCCAAAGCCACTGGCCTGAAGATCTGGACTTCGAGGAATATGGATGGCCTTGGCTTATTCAGAAAGATCAGGAAATTCAGAGTTGCCCCTTCAGTTGCGGCTTCAGGTATTCAATGTTTTTCCGAAAATTTGTTAATTCCCAAACTTCTGTGCAGCCAGATCGTTACTGAAAGAGAGAAGCTGGTTAGTCACCTTGATGAGGACCATAATGTCCCTCCTGATCGTGGGTCGGCTGCGAAGCATTGCTTCAGTTTTATTGCCTTAATCAGTCAGGGTGATGATGGGATAAAGTGCCAACAATGGCTATGATCGTGGGAAAGAAACTGAAGTCTTTTACTGGCCTTAATCGGCGCAGTAAGGCGGCACAATTTATGGCGGTTTGGAGTACTATATCAGGGGAAAGATTTGTGAAGAAGAATCACAAACAGTACACAGAACTCAGCTCAACACCTACCACAGCGCTCAGCAAGTGTTTGCGGTATTGTCTGATGGCTTCGAAAGCTCCTGACCTCCTGGACGATAGTGTCCTTGCACCCTCCTTTCGCCAACGTGCGGGAAAAGAAGCTGCTGGGGAGAGCTCGGCGGGAAAGAAGAATGTCCTCTTCATCAACATGGCTGGAGCACGCCATGCCATGCGTGCTCGCTTTCTCGCCGTCGGGCTCTACCTCTCTGTGTTGTTAGCTGACTCGCAGCAGGTGATCAAGCACATGACGAGAGTCTGGAAGATTCGAGGCAAGATGGAGGCGAGCCCGCTGAAGACAGCTCAAGGGCGAATGTTCGTGTTGGAGTTCACGGAGGAAGGGGATAGAGAACATGTCACCCGAGGTGGACCGTGGCAATATAAAGGGGATGCCTTCCTCGTCGTCAAGCTGGAGAAAGGAGCAGACCCTGCAGCGGCTCTGTTCACTCATGTCCCCATGTGGATCCAATTCCGCAAGATCCCGGACGGGCTCCTCTCCAAGAAGCTGGCTCATGATCTTGGAAATAGGGTGGGAAGCACTATCAAGATCGACAACAATGCCAGAGGTAACTTTGATGACAAATTCATCAGGACTAGGGTTCTTCTTCCTTTGTTCACGCCTTTGCAAAAGGAGATCACACTAGCGGATGAAAAATCAGATGCGATGATTGATGTTCAGCTAAGGTATGAGAGACTCCCCAACTTTTGCTTGTTTTGTGGCTTTATCGGGCATATGGAGGCCAGATGCGACACCCCTGCTACAGGCAGGAAGTTGTGCTTCAACCAGGAGCTCAGAGTCCCTCCCGTGTACTTTGATGATATGCGTACTTGGCACTTGCCGGATGATCTGATTCCGGAACAGGGCAAGGCTAGTACCACGGGACTGTGGCGAGCCCCAAACCCATCCACATGGGAACTGGGACCTGCTTCGAAGTCGCCGGCGGTGGATAGAGTCCTGGAACATGTGGCGCGGCTTAGGATGGACGACAACACCAACTTCGACAACAACATGATGGTCACAGTAGTCCCCCTCCACAACCCTGGGATTGCTGTGGCAGAGCACATCGACATAAACAGGCCGAAAACTGGAGAAATCGATAAAGCAGCTCACCCTGGTAACGGGGCAGCTGCTCAACTCAAGGACGACGACAGCAGGGTACAAGCTGCACCCCTCTACAACAACAACGGGGCTGCAGCTATCATGATCATCCACGACAACGCTGGTAACCTAGAGGAGAACAAGGGCCGGCTGGAGGACAAGGGGACCCTTACCGTGGATAGCGCGGGGGAGGGCAAGGTGGACTACGCCGACGCAACTGACAAGGAGGATGACAGCCTGAACATCTTGCTGAAAGAGAAAAAAGATGCAGAAAAACACAGGGGATCGGCTTCGTCAAACTCAAGCTCGGAAAAGAAGTGGACTAGGAAGGAGCGTCAGAAGGTTGGGGAACAGAAAGCCATAAACCCTGTTCCTTCAACTAACCTTCGAGATGCAGGTGGTAGCAGGGTGCGCCTGCGCACTGAGGATGTGGGTGGAGACATGGGCTCCATGCATAGAACCAAAAGGACCGCCCTACCTGTGCCTTCACTCATTGAAAGTTTGGGCAAGGAGGGGCTTCTGAATCTGCAGAAGGAAGAATGGGCCAGGGAACAAGCTTGGACTGACCTGAACAAGAGGACTGACTTGGGAGAAGATGCAAGCATGGCGAAGAAGGTGGAAATGGAGGCAACCAGCCACGGGGCCGCTGGTCAACTGACAGGTGCGGATGTTCGCACCTGTCAGGAGCCATGATGATGCTAGGTTGGAACTGTCGGGGTGCTGGCCGGCCCGGGACAGTTCAGGAAATTGAACGGCTTGTTCGTGTGCATCGTCCGAAGTTACTGTTTCTCTCTGAAACTCGTCAGAATAAAATGTATGTTGAGGGGCTTAGATGGCGGTTAGGCCTGAAACATGTTGTTTCTTTTAAGGGAGAGGGGAAAGGTGGTGGGCTTGCTCTGTTTTGGGATGACAGTGTTCATGTTGAACTCTTTAAGATTGGTGAGCACTTTATCGATGTAACCATTCACAATTTGCCAGAAGGAAATAAATGGAGATGCACGTTTGTGTATGGAGAGCCCCGTGTTCATGAAAGATACAATATGTGGAATCTTTTGCGCAGAATCAAACCTCTGCTTCAATACCCCTGGATAATGTTTGGAGATTTCAATGAATGCATGTGGCAAGAGGAACACTTCTCAAATAGAAAACGTGGGGAAAAACAGATGCTGGATTTTAGGGAGGTTCTGTCCCCCTGTAACCTTCATGACCTGGGATACAAAGGCATGCCTTGGACTTTTGATAACAAGCAAGTTGGCAGAAATAATGTTAGAGTCCGCCTTGATAGGGCTGTGGCTAGCCCGGACTGGTCTGACTTGTTTCCTAATTGCCAGGTGACACATCTTACTTCATCTCGGTCTGATCATTGCCCTCTGTTAATCTCCCTGGACAACGCTACTGCTGTAAACAGATCTCACTCCATCCGCAGATATGAAGCCTTTTGGGAGCGTGAACAATCGCTTGGAGAGGAGATCAAAATGGCTTGGGAATTACATAGAAAGCCAAAGGATCTTGGCGACGTCGCTGCCAACCTTAGTGGTGTGATGTCCTCGCTCCATGCTTGGAGTGACAGAACTACTGGGTCTATCCATAAAGAAATTGAGAAGAAGAGGAAAGCTTTGGAGAGAGCCAATGCGAGGCCTGATCATAATAGCAGACTTCTCGCTATCAAAATCAGTGCAAAGCTTGATGAACTTCTTGAAAAAGAGGAAATTAAATGGCGACAGAGATCGAGGGTTACTTGGCTGAAATCAGGGGATAGGAACACCCGCTATTTTCACCGAAAGGCAACTTGGAGACAAAAGAAGAAACGGATTGAGAAGCTTGAAAAACCAAATGGTCAAGTGATTACTGATTCCACCGCAATGGAAGAACTTGCTACTGATTTCTTCCAGGACCTGTACTCCGTAGACGAGTCTGTCCAGCCAACATTGATAACTGAGCTACTACAACAGAAGGTTCATGGGGATGCAAATGAAAACCTGTGTGCAGAGTTTACTAATGAGGAGATTAGTTTTGCCCTTTTTCAAATAGGGCCTACTAAAGCTCCAGGACCGGATGGTTTCCCAGCTTGCTTCTTTCAGAGGAAATGGGGAAATCTGAAGGAAGATATCATTGCTGCGGTCAAGAAGTTTTTTGAGTCTGGGGAGATGCCGGATGGAGTAAATGACACTTCTATTGTTCTTATTCCGAAACTGAAAAATCCTGTCACTCTAAAAGATTATAGACCGATAAGCCTGTGCAATGTTATTTACAAAGTAGTGTCAAAATGCCTGGTTAATAGAATGAGGCCTCTTCTGGAGGATATCATCTCGGAATCTCAGAGTGCTTTTATTCCGGGACGCCTGATCACTGACAATGCAATCATTGCTTTTGAATGCATTCATGCCCTCCAAAAAGGTTCAAAGAAGGCTGGGAATTTCTGTGCATACAAACTTGATCTCATGAAGGCATATGATCGCGTAGATTGGAACTTTTTGGAAAATGCTATGCGAAAGATTGGCTTCTGTGAAAAATGGATTGCGTGGATTATGGCGTGTGTTAAAACAGTCAAATTCTCTGTCCGGTTCAATGGAAAATTGCTACGCAGCTTTAAACCCTCCAGAGGTTTGAGGCAAGGTGATCCTTTATCACCGTATTTGTTTCTTTTCGTTGCAGAAGGTCTCTCCAGTTTACTTCAAGATAGAATCAGCAAAAACTATGTTAAAGAACTGCAGGTTTGCAGAAGAAGCCCGGGTATATCTCATCTTCTTTTTGCTGATGACAGCCTCCTCTTTTTTGAAGCTAATGGAGAGCAGGCGACTCATATTAATGATATTCTCCGCAAGTATGAGAAAGGCATGGGTCAACTTCTAAGCCCATCTAAATGCTCTATCATGCTTGGACAGATGGTTAGTGATGCCGATGCAGCCATGGTTGTATCAACTCTGAATGTGGAAACAACCTCCTTTGATGAAAAGTATCTTGGCTTACGGTCCCTGAGGGGAGACTGAAAAATGTTAAATTTCAACCTTCAAAAGAAAAACTCTCAAAGAAATGCTCTGACTGGTCTGAGAAGTACATGTCCGGGGCTGCAAAGGAAACTCTGATCAAAGTTGTAGCACAATCAATCACAACTTATGCGATGATTGTCTTTAAATTCTCGGCCAGCCTTTGTGAAGAACTTAATCACATCATTAGAGACTTCTGGTGGGGAGATGATGTGGAAAATAAAAAGGTACACTGGCTTTCTTGGGAAAAATTGACAAAACCCAAGAACCAAGGTGGCATGGGTTTCAGAGATTTGAGACTTTTTAATCAAGCTCTGATTGCAAAACAAGCCTGGAGATTAATCACTAAACCTGATAGTCTGTGTGCTCGGGTGCTCAAGGCCAAATATTACCCTGCAGGTGATCTAATTGACACAGCTTTCATCCAGAATACTTCACCATGCTGGCAGGGCATCAGTTATGGATTGGAACTGCTCAAGAAGGGAGTTATCTGGAGAATCAATAATGGAGATAAAATAAAAATCTGGCGGGATAATTGGATCCCGAGAGGTAGCTTGAAATGCATGGGAAAAGCAACCAATACTAGAGAGAAATGGGTTTCGGACCTTATAGACCCTGCCTCCAAACAATGGAAAGTTGATCTTGTTAGAAATTTTTTCCATCCGTCTGATGCAGATCATATATTGCAGATCAAGATTCCCTCTTTCAATGGTGATGATTTTTTGACTTGGCACCATGAAAAAAATGGTTGCTTTTCAGTTAGAAGTGCCTATAGGCTTGCTGCTACTCTTAACTCAAACTGTGCTCAACAGGGCTCAAGCCGTAGACCCAATGGAGATAGAGATTTATGGAATTTAATCTGGAAAGCTAAAGTCCCGCCTAAAGTCAAGGTGTTTGGCTGGAAACTAGCTACAGACTCCTTGGGAGTTCAATTCTTGAGGTGTAAACGGAAGATGGATAAAATTCCTACATGTCATATTTGTGGCATGGAATCAGAAACAAACCACCACGCGATGATAAATTGTACCAAAGCAGTGGCACTCCGTCAATGCATCAGGAATTACTGGGACCTTCCCCCCGACGACATCCTTTCTGAAACCGGCAACAATTGGGTTCTTGTGTTACTGAACCATGTTAATGAGGATATGCGAGCTAGATTGCTGCTACTCTGGTGGAGAACTTGGTATCTCCGAAATAACATCATCTTTGGAGATGGTAAGTGTACGATTGAACATTCTGCCGTTTTCTTGCAATCTTATCTGTCGAACTTTCAGGATAAAACAGAGATTGCTGAAGTACTGGACCCAAAAGGCAAATCCATTGTATCCATGCCTTCGGAGAAGTGTAAGATACAGAGGAATGAAAACCCTGCTATCTAGAGTAAACCTGATAGGAATTGGGCAAAACTGAATGTTGATGCAAGCTACTCGTCGGAAAATCACATAGGTGCTTGGGGAGGTATTCTTCGTGATTGTGGTGGAAATGTCTTGCTCACTGCTTGGGGCTGCATCCCTTTCTGTCATGATGCAGAACAGGCGGAAGCTATTGCTTGTTTGGAGAGTTTGAAAGCTGTGATTCCAATCTTCTCAGGTAAATTAATTTTGGAAAGTGACTGTGCTGCCCTGGTGACACAAATCAACTGTAATACAGATTATAATAGATCGGAGATATCTAGAATTGTCGCTGACATCGGTGCAAAGTTGGAGGTTCTGGAAAAAGCTGAAGTGGTGAAAATCAACAGGAATGCAAACCAGGTGGCTCACTACTTGGCTAGTTTGGGTAAATCTGTGTTGAGTAAAGAGGTGTGGATTGGTTCATTTCCTCCCTGCGTGGCTGGAATGATCAATCATGACTGTAATCATACTCTTGTTTCTTAATTTATAAAACCCAAAATTCAAAAAAATAATAATTAAACCTAAAGTACGCTCTCGCCACTCAATAGGTAAACCTAATTTGTTCAAAACTTAGCTAATGTGCGATGGGTGACATAAACCAAAACCTAGCTAGCACGTCTGTTGCATGTATATTTTCACCAAATGGGTCTAGCTAGCTAAGCAGAATTAGAATCCTATTCAGTTTTAGAACAAACGGGTTTGCTCATGACATCATGCATCATGTCATCACAAATTTTTGTCCATCCAAATTATTCTCAAGAACTATATTTTTGTGTTTCTAAACTTATACTAAATGGTTTGCGAAATTGTTTTCAAATGTTGCAAAAGAAAAATAAAATAAAAGGTTTTAGAGTGAGAGAGAGAGCAGCCAAGCTCGCCAGGCCTAGGAGATGCTCCAGGCCCAACAGGAACGAAACCCTAGCCTCTCCTGGTTTTTTTCCACCTACACCCCCGCCCCTCTATTGTTTTTTGCGATCAGGTCCCTCCCCCATCTCTCTGGCCACACAAACCACAGTCGAGCCACGACCACGCACGCGAGAGGCCTGCACAGGCACACGACGCCTCCATCCTCGCTCCCAGCTCGCGCCGTGACGGCCGGCGAGCACCCCAATCATCCGGCGTCCCTCTTTATGTCTCCTCCTCGCGTTACCGGTTAGTCGGTCACCTTCCTCCCTCGGACCTCTCCGCCTCCATCTCCGTCACCATGGGCAGGAGGGCCCTGCTCCGACCGTTGCTCGAGCACCAAGTGCCGCCTGGTGACCTTCTCCGTCGGCGAGCTCAAGTTGCGCCTCTTCTCCTTCTCCTTGGTGAGGCCGCCAAGGAACCCGCGCGCGACGACGCCCTCCACCCACAGCTCCTGCTCCAGTCGCCGGTGTCGGCAGAAACATCTCTGCCTCGAGGTCCTCCTTGCTCCTGCGACGCCCGACGACCTTGATGCCCTCCTCGCCTCGCCTCGCCGCCGGCCAGCAAGCTCCTGCCGCGCCTGGCTGCCCTCTCTCCAGCACCTTGGGAGCCCTGCTGCTTCTCCCCATCTCTGGTTTGCCACCGTAGGTCGGCGTCGGAGGTCCATTCTTGGGAGCCCTGCTGCTTCTCCCCATCTCTGGTTTGCCACCGTAGGTCGGCGTCGGAGGTCCGTTCCGGGGACTCATCGAGGACCGCGACGCGGCGGAGGTCCAGTATAGCTACGAGCAGGAGCACGGGGACGACGTCGAGCGGTAGAAGAGGTCGGGGTTTGGGGAGCGAACAAAACAGACCGAACCGGTACCGTGGCAATTTGGTGTATTATGTGACTTGGTGGGAGGGCAAAATCGAAAAAAAAATAACGTACCACAAGAATCCATCCTTCTTTTTATTATTTTATTATTAGGTAATAGATTTATCAAGAACTGTTCTCGAAACTTTTATCAGACGGCCACAAGCGGGCGCATCTGAGCATCTCCCCGGCGAGAAAAGATTGAGGAAAGGGTACCCACCTGCGAGGTCACATTCCACGTGTCCGTGTGGGTCCCACTAGCCGCTTCTCCACTCGCGCTAATCTCTGGAACAAACCCCCGCAGTCGCACCGCCCCCAATCCCATTCCGCTTCCGCCCCCCTGGACTGGACTGGAAAGCGCAAGAGCTTCCGGAAGCATCCCCCGAATCGGCCCGCGGCGATCGGCGAGGCGGGACTGTAGCTGCCGCTCGCCGGCGCCCGGAGATGGACGCGGCGGAGAAGCTGCGGTGGCGCTTCGGCGACGGCGGCGTCACCGATCTAATCGACGCCCGCAGCCTCCATGGCTCCCCCGTAAGACCCCGACCCCTTCCGTGTAGGCGTGGTGGCATCCGTGCTTAGCTCTGGGCTGTATCTCCCGGCTGAATCGCCCGATTCGACGGTCCCTTGGGGTGGTGGAGTCTGTCCGTGTGGCTCAATCGCCGGAGTGAGGCGCTTCCGGATGAGCCGTGAGTCGCCAGGGTGCGGCGTTTCTCGATCGAGCTGGCGTTTACAAGGGTTTATGGGCGTGGGGGAGCAGTCGCTGTTCTGTTGAGTCGTTTCTGTGTAGGCAACGGGTTGATGCGAATTGTGCTACTGGTACCCATTTTTTTATCAATTCGTTCGGAGTATGGTGTGTAGTGCTCCCAATCTCTCTACCGCTTCTCAGAAATAATGTTGGTTCACAATTTGACTAAGGAAGTAGTGAGTTTTGCAGCTACTTGGGGAATTTTACTGGGTGCCATTGTGTACTGTATGCTGATCCTCTCTTAGAAGCTTATTCTATGACGGGAGTTTGGGAGGTCATGATCTATGTGCTATCCACTTGAGCCAGCTGTTCATCACTTTGAACCCGTGCCCTCCCCCTTACCTTATTTGCATATGGTCTCCTTGGTTTGTGAGTTTAATTCATGGGAACTAGGATTCTCGTTAGAAGAAAACCTTTGTTTTGATCCTTGGCTGTAAGATTTTGATTCTTTCAAGTGCAGCGGCAGCATTGTTTAGTTGGACACTTCGTCATAAACTATGAAACAACCTTGCTGGCCCTCTTTTATGATCTTCTTTGGTCCTGCATGTGGAAATTATACATGTTTAAAACGCGGTGTCAGTTGAAGAGTAACCACTGATGCAGTTACATACAACTAACAGCTTCGTCTTTTCCAGGACACCACTAAGAGAATACAGTTCCATTCTTCTCTAGTACAAAGGCTTGCTTTGGAGAAGGAGATTGAGGTATTTGACTTTTTTTGTTGCTCACCTTACCATGTATGCTCGTTTACTCACAATAACAGGGATATTTATTTATTTGTTTAGCAGGATGCTCAAGTAGCGAAATTCCTTACTCTTTACATGATTTTTACTGGGATTGCTTTTTGGGTTTCTTGTGCTATTTGACAGGGCCACGTAGGCTGCGTGAATGCTATTGCATGGAACTCAAATGGCTCACTTCTGATATCAGGATCAGATGACACTAGAGTAAGTTTCTGGATAAATTTCCTATTCATTCTTCTCATGTTCTCTGTAGGTAGAGCTGCATGAAATCTGTACTTGTCTTGCAATATATTTTTTTCCAGTACTTCGGCTTTGTTGACTGATTTTAAAATTTTTATTTTCTGTGGAACCAAACTTAGTTATAAATAGGGGTGGGAAGAAAAACCGATGACCGAAAATCGAAACGAAAAGACCGAGACCGAAACCGAAAGACCGGACCGAAAAGACCGATAATTTTTTTGGGTATTAAAATTTAAAGACCGAAATATTTGCGCTGAATTCGGTCAGTGACTCGTGGTAACCGAACTGACCAAACTGACCGATATGTTAAACAGATACAGTATTTTTTTCTTTTGAGAGGAGTTAAACAGATACAGTAAAGCATCCACCATACACCACATAGCCCAGGCCCATTAGTCTCTTTTTTATCACCGTACGTGCCTTAGCCCTATAGCATATTAGCATCGTGCCCTTCCCACCGCCCCTGTTCTCCATGTGCGTCTCGCAACCGTAGGCGGAAGGAGCCGCGCCGCCAGCAGCCTTCAACCAGCCACCGCTGGACGCCGCCAGGGCCTCCTACAACCGCATAGAGCCTACTTCCTCTCCTCTCATCATCTCTCCTCTCGATCCAGCGCACAGCCGCCTGCCGCTGCCTAACTCCTGCATCCTCTCCTCTGCAGCGAAGCGGCAACAGATTTGCAGTCTCTTTCTCATCTATTTCTAAGTTGTAGTACCATGTCGTCGTGTTGGCCTTGTCCTGGAGATTTGGGATTTGGGGCTTTGGGATGCCGATTTTGTTGAAAATCCTGTTTAATTTTTCTCTCCTTTGAAGTTGACTTGTCGATCGGTCATGACCGAATAATAGACCGAATTGTCGGGTACCCGAATCTTTCGGTCATTGAAATTGTTGAGACAAAATCGGTCTTCATTTTTTGGGGACTGAAATTAAGTAAGACCGAAATAAAATGACCGAATTTTCAGTCATGACCGAATGCCCACCCCTAGTTATAAACCAATCTGAATGATATAAGGCTATTTTCTTGCAAAAGAGTGTTGCTCAGAGTCTGAGGTCACAATCTCAAAAGTAGAATATTTGTATGTATATGGTTTTATTTCCAACGGTATATTCTTGGACTAGCAAAAACTGGAGAGTTCGACGGTTGATACAATCTACTTTTGTATGAATACTTGTTCTGCAGGTTAACATCTGGAGTTATGCCAATCAAGAGCTGTTGCATGAAATTGATACCGGACATTCCGCAAATGTATTTTGCACAAAATTTGTCCCGGAAACATCTGATGAAGTAGTAGTTTCAGGAGCAGCAGATGCTGAGGTACCACCTTTCTGGGATATGTTTTCACTTTTATGTTTCCCAGTTATTCCGAGGCATTTATTTAGTAGGTTTATTGATTCTTTTCCAGGTTCGTGTTTTCAATTTGTCTCGTTTAAGTGGCGTAAGGCCTAGGGAAATTTCGATGGAGCCAGCTGCAATTTACCAGTGTCACTCAAGGAGGGTAAAAAAACTAGCTGTAAGATCCCAATCTTATGCCGAGGGCCATGATTTTGAAATTTTGAATCATAGAGCATGGAGGAAATTTCTCTTTGCATTGCATCTAATGTTGACAAAGCTCTCTAGTGTTCCTTAATGTGCACCTTCATATATTTTAGTATCCATAGGAGCAGAAAAATGGTCTTTGCGCAACTTGAGACGTCTTCTACTTGCTGATGCATAAATATTTTGCATTGCCTGGTTCAACATTCATAATTATGTTTGTTTGCAATATGTAGGTCGAAGCTGGCAACCCTAATGTTGTGTGGAGCGCAAGTGAGGACGGTACTCTAAGACAGCATGATTTTAGGGAGTGCAGTTCCTGTCCTCGTGCAGGATCGGCTAACCAGGAGTGCCGTAATGTGCTTGTGAGTATTCCATTCCAGCTGTTGGGTTCTGCTTCTATTGTGGTTATTAGGTGTATTTTATCATGGAGCATGTAATGCAATTCCACTTTAATTTGGGTCTTGTTTCAGTTTTGGTCCTTGAAAGCCAAATACAGTGTTCAATTTTACTAAGGGAGTACCCTTGTATCGATTGAAATGTTTCTGTTTGAATCTTGACGTGGTTCTCTTTTGTGTTCCATGAAGACTTGAACATGATTTTTGTGCACCAATTTCCTATATACCAGATGAATCGACCTGTAATGCTGCATTTATTTGGACTATGATCATATAATCAGTTTAACTCTGTGATCAGAATGTTGTGGTTTTCATGACCTGCTTCTAGGATTGGTATTTTTCTTTTTTGTTCATATGAGTCCTATTGGAAATGCCACGATAATGTGTTCGTTTTCGTTCTTATGAGTCCTACTGGAAATGCTGGGATAATTACATGTCTTTCTGACAGCTAGATCTACGATGTGGAGCAAAGAAGTCTTTAGCTGATCTCCCCAGACAACCTCTGGCGTTAAAGTCTTGTGATATTAGCTCTGTTTGTCCCCATCAGCTCCTTGTTGGCGGGAGGTAATTTGTTTTTATAAACCAGCCAAGTGCATGACATGCGTTGCTTATTTTAACTTACAAAAGCAGCGCTTCCAAATTGATGTTTATGCAGCGATGCGTTTGCCCGTCTGTACGATAGGAGAATGCTTCCGCCATTGAGCTCATGTCAAACAAAGAGGGAGCCACCTCCTTGCATTAAAATGTTCTGTCCATTGCACCTTGCTGAGAATGTAAGTTCACTCTTGTTCTTGAACAGCTTGTTCTTCTGTTCCAAATTGTGCATGGTAAAGCTGAGAGCGATTATTGCTTGATGGCATCATCTGGACTGTTCCTATACCCTAGAGATGTGGAAGAATTTAACTTGATTATAGAAAATACATTTTTTGAATAAATTCGCTTTCTCCCATAATTTGTGCCAGATCATTTGATTTAGAATTGGCAACTTCGTTCTTTGAGTTCAGAATTTTGTTATACCTGAAGCTTTTGAAACGTCTTTTCTGTTACGTTCATTGACTTTTGGTCTCTCCTTTGTTATCAGAGGAAGTCAAATTCGCACCTTACCCATGTTGCGTTCAGCCCGAATGGGAAGGAGGTTCTTTTGAGTTACAGCGGTGAACATGTATATCTGTTTGATGTCGACCCAGGTATGATTGGCTGGCTCCCTTTGCTTATCCTCATTTTGGTTATCACACTTTTAATTTCTTCCAGTCTACTGCCAGTGTTGATATCTTTAATATTATACTGGCCAATGTCTCTGTTTATGTGTTCAGACAATATGAGTTCAGTGAGATACACAGCAGATGATGTACGTGACCAGTTATGTTCACCACCTTTTCACAAGGAACCAGCAACAAAAAAGTCAAGGCGAAGTAAGTTCCCAGCAAAAGCAACTTCAAGAAATCCGTCTAGGGTGAGCAGTCTTGTCTCTGCGCACTTGCTTTGGTGCACTCTCTTTTTACCTGGTCTGCTAAACATGTTGAACTGCTTTTCATGGCACCTGTTTCAGGTAGATATGCTGAAGAAAGTTGTGATAAAATCTCTGGAGACAGGCACTGACTTAATGCATGGGATTGAAGCATGCTGTGAAATACTCGAGGCTATGGAATCTGATATTGATGATAGCTTGATGTATGAACTCTTGTGTACCCGGGCAGGGTTGTACCTAAAGGTTTGCTTGCACTTGTTTATCGTGTATCAAATCTCTGTTCCATGTGAAACATATGGATTCTGAAATGATGTTTTGCAGCGGAGGTGGAAAAATGATGTTTACATGGCTATTCGGGATTGCAACAGAGCAAGGAATATTGACTTTACATCATTCCAGGCACACTTGTTCATGGCTGAGGCACTGTTACAGGTAAAAATGTGTACTTTTGTCAAAGAATGTATGCGTATAGAGCATGCTTGGCTAAAATATTGGCTGCCAATTGGTTGGCTACCAACTTACCTTGCCATCCTCTAAATCTTGCTGATTTTTGGCTGTGAACCAAGTGCCAATACTGCCAATAATGTTGTAGCGTCATACAAAATTGATCTAACCTTGGTACTTTGAGTTGCTTTCTGTCTGGTATCTGGAGTTGCTTTGCATCTTGTAGGAGATTTTGAACCCACGATGTGCTCAAGCCTCTCTAGAATGTTTTATTTGTGCTGCCTATTCTTTGTCACAATGATACGCATACTCTCTAGAATGTTTTATTTGTGCTGTCTATTCTTTGTCACAATGATATGCATACTCTTCTAAATATTTGTGCTGTCTATTTGTAACTACACGATGTCACATTGATATGCATACTCTTCTAATTGATGCGTCTTGTTCTAACTAAATATCTGTATGTCCTAAATCGCCCTCCTTTAGTTCTGGACTGATGAATGAAGAGATTGAAACTCGGTACTGCTTCATCTCTTACAAATATGTGGTGTGCTTTGTGTAGTTAGGAAGACTGAAGGAGGCATGTGAATATGCGGAAGCCGCACGTAGTCTTGTTCCATCAAATTCGGTGTCTGCAAAACAAGTGGAAAATATTAAGGAGCGACTTGCTGCTGGTGAGTGCATTTGACATAAACAATTATTTTCTCCAACATAGCTACAACATATGAATTATAATTTTCAGAGATTGTTATGCAATAGCTTTACATACTGAAAGATGTAGCCGGTGTCCTCGAGTGCATATAGCTCAGTAACCTCTTGGTATTCCATTATTGAAAATTGAGAATTGTAAGATGCCAATGGATTCAAGCTTTAGTTGTTGCTTTTATGCAGAAGATGTGATGTGTTGCTGTTAAACTTTTGAAATGTCTGATTGATTTATGTTGTTCAAACAGCTGAACACGAAAAAAATAAAAAAGATCAACATGGAAATACTAACAATGATGCGCGTCATGGAAGGTTACGGTCATTGAGTGATCTACTGTTCAGATCAGATGTTAGTGGGTCATCATCACAGGAAGGTCCAGAAGATTCAGATTACGATGATGATATGGAGTTAGACTTTGATACGTCAGCATCAGGTGACGAAAGCCGTGATAGTGATCCAGGTGCTGTTCAAGGTAGATTAAGTTTAAAATTTCACCGAAGAGAGGATCAAACTAATGAACAGTCTGTTGAGAAAGGATTGGCTGAGTCCACTAGTAATGGTGATTCTGCCTATGAGGTACTTTTTTCTCGTTCTACTCTTTTATCTGAATTATAAAGTTCCTAGTATGAGATACTCTTTTTTGCTCTTTACTGACATTGGATGGATTTAACACCATCGTGTTGTGCAATATAGCCGGAGGTTGCCATTGATATGAAACAAAGATATGTTGCGCACTGCAACGTGGGGACAGATATAAAACAAGCTAGCTTTCTGGGTGAACGAGGTTAGGCTGTTGTGCTATATCTTCTTGCGTGCATGTTTAGTTATTTATTTAAAAAGTTAGGTCTCCTATCAGTCACTTACATGTCAGATTCCCATAGAGAGGAGACAACAACCTTTAATGTAAGGCGTACCCATAATCAACAACGTTGTTACTACGTTATCAGATTTCAGTTGCTAGGTTTGGTGTGAGATATTTTGCTTTCCTTTCTGAATGAAAAAGCCTTACGTGATCGATTGCTTCTAACTGACAGTGCTTTCTAATTAATAGAAGTGCAAAGCTTTTGCACTCTCTCTAGAAATTTATGTTACCAGATACCCTTGGATGTTCAGACAAGTCATGGACCAGTACAGAGTTAAATTTGCCTGTGGAGTTTGGTATCTGGACTGCACAATGGATCATAGATTTTGGTGTGGTACTGTGGTGTATAATTAGCTTGTGCAGAATCGCTTGCATTAATTAATTTCCTTGAATTAATGTAAGACAACTCGTTAGTGCAAAGAGTAAACTTCATCGAACTTGCACATACTTTACCAATATCACAGAACTACATTCTACAGAAAAATATTTTCCTTACATATTGTTTTACATACCTATCTCGAACTTCAATTTTAGTGAGTTCCTGTTCCAGTCACCGCTCTTACCAACCGGACCCCTTGTAAAGGCCGCACATTATTTTTGCCTGTTATGACGACTGAGACAGAGCTACCGCTTTGGCCAACTGGCCAGGTAGTGCCTCATTGCTCTGATGGGTGAACACAATTTGCAGTAAGGCCATGGGCTCCTCTATGTTTCCCACTACGGTAGCATCGACCAAAATGTTACATACTGATGTATCGAGTCTATGCGGCAGTAGAATTACCATGTGTCACTTGTAGGGTCGTTTGATCAAAGTTGGACATGAATTCATAAAAAAGTGTAGTTTTGCAATTGACATGTCAAAGCGGATCTACGTAGTTTTGTAAAAAAAATAGCGTGAGTGTATTTTTGTGGATAAGTAATACGTAAATCATAGTTTTGTGATGGTTTACTCAAAGTATGTGTTAGCCCATGATATTTATATAGTTTGTATCTTCTAATGTCTAACATTGCTCTGGCGACAGGGGATTTTATTGCCAGCGGAAGTGATGATGGTAGATGGTTCATATGGGAGAAAAGAACAGGAAGGCTTATTAAAATGCTTGCAGGGGATGGTGCTGGTAATTGCGTTTTCTTTTCTCACTGCAGCTATCCCTTGAGTACCGTTTCTCATGCCATTTATGTCTTTTTTCTATAGTTGTGAACTGTATACAGTCTCATCCCATGATTGTGCTGTTGCAACAAGTGGAATTGACAATACAATAAAGGTATAAGATATGATCTTTTTTTGAAGTACTTGCCTTTTTTTTGTTCTCAGTCTTCTCTTGTCATTGTTCATTGTTAGTTATGGACACCGGATGCAGAAGCTTCATGTATGGTTGCTGGACCAGAAATTGATGTATTAAGTGCCATAGAGAACAATCAGAAGAAGTTATCCCGCAACCGTGAAATTTTGTTGTAAGCTGTCAAACCTTCACTGTGAGTTTAAGATCTATGTGGTCTTGGAATGAAATTACCACAACTAGCATTTGACATCATGCTGTTTTTTTCTATATATCACCAAGTTATATAGAAATTGCTAGTAGTGATTTTGATAACATGTTACAACATGCAGTTTGTAATCTGCTTTCAGTCAACTCAAGTATTAGTGGATTAGTAGTCAGTCTTGAAACTATTCCACTATACTAGGAAGAAAAAAAAACTAAAAAAAAAAACTATGTACTTTACTGTCAGTTACAGCCAAGGCGCATTTCATTGGCTCACACAATCTAGTTTCCTTTTTTTTTTCTGTTCTTGTGTATAATTGTTATTATATTTCTATGTGCAGGCCTTTTGAGTTTTTGGAACGATTTCGAATGCATGAATTTGCGGAAGGAAGTTTACATCCTTTAGAGTGTGCGCAGACTTGATTTAGTATGGTTTGGAGTCCTGAGGTACTGCTGTTCGCTGGAGATTTTAGTGCATCCGTAACTGTTTACTCAGCACAATTTCAATAAAATATATGTTGAACTGGATCAACTGGGTCACTGGATACATTTTGGACCCGTGCAACAGATAATATGAGACCTCACTTTTGCTCCCTGGTTTTGGTCTTTTGATATGTTTCTTCTCTCAGCTTTTCAGGGAAGGGTAATACAGGGGCAATTTATCAGAGATAGGAGCAGTCAATCTTTACGTAAAAATTAAATTGCAAGGTCTTGTTGCAATAGTAGCCAATGTTCTACAGGTGTGCTGATATTGAAGATGTTGCTTCTGGTGTGAATAAACATTGCAATGCTGTTTGTTGGTATGAGACGTGGACTTATTCACGTGTACAGATTGTAGAAAGGCAAAGTCTTGTAATAAGTAAATCGTTTGTATATGTATAAGCCGCCGTAATAGAGCACATAATGTTCTTTCGTTTGTTACTTCGTAGGGCAAGTTTGCACCTCGGGTGCAAGCTGCAACATAGAGTGTACAGTTTTGTAACATGTGGGTTTTGTATGCCCATTTGGCCAACATGACTGTTTACACCATTCTTTTCTACTTTCAGAGATGTTGACACGAATTTTAGTTGTGCGATGTTGTAGATGTTAGCACATTTTTTCTATAAATTTTGTCAAAGAAGTTCTGAGTCAGGACAAAGTTAGAACTAAAATTAATTTAGAACTGAGACCATCTCTGCCAGCACCAACGAAAAAAATAAGGTGCTATAAAAAATAGCGTGGCCCTCCTCGAGACGCTACACAAGTTATAGCATGTTATAGCAAAGCTACATTTAAAATAGCGTGCTGCAAAAAAGTACAAAATATAGCCCAAATATTAAAGATTTCAACACTAAATATTTGTACAGAAGCAATCAAGCAATACATGCATCACCAGTTTACCAGATACGGAAGTCAAGACACAAATCCATGGCACAGACACAAATAGTAGTAGGCATAAGGAAAAGCCTACGTATCCCCCGGACGATCGAGCGATTGCATCCTCTGGGTCCAGGGCTCGCCACGCGTCCTCTCACATGGTGGAAAAACCACGACCTTATCCCACCGCGATTCCCCTCGTCCACTCGTTCCCTCTGCCTCCTTTCTTCCCCACGAGACCACCTCCTCCATGTCCTAGTCGAGCAGCCCGGCTCCTCTCCCGCCGCGTCGCCTTGCTTCGACCACCACCACGGCAGCCCCTGCTCCTTATGCCGGAGCGCCGCCCACCGGGTCTCGTGCTCGTCTCCATCGCGGCGCACGAGCTCAGCCACAGGGACGGCGACGCTAGCGCCGTTCCCTCCTTGTCTCCCTCGCAGCCGAGCCACAGGGCCGGCGGCGCCACGCCTCCGCCGCGCCGTGCTTCCCCTTGTCTCCCTTGCGGCCGAGCCGGAGGGCCTACGACGCCGGTGCCTTTCCCGGTGCTCCGCCCCGCCGTGCGCTCCATCGCCTCCCTCGCGGCCGAGCCACAGGGCCGGCGACGCCATGTTGCTGCAAGGAGGCCACGAATCGGAGGCTAGCACCGGCGAGGTCGGTTTTGAGCTGGGTGTGCAGATCTGAGAGCATTTTTCTTCTTTCTTTTGCTATATGTGATGCAAGGTTTGTAGATGATGCATTTTTTGTGATGCAAATTTCAAAAGGTTTGTAGCAACAAAATTCCTATGTGGATGCAAATTCACATAAGTATTGTAGCAAATTTATTTTCTCACATGCTGCAATTTGTCGTTCACAAGATTCATGCAATTTTTCGGTGTGGTGCAAACTTTGGAAAGGTTTGTAGCAAAAGGTTTCCTCTGTGGATGCAAATCCACTTAAGTATTGTAGCAAATTTATTTTCTCACATGCTGCAATTTGTCGTTCACGAGATTCATGCAATTTTTCGGTGTGGTGCAAACCTTGGAAAGTTTTGTAGCAAAAGGTTTTCTCTGTGGATGCAAATCCACTTAAATTGGTGTAGCAATTTTTTTTTCTTTCTTCACTTCCTGCATTCTTTCCTTTTCACGAGGTGCATTGTAGCAATTTGTTCTCTTTTCTGCTACTTGCTGCAATCTTCTTCTTCACATCAGGTGCATTGTAGCATTTTTTTTTTCTTATTTGATGATACTTGCTACTATCTTCTCTTCAAGAGGTGCATTGTAGCATTTTTTTCTTTTTTATGCTACTTGTTGCATGCACAGATGCTACTTGGTGCACGCACAGATTCCACAGATTCTACGGCGGCGTGGATGCCACCCTCGCCGGAGTTGGACGGCGGTCAGATACCCAACTGACCGGCGTCTTCTCCTGAGACGGCCGGCGAAGCGATGGGGGTGATGGTGCGCAATGGCGACGACATCTTCCCCGGCGACGGCATCTTCTCCGGCAGCGGCGTGTTCTCTGGCGGCGACGTGTTCTCCGCGACGGCGGACCGAGCAACGGTGGGGCGGGGAAAAGGTCTGCGGGGCTGCGGGCGCCATGGGCGAGACGAGAGGGATTTGTTTGGTTTCGATCTATTTTTCTCTCGTTGACTTGTACGGGACACGTGTCGGCCTCTCCACCCGGGAGATCGGAAGAAATTATCCCCGGGGCACGCCTAGTACTGTCCTAGGCATAAAGCCATAAACGAGCTGGTGGTGGTTGACTTGGCGGCGGCGGAAGACATTGTTTCCTTTCAGTCAGAGGAAGCTGCCGCTGCAAAACTGCAAATCGAGCTGGAGGACAAAGTCGATCTGGAGGAAAGTGCTGGTGGAGGAACCACTCAAGCTGGACGTCGCCGCCTCTGCAGTTCGACCGGCCGCCACCGCCGCCTCTGCAGCTCGACCAACAGCCGATGTAGCCGTCACTCACGGGAACAGCCGGATGGAGGAGTTCGACCGGCCACCGTCGCCGCTGCAGCTCGACCAGGCGTCGCCGCCGCCGTCGCTCTCGGGAAAGCCGGATGGAAGATTTAGGTCAGAACGTGGATTGAGAGCAACCGAGTGAGGCCTCTTTTGGTTTGGGCCGATTCCTTCCGTTATTTTCGGCCTTTTTCTATAGCGTCGCTATACGCTACCATATTTAGCGTGGTTTAGCACGTTTATAACGCGATTAGCGTCGCAGCAGCAAAAAAAGGCTAAACGTAACGTGACCCATCCAAATAGGCTACAACGGCGCTATAGCACGTTATTTTTTCGTTGGCCAGCACTCCTAGGGCCATTGGCCCATTGGAGGCGCTGGACGCAAAATGGCCCCCCAGCCGGGTCCTCAATAGTGGTAGTTTTGCTGGAGTGGCGTGGTAGTGTCAGAAAGAAGCGGCAAACATGTCTTAGTCACACACTGGCATGCCCGCCTCCCCTGTTAGTGACACATAGACACATAGACAGTCAGTTTTAATTAAGTGCGTGGGTCATCTCGACGTCCCCGAGCAGGTGTAGGAGGCGGCATGCAACGCCGACATGGTGTAGGAGGCGGCATGCTACACTGGCAGAGGCGGCATGCATTGAGGCGGCGTCACATTAATGCATGCTAGGGAAGGCACCAACCACCTACGCTCCCCTCCGGTTTTAAAATCACGGCGAGTATCGGCATCCTCTCCCACATTTCACCCCACCAGCAGATCAACCAGCCCTCTCTTCATCCATCGAGCAGATCCACCACTATGTTTCCGCAACACGAACCACGACGAGAGCCACCACTGGGCGACTTAGGACCGCGTGCTTTGCCAGTAGAGGCAGAGCTAGCGTGGCGAGGTGAGCTTGTCCCAAGCACCTCTGCGCCTCCGCT
Source organism: Poa pratensis (assembly GCA_947311845.1). NCBI lineage: Eukaryota > Viridiplantae > Streptophyta > Magnoliopsida > Poales > Poaceae > Poa > Poa pratensis. The sequence goes on from CAMZMU010000066.1 coordinate 15,309,589, forward strand.
TGTTGGCACAGGCCGTCTGCTCATGGTGGAGGCGGCGTGCTAGCACGTGCGCAACAACTGGCTTTTGTCGGCCGACTGCCGCCTCCCTGTTGGATGACAAACATCATGTTGGCGCTGCCTCTCACCGGTGAGGAGTTTCAATAGGACGTGGCGGGCAATGCCTTGAGAGATGCGGCGCGACCCCAAGTACGCCACGTCGTCGCCCATTTGGGACGTCGACATGAAGGCGGAGTACGAGGAGCCTCAACTGTGAGCCGCCTTAGGGGTTGTTCACTTAGGGCGAAGAAATCTTTGACGTCAACTCCGACGCTACGCAGAACTCGGCGAGATGTATTAGCGACAACCGGGCGATGTGGGCGGTCCGTCCCTGGAGGAGGTTTTCCAGAGACCCCGCGGTGACCCGCCCCATCGAAACGTCCTTGGCACCGCCTCCGCCTCATAGCCGGCTCCCACCATGTCGATGCACGGGTGATCAACATCGACTCCAACTAGGGTTTAGTTATTTATTTAAGTTTTTAACCTTTTAATTTATTTCAGTTCAATTATGCGCATGTGAATTGTGTCAAGTTTTAAACTATCGTTAGTTTGAATGAAATTTGTACGGTTTTGTTTTGTTTCGTATATAAATTTTGATCGAAAAAAAATAGATTGGGATTGCCGCTGGAGGCACGATGATTGTAACATGTGCACACGTTTCCAATAGCTACCATCCGGCGTACTCGCCGGACAGTCGACCGCCGGCGGAGATGCTACGAGGTAGTGCTATGCATCGTTCGGGGGGCACAATAGCCAACATGAACACAAAAACAAGTCAGGCGCCTTTGCCCTTGCAAAAGCAAAAGAACGACTCCTGGACGCGGAAGTGATGGTTGGCCGTCATGCCGCAGCTTGGCTGGATTGGCTTGTTTTGCTTGATCTGGTATTGCGCTTGCCTGCGCCGGCCGGTTTGATAATGCCCAAGTTTATTCGAGGATGGAGTCCGTTCGTCACGCTTTCCCGTCTAGTTAGGGCATCTCGAGCCGTGCCCCAGCGCCCCCAGGACGTGAAATAGCGCCGTTTCGTCCTGTTAGCGTCGAAATTCTCCCACTCCCCCAGGAGCCCAAATAGCGCTGTTTCGGCCTAAAATAGCGCCAGCGGTCCCAGGCCAAACCCAGCCCACTGGGTTCCGCCTGGGGAGCCGAAATGGCGCGAAGGCATGGCGGGCCCGTTCTGTCAGCCACTAGGCGAAATGGCGCGAAAGATATTGGAAAAACCGCCGGTCTTCGTCTTGATCTCCTCGGCTCCCGCGCCCATCAAAGGCCTGCTGCGCCAGTCAGGCGGGTGGCGACACGTCCAATCGCATGGCACACGGCGCAGTAATGGCGCGCCACCGCTCCGTCGTCTGGCCTTCCTCGCCACGATAATAAGCCCTCCCCCTCGCCATGCAGATCACAAGCGCGCCTCTTCCTCGCCCTGTCTCGCCCTTTCTCTTCCACACACCGCACCTCCCCGAGACCATGGCCGAGCGCTACCCCGGCGACGGCGCGGCGGCCAACGGCTTCGGCCGGCGCTTCCTCCCCGGCGAGTGGCGTCTCAGCGCCGGAGGAGTTCCGGTGCCACCGCCACCAGAAGGGGCGGACCGCGACGCCGAGATCCAGCAGGTCCTCGCCGGGCTCACGGAGGAGCAGGCGGCTGACCCGCGCTGGGACCCCGCCAACTTCGCCTTCTGGACGAGTATTTCGTCCAGTGGCAGCGGCGGGAGATTGACGACACCAACAGCAACGACGCCATCTCCGGCAGGAACAACGGCGGCGGCCGTAGGCTCTGGTGGGCGCGCCAGGACGTACGCTGAGCTACTTCCTGGACTACATCGACGCGGGCAACCACCCCCGCCTGACGAGTCCGCCCCGGCCTCCGGCCATGTCACGCCGCCGCGGCTCGTCATGGATGCCGAGGAGGATGGGCGTCGGCTCCTCCTCCTCGTCCTCCGGCCCACGCTCTTCGTCGACGCCGCGGTCCTTGTCCACTCCGCGTTCTTCCTCCTACGTCACGCCGCCGCTTGCCCGGGTCAAGACCGAGCCGGAGGACACGCCGCGGGGAAGACCGAGCGGCGGCATCATCCTCAACAGCGGCCGCCGCGTCCTGTTGCCACCAAGGGGCCGCCTGCGCCTCGTCAAGCCGAAGAAGGAGCCCGGCACCGGCGGCGCGCTGAAGAAGGCCAAGACCGAGCTGGAGTGGAGCGCGCCGCGCGAGTACGTGCGCGCGGCCATCAAGCAGGAGGCGCAGGACGACGACGAGGAGTTCCCGGGCCAAAGGATGGCTGAGAAGCTGTCGTTCGAGGACGTCCTCCCGACGGACATGGCGTTCGCCTGTGCTTGGTCCAAAGCCGAGCACGAGCACGAGGAGATCGAGCGCCAGCGCCGCTTGCTCGAGTAGGCCCAGGCTCTAGCCGCGCGCCGCCGCGCCCGCCGTGATTTCGCCGCTCGCCACGGCGTCATTGTCATCGACTCCAACGACGAGGACGGAGGCGGCGGCGACGACGGTGCAGGCCCTTCCTGTCCCCCGGGCGCGCCACCCAGTGACGACAACGGCGACTACACGGTGTTCTACATCCAGCTCGGCATGTAGAGCGCCGTATTTATCTAAATATGTTTACCTTTTAGTCTAAATATTTAATCGGCCAAACTGTACGAATTTCACCTATATATGAATGAAATTCGTCTAAAATTAGCAAGTTTCGTCCTTTTTTTTTTTTGAAATCCTGGATTTACCTCTTGGGTACGACGAATGGGAATCGGCGCCCCCAGCGAGTCAAATAGCGCCGATGCCCCCAAGCGTCCCAATTTATCGCCGAATTTCAGTTGAAGTAGGTTCGGCGCGGCAGCACGCGGTTTCTCTCCTAGTTTAACATGATAATAACTGGATCTGCAAGGATTTAGAATGCTCGAACCTATCACTATGGGTGACGAACAGCACCACTTTCATTGGACCGATTAAACCAAACAAATCAGCGCTCGCCCAATTAACGCATGCACCCGGGAGGTAGAAGTCAGGATTGGGCTACCAAACAAAACAATGCCCTCGTCGTGTGCTGGTGGAAGAGGTTTTCTCCTAGTTTAACATGATAATAACTGGATCTGCAAGGATTTAGAATGCTCGAACCTATCACTATGGGTGATGAACAGCACCACTTTCATTGGACCGATTAAACCAAACAAATCAGCGCTCGCCCAATTAACGCATGCACCCGGGAGGTAGAAGTCAGGATTGGGCTACCAAATAAAACAATGCCCTCGTCGTGTGCTGGTGGAAGAGGTTTGCTGACATATGTATCGGTAGCGCCATCCAGCTGGGTCTCCGCATGATCTCATCCAAGTGACCACCCTTTGCGTACAAGTCCATCTTCTAAGGAATACTTCTTCTTTTCTTTCCCTCTCCTCGTCCTCTCCGCCGCTTGAGAGTCCACCGGAAGCGCCGCCCAGATCCGGCCTCTCTCACCGTCAGCGTTCGCGCCGGCTGGTGCAGAGATGAGCTAGGGTGCCGGCCCGAGGTGTATATAGGTAGATTAGGTTCTAGTTCGGCTTTTGAGTTGTTCTCTGTGGCGGATGTCCCGTCTGTTCTTCCTCGGAGAGCTCATGCCTCGATGCTCGGGCGCGGCGTCGAGCTCGCCATCGATCTGCTCTCCGTCAAGCCTCCAAGGTGGGGGAAACGTGGAGGCGAGTCGGTGGCAGCTTTCTTCAATAAGCGTCTCCGCCTCCATGCTCTGTGCCTCTCTCTTCTTCTCCTGGCCGGCCTTGGTGGCGAGGGGGAAAGAATGAGGGATGAACAGCATTTGGAGTGTTCCGACTGCGGTCGTTTCTTCTTCTCCCTCTGCTTGCTTGGCTGGTCTCCGGCGAATCGCAGCGACGCCGGAGGCATGCCTCTCCTTTTCTGCTTTCCAGATCCATGGAGGATCTTGTGCGGAGATGGAGATGGTCAAAGCCATCTCAATAAGATCGCGTGTTGTATCCACTGCTTTGCAGATCGAGAGAGGGCGCGGTACTGGATTCCTCTGGCCGGCCGTGGCGGCGAGGAGAGGAGATGGTGCTGTTGCTCTTATTCAAGATCAGTGAAGCGGGTTCTGTTTGCTGGATCTGGTGTCAGATGCGGTTTCCCCTGTGCTAGCTTCATTGCGAGCTTCGACGGTGGCCGTCAATGGCTGCTACGACTCGACATCCTGCCCAAGTCGGGGTGTGCCCCCCACCGATGTTTGATCTTCGTCGCCAAGGTCTTGCTGTGCGCAGTGAGCGACAAATGCGGTGACTTTAACGGAACTCTTGTTTCCAATCGACTGGAGCAGGTGACTCAGCGGCTGTTCTTCTTCTTCTCGGCGTCTTCGGCGTGGCGGCGACGACATGGGGACGGCTGCGGAACAGGAGCTGCAGAATCGCCCAGGGTTGTGTGTGCCTTTTCTTTTTTTCTCAGGGTGATTTCTGTAAAAGGGGTCTGGAGGTTTCCAGATTAATACCGATGTATTTCATGTATTATTAATCCAGATGCAGTTTCAAAAAAAAAAGACCACCCTTTGCGATGATCGCGTCGACTTTCTTGAATCTGCCCCAACATGACTTTGTCTTTTCGTCGCAAAGGAAAAGCGTAGATGGATCCAAGTAGTGCTAATCCAACGTCTACACGCACTAACATAAGAAATCTACAGTCCACGTCATTAGCAGTCAGTCTTCACAAAGACTACTCGTCGAGGTTTCAAAAGGAAAAAGAATATAAAGTCAAAGATCAAACCTTCACGTATACTATACGAGCGCGCACGCATCACGCCAAAACGAGGCTAGGAAAAGAAGAGAACGAAATCGTTGTAAGTACTTGCCACGTGGGACAGACGATTGGCCGTCCAGGTATGCAGGGTCAAACAAACACACCGACCGACTCCCCCCAAGAGTCCTTCTTCACAGCCCGCCCCCGCGTTTTGTCCTGATTTACCGAGCTTGCCATCGCTGGCTTGTTGGCAGTAGGCCGTCACGCGATGCTGACCTGACCTGTGGTCCGTCCGTCCGTTTGCCGGGTCCTCGCTGTCGGCGTGACGAGGCAGCGCTTGCTCCGCCGTTCAACCTAGTCCCACCACCCAACTGCAATTATTCCCTCGACCAAAGTGTTTGCCCCTCGATGGCTTCAGATCTACGGTCTTGCCACCGGAAAGGACATGCTGTTGATTTATTTATTTGGTCTAGCCCTTGCAAGATGTGACATTTAGGGAACAACCCGTGGCATGTTCATTTTTTAATTATTACTGACGAAAATGTAACGCGCACCCACACACATACACCCAACGTGAAGATAGGAAAATTGTAGGTTCATGTTTTTTTCTCACGTTCTATACATCTATTCAAGTAAGCCCAAAATCTACATTCTTAACAAAATAATGGCGTATCTAGCACCTGGCACCCCCTAAAAAAATACAAATTATTAAATTAAATAGTAATTAGTCCAATTCTATGCATTTTATATGTGCTAAAAGTTCATGTACATGATATCTAAACTATGAGATCGAGTCTGGCACCCCCTATGGTTAAGTCCTACATTCGCCACTGGTTTCTGGAGTCTTCCGACGGATATGATACACGGAAAGGCGACCTCGCCTATTGAAATCTCGAGGACCTTCCTGCCTAGCTACCTCCGGTCTATAAAGGATGTAAAAAACTTCGGCACAGAAGAATTTATGAAAGGAAAGTTGCCGATTGATGCTATAATATAAGAGAAGGCACGTGCATCTCAACCTGTCTTGCCATGGTCTCCTCCTCCGCAGAATTGGGTGGTTTCGTCCACCGATGACTCGTTTTCAGCTGATGAAACGGTTGGAGCTAGGATGGTGCTGAGGAATGCGGAGGGCGAGGTGTCATCATTCCTGCTTGCAGATCAATTAACCATTGCAATGATGTGCTGAAAGCGGAACTGCATACAATAATGGGCGGCATGGCCTTAGCCATCCAATGGTCAGATCGCTTGGCCATCGTGGAGGCTAGTTCCACAGGAGCTCTGTCGGCACTGACGGATGGGTCATTATCTCGATCAGCATATGAACACTTGGTGGCTCAAGTGAAAAACCTCATGGAGGATAGGGACTTTGTTCCGGTTAAAGTGAGTAGATATCAAAATAGGTCGGGTTGCACATGCCTTGCTAATTACGGGCGTCTGAGTACAACAATATGTGTTGGGTGCATCAAGAGCGGACTTTTATCTCCAATCATGTATTAGCCGATTGTAACTCTATTACCGCTAAATAAAACTCCAGGTTTTACCCCAAAAATTTTTGAAATAAGAAGAGTGTGCCTCACATACAAAAAAAGACACTTTAAAACCACACCACGTAATGTCCTTAAATACTTAATATCCACATTCAAAAGGCCTACTCTCCGTTCATTAGAATAAGCTGTATAATTTTTTGTCACAATCAAACAATTTAAAGATTGACATAATTTGTCCAAAAAACCCATTAACATCTATAGTGTCAAATTAATATAATTAATTACGTAATAAAATATATTTTTCATATTATATCTCGCTAGTTTTATAATTATCAATAGTTTTTCCTTCAACATTAGTCAAAGTTAACATTGATTAACTTTTCGGAAAAAATATACGCCTTGTTTGAGAAACAGAGGTAGTGCTAAAGACTGCCATATTGTATATTCCATTTTTTCTCACGTCGCGTATCCCGTTCATATAAGCCCAATATCCATTCTCCTACCAAAATAAAGAGACACATAGAAGGAAAAACTCGAGAGACACTTGAAAAACCGAGGTATCCTCATGTCATTAATCTGGCAAGTTGTCTTACAATGGTTCAAACCTTGCATGCTAGAGCAAACCCATGATCCTTATTTCTTTATGTTTACTCGAGTCAATGGTAGTCTGTTTGCACTAGCAAAAGATTTCAAGTTGCCAGAAAAATAATTACTGGCACATAGGTATCCCAATCTTTTGATTACTTGATTTGGTTGATATATATTTGACTTTTGTTTTCACAAAGTTAGGGACTATGATGACACAAGCGTTAACACATCTCAGGCAATAAAAATCAATGACAATGCACAAGCATTTAACTTCTACAACAAATCACGATCATAAAATATCATCAAGTTCATCATGAATAATTTTTCATGTTCTATCATAGATATTGATATTTTCCCATAAACTTGGTAACATTTACAAAGTATAACTTAGGAAAAAACTAATACGCACTAATTTTGTCATGGAGTGAGTATATTTCTTAATTCTGTGCGCAAGCTTGCTGCCAAAAGGATTAGCGCTGAAACCATATTTTCTTGAGTTTGCTGAAGAGCTTCACACAAAAAACAAAAACTCCAGGGTCCAGAGGCAAAAGCCAACTAACACATAAGAAAATAAAACCAGGACAGCCTTACACATGCCCGCCATGGGGGGAGAGGCAGAGGAGGACAAAAGAGGGTAGCTTCCGCAAGATCTTGAGATGTGTGAAGACTGCAGACACCGGGTCAGCTTAGCATTACTATCGGCACCACCACCAATTCCTTCCTTCCCAAACCAGTTACTAGCTTAGGTACAAGTTTGCCAAGAACAAGGCCTAGCTAGCCATCTATCGGTCGATCGATCTTATGAGGCAGCTTTACCTATCCATCTGAGAACAACCGATCGATCGTCGATCAGTTCCATGGGAAGCGACAGCAAGCTGGGCTCCGCCGCCGGCGCAAGCGGTTCGCCGGACGCCGTCTGTTGCATGTGCGGCGACCACGGCCTCCTGCCGGAGCTGTTCCGCTGCGCCGCCTGCTCCGCCCGCTCCCAACACACGTATGTATCTTTACCCCTTTGTGTTCGCATATTTTCGGACATATGCATGTGATATTTATGCGCTTTTATGGGACTCTTATTGCCACAGTCTGGATTCATTTTCGTAGATTTTCTTGGCTAAGTTGGCATCGGCATCTCCGCATCTTGTGGGATTATGAGGGGTAGTTTTGGGTTACATGCATGCATTTGCTGTGGGTAGATATTCATATATATTCTTGGATGTGGGAATAGGGTTAGCTATGGCCGGCAGATTTGAGAAATTAGAGGAAATATTTTTTGAATTCATTCCTTCTCGACTATGTCGTGAAATATCATTCTACCGATTACTCAACACAAAAGAAACATGTGCACATGAAATTAGCTAATAGGCATGCATTGATTCAGACATGGCTATTCATCATTAATTCTCCATCAGCATCGATGTAGCTTTGAATCCGGCCAGTAAGTACGTAAGTACTTGCGTACCACACAATGCCAGCACAGTTAATCGAATAGTTTCCTGCTTGACTCCATCTCAACCAGAACTGTCACTGGTATATTGCGTGACATACATATCTTGGATATATTATATCCTTTTCGCCTCCCTGCCCGGCCCCGCCCTCAAGCTAATTGATTTCTTCCGACTTTTTGCGCGATTTGGCGTGAAATATATATTTGTCAAGGACACAAAACGGGCCCAGCCTAGATATATATAGACATCAGATCGACGTAGATATAAAGCTGTACAGTACAGCCATGGTCGGGCACCATCACTTGGCAATGGATGGCGTCGGGGATCTACACGGCCGCGGCCTCAATATATCGTTGCATGGCAAGCACACGACGAGTCAAAGTGTAAATTCTTCGGGTGAGTGATGGCAAGGATAATCTTGCTCTACGAGGATAGCCTCACTCCTCCATCTGAAAACGGTTCAACACGAAAATTCAAATGACAAGTTGATATGGTGCGCAGATGAAATCATGGACTGTCCATTTCAACGGCACAAGATTTTCCATTGACTGAGCGTTGACTAGCGCTCAGTCAACTGAAAATCCTGACCGCCGGACTGGACGGTTTAGGATTTCAACTGCACACCGTATATATCAGCATGGCAAAATACGCGTTGCGGTTGAACACCTATGGCACGAGTGCTCTTTCATAGCCACGGTGCATGTCCTTGTTGCGACAAATCACCTGACCGACTACCACCTGAAATGTGTGCACCAGTCATGCATCAGTGCATGCAATAACGTGCACGCATGGAACAACCACACATAGCTGCACTCCATGCATGTAGTATGAATTATGATGTATCTGTATATATGTACATAGCTGAATCGTTACACATATGTCAGGTACTGCACGGATCGGTACCCGAAGGCGGAGGCGTACGGCACGTGCAACTGGTGCCTGAGGGCAGGCCGAGGAAGCGGAGGCGCCGACACTCCTAGCCCGGCGAGATCCGCGATCAAAGCGCCAGTCCGGCGAAAGCCGGCTAGCGACGATGGCCCGGTTTGCAGCACCGGCGGCAGACCGGTGCCTCTGTCGGCGAAGGTCGTCGCTCGTGGTGACTTCGCCGCCGAGCTGAAAAAGCCTATCAAGAAGGAGCAACAGCGGCGGCGGCTTCTGCTGCGAAGGTCGGCCTCGGACCTGGGCGGCGGCGTCCGAGCCGCCGGGCCGCCGTCTCCTGGCGTCGCGCGGGGAAGGCCGAGGGTTCGGCGGTACAAGCTCTTGGAAGAGGTGATCAGTAGCTAGCTAACTAATTAGCGACGTACTACATGTGTGCGTGTACATGTTTTGATCTGGAAAAAGTCCAAAATGAACCTTAAACTTGTATACGAAAGCTAAATCGAATCCTAAACTCTCGATCCCGAAAATTAGCACTCCAAACTTATTGTTCCCGGTCTATTCTAAACCTTGTACCGGGGAACCCACGGTAGAATAAAAAAAACTTAATTTGCTACTCTCACTGATGGCACGGGCCCACTTGTCATATTCATCTTCTATCCTCAATTGATCTCCAAATCAATTCATCCTTCCGCACCGACGGCTGGCCGTGGCTGCACACCAACCAACCGAAGGCGCACTGGGTGGTTGCGGGAGAGCAGAGCACGGAGGCTGGGCTGAGGAAGCGAGGCGCACTGGCCATGTTCGCTATGCTCTAAAGCAAGCACCGACGCCGCCGCAAGTTCGCCGTCTTCCGCCCGTGCACCACGATCTTCCTCCTCTCCCGGTTGCCGTCGTCGTCCCCAAGACGAACTGCTTCGCCCACGAGCCTGTGGCGAGCTCCGCATCCTTTCCCCCTTCTTCTTGCAGTTAATTACATCTTGGACGCGCCGTTCTGTGCCGGCCGGTCACCGCGACATCCATGGCCGAGCTCGCGCAGGGGCTCGAGCTGCTGCTGCCTCTCTGCTCATACAACACTCCTTACGCCGCATGCCAATCCTCGCGCCACACCTCACGCCGCACGGGTCCCAGTCGCACTCGTACGCACGTCCGGCGCGCTGTACCGGCCTGCTCCAGTGAGCCATGGCAGCTCCTGTGCACGCAGGCCAAAAGCTATCTAGTCCCCTCACGCGCTGCTACTCGTGAGCATGGATACGAGCCTGACTAGCAGGGACGCCGTTCAGGCTAGGCGTTCGGGATTTCCCGAAAATTCGGGACGAGAAATTCGGGAAAAAAATAATTCGGGATTTGAAACTTGACTCCCGATTTTCCCTCAGGAAATTTGATTCCCGAAAATTCGGGATCCCGACAATTCGGGATCGGGAAATCCCAGAATACCTGAATTTCAGAACAGAGCAAAAAAAAAAAAAATGACAGCATTTTGGCAGCATCGACAGAAAACAATACATCAAGTGAACAAGAATAATAATATGACAGAACAATAATATTTTTGACAACACATAGACTCATAGTTTCAGTTTTCAAACAAGAACAAGAAAATGACAGAACAAGCAAAGTTTCACATGCATAGCACCACAAGTCCACAACCGCACGGCGCACAACACAAACACATGCATAGGATAGAAGTTTTGAGAAGCAGGCAGCAACGCAGCAGGCCAGCAGCTACAGCTCACGACGGTGCGGGCGGATCGACGGTGGCCGGCGGATCAACGGCGCGGGCGGACGGCGTGATTAGGGACGGTAGGCTGGGAGCGCTTGGCGACGCCGGTCGGGGGAGGCTTGAGGGGCTGAGGTCGAGCGGCGGCGGGCGGCGGCCGGCGGATCGAGCGGGCGTGCCCTGTGCCGGCTGCGGCCTCACGGTCGCTGTGGAGGAGTGGATCGAGTGGAGTGGATCGATAGGTCCTGGCTAGGGTTGTGAAATATTCCTGCGTGTGGAGTGGATCGATCGGTCCTGTGCCTGTGGGCTGGCCCTTGTCGCCTTTGTTGGGCTCCTTTGTTTCGGGGTATTCGGGAAACATGATGACCTTCCCGAATTACCCGAGATTAATTCGGGAAATCAGATCACCTTACCGAAAAAGCGATCAGGATTCTCAGGTTCGGGTAATTCGGGTTCGAGATCGGGATTCGGGATCGGGAAATATGCCCACCCTGAGACGCCGTGGGCAGCGGTGGTGAATATGACATGTGGGACCAATCCGTCAGTAAGACTACACGTTTTCCCGGTCGGGATTGTAGCATTCCTAGTGTGCCAAACAGGTCTAGGGTCCGAAATAGACCGGGAATGGTAAATTTGGAGTGCCAATTTCTGGGATCAGGAGTTCAGGGAGCTTTCGCCTACAAGTTCAAGGTTCATTTTGGACTTTTTCCTTTTGATTTTAATTCTTGTTTCGTACGTGGATGACACGCACGCGAGCGTGCATGTTTCGGCACGCAAGGATGTACGTGTTCCATCAATCACTTGATATGCTGGTTTAGAGACAATTAACCCGAAAATATATAAGAAAACCTGGGTACCATAAAATTCAAAGAACTTCAAAAAGTTCCGAAACTGACAATCAGGCAAGAATTATCAAGTATTGTACCTGTACAAAAAGTTTCAGGGAAAAATTAACTTTTATTGCATTTGGGTAAAAGATTTGTCTAAAGTAGCGCTATATACACGCTATATTCGTCAAAAATTTCACTTTTTTTTTTTGCTCTGAAGTCAATGAGAATAATTTCCTACCCAATTTTTTTTACACGAGTAGAATACTTGATAATATTTGAGTGTAAAAAATTTCAGATTTTTTTTACAATGTTTTGAATTTCTAAAATAAATCCCCACATATCAGGGTATATTGCACCCGAGAGCCACAAGTCCGAGTTCTAATTAACCTCCCTAATATTTGCTTTCAGTATAAGCCTTTCAGGATGTGTGCAAGTGCAACACGCTGGATGCATGAAAACGAAAACATTCTCGAGAGAATTAAATGAGAAAGTGAACTTAATATGTCCTGGAGTTCGCCATGTCACCTCGCTCGGGCGACAAGGGTGACGCGTGGCAAACATAACCACCAGCGCCGTGTTCACCTTCCCCCCACCCACTGGCGGAGCTATAGGTAAGTCAGGGGGGGGGGGGGGGGGGGGGGCACCGCCCCCCCCCCCCCCCCCCCCCCCAGATTTTGGAGAATCAGTGAAGAAAAAAATATTTAGGGATTTGGATGAATGGAAATAGAGTCTTTTGCCCCCCAAGTATGCAAGTATTCTGTTTTGCCCCCCCAGCCATTATCTCCAAGCTCCGCCACTGCCCCCACCCCTCGCCGCTACCAGTGGTCACCAACGGGGAAATTAAGCTCATGACGGTAGCAGGATCTCTTCGACCGGCTCGGGCGGTGCTGTGGTGTTCGCGGCACGGGACGGTGAGCTAGGCGCATGGGCCTGTGGGTCAATCAACTTGGGCTCAATTTCACCGGAGTATATAGGAAGCCATGCAAAAAAAAACCCGAACACAAACTAGAATATCTAGAACAGAAACACACCCTGAAGCACGGCAGAACAACACATAACACCCGGCACAAGGCTTTGAGAGGCAACCGCCTTACCAAACACTGTAGCATTCGAGACCATAATAGCGTAGAAGAGAAGCAAGGCCATGGATATTCTAGTTGTCGTAGCAACAACATGGAAAATCAAATTTGTGCTCAAGTTCTCACAAGATTCACTCCTGTCGTCGACGTGAGAGTTTCGCACTCTAAATGTAGAACCTTCCTGCAAGAAAGAGAGGCGGATAAAGGGTAGAAAAGCAGATATGGAAAATAAAACACAATTATGGCTTTGGAAATAAAAGTACTAAATCAAAAATTTATTATTAAAATTATATTATTATTATTTAAAGTATTTAAAAACATATTACTAAAAATAATGTATAGCGAGTGCTTGTGCTCGGAACTGTCTATAAATATTTTAAAAGATTAATACTAAAAAAATATGCTGAGTGCTCACGCTCGACAACTTTCTACAAAATTATTATTAAAAAAGTATTCCTAATGCTGGCAAACGACAACTCTCTAATATTTTTAAAAAATACTATTATTTTTTATGCTGAGTGCTGGCGCTTGACAATTGTTTAAAAATATATTTTTAAAATTATTATAATTTTTTTATGTCGAGTGATGGTGCTCGGAAATTGTCCATTTATGTTTGTCGAGCGCCATTGATGCTGTGCTCGACATATAACCTATGCGCCGTCAATCCTCAGTTAGCAACGTCCACCGCGGACACATGTCACACTATTATACTGTGTGTGCTGTGTTTGGCGAGAGATTATATAAGGAGTGTCGTGTTTGGGATACCGTCGGCATACTACCTTATGTGCCGAGGGAATGGGTATGCCGTTTGCATAGGGCACTCTATGCCGAGCGCGGCGCTCGGCACACACCCCGATTCTGGTAGGGCCGCTAGGAGGGGGACAAAAACGGATCAGGAACCGGAGATTGATAAGAGGTGATTGACCGGACACCGAGGTGGACATGAACTTCCCGATGTATCTTCGGCGGGAAGACAAAAACATAATGGATACGGAGACCGGGTCTAGTTACTGCCTAGAGTAGCAGCTAAATCATCTTGGTGGCATAGCTAAATCTATTTGCGTGCTTTAGTTGAAAGCGTCGTTTGGATATCTTTGGACTCTCTCCGGGGTGAAAACACACGCTTGTGCATTGTTCCTTACCTGTAGGCGTCACATTTGGAGAACTTCTTATACAGTTTGTCTTTGGTGGTGGTTTAGATTATGATGCTGCAAGTCATTGATCGTTGTGGCGGGGTCTTTTTCTTCTTCTTTGTCTTTTTGGATGTGTGCATCCTTAGTGTTTAGATATGTTATTTACATTATGTTGGTGCAGACTGCAGAGACTAGGTATAATTGATATATTCTGCATGTTAATATATTCCCATTATCAAAAAAAATTGGCTTGCTTCAGTGTAGTTCTGCGCTAGGTCGAGGGCAAGGCTCACGATGAAGACAAGGAATAATTTCGACCCACTTGTCATTCTTACAAGTTGGGGCTTCTGCAGAAACGCTTGGGTATTTGGAAATGTAGAGCGGCAGCTGTTGGTGATCCAGCACGCAGCTGCCATCCACGAGGAGTTCATGCGCTGTGTAAGGAGGAAAGGTCGCTTTTAGACCGGTTTTTCGTTAATTAACCGGCCAATTTCCACTTCTTCTTAATTAATGAAAATGACAAGTCTTTTGCCTCGTTTAAAAAAAAAAAGGAGGAAAGGAGTTTCAGGTGTTTCCGATATGAGAATAGGAGAGTAGGCTTGCGTTTGGGGGGTGGGTGTGTTCTGACCGTATCGTTAGCGACAACGGTCAATGTTTGTAGATATTTGTATCTTCTGTAAAAGTATGGTACGCCTAGGCGAAAAAAAAAGTTCTGCACTAGGTTCCTCTCGATCGGTATCACATTTTGCCGCCGAGCAACAAAGTGTCACCATTGACAAACTCCACACACCACGTTTTCCCTTCAGAATCTTAGCTATTTCAGCAAGCTTTACCGGTTACCCTCAAGTATCTGCAAGTCCGGCGTGCGTGACACGTCGAAAGTTCGTCTCCGGCCTTGACCGTTCATCATCACTTGATCTCTGTTATACAAAGCGAAGTGAGCTTTGGTCATATCGTTGCTACTTCATGGATCGTCCCTGCATATGCCTTTGCATATATGGATAAAAAGCATGGAATCAGTCACCTCGACGGATGGCGTTCAGTGAACCAGCGCATGCAGCAGAATCTTATCTTCTTCAATTTGGCCGTAGGCCGCCTTGTTTCTGAGAAGATTCATCCACTACCAGTTGGACGATGTTTCTGGACTATCAGGGCCGCCCAACATCTTGGAGATTTTTTGCTACTAGTTGGAATGTACGTGCAACGCACGTCTTCTCGATTAAAGGAATAATTTATAAGTAGGAAATACCATACCAATGAAGACGTGGATTACTTCTTTTACACTTTTCCATCGGTTCTAAATTTATATTTCACAACATTCTATCATAGAGCCAGGAAGTCACTTACTCCTCCTCTTTCGCCTAACAATTATTTTAGAAAACCTTAGCAATCCGTTGTGTTGTTCGTCTATGTATGAGTAAAAAAGTATCTTCATCGTACATAACTAATGTTGCTTGTATGCAGTACACCTAAATCTTTAGTAGGAGTTATGTTAACCCATAAGAAACCTAAGACAATGTCAAGAATGTACGCTAGATAAACATGGGTAAGATACCATATTTGTGTGTCGCGACGGAAGATAAAAAAATCTGCATCGCGATGTTGCGTAAAGTCTAAAATGAAACATGCAAGTCAACAATCAAGCAACTAATTCGAGTGGTAAAAGCTAACTATCCCTAATATAATTTGGGTGACTGCTGATCAATTACAAAAGAAAGAGCTTTGTATGTAGACCAGTACAAAAGTCTTAAGGAACACACACTGAGCAAAATATGCATAAACTGAGTAGTGTAAGAAGAAAACATAGCAAGTACCCTGCTATATGTTCATAATGACGACCACGTGAAATGTATTCAACTTCAACAGTGACCTCATTAGCTATATCTTTTAAGTATTGGAAATAAGCTTTTGGTTGTTGACAAATCACATAATCAAAAAGGCCTGCACAAAAGGGACGATGTTCAAACAGAAAAAATGAGGTGTAAGTAACAGTAATTTCGTCCACAATAATTTCACCTCTCGGAATACATTTTGTGCCTAAATGTGCAAACAATAATTTCGAAGTTGGATGGTCATGCTGCCTCCCAATTTTGTACGGAGATCCTTCAAATCTTGTTCTTAAACCTGACCATATGTACTAAGCTTTAGATTCGTCCACATAGGGTAAAGTAACCTGCACACGATTAAGAAAAATAAACAATCATCTGAAGCTATTGTGTCGTCTGGTTTGCAGTTGCAGCCAACGGAAGCAGTCTCCCGTGGGACCCACATGCCATCTCTCTCATACTTTCCCCATCTATTTCACTTTCCCATCTCGTTCATATGCCATTTCAGAATTTCTGCGATTCAAGCAGGAAGAAAAGGAACGATCATAGCTGCTCAAGTCTCTCTTTTATTTTACTCGAATAAATCTCTCATCCACGCATCAAGATGCTCAAATTGACAAAATCAGTTCAGCTGCTTCTTCCGCTCGTCATCCCGAGCTTGCGGCGCTCACCATGGTCGCAGCAGCCAGCTCACACAGTCACACTTGGCCAAAATTCGGCGACCATGGCCACAACCTCGAGCAACCACAGACCCACTGCCGCCATGGCGTTGAGAAGAAGGATACAACGGCGGAAAATTGTTCGCCCGTGCCGGTGAGGAGGGCGCCGCTGATTAAGACGGAGCAGAACGGGAGAGGTGCCACGCATATTGGGCCGGCGGACGGCGGGGGCACACCTTGAGACCCTGTCATTGACCTGGGACGGGGCTTGTGCGCATGCTGGATGGCAAGCTGGCTGGCAGCCTCGCGTGCGTGCTGGGCGGCAACCTCGTCCAGGGCAAGGGCTTCGCGATAAGGGTGCCGTCAACGGGAAAGCTCACTCGGCGACCTCCAGCACGGGTAGGTCGATGAAGGTGTGCCCCGATGCGCCGGCGGCATCGCCATCATCCCATGCGCTGCCTCCAATACGCCTCTTCCTCCTCCGCCGGCAATAGGGCAGGACGATGGCGCGCGGATATTGCGATGACCGGATGGAGACAATGGAGAAATACGGCAGGGGCAGATGGCCAACAATCTCGTCCCCGCGCCGATCTCGTTCCGTGCCGACTGCGACGGTGGTAATTTCTTTTAGTGGTGGCAAATCTCGTAATTATCACGAAACGAAATAAAACGAACCGGTACGATGGCATTAGCAGTATTATGTGATTTGGTGGGAGGGTAAAACGGGCAAAAGTGGATTTGTGTTGAGTTGTCAAACATTGGAGCGATCTGAACCGTTGGCCAAATATTGAAGGGCTCAGATTCAATGTATCAACACAAGTTTGCTCTTTTAATAGTAGTATAGATTGTTTTGCTATAGAGACCTTCTCATGTTATCAAATCGACTTGGTGCTCCATACTATATTATTGTTGACAGGTCTGCGCTGATCCTTCGAGTTGATTTCTTTCTTTCTCTGGATGATCAGATGCCTTGAGTTTGGTTTATTTGTCACCGTGAAGGGATAGAACATTACATGCATACACCAACGAGTGACCCCATTAGTCCAGTGCACATGTTCACGAGGGATGAATGAAAGCGATACATACATCACGAGCACCATCGAGTGACTCCATTCAGTCCATTGCGTATGTTTACGGTTTTGCTAATTCTCAATAGACTCCATTCAGTCCATTGCATATGTTTACGGTTTTGCTAATTCTCAATCGATTGAGAATTAGCTTAGAGCTCAATCGATTCATCCATCCTTCATCCTGTGCATCGAGATTCGTGCTAGCCGAGGTCCTTCTTCCTCGCGGCGGCGACGGGGTCAAGCCGAGCCGGAGCCGCCGCAGCCATGGCTGGCCGCGGTGGAGGCGAGGAGCAAACTTCGGTTGGGGGGTACGGAGTGCAGGTTCGCCGGCGCCGGAGAAGAAGGGGCGGGGTTTAGAGGGAGGGCCGGGGCGGCGGTGGACCGGCGGAGGAGGAGTTCGGGGCAGGGCGGGGCGTCGCGGCAGCGCGTCGACCGCGGGCGGGGTGGAGCGCGTCGACCGCGGGCGGGGTGAAAAACCATGGAAAAAATAGCGCACTATAGCGTTTTGAGAATTGTCTCGCTAAATAAATCGTGTACAATATCTCGCCAATAACACGCTATAGAGCGATATAGCACGCTAATAGCGTATTTTAAAGCCAACGCTATCCTGTTATAACGCGCTATTTTTCCGTTGGAAAAAACGCGAGGTACCCCAGGTTTCTCCGATTCACTTCTACGCAACGGAGTTTTTGTGGTTTGCTGGGTTTCAGCCCAACCAAAACCGGGCTGCCAAACGGCTGTAGAGTGTTTTGGGGCTGGTTTGGGAAAAGACACTGAATTCCATCTGAAAACTGGCCTGCCAAACAAGTCCTAAAGATTCTCCCGTATTTGTAGAGGTTTGGTTGAAATCTTTTGATATAAAGTCATTTCTGCGCACCAGATACTACAGACACAAGGCACATATGTAAAATTTCCTGTGAAATGCACAGCCCACAAATCCTTAATATTAGTGTGAACAGAATATGTGACTATGCAATCTAGAATGAAACCGACATTGTAACAAATCTGTTTTGTTGAGATTTTGTCCTTGTCGTTATCCCTGTACAGGTCAATCAATCTCTCAATACTGATTACAGTGTACACAAAGAGCTATAGGATTTGTGTACAATGTATATTGTTCTAATTGTACATGGTACACTCTTCTAATTCGCATGGTAATTTAATCATGTAATGTATTGCTACTTATTTGAATCCAATAAATTTCAAACTGGAGGAGAAGAATGGCTTGCTGCCATGGAGGCTTGTGGGAAGGTCAGTTTACACCATTAAATTTCAAACTATGTACTTATTTGAATCCAGTATCTTGGTAGTAGCTGATTTAGGACCATTGCATTCCAGGCCGGCAATTTGACCCATGGGTACGTTCGCCCATGGGCACCCGACCCTAACGGGTAGGGTATGGGTCTTACCCATGGGCGACCCGATTAGTTGTGGGTAGGGTATGGGCACAGTCTTGTACCCATGGGTGACCCGATGGGTCGCCCGATTAGCTGACATGTGGGTCCTCATGCATTAAACAGTACAATTGTAGTCTTAATAAACTTGTTTTTTATTAAGAAAATTTGAGTGCCCAATTTTTTTTTGAATTTTACCATATATATTAAACCAGCAAAGAGTACATGATTACATCGATTACAAAAACAATACTAAAAGAGACAAACAAATCTATGAGATCTTGCCCAAACTAATCAGCTAGCTAACTTCAAAAGTAACAGGATATCAATGTACGCTAGTAGGCTATGGCTGCTCGTTGCTCCTTTGCTGGCCCTTTCTCTCGTCCATTAGCATTCAGTTCCATGGCCCATAGATGCAATAATCGGCCCAAAGAGATGCACAGAACACCGGTGTCTTCAGCCTCACGAAATCACGATCGATTAGTACCACCTCGCCTACTAGCAAGGAAGCGAGCTCCCGCAAGGCTATAACTATAGCTGGTCGCTCCCTGTAATTGTTACGCAGACGAAATGGCGGCGGTGAAACGTAATGGCAACCATTTGACTTGAACAAGTTAGTGACAAACTTCAATCACCGAGAGCGTTAGGCGTCTCCCGGGGATTGCACGCGCGCATCCTCCGGGTCGAGGACCGTCCGATCGATCTGTTCGATCACGTCAGCGGAGGTGTCAGCGCGTCTCACGTCCTCTGTCACGGCCGTGGATACCACCGGACCGGTGCTACTAGCTCCGATTCTCTCTGCGGCTCTACCATAGCTAGCTTGCACACGGATGCTACGAGTACTATGTCTTTTTCTTATTTTTTTGAACGGAGCACGGATGCTACTATAAAAGAAACGGGGCAAAAGCTTTGCCTTATATTAATATAGAAGGAGCAAACATGACACAGCCGAGGCTAAAGTAAAATAGCGAACACGGAAGAGGAGGGCTGCAGAGTACAGCCCCCCTCCCCACAATAGCATGGCTCAAAATAAAATAAAATTTTAAACACTGATGCAGGACAACATAATTAAAATTTTATAGCAAAAATAATAATTGGTTGTCGCATATCGCGGTAGATGCAAGCGACGCTGCCTATAGGTTTGTATCACCGGCGATGAACCTTCATGCCAACTACGGTCTTCCTCTGTCGATGGTAGCACCTTCACCCTTTTTTGGTAGCGCCATCTCCTACCATTGGTAGCGCCACCACCCTTGCTCGGTAGCACAACCCTGTCTACCGTCGTTCCATGATAGCACGACGCCCACCACCGATAACAACAGCTTCAACCGAAGATAGCATCACCGCTTATCGTTGGTAGCGCTGCCATCGTTTCTCGGTAGCACCACTGTTGTTTTTTGGAAGCACTGCCACTCACCTATGGAAGCTCCTCTGTGCACCTATAGCAGCACCTCCACCCACGTTGGCAGCACAGTCATTGTTCCTTGGTAGCAAGGTTGACTACCTATGGAAGCCCATCAGCACACATGTAGCAGCACCTACGCCCACAGCTGCCAGCACCGCCATTGTTCCTTGCTAGCAAGGGTGACTACCTATGGAAGCAAAAAACGGTTCGCGCGTAATAACAATTTTGTATTATTGTAGATGTTCAATTCCCACCAAAATCCTGCAAATGGTTTTATGAAGCAAAAACCGGTTTGTTTGTAATAAGAATTTTGTACTATTGTAGCAAAAGTCCAATGTTCTCTCAAATCGCACAAAATGCTTCTACGGAGCAAAAAGTTTCATTCGTAGCAAATTTTTTGTTTTTCTCGTAGCAAATGCTTCTATGGAGAAAAAAGTTATATTTGTAGCATCACCAGCTCGCACTATCCTAGATGCTTTTATGGAGCAAACCGCGTGGCGTCAGTAACATCGCTGCGTGCCGTCGGTAGCAATGTCGCCCGCACCCGGTAGCATCGTCGGCTCATCGGTAGCAATGACATGCGCTGTCGGTAGCAACGCTGCGAGACCTCGGTAGCATCCGCTCGTAGCATTGCCGGACGCCGGCTCGTCGGTAGCAATGCCATGGGCCGTCGGTAGCATTGTCGGCTCGTCGGTAGCAATGTCATGCGCCGTCGGTAGCATCGTCGGTTCGTCGGTAGCAACGTCGCGAGACGTCGGTAGCATCCGCTCGTAGCATTGCCGGGCGTCGGCTCGTCGGTAGCAATGTAATACGCCGTCGGTAGCATCGCTGGCTCATCGGTAGCAACGTTGCGAGACGTCGGCTCGTAGCGTTGCCTGATACCGTCGGTCGCATTGTCGTCTCGTCAGTATCAACGACGCGCACCATCGGTAGAAATCGCCGCGTGCCGTCAGTAGCATCGTCTCGTGAAGAAAAAAATTGCAGCATGTGAAAAAGGAAATTTGCTACAACAATTATGTGGACTTGCATTTAAAGAGAATTTTTTTTGCTACAAATCTTTCAAAATTTTCCATCATCATATTAAAAAAATACATCACTGATTGGACAATTGCTACAAATCAGTGGATTTGCGTCTTGCTACTTGGAGCATCGCGCCGGCAGTATCATCATCTGCTACTGTCACAAAGGGAGGACATGGAACGTCCGTGATCCCGTGGCATGTTTCCGGCGACGCCAGCTGACGAATATGGAGGTCGAGGTAGCGATGGAGCCCATCTGCAGCACCGCGCCGCCGCACAGCTTGCCGTTTCAAGCGAAAAAAACGAGCCGGCGCTCCTTCTCGGCCATGCGGCGCTGGTTGAAGCGCCTTGGGGCCGAAGCGCGGATGGCGCGGCGGCGGCGGCTTGGCGTCGACGAGGCTGAAGGAGGTCGTGGAGGGGCGGTGCCGGCGTGGGAGGTCGTGGAGGGGCGGCGGCGGCGTGGCAGGACCTTGAGGCCTCGGCCATGGCACCCCGGGAGGAGCGGCGCCGGCAGGACATGTCGTAGAGGGGCGACGACCGGCGCGGGAGGTCGAGGAGAGGCGCCGGCAGATGGCGGTCGGTGACGGGAGGGGAGGAGAGCAGCAGGCTGGGCCGGTCGCGAGTCGATTGGTAGTGGCGGCGGTGGTGAGCGACGGGAGGATTTGGAAAAAAATGCAGAAGAAAACGAAAAGGAAGTGCCGCAATGGGAGGAGATAAGGTGGGTCCATGGGACGCGTGTCACGCAGCGGAGGCGGAGGACACAACGTGTCCGATCCCCCGGGGGATTACAATGATTTTCCTTAAAAATTTATTGTAAGGTATGCATGATGGGTGCCCGATTAGGTCGGGTGACCCGACGGGTTGATTAGGTCGGGTGACCCGACGGGTTCGGGCATGGGTCTGGCACGCGACCCATGGGGCGGGTCGTGGGTCAGTTCTAAACCCGATTAGGTATTCGGGCATGTGTCTGACTGTGGTCGACCCGGTGCAACCCGACCCGATTGCCAGGCTTAATTGCATTGTTGTATTCGCTGGGGTACAATGCATGTATAGATTTAGTCTCATATTAACCAAGGACAAGCAATTGGATAAATGATCTGTTGGATCAAGCTATTTAATTGTCCAGTCACTTTCTTTTGATTTTACCAGAACATTAACATTCATATTACTGCTGGTACATCTCCTACACCATGTTCCTCTTTTCTTTCTGTTGGAGAAATAGTAGAGTATGCCACATATAGCATAAGTTAATTTTTTTTGAAGGTTTCTCTTTGTTGCGGGGAACTTGAAGATCTCTTTATGACAAGAACTTCAACTTGTATAGTGAGTAGGCTATTTTGTATGTAATTTACATAATTGCACGATGGTCGTCAAGTGACCAAGTTTGACGTAATTTATTCCACCCACTTATTATTATGTGCATGTGCACTTGCTCGTTTACTAGTACAAAATAGAGGTATCAGGCCTCAGGGGATTCAGAGTTTTGGTATGGGTAGGTTTTTTGGGCCGATAATTCAGTTCCTCACTAATCGCGTATTCAGTTAGTTTTCAGCCCACTAAATATGGCGTTCTTACAAAGTTTTTGGCCCATGGCGATTTTCCCTTTTATCTTGAAATCCACCGTTTTCACTGATTTTGTTTGTTTAGACCAGTGGTCTAGTGTTTATCGAAGAGTCTGTGCATACCAATTTTTCCGACAATCGTGAATTTCACAGTTTTCACTGAATTTGTGGGTTAACATATGGTGACCTTACAAAGTTTTGGGTACGGATAGGTCTTTCTGCCATATCATGAATTTTCCAACTTTGACTGACCCTCTCTCAAAAAAGAGTTAATTGCACCGGCGGTCACATATCTCGTCGTGTATATGCACTTAAGTCACACATCTGGAAAACCAGATTATTTGGTCACACATTTGGAAAATCGGTGCATTTAGGTCACAAACCGGACATGTCATCCGGTTTTGGATGGAAACTTTTCAGAAAAACCCTGTATTGCAAAATTCGCTGACATTGGGCGCGCCATGGAGGTGTTCGACGAAATGCCATGCGCAAGGGCGGCGGCGCGCTTGGTCGGCCCAGCAGGGGCGCGGCGGCGGGGAGCAGGGGCGCAGCCACGAGCAGGGCCCGGCCAGAGCTCGGCCGCGAGCACCGGCGACCAGGCGCGAGCAGGACGCGGTGGCGTCGGGGCGCGAGGGCGCGGCGGCGGCGCGCTTGGCCGGCCCAGCAGGGGCGCGGCGGCGGGGAGCAGGGGCGTGGCCACGAGCAGGGGGGCGGCGACGCCGCGCTCGGCCAGCCCAGCAGGCGCGAGCAGGGCGCGGCGGCGGCGGGGGCGTGGCGGCGTCGGGGCGCGGCGGCAGCGCTCGGCCGGCGCTCAGTCACGCGCGGCATTTCATCGGACACCTTCATGGCGCTCCCACGCCAGCGATTTTTTGTAAAACAGTCCTCCTAATATCCAAAACCGGATGTATCCATCCAAAACCGGATGACATGTCCGGTTTGTGACCTAAATGCATCAGTTTTCCAGATGTGTGACCAAATAATCCGGTTTTTCAGATGTGTGACTTAAGTGCACATACACGACGAGATGTGTGACCGCCAGTGCAATTAACTCCTCAAAAAAGAGCCAGTGCGTGTTGGCTTCGCAAAGTTTTGGTTCCCATGAAGCTCCGGATCCTCGGCTTACCTACTACTATGATATGAATTGTGTTAACTTGTCATATGCACAACAACTTTTTGCAGATATATACCCTGAAGTGAGGAGGGTGAGGACAAGAGCAAGGATACGTATCACTTGTGTCCTGTATCACCTTTTGCCATGGCACATCATCGCAATGATAAAAGAGAGAACGTCAGCGCCGTGCACCACAACAAGGCTGGCTGATGTGCAGGAGGAAGAGAGCCCCATTCTTTTGAGGCACCGAAGCATGCCTGATGCCTCCTCATACCAATCTACTGCCAAAGAGAGGATCCCTATCTTGCTCTGTTCAGCACTGCGCAGCTGCTGCCTTTTTGTGAACACTCGAGCCTTTCCACGACCACAGAAGCACCCAAGCTGGATCGATCAGCTTGAGACTGTGCATGAAAGCAAGTTGGGCCATCGATCCATCACCTTGGGTGTTGGCAGTTGGCCCCAGCAGCTAATAATTGGGTTGGATTAGGGCGGTACACTGTCACACTGATCTGCCTTTGCAATGGGAGGCCCTACAACTGGGTTTGAATGGGAAAGCCTTTGACCTTCCAACAGTGCCACACAACCACATTCTGCATTGATTTTCAGAACATCAGCTGCCTGGCCCTCTTCAAAATTGAGTTGTTGGGCCTGTTCTACCTGCTAATTCAGACTGAAAACCTCACGAGGTGCAGGTGCGAGCTAGGTTACTAAAACGGAATAGGCTTTTTTTTTCGAAAAAGAGAAGAGGAATAGATAGCTCAACATTTGTAGAAGGGTTGATGACTAGGCATGAAAGCCAAAATCCATTGCAATTGCTTCTCTGGTGCATAAGCCAGCTTTTCCTCTTATTCTTTTTCTTTGTGTCAGTGCGTCATCTCACACATGTATATGATCTTTGGATGTCACAATTTCATGTCGTTCGTCTCCCCAAAAGTCCATGGTTTCTTGTGTATCGAAATGATGAGGAAGATTCCCTAGCCTTGGCTTTCAGAAGGGGGAAAAAAGGAAAGGATCAACCATTGTTTCTGCTTGGGAATCAACGTATATATATACATATAGATATGGTTATATATATCGCCTTGATCCGAAATTTGAGTTCAATAAAACGCCCTTTGTCAAAAAATATAGATGTGGTTATTATAGAGTACTTCCCATGATGTCCAATGCTTTGCTCAGGTTGTGTGCAAAGATAAATCAAGAGTTGAGCTGAAATAAGCAGATTAATGGAGCAAGATAAAAAAATCATCCACTATTACGTTGCTCTGCTGCGCCACTACCTAACCACACCCTTTGTTTGCTTCTTCTTATCATCATCTGCACGTTTATTGCACACATACTTGCATATACATAGTGGCTGCCACCTGCATGCATATGAGTTTAAGAGGGAAGCATGCATCGTCTGCTGTAGATCTGTGCAAGCAACAGCATTGATACCTTTGCAAATCTTTCTGTGCTATTGGAGCCCAATTAATCTCTTGCATGTGCTTGTCCTAGCAAGCACCCATGCAACTGTCCTCTGAACAATCACATTGTCTTGGCGTGGTTTTGCAAGGCATTTAACTACATATGGCCCATTGTTTAGCACGGACAAAGCCTGACACTTTGCTAGGGCAGCAAAGGCTTTACCACGCGCTGATCACCCAAGAGGGCTCGTGAGAGAGCCTGGATTGGTTAGAGCGTTCAAGATCCAGAGATGAAAGGTGCCTCCCTTTGAGTTGTGTCCTCTCTGTTGGTTGGTCACTGAAGCATGCATCAACTTGTAGATTGTCCTGTCTCCGGTGCTGTGTAAATCACACTTGGCTCACTGCAAACACCACATGAAAATAATTGGTAGAAGAACATGAGCTCTTTATTTCTTTTTCTTTTTTTTTGCGAGGTGCTGGAGTCAGTTATGATGAACAGAAAAAAGGATTGGTCGAGCCAATGATCTGGAGATAATGTGCACTATTTAATTCTCAATGATTTTTTAGCAACTTTTTACTGAATCCTTGGTGCATGTATCCTATGCAAATTTATTTTGGCCATTGGTTTTGCATTTGTTGGTCAAGTGAGATTTTAGCTAGGATTCAGTTAAGAGTTCTCAGCCAATGATACTACAAGATGAACAAAAGTGTTTTGCGCTTGGCTTCCCGAGTCGGTTTTGTGATTGGATCTCCGCCATTCTCCGTACTTCCACTTCGAGGATCCTCCTAAATGGGGTGCCTACCTCCCCCATAAGGCACGGACGAGGACTTAGGCAAGGCGACCCACTCTCTCCGCTTCTATTCGACATCGCGATTGATCCACTTCAACAAGTTCTTGAGCTTGCCACGGCTAGAGGAGACCTCTCTCGCCTCCGGGGGCGCGGAGCTTTCTTTAGGATCTCTCTCTATGCGGATGACGCCGCCATTTTTATGGCCCCAATCAAGGAGGAAATTACCAAACTTGCGCACATCCTCACTTCTTTCGGCGACGTCACGGGGCTGTGCACAAACATGCAAAAGACATCCGTTGTCCCCATCCGGTGTGGCGCCATTGACCTTGATGATGTTCTACAAGCTTTCCCGGCTTCTAGGACCGGTTTCCCCATGCGATATCTTGGACTACCGCTCTCCGTTTGGCAACTCAAGAGGGTAGACCTCCAACACCTTGAAGATAAGATTGCCGGCAAAGTACCCATGTGGGCGGGCAAGTACATCAACTCGGCGGGGAGGAGGGAGTTGGTTAGGTCGGTTATGGCCTCCCAAGGCATTTTCCACCAAACCTCTCTCAAGTTGCCTCCCGGTTTCATCAACAAGGTCAACAAAATCGAGCGCTCCTTCCTTTGGGCGGCCTCCGACAAGGTTTCCGGTGGCAAATGCAAGGTTAATTGGAAAAAGGTGTGCCGTCCAACCGAGCTTGGTGGGTTGGGGATACTAGACACGGAAAGATTTGGGGCGGCCCTTCGGCTACGTTGGCTATGGCTTGAGTGGACGGACACCACTAAATTATGGATCGGTATGGGCAACCCATGCACGAGTGAGGACTACGACCTCTTCTATGCATGCACCACAATCACTATTGGTAACGGGCACAAGGCGCCATTTTGGGACTCCCCTTGGTTGGACGGACGGAGGCCTCGCGACATCGCACCCCTCATCTACTTGATCTCGAAGCGGAAAAAATGGTGTGTGCAAAAGGCCATGCATGATGATGCATGGATAAACCAAATAAACACTACCGACGGGGTCACTCTCGCCCACATACAACAATTCGTTGCTCTATGGACCTCTCTACAACAAGTGCACCTTGATGAAGACGTCCCCGACACCATCATTTGGACCATGTCCTCCACGGGAGCCTACACGGCAAGTTCGGCCTACCACGCGCAATTCATAGGCACCACCTCATCCAACATGAAGAAGATTGTGTGGAAGGTGTGGGCGCCTCCCAAATGCAAATTCTTCGCATGGCTTATCATCCAAAACCGGGTTTGGACGGCGGACCGACTACGTCGGAGGGGTTGGCCAAATTGTGATCTTTGCCCACTTTGCAAGCAAACGAGAGAGACGGCCGCTCACCTTTTGTTCCAATGCCGATTCGCTAGGCGCATTTGGTGCATGGTAAAGGATTGGCTTCACTTATCTTGGTTGGGCGTGAACTCTTGGGACAACTTCAATTGTATCCAAGATTGGTGGACTCATATGACCATGAATGACTCCGCTAGGCGAAAGGCGATTGCATCCCTCACAATGCTTATCTCTTGGGAATTATGGACCGAACGCAATGCTAGAGTGTTCCGGCACAAATCCACCCTACCTTCGATCATCTTGGAGAGGATCAAAGATGAGGCACAAACATGGGTCAAAGCGGGTGCCAAGCATTTGGAGTTTATTCTACCGGGAGATTAATCTTCTATCTAGCTTTTGGTTGGACCTTTTTGGTCGGTGATGTAAACAATGCTAAAACCCCTAACTCCTTCTTAATTAATATATAGGGGCAAATCTTTTGCCTCATAAATTTCAAAAAAAAAAAAAGTTTTGCGCATATCCAACAGAAAAAAATCACTTCCCTGTTCCAACCAGAAACCTGATGTTTATGACCGCCCATAAACTGTTCTCCGAGCACTGTCGGTGATGCATGGCTTTATTTCTTGTTATATCTTTTCAAAATTTGGAACATACATGAGCATGTAGCTACCATGTGCTCTGCAGTCCTTACTAGCTGAAACTTGTAAGCAAAGTCTCCACCACCAGGCAGGATGAAAGTAATCAGCGAAAGCTACGTTTTAGTCACAGGTATCACTTCACCCACAACCGTGGTTTCATCTATCAGAAATCGTTGACTAATACAAAAGTATTGCTCATGGTTCAGATTACAGAATATGTTCTGGCGATCCAACTTCCACAAATACAAAGCCACTTTGCCTTTTCTTTTTCATATAAAGCAACATATACTCTTTTGCCGATGTTTCGACAAAAGATGCGCTTACAGTGTTCCATCAAGAACTACTTTGACAATTGCAGTAGATTGATTCCCGGTACAAATATCAGGTAGAGATCAGGCCAGCCAGCCATGCATGAGCTTTCTGGGATTTTAGTGGAGCACCTCACTTTTGCTAGGGTTTCATATACATGTGGACATGCTGTTACAATGTAATCTTTGGATATTTAGGAACATGACACTACCACTTCAATCAGCAAAGGGTTAGAAAAGGTGACGTGACAGAAATTTGTTGTGAACCCAAGGTGTTGACACACTACTAAAGTAAGCCTATGAATCTAATCTTATCACTGCTCGTATACTCATATGATTGCAAGTCTTGTTGCCCTAGGGCCCACGTTGGAGGAGGCAGTTAGCAGTTAAACTTGTGCTTGGCCCTTTAATAATCATTAGAAGCAAAAGTTCGTGAGCAAACTAGTGATAAATGGAAAACCTTTCAGCTCATGTGCCCATAATTCCATATGCAGTTGTACCATGACTGACATGATCTGATAGAAAAACTGCTAGTGTTTCTGCAGATATGTAAGCACATGCCTGCCCCATTGGTGCCCAACTTTCAGAAGAGATAACCCCAGATAGATGGACACACTAACTTATCTATATTTCCATTCATGAAGTACTCATGCCAGAAGGAAGGAGTTGCTTTACCTCCTGCTAATTTTGGAGCCACTGGATGGTAGAGATTGGGCAGCAACGAGCAGTGGACCAACTCCATGCCATCTGCTGTATGGGTGCAGCATTGCAGCAACCAGTGTGTCAAGTCTCATCAAACGTCCCAAGAGGTATCAACCTTTACCTGTGATATTGACATGAATTATCTTATGGTTTCCAACTCTCACCCACTTGTGATCTCAAAAGTAGGACATGGAAAACGTAGGATCATAATATGATGCCATATATTGAATAATGATCTTAAAGGATGTTTGGTTCTACACAGGGAAAACATCTGAAACTTTTCAAGAGGTTGGGCCGGATGAAAAAAAAATCCTATGGAATCTAGTGCAAGTGAAACCCTAAGGAGAAAATCCTACGGCTTGCAATCGTATGAATCGAACTCCAACGTACGAAAGAAAAAAACATAAGGACTCGAATCCTCTAGAACTATTTGAAAATCTTTTGAATCAACAAGGTCCTAGCCTGCATTTAAGCGCTTTTCATACATACAATTGGACAAGTAGCAACCTCCCAAATCACCATGCAGTACCGATGGCTCCCTGGGAGTCTTAGTTCCTGTTCATCCAGTTGAGCGCTAGCTAGTACCAATAAAGATTGCACATATGCAAACGCTGTACCCTATGGCGTATAGCCTTTGCAGGTTTCCTCTCGGCGAATCAGTGACCGGGCCCTTTCTCTTCAGACGGCCGTGTGAGCTTTCGCCATTACTGCTCCATTTCAAACGACCAAGCTTTGCACTTCACTTGCTTTCGTCTCTGGGTGGCTGCATAACGTCCACCAGATCCGAAGATCTTTTTATTTTCCTTCTTCATCTTCAGCTGGAAGAAGTTGGAACAGTGGCCAATTATTTGACGAGATGTTTCAAGATGAGAAGGGCAACAGATCACAACCACTGGACGGACCTACCATGAAACTTGAGTAGAGATCTCCTGTTCCAGTTAGTAGGTAGATTTTCTCGCTGTTAATCATGTTTATTTTTCAACCGTGTCTTGTTGGACCATCAAATTGGCTTGCAAAATCTGATTTACTTGCAGGTAACTGGCAAACAGCAGTAATAAAGGAAGAAACGAACACGTGATAAAAGAGGTCGAGGAAGCCTATGAATTTGCAGAGGAATCATTCCTCGCCTCGTGCAGATTTTACTGTCCGTATTTGATCCTAGTACTAAATGGGTTGGCATCTACCCGTTCTGAGCTCAGACCAGTCTCTGAGCGACTCGTGGGGGACGAGTCAAACGATCGATCAATCCCCGTCGAGGTCGACCGGTCATCACTCCCTCGTCATTTGCCATCACTCCCTCCCTATCGATCATCCTTGGATGCGCCAGGCTTCCCGGCTGTAGCAGGATTTGGTCACTGTCCGAGCTTCTTTTCGTGGGAGCGCAGATCCATCAGAGATGATAACAGGAACCTGAAAAAAATGTGGGGCGAAAGAAAAAAAAGAAAAGGCTGTGGTGGCTAGAACGCCAAGCATGTGTATCAGCATAAAATTTACAGTGAAAAAACTTATCATTCATGGTACAGTTACTACAATTTCTTCTAGGGTGGGGGAGTCGAGTTGGAAACAGAGGCCGAAACGCGGTCGTTTTCTCCAGGCTGTGGAAGGCGGACACGTCGGCTAGAAACTAGGGCTGTCAAGACAAAGCCGATCGCGAGGCAATAATCACTTGATGGACAGTGGCCAAACTTTCGCTCACCTTGGAGCAAGGAGGAAGGAAACCCTATGGATAGAACTTTCAGGCTGTCACAGTAGGTCCTCTGGAAATGATGCCAGCAGCCAAACTTCAGGATTCAGAAGATCGCGATGGGACAACCTCAAAGGCTTTTCAAAATTCCACCACAGATCAGATCACAGAACTGAGAACCGGGAACACTAAAAACTCAACAAATAGCTCATATCTCAGGTAGGAGCAAAAAAAACATAGCTCAATTCAGGAGGTTTTGATTTCAGAGTTCCGAACGATAAAACACGAATATGAAAGGGAAACTATGCTACTACAAGAACAGTAAAGTGTTAATGAATTTAATCCGGTGACAAACTACACTTAAAAAAAATGGAGAAACTTTCATAGCTGTGCCGGCACAGATAGATTGTCCTCAAACAGAAGGCCTCTCGGAGCAGCAAGCAAAACTGAGGAAGCGATGATGCAGCCCCCTCGAAAAAGCGTGCTCCGCCGCACTTATGATCTTCTCATCGAAAATTTAGAAAATGCCGATGAACCCTACTAGTACAACAATAACATCCGACCGCCGCTGCTCCCGTATATGGCTTGGAACTCCTTCTCCGGCGTCGAGCACAGTTCAGTGCTACCATGTCTGAAACTGACGCCCATTGTTCACACACAGGCTGCATTTGATCTGCACTGAGCATATCAAGTATCTCTGCCCCAAGAAACTTACAGGATCTTGACAAATGGTGGCACATCCTCCCTTGGCCCCTCAAGTGACCGATACATGTATAAGATGTCCACGCCATCTGTCTTCTCGTTCTCAGGCTGGCCATTTACCAACTCCACCACCATCCGTGGAAGCCGGCGTGCCACCTCCTTGCAACCTTGCAGCGTCAGGTTGCAGCCTGACATCCAGAGGAACCTCATGTTATAGAAATGGTGCATTCCAGAGAGGAGACCGGCATCACCAAAAGGGCAATCCCTTATCTCAAGCTTCTCTAGCTTCGAGCACCCCTGGAGGATGTGTTGCAGTGCCAGATCACTGTCTCCAGCGAACGCCACAGATAGCGTCCGCACTGACTTGCCATACTTGCCAATGTACTCAAATGCTCGATCAGTGAGGCGTCCAGAGGTGGAGAGCCTAGTAAGCTTGCTACAGTTACGAACAATGGCGCCGAAGCCTTCATCCATAGGCTCCCCGGTCACATGGTCAGGCTGATGCCTTCCCATTATGCATAGTCGGAATACCTTAAGCTCCAGGCAGTTCTGCGACATGGTGATGACAGCAGCGTTGGTCATTCTCTGGCAGAAGTATAGTATCGAACGGAGCCCACGGCAGCCCTCGGAGATGGCGGCAAGCCCGACCTCCGACACCAACTCATCGGCGTCCTCGTGCGCATCCAATGGGAGCACACGGAGAACCTGGAGCTTCTTGCAGGACATGGCCACGGCCTCGAGCCCCTCGTCACGCACCGAATCAAGCACCTGGCAAAGAAAGACTTATCATCAGAAAACGAGAAGGGCACAGATCAGGCACATAGATCAAGCCGGGAAATTAAGCAATCCGGTTAGTACCCATAGCGTCTCAAGGTTGCAGCATTGTACGATGAAGGGCATGACTTGATCAGGGGTGACCGGAGCATAGCTCAAGTCCAGGCAGGTTAAGTTGGCGGCTGCCACGAGGGAATAGTCAGCAGGTACTCCGGCGCGAGATCACGGAAGCCGGACAGGAAACCAGCGTGTTGGCCCGCCCGGCCGACGTGAAGGCGGTCAAAATCTGGCCCAGTCCAGCCCCTCATCCTCGGCGCCGTCCCCCGGCCGGAACGCGCCCGTGCCGAGGTGCGTGAGGCGCGGCGTGAGCGCCATGAGGCGGCGCAGCTGGCCGAGCGAGACGTGCTGGTTGACGCCCAGGCGGCGGAGGCGCGGCGAGCGCGCGACGAGGCCTCGAGAGCGGCGAACGGCACCTGCGGGGTGAAGCACTCGAAGCAGAGCGACTCCAGGTCGGTGGGCCCCCGCGGGAAGGCCGCCACCCAGTCGGACACCTCGTCGTCGTCCTCCTCCTCGTTCATCTCGCAGTCCACCACGTCGAGCACTCGCAGGCCCCTAGTGTGCGACAGCCAAAGCGAAAAAGCACACATTTTTTGCATTCAGAGCAACTTCGAATGGAAAAGGCATATACGGTATAGATGAGGGAGGCAGAGTGAGGTGAGGAGATGCATTAGTTACCTGCAATGGGAGGCGACGGAGGCGAGGCCGCGTGAGGAGAATCCGTCGCAGAGGAGGAAGGAGAGCTCGCGGAAGGAGGCCGGGAGGAGGTGAGGTCGGCGTCGTGACGGTGATGCGCTTGAGGGCGAGGGAGCGGAGCGCG
Source organism: Poa pratensis (assembly GCA_947311845.1). Taxonomy (NCBI): domain Eukaryota; kingdom Viridiplantae; phylum Streptophyta; class Magnoliopsida; order Poales; family Poaceae; genus Poa; species Poa pratensis. The sequence goes on from CAMZMU010000066.1 coordinate 15,342,694, forward strand.
GGGAAGGCCGCGGAGGCGAAGGCGGCGGCCCAGGGGCAGAAGGCGGAGCCGACCCAGCCGGGGGGCAGGAGGTTGAAGTCGCGAAGCGGGGGCGGCCCTTGAGGAGGACGTGGCGCGCGTTGGGGAAGCGGCGCGCGGCGCGGGCCGGGGAGGCGGCGAGGATGTTGCGGACGGCGAAGGAGGCGCGGGTGGCGGACTCGGCGCGGTGCCAGGAGCGGCAGACGACGGAGGCGGCGGTCCGGTCGCGCGGGGCGGCGAGGAACTGGAGCACCGTCTCGAGGACGTTGTCGAGCACCTGGTCCGGAGGCGGCGCCGGCGCCGCGCGCGCCCTCTTGGGCGGGGCCTGGTCCTCGTCCTCCTCCGACATCCCGCGCGGAGGAGGAAGGAGTGGGGGGTGGTGCGGCGAGCTCCGCTGGGTGGTGGGGGGTTGGGTGTGAGGCGAGGTGAGGTGAGGTGAGGGAGGTGTACTTGTGTTCCGCCGGTTGGGCCGCCCCGGCAGACGGCAGTGCTGTACACAAGGATAAACAAAGCAGAGAGAGCTGGACTCACTCGCTGGGTCAGTCAGTCGATGGATGGATCGGTTGATAGATAGAGACGAGGTGGTGAACGGGCGGGGAGAGTAGATCTCATGATTCATACCTTTTTCAGGTGTGATCTATACTGATACTAGTACGAGATGATGGTGTGTACGCGTCCTGATTTTATCGAGGATCTTGTGAAGCAATGACGTGGCTTCATGTGTGCACGTCGTCATTTGCGTACTGAAACTTATCAAGGCATTTTCTCTATTTTCATGTCAAGTGTAAGTGCATTGAGCTCATTTCCTACCTGCTCGAGGTTTTGCGTAAAGTGGTTAGGTGCTTGCAATTCTACATGTTGTTTTGAGTATAAAATAAAATAGCGCAACTCACATATGGTTCACGTTTAGGCCGAGGAAGTAAAACCGTGTGGGGAGTGTTGAAATATAAATGCATTGCCATCATTTCCCATGATGTTGAACTTTCGGATGAACTAGTGCATTTCTACATGGTAACAAGCCAAAAGAAGGTTTTAGTTCAAGGCTGGTTGGCGCAATATACGATAAAAATATTGTAGCCCAATTTCAGTCCACGTTAGAGGGAGCACCACATGCGGGGGAACAGACACGATATAACAGAGATCGGAGGCGGCGTGTTGATCATGCTCTAGGCATCATCGAAACTTCCCTCCCGGCGAAGTGAGGTAAGGTGCGCAGAGGTGTGTGAGCCTGGCCTGAAGCGTGGAGCGGAAGATCTAGGAGACCTTTGACAAGCGCCCAGAGCATCGAGTGGAAACTTTGCTTCGACCTCGGTCGAAGTCCGCAATGGCACCACCCTCAAGTGTCGATCTACCTTCTTTTAAGGAGCTACTATTTCCGTCGATGCAGGCAACAATAGTGTTTTCTTCGCTTTTGATGTTTCAAATTTTGACTTTATGGGACATTTTCCTACTTCACATGGTAATACTCATATCTTGTTAATGTTGATTATGTTACTAAATGGATAGAACTATTCCAACCAAAAGTGATGATCATGAAACCTCTATTAATATAAAATGCTTATCTTTCCTAAGTTTGGAGTTCCTATAGATCATATGACTGACATAGGCTCTTATTTTATTCATGGTTCTTTTAGAAAATCTTTGACTAAATATGATGTTAACTTAGAGTTTCTTGACCTCATTCTCAATCTAGTGCAAAGTAGAGTTAACTAATAGAAAAACTAAGCTAATCTTGGAGAAGACTGACAATAAAATTAGAAAGAATTGGTCTAAAAAAATTGGTGATTCTCTTTGGGCTTAAGAACTACTTATAAAAGTCCTATGGGAATCTCTCAAATGGTTTATGGTAAAACATGTCATGTACCTCTTGAGTCAGAACATAAAGCATATTGGGTTGTTAAGAAACTTAATTATGATTTCAAACTTTCTAGGGAAAAGAGGTTGCTTAACATGAGCTCTTTAGATGAATGGAGAAGTGAATCTTATGAGAATGCTAAGTTGTTTAAAGAAGAAGTTAAAATATGGCCTTGCAAGAGGATTCAAAAAAGTGATTTTAACATTAGTGATAAAATACTCTTGTACAGGTCTCGTTTTAGATATTTTGCAGGCAACCTTCTCTCCAAATGGGAAGGACAATATATTATCAAAAAATTGTTGGTCCGGAGCTATCAAGATTAACAACCCGAGGTTAATAAAACAAGAGTGGCGAATGTTCAGAGCCTCAAGCACTACATCCGGTGACTCTATTGATGTTGACACTGATATAATACAAGTGATTACTCTGGAAGAGTTCATCGAAAAAATACCGGGTAACTCCAGAAACCTGAAAAGGTAATAGGTACGTAGTATGGCAAGAAAATTGTCCTGGAAATTTTCTCAAAATTCTTATTCGAAAGATTTATGGAAACATAAAATATTTGGCAAAAGAGGCTGCCGATGGGGTGCCCTGGGCCGAGGCGCGGCCCACCCCATGGATGAGACCAGGACCCGCACCTCAAGCTAGTACTCCGCCTCTGACTCCGCTTTTGGATGTTTCCTTCCTTTTCACACGAAACTTTTATATAATTGTTTTCCAAATTTTCAATCTATGTATTGTGTTTTTCCATTGTGTTTTTGTTTTGAGTTATTTTTGCCAGGATTCTGAAGCTCTAGATCATCATGTCTTCTTCCGGCTTTGACAACGAGGGCAATGGTGATCGCAAGAAGGACGACAGGGAAGTCAAGAATGAGGAGGTGACCGAAGATATCATCGTTGAAACCTAGGAAGAACCACCACAAGAACCTCCCTCATTAACAATTGCGAGCATCAATGTGTCTCACTCCACCAAGGAACAAGACGAGAGTTGCAATGATGCAAACAAAGTACCGAGGCACTATTTAGCTTCATAGACCCCATCCACGTTATCGAGAAACCACTTTCACAATTTGCTTCATAACCATGGGATAGCATTGGCGGAGCTACAATTAAGCCGGGGGGGGCGCCGCCCCCCAGCCCATGGGCTTGCAACGAAGGAATGCCAGATAACTGGCCCATTTGCGGCCCCCACCCCCCACAGATTTGGAAAAAACAGGCTTGTGCTTCAGCCTGGTTTGTACCCCTCCCCCTCATATAGAGCCCAAGCTCCGTCACTAAGGGATAGAGAATACTTCTCATGTACATCTGCCATCACTCTGGGACTTCTAGCGCTCTACTGAGCGTGATGCAAGAAAGAAAAAGAGTTGGGGACCCATCACATAGAGTTGGGGAGGCACCAATGATCAAATCATGGATGGAGTCAATTGTAATGCCAGATTGGTACAAAAACTGGCTGGCCAGATTGAAGACTTGAAGAGGATGGTCTTACAACTCATCAAGGAAAGCAAAAAACAAATCATCTTCACCACCAGCAGATCAAGCATGGGTATTTGTGTAAAGGAACTCCCTTTGGCTTATTCCAAGCTTGGGGGAGATACCACAATATCTTTACGTCTTTCTTTATATTTTATTTTTATCTCGGTCATTAGTCATTCATGATTTAGTGAAGTTATAGTTTGAGATAGTTGATTGTAATGTGTTATGCCGCTTCTTCGAATCAATTATTCATGTATCTGTTGGTGTGTTGTTATATACCTAAGAGAATTGTCTTGAGACTTCTTCTTCTTTTTACTTTCTGTCATTATATATTCTAAAGCAATCAAATTCCATATGTCGATCTTGTGAGGAGCCTTGGCTTACATTGGGTCTGAAAATAAAATCTCTTGAGTTTCGGCAAATATAGCATTGATCATCTTCGGGAATTCATGAAAACTTAGAATAAGGGAGAGAAGTTTCACATGCAAAATATGCTATATTGGACATCAGTTATGATTGTGAACTCTCAATATTTGAAGTTTCTTGGTCAAGAGTTTTGAGCTTGACAATGAAGACAATATAATGTACCATGTTTAAGTGTATTGGATAGAAATTATATTGTAATTTATCCTTCAATCTTGCATGCTTGCTCAAAACTTTTGCTAGCCCATAACCTTTGTAACAAGCGGGAATGTTGTTTGTGCATCCATAAACCCTGAGCCAAATCATCTTCACAAGTGTCCACTATACCTACCCACATATGGCTTCTATTCTCTACCTAGCAAACACTGCGTGTTGAATGGAAGACACATTCACTTATATCCTGATAATATGCTTGATCATGATACATTACCATTGACATTATCCATGAGATAAACAAGTTTGAAGGTTGAGCATTTCTGAACTTCCATCTTCCTTTATGTCTCAGACTTAAACACTTTTGTTCTACAAATATAATCTTGAGAACTAATTAATTATTTACAAACTAAGCGATAGTTGAGAATATGATTTTCTAAACAAATAACTCTGACGTAGACCCTTCTCAAAAATTAGGATGAAATGTAATTGTATGTTGACTAAAAACATAGTTTGCCAATGCTCAGGAGTCATTTATTTGTTAAAACTTAACATGTGAATAGATCATTACTAATTCATGAGAAGTTTATTAATAGTGATTGTTGTTGGAATTTTGAATGATGTTGAGTAAATAATGATTATGTCTTGTCCATATTCTTTATTATCGATACTTCACTCCATAAAACTGTGGTTATGTTTACCGAGCTCAGTATTCGCTTGGGGACAAGTGGAGTCTAAGTTTGGGGGAGCTGATACGTCCATTTTGCATCACTATTTTCTACTATGATTTAACCTTATGAAGTGATATATTTCACATTACTACTGGCTTTACTAGTATAGAACGACACGTCGGACACCCCTCTATGGAAACGGCACGAGTTAGGCAACGGAAGAAACCAATGTTCCGTGCGTGCCCGCACTGGGTCGTAGACAGGCCCACTGCAAAGGCAACGGGTGAATTGGTGATCCACATTGTCTATGGTTATTTATTCAAATCCGTTACCGATATGCTCACATCGCACACGGACATTTCAACAATCTCCGTTGCCATATGAAACAGCCCGACAACCCACGAAGGTGGCCTATAAGATCCCTCCACTCTCTTCACTCTCAGTGTCTCTCTTCCAACCCTAGTCGCCGCACACTCTCTTCACTCTCTCTCATAGCTTCCCCTGCCGTCGCTCTTAGATCCAGCCAACGTGACCGCGGAAATGGCCGCAGCTCTGGCCGCCGCCCCACCCTCCAAAGCTTCATGCAGCACCAGCTTTAGCTGTTGTTGCAGGACGAGCGTTCCGAAGCCTCCCACGCTCCATCCCCCGCCCCTCCCCCCAGGCTGCAGTCGCACCATGGGCACACATATTGGCCGCCTCTGCCAGATGCATTATCTCGGCCGCCCTCCTCGCTTTGTAAACCCGATGTTGCCCTCCTCGTTCTCGTCCTCGTCGTCGGACGACGACGATGAGGATGATCGTGATCTGGAGATCGTGCGCCTACTCTCCCGCACCGATTTCGAGCGCGAGGATGCCCGGCATCGTCAGGGCGAGGCCGGTCTGGAGGCGGCCGTCCTCCTCTCCGAGGCCATGAACCAGATCGAACGTGCCGATGAGGCGGTCTTCCAGTCAGATCTCCGGGCCACCATTGCCCTCAGTTTGGTCCCCGACGAGGGCAAGGGGATCGAGGGCGTGGCGCCGCCAAGGTCCTCAGAAGTTTTTTAAGCACTGTAAGAAGCACAACCGGCTTGTACTTAGCACAATTAAGGATTGGGCCACTTGCTACACTTTTAATCTTTATTCTTATTTACTTTTTATAAAGTTTTCTTGTTGGATTACAGTGAAACCTTACTGAAATGTATAAACCAATACCTCTCGTTGGGTTCGACGCTCTTACTTATCGAAAAAACTACGATAGGCTCTGAAAGGATCGAGTAGGTTGACTAGAGGGGGGGGGGGGTGAATAGGCAACTACCAATTTTAATTTTCTTTTCAACAAGTTAAGGAATTGCTCAAATATAAGTTCTCTAGATATGCAACTAGGTGAACAATCCTATATGATGAGCAAGAAGCTAGCTAACAAGATATACTAAACAAGGTAAGCTAGCAATACAAGTAAAGGTATATATAAAAAGGATAAGCACACGGTGACACGGAGATGATTCCCGAAGTTCACTTCCCAATGGAAGCTACGTCTTCGTTGGAGCGGTGCGGGGTCACAAGTGATCCCCGAATAGCCGTGATATGGCACACCGTATCTCCTCCACTATATGATGCCCTCGAGGTCGGCAACAAACCTTTACAAGGATGAGGCACACTCCACAATCGAATTGGAGGCTCTCACCAATTCCCACGGCTTCCAAAGCCGCAAGAATCACAAGGCCGGGGCACGTCTCCACAACCGAATTGGAGGCTCCCGGCTAGTCCCCGCGGCTCCCAAAGCCACAAGAACGACCAACGACCGTCTCGGGTTCCAATGAACCCAAGATGCACAAGTTCCTCTAAGAAATGGATATGGAAATCAAATCGCTTTGGTGGAAGGGTAGATCTAGGTCAACTCTCCCAAGTCCTAGAAGGACAAGGTGTTTGAGTGGCTAGGGAGGGAGATCTACCAAGTTTAAGCTTGCAACAATGGTGGGGAAGATATTTCTGGTCGTGGTGCCCTCTCCAATGTAGGAGAAGGCCTTTATATACTGCCCCAGATTCTAGCCGTTGCAGACAGGTAAATCGGATAATCCGATTCAAGTCATCATCGGATTATCCGATGGAATCGGATAATCCGATCAGACAATCATCGGATAATCCGAACAGCGTCAGTGTAAGATTTCTTCTAGTCCTTGGCAGAATTCCAGCGAAATCTTGATCATCGGATAATCCGATTATTTCCAACTCGGATAATCCGAACATCTTCAGTGTAACATTTCTTCTAGTCCTTAGCAGAATTCCAGCGAAATCTTGATCATCGGATAATCCGATACTTTGCAACTCGGATAATCCGAACAACTTCAGTGTGAGATTTCTTCTAGTCCTTAGCAGAATTCCAGCGAAAACTGCAAATCGGATAATCCGATACTTCCAACATCGGATAATCCGATTCTCTTCAGCAACAAAACTGGCTCTTTTCAACTCCCTTTTTGGTTTCGATGCAAAGATGTTTTACACACTTAAAACCTGCATCACTTGATTCACATGTTAAATTGTCACTAGTGTTGTTGCCTAACACACAAAACACAAGGGATTAATAAATGTCCTTTCAGGCTCCTACACTTGTGAGTCATGATGGTATCTCAAGAAAAGAGAGCATACATACCGGCAAGCTATTAAGGACCGAGTTGACAAGCACTAGGCGATACCAATATGATAGTAATTTACCAATTCAATCACCCAACTTTTCAATACATTTTCGACCGGCTTCCATTGTCCATTCTTTAATTTGCAGAAATGAACAAGAATACCCAGATATCTAAAATGTATAGGGCTCCTCACTCATATCCGAACAACTCAATATATGGATCCTCGACCTCTTTTGCTTTATCCAAAGTTCAAAACCGAAATTCTCACTTGTATGGAAGTTTAAATTCAAACCCGATAATTGTACAAAGAAGATACAATTAATTTTTCATAATAAGTGATTTTTGCATATCATTTTTCATGAAAATAATTGTATCATATGCATATTGAAGTATAGAGACCACTCCCGCAACTACATAGGAATAAGTTCATCCATTTATCTATCCTCCTTCGCTCTAGCAATTAGAATGACCAACATATCGGCAACAATATTAAACAACAACGGAGAGAGCGGATCTCCTTGTCGTAAACCTTTTTGTGTTTGGAATTAATGACATATATCAACATTAACCCTAAATCCAAAACTGCCGCGATTGATAAAATAATACATCCATTTGAACCATTTTGGATCAAAACCCTCGAATACGTAGAGCCTGCTGCAAAAAAGTTCATTTGTTTGTCATACGTTTATTCAAAATCTATTTTGAGAATTGCAGACACACCCACCGCGACCTTATCCCCTTGCGCTACAGTGCACAGGGGCGATTTTTGAGCTCGTCCTCGTCAATCCTCTCTCGCGCGGCGGCGATCCGTGGGATCCCTCCGTCTCCGGCGGCTGCTCCGGCAGCGGGAGGCTGGGGAATCCCCGGATCTCGCCATGTACATAGTGTTGGGTTGAGTGTGGTCCTGCCGGCGACGCTGTGGAGGTGGTGGCGCGGTCGGCGGTGGTTTTTGGGCGCGGTGCTTCCCCTCTCCGCTGCGGGTGCAGCGGGGCGCCCGCCGTCGTCCTGGCGCTCGCGGATCTCCGGATGCCTCGAGCGGTCCAGGCCCCTGCTTCGGGTCGACGGATCGGCGCCGTTGACCTGGGGCCCTGGGACTCCGATCCCCCAGCTCGTTCGTCGTCACGCCGGTGTGTTCTCCAGCGGCGGTGTGGAGCTGGGGTGGTGGTGTGTAGGAGATAGAAGCGGCGTTTGCGAGGAGACGCCGCTGGCTTCGTCGAGCTTGGTGGCTGCTGGATGGTGGTGCTGTAGGCGGTGGAGGGCGCCGGCCGTGTTCGTTTATCGAGCAAGGTTCCGTCACCGGGTGGCGGACGGCTTCTGCGGCCATGTCCATGTGTGGAGGTGCTCTCGGGTGAAGGTAAGAAGGTGGTGCGGCTTCTTCGTCTCCGGCGACGACAGCGGTGTTGTTTCCTCTGTAGCTTTGCTTCCTGCGTATGTGTGCTGTATTGCTCGAGTCTCTGTACTCGTTTCTTGTTGAATACATATGCAGTTCTCTAAAAAAAAATCTATTTTGAGAAGAATATCTATTTTATTCCTACGAAGTTCGTGGATTGTTTCCTGTAATATTACTACCCCGCTAATAAAAGCCGTTTGAGTTGGCTGAATGACCGTGTGTACGATACTTGTTAAGATTAGTCGCAACTTTTGATTTCGGATGAAAGTGTTGGAAAATCTTTTAGTTGAGACCAAGGATTTCTCCAGGAGGAGAAACGGCGATCGGGTAACTAAAAGGCTAAGACAGAGGTAGGGTTTTCTGATTTGAGAGAAGCGGTAGCACTAGCTTGGAACCGGGGAAGCAAAACCAAGTTGCTATTCTTGGGACATGCCTTGACTATTCGCCATCTCAAAGTGCTTCGAGGACCTGCATGGACTAACACTACAAGACGCGTGCACATCGCCTAAACCCTAGTCCGATTTTACTACTGAGAGTATACGTTTTCCCTCTTCTCGGTTGGTTCCATCTCTCGGGTCGGTGGTGCGCGAGAGAGCATCGGGGCATGGCGGCCATGGCGAATCTCTGAACCTGTCGCGCAGATGCAGATGCAGATGAGCTCTCTCTGCCATGGCCGTCGGAAAGAAGGGCAGTTCAAATCCGATGCACCACCTGCCTCCCAGGGCTGGCTTGGTTTAGTTTAGTGAGCGAGGCAGTAAAGAGCGGGAGAAAGAGCCAAGGAAAGGTTCTTTGTTTTTGTTTCTTCCCACATCTTTTATTGCCCCTGGTCGGCCTCCCCGCCTCACGCATCCACGTCTAAGCAGCATTGGCATTGCGCTCTCTCAGTCAAGGCATTGGGATTCCTGGTGCTGCCAGCCGTTTCACACTAGTTTAATTAGGCGCCACTGTTAGCATTACACGGTCCTTTTCGGTAAGCGAGCAGAACACAGCTCATGCTGTCCCAAAACTCAAACACTGTGCAGTAGATGCTTCAGATTAGTAGGGTTTTTATCATCGGTCAGGTCAGTCCACGGATGGAGCGGCTGTGTTTGTGCTGTGAAGCACCCACCTTTGATTGTCTGCATCGACACTACTGAAGAAGCATCACCGTGCTTTTGTTTTGTTCCTGACCAATGAACCATCAGCAGGACAGCAACACTCTCCGGGTATCCAAATCTAGCCCTTCAGTACGTAGAATGAACGCAGATTCCATCTTGTAATGGCAGCAGGAGTCGGTCGAGCAGTGCTCGGAATGAGCATTCGGTGCCTGCAGTCAGCTCAGATTCCATCGCCGGATCCATCCAACTGCTGCTATTCGGATGCCGAGCAAATTCAGTCACAGGCTGCACTGGGTACGCACATACGTCGATCTTCAGCATATTTTCTATATCTATACTTCTATATCTATACTCTATACTACTATTAAAAGAGCAAACTTGTGTTGTGCTGCGTTGATACATTAAATCTATAGCGTGCAATATCTGATCAACAGCCTAGATCGTTTCAATGTTTGACAACTCAACATACCTTTTTGTTTTGTGAGAATTACAAGTATTGCCACCAAAAAAAGGTTTCGTACGTTTCTTATCCCGTATTCCCATCATGTTTTTAGTTCGACCGCTACCCTCCTTAGAGTTCCGTCTCGATCGATGGCTACTCGACGATGACCAGCGCTGCGGTTGTCGGTGACCGTTCTTGAACGCGGAGGCCGCGTTTGCGACACTGTGGGCCGGTGGCACTCCGTGGGGAGACGGCGGTGGGGCGCGACGACGGCGTGAAAGACGCCCAGCCAGGAGCCGAGCGCGGCAACCCCCGCCGTGAGGGTGGTGAATCCTGCCGATCCGCGTGTGCGCCGCTGCAACCGTTGTCCGCGCCAACGGCGAGCGCCAGCACGAGGCGCACGCCTGTCGGCAGACGAGCACTGGCAGCTGCGAGCATCACCCGTGGCGGCGTGCACTCGACGGAATTGAAAAGGACAAGGCGATGGCGAGTGCCACCTCGGTGCCGCGCGTGTGCTCTTCTATGCGTCTATGTCGTACAGGCGAGTTAGCTCGATTTCTTGTGCTTGACTGCAGTAAGGTTCAGGTGTACTGTACAACAGTACAGACGTGTTGTCTACTGGTCCAAATTAAAATTCCTAGGGAGAGTGAGAGATAGAGAGAGGCACGGTTAATTAGGTAGAATCACTACTCTGATTTTTACATAGCCTTGCCGAAGTTCAATTCTACTTGGAGCCTGATCATGCAATCAATTTGTTCAGATATGAGTCTCTGATCCCTGATTTTTCTGGTGCTTCAAAGTTAAAAAGGTATATTTTTCGTGGATTTTGCATAGGTCGCTGGTAAGAGCTGATCGCCCCACAAGTTATAAGTTGCGTTCTAAATCTGTTTCCCTGCCAGGTAAAATACAATGATGTTTTTGTTAATGCGCTGTGGAAAGATTTATCAATCTGATTAGAATTTGAATGTGTAATATTTACAGTACTAGGTAGTGCGTGTTAATTAATCCGCTCATATTTTTTTCATGTGTAATATTTACAGTTTTCATTTCAAATCTGACTCCGCATGGGATATTTCCATTCTTTGAGCCAATGGATTAGGTAATTCTCTTAATTATCAAATTTTATGTTTTTCTTTGCTAAATTGGAGGACATATATTAGTTTGAATTAGTGTTTCTATGCCTCCAATGTTGTATTTTGCTGATTTTGTTTAAATATTGTATGAATAAAGATATTTCTAAGATTAGACGTGCTTGGCACGTGCACGTCTACTAGTATTATTAAAAGAGCAAACATGTTGGGATACTTTTAATCTTGTTCGTTCAATTTCCAATCGACGATCTAAATTGTCCAGATGTCGAGCACCAAACACTTTAAATCTTGTCCGTTTATTTTCCAATCAACGATAAACTGAAGAGTCCTACTCCAACACGAATTGTCATATGAATGCTCCGAGTTAATAGCACCAGCAGTCACACAACTCGTCGTCGATGTGCACTTAAGTCACACTTCTCCAGAATGTGATTATTTGGTCACACAACTCGACAAGTGCGTGAACGCAGGTCACTGGCCCCACTTGTCAGTCCGTTTTGGACGGTAAATTTTCAGAAAACCCCTTGGAGTAATATTAATTTTACAAAATGGTCCTTCTAATTTTACAAAATGCTCCTCCTAATTTTACAAAATGGTCCTTTTAATTTTACAAAATGGTCCTCCAGGGGACCATTTTGTAAAATTAATATTACTCCAGGGGGTTTTCTGAAAATTTACCGTCCAAAACGGACTGACAAGTGGGGTCAGTGACCTGCGTGCACGCACTTGTCGAGTTGTGTGACCAAATAATCACATTCTGGAGAAGTGTGACTTAAGTGTACATTGGCGTCGAGTTGTGTGACCGCGGGTGCCATTAACTCGAATGCTCCAAACAATTTTGACCGGTCCAACGTTTTTTTTTTATACTTTTATGTTAGGCAAGGATCCCGATGGAGAAAGCAATTCAGATCGTACACGTACAGGGGAAAAACACGTACGGCCGCCGGCCCGTTGATCTCCGGCTGCGGCCATCCTGCTGCTCCACTTCATGCCCGTTGATCAGCCCCAACATGCTCTCCTCTCCAGCGGTGGTTAGCAGGAACGCTCACACCAGCGCTCGCGGCCGTCGGCGTGGTGCGCGTGGACAAGATGGAGCCGCGGGTCTTCAAAGCGCTGCTCTACTTCATGTACATGGACTACATGTCCCTGTCCCTGCCGGATCAGACGACGAAGCTGTAGGAGGCCGCCCTGGCGTAGCACCTGCTCGTGGCGGCCCACGGGTACGACATGGAGAAGCTGAAGCTGCTATGTGAGAATCGGTTGTGAGGGAGCATCGACGTTGGCACGACGGCGAACATCCTCGCGTTGCCCAAACCGCCGCTTGGCTGCTGCGGGCTAAAGGACGCGTGCTTCGATTTTCGCGGCCGCTCTCTGGCGAACCTGAAGGCTGTCATGGCAAGCGACGGCTTCGAGCATCTGAGTGCGACCTGCCTAGCCAGACTCCCAATCGACGTCAGGTACCGAGTCGTCACGACTGTCTCCATGCTACAACTCTACCGCCAAAAGGCGCGCTGCTGTGCGACAGCGGCAGCGACGGCAAGACAACGAACCGTGGTCGGTAGTGCACTTGGGCAAAGCTGCCTTTCTTCCCGCGAGATGACATTGTAGTTAATATTTGGAGTCAGAGGGTGAAAACTTGTAGGTGTGGGAGCAGACGATGTGGAGGAAGATGGCTCCAGCTTCATCAAGATCGTCGATCTTTTGAAAGAGCTCCTTCAGGTACTCCACTACATCACCAAGAATAGAAGTCATGTCCATCTAGCAGTGCTAACCATACAAATCACTTTATTAATCGGTCACGAGAGAAGGGACAATTGGTTAATTGGCACACATGGCCGGAATCAAGGTAAAATAGTCAATATAGAAACCATAACATTGGTGCAGAGTAGTACACCATATGTTTTTAAGAAAACCCACTAATTTTTATTTACATGCCATAAAATTATAAGATTCTCCTATTCGAAACTATATACCCGAAGTGATATAGTTTTTTTTAAGAAAAGGTGACCCTACAAGAAGTGGACCCCGCGTGTCAGTGACTAAATGTCATCTGAATTTAAGCCCGACAAAGTTAGATGATCTGTTACCGTTGATAAGGTCCATCTTCAGTCTGGCGAGTGGGGCCATGCATATGTCCTTCACATCCAAGCCAGATATAACAAATGCACAATCAAATTCCGTCGGCACGTTTTAAACGGTTTTATGATATACGATAGAGACACTGGCAGCAACAACTGTAATGTTTACTTCATTGATCTTTGAGTGCCCTTAATTGTGAAGACGTGTCACGTACATACCAACTAGTCTTCAGAAAAGCAGCAATCGCATACGCGAGCACGAGAGATTCATTCGGACAGCAGCCCGTGCGTGTCGTGCTTGCTTAAGTTAGCCACATCACGTAGTAGTTAAAAAAAAAATCACGTAGTAGTTGGCCGGTGGTAGCAGCAGTGCTGGGATTAGTTAATTTATGCTTCTGATATCAGTATTATTTTTATTATCTCCGGGGATTGGCTTAGGTAGTTTCGCTTTACGTCGCTGCTCCTCTAGTTTAATCCATCGATCGGCATGAGAGATTCAAAAGGCCCCCGATCGATCGATCTCCGATCCTGTCGTTGCAGATCAAAAAATTGCAGATGAGCTGTTCCATCTCCTAATTAACACCAAAAGCCACGCACTATTGTCTTGACCCTGCAGCAGCCAAATGCTAAGCATATATAATGCATTTACCCGCACGGAGAAAGCTACCGCCTTTCTTTCTTTCTCGGTGGACTTTGCTGCTGCATATTTCGATTCCCCGCTTTTCTCTCTTTTCTGCATGAAGACTGATTTGATTATTTACAGCTCGAGCTAACCATCTCGATCCCGAAGCGGCAGTGGACTTCAGATATGTAGAAGAGTCCGGCATATGCATCTAAACGCATTGCTAGTTTATAAGTGCATTGGTGCCTCAAGCTAGACCATAAGGACAAAATCCTCTTCATCGGTTCCAAGAGTTGCAAGCATGCGTTAGTAATTCTGCTTTTGGTGATCTTTTGACGAGGTACATGATGCAATATTCGCTTCTGATTTTGTTCTCTCTCTACAGGCAAAGTCAATTATTTTCCTGAAAGATGCATCATGTAAAAGGCCACAGCTAGCTTAGCTCCTCAGATTGTCCACTCGATCGGGCACTTGCCGCAGCTAGCTGGCCTCCCTCACCAAGGCATCCAAATTGCGAAGGATCCGTTTTTCCCCTTTAGGCCTTGTTTATTTCAAGAGTTTTTTAGGGGATGGGAAGAGTGGGGATGAGAGGGGATTTGGTGAACACCCAATCCCCACAAATCCCCACAAATACTCTTCCCCTACAATACACTAGCATGGACTAGAGTTTTTGTGTTGGGCAAAAATGAGATGGTTGGTAGGGGATATTTGGGGATTATCCCCTCCCATCCCCTAAAATACACTAGAAGTAAACAGACTAGTGGGGATTTTCCGGGATCCGGGATAATCCCCTCCCATCCCTTAAAATACACTAGAGGTAAACAAGGCCTTAGGCTATGTTTGTTTCTAGAGTTTTTTTGGGATTGGTGGGGATTATCCCGATCAAACCCCCAAATCCCCACATATACCAAAACATCGTTTGTTTCTAGAGTATTGGACATGTTTTATCCCCACATTTCCCCACAAATCACCAAACTCTAGTTCATTTTTCTCAATCCCCTAGGGGATTCAATACACTATCCCTATCTAGTGGATTATCCCCACCAATCCCCTAGCGGATTGGGTGAAGTTTGGGGTTTCACCCAATACACTAGAGGATTATCCCCACCAATCACTAAAAAAACTCTAGAAACAAACATAGCCTTAAGATGTACGAATTATTGATGCAAATCCTGGCTCAGTTTGTTCAATAAATTTTCTGATTCAGTTTGATTGATTTGTCCAATAAACTTAATTACACAGCATGTGCAACCACTTTAAAAAATGAAATCACACTGTACCTTGCCATGTGACTTCCATATCAGCTCCTGTTCATGGCAGCAACATATCATTTCCTTGAGTCCGTCCCGGTGATAAACTATTTTATTTCATGGTGGGAATACATTTTGATCTGTCCCATGTTAATTGTTATTTATCTAGTGCTGACCAAACACTGTACTTTTCTATGATTTGTTTACGATCGGGAATCAAACCAGATGGCTACTACAGTGAGTCCAGAGATCCTTCATGCTAAATACTTAGGCATAATGCTCTTTTACTTATATTCCTATGGCATCTTTTTTCTTTCAACTGCCCTAGATTAGTATCTACTTAATAAATGCCAACACTTCAGTTGATCTTAATCTTAATGCATTCCATTTTACTGGCCATGCATGCTGTTAAATTAAACAGGTAGAGTGGAATAAAGATGAAACAGAACAGGATCAACAATCATGCATCGGGTGTTTATATGGCATCCCGTTCAGGCATGCAGGCCCGACCCGACGTATTGGAGGCCCAGAACAAGGCAACAAAACGTAGCCTCCCTAAAATAAAAAAAAACAAAGATTTTCCTTTTCAGTTGCAAAATGATGTTGAGTACAAAGCACAAATAGGCTGTCTTTAAAAATAGAACACAAATATACTTACTATTCTAGAATGACTTATGTTGTTCGGTATCATCCGATGAGCTCACAATGTTTAACCTACGCAAAAAGCCAAATATATAGTTGGCCTTAAGTTCCTTAAATCATTTTTGAGGAAAACACTTGCAACATCTACCATCAATAATAAACAATCAACTTCAAAATCCTCGACTGGTAGATTTAGTAATATTCAAACAAGATGCAGAGCTATCATTTATGTCCTTATCAACAAATGTGTCATGCCTTCAACTTAATGGTTAATGCCCTAGCTTACTATCTACTTTAATGCATGCCAACAGTTCAGTTGACCTTAATCCTAATGATTCCATTTTACTGGCCATGGATACTGTTAAATTAATCAGGGAGAGTGGAATGAAGATGAAGCAGAATGTGGTGACCCCGGATTGGGTATCCGAGATACTCGTTATGTTTCCTGCAACAATCCCATGATCAGTCTGTTGTTGCACATAACTCGAATTGGCATCACAGAACACCCATAAATACCGAATAAATATACTTACTTGATTGAAGTCATAGCTTCAACAGGTACTTGCAGCGGAATTCACCAAACAGCGTGGAGCCCAAGTCATTTGCCTTAACCCTACAGGCAGCTGACTGGGAAGCGCTCTAGTTCGCATTGACGTCATTAACCACTTCTTCTTCGAACTGCTCCTCTTCAGAATCTGGCTAAGACAATAGCCAGGGACGAAACCAATATGAGTACATTTGAATGTACTCGCAAACTACCCCCGGAATGAGCATGCACTACTCTTTGTATTGTTTAAATACTTTTGTTTAATAACACTTTGTTTTGAAATCTCTATATCTTTATTGAAAAAGGAAAGAAGACTTTTAGAACTTTTCCCATAAATCTGTCTTTATAAGAAGTCTCGTTTAAAACGTTTTCCCGAAAATACATCTTTGTTGAAAAAGGTAAGAAGTCTCTTTTATAAATATTTTCCCGGAAAATCATCATTTGTTTATTTCTCCAAAACTCCTCCTTTTCCGACCAAAACCATTCCTGGTCAAATCATTTTTCCAACAACCTTATACCAACCCTTTGGTATAGTTGCATAAAACATTTCCATTTTCAAATCACAAACTCTTCACTTCCCGACCATAGCCCGTCATGGTCAATCATTCTCCAGCAACCTCATACCAGCCCGTCGGTAGAGTTGCAGATACAACACATCTCCATTTTGTTTTCAAATCTCAAAACTTTGCAAAACTTGCACATGGTCAGAGGACAGCCTCCCAACTGTCCATATCCGAGGACTCGGCTATTCGAATAGTTTTACCCTCTGCAGAGGTAGCACGCTTTTACCACACCCATCCGGTAACTCATCGTGTCAGCCACGTCCCGCCATACAAGGTGTATGCGAAGTTGAGCCACCGACCATAGCCTGTCCTTTGCTCATGCTAGTATAGGACCCTACCGCTACGATACTTTCCAACACACTTAACCCAGCCCGTCGGAATCTAAGTGTGAGGACTCGTAGTTCTGCCCGGCGATTTATGGTGGAACCTTCAATCCTCTTTCTCCAATACACTCATACCAACTCTGTTGGCAGACTTCTCTTAAGAGGACCCAGGTCAGGGGGTAGGTCATCCAAACCATCCCCTCATGGAACGGGGACATCCCCGTTGTTGAGGCATCCAGTACTAATATGAGCAAATTATATGACTAAGCCCTTTCCCATATGTGGGTAAATGTGGTCGCACAGATTATCGGCTGGTCGTCATAGTACAAAGACACAATGTGCATTTTTCATAAACATCTCCATTCACCATTTCTCCACTTCAACACCGATATCACGGCATTCCACATTTGTCCAAGTACTTCCAAAGGAGTTTTGAGTAAACCATATTTTTCCCATCCTATAGTTTGAAAAAGAATTTCCATCTAATAACTCCATATAGGGTGTCAAAATAATATACTTGTAGTTTGGAAAACAAAAGGGTTTTCCAAATTCATAACTTTAGTGGCAAACACCACATAAATAACATATGCTCTTTATAAGTAAAACATGTAAACCAAAATAGATGTATATAGATGCAAGCTCAGAGAGTAGCTTGCCTGATTTCAGCATGATGTTCCGGGACTTCTCCTCATTGATCAAAGAAATAAACTCTCATCGTTCTCCGATAAATCCTTTCCAAATACCACCCCGGTAGCGTTTATCTCTAGCGTCGCAACATGAAAATAAAACAACACGCAATAAGCAAACCAAACCACAAGTGGTATACAAACAAGTAATCAACCACAACATAGCACTAATTTAATCAAGCAACAAACTAGGATCTACATTTACAAGGGCATTATACTCACAGGAGTATAACACCAAACACATGCTAAAAACATCGAGCACCCAGACATCTTCTACTAAAGGTACTTAACAACCATTTTCTCTAAACAGGAAATACTTCAGACAAAAGTTAAGTCATCAAATAATTTTGGTAATTTAACTTAAAGACAACCAAGTTTAACAAGCAAGGCAACATACTAATCACACAAAATAATCTAACTTCAAAACAAACAAGCCTAGTAATTTCTAATTACTAGGAGAAGACTATATAGGGAATAAAACTCTAACAAATACATGACTAACAAGTAGTTCCCCTAACATGCTAGTAAAACAAGGAAACATGTCATAACAGTGGATTACCACCACACACATGCTAGGAAACACATTTGTAATAATAAAGTTATAACACAACAACTAATAAAGTCCTAATAAAAATAGGCAGAAAATGCCTAAACCTTATAATTAGCACCACAGTCAATCAGTGACTCCTAAATTCAAACCAATTTAGGCAGATGTTCTCCTACACATATAGAAGACAAGCCAATTGGATTTACTCCAAAATTCATCTCCTAAAAATCTACAAAAATCATCAAAGAGCTACTGATGTGTTTTATTAAAAAGAATAGAACTTTTGTTTTAGACTTCATTTGCATATAAGACCAACAGATCTAGAAAGGTATCACTTCAGGCTATCCATAGAATTTTGGTTTGCAATATTTGGAGCTATAAAACTCTAGATATTAAATATTTAGTGAAAAAGATCCTTTTGACAAGATTTAATCTAGACATCATTTAAAATTACATTTTTGCAAACAGCCAGTGCTACCTAATTAAGAAAACACATAGGAACCCTACAAAATTTGAATCACCCAAATATCTATCACAGATTTATCACAAATGAATTAAATCTGCACTGCAAAAATAACAGGAATTCAAATCATACATTAATCTACTGGAAAAAAAAAGAGGATGGGCCAGATCTGGCCCAGTCCTGGCCGTGCTGTGCAGATCGTGGCCCAGCCAACGGTCCAGCCCGTCACGAAGCGGTACGAGGCCGTCATCTTCCTCGTCACGCACCGCGACCGAGCGAGGAGACGAGCAGGAGTACGGCGAGGTCGACGCGGCGGCTCCGGTGGTCCTGAGAAGGAAAGGGGATGTCCAGGAGTTAGGCCACGAGGAGGGGATCACGGGGGAGCATAAATGGCGGCGAATGGTGGACTACATCGCTCGCGAGCTTCCTGGATGTCCGGCGGCCGGGGATGAAGAAGACGCCGATGCACAGCTTGATTCACGGCTTCCCGCGATGATTCCTTGGACAGGCACGTAGAGGACGTCGAGGCGGAGAGGATGGCGGTCTTCGATTTGCTCTGGGAGCTCTGGAACGGCGGCGATGCGTGACGGCGAGCTCGGCCACCTGCGGCTAGGGTTTCGGGTTGAGGAAGAAAAGAGAGAGAGGGAGAGAGCAGGAGGCGAGTGAGGAGAGCAGAGGAGAGCCGGGGGCCTCCTTATCCTCCTTCAATGGGCAGAGGAGCGAAGGGGGGGGGGCCTTGGCGGCGTGCGACGCGCGGAGGACGACACGGCGGCGTCGACCACGGGCTGCTACAGAGAAGACGGCGTTTTGCAGAACGCCCCCTGGCAGAACTTTTCCCTCTCACAACTAGGTCCTTTCCTGATTTTCTTTTATTTCTTTTAAAACCAGTAGCTTTTAGGGAATTTATTTAGGGTACTTAAACATTTTATAAAAATTTGAGAAAATTCAGGTAGCCTCCCATATACATGTAGAAGCTCCACAAAAATTGGGGAGTCAATATAAAAAGTTTTGAACAACATTTGTTCCTAGGGTTTAAATAAGACATTTTTCTTAAATACAATTTTATAATCCTTTAGAATTTTTAAAGCAAGTTTAAAATATTAATTTTGAACTCTTGGAACTTCCTTGACAAATATATTAACTTCAAATAGTTTTTATATTCATATAGAAAATGTTTATTTGAAGGAAATAGATAGCTAAGTAGGGAAAATCATTTATTAAGATCATTTCTTTTAATTCAAGATCTTAATTTCTATTTGTTGAATAATTTGAGGAGTTTGCCTTAAATTCAAGTCACATTCCAAATTTGTGACCAGTGGGTTTTCAACTTAACACTCAAGTCTCTCGGTGTAATTATTCACCCAAGCAAACAATAAAACAAGAATTAACAATCAATACAATCATAAGTCCAATAAGCAACAATCACAACAAGATCAACACCACAACCAAGTCCACACAATTCAAACCACAAGGATTAATCACACCACCATCTACATAATTAGCAAAACTATCTTATAAAAATGATCACACTTAATTATGACAAGACGATGTTTAAAACTATCTCAACTCCACCTTTGTATTTTTGAAAAGGGTTTTGGGCAAGACAAAATATGTGGGGTAATATATTTCCCACTTGTGTTCCTTTTAAAATGTAATGATAACCAAAGCTTATAAAATGGGGGTTGCATACAAATGCAAAATATCAAGTTTAAAAGATAGATAGGAGATAGCATATAGATCTCCACATTTTTGGGAACACATAGTTCTGGAAATACTTTTACTTTCTCAAATAATGGGTATTAGTTTTGGGTGTTGCTAAACCAAGTATCATTGAAATGGAGTTGGCCAAAATAAGAATGGAAAAGATACATGGAATATTTTTCTTGTCATGACATGATCACCAAAGTTAATAATATTTTCATCTTGGTTGAGTTCTTAGGTTTAATATTTACTAGTCAAACATTTTAACAACAGGTCACACAAGGTTCAACACAGCAACGGGAAGGAAAACACAATCATCAGTGAAACATTTCAAAAAGTTTTTGTTGGTTCTGAATTTTGGGTCTGGTAAAACCAAGTTTTTCTTAGTTTCCAAATTTGGGATGTTACACAGAACATGATCAACAATCATGCATCCGGTGTTTATATGTCCTCCCGTTTAGGCATGCAGGCCCGACCCGACGTATTGGAGGCCCAGGACAAGGCAACAAAACGTGGCCCAGAACAAAAAACCAAAGATTTCCCTTTTCAGTTGCAAAAATAATTTTCCTCAAAAAAAAAGTTGCAAAAATAATACTCCCTCTGTTACTTGATGTAAGGCTTATATTTTTTGAGGAAAATCTAAAATATAGAGTGTATTGCGATTTATGGACAATTTTACCCATCCACAATGAGTCCAAAACTTCAACGGAGGGATTTTACGGATTGTTTTCATTCTGTGACTATTAGAGACTCTTCTCTAGCGATTTTTTCCAGAACTAAACGAGTCCACCGTATGCCAAATACCCATGTCTTAATATTCGTGCAGAAAACTCTACGCCTTACATTAAGAAATGGAGTGAGTATTGAGTACATCGCACAAATAGGTTGTCTTTAAAAATGGAACACAAATATACTTACTATCCTAGAATGACTTATGTTGTTCGGTATCATCCGTTGAGTTCCAATGTTTAACCTACCTAGAAAGCCAAATATATAGTTGGCCTTAAGTTCCTTAAATCAATTTTTGAGGGAAACACTTGCAACATCTACAAGCAATAAGAAACAATCAACTTCAAAATCCTTGACTGGTAGATTTTTTCATTGCTAATTAGCACTTTCATCGAACCGTGATTCCTAATAACACGATTTTCATTGTGAATGATGGCTCTATGCACATATCAGATGTTTGCCCTTTAGTAATATTCAAACAAGATGCACATCTATCATTTATGTCCATATCAAAAAATGTGTCATGCCTTCAAGTTTTTGCAAGGTATTGTCAATAGTCAATACACATAGATGTTGATAGCAAATTATCAGCCACCATTCTTACAACAAGAAATTGTCATATCAAGTAGAAACACAAAATTTGTAAGCACGCTAAATAGATTTTCTCATCACTACTTTCTTAACATCATCACTAAATTTATATAACTCATACAAAGCAAGTATTTGAGTTTCTTGGTATCTAGCTTTAACACAATCGATGCTACTCCCCATCGCATCAAGTCTTCGGCAAACATTTCAAGGTTAAACTTGGAACACGGTCAAGTAAAATTTTCCATCTCATGTAGAACCACAAAATTATACATATATATGTTATTTGCATAATTCCAAAGTAAAAAAAATTATCACTAGAATTTTTTATATGTTCAAACTAAAAATATGCAAAGAAAATAGAGTATACTATATTGATATTGACCCCTAACATCGTCCTTGTTCATACCAAAATACTACTACGTAAATAAATAATGCAAAAAGTTTGAAATCATATGTGTCACCCAGCTTCAAGAATTATAAAATAACTCTTTTATCTTCTTGTTATTTGAGAATTTAGTGCATCTAATGATTATTTTCATTTGTTTTTTTATGACTCGTGGCTCGAATGCAATCAAGAATGCAGAAATATTTTGACTCTTTAACAATCTCCATTTGGTACTATATCCCCTTCTATTGTGGCTTGAGTCTCCCAAATTGAACGAATAACTTTACTAAAGGTGAAACAAAAATCAATTAGTGCTTGATTTTTATTTCCCGGATGTGATTCATCAGGTGAAGTTCTCTTTATTCGCGGAGTTCTCCCAACATCTCATTGCTACAATCGTATGTTAATATTTATCCATGATTATTTGTAGCACTCTAGATGTAAGACATGTAATGAATTGATCTATCTATTGGCATGTTACTGTCAATAGTTGTATCATAAAAAAATATTAGGTTCTCACAATAATTATCAATTTTATTCTTTTAAAAAATATCTTTTTTTATTGCACTCCATACGTGAGCCATGAAGAAAAAATGACCTCAATAATCCGATATGTTAACATGTCAACTAAAGAAATGAAACATAACAACTCTTTCCAGATTTTTAAAAATTAGATAAGACATCTAGGTTATAACTTTAATGTATTTCGTAAAAAATATATTATTATGGCCTTAATAATGATAATGCGAGGGGTAAAGGTTTGATAATAGTTCAAAATAGCGGATGGGCTCTAACCCCAGTGGTTGGTACGCGGTGGCGTCATCCAACGACCCGAGTTCGACTCGTGGTCTCGCACCTCTTTCTATTCAAATACGCTGAGGCTCCTCCCTCAAGCGGTTCAAAAAAAAAAGATAATAGTTCAAAATATGAAAGTGAAACATCAATGTGGTACAAAAGTGATTACTTGATATTAACTCAACAACTCTATATAGGTCGTGTGTTTGAAGTCTAAATGTTACTTTATGGCCAAACTCCATGGTTAGTACTTTTTAAAGCAAATAATATACATATTGTGTTTTCTACTTTTACCAAGAGATAGATTTTTTTATGTGACCATGTTCCATGTTTAACTGTGAAATGTTCGTTTAATACCAAACAAGAGAGTATAATGGTACTATATATCAAACACCTCATTTGCGGTTTGTTTTGTTTGTGTTATCTAAATCGGCTGTGGTGCCAAAACAGAGAGTGATGGAAAAAGCTATTTGATGCACTTGGGAGTTTTGGTTTTCTACTTGGTATGGTATAATTTTGCATGAAATTCTATTTATCATATGAGTAACAAGTTGCAATCCTCATCGATGTGACTCTACCTTGCAACAAACTGAAGGCATAATGTAATTTCTCGTTAAGTACAAAACTAACTGGTTTGCATCTAGTTTGAATATTGCTAAGTGCATTGCACCTGATATACCATACCAAGAGATATCATTTAAATTAATGTTGTGTTCTTAGGAAAAACAATTTGACGAAAGTGGTAATGGTACTTATGATTGATGTTGTAAACTTTTAACCCAAAAACTCATTTGAAGAACAAAAGGAGTTCGAATGTATATTAGGACTTTTGATTAACTCCAAAACCTTCATGTTGGATGATATTGAACTACACAAATGTTGTGGTAAGTTTGGAACCTTTTCTCAAAATGCTAAATATGATCGAGTTTGATGATTTTTTTTCTAAATGAAGAGTGACACGATGAATTAGGGAGGACATGTGACAATATGTGGCATCGAGAATTTTAATACCTATAAATACATATTATTGCAAAATAAGCTGATTCTTATCAAATTATATGTAACTTACACGTGGCTATAGCATCACCAGAATAGGTTGAAAAGGCATTTCTTGGTCATCAGTATCACAACAAAGATTAAATAGTCTTGCCAGTTGCCACTTTATGCATTGAAAATGATATTTTGGATCAGATTGATGTTAATATAATTATGAATGACTGCTTAGATAAATGTTAGAAAAAAATCTACTCATTTGTTCCGCAGACCCGGATCAGATTCACGATGGTTCTTCCCGTAGTGCCTTCATAAGCAATAATTTGCAGAACCCACAGTCCTACTTAATTCTTTCTAGGATAGTAAGTATTTTGTGTTATGCTTCTTGATTCGATCTATTTATGGTATGTACTCAATATTATATCATTCATAATTGAAACACAAAACATTTTTGTTTCACGTATTGTTTTCTTGCCCAGGAGAGGCTCTTTCTTTTCTTTTGTTCTAGGACTCTTTTTTTTTACAATACACAGTACAACGCAGACGCTCATATACACGTGCATACACTCACCCTATGAACGCACACACGCACACCCTACCCATATGAGCACCTCCGAGAGCGGATCAAGTCTTGAGATTGACGAATTCACCACAGGTGACTCGCTGTCGACGAGAACGTCGCCTCCCACTGAAGAATATTCCGCCTAAATAAGAAACATCAGCGTCAAACCTGGGGTTTGAATGGGATTTCCTGCGGGCTAGGCTGGCTGCCGGTGCTAGCGAGCAGTAGCACAAGTGCTGTGGGCCTGAACGTGGGTGCTTTTTTTTTTTTTTTTTTTTTTTGACACATCCAAACCTCCGTATATTCAGCCGTCCACATACACAGTACACAGACAAAATACAAAGAAAGTACAAAACGAAGGGGAGAAGGATCCAGAAGCTTCGAGCACTTCACCGCCGCCGTCGCCGGAGACGAGGGGAACCAGCCGCCGTCTTGCCGCTTCCAGGGAAAACATAGCCCTAAGAGAGACGCCGCCGTGACCGTCCGCCGCGCCGCGGCGGAGCTGTTGTCGATGATCGACCCGGGCGAGCGCCCCCCTAGCCCCTCCGATCCACCTTGCCTCGGCCGCCCTCGTCGCCGTTGCCGGAAGAAGAAGAAGAGCTCGGCGAGCCCACGGATCCGCCCGCGGCCCCAGCCACCAGATCCGTCGCCTCGGATCCAGCCTGGGGTCGGGGAAGACGCGCACGGCAGCCCCCAGGGGCTGCGAGCACGAAGGAGACGGCCGCTCCACGGCGAGGCTCCGAAGAACACCGCCGGCGAAGGGGAGGAGCACCGCCACCAAAACCACCACCACCAGCCGCACCCCCGCCTCCAGAGCGCCGCCGGCAAAGAGCCCAGCTAACCCTACACTATGTACACACCGAGATCCGGCGTTCCCCCACCCTCCCGCTGCCGAAGCAGCCGGCGGAGGGGAGGAAACAGCCGGATCCGCGGCGGCGAGGTGGGTTGACCCGGCGGGTTTCAGAAAATCGCCTCTCCTCTTAGGGACGAAGGAGAGGAGACGGGCGCGACCCGTCTGTTGTGTGCTCTGGAAGTTGCAACTAGCACGCGGCAGGGTCCAACAAAAACTTTCTAGAAGCAGACTGCCACCACGCCTCTGAACATTAATTAACACGCCAACTATTCCTAGTAGTACAAAAAAAACAATGCACGCGCCTTAGCAACGTGGAGTCCTCCACACTAAGCTATATAGCCTAATTAAACGCGGGCCTTCATCCCTAAGCAATTTTGAGCTACTCAAGTCAAACCGACAGCGAGGCGCCCGTGGTGAATTCGTCAATCTCAAGACTCGACCCGCCGACTCAGTCTTTCGGAGGTGCTCATAGGGATAGGGTGTGCGTGCGTGCGTTCATATGGGTGAGTGTGTGCGCGTGTATATGAGCGCTTGCGTTGTACCGTGTTTCGCAAAAAAAAGTCAAACCCGTTTAAGCCGTGACATCACCGTGCAGACGAGCAACGCTTCTCTGAAGATCACATATATACACGTGTTTCCCCATCAAAATCCTCCAAAAGAAAAAGAGTCCTCCAGACACCGCGGAATCGTGCAACGGGCGCCAGCCTGTTATCCATCCTCCGACGCGCAGGCCCCACCTCCCCGCCGGCGACATGCATCCTCCGCCCGCCCCGCCTCCGCCGGAGGAGACTACGTGTCGGCCCCCGCTCCTGATCCGGGGTACGCGCCCTACCCGACGCTCTCGGCGCAGGACGTCGCGCCGCCCCCGCCCCCGCCTCCGCCCTACCACGCCGCCGCATCCTACTCCGCGCCGCCGCCATCCTCCGGCAACCCCTACGTCTCCGGCCCGCCGCCGGCTCCGTGCCGCCCCCAAGAGTGCGTCCCAAATCTGCCCCGTTTGGTTCCGATTCGAAGAGGGGTTCGTTTATTTATTTATGGCAATCTCGTGGCCCCTGTTGTGTTCCTGCAGATACCATGGACTCGGTGAAGGACGTCCTGGGGAAGATGGGCAAGAGGTTCGGCGAGGCCGCCCGCAAGACGGAGAACATCACCGGGAACTTCTGGCAGCACCGTGAGATTCGAATTCTGCAAGTTTTTTTACTGTGTATTTTGCATCAAATTTTTATGCTTAGTGTTCGAGATGTTATTTTTTTAATTCGGTAGTATAATTTTAGCAGGGTTAGTTGTGTGTTGGTTGTAGCACCATGGAGTTGGTCAGAACTATGTTGGTGGGGTTGTTTCACCAAAATACCTCGTCCACTATAGTTTATTCATGTACCGATGGATTTCAGTACTGCCTGGGTGGGAATTTAGGGGAGCATTGCATATTCTATACTGCTAGATTGAGGTCCTTGTCCAATAGCTTCTTGGATTTACACCCAAAGTCTGCATGTTTGGACTTGGCTGATAGTGATGAATTATGATGTGCATAAAACTGTGGCTTCTTAGTTTATGTGACTGTATCAGTAAGGACTTGGTGCCGATGACCATAGTGGGAGGTTTGGTGTAATTTTTTCGGCTTTATTAAGTGTAGTGATTGTTAGGTAAATTTTGCCGATGATTTCCAAAGTTCTAAATGGTATTTAAATCTTTGTGATATACAATGTGGATGAATTAAGATAGCTTTGTTGCACTGAAAGTGTCACCTCTCCCTTATTTTTCAGTCACATTAATTATGTGTCATATTCTAGTGATGTGTTTGCTTTGTTGAGTAGACTATCATAATCTAGAGCTTTCAGTGTGAGTTGATAGAGCATAGAAGCAACATTAATTGTCTTCCGACAGTGTGAGCTGATAAAAATAATCGCTTATGTCTTGTAACAGTGAAAACTGGACCAAGCATTGCTGATGCAGCAATGGGCAGGGTCTCCCAGATCACCAAAGTTATAGCAGAAGGTGGATATGAGAAAATCTTCCATCAAACCTTTGAAGTCCTCCCTGAAGAAAAACTCAAGAAGCCATTTGCATGTTATCTGTCGACCTCTGCTGGTCCTGTTATGGGAGTGCTTTACCTCTCCAATGTAAAGTTGGCATTCTGTAGTGATAACCCACTTGCTTACAAGGTTGGGGATAAAAATGAGTGGAGCTATTACAAGGTACTTCATTTATTTGCTTTATGTATTTTTCCCTCATATAATGAAATTCTGTTGCCATGTAGGAGAGTATAAAATCTGCTTAACAAATTGCAAGTCATGCTTTTATGCTCGTATGGTAATCAGTTTATCTTGAAACGAGACGACTTACCGTCATATAATGTATTCAAAGTAAAGTAATGCATGTAGTTCAATCTGGTTCGGTTTTGAGCTTTCATGGAATCAATCACAGTAGATGTTTTCTATTTTGTTCTGAGCATTTATTGACCAAAGAACAAAGGAACACCATTAGCAATAACAATTGCTGGTTATGTTAAAAATTCACATCTTCCATTCATGGAAGCATTCTGTAAATTGTATTATTGTGTAACTTAACATTTTTCTGTCACACAATAGGTCGTCATCCCCCTAGCCAACCTGAGATCAGTCAATCCTTCGACAAGCAGAACAAATGCAGCTGAGAAATACATCCAGGTGGTCTCTGTTGATAATCACGAGTTTTGGTTCATGGGCTTCGTGTACTACGACAGTGCTGTAAAGAACCTGCAGGAAGCACTCCAGGAGGCTCGTATTTTGCAAGCCTAGTGATGTCTATATATTTGGACTAGCATGTTTCATACATTACAGTTGTGGTATATTTTTTATGTGTCGACAGACCGGGAGTTGCCCATGTGTAGTTGGATAGGTGTTGGCATCTGTTGCGATTCATATCAACTTGAACAAGTTTTCCAATATGTGGCATCATATGCGTCCTGTCAAGTTTGCTCTCCGTTGTCTATGATTGACTGTCATTTTTTGCTTCCTGCACTAGCAGTGGAGCATCTGTCCTGAGTTTCACTGATTGCAACGAAATGCAATCAGAATAACCAACTTTAACTGCTGTTTTTCTATAAAGAACCTGGTGAACGTGATTGCCTTTGAAGAGATGTCTTCTAGTCATGCTTACTCCCTGCTACTGATGCTACCCTGCCTACAAAAGTGTGTTTTTTGAACATTCTGGTGGTGCTCCATCTGATATGTGATTGTCGGTCTTGATCGTAAGCAAAACCCCACTAACATTTATTTATTTATGACAGTATCTCAATATTCATCCACACTATTTTTTTAATAGTCTATACATATCATCTACCGCTCAATCCTGCTATGCTTTTACACAACTGAATCCTGTGTAATTGTAACACTACAATTAGTTTCGTTCTTAATCGTTTCTCAACCAAGCGGGTTTTCTATCAATTGTTTTCACTTATGGAAATCATGTAACTACTCTTCAATACTACGCGCTCTTCTATATGTAACTGGACATTAAAAAAATATGGGGGCAACGTATGTGAAATGGGTTCATGTATCCAAATCATACATTTTCTTATCTATGATTTTAACTAATTTTGATGCAACACCAATCAAGTATTCGTTTGAGCTTTTGTCAAGCTTTCAATGGGATCATTGAGGTATGGAGTCCTTATACTGCAATTCTTGTTGATTGTTTCACGAGAGCACACAGGATTGGGTCAATCACAGTCGAGCATTCTCGACGGGAAGCGAATACGGTGGCGCACAAATTAGTTAGATATGCTTTTGATTCGAACTCTTTTATTTTATGGGAATCTGAGCCCCCTAGTTTTATTATTCATGATGTAAGAAAGATATATATTTGCTTGATTTGAAATAAAGTGCGCCATGATGGCTTTCCCTCAAAAAAAAAGTACTCCCTCTCTTCCAGAATTATTGTACAACTGGCGACAATTAAAACGGTACTGAGGCAGTACATTTTTTAACCATAACGAACTTTAATTGGTGACACACAACCAATTTAAGTCGATTAAGTTTCAAAAAAAAATTACGTCGATTAAATTTAGCCTCCCAGCTACCGTGACCAATTAAATTTTGCATATTTATGTAGACAATTTCAAGTTTCACGTGTTACGGTTTCATTCGCAAACAAAATTTAAAAGGAGTTTTTTGCGTCTATTTATTGGTTCATGAAGGCGCATAAACTGCAATGAAAAAAAACAGTGTGAAAAAGGAAATCTTCTCTACGCAATCGTCTACAGCTCCTGCAGCAATGCTTTCTAGTTGAGCTTCGTCACGCGTGAGTCCTCAGCCGTCCGATGTGCCACGATTACGACGAGAACCACAGCTGCAGGCCCGGGTCGCGCGAGGAATAGCCGAATAGCGGTAACCTCCGCGCTGTAATCCGGTTCCTCTTCGCTACTTCTTCCACGCCACCGCGGCGGAATCGCGGCGAAGCCCGGCAGAAGCAACAAGCAAGGAAGCATCGAGGGTCCAAGGAGGCGTAGTCCGATCTTTCGCCATCGCCCCTCCTGGCCTCCTTCGCTTCCGAGATGGCGAGCACCTCCTACGGCTCAAGGTTCGCCCGTCTCTTTAATGTTTGATTTCTTCCGCTGCAGATCAAATTAAGTTGTACCATCGTCATGCTCTATTGATGCTGACCAAGATCCTGGCTAACGAATTCCCCATTAGGTATAGTGCGATTATTATTAATCGAACACGTTATTCACCCCGAATAGTGTCTTTATGTTGTTCACTAAACTGTCTCCAGATTTCGTCTGTATCGTCTGTTCTGAACATCAATTCAGTGATTTCTTGCTCTCCACGCCCCCATGCTTTTAGCCCATACACTGGAGTTTGATTGTGTTTTATCGACGACAAATATAGTTGGATGCAGTCCAAAAGTGATACGTTCTCTGAATCCGATATCTCCCCTCAAGTACTTACATTTGTTAACCCTGTTTCGGTTCTGCAGGGAAGGGCTGACGTCCAGACCAGCTGCCTCGTCAAGTTCCAACGAGATTTCGCTCCAGATTGACCCAATTAATACTGATTTGGATCATCATATTCTCGGGCTTCGTGGAAAACTCAGCAAGTTAAAAGGAGTAAGTAAATTCGTAGTACAAACTAATTGGAGAAGTTTGTCATGTTTATTGTACTCCCTCCGATCCACTAAAATTGTCGTGGAAAATGAACATGACTAGTACAATTCCATAGCTGTCCTTGCGACAGATTTTCTGGACCGGAGGGAGTATTTAATTTTGGTTGAACTAGTGTGGCAGTTAGAGCTGTAGGATCGTAGTGCAATTGTACAATGTTGGATGGGACTATTGAGCTATCTGCTATGATGTTTTAATGCTCATTTATTTGGTACTGCAGGTTGCTAAAGAGATCAATTCAGAGGCAAAGTCCAAAATGATTTCATATCTCAGCTGGTAAGTGATGAATTAGCAAAAAAATATAGTTTGGACTGATTCTGAAGGAAAACTCAAAAGGATGTTTGATGGACCTATCAACATACAGACTTAATTATTAGTGAATATGTTATAATGCTAATTGCTAAATGTATCGAACCTTATGGCTTATGTGGCCATGTTTTCAAACATGATCGGTGATCCTTAATTCCTTTGCAAGTCTTTGTATGCTAGCTATCTAAAAGTGACCATCAACTGCTTTTGGCTTTATGCTAGCAAATTGGGTATAATTTGTGTTGTTCACTCTCTCAGAACTTGTGAATACTCAATATTATGATGCCATGTGTATATGCTTATCTTAGAAACTCGTCATGTTCCCATTGTTACCATCATCTCTAATGTACATACTGTGCTTCTTTACAGCAAATGACTCTAACAGAGGCTCAGGCAGGGGTAAAGAACAACATGAGGAGAATGAACAAGAAAATTATTCAGAATGGTTCGAACCATCTTGTTCTTGTCGTTCTTTTCGCTCTTGGCTGCTTCTTTCTAGTGTATCTCCTCTCCAAATTCTCCAGGAGATGAAGTAGGAATAATATGTTGAATTACTGGGTCTGTGGCAAGGAAAAAGCGTAAGAAATCAAGTATATGTACTCGCCAGTAGCAGTGGCAACTGCAGCTGAATTGGTCAATATATGTCTCAGTTCAGTGGGATCACTTGTTGGTAGAATGATGTTAAGAGTTCTTTTGTATATATCTTTTTTTCTTTTCAAAACGGGACCATAGGCCCTCCATCTACAGGAATTTGAGCCTTTGTGAATATATATCAATTCTGTTTGTGTGCTGCGCTTGCTTGTGTCAATTTATGAATTTCAGTGGACTAGTATTGCTGCTTTGTTCTTTCACTGACATAAATGGACACAGCGAAACGGTACTATTAACTCTTCATGATGAGAATTTCTGCTGCTTTTTTGTGGGAACTAAGGCACACACCAGCCTTCAAGTTCGTCTTCTAATGTACTTTTCCTCTGTCAAGGAATCAGCAGAACTTCTGCTATCTTTTTTCAGAGAGACAACAGAACTAACACATTTGACGCAGCAGTTCCCATGTATTGCACTGTACTCATGGGAAAGAACTGAATAGCAAGCTTTATTAACGCACCTAAAATGAAACAATGTCGTACGAAATGGGTATACCCTGTATTTATTTTTTGAAGAAAAAGAAAAAATACTATACACCTGTATATGTGTACTACGGCATTGCACAAAAAAACTTTGTCGATCTTAAATTCTTAAGGGGCACCCAGCTCCAGGTCTCCTGTTTTCTTGGCCACCTGCTGCTCGCACTTCTGCGCCTCCAGCTTCTTCTGCGCCTTCTCGCCGTAGAGGTAGGAGGCGAAGCCCCAGAGCGAGAGCACGAGGGCGATGCCCTTTGGCCCGTCGAACTTCTCGTGGAGGAACATGACAGCGAGGATCTCCGAGAGCGGCAAGAGGACGGCGATCATGATGCCAGCAAGGAGCGAGGAGGCGCAGGCGATGAGCCCCATGATGCCCAGGTTGAGCAGCTGCCACAACACGGCGTCCCAGATGAGGACCAGGTAGTAGTTGGTCTCGCCGAGCCCGAACGCCGCCGCCTCGCTCCGCAGCGCCCCGAAGTCGCTCTTGATGGCCATCCCAAGCACGCAAACCATCGTGCCGGCGGCGCCCATCACGGCTTGCATCTGCATGACTGTCGAGTATGGAGGCGGCACCTTCGCGGCGGGTCCGGACCGGCGCCCGTAGCGCTCCATGGCGACCTCGACTAGCGGCAGCACGAGTCCGGCGAGCGCGGCGGCGGCGATGGACTCGCAGAACCCGGTCCAGTAGGTCTTTGATGGCTCGCCCGCCGGCTTTCCGGATCCCGGCGCGACGCCGAGCACTGCCGGGCCGATGGTGAGGAGGACGACTGCGTTGGCGGAGAAGGGCGTGAAGCGGAGCCCCACGAAAACGAAGGCGAAGATGGCGGTGAAGGCGAGCTGCGTGGCTTGGAGAAGCGATGACGTAGACAGTGGCAGTGCCTGGGAACCCATCGCGTACACGTAGCAGGAAATGGCGTACAACGCGCCGAGCACGGCGGCGGCGCCGACGAGGCGGGGCGGGAGGAGGAGGTTGGCGATGCCGTGGCGGCGGCCACGGAAGAGGGACATGCACATGGGCGGCAGCAGGAGCGGCCAGCCGGAGAGCTGGAGCAGCGCGGACAGCCACAGGCGTTGGCCGCCGTGTACGAAGTAACGCGCAGCAGTAGCGGACCGCCGGCGCCGAGTAGGACGAGGCAGGCGCTGAATATGACCAGCGGCGACGGCCGGTAGCGAGCCGGCGCGGTGGTCGTGGCGCGGGGCGGCATGGCGCTTGGCGTCTTTGCTGCTTCTTGTATGGCTGGACTGGCACTACCAGCTATTGTTGTTGCCATGGCGTGCACAACGAATTAGCTCAGCTTACAAGTTGGAGTCTCCTGTTCGTTGGATGCTCCAGTTGGTGAATGAGCTTGTGTGCTTGTGTATTGCATGACAGGCTTGTAGGGTTTATATAGAAGCATGAAAATGTGAGGAAATCAAGTTAACAGATTTCTAAGTAGGTGAGTCAACATAAAGGAAGGAGAATAGAAGTACACGCGTAACAGTTAACAATGTGCCACTACGACTGTTTGCTCTATGAACTCCAAATATTTGTCCCGGGGTACTAACTATAGGAATAATGATAATATACAACTACTCCGGCCTTGCATCAATCGATACATAGGCTCCGGCTTCCCCTTTTCGAAAAAAAACTACTCCGGCAACTCACCGCATGTAATTATATATGTATATTTTTGACTGAATTAGTGCATAAACACTTAATATACCTATGGTGTACATACATTTCGCCGTAATTCCACATTTCCATGCCTGCTTGGCACACATGAATTTCACCTACACCGTCCATTAATCCTGCATGCATGGATCTGAACATATTAATTCAAAATCAGGCGTCAAATACAATATATGTCCCCTCTATGCCATGACCAAGTAAAGGTTTGACGCATGTTCATTCATTGACCAGGGGCATGCGCAGCTGGTGAGCAAAATCTAATAATCGTCAGACCTGGACTTGTGCTGCGTATAGTCTGACCATTTTCAGTAAGCATTCCGCGTCCACAACCAACAACCGCTGAGATGACACACCGGTCTAGTCCACGTCGGCACCAGTAAAATATACACTACCTTAGCTGCTACTCCTAAAACAAAAGCTTCTCTAATTATTCAGACACGCGCGTTTGTACTTTGTAGACATGATGATTGTCTAGCGATAACAAAACAAGGAGAAGCGTCTCCGGAGAAAGATGTTTGGTGTGCATATGCATGGCCGCCGAGACCGAGTAATTAAGACGCATGTGCATTGATCGATGGCAGTACACTATGCAGTAGATCGGGCCTAGATTTTGGAGCAGATTTCATTGTGGATTTTTGGCGTTCTTTATCCTTCCAAAAAGTTCAGCGACTTTCAGGTTTCATATTCTCAGCCGAACCAAGTGCTGAACACCAGAACAGCACGTTCACCTACTGGCAGAAAATCGCTTGGTCCATCCAACACTCGACCATGCCCGGCCTCAAGCACTCGAGTTCGTCTGAATATAGGCAAAGTTGTTAAAATATAAAGCCTAGCCCTTTCCATCAGTTCGGATTTTTAGGATAATTGGCTAGTGCACCAATTTAATATGGTATCAGAGTCAGATGGTCTCAAGTTCAATCTCCGACTAACGCGCTATTTAATAAAAATAGTTGGGGCCTCCCCATCTACCCCACATCTAAGGTCTTCCCGTGTTTGTCTAGCCTAGACGTGAGAAAAAATTGCAGGAAACCACCACATTTGGGGCTAGGGTTTCAAAAAACCACCATGTTGCGGGAAAGTTGCAAAAAACCACCAACATTGAGTAACAGCGTTGCAGAAAGCACTGATCGTTCATTTGACGCGCGCTAATTCAAATCCTGACCTGTGGGACCCGATGTCAGGCTGACGTGGCGGCGGTCGCGCGGAGAGCCGTTAACGGCCGTTAACGCCGCGCTCGTCTCCTTGTCTTAACCGGACCAGCCCGTCCGTCCTGAGCACTCACTCACTTTCTTCTCCGCGCTTCCCCTCGACATGGAAACCGGCGGCGGCGGCGGCGTTGACTATGGCGGCGGTGATTGGCACGGAAGCTCCGCTGCAGTTGGAGGTGGTGGCGCAGGCGGCGGGGTCGATGCGGACTGTTGCGGCAGCTCGAACGTGCTTGCGACGGCGCACTCCGAGTTCCCCATGGCGGCAGCGGCCGTGGCGCAGATCTCGGTGGCAAATCCGACGCGCAGCCATGAGTACACCACCGGCCTCGGTGTAGTCGAGTAAGTTTCTCTGCCTCCCTCTGCCGATTCAATATATGCAGTTCGATCTAGATTTGGAGGCTAGGGTTAGCAGTTTCGGTATTACAACATCTGAATTTGTCTTACAATATATGTAGCCTGGATGACGAAATTTGGGAGATCAGTTTCAACTTCTATGGCATAGACAATCTTGAAAGAAAAATAAGCAGATCAGACATTACCTATATGAAGATGTTAGAAGTAATCGAGACACAGTGATATGGCATTAGTGATAGGATGTATTATGTCAAGGAGGAGGGTTTAGGGTGAATGGGATGGCATTGCTTGATGGGATGGCCAAGGTGTACGAAATGGTGGCAAAATATGAGCAGGCCAAGTGTTGTACAATCACTGTTATCAGGGGCACATGTGAGCTTGATGCACACATTAACATTGCAGCAGTTCGAATTGAAGATCAAATACCTATCTCAGTAGTTTACCCAGTTGATGAAAGTCAGCAGAGTGAAGCAGATTACAACAACCACAAAGGGAAGCAGGTCCTTGTTTCTGAAAATAGGCAATGTTCAGATATGTTTGACATCGATTCAGAGGAAGAAGCAGAGGGACAATATGATTCAGAGGACGAAGGAGAGGGACAGTATGATTCAGAGGACGAAGGAGAGGGACAGTATGATGCAGAGGACGAAGGAGAGGGAAAGTATGGTACAGGATCAGATGAAGACCAAGAACAAGTAAATCATAGGATTAGTGATTTGAAGATGAAGAAAACTCAGGCCATGCATCACTGTGAAGGTGATACAGATGTTGAGGACCTATTTGTTGAGGCTGACAGTGGTTCGTCTGATGATTGCATTCCTATTGGTACTATGAAGAAGTTGCATGTGAAGAGAGGGCCCACTAGCAGATCACATGGTAGCTGTTCAAGTAAAAGGAAGCCTGAGTATATCTCAGGTGATGATTTCAGTGAGGAAGAGAAAAATTCAGATGATTGTATTCAGCTTCCATTTCCCCTACCAAATGGAAGGAAGTCAAGGTCAAAGAAAAGGAAGCCTAGGGTGTGGTATGATGAGAATAGGATGCTGCCTGGTGAACAAATGTGTCTTCAGTTGTGTTTCGTAGATGTGTACCAGTTTAGAAAAGCTGTCCACATAATGCATATAGATCAGCTGAGGAATTTCAGGTTTCACAGAAATTTCAAAGATAGAGTAATAGTGAAATGTGTGAATAAGAAATGTCCTTTCTTTATTGTTGGCAGTGAGATAGCAGGAGAGAAGACATTTTGCATCAGGAAGATGGAGAATTACCATATCTATGCCCCTGTTGGTGAGAAGACAAAGGTTACCTGCAATTTGTTGCCGAGAACTGTGAGCAAGCTTTGAAATCTGATCCTGCTACAAGAATTGAAACTGTACTGGATACTACGAAGGAGAAATTTGGAGTAGTCCCCTCAAAGCACATGGCATACAGGGCCAGAAAGAAAGCTCTCAAATCAGTGATTGGTGATGAACTGAAACAGTACACTAGGCTTAGGGACTATTTGCAGACTGTGATAGATACAAACCCTGGCAGCAGATGCATAGTCACATCCAAAATGTACCTGACCAGCCAAGTGCCAATCCTAGGTTCCATGGTCTTTTCATTGCGTTGGGTGCATCAGTGCAAGGTTTTCTAAAAGGGTGTAGGCCATTTATTGGTAAGTGTTGTGTTCACTCTAACCTACAGCGCAACAAATTGTTGCTTAACATGTACCTGATTGTATCTTTGTTATATTTATGCAGGTTTGGATGGTTGTTTTGTTAAGGGGCCGACAGGGCAACAAATCCTTGCTGCCACTGGTAGAGATGGAAATGACAACATCTACCCTATAGCATTTGGTCTTGTGGATAAAGAAGACACTGCCAGCTGGTCATGGTTTCTGACACAGCTCAAATATGCAATTGGTGGGACTTCTGGGGAGTTTGGCAACTACACAATCATCTCTGATAGGCAAAAGGTAAATTAATTCATCCACTTAGTTAGTTAAAACATGTATGACACAGCTAGTCGATTAGTTAAAACATGACTTCACAGTCTCGTAACATGCAAACTTATGTGAATAGGGATTGCTAAATGCTATACATGCTATATTTC
The DNA here is from genome assembly GCA_947311845.1 of Poa pratensis. NCBI lineage: Eukaryota > Viridiplantae > Streptophyta > Magnoliopsida > Poales > Poaceae > Poa > Poa pratensis. The sequence goes on from CAMZMU010000066.1 coordinate 15,380,150, forward strand.
CGAACTCTCCTCAGAGGTTTTGTTTAAGACACATGTATGCAAACTTTCAACTTGCTGGTTTTCGAGGAGAAGAGTTAAAAAAATATATGGATGCTACTAGCTACTCCTACACCAAAAATGGCTTCGACACAGCTATGCAAAACCTCAAGGATGAGTGTGAGGAAGCGTGGGCATGGCTTAGCAAAATTCCAGAGGAGTGCTGGGCTAGGCATGCTTTCGATACCAATTGCAAGACAGATTTGGTTGTGAACAACCTCAGTGAGGTTTTCAACAGAATGATTCTTGATGTGAGAGCAAAGCCAGTCAAAACAATGTTTGAAGGAATTAGGACCAAGCTAATGGTGAGGTATGATAAAAAGAGGACTAAAGCTGGAGATTCTAGGTGGGAAATCACACCCACATACTCGGAGAAGTTAGAAGAGCTGAAGAAGTGGTCCAGAGGTTGCAAAGCAGAAAAGTCTCATGGTGATCTGTGGCAAGTAACAAGCTCTCTGAAAAATGTTTATGCTGTTGATCTCTCGAAGAGAACATGTATGTGCAGGAAATGGGATGTGACTGGTTTGCCTTGCCACCATGCTATATCTGCAATCTACAGGTCACAGCAGTACCCTGAGGACTTTGTGCATGATTTCTTCAAGAAAAAGATGTATTGGGAAGCCTACAACCCTCCAATCTATCCTGTTCCTGGGGAAGATTTGTGGACTAAGACAGACACCCCAGATATTGACCCTCCTGCATACAAAATAGAAAAGGGCAGAGCTCAAACCAAGAGGAGGAAAGGGAAGTTTGAAGTGCCACAGCCGAAGATGACTAGCAGAATGGCAACCATTACCTGTAGCAATTGCAAGCTTGTTGGCCACAGGTACACAAATTGCCCAGCAGCACTGAGACCAGGACTACAAATCAGAAAGAATAAACACAAGGTACAAATGTTGTGCAATTCAGATGAATTTATCATGCATTTCTGCTAATGCCTTTCTTTTTCTCTATCAGGAAAATAGAGGTGCTTCCTCATCAAGTGGAGCTACTTCAGCTGTTCCTACACCAACCACAGCAGCAGCAAGACCACCAAGGCCTGCTTACTCTGCTCCAGCAGCACCGAGGGCGACGGAAGGTGCACCAGCTGCAGCTCGGCCTTCACAGGCAGCAAGAAAAAGAAAGGCACCAGCTACTGCTACAGCTAGAGCACCTACTGCACCTACTTCTTCCAGGGCATCCACTGCACAAGGTGTAACAAGACCACCAAGGCCTGCTTTCACAGCTCCCAGAAGGAACCATGTTCAACAGGAAGCTGCAGTTGGTGGTAGGCCTGTCAGAGACAGACAGCAAAGCAAAAGGCTCAAAGGATACCTCAATGCTAGCAGAATTCACGAAAAAACTGTTGAGGAGCTAAAAAGGGAGATGGGTGGAGCACCATGATGATCTATTTGTTTACTCCTTTGTTGCTAGAGTTGTTTTGTGAACAATTTGTGTTATCAAAACTTGTTTAACGCACTTCTTGTCATGAAAACTATTTGTTATGGCAATGGATATGTTCTGTCAGTTAAGATGTTGAATTATGTAATGTATATGTCGTTGAATTATGCAATGCAATGGATATGCACAATGTTCTGTGAGTTCTGCCATTTGTTCTGACTAATTGCTGCTATATTCTGCATTTTTTTGTCCTTTGTTGTTACTAGCTGCTGCTAAATTCTGTCAGAAATTTCTGCTCAAAACTGCTGCAATTTCAAAACTGCTGCCATTTGTTGCTAAATTTCTGCTCAAAAGGGCTGCCATCTGTTGCTAAATATCCAGACAACAACAATGTCACAGAAAACTGCAGCAAACTATAGCCAACTGCTGCTATTATATCCAGACAACAACAATGTCACACAAAACCGCTGCTATTATATCCAGACATGCACACAAACAACAATGCTTGCAAATAACTAAATAAATGTGCTGCATCACATCACATACACAAATGTGTTCACACGATTACAAATTGATCCAGGTTTCAATTACTCTAAACAGAAGTTCAAACATGAAACGAAACTGATACACATAGTTCCAACATGATTACAAACCGAGACATAATCTGATACACATGAAACTAAATTATTCCTCAATAATTTGCTTCATCTTCTGCAGCTTCTGCCGATGCACCTCAGCAGCTTTAAGGAGATCAAATATGCCATACTCAAGTCTCTTCTTCTCTTCCTTGAGGACATCCCTCTCCTTCTCTATCTCCTCCTTCTGCTGCAGAATTTTCTTGTTTTCTTCAACCAACTCAGCTGTCTGCTGTCCTGCTAGCTCCTTAACTTGCACATCCAAATCCAATTTTATCTGCATCTGCCTTGACCCAACTCCTTCACTGACTGCCTTGCCCAAGTCTATCTGTAAAGATTTCACCTTCTCTTCCAGCTCCTCGTTCACTTTAAGTAGATTGTAATATTTCTCAGATTCTACACAAGCTAGCTTAGTTCTTGCAGTGCATTCTTGCTCATACTCTTCCCACAGCGAAACCAAAGCCTTCTTCAGATGTGCTGGCCACTCTGGATCAATCCAGACAACAGTTGAACAAATCCCACCCCCCCTACAGCAAAAACTACATGTAAGCAAAACAATGACAGTTCTACATTTATGCAGTTAACTGACAAAGAACCATGACAGTGCAAAAAGATGAATAATGCAGCTAAATAGATGAAACTACAAGCAGATCTGGCAGTACTAACCCCTCTTGCACATCCCAGGAACCTCCGGCCAGTGTTTTCTCCTTCGAATGCGACACATTTCATCAATTTCTCGAAGTGGTCACAAGTCTCTTCACTATGCCTCTCAATGCCACAGAAATCAGGGTCATAGACGGTGTTGGGCACCTAACACAGCAAAGAACGTCACTCTATGCTTCAAATCCACGAAAAATCGACACATTTTGAGCTCGAATCGAAGAAATCCCCAACCAGAAACCCTAACCCTAGCCTCGATGTAGAAAGGGGATAGAATAACTCACACCGGGGTTGTCAGACCATTCCCCATCGCCAACGAACAGGGCTCCTCACTGCTGGTCTCGCCGTCGTCCCAGGACACCATGGCGGCGGGCGGCGGCGACGGGCGGAGACGAGAGAGAGAGAGCGTCGAGTGGAGTGTCGGTGTCGGGTCGACTGGAGACAGGGGTCCGGTTAAGACAAGGAGACGAGCGCGGCGTTAACGGCCGTTAACGGCTCTCCGCGCGACCGCCGCCACGTCAGCCTGACATCGGGTCCCACAGGTCAGGATTTGAATTAGCGCGCGTCAAATGAACGATCAATGCTTTCTGCAACGCTGTTACTCAATGTTGGTGGTTTTTTGCAACTTTCCCGCAACATGGTGGTTTTTTGAAACCCTCGCCCCAAATGTGGTGGTTTCCTGCAATTTTCTCTAGACGTGAGGAGGAGTGTTAAAATATAAAGCCTAGCCCTTTCCATCACTTCGGACTTTTGGGATAATTGGCTACTGCATCAATTCAATAAAAATAACTGGACGAATTCACTTACTAGTATGTATCATGTGTAAAAACACGTATGCTCCAGGAAAAACACAATGACTCCGCGACGGAATGACCACTCCGGTCCTGCCGCCCACCACTGCTAGCTATCCACTCTTGCAACGATGGTGCAGGTGGTTAGGATTTTACCCGCAAAAAAAGAACTAAATGAAAGCAAACTTAAAGAGTGCGGATATGCAGTAAGCGTGACTAGCTACTCGTTGTATATCAGGTGTTCAGAACATGCACCAACTCCGTCACACAGCAAGTTTTGAAAACATCAGTCATATCCAAATACCCAGCGAACATCAGCACGGAAAACGCATGGATCTCAAAGCTTCGATCTCTCTACAGAAGGAGCACAACCATGTTGTCTTGAGTATGCCTCTCGGATCACCAACATTTTTTTTGAGGGTCTCTCTAGCGCTCAATCGAGATAATTCCCATTTACATGACGTAATCAATCCCAGTTGCAAGTCAAGTTATAACTAATTTTTTTTACAAACGTCCCCCAAAGAGAGGCCGGGTTCCATTATTGAAAATAACAGAACAAAGTTTGTGCCCTAAGGCAAAGCAAAAAGAACAAAAACAGGAGAACCTCAGAAAAATGAAAGTGCTCCCCAGAAGGAAGAGCACAGACATAACCTGAAAACTAACCTAAAACGACACCAAAACTAAAGTACTGAGTTCAAAGCTAAGCAGTAGCAACTTCTAAACGTAACTGGTGGCACATCTGCGACAACACCAGTTACCCAACCGAACAAACTTTTATAGCAAAACGAAACTTCATACAGGTTTTGTGAAAGCAGCAACAGATTGCACTCCAGAACTTCAGACTGCATCAAACGTTTCGACACAGCAATCACTGCGCCATATCCGCCGCATTGTCCACATCAGCGATTCTTGCAGCAGGTCCGCGCGCAACTCCCTCCTGGCTCCTCACGGCCGTGTCTTGAATTCGCGCAGCACCATCCTCCACCAAACTTCGCATAACACCAGTTTGTAGACCTGCCCAGTATCGAAGGATAACACACATGTAGCAAATCAGCTCCACTGGTAATGAAATAATTTTTTTCTCAAAACAAGCTCTATTTCTGGTTTTCCAGATTGCCCAGCAAAAGGCAGCAACCCCAAGGACATGAAGATTCGTTCCAGAGGGAAAGAAATCCGCAATCCAGGCAAAATATTGTGTGAAACAAGTAGGTCTGGTAGTGGCCCCAAGGGAGACACTCACCACACTCCACATATAATCAGCAGCGGGGCATTCAAAAAAGAGACGAGAGATTGATTCAAAAGCAGGACAAAAACGACAGGAAAAATCCCACACCCATTTTCGCTTTTTCATGTTGTCTTTTGTGGCGATGGCATTATGCCATGTAAGCCACAACCAGATTTTAATTTTCAGAGGGATTTTCGCTTTCCAAAGGTGTTTGAAAGATCTGTCCAGCCCCACCGAGGAGAGCTTGTCATACAAAGATTTCACAGAAAACTTTCCAGATTTTGTAAACCTCCATTTAGGTTTATCCATCCCATCCAACAACGCAACTGTCGCCAGGGAGTTCCTTAATTTCCCTAGCTGATTTTGCAAATCAGGATCGAGCCATCTTCTGAAAGTTAATTGCCACCTACTTTCGCACATCTCTTTAACAGTGCAGGTCTGCTGTCGACAAACATCCCACAATTGTGGATAAATCTCACAGAAAGGTCTAGCCCCACACCAGGCATCATGCCAGAAATCAGTCTGACCACCACCATGAACCATCATAACTCTACCTTGTAAGTAAATATTTTTCACTTTGAGCAGATCTTTCCAAATTGCCGAATCATTTTGTTTTCTCGTTATTCTCCAAATGCCATGAGAAATCTCATATTTCTCTCTGGCCAAATTCTGCCAGAGACCATCTTCATTCTCCAATCTCCACCACCACTTGCACAATAAGCTGACATTAAGCAGTTTCAAGTTTTTAATGCCAAGGCCCCCTTTTTTTCTGGGCTTCGTGATCAAGTTCCACTTTACCATGTAATATTTCTTTTTCGTGGCATTACCTTGCCAAAAGAATCTCCACATAGTTTTAGTCATCCGTTCAATGCTAGTATCATGAAAAAGATACATAGACATTAGGTAGATAGGCACCCCACTCAGGGAGGATTGGATTAACACATACCTACCACTGATGGATGAATTTTTACCTTTCCACCCATCTAAATGTTTGCCCAATTTCTCATGTAATGGTTCCAAATCCGCAACCAACAACCTAGAGCCGCTAACAGGGACTCCCAGGTATTTCATTGGCCAAGAGCCAGTTTGACAGTTGAACAACTCAGCATAAAAATTACACTTGGCATCATCTTCAATTACCATCAGAACTTCACTTTTAAGGAAATTGATTTTCAGGCCAGACATAGCTTCAAACATGTATAGTATCAGCTTCAGATGCCTAGCTTGGTCAACATCAACTTGTATAAACAAGATTGTATCATCAGCGTACTGAAAAATGGCTATCCCTTTGTCCACTAAATGTGGCACCAAACCCACTATCTGACCTACATTCTGTGCCTGTTTTATCATTTTAGCAATTCCTTCTGCAGCTAAATTGAAGAGGAAAGGAGAGAAGGGATCGCCCTGTTTCACACCTCTGTGACTACCAAAATCTTTTCCCCTCGTGTTATTAATTTTCACACAGAGAGTACCATCTTTGATAATCTCACCAATCAACCTGCACCACAGCTCACTAAAACCCTTCTGTGAGACACAACGCATCAAGTGTGACCAATCCACCTTATCATAAGCTTTCTCGAAGTCCAGTTTCAACACAACCCCTTGCTGCTTTTTTTCCTTTTTGCTTCGTGTAAAATCTCGTGAAGCGACATGATACCATCCATTATATTTCTCCCTTTAATAAACGCAGTCTGACAAGGAGAGATAAGTTTTTTCATAACAGGTTCCACTCTGAGGGTGATCACCTTGGTTATGATTTTGTAAATCACCTGCAGAAGGCATATGGGCCTATATTTCTGTATACAATCTGCATCAGGAGATTTCTGCAAAAGGATGATCATACCAAAGTTCAATCTATAAAGCCCCAATTTTCCATGATACCAATCGTCAAACAAAGCCACCACTTCATTCTTGATAATATGCCAACACGACTGATAGAACTCAATAGGAACTCCATCAGGTCCAGGTGCTTTATTCTTCACCATCTGATCAATAGCTTCTTTTATCTCTTTCTGTGTAAAAGGTCTATCCAGGGCCTCATTATCCAGCAAAGAAAGTCTCTCATGTTCTTCCCAAACACTACTATTGAACTGCATTTTATTGCCTTCACCATTTCCAAACAGGATTTTGTAAAACTCAGTCACGTGTGACAAAAGGTCACTCGTCCCTGGAATTTGCAGATCACCATCTTGCAAAGTATACATAGTACTTCTTCTTTTTCTACCATTAGCCACCAAATGGAAAAAAGCAGTATTTGAATCACCCTGCAACAACCATTGTTTGCTAGAGCGGCTAAACCAGTACTTTTCCCCTCTTCGTAAATTTTCAGAAGCTCAAACTGTATTTCACCTTTTCTAACATATTGATCCAGATTAAGAACACCCGATTCCTCTGCTAATTCCAAATCTTCAAGTTCTGCCAAGAGATTTTTCTTCTTTCTAATCTCATCACCTCTAACATTGATGCCCCACCCTTTTTCAGACTATCTTTAACTTTCTTCATTTTACCTTGGAAAATACTTATGCTATCAGAAGCCACAGAAGAGGAGGCCCAAGCACAATTCACCCTCTCAAGGAAATCCGGATGAGAAATCCAAGATTTTTCAAACCGAAATTCTCTACTCTTAGGAGTCCTCATTTTACCAGTATCCACAATCAAAGGATTGTGATCAGAAGCTACCCGAGGATTTTTCCTGACTGGCGTCATAGGGAATAAAACTTCCCAATCAGAATTCACCAAGATTCTATCAAGCTTTTCAAGAGTAGGGTCTCTCTGATTATTAGACCAAGTATATTGCCCTCCGGAAAAATTAATTTCCCTCAAGGCATGAGTATTAATGATTTTATTAAACATATCAGAAAACTTTGTTACACCACCTTTTTTATTTTTCTCAGAAGAAAACCGAAGAATGTTAAAATCCCCCCCCCCCCCCCCCCCCCAAATAATCGAAGGAAAAACCAAATTCGAGCAAAGTTTCGCTAAATCAGCAAGAAAATCAAGTTTCTCAGAGTCTTGGGCAGCTCCATATACGACTGCCAACAGTAAATTTTTATGAGTATTTTTATCAAAGACATGAGCTTTTACTATGAACCTGTCAGTCGTAGCACTAATGATATTAAAACGCGAGGATTTAATACCAGATAAAATGCCTCCAGACCGTCCCACCGAGGGAGACCAGTGCCACAAATAAGCATTATGAGGATCTATTTTCCTCCAGATATGATCAGTATAATTTTTCTTCATAGTCTCCTGAATACCAATAAAATCAAAATCAAAATCAGCTATAAGGTCTCTCATCCAGAAGGAGAAACCTTTCTTGCCCACACCTCTACAGTTTAGGAAGAGACCTATCATTTAAAACGTTGGGGTATGTTTCTCGTTCTAGGACCAGCGACAATCCCACTCAGAGGATGGTTTGCCTGTGTCCTACTCAGGGTTGACGCATCACAAAGGGATGCCCCTCTTAAAACAACTTTCTTACCTACCGATTGTTTTCTTAATTTTTTTTTAGATTTTCTAGATAACACAGGAGTAAAATCATCTCCTGGCAAACTTTCCTTATCAGAAGCACTATAAGAGTCATCATTTATGTCATGCATAGGATGACAATCCTCATCAATTGTTTGTAGCGGAACAACCACATTTATCGTAGCCTCTTTATCTTGTATACCAAGGATACTAGAAGAAGAACTATTGTCTACAGCATTATCCGAAACTTTCTTTTGTTCATCAAGAAGAATTTGATTTTTCCTAGAAAACATAAGACTACGAGCTTTTTCCAAATCTTTAAACATGTGAACAGTTTCAAGAGGCAATGAATCAACGTCAATGCCTAACTCCAGAGCTTTATGAAGAATATAATCATCGGATAAAGCAGCAAAAGAATTAGAAGATGAAAGAATACCTTCTCCATTACGTCTCGCAATGTGTGCAGCAGCCCTCTGATAAACCAAAACATTACCCTGGCCATTTGCCTGCATTCTAGCACTTGCCCTAGTAGGGACAGGCTGACTGGGAGTGATGGGAATAGCAGGAACATGGTCAGCAGGTAAAATCACACTTCCAGCTGAGGATCTGATAGGACTCGGAGGCAACTCAGTTATCTGAAGAGTGGAGGTAAACACCTGATGAGCTGTACCATCTTCTTCATACACACCAGCTTCAGAGGAACTGGCATCCAGAGACATTTTATCACTATCTGTAGATTGAGCAGGAGATTCCACCACCGGTTCAGCTAAAACACCAGGAATCTGCTTCAACTTATCAGACCAGATGCTAGACTTATCCCCACCAGACTTTAGCAGTTGTCTCAGGAAATCTTCATAAGACAATTCTGACTTAAGAGGTTCATCAGGGTTTTCAACTACACCAGCCTCCAGCGGTTTAGGCTGAGCCAGATACTTGATATACATGGCATAATAATCAACTGCAGGATCAAACTGCTGCCTTGTATTGCTTGAACTTGGGCTGAAACATTGGTTGCTTGGCCCTGAGTATAGTTTGGATTATATTCCAGCTGATGAATTTTCGAGCCAAAGGACATGTCATCATCACTGTCAGAAGATGAATCACTCTTTTCAGGAACTTTTCTTTTTCCCGCATTTTTATCTTCCTCATCTTCCTTGGATTTTAGAAGAAGCTGCCCAGCATCAGTCGCTTCATAGGAGCGCCTGGCGTCTCTCATAAAACCAGCCGGTGCAGAATTGGGACCACCACCTCTGGTATTTGGAGTATCTTGTCGAAATCTCTTTGGGGTTTGTTGAGATCCCCGAGCTACATCTTCCCTGGTATCTTTCCCTTTGTCTTGAGCATCAACTGCTGATTTCATAGCTTCTTTTTATTGTCTTGCTTTAGGAATTTCCCTGGTGAACTCGATGTCACAGAAGCAGTCACCAATATTAACATTTGATACCATAGGAGGGACCAATGAAACGTCCATATTGCCTATTAGAATTCTGACATAGTCAACATTGTTAAGACTGTGTCGATCAACCAGAAGTGTCCTGCCAAACATACTGCCTGCAAAGGAAGCAGTAGGACAGTTCCTGTTTTCAAGCGGAATTCCTTTAACTTGAAACCAAGCAATATCTAATTCCCCAGTAGCACCAAACTCAGGCGCCCAATGGCTAACTTGTACCGCAACACTTGGCATTGTACGCAAATGACAACGCCCAAAGTGAATCCAAGCATCTATATCTCGAGAGCTAGGAAACCTCATCAGGAAAGATTTAGCAGTCATTGGCTTAGCATGCCACCTTCAGTTACATTGATTGCCAGCCCATTGAGTGAACTCTTCCTCATTATCTTTGCCCGAGGGGTTGCCTTCTTTAATTTGTATAACTGCCTGATGTAACTCACGGCCAGGATTTTTGTTTCTTATGTCAGGAATGACAAAGAAACCATTCCCAGGAGCTGCTGCACCCACAAAGGGGGCTGCAACTTCCCAAGGTTTAACTTCAGAAAAGCACAGTGTATCAACATGAACACCCCCACATATAGGACAGGTATTTTCCAGATCAACAACTTGGTTTCTATTCTCCTGAAACTGCACATTACGCCTAGACGAGTTAGGCAGTTGATTATCTCTCACATCCTCAACAGAATTCTCCTCATGAACAAAATTCTCACGAGACTCAGTGTAAGTTCTACGAGTAGGCCTGGAATTAAAACTCGAAACTCGCGAGTTAAACGAGTAACTCACTACTCGGCTCGACTCGACTCGAACTCGTAACCAAACGAGCTGAGCCGAGTTTCCAAATTTTTGACTAAACGAGTTCGAGCTTTTCGAGCCGAGTTAACGAGTAGCTCGGTAAGCTCGTTTAGCTCGGTAAAAACAGAAAATACAGTGAACTTTCATGTCTGGCCCAATGTCACAAGCCCATGTAGCAAGTCCTGCTAAGCCCACACCCACACCCACGCACCTAGCCAGCAGCCCACCAACGCGACTAGCTGCACCATCTACACTAGCACGCACGCAGGAGAGCCTGAGGCAACTACGTTAGCTTTTTCGTTCTGTAGCTGAGGAGACGCGGCGGCGGCCCCGTCCCCGCCGGCCACTGCCCAGCCGCCTCCGTTCCAACCCACCTCCTCTCTGTCGCCCCATCCTCGCCGACGGCCACTGCGCCGCGCCACCCTCACCCGACCATGGCGCCATGGAGAAGTAGCCGTGCTTGGAGTTGAAGGCTGCAGGAAAGAAGAGGCGCAATGGTCCATAAATTCTTACCGAGCTACTCGCGAGTTCACCGAGTCGAGCCGAGCTTAAGTTTTGGACTCGTTTTGTTAAACGAGCCGAGTTCGAGTAGTTCGTCAGTTAACCAAGTTTGAGCGAGTCGCCGAGCTGGCTCGGCTCGGCTCGAATTCCAGGCCTATCTATGAGTATTATTATCACTCGCAACTATTGAGGAATCGCTCAATCTTTGAGATGACCTAGATGTAGCTCTAAGATCACCATTAGAGTTCTCAGATTCTGTTTCTAACATCTCAGCTCTATACGCCCAACGATCCCGGTCTCTATCAGCTCTATAACCATCACTAGAGGGGTTACGGCTAATAGCACCTAATTGATTCAGATTATTACCTCTGCGATAGCCATCCTGACTCCTAGATCTGGAATCAGCATTCCTCTCCCCCCCTCCAAAGCGGAGATCCTCACGCCCACGACGATTGTTGTCAAATTGGCAAGGGCGTCATTCAATCGGGGACCATCAAAATCCCCATCACGAAAACCTCCTGGCGGCCGCTGCGTAGGGAAGTTGACGCGAGGAGGTGGAGCACGACCGCCTCTCCGCCCACCTCCGCGACCACCGCGCATGCCATAGTTAAAGGACATGTCCGCTGCTACCGATGCAAAGGATCGGCGATCACCACTCACGGTGCCTTTCCAGTGGAATGATTTGGATGATGGGCGAAGAATGGGAATCGGAGATGGAGAAGAGACGAAAACTACCCGCTGCTTCCCCGCCGCCTTCGCCTTATCCCACAGATGCTGATACCTAGAAACCCTAGCATCTAGATTACGTACTTGCCCTTTGTTGACTTGCTCCCGTGCTAAGGACGGGCCGCCATTTTTCACAAGCCCAGTACTCGCTGAGGCCTCATGGGCCGGTCCATGGTCAAACAACTCTTTAGGCCCTAGCTGTCGACGTGACCGCAAAGGAGCCTTCGTCTCCGCCATGATTGGACGATGCGAGCACACGCAATCCCCCACCAGAGCTTCATAGAATGGAAACTCCAAAATCTGTCCAGGGACAACGGATTCATCCGATTGAATTAACCTCACATCAATCGCAATTCCATTCTCATCCAAAAGCACTAATCTCCATTCGTTACAGCGAAGAAGGATCAAACCATAATAGGAACCATCCTCAAAGGAGGATGTATACGACGCCAACCACCGTTCTGATTCCGATGAGGTTGGCCACCGAGGGGCCTTCCGCACAGGCGAAATCTCTCTGATAGGAATTTGTTTCAGAAGCGATGGTGATTTCTCCAAATCCAACCGAGAGAGATCATCATCCCCACATTGAATCCCGATGCACACTCGATAAATCGGCAAAATAATTTCGGTATCAAACACAAATGATTCACCAGTAGAAACATGCCTCTCATCAATCACTACTCCCTTCTCATCTAGTAGCCACAATCTCGATTGATTCGAGCAGAAAACAAGAACACCGTCCCGAGCGCACCCCGAAAGTGGCCCGAGCCAAACCGCGAATCTCACCTTCCAACAGACCCGCGACGAACGCTCAGAGGAGCCTCGCACCGGCCGTCTGGTCGATCATGGGTGCGCGAGGCAGGGACGCGCTCCACAGATGCGGGACATGGAATCGAAGTCGGCGATGGAACGGGCGCACCTGATGGAGAGCACGGCAGCGCGGGGAAGGAGGAAGGGACACGGGTAGCACCTCACAGGCAGGCCGGCGAGAGCCACCGCGAATCCCAAAGCGCAACGGAACGTACGTTGGTCGCTTGCTCGTAAAAACAAGAGGTGGAGACATGCTATGTCGTGCGTTGGAAACATGCCCGTGCGTTGCAACGGGAGAGAAACATGCTATGTCGTGGAGACACCCAAACACAATCAATACAATGCATATTTTGATTACTTTTTTGCTCAATTCAGTGTGCATTTCCAAGTATTTATGTATGAATTTGAGGCATACATCTCATATATCTCAAAATTTGAACATACCAATGGAATAGAGATAAAACGTCCATCGAGATAAAACTAAAAGCAAACTACGACTAACAAATACATACGAATACGAATTTGGCTTGATGCTTTTATTTAGAATAAGCTGGTCCATTTGGAGGCTTGACTGAATCAAAAAATGTCCGTGCGTTGCTACAGGTCGAAATTGTAGAGCAAGATATTGCACCCAATTTTCTACCGCAAATTTACCTAATATTAATGCCCGCAGGAATTCCTTTTGAGCCATAAAATTAATGTTGATTAAAAAGTAAAAACTAATGATTTTCAACAATATGCTGTCGTGGAACCACGTCTTGTAAACTATAGTTTATTTTTATTACATCCGTGAAGACGACAAAAACTCTTGATAGGTACATGGCTCGTTTGGTTGTAACGAAAACCTACAAAATTAAATCTCCATCCCCTCTGAGTTTTCGTGCATTTTTTTTTAAATAATACATTTTATTAAAGAAAATCGAAGAATATTACATGGATTGAGGGTTTTTCAAAAATAATGCGGCCTAATCGGGGGCCAAAACGACAGGCACCTATCGTCGGGGGCCAGGACGATAGGTGCCAATCGCTGTGGCCGCAGACGACTGCATGCTGGCTGGGCCAGCCCACGCGGACGACAAGCCACTCGTGCTCGAGTGGACGGCAATCGTCCACATCGCCGACGATACGGCCTATCGTAGTGGCCCCGGACGATTAGTCCCAGGATTTACCACCGACGGCTCCTTTCTTCCTCCTCGCGTCTTCTCTCTCTGTTTCGGCCGAGCTCGTTTTGCTCCGGCGATTCCCGGCCGATTTACTCGAAACAACCACAAAATCTTCATCCTAGAACCTCCTATAGGTAGTAGGGAGCATAGGAAACTTCGATCTACTCATGGGATAGCTTGGGATGGCCGTTTGGTGGAGCTCGTGTGAAGCAATGGTGGAGGTTGGGGTAGCTCGTGCAGGAGGTGGTGGTGGTGGTGCGGCTGCTGCTCCGGTGGTGGTGGAGGTGGTGTTGCTCCGGTGAATCAAGGCACGCGTCAAGGGTACGTGTTCTTTGTCTAATTAGGTTTAGATTAATTAGGTTTGCGTTTAGGGTTTAGTTTGTCGTACGGTAGTATTGAGTCCGGGTAGTATTTAGTACGGTTTGCATTTAGGATTAATTAGGTTTGCGTTTAGGTTTAGATTATTTAGCTCGTTAAGTAGTTAATATTTTTCGGAGAGTCGGTATAAATTTTCGGAGAGTCGGTATATATATTTAGTGGTGTTCGGGTTATTTTAGGTTAAGATTATTAGTTCACGAGTCCGAGTATTTCGTTCTACTTAATTGTTGACGAGTCTTAATATTTTTCTAGGCAAAAGAGATATGTCTGGTGTAGTGAAGTGTACGTTCTACTACGGTGATGGTACTGTGTTAACAAATGAATTGGGGGCAGATTTGAGTCAGTTTCAGAACTCGGAGTTGGAACTTAATTCCCCGCAGACATGGTCGATTAGTCAGGTGAAAGACTGGTTGGCAGGATGTTTAGGGCTTAATCCTGAAACAGACACCGTTGGCGTGCATGCATTGTGGTCGAAGTCAAGGTCAAGGGCAGACACATTCTTCTATCTGAGGCCGATAGATCGGACCTCTCAGTGGGTGCGCTGGCTGCAAGCCTGTGAAACCAGGGGCACAAACCCAGTCGCCCTTCTGCTTCCTGTCGCGAAGGAAGTGAATTCATATGTCGGGGAGGGTGGTAATGAACCTGGGCAGAGCAGTCAAGAGATGCATACTGAAGAATATGATTATAGCCAGGCAGGAGATGTTGGAGGCGGCGGTTACGAGTCCGGCGAGAACAGTCAGGCTAATGCGGAGGATGATTATACTGGTGAGGCAGATGCGGACGATCAATTTGGGCATATGCAGAACCAGATGGAAGAGGAAGATACAGATGGTGATAGTGCTGACGCCGATGATTCCGATGAGTCAGATGACGAGCTGGAGGTGCCAAATCCAGCGTCATGGAATCATGACTATACTTCTGCGATGACCGTGAATGATGGTCATGATTCTGCATGGCAATATCACGAGAATAATATTGCCGTTGGTGCTCTCTATCCTGACAAGCAACATTTGCAGGACGCGATCATTAAGTGGGCAATGTCGACGGCGAGGGTTTTCAGAACAAAGGTGTCTAGTAAGAAATATCTGACAATGGAATGCCAGGTACCGAGCTGTCCAGCGAGGGTGCATGGCTATCTCCCTATGTTTGGGCTAAACTGGAAGGTCAGTGACTTGGTACAGCACACATGTAAACTTCAAACCATACCTAAAGATCATGCCAATATTTCGTCCACCCTTCTTGCTCGGTTGCTTTACTCGGAGTTAGTGGTGGGCAAAGATGTGGACGTTAAGGCCATTGTGCAAAAAGTGTTGACCAGGTTTAAGTACACAATTTCTTATGGCAAGGCTTGGAGGGCTAAGCAGCGGGCGCTTGAGATCAGATTTGGTTCTTTTATGGACTCATATGACTCAGTTGTTCGGCTCGTTCATACATTGCAGGCCCGTAATCCAGGCACCCATGTGGACGTCCAACACTTCTATATGCAAGAGTTCCCAAATGTAAAAGTGTTGCGTCGTTTGTTCTTCTCTTTCGGTGTATGCATTGAAGCTTTCAGTCATTGTCGGCCAGTGATTTGTGTTGATGGAACTTTTCTCACTGGCAAGTACAAAGGGCAGATTTTGACCGCCATTGGTCAGGACGGCAACAATCAGATCGTGCCGCTCGCTTTTGCTTTTGTGGAGAGCGAGAATACTGCAAGTTGGACATGGTTCTTCAGGCAGCTAAAAATTGCAGTAGTGAAGGATAAGCCGAATGTGTGCATCCTTCATGACAGGCATGCAGGTATACTCAATGCCATCAAGGCACTCACAAATCCTGGGCCAGAGGAAGAAACGCCATGGGTGGACTTGCAGAGCCGTTGGTGCATGCGCCATCTTGGGGCCAATTTTTTCTCGCAATTCAAAAACAAGGATCTGATGAATTTATTCAAAAAACTCTGCAAGCAGAACCAGACATGGAAGTATAATTACATCCGTGAGATGCTTGATAAGTTCACTAACAGACATGTTAAGCATAGGAAACTTGCACGGAATGCAGCCGTGGCAGCACATGCACAACTTGTAGCGCAACAGGCAGCAGCAGGACCTCCACCAGAGGAGGATACCCGTTGGGCTTTGTGACTTGCCAGGATTTGATCCGCCTGGGGTTAGGAGAAAGGCTGGGAGACTGATTAAAAACTTTCAGCAGTGGATAGAGCACGAGCCTCTTGAGAGGTGGTCTTTGCTGCACGACACTCATGGAGCTAGATACGGCGTCATGACTACCAATCTCGCTGAAACATACAACTTTGTGCTACGAGGCAACCGGGCTTTGCCTCTGACAGCCATTGTGGAGGGTATTTTCCAGGGCACCGTGAAGTATTTTAGAGATAGACGCCAAAAAGCTCATTTGCATATTGTGAACAACCCTAACACGCCTTACTGTGAAAAGATTATGAAGTACATGGATGAGAAGATGGCAAAGGCTCGGAATCACACTGTCATCGCCATCGGAAATCAAGAAAGGAGGTTCGAGGTGCGCTTACCGTATGACAAGTTTGGCTGTGGAAATGTTATGAGGACGCATGAAGTGAGAATTGGAGATGAAGCCTGGCCAACATGTGAGTGCACATGCAACAAACCAAAGTTGCTTCACCTCCCTTGCTCACATGTACTTGCTGCTTGCGGGCAGATTGGGTTGGCCGCCATCTCGTTCGTGTCTCCATATTTCCTGAAAGAGTCTGTCCTCAATACCTGGACAGGTGAGATGGTTGGATTTCGCGCCATGGGTAATTTCAACATTGTTGATCCTGCGGAAAGGCAGTACATCCCTGACCCAAGACTAATGCGTACTGGTAGAGGGCGACGGCAGTGCAAGCGCATCCGTAATGATATGGATCAATCTGAAGCCGGAGGCCCTACTAGGCAGTGTTTTCTCTGCAACGCGTTTGGCCACAAGGACGACAATTGTCCACGATTCGGGACTGGTGAAGCTGCTACTAGTGGTCGAGGGAACCAGCGAGGAAGCGGGACTAGTGGTCGAGGGAACCACCGAGGAAGTGGTCGAGGGAACCAGCGAGGAAGTGGTCGAGGGAACTAGAGCTGGTCGTATTATGTTTTAAATTTGTAATATGTGTGGAACTATGTCTCTATTCGTACTAAGTGTGGCATTATGTTTTAAATTTGTAATAAATTTAGACTCTATTTGTACTAAGTGTGGCACGCTAATTTGTAATATGTGTGGAATTATATTTTTATTCGTACTAATGTGGCACTGTATTTTAAATTCGTATATGTGTGAATTATGTTTTTATTCGTACTGAATGTGGCACTGTATTTTAAATTTTGCAGGAATGGAGAGGGTATACTTGATTAATGATGCCGTGGATAAGAAGCATCGTGCTAGGATATTGCAGGAACGTAGGCTCGAAACCCTTATCACTCGCGGACCTAGGGAAAACTGGCAGATACACCCTGCTTGGGTTGATAGGTATGTGTTCAAATTAAGTTCTGATTACACATTTATACATGTTGAGACACTATACCCGTAAACTAAACATGTATGTTGTTTTGTACAAACAGGTTGAAGTGGGCCGGGCTTTTACCGTTGGCGCGGCTAGTTGAGGCCACACCTCAGTCTTTACGCCTAAAGATTGACCACTCCCTGCTCACTTGCTTAGTTGACAGATGGAGGCCTGAGACGCACACGTTTCACTTTCGTTGGGGTGAGATGGCGCCCACACTGGAGGATGTGTCTTTCTTGTTGGGTCTGCCTTTGGCGGGCACGCCCATAGGACCGTTGGAGGCTCCGGCTAATTGGGAGCAAGCTATGGCCGAGCGTTTTCAGGGTATTAATCCCGCCGCTAGGCCATTTGGGTCGGAGGATCACGGACCCAAGCTTGAGTGGTTGCTCGATTTCAGGTTAGTTCAGATTTTTAAAATGTTTTACCTAACATGATCTTTCTCATTTCTCACGTACTTTCTTCGCTACATACAGGTACAGAAATTTCCGGGGTATCCAGGCGTCCCACTCAATGGGACACAGATCACTCGGAGCCTGGAGGCATACATCATTTGGCTGCTCGGAAAGGTTATGTTCACTGAGAACCATGTCAGCACTATCAGCGCGAGGTACATCCCTATTGCACGTGAGATCGCGGAAGCCACAGAGCGAGGGCAAATCGTGCAGAGGAGTTGGGGGTCTGCTGTGTTAGCTGCTACGTACCGAGGTATGTGCAACGGGTGCCAACTTGTTGCGGCAAATGCAGGTCTGCTTGGATGTCCTATATTGTTGCAGCTCTGGTCGTGGGAGAGGTTCCCTATCGGACGACCAGACGTACGAGCTGAGCAGGCTTACCCGGTGACCCCGTTGTTAGACGCTGAGAGGATAGACTTGCCTACTTTCGGTACACTGTGGACGCGTCGTGAGGTATGTGTACATATCACAATTTAACGTATTGCATGCCTGTTTCATTACACATGTGATGTCACTAATTTTGTTTCCTGCAGAGACGCTATGCTCAAGATAACATGCGGAATTGCTACGAGGCTTTCACTGAGCAGTTTGACTACTTGAGCGAGGGTGCGGTTCTCTGGCAGCCGTACACGGCGGCTGCTATGCACGCTAAATACCCGGGTGGTATCTCCACGCTCTGCACGAGAGATCGTAACTACTGGATGACAAAATCGAAGATCATCTTCGATGTATTCGTGGAGGAGATGGCCCAGCAGCGGGTTATGAGGCAATTTGGTCTCCGACAACTTGCACTTCCTCCGCCAACGGATAATCCCGTCCCACCCATCATTCACGGGTATGTATTTCTATGCGTTCCAAACTTTTCCACATGTTACAGCTTTTCCACATCACAAATGTAGGTTCTCAAGAAAAGGAACAAACAAGACCAGGCAACAGTGGCTTCAGAGGCTTCAGCCGTACACCGCAGAGTGGCACAGTGCCACGGAACAAGTCTGGGTGGAGACTCTCGAGTTTGATCCCGCACTGTTCGATTCCTATTTAGCGGTTTATAGCACCTCGACACGAGTGCGCATCCTGCATCATGAGCACCCAGAGGCGACACCGGCCCCTTCTACGTGGGATATGTATCCAAGCCAGTCTACTGCAGGCACCAGACAGTACGCCGTAAGTTCATTCCCCCTATTGAATGCATGTATGCTTCACCTACGTTTCATTAAAAATTCTTGTCCAAATTACAGGCTCAGTTGACACACGAGCTGAAGACTGATGTGGCTACCTACGCTCGTTCGATTTCGAGCGGACCACTACTTGAGCGCCCGCCGCATTACTCTTGGGTGCGGCGCTTCGAGGAGAGGCTCCGTCGTATCTACGAGGTGATCACTTGCACACGTTCCGATGTTGATCCGCAGACAGCAATGCGGCCACCTCGTCGTTCCCAGCCACAGACGCAGCCGCATCGCACTCCTAAGCAGCCGCAACACACTCCGGAGCAGCCGCAGCCCCAGCACACTCCTGAGCAGCCGCAGCGACACCGACACCAGCCGCGACCACGTCTACCTACGCAGCCTACGCCCAGACCACCGCCGCCTGACCAGGCTGGAGGTTCGTCGTGGCAGCAGCAGCAGCAGAGCCCAACGTCGGGCGGCTTCATTCTTCGTCCACAACCCCAGCCACAGGGTATGTATTTTGTTATATCTTGTTTTCGATATTAATCATGGTACAATTTCGTCTACTAAGTTTTTATGTTGACTCTGACAGGGTATCAGTCTTCCATGTCCGGCCAACAGTTGTCTGGATCAACGTGGGGGAGTGAGCAGGATGCGTACAACTATCACGACGCATGGATGGGCATGTACAACACTCCTCCACCACAGCCCACACAGGAGACACAGCAGGACCACGACGAGTCCCTGGATCCTGCACGTCACGTTAGGCCGCCGCACAGGTACGGATGGACGTCGCCGCCTAACCCACCACCTCCGCGTCGTGGCAGACGTCGTTGAGACTTGTCTATCTACGCACGAGACATATTATTATCTATGTATGAGACATATTTATGTTCGTATGTACGACACATATTATTATCTATGTACGAGACATATTATTATCTATGTACGAAACATTCCACATTGCATAAATTAATTTAACATACAGCACTACATGTCCACGTTACAACTTCACTACTTCTAAACACTGCATAGAACAACTACTGGTACAAATATTACATGCAACTTAACGATAACTAATTCGAATCAACGACTTCACTTCCCTCTGCCACGTGCTCGTGTTGGAGGCATGAAGTCGTCATCACTATTTTCAACGACGACAGCCTTGGATGCACCAACACTCTTCAACTTACGTCTAGAGTTGGCTCGTTTAGGAGGCATGAAATCATCATCACTATCATCTTGAACGGCTTTCTTGGATGATCCACCACTCTTCGCCTTTGATATAGCCCTCTTCACTATTTCAGCGTGAAGGAGATTTCCAGGCCCATCACGACATGCGCCAAAAAGCATTTCCATCCAACCAAAATGAGGGATCTCTTTGTTCACAAACTGTCCATCGGCAGGCCAGTGCTGGACATTCACAAAATCAGGGAAAAAAGTTAGTACGATAACACTAGATTCTAACATAATATAAATTCGGTACTCAGTTACCTTCACGTGAAATGCATAGGCCTCCGGCGAAAAATGGATTATCTTTGACTTAGGTGTCATAGGCATGTCCCTAAGCCCCGCCTCAATAGCTTTTAGCTCATTAATTCTCTGCCACTTCCACCGCCACCCATCAATTTCATCTGAAATTTCTTCAGGGGTCATCTGGATTTTGTTTTTTTGGCTATAATTTCTCCCACCTCACGAATGTTGCCCCACTCACTAATTAGCTCCCTATAACAGCTCTTCGGCCTACCCTCCCTAATACTACCTTCAGTCCATATTGCGGCGTGATACAAAACACACCACGACCTATGCTCCGAACTAGGACCCGAACTACCAGACATCGTTCCTATCCGACTGAGGAAATCACCACGCACCACACCCCTCCTCCATCACCAAATCTACTGGGGTATATATATAGGCTCACCCGGGAGAAGAAGAGCGGGAGAAAAATGGCGGGAGAAAAAAGGCGGGAGGAAAATGACGGGAACAAAATGGCGCGAGAACTATGGCGGGAGAAAAATGGCGGAGAAAAAAGGCGGGAGGAAAATGGCGGGAACAAAATGGCGCGAGAACTATGGCGGGAGAAATATGGCAGGAGAAAAAATGCAGGAACAAAATGGCGCGAGAACTATGGCGGGAGAAATATGGCGGGAGAAGAAGGGCGGAATAAAAGCCGGGAGCGCGAAACAAATTCGGATCAGGAGTTGCATGCACTAATCGGATTTAACAGAACGGATATGGAAAATAAGCACTGCCATGCAGTAGTCGTGCACGATCAGAACTAATCGTCTTGGCCCTAGACGATTGGAACTAATCGTCTTGGCCCCAGACGATAAGTCCTATCGTGGACGAGCAGGTTCTCCGTCGCACTTTGTTGCACGCAGCCGACAGACGATGGGCCTATCGTCTTGGCCCCCGACGATAGGTACCTATCGTCTTGGCCGCAAATTAGGCCGCATTATTTTTGAAATACCCTCAATCCGTGTAATATTCTTCGATTTTCTGTAATAAAATGTATTATTAAAAAAAAAATAGCCTGAGTTTTCTCTCTGTTATACAACATGCAGTAGCATAGAAGGATCCTCTCTGCTCTCTCATGCAGCGAACAC
This sequence comes from Poa pratensis, assembly GCA_947311845.1. Classification (NCBI taxonomy): domain Eukaryota; kingdom Viridiplantae; phylum Streptophyta; class Magnoliopsida; order Poales; family Poaceae; genus Poa; species Poa pratensis. Next base: position 15,401,891 of record CAMZMU010000066.1, read on the forward strand.
AACCTCCTCTCTGCTCTCTGCACCAAGCACAACAAAAAAAACTAAATTTCATAGGTCAATACTCTCTGCCCTGAAGCAGCAGCATGCAGGCAAAGCGAAACAAAAAATATTCTACTCTCAGATGTCAAGCAGCAGGAGGCAAGCAAAGTAACCGCATATCTCAATATCTCTTTTCATGTTCTCGTTCTCAAAGCAGTATGAAAGTTGCAGCTTCTTAATCCTCATGTTTAATTTCCCAATCTCCCAAAAGCTCGGCATAACAGCCCAATTCCCTGCGCCCCACTCCTCTCTAATATCCCAGATCTCTAAAGAACGGAGCACATATGCACATCTTCTCTCTCGCCTCTCGGTAACGCCGTTCAGGCGTTGACCAGCGTTCATCATCAACTCGACCCTCAAACCGTATAGCCGCAAATCCAAGATCTTCCGCCGCGCACCGAGCTGGTTGCCACTGCCGCCTCTTCTTCCAGATCGAGGACCTCCATCAACGTGGTGGCTGGTGCATCCGAGGAGCGGATGAGCTCGTGATGGATTTGTCGCCGACCATGTATGCGGGCGCGTGCCCTGATCTTGGGCAGTGCGCAGGGAAATTAGTGTTAGAGAGGGGGACGCGCCTTCCAGAGGATGCGGAGGTGAGAGCGGCGCTAGCCCGTGGGCCGTGGAGCAGGAAGAAGGGGAGGAGAGGACGACGCCTGCTGGTGGAGAACGTGGCCGTCTAGGTGCGGTGGAGGCTGGGTCCAACTACAGTCTAGATCATTGACATCACTAAGATGGATAGCGTTTGCTAGTGGAGACCTGAGAACGTAAGTGTATTTGATCAAAATATGTTAAATGTAAGCAGAAATAATAGTTAAATTCTGACAATCGTAGAATCTTTCTGTTTTAACTAAATAATAATCTTTTTTTACATTGCAGTTAAACCCAGAGAGGACTGTCAAATATAAAATTATGTGGACTGATCCATGTGAAATGCACTAGTTACAGGAAGCTAACGCCGCAATAAAAATGCATGAGCTCAAACAGGCGCGTGCACTATATGTCGCTCTTTGCGAGAGTTACTACCGACTCGCCTGCACAGATCGCCCCATAGGGACCGGCCCATTTCATTCACTTCTTTCGCTCACGGAACGCGTTTCTTCTTTCGCTCGCGGGCTAAGCTCCAGCCACACGCCCAGAAATATTCCATTCGTTTCGTTCCCGTTTCTTCTTTACCATATTCTTTTTTCCGTTTCTTTTTTCGTTTCTTTTTTATATGTACCTTATCTTTTCTACTTTTTTCTGGTTTCCTTTTTTGTTTCTTATTTCTTTTCCTCCTTATCTTTTTTGTTTGGCGGACAAAACTTTCAATGTGATTTTTTTGGAATCCTTGAGCATTTTCTAAAAACCGTTGAATAATTTATAAATCCATGAACATTTTTATAACCGACTAATCTACGTTTTCGGTTCACTATTATTTTTGGTTCACCCGAATTTTAGTTCATTTTCGGTTCCTTATTATTTTTGGTTCCCTGGCATTTTTGGTTCACTATTATTTTCGGTATTTTTTGGTTTACCGGCAGTTTTTGTTCACTATTTTTTGGTTAATCGAATTATGTCAAGTTATAACTAATGATTAGCATAAATCATGAAGCAAACCAAATGGTTCGGAGCAGTTCAGTCGAATGTGAATTAACTTAATTCTCATTCACATAACGTTATCAAATCCCGGTTGCAAGTTGACTTGCAACTGATGCACGAATCACGAAGCAAATCAAATGGTCCAAAGCAGTTGCTAGTCCACTTACAACTGATGACGTCATGCGAATGAGAACTAAGCTAATTCTTATTCGATTGAGAATTAGCAAAACCTTTTTTTTTTACTCCGGCTTCAAGATTTCTTCTACCTTTGCTTTGTCTGCAAGATAGCTCATAATCAATTATTTACAAAGTCTATAGAAAACTGTTGATGCTAAGGGATACAACGTTCTCTAGTTTTTCAGATTGTTCAACACACTTGCTCCACACAGAGCACCAACTTGCGTGGGGACAGAAGGAAGGAATTAATCCACTCCCGAGGACACATCGGTTGTGCTTTCACAGTGTCTAGCAAGAACAAAGGTAAACAACACTATTTGAGCTTGGCTGGAGCATGCATGTGAAAAAGAGGCGGTCAATTGATTCTTTCGGACAACTGAAATGGCATTGCTCATTTTTGTCCATAACCACTTGATAGGATTATGTGATTCAATACTGGTTCTCGTCATGAACCAGACAAATATTTTAATCTTCAGGTGAATTTTAACCTTCTCGAGCAACTTGTAGGAAAAAATCCATTAGATATCAATTTTAGATACAAATCCCTCATTCCGAAATGTCCTAAATTATTAATTTTGTGGCTTACTCTATTAGGCTCACCAGATAGATCCACAACATCTTCAAATTATTCATTGCACGATAGTATCTCTCACACATGATCGTCTTAAACCTAATGCAATACCATCCTTCTTCCTTTACCTTCTTCAAAGTAATTAATTTAAAGAATGTAACATTGCACCTTCTAGGGAACTGGATAGTCAATGTGGCACCATTCACCCAAGATTCCTTAAAAATACGGTTTTTGCTCCATCATTATTCACTCTTCTGGCAAATTGCGGGAAGGCTAGAAGCACTACAAGAAACATAAAAACATGCTATCTTGTGACCCCTCAATATTGGTCACTGCATGGTCATGTTTTTTTCATATGTGACATTTGTGTGACCAAAAACAGTTTGCCAAAGATGAGCATCACTAATGAAACTTCACGACCTTTTATGTTAAATGGTCATAGACTTTTATGACCAAATAAAAGGTCATAACTTTTATGACCAATTTTTCGTCGCTCGTGATGTGGCTAGACCACGTCAAATCCTACGTGGCAGAACTGACGTGACAAACTTACAATTTCAAATGAAAGGTCGTGATCAGAATCAGCCAATAAATATTATGACCAATTTTTGGTCGATCGCTCGTAATCTTAAGATATGATTAATCCCAATTAAACCTTGTAAATGTGAGCAATCGGGTTCAACAAACTTCGAGATAAAACTTCATAATTGAGATACTTCTTTGCAGATTTTTTCACGTCACTTGTTCATTGTTGCTAAAGTTATTTGCACACCAAGATCATGTTCATTGTTGCCAAGTCTAGCATTCCAAGGTCACCACAATTCTTAAACATCCAAACTGTTTGCGAATTGACTAAATGGTATCTTTTGTTGTCATCCAGTTCATGTCAAATATGTCTTTTCGTACGTGAATCCAGGGCCATCCCTACCATGTGCGGTACATGGGCTCCAAATTCTATGGTTTTCGACATGGATACGGATGCACAACAGGAGATATAGTTGAACTTAGCCAGTTGCAGTAGAATTAGTCATTTGACTCGTGTGGAACTGTTGTGTTTTACCAATGACCGAGAGTATATCATCTCCCTCTTTTCTCCCTTAGTCTCCTCGTTTCCGGATCTCCATTGCGCAATGAAAACAATATTTATGCAGATGAGGAGCGCCTCCTGCATGTTGTATTTTCAGGTGTTTTGGTGCAGTTAATGGTGGACGATTACGTAAAAAATCTCTCCTCAATTTGAAGTAATGAGTAGAAATCATTTGGTATTAGATCGAATGTGCTTTCTAGTGCTCCCTGTAATCCCATTCTAGTATTCACTGTAGGATTGAATACCGGTGCTATCAGGAGCGGATCTAGGATCAAACCAAACCCCGGGCCAAATTTATATTTAGTGTTTGTACTTAGGCTAAGTGATAGGAAACTTCCGCAAAGATATGTAAGAAAAAAATCCCACACCCCATGCCATTTCCCCTGTTGCATTTAATTTAATTGTGCTACTCCCTCCTTCCGGTGTTTAGGTACTCTACCGAAAAACTATTTGTCCCAAATTACTCTCCAAATAAGGCACATAAGAATTAACTCTCCTAGTAATTCGTACCTAAATTAACTCTTAACCGTAGCCTCCTCTCTCCCTTTCTCTCATTTTTGCATGTTTTAAACAAGCTCGTTTGATTCAAAGAAAGTTCATAAGATTTTTGAAGGATCTTATCTTACAAGAATTTTTCCTGATCATTTGATTTATAGGATTGGTTCCTATAGAAAAGTTTCGCATAGGAATCATTTTACTATATCTAATAGGAATTTTACCATTCATTCCAACTTCCTTTTAAAATTCTGAATAAAACTTTTCAGATTCATGAAGTACCGAGTACGTACCAAACGGGACATGGGACTACGTGCCAAAAACATCGAGTTCTTTCTACATGTCATAACGGAGTAAAGGTTTGACGCTTGTTCATTGATTGACCAGGGGCATGCAGCAGGTGGTGAGCGAAATCCAATATGGTCAGAGGACTTGTGCTGCGTTTAGTATGACCATTTTTAGTAAGGGCGCGTTTGGTAGCCAACATCTCTTTTGGAGCTGCCTGGGAGCAGGCTCCATAGGGCACTGCCCAGCAAATGTAGACTCTAATCTGTGTTGTGTGGTTTGTTTGGCATGCTGCAGGTAAGAACGTGGCAGGGGCTGAGCCACTTGTACTTCTTGTTTGGTGTCGTCGTATCGGCATCGTAGATAGGAGACGGGGTCCTGCTAGCCGAGGGTGAACGTAGGGCAAGAAGGTGGACGTCGTCGAGGTCGGGATTGTACACGGCAGTTTACCCAGCTTCAGGCTCCACGGCGGTGGCGGAGCCCTACGTGCTGCTATAACTCACTATAAGGCAATAGCCGAAGTACAGGTTACAATGAGTTGGTTGTAGATTGATTGGATGCCCTAAAGGCGTCCCGTGGTCCAGCTTATATAGGTGGCTGGACCCAGGGTTACAAGGAGATTACGTATCCGGCAAGTATACAGAGTCCTAAACCTAGCCGGCAAGTATGCCGCCTTCCATCTTGGTCTTGGTGGCTAGGGCTGGACTAACGAGCTGCTCAGATCGTTAAGGCTCGGCTCGTTATGACTCGTGATCGTTAAGGCTCAGATCGTTAAGCTCATTAAGGATAACGAGCTAAATATAAAGATTGGCTCGGCTCGTTATATGTTCACGAGCGCTCGCGAGCAGCTCGTTAAACTCGTTAAGAAAATGTATCAGAGTAGAGCAAAAGATTTTGGACATAGATATACTTATAAAAATATGGTGACATACATTTGTCAAACACCTACTGTGTGCAAAAATATTTAAAAGATGCAGATTTACAGCCTATTGGCATGTTGATAACGAGCTTAACGAGTAGCTCGTGAAACTCGTTAGTTTGATTGTTTAGCTCATTAGTGTTAACGAGCTAAAATTGCTGCTCAACTCGGTTCATTAAGAAAACGAGCCGAGCTCAAACGAGTCGAGTTACCGAGCGCTCAGTAAGCTTACCGAACTTCGAGCTTTATGTCCAGCCCTATTGGTGGCTTCGTGGGCTTCAGTCTTGGGCCTCCTCCTTGCCGGTATCCGCCTTCCTTGGTCGTCAGCTATCTGGGCCGTCCGGCGGGCAAAGCCTTCACCATCACTGCGGGCCACCCTGGACTAGCCGGATTGATCCATGCTGGTGATACCCCTAGTAGGTATATCCCCAACATTAGCCCCTGGAAGGGTTCGAGTTCTTCAGGCGCCGTCTTCTTTTGTCGGCAACGTCCGTCTTGTCTTGTAAGCGTCTGAAGAGCTTGAAGCATTCCAAAGTTGAAAGTAAGCGGCGATCCGCCTAAGTAGTCGGATGATTTGCCGCCATCATGGGAAAGACGGCCTGACCGCTGTCAGGAATCTTCCCGGCACCAGTCTTGTCAATTGACTGGTCCTGTCAAATGTTGACGGATGACGTCATGCAGTCCACGACAGTTTGGACTTGGGCATGTGTCATGATTGTTTCTCCACTACGCACAAGAATCGGAGCGAGGGCCGCAGACACCGTTGCCACGACGTGCAAATCGTGGGCACGTGGCGGAAATCTGCGTCCCCCCAATCTCGCGCACGGATCTTGGCGCGTGGAGATAAATACCCCAAAGGGCACACCGAGGCAGTTCTTCTTCCCCATTCGCACCCACCGTGGCCTCCTCATCTTCCCGAGCTTCTCCTCCCCGTACTCAACTCCGGCGAGCACAAGCAGAGCCTCCAAGGCAAATGGCGAGCACCAGCAAGATGCGGCGGCGGCGGCGCTGGCTGCGGCCTCGGCGACCCCGGCTGGATCTGGATCTGCGCCAGCGGCGGCGGCGGTGCCCGCGAGCACACCGATGACCTCTCCCGTTGCCACCGTGGCTGCGGGTGAGGTTCCCTCTTCTTCCCCAACTCCGGCGGCGCCTGCAGCAGCTGCTCCGACCTTCCCGCTCCCATCTCTTGCGGCGACCAGCACTGAGGCTGCGGCGGAATCTGCCGCCGACGACGATGACGACGCCGAGGAGGAAGAGGAGACTGGGACCTTGGCTCCAGGTACTGGCTGCCGTCAGTTATGACGTCAGCCTATCTGAAGGAGCTGGAGGAAGGCGGCTACATACCGCCAAAGACTGAATGCTCCTGGAGGGTTCCAGGCGACGAGGCAGTCCCTGACCCACAAGACGGCGAGCGCGTCATGTTGGCGTCGCACAGCCTCCGCGGTATGTCCTTGCCGCTTTCCGCCTTCTTCTTGGCGGTGCTTAGTTTTTATGGGCTGCAGCCGCACAACATAGCGCCCAATAGTATTCTAGTGCTAGCCGGCTTCCAGGCTTTGTGCGAAGGGTACTTAGGCATAGCTGCGTCCATAGAGCTATTCAAGTACTGCTTCCTGTGCCGCCGGCAAACCATACCAGGCGGCCATCTAGCAACCTGCGGTAGTGTCACCTTCAACTGCCGCCAACCCGACTGGTACCCAAAATACCATACATCGAGTCGGTGAAGCACTGGACCAGCACTTTCTTCTACTGCAAGGACATCCCGACACCCGGCAGCACACAGGGGATGCCTGTTTTGTCAACGGTCCGCCAACCCACAAGGCCTGTTGGACGGCAAAGGTGCCGCTTAGCAGCTTGTCGGCTGAGCTTCGAATTGCCGTCAGGCGGATCGAGTTCTTGACGAAGACGATGATGGCTCCGCAACTTGACGGAGTTGACACCGTCATCTGCTGGGTGTCGAGGAAGATAATGCCACTCCGCCATCGCCCACTGAAGATGTGCGAGTACAAGGCGGATGACGCCGGCAACAGCACCCTTGACCAAGATGCACTAGAGTACCGGCTCAGAGAGCTTGTCAAGCCTCTGTCGGTGAAGGCGGCTGAAGGCGTCGCCATGTTCACCCATGACAACCCAGCCCCAGCGGTAAGCCAAAGCTACTTTGTCATTTCATTGACATCTTTGTCCACTGGGTACTGAATTAATGTTCTGTCTTGTTTCCTTTTCAGCTGCAAACCTTGGGGGAGGAAGACTTGGCTCCAAACTGGTACGACACCGGTGCCAGCAAGTCGAAGAAGCGCAAGATGAGCACCTCCACCAAGGATTTGGAGAAGAGGAAGAAGGCGGCCACCTCCGCTGATGCAGAGGATGAGACCGTGGGGAATGTCCCATTCAAGCGGTAGGCAAACTTTTGCTTTCCCTGACTTAGCTATTTTGATATAAGTTTGTGCTGACAAACTTGCACTTTTCTGCTTACAGGGGCAAGCCAGCCATGCCCAAGCTCCGCTCCAATCTGAAAATATCTGCCGGCAGAGGCAAGCCACCCGCTCTTCTCCAGCCGCTGCGCCGACAACGCCCACAGTTGGCGTTCCCGTGGTTCTATGCCAGGGAACGTACACAGCTGCTGGTACCGCAGAGGCGGCTACGGAGAAGATGGCGGGCAAGAAATCAGTTGCCGGCCCTACTTTTTCCAAGACGGCTGAAGCTTCGGCTAATGATGCCGCTCGATTTATTGCCATGAAGCAAGAGATGGACGACAGGATGGCGGCTGACCAAGGCGGATCGTCCTCCCATCCTGGCTCTCAATCTGGCAAAGGGTTGCAAGACCCCCGGCAAACGCTAAGACCATGCGTGAAGGTACCCGTAAATGGTACGCGCACATGGATGAACTCCACGAGACCCTGCATAACAACTTGAGGTAATAGCCTATGGTCCCAGCCCCCGAGCACTTTGGCGGCTGAAAAATTTTAGCCGGCAAAGTGGTCTCGTTGACTAAATAGTGCTAACCACAATGTTGTTTTCGTGCATGCAGGCCGTTCTTGCTTCCAACCTTGAGCTATTCCGTGCTCAAGAGAAGAAAAACAAGGAATGCCAGCAACTGCAGCAGGACGTGGAGATGAAGACGCCCAAATTGCGAGCTTGGAAGAGGCTCGCAAAAAGGATGAAGGTGACAAAGTTTTCTTTGCCTTCTTTTCGTCCGACTTCTTTTCTTTTCCGACAAGTATTTTAGTCGTCTTTCTTTTTATTTGTAGAATTACTAAACACTGCGCAAGATATTCTCAAGAACTCCACTGACATGCAAGCTTTGATGAACGAAGCTGCAGATCTTGCTGCTGGTGGCAAATGAAGGCGGATCACGCCAAGGAGCTGGATGAGCGGAGCTGGCCCATGCCGCCGAGGTTAGCAAGTTGACGGGACAACTTGAAGCCATGAGCAACAACCTCGACCAGGTGAACAAGAATGCCAAAGCGCAGCAGGAACAACTGTCACAGGCAGTCCAGCTAGCTCAGGAAACACTTGAAAACCATCTGGACGAGGTCAACGCCATCCACGAGCATGTCTTGGGTACGTCTCTAATCCTTCATCTTTCTTTGACACCTTGCACTCTTGAAACTTGAAGCTGCAGTGTGTAACTTTGTGTTTGTGCAGTGCCGGCTAACTTGGGTGATGACATGGCTACAACGCCGCGCCTTGCCCGAATCTTGAAAGTTGGCGAAATCGTCAACCAGATTGTCGGCGCAGGCAAAGCGTTTGCCGCCAAGTTCTACCCTGGGGAGGACGGCGATCCCGTCATCTTCGATGCTCTGCCGGACCTGCTGGAGAAGGCGGCAGCGAACACGACAGCACGCTACGCTCAGCAGCACGAGGCGGCGCCAAGTTGGCATTGGCAATGACGGCGGCGTGGTACCCGGAGGCTGATATTCATCAAGTCACCGAGTACTTCCCCACCGAAGACGAAAACAACCAAGCCATCGTGATGCAGGACGTGCTGCGGTCTGTTCGCGGCTATGCGACCCGGGTTGCCAACATGGTTGACATCCGCAAGTTCTACAAGGAACACCCGGACCGCATGTTGCCGTAGCCGATCCCTCCTTGGCGGATCCTGAAGCTGCCGGGCGAGAAGGCGAAGCCGGAGCCGACGAGCGCAGCCCCAAGGATGGCGGAGCCAGCCCCAAGAATGCCGGCGTCAGCCCCCAGGATCTCTCCACCAGCTCTACCAAGGCGGCAATCCCTTACTGTCCTCCTGCAAAGGCAGCACAAAACACTGCGTTAATCTGTTAACGCATAAAACTTTATTTTGGGTTGTAAATATTTGGGCCAACTTTTATGCTACACTTGGCGGTAGGCTTATTTAAGTGGCCCGCCTTAATATGTATCTCGCTTGCATGTTTAGCTTTTTCATATGTTGGCGGAACCTCATCTTAGTTACTTTAGCTGAGCCAACCAGGTGCAATACCAACTAATTTAGACTCAGAGACCAAAGCCAGCATGTTGGTGCCAACGACATACTACTAGGCGACCCACACACAAACAGACAGATAAGCATATTAGGCGGTGCAAAGATTGTTTGCGTTTTTAGCCGGCAGACGGCAAATGTCAAAAAGTTTGAACCTTAGCACGGAGCAAAAACTTATTTTGTTTGGTAACTTTTATGACAACAGATATATGATTGCGAGAAAAGACAAAAGATGGCATGATCCCAAAACTGAATGAGCAAACCACAGACTTTTATTTCATAATCATATAGTACTTATTACAATGTGGAAATTGCTAAGTGTAAAAAGGACGTAGCTGCTCAATGTTCCAGGTCGCTTGGTTTCTTCATACTTGTCGTCAACCTTCCTTTTGCGCTTGCGACCTCGCTTCTTCTTGTATCCGTCTCGTGCGTCTACCAAGTAATAAGAACCATTGAGCAACACCTTACTGACCACAAAAGGTCCTTCCCAAGGCGGGGATAACTTATGCAAGCCCTTTCTATCTTGGATTAGGCGGAGGACCAGGTCACCAACTCTAAAACTTCGTTGCCGCACCTTCTGCTGTGATAACGCCTCAAACTTTGCTGATAGATGGCGGATCGTGCAAGCAACATCTCGTTCTTCATCAAGTAGGTCAAGGCCATCCTGTCTTGCATCTTCTGCGTCTTCCTGGACGTAGGCTTGAATTCTGGGAGAATCGTACATCATGTCGGTTGGCAACACTGCTTCTGCGCCATAGACTAAGAAGAAAGGAGTAAACTTGGTTGATCTGTTTGGAGTTGTGCGTAAACTCCAAAGGACAGATGCAATTCATCCACCCAAGCCCCAGCCGCTCTGTGCAATGGTACTTCGAGACGTGGTTTGATTCCTTGTAGACTAAACCATTTGTACGCTCTACTTGACCGTTTGCCTGCGGATGTGCTACTGAGGCTAGATCTAGGCGGATGCCATGCTTATAACAGTATTCCTCGACTTCGCCTTGCGACAAGTTAGTGCCATTATCGGTGATGATGCTATGAGGCACCCCGAACCGAGAGATTATTCCCCACAGAAAGTTTGCGGCTGTGGCGCCGTCTAGCTTTTTGATAGGCTTAGCTTCAACCCATTTGGTGAACTTGTCTACAGCCACAAGTAAATGTGTGTAGCCACCAGGCGCCGTTTTAAACGGACCAACCATGTCCAAGCCCCAGACTGCGAAAGGCCATGTGATGGGTATTGTTTTAAGCTCTTGAGCCGGCATGTGTGATTGTCTGGCATAAAGTTGGCAGCCCCTGCATCTTTTAACAATGTCTTCTGCATCTTGCTTGGCTGTCAACCAATAGAAACCTTGTCGGAAGGCTTTTGAAACAAGGGCGCGTGAGGAAGCATGATGTCCACATACGCCGGCATGTATCTCATCCAACAGTTCTCTGCCTTCTTCGGGCGAAATGCAACGTTGGTAAACACCAGTGGTGCTACGCTTGTACAATTCGCCTTTGATTATTGTAATGCCTTGGCTCTTCTTATTATTTGCCTTTTCAAAACCTCATCATCCGGTAACTCCTGATTGATCAGGAAGTCCAAATATGGCGTCGTCCAATCCGGCTTTACCAGTAGACGGCATAGCTAGCATGTCAACTGGTTCTGCCGATTCTGGGTCAAGGAGGTCTGCTCCTTTATTGACGGCTTGTGTAGGTGTTCCAGGAAAACATCTTTTGGTACCTTTTTGCGTTCAGACCCCATTCTGGCAAGTGTATCTGCCGCCTCATTTTGAGCTCTTGGGATGTGGCGGACCTCGTAGCCTAGAAAACACTTGGCGAATTCGTCAACGGTAGCTCGATATGCCGCCATTGTCTCGCTCTTTGTGTCCCAAGTACCACGTATCTGTTGCGCCACCAAGTCTGAATCTCCGTAGCAGAGGACACGCTGGACGCCAAGTTCCTTGGCAATGTGTAAACCATGAAGGAGAGCTTCGTATTCAGCAACATTATTAGTTGCCTTGAAGTGAATTTGTAACACATAACTAAGCTTGTCTCCTTGAGGGTTTCTTAAAACAATGCCAGCCCCCGAGCCCTGAAGCATTTTTGATCCATCAAAGTGCATGATCCAGTATGCATCTTCAGGGAGAGGTACTTCGTCCATGGCCTCCGTCCAATCTGCTACAAATCTGCTAAGGCTTGAGACTTAATGGCCGTTCTGGGTTTATACATGATGTCGAAGGCGGCAAGTTCAATGCCCCATTTGGCAACGCGGCCTGTTGCATCTGTATTATTGATGATATCCCCCAGAGGTGCCTTGCTCACCACCGTTATTGAATGTTCCTGGAAATAGTGCCTTAACTTCCTGGCGGCGTAGAAAACACCGTAGACCAGCTTCTGGTAATGCGGATAACGCTGTTTTGAGGCGGAAAATACTTCACTGATGAAGTAAACCGGACGTTGTTCCGGCAAGTCTGAATTTTCCGTCTTGCGTTCCACAACCAGTACCACGCTAACAACCAAGTTAGTTGCCGCGATGTAAGCAGCATTGGTTCCTGCGAACGAGGAGCTGCCAAAATTGGAGCAGACGTTAACGCGTCCTTGAGTTGCTGCAAGGCGGCGTCTGCTTCGTCTGTCCACTCAAAGTTGTCGGATTTCTTCAGAAGCCGGTAGAGAGGCAGTGCCTTCTCACCAAGACGGCTAATGAAACGACTGACGGCAGCCGCCGAGCCGGCAAGTCGCTGCACGTCCTTCAGGTCCTTGGGCCTGGATATGTTGAGGATCGCTTTGATTTTTTCTGGATTCACTTCTATCCCTCGTTCGGAAACGATAAAGCCAAGCAATTTGCCGGCAGGAACCCCGAAGACGCATTTTTTCGGGTTGAGCTTCATCCTATATACCCGGAGGCTATCAAAGGTTTCTCTCAAATCGTCAAGCAAATCTGCCTTCTTTCTTGACATGACGGCAATGTCGTCAACATAGACGTGAACATTGCGGCCAATTTGCTCGTGAAGGCATCTTTGCATACACCGCTGATACGTTGCGCCGGCATTTTTTAGACCGAAGGGCATCGTGATGTAGCAGAAGGTCCCGTAGGGCGTAGTGAACGCTGTTTTGATTTGGTCGGATTCTCGCATTTTGATTTGGTGGTACCCGGAGTACGCATCCAAAAAGCACAGCAGCTCGGAGCCGGCTGTGGAGTCTATGACCTGATCTATACGAGGCAAAGCAAAGTGGTCCTTAGGACAGCACTTGTTCAAACCGGTATAATCAATGCACATTCTCATTTCCTTATTAGGTTTTGGAACCATTACAGGATTTGCCAACCAATCAGTGTGTACTACCTCCCTAATGAACTTGGCTTCTTGCAACTTGATGATCTCCTTCCCTATTGCTGTCCGCTTCTTCTCACCGTAGCGCCTTATTCCTTGCTTCACTGGTTTGGCTCCTTCGTAGACGTTAAGAGAGTGCTCGGCAAGTTCCCTCGGGACACCTGGCATGTCGGCTGACGACCATGCAAAGATGTCCTGATTCTCACGGAGGAACCTGACGAGCGCGCTTTCCTATTTGTCGTCCAAGCCAGCCCCTATGGTGACTTGCTTGGAGCTGTCACCTGGGACCAGATCCGCCTTCTTTGTGTCTTCGGACGCCTTGAAAGTGTTCTTTTGCTCAGCGGTCTTTACATGCTCCGGCAACTGTGACGTATCGAGCTCTTTTTCAACATGGCTAACTCCTCTGCGTGGAGGACTGCCTCAGCGAAGGCGGCGTTGCCACGCTCGCACTCCTTTGCTTTCTTGAAGTTGCCATGATGGTGATTGTACCATTGGGTCCCGGCATCTTCAGCTTGCTGTATATGTAACACGGCGAGCCATGAACTTGGCGAAAGCTGGCCGTCCAAAATGGCGTGGTAGGCACTTTTGAAGGGGACTACTTCGAACCTGAGATACTCCGAGCGGTAGTTTGTCTCAGGCCCAAAAGTAACCTCCAATTGATGCTTCCCATTGACTTGGCTTGCTTTCCCGGAACGATGCCATGAAACTTGACTTTGCTGTAGTCAAGCTGGCTTTCCGACAAGTTCATGCGCTTCAGTGTCCGCGTAGATGATGTTGAGGCTGCTGCCGCCATCCATCAACACCTTGGTGAGCCTGAAGTTATCGACAATTGGGTCGACGACAAGGGCGTATTTGCCGGGGTGAGGACGTGATCTGGATGATCATCTCTATCCCAAGTTATTGGCTCCTCTGACCAGTCTAGATACTGGGGAACGTCTGGTACTGTGGCGTTTAGCTCGCGCATCTCCGCCTTTTCTTCTTTGCCGAAGGAGTGCCCAAGAAGCACACCAATTGGCCATGTACCTTGGGATATTTCCTTTCTTTGCGCACAGCTTGGGTTCCTCATCCTCGGACATGGACACTGCCCCATCATCATCTTCCTTCTTTGTCTTCTCAGCCTTTTTGCTCTTTTTTGATTCCAGCCAACCTCGGGGTCCTTCTTGAAGTCCTCCATGAACCGGCATTCCCCTAATGTGTGGTTAACTTTGCCTAAGGACGCGTGGATTGGGCAGGGCAAGGCTTTTGCCTGATCGTATGTCAGGCGTGCTTGCTGGAGCCGCCATCTTTACCCTTTCCTTTCCACTTGCGGTTGCCGCCTTTGCCTTCGAAGGCGGCGGCGACCTCGTTTGATGGTCCGGCTTTGTCATCCTGGGGAGCCTTGCGTTTGTGACTTGCTCGCCTGTTTGGCGCCATATCATGTGCGCCATCTCCATCGCGTGCATCATCATCCGCCTGTGCGTACATGGCTGCTACTTCGAGCATGACTCCGAGATCCTTGACTTGCATGCGTACGAGCTTATGTCTGAGACTTGAGCCCTTCAGGAGGCCTGTGGTGAAGGCATGGATTGCTTGATTGTCGTCTACGTTCTCGCAGCTTGCCTTTGTTTGAATCCACCTTGCCAAGAAGCTTGTAGCTGTTTCATCTGGCTTTTGCACGCAACGAACCAAATCTGTGTATGTATTGGGTCGCTTGTACGTGCCTTGGAAGTGCTGTGAACACCTTTTCCATGTCATGCCAACTATGAATGCTTTTCTCCGGCAAGTTTTCGATCCAGCTTCGGGCTGTCCCCTCCAGCATGAGGGGAAGGAAGCGTGCGGCGACGAGGCCATTGCCTCCGGCAATTTCAACTGCCAGCGCGTAGTCCGACAACCATGAGTTTGGCTTGTCCGCTCCATTGTACCTTTGATGAGTTTTTGACACTGATGTCATGTCTCGGGTACTTGAACGTTGCGGATGGCTGGGCCAAAGCACTCAGGTCCTAGATAGGCATCTTGCTTTCCAGCCTTGATGTCATTGAGACGATGTCTCGCGTCTTGCGGACTGAGCTGTTTGCCAGATCTATCGGCATGAGGCTCGTCCTGCGCTGCCCGGCTGTGCCTAGGCTCATTGTTGTGTCCCCGGCTTCCGCCTTCGTGCCTGGGCACTGGTGGTGGGGACTGTGTGCGGTCCCTGCTTCTTCTTGGCGGCGGGGCGTTGTCGCGATTGCCGCCACTCCTTGGCGGCTGCTTGCTGCCCCTGCTTCCGCCTTCATCCCGCCTAGGCGGAGGAGGTGAGGCCTTGCGCCTGTTGCCGGTTCTGGACGCCTCGTCACGCTGCCTTTTGGGAGGTGGTGACTTGCGCGGGTCCTTGTCCTTGTCCTTCCCTTTTCCGTGGCTACTGGAGCCGGACGGATCTTCGGGGTTGCCACCGGCCGCAGCTTTGCAAGCATTGGATTTGGATTCCAACTTTCCTCCCCTTGCGTCTGTCGGGGGAATACTTTCTGGATTAACCCGCGGCCCAGTGCGACTTACTTTACTCGCACGGACAAAGCCCCACTTGGGAGCGAGCCCAGTATTGAACCGCCATAAGGGGAAAGATCTAGAAGACATATCCCGGAGGACGTGAAGACCAAGTAGTCTCCGAGTAGGCCTCTGTGGACGTATTCCTTATGGGGGAAGTTTTCTTTGTAACCTGACGAGCCTCTGTGTATATAAAGAGGACTCGCAGGACTTAGACGGGGTCAAGCTATCAAGCCCTAAACCCTAGCTCATACGGCGAGTACCAGATCGGATCGCCTCCATTGTAACACCTCGATTATCATATCAATACCAATCTAGGGTAGGCAGGAAGTATGTCTTTTACCTCACATTGAGGGGGCCGAACCTGGGTAAATCTGTGTTGATCTTTGTTCCTGCGATCCCAAGCTCGGAGATGCTTGACTCGCGTAATCCCACACCTACGAAGTCATCCATGACACCTGACGTGACAAACCCACGACAGCGTCCGCCATGTCGGCGCGAGAATCAGCACGGGCCTGCTGCTCTAGAGCTTTGTCAGCAAGGAACGATGCGTAGTAAATCTTCTCGTCCTTGTCGTAGTCATCATTATTGAGGATGTCTAAGGCGGCTGTAGTGTTGAGGGCAGGGGTGGCGAGGATGACGTCCCCGTTCTTGTCCTTACGCTGCGGCGCTGTAGCCCACTCGAAACCAAGCTTTTGGGCAGGGGACTTGAATTTGTCAGGATCCCTGCCTTTCTTGCTTTTCTTATCCGCCACAGGTCCTGCCGGCTTGGGCAATGGAGTGGTGGTGAAAAGATTGCGCTTGGGGTCTAACTTGGTGGTTATTTTGGCGTTTTCCACCTTGGCTTCGTCGAGGAGGCTCTGGACCTCTGCTTGCTTGCTTTTGAGATACTCAGTTTGCTCCACCAAGGTGTTTCGAAGTTTCTCCAAATCAGCCGGGTTGGTTTTGTCGGTCACCGGCGTGTGCAGAACTTCCGCCAGGGCCGCCATGTTTCCTGTCTTGCTAGGCTCGCCTTTTTCTAGAATCCTCTTCTTCGGAGCCCCAGGAGGCTCTGGAAACAGTGGATCGGTTGCCGGGGTCCCCAGGTTGGCGGTGTCAGTTGCCGCCGCCTGCTCTGAGGCTGCACCGGTGACATCCGCCACAAAAACCTGCTGCATGTTGACGGAGGAGCCCGTAGCCGCCTCAGAAGGCGGAGGATCAAGTGTAACAAAACACTGTTTGACCCGTTGCTCAAACATGCTGGCAGAATCTTCTTCGGAGTCAGAATCTACGTTGACGTGAACGGTAGATCTGGATCCGGCATCCGACGTCGCATCATCCTGGAGCGCAGGAAGAATAGATTCGGGATCTTGACTGTTGGGCTGGGAGTCTGATCCCAGTCCTGTCATGCCGACAAAGTGTAGATCTGAATCTGCGGACTCCTCAGGGGAGGCAAACTCAGATCCGTCTTGATTGTAGGGCGGGTGGGATGGCGAATAAATTCGCGGCAACCCATACGCCTCAGAAGTGTAGCCGATGAACACATCGACGCCGCCAAACGGCACAACTCCGCATCCGACAATGTAGTCGTCTGCGGGGATGTAGGACTCGTCGCAGCTAATGTAGTGGTTGTCGCCATAGCGAACAGCGCGGCCGACGGCGATTGTTTCGCCGATGCCGCCAAGGGTTCCCGCCTGGAACGTGACGCCTGACGCCTTAGGCCCCACGGTGGGCGCCAACTGTCGTCGTATCGGCATCGTAGATAGGAGACGGGGTCCTGCTAGCCGAGGGTGAACGTAGGGCAAGAAGGTGGACGTCGTCGAGGTCGGGATTGTACACGGCAGTTTACCCAGCTTCAGGCTCCACGGCGGTGGCGGAGCCCTACGTGCTGCTATAACTCACTATAAGGCAATAGCCGAAGTACAGGTTACAATGAGTTGGTTGTAGATTGATTGGATGCCCTAAAGGCGTCCCGTGGTCCAGCTTATATAGGTGGCTGGACCCAGGGTTACAAGGAGATTACGTATCCGGCAAGTATACAGAGTCCTAAACCTAGCCGGCAAGTATGCCGCCTTCCATCTTGGTCTTGGTGGCTTCGTGGGCTTCAGTCTTGGGCCTCCTCCTTGCCGGCATCCGCCTTCCTTGGTCGTCAGCTATATGGGCCGTCCGGCGGGCAAAGCCTTCACCATCACTGCGGGCCACCCTGGACTAGCCGGATTGATCCATGCTGGTGATACCCCTAGTAGGTATATCCCCAACATTTGGTTACATCCAAAGCATGCTCAAATGCAACTATGACTGTGTTTGGTTGCATGTAATGCTGCTGCTACGGTAACCTCTTCTACCTTTGTGGTGAGGTTACCAGGCGTAGGAAAGACATGATCATGATTGATATGTATCAAACATATCTATAATTTTTTATGTTCCATGCTTGTTTTATATCAAATGCTACATGTTTTTATTATAGTTTTATATCATTTTATACATTTATTGGACTAACCTATTAATAGTTGCAAAACTACACAATGTTCTTGTTTTACACTTTTATGTGTAGGAATTACTTGTAATTTGACAAGAACGCAAAAGGGGCCTTGTTGGAGGTGGACTCTGATTTCGTGAAATCTGTCCCCACCAGACAGTTTTTAAAGATGTCCCCGAACCGACCCGAATACGACGTCAAACAGAAACAGTCTAGTCGCAAAACTTGTGGATAATTTTCCGACAATCGATCTGAACATAAAATTCGTCCAAATCAGAGTTCGGACGCTCCAAATATCGCCGTCCTACCGAAATCCTAGAGTGGATGATGGGAATACGAGAATCTATATAAAGGGTGGAAACCTAAGTCACAAGGTCTGCACGAATTTTCCTCCTCCCAACCAGCCGGCTTGAGGCGGAGGACCTCCTCCATACCAGCACCATCTCCAAGGAAGAAGGCAGCCAAGGCCCGCCGTCGCCGCCACCCGCCGCCGCCATCGCCGCCCGTCGCCGCCACCCGCCGTCGCCGTCGCCCCCACGGTCGCCGCCGCTGCCATGGCTTCCGCTGGCCGCCGTCTCCTCTCCGAGCTGCACCTATCCATCAAGCTTGCTCACCATGGCCATGTGTGACTAGTCTCCCTCGGGGCTGAGGGCTCGTACCGTAGCTATGTGGTTTATCTCCCTCTCCCATCGTGTGAACTTATGATGAATTCATATGATGTATATGCTACTCAATTGGTTTATCTAGTACAATTTTCAGAGTCACTGTTGACAACACAAAGCCTTGGTGACAGTGTGGGTGGCGTGTGTGACTCTTTGGATAATAGATTAGAGAGATATTTACCATGGGTTATTGTTTGTGGAATTGTGGTGTTTGTTTAATCAGACTTTGAGGTGTGCTTTTGCAGCCCTACGCATAGTACTCTTGTTTTATCAAGAAGAAGAATAGTTCCGAGTAGCACTTGTTTGCGTTCAGTTGTGCTAACGTGTTGAGAGAGACCACTAGTGAAAGTATGATCCCTATGCCTTGTTTCCAATCATCAGAACACCGTTTTCAGTTATTTTTGTTACATGTTTGCTTGCTGCCATTTTTGTTACAGATTACAAATACCACTTGTTACCATCCATATCACTTGCATTTTACTATCTCTTCGCCAAACTACTGCACCTACACAAATGATAATTGTATTAGGTTTGTTGGGGACACAAGAGACTTCTTATATCTTAATTGCAGGGTTGCTTGAGAGGGATACATTCGACCTACACCTCCCTGAGTTCGATAAACCTTGGGTTACCCACTTAAGGAAAAATTGATGCTGTCCTACAAAACTCTGCACTTGGAGGCCCAACACTGTCTACAGGAATAGAAGCGCATAATAGACATCAAGCTCTTTTCTGGCGCCGTTGCCGGAGAGGTGAGCGCTTGAAGGTATCACCTTTAGATCTTGCAATTTTATCTTTTTGTTTCTTGTTCTTATTTCACTAGTTAGGCTAGCGCTGTTTTTATTTTGTTACTTTATTTAATTATGGAACCTTCTCATTTTTAATTAATGTTTGGACACACCCTTTCCGCTGCTCTTGTGGCAGCGAAGGGCCCTCCACCTACTAAAAGTGTTTCGTTTAATATACCTATGAGAATTCGTGATCATGTTATGAGTAACCAATATGCAGGGATGAGACAATCCATCCAAGTGCTCATTTGCTGAATCTTACACAACTTTGTGATTTATTTAAGACTGCACGTGTTTCAAGAGAAGAAATCATGAAGAAATTATTTCCACCGTCACTGAAAGACAAAGCAAAGGAGTGGTACAGGCTACTGGATAATCCTAGTCAATCGGATTAGAAAAATCTTGAGTCTCTCTTTTACTTTAAATTTTATCCTCTTCATGAAATACATCTAGATAGGATTTACATTTATAATTTTTGGCCTCATGACGGAGAAAGTATCGCTCACGCTTGGGGAAGACTGAAAGCATTAATGCTCAAATGTCCCAACCATGAGCTTCCCAAAAACATAATTATTACTTATTTTTATGTAAGGCTTTCATGCCATTACAAGAATTTTCTAGATGCTTCTTCTGAGGGTTCTTTCACAAGTAAGAAGGTTGAAGCTAAATGGGATCTTATTGAAAGAATTCAACACAACGTTGAAGATTGGAAGATTGATAAAGGTATATAAATTGCGAGTATGGTTGCATTAAGTCCTTTGTTGAAACAGATAGTTTTAATAAGCTTAGTGCTAAGTTTGGGCTTGATTCTCAAATTGGTGTTGATTGTAGAACTTTTGCTTCTCATATTAATATTCCTAAAGAAAAGTGGGACAATTATCATGAACCTTTCAAAGATGTTTGCATAGGAAATGAAATTGTTAATGATTGCAATAGACATGCTCAAATTTCTGAAAATAATATTTCATATAAGCATGTTAATTATTTTGGAGCCCTTAGACCTTGTGAAAAGACTCAGATTGAAGAAGAGAAATATTGTAAGCAACATAAGCATGAAAGAACTAGCATTTGGAATACAGATTTAAATGATTTTGCTAAAAAAGTTTGTGGCCTTTATCCTTTTATTTGTGAACTTTGCAATGAAGAGGGTCATTTTAATTTCCAATGCTGGCATTTTGATGATAGAATAGTATGTCCCTTTGGTGATGAAACGATCACTCATAATCTTTATGATGAATTTGCCTTATTCTTGGGGTATGAAGAGTTAGCGGGAAAAACCTCTTTGTTAGATATGAGTGCTTTTGGGATAAATAACATTCTGCGTGAATGCCATCTCTATTGTGTAGTGAATTGCCACGAAAATGCTTACATAGAGAAAATTAAAAAGAATGGAACTTTGCCGAAATATGAAAGGAAAAATGTTTCTTATGTTGCCACTAATGAAAGGGAGAAATTTCCCCAAGTTTCTCCTATTGTTTCTAATGATAAACCAGGTTATGTGGTGAAGCTTCCTTTCAAACCTATCCCTCCTAAAGTGGCAAAGAAGAAGAACAAGAAGAAGAGGAGGAAACGGTATCTTCTCCCAAGCATGTTGCTCCTTTTATGGTTGTTCCTCATGAGTCTAAATCAAAATTTACTGAAGATGATTCACTTGATTGTGTTTAATATTATATTGAAACTAAATCTATTTGCACTACTGAAGATGATTATATGCCTATTACTTATTGCAATGATCATGATTTGGAAAATAACACTACTTATGATCTTGAAAATCTTTTTGGTACCAATTTTGAAAATGATGACATTAGTTATGCTATATTATTGGTGCTATCCATGTTGCTTATAATCATGATATGGAAAGCTCTAAGCTTGGGGATGAGGAGTTTGAAAATCCTTTTGCTATTAATGAAACTCTTGTGCCATTAAAAATGATAATGACATGTTTGCAAATATTTATGCTTGGAAAGATAACTATCCCCTTGTTTATGATGATACTATGCCTCCAATCTTTGATAATTATTGTGATGATCATTATGCCATAGAGAATAATTATAATCATCCTTATGTAACTTGTCATAATTATGAAGGGAATCACTTCCCTACCAAAAACCGTCCTTCTAATATACAATTGGTTTATCATGTTCAAGTTCTTTATGATGATCCTACTCCCATTGTTACTAATAAGAAATATTTTACTAATGTGGAGAATATTAATACTTTTATGCATGTGGATCATGGTAAGAATGCTTTATGTGATGGTTATACTGTGGATCTTATTTATGATGCTACTGAAAGGGGGAAACATGGTTCAAAATATCTCAATAATATTCAGTTTCCTCTCTTTTTGTTGAAAGTTTTGTAGTTGCATTTGTTTTGATTTTCAATGCTAGTCACCTTGTGTTTCAATGATTTATTTTCTTACAAGATTCCTATGCATAGGAAGAGGATTAGACTTAAATGTGTTTGATATTTGCTTCTTGATGCTCTCTTATATGTTCAACTCTTATTCTTATGAGAGCATCATTAAAAATTTATTGTGCCTAGCTAAAAGGCGTTAAAGAAAAGCGCTTATGGGAGGCGACCCATTTATTTTTGCTTTCAGTTTTATTTTTATGTTTGGGTGTTGTTGCCTCTGTAGCAACTCCCTTGTATCCTTTTTATTTTCATTTTTGTGCCAAGAATAGCCTCTAATGAGAGGAAAGTAAAATTTTGAGTTTGCTGTCCAGAAACAGATTTCTGTCCGTCACCGTACGAAAATCCAAAAAATCACAGAACGTGATCTGGGTCTGAAATGTTTTGACAGTAAGCATCTGGGTTTTGTCTAACTTTTATTAGTTTTGAGTTTTCTGATTAGAGGTGTCCTAGTGTCTCGAAAAAAAATCATCTTTGCGTTCTGTTCTGTTTTTGACAGATTCTGCCTTACTTTTGCATTGTGTCTTTTACAAGTGTTGAGTGAGGTTCTTTTGATCCAATAGCACTACTTAAAGCTTTGTGACAGTAGCGAATGTTAAAATAATTTCAAGCAATTTGTTAAGTGAGAACTGAAGGTGGATTATTTTGTTTGAGTACTAACCCCTCTAATAAGTTTGTGAGTAGTTTTGTGTGAAGGAAGTTTTCAAGTGTTGAGAGAACGAGGTGATGAAAGAAGATCAAGAAGGGATTAAAGCTCAAGCTTGGGGAGGCTCCCCTGGACCTCCACCAAATATTTAAGAAGTCACAAGCGTCTATGCTTGGGGATGCCCAAGTCATCCCCTTCTTCATCAGCAATTAATCAGGTCGATCCCATGACACTATATTTTCATTCCTTTACATAATATGTGCTGTTATTGGAGCGTCATTGTGTTTTGCTTTCAGTTTGTTTTGTTTTGTTTGCTGGTCTTTGCAATGTTGGATCCTTGCATTCTTGTGTGGGAGAGAGACACGCTCCGCTTTTTCATAAAACACTCATGTTCTTCACTTATTTGTATAGAGTGTTTAGCTTTTTATTATGTTAGCTTCTAGCTCTTGTTTTTCATGTATCTCTTGTTCAGAGCTATTAGTTTCTTGTAGTTAGGAAGTACTCTCTTGTGTTTCATGCGTACTTGCTTAGAGAGTTTGTTCAAATAAGTTGATTGGTGTTTGGTTGAAAGGAAATTATCATGTAGGAAGTGGTAAAAGAAGCTTACATAATCGTGTAGATCATTATCTTGAAGAACTTGATATTTGTCAATCGTTTTGAGAGATGAAGTAGATTAATGCTTAAAGTTGTGAATCATTTACTTAAGAACGGATTAGTAGAGAAATACCGTAAAGTTTAGAATTATGATGTTTGTTCTGGTTGTATCTCTCAAAGTCTAGATATTCTTTTTGTAAAGGTATGTTTGGTTAACAAGAAATACAGTGTGGAGTCTAATGGTTATGCTTAATGTATACCTTGTGGTCATTTGTGTATTGGGTTGATGATATGTATTTGCTTGACACCTTGCTAAGCCTACAACTCTATATTGAGAGGGAATGCTTCTAGTGCATCAAAATCCTTGAGCCAAATATCCATGCCATTCGTGTCCATCATACCTACCTACATGTGGTATTTTCCTGCCACTCTAAGTAAATTTTTCGTATGCTATATTTAAATATTCAAAATGTTATTACTCCTTTTTGTGTCACTGCTACCAAACTCATGAGGAAGTAGTGGTTGGGTTTGGTATCTTCCATGTCAAATAAAGTTTTCCTAGACTTGCATGCTTCATCTGCTCGTCTATAATTTTGCAAAGATCTAGTTAGACCATTATAATAAAAAAAATAGACACTCCTCCATGGATAAGTGATTGTTGGCAGGCACCTGAGGATTCGGTTAGCCATGGTTTGTGAAAGTAAAAAGTGGGGAGGAGTGTCAGAGCTATTTAAAGTGCTTATTATAAAGTGCAAAGTATAAATATCTCGGAACCGCTCTAAAACTTGTTTGGCATGGAAGATATCAAGAACTCTACTACCATTCGTTGACTATAGTATGCACCGCTCAAAAATTTATTTTTATGTCTCTATATGCTTTCAAAAACTAAAAAACTCTAGCACACGATTAATCTCTGCTTCCCTCTGCGAAGGACCTTTCTTTTATTTTTATTTTGAGTCAGTTTTCCTTTCCAATCTTTATCTCTCAAGCAAACGCATAGTAACAATTGTGGTACAAGTCTAATACATGTTATCTTTATGTTTAACTGTGAAAACGTTGTATTGACATTATCTTGAGATAAATATATTATAAGTTGAAGCTTTTGCTGAAAACTTAAATCTTCCTTTGTGTTGGTTAAACACTTTTGACGAAAGAATGTTGATTTGTGAGCCCTCAAAGTACTATTCATGAAAGGTTTTCCCTTAGATGTTACACATGGTTAATCATTGTTTGCTTTATATGAACTATAGACCATTATTTTGGATCATTTCATTCAGTTCATATGCTTTACATTATTAGTTGATCAAGATTGTGCTGGTAGCATGTCACTACAAAAATTATTTTATTATCATTACCTACTCGAGTACGAGCAGGAATTACGGTTGGGCATGCTGATAAGTCTCAAACGTATCTATAATTTTTGATGTTCCATGCTTGTTTATATCAAATGCTACATGTTTCTATTATAGTTTTATATTATTTTATACATTTATTGGACTAACCTATTAATAGTTGTAAAAGTGCACAATGTTCAAGTTTTACACTTTGATGTGTAGCAATTACTTGGAATTTGACAAGAACGCAAAAGGATCCTTGTTGGAGGTGGACTCTGATTTCCTGAAATCTGTCCCCACCAAACAGTTTTTAAAGATGTTTCCGAACCGACCTTAAGACAACGTCAAACGGAAAATGTCTAGTCGCAAAAGTTGTGGAGAATTTTCCGCCAATCGATCTGGACATAAAATTTGTCCAAATCCGACTTCGTACGCTCCAGATATCGCCATCCTACCGAAACCCTAGAGGGATGACGGGAATACGAGAATCTATACTATAGTATTAAAAGAGCAAACATGTTCGGTATGCATTAATTTTGATCCGTTTAATATCTGATCAACATTCCAGATCGCTCCAATGTTTGACAACTCAATACACCTTTTCAACGCCGCCCGCGGCGGCGATGGGGCCTTCCCGCCGCGTCCTCCTCCGTTTCCCCCTCGTTTCTCCTCTCCTGCGCGCCGATGGCCAGAGCTGTCGGTCGCCATGGCGCGGAGCTGCTGCCCCCCATTGTTCTCGTGGTAGCTGAGGTGAAACTGAACCCGTGGACGTCGTCGATCCACAACCCGGCCCGCGGTGGCGTGGGATGTTTCGGCCGGATCTGGAGGGCCGGATCTGGAGGGCCAGATCTGGCGAGCTCGGCTCCCACATCGCGGCCTCCTGCTCGGGTGCAGGGGTGCAGCATACGGTGGCTGGCCGGTGCTGCTGGAGGTCTGCTAGTTCTGTCCGTGGTTCGTCCTCACGACGCTCAAAGCTTCATCTTTTACCTGGTGGCCTCAGATCTGTCTTGGTCTTGCGGTTTTCTTGGCCTCGTCAAGCAGTTGAGAAGGGCGGGGGCGCTAGGAGGAGTTGCCTGTCGCGGTAGCTGGGGTGGCCGGCTTCGTGCAGGCGGGTGAGGTTGGCAATCATCGGAAGTCGGGGCGGCGGCCCTGAGCGGTGGGCGTGGCGGTGGCTTGGCGGCGGGCTCCGCAACGCAAGGTGCTGGACGGTGCCTCGGTCCGTGTGGACGGCGAGGGTTCCGTCGTGGGTCGATCGTGGTCGAGAGCTTGCTCTATTCCATTCTTTGGTGTCTTGGTTGCCCCAGCTCCACCCTTGTTGCAGTCATGACTTCATTGGACAATGGTAGTGGTTCCCAGGTGAAAACCTTGCCTTGCTTTGCTTGGCCGGCGACGGTGACGCCTTCGGGTGCCACGCTTCCCCTTGGGGCCGTCGTCGAGGGTCCATGCCGATTTGACCTCGAGCTCCGGATGAAAATCTTAGTCCACACGATGGACTGGACGGCGACAACACTTTGGTGTCGCTCCCTTCTTGAAGGCACCGTCTTTGGAGGCCAGTGTCTACCGGTTAACTGGGTGTGGGTGGCGGCCGTAGGCGATGCCCTTCACGTCGTGCTTTCTGCTTCGGTGAGCTTTTGTTCATGTTCTCCCTTGGCGACCTTGTAGTCCTCTTGCCATTTGTGCTCTAGGGTGAGCTTCTCCAACTCCGACGGTGCGGCGCTCTTCGAACCGAGCGAGGGGGCAGGGGTCTTCTTCGGATGTGGAGACGGATGGCGCATTGACGACGGGTTGATCAGGTTGCAGATATGGGCACGTTTCAGCGGTTCAGAGGCTTCGTCGTCAAGTTCGCTCTCGCGTCACCTTCAATTAACGATCATTGCAGGCGTTTCGGAGCTCTTCAAGTCGTGTGTCTTGTGTATTTTTCATTTGCTTGTTGCTCGTTTGCCTGTAAGCTGATTTCCTCAGCACCTATTCTGTAATTGCCGTTGTAAACTCTGAGCTTTGTTAATTCAAAGCTGGGCATTTGCCTTTTATCTAAAAAAAAAAGACCACCATGAAGGAACGGCCAACGGCAGCTACTTGACTGTGTCCGGATAGGTGCAACGGTGGAGCGGTCAGCGGTGTTTGAGTCGGCGGCAGAGTTGGACCTGAGCATGAGCGCCGTCTTGGTGCCGGCCACGAGGCGACGATGGAGTCGGTGGCGGAGTTGGACCTGAGCATGAGCGTCGCCTTGGACAGCAGGTGGCGTCTGCGGCCGCGAGGCGACGGTGGCGCGGCGTTCGAGTCGGTGACAGAGATGGACCTGAGCATTGGCGTTGTCACGGACAGCAGGCGGCCGCCGCGAGCGGCGGCTGCGATGGTGCCGGCCGCGAGGTGACGGTGGAGTCGGCGGCAGAGTTGGACCTGAGCACGAGCGTCGTCTTGGACAGCAGGCGGCGGCTGCGATGGTGCCGGCCGCGGCGACGGTGGCGTGGCGTTCGAGTCGGCGACGGAGATGGACCTGAGCATTGGCGTTGTCACGGACTACTTACAAATTTCAGATTTGTCATTTTTGCGCAGCCCAAAATACGAGGTATTATTTTCTGAGGTTTTACAAGTCGGTACAACACAACATTGTCTACATGCAGAATTTTTTTCAGAATTTTCTACAACTTCAAATTGTGGTTTCCAAAATTTTGAAAATAAAGGGCTCCCTGTAGCCCGGGTTCTATTAGTCCCCTCTCCCGAATCATGCCGTGTGAAATATATACAATCATGATTTGTTGGACGATGGATGTTCAAACTTCAAAGATCAACGATGAAGCGAATTCACCTACTGCGCGGGAAAAAGCTAGGAGGCTGCGGCAAACCATTCTTCAAACGTAACGCTATGTGTGAAGTTCACACTAATAGCTAGCTAGCATACTAATTATTTAGAGAAACAAATTAGAATTTTTTCTTCAGAAAATAGCACATTGACTGGAGCGAGCTGTGTAGTAGATGCAAGCCGGTCATGCTCGTGCTCACATTACTCACGTGCATTATTCTTTTGTTAATCATGAAATGTACCACCACCCACCAACATAGCGGTCAATAATTTTTTATGAGTATTGACATTATGCACGATTAGATCATTATAGAAATTAAGTTGACGGAAGATAATATTCGATATAGAGGTTCAGAGAGATCAATGCTTACATCTCCGGGCATGCTTAATGGGTGCTCCCTTTCATATACTCATGCCATGAATGCCGCATCATATAAACCCGTCGAGGCCAAGAGACACATCACAATCACCACGTCACGCCGGTCCGGTCATCCCAGCCATGAGTGACACATCATCCTCCTTATATTCACGTGTCTAACTTATCAGATTATTATCTAGTCTATTTTGTCTACGTTTTGATTTGTGATCCAAATTCATTTGAAGGCTATACATATAAAAGGCTAACTTCTGTCGAAGCAGAGCAGAGGCCCGTCGCTGGAAGGATTGGGGCTTCATGCTCCAATCCCCATGTGAGGCTATACATATAAAAGGCTAACAACTGTGCAATAATCATCATAATGCCCTAGTGAAGTACTCCCGGATCGCAGGCTCATCTTGGGCGGGTTTAAACATTTGTGCGCTCTTGAAGCATCCACTTGACCCTAGCAGAGAGGCACGAGAAACGGTCCGAAAGCATGTGCCCTTGTACCACTTGTCCATTCAGAAGAGTGTACGATCGGTCGTTCCAACTGTCAAATTACCCCTAATGATAACATGTAAGCCATGTGGAACCTTCACACTGGACAATTCCTTGCATGTTTGTTATGGTCTACCTCAAACGGTACAGAGTAATCAAGCGCTCTCACCTAGTACGATGGACAACTGAGTCACGCCCTTAGACCAAAAAAAGAGGGGCTAAAAAACAAATGTGAATCAAACCGGTGAGTCTAAGACTCTCATGTGGACAAATCATGTTGTTTTATTGGATCATCATGGCTGAGATGTATAGCTATTTTTTTGACAGGAATATTAACCTTCTAGGGTTGTAGGCGGAAACGATGCCTCCGTTGGGAGGCTCGGGTACGTGTTATATAGCACAGGAAAAGACCCTGGCGTGGCGATATACAAGGGGATACGGTATACTGGTGGTGTACTACACCATGCAGTATACGTATATGTATTACATGTCTACCACCCTCCCTTAATCTAAACTTGTACACATGTTTAGATTACGCTTAAACTCCTCTAAACTCCTGACAGGAAGTGCTTTAGTGAAACCATCAACCACTTGATCCTTGCTAGAGATGAACCTAACCTCTAGACTTTTATTTGCCACTCTTTCTCTCACAAAATGAAAATCTATTTCTATATGCTTAGTACGGGCATGAAAAACAGGATTTGCTGGCAAATAGGTTGCACCTAAATTGTCACACCAAAGACATGGTTTCTCTTTTAGCTTAACATCAAGTTCCTTAAGAAGAGCTTCAACCCATATCAATTCTGCAGTAGCATTTGCAAGGGATTTATATTCAGCTTCAGTACTAGAGCGTGACACCGTTGCTTGCTTGCGAGCATGCCAAGAAATTAAATTTGGTCCAAGGAAGATGGCAAAACCTCCAGTAGATCGTCTATCATCAGGGGACCCAGCCCAATCTGCATCTGAAAAAGCACTCAACAATGTGGATGATGAGCGAACAAAAGTTATACCAGCATGCAGTGTATGTTGAACATATCTCAAGATTCGTTTGGCAGCTGTCCAATGTGTTGTGGTAGGAGCATGAAGGTATTGACAAACTTTGTTGACTGAGAAAGACAAATCTGGGCGTATGAGGGTTAGATACTGGAGAGCATCAACTATGCTTCGATACTGTGTAATATCTTCAGAACCAAGAAGTATTCCTTCATGCAATGATAATGTTTCAGTGGAGGAGAGTGGTGTAGGAGCCGGCTTACAATCTTTCATACCAACACGGCTCAAGAGATCTTTGGCATATTTTTCTTGTGTCAAGAGTAATCGTTCTTGTGTTTTCTTCACCTCAATACCCAAGAAGTAATGTAGATCACCTAAATCCTTGATGGCAAAGTGTGCATTGAGATCTCGAAGTAGGGCAGGGACTGCCTCATTTGGAGAACTTGCTACTATAATGTCATCAACATAAATCAAGACAAACATAGTAATATTGGATTTGTGATATAAGAATAAAGAGGTGTCAGCCTTGGATGGAATAAAACCAAGATCATGAAGCTTGGAGCTGAGACGAGAGTACCAAGCCCGTGGAGCCTGTTTCAGTCCATAGAGAGCTTTATCAAGCTTGCAAATATGATGAGGCGCAGCAGGATGCTCAAACCCTGGAGGTTGTCTCATGTAAACCTCTTCTTCCAGAACACCATGTAAAAACGCGTTCTTGACATCTAGCTGCCGTAAACTCCATCCTCGAGAGACTGCAACTGCTAAGACAAGCCTAATGGTTGCAGCTTTAACAACATGACTGAAGGTATCCTCCTAATCTATGCCATACCTTTGTTTGAACCCTTTTGCAACAAGGCGTGCTTTATACCTGTCAATGGTGCCATCTGCATTTTTCTTGATACGATAAACCCATTTACAATCAATTATGTTCTTGTTGTGGGTATTTGGAGGGACAAGATGCCATGTTTTATTCTGAAGCAAAGCACCATATTCTTCCTCCATTGCTTTGCGCCAGTTGGAATCATCTAAAGCTTCAGAAAGAGAGCGAGGTTCTCCTGTGGATGCAAGTAAACCAAACTTGATAATCCCATCTGTATATGTTATTTTGTTGCCATGCATGTCATACCTGACAGTTCCATCCTTGAATTTTCGTGGATTTGTAATCCCCTTCTGCAGCCGTGTGCGCACCCCGGAAGGCGCAGGAGGAGCTGCAGGCGGAGACTGCACAGAAGATCCGGCGCCTGGGCTGGATTCAGCTTCGGATCCAGCGCTAGGAGATGCCGCGTCGGACCGTTGCTCAAACGGCGACGTGGCAGCAGGGGAATGGAGGAGCGCATCATCGGCATGTGCGGACACGGCAGGGGACCGTTGGGGGGTCCCGCCAACATCATTCCATTAATGTTTACAAAAACATGTGCTTAGTTTCTTTCTTTTTCCAAAAGACCAAGTGGTCGAGCTCCGCTATCATCATATAACAGAAAATAAAGTTTTTATTTTGTGGGGAACAGAAAAAAAGTTTAACATTTAAGAGCAAAGAATATAAAAAACACAATGAGATGTGGGAAAACAAACAAAACAACTCGATACGAGTAACCATAAATGGCTGTGCTAGTAATAAATGGCTGCAGCTCATTTAAAATGCAAGCTGTTTAGAATTATCTGTTCGTCTCCAACTAAATCTGCAACGGAAATATGGAATAGCAGGTTCACACGGCCATGACGCTCCCTGTGTGGTGTGCAGCCACGCTCTCGTACACGCATCCTTTGCTTTATGGCACGAGTGGTCGGTTCGTGAGCAGTATGTATCGCTGTAACTTTAGTTGATCGATCGCGCTCGCTCTCACTCATCGCCAGATTGTTCGTGATGGATCTACGTACGTTAGCAGTGCGTGGACAATTCGACTGGACGATATAGATATATCCACATTGGGACAAATAGAAGTCAATTAATTTGGAACGGAGGGAATACTTAGTAGCGGGAAGCAAATCATACGAGGCACGTTGATGGAGACAATGACGCTACTGCCGGCCGATGTGCTAGCTAGTAGTGTCTCGCACACAGAAAAAAACAAGAGGACAACGCACTAAGCAAATCGATACGGGGCACGTTGATGCCGATAGCTCGCTTTGCATATATATCTAAGTTTGTGATGACTAATTTGTAACAGGCCGGGACATCTGGAGGCTTGGAGCCCGGCCGGACAAAGTTGCGGCATGCATGACGTATATACACTCTCCGTTTGTGTAAGAGAAGCAAGCAATCTCGCCATCCGCCCTTGATTAAAATTAGTACTAGTAGTAGTAAAGCGCAATTCTGTTTCATGTGCGTTATCTTCAGGCGTTGACGCTAATTGAAATATAAAATTCCCTCGTTTGCATGTGAGGGATTATATATATATACTCTTGTTGGTGGTGGTGGTGTGGTCGTGTGGGGGAATCACCCCGCCGATTGTCCATGGATATAAACATATCGCAGCGTGAAGGAACGGATCCCCGGAGAATCAGAGACGTGTGGACTCTCTAGTGTGTGGCGCCGCACCATCTCGGCGTCTCCCTCCCAGAACGCGGGATTGATTTGATGATGACCCAGCTGGTTACCGTGTGCCCTTACCGTCGGCCGATCGAACACAAATAAGATCGGGTTCCGGTCGCAACCACGATCCCAAACTAGGCACGCAATTGCCACGTGCCAAACGAGCTCCGCCGCTCCTACTATTAAAGGCGGTCGCCCACCGCGGGCACCTCAAATCAAATCGGCCAACGAACACCTCACCAGAAACCTCGATCGGAGAGGCAGCGGCGATCGAGGGGCCCAGGCGCCGCACACCACCACCACACAGCAGAGGAAAACAACAAGACCATGGCCGGGCGAGGGGTCGACGACGAGGAGCGCCGCGTGGGCCTCCTGAACGGCGGCGACGCGAAGAAGCCGGACTGGCGGGTGGTGGCCGCCGGCCAGGATGAGGAGGAGAGGCTCGGGAGGAGGGTGCTGGAGGAGTCGAAGAAGCTGTGGGTCATCGTGGCGCCCGCCATCTTCAGCCGCGTCGTCACCTACAGCATGAACGTCATCACGCAGGCCTTCGCCGGCCACCTCGGCGACCTCGAGCTCGCCGCCATCTCCATCGCCAACACCGTCGTCGTCGGATTCAACTTCGGACTCATGGTACGTACGCTCCCTCCCTCGTTCGACCCGTCGTCCATTGATTCGTTCATCGCGTTGCTCTGTTCCGATGGCTCCTATCTTTGGGCCGGCCTTCCTAATATGGTTAGGATTCGGGGTGCTCCAGCGAAGCAAATCGACGAAACTTCAAAATTTTCCAACAAAAATGTGTTGCGAAAAAAAGTTGTGCTACACCTATTTGTGATCCACAAGAAACAGCGGAATTAGCTCCGGCTGAGCTGGCGTTCGATCACTGCCTTGTCTTGACTAGTTCGTGTTGCTCTTCTTGAGCGGCATGCAACGTTGAGGATGGCTGAGCTAGCGAGCATCTCGATCTGCTACCCACTCGATTCATACGATGCATCATGTGGTACGTCACAACCAACGTACCCCTCCCTGCATTGTGGGGACCACCTAGTATTCATTTTTGTCTTGACGTGTCAGTTTTAGACGCAGCTATGCAGGCATGCCCGGAAAGGGCATCGTGACTCTCTTTGGGTCGGTGCATAGAGGCGTCGGGTCCGGAAATCCATTTTGAGTTGTAGCTAGATGATCCTATTATGAAAAAACATATTTCATAATGTTCAAAAATTTCGAAAAAAAAATCGGATGAACATTCAAATATTTTATGTAGGCACACAAATTTTTGGGAAGAAAAGACATTTTATGTGCCCTGTGCAAAAATATAAAAACATGCCCAACAAAAAGTTATTTTTGATCACCAAATTTGTCTTTCTTATAACGAACACAAAAAACATTATTTTTTCGTGAAACTTTATGTGCCAACATAAAATGTTAAGAGGTACACCCGAAATTTTATTTCAGAGTTTTTTGACATTTAAATATTTTTTAAAATTTTTCTTTTCATAATGAGACTAGATGCTCATATGAGCCAAAACGCCGTGTCCCGTCGGGTCCCCCTTTTTCAGACTTGATATATCAGTTTCGTACAAAAAAAAATTGTAGGTAATCGCGTTTCAGTATGTAGTTTCACTCATTTCTATCAAGTCTAAAATAAAATATCTAAGACATGTTATATATACTAGTGAACATAGGGAGCACTAGATTTTGGGCACCAAGGACTAGTAGATGATTATTTGCCTCATCTGGCTTGGTTAAAATAACATGTAGCATGGTCAAATGTTCAAAAAAATTACACTTTGGAGTAGCTCCCTTCAGTTCAGTGTTGTACTGATCTTAAGCAATTGCCCGATTTATCTCCCCGAAAAATAGAATCATTGCCTGATTTGTGGTCTAGAATTAATGGTTACATTTTTCTATAAGCTGCCCCAAAAAAAAATACTTGTTACTTTTTTTGATATAGAAATTAACTCCAGTCACAAGAAAAGAATGTGGCCTGCGTAATGCACGCGGTCATCACGTCTCAGTCAGTTAATTGTTATAGGATGATGTTCATAATAAATTTTATTTACTTAAGTGAAGATACTTCTCTAATATAGGGTTGTTGGGCCAATGTTTAAAATTTCAGACCAATTTTTTCAGACCCCCACAAAGATATACTAAATGGAATTTATTTCTTATAATTTTTGTCAAAACTAAATGTGACCAAATTGGAATTTCATTTTTTCGACCCCCGGTTCCATTAGATGAAACCAGGCCACCAAAATTGATCTCCCTCTCAGCTATATGCAGAAAGCATTTCTGCATACACAACTTTCTCCTTCTATCGTGGTACTCTTATGTGGAAAGGCACCAGATCATAAGGATCAGCTCTCTCAATCTCGTAGTGCATAGTGGAATCACAGACGGTGCTCTGATTGCAAGCTTTTTCCTTTCCGGGTGGAATAAATTCATTGCCTGATGTCGAGTTTGATTCTTCTGGCATGCGGACAATAGGCAACGAGACGATTCCGGTAGACCCGGCCGTGCATTTTAGCAGTAATCGGGAAATGTGTCGACCAGTGGCGCCATCAGTCTCTGTATTGGGCCAAAATGATGGGAGTATTCAGTTCGATTCCTTTTTTATCCACCTGCACCCTACGTCTGAAAAGGAAGTTTGTGTGAGCTCCTTTGCCCTTTTTCGGTCACGGCTATTATTGTCTACAATATAGGGCAATTATAGGGCAGTTAGAACGCATGCACTCACATACTAGTGAGCGATGAGCCGCCAGTTTTTCAGGTTGGCAAAGTCACCACATGCGCCTCATGCTGACAGACACACCATTTATCACTGAAAACTAGAGCCGATTAAATCTCGGATTAATTCCAGATAAATCGAGCATCCATGCCAAGTCTAGAAGTTAAACCTGTCTGGGCTGGTTCCACCACAATAAACCTAACCATTCTAGATGCGATTAGTTAGCCATCGGTGTACTGGTTAAAAACTTCCGTTAGTTTATAACTTTAGATAATAATAATTACCCTTATATTTGTGAATAACCCATTTTGTGATCTTCTAAACGAGTCCAATTGCCGATATTGATCGAAAGTGCAGAACGCAATTGATTATGATCACTGTAATATCATCGTCAAAGACAATTTTAGCACTGATTGTGTCTGACTGTGCACTGTCTGCTGTTTTTCTTGTCGTGGTGCAGCTTGGCATGGCGAGCGCGCTGGAGACGCTGTGCGGTCAGGCGTTCGGCGCGAAGAAGTACCACATGATGGGGGTGTACATGCAACGCTCCTGGATCGTGCTGTTCGGGTGCGCCGTGCTGCTTCTCCCCATGTACTTCTTTGCCGAGGACGTGCTGCTGCTGACGGGACAGTCGCCCGAGCTGTCGGCCATGGCCGGGAAGGTCTCGGTGTGGTTCATCCCGCTTCACTTCTCCTTCGCCTTCATGTTCCCTCTGCAGCGGTTCCTGCAGTGCCAGATGAAGAACTTCATCAACGCCGCCGTGTCCGGTGTCGCGCTCTGCATCCACATCTTCGTCAGCTGGCTCTTCATCACCAAGCTCCAGTTCGGGCTCGTCGGCATCGCGCTCACGCTAAACTTCTCTTGGTGGGCTACCGTCTCCATGCTCTTCACCTTCGTCGCCTGTGGCGGGTGCCCCGAGACGTGGCATGGATTCTCCGTCGAGGCTTTCGTCGACTTATGGGATTTTGTCAAGCTCTCCACCGCGTCGGGCGTCATGCTATGGTTAGTGATATTATTTGCACTCCATGTTACCATTTGCACTTCGTCTGAATTCACTTAACTATATCCTGCAGTCTGAAACATCAATATCCGCTTAATTATACAAGTAATCCTGGCCGTTGTAACAAAAAATACATATGAAAAGCTGACAGATGATGCTTGCATGTGTTTTCCTGATCGACCGTACCCAATCGGGCGTGAGATCCAATGTGTATATGCATAATTTTCGTGTGACAACGTTAGATACAACAACATTGCAGTGTTGTATCTGTGTCCGCTGACACATTCTTTTTGTTTTGCATGCGTGCAGCCTGGAGAACTGGTACTACAGAATTCTCATCCTGCTGACTGGGAACCTGAAGAACGCGGCTATTGCGGTGGATGCGCTTTCCATCTGGTAAGTTGTAGTAGCAGACTATTTTTCATGTATTGAACTCTAGATTGAACAATTTGCGCCTGATAACTAAACACATTTACCGGAGGAACATTGTTTGATCGATGGTGATTCTGACAATCCAAATGTTCTGTTTTTCGCCGGTGTACAGCATGACGATTAACGGATGGGAGATGATGATTCCATTGGCGTTCTTCGCGGGCACGGGGTACGCGCTACTGTCTATCTCCGTCTTTTACCGAGCAATTGCTGTTGTGACGCAGAGTTCAGTATGGTGCTAACTTGAGTACGTCGGCCGTGTGCTGTGCAGTGTCCGGGTGGCGAACGAGCTGGGTGCAGGAAACGGGAAGGGCGCGAGGTTCGCGACAATCGTGTCGGCCTTGACCTCCCTGGTGATCGGGCTCTTCTTCTGGGTGCTGATCATGGGCCTCCACGACAAGCTCGCCCTCATCTTCACCTCCAGCGCCGTCGTGCTGGACGCCGTCAACAACCTCGCCATCCTGCTCGCCTTCACCATCCTCCTCAACAGCATCCAGCCCGTGCTCTCAGGTACGCGCAGCCCCCGGCTCAGTCTCTTGTACCATCATCTAGGCCCATGGACCGTCAGGTCAGAGAACCATTAGTGGCCCAGTTCTTACGTTGTTGTGATGCAGGTGTGGCTGTTGGTTCCGGGTGGCAATCCATGGTGGCCTACGTCAACATCGGCAGCTACTACCTCATCGGCATCCCCATGGGCATCCTTCTCGGCTGGCTCTTCAACCTTGGCGTCCTGGTACATCTCTCTCACTTGAATATTTTCAGCTGCCGAGCTTGTGCCGTCATGCCTCCTATCGTTGCCGCGCTAACGACTTTTTTGTGCAAAATTTTGCAGGGTATCTGGGCGGGAATGATCGGCGGAACTGCCGTCCAGACGCTGATTCTGGCCATCATAACCATGCGGTGCGACTGGGACAAAGAGGTGAGTGAGCCCGATAGAAATTATGGATTTGTTACAAGTCGTTGGGTGCTACGTAGTACAGTACGTGCTAGCGCTGATACTTAACTTTTTCTTTCACTCTGGTGTCATTGGCAGGCATTGATCGCAAGCACGCGCATGAACAAGTGGTCGGAGGTCCGGTGATGGAAAAACGAATACCGGCCGTCCGCGGCACATTGGTAGGCTGGTGGCTGGGTTTTCCGTTGGATCTCGAAGGACTAGAGGGGGCTAGGATGTGCAAACCTCGTATGTACATGTGGGCAGAGGCTCTGCTCGATTAGGCTCGTGGTGGTTATGTGGCTTTGGTGCGTAATTTGTGTAGTACTACCAATTTTGATCATGTGGTGTCTGTAACGTTACTTGTTGCTCGTGTCCAAGCAATAGTATGTACGTCCAATTGGACTGAAGGCAATACATTTCTTCATTCTTGATATTGTGCTCGTGTTTCGGAGGACGGCCATCCGATGGCCCAGATTCGTCGTTGATTCAGAACGGAATATTGTCCAGGAAGGTCGTTGACTATCAGCGAATTGCTCTGAAAAAAGGAAATTTTAGGAGCGCACAATTAACTGCAGAATTAATTCCAGATGCTATATTCATGGTCGAATCTATCTGCAATGTCACAAACCCATGGAGACTAGCAAGCCATGGTTTCATTTTGATTTGAACCGTTCACTAATAAAAGTCATTGTAGTTTTTTCTTGTTTCAAATGTATCTACACTTATTTTGTATATATTCACTCATTTTTGTATGTATGCAGTTAAAACTAAAATGATAGGTCCAATGCATTATAAAAGTGAACGGAGAGAGTAGAAGAAGAAGTTCAAGATGACCGATGAGCCATTTTAAAGGAAAACCGGGTCTAAAAACCATACAAAGTGAACATGTTTATGAGTAAAACTAGGTCAGAAAAACCGCACAAACAACGGGGTCTCATCGTCCACACGATGCCAGACAACCGTCGCACAAAACACACACATCTGTATCCGGAGACGCCGCTCCAACTTCCCCCGTTCGGTCACGAGCCGCAACGTCACACAGTTAGACGCCTTGTAGCCCATGCTACACAAGAAGACCACCCGCAGACCACGAGCGCCACACCAAAAGATCCGGGGCCGCCGCCCCGACATGCCGATCTGACCGACCTTCCGATCGCGTCTACTGGGCCGGACCGAACTTGCCATCCTCTTAGCACGAGAGCGCCATCCATGCCTTCTTGTGCCATGGCCAAACCCCATAGAGCCATTGCTGCAAAACCTTTCGAGGCCGCTGCCACAATGTGCATCCACCGTCCAAAGACGCCACCCCGACATCCTCCACCCTCGACTGCAAAGCAATCATGCGTAGTTGTTGCTGACCCACCGCACCACAAGGGTCAAGGATTCCAAAGGCGTCGCATTCGAGAAGGTAGCGACATAGAGTCGTCGTCGCCCGCTCAAAGGAGCTTGGGTTTTCACCCGGAATCGCATGACCTCCACGATGGCGTCTTCAGAAAGAATCACGACTCCCGAGGGCACCGCCGTCCACCGTCATCGGTGCCGACCGGAGTCGGCGTAAAGTTTTCGCTTGGAGGATCATATCCCCGGTCAGACCCCACATGGAAGCCCGAGCAATGGGAGCGCAACCAGGAGAGCAGGCGGCCTCGCTGCCATCCACTAGACGAACGCACACTACCCAACATCCACGGCAGCACACACAAAAAACTCGCCGCCGGCCTTTTCCTCTTCCCGCAACTGGCAAGGTGCAGAAACATTGGTACGGTCGAACTCCAGCCCAGCCGCCGCTCGCAAAGCTCGGCGTGGCTGATACGTCTCAAACGTATCTATAATTTTTGATGTTCCATGCTTGTTTTATACCAATTGCTACATGTTTTGCATCTACTTTATATCACTTTTATACATTTTTTGGACTAACCTATTAACAAGATGCCGAAGTGCCAGTTCCTATTTTCTGATGTTTTTGTATTCCAGAAAAGCTAGTCTGGAAATATTCTCGGAATTGGACGAAACTTCACGGGGATCCCTATTTTACCAGAACACACCTGAAGGACCGAAGGAGCAGCGGAGGAGCCAGGAGGGCCCCACACGCACCTAGGGCGCGGGGCCCCCCTCTGCGCGCCCTAGGGTGGTGTGGGCCCCTCGGGGGTCGTCAGCCGCCGCCCTTTCGCCTACTTATTCCCCCCGACGCGAAAACCCTAAGTGTCTGAGCAAATATCCACGAAAAGTTCAGAGACGCCGCCGCGTCAACCCTAGCTCGGGAGGGTTCAGAACCTCTTCCCGGCACCCTGCCGGAGAGGGGAATCGTCACCGGAGGCTTCTACATCGCCATGCCTGCCTCCGGAGTGATGCGTGAGTAGTTCATCCTTGGACTACGGGTCCATAGCAGTAGCTAGATGGTTGTCTCTCCACTTTGTGCCATCATGTTTAGATCTTGTGAGCTGCCCTACATGATCAAGATCATATTATTGTAATGCTACATGTTGTGTTTGCTGGGATCCGATGAATATTGAATACTATGTCAAGTTGATTATCAATCTATCTATATTATTTAAGATCTTGCATGCTTTCCGTTACTCGTAGATGCTTTGGCCAAGTAGATGCTTGTAACTCCAAGAGAGAGTATTTATGCTAGATAGTGGGTTCATGCCTCCGTTTAACCTGGGACAGTGACAGAAAGTTCTAAGGTTGTGGATGTGCTGTTGCCACTAGGGATAACCTAACGATGCTATGTCCACGGCATATGTGTTTGTTTACATTACGCACTTTACTTAATGCAATTATCCGTTGCTTGCAACTTAATACCAACGGGGGACTCGGATGACAACCCGGCGGTGGATTATTAGTCATAGATGCTGTTGGATAACGGTCTATGTATTATGTCGTAATGCCCAATTAAATATCATAGTAGTCACATGTCATGTATATGCATTGTCATGCGCTCACTATTGTCAATTGCCCAGCTGTAATTTGTTCACCCAACATGTTAGTTATCTTTTATGGAGAGACACCACTAGTGAACTGTGGACCCCGGTCCATTCTTTTACACTGATTAAACAACCACAAACTGCAAACTGTTCCTTTTTCATTCTCTGCAATTTAATACTCATTTTCCACACCATACGTTTAATCCTTTGTTTTCAGCAAGCCAGTGAGATTGACAACCTCACTGTTTCGTTGGGGCAAAGTAGTTTGATTGTGTTGTGTGCAGATTCCACGTTGGTGATCGTATTGCGCCGTGCGAGCCACAACCTTCTGAAGAGTTGCTGCTCCTACTGGTTCGATAACCTTGGTTTCTTTCTGAGGGAAAACTTGCTGCTGACTGCATCATACCTTCCTCTTGGGGTCTCCCAACGAACGTGTGATTCACGTCATCAAGCTCTTTTTCTGGCGCCGTTGCCGGGGAGACAG
The DNA here is from genome assembly GCA_947311845.1 of Poa pratensis. NCBI lineage: Eukaryota > Viridiplantae > Streptophyta > Magnoliopsida > Poales > Poaceae > Poa > Poa pratensis. Next base: position 15,441,880 of record CAMZMU010000066.1, read on the forward strand.
CAGTCTTCTGCAAGGGGAGTTTCACGCTTCCAATCTCTTTACTTTGTTTTTGTCTTGCTTAGTTTATTTTATTTTATCTTGTTTGCTTTCAATTATCAAAAACACAAAAAAATTAGTTACTTGCATTTAGTTTATTTTCAGTTTTGTTTTCTGTTAGTTATCATGTCTAGCTCTGCTCCTTTTCCGTAGTGCCACCTGTGGGAGAAATTATTACTTTTAGGCAGAAAGGTGGGGAATCCTTTAGGAATGCCTGGGCGAGAATTTTGGAATTGCACAAGAAGGTGCAACCTAAGATGGATTTGAGAGTTCTTATAAAAATTTCTACCATGGTTTATTTTCTGTCTATCAACTTGCTCTAGATACCATGGTAGGGGAAACCTTTTCTGAGATTGATTCAATGAAAGCTCATAATATTTTGAGTGGTTTGGCAATTTTTCCAATGGTGGATGAAACTGGGATATTCGCTAAGCTAGATAAAATAGAAAAGTCAATTGATGATTTAACTCTGAGCCATAATCTTAAAGAACAACCTTTAGTTGAGTTAAAAAATGATTGGGAACCATTCATTGAGATTAATATTGGTAATGAAAAGTTCCGTGCCTACTGTGATCTTGGTTCTACAATGTCCATCATGCCAAAAATGGTTTATGATTTATTAAAATATGATAATATGGTTAGTTACCCTGTTTTTCATTTTCATGCGGATGGAACAATCATAAAAAGTATAGGGATTATTAACGATGTTAAGGTTACTATTCAGAATAAGACTGTCCCTGTTAATTTTATGATTCTTGCAAAATCTCCTGGTAATATTGTCCTTGGAAGCCCTTTTTAAAGAACAATGGAGTATTTATTAATGCAAAGTATGGGTTTATGAAATTCAATACCCTATTAATCGAAGGTTCTTCTTTCCAATTAAGAAGGACGATCCCACCGAAAGGTTGGGAGATTTCAATGTCTTTGGTAATACTTGATGCATGCTTTGTGCCTAGCTAAAAGGCGTTAAAGAAAAGCGCTTATGGGAGGCAACCCATTATTTTTTTCTGCAATTTTTCTTTTATTGAGTCAAGGAGTGTTTACTTCTGTAGCAACTCCTTTGTATCTTTATTTTCTCGCATTGTTGTGCCAAGAGTAGCCTCTAATGTTAAGATGATGCTTAATTTTGATTGCTGCGCAGAAACAGATTTTTGCTGTTCACTGTACGAAATTCCTAAAATCACCAGATTGTTAATTAAATCTGAAATTTTTGTGCGTAATCTTTATGAATGTCTGAAACTTTCATTAGTTCAGAGTTTTCGATCTGAGCGTCGTAAGTGCCTCGAAAAAATTCGTCTTTGCGGACTGTTCTGTTTTATTTTGCATTCTCTCTTTTACTAGTGTTGAGTGAAATTCTTTTTTGGGTGGAAGAGCTTCACATAACATCAGTGGCTGTAGCTAATGTTTAAAGTAACAAATCATATTGCGTCTTTATAGAACATGTGAATTTTTGATTATGCACTAACCCTCTAATGAGATCTACTTTGAGTTTGGTGTGACGGAAGTTTTCAAGGGTCAAGAGAGAAGGATGATATAATAGGATCAAGAAGAGTGAAGAGCTTAAGCTTGGGGAGGCTCCCATGGATCTCCCCAGCATATTTCAAGAAGACTCAAGCGTCTAAGCTTGGGGATGCCCAAGGCATCCCCTTCTTCATCGTCAAAATTATCAGGTCATCTCTAGTGAAACTATATTTTAATTCTTTCACATCATATGTGCTTTTCTTGGAGCGTCTGTGTGCTTTTATTTTCAGTATTGCACTTTTATTTTCAATAAAGCTTGACTGGACCCTAGCATTCTTGATTGGGAGAGAGACACGCTCCGCTTTTTCATGAGAATACTCCTATTCTTCACTTATATTTGTTGAGTATTCATATCTAGCGCTGTTCAGCTTTTAGCTCTTGTTTTCATGTATCTCTTGTCAGAGCTATTAGCTTTCTTTTGTAGAAAGTACTCTCTTGCTTCACTTATATTTGTTTGGAGAGTTGATGAAATAAATTGATTGGTGTTTGGTTGGTTCAGAAAATGTTGCATGTGGTAATTGGTATAAGGAAAAACTTGCTTAATCTTGTAGATCACTAATGGATAACTTGATGCTTGTCAATTGTTTTGAGTTAACAAGTAGATCATGATTAAATTGTGCATCACATGAGTTAAGCCTATTAGTGAAGAACTACCGTAAAGCTTGTTGAAAATTTGGTTTGCATCGGTGGTATCTCTAAGGTCTAGATATTTTCTAATAACAGGGTTTGGTTAACAAGGAAGACGGTATGAAGTCTTATAACGTTTGCAATATGTTTGTCATATAAAACTTGGTGTACGGGTTGATATTCTTGTTTGCTTACATAACCTTGCTAGCCTAAACTCTGTACTGAGAGGGAATGCTTCTCGTGCATCCAAATCCTTGAGCCAAAATCCATGCCATTTGTGTCCACCATAACTACCTATATGTGGTATTTCCTTGCCACTCCAAGTAAATTTTTCATGTGCTACCTTTAAATTATTCAAAATGTTATTATTCCCTTTTTGTGTCAATGTTTACTAGCTCATGAGGAATTAGTGTGGTTATTCTTTATTCTATTTGTGATGGACTTTTACACCTGGACTAGTGGCATATACATCCGCTTATCCAATAACTTGCAAAAAGAGCTGGCAACGGGGTGCCCAGTCCCAATTAATTACAACTTTAACCAATTAATTCTCTTCACACTTTTGCCCTGATTCATCAGTAAGCAATGACAAACAGTGAAATACCTGAATGTGTGTAAACCAAAGAGAAAGAGGGATGATCTGCCTTGCTGGTAGAAATAACGTCCTTCATGGGAGCCGCTCTTAAAAGTCCGTTGACAGGTAGAATACTGTTCTCACCCGCTACCATTCGTTGACAATTAACAAACACCTCTCAAAAATAGATACTCCTCCATGGTATGTGATTGATGGAAGGCACCCGAGGATTCGGTTAGCCATGGCTTGTGTTAGCAAGGTTGGGAGGAGTATCAAATATTTTATGCAATCTCTATATGCTTTCAAAAACCTAAAAGCTCTAGCACATGATTTAATCCCTGCTTCCCTCTGCGAAGGGCCTTTCTTTTACTTTTATGTTGAGTCAGTTTTCCTATTCTTTCTGTCTTCCACAAGCAAACACTAGTGTCAACTTTGTTACAACATGCGTTATATGCAATGTATTGGACTTGTTATACTACTTTGTGTTGACAATATCCATGAGATAAATATGTTGAAAGTTGAAGCAAATGCTGAAACTAAATTCTTCCTTTGTGTTGATTAAATACCTTTTATTAGAAACTATTGCTTTATGAGTTAACACTTATGCAAAACTGTTTGATGCTTGTCTCGAAAGTACTATTCATGAAAACGTTTAGCTTGTGTGATTCATTGTTTACTCATTATCTATTTGGTAGCAAATTATAGACCATTGACTTGGATCACTTCATTCATTTACATGTGCCTTGCAATATTATATGATCAAGATTATGATAGTAGCATGTCACCTCAAAAATTATTTTGTTTTTATCGTTTACCTACTCGAGGACGAGTAGGAACTAAGCTTGGGGATGCTGATACGTCTCAAACGTATCTATAATTTTTGATGTTCCATGCTTGTTTTATACCAATTGCTACATGTTTTGCATCTACTTTATATCACTTTTATACATTTTTTGGGACTAACCTATTAACAAGATGCCGAAGTGCCAGTTCCTGTTTTCTGCTGTTTTTGTATTCCAGAAAAGCTAGTCTGGAAATATTCTCGGAATTGGACGAAACTACACGGGGTCCCTATTTTTCCAGAACACACCTGACGGACGAAGGAGCAGCAGAGGAGCCAGGAGGGCCCCACACGCACCTAGGGCGGGGCCCCCCTCTGCCGCGCCCTAGGGTGGTGTGGGCCCCTCGGGGGTCGCAGCCGCCGCCCCGACGCGAAAACCCTAAGTACCTGAGCAAATATCCACGAAAAGTTCCAGAGACGCCGCCGTCGTCAACCCTAGCTCGGGAGGGTTCAGAACCTCTTCCCGGCACCCTGCCGGAGAGGGGAATCGTCACCGGAGGCTTCTACATCGCCATGCCTGCCTCCGGAGTGATGCGTGAGTAGTTCATCCTTGGACTACGGGTCCATAGCAGTAGCTAGATGGTTGTCTCTCCACTTTGTGCCATCATGTTTAGATCTTGTGAGCTGCCCTACATGATCAAGATCATATTATTGTAATGCTACATGTTGTGTTTGCTGGGATCCGATGAATATTGAATATTATGTCAAGTTGATTATCAATCTATCTATGTTATTTAAGATCTTGCATGCTTTCCGTTACTCGTAGATGCTTTGGCCAAGTAGATGCTTGTAACTCCAAGAGAGAGTATTTATGCTAGATAGTGGGTTCATGCTCCGTTTAACCTGGGACAGTGACAAAGTTCTAAGGTTGTGGATGTGCTGTTGCCACTAGGGATAACCTAACGATGCTATGTCCACGGCATATGTGTTTGTTTACATTACGCACTTTACTTAATGCAATTATCCGTTGCTTGCAACTTAATACCAACGGGGGACTCGGATGACAACCCGGCGGTGGATTATTAGTCATAGATGTTGGATAACGGTCTATGTATTATGTCGTAATGCCCAATTAAATATCATAGTAGTCACATGTCATGTATATGCATTGTCATGCGCTCACTATTGTCAATTGCCCAGCTGTAATTTGTTCACCCAACATGTTAGTTATCTTTTATGGAGAGACACCACTAGTGAACTGTGGACCCCGGTCCATTCTTTTACACTGATTAAACAACCACAAACTGCAAACTGTTCCTTTTTCATTCTCTGCAATTTAATACTCATTTTCCACACCATACGTTTAATCCTTTGTTTTCAGCAAGCCAGTGAGATTGACAACCTCACTGTTTCGTTGGGGCAAAGTAGTTTGATTGTGTTGTGTGCAGATTCCACGTTGGTGATCGTATTGCGCCGTGCGAGCCACCAACAACCTTCTGAAGAGTTGCTGCTCCTACTGGTTCGATAACCTTGGTTTCTTTCTGAGGGAAAACTTGCTGCTGAACTGCATCATACCTTCCTCTTGGGGTCTCCCAACGAGCGTGTGATTCACGCCATCATGGGCCCAGATTGGGCCCGCGAAGCCACTGCCAGATCTGGGCTAGATCTAGCCTGCATGAGCTCAGAGGCCGCCGGAAGGTCGCACCACCGCGTTGCCACACCGCTGCACACCTTGCCAGTCCCGCCTCGCCGAGCCAACTGACAGGCCGCCGTCTCCATCTTGGCTCCGGCGCGCGTCGCCTCCCCGCTCGTAGAAGACATCACCAAGGATCCCCACCACCACACACACAACTTGCCTTTGGCGCAAGGCAGCGCCGCCGCCGTCAGCCGGCAGCGACGGCGACGAGAGGAGCTCGCGTGCGTGGTTTGCTAGGAAAGGCTTTGGTCGCCTGCAGAGTCGCCCGAGCCGAAGCGACCCGGCAGGCCCGTAGCATTTTACACAGCCCTTTCCGCTCAGCCCTTTCCGTGTAAATGGACAGCTCGGTGGATGTTGTGGTCATGTCCACCCGAGCCACATTAATTCGGTGTGATCTATCGCCGATGTCGTATGGATCATTCCGATGCGATAACGTCAACATGAGTTGACTTTCGGAAGAGAACAGCGAGAAGATTTGCTTACGTCATTCAGAACGGAATATCTCCAGCGAAGGTCGTTGACAATCAGCAAATTGCAATCAAGCTTACGAGCCAACATAAGAACGAGGGAATTTTAGGAGCGCATAATTAACTGCAGAATTAATTCCAGATGCTATAATTCATTATCGAATCTATCTGTGACGTCACAAACCCACGGAGATCGCTGTCCATGGTTTGCCGGGTACAACAATGCGTTTTATAGGTCTAAAAAATTCCTATTTGCGGGTAAATGTTTGTACCATACCCGGGCACCGGAAGAAGATTGCACACGAGATGACGAGAACGAAGAGGTCAAACCCGGTTTAACGCGTCAACGTCGGAGGTATCTTTCTTCTCGTCCCCGCCGGACCCCGATCCGCTGGGTTTTTCAAGCGACACCCCGGTAACCGGATAAATCGTTTGTTGCCGCTGCCGTGTTCCTCCCCGGTGTCGGACTCTGCCCGGCGATGCCGTTGCCATGACATGGACCGAAAGAACGACGTCAGCCACCCCGGTGTTCTCTGATCCACGGTCTCCGGGTACTCTGCGGCGAGGCTAGCTGCGCGCCGGTGCCTCCGGACGGCCGCGAGCTCCTTCATGACGTGCTCCGGGAGCCTGAGAGTGTGCCGGTCCGGCGCGTCCATGGCCGACTGCGTCCTCCGGTAGTGATTGTACTCCGCGCCCGTGAACTCGTGCCTCCATACTGTACTGAACCTGCTGACAGATTCAGCCGTGAAAGAAACGACCGAGGACTCCTCGTCGAGCTCCTCTTCCTGCACGACCATCTCATGGGGCCCCATCAGCATCAGGTCGGCGCTCTCGGCTGCGGCGGCGGGCTCGGTGAGATCCACGCGGCAGAGCGGGCAGGTGACGGCGGAGGCGAGCCACGGGTCGATGCAGTCTGGGTGGAAGACGTGGCAGCACGCCGGGAGGACGCAGAGCTCGTCGGCGTCCGCGAACTCGGCCAGGCATACTGCGCACTCGAGCGTGCCCGACTTGGTGATCGCAATGTGCGCCTTCACGTCGCCGTAGACGGCCGTGGGGAAGGACTCCACGAGCTCCCTGTCGAGGCCGCGTGGGCGGTACTGATCGGAGTGGACGGCGGCGGCAGCAGCGGCGGCGTCAACGGAGTGATTAGGGACGGCGCTGCGGAACGGTCGGCGCGAGAGAGGGTGCGCGCGGGCGCAGCGGTTGACGTAGAGGGAGAAGAGGGTGAGTAGAACGAGGGCGGCGATGAGGACGATCAGCACGATGACGGTGGTCGGCGTGAACCCACCGGCGGTTCTGGAGCCGTGGCTCGTGCTGTTGCTCTGCTGAGCCAGTGATGGCTGCGCGCACGACAAGAGCAGCAGGAGGAGGAGCATAGCGATCTGGCTGCGAGCCATCGCCATCTCCGGGCAGATCTGTGGTGTGGCCGGAGAGGGATGAAAAGAGGGAAATTTTGAAGGAACAGGGAGTGTTTGATCACACCGGATGAAAGAAGTGTAACGTAAGGACGAGATAGGGATGTACGCGTGGGCAGTGCGTGGCAACTAGCGAATGTTCGAGGGGTCGAGGAACAGGGGGCGGTGCCGAGGACTGAGATTTCTGATTGGCCGCGGACATGTTCGTCAGCGTGGGCGATAGCCTGAAGTATACTTCTTTCATCTGATTATTTTTCGACTCTTATTCTTTAGCTTTTTGTCCGGTGTGTTGGAACTTGGAATCGTGTTCATGTCGACGTTGACAAATGCTTTAATTTAGTTCTTTTATCGCCGCCTTTTTTCATGCCTGCTGACGAGGTGTACCCTCATCAAATCCCATGGTTAAGGACCTAGGGTTGAGATTATGGGGAGAGAACGTGGTAGTACTGGTAGTTTCGTCGGCTGACAAGGAGAGGCAAAGATTTACCCAGGTTCAGGCCCCTCGGGTGGAGGTAAAGACCTACTTCCTGCTTGTCTGTTATTGATCGCTGGAGATATGTGATTACAGGGTGGCTCCGGCGAGATGACGATGTCGCAAGAGCTTTGGTGGTTCGAGTATAGCTTGGCCTCTAGATCGGCGCCCCTCCCAGCCTTTAAATAGGCTGGGTCTCGGGAGTCCTTAACCGACCTAGTTTATACATATGGAAAGTTCTAAACCGACTATGCCTATGTCTAATCTTGGAAGGTACTCCATCTTCTTGGGCCTCTTGTCTCGGGCTTCGAGTGGGCTCTTCGCTATTGGGCCTCAGTCATTACGTGCACCAGGTACCCTCATGATGGGGTACCCGAGATGTATAACCATGTCAGTAGCCCCCGAGTACTTGTCTGACTCGAAGAATCGGGCATGGACTCTTTCGTAAGTGCACGTCATATGCTTTGTTTTTATAATTGGAATTCCTGTATGAATAGCACATGTTGGCTATGTCGAGTATTTCATCGACTGTGATTTTTGCTTATGATGATCAAGGGATAATAGCTTAGCAGGCCCAGTTCACTCGACGGATCGGGACTGGTTAACTACACATTTGGGTAATACCTTACTAGCTTTCAATCAAACTCGAGTCCCCGGACTCGAATCTGGAACAACTGGTCAGATTCGACTAGGCCGCTGAGGTCTTACTGAGTCGATCTGCAGTATAACTTTGAATTTTACCCAACGCGTCCGTCGGGATTTTTCATCATGTCTGCTGACACGGAAAGTATAAGGATTGACGTTGCTGGAACGGTCCTTAGCCCAGCTCGAAAGTTCGGCGGGTCTTACCTTTGCACTATGCATGCAGCATCCGAGGTATTTGCGACGGACGCAACTCGGGAATGTTTCGAGTATGATTTTGCATATGAACGCAGTAGACATATTCACGACTGACACTTTGATACTATTTTATCGGGTGCGCGACAGCGCCCCGATGGGAGTAGCCCCCGAGATTGTGCTTTATTGATTGCAATGAAGGATAATCTCAAAACCATCTTTCTCTACATTTGTTAGTCGAAGAAAACCTTTAGCCATAATTCTATCGGGTGCGCGCCAGCGCTCCCGATGGGAGTAGCCCCCGAGATTGTGCTTTATTACTTGTAATGGAGGATAATCTCAGAATCAGCCAGTCATGATCATTTTAGTCGAAGAAATTTTTGATACGCTCCCGATGGGAGTAATATGTATTTGATCGTAGGAACAGTCGAGTGACCATGCAGTCGACAACCAATCGAGTGATTAGTATGCTTTGGGCGAACCCGACATCTTTTCGGAACAAATTTGCTGCAATGACGTCAGGGATGACGTTTTATGGCGACTGCGCCACCTGACACGCGGTGGCGTGCGCTGTGCTGCGAGAGATGGGACGTGACACGTCTTGTGGGCCCATTGTACAGCCGTTTGGACTGGATTTGACCGTTCAGGCACGATTTCTCCGGGGCCATGATGGTAGTTCCTAGATTCCCGTGCGTAGTGGGCGGAGTGGCCGGCGACGGTTGCCCTCCACGGCTGCCACGTGTACGGCTGGATTTGCTTATGTGCCCACGATCTCGCATCGACGGTGCGGATTCTTTTGCTTTTGAGGTTAAAAGGGGACGGCGGAGTAAATAGTGTTTTTTACTTGCCATTTGCTCTCCGCCGCCGCTGCTTCTTCTTCTTCCTCCTGCGCCTCGCCATAGCCACATAGCAAAGCTTTTGCAATCCACCACTGCGATGGCGAAGCCGAGTACCCAGAGGGGCAGGAGTGCCGCAAACGCATCGGCGGATAGCGCCGCTGGAGCCTCCGCCAGCGGTTTGAAGAGGGAGAAGGGCGCCTGGACCAAGTCCTCCTGCAGCAATAGGATGCTGACCGGACTGCGGAACGACGGGCTGATTCCTGAGGATGTTTCGCAAGTCCGCATCCCCGGCGCCGAGGTAATCCCACGCCCAGGCCCCAATGAGCGGGTCTGCTTTGTGGATTTTGTGAACAGGGGATTCTCTTTCCCTGTTCACAACTTTCTGCGTGCACTGATGCACGTTTATGGGGTGCAACTGCACGATTTTACGCCCAATGGGCTTTTGCACATTGCGTGCTTTTTTATTCTTTGCGAGTGCTTTCTGGGCGTTGCCCCCACTTTGGTCTCTTCCGCCGCATCTTCAACGTCAAGCGCCAGCACAGCGCGAAGGGACCTGGTGGTTTTGGAGTACAGACTCGACCTGATATCGAGTACTTCAAGATCAACTTCGTGGAGTCTGTGCAAGGATGGCGCCAGAAGTGGTTTTACATCAAGGATGTGACCATAGGCACCCAAGCTTTCGGGTTGCCTCCTTTTGATGCGGATGCTCTGGTGAAGAAGAGGCCCTCCTGGATCTCCCAGCCGACCGGAGTCGAAGCCGAAGAGGCTGACGTTCTGATGGAGAAGGTGCTGAAGCTCCAGACCACTGCTGGTCGAGAGGTTACGGGCATCCACTTTCTGGCCATCATGGCAAAGAGGCGAGTGCAGCCTCTCCGAGCTCGAGTGCATGCTTTGTGGGCATACAGCGGTGCTTCTGATCCAACCCGCTCGCGCGCAGTCGAGCTATCTGATGCCGAAGCGGAGAAATTGGTAAGAGGCCTTACCAAGCTCACCGATGAAGAACCTTGCGAGATGAACTCGCCTGTGGCTCCCTATGAGACCAGCAATCCTCTTCCAGAGGTAATAGCCGATACCATATGTTAGTTCATATGTTATGCATGTGTGAGATTGACTCCTTTGCGGTTTCTGTGTGCAGGGCCACATAATATATGAGTCGATGCCTCCTCTGCCTGAGGACGGCCCAGTGCTGCACAACGAGCCACTCGATGCGGGCTCAGATGATGAAGTGGCTTCACTCGCCACTGCACACACTCCAGAAGCCGATGAAGGCGATACTGAGGTGCAGGGCAAGCAGAAGCGGCACGCGAGGAAGAAGACACCGCTGATTCTGAGGAAAAGGAGGGGAATGAGACGGAGTCGACAAAGGCGCCGCTCAACGTCCCTCCCATTCGCTCGCTTCCCCTCGCGTCCCGAAGAAATCACGCCCCAGCATGGGTATGCTGGCGCCTGATCATTTATGTGACCTCACTGGGGAGTAAGTATTATGTGAATATGCTTTGTCACCTTATGAACTATGCCACTTGGTATACTGATAATGTTTTGACACAGTGTTTCCTCGGATGAGGATATGCCTCCGCCACCTACGGCGGATAAGAGCAGCGCAGCATCAACTGCACGGACGCTGCCACCAGAGCAGCCGCCTACGTCTGCGACTCCTGCTGCTACGGCCACAGCTACACCACCCGAACCGGAGGTTGCAGCAACTGAGAGCGGAGCTGCGGCTGCAGATATCCCTGCGTCGACTTCTTCCTTCTTGGAGCACGTAAGTTTTATGCCTCGTCGAGTGCCAAACTTTTTTGCATAAACTCAGATATTGAGTTATGATTTCGTCTATGCCGTTTCACTTAGGCTTTTGTAAAAGAGTTGCTGAAGGCTGGTGCCAAGTATGTGCACAAGGAGACGGAAGCCGCCACCCTGCAGGAGCAACTCGAAGCTGCGAAGAGTGCGTATCTTTTATGCTTTTACGTGTTAAGTCTGATTCCTCTTGCAGTCTGCTGACCATGTGTGGTTGTTTTGCAGAGGCTGCCGCTGATGCAGCAGAAAATTTGAACCAAGCCACTCGTCGAGTGGATGATCTACAGAAGAGGCTGAAAGCAGCTGAGCTGAGAGAGGAGTCAGCAATTGGTCGACTTTCTGCCGCCAGCGCCAGCTTAACTGGTATGAATTTTTGCTGTGTTCCTTTTGAGGTTCCTGATATATTGTGCTGATCATTTTGTCCTTATGCTAGGCGTGATGGATGGCCCTTCTGCTACTGGCAAGCAAAGCCTTGGCGCCTCACTTGATGAAAGCGTGGCTGTCTCGGAGGTTACCAGCAGCAGAGCAGGGGAGATGCTGACGCAGGCGGCGAGTGCCTTAGGCGGCCTCCATGGCAGCTTCTTCCCCGGCGAAGAGCTTCCATCTTCTTTTGCGGAACTAGTGGAGCTGTTCAATCCTGAAGGGACCGCCGTCGCCGATTTCTGTCGCGAGCAAATGGTAAGTGGTGCTCAGACTACTTTTCTCATGTTGCTCGCGCACGGAGTCGAGGCAGATTTTGACAAGGCGACGACAAAGTTTCCACGGGGTTCTGACGGCAAAACTGTCGGGTTCAACCCTTGGATGGATGCCGCCAGAAAATACGCTCAACAGATGGTGACAACTGTTGAAGAAAGGGCAGCCAAGGTCCAGGCGAAGAAAACTTCCTCTAAGAAGTCGACGACTTAGCTAGTGATCCCTTTGTCGACTAGGTCTAGGAATGTGTCCTTTTGCTTTTGCTAAGTGTAAATCATCAGACATCGTATCTGTCATGTTATGAATTATGAAATTCAGCAATCGGGAGGCGCAGCCCCCGAGCCTTTTGCTTGAGCTCTTCATGCTTCCTTATGCATTTAATTATTCTGACTGTAGAAACAAGCCTCTAAACCATCAACTGGCCCTGTTGTGGGTGGTTCTTCGAAGTCGCGAAGCGTGAACGACCAAAAAATTATGGACTACCTTCAGCAGAAGCTTTCTGATGTGAAGGGCGAACTGAAGGTGGCACAAGACGCGTATGCTGAGTTGCAGTCGAGGCCATCCCCAACTTCAGACGGGAGGCCTTTTTGCTTGAGGAGTTGGAAAAAATAAACCTGCAACTCGAATGTAAGACATTTTTGAATCATCGAGATCTCCTCTTAGCAAGGTGACTCGACTGGGCGATGATGAGCCCTTTGCTTTTGCGCAGGTGTTTGTTCTGACCCAATAAAGGAGGAGGCACGAATTCAGGATCGACTCGATGGTCATGCGAATAGCACTGAGTACTCCGCCCACCCCTTCTGGTCAGACAGGGAGAAGAGTGCCATTTTGGTAAGGCTTCTAGACCGTGCTTGGCGCACAGCCATTCGACTGGAGACTTGCAGGCTGGCCTTATTTCGAGTTCACGAAGCTTTGTTTCCTTTGAATGAGCAACCACAAGGCCTTGTGGCTTTGCTGAAGAAATTTCGAAAGGGCAAGGCGATCAAGAAGTTTGTGCGTGAGCAACTGGTTAGCGGGGCTAACGTTGCTCTTGCCTTTGTGCGATCGCACCTTCCGCACCTTGATTTGAAAAGGATTGCGATGGGACCCGCACCCGTACCAGGTGGTGGTCCTGTGCCGATGGAGGAGCACTACCAAGAGACACGAGTGGACGCACTGGTCCTAATCCATCGTGTGCTGAAGGAGGAGGAAAAATGGACTGAACCCAAGGAAGAACCTGTTGAGTAGGTTATGTGTATGGGAAGTAACTCCAAAGTGTAAAACGCAACACTTGTGATTATTGTACATTATTTGTTTACACGTATGCAGCCCCCGAGCCTGTTGAGCGGGGTGTATGAAGCAACATGTTGTAAAATTAGGACTATCCAGCCCCGTGTATTTTGAGTGAACTTGATAGAAATATTTTAGAGTATCAGAACAGGCACGTTGTTTGGCTGAGGCGCGGGTGCAGGTACTTGTGCGGCTGCTGCTTTTCTGCGATTTACGTAATCAGTCGCCATCTGGTCGAACTCCCTGCAGTTTCTCCTCGAGTGGTTGGACCGCAGTTTTCCATCGTCCCCCTTGTACAGGTGGAATCTGCAATCAGCGTCCATCTTTTCTTCGAATGATCGTTCAGATTGCGCCCGTGACTTGCGCCAATCCTTCCTCTTGTAGCTGTCACTGCGTTGGCCATCGCGTCGATCATCTCGACTGTTTCGCGATCATCTCGACTGTCTCGCCGGTCGTCTCGACTGTCTCGCTCTTCCGACCGTCGGTCGCTTCTGTCCTGATCGTTGCGGGGTGTGGAGAACCCAGCCGCTATGAATTCGGGTCTGTCGTCGTCGTAATGACGTTTTGAGCGTTTGCGTCTTCGGTCATCTCTGTATGAGTCTCTATGGCTTCGACTGCTATTCTCGTGTTTGTCACGGGGTGAGGACCCGCGTGCGGTGCGTGCCATATCCTCTCCATCTGCCCACTCAGTCGCGATTGTAGGAGGTGGGATACAGATTTTGGCTTTTTGCGGCCAAGTGCTTCTTTGAGGTCTCGCCTGGCGAGGCCCATGACGAAAACATCCATGGCCATATCTTCTGAAACCACTCCAACTGAGTTACGTATCTCAGTCCATCGTCTGATGTATGACCTCAACACTTCGTCTGAACGCTGAACGCAGGCCCGCAGCTCCTCGAATGTTTTTGGGCGCTCACACAGAGGCTCGAAGTTTTTGATGAAGTCATCGCGGAAGTGATCCCACGAGTCGTACTTTGATGAAGGTAGGGCCTTGAGCCAGTCGCGGGCTGTGCCTTCGAGCATCAGTCGTATATACTGCATAGCTGTGGTGTTTGTGCCTCGCTGGCATGCGACAGCCAGCCTGTAATCTTCCAGCCACCCGGAAGGTTCCTGTCGACCCGTGTAGTTGGGCTGTTCAGATGTGAGTTTGAACCCTTTGGGCATCCGTGTCTCGCGGACGCGTCGAGTGAAGCACAGAGCTCCATGTGGCTCAGGCTCTCGATCAGAGTATGAGTCGCTACTGTATGATCTGCGTGACCCGCTCCTGGACCTGCGCCTTCGCGAGCCGCTTCTTTCCTTCGAGTGGTGGCGACGACCACTGTGATTATGCTCTTCCCGAGGCGCGTCGACTAGGGCACGGTCTCGACTCCCACCTGGAGTTTTTGAAACTTGGCGTATGGCCTTCGTGGCTAAGGCGAGTGATTTGATCTGTTGGCGGTTTAGTTTTGCATTGGGGTCATCCGCTGGGGGCTTGATTGCCTCCAGCTATGCTGCAGCGGTGTAGAGAGCACCTGCTGCTGTTTTGGGCACCGGCAGTCCTTCCTCGTCGTATGTCATGAAGGAGTTGCCTAAGTTGCGGGTGAGTGCCGCCTTCTCGCCTGGAGAGAGGTGTGACAACCTTGATCTGCGCCCTGTGTCTGCTCGCCCGGTGGAGCTCAGGGAGAGCTGTCTTCCGCGCACACTTGACAAGCTAGCTTGCTTTTTGCGTTCTTCGAGTGTGGTCTTATCTGATTCAGTCGAAGTGACTCCTGCCAGTTGAAGTACTGGAAGGTCAGCATCTCTTCTTGTGTTGCGTCTGCTGGCATCATTGTGCACTCCTTGATGACTTTATCGGCTTTTGCTGCCATCTCAGCAGTGATTGTGAGGGTTGTGGCTCCGTCCGGCATAGTGACTGTGCACGGAAATTCTGTAGGCCTGCGACTGGCCGCAGTTTCTGATGTTTCTGCGGCGATGGCCACATAGACCTGTTGGGGTATGACCCGAGGGCATATGTATGTACTTTCGAGTCCCGTCATAGACTCGACATCTTCGTCGAGGCTCATGTCTGAGCCTGCATGTTCATCGAGTGGTTCGTCTGGACGGATCTCGCAGTCGACGTGGTTGTCGATATGAGTTTCGAGGTCGTCGAAGTCGCTGAGGGAGATCCCGCAGTCGAAACTATCCTCGAGTGGTTGGTCTAGCTCGGGATCGTTTGTGCGGTATGCTGATTCGGCCTCCTCACCCTGGAGCTCTTCAATGAGCTCGCGCATCTCTCGTGTGGACATGGTTGTTGCAGATGAACAGGCTTGGAGGGTTGATGATGGTATGGACGCAGCGGAAAGATCCGCAGTTGAAGGAGTCGCAGCGATGGAGCCTCGGGTGCGAAAGTCGCGAGTTGGCGTGGATCCGTCAAGTCCTGCACACAAGCTTGTTGACGAAAAAATTGAACGAACCTACGGTTAAACCTAAACCTGACTCGAGATCGGAGAAGGCCTCCTGGAATCCTGACGAGTGTGGCTCGAAATCCATCAGAGGATCCGATGTGCTTTTTGCGGGTGAAGCTGGCGTGTTGCCGTTTGTCGAGTGAGCCGGCAAGTTGCCGTGTGCCGCCTGAGTCGGCGAGTTCTGATTTGTCGATGCAGCCGGCGAGTTGCCGTTTGTAGATCCGATCGGCGAGTTGCCGTTTTCCGATGGAGCCGAAGAAAAACCGCGAGTCCAGCACTATTCTTTCCACAGACGGCGCCAATTGACGAGGTGTACCCTCATCAAATCCCATGGTTAAGGACCTAGGGTTGAGATTATGGGGAGAGAACGTGGTAGTACTGGTAGTTTCGTCGGCTGACAAGGAGAGGCAAAGATTTACCCAGGTTCAGGCCCTCGGGTGGAGGTAAAGACCCTACTTCCTGCCTGTCTGTTATTGATCGCTGGAGAGTATGTGATTACAGGGTGGCTCCGGCGAGATGACGATCTCGCAAGAGCTTTGGTGGTTCGAGTATAGCTTGGCCTCTAGATCGGCGCCCCTCCCAGCCTTTAAATAGGCTGGGTCTCGGGAGTCCTTAACCGACCTAGTTTATACATATGAAAAGTTCTAAACCGACTATGCCTATGTCTAATCTTGGAAGGTACTCCATCTTCTTGGGCCTCTTGTCTCGGGCTTCGAGTGGGCTCTTCGCTATTGGGCCTCAGTCATTACGTGCACCAGGTACCCTCATGATGGGGTACCTGAGATGTATAACCATGTCACCTGCATTCGGTCAGAGTTAACTGTACATATACATTTTTTGTTCACACATTTAAAACAGAACTGCCGCGGCGACCGAGAACCTAGCCACCAAGACCTTCCTCCCTCGATCTTTATCATCTCGCCGTAACCGGACAATAGCACCGGAATATGTCTATGCCTCCGACGATGGTGACGAGCCTTCGTGTGGATCTAAGTTTCTTCGACGGAAGGGACAACAGCGAAGAGCGGCAAGGGAGAAGCGGTGGAGCGAGAGGTAGGTAGAAGTCCGAGAGACAGTGGCGGCGTGGAACATGGGGATATTGTTGTTGGCTGGAACGGGGGCGTTCTTCTCTTGAGCAATTGTTAGCTAGAGGATTTTGCTCACGTTCGATCCAATCGAGTTGAGTTTCTTAGTTTGCCCGAACGCACCCTGAAGATGATGCGGGCATTCATCTTGTGTTCGTCATTGTCCAGGTGGTTTTAAGGTGGCATCTTGGTATGTGGAGGCGGCACAACCAGGGTGAAAACTTTAGATCTAACCGGGTAATGACGGTGGTTATTCATCGTACCTTATTAAACACATGCATGAAGATTGCTAAGACTTGCTCTTCAGGGTGAAAACCATGATCTCGTACTTAGTGATTGGATGGGGCAAGAACTATGCGAATGTTCGAGGAGATTCGAGGACATTTCTTGCACCTAATGTGTTCCTTCGGTGCTGGTTGATGCCGCGTCACACTTGGATGCCAGTTTTGTTATTTTTTAATATATTTTTAATAATTTAGCTCTATGTATTCTAACTGTTTTGACTTATTCTTGGATTGAATCAGTGCAGAGGTCGGGTATACTCAATAATTTTCTTGATATTAATATATTACCCTTTATAAAAAAGATGAATGGCAAATAACTTGGTCAGTCCTACTAGGAATTCTCAGTTTATACTTCTCCACCAGTGTGCAAGTAAGCATCAGGGGAAACCACATTCTTTTTAGGGTTTCACATCACCTGGCGATCGGCCATAGAGAGGCCATCAAGAACAGGTCTTTGGTCGGGTATACTCAATACTGTTGTGTATTGTAAACGTTTTGCCTGCCTCATCAAAGACGAATTAAAGGTCCGGCCGAAAGATAGCAAAAGATACGATTGGGCGGCACCGGTGTGGGTCATCCGATCTTTGGTAAACTACTAACCGACCTATATACCTGCCCGCCACCTGCCTGCGTGGCTCACGATTTCACGCACGCCTGATTTCCGTCGCAGATAAAATTCCTGAACTGACGTAACTGGGAACCTGTAGATGAACTTTGGATCACAATCTTGGGCGCTTTCATGTGCAGTACTTTGATCTTGATCTAGTTCGGTTTGCCTAATCACGACCCGACGATCGTGGCCTATCGCATTTTGGGTCGTTCAGCTTGCAACGATTTTTTTTTTCCGAAAGGTCTAGCAGTTGCTGGCTCTCATATATTAGCGGGGGGGAGTCAGTACACATATGTCGCCACGGACGAGATTACGTCCGAAAGCGAACAAAAAAAAAATAAAAGAAATGAAAAAAAAAACAGGCCGACGAGCCAGCCACCCTTGTGACACTGATTCGGCGTCCCTGCAATGCAGAACCACCACCGTGCCTCGTAGAGTCGTGGTCGCAATGCTTCCCGAGGTCGCCACCTCGGCACACGTCCACTGTCCGGGGCCGCCGCCCCGGCATCCACCGCCCAGACATGAGAGCCACTCTGCAAGACCGCCGCGAACCCGGCGCACGACAAGAGATAAGACGCTCCAGATGGCGCCTCCAAGAAGGTAGCGACGTGTGCGCCGTCGCCGCCCGCTCCTCTTAGGTTTTCACCTGGAGAGACTTATGACACTCGCGTCGGTAGATGACCGCTGCTCCCGAACGGCGCATTCAAGAAGGAGGACGACACCCTAGGGCGCCGCCGCCGTCGGCACCTAAGTGCAAGGTTTTCACCTGGAGAAAGGGTCTCGACCGCCAAGCCCTAGAACTTGGGCAAAGGAGTAGCAGTCGAGCGGCATGGCTCTGTCGCCGACCACCAAACAAAACGGCATGCCGCAGTGGTCGCGTCACCACAAGAGACGACAACCACGCCATGCCTGTGGGAGGCCAGAGTAGCCCCTCCCGCATCACTGCCTCCTGCCCGACAGCCCCGGCTTCCTTGTTGCCGCCGATCCGCACGAAGCACCGGCGAGGCAATACTGCAGCTCCATCGCTCCAAGCCGCACAGAGAGCAGGGGAGCACCACGTGCCCAACCTTGGACGCTAGTGCGGAGATCCACCGGCTACGGCCCGCCCGGCCCAAGGCGGGCCTAGATCGGGTCCGCGCAGCCCGCGGCCACCAGGAGCTGCGGAAGGGAGCCGCCGACGCTGCCTCCGCGACACCGCCATGGTCGCATCCGACAGTGGAGACGAGCGCGCCGTCCGTCGAGTAGGGCAGTCGGGTCCCAGATCTAAAGAAGCAGCCTGGGTGCGTCCCGGCCGGACTCCGCTTCCCGTCGCCACGCTGACGAGGTGACGAAGATTGGGGTGACCACCAGTTCGGGGAACGCCGCCCCGGCCTCCCTGCGCCGGCGAGACGACCTCCTCCCCCAGCAGAGTTGGCCGGCCGGCGGCGCGACGAGTAGAAAGAAACCTCCCCCCCACGGCCTTTGTCCACAGGGGGCGCCGCCACCGCGGCAGGCGCCGGCGGCAGCAGCGGCGCGTGGGTCGCCCCCGGTGCCGCCTGGGGAGCGACACGGTGCAACAATCACCAACCAATGTGAAGTATTCCGTATGTATTCTCTACTAGCAAAATGCCCGTGCGTTGCAATGGGCGACGAAATTTAATGATCGACCAAATATGTTGTTACTGCGGGTTGATATTTAATGAATATAATTTTTAAAAATTTATTTTCTTGGTTGTTGTATGCCCAAAAATGATCCAAACAAACTGTCTATTGAATGAACCTATCGTGAGAATTAAGAACCTTATGTAAGTCACTCCCCATCAACATTTGAGTATTCAATTAAGACCTAGGAACTAAAACATTTAAGTAATCATTTTCGCAATATCTGATAAATAACCTCCATGACATGACAAGCAAGTGACACGTGTGTTGCAAAGGATAAAAAAGATGAAACAGAACAAGAATGATGAATGCTACGTTGATATCTCATAAGACGTACTTAGTTCGTTTTTTATACAACTTTAGATATTTAACATGGTGACCTATCCTGAACTAATGTTAAATAATTCTGTTTGGCCATTGCTTTAAGATGACAAGCACGGACATCACAAATTTTTGAATACTGGAATAGGAGGAACACATACTTATCAACAATTAATTTTGTTTTGACACAAGTTTTAGTACAAATCTGAATTCTTTGACTCCATACACACAGTGAGAAATAAAGCATGAAGAAATAAGGAAACATCGTGTAGAATCAAAGTAAAAAAACCAAAGCATCATGAGCATTACGTATGTGCTTATACTCTAAGTTCATACTTCACAATTTTAGCTGATCTAGCTGCTATCGAGTACAGATCCTTCATGTATAAGAGGTGTTATCCTCGACTAACATCAATATAACATGCAGTTGTGTTATTCACCAAGCCACACAAAAGAAAATTCTCAAGTCCCTTTGATCTATTTTCTATTATTCACTTGACTACAGTATTCACAGAAATAAAAAGACAAAGACGCAGTGGTTCTGGAGATCCTTACTTATCGCTACACGCGCTTATGCACGGCAGCCAGCTGCTATAGGCGTTGCTTGATGCAGCAAAGTAGATCGTGCTGAGGGTGTTCTTCAGATCAGCAGGTAGCTACAAGTCTTGTGGCAGGCGGAGGTCGGGGGAGAGGTCGAGTAGCAGGAAGACGGTGGAGGCATTGACGAGCAGCTGCTGGTGGCTCGTATCGATGAGATTTCCCCTTGTCTTGTCCCTGCCGCCTCCCTCATGGAGGATGATCTCGCCGGGCGGGCGAGCAGCGTCATGGAGGAGCAGCTCGCTCGTCAGAGGCGGTGTATTTCTGTGCGGCAGCTCTCTCGGTTGTAGGTATTCGGAGAAGGACGGGCAGATGGGTGGCGGCGGCGACAACGAGCGAGCTCTGATGGGGATTAGGTCCCTCAGGACGGCGGCGGAGTAAACAGGGGCCAGCGGTGAAGGAGTAGCTCAAAATACGGAAGCAGGGACAGAGCGGAAGGAGGCCTAGGAGCAGAGGCCAAGGGCAGAGTATCTGTTTTTGCCTGCCGTCGCCGGAGGACGACCGGAAGGAGCGTCGGCGTCAAATCCCAGCGCGGCCGCATACCTCGGTTTTTTCTCTCTGTGCGGCACTGGAAAAAAATGACGATTGACGTTTTGGGGTTGGGCTCGCCTAGCTTTCGGACTGCGGGTTGATTTCCAGTTTTGTTAGGGGGTAAAACGCAAAACAGCCACGACGTACCATCACCACCTTAAGCCGTATTATATAGTAGAGAAGAGATAGTTGTTGTTGTATCTTTTCTCGCGCGAGCAGCACATGTCGACCTCGACCGGAACACTGAGACAGTCGATCAAGCAATGTCTGCGCGGAAAAGCCATTATTATTTTAATCTGGGCTGGTTCCAGAGAGAACAACAACCGTGCTGTATTAGACAGCCCAATTGAGTATCTTTTGAAGTTTTAGGCCCAAGGTTCAGGCACTACGAATAGTGGTCAGCATTGCTATATCGGCTTCGTTTGGAGCGGCCCATCAATAAAAAAATGAATATGAATATGAAAAATGTAAATAGGAAGTGTTAATGAATGTTGCAGTCTTTATCTTTACCTTTAATAATAAAGGCACTAAGGCTTCCTTCGTTGGTTCCTACGTCCTTGTTTTGGTTCGTACGTTGTTTCCCACGTACGTTACCCACTCTTGCCATCATAAGTTAAGTCACGTACCGTTTCGTGTATTCTTTTCGTCCGCACGCAGCACGCATCCTCGTCGAAATATGGCCATCTCCGAATCTCCGATGGCCAAGAGAAGCTGCCGGCCTGCCGCAAAGGCAGAGCTCGACCAGCCAGGTGCATCAATAAAGCTCCAGCCACATCCATCCCGGAAGGTCGCGAGGTGCTTCTCTCCAATTTTTGTACAACGTCCTAGCTAATTTACCCTCGATCAGGAGGTCAGGAGCAGCACAGGGAAGACCTGTAGTTTTCGGCACCCGGGCACCGCTGCCCCCAGTGCCTGCGCCTTCCTGGCCGGAGCCGACGCGCGAGCGGAGGACAACCTAGGGAGTATGCGTCTTTTGATGGGCGGCGCCGACGAAGGAGCCCGGACGAGGACACGCACGAGGCGCGGGCGGCGGTGGGAGGCAAGGAGGATAACGAGCGCGTGGTCGGCTGCGTCGCGAACCTCGCGCGCGCCGGCGACGGGTATGGAATGCCGCCGCCCCGGCCTGTAGGCATTCGTTACTTGGAAGGTGCTCGTGCGTCGTCTCCGTGTTAGCTGTCTCCGGCTCGCCGCCACGCGCGCATGCGGTCCCTCTCATCTCTCGCCGCTGTGGTGGATATCGATGAGCACGCCATCACGACGCACACTACATGGCGGTCACCGATCGGGAAGCTAGCTGATACAAGGTGGTACAAGGAAGCGCTTCTCAATGTTAACCTCGACGAATCGGCAGTTTTCAGTAGCTAAATAAGTGCTATTGCCCTCCTTTGTCAGACCTTTGTTGAATAAACTAATAAAGAAGCCGTATGCATCTTTTCGACAGAGGCTGGACCCCTTTTCTAAAAAAAATAAGTGCTATTGCCCGTGTTGTTCTGCATTAGTCTGAACCGAGCTGCGGCGGCCTGGTTTATTCTCTAGGTTCGTTAGCTTTCGTTGCTAGACCTGGCACGATCTGAACTCGTGGGATGGCGCTCTGGATCATAGCTGCCGTTCCGTTGCTTCAGGTTTGTGATGGAACAAAAGTAAAGACAACATTATTTAGGCGCAAAACTAATTTTCTTTCTCCTATGTCTGCGTTCGTTCTCTGAATCTACTCCCACTTCATGTGTGTTGAGTATATATATAGAAAATTCAGTGAGAAAGAGAGTAGACCACGCCTTCAAAACTGACAGCGCTCTGGAACGGCATCCCTGACGACATCCTGTTCGGGCAGCTCATCCCAGGCCTCAAACACAAAGCAAACCCGCGGCTTCAGCTCTCGGGCGCGCGAACGGGGCAGCGTCAAGAGCGTGCCTGCAGCTATCGGGTAGGCCTGACGTGCATAATTCTTATTGACAAAATTTGTATTCTTTGCAACAAATTGTCCCAAACTATTGTATTTTGTGCAAAAGTAGATCATGATTGTGGTTTTGCAAAAAACATCTTTCGGAAATACAATTTCTGTCCCGTTGCAACGCACGGGCATTTTTACTAGTAAATTCTAATGTTCTTATATTTCCCAAATTTCAATCAAATGTTTGAAAATAAGTGCATAGAAATTTAATAAACACGCCATAAAAGATAAAATGTTTATATGCAATATAATAAATGTTTATCCATCTCATAAAAAAATGTTCACGTACTAAAAATATATCAAAAATATCTTGTGTGATCTAGTGTTCTATATCTGGTAATTGCAAAAATTATATGTGCATATATCTTATTTTATGATATGTGTGATGATATTGTTTGTCTGGAAT
Source organism: Poa pratensis (assembly GCA_947311845.1). Lineage (NCBI taxonomy): Eukaryota > Viridiplantae > Streptophyta > Magnoliopsida > Poales > Poaceae > Poa > Poa pratensis. The sequence continues at coordinate 15,464,747 of CAMZMU010000066.1, forward strand.
ATTTAAATTGTAGGGCTTATTGAAAATGCAAATATTGTACTTTTTGTCAGTGTTACACTCCGGCATACAAGATACATGACGGAAAACTGTACCAGTGGCAAGAGACTCGGCATAACACGAAATGCCTATCAAGGCTTACATGTAGCACTCGGAAAGTCGGACACATGGCACCCCTCGAGAACCATAGCTGGTCCTTTTTCCCGAGTGCCCGAGGCAGGTGCACCAAGCAAAGCTTTGCCATATGGCGTAACACTCGGCAAAGGTAGGTGACACATGGCGCACTTTAATGCTCCAAGGTTTTACCGAGTGTTCGCTGTCAGACACTCGACAAGCAGAATGCAAATTGGCAATACCATCCCCCTCTCCATTACGGCTCTTCACTTTTTTTGTCAAGTACCCTATTTTTTACACAAAGCAAAGCTTTATCTGTTGTTTTATGGTGATCCAAATTCATTTATACTGATGAATGCCAACTTGTGACGGCATACAAGATACATGACGGAAAACTGTACTAGTGGCAAGAGACTCGGCATAACACGAAATGCCTATCAAGACCTTACATGTAGCACTCGGGAAAGTCGGACACATGGCACCCCTCGAGAACCCATAGCTGGTCCTGAATCTGTGAACATTGCATCTTCGGTAAGCACACAAGAGTTAAGTTTAATGCTTCCGTTCATACTACCAAAGGTACACTTGATTATGTACATGCTGATGTTTGGGGGCCTTCTCGTAATCCCTCTTATGGTGGTGCTCGTTATATGCTTACCATATGATGACTATTCTAGGAGAGTTTGGCCTTATTTCATGAAAAATAAGGATGAAACGTTTGCTGCTTTTAAAGAGTGGAAAGCTATGATAGAAAGGCAAACAGAAAGGAAGGTGAAATTGCTTCGTACTGACAATGGTGACGAATTTTGTTCGAATGCCTTTAATGATTATTGCAGGAAAAAAGGCATTGTCAGGCACCTCACCATCCCGTACACGCCTCAGCAAAATGGTGTAGCGGAGCGGATATGAACAGGACCATCATCTCCAAGGCTCGCTGCATGATCTCCAACGCTCGCATGAGTAAGCGTTTTTGGGCTGAGGCGGCTGCCACCGCCTGCTACTTGATAAACAGGTCACCATCTATTCCCCTCGAGAAGAAAACTCCCATTGAGGTATGGTCAGGTACTCCTGCTGATTATTCACAGCTTAAGGTTTTCGGTTGCACTGTTTATGCTCATGTTGACAATGGAAAGTTAGAGCCGAGAGCTATTAAGTGTGTGTTCATTGGTTATGGTTCGGGTGTAAAAGGATATAAGTTATGGAATCCCGAAACTAACAAGGCATTTATGAGCAGGAGTGTTGTTTTCAATGAATCTGTTATGTACTTGATAAGTCTTCCTCAAATGTTTTTCCAGATAGTTCTGATGAGGAAGAACAGGTTCGTGTCGAGGTGGAGCACTCTGTTGAAAAGGAAAATGTCACTGTTGACAATGATGGTGCTACTACAGATGATTCTAATTCTTCTGATTCTTCTGATTCTGACAATGATAATGTTCAGAACTCATCCCCTGTTTTGCAGCCACAAAATCAGTCTATCGCTGCTCGTAGACAAAGGAGGAATTGTGGTCCTCGACCACGTTTAATTGAAGAGTGTAGCATTGTTGATTATGCTCTGAGTTGTTGCAGAACAGGTGGAGAACGAACATGAGCCATCCACGTATACTGAAGCTGTTGGTTCGGGTGACCGCGAGAAGTGGATTGCTGCTATGCAAAGAAGAGATGCAGTCACTCGAGAAGAATGGCACATGGGATGTTGTGCGCTTGCCTAAGAAAAAGAAGGCTGTCCGCTGTAAGTGGATCTTCAAGAGAAAGGAGGGTTTATCTCCTAGCGAGCCTCCAAGGTTTAAGGCAAGGTTAGTTGCAAAAGGCTTCAGTCAAATTCCAGGTGTAGATTATAATGATGTTTTCTCTCTGTTTGTTAAGCATAGTTCAATTCGTACATTTTTTGGTATTTTTGCTATGCGTGATCTTGAGCTTGAGCAGTTAGATGTAAAGACTGCGTTTCTGCACGGAGAGTTGGAGGAGGAGATATACATGGACCAGCCAGAAGGGTTCATAGTGCCGGTAAGGAGGATCTTGTGTGTAAGTTGAAAAGGTCCTTGTACGGTTTGAAACAATCCCCTCGTCAGTGGTATAAAAGGTTTGATTCTTTTATGTTGTCACATGGCTTTAAGAGGTGTGAATTTGATAGCTGTGTGTACATTAAGTTTGTTAATGGATCACCTATATACCTGCTATTATATGTTGATGATATGTTGATTGCTGCCAAGAGCAAGAAAGATATCGCTGCTCTCAAGTCACAGTTGAGTAGCGAGTTTGAGATGAAGGATCTTGGTGCTGCTAAGAAAATTCTAGGTATGGAGATTACCCGTGACAGAAATTCTGCTTTGTTGTTTCTTAGTCAGCAGAATTATATTAAGAAGTTCTTCATCGTTTTAACATGCATGATGCAAAATCTGTTAGTACTCCTATTGCTCCTCACTTTAAATTGTCAGCTGAACAATGTCCTAGTACTGATGAGGATTTTGAGTACATGTCTAGAGTTCCATATTCTAGTGCTGTTGATTCTTTAATGTATGCCATGGTTTGCTCACGTCCAGATTTATCATATTCTATGAGTTTGGTTAGTAGATATATGGCTAATCCTGGTAAAGAACATTGGAAAACTGTTCAGTGGATTTTCAGGTACCTTTGCGGCACATCCAATGCTTGCCTAAAGTTTGGCAAGATGATGAGGGACTCGTAGGCTATGTGGATTCATTTTGCTGCCGATTTGGATAAGAGGAGATCCCTTACAGGTTATGTGTTCATGCTTGGTGGTTGTGCCGTGAGTTGGAGGGCAACGTTACAATCCGTTGTTGCCCAGTCTACCACTGAAGTAGAGTACATGGCTATTGCTGAAGCATGTAAAGAATCAGTTTGGTCGAAAGGTTTGTTTGCTGAGCTTTGTGGAGATGATACTTGCATTAACCTGTTTTGTGACAGTCAAAGTGCTATTTAGCTTACTAAGGATCATATGTTTAATGAGAGAACAAGCACATTGACGTCAAATACCATTATGTGCGTGATGTTGTTGCAAAAGGTGAGCTGAAGGTATACAAGATAAATACTCATGATAATCTGCTGATATGATGACAAGTTTGAGCTTTGCTCAGGCTTAGTTGGTATCACTGTCTAGACCAAGAGGCTATTTGGCGCCGAAGGTGTTTTCTTTGTTGTTTCAGGGTGAAGTTCTCGTTCATGCTACAAGATGGAATTTGTCTCAAGGTGGAGTGTTGTTTTATGGTGATCCAAATTCGTTTATACTGATGAAGGCAAACTTGTGACGAAGGAGAGCGGAGCGCCCCGGACGAAGGCCAACTCGTTTATACTGATGAAGGCCAACTTGTGACAGTACGGATCGTTTCTGGATCGGACTGCAGCCGACATAAGGTTTTATGCCACCATATATACCTCTTGTAAGCCGTCGGTTGGGATAAGTCGCATTGTGTAAATCCCCGGCGTTTGTAACCTCACCCGATTATAGTGAACATTTGCTGGCTGGCGCCCGTAGTTTTTTCTCCTCAATTGTTGGAGGGGTTTTCCACGTTAAAATCTCGTGTCCCCATTGGTTTGATCGTTCCGCACTTCATCATTTCTTTGCTATGTTTATAACATTATCGAGTGCCCAGAAAGCATCCGATGATAACTTTGCTGGGTAGGTGTCAGGCGGGCAACGTTTGCTGAGTGTCGCACTGAGCAAACATATTGTCGAGGGTTTTATACCCTTTGCCAAGTGCCGGCGACACTCATCAACTGCTCGATTCCGGCAGTCACATGATTTATCCATGAGGGTTTATCTTACAATGTCCACACTCATAAACTTTCCAAACACGTGTCAACCCTAGATAGTGGCAGTGATATTGGAAACGGATTTTTGGCACATGGAGACAAGCAGAGCAAATGAAATTTGTTGGTTGTGATTACTTCATGATCCGTGAAAAAATAGTGTTAATTGTCCGGGGATAAGTTGACATTTAAGAGGGTAATAAATGGCAAGAAAATAAATAGCGTTTAAAGTCTTTATTATTCTTTGACTCTCTGGTGTAGGGGTGTAAACGGATCGGATCGGATCGGATTTTGCCTCTACCATATCCTTTACCATATTTTTTTCTGGGATTCGGATTGCATCGGATAATGAACGGTTGCGGATTCGGGGACGGATAGATATAATCACGGATTCGGAACGGAAACGGAGCGGATTCGAGGCGGAAAGAAAATTAGTCGGATCTGTATGCGCAATGTACATCATCAACCCACATAACCAAAAACAATAGCTCAACAACGTAATAATCTAACAAAGTTATACTCTATTAGTTTAGACAAATAGAACTAACTACAAATTGTGCTCCACAAATGAAATTCACAACTCACTAAATATAAATTGTGCTCTATTAGTTTAGACATTTCGGTAGAAAATCGGATTATTCGGATTATAACCATCGGATAATCCTAATTAATATTCAGATAATCCATATTCGGATGCTATTTTACATACCATATCCTATACCGTATCCGGATATTTAGCTCGGAATCGGATATCCTTATCCGGTAGATTCTTCAGAACCGGATATGGATTCTTTAAAACGGATTCGGCGACGGATTCGGTACGGAAATTATCCTATCCATTTACACCCCTACTCTGGTGCGTTCATGATTTAATTGGCATCTAATGTGCATACTAATTAACGTGTATTAGAGTGATGATCATTAGGCAGGTTGTATTATGTACCTTATATGTGAAGTAATTTAGTAATTTCAATATAAGTAAAAAATCAAATATCTTTAGAAGTAAAGATGGTCAAGTATTGTACTCGTATAAAAATCTTTGCCAACGAATAATGGCAATAATACAAAAGTATGCTGATAAATTTTGAGTGCATACTAGATGTTTATAGCGTGTTTGGCGAATCTTTGACGCTACCAGTGGCGGATCTACGTATATACCGGCCCCTTGGCTCGACTATTATGTCCGATTCAAATAAATATACGTATAATAGCAAATGGCAGGCAATATCAACTTTGGTCGACCCTTCACCTCCGGCAATGACAGAGAAGGTCACCTCCAGCTTCACAAGTTTCTCCCTCTCTGTCTTCTATCGCCTCTGCCTTAAGCTGCACGTCTGCTTGGTGTCAAAAATCTGCATAATATAACAGTTTATATATGAGAAATGAGAAAAATGAACTTGTAAGAATTCTTCAGGAGCTAGTACGAACCTAAAAATAAAATATATTCTAAAGTGGTAATCATAAGTAGCTATGAGCTAATACAAATGGTAAATAACTCGAGTAAATGACACACATATGCCTAGATCTGATTGTCATCTCCTAATACATAGAGTAACAGTTTTCGGACATGTCCAGGCATGCAAATTTATTCACTTAAATGTGATCAGAGGGGAGCATTCAACTCTTTAAATGAAGATTATGAAAATACATTAAGTAAAACCAGTGAAAATCTAAACACGCCAGATGATACATATAGACAAAGCATTTCACAAGCTATACCTGAGTTTTTAATCACCTATATCCAAAAGACAACTTACCTAAAAAAAACGTTTTAGCTTAAGTTGTATTCCCATTAAAAAAATATAAAAGAGAAGGAAAACCACATATTACATTAGAAAAAAATACCAGCTGTTCTTTGCTGGAAACCATTTGTGCTAACAAATTTGTAAAGATACCCGATGGCTTAATCAACAAAATAGTAGCAGACTTCTTTTTTGTAGAAAACTACAAAATAGTAAGACTTCGCCTAATGTTGTCTCGGAGCTCACGGAGCATATCGGCATAAGCGTCTCGGGGCATGGCTGCCGCAAGTGAAATCGCAACCATTTATAGAAAACTGTAGGACCTTATAATTCTGAGATATAACCATTGCATAAATGCCAAATTGTGAGTTTCTTTTTAAACCCAAATTAGACAAATCAAAATATATGGCAGTGACTGTTACACATTTAGACTTACAAAATCATACAAAAATGATTAAATAAACCTCCTGCCATACCAACTTCGGTGGGAATAGAAGTGAGTGAACATTAAATCGTTGAGAAATATTAAACTATCTGAGCTCATGCTGTCGTTCTAAGAGTGAACTTTTAGTAGTTAAGAACTGAGTTTCACGCAACAACACAAAATCATGAAAATTCAATTTTCCATTCAGGCATTTCCCATATACTCTTACGATTGATACCTATCTTCCTATTTCTTCCATATACTTACCAGACTCGTCTGTATTTATGATGGCCTTTGATCTCTGAATAACCATATCCATCACAAATCAACATCAAACTGTGTCAGTCATTTAAATTAACACATTCAATCAGAATCCCATTTTCTCTGAACAAAGTATAGTGTAATTATTTTATTGCCTTGAAAATTAGGGTTATTATTCTCAATTATAATTAGAATTTCAAATGCATTATAGGATCCCCGAACAATGGTTCTCTGTATGCATCCACAAGTACATGTATTCATGTCAGAATCTGGTCACTGATCTGCAACTTACTCGCAAGCCAGCAAATCATGCATGATAGAGGTCCTCGTGTCCCATCTTCTGGCAACTGCACTTGACGGCAACAGAGTTTAAAAACCACGCAACATGATGTCAATCAGTGACATGATCTTGTGTAGTGGTGCCTCAGAGCAAAATCAATTTGCATAGAGGAACGTAATGGATGGATTTGCATCTCACCAGTCAGGCAGTCACCAGGGAACAAGACATTCCCTAGTTCCATGGCCAACATCGGTTTCATGGATTTTCGACCCCAGCACGACGTCGATGGCATATTCCTCACCGGCCAAACGGCATGAACAGGGCCACCGAACAAGCTCTTCTGCTCGCGGTACAGCTGCAGCAATTTTTCGTCCTCCGGCGAGGTGCTGGCCGTGATCCTAAATCTGGTTACCTGTGCCGCCGTCGGCGCTGTCCCTCATGCAGGCGAAGAAACCTTCCCCATAGCATTTCTATTTTGCTACAGATTTGGGCGAAAATCTGCATTAATTAATGAACAAAAAATATGGATCTGAGCAAAACCTATAGGCACTCCTTGGACCTTACGTGATGTCGCTCTATTGAGGAGGCGTTCGCGGGGCGCCGCCGCGTGAGGAGTCATGTCCGTTTGAGTGTTCCAACACCAGCGTACATCCATGGGGGCGGCGCGGAGAGGGGCCGGCGAGGGCGGTGCCAGGCTGATGGGGGCACACGGTGGAGGAAGGTGGTGGTGGTGCTAGAGGAACTGCCGATTGCGAAGATTGCGCGAGAAAAATCAGTTTCCTAATCTATCTATTGCGTGCGAAACGATGTACCAAGGGGTAAGCCTAGCCCTTCAAAGTTCGGCAGGAAATGTTCTGCCGGGTTGACAGGATCGATCTCGACCGTCAGACCCATCTGAAAAGGCATCAGTTCGCTAATGACTCTTAGATTTGACTATGTGGAGATGATCTGATGGCCCTAGTTGACCTGTGTACGTTTTGGTTTGGTGGCTGTAGCAAAGATAATGTTCGCCCTTTTATTAGTAGTGGAGATACAAAATCTTGCTTCTGTTAAAAAAAAAGTATGAGGTTTGATTAGGCAGTGAGATGTTCATGTGAAAAAATTAGGCCAAATATAGAGGAGGTCATACGGTAGGTGGAGCAATCATGGCCATGGATTAGCTAGGAAGGGGATGGTGGGATATAGGGGAGGGTCATCGTCGGGTGCTCTATCACTCCATTACAAGGCTAGCCTGATACCTTCTTCACATGCCCTTGCTTCTTCTTCAAAAGGATCATCACAATTTAGTAACTGTCAGCACGCAGAGAAGATGACCATACCAGTATCATCTCTAAGGATCATTCCTGCACCTGCAGTTGCGTCCACTTCTTTGAAAGAGCCGTCACAGTTTAATTTTACCCATCCTGGCGATGGTTTAGTCAAACGGTGCTCGAGCGGTTTTCTCTGAACCCCATACTTTCTTGTGCATTACTTTATGAAAGGATAATATCAAATATGTACACAAATGATATCCTTATTGAGTTGAAGACATCTCACACACTCACCTTACAATAAAATGGATCATCTCTGATGTATGTGTGAATCTAGGAAATGGGTGAGGCCTGGAGAAGGACTTGGTTCAGTTTGATTGGTGAGATAAGACCAATTAGCAGTCTCTTCACATGTTAACAGACGCCCATGCATTTCCCAACAAAGAGTCCCAATATATAGCAGCATAGCTTCTAACCGGACGATACTCCAAATTAAGCATCATTATTCCAGAGTGAACGAGCCTATATATAGCCCTTATATTCGCAATGCGTGGTTCAGAAGTTAGGGGGTGAACGTCACGAATATATAGCGCTGGGTTTTGTACCAGGATGTCAGGATGTGTATGTAGCTAGACTTAAAGATGTAAGAAGAGTCGCAGAGAGTATACATTACCGCTAAGACCATCTTCCCTGATTGCATCATGAGTTCATGACCTACCGCATGTGCAGCAAAAAAATGAAAGTCGACCAGGACTAGCCCATGCTGATATAATAGAAATCCTGAAAAACTAAAATGGAGTCCGGGCTACATGGTGCCTCTTTTCTTAAAAATAGAAAAATCGACATGTTTTGAGTTTCTAAAAATCGAATTTTTTTTCCAGATGTAGATATTGTCGAGAACTAAAATCGTGCAAATTGTTAACTCAAAATTGGTTGTATTTTGGGTTGCACAAAAAGACAAATGGGTGGATCTGGGTGGCGAACAATACACAATTTTTTAAAATTGAAATTTCCACCGATTTGTCTTTTTTGTGCAGCCCAGAATACACCGAATTTGGAGTTAACATTTTGTGCGCTTGTAGATCTAGACAATATCTACATTTTGGATTGTTTTCGTGATTTTTTAAAATTCAAAAATGTCGAATTCGATTCTTTTTAAAAAGGGCACCATGTAGCCCGAGCTCTATTTGTGCGCTCTCTCTCAAATCCCGCTTGATAAGTATTCCCAAATTCTGCCCCGTGGGGGTGAAACTGGGGTCCTGGGTTCGCCACTGCGACCCAAGCCACTGGGCTACGCCCCGTTCTCACTTGCGGAAACAATGATGGGATGGATCACAAAGCCGGCCATAGATTGCATGCAGCATCGACGACGTGTAGTCTTGTCATGGTAGCCGGCCAGGTGTGATTTCAGGTAGGCGCATGTCTGACACGACCGGAGCGGAGACCTTCAGGTAGGAACAGCATCATTCAGAGATTGAATGAACCAGCCTATGGATCGATCTCGATGGTGTGCTCTGTTGCTGCTTTCAGACGAACTGGGCCAGGCCGGTGCTTGGGCCGGACAGGCTAACCCTGTCGGATCGATGGCGAAACCTGAACGGCACAGCGAGAAAGACAACGTTTGCTTGTAAATTCAAGCATGGTTGTGCTGATTATTATTCGATCCGTCGCCGCATGATTGGGATAGCTGGAATACTTTGACGCTGCCGGTGTTGCTGCCATGCCCTGCATATCTGCATGATCGATGCCAATGCCACTGGGAAATCGATCGTGGCTGTACCGTGTACGAGCGGCCGGGCAAAGCGAGCGAGTAGGAAAAGGGAGAGCTAGCAGTAGAATCGCATCGGCCGTCACTTCCCTGGCCTTCACATCGATCATCCTGTCTCCGTGCGGGGCTCTGGTCCGTCCACCCCACCTACGATGCAGCTTCTTCCTCCTCCAATCCAAGATAAAACGTACGTACTCAGCTTTCCGTTCCCCGGCCTGTTGCTCCAACCGGTCTAGAACGGATCGACGGGCCAAGGACGTGATGGATGCATGGATGCATCCGCCTTCCTTCCGAGTTTGGCAACGGCGGGCAGCTACAAACGGTGGGCAGTGAGGAAACCAAACCAGCCGCACGGTGGATCGGCCGGTATTGGCGGCCGGCAGGGCGGCATGCCGGCCGGGCACGAGCGCCGTGCGTGATCTAGAGGTACGGCGTCGCGAAATCGACATCTCCGGCCGTGCGAATCTCGGCTCTGCGCCGCTGATCGAGATCGATCGATCAGCTCGGTGGTTCATGCGGTGCATAGTGCGGCCGATCGACAGCAGGCAGACACGACGCGACTTCACGAGCACTGTAAGGTGCCTGCTGTCAGCTCAGGTACTTACTACATTTTACGGTATAACGTGCCTACGGGAAAACCCTATCTGCCACTAGTATTTGCTACAACAGCAGGAAAGGAGATCAGTTAAAAGACCACCCGGCCGTGTCCGAAAATCAAAGACTTGGACGCTCAACAGCGAGTGCCACTCAGCCGAGTAGAAACACACCACCGTCTTGTCGTCAATCGGCGCCATTCTGGCATAATTAACGGGACGGAATCACGCATACGTTCTAAGAGACACGAAAACCTAGAGGTGCAAATGTCCTAGGCAGGAGACACATATGCTCACACATGCCCTGGTGCTCGAATGAACGCTACCCGCACTACTTCACTAGCTAGGTTCGGAGCATTACTAGATAGAGGCGCCATGCATGCATGATTAGGTAGGTAGGTTCCTCTTGACAGATCAACTCGCTGCCATTGCCAACACAACATTCTCTCTTGATTTTTGCATCTCTGCAGGAGGTCTATAGTTTAGAATCATTCCACCTTGCCATGGCAACATTCTGTCTTGAGCAACAGGGTTCCGGCCCGTGACGACATTGGTTACCGTTAACAAACTGCTCTATTTATGTGGACTAGCTTAGCTTGTCTTGAATTGCCGACTACATGAGACTCCATGCATGAGTTGGTTTACATTGGTTAATTAGCTGGAGGCAGATCTAGGTTCATAGCATTGGAGGTACCACTGATTTCATATACAATGTATGAACAACATAACCTTCAATAGATGCGTTCTAATTCTGCGAAGATTACACTACAAATAGTATATTTGGCCTAAATATCATTATTCTTTCAACAAATCTATACCTAATAATAAAGGTACTAAGGCTTCCGCCGTTTGGTTTGGTAGGTCATTAGATTTGCCCCTATTTCTGATCTAAATTACACCCCTTGCCACCGCAAGTAAAAGAAAATGTCGCTCGCCTCACGGCCTCACCCGGACGAGTCCTAAGAGAAAAGGAATACGGAACCACCTTTGACCCAGCCCAGCTGGTGCATTAAGCCGCCCACGTCGAACACGATGTCCCTGTATTTTCGCTCGGCCGCAACAAATCGATCTCGGAAACAAGTGTATAGATCGATCATCTCGGCAGTGAAACCAAGCGATGGCGGACCCGTGTTGCTAGACATGCCCGGTCTCCTCTGGCCAACAGGCAGTAGCCGAGGGCGGGGTAGAACGACTGGCGCTGGCGCGTGACAGCGGCGACACGACGGAGGTGCTCGTCGGCGAGGACGGGGACGAGGGACCGGTCCGGCGTCGGTGTACGAGGAAGGGCCAGGAGGAAGAAGACTCTACGTCACGTCAGCGGTCATGGCGGTTGACGAGGCAGAGGTGTCGCGCCAGCCTGATCCTGCCAGTCCAGCCCTTCAGTTGAAGAAGGCAGGGAGCGTACTGAAGGCCTCCACAGCCACAGTACAGAAACCTTAACATCGCCGACGCGGAGGTGACCTGCTTCCCAGCCCCGGTGTCCACGCCGAGATCCTGCCCTGCGTCCGCCATCGCCGACTGCGCCTGCTGCTGCGGCGCTGACGCGGCCACCATGGCGAAGCCCCCGTCCATGATGAACCATTGGAACTCCGTCGCTGCAATGGCTGCTCGCCCTCTCTTCCCTGCTCTTCGTCTAAGCACTGTGCCAATTTCAGTATGCTAACTTACTCAATGATTGATTATTTCTCTGAGATGACTCACGTACAAAACCCAGGAAGTTGCTCCAGCCAGAGAATTTAATCCTTGGATTACTTATTTTTTAAAGAAGTTATCATCGAATTACCATTTTTCTGTTGCAATCCAGCGGCGACAGTATATTTGAAAACGTGCAGTCTTGGCATCTTGCTCCGCTGGTGTGTTGGGCACAGTCAAACTGGGTTTACTGCTTTGCTTCATTCTGAAGATTCAAATTGTCCAAATAATTGTTTGTCTGCCCGAAGTCCTGATTCCTGAACAAACTAGCCAGGTCATATATATAACATATTACTTAGCCTGGAAGCATCATACGGCACATGTAGATTGAGGGGGTTGAAGCTGCTTCCTTTTCATTGCAGCAGAGTAATAAAATCCTTGCTTGCTTCCTCTCGGAATTGTTCTCTGCTTTAGTCCAGTATTATTACCTATATGAACCCTTTTTTCAACGTACGGCTGCCCTGGTTCATAATTCTATAATGAAATAAATATCTAACTGAATTTAAATTTATTCATTTGCTTCCCGCTGTCGATGAACCGACTAAGAGGTGACGACCATGGCGATCAAGAGGTCGTCGGGAGGTTTGTTGCATTTCACTTTCATGTTGGCGGACCTCCTGCGTCAACAGCACCACGCGTCAGGCACCATGCTGCAGCTGTACAATATAAGGTATAAACGCATATTTTTCTCTCCCGTTGCAACGCACGGGCATGTTTACTAGTAGTACTAAAGTAGTCTTTAAACTATTTGACAACTAGCATTATGTGTATGGTGTAATCTATTTTACATTTTTATGGGGCTGCCATGACACCCATGAACCCCCAAGATCCGCATGCTGCTAGTTTTCTCTACCACTAGTTGCCTGCCCAGAATAATAGAATGCATTTGTACGGATTAGAGCATGCATGACTGTTTTTTTGGGGGAATTTGGTAGCTCTCAATCGATGGATTTGTCGTTAAGTCTTAGTCGATGGAGTCAAAATGTCAATACACACGCTTCGCGCGTTGGGCGCTAGATTAAGACTTAACAAGAAACTAGTCGATTGAGACCCAAAAGTATCCCCTTTTTTGTGGGATACTTTTATTCATGGTTTTCTTAACTAAGCCAAGATTTATATATGTAGTAAACATTTAATTCTATTTAAGAAATTAATTTTATCGACTATCAATTTTTGCTTATTTGCATAGACCGGGTTTTATGATGTATCGGACTCATACATATATAGAACTGCCCACACCCACTATTGAAACTTTATTCTTGCCTCTAGTACTAATAAATAAGAATTTTCTTAATCAATCTTCACGGGTCCCTTTTATAATAACAAAAAACAAAACAAAACAAAAGCGTAGGATTCTAATTAGGATTCTAATTACTATCGATTTGGTTACTGTACATAGCACCGTTTGACTCATAGGTGCGAGGCAAAGGAGAAAAAAAAGTTTGCTGGCCACTGCAAGAAAAGGTGAGGAATTTTAACATCCACCAACACCACTTTTAGGGTATTCCATGATCGATGCATACCCTTCGGGTTTGAGCACGGTACGACTGAGGAATGGGTATTTTCGTGGTAGTGGTGGGCAAGCACAAGAGTTTGGAGGTCAGGTGTAATGCGTAAACCTTTTAACTAATAAAGCCCTTTATAAAAAACATAAGAGTTTGGCTGTTACTGTAGGAAAAATGAGTACAAATTTTAACACTAACCAAACCCACTTTTAGTGTATCGATGTTCGACAGTATCCTTTGGGTTCGAGCATGGTAGGACTGTACACACATGCATGGGCATATTCGTGTGTAGTCGGTGCGTACCCTCATGGGTTTGGTAAAGCTCGACCTGATGAAACCCAACTCGACTGACATATTCCTAGGTTGTATATATTTGTCTGCTTAAAGGATAAACATGCTGGCTAAACCATGCATGCACCGATGCTTGACTCAATGCTGCAACTGCAACCTGGTCACACGGTTCGTACTATAACCATAATAGGGGACATGATGCATTTTATGGGTTCAGAACTTCTGTAACTGGACACACATACTTTTTGCAAGAATCATGTCAATCTTAGGAGTTTGCATAAACAATATACAAGCAGGTACGGTATTACTGATTAAGGCTATAGAAAGAATCTAGCATGTACGGCAAACGTTTTTTTCCCAACAAGTTGCGATAAAATTGAGGTTAATCAAAAGGTTATAAATATAATATACTAACTAGGAAGGGAGAAATGGCCCAAACGAAGAGCACCAAGTCCATTTGCTTAAGGCGAGCGGTAGGCCAGACACTGGCCGGAGACGGCAGCAGCTAGCAATGCTTCCAAACTTTGCATTTCACACTTGCAATTGCAGAAACACCATTAAATCAAACTTAACCCCCACAGGAGATCTCTCCTAGGATCTGTACTGATTAACTATCTTGTTCGTATGCATAATACCGCTTTGACAATGCAGCACAGTTCTATGGTTTTCTCCATGAGTTTGTCAAATTATATATATGCCACATCTCATTGGATCCATATGTTGTCCTGCCCTCGCTGCGGGGATTATGGATTATGGATGCAACTGCTGCACACGTTCGCACAAGATATCTTCAATCAGGGTGTCTGGCAACCTGTTAATAGAATCTATGATATGCATAGGTGTTTTATGTTCTTTCTATTTTGATTGTTGATTTATGTATCCACTTTTTCTTACCCGGCAATTTTATACTGTCAGTGTTGAAAACGCTGCAATATAATAGTTGTGTGCATCAATTGATACAAAGTCTGGGGAGTATATATATACCCTTTTGGAGAAAAAAAAGATCATGTTTTTAATTTAATGGCCCAGCATGGAGAATGAAACAAGATTGCCGGGAATTATGTTACGGGTAGAAATATAGAATTGCACCTACATTTTTAGGGGCTGTACGATAGATTTGTTTATTTATATACGAAAAAACGATTATGCCTACGGCTGTCTTCTCGCTGCTTGTCTAGACATCTTAAGTTCTTAACTGCGTGGTGGTACACCCACAATACTACACAAAAGGAGAAACAAGGGTAGAGAGATTTGGCTGAGCTTTTGGAGAAGCGAAGACCTGCATTTGTCTAGCTGACACTACGAGGTTAGAATGCATACATTGTTTTTCGAAAAAAAAAGAGTAATAATGAGTAAAAATTACATGTGACAACTTCCGATGGTGTTTGACCAATAATGAGTAAATGCTCGGTCTTACGCTGCAAATGCAATGGACCTGCATATGCGTACAAGCCAATTACCAGTAGCCAGACCAGTTTTTAGACACTAGTAACCAGACGAGTAGAGCTTGAGAAGTTGGAAAACACCAATTTTGTCAACATTGAGAAGTTTTAAGTTTGAACAACAATGAATCCGTCGGTATCACGAAGGAAACATACTGAGCAAAGCGAAAAACCAGAGAGATCTATTGGCGATCGTAATCTTATTGCTTGGTCTTGTCAGTGTATTGTATATGCATATAGTTGAGATACAATAGCATTTCAGTCTTGATCTGTACAGATTCTTCAGGGAAAACGCATCAGAGCATAAGCTTAAACATATACTAGAAATGTTTGTATACTAATTAATAGTACTTGAATCCTTAATCACAAACAAATATATATTACTAATTGCATCATTGGCCACATCTGCATTCATAAACGGATGTGTTCAGTAGTACAAGTAGAGTACTTAATTAACCAGGTATCACTAGACCCCAGGCGTGTGAGAGGAGACAAGCTGATAGAGAACATACACTTGTAATTCTCCTGTGCAACACCTGAAGAAGAAAACAACTACTACACTTGGCCAATCGCCAATCCTGTGTTCTGCCCCTGGTTTCACTGGCTTGTGGGAAAGTTTTCTTGGGAGCGGTTTCGGTTCCCCTTACTGGACTTGATTTTTTTTTTCTGCATGGCTTATTGGACTTGATCTAACGTGTGCGCGACAAACGTTTGCAAGTTGCAAGACGCGTTTGCTCTTATTCTCCCACCATATGCGACAAGCACAGTAACCTCTAGTTGTCGCTCTTAGACTGATTAATTGTTGATGTAGCCTGTCAGCTTGTTTGCAAATTTCTTGGGAGAGGTTCTCCAATGGGGGTTATGTGCTGTCTTCCGTAGTACAAGTGTACAATCAACGTTGTTATTTTATACTACTAGTTGCAATGAAAGTGTTCTTAAGTAGTAGTGGCCTTGCCACGTAACGGAAAAGTGCAATTTATTCATCCAAAATTAGTGTTCCCAAACAAGTCTCCGAATGCAGGTCATTTCAACTGAACTTCAAAGAGGTAGTAGGATGGAACGGCAACTTTATTTACAATCATCACGGTAAAAGAGAGTTAATTCATTGAAACGGATAAGATGTCGAACGTAAAAAAATACGTAAGAAATACAATGAAAATGACAAGTAGATTCGATCAAGATCTAGATCTAGATGCATGCATCTTTCGCTTTCCCTCTCTCTTGTTGCTGACACGGCTGTTTTTGTTCATGTTGCGTACATATGATATGTCACAACTAGTTGTACCGTAGCATGCACCTGGCGTGTGGCTGACATCTTCCCTATATATATACTTTTTTTAATAAAGACAACATGTTAATATCAGGAAGATACAAATAATGTCCAACACCAATGTAATGTCAATAACTAGTCGACACATTAAAAATACACATAACCAATTAAGAAAAAGAATAATACAAAAAAGTACCCCGCAACGATGGTCAATCCCCCGTAGCAGTAGTCAAACCACCATCAAATACAACAGCCGGATTAGAGAAAAGTTTCTCCAAAAGCGACGCCTCCAAAAAAGAACCAGTGCACAAGCGTCGTAATCGCCCAATATAAAATTGTAGGTTTTCACCTAGGAGAAAATTTGAAATCTCCAGACAATGACTTCAACAAGAAAGTTTTCGCCATTGGAAGGTACAACCAATAAAGGCCAGACCTATGGTTTTTAGCACAAATATCGAGACCGTACTTGAAAAGCACCACCAATGAAGTCCGCCGGTGCTGTCGCACCCACTTACGCGGTCGCTGCTGCAAAGTACCAAACACAAGGCTCACGAGCATCACATGTATTATTCAGATAGGAATTAACCCGCAACCATGCGCGCACATCAGACTGTAAAGTAATGTCTTTAGTCCAAGTCCCCACCACCGACATCACTTCGCAGTATCTAACTAGAAATGAGCAATCGGGACCTTCTGGTCTTCCAATCAGTGGCGGAGCCAGGAATAGAACTGAGCCGGGTCGAACAACTAAGGTCTAAAAAAATTTAGGCAAAAAAGCAAGTGTATTCAACACAAAAAAGGTTCAAACAGATTCAATTTCATATTGCATAAAGCACAAGTACAAACTGACTACAAAGAACAAGAAAACTACATAAAAAATAGTGCTACATTTTGATAAGAAGATAGTACCATACCATTAAGTTGAATCCATGTTGGCAAGACGAAAGTGTCGAGGAAGATGACCTCTACGGTCATTGTAGGAATGGAAACGTAGCATAATCTTCTTGTCATCAATTTTTCCAAATATCTCTTTCTCAACATAGCAAATCATCAAATTATTGAGCCAGTCATCCCCTATCCTGTTTCGAAGATCTGTCTTTATAATATTCATGGCCAAGAAAACTCTCTCAACTTGTGTTGTTGCCACAGGTAATGTCAACACAAGTGTAATAAGGCGATAGACCAATGGAAAGGTCAAATGTTGTCTCTTCTGAACCAACTTGAGAGCAAGACCACTCAAACTATCACAAGCTATGAATTCAGGACTTCACTTCATCATGTCAATATATATGTCTAGTTCATCAACCAAGAGACAACAATCATATGCAGTGAAATCAACAGAGTACATAGTTGCAAGCTCAACTAGCTTATCCTTGTCAAAGCTGCTAAATGAGTCTCTAAGATCAAGGCATGCAGTGCACAATAATAGGCGTGTAGAAGTTTCAGAAAATCTATTATTCATCTCAGTTATGTTTCTGTCAAGCACCTCATTAAAGAGTTGTACCTTGTAATGATTGTAGCAAGTAACCATCTTGTGTGAGCTCCTTGAATAACCTCTAGCCGGAATGTTATCATCCATGTTTGGTACAATAATATTTCTTCCACCACAAAAGTTAGTAGCAACAAGCACTAGATGCTCCCATCCATCATTTCTCAATTGCTGCAATAATAGACTTTTAACTGAGACAATCAAATTCATAGCGCTCACTATGTTCTGATCCTTGGATTGCAATGCTTGTGACAAAGGATTTGTTAAACCAAACACGCGAAGCATCAAATGCAAGATAATAACAAATTCAAAGCTTTCCATGTATATCATATAGCCTGAAGCCAAACCTCTCTCCTCGGCATCTGTCCCATCATGAGAAAAACTGCATAGCACTTCAACAATTGAATCCCACATATGTTGAATCCGAATTAGAGTCTTGTGGTGTGACCCCCAACGAGTATCACCGGGTCTTGCTAAACTTGTCTCTTGATTTTGGCCTCTTCCCGATGAGATCTCCCCACTCTCTAGTTGCGCTACCAAACGGTCATGATGCAATTGCAACAATACATCTTTCTTATTACAAGAGGCACTCACCTACAAGAAATGTGCATGTAGAAATTAGAATTGATATATAGATAAAGAGTTGACAACTATTTGCAATTATGTACAAGAAAAACTAACCATACTAACAATCTTGTTTAGGTGACCAAAGAAGTGACCAATTGGTAGAAGTCCTTTCACAACCGTAACAACCACCAATTGAAGTTGGTGGGCAAAACAATGCACATAAAAAGCATGAGGGTTGTCGGCCAATACCAATGTTTTTAAACCAAGTAGCTGCCCACGCATATTAGAGGCACCATCATATCCTTGTCCTCTTAATCTTGACATGGACAAATTATGGTCAACAAACATTGCATCTAAATATCTTTTCAAAGAAGCCAATGTAGTATCAAGAACATGCTCAACACCGAGCAATCTTTCCAGGATCTCTCCTTTTTGGTTCACAAACCTACAAACAATAAGACAAGAACATATAAGATTACAAAAGATAATTAGAGAGAAACTAGACAATAACATATAAAGATTTCAATATAGAGAGAAACTAGCGAATGACTAACCTCAAGATCACAGCCATTTGCTCTTTAACCGATACATCACGAGACTCGTCAACAAGTACAGAGAAAGGGGCATTTCCAAGCTCACTCATTATGACTTATGTAGTCTCTTCTGCACATGCTTTTGCTATATCTAGTTGGATTTCACGAGATGTCAATTGACAATTGCCAGGAGCATTCTCATTAATTACATTGGCTACATCCTTGCATCTTGCGCCATACCAATCCAACATCTCACGGAAATTACCCTTGTTCAAGGAAGTGCTAGACTCATCATGCCCACGAAAAGCTAGACCTTGTTCAAGTAGAAATCTGACAACACCCACAACAGCCCTCAAACGAATTTCATAATCAATATGCAATTGTTCTTCATGACAGACAAGAGCATATGCCACACTTTGCTTTTTATTTCTGAAATCTTCACAACTATTTCTTGCATTGTTGTGAATACTATTTGGTCCACCTACATGAGACTTGAAATTTTCCGATGCTTTCTTCCAATTTTTAAACCCCGTCTTTGTGAAAACATCATATCCAAAGTGTGAACTATTGCTTGCAGATTTGAAAAGAAAACAATGGAAACAATATGCAGCATCATTCTCCACACTATACTCTAACCAATCATATTTGGCATACCATGCATCTAAAAATGACCGGTGATCCGGACCAAATTTTGTTTTCGGAAAATTATGACCAATTAAACGATTACAGCCTCTAGACAAATATGTCCATCTCATTTTATCTCTGATTTCAGGGGTATCAAATTCATCAATTGGTCTCCGAACTCTAGGATCGGCAACAACATTTGCTAGATCAAAGATTTCAGCAACATTTGTCGGTTGAGTGTCCTACAACATTGAAATCAAAATCAGTATTTGAGCAATCTACTGCATGCTACATTGCTACTGGCGTGTGGCACGTAGACAAGTAGACATCAAAACTAAAATATGAGGGGAAATTTACCTGCTCATGGCGTGTGGCACGTGCCCTCTTGAGATTTCCGGAGGTTTCTGCCTCTTCTTCTTGCCGAGCTCGAGCCACTGCTTTCACTGCCAGATTAAGTTCCTCCTCCTCGGCCACTGCCTGTTGCTACTCTTCATCAGAGTCCATGTCCATCGGAGATTCGGAGAGGAGCTTGCTAGGCGGGGCGGCCTTGCGGGCAGGAGACAGAGGGCCGGGGCGGCGCCCGGGCGGGGCAGGGAGGGGAGGGCGGCCGGGGTGGGCAGGGCGGTGGCCGGCGCCGGGACGGGGCAGGGCGGCCGGGGTGGGCGCGATCTGGGCGCCGGGGCGGGGCAGGGCGGCCGGGGTGGGCAGGGCGGTGGCCGGCTCTGGCGCGATGGGGAGAAGGTTAGGTCGGGGTCGCCGGGCCGTCGTGGTCTGTGACTCTGTGGTCGTATACTCGTATGACTTTTCCTACTGCCTCGGTGCCTCCTGGTATCTAATTTTTTTCTGCCCAAAACCGAGCCGGGTCGGCCTACCAGGCTCGACCCCTACTGGCGCTGCCACTGCTTCCAATCCTAGCCATCTTGACAGTCCTCTCCTTTCTAACATCATAGAAATCGCAGGCGTGGACGTCTCCCATGGTTTCAACGGAAAGCGGAGCTCTGCGACACGCTCCTTGAAGCCCATGGCTTAGAAATCCGGAGCTCGTAGGTGGCCAGATCGAGAACGACTGGTAGCAGGCACAACGGAAAATTGGGAGGAACAAGTCCACTAGGGCCTTCGCCCTACCTCCTTTATTTGAACCAGACTTGTAGGAAGCGGTCGGCGCAACCACCCCGTGTCAACGGCACCATGCGGAGAACACAAGCATGGCGAGGCACCAACCACGCTGGAAGGCCAAGACCGACCACTATGACCCGATCCATGTGCCACCTGTCGGGGATATTCTCCCCGGGTAACCGCAAATACAGGGAATCTTCTGGGTTCCCCCTCCGGGCCGGTCATCCGGATCCGGCTGCCGGCCGCTTGCCCCGCTGGCACCTTGGATCCCCTTCGTAGGTGTCCAAGGGCTGGAACACAAAAGAAGCGTAGACCCAGTACTGCCCCGAGCCCCCGAAGTCAAAGATGACGTCAGCTGCCGTATGTCGTACCACGCGGCCTGAGATCGACAAGACGGGGAGGGCAGGCCATCATCGCGCGTGCTGGCACGGCCTCCCACCATGGCCACGTCCTCACCGGCGGCCCGTCTCCGCTACCCGACCGCCGGGTCCGCCCCTGTAACCGGCTGCTCTGCCTATATAAGGAGAGCCGGATCCCTCATAGCAAGGGTTGGATCCTAGTTTACCCCAGAGGCTCACCTCATCTCCGAGGAGGGAGAGAACACTGGATACGGCTGAAGGAGCACCATTGTAACACCTTGTGACCACGATATACCACAGCTAGGCAGGAGTAGGGGTGTTACCTCCTCAGGAGGGCCCTGAACCTGGGTACGTCTCGGTGTTCACCTTGCTCATATCCGATCCCGTGCACACGCCGTCGCACGCCACCTATGTCCCCACGCAAGAAGTCACCCTCCGTGACATATGCCGTGCACAATACCACAACATTTGGCGCCCACCGTGGGGACGAGCACGGCGACCGGAGTCACGTTCTGCACAGGACCCCTCACCGCTTCCGGCCAGCGCGTCGCGTCAGGCCTCATCCTGACGCTCGGCGCCTTCGACTGCATCATGGACAACGCCGCCTGCTTCACGGACGTCCCTCCTACAGGCGGAGGCTCCATCGTCCACTTCGGCAACCACCGCGTCTACATCGACGTAGTCCCTAGTGAGTACCCCGACACCGTACTCTCCTGTTCGGATACTTTGTCCATCTGCTCCGACTCCAGCGACGAGTCCCGCGTCTACGCGGAGGTCTTCACCACCGGCGTCGACCACGACGCGGACGGGCGTACCACTCGCCGCGAGCGCGGGAGCACGTCTTCCGCAGCAGAGGACGGTGCACTTCAGGCGACCATCGATGCGATCTGCACGCCTCTCAACATCAGCACCGACCCGGCTGTCGCAGCCGCAGAGTTGGATGCGTAGCGCCAACGCCTCGTCGATAGCGTTGTCGAGGTCGCCGGCACCAAACGCCGCCTCGCCGCCAGGATGCGCGAATACGACTCCGCCCACAACATCACCCTGGCCAGTGACCACCCCAGCCGGTTGGAGGAGATCCGGCGCAAGGGGGTGCGCTCGGCGGCTGGCTGAACGATGATCCCATCAGGCCGAGCTTCGTCATTCCTGTCTACGACAGCCCCGCCAAAAACATGCGCGTGGCCCAGGCCGCCTCGCTCGAGCTCGACAACCTCCAGGGTGACGAGCTGGCCGCCCAGTGCCTGCGAGTCCAGCAGCTTCTGGACGCCGCCAACTGGATGCAGGCCGAGTCGGACACTGACGTGGCCCCCCACCCGGAGGCCAGCAAGTCCAGAGGATCCTCCTCGTTAGCCGGCAACAAGCGGCGAGCGCCCGGCGGACCTGAGAAGAGTGTCAACTCGGGCCAGGACAAGCACCGCTCTGACGAGCACGACCGCACTCGTCATACCGATGGTCGGCGAGAGGGCGGCCGAGATACCGGCGATCGCACCCGTCACGCCGACACCCGACGAGACAACGACCGGGACCGCGACGGGTCGCGAACCGGCAAGGAGAAGGCTCACGCCGAGACGACTCGGAAAGTCGACAAAGACCCCATCACCGCCTGGCTAGGCCCCTTTGGACCGGAACCCGACGCCGACCTGCGCGACCGCATCGACAGCCTGGCCGCATCCCGCGTCATTGAGAAGGAGGGCCCCGCCGGCCCCGAGTGTTTCGGCCCCCGCATCAGGTCGGAGCCTTTCCCATGCGGTTTCCTCCTTCCGCGGGAGGCGCCCAAGTACAACGGCACGGCTAAGCCGGAGGACTGGCTGAACGACTACCTCACCGCCATTGGCATATCGGGCGGCAACAAGCAGGTAGCCGTACGCTACATCCCGCTCATGATGGTCGGCATGGCCCGCACCTGGCTTAACAGCCTCCCGGATGGCAGCATCAACTCCTGGTTGGACTTCAAGGAGGTTTTCGTCGGAAACTTCAACAGCACCTACAAGCGCCCGGGTCGCCCGGGCCATCTGCAGCTCTGCAAGCAGGGCAGCAGCGAGTCCTACCACGCGCGATTACCTCACTCGGTGGTCCGAGCTCTGCAACGCCTGCGAAGGGGTGTCCGAGGAGTAAGCCATCCAGTTCTTCTCCGATGGGTGCAAAGACGGCACCATGCTCAAGCACAAGCTGATGCGCTCCGAGCCCAAAACCATGGCCGAGCTCCTGGACACGTCGGACAAGTACGTCACGGCCGACTCTGCCATGAGGAAGGAAGTCCGGCTGAACGACACCGGTAAGCCGGCTGCCGCCGAGCCGAAGAGGAAGGACCCGTCCGACACTCGCGACAAGGCCGGCTCCTCCAGACGGTACGCCGACGGTCGACGCGACGACCGCAACAAAAGGAAGGGTCTGTACTCGGAGAACCACCGCGACTCTCAGTACGTCGCTCATGGCGAGGAGGGCCACCGCCACCCAGACGGAGACCGCATAAGGGAAAGCCGCCCGTGGAAAAAGAACAGGTACACCCTCGACATCATGCTCGACATGCCCTTCAAGTACCACAGTGTTGACCGCAGCCCGGCGAACCACACCACCCGACAGTGCAGCTGGACTGCCCGGATCGCCCGCGGCGAGGGCCTGCCCGCAGGCCCTCCCCGCGCGATAGCTGACGGCAACCGTGATAACAACCGCAACCGCAACGACGAGCGCGGCCGCGACGGTGACTGCCGAGCACCCGACAACCGACGTCGGACTCCACCTCGCCGGTCCCCGGCTTGGCAGCCCGACAACCGTGGAGCTTTCCCCAACCGGGATGCCGCCTATGTCATCTACACCAGCGAGCGCGATGAAAAGCGCGCTAGGCGACAGCGTCACGCGGAGGTGAACGCCACCTCTCCTCCCGTCCCCCAGTTCATGAACTGGTCGGAGAAGCCCATCACCTGGGGACGCGAGGACCACCCAGCAGTCATGCCTCGGCCATGCGGCTATGCGCTGCTCCTGGACCCGATCATTCTCACATACAGCACCGCCATCACGTTCTCCCGCGTCCTCATCGACGGCAGCAGCAGCATCAACATCCTCTACCGCGACAAAGCGGAGAAGCTAGGCATCAACATGAGCCGCCTGGAACCCAGCTCGACGACCTTCCATGGCATAGATGAAAGAGCATGTTTGCTCTAAATCTTGTTTTGATGATTGTGACAACACAAATACTATCTTATTGTGTGTTAAGTGCTTGTCAGGTGCAGGTGATACTTTAGAACACAGCAGTTCTGTTTGTTTCGCAAAAAGGGAAAAGAAAGAAAAAAGAAGCTCTCAGTTTCTCCAGGCCGGAAGTTCCGATGCTGGTCCGGAAGTTCCGGTGCCAGCCGGAAATTCCGTCTTCAGAACTTTCAGTGCTGGCGCGTGACCCTCGAAAACGACTAAGTCCTTTTGTGCATTCCGCACTGGACTCGGGCCGGAAGTTCGGCCGGAACTTCCACCGGAAGTTCCGGGTGAAGTCGCTGCGGACAGACTCCAACGGGCAGAATTTTGGGAATACCCCTCCACCTACCTCCAGCTCCTTAGCTCGCCCAAAATATCTGCACCTCCATTGTTGTAAGATCAAAACTACAAGATCTCCCAATCCCTCCACCCAAACTCGTTGATCTTTGGAGGATTGAAGGAGAAGGCCCGGATCTACATCTTCACCAAGCAGTTTTTCATTCCCCCTCATTCACTTGAGGGCCCCTTTGCTAGGGTTTCCATTAGGAAAACCTAGCTTCTTGTTGATCTCACTTATTGTCTTTGTGACAGATTAGAGCCGTTCGGGAGCCCCCAATCCAGTTGTGGGTTGTGCCCCAGATTGTTGTTGTAAAGGCTCCGGACTCCGCCTTGAAGGTTTCCGATAGTTGAAGGTGAACCAAACCTTTGTGGTGCGGTTCATCGGAGAAGAAGGTGAAGCCTTTGTGGCTGTTGAACCATTGTGTTGGTTCACACCTCTCCAACGAGAAGTACTCCCCTAAAAAGGAGGAACTCGGGATTACATCCGTGTCTCCGCGTGCTTTGACTTCGGTTACCTCTATCCTTGTTTACCGTCTTTACTTCGTGTATCTTGCTTAGTTGCTAGCTTGTCATATAGGTAAATTTATCGTAGTTGCATATCTAGAGAATTTACCTTTTGTGTCAAGCCTAATTTGAAAAGGTACTAAAAATTGAAATAGCACCTATTCACCCCCCCCCCCTCTAGGTGTCATACGGTCCTTTCAATTGGTATCAGAGCCTCGGCTCTCTTGTTGGGCTTAATCGCCTAAGATAAGTATGACTAATGGTGAGGTGCCCCTAGAAGGGCAAAGTTCACCGGCATCCATGGCCGATGTCAAATCGATGGAAACATCTTTGAGATCTTTCATGGATACCCAATTTAGTGAGATACACGACATGCTCGCAAGACTCACTAGTACTAAGCCCCCTTCGAACACTCTCCCATTAATAGAGGACCCTCTTCATTCCAACTCGGGTGATTCCGGGGATGGAAGTAAGAAGAAGGAAGAGGATGAAGAAACCGACACCGAAATTAAGAACTTCTCTCCATCCACAGCCAAGCCGGAAAGTGGGAAGCCCGAGTACCATGAGGTCTCCCCTCTTGGTGTCTACTCTCCCGACCCACTTATCCCTCATCCTCGCATAAATACCTTAGGTCCTCCACCTAAGCTTAATGCCTTGGCTTTTACTAGTTGGCAACACTCAATGAAATCTCATGTCAACAGTGCCTCTATCGAGCTTTGGAGGATCATACGAGTGGGATTCAAGGCCGTGGATCCAAACAACTTGACAAGAAGAGAGGTGGTTGATGCTCAACTCAATGCCTCCGCTCTTCACATGCTTGAACTTGCCGTCGGAGAAAATGGTATGCATCACATTCAACATGTCTCCACCGCCAAAGAAGTTTGGGATTGCCTTGAGGAGGTATTTCTTGGAAATGAAAGCATGAAGAGGAATAGATTTGATGCCTTGAGCAATGAGGCCGAAGGCTTCTACATGCTTGATAATGAAACTCATGAGGAGATGTATGGAAGACTCAAGATTCTTGCCAAAGCCTTTTATAATGTTGGGGCAACCTATGTGGATGATGCTTGGATCAAGAGGAAGTATGTGAATGCTCTCATGCCCTTCGAGCCCATTGAATTGAAGGCCATACAAGGAAGACACAACTATCTTCCTATGTCATCTAATGAAGTCATGCAAGAAGTGCAAGCGTCCAAGGTTGCCACCAAGAATGCTCTAGACAACCGTGCTAGGGCCATGGGAATGAAACAAGGTCCCTCACTTGCTTTGAAGGCCAAGGTGGTGAGTCTTGATGATAGTGTGGAAATTGAAACATGCCCAAGCAACATTCTCCTCGATGATCTTGAAAAAGTCTACCATGATCACGTGGCTCTTGCCACAAGAGCTTTTTGGCGTGACCCGGCCAAGGCAAAGGCTCAAGTTGATCTAAAGAACAATCCAAGTGGGATGAAGGAGTTTGCTATAAGGACGAAGACTTGCTACAATTGTCATGACAAGCATCACTTCATCATAGATTGCCTGTATGAGAACCGAGAACAACATGGTGGAAAGCTTGTCCCAAAGGATCACTCAAAGTTGATTCAAAAGAAGCCTTTTGTCAAGAGGAAGCCATTCTTCAAGAAGGCACCGAGAATTGTGTTGGTGGCTCAAGAAGAGTATCCTTCTGAAGATTCCGAAGGAGAAGATGAACCCACTAATGAGGTGGCCGCATTGGTTATTGTCTCAACTTCATCATCTTCTCTCTTTGAATCCCCCTATGAAAATCTCTCCATCAACAACGCTCGTTGCCTCATGGCTCATGTTACCGAGGTATCATCTTCTACACCCAAGTCCATGCATGAAATGGATGATAAAGCTAGTCTTGTGATTAAGAAAGAACTTGTTTCTTTCGATACTTTTGTGACTAACTTGCAAGGTGATGCTAAGAAACATGTTGAGTCTCTCATGAGACAACTTGGTGCGGCCGAAGAACTCCTTGATGACAAGGGAAAAATTGAGAGAGAGGACTCTCTCACCATAGCATCCTTGAATGCTTCCATAGAATCCTTGAATGCTTCCCTAGAAGAAGAAAGTGAATATAGAACTTCTCTTGAGGAAAGACTTGAGTCCCTTGATGATAAAAATGATGAAATAATTGCTAAAATCATTAAGGATAGAGACCATGTCTTCGCTAAATATAAAGTGATTAAAAAGGAGAAAGTCAAATTTGTGGTTGCTAATGCTAGACTTCTTGAGGATATGGAGAAGCTTGATAAGGCCCACAAGGCCTTGGAAAGTGAACACTGATACGTCTCAAACGTATCTATAATTTTTGATGTTCCATGTTGATATTATACCAATTGTTACATGTTTTACATACACTTCATAGCATTTTTATGCATTTTCTGGGACTAACCTATTAACAAGATGCCACAGTGCCAGTTCCTGTTTTCTGCTGTTTTTGTATTCCAGAAAAGCTAGTCTGGAAATATTCTCGGAATTGGACGAAACTTGGACAGGACCTCCTATTTTTTCCAACACGTACACGGAGTCCAAAGGAGAGACGGAGGCGACCGAGGAGGGCGCCACACCATAGGGCGGCGCGGCCCCACCTCCAACCGCGCCGTGGTGTGGTGTGGGCCCCTCGGGTCGCTCCAGCCGCCGCCCTTTCGCCTATTTATTCATCTTCACGGGAAAACCCTAGACACCCGAGCCATTATCCACGAAAAGTTCCAGAGACGCCGCCGTCGTCAACCCTAGCTCGGGAGGGTTCAGAAGCTCTTCCCGGCACCCTGCCGGAGAGGGGAATCATCACCGGAGGGCTCTACATCACCATGCCTTCTTCCGGAGTGATGCGTGAGTAGTTCATCTTTGGACTACGGGTCCATAGCAGTAGTTAGATGGTTGTCTCTCCACTTTATGCTATCATGTTTAGATCTTGTGAGCTGCCTATCATGATCAAGATCATCTTATTGTAATGCTACATGTTGTGTTTGCTGGGATCCGATGAATATTGAATATTATGTCAAGTTGATTATCAATCTATCTTATATGTTATTTATGATCTTGCATGCTTTCCGTTAGTAGTAGATGCTTTGGTCAAGTAGATGCTTGTAACTCCAAGAGTTAGTATTTATGCTAGATAGTGGGTTCATGCCTCCGGTAATCTGGGAGAGTGACAGCAACTTCTAAGATTGTGGATGTGTTGTTGCCACTAGGGATAAAATAACCGATGCTTAGCTTAAGGGTGCGCCGTTAGGTCTAATGCATTTGTTTAAATTACGCACATTACTTAATGCAATTATCCGTTGCTTGCAACTTAATACCAACGGGGAACTCGGTATGACAACCTGGAGGTAGATTATTAGTCATAGACGTTGTTGGATAACGGTCTATGTATTTTGTCGTAATGCCCACATGAATATCATAGTAATCATCATGTCATATATATGCATTGTCATGCGCTCAATATTTTGTCAATTGCCCAGCTGTAATTTGTTCACCCAGCATGTTAGTTATCTTTTATGGAGAGACACCACTAGTGAACAATGGACCCCGGTCCATTCTTTTACACTGATAATACAACCAACTGCAATCATTGTTCCTTTTTATTCTCTGCAATTAAACACTATTTTCCACACCATACGT
Source organism: Poa pratensis (assembly GCA_947311845.1). Lineage (NCBI taxonomy): Eukaryota > Viridiplantae > Streptophyta > Magnoliopsida > Poales > Poaceae > Poa > Poa pratensis. Next base: position 15,493,488 of record CAMZMU010000066.1, read on the forward strand.
TTAATCCTTTGTTTTCAGCAAGCCGGTGAGATTGACAACCTCACTGTTTCGTTGGGGCAAAGTAGTTTGATTGTGTTGTGTGCAGGTTCCACGTCAGCGCGCCACTGACAACCTTCAGAAGTGATTTCTTACTCCTACTGGTTCGATTAAACCTTGGTTTCATACTGAGGGAAACTGCTGCTACACTGCTTCATACCTTCCTCTTGGGGTCTCCCAACGAACGTGTGATCCACGTCATCAAGCAAATTTTTCTGGCGCCGTTGCCGGGGAGCAAGAGGATTTCTGCAAGGGGAGTCTCACGCTTCCAATCTCATTGCTTTGTTATTGTCTTGCTGAGTTATTATGTCTAGCTCTTTACTTGCTATCAATGGTTACTTTCCTTGAAACTAGTCCTATGGCTGAAAACAACATGAGGGAGCTTTATAAACTTTATCTTGAATTGGGACATGAGGTGTTTGAAGAGAAAATTAAAAAGTCTATGGAACTTTATCTGCATAACAATCATGACGGTAGCAATGTTATTAGCATACATTCTTTGAACACCATTATTGCTAATGCCATGGAAAGATCTAAGCTTGGGGAAGCTGGTTTTGATAAAAATATTCTCTTTAGTCCCCTAGCTTTGGAGGAGGAAATTGGCTTTGATGATACTTTGCCTCCAATTTATGCTGATTATAATAATTGTGATATTTTAGTTCCACCTACTATTGAGGATAAAGTTTATTATAATTATACTATGCATGCAATTTATGATGATTATAATGATGGATGTGCTAGTTTTACTCCCACTATTACTAATGAAATTTATTATGCTTGTGTGGAGAGTAATGATACTTTTATGCATGTGGATCATGATAAGAATGCTTTATGTGATAGCTATATTGTTGAGTCTATTCATGATGCTACTGAAAATTATTTTGAGAGAGGAAAATATGGTTATAGAAATCTTCATGTTATTAAATTTCCTCTCTTTATGATGAAAGTGTTGAGCTTTCTCTTGTGTTGCTTTTATATGCTGGTTTCTTTAAAACCTAATGGTCATTATGAGAGAGGGAGACACAATTTCATATATCTCAATAATATTAAGTCTCCTCTCTTTATGTTGAAAGTTTTGAAGTCGCACTTGTTTTACCTTCCTATGCTAGTCACTTTGTGCTTCATTGACTTGTTTTCTTACAAAGCTCCTATGCATAGGAAGAGTGTTAGATTTAAACATGTTTTATATATGCTTCTTGATGCTCTCTTTTATGTTTCAACTCTTATCCTTATGTGAGCATCATTAAAATATTCTAGCCTAGCTAAAAGGCGTTAAAGAAAAGCGCTTATGGGAGACAACCCATTATTTTATTTCTGCAATTTTTCTTTTCTTTTTGAGTCAAGGAGTTGTTTACTTCTGTAACAATTCCTTTGTATCTTTATTTTATCGCATTGTTGTGCCAAGTGGAGCCTCTAATAGGAAGATGATGCTAGATTTGGATTTCTGCGCAGGAACAGATTTCTGCTGTTCACCGTTTTATTTCTGTAAAATCACAGAAAATTATTTAAATCTGCAAATTTTGTGCGTGATCCTCAGATATGTACGCATCTTTCGTTAGTTTTGCGTTTTTCGATCTGAGCAACGTAAGTGCCTCGAAAAAATTCGTCTTTACAGACTGTTCTGTTTAGACAGATTCTGTCTTTTATTTTTCGCATTCTCTCTTTTACTAGTGTTGAGTGGAATTCTTTTTTAGGGTGAAGAGCTTCACATAACATCAGTGGCAGTAGTTAATGTTAAAAGTAACGGTCATGTTTGTGTCCTTATAGAACATGTGAGTTTTTGATTGTGCACTAACCCTCTAATGAGAATTACTCTGAGTTTGGTGTGGCGGAAGTTTTCAAGGGTCAAGAGAGAAGGATGATATAATGTGATCAAGAAGAGTGAAGAGCTTAAGCTTGGGGATGCTCCCATGGATCACCCCAGCATATTTCAAGAAGACTCAAGCGTCTAAGCCTTCTTCATCAGCAACTTATCAGGTCATCTCTAGTGAAACTATATTTTAATTCTTTCACATCATATGTGCTTTACTTGGAGCGTCTGTGTGCTTTTATTTTCAGTATTTTATTTTTCTTATGGTCAACTTGATTGGACCCTAGCATTCTTGATTGGGAGAGAGACACGCTCCGCTTTTTCATATGAATACTCCTATTCTTCACTTATACTTGTTGAGTATTCTTATCTAGCTATTGCTATGCTTTTAGCTCCTGTTTTGCATGCATCTCTTATTCAGAGCTGTTAGTTCTTTTAAAGAAAGTACTCTCTTGCTTCACTTATAATTGTTTGGAGAGTTTATGTTGAAATAAATTGATTGGTGTTTGGTTGGAACAGAAAATGTTGCATGTGGTAGATGGTATAATGGAAAAAGCTTACATATTCTTGTAGATCACTGTATTGGATAATTTGATACTTGTCAATTGTTTTGAGTTATCAAGTAGTTCATGTTTAAGCTTTTGTATCATGTAGTTAAAACCTATTAATGAAGAACTACCGTAAAGCTCGTTGAAATTTGGTTTGCATGATTGGTATCTCTAAGGTCTAGATATTTTCTAGTAAAAGGGTTTGGTTAACAAGGAAGACAGTGTAGAGTCTTATAATGCTTGCAATATGTTTTCATATAAGTCTTGCTGTGTCGGTTGATATCCTGTGTTTGCTTCAAATAACCTTGCTAGCCTAAACTCTGTACTGAGAGGGAATGCTTCTCGTGCATCCAAAACCTTGAGCCAAAATCCATGCCATTTGTGTCCACCATAACTACCTATATGTGGTATTTCCTTGCCATTCCAAGTAAATTTTTCATGTGCTACCTTTAAACTATTCAAAACTTTATTATTCCTTTTTGTGTCAATGTTTACCAAGCTCATGAGGACGGGGTGGATGTCTTTATGTCAACTGTCAAACAGACTTTACCACCGGACTAGCGGCATATACATCCGCTTATCCATTAATTTTGCAAAAAGAGCTGGCAAATGGGGTGCCCAGTCCCAATTAATTACAACTTTAACCGCTTAATTCTCTTCACATTTTTGCCCTGATTTATCAGTCAAGCAATGACAAACAGTGAAATATCTGCATGTGTAAACAAAAGAGAAGAGGGATGATCTGCCTTGCTGGTAGAAATAACGTCCTTCATGGGAGCCGCTCTTAAAAGTCTGGTTGGCAGGGGTCATATTGTACTTTCCATTTTCTGATTCGTTGACAATTAACAAACACCTCCCAAAACTTATTTTTACTCTCTATATGATTTCAAAAACTTAAAAAGCTCTAGCACATGATTTAATCCCTGCTTCCCTCTGCGAAGGGCCTTTCTTTTACTTTTATGTTGAGTCAGTTTTCCTACTTCTTTCTATCTCAGAAGCAAACACTAGTGTCAACTTTGGTGCAACAATTTTTATATGCTTGTATATTGCACTTATTATATTGCTTTGTGTTGACAAATATCCATGAGATATATATTTGAAAGTTGAAAGCAATTGCTGAAGCTTAAATCTTCCTTTGTGTTGGTTAAATACCTTTTACTTAGAATCTATTGCTTTATGAGTTAACTCTTATGCAAAACTCTTTGATGCTTGTCTCGAAAGTACTATTCATGAAAAGTTTTTGCTTATATGATTCAGTTGTTTGCTCATTATCTACTTGCTAGCAAACTATAGACCATTGACCTGGATCACTTCATTCATAACATGTGCTTTACAATACTATTTGATCAAGATTATGATTGTAGCATGTCACCTCAGAAATTATTTTGTTTTTATCGTTTTACCTACTCGAGGACGAGTAGAACTAAGCTTGGGGATGCTTGATACGTCTCAAACGTATCTATAATTTCTGATGTTCCATGTTGATATTATACCAATTGTTACATGTTTTATATACACTTCATAGCATTTTTATGCATTTTCTGGGACTAACCTATTAACAAGATGCCACAGTGCCAGTTCCTGTTTTCTGCTGTTTTTGTATTCCAGAAAAGCTAGTCTGGAAATATTCTCGGAATTGGACGAAACTTGGACAGACCTCCTATTTTTCCAACACGTACACGGAGTCCAAAGGAGAGACGGAGGGACCGAGGAGGCGCCACACCATGGGCGGCGCGGCCCCCCTCCCGCGCGTGGGTGGTGTGGGCCCCTCGGGTCGCTCCAGCCGCCGCCCTTTCGCCTATTTATTCATCTTCACGGAAAACCCTAACACCCGAGCCATTATCCACGAAAAGTTCCAGAGACGCCGCCGCCGTCAACCCTAGCTCGGGAGGGTTCAGAAGCTCTTCCCGGCACCCTGCCGGAGAGGGGAATCATCACCGGAGGGCTCTACATCACCATGCCTGCCTCCGGAGTGATGCGTGAGTAGTTCATCCTTGGACTACGGGTCCATAGCAGTAGCTAGATGGTTGTCTCTCCACTTTATGCTATCATGTTTAGATCTTGTGAGCTGCCTATCATGATCAAGATCATCTTATTGTAATGCTACATGTTGTGTTTGCTGGGATCCGATGAATATTGAATACTATGTCAAGTTGATTATCAATCTATCTTATATGTTATTTATGATCTTGCATGCTTTCCGTTACTAGTAGATGCTTTGGCCAAGTAGATGCTTGTAACTCCAAGAGTAGTATTTATGCTAGATAGTGGGTTCATGCCTCCGGTAATCTGGGAGAGTGACACAACTTCTAAGATTGTGGATGTGCTGTTGCCACTAGGGATAAAATAACCGATGCTTAGCTTAAGGGTGCGCCGTTAGGTCTAATGCATTTGTTTACATTACGCACATTACTTAATGCGATTATCCGTTGCTTGCAACTTAATACCAACGGGGAACTCGGTATGACAACCTGGAGGTGGATTATTAGTCATAGACGCTGTTGGATAACGGTCTATGTATTTTGTCGTAATGCCCACATGAATATCATAGTAATCATCATGTCATATATATGCATTGTCATGCGCTCAATATTTTGTCAATTGCCCAGCTGTAATTTGTTCACCCAGCATGTTAGTTATCTTTTATGGAGAGACACCACTAGTGAACTGTGGACCCCGGTCCATTCTTTTACACTGATAATACAACCAACTGCAATCATTGTTCCTTTTCATTCTCTGCAATTTACACTATTTTCCACACCATACGTTTAATCCTTTGTTTTCAGCAAGCCGGTGAGATTGACAACCTCACTGTTTCGTTGGGGCAAAGTAGTTTGATTGTGTTGTGTGCAGGTTCCACGTCAGCGCGCCACTGACAACCTTCAGAAGTGATTTCTTGCTCCTACTGGTTCGATTAAACCTTGGTTTCATACTGAGGGAAACTGCTGCTACACTGCTTCATACCTTCCTCTTGGGGTCTCACAACGAATGTGTGATCCACGTCATCAAACACTCCAACCTAGTCAAGTCTCATGAGCAACTTCAAACTCAACTTTCTAAATCTACTTCACCTAGTACCTCTACTCCCTCTTGTGATCATGCAAATGTTATTGAGGAAAATGCTAGGTTGAAGGTGGATCTTGCCAAGGCCACTAGTGCCAAGACCTCTATTCCCAAAGGTAAAGAAAAGGTTGTTGCTCATGTTTTTGAGCAAAAGGCACACAAAGGGAAGGAGGGTCTTGGTTATTTAGCCAAGGCAAAGATCAAGAAGAGCAACAACAAGGAGAACAATGCCAAGCCCGCACAAGCCAAGACTTCCATTGCGGGTGGTAATGCCACTAGGGGCAAGACCACTCGTAGTGACTTTGCGGGGCATAACAATCCCAATTACATTATTTATGTTGATTAATATGGGGATGTTTATGCAAAATATGTTGGTCCTTATGATGGTTACATTGCTTATTCTATTTGGGTTCCTAAGACCCTTATTGCTAACAAAAGAGGACCCATTGAGAAATTGGTACCTAAATCCAAGCAATGATTTCTTGTAGGACTATGCTTCCGGTGGGTCCAAATGGGTGGTTGATAGTGGATGCACTAGTCATATGACCAGAAGCAAGGAGATTATGACGGAGTTGAGACCAAATTTAAATCACTCAACCGTCTCTTATGGTGGTAAGTCAAAAGCTGAGGTAAAGAGTCTCGACAAGGTGGTAGTTGCAAAGGATATCACCCTTGTAAATGTCATGTTTATCGAGTCTCTAGGTTACAATCTTATGTCCGTTCGTGCACTTAATAAGATGAACTTTGATGTCCATTTTACTATTGATATGGTGGTACTCTTGAGGAGCAAGACTGTAAAGGTCATGTTCGTTGGGTATGTTGAAAATGAGTTGTTTGTGGTGGACTTTTCGGGGTCAACAACACTCAAGAAATATGCCTATTCGGAAAGGCCGACGTGGGATGGTTGTGGCATCGCCACTTGTCCCATGTCAACATGAGAACTTTGCAAAGTCTTCACAAGGGTGGCCACATTCTTGGACTAAAAGAAAATGTTTCTTTTTCTAGAGATCATCTTTGTAGGCCTTGTGTTGAAGGAAAGATGCATGATTCTCCCCACTCAAGCAAGACCATCATCTCATCAAAGAGGAAATTGGAACTTCTTCATGTTGATCTCTTTGGTGCCGTTCCTCAACTGAGTCTTGGTGGGAAGAAGTATTGTTTGGTGATTGTTGATGACTATTCAAGATTTACTTGGGTTTATTTCTTCAAGTCGAAGGATGAGACTCAACAAGCCGTCATCGATTTCTCCAATGAAGTTCAACGTCAACACAATGTTCCCATATTGGCCATTAGAAGTGACAATGGCTCCGAGTTCAAGAACTACACCCTAAATGAGTTTCTTAGTGAAGAGGGAATTCGTCATCAATATTCCGCTTCATATACCCCTCAACAAAATGGTGTAGCCGAGAGGAAGAACCGGACTGTCGTGGGGTAGAAAACACGGCAGATGCTACTTGAGGGTAGCTTAAACTTTTGGGCAAGGCGACTCTGGTGTCTGGGTGTTTGTTTAGCACGGAAGGGGACAAAGATTTACCCAGGTTCAGCCTCTCCATAGGAGATAAAGACCTACTTCCTGCTATCTTATTATTAATCTTGGTCTCGATCTCGATAACCCGGCTACGACAACAGAGCCGGATCTCGATCTAGGTTACAAGGATTATGTGTCTCTCTCGATGGTTCTCTCGCCTATGCTTGGGGTTGCGAAAAGTCTTGCTATCTATGACCCAGGACCCGGTTTATATAGATACCGGACCTCCTGGTCGCGTACACGGTAAGTCGGGTTCTTCCCAGACTCGGAGCCCTATTCTAGCTCTTCTAGCCTTCGTATCCTCCAAGTCACGAACCGCCTCTGGTCTTCTAGAAACTTCCCTTCCTGAACCGGGTTACCGCCAAAGCCTCTGGCCCAGCAACATAACCCGGCCCAAGCTGATGGTTAGCTGGCCTGGCCGGGCTTCCCCCCTGGCGGGTCATGCTTCCCTCTTCGTGGGCCTACCGGGTTATCATCCCCCCATCAGTAGCCCCCAGATTAACCTGGTTGCCAGGTTGGCGTGCTCGGCTTCTTATTCTTGAATAACAGTGACGACCTTGATGCTTCAAGAATATGCAAACTGCGGTGAGCTCCCTCCAAAGGACGAGATCCAATGGCGCGCTGCTGGAGAAGAAATCCGCCCCAGCCCCAAGGAAGGTGAAGTGGTGATTTTCCTCGACCACGTACAGCGCGGCCTTCGCCCCCCAGGTTCTTTGTTTTTCCGCCGGGTCTTGAAGTATTACGGGCTTAGCTCCCAAGACATCGCTCCCAACTCTGTGATGAACATCAGCAACTTCGTTGTGTTCTGTGAGGATTATCTACAAATGGCTCCAAGCCTCGAATTATTCCTTGAATTCTTCTACTGCAACCCTTCTCGCAAGGACCAGGTACTCCCATACGGGGGAGTTGCGATCCAACGCCGCAGGGAATGTGATTTCCCGGCTCTTCTTTTGGCCAGCCATCCTAAGGGGTGGCAAAACACATACTTTTACTGCAAGGACACCTCGCCCGGGTCTGATGATGCCCCTTACCCGGCTTTCCGAAACTCCGGCCTAACCTACAAGGCCAAGATGAACAGCTATGCAGCAGATGAAGACCGGGTCAAGCTGGAGCCCGTACTTCGCCGGGCCAGAGCCTTACTTGCCCATGGCCTCAAGGGCACGGATCTGGTCAAATGCTGGATCGGTTGGTTCATCCAGCCACTCAGCATCAGGACCCGGCTAATCTGCCAGTACACCGGTGAAACTACAGACAGCTTACGCTACTCTGAGATGACGCTCACCGATGATCAGCTTGTAAAGAATGCCAAGAGACTGCTTGGCGAAAAGAAAGATGCCATTGCACTGAACGGGCTCGCCCCATTTAGTGCCCAAAACAAACCCTCCACGGTAAAAACAACACTTGATCACTTTTGCTTACTTTAACCCGGTAACTTCATCCAAAAGTTGTTACTCACTGTGATTGCTTTTTCTCAGGACTCCAAATGGTGGAGCGAGGATTTTTCCCCAACACCCTCTCCTGACGGAGAGGACACAGAAAGTGAAGACAACGAAGATGAAGAAGAAGAAGAAGGTGAGCTTGACTCCGTAGGCCGGCTCTTCCTCCAATTAATTAACAATGAAGTCCCCAACAAGGACACCTCTACTGATAACCCGGCAAACTTTATTCCAGGCTCCACTGACCCGGTTTCTGAAATAGCGCCGGGTCCCCAAGCTACTGCTGCTCCTACCCAGAAGAGGACCCGGGCCACCATTGCCAAGGTACTACATTCTCTCTTCTTAATTTCCATAACGAACCCATCTCAAACTTAAGCATAAACATAGGAAAAGGAGGCTGAGAAGGAGGCTGAGGCGAACAAGAGACGCCGAACCCGGTCTTCTACAAGCCAGACTTCTCTGAGCCCAGGTATCCCTCAACGCTCTTTATCAAGCTGGGCCAAATCCATCCAGAAGACGCCCAGCAATCAGTTCCCTTTAGCTGGCAAGATCCGGGTTCCTAAACCATCTCGTTTGTCAGATTCCTCCTCGGATGGTGTTAGCACACCCGAGGATTTCCAGATCAATGCCGGGTTAGTAATACTTGACACCTCTTTTTTATATCTTTACGCTTCACTGTCCCATTCTTGTTTGACTAAAACATTATCTTTTATCAGTGCCAGGGCTTTCATGGATGAAGACCCGGAATCCTCCCGCGGCATCTCCTCCTCCAACAATCACAGAGCCTTCTCTTACAGAGGCACATATTGAAGAACCAGAGGACAAAGACGAGCCAAGGGAGCAAGCAACCCCCGCGGCTTCTCCAAAAAATGCTGTTGACCCAATACCAGAATCCTCCCCCAATGCTCATTCGCCCGGGTTAAGCTCTGGGACTAAAGAGGATGAAGTACAGGTTACTGGGACCCGGCAGGTTCCAGTACAAAATGCGCCTGAGACTCTTGCCAAAGTGCCGGCTCCAAATGCTGACCCAGCAACTCCTGTCAAGGGCAAGAACCCGGCTTCCTCCTCGAACTCCCCGGCTCTGGACACCATGTCTGTTCCAGCACTTTGCGACGAATATTTTTCTCGCCTAGCTCAACACAAGACCCTGGAAACAGAACTGGTCGTCCTGATCCAAAAACGATATCAGGTACCCATTTTCGCTTCTTGCCTATACATTTTTCTTGCATAACTATACCCTGAGTAGCCCCCAAGCTCTAAGTTCATCACTTGTGATGAGCTTGGCGCTTATAACATGCATTCCTTAGACAAAAACTTCAAGCCTGTAGCCCCCAAGTGCCGGGTTGTCTGTTTACAGCAACCTGGGACTAAAAAACTTCCATCATGTCAAACTTTGCCCATTTTCACATCGAAACTTTGAACACTGTAGCCCCCAAGTGCCGGGTTGTGTGCCTGCAGCAACCTGGGACTTCTTCATCACGTTGAACAACTGAATTTCAAACTGAGTAGCCCCCAAGTGCCGGGTTAACTGTCCACAGCTACCTGGGACTTACAGCTTGTAAATTTTCAGACTTTTTGCGAATGTAGCCCCCAAGTGCCGGGTTGCACGCCTACGGCGACCTGGGACTAACATGAATTTTTTCACCTTAACAGGAAGACCATACCAAGGCCCAAGCTGAGATCACCCGGCTCGCTGACGCTGTCAAGGCTGAATCTGAGACCCGGGCTAATCACTCAGCTCAACTCAAGGCCTTGGAAGAAAAGATTACTGCCCTGACGCAAGAAAACTCCAATCTGAAGAAGGACATGCAGGAAACCGAGGAAAACTTTCAGGAGCAACAGGAGACCCTTCAGAAACAGCTGGATGAAACCAACCACGAGCTGACCCGGCTAAAAAGAATGATCACCTCCATGGTTGAATCTTTAGTGGGTAAGCACTACTCTTTTGAATTTCAACCTAAACTTGATCAAATATACCCGGTTGTTGAAAATCTCGCTGTTACACTTTGCCTTACACAGGTCCTCGTGATGGAAACCTCCGCAAAACCGCTGCAGATAAAATCAAGTGCATGTACACACTGACACGCCAACTATATTTTGGCAGTTGCGAGGTCATCAAAGCTGCAAGGCTCTGGGACAACCCGCCAAGCAAATACACCGAAGTCCTTGGTCATCTGTCAACCATGCCGCAATGGATACATTTGCTCAAAGCATCTGCATGCAGAGCCGGGGTAATGCGAGGCCTTGCCTTAGCAAAGGCCTACTATCCCCAGCTAAACCCGGCACCCCTGAAGAAGGGCTTTCCCCAGTTTGACACGGATGGCAAGGAATTCGATAAGAAGTGCTACGCCCGGGTTGTGAAGCAAACCCGGCACGTTGCCACTGTGATTGCCAGCAAGATGAAACTCACCACTTTGCAGTTTGGCTATGATGAAAATGATGAAGAGATTATGGACGACGAGCCACAACGCGTCGATCTCCTTCAAAGCTATAAGGATTCCATTGACCCGGCAAAAAATGCTCCTGGTACCTCTACTGCTCCCAGCTCCTCTACGCCAGTTATTCCTCCTCCGTCACGGGCGATAGCTGAAGAAGATGATGAAAACTTCTTCCAGCCACTTCGAAAGATCACCCGGCGCAAGACCAAGGCCAAAGGAACCGACGAGATCAAGGAGCCCGAGGCTAACCCGGCGGCCGCCGTAGAAGAAGACCCGGCAAAGACCGTCGAAGATCAACCGACCGGCTCTCCTCCTCGTGACCCGGCTCCTGAAGCCCAAGCCTGAAAACTTACGCAGATGCTGTTATCTCTGCAAGAAAACAGTTTTTATTCGGCCCTTTGGGCACTTTATTGTAATAACTTTTGCACGATCTGCACTATGCCTGTGATGGTGCGCCTATGCACCTGATGAAACTTTTTATGCTTCTCTCATGCTTTTGCTATGAAATATGCCTCTTCTGTGGTTTGGATGACCCTTTTGATTTCTTTAACTGTGAGCCGGCTTTCGCATGGATATCCTGTCGCTACTTCTCTGAGAAAAACAGGGTCGAACCAAGTCCCAATGGGCTTCATGGTTGATTGAATTTCCAGGTGCGCAATCAGGCCACAAAATTGCGAGTCACATCAGCTGCACAGCAAGATAACCAAGAATACTAATGGCATAAAAGCCGGGTCTTGGGATTGCAGCTACAGACTATTGCAGTAAGAGCCCCCAAGACCTGGATCAATGTTTATAAAGTAAAGGGCTTATGCCGCATTACCCCATTGATCCCAAATACTGGTGGGACGCACTCTTTGGGCATCCTCAAGATATAAAACAACTAAAAGCAACTGATACTGAAAGTTTAACATATATACTACTGACTTCAAAAGACAAAGCTAGAAACTGCTCTGCCGGGTTATAATCTTAGCACTATGCAAATCTTAGCGCTATGCAAACCCGGATAATCATAGAGGCCGGGTCCTGGGGGGAAATAACTTGGCACTTTCAACAAGAAGCCCCCAGGACCAAGCTTAACATAGAACCATGCAATACTGCTATCAATCATGAAAAAAGAAACTGAAAGAACACAAATTTATGTTCAACCTTCACTTTATTGATAGAAAAGGTTAGGTCAGCAAGCCGCCTCATTAAAAACCTTCCAGTCCCCTTAGGTACCCTGGTAAGGAAAAGAGCGCGTCTGAAACCTGCTGCCTGTTACATCGTGTTTTACATCTCATATCTCTTTCTTATCCTAAGTATAATATGGGCGCAGTTGCGCAATGTTCCATGGCCTCTCACGCTCTTCCATGGAAAAGGTGGAGTGCGACGTGTCATTGACACTCTCTGATTTTTCTCTAGCATCCACCAAGTAATATGAACCATTGTTCAACTTTTTGCTTATGATGAAAGGCCCTTCCCAAGGAGGAGATAATTTGTGCATCCCTTCCTTGGATTGCACCCATCGCAGCACTAGATCACCCTCCTGGAAAGTGCGAGTTTTGACCCGGCGACTATGATACCGCCTCAAATCTTGCTGATATACTGCTGATCTTTCCAGTGCTTGCTCTCTGTTTTCTTCCAGCAAATCCACAGAATCTTGCCGGGTCTCCTCATTTTCTGTCTCAACGTAAGCCGCCACGCGAGGCGAGTCATGGATAATATCACTTGGCAAAACCGCCTCTGCCCCGTACACCATGAAGAAAGGGGTCATTTTTGTGGATCTGTTTGGTGTTGTATTGATTCCCCAAACTACTGATGGCAATTCCTCGACCCACGCTCCGGCGGCTCTGAGGCACGGGACCCGGAGTCGTGGTTTCAAACCTCTAAGCAATTCCTGGTTTGCTCTTTCAACTTGCCCATTGGCCTGAGGATGAGCAACTGAAGCGACATCCAGACGTATACCACTATTTCCACAAAACTTTGCCATCTCTCCCAAGGACATATTAGTACCATTATCTGTGATAATACTGTGGGGATATCCAAACCTGTGTATGATCTGCTTCAAAAACTTGACCGCTGTAGCCGCCTCACAATTTGTAACAGGCATAACTTCAACCCACTTTGTAAACTTATCAATGGCAACCAAGAGGTGGGTTTTCTTGCAAGGAGACATGCTAAAGGGACCCACCATATCAAGTCCCCAAACTGCAAAAGGCCAAGCCAAAGGTATGGTACGCAATTCCTGAGCCGGCACATGAATCTGTCTGGCATATCTCTGACATCCATCACATCTATTCACCAAGCGCTCTGCATCTGCCTGGGCTGTGAGCCAAAAGAAACCGTGTCTGAAAGCTTTGGCTACCAATGACCTTGTTGAAGCATGATGACCACAATCTCCTTCGTGAATTTCCTTCAAAATTTGCCGGCCCTCCTTTCCAGAGACACACCTCTGAAACACGCCTGAAACGCTTCTCTTGTATAACTCACCGTCGATAACCACATATGCCTTACACCGGCGCACAATCTGCCGGGCTATAACTTCCTGTTGCGGCAACTCTCCACGCAAAAGATACGCCAAGTAAGGTTCTGTCCACTCTGGGATCTCGTGTGTTACTGCTACCAACTGAGAATCCGGGTCATCCTGACCCGCCAGCTCCTCTGCATCCTCAAGCTTGACTGATGGTGTCCACAGCTCGTCCAAGAAAACATTTGGTGGAACCGGCTCTCTGCGAGAACCGAGTCTTGATAAAGCATCTGCAGCATCATTTTTTCTGCGATCAATGTGATCCACCTGATAGCCTGAGAAAAACCCGGCTACTCTATCCACCTCTCGCCTGTAAGCCGCCATTGTTGCATCTTTCCTGTCCCAAGTTCCTGAAACTTGCTGCGCCACCAGGTCTGAATCCCCATAGCACTTGATACGTTTAATGTTCATCTCCTTTGCCATACGCAAACCATGCAACAAGGCCTCATACTCTGCCACATTGTTGGAACAATCAAAGTGAATTTGCAAAACATAACTCAGCCTGTCACCTTTGGGGGAAGTTAACACAACCCCGGCTCCTGATCCTTGCTCTTGCTTAGACCCGTCAAAATGCATAACCCAAGACTTGAGACTCGGGGTAAGAGGTGGTGCATTCAACTGTGTCCAATCATTAAGAAAATCCGCCAATGCTTGAGACTTGATAGCTGTACGAGGCACATAATCAATATGATAATCCCCCATCTCTATTGCCCACTTAGCAATTCTTCCTGTGGCCTCTGAATTTCTGATGATATCTGCCAAGGGTATTGAACTGACCACTGTAATTGGATGCTCCTGAAAATACGGCTTCAATTTTCTACTGGCCATGAAAACTCCAAACACCAGCTTCTGCCAATGTGGGTATCGCTGCTTTGCCTCAGATAAAACTTCACTAACATAATAGACCGGTCTTTGGACCGGGTTCTCTTTTCCTTCTTCCTTACGCTCGACCACCACCACGGCACTCACAGCTTGAGGCCCGGCAGCGACGTATAAGAGCATGGGTTCCTTAGAACCCGGGGCCGCCAAAACTGGCGCTTCTGACAACTGCTTCTTCAAAGCCTCGAATGCCTCGTCTGCTTCTTGGTTCCACACAAAATTATCTGTTTTCTTCAATAACTTGTACAAAGGAATCGCTTTCTCTCCAAGCCGGGAAATAAACCGGCTCAAGGCAGCCACGCAGCCTGTCAATTTCTGTACATCTCTCAACTCCTCTGGCTTTTTCAAACTTTGAATAGCTCTGATTTTTTCCGGGTTTGCCTCGATTCCACGCTCTGACACAATAAAACCAAGTAACTTCCCCGCTGGGACTCCAAACACACACTTTGTAGGATTAAGCTTCATCTTGTATTCCCTCAAATTTTTGAACGTTTCTGTAAGGTCACTGATAAATGACCCGGCTTTTTCTGACTTTATCACCACATCATCAACATAAGCATGCACATTGCGCCCAATCTGATCATGAAAACAATTCTGGATACACCTCTGATAAGTTGCTCCTGCATTCTTCAACCCAAATGTCATGGTCTTGTAACAAAAAGCACCAAAGGGGGTGATGAACGACGTCTTTTCCCAATCTTCTTTGTTCAATTTGATCTGATGATACCCTGAATAAGCATCCAGGAAACACAAAAGCTCGCTACCTGCCACTGCATCAACTATTTGGTCAATACGCGGCAATGCAAACGGGTCCTTGGGACAAAACCTGTTCAGACTCGTGAAATCAATACACATCCTCCACTCATTATTTTTCTTCAGAACCAAAACCGGGTTAGCTAACCACTCTGGATGAAACACCTCCATGATAAAACCGGCCTCCAAAAGCCGGGCTACCTCCTCTCCTATTGCTTTCCTTCTTTCTGCATTCATTTTTCTCAATCCCTGTTTTACCGGCCTTGCCTTAGGATCAACATGTAAGCTGTGCTCAGCGAGTTCAGTTGGAATGCCAGGCATGTCACTAGGTGTCCATGCAAAAACATCCCTATTCTCACGGATGAACTCGATGAGCGCGCTTTCCTATTTATCAGATAAGTTGGTCCCAATGGCAAACTGCTTGGAGGAATCTCCAGGCACGAAATCCACCATCTTAGTATCCTTTGCTGCTTTGAACTTTGCCCTATCATCCTCTGTTGTGGGCTTCTTGAGTGCCGTGTTATCCTGCGGGTCAATATTTGATCTGTAAGCTTTCAACTCCTCCTTAGCACAAGCATGCTCTGCCAGGGCTGCATCCCCCTCATCACACTCAGCTGCAATTTCTCTGTTACCATGCACTGTAATGATCCCCTTGGGACCCGGTATTTTCAACTGTAAGTAAACATAACACGGCCTTGCCATGAACTTGGCATAAGCCGGCCTTCCCAACAATGCATGATATGGGCTTGGAAACTTCACTACCTCAAAAGTGAGCCACTCTGATCTAAAATTATGAATAGACTCGCCAAAAGCAACCTCCAACGAAATTTTACCCTCTGGCGTGGCTGATTTCCCCGGAACTATACCGTGAAAAATTGTCGATGTTTTCTGCAGCTGAGATTCCTTCAAACCCATGCGCACGAACGTGTCCCAATACAAAATGTTGATACTACTGCCACCATCCATCAAAACCTTCTTTAACTCATAGCCATGAACTTGGGGAGCCACCACCAACGCCAGAAGACCCGGGTGCTCCACCACCTCTGGGTGATCTGCCCTACTCCACGTAATTGCATGCTCTGACCACTTCAAATACCTTGGAACTCCAGCAACCACTGTGTTAACCGCCCTCTTGACTATTTTTCTCTCTCTCTTGGTTGTGCCACTAGTGTATATATGATACTGACCCAGCTGCCTTGGCTGCTGCGAAAATCCACCTTGGTTACTTGTGTTCTGGTTCTGACCCGGGTTACCCGTAGGTACCGCGTTTGCTCCTGTCAAAGGCCCCGAGGCCGGGTTACCACCCGTGCCGGGTCCTCCACTTCTATTTGCTCCTTGCAAAGCTCTCTGTACCTCGTTGTTCTTCCACCTATTCAGATCCACACACTGGGCCAAAGAATGATTGGCGGGTCTTCCGTTCTTGCTGTGTCTAGGACACGGCATCCTGAAAGCCTCCTCAGTACTCATTGGGCGGGTCCTTGATAATTATTACTACTGTTATAATTCCCACTGTTGCCTTGATAACCTCTATTTTCCTGATAACCTCTATTTTCCTGGTAGTTCCCATCCATCCTTTGCCTCTGAAACCCGGCATTGGTGTTTGCCACCAGCTCTGAGTTCCCCTCATGATGTCCACGCTTATGCTGATTCTGATTATTGTTGTTGTTATTGTTATTTCCCGAGCCATTGTTATTCCTTCCACCATTGTTCACGTTACCTTTCCCTTTCTCTTCCTCGTTTTCATCCTGGGTCTTGTCCGTGGCTGCGTGCCTATTGCAAGCATCCATCAACTCTGCCATAGTGACTGGCTTAACCCGATGTCCTTCCTTCATGCGACCCAGCTTTTGGACCAACGGAGCGTACTTACAAGTTTTCTCCATCGATGAAATTGCGTCCTTGGGCTCAATGCCCGATGAAGAATGCAGGATCTCCGTGACCCGGCCCATCCAGTGACGAGCTGACTCGCCCTTCCTCTGTACACAACGATCAAGATCTTCAATGGAAAATAATCGCTTGCACGTACCCTGAAAGTGCTTGATAAAAATTGTCTTCAACTCATCCCAGGAATTGATGGATTTTTCTGGCAAATTCTTGAACCACAACTTTGCTGCTCCATCGCTCATCATCAAATACATGTACTTTGCGCAAACGTTCTCCGTGGCATTGCGTATACACATTGCCATCTCATAACTACTCAACCAGCTTGCCGGGTCCATGCTTGGCTCATAGTTGGATATTTTGCTGGGCTCTTTGAACTTCTCAGGGAAAGGCTCCGCTCTAATATTTTCTGAAAGACACTTCGGTCCAGCTAAGTTAGAAGAACTTGATGAAATATTGATATTACCTGGTGAACTTGCAGACGCCGCTGGCGCGGGACCCGGTCCTCCTTGAGGTACTCCTGCTGCAGGTACTACCGGGTTTGCATTAGCTTGGCTTCTCCCCGCTCGTGATCTGTTAACTATTTGCTGAGCCACTGAAATTGCTGGGACGGGTTGATGCTGCTGATTATTTTGATTTTGATTCTGCTGGGGTGGGTTTTGCTGCTGCGCCGCTGCAGGCCCGGCCAATGGCGGGTTACCCCCGTTGCGGCTCCTGCTACGATATGTTGTGGAATGCAACACACTTTTCTCTCTTGAATACTGGGTTTGCTGCACAACTGCAGTACGTAACATATCTATGGCGCGCCGGGCTTCAATCTCTGCTGGTGTATCTCCCAATGGAATTCGATCAAGTGCCAAGGTTGCTGCATACACGTTATCCGCCGGATTTGAATAGTGACCCGCCGGCGTGTGAAACCTTGGTGTTCGTGGCGGCAGACCCGGATTTCCCCTGGCTCCCCCAGCGGGCAAACCCGGCGCTGCAGCTGGTACCACACCAGTTCTCCCTGTTCCTCTATTTTGCTCTGCACTTGCCCTAGCTACTGGTGCCACCTGAGCAGCACCAATAGGTTGATCCTCTGGAGTTCTAAACAGTGCTGCCACGGGCACTGGATTTGTTTCATCTTCCCCAAGGGCCAGCCGGCTCTGATGCCTCCTCCGGTGGGCCCGGGTTGCCTCATTGAAACGATTTTCATCCTCTTCTACTTGCTTCTTTCTTGCTTCTATTTCTTTTCTTTCTGCCTCTGCGTCCCTGCGCATCTGCTCCAAGGCTCGGCGTGCTGTATCCAATTCCATTGCTCTAACTGCTGCGTTTTCTGGAGTAACCAACCTTGTAAGTGCTGATGGATCTAAGACCAGGCCATTGTTAAACAAGGCCGGGGCAGCTGCTGCGTTACTTCTCTCCTCTCCTTGGGCCCGGTTATGCAGGAACCCAAAACTGTTTCTGTATCTTGCCGTACCCTCGCTTTCCTCTGAGACCGAAGCCGGCTCTCCATCAACTCTCTGCTGTGCCAACTCCAAAATTGGGGGCAGCTGCTGTTGACCCGGGGTAAAGGCCGGTGGAACAACAGCTGATGGCGATGGTTGCATGCTGGACGAAGGCGCGGTGTACACCGCTACCCTACGAACCGGGCTTGGGCTGGATTCTTGTTCTACATCTTCCTCTTCTTCTGCATCATACCCGAACCGGCCTTCAAATAACTGCAAGATCGATTCTGACTCGGCACAGTCCTCCACGTCACCCGGTATTTGTGCCGGGTTCCCAGCTTGTTCCACCAGCATGTCCAGGGCCAGCTCAACTTCAGCCGTGCCAACTGATTCTTCACCATCAGATTGAACAATTGTGGCGGCTCCTGATACAGATTCAAAGTCTCCATCACTAGCAGATCTAGTTGTAATCATGCCCACAAAAACATTAAATTTGCCAATTGGAATAACATCACCTGATTCAAGTAGATCTGATTCCGGTCCCCAGCCAAAATCATCAACGATGAGCTCTCCTTGCTCATTGGTTGTGATCTGGCCAAAGACGAAGTTTTCGACCCCTTGCCTTGCTTCACCCATGATGGTGACACCCTTGGACGCGATTCCCACAGACGGCGCCAACTGTCGTGGGGTAGAAAACACGGCAGATGCTACTTGAGGGTAGCTTAAACTTTTGGGCAAGGCGACTCTGGTGTCTGGGTGTTTGTTTAGCACGGAAGGGGACAAAGATTTACCCAGGTTCAGCCTCTCCATAGGAGATAAAGACCTACTTCCTGCTATCTTATTATTAATCTTGGTCTCGATCTCGATAACCCGGCTACGACAACAGAGCCGGATCTCGATCTAGGTTACAAGGATTATGTGTCTCTCTCGATGGTTCTCTCGCCTATGCTTGGGGTTGCGAAAAGTCTTGCTATCTATGACCCAGGACCCGGTTTATATAGATACCGGACCTCCTGGTCGCGTACACGGTAAGTCCGGGTTCTTCCCAGACTCGGAGCCCTATTCTAGCTCTTCTAGCCTTCGTATCCTCCAAGTCACGAACCGCCTCTGGTCTTCTAGAAACTTCCCTTCCTGAACCGGGTTACCGCCAAAGCCTCTGGCCCAGCAACATAACCCGGCCCAAGCTGATGGTTAGCTGGCCTGGCCGGGCTTCCCCCCTGGCGGGTCATGCTTCCCTCTTCGTGGGCCTACCGGGTTATCATCCCCCCATCACGGACTCTCATGGATATGGCAAGGTCCATGTTGGCGGAGTTTAAGTCTCCACTTTACTTATGGACCGAGGCCATCTCCACGGCGTGTCACTCATCTAACCGGTTATTCTTTCGTGTTGGAAGAAAGGAGACTCCCTATGAAATGATTACCGGCAACAAGCCCGCCATCTCCTACTACCGAGTGTTTGGTTGTAAGTGTTTCTATAAGATCAAAGGTGTTCGTTTATCTAAATTTGAATCTAAAGCTATAGAGGGTATTTTTGTTGGTTACGGTGCCGAATCCCACACTTATAGAGTCTACGACAAATCCTTAGGGAGATTTGTGGAATCTTGTAGTGTGGAGTTCGATGAGAATGATGGCTCCCAAGTGGCGCAATTTCATGTTCGTGGTGTAGATATTGAGGAACCTCAAGATGCAATAAGAAGAATGGGCATTGGTTTCTATCACCCCATCGAGATACATCATGAGCCTCCTCAAGCAAGTCAAGCAAGTCCTAGCTCCACTCGAGTGGAAACTACATCATCACAAGGTGAACCGGCGCCTACCATGGAAGCTAATGGTGCACCAACCCAAGAACAAGTTCAAGACCCTCCTCAAGTTGACCAAGTTGCTATGCAAGAACCAAGTTCTCCTATTGTTGATGCTAGCCAAGGTCAAGACCAATATCAACCCTCTCCTTCTAATATTGAAGATGTGCATAATGATGATCAAGGTCAACATTCCGGTCAAGACGGGGACTCAAATGATCAAGATGATCAAGAGATACCTCCAAGATGCAATAGAGATATCGAAGCCCGTCGTAAAGCAAGAGTTGCAAGGACCTTGGAATTAGGAAGCCATAAGCTAGAAGAGGTTCTTGGTGATTTGATGAGCAAGGTAACCACAAGGGGTCAATTGGCAAGCTTTAGTGAGCATCAAGCACATATCTCCATGGTGGAACCAAAGAAAGTGTTTGAACCTCTTGAAGACCCGGATTGGTTTGAAGCTATGCATGAAGAGCTAAACAACTTCAAGCGCAACAAAGTGTGGAATTTAGTTGAGAAGCCAAAGGATTGCCGCAATGTTATAGGCACTAAGTGGATTTTCAAGAACAAGCAAGATGAGCATGGAATGGTTGTGAGGAACAAGGCAAGATTGGTTGCACAAGGGTACTCTCAAGTTGAAGGCATTGATTTTGGGGAGACTTATGCACCCGTGGCTCGCCATGAGTCCATCCGTATCCTTCTTGCATATGCATCACATCATAACTTTAAATTGCAACAAATGGATGTGAAAAGTGCCTTTCTTAATGGTCCTTTAAAGGAGTTGGTATATGTTAAGCAACCACCGGGTTTTGAGGATCCCAAATTCCCTAAGCATGTCTACAAGCTTGATAAGGCGCTCTATGGTCTCAAACAAGCACCTTGTGCTTGGTATGAGAACTTAAGAGAGCTATTGCTAGACCGTGGATTTGAAGTGGGACAAATCGATCCCACCCTCTTTACCAAGAGGGTTAAAGGGGAGCTTTTCATATGCCAACTTTATGTGGCTGATATTATCTTTGGCTCATCTAACAAAGCTTTTAATGATGAATTTTCAAAGCTTATGACCGATAGGTTTGAGATGTCCATGATGGGAGAGTTGAAGTTCTTCCTTGGTTTTGAGATCAAGCAATTGAGTGGAGGGATTTTCATTTCTCAAGCCAAGTACACCCAAGACATGCTCAAGAGGTTCAATATGCAAGATGCTAAAAAGAAGAGGTTTCCTATGGACACCAAATGTCATCTTGAACTTAATCCAAAGGGTTTGGATGTTGATCAAAAACTTTATCGCTCTATGATTGGTTCTTTGCTTTATCTTTGTGCATCTAGACCCGATATTGTGTTGAGTGTAGGGGTGTGTGCAAGGTATCAAGCGGCTCCTAAAGAAAGCCACTTGCAAGCGGTCAATAGAATCCTTCGATATTTGGTTCATACCCCAAGGTTTGGTTTGTGGTATCCTAAGGACTCCAATTTCTCTCTTGCCGGGTACACGGATTCGGATTGGGTTGGTTGTAAGGATGATAGGAAATCAACTTCCGGGGCATGCCAATTCCTTGGTAGGTCCTTGGTGAGTTGGTCTTCTAAGAAGCAAAATTGTATATCTCTCTCCACCACCGAAGCCGAGTATGTGGCAACCGCTAGTGCTTACACTCAATTGCTATGGATGAGGCAAACTTTAAAGGAATACGGTGTCTATTGTGACAAAGTGCCTCTTTTATGTGACAATGAAAGTGCTATCAAGATTGGTCACAACCCGGTGGAACACTCAAGAACGAAGCATATTGAGATTCGTTATCACTTTATTCGTGATCACATTACCCGGGGTGACATTGAGCTTGGCTATATTCCAACCAAGAACCAACTTGTCGATATGTTCACGAAGCCACTTGATGAAGCAAGATTCACTTTTGAAGTTTATCTACTAGGTGTACGGGGATTTGCATGGGTGGAGCAGAAGTACTCATTTTCTCTCATTTTTAGTTGTGTTGTGCTCCGTTTATCGAACTTGTTGGTTTTGCTTTATGTGAACTCTCTCCTTTGCATGTGGTAAGTCGTGTGGAACCTATTGTTGTGAGACTTTATGTTGTGTAACTTCTAATGTTCTTGTCTTACCTCTTTGTGCAAGTTATGTTTATATTATATCTTTGAGAACTTGCTTGTCTTATCAAATATAGGGGGAGTGTTGATCCTAAGTCGTGTGCATATTGTATTCAAATGCAATTTCTAAGTTATGCACATGCTTAGGGGGAGCCCGTCTATATTTTGTGAATCCCTCTATTTGTGTTGTCATAATCCACCAAAAAGGGGGAGATTGAAAGAGCATGTTTGCTCTAAATCTTGTTTTGATGATTGTGACAACACAAATACTATCTTACTGTGTGTTAAGTGCTTGTCAGGTGCAGGTGATACTTTAGAACACAGCAGTTCTGTTTGTTTTGCAAAAAGGGAAAAGAAAGAAAAAAGAAGCTCTTAGTTTCTCCAAGCCGGAAGTTCCGGTGCTGGTCCGGAAGTTCCGGTGCCAGCCGGAAGTTCCGTCTTCAGAACTTCCGGTGCTGGCGCGTGACCCTCGAAAACGACTAAGTCCTTTTGTGCATTCCGCACTGGACTCGGGCCGGAAGTTCGGCCGGAACTTCCACCGAAAGTTCCGGTGGGCCGGAAGTTCCAGGTGAAGTGGCTGCGGACAGACTCCAACGGGCAGAATTTTGGGAGGGGTATAAATACCCCTCCACCTACCTCCAGCTCCTTAGCTCGCCCAAAATATCTGCACCTCCATTGTTGCAAGCTCAAAACTACAAGATCTCCCAATCCCTCCACCCTAACTCGTTGATCTTTGGAGGATTGAAGGAGCAGGCTGTAACATCCAAAAATTGTAACCCAGTTTTATTAGTCAAAAATGTGGGCCAACAAAATTTTTTTTTTTTTGTTATTTGATGTGTGTTTGTTTGTTTATGCTTGCTCGAAGTGAGAAATCAAACAAATAATAGAAACAATAAAACTAGTGTGACAAGTGTCACACTAAAACCACAAGTGTGGATTCAAAAAAATTATTCCAAACAAAAATTCAGTGGAGAGGAGTGAACCCTCTCATTTTCATCCTTAACACTTTCCTCTCCTTCTTTATTTCAAATATCCTAAATTCTATTTTCAAAATTCCAAATGTTTCTTTAACTTTGGAAATTGTCAAAATCACCAAGCTACACTTCCAAAGAAAATAATCCAGTGGTACCACAAACCCTGGAAAAATATTTGGAAGCAAACTATGAAAAGAAATTTCAGAAATTCAAATTTGGATTTGGTTCGGGTATTTGATCGAGCACTTGGTGGTCACCACCGAGTTCTACTCCAACCCGAAATCAACTTCCAAATTCGAGCTCGATTTTGAGCAATCGAGCTGTCCAGTAGCATCCACTCACTCACCTCACCTCACTCACTCGAAGCAGTGCGTTGGAAGCAAGCCAGTTGACCCAGAGGAGGCAAGCCGCTTGCGCCACGCCATTGCCGTCCTTGCCGAGCTCCCGCACGGGTCGCCTCGCGGGCAGAGCTGAAGCAACGCCGAGACGACGCCGCGTTGTGCCTTCCACACCACCCAAACCTCTCCGCCTCTGCACGACGAGACCTGAGCGCCGCAGAGCCCTCTGGCGTGTGCGTCGTCCGCGCCAGAGCACGCCGAGCGACGCGGCGACGCTGAGGTCAACTGCGAGCACCGCACGTCTCCGCGCTGCACCACCTCTCCCCTCTGGTCCAGTCACACCCGCCGCGTCGTGTCCGAGCCTCACTGCCCCTCTGTTGCACCGCACGCGCGCCACCCGACCCCAGCGCACGCGCCGAAGCACACCGCTCGCCATGGCCGGCCGAGCACGGCATCGATGCCCCGCGCTACCCCTGTCCCCCTCGACCCCCCCTGACCACTTCTGCGGCACCCCCTAGCTCCCCGCAACCTCTCTGGCTCCCTCAGCCGGACCCAGCGCCATCACTTCCCTCTCCCCACCACCGAGCCGTGGAGTGCCGAGCGCCGCCGCTCGCTATAAAATCTCCCCACGCTCCCTCCCTTCTCCACACACCTCCACCACTTCCCTCTCACACTCCTCACCTCAGAACATCGCCAGGAGGGCGAGCCTTCCTCTGCAGCCACCGTGCACACGCACGGCAGTGCGCTGCCGCGCCGAGGAAGAAGGCGATCACGGCCTGGTCGTGCCTCCCTTCCCCTGCTCTCTCTTTGCCCCTCTCTCGCCTCACCATTGCATCCTAGCTCACCCGCCGCGATTTGCCCGTGTTCTGTGCACAGCAGCGCCGCGGAGGAGTCGCCGGACTTGGAGCACGGCCACGGAGGAGGAGCTGATCACGCCGCCGTCGATTGGAGCCGTCCCAGCACGCGCAACTTGTCCCAGAGCTTCCCCACTCCCTCCGCCGTCGATCTACGTCATCTCCGCCACCACCCGAGGCCCCTAGGTGAGCCCTTGACCCACCTCGCCGCCGCCGGAGCCACGGCTCCATCGTACTCCGGTAGTCGAGGAAGAGGTTGATCCTGCGCCGTTGGATTTAAATCCAACGGTAGCATACCGCTTCACCTTGTTAAGACACCGACAAGCGGGACCCACCCGTCAGCGTTTTAAACTTAACCCGCGCGCGAGACGTTTCCACTGAGTCGCTGACAAGTGGACCCCACCCGTCAGGGATCTCATCTTTATCCAGTATTTTCAAATTTGAATCTTTTCCTGAATTCAGTACTGGACCTAGTTTTGAAATTCAACAACTCGAGTTCTAGGAATCCAAATAAATCAAACTCAACTGTTCTGGAAAGCTTATAAAATTCTTTAACCCACCAAAGTGGTCTCATCTCATTTAATTAAATAATAAAAATGTATTAATAAAAATGCTCCAGAAGGTTTAAAACACTAAACCATTTGTTTCTGGAGTTATATAAATCCAAATAACTTGAAACCAATTTTGGTAGCTTTGTATTAGGATCCTTTAGCTCCCCAAATTTTGGTAGAATTAATTGAGTAGTCTAAAACCCTTAGCCTTTGGTTGAACTTCAGTGCACCCTTCTGCACTAAACCAATTAGTGTGATTTATCAGTAGGTCCAATTAACTCAAACCAATTTTGTTAGATCACTTGTAGCCAAAGTTAGATACCCCTAAAAGGATTTAATTTTTGGAGCAACCAAATTTGTTTGGTAGCTAAAACTTGTTTAAAAACCTTCTGAACTACAACAAATGTGTAGGGAGTTTGGTAACTCCAAATGACCCCAATCCAATTGGGTGATCTTCTACACATCATAGCTACCCATAGAATTTTAGTTTGAATTTTGTGACAAACATAGATTAAATGGTGAATTAATTGGTGTACAACTAGTTTCTGCCTTAGTTTGAAAATAATTAAATAAAGATTAATTCAATTAAAATTAAAACCATCTTGTGTTGCTTGATGTGTGCAGTAGCTAATTGTGGCATTTATGATTGTAATGCTGTGTTGATGCTTGAGCTAGAGTAGTGATGGTTGTTTTGCTTGTTTAAACGTTTAGACGATACCGCTGACGGATTCATCGAGGAAGGAGGTTTTGCTGAACCCGAAGATCAGGACCAGTACCACTTTGTTGAGCAAGGCAAGCTACTTCACTGAGCTTGCATTTATATACCTCTACTTTAATCTCTAGAGTTTTTCAAAAGTATCGATGATTTTTGGAAAACCCCTTTTTCAAAACAATGAAAACTATTTTGCCCCCTATGTAGAAATATAGGGTAGTTATTTACAACTATAGGATGGGAAAAACAATGTTTACTCAAAACCCCTTTGAAAGTACTTGAATGAAGGTGAAGTACCGAAAGGTCGGTATGAAGGTGAAGAACCAGAGAATGGTGTTGTTTCTGGAAAGAAAAATGCACATTGTGTCCTTGTACTTACATCCCCAGCCAAAAATCTGTGCGACCACATTTACCCACATATGGGCAAGGGCGTAGTCATATAATTTGCTCGTGTTAGTACTGGATGCCTCAATAACGAGGAGAACCTCGTTCCATGAGGGGATGGTCTGAGGACCTACCCCCTGACCTGGGTCCTCTTCATTGAAGTCTACCGGAAGCCGGTATGAGCGTGTCGGAGGAAGAGGATTGAAGGGCTCCCTTGGGTCCGCCGGGCAGAACTACGAGTCCCCACACTTAGTTTCTGAGGATTTGAGTGTCGGTGGAAAGTGTCGTAGCGGCAGGGTCCTATACTAGCATGAGCAAAGGACAGGCTATGGCCGGGAACTCAACTTCGCATACCTCTGGTATGGCGGGACGTGGCTGACACGATGAGTGACCGGATGGGTGTGGGAAAAGCGTGCTACCTCTGCAGAGGGTAAAACTATTCGAATAGCCGAGTCCTCGGATATGGACAGTTGGGAAGAACTACTAAGGCCATGTGCAAGTTTTATAAAGTGTTGAGTTTGAAAGGAAACTGAGATGGAAAAGGTTGCTTACCTGTACCAATGAGTTGGTGCAAGGTGGTGAAGGGTTTGGAACCCTGATTGAGATTTGGTCGGACAGGGAAGGATTTTTCGGGAAAAATAGCTAAAGTGGTGTTTTCTCAAAGGATGGTTATAAACTTCGTCTCACCCCTTTTCAGTAAGGATTTGAGAGTTTTCACATAAAAGTTTTTAAAAATAAAACTAGTTAGTGCTTACTCTAGTTGGGGTAGTTTGCGAGTACAATCAAATGTACTCATATTGGTTTCGTCCCTGGCTATTGTCTTAGCCAGATTTCGAGGAACCCTACGTTGAAGAGGAGTTTGGCGACGTCTATGCGAACTGAGATCTTCATAAGTCAGCTGCCTGTCGGGTGTTGTCGAGATGGTTTAGCCCTACTACCGTAGCTTCCGCTGAATAAAGATGATTTGGCCCTTGAAGGCACCTATGTATAATTAGGCCTGTATGGCCAGGTTTGTAAGACTTTAAACTCGGTATTGTATGGATGTAAACTTTGATATTCAGTTCGGATTATGTGCAACGACAGACTGATCACGGGATCGTTGTGTTAAGCATAATCGGGTATTTCGGACGGCTAGTCCGGGGTCCCCACAGAGCTGGTATCAGAGCCATCCTGACTTTAGGAGACCTTAGTTAACATGGGCGTTAGTAGGAGTTACAAAAGTTAATTTCTAAAACAAGGAAGTGAAGTATTTTCGAAAATTTCTTATCTCCCCAACCCTTCCATTTATGTAAAAACCTTATACTCATTAAGAGTTGTCTTTTCTTGAACCCTTAAAATTTTGCACACTTGTTACTCCATTAAGTTACATTATGTCTTCATGTCACTTAACTAACTTAAAATTTTGCTTAAATTTGTAGATGGCACCCAACGTCACCGAGTTCGTCCAAGTTAGGAAGGACGGCCTGCTGATGTTCGAGCAGGACTTGTACGAGTTGAGCCAGATTTTGGGACGCCCTGTTCCAGAGTTTGAGGGAACTCAGGTCGATTCCCTCGGTGATGGGAACCTGTCCTGGCTCATCAAGTCGTCCGTCCGAGGCAGGATTCAGCCACCCCGTTCCAAGGACTTGGTCTACTCCACGATGGACACTACTTGGGTTGACGGTCTGACCCGAGTTATGCAGAGGCTGCTAGCCCGCCTTTGTGAGGAGCACAAGGACGAGCTGGTGGCACTCGTTTCCAGTACTTCGGGAGGCGTGACGACGATGGAAACCCCACCTACCCCGCACAGCACACCCTCTTCGGCGAGTACATCACCGACATGGAGGTGCTACTTCACGACACCCAGGAGAACCTGCGCGATGCTAGACTCAAGGTTCACTTCCAGCGTAGCTCCCTCGACGATGCCCGAGTCCGTGAGACCCAGCTGAAGTGGGAGAATGATAATCTCCGCCTGAAGCTGGCCCGTCAGAGGAGGACTATCGTCAGGCTCCGCAAGACGGTAGCAGAGCAGAACGAGATGATAGACGAGATGGAGCAGCAGGCGAACGAGATGGAGGAGGAGGGCGAGGATCTCCGCAAGGAGAACAGTGCCTTCATCAGTGATGATGAGGACTACCTTGAGGAGATGGACTAGGGAGGAGGACGACGAGGAGGAGTTAGTTGACGAGGAGGAGGAGCCGTCTGAGCCAGTTCTCGAGGAGGAGGATCCCGAGGAGCCACCCTACGACTCAGACGTTGAGATCGTCGAGCCTGAGGTTCCACCTCAGTAGTTGAGCGACGAGAGCACTACCTTAGGACTGTGTCGACCCTTATGCGAGTAGAGTTTATGTGATGGTTCCTATGGAAACCATGTAGTATGTACATTAGGTGTAGTAGGATGTTGTAAGCTTGATGTGTGAACTCCTTGATGTGATGATTGTGTTGAATAAATGTGATGGTCTTGTTTGACTAGTGTTTCATCAACCACCCCCTTTGTGACTTCATCGTTAGCCAAAGCCTCTTTGCCTTGCCTCTTATATCGTATCTATTCCAGGATGACGAACACTCGCCACAACCAGCACGCGCACCACCACCACCGCCAGAACCCACCGCTGCTCAACTGCTTGCGATCATCATGGAGGATCGCCAAGCTGCCCGGGAAGAGCGTCAAGCTCATCTCGCCGCCCTGCAGCAACTTGCCGCTGCCCACGCCAACCAGAACCACAATGGTGGCAATGGTAATGGCGACGAGGGTGGAAATCAACGCTCTACCCTGAGTGACTTCCAGAAGACCACACCGCCCACCTATTCCAAGGGACTTCACCCCCTGGAAGCAGATGACTGGATCCGCACTATTGAGAACGACCTGGAAGTTGCCTCGGTGGGAGAGAATGAGAAGGTCCTGTATGCTACCCACTACCTTGCTGGACCTGCAAGAGCTTGGTGGGAGACTACCAAGACCCTCCAGCACGCAGGTCATGTCATTACCTGGGAGGAGTTCAAGGACAAATTCCGCAAGAAGTTCATCTCTAGCGGTCTTATCGAGAGGAAGAAGGATGAGTTCCGTAAGCTAAGGCAGGCAGGCAGAGATGTGGTTGGTTATCTGGATGAGTTTACCGATCTTGCTCGGTATGCTCCTGAAGATACCGACACGGAAAAGAAGAAGATGGAGCGTTTTCTGAATGGACTCCATGATGAGATGCAATGTGCCTTGGTTGTCCAGGACTTCCGTGATTTGGAGTCACTTGTGGACAAGGCCATTCAGCTGGAGACCAAGCGCAAGTCCATGTTTGAAGGCGCAAGAGAGGATGAATATTCAGGAAGGTTCCAGCAGCCAGAAACCCGCACCTTCCAGCCAGCACCCAAGCCAGTTTATCGACCACCCCCAGCTCCACGTCCCAACTATCCCAACCGTCCCAACAACAACAACAATGTCCCCCGCCCAAACATCAACAACAACTACCACCCCAATGGCAACAATCGTCCCGGAGGAAACACCCACTTTTACCCCTACTGCCAGCGTTGTCTGCTTTGAATGCGGCAACAAGGGTCATTACTCCCGAGACTGCCCCAATCCCAAGAGGAATGCTCCACGCCCCAATGCCCCTGCACCTAATCCTGGACAAGGCCGAAATGGAATGGAAATGGCAAGAATGCTGCACCCCGTGGCAATGCTGCTGTTGCAAGAGGCCGTCTGAACCACATCAACACTGAAGAAGCCCAGGAAGCGCCAGATGTTGTGCTGGGTACGTTCCTTGTCAACTCAGTACCTGCAACTGTCCTGTTTGATTCTGGTGCTACCCATTCCTTTGTTACCAAGGAGTTTGTTGTTAAGGGAGGTCTAGTCGGGAGCCTCTTGTCCAAACCCCTGCTTATACAAACCCCAGAGTTCCTAGTAGAGACCAAGCTGTTTTGTCCCGACGTCTCTCTTGAGATCAAAGGAGAAAACTTTCCAGCCGATCTAATCATTCTAGGAACCCAAGGCATAGATGTCATTCTGGGCATGAATTGGTTAGCAAAGTATCATGGTCGTATCGACTGTGCCAGAAGAGCGTATCTCTCACCACAGACAAGGAACTGAAGTGGAGTATGCTTCACAAGCCAACAATCCCAACCCTGTTGTCATGAAGGCATAGCCCGACCAACTCTAGATGAGATCCGTGTTGTCCATCTATTCAAGGATGTTTTTCCGGAGGAATTGCCTGGTATGCCGCCAGACCGGGATATTGAGTTCGTGATTGAACTTATTCCTGGAACATCCCCTATATCCCAGAGACCCTACCGGATGAATCCAGAAGAACTGGTGGAATTGAAGAAGCAGTTAGCTGATCAGCTCAGTAAAGGTTTGATTCGCCCAAGCGCATCACCTTGGGGATCACCTATCATCTTCGTGGACAAAAGAGACGGTACCACACGCCTGTGTGTGGATTATCGCAAGCTCAATGATGTAACCATCAAGAACAAGTACCCCCTGCCCAAGATCGAGGATCTGTTCGATCAGATGAACGGAGCCCGAGTCTTTTCTAAGATCGATCTTCGGACAGGTTATCACCAGTTGAAGATTCGAGAGTCTGACATTCCCAAGACCGCCTTCACCACCCGATACGGATTGTTTGAATACACCGTTATGTCCTTTGGCTTGACCAATGCCCCAGCTTATTTCATGAATCTCATGAATAAGATCTTCATGGAGTACCTCGACAAGTTCGTGGTTGTCTTCATCGATGATATCCTTATCTACTCCAAGACGAAGAAGAGCATGCTGAACATCTGCGTTTGGTTTTGGAGACCCTCAGAGAACACAAACTGTATGCCAAACTTAGCAAGTGTGAATTTTGGCTAAGTGAAGTGGCATTCCTCGGACATGTTGTGTCTGCAGGAGGAATCTCTGTTGACCCCGAGAAAATCAAAGCCATTCTAGACTGGAAATCCCCACCAGTGTAACGGAAATCCGAAGTTTTCTCGGACTAGCAGGTTATTACCGCAAGTTCGTTGAAGGATTCTCCAGTATAGCCAAACCCATGACCCAGTTGTTGAAGAAGGATAAGAAGTTTGAATGGACCCAGAAGTGTGAAGATAGTTTCCAAGAACTGAAGAAGAGATTGACTTCAGCCCCAATCCTAATCATGCCAGACGTCACCAAGAGTTTCGACGTGTATTGTGATGCTTCACGTCTCGGACTTGGTTGCGTTCTGATGCAAGAAGGAAAGTTGTGTCGTACCTGTCTCGACATTGCGACCGCATGAAGGGAATTACCCAACCCATGACCTGGAGTTAGCAGCTGTGGTTTTTGCTTTAAAAAAATGGCGACCCTATCTTGTGGGTCATCGCTGCGAGGTCTATACAGATCACAAAAGCTTGAAGTACATTTTCACTCAGAAGGAGTTGAATCTGAGGCAGAGAAGGTGGATGGAATTGATTAAGGACTATGATGTCGGAATTCATTACCATCCCGGAAAAGCCAATAGTTGCCGATGCCTTGAGCCGGAAGCCATGCACCCTGAATACCCTAATCCAAGCAGAGCAGCCAACCTTATTTAAGGAGTTCGAAGATTTCGGACTTGAATTGGTTAGCCATGGATATCTTGCCAACCTGAGTTAGCCCCAACCCTGTTGGATCAAATCAAAGAGCCCAGAAGGGTCATGAGAGTATCGAGGGATTAAAAAGAAGATATCCCTCGACAAAGCACCTGGTTTTGCCATAGATGCTGAAGGAGTTCTGAGATTCAAAGGACGCCTGTGTGTGCCGATGATAAGGAACTCAAGGGTCTGATCCTAAAAGAAGCCCACAATACCCCATACTCGATCCACCCCGGAGGAACCAAGATGTACCAAGATCTTCGTGAGAAGTTTTGGTGGCATGGAATGAAGCGAGAGATTGGTTCTTTCGTGGCCAAGTGTGATATCTGTCAGCGAGTCAAAGCAGAGCACCAGCGCCCTGCGGATTGCTCCAACCCCTTAAGACCCCCGAGTGGAAATGGGATGAAATTGGAATGGATTTTATCACCGGACTTCCTAGGTCAAACCGAGGCCATGATTCAATCTGGGTCATAGTCGATCGATTGACCAAGGTTGCCCATTTCATTCCTGTCAACACCACTATAGAGGGAACCAGCTAGCAGACTTGTATATTTCCAGAATAGTAAGCCTGCACGGAGTGCCTAAGAGGATTGTATCTGACAGAGGCACGCAGTTCACCTCACGGTTCTGGAAAGCTCTTCACGAAGCCCTCGGAACCCACTTATCATTCAGCACAGCCTATCACCCTCAGACCGGAGGACAGACTGAGCGAGTAAACCAGATTCTGGAAGATATGCTTCGTGCATGTGTCCTAGCCTATGGCTCTAAATGGGAAGATTGCCTTCCATTTGCAGAGTTTTCCTATAACAATAGTTATCAGTCCAGTCTGCAAATGGCCCCATTTGAAGCACTTTACGGCAAGAAGTGTCGTACACCCTTGAACTGGTCCGAGACCGGAGAAGGAAAAGTGTTTGGACCAGACCCCCGTGAAGCCGAGGAGCAAGTCCAACTTATCCGTGAACGTCTCAAAACTGCTCAATCCCGTCAGAAAAGTTATGCTGATCCCAAGCGTCGTGATCACCTTTCAACCTGGAGATTTTGTCTATCTTCGGGTGACACCACTCAAAGGGATGCAACGTTTCCATGTCAAAGGAAAGTTGGCACCCAGATATATTGGACCTTTCAAGATTCTTGCCCGTCGCGGAGAAGTAGCCTATCAGCTAGAGTTACCCCCAGAGTTATCGGAATTTCATGACGTCTTCCACATCTCTCTGCTCCGGAAGTGTCTTGAAGTTCCTGACCAGCCCGATGTTTTCAAGAACATTGACCACCAATCCATTGACCTGAACCATGATCTGACTTATCGTGAGAGACCATTCAAAATTCTCGACGAAGATATTCGTCTCACCCGGAGGAACAAGATCAAGTTTTATAAAGTCCAGTGGACTAACCACTCGAAGAGGAAGCAACTTGGGAACGTGAAGACTATCTTAGGAGCGAATTTCCCCACCTCTTTAGCACCTAAGCCCAGCCAATCTCGGGACGAGATTTATTCTAAGGGGGGAAGGATCTGTAACATCCCAAAATTGTAACCCAGTTTTATTAGTCAAAAATGTGGGCCAACAAAAAAAATTTTTTTTTGTTATTTGATGTGTGTTTGTTTGTTTATGCTTGCTCGAAGTGAGAAATCAAACAAATAATAGAAACAATAAAACTAGTGTGACAAGTGTCACACTAAAACCACAAGTGTGGATTCAAAAAAATTATTCCAAACAAAAATTCAGTGGAGAGGAGTGAACCCTCTCATTTTCATCCTTAACACTTTCCTCTCCTTCTTTATTTCAAATATCCTAAATTCTATTTTCAAAATTCCAAATGTTTCTTTAACTTTGGAAATTGTCAAAATCACCAAGCTACACTTCCAAAGAAAATAATCCAGTGGTACCACAAACCCTGGAAAAATATTTGGAAGCAAACTATGAAAAGAAATTTCAGAAATTCAAATTTGGATTTGGTTCGGGTATTTGATCGAGCACTTGGTGGTCACCACCGAGTTCTACTCCAACCCGAAATCAACTTCCAAATTCGAGCTCGATTTTGAGCAATCGAGCTGTCCAGTAGCATCCACTCACTCACCTCACCTCACTCACTCGAAGCAGTGCGTTGGAAGCAAGCCAGTTGACCCAGAGGAGGCAAGCCGCTTGCGCCACGCCATTGCCGTCCTTGCCGAGCTCCCGCACGGGTCGCCTCGCGGGCAGAGCTGAAGCAACGCCGAGACGACGCCGCGCCTTCCACACCACCCAAACCTCTCCGCCTCTGCACGACGAGACCTGAGCGCCGCAGAGCCCTCTGGCGTGTGCGTCGTCCGCGCCAGAGCACGCCGAGCGACGCGGCGACGCTGAGGTCAACTGCGAGCACCGCACGTCTCCGCGCTGCACCACCTCTCCCCTCTGGTCCAGTCACACCCGCCGCGTCGTGTCCGAGCCTCACTGCCCCTCTGTTGCACCGCACGCGCGCCACCCGACCCCAGCGCACGCGCCGAAGCACACCGCTCGCCATGGCCGGCCGAGCACGGCATCGATGCCCCGCGCTACCCATGTCCCCCTCGACCCCCCCTGACCACTTCTGCGGCACCCCCTAGCTCCCCGCAACCTCTCTGGCTCCCTCAGCCGGACCCAGCGCCATCACTTCCCTCTCCCCACCACCGAGCCGTGGAGTGCCGAGCGCCGCCGCTCGCTATAAAAGCTCCCCACGCTCCCTCCCTTCTCCACACACCTCCACCACTTCCCTCTCACACTCCTCACCTCAGAACATCGCCAGGAGGGCGAGCCTTCCTCTGCAGCCACCGTGCACACGCACGGCAGTGCGCTGCCGCGCCGAGGAAGAAGGCGATCACGGCCTGGTCGTGCCTCCCTTCCCCTGCTCTCTCTTTGCCCCTCTCTCACCTCACCATTGCATCCTAGCTCACCCGCCGCGATTTGCCCGTGTTCTGTGCACAGCAGCGCCGCGGAGGAGTCGCCGGACTTGGAGCACGGCCACGGAGGAGGAGCTGATCACGCCGCCGTCGATTGGAGCCGTCCCAGCACGCGCAACTTGTCCCAGAGCTTCCCCACTCCCTCCGCCGTCGATCTACGTCATCTCCGCCACCACCCGAGGCCCCTAGGTGAGCCCTTGACCCACCTCGCCGCCGCCGGAGCCACGGCTCCATCGTACTCCGGTAGTCGAGGAAGAGGTTGATCCTGCGCCGTTGGATTTAAATCCAACGGTAGCATACCGCTTCACCTTGTTAAGACACCGACAAGCGGGACCCACCCGTCAGCGTTTTAAACTTAACCCGCGCGCGAGACGTTTCCACTGAGTCGCTGACAAGTGGACCCCACCCGTCAGGGATCTCATCTTTATCCAGTATTTTCAAATTTGAATCTTTTCCTGAATTCAGTACTGGACCTAGTTTTGAAATTCAACAACTCGAGTTCTAGGAATCCAAATAAATCAAACTCAACTGTTCTGGAAATCTTATAAAATTCTTTAACCCACCAAAGTGGTCTCATCTCATTTAATTAAATAATAAAAATGTATTAATAAAAATGCTCCAGAAGGTTTAAAACACTAAACCATTTGTTTCTGGAGTTATATAACTCCAAATAACTTGAAACCAATTTTGGTAGCTTTGTATTAGGATCCTTTAGCTCCCCAAATTTTGGTAGAATTAATTGAGTAGTCTAAAACCCTTAGCCTTTGGTTGAACTTCAGTGCACCCTTCTGCACTAAACCAATTAGTGTGATTTATCAGTAGGTCCAATTCAACTCAAACCAATTTTGTTAGATCACTTGTAGCCAAAGTTAGATACCCCTAAAAGGATTTAATTTTTGGAGCAATCAAATTTGTTTGGTAGCTAAAACTTGTTTAAAAACCTTCTGAACTACAACAAATGTGTAGGGAGTTTGGTAACTCCAAATGACCCCAATCCAATTGGGTGATCTTCTACACATCATTAGCTACCCATAGAATTTTAGTTTGAATTTTGGTGACAAACATAGATTAAATGGTGAATTAATTGGTGTACAACTAGTTTCTGCCTTAGTTTGAAAATAATTAAATAAAGATTAATTCAATTAAAATTAAAAGCCATCTTGTGTTGCTTGATGTGTGCAGTAGCTAATTGTGGCATTTATGATTGTAATGCTGTGTTGATGCTTGAGCTAGAGTAGTGATGGTTGTTTTGCTTGTTTAAACGTTTAGACGATACCGCTGACGGATTCATCGAGGAAGGAGGTTTTGCTGAACCCGAAGATCAGGACCAGTACCACTTTGTTGAGCAAGGCAAGCTACTTCACTGAGCTTGCATTTATATACCTCTACTTTAATCTCTAGAGTTTTTCAAAAGTATCGATGATTTTTGGAAAACCCCTTTTTCAAAACAATGAAAACTATTTTGCCCCCTATGTAGAAATATAGGGTAGTTAATTTACAACTATAGGATGGGAAAAACAATGTTTACTCAAAACCCCTTTGAAAGTACTTGAACGAAGGTGAAGTACCGAAAGGTCGGTATGAAGGTGAAGAACCAGAGAATGGTGTTGTTTCTGGAAAGAAAAATGCACATTGTGTCCTTGTACTTACATCCCCAGCCAAAAATCTGTGCGACCACATTTACCCACATATGGGCAAGGGCGTAGTCATATAATTTGCTCGTGTTAGTACTGGATGCCTCAATAACGAGGAGAACCTCGTTCCATGAGGGGATGGTCTGAGGACCTACCCCCTGACCTGGGTCCTCTTCATTGAAGTCTACCGGAAGCCGGTATGAGCGTGTCGGAGGAAGAGGATTGAAGGGCTCCCTTGGGTCCGCCGGGCAGAACTACGAGTCCCCACACTTAGTTTCTGAGGATTTGGGTGTCGGTGGAAAGTGTCGTAGCGGCAGGGTCCTATACTAGCATGAGCAAAGGACAGACTATGGCCGGGACCTCAACTTCGCATACCTCTGGTATGGCGGGACGTGGCTGACACGATGAGTGACCGGATGGGTGTGGGAAAAGCGTGCTACCTCTGCAGAGGGTAAAACTATTCGAATAGCCGAGTCCTCGGATATGGACAGTTGGGAAGAACTACTAAGGCCATGTGCAAGTTTTATAAAGTGTTGAGTTTGAAAGGAAACTGAGATGGAAAAGGTTGCTTACCTGTACCAATGAGTTGGTGCAAGGTGGTGAAGGGTTTGGAACCCTAATTGAGATTTGGTCGGACAGGGAAGGATTTTTCGGGAAAAATAGCTAAAGTGGTGTTTTCTCAAAGGATGGTTATAAACTTCGTCTCACCCCTTTTCAGTAAGGATTTGAGAGTTTTCACATAAAAGTTTTTAAAAATAAAACTAGTTAGTGCTTACTCTAGTTGGGGTAGTTTGCGAGTACAATCAAATGTACTCATATTGGTTTCGTCCCTGGCTATTGTCTTAGCCAGATTTCGAGGAACCCTACGTTGAAGAGGAGTTTGGCGACGTCTATGCGAACTGAGATCTTCATAAGTCAGCTGCCTGTCGGGTGTTGTCGAGATAGTTTAGCCCTACTACCGTAGCTTCCGCTGAATAAAGATGATTTGGCCCTTGAAGGCACCTATGTATAATTAGGCCTGTATGGCCAGGTTTGTAAGACTTTAAACTCGGTATTGTATGGATGTAAACTTTGATATTCAGTTCGGATTATGTGCAACGACAGACTGATCACGGGATCGTTGTGTTAAGCATAATCGGGTATTTCGGACGGCTAGTCCGGGATCCCCACACAGGCCCAGATCTACATCTTCACCAAGCAGTTTTTCATTTCCCCCTCATTCACTTGAGGGCCCCTTTGCTAGGGTTTCCATTTGGAAAACCTAGCTTCTTGTTTAACTCACTTATTGTCTTTGTGACAGATTAGAGCCGTTCGGGAGCCCCCAATCCAGTTGTGGGTTGTGCCCCGGATTGTTGTTGTAAAGGCTCCGGACTCCGCCTTGAAGGTTTTTGATAGTTGAAGGTGAACCAAACCTTTGTGGTGCGGTTCATCGGAGAAGAAGGTGAAGCCTTTGTGGCCGTTGAACCATTGTGTTGGTTCACACCTCTCCAACGAGATGTACTCACCTAAAAAGGCAGAACTCGGGATTACATCCGTGTCTCCACGTGCTTTGACTTCGGTTACCTCTATCCTTGTTTACCGTCTTTACTTCATGTATCTTGCTTAGTTGCTAGCTTGTCATATAGATAAATTCATCGTAGTTGCATATCTAGAGAATTTACCTTTTGTGTCAAGCCTAATTTGAAAAAGTACTAAAAATTGAAAAAGCACCTATTCACCCCCCCCCCCCTCTAGGTGTCATACAATCCTTTCAATAGTGACGGGGCTCTCGTGCTCCTCGGTAGGCCAGATCAAGCTGGACGTCATCTTCGGCACAAAGGAGAACTACCGCCGCGAGCCAATCTAGTTCGAGGTGGTGGACCACTAGAGTGCGAACCACGCGATACTCGGGCGCCCCGCCCTCGCCAAGTTCAATGCCGCCCCCCACTATGCATACCTGAAGATGAAGATGCTGGGTGAAAAGGGCATCATCACCGTCGTACGTGACTACGGTGTTCCCTGGACTGCGCGTCGGCTGGGGCGAAAATGGCAGACGCCATCCTCCTCGCCGAGGAGCGGAAGGAAATCAAGCGCAAGGTGGCCAGCGACCCGACTCCGGCTCCCGATGCCAAGAAGCCGGCGGGAGAAGTGATACGTCCAAAACGTATCTATAATTTTTTATTGTTTCATGTTAATATTATGCCTTTTGCACTTGTTTTCATATCAAGTTTATGATTTATTTGGACTAACCTATTAATAGTTGCAAAAGTGCACAAATTCTTGTTTTACACTTTGATGTGTAGGAATTATCAAGAATATAAGAGGAAACCTTGTTGGAGTCGAATTGGGACTTTCCTGAAATCTGTCTGAAAACTCTTTTTGAAGATTATCACGTACCGGACAGAAGACGACGTCAAACAGAAAAATTTGGCCCAATCCGAGTCCGGACGACCGAGATAAGCCCGATTTACCGAAACCCTAGATGGGATGACGGAAATTCGAGAAGCTATATAAAGGGAGGAAACCTAGGTCGTGGCCAACACCTCATACCCACGAATTTCCAGCCGCCAAAGTCACGTTTTTGCCTCCCCCATGGACCTCATCTCCATGGGGGAGGGCTCCCAAGAAGCCATGAAGGAACGGGGCTAAGGGACGGCGCTCCCCCATGGAGCCGGCGGCGCAGGAGGAGCCCCCTGCGCCACGTCGGTGCCGGTGCTGCCCTGGGCTCCTCGCTGCCCTCTTCACCGTCTTCACCGCCATCTTCATCGCCAATTGCTCCTTGTATACAGTGCTTCATCCTCCCACAAACCTTTGTACCGCTCTATGTAAACATGGTGTTTGATTCTATAAGTTATTATCCTATGATCTATGTCATGTTTGCGTAGTTTATTTGTTCTTAGATTGAATGGTTGAATGTCTTTGGTTCATTAGAGTTGTATGTTGATATGGTACTGTCCTTTGGTGTCCATTATATTTGTGCGCGCATGGATCAACACCCTAGGGTTAGTAGTATGTGCAAAGGAAGGGGGTAGGCCTGCCGGAGTGACAGAAACCTGAGGACTCGAACCGGTTAGTTGCACGTATAGGATTAAGAGGATCATGAACTTAAGGCTATGGTTGGGGAAACCTTAATGCATTGTTAGTATTTACGGATGTTTGCTAACAATACAATCATATAGTACTTGTAATCCCAAGTAGTGGAGTGCATGTATATTTAGCCTCTCCCACATAGAAAACTGCATCAAAGACAATGAACCCGATATCTTCACTAATTAATCTTGGACAAAGCCATCACAATTACCATCACTTTTCCACACTCATGGTACTGTTAGTTTATGGTTACTTAGTGTATTTTATTGCTGCAGCACTAACATTTACTTTATTGTATTTATTATCTCGCAAAGCTATCTCTCATACACCCGTACTATTACTCTAGTATTATTTGCTAGATAAAGTAAACGTTTAGTGTGCGTAGAGTTGTATCAGTGGTTGATAGAACTTGAGAGATTACTTATCCTACCTTTAGCTTCTCGTTGGGTTTGACACTCTTACTTATCGAAAAGGCTACACG
The DNA here is from genome assembly GCA_947311845.1 of Poa pratensis. Lineage (NCBI taxonomy): Eukaryota > Viridiplantae > Streptophyta > Magnoliopsida > Poales > Poaceae > Poa > Poa pratensis. The sequence goes on from CAMZMU010000066.1 coordinate 15,533,150, forward strand.
CGATCCCCTATACTTGTGGGTTATCAAGAAGCCGCCTTCCAGGCTGCCAAAGATACTAGGAAGGTCCTCCTCGACCCGACCGACCCCAGCAAGTTCGTGCTCGTCGGGTCGAGCCTCGACGGCAAATAGGAAGGCGAGCTCGTCGACTTCCTCCGTGAGAATCGGGACATCTTCGCATAGTCTCCAAAGGACATGCCAGGTGTACCGAGGGAGTTCGCCGAGCACTCGCTCCATGTGCGACCGGGCACCAAGCCGGTACGACAAGCCCTCCGCCGCTTCGCGGAGGAGAGAAGGAAAGCTATCGAAGAAGAGATAGCCCGGCTACTGGAAGCCGGTTTCATTATGGAAGTGTTCCACCCTGAGTGGCTAGCCAACCCTGTAATGGTGTTGAAGAAAAATAACACTTGGCGCATGTGTATTGATTACACCAGCCTGAACAAGGCTTGCCCCAAGTATCCCTTCGCCTTGCCCCGGATCGATAAAGTTATCGACTCCACAGCCGGCTGCGAATTGCTCTCGTTCCTAGACGCCTACTCCGGCTACCACCAGATTAAGCTGAACCCGGAGGATTACTTAAAAACATCCTTCATCACCCCGTACGGTGCCTTCTGCTATGTCACCATGTCATTCAGACTGAAAAACGCAGGAGCCACCTACCAGCGGTGCATGCAGAAGTGCCTGCACAGCCAGATCGGCCGCAATGTGCACGCATAAGTGGACAACATCGTCGTCAAGACCAAGGAGCGGTGCACCCTCCTCGGCGACCTCGAGGAGACGTTCGCCAATCTTCGCCGCTTCCAGATGAAGCTGAACCCGAAGAAGTGCGTGTTCGGCGTCCCGACAGACCAGCTACTCGGTTTCCTCGTGTCAGCTCGAGGAATCGAGGTCAACCCGGATAAGATCTCCGCCATCGAGCGCATGCACCGGCCCTGGAACCTGCGAGACGTGCAGAAGTTCGCCGGCTGCCTGGCCTCCCTCAGCCGGTTCGTTAGTCGGCTAGCGGAGAAGGCCCTCCCGCTGTACCGCCTCCTCAGGCGAGCAGGCGGTTTCCACTGGAACGATGAAGCCGACGCCACCTTCATCAGCCTCAAGAAAGCCCTGTCAACTGCGCCAGTACTCGCTCCCCCACTGCCCAAGGAGCCGATGATGATGTACATCGCCGCCACTAACCGGGTGGTCAGCGTTGTCCTTGTGGTGGATCGAATGGAGGAAGGCAAGACGTAGCTCGTACAACGTCCCGTGTACTACCTAAGTGAGGTGCTTTCGACCTCCAAGCAGAATTACCCTCACTACCAGAAGATGGCTTACGGCGTGTACCTCGCCGCCAAAAAACTCAAGCACTACTTCCAGGAGCACCTCATCACGGTGGTGAGCTCTTCTCCCCTCTCGGAGATCATTGGCAACAAGGATGCCACATGCTGGATCGCCAAGTGGGCCGTCGTCTTGGCGGCTCACCACATCCTCTACGAGCCAAGGGTGGCCATCAAGACCCAGTTCCTCGCTGACTTCTTCGTTGACTGGGCGGAGACGCAATACCTGCCACCGGCTCCCGACTCCTCGCACTGGCTAATGCACTTCAACGGCTCCAAGATGCGCGGGGGCTTAGGAGCCGGCATCGTCCTCTCCTCCCCTAAGAGCGACAAGCTGGAGTACGTCCTGCAGATCCACTTCACCGCCTCCAACAACATCGCCGAGTACGAGGCGCTCACCCATGGACTCTGGCTCACCAAAGGCATGAACATCCGCCGGATCATGTGCTTTGGGGACTCGGACCTCGTGGTGCAGCAAGTGTCGGGTAACTGGGACGCCAAGGACGCAAACATGGCCTCCTACCGCTTCTTCGTCCAACAGCTCTCCGGCTGCTTCGAAGGATGTGAGTTCCATCACATTCCACGTGCGAACAACGAAGCGGCCAACACCCTGGCGCGCATAGGCTCTACCCGACAGTCCATCCCACCCGACATCTCCCTCGAGCACTTGCGCAAGCCATCCATCGTGCCATCACCCGACTCTGAGTCCATCTACATGCCGGATCTCGGACCCCCGACCTCCATCGTGATCACTGGCTCCGCCAACCCGGGAGGCATGATCATCGACTCGGGGCTGGGAACCCGACGCCGCCCTCTGGCTCCACGAACCCGGGGGCTGAGGACTGGACGGCGGACGACGTCTTCGCCATCCAGGAAGTGCCATCTTGGGCACAGCCCTTCCTCACCTACATCATCAAGGACGAGTTGCCGGAGGACGAGGTCCTGGCAAGGCAAGTCGTGCGCCGGTGCAAAGCCTACACTATCATCAATGGCGAGCTATACAAGCGCAGCGTCTCGGGCGTGTTCCAACATTGCGTGAAGCGGGAGGACGGCTGCGACCTCCTCAAAGATATCCACCAAGGCGAATGCGGCCACCACGCCTCATCACGGGCCATCGCGGACAAAGCTCTCCTTCATGGTTTCTTCTGGCCCACCGCTCTGGCGGTCGCGGAAGAACTGTTCCACAAGTACAAGGGCTGCCAGCTCTTCTGATCACAACAACATCAGTCGGCTTCAGCTCTGAAGACCATATCTATCACCTGGCCGTTTGCCGTCTGGGGACTCGACATGGTCGGTCCTTTCCGGATGGCGCGAGGCGGGCTAACACATCTCCTGGTGGCGGTGGATAAGTTCAGCAAGTGGATCGAGGTGAAACCCATCAAAACACTCGACGGTTACAACACCATCGCCTTCTTCGAGGACATCATCGGTCGGTACGGGTACCCGCACAACATCATCACCGACAATGGCAGGAACTTCGCCAAGGGTGTCTTCGCGCGCTACTGCAGCCGTAGAGTCATCCGCCTCGACCTCACCGTCGTCTCGCACCCAGAGACCAATGGGCAGGTCGAAAGGATGAATGGCCTAATCCTGTCCGGCATCCGGCCCCGGCTAGAAGAACCGCTGCACCGAGCTCCCGGATGCTGGCTTGATGAGCTGCCCTCCGTGATCTGGAGCCTGCGCATGACGCCGAACCGATCGACCGGCTACACCCCGTTCTTCCTCATGTACGGTGCCGAGGCAGTCCTGCCAGTCGACATTGAGTACGATGCAGCGCGAGTGGTCCTGTACACGGAGGCGGAAGCAAAAGACGCGCGCGAGGATGGAGTCGACCTCCTAGAAGAAGCACGCGAGCTGGTGCTGTCGAGATCAGCCATCTACCAGCAGAGCCTGCGTCGATACCACAGCCGTCGCATGAAGCCGATCGCATTTCGCGAAGGAGACCTCGTCCTCCGGTGGATCCAGGACAAGAAAGGCATGCACAAACTATCCCTGCCATGGGAAGGTCCTTTTATCATAAGCGAGGTCCTGCATAACGATGCCTACTACCTCGTCGACGCGAGAAAACCAAGAAAAAACAAGAAAGACATGTCGGGCGTGGAGTCGGAGTGGTCGTGGAACGCCTCCCTCCTCTATCCCTTCTACACTTAGGTGTAAGATGTACGTACCCTTGTATCCAAATCATAAATAAAAGTAGGCAGTCCCAAGCTACACTCGGGGGCTGGCCTTTTTGTATCATTTCCAGTTTGCATATCTCTTCCCTCTCTTGGCCGGCCTCCCGGACTCGTAACCCGGGGGCTCGCCGGTCGCCTGCGGCTCAATTTTTCCCAAAGATGGATTAGTAATGTGCGCGGGTACCAGAGGCCCACTCTTCGGTTTCAGCCGCAGAACCGCAACCCGGCAGTTCGGGTGGCAAGAGCAAAAGCCCGAGGTCGCTTGCACGCGAAAAAACGTCAGGGGAAAGAGCGGTCGCCGGCCCCCGCGAAGCGCCCAAAACCAGATATTTAGACCTAAGTATTGTGCCATGCGCGTTTCGGCACCTCTTCGGTGCCGGCTGTAGACCGCAACCCGGCCAGCCGGCAAGAGCCTGCGCGTGGATGGCTAGCCGCACAAGAAAAGGGTCGACGTACTCGGAAGAGGGCACGTCGTTTTCTTCCACTCGCATGTAATATGGCGTCTCCTCTACTCGCATGATTCTTAATCGGCAAGTGCTCACGTTTGCCCCTACTTATGAGTTTCGCGAACACTGGAGCCCGGTCCCGGCAAGCCGGCACCCGGCACCCGACCCAGCTCCCTCACCGCTAGCCAGCAAGAAGCTCGGGGGCTGGGGACGGAAAGAACCAAGACACAGAAGGAAAAAAGAAGCCATGGGAAAAAGAAGAAGTTCCGACGCGGCCTCCCAACGGCACGCCGACCCAAAACTCGGGGGCTGGGGGATGCACGTTCGGCATCAAGACAAAGGAAAAAACCACAAGTACAAGAGCAAAGTAGAGAAAGGAGTCAGGAGCTCCGCACCAAGGTTCAAAAGCAGGTCCAACAAGCACGACAAACAACAAAAGTAAAGAAGTTCTTTAAAAACACAAATACGCCCGGCATCCCGGGGATCAAGTTCAAGCCTACGGCTCGGCGGTCTTTGTCGGCTCCGGGGTCGACCCCGCGGCCGTCGTCGGCTCCCGACCCGGCTCGGTGGTCCTCGTCGCCTCCGAGGTCTACTCAACCGCCCGCTCCGATCCAAGACTCTGCTCCGCGGCTATCTCCTTCTCCACCTCCAGCTCTAGAGGCACGATGTCCCCGAAGTCCACCATCCGCATGATACGGCTGGCGGCAAGCGCGACACCCGGTTGGTTGCGCAGTTCCTGGAGGTTGGCACCATCCTGGAGGCCGGAGGCAAGCCTCGTCGCCGAGAAGTTCTTGTACCAGGACAGCAGCACCGCTATCGTCATCTCGGACCCCCCGCGAGTCGCCGTATCCTGGAAGGTGTCCAGGGCCTTGGGCACGTCGTGGAGTTGGGCTGCGACATCGGCAGCAGTATCAGCTCCGCCATCAGGCCACAACGTGCTGTAGATGTCGGCCCCGATCTTGTGGAACCGCTCCGCCAACTTACCAAGCGCGGCGACCCGGTCCTCGGTAGTCCCCTCAGGCGCTGTTTCGCCAATGTCAGAGTAGAAGCCTGAAGACCGGAGGAAAAGGATCAAGACCATGAAAAAAAAAACATAAAGAAGACATTAGAGGCAAGAAACTTACGAACGACGGACTCGTCGAACCGGGAAAACTCCCCCTCCAGCTCCTTCTGGAGGTCCTCGAGAAGCTTGGTGGCTTGTTTGTGCTCATGCCGCTGCTTCTCCTCATTCTGCTTCAAGAGCTCGAGGGCCTCCACCCGCTCGGCAAGCATGTCGGTGACCTCACCCTTCTCCTTCTTCGCCGTCTCCAGCTGCTCCACCAGGGAGTCCTTCCACCCGACGAGCTTGTCGTACTCCGCCTTGCGGGTAGCGTCGGCCTTCCGCCGCTGCTCCGCCTCGGCCGCCAGCTGATCTGCCAGGGAGGCGCGCTCGCGTAGCGCCTTCGTCGCCTCCTCGTGCTCCCGAACCTTGGCCACGACCGCCTCCACCGTCGAGTCTACACAAGGAAGCCTGCCTCAGCCCCGACACAAGATAAGGAAAGAGAAGATATGCGAGGCAGGACGTTTACTCTTGTTGTTTTCAAGTTGCTGCTTGAACAGCCGCACCTCGTCCTCCAGCTGCTGGTTCCGCCTCAGCGGCCCCCGTAGTGCGTTCTGGAAAGAAGAAAGAACAAATTAAAACTCCTGTTGGTGGCCCGACGTCGGCCCCAGGCACCCACAGCCACGAAGAACTCACCTCGACCGACTCCCGGATGATCCTGATCCCGGCCAGCCCAGCCTTGATGTTCTTCTCCATCTCGCTGACGACCGCGACTGGCGCCGCCATCTCACAGTGCTACTCCAGCCTAAGGTCACTCTGGTGGCCGGCCTCTACCAGCTGCTCCACTTCCTCCATCGCCGCGGCCGCATCGACCCGCGCTCGGTCGCTGATCGGCTCCATGCCCAGCGGGCACCCCACCTGGCGAACCGGCTCGGGCTGCAGGACCGGCTCCGGCTGAAAACCACCGTCTCCATCATCACGGCATCGACCCGTGCGGCCGCCGGCTCGGGAACCGAGTTCGCCTGTACGGTCACGTCAAAAACCACGATCTGCATCCCCAGGCTGGACTCGGTCGCCTGGGCTTTGGATAGGCCGGCCGCGCTGCCGTCTCTACCTTGGGCCTCGTGCGTCACCCGGACGAAGTCATCCGGCTGGGGCGTCGGGGCTCGAGGCGCAGCCGATTCCACCTCGCCATCTCCGACATTGCTGGGCAGCGGGAACCCGCCCCGCATCGTGTTGTCGTCGATCACAGACTCCATGGTCCTGCAGAAGTTGTCCACCGTAAGAAGAAAAAACGAAAATAAGCGAAAGGTTCTCCCACAAGCTCCTCTATGAAGAAACTCACCCGGGAGACACCAGGCGGTGCGGTCGCCGCGGCGGTCTGGAGTAGATGGGCTTTGATCTCTTGGCGACGGGCGGCTGCGATGCCCGGCTTGTCGCCCCGGAGGTCCTCGCCCGCTTGGACGCCACAGTGCCGGTCAGAGGTGGGATCTCTTCCACGCCGGAGTCTTCGGCGACGAGGCGTTTCCCATCATCGCTCTTGTCCTCCGGCCAGTCGCGTATGTCGACTTGGGGAACCGGCCGACCGGAGGCCGCCCCCGAGACCTCGGCCTGGCTTTCCTCCTCCTCCTCGACGCCGGCCGCCGGGTTCGCCCTGACGCCTACATCACTCATGTCATCATCCTCGTCGTCGTCCTGAGGCTGATTCTCCCCAGCTCCCTCGACGGGATCGTCCAAGTTGGCGCCGAAATCCGGGCCATTCAGACCATCTTCGGCAGCTTGGCACGCGAACAACTACAAATACAAAAGACATGGCAAGAGTCAGAGACGCCCAAAGACATCGAGGTCAATACGATGAGGTAAAGTAAGGAAGCACTCACCAGAGGGGGTCGACTCGCGTGGCAGTACGGCAGATGGCCCCAAGTCCATCCATTCTCCACCGTCAGCTTGGCGACGGTGATCAGCCAGCCGGCCAACGCTTCGAATGGGAGGTCGTTCCGCGACATACGCGTTGGGTCCGCGTTCCCGTCGAGGAAGCACATCTTGTGCTGCCGCGTCTGCAACGGCATCACCCGGTGCGCTATCCAGAAGAGCACCAGGTCCCGAGACGTGAGCCCGTTGTGAATCAGGACCTTCATCCGCCCCACCAACTCGGAGCTTTCCGGGTGGGTGGCACCCCACGGCGCGCCCCAGTTGTCCTTCTCCGGCGCCCCAGGCACGTACGGCCCCAGGCCAATGTGGTCGATGTCCGTCTTGTTCTTCACATAGAAGTAGCTCTGCTGCCACTTCCGCACGGAGTCTGAGATCGAGAGCTTGAGGAGCGTACCCGACGTCTGACACGCAACCATCGCGGCCCCGCAAGTAGCGAGGCGCCCGCCGGCCCTCACCGGCTGCCCCTTGAGGTAGAAGAGGGTCCTTAAAAACCCGACGCTGGGCAGGACCCCCAGGTATGCCTCGCAGAGCGTGACGAAGTAGGACAGCATCAAGACGGCGTTGGCGCCGAGATGATGCATCTGGATTCTGAAGAAATCAAGGAAGTTCCGCAGGAATGGGCTAATCCGGAGCCCGAACCCGCGCTCGATGTGCTGCATGAAGACGATGCGCTCGCCCGCCCTCTGGGCCGGCGAGACCTCGTCCGACGGCGGGACGCGCCACTCCACGAGCGCCTTTGGCGGCAGATCGCCTTCGCGCTGGTAGCGCCTCAGCTCGCTCCACAGCACCTTCCAGCCCATCCAGTCGCCCTTCAGCACCATCTCCGAAGAGGGATCAATGGCGGCGACGGCGGGTTTCGAGTATCTCGATCCTATGCTGGATGCGGGGGAAGCGATGGGCTCAAAAAAGAAGAAGAAGGGGAAAAGAAGCAATGCACAGTAAAATCCATCCCCTCCCACGGCGGTGAATATTTAAAGGGGGGAGGAAAACGGTAACTGACGCACTACTCTGCCACGCGTCGAGCAATCACGGCCCCTCATCATCATGCGTGGGCGGTAACGGCAGGCCACGATCTCCACCAACTGACGGTCGCCGCACACGATCCCGCGTGTGGGCATTTGCCACAAAAGATCACGCGCCAGAAATCGAGGGGTCGCCCTGCGCCTGGCCGCGCGCAACGTGGCCGACGTCATCCCTGACGCTAGCGGCAGAGGGCCCGGCGCGCGTCGTCACCGCAGGCCGGAGCTCCCGCTAGCCGAGGTTTCCTCCCCGCGATCACTTCATCGACACTAGCGAAGACAGCAAGGGCATTGTTAGCTCCTGAAGGCTTCTAGCTGTGCTGGTTTCTAAACCTTCAAGAGCTCGGGGGCTACTGTCGGGGATATTCTCCCCGGGTAACCGCAAATACAGGGAATCTTCCGGGTTCCCTCTCTGGGCCGGTCATCCGGATCCGGCTGCCGGCCGCTAGCCCCGCTGGCACCTTGGATCCCCTTCGTAGGTGTCCAAGGGCTAGAAGATTTAGAAAAGCGTAGACCCAGTACTGCCCTGAGCCCCCGAAGTCAAAGATGACGTCGGCTACCGTATGCCGTACCACGCAGCCTGAGATCGACAAGACGGGGAGGGCAGGCCATCATCGCGCGTGCTGGCACGGCCTCCCACCATGGCCACGTCCTCACCGGCGGCCTGTCTCCGCTACCCGACCGCCGGGTAGCCGCCCCTGTAACCGGTTGCTCTGCCTATATAAGGAGAGCCGGATCCCTCATAGCAAGGGTTGGATCCTAGTTTACCCCAGAGGCTCACCTCATCTCCGAGGAGGGAGAGAACACTGGATACGGCTCAAGGAGCACCATTGTAACACCTTGTGACCACGATATACCACAGCTAGGCAGGAGTAGGGGTGTTACCTCCTCACGAGGGCCCTGAACCTGGATACGTCTCGGTGTTCACCTTGCCCGTATCCGATCCCGTGCACACGCCGTCGCACGCCACCTGTGTCCCCACGCAAGAAGTCACCCTCCGTGACATATGCCGTTCACAATACCACGACACCACCATTATACTTAGCACTAGAACATATTAAAAATTATTTAGCTTCGTTATAAATCCTGAAGGTAAATGAAGGTGCATCGTGCCAATTTTCCATGCAGCGACTCTCGGCTTGTTGCCGACTAGAATATGAATCTCGCCTCATGCTATGCTATAGTTCTTACCAGTCACTACATTGAATTGCATACATGAACAACCGATCTGGTAATATATACTGAGGTTCAAGTTGGAACATAAGCAAGATATATGTCTATAACATTTACAACAAGTATACGTGAGTTGGAAGTCATACTTCCACTCCCCTTCCCCTTATTTGCCAGGAATACTTGCTGCAGTTTCTCTTGCAATGCCCATATCCTCCTTGAAGTAGAAGCAGACAGTGACTGAAACCGGACCCAACTTAATCACGGAGCCGCCACTTGGAGCCGAGTCCAGTTATCGACTTCCCCTTGACTTCAAATGGTTATGTACCATCAACACTTGATTCGTGCATGTAATTATGTCAGCTTTGCAGTTTTAAGCATTCCAATCTACTCACACCTTATTGTCCATGCCATGCGTATGATAGCTCGTGATAAACGGAGCATAAGCACTAAGAGAGTCTAGGAGAAAATCCGTTGTGAACTCTTCGCCCAGTGGGAAGCCGAGCCGATCCAGCGATTGGATTTAACCATCTGATTGACGTGATGGAGCTCTTCACTACACTAGTGATTAGGCCAGTGATCACCCAAAGTCGGTAAATGAACAAGATTAGATACATTTTTTTTCCCGTGGTGGGGAAAAAACCTTTGTGGGGTCGACGTAAAGAGAGACCCAGAGCGTAGAGCCTCTGCGAGGGAGCATGGACATGAGCCCAGACTCAGTGGCGACTGGCGAGCTAGAGGATCGAGGCAGTGCCGGGGGCTTGTTAGTTTTGGAGTACAAACTAGGGTTTAGATTAGGCAAATGATATCGCTTGTTATAGGCTTAGTGAATGCACTACGTAGGCTTGTAGTGGAATGTCACATGAGGTGCGGCGTGTAGTTGTGTTGTGCAAAAGGCCAAGGAGAAGAGTTTGATGTATGAATGGTGAAATCACAGCACATGCTGGCTTGTCCGAACCTTCATATATGACTGCACTAGTTATCCAGCTGCAACTACGCATATGTCTAGGAGCCGATATGTCATGCATATCTTATTTTACAATCCATTCCATTCTAGAGCGAGCGTAGCGTCTCATGCTTACCAATAGCTAGATTTACATTTTGAGCTAGGTGTAAAGTTTAATTATCGATCATATGGTGTACCGTACGTTAATGTGGTTAACTAAAAAAATGTGATTAACTAAAAAATCTGGACTGCAAGCTGGACAAGGTGCGTACTTGTGCAAGCGCTACAGGAGAGCTGCGTGTGGCAAAGCTGGCGCTGCCGGTTACTCCGGCCACTTACGGCGCGTGTAGATTCTCGGTCCACGCACTCGCTATAACTTGACCGTTCCCCCCAGACCTGAAAATACTCGAAGCCGTACGGTCCAATTGGCAAAACCAGTAGATTTCCAACACTAGGGCAAGCAAGTTGGCGCCCGTGCCTCCGGGGTGGGCAAGGGCAATGCAAAACCACTGTCTGACCCGACCCCCGCCCGCGAATCCCCACCTCGATCCCCTCCCCTTCTCTTTGTTTTCCCCTTGCCCGATTGCGGTACCTAAACCGTTGCGTCGCCGCGCGTCTCGGTTTGATTCTTCCCCGAAGTGGTACTGTAGCACCACAGCAGCACGTCACCACCAACATCCTCGCGTCCGCATGGTCCCCCTCCTCCGTGCTCGCGTACTTGTCCAGTTGTCCCCGCCGTCTCCCCGATAGCTTCCTGCTATAAAAACACGGCGCCTCCCTCCTCACCAGACCATCAGGACTTGTGTCGTGTGCTCGCGGTGTCCACCTGTAATATTAGCTTGTCTTGTTCATCTCCGGCCGTCGTCACAGGAAGAGAGGCGCCATCAGCTTGCCGCCAGCTAGCTGCCGCATGGCGCTGGAGGCCGTGGTGTTCGCGCAAGGCCATTTCGGCCACGGGCCAGGCAGGGAGTCGCCCTACACGCTCGCGCCCTGGTCCGACGTCTTAGGCGGCGGTTCCGGTGACATCTTCGCCGACTGGGACGTGGTGCCCAATGCGGAGGATCAGTGGGAGCCGGTCTCCAGCTGGGACCAGTCCGAAGCTTCCACCAAGAGCAAGTCCGCGGCGGCGCCGGAGCCCACGGCGGCAGCGGGGAGGAGGAAGCGGCGGCGCACCAGGGCCGTCAAGAACAAGGAGGAGGTGGAGAGCCAGCGGAGGACACACATTGCCGTCGAGCGCAACCGCCGGCGCCAGATGAACGAGTACCTCGCCGCGCTCCGATCCCTCATGCCCTCCTCCTACGCTCAAAGGGTATGTAGCTCTACGAGTATATGTGCATAGTAATCGTACGATTTAATCAGTTTTAGCATCATATCTATCAGGCAATCGGATGAGCAAGTAATCAACAAGGGCGTCTAGATAACACATTTGATTTGGCTCCTCCTTTTTTTCTAAAGCTCGGAATCGATTATCAGACCATTTGGATCTAGATTCAAAACTCATGGTCTTTCTTCTTACAAATCCAATCCTCCTATTACCCAAAATGGATTCCTTCCCCTTCAGTGACCAGTGCGCTAACGTGGTGTCTCACCGTCTCGCCCCTACCAAAACACCGTGATGGGTCCGGCCACCACCCCAACAATCTTTCAACTCCTCCGCCGCTAGTGCTCCACCCCAACACTAATCCTACACACCGTGAACTTTCTTCCTCGTGTCTGTGGTCGATGCCTCCATGTTGCCCATTATAGCCTTTGTTTCGTGGTTGCTCCGCGTTGCCAGTTCCTCCCTTGTCGATATCATCTTTTTACACATCCAATCCACTCAGGTCCTCTTTGATTTGCAGGATTTTAAAACGCGGAAATAGGAAAAGCATAGGATCGTAAACGTGAATTCATGATCACCTCAATACTACAGGATTTCATGTGGACAAGAGTTTATTTGATTCCACTACAGGAAAATCAAAATATTCTAAAAAAGAAGTTTGAGTGGATGCTAGATTTCCTACGACATCTAGTGCAAAGGATTGCTTAGAAAAATTCCTATGTGATTTGTTTCTTCAAATAAAACTACAATCATAGAAAAACTCCTAAGGATTTGAACCTTTAAATTTCTCCTATTCAAATTTTTTGACCTAAAAGTGCCTTATTTACTCCAAAAGGTTGTCTTCCCCTTTCGTATTCGGTTGTTGCTTTTGTTGTGCCTCACTTTCCTTTCCTTACCCAAATTTGGGCAGTTCAGAAATGTCCAACTCCCACCCCATCCCTAGTTGCACCGCAAACCTCTCTCCCGGTCTTCTTTTTTTTTTGGACGAAAAGGCAGCCTGGCCTGCATTTCTTTATAATTAGAAGAGAGTACAAGAAGTACAAAAGCTGAAACAAAGGAAGCAAATAAATAAAAGACAGCAGCTAAAACTAGGGAACTACAGAGAGGTTTCTAATCTGGCTCCCTAGGTCTGTGGAGCAGGTCATAAGTTTTGGTTCTCCCAACATCTTTCCAGTTCCTTGCTTCATCAACAATGCAGCTATGGATTCTGTGGATGGAGCTAGCTTTGTTTTGAAAAATCCTCGAATTTCTCTCCTTCCAAATTGACCACCAGGTGAGATGGACAAGAGAGGTCCAGCTCTTGCGCTGCTGTGATGGTCTGGACATAATGGAGTTGTGGAGCCAGTCCTGAAGGCAGAGAGTGTTAGCATCAGGGGCCAAAGTGGCCGGTAAGGCAGCAGCTCTCAGGACCTTGTTCAAAATAGCAATGGAGACGCTGTAGGTGGCAAGGAGGTGCAGTGCAGTCTCAGGTTCCGAGAGATAGAGCACACAAGCAGCGTTATGTGGCCAGCCCTTCTTCATAAGCGAGTCTGTAGTGTTGCATTTGCCAAGGACGGCGAGCCAGGCGAACAGACGGCACTTGAGTGGAGCTTCGCTGTTCCAGATGGTCGGATGGAAGTTGAAACGTATGGAGCCTTCAAACTGCATGGCATAAGCAGAGGTGGCGCTGTATCTGCCATTAGTGGTCCACAGCCAAGTAACTGTATCCTCAGTTCCAGGCTGCAGCTGGACATCGTGGACCATTTGGTAAATAAGGAGAAATTGGGTAACAGCTGCTTGAGACAGGTTGGCCTTGAAGTGATTGATCCATTTTCCATTGCCAAGAGCGAGGCCAACAGAGAGATTGCGCAAGGTGCACATCTTGTAGTTGATGTGGCTCTGTGGTGTTTCTTTTCCTAGTAATGCTACACTTACGGATGAATTTCTATGGACTCACATCTATGGACTGACGAGGTGATGCGTTGGGCGGATCATGGTTCTTAAATCACGAAAGGGATAAAGATCTGCACCAACCCTATGCTTATACATCGTCCCGTAAAACAGCTCTATAAGATGTAGCATTCTTGCTTTTTTTTCTCCTCGGATCATAATTATTTCGCCATTGCTCCGCGTCGTGGTTGCCTCCATCTTGGCTCAATACAGCCTCCCGTCACCACTGCTACGCATCGCTGCTGCCTCCACCTCGGATCATTATCATTCCTCACCCTCATTGTCACTGATGTGGTTTCTGTCTTGATGGAGTACGAATCACGAAGAAATATCTTCACTGAAAACATCAATTCCTTTGTACGGAAAATCAGTCGTGTAAGCTACAGCAACAGTGGAACAGTAACTTATCGCTGTTGTAATGATGGATATTTATCGTGTGTTCTTTCGCATTTAATTTGTTATAGGGCGACCAAGCATCCATCGTTGGAGGGGCAATCAACTACGTGAAGGAGCTCGAGCAGCTCCTCCAATCGCTGGAAGTCCAAAAGAGCGTCAAGAGCCGCACCGGCAGCACGGACGGCGCCGGCCGATCCCCTTTCGCCAGCTTCTTCACATTCCCACAGTACTCCACCTCGTGTAAGAGCATCGATGCCGCTGCCAGCGATGGCAGCTTCAGCGCCGATGCGAGCAACGTCGTCACGACCGAGACAGCCGTCGCCGACATCGAGGTGACCATGGTAGAAGGGCACGCGAGCCTTAAGGTGCTCGCCGGGCGGCGGCCGAAGCAGCTCCTGAAGCTCGTCGCCGGGCTGCAGCAGCTGCGCATCCCGCCGCTCCACCTCAACATGACCTCCGTCGACGACAGGGTCCTCTACTCTTTCAGCCTAAAGGTAATTGATTAGCCATTTTCGTACTATTACGCACTTAGTTTAAGCTCATGTGCGATGGAGACAAATCGATGGATCGAGCGATTAGGCGCCGTGGCGCACATCGGCGACGATTTGTTCCATTTCTATATAACAACGTCGCCGTCCGGTGGTGTGTTGATGACATTGATCGTTTTCGTTTTGCATGTTAGGTGGAGGATGGCTCCAAGCTGGGCTCTGTGGAAGACATTGCGGCCGCTGTTCATGAGATTCTGGGCAGGATACAGCGGGGGGAGGAGGAGGAGGATGCCGGTCGTCTCAGCAGCTCTAGCTGATGGCTGATGCCACCGAGCGAGGAGACCGCCGTGCGTGCATGGCTGATTCTGCAATGCATGTCGTGTACCGGCCACGTCCTGGGAATGGAATCCATTCTACCACCTTTGTACGTGAGATTGAGACTGTGAATGTGATTGTACCCTGCATGTGTAAGCCTTGTCCAGCGCAAAGGGCGAACAAAAAGGACAAGATAGCTGTAGCTACGATAGCTCTATATATATCAAAACTGGCGCACTGCAATGCCACTTACTTTTGGTTGGAGTCCTACTGGCATACTTGTAGATTCACTCATTCACGGATTTACTTTACATGCATGCATGCAGTTGATGGTGTGTATCGAATCCACCATTCCTTCACGTGGTTACTGTTTCACGGTGTGGTACCGTACATCTGTCGAGTGGTTTGTCTGGGATGAACAGCGAGCCACGCAAGCAGGCAGGCAGAATGATTGCCCGATGGTGTGATGAGCTCATTCCTCTTTTATCTGTTGGGCAATAAAGCTCTCCTGCATACGTGTGTGCTAGCGGCAAGCTCAATTCTGCCATTCAGTAGGCTGTACGCGAATAATGTTCTGCCCAGAAATGTGCGTTTTTTTTTTTTTTTTTTTTTGAACACAGAACAATTTCATTGATCAACAACAACGTACATGTACAATGGTGCACTGAAGCACAGATGAAAGAGCTGCTACTTGTACATTGAGGCAAGATACATTGCCTGAGCCTAAACACCTGAATCTGGAAACAGAATTTTGCATTTTCAGTGCAAGTCTAGCTTGGTGGTGTGCTCGGAAGTTGAAACCCCTGTTGATATGATAGATTCTAGTAGCATGGAAGGCCGAGGAGGCTGTAATGAGAGCAAGCTGAGGTCTGATGGTCCAGTGACCTGGAACAAGAATGGGGCTGTTAGCCGCTAATGCCGTCGCCAAAGTCGCACTGTCCGTAAGAAAAGTGGCCTGCTGAATATGAAGTAACTCCGCTATCTTGGATGCAAGCATCATGCTGAAAGCTTCGGCCTGTAGAGCTGATGTCGCTGGTGGGGAGATGGCTGAGATGCATAGCTGTGAGCACTGACGATCACCTCCGAACTGTATAAATATACCTATACCTGCAATCTCTGGTTGACCTTCTTGTCCTGGAGTCCAAGCTGCATCCGAATAAACTTTGGGACCTGAAATGTTAGAGATATCCTTGATTGTCTTCCCTGGAGACGACAAAGCCTGTCGTGTCAAGTGGTCCTGACTTTGCACAGGAGGATCCGGGGTCGCAAGCACCTTAGGTTCCACCGAATTGATTGCGGTACTAGCCAGAGAAGGAGTAGCAACCTCCAGTTTAGTTCCCTGCATGATGGCCATAGTAGATGCATATACCTGGGAAGGTGACCATAGCTTTCTGCAAAAACGTGCATCATTCCGCGATTTCCAAATACACCACAAAAAGGTATATAGCGAACCTATATTTATGTGTGGGTGATTGAAAGCAAGTAGAGCATGGATCATTTGTGGGACTGAATGATTTTGCTGAGCAATTAGTTCAGTTTTAATAAACCATGGAAAACTATACCAAGCTGCCTTTGCAAATGGGCATAGGAAAAAGAGATGCATATCATCTTCACAGTTTCCACATGTAGAACAATTTTCGCTAATGTGTTTAGAGTATGTACCTGCCCTCTTACCTGTAGCTAGAGCATTTCTGAGTAGTCTCCAAGCGAATGTTTGCACTCTTGGTGCTATTTGCTTGTGCTGCCACACTTGATTGAGTAATGCAATAACCTGTGGGGGAACAATTTTCGGTCTCTGCCTTGGAGGAAGCTGAAGGTTGTTATAACTATGCCTATATGCACTTTTGGGAGAGAAAAGACCTGCAGGAGTTAGCTTCCATACCAAAATATCATGGCCAGAAGTACAAATAATCGGTGTTCGGAGAATCGATTCAGCTGTTGCGGGAGTAAACAAGGAGTTTATCAAATTAGTATTCCAAAGTTTTTGCCCAGGAATCCAAAGGTCCTTCACTTGAGCAGGGTAATTAAAAGGCTGCTGTTGAATTATGAGGTTATCGTAAATAGCTTCCCAGCCCTCAAACCAAGGCGTAGTCCAAACTGAACTGTTTCCATCTACGATTTGATAAGCAGTTGCTGAAACAAGGAGTGGTTTTACCTTTAAAATTGCAGCCCAGAAAGCCGACTTTGTTGTATTAGGTCTTGCTCGCCAGATGGTTGTGTCATGATGGTACTTGGCCTTGAGAATTTGAGCAAGCTGGCTGTCTGGTTCCTTTGCAAGTCTCCATGCAGCTGAGAGTATGAGTCCTTGGTTGATTGCCTGCAAGTTTCTAATACCTAAACCACCAAGTTTTTTATCTGTGCAAACATCAGCCCATGCCCTGAGACAAAGACTTCTTGTCGTTTGATCTTCTTGAACACCTGTCCACCAGAAATTTCTAATGATAGCCGTGAGCTTAGCTAGGAATTTTTTTGAAAAAAGAATATTAGACATGTAGTAGACAGGTATAGAGGCGAAAACTGATTTAATAAGAGTAAGCCTAGCCGCATGAGAGAGTCGATTAGCTTTATAGTTGGCGAGTTTCGATTTAAACTTGTCATAAATGAAAGCATAGGCCGCCGATCTGTCTTTAGAAGGCAGAATAAGAGGATGCCCCAAATGAACAAAAGAGTTGTCAATATTGGGTGCTGGAAAAATTCTTTTAATGTTTTCTTTATCCTGCAAAGGAACATTCTTACTAAATAGAATCCCAGATTTGCTCCAATTGGGAATTTGACCCGAGTCGTGGCAGAATTGGTTTAAGATATTAGATACGGTTTGTACTTCCTGCATATTTGCTTTGCCGCAAACAATTAGATCATCTGCAAACATCAAAGAGTGTATTGGAGGGCAATTTGGTCCAAGTAAAACACCTGTGAGATGATTAGCTTGCAGAGCGTCCTGTAGCTTTAAAGATAGTTCATTGACTGCAAGGACAAATAGAGAAGGCGACAAAGGGCATCCCTGTCTGATGCCTCTAGTACTATTAAATTTTGCATAAGACTGACCGTTGATAATAACAGAAAATGTAGGAGAAGAGATACAAGCATACACGAGTTTTATGAAATGACTTGGAAGCCCTTTTCGTGTGAGTGCTGAAACAATACAGTGCCACTCTATTCGATCAAAAGCTTTAGCAAGGTCAATCTTTAACATGAAATCATGGCTTTTCCAAGAAGTAAGGGAGAAGGAGTGAGCAATTTCTTGTGCTACAATAATATTATTGCTGATACGCCTACCTTCAACGAAAGCTTGTTGAGAAGGGTGAATATAATCAGGGAGATGCATTTTTAGTCTGTTAGCTAAAGATTTAGCAATAATCTTATAGACTACATTGCATAAGCTTATGGGCCTAAAGTCAGAAGGTAGGTAGCATGATAGTTTTTTTGGAATGAGAGCAATCTGGGTGTCATTCAAATGTGGTGGGAGGAAACCAGAGGTGTAGAAATCCGTTACCACTTTTGTTACATCGTCACCAATCCAGGCCCAAGCTGAAACATAAAAAGCAACATTAAACCCATCCGGACCTGGAGATGCATTTTTCCTCATGGTCTTGAGTATTTCCAAAATTTCCTGCTTGTCTGGCACAGAATTGGTGAAGTCATCTGCATGATTCTGTATATTCATGTTTGGAATGTATATAGCACCATTAGTAGACGAAGAAGTAAAGATGGACCGAAAGTAGTGAACAAATTCATTTGCAATTTCATTTGGATCAAATAAATCATTTCCATGGGCGTCGCGGATGGATACAATACGATTCCTGCGCTTACGTTTTTGTACCGCATTGTGAAAGAAAGCAGTGTTTCTATCGCCATGAGTTGCCCAATGTTTTTTTGCACGCTGTCGATAATATTCAGTAAGTTTGGTCAGATTTACCTCGTATTGGGCCACAAGTTGAGATTCCAAATTGTGATCTCGTTGCTGCAATGGTTGTAGCTGTATGGCGTTGATTTCGCTTTGCAAGTTTTCAAGCTGCTGTTGGATCGGTCTTTTCTTTTTACACCACTTCTTCAAAGTGCCTGCAAGGTTAGTCGATCTGGCATGGAAAGACTTATTCATAGTAGCTTCCCAAGCATTTTTTGCAACACTTTGGAAGTCATCTTCAAATGTCCACCAATTTTCGAATTTGAAAGTAAGCTTAGGTTTGTGGAATTTTGATTCAGTGGAGACAAGTATAGGAGCATGTTCACTAAGCATGATTGGTAAATTGAAGACATTTGTGTTAGGATAAAGCGTACACCATTCAGCATTAGCAAGACAACGATCAAGTCTCTCGAAAATAGGGTTGAAGAAAATCTCTTGTTTGTCCACGTATAAGCCGGGCCACTATAACCCAAGTCAAAAAGGCCACACTGTTTCACAAAAGTATTAAAAGCACGCATACGATGCTTATTTATATTGATAGAGGTGGTGTCCGTATCACACATGATGTCATTCAAGTCCCCTAAGCAAACTACCGGCTTGCCAAGATTTTCATGAACAAAGTTAGAAATATGGTCCCAAATCATTTTGGTGAAGCGATGATGAGGGTCTCCATAGACACAAGCCAACACAAAATTCATCTTAGTAGTTCTATCTACAACTATTGCTAGAATCAGGTAGTGGTTGAAAGACTTGACTTGCACTTCAACATCTTCAGTCCAAAGCAACCAGAGGCCTCCGGAGAGACCCTCAGAAGGGACAACAAAACTATTGGCAGAATTAAAACGGGAATTCAAATGCGAAGAGGTAATTTTGGATCTCCTAGTATCAGAGATAAAAGTCACCTGAGCCTTGGTTGAGGACATCAGATTGGCAAGGTAGCACATTTTCGTCGATTTGTCGAGATTTCTTCCAGGTCCTTGACAATTCCATCCAATGAACTTCATGGCACCACTTGGTCTTGGAGCAAGATGCTGATGTCGCCTGATCTGAGCTTGTCTTGCGATCAAAGAGGAGCTGGTTCTAAATAATTGTGGGCAGCTTTTATGAGATCAGCAGCGTCCACTTCTCTTCTTCTTCCCGGACAGCCGGAATTATCTCTGGTCAGTTTAGGGAAGAATATGTATGGATGAAGATTTCTAGGGGATGGCTACGAATCCGGATTGGCAAGAACTTGGGGAGCTGATTGATGACTGAATAATTAAGGCTGAGAAAGGAGATTGTCGTTTGGGGATCGTAGGGCTCGAAACAGAAAGGGGAAAGAGGGATTATGAGGAGCAGGACTTAGGGATGGAGGAGTGAACAAGGCGAGAAGCTTCAAAGGCAATCAGATCTGGAGAAAGAGCAGGCATGGATACCTGAGAAGGATTAAGGAGGAAGAACAGATCGGCATCAAGCCAGTCGCCGGCATATCGCCATAGTCGCCACGGAGGGCAAGGTCAAGACGCCTCTGTCAGTACACACTCCATAGTTTGAGCGTACGCAAACAGCATGAGTAGGATCGGGTCGATCTCTAGAGATTCCATTGACCGCGAAACAGTGTTATGCGTCAGACACCCAACAAAATGCTGCTTGTTGCAGCTGTATTATTGCCAGCGTCTCTTTCAGAAATATGCATGCACCCTTCTTGTTTTCTTTGAAGGCAACGCGTACTCCCTCTGTTCCATAATATAAGATGTTTTAGCTGTTATACATGTTGTCTAGATTTATACAAAAAAAGTGGACATGTACAATAAAACATGTCTACATACGTATGTGTGCATGTGAATGTGGCAAAAGACTAAAACATCTTATATTGTGGAACGGTGGGAGTATGTTCTTGTCAAGATGGAGTGTTAGAGTGATCTAACAATAGGAGCTAACATGGAACTTTTTTCATATTTATAATATTGGTTCATCTAGTAAAAAGTGATATATTCTTATTCGATTTTATAAATTTGTAAGAAAAAAGTGTGTGTCATAAGAATTTGTTTATTTAGTATAAAAATAGTGTTTTTTTCTAAGTATAAAAGTGTAAGTAATCTTGCACGGCTCTCAATGGTGGACAGAAAGTTATGAGCGCCGACTAGGACTAGGAAATTCTCCACTGACCATGGATTAGCAAAACCGTTATTTACCATGCTTTATATATTTAGGCAGATAAATTTTAAAGTGGTGGTGATGGAAGGGGTTAATTAGTTCATTTACCTCATTTCCTTGTCTTCACTCGAAACATGGTGTCACGAGACAACAAGACTGCTAACCCGAGAGATGAGAGGGGAGGGGTGGTCTATTTACGCAAATTAGTGGGTATGAGCGACAAAATCTAAACCACGAGATCGGAGAAATGGTGGGACAGTGCCAGGAGTGGCATCTTGAAGAGCAAGACTAAATAGGTAAGAACAAGGTGACGAGACTAGGAGGTAGGCGGTAGTGATGGAGGAGCAAGAGAACTGCAATAGCGGTAACAACTGCATACTCGAGGTTGAGAAAGACAAATATGTGGGGGATATTCCGTAGAGGCAATAATTTTAAGTTATCATCAATTCATGGTACATTATTAATGTTTATATCTTTATGCTATAACTGTTATGACACTTGAATATGAGATTCAAGGGAAAACTCATACGCACGTGTAGAGAAGTAAACAAACGAGTGTTCCTAATCTAGCTTCTAATACTAGCTTGCATGTTGTTTGATGATCAGTTTTTCTGATCCTGGACTATGTTAAGTCAAGAACTGTGAGAGTATGTTGTTGGCAGAACAACAGTACAGAACCGACCCAATTATATGATCTTGCTATCTAGTGACCACATGCTTGACAGGTATGCTTAGATTATCATCTAATGTCATTCTGTAACTGGTTGATCATAACGGTGATTATCAGGTATATCCTAAAGTAATATTGTTGTGCACGTCGCCACGGGAAAAATCAACTGTTGTCGGAAAATGCCGCTGCAACGTAAATTTCGTCCCAAAATACACTAACACATGAGGATGGGAAAACAAATTTATTTTTAAAAAATGTCGGTATATTGTGTGGTCTAGTATTGTGTTACTAATGTGTGAGCTAAATAACCGATTGAACTGAAGATATTATGATGATCTTGAGATTCCCAAAAAAAATGAGACTCAAAATAATTGGGGGAAACATAGCATAGAAATTCTCAAAAGTTGGGTTACACTTGCCTTGTTTGTTGGCAGCGAGGTACGGATTGTTGGTGCTTTCAGAACCAACTCCGGATTCGTGTTCTGTCGATAAGAACCAAACACCGGAAAAGGAAAAGAGCAATCAACATACGACGTCGATGCACTGCAAACAATATGGATGATATGACAAATTAAAGGTATTGAAATGCACCCCTAAGATATGTAGATCAATCTAAATGGAGGTGAGATGTCATTTCCACAAATTTCATATTTGACATTTTAGTTCTTCTAATTAAACAAGAATTCAAGTTGATTAATCATGTATGGAATGCAATAGTTGCAAAGGGCTTATTTTTCTGCAAATTTTGATATATTGTTTGCATTATTCTGAATTGCAGATCGAAAGATATAAATTTTACGAATTTTAGCTTTTCCTGTAATTATTAAATATATGACAGGCGGGACCCACAGTTCAGGATTTTAGTAATTGTGGGAATCATTTACGAAAATGTTAAAATTCCGACAGGTGGGCCGCGGTGACGTCAGCATGTGACGTCACACGCCGGCGGACGCGGCCGCGCTGCCGAGCTCGCGCTCGAGCAGCGGCGCACGCGCGCGGGGCTGGGACCGCGTGGATCCGCGAGAGGAGGTCGAGGCGAGCCGAACGGGCGGCGCGGCGGACCAAATGGTCAGCGGAGTCGCCGGCGGCGAGCAAATTCGCGGCGACGATGGCGAAAACGGCAATGACGAACCGCGGCGGTTTGGCGGCGATTCCGGGCGTCCCGGCATGCGATACTCGGCGAGGAGGTAAAGGAGAAGGCGGCGAAGCTCGCCGTGGGCTTCGATTTGATCAGGGAGGAGCGGAGCGGCGGCGTCGCGCGTCGGCGGCAGCGGCGACCTCCGGCTCGCGCGGGAGAGAGAAGAAGAGGGAGGGGGATGTGTGCGTCTTTTTTGCTGTAAGGTCCCTGGATTTTCTGAAATTGCAAATAAGTCCTTAGGGAGGGGTTTTTTGGAAGATGTCGCGCCAAAATCCGTGCGCGAGGGGGTGACCGGCGGTGACCGGGCCACGTGGCACGACGTGATTGGCTAAAAGGCGGCTGCTACAGTTCCGCGTGTTCTAGGCACGACGTGGCCGCATCTGGGACATCCGTCGCGTCGATCGGACGGCCAGCGGTCGTTGCGCGACGTGGATAGCGGGACTGGGCGTGAATCCTTCCAACTTTCATATATAGTAGTATCGTGGGTTAGCCTTGCGGTCCAGCCCATTTAAGAGGTCTAATAACCCATGTGGGCTAATAATTCGTTTCGAGGCTTTCTCAACCGGATTGGGCCTTAGGGCATGTACAATGGTAGGGAAGGCATGCCTTCTCTTAGCCGTCCACGTCATTTAGAGAAGGCAAAATTATTACTTATACAATGCGTTAT
Organism: Poa pratensis; assembly: GCA_947311845.1. Lineage (NCBI taxonomy): Eukaryota > Viridiplantae > Streptophyta > Magnoliopsida > Poales > Poaceae > Poa > Poa pratensis. The sequence goes on from CAMZMU010000066.1 coordinate 15,556,150, forward strand.
CTCTTATTGTCATCCCTAACAATTAATGTGAATTAATTAAATTTTAGTAGGAAATTATAGTTCTAAGAGAAGACAAATGGTACAATGGTGAAATTAGACTTCTCTTATTTCGTAAGAGATCATCTCTTAGCTAAGGGAAGGCAACCTTCTCTTTCTTAATTCTCTCTCGGCCACCTAGATAATTATCCTACGTGTCAATGCTAAGAGAAGGCTGACATCACCCCATTGTACATGCCCTTAGGATCACAACCAAACTTGCTTGGCATTGGATCTCTGGAAATTTTGTTCCTCCAGGAAAGGAAAGAATATATTCCGGTAAGAGGAAACAGATCGGATGACTGTTGAGCAACATATTGCCTCATTTGTGGCGCTTACGTTCTTGCAACTAATTACATCGCGGCCCTGCAGTGGTCAATTTTGATTCGAGCAAATGAGCAATCGATCCTTCAAGTTTTGCATATCGTTCCCGAGCAGGCGAAAGCAAAAGCGTGTTCTGGCTACTTCAATCTTTCCAACTTTTTCAAAATGGGCCAAAGCAAAAGCGGGTTTTCGCTATTCAAGTCGAGAAACTTTTAGCTAACTTGGAGGCGCGTACACCAAAACGGGTCACATGGCCTGCGGTTTCAGGAGGGAAAGAAAAAGAAAAATGAAGAAAGATTAAAGTAACCAGGCAGCGCTGCGTGCCATCATGTGACCTTGCGCGCCTGTACCGAGAAGAAAACAGAGCTCAGCACATGGTTAGTTCTCCCGGCTAGATCAAGATCGAACACATTCCAGAACGGAACGGCTACTCGTGTATTTACCGTTGAGGTTCTACTTTTCTTTTGGTACGGGCCACACGGCGTTTCGTCACCGAGAGTTGAGCCGTGGACGGGTGGCAAGTACCAACTACCAAGTACCAACTACCAAGTTTGACATAACAGAGCAAGGAGATGAAACAGAGTACGCACTAGAGCAACGATGTACTGCAGATCAAGAATATCTAGCCATTTTGTAGTTGTACATAACAAGAACAAGCCGATGGAAAATAGATGCAAAACATTCACGGATCCAGGAGCGAAGATCAGTAAGGTAACAAATGAAAGAATTCTATTAATATGGTATATAATCTCGTGCATGTGTAGCACAACATGACATCTCTCCCTCGTCCATCTTATACTAAAGAAAATCAAGAAAGAATCTACTAGTAGTATAAACAACGGTGGAGCAGAGTCCCAACGGCGGCGGTAGATCGAAGATCTATCAAACCGTACGATGCTCCCTCCCTATCTAGAACACCATGGCGGCGGCGACCGCACCGGCGACGGCGACGAAGCTGACGGTCGACGTGTACACGGCGGAGCTCGCGGGTGTGCCGCTGGGGGCGCCGGCCGGCGTGACGGAGACAGCGGAGGGAGTCATTGCGGAGGGTTCGTCGGCTGGGGCGTTGGCAGGCGGGGCCGGGGAGAGGCCATCGGCGACGGCGACGCGGCGGTGGGCGGAGTGGCGACCGGCGCAGGGGCGGTGGCAGGGGACCTCGCCGGCGGCGCGGGGAGCGGGGCCATCCTGGGCGCCGGCATGGGGCCCTGCGCTGCGGCGGCGACGGCGAGGAGCGCGACGATGGCGGCGACCACGGCGAAGCGAGCCATCTTGCTGCTGTTGACGGTGGTGAAGAACTCGCCTAAGATTTGGAGAGGAGAGCTGGAGAGAGTTGATGGCAGGAGATGCTTTGGCTGTGTGTGGACTGTGGAGAAGCTGCGAGTTGTGAGTTGGAGTCGAGGGAGGAGTCGCGGTTTTATAGCGGGAAACGTCGGTTAAGATACAGCTGTGACGTTCAAGTCTCAGGCTGCCGTAGGCCGTCAAGGCAAGAAACGCGTGAGACCAGGCTGTGAGTCTACAGGTGGAGACGTGCTTCGCGGGGCGGCGGCGTGCAAAGTTGAACACTTCGGGCAGCGGCACCGCGTCCTGGACTCCTGGCCTCTCGGGCGTAATCAGGAGGTTTGTCCAACGAGTAGTTTGGAGACACGTTGTGGATCCTCAGATTGGATCCTACGTTTTTTCTACCGAGACTTCCGGCTACTTGCTGCACCACGCATGTTTTTCCATGTCGGTAAGCACCAAACCTGTACCATTGCACAAGTCGTGTAGAATTTTGGCTTGATAAGTGTAAGCCAACCAGACAATGCACAACTCATGAGCACCAAAACTCTGTTTACCTTTGCGGCTAAAAGTAATTGTATCAACCATAATTGGTTACAAGGCCACTTCTCTAAACAACAACCTCAAGACCTGATCCTACCCAAACAACGGTGTTTTGCCTTGTTCTTGCAAAGTTTGCAAGGCTATGACTAACCCTATTCCTATGATCATTTAGTTAATGTAGTAGTAGTGGTTCTAAGTGGGTTCTAACTTCCAAGGTTGGCAATTCAAAGAAAAGCAATGTTACTCGTGCTCTGGTTAGTGTAAAAAAAGCGAGAGAGATGCTTGACTACTCAACTCTCCACGAGTCCGCCTTTTTTTTTGAAGGACAGACCGCCTAGGTATTGATGTAGTGCTTCACCTAGATTTTCTTTTTCTTCTACTTTTACAATTTTGTGTTTGGAGGCGCGGTGTTGTGGTGGTGAACTCTATAGTTTTGGGGTTCTATATAGAGGCCGGGGAACACCTTCATTCAAAAAATAAGTAGTGGTTCTAAGTCGGAATACATCACTTCTTATAAGGCTCAGTTCTTTTGAGCTGTGGCTTGTGCATAAGTCATCCTGAGTAGAGCTGTCCAGAGAAGCAGCTGTGGATTTAAGCCAATCAGAAATTGCAGTCCAGTTCTTTTGGGCTTCTGCTGTCCTGGCTTATTTTCTTAGTTGTATGATGAAAAGTCTGTAATGCCCTTTTAACAGATTTTGAGTTCGTTTATGCTATTTTCGCATGTATGATCACAATATAATATTTCAAACATCATATTAATTGCTAAATATGAAAATAAAATATGATTCATTGTTAGTTCATTACAACTAAAATAGAAGGAAGGGCATGCAAATGTTTTCTTTCCTAGAAAATATACAAATATACTCTAATAATTCTAAGGAAACACACTCCTAGCAATATCATTACGGATCCCTTTCATGTAAGTACCATCATCTTCGGGTGGAGCACTAGGATATGAAGCACTCTCCTCTTAAACTTATCCTCCACCATCAAACATGTCGAAATGTTGATCACGTTGGTTGCTATCACGTATGTAGTTGTGTAGACACATGCAAGCGGTAATTATCATCTTTTGTCGCTCAGGTGGTCGACGAGGTATGCCTTGAAGTATTCGAAATTTCATTTTGAGACAACCAAATCCTCGTTCAACTACGTTTCGTGCTGCTGAATGACGATGGTTGAAATTCTCTTCTCTTCCCCTTGGAGGATTATGTTGGAAGTCAGGTACATGGTACCGAGTAGTTTTGTATGGCGCTAGATATCCTATTCTGTTCGGGTATCCCGAATCAACAAGATAATACTTTCCTGCGGTGATATGAAAAATAACATATTAGCTAACATATTAGCTATGAGGAAACATTTTAGAAAAATATGTACAAAAAATATTACCGGCGGGGGTGGGGATAATGGGGATATGATACTTGAGCATCGGTCCATACACGCGTGTCATGAACTGAGCCAGGCCAGCCAGCAACAACAAAAGTGAACCTCAAATCGAAATCACAAATCGCCATCACATTTTGACTTGTATAACCATGCCTGTTCCTGTGTTGTACCTCAAGTTTGCTTGGAACAATTACTTTAATGTGTGTTCCATCTATAGCCCCAATGGCATTCTTGAAATGTGGCCAAAATCTTGTAGTTTGCATTTTAAGATGTACTTCGGTGAAATTTCTGTCTCTTGGCCTAATGTAATCACCAGCCATGCGGTCTATACAGTCTAGAACCTCATAAAACTTTTTGCTAACTGTAGACCTACTATGTTCAAATCGATCAGCAACATTATCAGTTGTTTGACATGTCCCCACAGTCCATAAAAATAGTGCCAATGCTTCTTTTGCGGACATGTTGCAACTTGATGTAAGACCATAGGTTCCAACCAATAGATCAAGCAATGGGTAAAACACAGATCTCCTCATCCTGAAAAAAGAATAGAAAACTAGTGCATGTGTTTCTTTTTGTTCCACCCATTGAATACCTGGGATATCCATCTGCCACATAAACAACACAATTAATTACCCACAAATTACAAATAGATAGCATATGACAATCTCAGATTCAAAGCAAATAGATAGCAAATTACAACTAGCTCGCATATGACAATCTCAGGTTCAAAGCAAATAGATAGCAAATTACAAATAGCTAGCATATGACAATCTCAGGTTCAAAGCAAATAGATAGCAAATTACAAATAGCTAGCTTATAGGTTCAATACAATTTCCTAAGCAAACAGATATCAAATTACAATGTCTACTGATGTTTCCTCTCCTCCCATGCCATACTGTCGGGGGGCTACCCCCGGGTAGGGTCAAGGCTTGGCTTAAGAAGAGTTTAAAGATATGCCGAGGTACGGAAAGGGCCGACCTGCTTGGGCCTGGGAGTGTCCGAGCTTCATCTTGACCTGGAGATTATAAAGGCCGACCTATCTTGGCCCAGAGGGGTCCGAGGTATCCCGTTGGCCTGGGCCGAGGTTCACTGTCCGAGCTATGTTCAGCCGACCTAACTACCTCGGTGCTATGGTTTGTATGGTGAGTGCAGGAGAAGCTGTGAAGGAAGTAATGTCCGAGGTGGTCGGATCTTAAGCGCAAGACCCGAGGTACGGAGCCCGTCACATCCGTGCCGAGCTAACCGAGGCAAGGAGCTGTAGGTCGGGCAGGAGTCAATGCTCCTGTCACTTCCTGCCTGGTACAAGAGCGCCTGACGCGGGAGCGTCTGTCACGGAGCCTGGCAGAGGCGTGCCCCGGGTTCGGCGGGGCTGCACGTCTCTGACCGCTGACCACGCGGATCTGGGAAAAGGCTACGAGGTAGCTCTGCCAGGCCACGTCCTGTCTCGGTCAGAGGAGACATGCTAGTTCTGCCGTTAGGCAGCAGGAGATGGGCAGGCCACGTCTTGTCCCTGACAGGGGTACGGTGGTGACCGGTGCAGAGGCATGGCAACAGTGTTCAGCGAGGGGCACAACGGTAACTCGGCTGGCCTATATAGTGGGCTTCACCCCCTCCTGCTTGAGGACGATCGATCGACAGAGAAGAAAGAGAGAGAAAGAGAGAGAAAGAACCTCGGAACCCCCGAAACACCTCGGATCTAGCTCGGAGTGCCTTCTTCCTCCGTGTAGCTCCATCTTTTACCTCAAGTTCTCACCATTGTATCATCATACAGCTCGAGGAGCAGCTTGTACTTGTCACTTTGAGCTATACACTGAGTAGGATAGTGCTGCAGTAGGGGTGTTACCTCCACAAGAGGGCCCCGAAGCAGGGTACATCGTGGTGTGCTTTGTGTTCTTGGTTTCTTGGTTTCTCGTTCGTGTTCTTGCGTGTTCTTGCGTGTGCACTTCTTGAGTGCATAAACCCTCCCCGGATTCCCCCAACGACCATTCGGCCCCATCTTAGCCATACCTATGGCATCTGCCGTGATCCCACCACGACAGTTGGCGCCCACCGTGGGGCAGATTGAGGCGTTGGAGGGAGTTTACATCCGGACGGGCTCAGGCGAGCGTGTTCTTTCCGGGCTTATCGCCAAGATCGGTGAGTTCACCTTCATCAGCGACAACGCGGGGTGTTTCGCCGGCAAGCCCTTCCCCGAGCATGGCTTCACCATGATGCTTGGCAGCTTCGTCACCTACGTTGCTGTCGAGGTTGTTCGCGAGTACCCGGAGCAGGTGCTCGTGGACGACGAAACTCCTCTCCTCGCGGCTTTAGGTCGGCGTATCACTCGCCCCGAGAGCTGCGTGGAGGTGATGATGACTGGTCCGGTTGATGCCGCTGGCAAAGTAGATGCCAGCAAATCCAAGCGGCCGAGGTTGCTAAGGTGAGATCTGCAAAGCCCAGGCTAGAGAAAGAGCTGCCTGGCACCCCCGAGCTGCAGGGCCGAGGTGCGACCCTGGTAGAGATAGTGGAGACACTGGCAGACCCAGTAAATCCAGGAGTGGATGTAGTGGTGACTGTGGCCGACCTAGAGGCAAAGCGTGTCCTGTTGCAAAAGGAGGCTGTAGCAATGATGACAGCTAGAGATGAGTTCAATAGAGATCTGCGTGAGTACAATGCAGCGAATGGCTTCACCCCGGTAGCAGTTGATACACATAGGGGAGCCGAGGTGCGGCAGAGAGGCAAGGGGCTCAATGATGAGATAAACAGGGAGGCTCGACCTACCACCTCGGCTAGGAGTGAGAGTCGCGTGTCGACTGGAAGGCCGGTATATAGTTCCCCTGCTAAGAACCTCAGAGCTGCCGAGGCAGGCAGGGCCGAGCTATCCGGGTTGACTGGAGATGCATGGCGTGCGCAGCAGAAGCGAGTCAATGAATTAGTGTATGTAGCTAACCAGCAGAATGAGGCTCTCCGCAGAGCATATGCCGGGGCTGGTGATTCGAGATGGTTTATTCAGCTAGGCCAGTTAGTCAGGTGTCCAAGGGGCAAGCCTCGTCTCCACTCGTCGGAGGAGCCGATCGAGCCCGGAGTGTCACCTCGGGTCAGAACAAGCAGCTGCAGATGTATGATCCGGTGTTAGCAGCAAAGCAGAAGGTGGGCCAGGGCAATGCTAGCCGAGCTAAGGGAAACCCCGGCCCAGGTAATGCAAGCCGAGCTAAGGGTAACTCCGGTCAGGGAAATCAGAATGGCGGGCAAGCAGCGTCGGCTGGCCGAGGTAAACCACCTCCGCCCCCGAGGTATCAGCAACAACCCGGCCGCAGGGGCAATATCAGCGAGAGCCGGAGTATGTTCAGCAACCTCAGAATGTCGGTCAAGGCGATGACCGATATGATGATGGAGACTCGGCCATGGCGCGAGCTGGATACCACAGAGTGGATGGGGCGTTGGGACCTCGGATAGGAGCTCGGATGTTAGCTCCAGGCGATGTTCGTAACAAGCTGGATAGAATCTACTTGTCCGAGCAACTGGAGGAGGAAGGCCCTCCTGGTCCGGCGTGTTTTGGACCTCGGATCATGAAGGAGCCACCACCGCCAGTATCTCAGTTCCAGTTAGGTCGGAACACCAAGCCATACAACGGGAGCACCAAGCCGCAAGATTGGCTGACAGATTATGTATCCTCGGTGCACATAGCGGGGGGCAATCGCCGATGGGCGGTCCGGTATCTCCCGCACATGTTGGAAGGTCCAGCTCGGATCTGGCTGAATAATTTGCCGGAGTATAGTATCAACTCCTGGATAGACTTGGAGCTGGCGTTTAACAGCAACTTTGCTAGTACATACAAGAGGCCAAACCGACCTCAGCTCCTGGCAGCATGTAAGCAAGATGATCATGAAACTGACCGAGAATTCTTAACTCGGTGGAGCAATGTTCGGAATTCCTGTGAAGGAGTTGTAGAGGCACAGGCCATTTCCTGGTTTGCAGATGGTTGTCGACATGGCAGCATGCTGTGGCAGAGGCTCCAAAGAGATATGCCGAAATCCCTAGCAGAAACAATCCGGATTGCAGATTCTTATGCTCTGGGTGATCCGATGCAGCCAGCAGCAGAGGCAGTGGCACGTAACAGAAGGAGGGAGCCAATAAACAACCGGCTCGGACCAAGGTGTAATGACCGCCAAGAGTTCGGACAAAAGAGGAGGGAGCCGGACTACCCATACACCTCGAACCAAGTTGCAGCGGTGAACCCGGATCAGCCCGGAGCTGGAGGTGTCCAGAGGCCGAAAATCAATGGTCCGGCATTTAGTCCGAACCCGGAGCCACCCTTGACTTATGAATCAATGATAGATGGTCCTTGCTGTTACCATACGACCGACCCGCGCAAGCCAGCCAACCATTCAACCCGGCAGTGCAGCTGGAACCGCAGAATCAGGAAGAAGGGGCGAAGGCCGGAGGAAACAGAGCAGGACCACCTCAGAGATTTCAGCCGAGGCCTAACCCAAATCTGTCCGGAGCAAATGTTACCCCGATAACCACTGCACCTCCTCCGAGGCCTGCAGCAGCAAGGCCCGTGAATGTTGTGAATGTCCGAGGTAATAACAACAACAATGGTGCCGGACCAAGTCAGCAGTATGAATACCCCGGAAATGACTATAGAGAGGCTCATGCGAGCTATGTGGTCTTTGTGACCGAGCCAACTGACAAGAAGAGCGTGCAGAGGCGTGCCATGGAGGTGAATGCAGTAATGCCGGTGGTGCCGACCTATATGAACTGGTCTGAGCAGGAGATCACTTGGAGCAGGAAAGACACACCTCGGATCATGCCGAGCCCTGGAAAGTATGCCCTGGTGGTAGATCCGACGTTGTGTGGGCCTACTAACAATGTGAGGTTTACCCGAGTTCTGGTGGACAATGGCAGTGCCATCAACATCATGTACCGAGACACAATGGTGAAATTGGGCATATCGCCAAATCAGTTGATGCCAAGCAGTTGTACTTTTCATGGGATTGTGCCTGGCGTTTCCTGTGCACCCATGGGCAAGATATGGGTGGATGTAGCATTTGGAACCAAGGATAACTGCCGAGTTGAGAGTATCGAGTTCGAGGTGGTGGACTTGGAGAGTGCATACCATGCATTGCTTGGAAGGCCGGCTCTGGCCAAGTTCATGATTTCCACCCATGTTGCATACCTGAAGATGAAAATGCCAGGGCCTAATGGGATCATATCCATCTCGGGTGACTACAAGCGAGCCATTCAGTGTGCCTCGGCGGGGTCTAATCTGGCCGAGTCTTTGGTGATCGCAGCTGAGAAGAAGAAGCTGCATCAAGTGGTGGCAATGGCGCAGTCAACACAGCTCGGCATGTCCGGACTGATGAGCCCGGACTCAACTGCAGCATTCGAGGTGCCCAAGGAGACCAAGAAGATCCCCATTGACCCGGAGCACCCAGAGCATATGGCCATCATTGGGACCGGGCTGGGCGAGAAATAGGAAAGCGAGCTCTGTCACTTCCTCCGTGAGAATCGGGATATCTTTGCATGGTCGGCTAAGGACCTGCCTGGTGTTCCGAGGGAGTTGGCAGAGCACTCTTTATTTGTCAGGCCAGAGGTGAAACCGGTGAGGCAACCGACCCGTCGTCTCTCAGACGACCGAAGACAAGTGGTGCTGGACGAGCTGGCTAAGTTGCTTGCAGCCGGGTTCATTATGGAGGTGCTGCACCGGACTGGATATCCAATCCGGTCTTGGTGGAAAAGAAGAAAGACGAGCCAGCCGTGGTCAAGGTGTGGCGCATGTGCATTGACTTCACTAACCTCAACAAGGCGTGCCCGAAAGATCCGTTTCCATTACCTCGGATTGATCAAGTGATTGATTCCACTGCTGGTTGTGAACTGTTGTCTTTTATCGATGCGTACTCTGGTTTTCACCAGATACCACTGAACCCGAAGGATCAAATAAAGACTGCTTTTATTACCCCGTATGGGGCGTATTGCTATCGTGTCATGTGTTTTGGTCTGAGAATGCCGGGGCAACTTATCAGAGGTGTATGCAGAAATGCCTGCACTCTCAAATGGGCAAAAATGTGCAAGTGTATGTCGATGATATCGTCATCAAAACTAAGGAGAAACGTACTCTCCTCGAGGATCTCGAGGAGACATTTGTGAATTTGAGAAAATATCGGTTGAAGCTTAACCCGGACAAGTGCACCTTTGGTGTCCCGGCTGGAAAGTTGCTCGGATTCCTGGTGTCTAGCCGAGGTATCGAGGTTAACCCGGCCAAGATCCGAGCTATTGAGAACATGAAGTTACCGAAGTGTTTGAAAGATGTGCAGAAATTCACAGGGTGCCTAGCCTCGTTGAGCCGATTTGTAGGTCGGCTGGGAGAAAAAGCCTTACCTTTGTACCAGCTCATGAAGAAAAGTACCGGGTTTACATGGACCCCGCAGGCCGACGTGGCGTTCAATGAGCTGAAAAAGATGTTGTCCACTGCCCCGGTGTTGGCGTCACCATTGCACAATGAGCCGATGTTACTTTACATTGCGGCCACAAACCGAGTTGTAAGTGTGGCAGTGGTGGTGGAGCGCGAAGAAGGTGGCAGGTCGGTGCAGAGACCGGTGTATTACTTGAGCGAGGTGATCTCTACCTCGAAGCAGAATTACCCTCACTACCAGAAGATGACGTATGGTGTCTACCTGGCGGTCAAGAAGTTGAAGCATTATTTCCAGGAGCATCCCATGACGGTGGTGTGCGAAGCTCCAATCTCGGAGATCATCGGGTGCAAAGATGCAACTGGCCGAGTTGCCAAATGGGCGATTGAGGTGTCTCCATATGCACCACATTATGAGAGAAGAGATGCAATTAAATCCCAGGCGTTGCCGGACTTCTTTTGTGATTGGGCCGAGATGCAGTATGAGCCACCCAGGCCGGACTATAATTATTGGAAAATGCATTTTGATGGGTCCAAGACAAAGATCGGGCTGGGGGCTGGAATAGTCCTCACCTCGCCGAAGCGAGATCAGCTGAAATACGTGCTGCAGATTCATTTCTCAGCATCAAACAATGTGGCGGAGTATGAGGCCTTAATCCATGGCCTCAATGTGGCGAAGGAGATCGGTATCCGGCGTGTGAGTGCTTCGGCGATTCCGACCTGGTGGTGCAACAATCTTCTGGAACTTGGGATGCTCTGGATGCCAACATGGCGTTATATCGGTTCCATGTGCAAAAGATATCCGGGTTCTTTGAAGGGTGTGAATACAGGCATATACCTCGGACAGAAAATAATGCTGCCGACGTGTTGTCAAAGCTCGGTTCATCTAAAGAGGCAGTACCACCTGGAGTAGCCCTGAATCACTTGAGAACTCCTTCAATCAAACCTTCTCCTGAATCCGAATCTATTTTCATCCCGGCGGAGCAAGAGCCCGGACCTGTTCCAATGGAGGTAGACGTCGGTGCGTTTGGTCGGACCCGGGGACTGCGTGGCAGAGCTCGGGGACTGCGCACCGAACCTCGGGGACTGCTCATCAAGACTCGGGGACTGGTCGCAGGATGGTGGAGGAAATAATGGAGGAGATTATGGTGGCCGAACCAATGGAGGTGGACGAGAATTTTTTCCTTTGCACCCAGTGCCGGAGTGGGCGGAGCAAATCATGAAGTTCATAACGGAGGGAAGCTTGCCAAGTGACACAACCGAGGCTAGGAGAATCCAAAGGAGGGCAAGGCGTACACCATCATCAACAAGGAGCTCTATAAAAGAAGCGTAACCGAGGTGTTGCAACGGTGTGTCGAGCCAGCTGAAGGCAAGGAGATGCTTTTGGAGATCCACCAAGGAGAGTGTGGTCATCATTGCAGCACAAGAGCTCTGGTGGCCAAGGTGTTCAGGCATGGGTTCTATTGGCCCACTGCTCTTGCTGATGCAGAGGCCATAGTCCGGAGATGTGAAGGATGCCAAAGGTTTGCCAAGCAAACGCATATGCCAGCCTCGGCGCTCAAAACAATTCCTATCACTTGGCCGTTTGCGGTATGGTGTTTGGATATGGTGGGAGAGTTCAAACCAGCCCGAGGTAACATGACGCACATACTGGTGATGGTGGACAAGTTCACCAAGTGGATCGAGGTGAAACCAATCCGGAAGTTGGATGGTCATTCAGCAGTGACTTTTTTGAAGGAGATCATTCTGCGATATGGGTACCCCCATAGCATTATCTCGGACAACGGCACGAACTTTGCTGTTGGAGAATTTGCTCGGTTTTGCATGAACAAGGGAATCCGGCTGGACATAGCCTCGGTGGCACACCCGGAGTCTAATGGACAAGTGGAAAGATCAAATGCTCTAGTGTTGGCCGGCATCAAGGCTCGGCTCATTGAACCACTGCTGAAAACGCCGGGGTGTTGGATAGATGAGATACCAGCAGTACTGTGGGGTCTAAGGACCACGCCAAATCGATCAACTGGCTATACGCCATTTTTTATGGTCTATGGGGCAGAAGCTATGCTACCCACTGACATCGAATATGATGCGCCCAGAGTGGCAATGTACACTGAAGCCGAGGCAAAAGAGGCTCGGGAGGATGCAGTAGATCTGCTTGAGGAAGCTAGAGAATTGGCCTCATCTCGGTCAGCAATATACCAACAAGGTCTCCGACGTTATCATAGCCGGAGTATCAACCCTCGTGTGTTTCACGAGGGAGATTTGGTGCTGAGGCTGGTGCAGCGCAAGAAAGGTCGGCACAAGTTGTCACCTCCATGGGAGGGACCGTTCATTGTGAGCCGAGCTCTGCTCAATGATTCGTACTATCTAATAGATGCGCAGGAACCAAGGAAGATGGGCTGGACAACCCCGGATCAGAGGTCAGGCGACCATGGAATATAGCTCTACTCCGACCTTTCTACTCATGAAGGGCGCAATGTATGTACCTCGGTTAATCCTTAATGAAATGTCGGCACTCCGAGGTTGAAGCTCGGGGACTGCCTCGCTCTTGTGCTTGTGTTTTATTTCTGTTTGTCAATTTCGTTCATATGCCGAACTATTTTGAACCTCGTCTCAAACTTCAAGTAATGTATGCTGTGTAACTAATCTTGTGACTCGACTGACGAACGCCGAAATGGTAGTCAAGAGCAAAGATGAAAAAACGTGGGAAACATGAAAATGGACTCGGGGACTCGGTCCAAAAATATAGTTCGGCATGTGTCGTTTACTAACCCCTGTCTTTACCTTTCGTTTATGTCGGATGATTTTGAAACACACCTCGACATTTGCTAAGTACTGTATGCTATAAACAACAATCTTGTGACTCGACTGTCGAACGCCAAAATGGTAGACAAGAGCAAAGAATGCCAAGTATAGTAAACACGAAAGTGAACTCGGGGACTCGTTCCAAAAGGGTTCGGCATAAATTCTTAGAAAAGCATGGTTCGGATAGCAAGATAATAGTACTGGTAGCAAGGCAAACTACTTAAGGTCTATTACATCTGCACCCGGCATACCGGGGATTTAATGTTTTTTGAGACAAGTTCAGGCCTCGGAACCAGAGACCTCGGTCGCCGAAGTTGTGGTAGGGGGACCTCGGAAGCAGGAGCCTCGGGCGCAGGAACAACCTCGGGCGCAGGAACACCTCGGTCGCGGAAGCAACCTCGGTTGTTGGAGTGGATGCCGGGGTGTCCGTCACGTCGGGGGAGATCACCTCGGTGGCTACGGCTTTGCCGGACTTGCCCTTGGGTTCGGAGGTTCGTCGAAGCTGAAGTCATCATCAGAGCCTTCAGCCACCTCGGTTGTTTTGCCGGCCTTGCCCTTGGAGCTCTCAGGCTCGTCAAAGTCAATTTCCTCGCCGTCAGAACTTCTTCACCGGACTCTGCTTCCTCGTCCGAGCTCTCTTCATCCTCAGAATAGAGGCGCCCGTCATCAAAGGTCCGGGTGTTTGCATAACTAGCAAAGAGGTCGGCTGCTGCTTGGCGTTTCGCAATGCCATCAGGGGTGGAGTTCCAAGGAGAGCCCCTGCGCAGGGAGGTAACCGTGTGGATCTCAACATTCATACCAGACAGCACGAACACCAGGGCCTTGTCCGCTCCAGCCCGAGCTGATGAGCATCTCCACTCCCGAAGTCTAGCCTCGGCTCCTTTCAGCTTCGTGGCGAGCTCGTCGATGCAAGTGGGAGTCTTGACCTTGGGCCAGAGGGCACGGTGGACCTCGATGGCAGCATCAACCAGCTTGGTTCCAATGGCCCTGAGCGGCCTGATCCGAGCATTAAGGGCAACAAGGTGGTCCTGGATATCCCAGCTTTCGCTGAGGGTTTCTGTCTCAGCCCTCTTTGCCCGAGCTGCTTGAACTTCGCGGATAGCCTTGTCCTTGGAGTGCTCAAAGTTCTCTGAAGAAGACAAAAAGGCTGTCGCTGAAATAAGGCATACGGTGGCACGGGGTGTAGGTCGGCAGAAAATAAGGAAAAGGGGAAAGAAACTTACTGTCCATTTGGTGATTAATCCGAGCGAGCTCGGACAACCAGCTTTTCGATATAGCTCGGAGGGCGATAAGTTCGGCTTCGGCCGAGGTGGCGCGGCTCTCCAGGGTCTTGGCAAGCTCTTGCTGCTGTTCGGCGGCCTGGTCTTTGACCTTCATAGCGTCCTCCACAGCAGTTTTGGCTTCATTAGCCCGGTTCAGCTCTTGTTGCAGCCGAGCTATTTCATCTTCGGCTGTCTTCAACTTGGAGGCGTAATCTTTGTCGCTCTGCTCCTTTGCGGATAGAAGAGTCCGGTGAGACTTCTTCAGTCTGTTGTGATCCAGCAGGAGGTTCTTGAAGATCTTTGTCCGAGCATTGTTGCACTCCTGAAAAAATAGAGAGATCAGTTCGAAGAAATCCGAGGTCTTTTTAGCACCCGAGGCCCAATTGAGTCCCGGGGACTTGGCATTGGCCTCGGGGACTCAGCATGGGAGAAATGACAAGTTTTTGAGATTCAAGCCGAGCAATTTTAACTCGGTGGAGTGTCAATTGCTCAACCCGAATCTCGGGGACTGGGAATAGTGTATGTTTGTCATTTGGTTTCAAAGGAAGAAAGAGAGTTGCGTAAAGAAACTTACCGAGGCCTTCTTGCTGCAATCAAGGACCGCAGTCTGCATGTTGTAGATGGACTGGAGCACGGCGCTAGGTCCAACTGGATGCTCAGAGCTCGGGTTAGAGGAGACCTCGGCAGCGTCAGCCGAGTTCCAGTCCATGTCATAGTGCTTCTCCGAGCCTAAGCTGTTCCCGCTCTTGGTCCGGAGTTGCCCGACCTCCCAGCTGCTGATGTTCGGCTGGATGGTAGCAGCAAAAGAGCTCGGGAGGTGGCGACCTGAGAGCTCGAGGGCGCGGTCTTGATCAAGGTGGACTCGGCGCGGGAACATGCGGCACCAGTTGGGTGCTCGCAGCCTTGGGGCCCGGTGGCGGTGGCGGCATTGGAGTTTGCTGTGGCTGTTTGGGGGGCTCAACAACTGGAGCTGAATCTTTCTTCTGCTTCTTCTGCTGCTGTTGCTGCTGGTTGCGCGCAGCTTGAGACTTGGGGGAGAGCCGAGGCTCCTGCACGGTCTTAGCCGGAGTCTTGGCGCGATCTGTCTCCGCATCCTTCTGAGGAGGCGGAGGAGTCTGATCTCGGCGGGGAGCAGAGTGCCCCAGGCCGGAGTCAGAGCTCGGCGGTGGAAGTTCGGCGGAGGAGACACGCACCGGGGAGGAGATGGTCTTCTCCGGGCTGCTGAGGTCAATGGACCGTTCTGGAGGAGAGGCTCTGGCGGGGCTGCCGAGGTTAACCTCGACCTCGGTTGTCTGAGCTTCAACCACTGGAGGCAGTGGTGAATGTATCGAGCTATGGCTCTGTTTGATCTGCCGAGCCGGGCTAGACGAAAAAGAAAAGATTAAGTTAGAGTAAAAAACTTAACCTCGGAACAGCGTGAAAGGTAAAAAGGAGCAAGGTGACTTACGCATCTTCCTCCACGGGGCCTCGCTTCTTGTGCCTCGCCGAGGTCTTCTTGGCACGCTTGGCTTTGGGCGCCGCAGTCTCCGAGGTCTTGGAAGCCTCGGCATCCGAGGTACCGGTCCTGAGCGCTTCCGGGAAGCTGCAGACGCTGGATGAAAGTTCTTATATGTTGGAGGAGCATATGAAATGGAATAACGTTGACAGGTTCCAGAATTTGGCAATCGTCATCGTCATCATCGGGCCAATCCTGGATGGACGAACGAACTGGTGGGCGGTGCGAGGTGAAACCACGAGTCTTACCCGAGGTGGCCTTGGGAATGGGGAGGTGATCCTCATTGTCCGGATCTTCAACCTCGGCGGCGGCCGGGATAGGCAGGTCGGGAGTCCACTCCTTAGAAGAAAGGGGGCCATCCTCGATTTCCTGTCGAGTGAACTTCTGCAGAGGTGGCAAGGTAAAACCGAGTTAGCACAAGAATCAATACAAGGTCGGGGTGAAAATGAAACCGAGGAATATTTACGTCGGGTAAAGTACACTTACTTGAGCTGGAAGGTGATCTCGGTCATAGGGCTTGACACCCCATTTCCACTTATCGGGCATGGTGGTCTTGGCGATGGCCCGGATGCGCCTCTTCACCTCGGAGTCATCAAGTTCAAAGGTGCTGTGCCGAGTGGGGTCGTAGCGGCCACTCATGTGGCAGATCTTATGGGCCCGCGCTTGTAAAGGGCTAACTCGGCGGGTGATCATGGTGCGCAAGATGTCATCTGCCCCCAGCTTTTCTCCTGGAGGGACATCATGGTTTGGTGGATCAGAAGAACCTCGGGAGCGTCGGGTGCAGGCTCATAATCCCAGTTGAGTTGGGCAGCGGGGGTTCCAATGGTGAACTCCGGCAAATTGATGAGTCTTCGGTGCCCGGGTTCTTCACATAGAAGAAGGAGCGTTGCCATTTGCGGCAGGAGTCCAGGCCCTGATCCGAGGAAACTCAGAAGGCGCCGAGGTGAAATCGAGGCCGCCCCGCAAGCGGTCATCTCCTTGTCCACGACCTTCTTGTTCGGGACACTTTGCTTCTTGAGCTGGAAGTACTTGGCCCAGGACTCGATGCTTGGCCATAATCCGAGGTAACCCTCGGAAAAGGTCGCGTAGGCCGAAAGTTGGAGGATGGCATTGGCGGGCAGGTGGTGTGGTTGTAGCCCAAATTTGTCCAAGAAATCCCGGAAGAATTTCCCGGCCGGGAGCCCGAAGCCACGTTCGAAGTGATCCAGGAAGACGACCCGCTCCCCGGATTCCACCTCGGGTTCGATATCTCTTTCTTCGGAACCGGCAGATGAGTTTAGCCGGGATCCGCCGTGAATCTCGGAGCCATTTGATGTCGACCTCCGTGACATCGGATCCCTCCCAGCTACCTCGTTCTCCAGGTGCTCCTTCCTCGGCGGGATCCGAGGCAGAAGACATGTTGACGCTTTCCTGCAGAAGAGGGAGGTTCAACCGGGGTAAGTACCTCGGACAGTTCAGGATAGCCGGGGTAAATACCTCGGATCATTCAAGACAGCCGGCTAAAGGATTTAGGCGGGAAACATGTTTCTACCACTGCGAGATACTAGCAAAGATCTACCGATGAGCTAAAAAGGGAAATAAATTCGAGTTCATCCAGGGGCAAACCTAAAAGGACAGTGCTACGGGTGCGTCTGATGCAAGTCTAGATGAGATCTAAAATGGCTAAAAGAGTGCAAAGGTAGAGCATCGGGTTCCTCAAGTTCATCAGATTCATCAAGATCCTCGAGTTCATCGAGGATGAACATGTTCATGGCAATGGCAATGGAGGGGAAACGAGGAACTCACCGGGAAGAACGCGAGGGATCGGCGGCGAGTCAACGGCGCACGGCGCAGTGCGCGTACTCCGGTGCGGCGAGGCGCTTGACGGCGGTGCGGAACGGTGCTGCAGAACGGCGATGTGGCGGCCAAGGCGCGGTGCGCGTCACCAGCAGGGCTCGACGGCGGCGCTGGAGGCAGAGGGCACGGAGCAGCGGGCGAGTGGGGAAGAAGAAGAAGTTACCCCTGGGCCCCTATTTATAAGCCGCGTGCGGTAACGGCGTGCGGTAACTGCGCACTACCGCGCGGTTACCGGGAGGCGGGATCGTGTGCGGGTGAGCGCACGGTTGCGCGGTTGGTGGCCGCACGATCGGCCACATCGTGGGCCGCAGAGTGGCAACCGCCAGCCTCGGATTTCCTGTGCTGGTCAGCGCGAGAATCGAGGGTCGTGGGCGGTCAAGTTGGTCTCGCACTTGAGTGCGCAGGTGCGCTGTTTGGTGGGTCCGGCTGACGAGGGCGGCGTGTGGTCAGGACCTGTCTTTCAGAGGTCCGGGTTTCGAGGTCCGGGCAGAGATTCTTCGCCACGTGCCTCGGAAATCTTGAGGCAAGATTGTGCTGAGTCAAACAGCTCGGAAAGTTCAGATTGCAGATCAACCTCGGATTAATTATGGTATGTGGGAAGTACCTCGGCGGAGCTATTTTAGGTCGGTTTTAGAGGTGGTGCCTTGCTTATTTTGAACCTGCTACGGCCCTCCATCCGAGGTCGTAGGACCGCACCAGCTTCGGGGACTAATGTCGGGGGGCTACCCCCGGGTAGGGTCAAGGCTTGGCATAAGAAGAGTTTAAAGATATGCCGAGGTACGGAAAGGGCCGACCTGCTTGGGCCTGGGAGTGTCCGAGCTTCATCTTGACCTGGAGATATAAAGGCCGACCTATCTTGGCCCAGAGGGGTCCGAGGTATCCCGTTGGCCTGGTCCGAGCTATGTTCAGCCGACCTAACTACCTCGGTGCTATGGTTTGTATGGTGAGTGCAGGAGAAGCTGTCCGAAGGAAGTAATGTCCGAGGTGGTCGGATCTTAAGCGCAAGACCCGAGGTAAGGAGCCCGTCACATCCGTGCCGAGCTAACCGAGGCAAGGAGCTGTAGGTCGGGCAGGAGTCAATGCTCCTGTCACTTCCTGCCTGGTACAAGAGCGCCTGACGGGAGCGTCTGTCACGGAGCCTGGCAGAGGCGTGCCCCGGGTTCGGCGGGGCTGCACGTCTCTGACCGCTGACCACGCGGATCTGGGAAAAGGCTACGAGGTAGCTCTGCCAGGCCACGTCCTGTCTCGGTCAGAGGAGACATGCTAGTTCTGCCGTTAGGCAGCAGGAGATGGGTAGGCCACGTCTTGTCCCTGACAGGGGTACGGTGGTGACCGGTGCAGAGGCATGGCAACAGTGTTCAGTGAGGGGCACAACGGTAACTCGGCTGGCCTATATAGTGGGCTTCACCCCCTCCTGCTTGACGGACCGATCGATCGAGGAACAGAGGAAGAAAGAGAGAGAAAGAGAGAGAAAGTAACCTCGGAACCCCCGGAAACACCTCGGATCTAGCTCGGAGTTCCTTCTCCCCCGTGTAGCTCCATCTTTTACCTCAAGTTCTCACCATTGTATCATCATACAGCTCGAGGAGCAGCTTGTATTTGTCACCTTGGGCTATACACCGAGTAGGATAGTGCTGCAGTAGGGGTGTTACCTCCACAAGAGGGCCCCGAAGCAGGATACATCGTGGTGTGCTTTGTGTTCTTGGTTTCTTGGTTTCTCGTTCGTGTTCTTGTGTGTTCTTGCGTGTGCACTTCTTGAGCGCATAAACCCTCCCCGGATTCCCCCAACGACCATTCGGCCCCATCTTAGCCATACCTATGGCATCTGCCGTGATCCCACCACGACACATACGGATCCACTCAAGTCTCACATCACTTGCAGCCTCCATATAACAACCGAAGGCAGTACGATATTCAGCCTTCATGAACAATTGTGAGGCATAGAAATGTTCACGGGTAGCAGGTCCACATCCATCAGCAACAACTTTGGCCATCATATCCAAGAACTCTTGCCTCGCTGGATCAACTCGCGTCTGCGAGGGCTCCGAGTTTTGTGAAGTCGTGGAGTTTTTGCTTTCCTCCCTCTTCTCAAATATGTCACATATACGGCTCAAGCAACTTTTTCCAGCACTATCTCTTGCCATCTTCTCAACGACCGTGGGACTAGGTGAATAAGGACATGCTCTCTTTTTTTAGTTGGTCCCACCTATTCTTGAATTGCTTGCGGTTATATTTTTTCTTAGTGCGGGCATTGAAACTTTTTATCAAATTGTCATATCCATTTTTGTTCAGATGACCTTCATGACGGTTTCTCTTTAGTACTTCCTCTATACACACATCCAAAAAAACTTCAATTGCAAATTGATCCCACACTGCCTTCTCACCCTTCCCAGATTTTGCAGCCTTCTCCGACATTTATTGATTAAGTGCATAACAATAAGGTGCTGCCCACATATAAATCCACATGCAATTTGATACCAAATCCACCATATTTGGTCAAAATGAACATGGCAGTGAGTTCTATATGCAATTTTACATCCTGTACTACAAATATAAATACTTTAATAGGCAAATTTCACTATGAATCCACCACATAATGCTAAACATCTCAGAAATCAGAACATAACCGAGGAGAAACGCATACACATGGAGTTGGGGGAGGAGGAAGCATGTCGGGGTCCCATACCTTGAGCAGGTCGGTAGAGGAGGCAGGCCGGAGTATGGCCGCAGCAGATCGGAGAAGATCGGCCTCGAGCAGGCCGACGAGACGGAGAGGGAAGATGAGCTTCGGCTACCCTCCTGCCATACAAACTGGGGGCGGCTAGGGAGCGATGAGCTGCCCGGACGCGGCGGTCGGAGTGGGCGACGGCGGTTGGAGAGGGCGGCGGCGGTCGGAGAGGGCAGCGGCGGAGTGGGCGGCGGCGGAGTGGAGCGGGCGGCGGCGGCGGGTGGAGGAAACCCTAGTCTGGGGAGAGAGAGAGCAGGACGTTCGCTCGGGAGAGACGAGAGAGAGCAGAAGAAGAAAAGAAAAGGAAAAAGAACGCTTCGCTGCTTCGCTGCTGGCTTAGCGGTGGCAGTTCATGTAAATTGTGTTTCCAACGAGGGCAACTCCAAATACCGCTTCGGTTCACTCGCGGGAAGCTGGGGTACCCCCGCTTATTTCCACCGTGAAGGATTGGCCCAAGCAGGCTGCCCAAATAATCGGCTGAAAATTGAGTTCTTTTGGGCTTTAGCTTAATTTCACTCTAAGCTATCCATAAGCTCCAAAAGAACTGGGCCTAAGATACCTGGTTAAAATCAATCTAATGAAGTATGGGCCAAATGGTGAGTGCGGCGTTTTGGAGGCAAAGCTCCATTGAGCTCGTTTTTTGAAAAATAAATAATATCAGCATTTGAAAGGTTTACATCTTTTTGGAAAAAAATCCCTAATGGTAGATAACGTTGAACTGTATCTATGTGCAAAACTCGTTTTTACTTTAAGCTGGGTAAAATGAAAGTGAGTGGAACTGGATCGGTGAAAAGTGCACATTTTCAAAAAACATGAAATTTTATCAGATTTATCTTTATTTTTGTGGCCTAGAATACGATGAATTTTGCATTGAAAGTTTGCACACCGGTAGAGTTCAACATTATTTATACCTAGGATTTTAGTTTCGAATTATTTTGAGAATTAAATGCCAATTTTGAATTTATGAAAAATTGTCTCTATGGATCTCGGGATCCATTTGTGCTTTCCGCCAAACGGTCTCGTTCTTCTCAATCAATAGCTCACTCACGTAAGACCGGTCTCAAGATAGCTCCTCCTTTTTTGCTCAATGATTTTCTCATGTTAAAATCAATGTTTACGATGTGTTAGAATCACACCCGCACGGGTGACACGGGAGACACCCGAACCCAAGATGCAGGGCCGCCATCTCCCACTTCTCGTCATTGTAGGCACCGTCGCCGAGGTAGCAGCGATGCTCGTCTCCCAAAGGAGAAGATCGTGCAGGAGAGGCCTTTCAGCGGAGGAACTTGGTGTCTCGTTCTCTGACGTGGGTGAGCCGCGGCGGCGGCCCAAGTCGTTTCTCCTCAACGGCAATGGTCGACTCGAGCCACGAGGAAGACGGGTCAACAACAGTTTCAGGAGGACGATTTGGGTCAGCGTGCATGATCCGTGCATGGGGGCTCGATAGATTCCCTTCAGCGTCGCGGTGTAGTTACCTTTGTCGGACGGCATCCCGAACTGGATGCAAATGGAGGTGAGGATTGTGGCCCTGACTCTGAGCATGGTGTCGAGCATGGTCGGTGCCTCGTTGTGGTCTACAGTTCCACAGTCGTGGCGGTAACAAGAATATATATGTTACTTCTGTGAGAATTAGTTGATGTTGTCTAAACTCTCAATCAAGTGAGAATAGTCGCT
The DNA here is from genome assembly GCA_947311845.1 of Poa pratensis. Classification (NCBI taxonomy): domain Eukaryota; kingdom Viridiplantae; phylum Streptophyta; class Magnoliopsida; order Poales; family Poaceae; genus Poa; species Poa pratensis. Next base: position 15,577,908 of record CAMZMU010000066.1, read on the forward strand.
CCCAATAATATATTTTACTTTCGTGTGAGTGGTGATTGACACCTTCCGAGGGCAGTAACAACCGTATGTGTGGACAGCGAGCAAAACTTACAAGACATGTGACCTTTTTCATAGTAGGACCAAGGCTAATAGCCCTGGTTTCAACTCCATTAGGCAATTAGGTCTTTGTGGCTACATTACAATTTGCGTTACCATAGAACTGGAGCAAGATCAATCCTATGTTTGCCATGCAAAAGTGTTTTTTTTTTCGAGAACCCACAGTAGATCTGCGCGTTTCTATATTAAGCATGAGAGGAAAATGTTACAAGCGTGAAGCCAAAGCCACACGAACTCCACACAACAGCACATCGCCGCTTCGGACAAAAGTGTGTTTTGGCCTTCAGCAGTTCAGCGGATATTGACCAACATTATATTATCCACAGGGTTGGATTAAAATGAAACCTACCCTTAAGAGTTTCCCTTTAACCTTAAACAGAAACTATTCTTGTTTTAGAAAAAATAGACCACCACTGACCCGCACCCGAACCTCCACTTCTCCACCTCCCATTCAACCACCACAGACGCTCCCGCCGGCGAACCCCCCCGCCGGCGAACCCCGCGAGCCCCACACGACCGCACCCCACCCAGCCCGAGTGGCCTTCTTCCTCGCGCCCGACGGGCCCCTCCACCTCCGGCCGGCAGCCCCCCGCCACCTCCTTCCCCGGCGCGACCACTCCATCTCCGGCCGGCGGGCCCCCTCTACCTCCAGCCGGCGCGCCCCCATCCACCTCGTGCCGGCGCGCCCTGTCAAGGTCCTGCCCGTCGCGCCCCCCTCCACCTCCTGCCCGTCGCGGCGTCCTCCACCTCCTGCCCGGCGCGGAGCCCTGCTCTTCAGTGCTTCGACCAGGGCCGCCGGCCTCCCTGGCTCCGCCGTGCGCACCTACTGCTCCTCTCCGACCTGATCCTGTCCACGGCGCCTCGTCCACCGAGAGCGGATTCCGACAGCGGATCCGGGCCGGTGGATTCCGTGTCCGGCGAGGCGGTCGCCGCCGGCTGCCGCTTTCCTCACCGGTGCTCTCCCGTGATGCGAAGCTCGCCGGTTCACGCATCCGCCCGTGTCCTCTCTATTGCTGCTGCTGCTGGCTTTTCTGAACTGCAGTTTCTTGATGCTCTGAACCACTTTCGCTCCTGATGCGAACTTTATTTTGATATGACCTTGATGCGAACTACTGCCCGTGATGCAAACTATCAATTTTAGGCTGTTTGAACTGCTCTGCTCGCTGGAGAACTGAGGAATCGCCGTAGTTCGGGTGAACTGCTCTGCTCCCTTGGAAACAATTGCTACAGGTCTTAAAAACTTCACACTGCCCAGAAACAAAGTTCACATTGCAGACATGGATGATCGTAAAAAAAAGTTCACTTCGTTCACAAAAAAAAAGTTCACATCGGTCATAAAAAAGGTTCACTTGGTTCAGAAAAAATTTCACGTGCAGTTGCGAAAAAAAGTTCACCTCGCTCCGAAAATTGTTCAAGGAAAAAGTTCACTTCATCTTCCGTCTGAAGGTTCACATGTCATACGCGAGAAGGTTCACATATCCTTGCCGAGATAGTTCAAAAAGTTTTCACTTCGTTCACAAAAAAAAGTTCACTTCGGTCATAAAAAAGGTTCACTTGGTTCAGAAAAAAAGTTCACGTGCAGTTGTGAAAAAAAGTTCACCTCGCTCCGAAAAATTGTTCAAGAAAAAAGTTCACTTCATGTTCCGTCTGAAGGTTCACATGTCATACGCGAGAAGGTTCACATATCCTTGCCGAGATAGTTCAGAAAGTTTTCACTTTGTTCACAAAAAAAAGTTCACTTCGTTCATAAAAAAAGGTTCACTTGGTTCAGAAAAAAGTTCACTTGGTGTTGCGAAAAAAAGTTCTCCTCGTTCCGAAAATTGTTCAGGAAAAAAGTTCACTTCATGTTCCGTCTGAAGGTTCAGATGCCATGCGCGAGAAGGTTCACATACCATTGCCGAGACAGTTCAGAAAGTTTCCCTTTAGTTTAAACTGAAACCAGTTTCATTTTACCTGAAATATTATCCACAAGCTTTAGGTAAAATCCATGATATTACCTAAGTAATTGGATCGACATTGGGCTCGTGCATCATTTTATTGCTAGATGTGTCCTTTTTGGAGAATCTTCATCGAACTATATATGGGCAATTGGGAACGGCATGATCTACTGGGTCATGTGTATTTTTCTTAATAATAGACGTGTCGATTTTCTACGTCTTGCCCAGCTTTGGAATTATGTAAAGGCCAGCCATACTTGCTGTCAGTTAAAAAAAATGTCGCAAATTACCTAGTGACAGCAATTTGATGAAATAGCAGTAATAATCCGGAACCGGATTCATGTATCGTACCAGTATGTAAGCTCAGAAAAAATAGACAGGTACTCCCTCCGTTCCAAATTAATTGACTTGGTTTTGTCTAAATATGTATGTATCTATACTTGTTAGGTGTCTAGATACATCCATGTGTAACGAAGTGTGTGTCAATTAAATCCGAACGAAGGGAGTACACGGTAAGAGTTGAGGTAACGAATCAAAGAATTATATTCTCATGCATGCATGTGAAACAAGATTACTACTACATCTCGATGCCCTCCCTCCATCGGTCTCTAATAAAGAATCATACAAAGAATCTCGTACTACTATAACCACAACAGCAAAACAGAGTAGTCTTCGCTCCCTCTAGAACACGATTGCAGCTGCAACGGCGCCAGCGACGGCGACGAAGCTGACGGTCGATGTGTACACGGCGGAGCTCGCGGGGGTGCCGCTGGGGGCGCCGGCCGGAGTGACTGAGACCGCGGAGGGAGTCATGGCGGAGGGTTCGTCGGCTGGGGCGTTGGCAGGCGGTGCCGGTGGAGAGGCCATCGGGACGGCGACGCGGCGGTGGGCGGCGTGGCGACCGGCGCAGGGGCGATGGCCGGGGACCTCGCCGGCGGCGCGGGGAGCGGGGCCATCCTGGGCGCCGGCATGGGGCCCTGTGCTGCGGCGGCGACGGCGAGGAGCGCGACGATGGCAGCGACGACGGCGAAGCGAGCCATCTGGTTCTTGCTGGTTGTGTAGAAGGAAGACTTGGCGAAGATCTGGAGAGGATGTTGGCAAGCGAGCGAATGCTGTGTGTAGAAGAAGGTGTGAGCTGTGAATTGGGATGGAGGAGGAGGCGTGTATTTTATAGCGGGATGGCGCTTCGAAATGTCGGTCAATGAGCAGCTGTAACGTTCGAGTTTCGGGCTGCCGTGGGCCCGGGTTCCACTGTCGCCAAGGGCAACAACGCGTGAGACCAGGCTGTCAGTGTACAGGTGCCTCTTCGGCCTTCGCTGGTGCAAAGTTGAACCTTCGGGGTTGAGGCACCGCGTCGGTAACCAGGACTTGTACACGTTTCTAGAACATGGACGGCTGAACAGTTGAACACCGGCATGCACGATTTTGGATTGAATCTACGTGTTTCTACTGAAGCTTCGCCCCAGCTGCTGCATCACGCATGTCGCGTGGCCGGTAGTCTAGCATACAAGCCATGCACGATTTTTTTTGTAAGATATTGTCAGATACTGTATTATCCAACCAAATCATATACAGTACTGTACTTGAGTAGCCCAAATTTTGGGTATGTTCAGTTAGCCTACCCAAAAGTTGAAATGCTTATGACGTTTAGCTGTCGTTTGGTTGGTCCCAAATTTTTTAGCTATCCCACCATAGCCCGTGAGGTGCACTTCACTTTTACGCCAATCGTGGGTGAATGGTCATGCCACGAATTTGGTCTAAACCAAACATACCCTTTGTGCAGGGGCGAAGTTAGGATAAACTATCGCCGCCGGTGTCAAGTAGACCGATAACGCTAACTTCTAAATTTTTAGGGAAACAATAAAATGGGACACGAAAATCTTCATACAAACGATTGTTGCCTCCGATCTTTAGGTTCCCTTTATTTTCACTTTTTCTTTGGCGAGAGGGACATTTCAGCCCGCGCTCTTGCCCTCCCGCACCACCGACTACACCACCACCGCCGATCTCCTAGCTCCCGCGCCACCCGCTCCTCTCGCCGCCGGAGCGGGCCCTTCCACACCTCCCATGGTCAGGCCAGACTCAGCCGCTAGCTCCTCCAGCTGGCGGGCGAGCCGCCTCTCCACGCCTTCCACGACCGTTGATTCTGTGTCACCCTCACCTTCCTGGTACTACGCTCTCGCTGCACCTACCGAGTACAACATCAAAAAGCCCGTCTGGTATGGCGCCGCGCCTCCAGGCAGGTACGGGCTTCAGCCTCCCGTTAGTGCCACGCCTCCCTTCTATTCCCTCTCGGGAGAAATTTACATGTGAAATTTCTCCTCAATCCTCCGATTGTGTGCCAAATTGGTTCTACTTTTTAGTAATTCTTTGATCGTTGTTTGATCAGCAAGAAGCATCATACATTTGGGATTCGCAAGACGAAACACAGGATCTGATTGATGGATTGACTATGGAAGAAGCAATGAACTTATATGAACGAATATAAGAGATTTCATGGACCAACAATTATATCAGATTGATATGGGACAAAACTTAAATGCTCGGAGAATGCAGATCTTCCGGATGAAGATACATCTCATGAGATTGCACTTCAAGATCATGTACGAGGTAAAAATTAATTTCGATGAGCACACTCGGCAACGTTGGGATGCTTGTAAAACTAGCATAGAGAGATGCCAAGTTACCTCTCGCTCAGTGTTGGTGTAGTTGGTTCATGGCCATCCGAGGCCAACCCCACGCTGGTGCTAGATTGTTGTATGTAGTAACAACAAGTTTATGAACTAGTTAAAAAAATATTAGTCTTAAGGTATGTCGCGGCTTCCGCCGGATCCTACCCTTAAAATGGTTTTAAGGGGGGGGGGGGGGGGGGGGGGGGGGCCTTATACGTGTTTTAAGGTTAACACTTTCAAGGGGTATGCTAGAGATGCTATAATACGCTCACTAAGACATAGTCAGTCCCGAACATATTTACATGTCAGTGTATTTTTTTTAACGCAAAAGACTTGCCATTTTCATTAATTAATTAAAAAGAAAAGAGGTGGCCGGTTAATTAATGGGTAACCGGCCAAAAACCGATGCAGACACCTTCACCGATCGTCATGAAACATGAACGTCAACGAGGACACACATGACCAACGAGGCTACCAAAAGTTTGACACGCCGGAACAAGAGCCGACTAACAAGATCTTGCCGCAAAACCATCACTCGTCGACGTCGTCGTTGCCACGCTAGACACCATGCGGAACATTGCATCCACCACCGTATCCATCCACTGGTCCTTCGACTGATACACACCCTTAAAGACGATGCCCCCCAAGGGGGAGGACGGTAGGAGTGCTGCCATCATCCCATGCACGGATCTAGGGTTTAAGTAAATCCTTCCGCCCTTATTTTATTTAGTCTAGTTGTTGGAGGAAATGCGCCTTGAACACATTACGTATACTAGCTGAGCTTTGTCTAGTTGTCCCTAATCCCCGAGACGGCGGAAGGAGGTGTGGGCTTTCCTCGATGATGGCTTAACAACAATGGAGGCTGAAATGTCAACGGAGCGGTCAATTGTACCGCATAAATGCGACGAGATTATGCTAGCAGCGAGCGCCTGTAAAAGAACAACGGGCGTGGCTTCTCCCGATCTCTTACTAATTTCAAAAAAAAACAGCGAGTATCTTCTGTTCTACAGACGTCGATGCAGCATTTCCGCACTCGTATTAGAAAATTAGAGAAGTACCGTGAGAACATTCCGGTATATGCCGATAAAACTTGCCCATCTCATCAGACGGAAGCAATTTGCAGGAACGAAAGTAAGTAGCAGGTTAACATCTTATATTTACTAATTGGAGGCACCGTAGAAAGCACCACGTTAATCCTCACGTCTTAACTATAATTTACCGTAGATGTAAAAATGAACACACGAGATTGTTTCTTCGTAATCTCCCTTTTTTTTTCGTTAATCTTCATTGCCGACTCCGGACTCTAATCGATATCTCTCTAGGAGACCACGGCGGTCCAATCTGCATTACGCCGCCTGATCGAGCCATCGGAAACCGCCCGGCGTCGTCCTCCTCCGTGTTAGGCCATGTCGCCTCTTCAGGTCGCCGCCGCAGGCAAGTGCAGCCGCGCCCTCCTCTTTATTTTCTTTGTCTATTTGTTGCAGACTTCCGTCCTGTCTCCTTCTATGGTTATCGCTGTTGGCGAATCCTGTCATCTCTAGCTTTTCCGAGGAGAGAATTAGATGGCACCAGCGCAAAAACACATGCGGGAGCGTAACCCGATTTTGTTGATGCGAGAAAGATGGCGACAAGCACATCTGGCTCCTTCTCCATGTGTTTGATGTGCTCCTCTTATGTGTCGTCAGGGATTCTCATGCTCAGTTGTGCGCCAGAGTCGGTGGATCGAGGTCGACCATACAGTCCGTCACCGGCGGCCAGACGATCCCGACGACCGACGACCATCTCTTGCACCATGCAGCCTGCGCCATCAGCATATCAGGTCGAGCATACAATCCCGGCGGCCGACGACCATCTTTTGCACCATGCAGCCTGCGCCCCAAAGGACGAAAAAGTACAGACAATCTGGTATTTTACGTTTGTGCTTTCCTAATATCTGATCTCCACGCTCAGCTTTGCGCCCGTTGTAGTAGTTTATCTGTGAATTTGGTATTAGTACTGACTCCTCTTGACAGAGAACGGTAGACACAGCAAGATCGTCTCCCGCTCCACGCCATTGATGTGCCTGACATCAACTCAGCCCTCGGGTAATTGCTCCTCGATCGTCAGTATAGAATATAGATGCACGAATTTTGTATTTATAGCTCTTTGTGTATCAAATTCGGGATGAATGTATTACATGCAGGTTCGACGGAGAAAATGGTAGTATATATTCATCAGATCCTTTTCTTTCCTTCCATACACGGAAGGTGCCAAATCTGAGCTATGGCCCATGAGAGGAAGGACTACATGAAGATAAACGTTAGCTGTCCACCATCCACCATGTGCATGCTTCGGAAGGAGCAGAATATTGACCTCACCATCAACGATTTGGTTGTGGACGTAATCGAAATAGGTATGTGCTTTCAAGAAATATGAATGCTATTTATCCAGTTCAAATCATTCGCTGACCACTATGTCCTCCTAATTTCCTGGTGTCAGGCAATGCACCCTAGGTGTTTGATGAATTGCTACTTGCTAAATTGAACAGGAGTGATCGGAGGCATTCATTGAGCGTAATCAGAATTATTTTCAAGTTTATGGTATGCACAGGAGATATATGTATCAGTCTTTATGTTATTCAAGTGTGTTGTTTGTACTAAATGCGTGCAGGCAGGCAAGCAGCTATGACTGCTCCTAAGTCACCTGCTCTTTAGAGAAACCAATTTTTAGCAGAGACAGAGGCACCAAGATACCCTTCATGTCAGCTAATATTATTGTCTTTAACTCCTTCTGTATTGTTCTCTGCACATTTCTTTGTTAGTGTACATCTGTAGTATTCTAGAAAAAGGTAATTAGACGAATTAATTAAACATTCCTAACTCTATGCACTTAGTTATTCCTAGATGTCAATTTAATTCGTTTGCGAAAAATATCATGCATAAGTTGACATGTTTGAAGGATGTTCTGATTTAAAGATCCATTTACACGTTCTCCTTAGTTTTACTCTTTGTTCTTATATGTGATAGGTTCAGTAATGCAGAAAAGTCTCCTTATTTAAAACTTGCTTCTTAATTGACCCAGTGAAGTCCTATTGTCTGAATATATCAATACATACTGCATATACGTAAAATATTTGTTTTTCACTATTGTTCCAAAAATTCTTTTTGGTAGAAGCTTTCCTTTCCCAGTTTTAGATACCCCAGGAATGAAACTAAAAAATAGAACAGTGCACTAGAGGAGACAATTATATAGCTGCTGCTGAAAAAAAAAAACTGGATGCACATTCCGACGGTGCATAGCACAATTTCCAGTTTGATGGTATGTTGTGTGCCCATATTCTGAGTTTTAGATCCTACGTAGTTTTTTAGATAGAACAGATTTACCATGCTATTCATTATGAGTTCGTTTTTATTCTGTTCAGTGTACTGCAAGAGTTCGGACTAGCCATTTCAACTTTGTTGTTACTTTTTTTACAAGAAGATCTTGATATCGAATGTGTTCATGACATTAATTGATCCATGGCTTCCTTACTTGTATAAAAATAATTCTTATTCAACAAGGTTATGTCAAAGCTTTTGATTTAATTGTAAAAACATCGTGTTCTTATAGAGATCGCAAATTAGTTTCTGAGCATATTGGTCAAGTACAAGCCTACTAGACTCTAGCAGCCGTGAATAAACTGAATCCACAGTCACTTGATATTATGTATTTGCTTAACATTAGTCGCAGCTAGAATCTCGCATTACAATCCTGAGTGGTGCTAAAATAAAATGCAACCGGTTGTGTTTATTCTGTATAATATAATTTATCCTTTTTTTAAATCTATAACTTATAAACTAGGCATTTCTCAAACTGTCTTTCTACTTTTTACATGTGAACATAATTTAATGCATTTAGTTGGTCGACGTTCCCATAAGGAGACTTAAACATGCATTTATACAACATATTCATGTTTATTCTGAATCTTATATTCCCTAATTGGAGTCTCCTTCGAGTATCCACATTAGTTGAACACAAAAAGTTAAGAGAATGTATGCCCATCCAATCTGACACCGTCACATATGCATAACAGCTCATGTCCCACCTGTATTATTCCATCAGGACACAATAATATTTTGGTCGCTTCTCTGTTCTCACTACCTTGCTGAGGAGTCCTCTCCTGTTAGGCTATCAGAAATCAAAGTCCAACGGTGCGTTGCACAGCCGGCAAGCTTGATTCTCCTCTCTGTTTACCATATCAAGCAGTACAGGTAAAACTGGATATGTTTCCTCATCCTTAGAACTTCTTTGTCTGATGCTCCTACTCTTTTGAGAAACTTCATGGCCCAAGAAGGATGCGTGATTAAGTGTTGCTAGGTACAAGGGAGGAATCCCTGGCAGGCAACAAGCATGGCGGCACTGTCATTTCGTTCTCGATTAGTCGTTTCAGTTTTTACTTGATGATGAAACTTTGCTGAAGTAGATTGAGTGAAGTTATTCAGTTTAACGGTAGCAAGGCTACCACTGGGAAGATAGTAGTATGATTGGTTGATCCTGATCGATATAAAAAGGGCATTATTGGGTTAGATCAGTGTTTTCAATCTTTCTTGAGATCCATTACTTTTTTTCAGATATAATGCATAGCTTTTTGTCTATTGATTTATTATGTCATATAAATAATGTTTTATGCAACCAATTTTAAACTACTAATGACACATGTCCTGAAAAGTTTTTCATAGATAATTAAAAGTTAAGATGTATTACTAAGTCAATGAGCCATATGGTTTCTGTACAATTTTAAATGGCCGAGTCAGATGCATATTGTCTTAAATATGAAGATCGTTTTTTGAAAATCTCCTACAATAATTTAATTTAATTTGATCAATATTGGTTCTAAAAGGGTATTTTTTATCTACATAAATTGCATGCCACATGTATTTACGTGAATCACATGCAATAGTTTTTCGTTCTTATAGGTTTTTACTTGAGAGATCATATCTTCTTTATCCATTCCCATTGAATCTCTATTCAATTTACATAAATGTTAATTAACGAATTATCTTTGTAGTTATTTATGTATCCCTATATTGAATTAATTCCCCTTTTGATCAATTTTTTGTTTTTCATCGAGTGATGAATATTTGATTTGTGAGGTCTGGAGAACAACAGGTATGTCCTTTTTTCATTCATTTACTTAAGATCGAATAATCCACTCATCTTATTTACTATGCCTCTTAACTTCTATCCGATAAAAATTTACGCTGCATTGTCTTCTTATGTAGTTATTCAGCCAAGGATAACTATATTTAGTTAGAGGAGATCAAGGCGAGGTACTTCCACCACTCTATTAATCTTAATATTGAGTGCTTGCAATATTCGGCGTAAAATTCAAATGGAGTAAGAAAATTTTATATTTTGAGGTCTTTGTACTTGACAAACGGATCCATTATAGGTTGTGAATGTATGCTTACGCCATCTCATGAGGGATACTGACCAGAACAACATGCAACTTTAGACATGAAAATGTTTTTCTGATTGGTTGGTTTCAGGATGTTTTCCCACATCTGCTCATGTCCTTAGTCTTGCAAATTAATGAATCATAGGTCAATTTGATCTTCGTAGCTGTTCTGTTTGGGAGCACAAAAGTAACACAAGCTTACATCAAAACTTATTTTACTAGGTGCAGATTTAATATTTGTACTGTGAAGTTATGATGTAGTCATGATAGCCTGACTGAAATGGAATTTTTTCACTTGGATTTTGCTTTTCTTAGAAGCTCCATTCAGTTATATTTTTTTGAGGTATGTTATCTTATATATTTGCATGAAGTTGCAACTAAGATAAAAAAATGCATCTCAGCATACCATCTAAAAGTCATTTTAGTGAGATTTTCACCCATATAAAAATTTGAGTGGAGCAAATAATTGAATATATTTTACAAATTCTTATATACCCATGTGTGTTTGGTCAGATTGATTTGATGCTCTGGGCTGATCAACCTGCCAAGATTCAGGTCGTGTTGTCTTATGCACCTAGCATCGTGCTGGACTACGAGAGATCATGACATTCTTTCTCTCCAACACCGCCTCAAATCTATCTCTGCAGAAGCATGTTATGTTTCATAATACTGCCCGTCAAATGACAAGATACTAACGATCAGTTGAGGCGAAACAACTAAGAATTTACAGTTGTAATTTGATATTTGTATTCAAGGAAAAGATTCATGTGCATAGTTTGTTATGTTGTTGATTTTGATCATTACTCTATTGTGATTAGGTTACTTTTACAACTAGGAAGACGTTTTGTACACAAGAATCTATTAATCTTAGAAATTAAATATGGAAAATTGGTAAATCAATATCATTTCTTGACCACATATGTCAATGTATTTGACCTACTTGGCTTTGTTGTCCAATAATCCGCCTTAAGGTAATTCTATCAGGTTTATAAACTGATGTAAGTTTCTGATTTGGTAAAGGTGTTCTTTAAAATGATGTGATTTTTTTGCAAGAAACTATGTTTTCAATATTTAAATTTACTAAGAACAACAATGAAACAATTGTACTTAGAAACATTTCCTATATAGTTTGATTAACCCAAATTTAACTAAGGTAATGAAAACCCTTACAAATAGAAATAAACAATGTGTGTTTGGTCAGATTGATTTGATGCTCTGGGCTGATCAACCTGGCAAGATTCAGGTCGTGTTGTCTTATGCACCTAGCATCGTGCTGGACTAAGAGAGATCATGACATTCTTTCTCTCCAACACCGCCTCAAATCTATCTCTGCAGAAGCATGTTATGTTTCATAATACTGCCCGTCAAATGACTTGATACTAACGATCAGTTGAGGTGAAAGAACTAAGAATTTACAGTTGTAATTTGATATTTGTATTCGAGGAAAAGATTCACGTGCATAGTTTGTTATGTTGTTCATTTTGATCATTACTATATTGTGATTAGGTTACTTTTACAACTAGGAAGATGTTTTGTACACAAGAATCTATTAATCTCAGAAATTAAGTATGGAAAATTGGTAAATCAATATCATTTCTTGACCACATATGTCAATGTATTTGAGCTACTTGGCTTTGTTGTCCAATAATCCGCCTTAAGGTAATTCTATCAGGTTTATAATCTGATGTAAGTTTCTGATTTGGTAAAGGTGTACTTTAAAATGATGCGATTTTTTAGCAAGAAACTATGTTTTCAATATTTAAATTTACTAAGAACAACAATAAAACAATTGTACTTAGAAACATTTCCTATATAGTTGATTAACCCAAATTTAACTAAGGTAATGAAAACCCTTACAAATAGAAATAAGCAAACTAGCCCGTGCAAGTGCACGGGTTGACGACTAGTAATACTGAATCGAAATTCGTCTCACGTCCTCTTTCAAAAAAAAAAAAAAAATTCGTCTCACGTCTCGTAGTACAACAAAGTGAGTAGAGATGCGTCCACGTGATAATAAATGAAAGAATATATATTCATCAACAATGTGTGACAAGATTACATCGCAATGTCGTTGCAATCTTTCCTCCGTCTCTAACAAAGAATCACAGAACGAATCTCGTAATAACAGTAGTACAAAAAAAGCAGAGCATTTCCCCCTGCATCTAGAACGCGATGGCGGCGGCGACAGCGCCGGCGACGGCGACGAAGCTGACGGTCGACGAGTACACGGCGGAGCTCGCGGGGGTGCCGCTGGGGGCGCCGGCCGGCGTGACGGAGACGGCGGAGGGAGTCATTGCGGAGGGTTCGTCGGCTGGGGCGTTGGCAGGCGGGGCCGGGGGAGAGGCCATCGGGGACGGCGACGCGGCGGTGGGCGGGGTGGCGACCGGCGCGGGGGCGGTGGCCGGGGACCTCGCCGGCGGTGCGGGGAGCGGGGCCATCCTGGGCGCCGGCATGGGGCCCTGCGCTGCGGCGGCGACGGCCAGGAGGGCGACGATGGCGGCGACCACGGCGAAGCGAGCCATCGCGTTGGTGCTGCTGGTGATCGGCGAAAGACTTCGCTTGAGAAATCGAGGGGATAGATGGCAAGATTGCTTAGGATTTGTGGAGAGTGCTGGGAGAAGCTGCGAGGTGTGTGATACTGAGCTGATCGGCGAGTGGTTAAATAGCAAGGATGAACGCGTAATCTAATCTCTCTGCTAAGCAACAGCTATCTCGTCAGCCTGTAACGAGTCGCGAGATTTGAGTTGACGTAGGGCCAAAACGCGTGTTAGACCAGACTGTCGTCGTGCTTCGGTGGTTGCCCACCCACTTCGCGGAGCGGCGCCGCCGCCACGGCCTTGACATTTTTATTTCCGGCGAAGTTGACACATCGATGCGCGACACAGTGTTCGATGCCACGCCGCGCTAACATCGCGCGGAGCGGAGAGGCGCCGGCCCCAGATTCGTCACGCTGTGGTTTTCGACCACCTCGCTGTTTCTCGCTGGTGGCAGGCGAGCTCGCAAGGGAGGTGGAAGGGCTCACGCATCCCACCAAGCTCGCATCGGCGTTTCTCCTCCCTCTAGCTCCAAGTGGTTTAGTCCCCGGAGCTCGTGTGGATGGCCGTGGCTGGAGCTTGCAGTTCATCGGCGGTGACAGAGGACCCAATTGCATTTCTATTCTGTTGTTTAGGGTCTTTCCTGTAACTAGTTGGGACGATATTGTAATTTTCTTTTTTCTGAAGGTCCCTTCTGTAATTTGTATCTGCACCGCAGGAATATAATTGCATCCAGGCCCCTCGGGGCCTCTCCCTGTTCAAAAAAAAAAAAAAAAAAGAGAGGCGCCGGCCGAGTTGACTACGCTTGGCTTCGGGCCGCGGAGTCTTAACGACTAGTAGTAGTTCCACTGTCGACCTTGGGCCAAGGGGCGGACGCCGACTAGCCGTTGTGGTAGGTTCCGTTGTTCAACGGCCCATCCAGAGGTGCTGTCCTTACAGATTAATTGCACAATAACAACAATACAAGTACGTTTCGGGCGGCGCGATGATTCGCGAATATTGTGATTCGTTCCGCCATGTGGTTGATTGACCGTTTATTTTCCTTGACAATTGTTGAGTGTGATTGATCCTACTCCGTACAATTTAAGTGGATGCAAATTAATTAAGCTCGCAACTTTTTTTTGAAGTTTATCAAGCTCGCAACTAACGCCACGGCATTTGCTTCCCTTCGCATTTTTGCATTACACTAGTAATTGTGCACGTGCAACACACGTGTAATCTCGAGAAAGTTGTACTGAGTATCATAATTTTTGTTGTTGTTTGTCACAGATCTTTTGTGTCCCACCCTTATGGGTTGCATTTCTATACATTTTCTTCATCTACATCTTTTTTTAGTTTTAAATGATTAAATTGGAGCCTAAATAGACGACTATTCAACCTTCTATGCAAGTCACAAATTTGTTTCAAGAAAAACTATAGGATAACAATCTGAAGCAAGATCCAATATACATCCATTGTTTTAATGGCAAAATTTAATTACACGATATTAATGCACCGCCCTGGCTGAAACAATTCAAGATGCAAAGACCCAAAAAAGTCTATAATCAGCTGCTTCAAAGTACAAAAACCTGACCAAAAACATACACCATATATATAATAATTTTATGTCTGACGTAAAACATGCACATAGGCCATGCATTCTCTTCTTCACTCCTCTTTGTACATATAAAGAGGAATATCAAATAGCCATGCATGATGGATCAGCAAGAATGTCTGACAGTGAATCAAAATGTCGAACTAACATGTCAAGAAGAAATCAACCTTCTTTGTAGCCGTAGTTCTGAATTTTGATGGTCTGATAGAAATGAATCCCTTCTCTTGTAGCGGACGACGGTGTTTGCTGTGTGCGGCAGCCGGCGGGCATAGAGGCTGGGCACGGAGGCGACACCCAAGATCGTGGCCGGCTGACCCAAACGTGCACAGATGGTGTGCGCTCGTGGAGGCAGGGGGCACTGTGGGCTTCCAGTGTATCTTGATAATCGAAATATATTTTCAGTACACGTGTATGCAAGTTCAGATTATAAAATATAGCAGGACAAGGACCTCACTACCTCGAATTGGGGCATATCCATGTTGCCAAATTCCTTTAATGCATACTGAACAATCAACACAACATACGAAAGAAACGATGATGATGTCTAGGAACCACGACGGGAGAGGAACTACGGCACTGAAATACGCATAGCAGGATACAACATCTCAAAAGTAGAGTAAGTAAATAATATGATGTTGTAGGATACATGCATCAGTCCAATTGTTTTTCGTGAGGACCATCAGGAGTTGAATCTGGGTGCATGAATTACTTCTGAAATTCGTGAGGACAATCAGAAGTAGATAATATGATTACTCCTGAAATTCGTCAGGACAATCATAAGTAGATAATAGGACCGTGCTACCTAGCGACCGTGCCCCACGTTACCACTCCCGTACGGCGCCACACCCATGCTAAATATTCACGTATGCGAAAGGAAGCGCGCGCCAGCACGTCCGCTCACGCTCGCTCTTTCCAGCTAGCACACCCAATTCTCAACCGAAGGAACTAGAAGAATAACACATCACCATGGTCAATATCTTTCTTTAAAAAATCCACTGTAGATGCGCAATCAACTGTCACCTCCATGCCACTTACTTATCAGGTGACCCTCAAGCAAAATCAAAACCATAAAATTGGACGCCTATGAACAAGATGAATCTTTTCCCACACATGATTCAAGGCAGAAAAAGGTACTACTGAATCTAGAGAGAGATAACATGCAAACATACCATGGCGAGGTTTCTGGATCACTAATCACAAAAGGATGGAATCTGATAATATACTTAGATAGAAATAACATGAATGAAGATAGAAATCCACATGAACCATATAGACACAATTATGACAAATTTATATAACTAAACCACAAAAATAATCAGGTACTTTAGATACATAAATTAGGTAATAAGGTACTCCTAACAGAGTTGGGGAAATAATAAACTGGGGACAAAAAACATCTCTGTCAAAAATCTAAAATACAAAGAACATGAACCTGACAAACACAGAGTATGAACTTGGCAACTAGACACTAGAAACTTGGCAACTGAACTATGTAACCTGACAACAAAAATCTGGAACCTTTGCAAACAACACAAGGAACAAATCATATTTGTAGAGTCTAACTTGTAAACCTTTCACCCTAAGACTTCTTGATTTGCACAACACCCGCTCCATTCCTTACACTACACGTATCTTTTGCGTTTCCTATCCTTCAGCACACCATTTTCTTGTCAGTCGTGTCATCATAAACTCCAAATACTCTGCAAAATATAAGAAGTAACATTAGAAAACTTTGAGCTTAC
Source organism: Poa pratensis (assembly GCA_947311845.1). Lineage (NCBI taxonomy): Eukaryota > Viridiplantae > Streptophyta > Magnoliopsida > Poales > Poaceae > Poa > Poa pratensis. Next base: position 15,593,899 of record CAMZMU010000066.1, read on the forward strand.
ATGTTTTTGAATTTTGTATCAGGTTGGGAATACATGGTTGTCCCCATGCAGTATGATGATGAAAATGAAGCAATGCTAAAACAAACCAGTACAATGATATTTCAGAACGACAAGGTACTTCAATTCAGTAACAAAAAAAAATCATCGATTGCCAAATTGTTTGTTATAAGTTGCCAAGTTCTTTACAATAAGTTGCCAGGTTGTTTATTGCTAGTTGCCATGTTTTCCACACTATGGAAACAGATCATACAACGTTCTTGCAAAAAATGTTGCTGAAGGACACTATGAGTGTGAATACTGTAAAATGCAAAGGGATGGAAAGGTCAGCTGCCACGTTCTGAATATATGTACTCTTCGGTAGTTGCCAAATTTATACCATGTAGTTGTCAGATGTATCTGATGTAATTGCCATGTTACTACCATGTAATCGGCAGGTTATTAACATATAGTTGCCGGATGTATCTGATGTAATTGCCAGGTTACGACCATGTATTTTCCAAGTTATTAACATATAGTTGCCGGATGTATCTGATGTAACTGCCAGGTTACTAACATTGTAGTTGCCAGGTTATAACATGTAGTTGCCAAGCTATTTTCACATATAATTGCCTGCTAAAAAAAATGGAAATATACTGTCTTGCCCAGGATATGGTTCATTTGGGGGTTACTAAAAGAAGAAACATTCAACAGATAACTTAAATCAACACAGGACAAGAAATGCTACTAACAGAATAGAGTGATTTGGTTAATGTTTGGCCAATGTTGACGGGTAACAAAGTGTAAAATGGTAATCCTTACCCCTTGATGTTTGAAGACAAAAGATTTTGACGTATTTAGGATGAGCTTCTTGTAGACAGCCTCCTGATTTGTAGTTACTGTGAAAATGTTTCATCAAAAGGTGTTAAACAAAACCAAAGTTGAGTTAAAATAAAGTAAAAAAACATAGTAAAAAAGGAACACAACCATGGACATAAAACATGCAAATATAAGAGTTGCCAACCCCCTGAAAACTATTAGGGACTATTAAGGTGGCTATGAGCCTATCACTGCATAATTTGGTTACCGAAAAAACGTGAAAGAATAAGGTCACCGGATAAATTAGGTGCAATTTTCAACACAAGATTTATCATGCAAAGTAACCAGGTTATTCGAATTAAGTAACCTGGCTGTATTTTGCTAAATACCAAGCTATTTTGGTAAGAGAATTGACCAGATTCAGAGCTGCTTGACATCCGACGGTTTACATTCCTATCCACGATCGATGTTGAAATAAACCGTGTGTTTCACTCGTTTGCCCATCTCACGCTATAGATCAATCGTCATATACTGATCGGACACGAAAATATAGTAGGCAGTAAAGCAACCAGGTTTATCTCACAAAGTCTCAAGCAACACTCAACATCCCAATTTCCTTTTCACTATCGAATGTGGATGCCTTTTCACTATCGAATGTGGATGCACAAGCACACGCACAAAAAAAGTGTGTGAATGGAGGACAGCAGCAAAGACCAATGAGCTATACCTTGTTGAATCTGGTAGCAGAGAGTTGTTCGGCTCGATTGTTGGGCGCTCACTCAGGAATCGAGCGACGAGGCTGTGCACATATGACTAGCCGGGGGAAAGGCTGGGCAGCCGGTCGAGCTCAGCGACACAACTTTGCTGATCGGCGTTTCCCCCAACCGCCAACGTCAAGGATAGCAGCATCACCGCTCGTATCCTGCAGCTCTCACACTTGCGCTGACCACCAGCACGGCCGCCATGCCATCTCCTGCAAGCGGGCAGACCACCGCCGTCGTGCCTGCTCCACCGTGAGCACGCGGCCGCCGTCGTCATGCCGGCTCTGCGGTGGGCGCGTGGCTGTTGTTGTCGTGCCTGCTCCACCAAGGGCGCACGGCCGTCGTCGTCGTGCTTGCTCCGTCATGGGGTCTTGTCCGCCGTCGCTGTTCCAGCTCTCCCCAGCACCGCCCGCTGTCGTCGTAGCTTCTCCACCCACATCCATGAAAACGGCGTCGCCGCAGCGGCTGCACCGCCACTTCTGCCCCCGCCGTGTCCGTCACCTACACGCGTCGGCGCCGCCTCCTGCTTCTCCAGCATCTACTCCCCATGCTCGCCGCCGTTGCGCCTCCGTCGTGCGCAGTCGCCGAGCCTGCTATGGCATGCGCATCGCCGCTCCGCCGATGATTCCGCTCCGCCATGCGCCCACCGCTGCGACCTGCAACTCCCGCTTGCTCTCACCACGTCATCCTCAATCCCTCCTCTTCTGGATCTCCATCTCTCTCGAAAGCTCAGGGCATGTACAATGGGTGACGTCAGCCTTCTCTTAACGCTGACACGTAGGATATTTGTCTAGTTGGCGGAGAGAGAAAGAAGAAAGAGTAGGCTGCCTTCTCTTAGCTAAGAGATGATCTCTTACGAAATAAGAGAAGGCTAATTTCACCATTGTACCATTTGTCTTCTCTTATAAATACAATTTCCTACTAAAATAAATTAATTCTCATTAATTACTAGGGATAGCAATAAGAGATAATGCGTTTGTACAACTTATAATTTTGCATTCTCTAAATGATGTGGATGGCTAAGAGAAGGCGCGCCTTCTCTACCATTGTACATGCCCTCAGGGCTATGGAGAAACACTCAATGGAAAAAGGGTACTACCTTATCCGCTCAGCTCCAGGCCCCTAATCAAGGCCCGCTAATCTTGGGCCCACACGCCAACGTCTGTAAACAGTGACGTGAGCTCCTCTAGGCACACGATACAGCACGCGCAGATCTTGATGCAGCGCCGGACGGATGCTTTCCGTGGGGCACGTCCCCTTATTAGATTTACCGATGTTGCTCCTGAAATTACTTCTTTCCGGGCCATGTAGAATTGGATCTTCTCAATATTTCAGCTCTAGCACTTAGTGAAGCATTTTTTTTGCGAATGGGGTAAAATATAGATTAAGCGAGAGTACAAACAGCCTGGCAAATTGACAGGACTTCCGGAGGTCCAGAGAGGCCAGGTTAGAGACTGGCCGAAATACGATTAAAGTTTGCTAGCACTTAGTGAAGCATTGAACAAGCAGACAGTGCAGATGTTGTAGTGAAAGAGAGTAATACAAAAAAAAAACAGCGGCAATGATTCAGTACTGAAGAACCAGTCCATTTAACTGATAAAGAGACGAAATACCTGATAATTTAGTAGTAGAGAAGAAGTACATGATTATTGTTGAGAAATTCAGAACACCTGCACAATGTTTCTGAGACAAGCTTGCTTGAATTCCGTACTGAGAAAAGTCACAAGCTGTTCCGCATTCCATCTCACAAAAATACCAAGTAAATGGGTGCGGAGGCGGCGGCGCAGGCGCAGCGATAGGACGGCCGTCGCGGAGCGGCGGTGGGGACGATGCGGAGGCGGCAAGGTCTCACGGAAGCGACGCCGGGACGGCGGCGATGTGCGGCTGGGTACGGCGGCAGCGGCCGCGGCGCTGCCGCGCTGTTCGTCGTGCGGCGGCGATGGAGGTCGTGCGGCTAGGCGGTTGGGTAGAGACCGAAAATGAATAGCGAGTTAGCGAAACTGTTTTTTGATTAGCGCTTGGAGTTGTCCGTCCGGACGTGTTTTAGCGCTAATGATGTGCGCAATTAGCACCCTTGGATATTGATTCGATGGCTGTGATTCTTTGGATCTGCCCCATCTGGGGCTTTTTATATTGGTATAGATTTGCAGATGGCAACGGTTCTTTCGCACACCTGGCATACTAAACAATGTCGTCGCTGTGGCAGACGAACACTGAAAGCAAGGCTTAGGCTTGGCCTCCTGTCAAAACAAAAGAACAAGAAAACTTAGGCTTGGCCTGCCTGGAAAGTTAGGCGGGAGAACGAGATGAGCTGCGTGAAGTACAAATCGTCTCAGCTCCAGCCATTAACAATGCAAATGTCTCCAGGCTAGCTACAATCAGTCGGCATTTTGTTTGCACGTCCTGCAGTTTTTTCGTGCGTAGCCAAACCAGGCAACCAGCTATTTGAAAGGAGAAAACTAGCTGGAGCAAGCACCGAAAATCGTAAGCGTGCTGCCAGACTCCAATCAGACCGGGCATCTTCGATTTTAAGGATTTGCGTACTAGTTTTTTTTCTAATCGATCCAAATCGTTAGGAAAAATCAGTTGTGACGGATTGGTTTGTAGGATTAGTTCATATAGGTTTTTTTGGGGGCTAAGGATGACTCCAATGGGCCGACGTAAACGGACGCGCGTTTGGTCCGCGTTTTATCCGTTTGCGTCGGCAAACAGACAGGCCCAGTCCGCCCTGTCTGCCGTTGGTGGCAGTGCGCCCAACGGTCCGACGCATTGAGTCCGTCCAGCAATTTTTTTAGCTAAACATGTCATATATGGGCATTTTTCATTCATATATAGGGGGGGTGGGCCACAAACTGCATTTTTACATAATATTTTAAAAAACAAAAATATATAAAAACTCTAATATTTGCGCAACTCGCCGCCCGGCGGCGCGAGCTCGAAGACGGCGGGGAGCGGCGCCGGGGAAGCAGGTGGGGAAGGGGAAGAAGGTGGGGAAGGGGAAGGTGTGCGGTAGCGGCGGCGGCCAGAGGATGACCCCGCCTCGCCGTCGTTCTTGGCCTTGCCGAACCCCGGCCACCGGAGCGGCATCGCGGCGAGCGAGGTGGTGGAGGGGCTAGGGTTTGCGGCTTGGTCGCCGGAGAGGGAGCAGAGTGGGCAGTGGAGTAGGTGGGGGCTGCTCGTCCCTATCCCCTCGCATTAAAAAGGACTGGGCCAGGGGAGGCTGACCGGTGCCGTGTGGCTGCCAGGTGGGCTCGGGAGAGGACATCACGCGTGGCTGCGCGGACGCGTTTTCACTCCGCCGCGCGTCCGCCCCGACGCATCGGTGGCCCAAGGGGCGGATGCGCGGCAGACCAAAAAACAGAGCTCGGTCCGTTTGCGTCGCCCCGTTGGGCTGTGTTTTTGGCCCTCGCAGACAGGAACGGACCGACGCGGACTCGATGCGTCGCCCCGTTGGAGTCATCCTAAGTTCCTATATTGTTTCTTCCTACGGAATCTTGTGCACTAACAGTTACTAGACCCTCTCGAACTCTCGGTAAAAGTCATTCTTTTACAGTGATTGGGGTGTACTACCGAGTACTCCCTAGTACTCCGGGTGGAATTAATTATGTCCATCCGATCAACACAGTTAATTACTATTGAATTTAACTAAGTTAATGAGGGGTATTATGGTAACTTACTAACTAGAACCACCCCGCACGACCTACCTGTACCAGACCCGCACGCGATCTGAACTCGCGTCGTCATCCTCTTCTCTTTCTCTCCTCCACCTCTCCACGTACCCCGCCTCGCCGAACTACTCGTCCGCCATAGGCATCGACCGTCACAGGCTCGTGGTACAGAATGATGCGCCGCCTCTGTCCTTGCCCAGCCATCCATGGCAGTAGCCCTACTAATCAATCCAATAAGCTGCGATGCATCTGACATGGTTGTGGACTTGTGGTTCACCTGGTTCCGAATGGTGGATTGATTTATGCTGAGATGAATTGCAGCGTGGAGCCTCTTTCGTTCGTTTAAAATATGATTAAGTTCAATACTGTAGTTAAATTCATCCTTGTTCGTCAAGAGCACCAAGAACCTTCTGCGCTCCATTGAAATGCATGAAGTATTCTTAGAAGAATTCGGTAGGTGAGCAATGGCGCCATAGCGTTCGTCATTGAACAACAGGTACCCGGGCGGCGCTCACCTACAGGCCACTATCGAAGGCCGGAGCCGCCGGACAAGTTACGACGGCTTGCGTACATGTCGCAGTCGGTTAAGACTTAGGAGCCTCTCGCTTGGGGTGCAACCCGTCGGCAGCGGTCCTCGGCAGCGTTGCCCTGCAGTCGCCGCCCTGGTGTTGGGCGAGTGTGCCATTGGGGGCGAGCTCGCCGGCGCGTCAGCGGTGGCCGGAAAGAGGATTTTTTGGGGGAGGGTCGCGCCTATCTGATCGAAAAGAGATAAGAGAGAGTGACATGTGGGTCCATCTTTGAATTGCCGATCTACCCTTTTCGAAAATATAACAAATTAATTTTTTTAGTTCTGCTAAATCAATACTTTTCAGTACTTCTTAGTACTTTCTTTCTAATACTTTCGTGTACTTCCTAATTTTCCCACCGTTAAATTGACTTGATCGACGGTTGCTAAATTCCCCAACCATGGTAAAACTTGTAAACAAAATTTGGAGAAAGTAAAAAAAAATTATAGATTTAGAGTGGAACGTGACGTTGCAATTTTATTTTCACTACATTTTTAAAATCCTGCGAATTAAAGAGTCCCCCATTGGCATTGCGTGTTGGTACTTTTGAGAAGGTTTTTGATGAATATCCTTTTACACATCCGTAGTACTTTATTTTTATGAAGGAAAAAGCATTCTACAGAGTACTTCTATGCCCAATCTTCTGCAGAGGTGGTGGGTGAATTTAATTATAGAAATTGTTGCTATTTGCTATGTGGTAGTACTCATGTAGAGTTTTTTTTTTACCCAATCTCATGTAGTAGTACTTCCATGGCAGCCTCTAGCGTCCGCCCACGGCCCATGGACTACTTGTCTAATCTGAAGGCGTCCGGCTGCTGACGTGCTCCAGTTTGACCGATGCCTTGCGTCCTTGCCGGTCTTGGGCATGGCGCCACTATTGCTATTGTTGACCGTGGGCAATTGTGGACAAGAAGATTCACTCTCGCCGGCACCTTAGGGCATGTCGATTATGGAAAATCACCGCGCGATTACCATGGTGTTCTCGGTGGCGGGTAAGTCAGCGTGGTTTGAACGCCAGAGGATCTTCATTCTCGCGTTGAGTTTGAGACCGCTAAGGCTTTGTTTGGCAGAGGAGTTTTGGTGTGTTTTCTAGTGTATATTACATAGTGTTTTGGGTGAAAACACTACTCACACTCAAAACACTCCAACTCCTTTCAATCCCCTTCTTAACCCCCCCACCCCCCCCCCCCCCCCCCACCATTTCACGTTGTTTGGTACACAGGTTTTGCAAAGGGGTGTTTTTTCACGCACACAATTACAAAATTGTCACGTTTTGGTCATCAACAAAACCTGATATTTTTAACAGCATACCAGCACACAATTAAAAATCTGATATTTTTTCATAGCACATCCGACACACAGTTGTAGAGGCCTCGGTGTTTGGCATACAAAGATTTGATTAAAGCAATAAAATCAGATTCCTAGCGTTTGCGTATGTGCTAGACTGCTAGCGATCAAGTCTCCAAACCAAGCCAGCCTGTACGTGCTATTGCCCTCGGCCAGAAACAAAAAGCAATCAATGAACGCGAGCAGCTTCATGTACATGCATGCGTCGCGGCGTGAGTTCTTGCGTGAGGCAGTTGCACGGTTGGTTTTCTTCTTATCTAAACCGGAGGAGGTGGAGAGATGGAGACGGCGTCCTCGAGCAGCCGTAAAAAACGCGAGGGGGGAGGCGTGGCGCAGTTACACGTCTACCCGACGTGTTTTGCCGGGGTTTCAGGGATTGAGCCTAGCTAATACCTGCCTACCAAACAGCACACGCGTGTAATCTGGTGTTTCAGTTTGGGCTGAGAAAATACCCAGTAAAACCTGTCAAAACTCTTCCACCAAACAAGGCCTAAGTGGTGGCCGTGTCAAGAAAGGGCGACGATAGCCCTACATCTCGCTCTGCATACATGCTTTTTCAGGTGGCGATGTCCGAGTAAGAACCACGTGTGCAAGCGGCTGTCACCAGGTGTGTTCACAAAGGGTGAGGTGAAGACGATGCTACCCAATAAGTTGGGCGAACATGGTTTCTCTTGCGTGGCAATGTCGACGCCAGAACCGTGTGCACGACGTATGTGTGCGTGTGCCTCATGATAAGTTCTTTGCAACAGTGTGATGCAGGGGCGGAGCCAGGCCCCGGGCTGCCCTGGCCTTGGCCTGGGGCGTGAGCTCAGAACATAAGCTCGATTGTAGCTACAGTCACGTACCATATAGCACTGTATCTACAGTGTCCTGAAGGTGGCCTGGGGCTTGGGTTTATCCTGGCTACGCAACTGGTGTGATGGAAAGTGGGGCGGTAATACAGGATGATTTCATTCTTGGTCTGGTGCTCTTCGAGTACTAAGTCGTCTTTGGGAACAAAACTCTAAATATGTCCTTGATTGGTTGTATTTGGCAATGGAGTGCTTCTAGCCTCTACCTCGTTGAACCTGTTGTCAGGAGTTGTTTGGTGTATTATTCCATAGGAAAAGCCTTGTAATCATCCGGGGGATCGTGCGCTCGCGTCCCCCGGATCGACTCAACGACGCGTGTCCACCGCAAAAGGCCCACCCACCCCCACGTATCGAACCCATCCACTCCGCACGGTCTCCTCCCACCTTCCCCTCCACCTCACACGCCTCCACCAACCAGCCGCCGGTAGCACAGCGCGCCGCCCCGGCCTGCCACCTAGCGTGCCGCCCCGGCCGCCGCGCCGTGGATCCACCCGCCGGCCGCCTAGGGCGCCTCCCCTGCTCGCGCGACCCGGCTACCGGCAGCCTCCCCTGCGCGCGCCCCCCGAGCACGCCGCCATGGCCTCTCCTCTGCCCGAGCACGCCGCCATGGCCTCCATCCCGTCGTTGCCTGACTCCCGGGTCGCAGCCACTCGGATCCCCGGCCGCCCGCCGGTTCAGCTCCTAGCTAGGTCGCCTCCGCCCCGACGAGCGGTTCGCCTCCATGGGAGTCCAGCCATGGCGTCGCCGACGGCCGCACCCAGCACCGCCTCCTCCTCCTCCTAGCGCTCCTACTTCTCCCGTTTGCTGCGGCCGCACCCATACTTCTCGATCCTCTTTCTTCCTTCCCCAACCATCTCTCCTAGATCCATTCAAGCTCTGCTGCCTCCGTTCAAGCTCGCTGCACGCCCTAACCTCCATGGCCATGGAGCCAGTCTCCTCTCCCCAACCTGTATTGGCCGCCCTACTCACCCCACATCCTCTTCTCTAGTCTGCTTTAGAAGCAGAGCACCATGCGCGGATGTGTTATGTATTATGTCTTGCAAATTTTGTAATCTGTAGCATATTTTTTCTTATTTGATGCAACTCCACCGAACAATTGTAGCAAATTGTTCCTATTTATGATGCATTTTTCTTTTCCTGTGATGCAATTTTTTTAGCTTATGTAGCAGATTTTTTTACTTTTGATGCAATTTCACATAACTTTTGTAGCAAACTTCTTCTTCACATGATTCAATTTTATTCATCGGGTGCAAATCCTTATAAGGTTTGTAGCAGAAATTTTCTCCTTTTGATGCAAATTCATATTGTAGCAGAATTCTTATTGGTACGATGCATTTTTTGCTACAAAATTGTGGACGGCGGCGCTACCCAAGAAGACTGGCGATGCTACCTACGGTGGCGGCCATGCTTCCACCGTGGGCGCCGGTGCTGCCAGCAGAACAAACAAAATCCACCGATGGTGCCTCCGTCGTTGGGAAGAAGATGACCAAGGCGGCAAGGCGAGCCGGGGGCGTGGAGCTGCATACTTTAGGATGTTGTGCTGCCGGGTGCTCGGTGTTGCTCCCATGGGAGGGCGGAGGCGCTGTCGAAGGTGCTCGGTGTGTAGGGAGGCGACGCTGCTTCTGCTACGATACTGTAATATTTACATTGTTTTTGCTGCAATAGTTTCGTGGTTTTGCTAAAATAGCACAATGTATTTGCTACGAGGTTTTTGTCTATGTCTGAATTTTTGCACCATACGTTCTGTGAATTTCCATTACAAAAAGAATTTTTTTGCTATAATTTTTTCTGCTGTTTTGCATCATAAGACTCATCGAAGAACCTTGCCGGAATTTTTTTTGCTACGATGTTGCAATATAACAATTTTTTTGCTATTATCTTTATGTGGTTTTGCTACAATAGAATAAAGATTTTGCTATGATTTTCTCGTGAGAGTCTCCAGCGACTTCTCCGGTGAAATCGATTTTGCTACAGTAGCACCATTGCTACCAACGAGCGGTGACCGACGGGTTACGAGCGGATGCTATCTACGTCTCGCGGCGTTGCTACTGACGAGCCGGTGATGCTACCGACGAGCCGGATGCTACCGGGGGCGCGTGACGTTGCTACCGACGGCATGCTTGATGTTGCTGAATGCTCACGTTTTGCTCCGTAAAAGCATCCACGATGGTGCGAGCCGGCGATGCCTCGCCGGAGCTAAGAAAGGGCAGCGGAGCAAGGCGGTGTTGTGTGCTGCCAGCACAGGGGTGGTGCTACCAATCAGTCCGGTGTTGCTGCCGGCGGCGGACGATGTTGTTGTTAAGGCAGGACGGCGGTGCTGCCAATGAAGAGCAGAATCACTACTGCAGTTTGTGCGTCAATGCTACCAAGGAAGAGCAATGGTGCTGTCATCGGCGGGCATAGTTGCTGCTAACCTCGAGCTACTGCAAGGGAGATGTCGGCAAAACTACTGACGGCGCATGGCATTAATAAAGACGAGCCGACAATGCTACCAACAGACTGAAGCGCGCCGTTGCTACCGACAAGCCGACGATGCTACCGATGATATCCGGCAATGCTACGAGCGAATGCTATCAAGGGCTCGCGACGTTGCTACCGACGAGCCGACGATGCTACCAACGGCGCTTGGCATTGCTACCGAGGGGAGGTCGAGGCATGGCTCCGATACTAATGCTACAAGCGGCGAGGGGCGGTGCGCGGTTGTGCTACCGGCGGTGTCTTCTGGAGCTACGAGGAGCAGGCGATGCTGCTGTCGACGGCGACCGCCAATGCTGCATGTGGTGCTGCTATCGACGGTGACCGCCGATGCTGCATGCGGTGCACGGCGGAGCTGCCAGAGATGGACGCAACACCTTCGCCGTTGGAGCGCGGATGCCGCAAACACCAGTCGTCGAGCTGACTGATGACGTGAAACACACGTTCGTTGGGAGACCCCAAGAGGAAGGTATGATGTAGTCAGCAGCAAGTTTTCCCTCAGAAAGAAACCAAGGTTATCGAACCAGTAGGAGCAGCAACTCTTCAGAAGGTTGTCAACGGCGCCAGAAAAATAGCTGTCGCAGGGAGTCTGGACTGTTGACGTGGAATCTGCACACAACACAATCAAACTACTTTGCCCCAACGAAACAGTGAGGTTGTCAATCTCACTGGCTTGCTGAAAACAAAGGATTAAACGTATGGTGTGGAAAATGAGTATTAAATTGCAGAGAATGAAAAAGGAACAGTTTGCAGTTTGTGGTTGTTTAATCAGTGTAAAAGAATGGACCGGGGTCCACAGTTCACTAGTGGTGTCTCTCCATAAAAGATAACTAACATGTTGGGTGAACAAATTACAGCTGGGCAATTGACGAATAGTGAGCGCATGACAATGCATATACATGACATGTTGACTACTATGATATTTAATTGGGCATTACGACATAATACATAGACCGTTATCCAACAGCATCTATGACTAATAATCCACCGCCGGGTTGTCATCCGAGTCCCCCGTTGGTATTAAGTTGCAAGCAACGGATAATTGCATTAAGTAAAGTGCGTAATGTAAACAAACACATATGCCGTGGACATAGCATCGTTAGGTTATCCCTAGTGGCAACAGCACATCCACAACCTTAGAACTTTCTGTCACTGTCCCAGGTTAAACGGAGACATGAACCCACTATCTAGCATAAATACTCTCTCTTGGAGTTACAAGCATCTACTTGGCCAAAGCATCTACGAGTAACGGAAAGCATGCAAGATCTTAAATAACATATAAGATAGATTGATAATCAACTTGACATAATATTCAATATTCATCGGATCCCAGCAAACACAACATGTAGCATTACAATAATATGATCTTGATCATGTAGGGCAGCTCACAAGATCTAAACATGATGGCACAAAGTGGAGAGACAACCATCTAGCTACTGCTATGGACCCGTAGTCCAAGGATGAACTACTCACGCATCACTCCGGAGGCAGGCATGGCGATGTAGAAGCCTCCGGTGACGATTCCCCTCTCCGGCAGGGTGCCGGGAAGAGGTTCTGAACCCTCCCGAGCTAGGGTTGACGACGGCGGCGTCTCTGGAACTTTTCGTGGATATTTGCTCAGGTACTTAGGGTTTTCGCGTCGGGGGGAATAAGTAGGCGAAAGGGCGGCGGCTGCGGACCCCCGAGGGGCCCACACCACCCAGGGCGCGGCAGAGGGGGGCCCGCGCCCTGGTGCGTGTGGCCTCCTGGTGGCCCTCCTCTGCTGCTCCTTCGCTCCGTCAGGCGTGTTCTGGAAAAATAGGCACCCCCGTGTAGTTTCGTCCAATTCCGAGAATATTTCCAGACTAGCTTTTCTGGAATACAAAAACAGCAGAAAACAGGAACTGGCACTTCGGCATCTTGTTAATAGGTTAGTCCCAAAAAATGTATAAAAGTGATATAAAGTAGATGCAAAACATGTAGCAATTGGTATAAAACAAGCATGGAACATCAAAAATTATAGATACGTTTGAGACGTATCAGCATCCCCAAGCTTAGTTCCTACTCGTCCTCGAGTAGGTAAACGATAAAAACAAATAATTTTTGAGGTGACATGCTACTATCATAATCTTGATCATATAATATTGCAAGGCACATGTAAATGAATGAAGTGATCCAAGTCAATGGTCTATAATTTGCTACCAAATAGATAATGAGTAAACAATGAATCACACAAGCTAAACGTTTTCATGAATAGTACTTTCGAGACAAGCATCAAACAGTTTTGCATAAGTGTTAACTCATAAAGCAATAGTTTCTAACAAAAGGTATTTAATCAACACAAAGGAAGAATTTAGTTTCAGCATTTGCTTCAACTTTCAACATATTTATCTCATGGATATTGTCAACACAAAGTAGTATAACAAGTCCAATACATTGCATATAACGCATGTTGTAACAAAGTTGACACTAGTGTTTGCTTGTGGAAGACAGAAAGAATAGGAAAACTGACTCAACATAAAAGTAAAAGAAAGGCCCTTCGCAGAGGGAAGCAGGGATTAAATCATGTGCTAGAGCTTTTAGGTTTTTGAAAGCATATAGAGATTGCATAAAATATTTGATACTCCTCCCAACCTTGCTAACACAAGCCATGGCTAACCGAATCCTCGGGTGCCTTCCATCAATCACATACCATGGAGGAGTATCTATTTTTGAGAGGTGTTTGTTAATTGTCAACGAATGGTAGCGGGTGAGAACAGTATTCTACCTGTCGAACGGACTTTTAAGAGCGGCTCCCATGAAGGACGTTATTTCTACCAGCAAGGCAGATCATCCCTCTTTCTCTTTGGTTTACACACATTCAGGTATTTCACTGTTTGTCATTGCTTACTGATGAATCAGGGCAAAAGTGTGAAGAGAATTAATTGGTTAAAGTTGTAATTAATTGGGACTGGGCACCCCGTTGCCAGCTCTTTTTGCAAGTTATTGGATAAGCGGATGTATATGCCACTAGTCCAGGTGTAAAAGTCCACTCGACAAATAGAATAAAGAATAACCACACTAATTCCTCATGAGCTAGTAAACATTGACACAAAAAGGGAATAATAACATTTTGAATAATTTAAAGGTAGCACATGAAAAATTTACTTGGAGTGGCAAGGAAATACCACATATAGGTAGTTATGGTGGACACAAATGGCATGGATTTTGGCTCAAGGATTTGGATGCACGAGAAGCATTCCCTCTCAGTACAGAGTTTAGGCTAGCAAGGTTATGTAAGCAAACAAGAATATCAACCCGTACACCAAGTTTTATATGACAAACATATTGCAAACGTTATAAGACTTCATACCGTCTTCCTTGTTAACCAAACCCTGTTATTAGAAAATATCTAGACCTTAGAGGTACCACCGATGCAAACCAAATTTTCAACAAGCTTTACGGTAGTTCTTCACTAATAGGCTTAACTCATGTGATGCACAATTTAATCATGATCTACTTGTTAACTCAAAACAATTGACAAGCATCAAGTTATCCATTTTAGTGATCTACAAGATTAAGCAAGTTTTTCCTTATACCAATTACCACATGCAACATTTTCTGAACCAACCAAACACCAATCAATTTATTTCATCAACTCTCCAAACAAATATAAGTGAAGCAAGAGAGTACTTTCTACAAAAGAAAGCTAATAGCTCTGACAAGAGATACATGAAAACAAGAGCTAAAAGCTGAACAGCGCTAGATATGAATACTCAACAAATATAAGTGAAGAATAGGAGTATTCTCATGAAAAAGCGGAGCGTGTCTCTCTCCCAATCAAGAATGCTAGGGTCCAGTCAAGCTTTATTGAAAATAAAATGCAATACTGAAAATAAAAGCACACAGACGCTCCAAGAAAAGCACATATGATGTGAAAGAATTAAAATATAGTTTCACTAGAGATGACCTGATAATTTTGACGATGAAGAAGGGGATGCCTTGGGCATCCCCAAGCTTAGACGCTTGAGTCTTCTTGAAATATGCTGGGGAGATCCATGGGAGCCTCCCCAAGCTTAAGCTCTTCACTCTTCTTGATCCTATTATATCATCCTTCTCTCTTGACCCTTGAAAACTTCCGTCACACCAAACTCAAAGTAGATCTCATTAGAGGGTTAGTGCATAATCAAAAATTCACATGTTCTATAAAGACGCAATATGATTTGTTACTTTAAACATTAGCTACAGCCACTGATGTTATGTGAAGCTCTTCCACCCAAAAAAGAATTTCACTCAACACTAGTAAAAGAGAGAATGCAAAAATAAAAAGGCATAATCTGTCTAAAACAGAACAGTCCGCAAAGACGAATTTTTTCGAGGCACTTACGACGCTCAGATCGAGAAACTCTGAACTAATGAAAGTTTCAGACATTCATAAAGATTACGCACAAAAATTTCAGATTTAATTAACAATCTGGTGATTTTAGGAATTTCGTACAGTGAACAGCAAAAATCTGTTTCTGCGCAGCAATCAAAATTAAGCATCATCTTATCATTAGAGGCTACTCTTGGCACAACAATGCGAGAAAATAAAGATACAAAGGAGTTGCTACAGAAGTAAACAAACTCCTTGACTCAATAAAAGAAAAATTGCAGAAAAATAAAATGGGTTGCCTCCCATAAGCGCTTTTCTTTAACGCCTTTTAGCTAGGCACAAAGCATGCATCAAGTATTACCAAGTGAAGAAGCATCAACATTGTAATTTGTTCGAACAATAGAATCATAAGGTGGCTTAATCTTCTTCCTAGGAAAGTGTTCCATACCTTTCTTGAGAGGAAATTGATATTTTATATTCCCTTCTTTCATATCAATAATAGCACCTACAGTCCTAAGAAAAGGTCTTCCCAGCACAATAGGGCATGATGGATTGCACTCAATATCCAAGACAATAAAATCAACGGGGACATAATTGTTGTTAACCATGATAAGAACATCATCAATTCTTCCCAAAGGTTTTTTAATAGTAGAATCAACAAGGTGAACATCCAAGTAACAATTTTCCAAAGGTGCTAAATCAAGCATATCATATAATCTTTTAGGCATAACAGAAATACTAGCACCAAGGTCACACAAAGCATTGCAATCAAAGTCATTCAATTTCAATTTAATGATGGGCTCCCAACCATCTTCTAACTTCCTAGGGATAGAAGCTTCATGTTTTAATTTCTCTTCCCTAACTTGTATGAGAGCATTAGTAATATGTTTAGTAAAAGCCATGTTTATAGCACTAGCATTAGGACTTCTAGCTAGCTTTTGCAAGAACTTAATTACTTCAGAAATATTGCAACCATCAAAATCAAAGTCATTATCATCAAAAGTAATGGAATTATTCTCTTCCTTATTGCTAGAAATTTCAGCATCTTTATCAAGGACAGTTTCAGAGTTATCAGGCAATTTAGGACATTTTGCAATAGAAGTGGAAACATTACCAACACCAACTATCTTGCCATTAATGGTAGGAGGTTTGTTAACACTTGAGTTTGAAGCATTTTCAGAAGTAGTAATAGTATAAACTCTAGCAATATTGTTCTTTCTAGCAATTTCATCCTCTCTTTCCCATCTAGCATGCAATTCAGCTAACATCCTCACATTGTTATCAATTTTAACTTGTATAGCATTGAGAGTTTTGCTCTCTTTAACATCATGAGGCATGTTCTTTAGTTTCAATAAGTCAACATCAAGAGCAAGACTATCAACTTTAGAGGAAAGCACATCAATTTTCCCAAATTTCTCCTCAACAGTTTTATTGAAAGCAGTTTGTGTACTAATAAAATCCTTAAGCATAACTTCAAGATCAGAGGGTACACTCTTATTATTGTTGTAGGAGTTACTATAGGAATTTCCATAACCATTGCCACTATTAGAAGGATAGGGCCTATAATTGCTATTACCAAAATTATTCCTATAAGCATTGTTGTTGAAATTATTATTTTTAATGAAGTTCACATCAACATGCTCTTCTTGAGCAACCAAAGAAGCTAAAGGAACATTATTTGGATCAACATGTGTTTGACCATTTGCAAGCATAGACATAATAGTATCAATTTTGGCACTCAAGGAGGAGGTTTCCTCAACAGAATTTACCTTCTTACCTGTTGGAGCTCTCTCGGTGTGCCACTCAGAATAATTAATCATCATATCATCAAGAAGCTTTGTTGCAGCACCCAAAGTGATGGACATAAAGGTACCTCCAGCGGCCGAATCCAATAAATTCCTCGAAGAAAAATTTAATCCTGCATAGAAGGTTTGGATGATCATCCAAGTAGTCAGTCCATGAGTGGGACAATTTTTAACCAATGATTTCATTCTCTCCCATGCTTGAGCAACATGTTCATTATCAAATTGCTTAAAATTCATTATGCTACTTCTCAAAGAAATAATCTTAGCAGGAGGATAATATTTTCCAATAAAAGCATCTTTGCATTTAGTCCATGAATCAATACTATTTCTAGGCAAAGATAGCAACCATTCTTTAGCACGTCCTCTCAAGGAGAAAGGAAAAAGTTTCAGTTTAATAATATCACCATCTACTTCCTTGAGCTTTTGCATTTCACAAAGTTCAACAAAGTTATTAAGGTGAACAGCAGCATCATCAGTACTAACACCAGAAAATTGCTCTTTCATAACAAGATTTAAAAGTGCAGGTTTAATTTCATAAAATTCTGCTGAAGCAGCAGGTGGAGCAATAGGTGTGCATATGAAATCATTGTTGTTCGTGCTAGTGAAATCACACAACTTAGTGTTCTCAGGAGTACTCATTTTAGCAGAAATAAAAACAGTACAGAAAATAACTTGAAAGTAAACTAGATGCAAGTAACTAATTTTTTTGTGTTTTTGATAATTGAAAGCAAACAAGATAAAATAAAATAAACTAAGCAAGACAAAAACAAAGTAAAGAGATTGGAAGCGTGAAACTCCCCTTGCAGAAGACTGCTGTCTCCCCGGCAACGGCGCCAGAAAAATAGCTTGATGACGTGAAACACACGTTCGTTGGGAGACCCCAAGAGGAAGGTATGATGTAGTCAGCAGCAAGTTTTCCCTCAGAAAGAAACCAAGGTTATCGAACCAGTAGGAGCAGCAACTCTTCAGAAGGTTGTCAACGGCGCCAGAAAAATAGCTGTCGCAGGGAGTCTGGACTGTTGACGTGGAATCTGCACACAACACAATCAAACTACTTTGCCCCAACGAAACAGTGAGGTTGTCAATCTCACTGGCTTGCTGAAAACAAAGGATTAAACGTATGGTGTGGAAAATGAGTATTAAATTGCAGAGAATGAAAAAGGAACAGTTTGCAGTTTGTGGTTGTTTAATCAGTGTAAAAGAATGGACCGGGGTCCACAGTTCACTAGTGGTGTCTCTCCATAAAAGATAACTAACATGTTGGGTGAACAAATTACAGCTGGGCAATTGACGAATAGTGAGCGCATGACAATGCATATACATGACATGTTGACTACTATGATATTTAATTGGGCATTACGACATAATACATAGATCGTTATCCAACAGCATCTATGACTAATAATCCACCGCCGGGTTGTCATCCGAGTCCCCCGTTGGTATTAAGTTGCAAGCAACGGATAATTGCATTAAGTAAAGTGCGTAATGTAAACAAACACATATGCCGTGGACATAGCATCGTTAGGTTATCCCTAGTGGCAACAGCACATCCACAACCTTAGAACTTTCTGTCACTGTCCCAGGTTAAACGGAGACATGAACCCACTATCTAGCATAAATACTCTCTCTTGGAGTTACAAGCATCTACTTGGCCAAAGCATCTACGAGTAACGGAAAGCATGCAAGATCTTAAATAACATATAAGATAGATTGATAATCAACTTGACATAATATTCAATATTCATCGGATCCCAGCAAACACAACATGTAGCATTACAATAATATGATCTTGATCATGTAGGGCAGCTCACAAGATCTAAACATGATGGCACAAAGTGGAGAGACAACCATCTAGCTACTGCTATGGACCCGTAGTCCAAGGATGAACTACTCACGCATCACTCCGGAGGCAGGCATGGCGATGTAGAAGCCTCCGGTGACGATTCCCCTCTCCGGCAGGGTGCCGGGAAGAGGTTCTGAACCCTCCCGAGCTAGGGTTGACGACGGCGGCGTCTCTGGAACTTTTCGTGGATATTTGCTCAGGTACTTAGGGTTTTCGCGTCGGGGGGAATAAGTAGGCGAAAGGGCGGCGGCTGCGGACCCCCGAGGGGCCCACACCACCCCAGGGCGCGGCAGAGGGGGGCCCGCGCCCTGGTGGCGTGTGGCCTCCTGGTGGCCCTCCTCTGCTGCTCCTTCGCTCCGTCAGGCGTGTTCTGGAAAAATAGGCACCCCCGTGTAGTTTCGTCCAATTCCGAGAATATTTCCAGACTAGCTTTTCTGGAATACAAAAACAGCAGAAAACAGGAACTGGCACTTCGGCATCTTGTTAATAGGTTAGTCCCAAAAAATGTATAAAAGTGATATAAAGTAGATGCAAAACATGTAGCAATTGGTATAAAACAAGCATGGAACATCAAAAATTATAGATACGATTTGAGACGTATCACTGACCTCCGCTGATGCAATTTTTTTTCTTTTCATGATGCAATTTTGTTGCAGGTTTGTAACAGAAATTTTTGTTCTTTTGATGCAAATTCAAAGAACGGTGTTCTGTGTAGCAAATATCTTATTTTATACGATGCAAATTTATTAAAGGTTTGTAGCAGAAATTTTGTTCCTTGAACGGTGTTCTGTGTTGCAAAAATGTCCACCGTCCTTCCATGTTTCCTAATCTCTTTTTTTTCCTTGCATGTACGTGCTACACCTAATTGATCTCTCTGTTCTTGTTCTTTTCTTTTCTGGCAACGACCGAACCAATCAGCTGGGATCGAGCTAGGGATGATTCGATCAGTAGTTGCTGCCAGCCGACGCGCCGGAGAATTTGGGCGCCATGCGGTCATGGACTTGTGGGGAAAAGTCAAAACGTATGGTGCGGTTGGGCCTTTGGGAGACGGGACCAGATGTGAAAGGGACGTTTTTGTATTTATCTGCATGTGACGCGGGATCGGACCGGATCAAATGGCCATCGGACGGTTCTCCACCCGGGGGATCGGAGCGCGGGATCCCCCGGGGGACGCCTAGTCGTCTCCGCATATGGCTAGTACAGAGGCATGCCAGTTAATTTGTTTGGTATATTATTCTACACATGTAATGAGGTTTTTCTACGGATTTCACATTCGTATGCAATTGCAGCATAGAACATAAACTTAATCATGCATGTGGTAAATATAATAATAACAACTTTATATTACCTCTAGGTTATATTTCCAACCTGCTCCGCCATATATTTTTTCGAAAATAGTTTGCGAAACATCAATATTTTTCATTTTTTTTTCTACTCTTATGTGATTGACTTCTTCATCGCATACATTTTTTTTCCGCAAAATTTATGTGTAAATAAATCACATACAATGTTTCCTTGTTAACCGTATGCGATTGACTATCTCATCGTACACAATTTGAACAAGACCAAGTGCGATGATGCTATTGCATACCTCCCGTCACATACAACTTTGCACGGCGCCGCCCGGCCAAGACGTGTCCACCTGTACACTCACAGCCTGGTCTCACGCGTTTCTTGCCTTGACGGCCCACGGCAGCCTGAGACTTGAACGTCACAGCTCTTTCTTAACCGACATTTCCCGCTATAAAATCGCGACTCCTCCCTCGATTCCAATTCACATCTCGCAGCTTCTCCGCGCGCACACACAGCCCAAGCATTCTCCTGCCATCAACTCACTCCAGCTCTCCAAATCTTAGGCGAGTTCATCACCATCAACAGCAGCAAGATGGCTCGCTTCGCCGTGGTCGCCGCCATCGTCGCGCTCCTCGCCGTCGCCGCCGCAGCGCAAGGTCCCATGCCGGCTCCCAGGATGGCCCCGCTCCCCGCACCGCCGGCGAGGTCCCCGGCCACTGCCCCTGCGCCGGTCGCCACGCCACCTACCGCCGCGTCGCCGTCACCGATGGCCTCTCCCCCGGCCCCGCGTACCGACGCCCCAGCGGACGCTCCCTCCGCGATGACCCCCTCCGCGGGCTCTGCCACACCGGCCGGGGCCCCCAGCGGCACACCCGCGAGCTCCGCTGTTTACACCTCGACCGTCAGCTTCGTCGCCGTCGCTGGGCCGTTGCCGCCGCCATCGTGTTCTAGATGGAGCGAAGACTAATCTGTTTTGTTGTTGTTTATAGTACGAGATTCTTTGTATGATTCTTTATTAGAGACCGATGGAGGGAGGGCATCGAGATGTAGTAATCTCGTTTCACATGCATGAGAATATACAAAATCTTTGATTCGTTACCTTAACTCATACCGTGTATATCCTTTCTGAGCTTATGATACATGAATTCTTTCCGGATTAATTCTTTTATTTCTTTCTGCTACTTCATCAAATTGCTGTCACTCGCTAACAAGCGGCATTTTTATTAAGCTGACAGCAAGTATGTCTGGCCTTTACATAATTTCATAGCTGGGCAAGACGTAGAAAATCGACAAGTCTATTATTATTAAGAAAAATACACATGACCCAGTAGATCATGCCGTGCCCATATATACTTCGATTCTTCAAAAGAAACCTCCATCAATAAAACGATGCACGAGCCCTGTCGCCTTATCCAATTACTCGGGTAAGATTATGGATTTTACCTAACGCTCGTGCATGATATTTTGTTGGTCAATGTCTGCTAAAGGCCAAAACACGATTTTGCATGGCAAACATGGTCAATGTCTGCTGAAGGCCAAAACACGATTTTGCACGGCAAACATATGACTGATCTCGCTCCGGTGCTATTGGCCTTTCTCCTAATACGAACAAGGTCATGAATTGTAAGTTTTGCTCGTCGTACATCCGGTTTGTTGCCGTCCCCGGAAGGTGTCAGTCACCACTCACACGGAAGTAAAATATATTTTGGGGAGCGACTATTCTCACTCGATTGATAGTTGAGACGATGTCGACTAATTCTAGCGAAGGAAAATATATATTCTTGTTACCGACAGGACTCTGGAAAACGGCGAACCACACCGACGCACCAACCATGCTTGGCACCACGCTCACAGCCGGGCCACCACCCTGGCATCCTCACCTCCATTTCGTGCAGTTGGGGACGCCGTCTTGACCACGATAACTCCACCGCAACATTGAAGGGCATCCGTCGAGCCCCCAAGCGCGGATCAGACACGTTGACCCAGATCGTTCTCCTCCAACGCCAGATCGACCGCTAGACATTCACCACACCAGCCTCCCACAAACTACCGTCGACTCGCCTCCTCATGGCTAGAGTCAACCAATTTCGACGAGGAGCAACCCCTTGGGCCTCCGCCGGGGCTCGCCCACGTCAGAGAACGAGACACCCAGTTCCTCCGCTGAAAGGCCTCTGGTGCACGACCCTCTCCTTTTGGGAGACGAGCCCCGCTGCAACCTCGGCGACGGCGACTACGAAGAAAAGGAGTGGGAGACGGGGGCCCGACATCTTGGGTTTGGGTGTGTCATGTCACCCGTGCGGGAGCAATTCTGACACAAACATTGATTTTAACATGAGATGCATTAATCGTAACAACAATTTTGTAGGATATTTTGTCATATGTTATCGCTCGCAATAAATTTATTGAGAAAAAGGAGGAGCTATATTGAGACCGATCTTATGTCAGTAGGCTATTAATAAGAAAGGATATCGTTTGGAAGAAAGCACAAATGGACCCCGAGCTCCATGGAGACCATTTTTTAAATTAAAAATTGGCATTTTAATTCTCAAAAAAATCGACACAAAAATCCTAGGCATAGATAATGTTGAACTCTACCGTTGTGAAAAATCTCACTGCAAAATTCGTCGTATTCTAGGCCACACCAAAATGATAAACTAATGAAATTTCAAGTTTTTTAAAATGTTCACTGTTTAGTGTTTACCTATCCAGATCCACACACTCTTCATTTTTACCTAGCAGAAAATAAAACGAATTTTGCATTGAGATTTTGCACATCGATAGAGTTCCACATTATCTACCCTAAAGCAAAAAAAATCCAAAATTTCTAAAAAATTCAAATGCCGATGGTATTTATTTTCAAAAAACAAGCTCAATGGAGTGAAGGTATTGGCTCTACTGAGTTCCTGACTTTGAATCTGAAAATGTTGCAACTTGCTAGCTTAGCAGTCTGGTTAATTTTGTGTGTTCGACCGTAGCCAGTTCTCTAGCTGGTGTCCCCCGTGACATCCTGAGCAGCCCAGGCCCAGTGGTGGCAGCCCATGGCCTAGCCCAGGCGAGGTAAGGAAGGTGGCAGCCCATGGTCCAGACCAAGCATTCCCTTTTTCTTTTTTGAGGAACCATTCTTTTTTTTAACCGCTCCATTGTTTACACCACAACACGTGTTCAGGTCACAGGAAGAGGCTGCCTCGCTTCCTCGACGCCCCACAAGCACAAGCCATTAATAGGCAAAAAAGGAACGCTGATTCTCCAATCGGATCAGCCATGGCCAGGCAAGAGGAGTTCTCCCTAGCATTTACCGGCCATGTCGAAACCAAAGGAGGAGAGGCCCATGCCGCCGCCGCGGCCAGCGGCCTGCCGTCGATCTCTCGCAGTTGGTGGGCTGAGTCTGGTGGCCGCGGCGTACGTGGGAGTGGACTACCTCAGCCACCTGTCTCCCTCGTTGCACGAGCGGCTGCAGCCGGTGCTCTGGACGATGCTAGTGCTCGTCGTTGCGGTGCGAGCGCCCTTCTACCGCCGCTGGGACGCTGAGATCCGCGCTGCACCGCAGTTCCTTGCCGCCATGGTCTTCATGCTCGCCGCCCTCCTCTGTGAGGCCATCTTTGTCCGATTCGTCAACACCGTGCTCGGCCTCCAGTGGCACAGGTATCTTCCGTACACTTGTAGTTATTGTTTTCAGCACAACTAGTATGATAACACAAACATTTGCGCAGCTGGACTGTCGGCATGTTTTTGACATGTTGAATGTATCGGTATACTTTGATCATTTTTATTATAAACATAAGTATTTATAAGACTATGATTGGTCGTATCATGATAATAGATGAATAAGACTATAATTATACTCATCCCTGACAAGTTTGCTCGTCACAGTTTGGCTGCACATCAACTTTTTTTTTTTTTGCGAGGACTGCACATCAACTTATCCCGATCCAAATTTAGGACGCTTAGCTCAAGTCACTTTTCTTTCAGTACGAAATGAACGGTAATGGTTGATGATTTATATTGGGCAGTAAATGGAACAGTTTTAGGAAATGGGAACTATGAATTGTAATTTTTGGATCATGCTTCTAAAACATGAACCCAATAATTTGTTCTGTTAAAAAAATGTTCTATTAACCCTATAATGTGTTATACATCGCCGTTAGTCTGTTGTTGTTCTCTTCCTGTCCCACTTTCATTTGTTGAAGTGATTATCATCTATAATTTTGCTGGAATCAATCGGTCAGTTTTTCACGGTTTTTGTTTCATTTTCTAGAATATATAGAGAAGCCACCTCCATATCTTGGGCAACATAGCCGATTTACACCTCGGTACACTGCTTAGTTTTTGTTTGCAGTCTTGAAATAGTTGATCTTAGACATGTTCAACATCATTAACAGGTCTACTGCTCCTCTTCCGGACACTGGTCAGTGGCTGCTTCTAGCACTGAATGAGAGGCTTCCTCAAACTGTGGTTTATCTATTGAGAGCTCACATCGTCAATCTACATCATTTTTTGATGTTGTTTATCATGTTGGGCTTCTCCGCACTATTCGACTGCATCAAAGGTCCTGGGCTTGGAATAGCCACAAGGTATATGCTCACTATGGCAGTTGGGCGTTTACTCCGGGCTATAACATTTCTTGCTACGATTCTTCCATCCGCAAGGCCTTGGTGTGCTCAAGCTCGGTATCGAATACCTGAACATCCTCATGCTTGGGCACAGAAGTATTACACTCCATATGCCTCTGATCCACGTGCAATCCGTAGGGTCATACTGTTGGATATGCCATATGGTAGAGTATTTACCTTATGGTCCTTCACGATATAGCTACTTTGATTGACTTGTACTAATGGTTTATTATCGTTTTATTATTACAGCCATTGTTCAAGATTATACTGTTGAGTATAGACCTAAGTGGGGACAAATGAGCTTCCTAATAGACATTTTGAGGCCAACTGTTGGAGACGGACCTTCATGGTATCATTTGCTGAAGAAAGCCAGTGGTGGTTGCAGTGACCTTATGTATAGTGGGCACATACTTGTTGCTGTCCTGACTGCTATGGCATGGACGGTATGCTGCATTGTCATCTTCCCATTCATCATAACAGAACTAAAATCGTCATTTTTACCCTTGTGTATGTTCTGCAATTGGTACGAAACTGACACACCAGTGTATGCGATTAGCTCATCCTTGCTATACAATGTTCATAATACTATGGTCATCTTCGTAGCCTTAGGGGCGAGTCTACAACATGTATTTCTAGTTGTCTGGTTCTGCTTAATCTTTGTGTTATAAGTTAATCCGTGAACAGATGTCCATCAGTTCTCAAGAAAGAAGTAAAAAGTAAAAAAGAAACAACTGTCCAATTTTTAACACGGTATATGCCCATGCTGCACTCGCAGGAAGCGTATGGAGGCTGGATATCTGTTATGATATGGTTCCTAGTCCTTCACAGTGCCCAGAGGGAGATAAGAGAGCGCCATCATTACACTGTCGACTGCATTGTAGCAATCTATGTTGGAATCCTCTTGTGGAGGATGACTGGGTTCATTTGGTCCACGCGGGATTCAGATCGAGGCAGAAGGCTTGCCAAACTTGACGAGGTACAGAACAGATTATTCCGAGCTGCAAAGGATTCAGATATCGATCAAATAAGGGGCTTGCTAAACGAAGTTGAGTTGGCTGGACAAGCAAAGAAGGCTTTCCCACGGACCGTAATCTTATGCTTTGCTGCATCTATGATTATATTCACCATCTTGCTTGTTCTCCTTGCATTCACGCTAACCAGTGACGGATGATTTCTTGGCATACTGGAATTTTCCATCCATTTTGCCAAGGGGCATATTTCCGACATTTCTCTTATGTTAGCTGATAACTTTTGAATTGGAATAGTAAATAGTAGTTTTTCTTTGGCAGGGATGCTAGTTGTTGGTGAAACTTGTAGGTGCTAGTGATAAAGAAATGGTTGTATCTTGCTTTGCAGTCCTTATTCTCTGCCATTGCGAGCGGATCGACCATGAAACTGGTAGACTTCAGGGTGAGCAAATCCCCCCTTGTACGTATCAGATTGCCACATTTACATGGCATGGTTAATATGGCACCGTTTGTCTGAATCCGGCTTCCTTTGCTCTCAAAGAAACTGAATAAGTCTGAAATTCGCTTTTTCTTTGCTTAATTTGTCCGTCCCAAGAACCTTCTTAGTGATGAAGGGTTGGTCTGCTGGAGCCATCACACGACTTCATCTTTCTTTGACTGATGAGGCCGATAACAAATGATAATGACTAATGCCTACTCTTATAGGACAAATTATATTATATTCGAATATAGGGTGACCAATCGTAAAGCACAATTCTTGACTTCATTATAGCAATGAAAACTAACAAGTACTCCTCCTGTCCCATATTATAAAACGTTTTGGCAAGCCGGTTTAGCAATTAAAACAGCTTGTCAAACGATTTATAATACGGGCCAGAGTGAATTACTTAGCTTCGCCAC
Source organism: Poa pratensis (assembly GCA_947311845.1). Lineage (NCBI taxonomy): Eukaryota > Viridiplantae > Streptophyta > Magnoliopsida > Poales > Poaceae > Poa > Poa pratensis. The sequence continues at coordinate 15,620,114 of CAMZMU010000066.1, forward strand.
TGCCGGCATTGATCCATCCGGAGAAGCAAATTTATTTGCTTCATGTTTTTGGAGAAGGGACCCCGAATAGGGAATAATAAAAAACAGAGGCTGCTGTGTGCTGTTGGCTGCTCGATGGAGATGCCCATCACGCATGCCGACCGATGCTTACCTAGGCTAGCTAGGACGGCTTCCGGCGTGCTGCTCCTGCTCGACCGACACGGGAATATGTTGCGTCACTGCCGTCGTCATGGCGCCCGGCGCCGCTCGTCGGCGTTTCGACGCCACAAACCGCTTGAGTGTGCAAGGCTGCCGGACGGGCCCGCTGGATTGCCTCCGCTCGCCGGCCACGGCGTTGAAGAATGAAGAGGCAAGGAAATTATGGATGAGGAATCAGTTCTCGGGAGCTGCGAGTGTGTGCTTGGGCGTGAGCCGAGCGATCAGGTCACGAGCTGGAAGAGGATTTTTTTATTTTTTTTAGGGAAAGCTGGAAGAGGAATAAGCCCCCCGATCAGGAGCGATATAGCCTTATGGGCTGTAATCTCTAATGGGCCGGCTTGTTTGAGATCTCTCTAGATTTCCCTTTCTTGTAAGTAGAATTTTGGTATTATCAGATTTTGGCTTGAGAGGTTAGCAAGTGCTTAATTGATCTCAATTTTTTTTTGAAAAAGTTTTGGGTCTTCCAGGGCACACCCCCAAGCTCCTCCCTATGGCGCTGAGCCTGCTTCCTTCTCCTTCAACCCAAGTTAGTTCATCTTCCCTAGATCCCAAGGATATGATGGCTCATCTTTCACGACGAATTTTTTTCATCGAATACCAATGTTGTCCCGGTATGTGTTTGATATTGATGATGAGCTTGTTCGCACGGAGTGGGTAGTCTTTCAACAAACATGACCGAAGCAGTTGCGGGGATTGGAGCTGTCAAGGCGGCGATCGGCGGCTCGACCAAGACCATGGTCATCCGGTGATGACCTAAATCCTTTTTCTGGATCATGCTAATTTAGGTAAGAGTGTGATGCCTAATGTGCTAATTCAAGCATGGTGATTTCATGGACCGACGGCCGTCCCAAACCTGGTCGGATTTTCGGAGAGTAGATTGGGCCAGACGGGCCCATTGAAACCGCATCCATGTGTTAACCTGCATAGATGTGAAGGAGTATTAGTATTAGTCTAGAAGTTTTCTTCCTTTTACCCAAGTCTTGTACGTGTATTATATATTTGTGACTTGGGTTATTCAACACAGATAAGTTTCCTCTATAAAAGTAACCACAGACGACGACCAGGACATGGCCACGCGCGGGAGGACGCCGGAGGGGGAGACGCGAGGGAGGAAGACGACGGAAACCACTATGCGGTCACAGATGAGAGAGAGAGAGAGAGAGAGAGAGATATGTAGCGATGTGAGTGTGGACTTGTGAGTATCCGAAAGTACTACCGTCTTGGAGTTGGAGAGTTGTGAGAATTTAGAATTGTGAGGTTATGTGAACGGGGTGTTGTGTTTATGTATGGCGGCTGGGGTCGGACTTTGGGACCAAGAGATGAAATAAATTTGTAATGTGTGGTATGTTTTATTTCATGCTGAAAATCAAAGCCTGGCCTGAATTTGCTGCGGACAACAAAACGAGGGTCGAGCCTAGCCCGAGGGACAAGCCTGACCGGGCCTGGCCCGGGTGAGTTGCCCATGCTCAGGCGCACGATAAGAACAAAAAGTGGTGGTTTGTGTAATTTTCTCGTGGTAGGTTTTTCACGAGATTAAATTTTACCTCTAGAGCTAGAGAATAGAGGTGCGACGTCATTTGTACTGTGTTCATTAACTGATCGTGTAGACTGCAACAACGGATAAGGCGGTAGAACTATAACAAGTCGAATATTGTACTCCCTCCGATCCATATTAGTGGGCATAGCTTTGTCTAAATTCATATGTATCTAGTCTAAATAGACTAGATACATGTGTATCTAGACAAATTTGTGCCCACTAATATGGATCGGAGGGAGTACCACTATCGGGGCACTGTGTTTCTCCGGACCATGTTTGAAGAATAGGACACCTCTCCGGCTAGCCCTCTGAGCCACGCTAGATTCCAGAGCCTTCGCTGATCGAACTGTTAACTATTCTGTCGACCACTCAACATCAGAGATTAATTAGCAGTGCGGTGGCTGTACCGCAGGCTAACAGCTATGGCCGGCCCTAGGCCTCCAGGTGCATGGCGGTCGCCAAACCGGCGGTCCAACTCTGTACAGGCACACATCTACCGTACGGAAAGAAGGAAGAAAAACGTGGTTATACTTGTTCAATTTCACTGCGTGCCCGCCACATTGCACCTCCAGTCGACGATGATCCAAGTCGTTGTCGTATGGTGCGCTTGGCGAGAGCGCTGTAGTAGGTAGACAGCGGCATGGTGTGAAAGTGAAGTGTGACAGTGCTGAGTGGTGTCCCTTTGTGGACTGATGAGAAAAGAGCTACTGAGTGATTCCACAGTGCTGACTGAACCTGAGTCCCCGAGGTTTCGTCGAGATGTTTTGTGCTGAAACAAAGCTGGCAAGCTGCAACAGCGAAGTGGTTATCACTTATCAGCAAGGACAAAAGATCCTCCTCTGCTCAAGAGTAAATGCACGCACCGAAATGGCGAGAGTGTCAGGCTTACAACCAAACGTGGTGGTCGGCCAGAGTAAACCAGTGATTACGGTGAGCGAGTTACGTCGTTTCGGCCGATCTGGCCAGATATGAGAGCACGATCGAGCGCCGGAGGGGAATATGCTTCGGCCGCCGCATGTGGAGAAATCAAATCATCGCCATGGCCTTTTTACAGTGCCCACGGCAGAAAGTGGAAATCAGCTTTGAACCCCGTCTAGGCTGGCGCACATGGGCTGGATGCGGTGGGCCTTGAGTACTAGAAACAGGTCCCGCCGGCCCTGACGTGTGTCGCACGGTGCAGCTAGCTTCGGTTGTGCCGCCGAAAACGACACACGCGCTGCTCTTCCTCCGGCGGCGCGATTCAGTGCACCGGCCGCTTCGCCTCGGACGGTACGTGGTACGACCCTTGCGGTGGCCGTGTCGATCTCGTCCCTCCCCCGGCCCGTCCGCGTCGCGACTATTGACGCCTTCTTCCGGTTCCGGCACGGCGGCGGCGGTCGCACCTTTCGGCTTCAATTAATTTGAGAGAAGCCGCGAGCACGCACGGCCGCTGCCTGCCGCGCGGCTCAGTTTGTTGCCTTCTGCTCGCGGGCTGGTACTGGACTACTCCCTCCGTTCTGAAATACTTGACTCTAAAATGAATGTATCTAGATTTGTTTCTTGTCTAGATACACTTGGTTAGAAGTCAAGTATTTGTGAACGGAGGAGTAGATGAGATGGATTGATTTGTGAAAATTATTTGTGCATGCAGGATGCTGGCCGTGCAAACGCACACCGTGCGCGTCTAGCGATCGACCTGCAAGGCCACGACCGACGTGTACACATCAACCCCTCGTCCCTCCTTCCCCTCGCGTTGCCCCCCAAGCGGCGCCAGGGGCCCAAATCCCGGCGCCGACCAGCCCTCCCCCGCCTGGCCCTCTCTACCGCTGTCGTCGCCGGCCCTGTCTGCGGCGGTGGCGGCACCCCTCCGCTGCCAAAAGGTGGTCGGGGGGGGGGGGGGGGGGTTCCTCTTCTCGTCGGTGGCGACCGGCCCGTGGGGGCGGCGGCGGTCAGGACGGCGGATGCCGAGCCGGCGGGCTCGGGCGGCGGCCGGGGCGTGGACTGCAGCGGCGGGGTGGTGGCTGCGGCGCCGCCACCGGCTCCTGCGGGGAGGGGTCGCGGGCGTGCGTGCTCGATGGGCTTGGAGGGCCCGGATGGCGGGGAGCTGCAGCGCTGCGTCCTCGACGCCTCTGCTGGGAGCTCTGGGGCTGTGGTGGCTGGTGGACTTGGCGGCGCCGGTGCGTGGTGTGCGTCAAGGTGGAGAATGGCTAGGGTGAAGACCCTGTCTCGGCCATGTGCCGTGACCGGCGATGGCGGCGGGCGCGGCCGTTGTTGGCCTTCCTGGAGGCATCGCTGTGTTGCTGCTACCCACCTACCGCACGGATCCCGCCAACTTGGCTCTCCAGGGAAACCCTTGATCTCGTGATCAGACGATTACGACGCCTTGGTGTCGTTTTCCCTCTAGGGGGCTTCGTCTCGGAGGCCGGCATCGGCAAGAGGGACCCGAGGTTGGCTATGTGGGTGCTCCACGTGGTGGCTTCGCGGCAACGACGACGACAAGCGATGGTTTGGTTGCGGCAAGATCTTGGTAGTCGGTTCTTGTTCCGGCGTATCCGACTCGTCTCCTCGCCGGACTTCCCCTGCTATGATGTCGGAGTTGCGACCGGTGTGTCTGTGGCGACGATGATGTGCGTGGGGCAGTCAAGCTGTGGCAACCTTCGTCGGCGCGGATCCAGCCCATCTCCTCTTTGGAGCTCCTCTTCGAAATCGAAGCTGCCAGCCTATGTGTGAGAGGTCATCTGTTTGGCATTGGCCGGTGTAGGCTTCGCGAGTCCGCTGCGGTGAGGTCTTCTTCGGTGGTCGTCTCTTCGGTGAAGTCGGAGTCGCTCTCGGTGGAGTGATGACGATGACGCTGGTGGACAATCTCGACGACGACCTTCTTTTCAGTGGTGTGTGTGCGGTCTACGTTTGGTAGCCAGGGTGGCCGTGTGTGCCCTCACGACAATCGTTTTCCATGACGGTCGGCGAGACTGTTTGTTTCGGTTTTAGATTGGTTTCCTGTTAATTAATCGGTCAATTCCCACTTCTTTTTAATTAATGAAAATGGCAAGTCTTTTGTCTCGTTTCAAAAAAAACGACCGACGTGTCGAGCGCGCGTGTGGTGTGGCCCTGCCGGAAATATTGAATGCACGTATCAGCGCTGTGTTGGGTCATGGAGTGACCGTTACTCATCATCGGCATTAAGATCGAGCTGGCCCTCCCGTGGCGTCCAGTGGCACTCTATCGTGGCTCAACAGACGCTTCTTTGTTGCGACGTGGCATGTCCTCTCCCGTTCTTATCGTCGTTGCCCGGCGAGGTGCCGCCGGGACCAGATTTGACCCTAGCAGAGCAGTGCAGTGCGCGGTACACCACCACCATTCGATCGTCCGAACCGTCATCTTCTCACATTAAATCGTGTCACCGGACGGACGGACACGATAGGTATACAATTAAACAAGTTGCGAGCGAGAGAAGTCTAGCTACGATGCACCCAAGTACGACGACCAAGTCGTGCACGTACGTACCACTTCTCAGCTACTCGCACAGTCGTCGCCGCTCCGCTTTTCATTCTGACCACTTGAACAAATTCTGACAGGCGATATGTTGCTGGGTTGGAAGATCTTGATCGTCGCCAAGCTTGATCTCATCTGCCTTTTGGCGAGGAGCATCAGATCATGTTTTTTTTTGTGTTTTTACAGTGATGATGTGTCGCCCACGGCTGAAAGTGAAACACGTCTAGGCTGGCTGGCCGCACCTGGGCTGGATGCGGTGGGCCTTGCGTTTCGATTTAACCAGAAAGGTGAGCAACGACAAAAGAGGCCTCTCGGTCCATGAGCCGCAAATGTTTTCGCCGATAGCGACGCCCTCGGCCGGAGACGCACATACACTGACTGGCTGTGCTGACTGCTCCTCCTCTTCCGGCGGCTCGCGATTCAGTGCACCGGCCGATCGATCTGGTTCTGGTCGGCGCGTCTCGTCCCTCGCCTCGGTTGGTAGCAGTAGGACGGTACCTACGTACTCCCTCCGTTTCAAATTACTTGTCTTCCATTTGTCCACATGTGGATGTATCTATACATGTGGATAAATGGAAGACAAGTAATTTGGAACGGAGGGAGTAGTACTGTACGACGCGTGTGGCCCGCGTCGCCCGACTGTTGACGCCTTCTTCCGGTTCCAGGTCGTCGCACGGCATGGCACGGCGCGGCGGCGGTCACACCTTTCGGCTTGGATTAATTCGAGTAAGGACGTACGGCCACTTGTGCCGTGATCGTGCAACCTGAGAGAACCTATACGCTGCAGGCCGCGCGCGTCGCCGGAAAGAACAATTGAATGCACATATCAGCGTTTGGCCATGGAGTGACCGTTACTCATCTATCGGCCGCATTAAGATGGATCGATCTGGCCCTTGCACGCCCGCTGTTGTTGATCATCATCCGGTGGCGCTCGAACGTGGCCTGTCGGCTCACTCAACAGACGCTTCTTTGTTGCTAGTATGTCCTTTCCCGTTCTTATCGTCGTTGCCCGGCCGCCGGGACCAGATTTGACCCTAGCTATGCGCCCGAACCGTCACCTTCTCACATTGAAATCGTCTCACCGGACACAATGCACCCGGTCTATCTCCACCTCCGGGTTCCGCCAGTACCACGACCAAGTCGTGCATGTACGACTACTCAGCTCGAACTAGCACAGTCGTCGTCATAGATAGATAGCCGCTTGCTTCCCTTTTCATTGTGACCACTTGGAAATTCGGACGGCCAATCGTGTTGTTAATTGATCATCACAAGTTACTACCGATCGACTATTTGTCCTGCCACGGCACGGCGGATATGTTGCTCAGCTGGAACAAGATCTCGATCCTCGCCTTGATCCATCTCCTCTGCCTTTTTGATGGAGCGATCATGTTTTCTTTGTGGGAACAGAACAGAACAGAACAGAAGAGAAGCCGCGCGCGATCCAGCGAGGTGCACGAGATGAGATTGTTGAAAAAGGGCCTTGCCAAGGCAAAGGCGGGCATCACTTTCTGTCACTCGCATTCGCCTCAGTCAGCTTTTCTTCCTGCCATGCACGCCTCGCTTTCCGATATATCCCACTCTGGCTCTGGGTGGAGCGAGACACGGACCGAGGGAGGCGGGCAGAATGGATGCCAATTGGGCAAGGGAAAGCATATATGCAACCGGTCGCTGTCTTGGCTAGCTCGGTCCTGGGGCTAGGCTAGCTAGTGCGTGTGAGCACTTTAGTTGTTTGATGCATCCATCAATCAAGCGCCTGTGCCTGCCTACGACTTTTGGGGCCAAAACAGGTTGCTTTTCAGATCGATTACAATAGAATAGATTCCCTCCCTCACTCCCTACTGGTCATGGTCAGGTCCCCCACGCATTTCGAGGGGCTGGACGGACGGATGCAAAACGTCGTCGTTCGTTAGCATTGCTTCACCCCGTCAGCGAATTGTGTGGCATGGTCTGCTTCATTGTTTACTGCCGGCGGCTCCGAGCTTCCGAATTTTCACGTTTCATATCCCAACAAAAATTTCTGATACAACTACGTAGTACTATTTCACAGTTCACATGACAGGCGCTGGTCGATCGTCTCAACCGGGGCGAACCATCAAGTGGTTGTCGTGGACGTGGAGTCAAAATTACAAGTACACGGCCGGAATAGCAATGCATTCAAATTTACAACCTGGACTTTCTCACTGCAGCGTCCAAGATCGATCAGGTTGACAAATGCAGCAGGAATCACATAGCTACCTAACACTGCCCAGGTAAAGAAAGAGCCTTTTGGAGATCCATAGACGTCGCTAGCATCACTTTTACAGTAGCACCGATCAGTTCTCGCCCCTCCGTCTTTAAATTTGTCTATGGGCCCCACGCAGGTTCCTCCTAAAAGCACAGTCGAGTTGGGGAGTGCCGGCGTAGTGGGGTGCTGTCAATGTCCACCGGCACCCTCCAAACGACTTTTCAAGAGCCACTGCGGGTTCGGACGACAAAAACCGCCACCATCGGCACCTTTCAAAGGGTTGATCCGAGCAAAATCGTGAGGCGGACACGGCCTCTGACAGGGGTGGCCCACCCATCATACTCACAACGTCGGCCTGACCAGATTCATTCGCTCCCACCCCCTCCTTCTTTCTCCTCTCACCGGCGATTCGTACCATCGCCGCCACTCTCGTCGCCGCCTGCTTGATTTGGAACTTGCGGCCCAAGCCGCAGCACTCACACAGGCCTGCTCGCCGCCGGTCTCCGACCTCGTCTAGCGCCGCCGCAGCTAATTCAGCCCGGGTACGCCTCTTCTTCCCTCCCGCTGCGCACGCAACCTGTTCGACCATTGGTTCATTGATTTGTTTCGTCCAATAGGCTATGGACAACGACGAGATCATGTTTTTCCAAATGATGTCGGAGGATGCCGCCCTTGCAGCCGACGACGAGAAGACTGAGATGGTCATGGTCACAGTTCTAGATGCCGCAGTCGAGGCAAACGCGGCGCCGAAGTTTGGAGGATCAGTGAAGGGACGGAGGGCCAACAAGGAACGTCACAGAGCAACTGGGCACATGCTCTTGTACTCCGACTACTTTTCCCAGAATCCGGTGAACTTTCCTCATGAATTTCGCCGGCATTTTAGGATGAGCAGGGACATGTTCAGAAGGATCGTGCATGGCGTTCAGGAATACGACGACTACTTTGAGCTGAAGAGAGACTGCACCGGCCTTCTTGGGTTTTCATCTCTTCAGAAATGCACGGCGGCCATACGGTGCCTTGCTTACGGACTTCCCGCCGATGCGTTGAATGACTATCTCCGTATGTCTGAGTCCACCGCCGTCGAAGCCACCTACATGTTTTGCAAGGAAGTTGTGAAAGTGTTTGGAGATGAATATCTAAGATCACCAAATGAGGCAGACACGGCTCGTCTCTTGGCACAAGGACAAGCAAGAGGATTTTCAGGGATTCTTGTAAGCATCGATTGCATGCACTGGAACTGGAAGAACTGCCCGTTCGCTTGGCAGGGGATGTATAAGTCAAGACATCACAGAAAGTGCAGTGTCATACTTGAGGCCGTGGCATATTATAATCTTTGGATCTGGCAAGCATATTTTGGCACGGCCGGTGCCGCCAATGACATCAATATGCTCCAACGCTCCCGGTGTTTAAGAAACTTTGTGATGACCTAACTCCACCATGCAACTATGTCATCAATGGCCATGAGTACACCAAGTGGTACTACCTTGCCGATGGCATCTGTCCTACTTGGTCAACATTTGTGAATACTATCCGTAACCCTGTCGGCGAGGCAGATTGCTATTTTGCAAAGAGGCAAGAGTCTGTCCGCAAAGATGTGGAGCGGGCATTTGGAGTGCTCCAGGCCAGGTTCGCCGTCGTCCTCTACCCTTGTCTTTCATGGTCGCTAGATCAAATGTGTGAGATCATGAGGCTTGCGTTATCATGCACAACATGATCATTGAGAGTGAGCGCGATACGAGGAAGCAGTTGATCAACGAGGTGTTTGATTTCCAGGGGCCTATGGCCCATCCACAGCCATGCGTGCCGAAGCAGTATTCAGAATTTGTTGGCATGCATCGGGAAATTCGTGATGGAACAATGCATAAGTAGATGCACGATGACCTCGTGACGCACTTGTGGGTTGTCAAAGCAACTCGGCCGGCGCCGGTTTGATATGTCATGTTTTAAACTTAAATTTGTATTTGAACTTTGCATTCGAATTTGAACTTGTGTTGTAATAATATATACTTCTCTATCTTCAATTCGTATTGAAAATTTGAAATGCAAAAACAACCGCCGATGTGGTTTAGTGAAAAAAAATTGGACTGCCTGTTTGGGGGGCGCCGCTGTGGGCGGCCTCCAAAACTTGGCCGGACATGTGTCCGGCACCCCCCAATTGGGCCTCAATTGAGGGGGTGCCGGACACCGATTTGGAGGGTGCGGGTGGAGATGCTCTCACCGATCAAATGTTGTACTAGCATGGTCTGGTTCATCTTTATGTGAGCGGCAACGAGCTTGAACGGCAATGTTTCATCCCATCAAAAATTTCGCATGACAAATGTGCTGGTCGATAGTCTCTGTCGGGTGCCTAGGGCAAATCGAACGCGCCGACACAAACAGACACAAAATTTGTCCGGATTTTGTGTGTTTGGGTCAATAGAAGTCAGGTCCTGTCCGGTTTTTCGTAGCCGCTGCACCCAACGGGATGACCCATTTAGTCGGTCTGGTCTTTTTTCTGGTTCCACCTATTGGGACACATAATCATTTTAACCAAATGTTGCAGAAGATTAAATAAATAAGTAGCGTAGTTTTCACAAGCAAATTGAAAAAATCACATAACTTATTTGAAAAGTTGAAATAAAATTTTATCAAGTAAATCAATTTGTCTTATGGTTGTTTTCCTGAACTTCTAAGCAAAGGAGAAACAACTCTCCGGTGGCGACAGCGAGGCAGCGGGATGCGACGTGGTGGCGAGGAGAAGTGGGGTGAAAGGGACGGACGCGGGCGACGGCCATGGTGGGATGGAGCTAGGCGAGAGGGGCTAAGAGCATCTCCATCGGCGCGTCCAATAGAGCGGCCGACAAAGTTACCGGACATGAGCTATTGGGCGCGCCGGCAACAGTTGTCGCCTATTGGGAGCGCCGCGCCCCACCGGTCGCTCCCAATAGGTTTTTCAGAAGAAAAAAAAGACGGCGGAATTCATTGAAACATAACATTTTTATTCAAATTCGATAGTTTATACAAAATTCGATGAAATTTAAACTAAAACCTATCTAATTGCCTGTCCAGTATCCGTAGAACCGGTCCCAGTCGTCCCACTTGCCGGCCTCCTGCTGCGGCGGCGCTTCGGCCGGCTCCTCTTCCTCCTCCTTCACCTCCTCCTTCACCGGGGGCGGCGCTGGCGCGGCGGCAATGTGGACCTCGGCGTCGAGGTCGATGATGTTGTCCTCGACGCACGATCAGTGCTCGGCGAACTCCCGCGTCGCCGGCTGGATCGTGTCGAACGAGAGCTTCTGGGCGATGGCGAGGTCCCTCTGAAACTGGGCCTCAGCCTCCTCGTCCGTCAGCGGCGGCGGCGGCGCCGCCACACGGAGTTGTGCTGGTCGGGCCGTTCCGTCCCCTCGTGGTCGTCCATCGCCGCCTCGCGCTGCGCCTCCAACATCGCCTGCCAATTGGGGCTGTTAACGGCGTACTCGGGATCCGCCCGCTGCTCCGGCGTCAGCTGCCGGCGGCGCAGCCGGACGAGATCGTGGAAGCGCTCCCCGTCGGCAGGGGCGGCACGACGTAGCCGAGCGCCGACATCTGCCAGCCGCCGCCGCTGGGAAGACGCAACCCCGGCGGCACGGGGATGTGGTGGTGGTGTGAGAACGCCGCCTCGTCCTTCCGGTGGCACGTCTTCGGGCCGCCGCTGCCGGACGCTTGGTCGTTGTGCGCCATGGTCGCCGGGGGAAGAAGAGAGTGTGGAGTGCAGCGGGGCGAGAAGAGAGAGCGGAGTGCGGCGGGGGAGGTGAGCGACATGGACTTTATAAGGTCGGTGGGGAGGTAGAGCGCAGGAACGCGGTGCGGGAGCGCGGGAACGCGCCCCATTACTCCGGCACCGATTCCCGAGGCGTCGTAACTCCGGCGAGGCGCCTCGGGGAACACGAGACGCAACACGTCAGAAAACCGCTCAGGCCGCAATAAATAACGCTGGTCGGACGTTGTGCGGCTGACGCGTCGTCCCCACCCGCCAGGATTGGACGAGGCGCGCGTTGCTGCGGTTGCCGGCACGCCCGCTTGCGTCCCTAGAACCTGGGCGCGAAGCGGGGTTGCCGAACGCTCTATTGGAACGTGCCGACAACATTTGGCCTATTGGGCGCGCCGCTGGGGACGGTTTGGTGCCGGCGCGCCCAATAGACCTATTGGGAGCCGAGTTGGGTGCGCCGGTGGAGATGCTCTAATGTGAGAGGAGGCAAGGCGTGTTTGTGACACTGATGGCGGGCTAGGGGAGGACACCGCGGGAGTTCGCGCTTGTCTGGAGCAGACACAAACTCGGCTCAAGTTTGGGCCATAAATGGGTCCACGCGGACCGAAAACACAGACATCGGTCTTTGTGATGGCGCGTTGAGCCGTGGTTTTCCCCTCAAACTGATAGAAACGGACAATTCCAGACCGAATGGGTCGCTGTGATGGAGTTGCCCCTACCATGAATTGGATCCTTGGAGTCAAAATTACATGTCTAGCTACAAGGCATCGTCTTGCCCAATTTGCAACATGGACTCGAAGATCAACCAACACACGGGTTCAGAGAGGATCTACAAGTTGTGCAGGTTGTTGACAGACGCATGCATGGCGATCGATCGCTGCAGCAGGAATCACATAGCTACTTAACCTAACCCTACCCTACCCAGGTAAAGAAAGAGCCTTTTGGGGGATCGATACAAGTCGCTAGCATCACTTTTAGCACTCGTACCGATCAGTTCTCGCCCCTCCTTCTTTTAATTTGTCTGTGGGCCCCACGCAGGTTCCTAGCACAGTCGAGTTGGGGAGTGCCGGCGTAGTGGGGTGCTGTTTTCGCCAGCAGCAAAGTGCCCGCCACGTTTCGCCACCAAATCAAATGCTAGTATAAAAACTAGTACTCCAACCAACCTCCGGTTTCTCCTCCACTTTGGTAGTAAACAAACTGCTAATCAATCATGCATATTCCTGCAGAACATGGCACCGCTGGACCACGGCGGATTAGCTGGATGGAGCTTTAGGTAGTACTCATACCATGCATGCGTCGCCCAATTCGGCACGTCGTGCTATCTTGGAGCTGTGTTCGTAGGAAGGAGGCTTCTGATTAATCTTGTAGAAATATATGGTATGATGTATACACAAGTAACCTCTCCGTGTCGGCTACAATATCTTGACTTCACATGTCCAAGTCTACGGTTCATTCGTATATATAGTGTCATGCACATGTTCCAGTTGGAATGGTTTGACAGCTTCTTCTGACGCATTGCTTGCTTGAACGGGCAACGGCGCCGCATTAAGAAATATGCTAATGCAGTTTTACATGGCGGAGTAAGGTTCCATTCCGAACTCTCGGAAAATAAGCTTTTGCAGAAATGTTGCTGGACAAACTACGGCCACACCTTAACCATGGTTGTACTCATTCCCGCTACTTCATACTTTGTGGTTACACGCCATGCATGTGCGTCTGTGAGGTCCAGTCAACTGGCCTGATATTTCTGGATTTCATGTGACAGCGGGCGTTATTGCAATTTTCATAGGGATCAACTTGAAATTTCACTTGTTACCGGGAAATTATTGAGAAGTTTCACTAGACTTATAAACCTTTGTCATGATTAACTATATTTAAGAGGTGTAGTTGAGTTACGTACCGAGACGGGAGCCTGGAAACTAGCCACGCCGCCGCCTCCACCATTGACCGGTTCCCCCTTCTCCAGCCGGCCTCGCCGGTGTTGCGAGGGTGGGGAACCCGATCTATGATTGGAGTTCTTAATAGAAGTAGTGTTTTCAATAGATTTGATTAGGGTTTTGGTGTCGTCTTCTTCATCAATGGAGTTTTCATCATCTACAATAAGCAATCTTCGGTTCTTCCTTCGACGACGAGATTTTCGTCCCGACGTTAATGATGGTGATGTAAGATTAAATTTGTCTAGGTTTGGTCCTTCAGATCTTGCTTTGCCGGATCGATTCTGGATCTTTTCTTATGGTTGCCGCGAGGATTGTCCTTGTAATATTTGTCCCGGCTGCTACGTCCTCGACAATGGTGATTCGTACTCTCGGCTCTCATCGACGTCGACCAAGCTGTCCGGTCGTTATTCCCTGGAATATTGGTGTTGGTACTCTTGCCGATGTTGGTTGACTAACTTAATGGCTGCGTGCGTGCACGTAACCTTGGCATTTCGGCTCAAAATTGTGGGAGAACCCTCGTTGGTATTCACAGGTCTGTGGATTGATATCTTTGTCGTTCTACGGCTGCCTTCAGAAAAGTTTAAGATTGTGTTATGGAAGAATAAAGAGTTTGAAAATTTTCTCTTTTCTTTTAGACTTTATTTTGTAATCGCTGTAGTCAACTCATGTATCTCTACCATGTACTATTCCCTACTATAATATATGGTATTAATTGTAAAAAAACTATATTTAAGAGGTACAATTTTCCACTTAGAGATTTAAGAAATGAGAAGGATTTCCGACAAACATGGCCCGTTCGTCCGGTGGAGGCGTAGGGCTAACCGTTGGAGATTCGAATGGTCACATTTACCGGACGTTTGAAAGTATAGATTGTATCTATTGGGAGTGAAAGAATTGTCCATTTACTTGGCACTGGCAATATAATGGCCGTGTTGCAGCGTACACAGTCATATATGAAGCAGTGTCATAAAAAGATATCTGGATTGATACTCTTTCGTCGACATGTGGGGTTCTCACAATGAAATCAACGTACTTCAACGCTCTCTGTGTCCAATCTTGCGCCAGGCAATCCTCCATAGGTCAACTATAAGATCAACGACCACAACGGAGTGGTAAGATGGATGTGCAACGGGGTTTTGGTGTGCTCGAATCTCTTGGGCTATTTGCTCGACACCCTGCTACAACATGGAGCGTTAAACTATGTGGAAGGTTTTTTTTTCTTTCAAAAAGGGACGATCTCTGCATCAGTTGATGCATATGTGGGGGGTGATTACTACTTGTGTGATTCTCCACAACATGCTCATGAAATATGAGTGTGATGTTGTATCTACAACCAATGGTGGGACTAATAGTGTGACTTGTTGAGCTCGAGGGTGGACGGGCAGCGCTCGAACATTTCATCCAATTTTATCATGAAATGCGTGATCGGGTAATTCATGTTCAACTTCAAAATTATTTGGTTAAACATGTGTGTAGGAAACCATTAGTTTATCTTCTTCTTTTTCAATTTATTTGCTAGTATGAACAATGTTTAATTTTATTTGGTGGTAAATGTTATTTGAATATATCGTGTTAAATAATTTCATTTATTTAATATTGTGAAAAATTTCATTCGTACCAATCAAGTTGTATAGACCGGTCAAAAATGGTAAAATGATCATAATTGATAATAAAAAATGGACAGGACGGACCAAATAGGTCGACCCATTGATATCATGAAAAAGTCGGACAAAAGGTGGACGCCTATCCACTAGTCACCCAAACTGACTGAATGGGATATGTGAAGTTGCGCTAAATCGGTTAAAACCGGCACAAATTTTATCGGTAAAACTTGTCCCGGGCTCACAACTTCCTGATAAAAGAGAATTACCCTAGATAAGAATAAGGTGCCCTCTCATATATAGTACGTGCAAGAAATCGGCCCAACCTGTCTACACCAATTGCCAACACATGAATGATACAACCACCTCTGCCACATGATATCTCGGCACTGCCCAACCGGAGCGCCCGTCCAGGCTAGCTGGCTGCTTTTATTTATACGCCATCCATGGGCTCTGCATCAGTTGATTGCCCCTGCAGCGAGTGACCTCACCTCTCCTCCCTCCTCCGTCCTCCCTCCCATCCAGATCGTACTACGATCACGACACCCGAAGCAGGGGCAAAGGCCATTGCCGCAGCAAACCAAAAGGAGTGTGTGCTTTGCAGCTCCTCCAATCCTAACTAGAACCATCTCCATTTCCAAATTCGGACCATCTCGCTCCTCCCTGAGCTGCTGAATTTCTCCCAGATGAAGAGGCAGATCAAGAGGCCGACCCGCGGCAAAGAATCCCCCGAACCAGGTACTGCAACTGCTGCGAAATCTCCCTGTGTTTTGTGTACTTCTTCCTCGCTTGATGCTCGTATGTACTACAGATTAAAGTACCTTTTGAGCTTAAATTTTAGCGCAAAGCATGTGGCCTTTATACATACTGTCTGCCTCGTGTTCCATTTGCGTCGAGCAATGGTAGTTGACATGAACATCCTGTCCACTGCAACTACAGTATGTTTGCATCTGGAAGCATTTACGGAACTCAAGTGAATTCTAGGATTATGTGCAAGAACTAATTAAGAAGTGACACAAAGCTGATTAACCATGCACATATTGCAGGGGAGAAGCTGGCGTTCGCTGCGCAAGAAAACATGCTGGCGCCGTACATGGAGCACGACGAGGCCGAGATGGAGGAGGCGGACGAGGACGACGAAGACGAGCGGTCGGGGGCGCTGTCGTGCGGGCTGGGCGGCAAGAAGCGGCGGCTGGCGCTGGAGCAGGTGCGCGCGCTGGAGCGCAGCTTCGAGACGGACAACAAGCTGGACCCGGAGCGCAAGGCCCGCATCGCCCGCGACCTCGGCCTGCACCCGCGCCAGGTCGCCGTCTGGTTCCAGAACCGCCGCGCCCGGTGGAAGACCAAGCAGCTGGAGCGCGACTTCAACGCCCTCCACGCCCGCCACGACGCGCTCCGCTCCGACTGCGACGCGCTCCGCCGCGACAAGGACGCCCTCGCCGCCGAGATACAGGAGCTGCGGGAGAAGCTGTCCATGCCGGAAAGGGCAGCCGTGAAGGCGGAGGTCGTCGGCAATGTGGACGCCGGGGAGGAGCGCCTGCGGGCGGCGGCGCTCGGCGCGGCGGTCTTCAAGGACGGCTCCTCGGACAGCGACTCCAGCGCCGTGTTAAACGACGAGGCGTCGCCCTACTCCAACGCGGTCTTCGAGCACCCGGGCTTCATGGGGTTCGGCTCCTCTTTCTTGGACTCGGCGGCGGCGGTGGCCACCACGGGCTGCTCGTCTCTGCCACTGCCCATGCTCGAGACCAAATGGCACGGCGCATACCCGTACGACGCGAGCAAGTCCGGCGGCTATGGGTTCACGGAGGAATGGCTCGCTGGCTCGGATGCGATCGGCAACGACGGTGGCGCCGGCTTCTTCTCCGAGGAGCACGTCTCCAACCTCAACTTTGGCTGGTGCACCGCCAGTGGCGCTGAGGGTTTTGATCTCCACGGTTACTGTAAAAAGTAAAAAAGATATCGCTGTCCACTACTACTACTACTACTTTTTAGCTAGCGGACAAGGGATCAGTAAGGTGGAATTTGAGAAGGTGAATGCCTGAATGGACCACTGAGGGAGGAAGTAAATGTTAATAAGTTACGTAGTACAAAAATAACCGTCTCTAGGTTAATGGATGGTGTAAAAAGTTGCAAGCATCCGTCCTCCCTACTAGTCCTGAGTCCTGTCACTGCTCGTCGAAACATTTTGGCGTGTACCACTTCGATGCAGCGAATTCGGACTACATATACACGGCAATTGGAGGACCACAGGCAGTTTCGAACTTTGAGGGATCAGCAAGGTGGAATTTGAGAAGGTGAATTCCTGAATGGACAACTGAGGGAGGAAGCAAATGTTGTAAGTACAGAAATAACCATCTCTAGCTAAATAACCATCTCTAGCTTAATCGATGGTGGAGGTGGTTGGATGATTAGAAAGGTGGTTTTATCTTAGCCCATCAGAGTTTAAACCTTAAGTTTGACACTGATGTTTCTCATTTAGTCAGAATATTATTTAGTTCGAAGCATGTTCCCATCAGCCGTCAATAACGCATATGTTGAATTCATCAATCTCAAAACCCGACGCACCGGCTTAGTCTTTCGGACGTGTTCATAAGAGTATGATGTATGTGCGGTGTAGGTGAGCGTTTGCGTTGTTTCACAAAAAAAATCGATGATGGTGTAAAAATTTGCAAAGCCTCGAGATCCTCCTAGTCCTGCCACTGCTTGTCGAAACATTTTGTGTATGTCACTTCGATACTGCGAAGTCAGACTACATGCACACGGCAATTGGAGGACCGCAGGCGCTTGAAATTTTGTGCACATGTGCGGAATGCAAAATATGATCTTATTTTTTTGGCAATTAAAGTATACTCTCATTTAATTGTATAACTTCAAATATGTGCTACTAGTGCACATGGCATTTAAAAACATAACATGTATTAAATGCTAATAGAGAAAAGTAACAATGTATACTTTGATAAAATTACCGCGCTATAATCCAAGAATATACCAAGCCTGTATCAAAAAAAAAAAGTACTGTGTCAAAAAAAAACCAAGCCTTAAATATAGCACAAGTATCAAGTTATAACAATATATATAACTTCTCCTTTTGGAAAACCTCCACGCGTTCTCATCTTCACAACCATTTTGTTGAGCTTTGGGGTGTGGTGGAGCATGGGTTTAAACCACTGTTGATGAGAGAAGCATGAAACCTTTTAAAAAGATCAATTATCAACTAAACTCCACCGCCATTGCAAGATTCTCCAATGCTTGAAGTGTGAGATCAGTGATCAAGTGGTGAACATTGAGTCCCGCCAAAATGCTTTGGGAAAAGCTTTCAACCTTGTTTGAAGGCACCACGACTAAAGATAAAGATATGAGGTCGCAAAAAAGGACATGCATATGGTTGTTGTCCAAGATGGAGAGCCACTTACCAATGCCCGTGCAAGGCTCATAGCTCTAAGGAGAATATCCGAAGTCTTGGTTGTGAAAAATCAATGATGGATTTGAAGTGAATGATGAGTTAATCAAGAGCAAGTTCATCCATGTCGTCTCCTCCGACTACCAAGAGTTGGCCTTCAATGCCAATTTCTTGGATCCTTTGCACCAAATCAATGATGGATTTTTTTGGTGTGTTTTTTGATTTTTAACAGCAAATAAGATAAAATAAAATAAACTAAGCAAGACAAAAACAAAGTAATGAGATTGGAAGTGTGAGACTCCCCGATCTGAAGATTCCAGTATCCCCGGCAATGGCGCCAGAAAAGTGCTTGATGGCGTGTAGTTCACACGTTCGTTGGGAGACCCCAAGAGGAAGGTATGATGTAGTGCAGCAGCAGTTTTCCCTTGAAATATGACCAAGGTTTATCGAACCAGGAGGACACGGAGGTTCTTCAGAAGGTTGTTGATGGGCGTCGTTACTCGATCACCAACGTGGAATCTACACACAACACAATCAAACTACATTGCCCAACGAAACAGAGAGGTTGTCAATCTCTCTGGCTTGCTGAAAACAAAGGATTAAATGCACATTGTGGAAAACCGCATCACTTACAGTATTAAGTTCAAACAACACAGTATTGCATGAAGTAAAATGTGTAATGTAAACAATGCAAATGACACGTAGACAATGCATCATTGTTTTATCCCTAGTGGAAACAGCACATCCACAACCTTAATCATTTATGTCAACTCGAGCCCAGATTTCCGGAGGCATGAACCCACTATCTAGCATAAATACTCCCTCTTGGAGTTACAAGCATCTACTTGGCAAAAGCATCTACTAGCAACGGAGAGCATGCAAGATCATAAACAACATAGACATATAGATTGATAAACAACTTGCTCATAGTATCAATATTCATCGGATCCCAGCAAACACAACATGTAGCATTACAATAAGATGATCTTGATCATGTTAGGCAGCTCACAAGATCTAAACATGGAGGTACAAGGTGGAGAGACAACCATCTAGCTACTGCTATGTGTCAAAGCGCGTAGCGGAATCGATGCCTCTCCGAGGCTCGGGGTACGTGTTCATATAGGGTAGAAATATGCCTCTACCGTGGCTTACAAGGATGCGTATCTGGGTCGGTATACTATACCGTACCCAGTACGTATTGTATCATGTTACAAGTTCTAACAGCCCCCCTTAATCTAAACTTTACAAAGGTTTAGATTACGCCTAAACTCATGAAGACCCCTAACCGGAAGAGCCTTTGTAAAACCATCAGCAACTTGATCTTTGCTTGAGATAAACCGAATATCCAGTCTTTTATTTGCCACTCGTTCTCTAACAAAGTGAAAATCTATCTCAATATGTTTTGTGCGTGCATGGAACACTGGATTTGCAGATAGATATGTTGCACCAAGGTTATCACACCATAAGCAAGGTTTCTCTCTTAACTGAACTCCAAGCTCACCAAGTAGTGCTTCAACCCATATCATTTCAGCTGTGGCATTGGCTAGAGCTTTATATTCTGCTTCTGTACTTGAGCGTGAAACAGTGGCTTGTTTTCTAGCACACCATGAAATCAGATTTGACCCTATGAATTAGTGCAGCAAGTTCTTAGGAAACATCAAATTTCGTATACTCCTGAAATAAATCCTTATGTTTGTGATTCATGTCAATTAGCTAAGAGTCATCAGTTGCCATATCCTGTATCTACCAGTGTTTCCACTGTTCCTTTGGAACAAGTTTTCTCTGATGTATGGGGTCCTGCACCTGCTTCTGTTGGCAAACACTTATACTATGTAAGCTTTATTGATGATTTTAGTAAATTTACATGGATTTATCTGCTTAAGAATCGTTCTGAAGTTTATCAAGTTTTTTGAACTTTCAAGGCTTGGTTGAGCGAAAATTTCAGAGAAAAATAATCACTATGCAAACTGATTGGGGTGGTGAGTATGAAAAACTTCATAGTTTCTTTCAAAAAATTGGCATCACTCATCATGTTTCATGTCCCCATGCTCACCAACAGAACGGTTCTGCTGAACGCAAACATCGTCATATTGTTGAGGTTGGCCTTGCTTTACTTGCACATGCCTCCATGCCCCTGAAATTCTGGGATGAAGCCTTTCTTACCGCCACTTTTCTAATCAATTTACTTCCTAGCAAAGTGATTGGTTTCGAAACTCCTGTAGAACGCCTTCTCCAAACTAAACCCAATTATGAATCTCTTCGTATATTTGGGTGTGCATGTTGGCCTAACCTTCGAACCTATAACAAAAGAAAATTGGCTTATCGTTCAACACAATGCGTGTTTCTTGGATATAGTCCTCGTCATAAGGGAGTAAAGTGTCTAGACATCAAAACTGGTCGTGTATATGTCTCTCGTGATGTTGTCTTTGATGAGAATGTGTTTCCATTTGCTGCATTGCATACTAATGCTGGTCGCCGTCTTCGCAATGACATCCTTTTGTTGCCAACCGACACACATTCATCTACTAGTGGGGATGCACTTGATGATCATATGCCTTTGCCCATTATACCTATTGTTGCTAACCATGATCAGGCAAATATACCACATGATGGTTCAGAAGATGGCACCTCTGAAGATGCACACAACAGTGAAAATTTCAGTCAAAATGGTGAAGAAACGGACCAAAACCAAGAAGAACAAAATCATGCAGAAAATGATGAATCAGAAGATTCGTCTGCTCCAAATCACTCGGATCATGCGCCGGAGGCCGATCCCGAGGAAGATTTGTCGGAAGAAAGCGACGGTGACGCGTCCGTCAGTGCGCCCCCAAGTGATGGTGACGGCGGCCGCTCTGATACCATGTCAAAGCGCGTAGCGGAATCGATGCCTCTCCGAGGCTCGGGGTACGTGTTTATATAGGGTAGAAATATGCCTCTACCGTGGCTTACAAGGATGCGTATCTGGGTCGGTATACTATACCGTACCCAGTACGTATTGTATCATGTTACAAGTTCTAACACTATGGACCCGTAGTCCAAGGATGAACTACTCACGCATCACTCCGGAGGCAGGCATGGCGATGTAGAGCCCTCCGGTGATGATCTCCCCTCCGGCAGGGTGCCGGGAAGAGCTTCAGAACCCTCCCGATCTAGGGTTGGCGACGGCGGCGGCAGCGGAACTTTTCGTGGAATATGATCGGTGTTTTTAGGGTACGCGGAACATCGGGAATATATAGGCGAAATGGCGGCGTCAGAAGGTTCGCGAGGCGGCCTCGCCAGGGCCCGGCGCGGGCCCACCCTTGGCCGCGCCCTAGGGTGGCGAGGCGGCCTCGTGGATCGTCTCCGTCTCCCCTTCTGGCTTCTGATCGTGTCGGTGAAAATATGAGCGTCCCTTTTTGTTTCGTCCAATTCCGAGAATATTTTGCGACTAGCTTTTCTGAAAGAGAAAAACAGTAGAAAACAGGAACTGACACTCTGGCATCTTGTTAATAGGTTAGTCCCAGAAAATGCATAAAAATGCTATGAAGTATAAACAAAACATGTAGCAATTGATATAATAACAGCATGGAATCATCAGAAATTATAGATACGTTTAAGACGTATCAGCTATGAAGTCTACTCTTGCTTTTGAAGGCCAATGTTGTTCAACCCCAAGACGAGGAAGAAGTCCAAGAACAAGAAGAACACATGACACCAACAAGTAAGCTGGATGTGTATTTAGATTTCTTTTCTAAGAAGTGTGGAATATCCTTCGTGAAGAAAGGAGGAAACTATTCCAGTGACATAATTAGAAATTTCTACAATTGTGATCAAACAGGACATTTCTCTAACAAGTGTCCGTGTAAAAAGAGAGAAGAGAAGACAAGTTCAAGTACGACAATGAACCAAGAAGGAATAAGTGGCCCAACCCTGTCACCAAGAAGAAGAATGTTGACAAGAACAAGAGAATGGATGAGAAAGCTCAGATACCCTTCAAGATCACCTCCCACAAATGTCTCATGCAAAGTGAGCAAAATATGACATATTCTTCCAATCCTCGTATCTTATTTGTGTGTCCACCTATACCTTCTAGTGTTGTGGATGATATGAGGATGTGAGGGTTTGATAGTTAAGTTACATACAATCTTGTGTTATCTTCATGGTGAATTTCGAACTCATTTTGAATACTTGATGAACACCTTTGCCTAGCGCAGTGATAACATTGAGAAATTGGAGACCTTCATTGAAGATGGTAGACAGAGATTCAATATCATCAAGCAAGAGCTCACCGGTGAGAAGCACAAGTTTTTACTCTCTCACAATAAACTGAATCTCATAAACTTGATAAAGTTTTTGAGATTTCAATACTATTGACAGGGCATTTGAGATATCCTAAGTTCTTGATGCCTCTAAGAAGGAACTTGAAGTTGCTCATACTTCTCTCACTAAGTACTTGGACTACCTTGAGAATGCTAACAAGCTTATCAAGGGTGAGCTAGTCAAGTTTAGGGAGAATTATGACCAACTTTGGGCCACACATGAGAGGTCTCTTGGTTCCTCAAGCCCTCCAATTTTTGTTGGTCCTATTGCTTCTGCGACTAGGCAATTGGTTGAATACACACTTCTCATGGAGGAGAATAATTAGTTGAAGGAGGAACTTGAGAAGGAGAGAATCACATCCACTCAACGTAGGAAAGTCTCAATGAAATTCTTTCTCTACAAAAGGCAGAGTTCCAAAGAAAGGACTTGGTATAACCCAATAAATAACAAGAATGTCAATCCTCCTAAGAAGACAAACTTTGTGCGAGAAGGGCACATGGTGAATGGCAATGGCAAGAAGGTTGTTGTGGATGGGGAAGCTAGAAGGGGAAATCCCACCAACAATTTGCAAAAACAAATTGCCCATCTTATGTGCTATGTAAGGTAAATATGTTGGTCCCGCAATGGTTATGCTTAGAAAATGGAGGATGCACGACATGCAGACTTGACGGCGAAGAAGCCATTGATGATCTGGTGCTAGGAGATGGAGTTCGGAGTTAGCACAAGGGTACCAAGTTTTGACTTTCGGGATGAAAACTCGATGTTTGACCTTTATTAGTTGTACCTGACAATGGTAGAGTTCTAGTTGCTTTTTGGTTGAAGACATTGTATGGAGTTTACCTTTGATCTGATTTGGATGGTTAAATCGGACCACGATTGCTTGTGTGCATTATTTTTCCCTGAAGCCATCACCGTTGGAAAACATATTTCGCAGTCTGGATGTTGCTAGTGATGGTGGTTGTTTATGTTGTGCCAAGTCGCTGATCTCTTTAGAGGCGCGATGTTCTTTTTTTTTGCGGTGTACATCATTAGTCTCTCGACCAACTCTTGGTAGTACGTTGGTGCATATGCTAGGCGTAATTGGTATTTTCTTGATATTAATATATTGGATGTCGTATCGACAAAAAATATATGTTCTTCCTACGGGCTACAGTAAACAAACCTAGCATGATGTTATAATGCCATTCCAGCGAAAGCAAAATGTTCATTTGTAGTGTTCTAGAGGTTAAGAGCATCTCCATCGGCGCGCCCAATAGAGCGTCCGGCAAAGTTGCCGGACGCTCTATTGGGCGCGCCGGCAACCGTTGCCGCCTGTTGGGAGCGTCGCGCCCCACCAGTCGCTCCCAATAGGTTTTTGAGGAAAAAAAGACTTGAATATAGACGAACCGGCGATATTTCATTGAATTTGAAGGACATTAACAAACTTAAACAAAATTTGACAGACAAAATCTAACAAACTTAAACGGAATTTAATTAAATTTAAACTAAACCCTAAACCCTAGATCTAGCGGTGGTGGAGGGAGGCACTCGAGAAGGAAGCTAGTCCCGGCGACGATGATCTCCGGCTCGTGAGGAGGAAGTTTCATCTACGTCGCCGTCGCTGAGGCTTCTGGTTTCGCCCTGCGGCGGCTCCGGTCTTGATGAACGTCCACATTCCCTCCCACTCCGGATCACTGCGCCGTCGCCGTCGCCCAGCGTGGTGGGGTTTGATCTAGCGGCGGTGGAGGGAGGCATCGATGGCCTCCTGCATTCCCTCTCACTCCGGCTCATCCCAGTCACCGTCGCTGTCCTCCTCTGCCGGTGTTGGGCCAGGGCCCGGTGCCGGTGCCGCTAGTGCCGGCGCCGACAAGGGGAGGTCGAGTATCTCGGGGTCGAACGACGCGTGCTCGCGCTCTTCATCGGACTGGAACCACTACGGCGGTGGCTCGTGCATTCCTCTGGGGAGGAAGAAGGAGCCACGGTGCGCCTCGTGCTCTGCGTCGATCGCGGCGTCCCAGTATGGCGCCGAAATCGAGTAGAACGGGTCCACGTGTTGCTCAAATGGTAGGTCCATCCACTTCCGCGTGATGTACTCGAGGCGGGCCCTGCCGCTCGGCGCCGGCACCACCGGCACCTTGACGACGTTGAGCATCCAACCCGGTGGGAGCACAAAGCCGTCTGGCACCGGTATGTTGTGTCGGCGATAGACATCCACCTCCTCCTCCTCCGACAGCGTCGTCGTTGGGTGCACGGCGCGGGAAGTGTTGGTCGTGCCTGGTGGTGGTGTTCGGGACGAACTGCCCTGCTCAGGGCGGCGGTGCGGCTTGAAGAGGTCCGCCTCGCGCTGCGCTGTGAGGCGGCGCGCCTGGGACGCGTTCCACTCCTCCTCCTCGCGACGCATCTCGTGAGCGAACGACTAGTTCATCATCCGGTCCTCCTGCATGAGGCGTTGCTGCTCGAGGTGCTCGTGGCGGCGCTCGGGTGTCATGGCCGTGGTCCTGGCGGCGTTGGCGCGCTCGCGCCGATCACGACGTTCCGCGGCCATCAGCTGGCGGTGGAAAACCTCCTCGGCGCTCTGCTCCGGTCGTGGCTTGCGGCTGCTTGTCATGGTGGCTAGGGTTTCTATGGGAGAGGCGAGTCGAGAAGTGTTGTGTGGAGAGGAGAGGCGTGCCGCGCGCCGTTTTAAAGCCGACGGGGAGCGGAGGAGGCTGATCGCCGCATTAACGCAGCCACCGGTACGTCTGTCACGCGCATTGACGCCGACAACGCGTGTGCGCCACCGCCTGACCTTCCAGTGCTGCGCTCGACGCGTAGCGTCGTCTGCGCCCGCCAGGGTAGCCGCCGCGTCATTAAAACGGGCATATCTGCCACAATAAATCCGCCCCAACCGTTGTGTCGCTGACGCGTCATCCCCACCCGTCAGGATTGGACGAGGCGCGCGCTGCCGTGGTTGCCGGCATGTCCGGTTGCGTCCCTCGAACCTGGGCGCGAAGCGGGGTTGCCAAACGCTGTATTGGGGCGTGCCGGCAACTTTTGGTCTATTGGACTCGCCGCTAGGCGACGATTTCGTGCCCGGGCGCCCAATTGCCCTATTGGGAGCCGAGTTGGGCGCGCCGGTGGAGATACTCTAAGGTAGGTGGCGGCGCAAGCTCCTCGGTTAAAATCTCTGTCCATGCTAAACCACAATTTTCGAGTGCCCCACGAACGTAAACGCCACAAAGGATGCAAGGCATAACTTAATTTGAGAAGTTCAAGGATCCAAGACCACCAAGCTCGATTTACCTAGGAATACTACTATGAATCAATATTCAAGAATTTTAACGCAGTTCGCCAAAAAAAATATGAAATATATTAAATGCTCAAATGTCCAAAGTTTTGGTCATTTTGGTTGTACTTGAATATTTGTGTATTCAAATTGAAACCATATATTGTCCATCTTTTCTTCCGCTAATTTGGCGAACGCGGCAACAATGTGGACCGACATATAATCTGGAGAGGCAAACCAAGCTCACTTCATATCTTTAGAGCCCTTCATAAATAATAACACAGATTCCACATGACGATCTTTACATTCCTCATTATTTATGGCAGGGATCAACAACTTCCGCACCAAGAAATCAAGATGGAATAAGCATTTTGTCTTGGTTTGTTATTAATCTACTTATGGCGTGAAGTTGCTCAAGATTCGTGTGGCATGTGAGGCAGCTAAGAGCCCAAGACTACGGGCTGGCTAGCATGTTCCCCTCCACCACACAGCTAATGGATGTAACGTATCCTCATAAAAAACATAAAAAAACATAAAGTGATGTACTCCCTCCGTGCATGAATATAAGAGTGCACATATACACTAAAATATGTCTACATACATCTAGATACATGTGAATGTGGACAAATGTTAAAACATCTTATATTAAAAAACGGAGGGAGTAATAACTAACATATGAATCAAGTAAAGGCTAGCAAAAGCAGGCAGCTTACTTCAAAAGTATTACAGGAATGTAATTCTCTCAAATTTAAAGGCAATTCAGTTATTTGTGCAGGCCATCTTTCAGTACGTAACTGTCACAATAACACACTGGATTTACTGCCCACTGTATTTTCTGTTTTTGTATCGACCTCGGTTTTCCACTCTGTTTTCCGACGCTGTCAGAAACTTTTATTACTAGGTTAAACAAATAGGAACAGCTGAGGTAGCTGCCGACCCGAGAAGAAATCAGAGATGCTTCGTTTCCATTTATGGGAAAGACGATAAAATTCAACCTTGCAAGTGTCATCTATTAGAAATAAAATATTTAGTTTTGTATTAAAAAATATTTTGGTGGTTTTAAATCCTATCAAGTCATCTCCAAGACGACCTGCAACTGATGAGGCCAATGTTTGGTACGCGTCGTTTTCGCTTGTAGGGTACAAGCATCACAAATAAGAATAGAAAATATCATATTAGTACCAGTGGTGATACTATCATACGCTGAGACGTCACGAAATAAAGAAGAAAGGGACAGTCTACATCACATATCCACTGTCCCGCTGCCAATTTTTTAATAATAAAAAGATCCGGCAGAAGCAATGGGTATATATTACTGTACTATACTACAGGAGGTAACTGCAGTATCTATTTATAGGGTCACTTGATTTTTGCTGAACAAGTCAAGAAATGGCAAAGCAGAAAACTCACGACGTCACCCAGACTACATGTCTCCTATAAGAGCGATAGTTATCGAAATACAAGCTGTACACAAAGGCCCATGTCTTCTTCGCTTTTTTGCGGGTAAAAATGCCCATGACTTGAAGGCCTTGTAGCCTTGTAGGCCACTTCTCTATAGGCAAGAGAGTTTTTTGTGTGTTCCAATTTATAGGCTTCCTAGTTACGCGAATCCTATTTATCGCGCTCAGGCGGCGCGAGACGGCCGCGTCGCCTGAAAGGTTACGCTGCAGGGCCGGCCCATTTCGGCGTTTTTATTTGTTATGTGTTTTTTGAGTCTTCTTTATCTTTTTCTTTTCTGTTGTTGCTCGTTTTTTCTTTCCCTTTTCATTTTGTTCCTTTACGGTTAGTCTTGTTTTTATTTTATTTTTCACACTTTTTAATGATTCTAGAAAAATGTTCAAATTTTGAAAAAGTTAAGAATGGAAAATTGTTTAGATTTGTAAAATGTTCACAATTTTGAAAACTGTTTAAATTTTAAAAAGGTTCAAAATTGAAAATTGTTCATATGCATATAACGTTCAAACGATTGAAAATTGTTCAAATTTCAGAATATGTTCAAGATTAAAAAATGTTTAGATTTAACAAAATCAACTTTTTTAAAAATGCTCAAATTTAAGAAGACCAGAATTAAAATTTGTTCAAATTTTAATTTTTCCAATTTATTAAATTGAATTTATAATTAATTTGAAATATAATAATTTATAAAAAAATACCAAAAAATATTTATAAGATTAAAAACCCTGGAATGGCCCACATCGTGGCCCAACAACATTTTCTTCAGACGACGGCGGTGTACGGCGCAACTACTGGGCGCCATATAATCGCTCCCAGCACTATATATCTTTCTGCGAGTCGTATCTTCGGCTCGCCCGCTTAGGTTTCTTAGTAGGCTGGCCCAACTAGGGGCGCTTGCTCGTTCTGACTTGTTTTCTTTATTCTATTTTTATTTTTATGTTTTTTCTCTTTACTTTATAATATCTTTTCTTGTATCAATTTTTATTTTCTCTTTTTTGTTTCACTTTCCATTTTCGTTTTCGTTTCCTCATTTTTTTCGTTTTCTATCTTTTGTGATATAAGAATACTTTTTTTGGAACTCCTGGACATTAAAAAAACGTTGTATATTTTTTTATGGACACATGAATATTTTTTTAACCCATCAATTTACTTTTTTGGTTCACTATTATTTTCGTTCTTCTGAATATTATTCCTTTTCAATACAGTATTATTTTTTGTTCCTTTTTGGTTCACTATTATTGTTGGTTCAGTGGCATTTTTGATTCACCTGAATTTAATTCCTTTTCGGTTCATTATTATTTTGGTTCACCGGCATTTTTGGTTTATTATTATTTTGGATTTACCGGCATTTTTGGTTCAAATTTATAAATATCCAAAACATATTTTTAAAATGCGAACAATTTCCAAGCAGGACCTTTTGAAATCAGAATATTTTCCGATATATGAGAATTTTAAATTTGAATATGTTAAAATCTTTTTTAAAATTTTGGTCATTTTATTTAGTCTGAATTTTTTCATATTTGAACATTTAAATAAGTATTTTCGAAAATATTACCAGAAATAGTGAAAAAATGACAAGTAAGAAAGAAACCTAAGGATGACTCCAACAGGCCGACGCAAACGGACGCGCGCTTGGTCTGCGTTTTATCCGTTTGCGTCGGCAAACGGACAGGCCCAGCATGCCCATGTCCGCCGTGAGTGGCCGTGCGCCCAACGGCCCGACGCATCGCAAACGGACACAATTTTTTTTGTTAACAGGCCACATATGGGCCTTTTTCTCTCATATTAGGGGGGTGGGCCACAAACGGCTAATTTACATATATATTCTTAAACCAAAAATAGATAAAACTAAATATTTTGCACTTCGCGGGCTTCTAATCGTCGTCCGAGAGGACGAAGTACTCCGGCGCCTACTAGAGGTGCGTCGGTGGGACGACGGCCGGCGGCGTGTGCGGCTTCTCCTGCTCCTGCTCCGGGAGGGGTGGCGCGCGCTGGACCTCCCAGCTCCCGCCATTCCAGATCCAGCGGTGCCCGAGCAGGCCGGCTGGAAGGGGCGGCGCCGGTGGTAGATCCACGGCCATGCCTTGCCACCATTCCGGTGGCTCCATGACCGCGGCCTGCTGCGCCTGCAGGGCCTCGTCCTGGAGGACCTTGGCCCAGCGCTTGGCCTCGTTGTCGGCCATGGACTTCCTCGAGGCCTCCTTCGCGGCCTCGAGCGCGGCGTCGTCGTCGTCCATGTCCACATCCATCTTCACGTCCGGTGGAGGCGACGGTGACGGGAGCCAATCCGCAGCGCGCGCGGCACTGGTGGTGCGTCCCGCCGCAGTGTGTGTGGCGACGGTGAGATTGGATTGGAAGCGTGAAACTCCCCTTGCAGAAATCCTCTTCCTCCCCGGCAACGGCGCCAGAAAAAGTTACTTGATGACGTGGATCGCACGTTCGTTGGGAGACCCCAAGAGGAAGGTATGATGCAGTGTAGCAGCAGTTTCCCTCAGTATGAAACCAAGGTTTAATCGACCAGTAGGAGCAAGAAATCACTTCTGAAGGTTGTTGGTGGCGCCGTTTACTCGATCACCAACGTGGAATCTGCACACAACACAATCAAACTACTTTGCCCCAACGAAACAGTGAGGATGTCAATCTCACCGGCTTGCTGAAAACAAAGGATTAAACGTATGGTGTGGAAAACAGTAGTAAATTGCAGAGAATGAAAAGGAACAATGTTTGCAGTTGGTTGTATTATCAGTGTAAAAGAATGGACTGGGGTCCACAGTTCACTAGTGGTGTCTCTCCATAAAAGATAACTAACATGCTGGGTGAACAAATTACAGCTGGGCAATTGACAAAATATTGAGCGCATGACAATGCATATATATGACATGATGCTTACTATCATATTCATGTGGGCATTACGACAAAATACATTGACCGTTATCCAACAACGTCTATGACTAATAATCCACCGCCAGGTTGTCATCCGAGTTTCCCGTTGGAATTAAGTTGCAAGCAACGGATAATCGCATTAAGTAATGTGCGTAATGTAAATACATGCATTAGACCTAACGGTGCACCCTTAAGCTAAGCATCGGTTATTTTATCCCTAGTGGCAACAGCACATCCACAATCTTAGAAGTTATTGTCACTCTCCCAGATTACCGGAGGCATGAACCCACTATCTAGCATAAATACTCACTCTTGGAGTTACAAGCATCTACTTGGCCAAATCATCTACTAGTAACGGAAAGCATGCAAGATCATAAATAACATATAAGATAGATTGATAATCAACTTGACATAGTATTCAATATTCATCAGATCCCAGCAAACACAACATGTAGCATTACAATAAGATGATCTTGATCATGATAGGCAGCTCACAAGATCTAAACATGATAGCATAAAGTGGAGAGACAACCATCTAGCTACTGCTATGGACCCGTAGTCCAAGGATGAACTACTCACGCATCACTCCGGAGGCAGGCATGGTGATGTAGAGCCCTCCGGTGATGATTCCCATCTCCGGCTGGGTGCCGGGAAGAGGTTCTGAACCCTCCCGAGCTAGGGTTGACGGCGCGGCGTCTCTGGAACTTTTCGTGGATAATGGCTCGGGTATTTAGGGTTTTCGCGTCGGGAGGAATAAATAGGCGAAAGGGCGGCGGCTGGAGACGCCCGTGGGGCCCACACCACCCCACGGCGCGGCAGGGGGGCCCGCGCGGCCCCATGGTGTGGCTGCCTCGTGGCTCCACTCCATCTCTCCTTTGGACTCCGTGTACGTGTTGGAAAAATAGGAGGTTCTGTCCAAGTTTCGTCCAATTCCGAGAATATTTCCAGACTAGCTTTTCTGGAATACAAAAACAGCAGAAAACAGGAACTGGCACTGTGGCATCGTGTTAATAGGTTAGTCCCAGAAAATGCATAAAAATGCTATGAAGTGTATATAAAACATGTAACAATTGGTATAATATCAACATGGAACATCAGAAATTATAGATACGTTTGAGACGTATCAAGCATCCCCAAGCTTAGTTCTACTCGTCCTCGAGTAGGTAAAACGATAAAAACAAAATAATTTCTGAGGTGCCATGCTACAATCATAATCTTGATCAAATAGTATTGTAAAGCGCATGTTATGAATGAAGTGATCCAGGTCAATGGTCTATAGTTTGCTAGCAAGTAGATAATGAGCAAACAACTGAATCATATAAGCAAAAACTTTTAATGAATAGTACTTTCGAGACAAGCATCAAAGAGTTTTGCATTAGAGTTAACTCATAAAGCAATAGGTTCTAAGTAAAAGGTATTTAACCAACACAAAGGAAGATTTAAGCTTCAGCAATTGCTTTCAACTTTCAACATATATATATCATGGATATTTGTCAACACAAAGCAGTATAATAAGTGCAATATACAAGCATATAAAAATTGTTGCACCAAAGTTGACACTAGTGTTTGCTTCTAAAATAGAAAGAAGTAGGAAAACTGACTCAACATAAAAGTAAAAGAAAGGCCCTTCGCAGAGGGAAGCAGGGATTAAATCATGTGCTAGAGCTTTTTAAGTTTTTGAAATCATATAGAGAGTAAAATTAAGTTTTGAGAGGTGTTTGTTAATTGTCAACGAATCAGCAAATGGAAAGTACAATATGACCCCTGCCAACCAGACTTTTAAGAGCGGCTTCCATGAAGGACGTTATTTCTACCAGCAAGGCAGATCATCCCTCTTTCTCTTTTGTTTACACATGCAGACATTTCACTGTTTGTCATTGCTTGACTGATAAATCAGGAAAAATGTGAAGAGAATTAAGCGGTTAAAGTTGTAATTAATTGGGACTGGGCACCCCATTTGCCAGCACTTTTTGCAAAATTAATGGATAAGCGGATGTATATGCCGCTAGTCCGGTGGTAAAGTCTGTTTGACAGTTGACATAAAGACATCCACCCCGTCCTCATGAGCTTGGTAAACATTGACACAAAATAGGAGTAATAAAATTTTGAATAGTTTAAAGGTAGCACATGAAAAATTTACTTGGAATGGCAAGGAAATACCACATATAGGTAGTTATGGTGGACACAGATGGCATGGATTTTGGCTCAAGGTTTTGGATGCACGAGAAGCATTCCCTCTCAGTACAGAGTTTAGGCTAGCAAGGTTATTTGAAGCAAACACAGGATATCAACCGACACAGCAAGACTTATATGAAAACATATTGCAAGCATTATAAGACTCTACACTGTCTTCCTTGTTAACCAAACCCTTTTACTAGAAAATATCTAAACCTTAAAGATACCAATCATGCAAACCAAATTTCAACGAGCTTTACGATAGTTCTTCATTAATAGGTTTTAACTACATGATACAAAAGCTTTAATATGAACTACTTGATAACTCAAAACAATTGACAAGTATCAAATTATCCAATACAGTGATCTACAAGAATATGTAAGCTTTTTCCATTATACCATCTACCACATGCAACATTTTCTGTTCCAACCAAACACTAATCAATTTATTTCAACATAAACTCTCCAAACAATTATAAGTGAAGCAAGATAGTACTTTCTTTAAAAGAACTAACAGCTCTGAATAAGAGATTCATGCAAAACAGGAGCTAAAATCATAGCAATAGCTAGATAAGAATACTCAACAAGTATTAGTGAAGAATAGGAGTATTCATATGAAAAAGCGGAGCGTGTCTCTCTCCCAATCAAGAATGCTGGGGTCCAATCAAGTTGACCATAAGAAAAATAAAATACTGAAAATAAAAACACACAGACGCTCCAAGTAAAGCACATATGATGTGAAAGAATTAAAATATAGTTTCACTAGAGATGACCTGATAAGTTGCTGATGAAGAAGGGGATGCCTTGGGCATCCCCAAGCTTAGACGCTTGAGTCTTCTTGAAATATGCTGGGGTGATCCATGGGAGCATCCCCAAGCTTAGACGCTTGACCCTAAACCCTTAACTTGGACATCCCCAAGCTTAGACGCTTGAGTCTTCTTGAAATATGCTGGGGTGATCCATGGGAGCATCCCCAAGCTTAAGCTCTTCACTCTTCTGGATCACATTATATCATCCTTCTCTCTTGACCCTTGAAAACTTTCGCCACACCAAACTCAAAGTAATTCCCAATCCCTCCACCCAAACTCGTTGATCTTTGGAGGATTAACGGAGAAGGCCCAGATCTACTACTTCACCAAAGCGTTCTTCATTTCCCCCTCATTCACTTGAGGGATTCGAGCCTAGGGTTTCCACTAGGAAAACCTTGGCATCTTGTTGTACTTACGGGCTTGTTACTTTTGTGTAGCAGTTGTTGTGGTGCTTGGGAGTCCCCAATCCTTTTGTGGGTTGAGCCTCAAGTTTGTTGTAAGGGCTCCGGATTTCGCCTTGAAGGATTCCGATAGTGGAAAGTGAACCGAGCTTTTGGGCAAGGTTCATCGGAGAATAGGGTGAGGCCATTTG
Source organism: Poa pratensis (assembly GCA_947311845.1). Taxonomy (NCBI): domain Eukaryota; kingdom Viridiplantae; phylum Streptophyta; class Magnoliopsida; order Poales; family Poaceae; genus Poa; species Poa pratensis. The sequence continues at coordinate 15,653,663 of CAMZMU010000066.1, forward strand.
TGGCGTTTGAGTTTGAAACTCACACCCCTCCAACGAGACGTACTCCCCTAAAAAGGAGGAACTCGGGAATACATCCTTGTCTCCGCGTGCTTCCCGTTCGGTTACTCCTTACTCACTAGCTCTTACTTGTTTCGTGCTTAGTCTAGTGTTAACTTGTCATATAGGTAAATTCACCATAGTTGCATATCTAGAGAATTTACCTTTGTGTCAAGCCTAAATTCGAAAAAGAGCTAAAAATTGAGTAGCACCTATTCACCCCCCCTCTAGGTGGCCATACCGATCCTTTCAATTGGTATCAGAGCCTCGGCTCTTTATTCGGGCTTAATCGCCTAAGAGAAGTATGACCATCGATGAGCATGGAGTTGAGATACCCGATCTTCCCACCGAGTCCACTTCGGTTTTCGTGGAGGACTTCAATACCTTGAAGTCCTCTATGGAAACTAAAATGGACAAGTTGCAAGAGATGATCTTGAAACTCATGGAAGCTAAGGATATCTCACCTCCACCCACCTCTCTTTCTTCGGAGGTTGACAAACCCGAGAATGAAGAGGTGGTGGGAAGAAAAGGGGGTTGAACAAGATAAAATTGACAACCCAACTAAACCACCTAATGGTTCGGGAGTATATGGTGCCGTTCCTTTCCATACTCTCCCGACCTACCTATCCCTCATCCTCCTATACACCTAAGGGGAAACCCACCTAAGCTAAATGCATCTTTGTTTACTAAATGGCAATCTTCTATGAGATCTTATGTGAACAGTGCATCTATCGAGCTTTGGAGGATCATTGAGCAAGGATATCAAGCCGTGGATGAATCCAACAAGACAAGAAGAGAAATAGTTGATTGTCAACTAAATGCCACCGCTCTTGACTTGATCCGAGATGCCGTGAGAGAGGATGATATGTCTCACATCGAGCATTGCACCACCGCCAAAGAAGCTTGGGCTTGTCTTGTTGAGGTGTTTGTTGGAAATGAAAGCATGAAGAGAAACCGGTTTGAGGAAATGAGCAACAAGGCCGAAGGGTTCTTCATGGAAGATGGAGAAGACCATGAGAAAATGTATCGAAGACTCAAGTCCCTTGCCAATGCCTATAAAGCTCTCGGTGGGACTCATGTGAAGAATGATGCTTGGATCAAGAGAAAGTATGTGAATGCTCTCTTGCCCTTTGAATCGATCGACTTGAAGAATCTCCAAGGAAGGCACAACTATCCACAATTGACCTCCAATGAAGTCATGCAAGAGATGCAATCTTTCAAAGTCCAAGCCAAAATTGCACAAGACTCTCGTGCCCGTGCTATTGGAATGCAACAAGGATCTTCACTTGCTTTGAAGGCCAAGGTGGTTGAACACAATGAAGATCAAGATTGTGAAGATGTGTCCTCCATGGACCCCGAAGAACTCAAGATTGCTCATAGGGACTATGTGGCTCTTGCGGCAAGGACCTTTTGGAAGAACCCATCCAAAGCTAAAGCTCAAGTGGAGCAAAAGTTCAAATCTAGTGGTTACAAGGATGGCAACCCAAAGATGAAGACTTGTTTCAATTGCCAAGATAGATATCACTATGTTGCCATGTGCCCCTATGAGAACCGTGAAGATCATGGAGGAAGGCTTGTTCTCAAGAATGCCTCAACGTCCCCTAGCAAGAAACCTTTCTTCAAGAAGAAAATTCCCAACAAGAAGCCTCCTTCAAGAATGGTATTGGTGACAGAGAGGAGTACATGTCCGGGGGTGAGAGTGATGAAGAAGAAACCACAAGTGAAGTGGCCGCTATTGCCATTACTTCATCAACATCTTCATCTCTCTTTGAATCTCCCAATGAGAATGTCCCAATCCAATCCGCCAAGTGTCTCATGGCCAAGGCCACCGAGGTATCATCTCCTTCCCCCTCCAAGACTACAAGTGAAATGGATGATCTTATGAGTCTTAGAGTAAAGGAAGAAAATGTTGCTTTGGATCGTTTCATGACTAACTTGCAAGGTGAAGCCAAGAAACGCTTTGAAGCTCTTATGAGCGATTATGGGCGGATTCAAGAGGAGCTTGATGAGAAGGAGAGACTTGAAAGAGAGTATGCTAATGATATTGCCGCTTTCACCGTGGCTCTTGAGAAGAGCATGAGCTTCGTGTTTCTCTTGAAAAGAAACTTGAAAATCTTGATGAGTCACAAAATGCAATCTTTTCTCAAATCATTAAAGAACGTGACCATGCAATTGCAAAATATAAGCTTTCAAGAAAGAAAAGGTTGAATTTGGTGTTGGTCATGATAGACTAACCGAGGAGTTAGAGAAGGTCACCAAGGCTCACAAGGCCTTGGAGAGTGAACACTCTATTCTCACCAAGTCTTTTGAACAACTTCAAATTCAATCATCTAAAACAAATGTTCCTAGTTCCTCTACTAGTTCTTGTGATCATGCAAATGTCATTGAGGAAAATGCTAGGTTGAAGAGCGAACTTGCCAAGGCCTCTAGTTCCCAAAGTAAGCCTATTGATGATCTTTTGCAATTGCAAAAGCCACACATTGGGAAAGAGGGTCTTGGTTATGTTGCCAAGAAGAAGAAGAACAAGAAGAAGGCCAAGCCCGCACAAGCAAAGAAGACTACCATTGCGAGTGGTGATGCCACAAGGGGCAACACTCCTCGTAGTGACTTTGCGGGACATGCTAACCCCAACTATATTCTTTATGTTGATTATTATGGGGTGTTATGCTAAATATGTTGGTCCTTATGATGGTTTCATTGCTTACTCTATTTGGGTTCCTAAGACCCTTGTTGCTAACAAAAGAGGACCCATTGCAAGATGGGTACCTAAAACCAAGCAATGATTTCTTGTAGGACTATGCTTCCGGTGGGTCGAAATGGGTGATTGATAGTGGATGTACAAGTCATATGACCGGAAGCAAGGAGCTTATGAAGAAGATGAGACCAAATGATAATCATGCAGCCGTCACATATGGAGACAAGTCTAAACTAAGGTATCGGGTCTCGGCAAGGTGGTAGTAGCAAGGGATATCACCCTTGTGAATGTCATGCTTGTCGAGTCCCTTGGTTACAATTTAATGTCCGTTCGTGCACTTAACAAGATGGGCTTTGCCGTCCATTTTGATCTTGATATTGTGGTACTCATGTGGAGCAAGACTCTAAAGGTCGCTTTCGTTGGGTATGTTGAACATGAGTTGTTTGTGGTGGACTTTTCGGAGTCTACCAACACTAAGCAATGTGCCTATTCGGAAAGGCCGACGTGGGGTGGTTGTGGCATCGCCGCTTGTCCCATGTCAACATGAGAACTTTGCAAAGTCTTCACAAGGGTGGCCACATTCTTGGACTAAAAGAGAATGTTTCCTTTTCTAGAGATCGTCTTTGTAGGGCTTGTGTTGAAGGAAAGATGCATGATTCTCCCCACCCACACAAGACCATCATTTCATCAACGAGGATATTGGACTTCTTCATGTTGATCTCTTTGGTGCCGTGCCTCAACCAAGTCTTGGTGGGAAGAAGTATTGCTTGGTGATTGTCGATGACTATTCAAGATTTACATGGGTTTATTTCTTCAAGTCGAAGAGTGAGACCCAACAAGCATTCATTGACTTCTCCAATGAAATGCAACGTCAACACAATGTTCCTATATTGGCCATTAGAAGTGACAATGGCTCCGAGTTCAAGAACTACACCCTAAATGAGTTTCTTAGTGAAGAGGGAATTCGTCATCAATATTCCGCTGCGCATACCCCTCAACAAAATGGTGTAGCCGAGAGGAAGAATCGAACCCTTATGGATATGGCAAGGTCTATGTTGGCGGAGTTCAAGACCCCACTTTTCTTGTGTGCCGAGGCCATCTCCACGGCATGTCACTCATCAAATCGCCTCTACTTCCGCACGGGCAAGAAACTCACTCCATATGAAATGCTTACCGGCAACAAGCCCAATATTTCCTACTACCGGGTGTTCGGTTGTAAGTGTTTCTATAAGATCAAAGGTTATCGTTTGTCTAAATTTGAGTCTAAGGCTTTAGAATGTACTTTTGTTGGTTACGGTGCCGAATCCCACACTTATAGAATCTATGACAAGTCTTTCGGGACCATTGTAGCATCTTGTAGTGTGGAGTTCGATGAGAAAGACGGCTCCCAAGTGGCGCAATTTCATGTTCGTGATATAGATGATGAGGAACCTCAAGAAGGACCAAGCTCCACCCATGTGGAGCATTCATCATCACAAGTGGAAGCCGCACCATCCGATGGAGCAAATGATGCACCAAGCCAAGTTCAAGACCCTCCTCAAGTTGATCAAGTTGCTATGCAAGAACCAAGTTCTCCAATTATTGATGCTAGCCATGATCAAGACCAAGGTCCATCTTCTCCTTCTAGTGATGAAGGTGTGCACATTGAAGACCAAGGTCATCATTCCGGTCAAGACGGGGACACACATGATCAAGATGATCAAGAGATTCCTCCAAGCTCTCGTGAGGAGATCGACACCCGTCGTCATGCAAGAAATGCCAAGACCATGGAAAGAAGACAACACTTGTTGGAAAATATTATTGGTGACTTGAAGAGCAAGGTTGTGACTAGAAGACAATGTGCAAACTTTAGTGAACATCAAGCACACATATCCATGGTGGAACCAAAGAAAGTCTTTGAAGCTATTGACGATCCGGATTGGTTGAATGCAATGCATGAAGAGCTCAATAACTTCAAGCGCAACAAGGTGTGGAAGCTAGTTGAGCAGCCAAAGGAGTGCCGCAATGTTATAGGCACCAAATGGATATTCAAGAACAAGCAAGATGAACATGGCATGGTGGTGAGGAACAAAGCAAGATTGGTGGCTCAAGGGTACTCTCAAGTTGAAGGCATTGATTTTGGAGAGACCTATGCTCCCGTGGCTCGCCTTGATTCCATCCGTATCCTCCTTGCATATGCATCTCATCATAATTTTATCTTGCAACAAATGGATGTGAAAAGTGCTTTTCTAAATGGTCCTCTTAAAGAATTAGTATATGTTAAGCAACCACCGGGTTTTGAGGATCCCAAACTCGCTAACCATGTCTACAAGCTCGATAAGGCACTCTATGGCCTTAAACAAGCCCCACGTGCGTGGTATGAGCACCTTAGAGAGCTTCTAGTAGACCATGGATTTGTGGTTGGGAAAATCGATCCCACTCTCTTCACCAAGAGAGTAAAAGGGGAGCTTTTCATATGCCAAGTCTATGTGGACGATATTATCTTTGGCTCAACTAACAAAGCTTTCAATGATGAATTTTCAAAGCATATGACCGATAGGTTTGAGATGTCTATGATGGGAGAGTTGAAGTTCTTCCTTGGTTTTGAGATCAAGCAATTGAGGGGAGGGACTTTCATCTCTCAAACTAAATATATCCAAGACATGCTTGATGGCGTGAATCACACGCTCATTGGGAGACCCCAAGAGGAAGGTATGATGCAGTTCAGCAGCAAGTTTTCCCTCAGAAAGAAACCAAGGTTATCGAACCAGTAGGAGCAGCAACTCTTCAGAAGGTTGTTGGTGGCCGCACGGCGCAACACGATCACCAACGTGGAACCTGCACACAACACAATCAAAGTACTTTGCCCCAACGAAACAATGAGGTTGTCAATCTCACCGGCTTGCTGAAAACAAAGGATTAAACGTCTCGTGTGGAAAATGAGTATTAAATTGCAGAGAATGAAAAAGGAACAGTTTGCAGTTTGTGGTTGTTTAATCAGTGTAAAAGAATGGACCGGGGTCCACAGTTCACTAGTGGTGTCTCTCCATAAAAGATAACTAACATGTTGGGTGAACAAATTACAGCTGGGCAATTGACAAATAGTGAGCGCATGACAATGCATATATATGACATGTTGACTACTATGATATTTAATTGGGCATTTCGACAAGATACATAGACCGTTATCCAACAGCATCTATGACTAATAATCCACCGCCGGGTTGTCATCCGAGTCCCCCGTTGGTATTAAGTTGCAAGCAACGGATAATTGCATTAAGTAAAGCGCGTAATGTAAACAAACACATATGCCCGTGGACATAGCATCGTTAGGTTATCCCTAGTGGCAACAGCCCATCCACAAGCTTAGAACTTTCTATCACTATCCCAGGTTAAACGGAGGCATGAACCCACTATCTAGCATAAATACTCTCTTTTGGAGTTACAAGCATCTACTTGGCCAAAGCATCTACGAGTAACGGAAAGCATGCAAGATCTTAAATAACATATAAGATAAATTGATAATCAACTTGACATAGTATTCAATATTAATCGGATCCCAGCAAACACAACATGTAGCATTGCAATAATATGATCTTCATCATGTAGGGCAGCTCACAAGATCTAAACATGATGGCACAAAGTGGAGAGACAACCATCTAGCTACTGCTATAGACCCGTAGTCCAAGGATGAACTACTCACGCATCACTCCGGAGGCAGACATGGCGATGTAGAAGCCTCCGGTGACGATTCCCCTCTCCGGCAGGGTGCCGGGAAGAGGTTCTGAACCCTCCCGAGCTAGGGTTGACGGCGGCGGCGTCTCTGGAACTTTTCGTGGATATTTGCTCAGGTACTTAGGGTTTTGGCGTCGGGGGAATAAGTAGGCGAAAGGGCGGCGGCTGGAGACCCCCGAGGGGCCCACACCACCCTAGGGCGCGGCAGAGGGGGGGCCCGCGCCCTAGGTGCGTGTGGCCAACTGGTGGCCCTCCTCTGTTGCTCCTTCGCTCCGTCAGGCGTGTTCTGGAAAAATAGGCACCCCCGTGCTGTTTCGTCCAATTCCGAGAATATTTCCAGACTAGCTTTTCTGGAATACAAAAACAGCAGAAAATAGGAACTGGCACTTCGGCATCTTGTTAATAGGTTAGTCCCAAAAAATGTATAAAAGTGATATAAAGTAGATGCAAAACATGTAGCAATTGGTATAAAACAAGCATGGAACATCAAAAATTATAGATACGTTTGAGACGTATCAATGCTCAAGAAGTTTGATATGATTGGTGTCAAGGAGAAGCGCACACCAATGGACACAAAGGTTCATCTACAACTTAACCCAAAGGGTATAGATGTCGATCAAAAGGTATACCGTTCCATGATTGGTTCTTTGCTCTATCTTTGTGCTTCTAGACCCGATATTGTGTTGAGTGTAGGGGTGTGTGCAAGGTACCAAGCCGCTCCTAAAGAAAGCCACATGGTGGCGGTCAAAAGAATCCGTCGATATTTGATTCATACCCCAAAGTTTGGGTTGTGGTACCCTAAGGACAAGGTGATCAAGATGATAGGAAGTCAACTTCCGCGGCTTGCCAATTTCTTGGTGGTTCCTTGGTGAGTTGGTCTTCCAAGAAGCAAAATTGTATATCTCTCTCCTCCACTGAAGCCGAGTATGTGGCGGCCGCAAGTGCATGCACCCAATTGTTATGGATGAGGTAAACTTTAAAGGAATACGGTGTCAATTGTGACAAAGTGCCTCTTTTATGTGACAATACAAGTGCTATCGAGATCGCCCACAACCCGGTGCAACATTCAAGAACCAAGCATATTGAGATTCTTCATCATTTCATTCGAGATCATGTTGCCCGAGGTGATATTGAGCTAAGCCATGTTCCCACAAGAGATCAACTTGCCGATATATTCACGAAGCCTCTTTAAGCAAGATTCACCTATTTGTTGGGGATATACCTACTAGGGGTATCACCAGCATGGATCAATCCGGCTAGTCCAGGGTGGCCCGCAGTGGTGGTGAAGGCTTTGCCTGCCGGGCGGCCCAGATAGCTGACGACCAAGGAAGGCGGATGCCGGCAAGGAGGAGGCCCAAGACTGAAGCCCACGAAGCCACCAAGACCAAGATGGAAGGCGGCATACTTGCCGGCTAGGTTTAGGACTCTGTATACTTGCCGGATACGTAATCTCCTTGTAACCCTGGGTCCAGCCGCCTATATAAGCTGGACCACGGGACGCCTTTAGGGCGTCGATGTGTTCATCGGCTACACTTCTGAGGCGTATGGTTTGCCGCGAATTTATTCGCCATCCCACCCGCCCTACAATCAAGACGGATCTGAGTTTGCCTCCCTGAGGAGTCCGCAGATTCAGATCTACACTTTGTCGGCATGACGGGACTGGGATCAGACTCCCAGCCCAACAGTCAAGATCCCGAATCTATTCTTCCTGCGCTCCAGGATGATGCGATGTCGGATGCCGGATCCAGATCTACCGTTCACGTCAACGTAGATTCTGATTCCGAAGAAGATTCTGCCAGCATGTTTGAGCAACGGGTCAAGCAGTGTTTTGTTACACCTGATCCTCCGCCTTCTGAGGCGGCTACGGGCTCCTCCGTCAACATGCAGCAGGTTTTTGTGGCGGATGTCACCGGTGCAGCCTCAGAGCAGGCGGCGGCAACTGACGCCGCCAACCTGGGGACCCCGGCAACCGATCCACTGTTTCCAGAGCCTCCTGGGGCTCCGAAGAAGAGGATTCTAGAAAGGCGAGCCCAGCAAGATAGGAACATGGCGGCCCTGGCGGAAGTTCTGCACGCCGGTGACCGACAAAACCAACCCGGCTGATTTGGAGAAACTTCGAAACACCTTGGTGGAGCAAACTGAGTACCTCAAAAGCAAGCAAGCAGAGGTCCAGAGCCTCCTCGACGAAGCCAAGGAGGAAAACGCCAAGATAACCGCCAAGTTAGACCCCAAGCGCAATCTTTTCACCACCACCCATTGCCCAAGCCGGCAGGACCTGTGGCGGAGAAGAAAAGCAAGAAAGGCAGGGATCCTGACAACTTCAAATCCCCTGCCCAAAAGCTTGGTTTCGAGTGGGCTACAGCGCCGCAGCGTAAGGACAAGAACGGGGACGTCATCCTCGCCACCCCTGTCCTCAACACTGCAGCCGCCTTGGACATCCTCAACAATGATGACTATGACAAGGACGAGAAGATTACTACGCATCGATCCTTGCTCACAAAGCTCTAGAGCAGCAGGCCCGTGCTGATTCTCGCGCCGACATGGCGGACGCAAGGGGAGGAAAGTTGGAATCAAATCCAACGCTTGCAAAGCTGCGGCCGGTGGCAACCCGAAGATCCGTCCGGCTCCAGTAGCCACGGAAAAGGGAAGGACAAGGAGAAGACCCGCGCAAGTCACCACCTCCCAAAAGGCAGCGTGACGAGGCGTCCAGACCGGCAACAGGCGCAAGGCCTCACCTCCTCCGCCTAGGCGGGATGAAGGCGGAAGCAGGGGCAGCAAGCAGCCGCCAAGGAGTGGCGGCAATCGCGACAACGCCCCGCCGCCAAGAAGAAGCAGGGACCGCACACAGTCCCCACCACCAGTGCCCAGGCACGAAGGCGGAAGCCGGGGACACAACAACGAGCCTAGGCACAGCCGGGCAGCGCAGGACGAGCCTCATGCCGATAGATCTGGCAAACAGCTCAGTCCGCAAGACGCGAGACATCGTCTCAATGACATCAAGGCTGGAAAGCAAGATGCCTATCTAGGACCTGAGTGCTTTGGCCCAGCCATCCGCAACGTTCAAGTACCCGAGACATGACATCAGTGTCAAAAACTCATCAAAGGTACAATGGAGCGGACAAGCCAAACTCATGGTTGTCGGACTACGCGCTGGCAGTTGAAATTGCCGGAGGCAATGGCCTCGTCGCCGCACGCTTCCTTCCCCTCATGCTGGAGGGGACAGCCCGAAGCTGGATCGAAAACTTGCCGGAGAAAAGCATTCATAGTTGGCATGACATGGAAAAGGTGTTCACGCAGCACTTCCAAGGCACGTACAAGCGACCCAATACATACACAGATTTGGTTCGTTGCGTGCAAAAGCCAGATGAAACAGCTACAAGCTTCTTGGCAAGGTGGATTCAAACAAAGGCAAGCTGCGAGAACGTAGACGACAATCAAGCAATCCATGCCTTCACCACAGGCCTCCTGAAGGGCTCAAGTCTCAGACATAAGCTCGTACGCATGCAAGTCAAGGATCTCGGAGTCATGCTCGAAGTAGCAGCCATGTACGCACAGGCGGATGATGATGCACGCGATGGAGATGGCGCACATGATATGGCGCCAAACAGGCGAGCAAGTCACAAACGCAAGGCTCCCCAGGATGACAAAGCCGGACCATCAAACGAGGTCGCCGCCGCCTTCGAAGGCAAAGGCGGCAACCGCAAGTGGAAAGGAAAGGGTAAAGATGGCGGCTCCAGCAAGCAGCGCCTGACATACGATCAGGCAAAAGCCTTGCCCTGCCCAATCCACGCGTCCTTAGGCAAAGTTAACCACACATTAGGGGAATGCCGGTTCATGGAGGACTTCAAGAAGGACCCCGAGGTTGGCTGGAAATCAAAAAAGAGCAAAAAGGCTGAGAAGACAAAGAAGGAAGATGATGATGGGGCAGTGTCCATGTCCGAGGATGAGGAACCCAAGCTGATGCGCAAAGAAAGGAAATACCCAAGGTACATGGCCAATTGGTGTGCTTCTGGGCACTCCTTCGGCAAAGAAGAAAAGGCGGAGATGCGCGAGCTAAACGCCACAGTACCAGACGTTCCCCAGTATCTAGACTGGTCAGAGGAGCCAATAACTTGGGATAGAGATGATCACCAGATCACGTACCTCACCCCGGCAAATACGCCCTTGTCGTCGACCCAATTGTCGATAACTTCAGGCTCACCAAGGTGTTGATGGATGGCGGCAGCAGCCTCAACATCATCTACGCGGCACCAGCTTGACTACAGCAAAGTCAAGTTTCATGGCATCGTTCCGGGAAAGCAAGCCAAGTCAATGGGAAGCATCAATTGGAGGTTACTTTTGGGCCTGAGACAAACTACCGCTCGGAGTATCTCAGGTTCGAAGTAGTCCCCTTCAAAAGTGCCTACCACGCCATTTTGGACGGCCAGCTTTCGCCAAGTTCATGGCTCGCCGTGTTACATATACAGCAAGCTGAAGATGCCGGGACCCAATGGTACAATCACCATCAGTGGCAACTTCAAGAAAGCAAAGGAGTGCGAGCGTGGCAACGCCGCCTTCGCTGAGGCAGTCCTCCACGCAGAGGATTAGCCATGTTGAAAAAGAGCTCGATACGTCGCAGTTGCCGGAGCATGTAAAGACCGCTGACAAAAGAACACTTTCAAGGCGTCCGAAGACACAAAGAAGGCGGATCTGGTCCCAGGTGACAGCTCCAAGCAAGTCACCATAGGGGCTGGCTTGGACGACAAATAGGAAAGCGCGCTCGTCAGGTTCCTCCGTGAGAATCAGGACATCTTTGCATGGTCGTCAGCCGACATGCCAGGTGTCCCGAGGGAACTTGCCGAGCACTCTCTTAACGTCTACGAAGGAGCCAAACCAGTGAAGCAAGGAATAAGGCGCTACGGTGAGAAGAAGCGGACAGCAATAGGGAAGGAGATCATCAAGTTGCAAGAAGCCAAGTTCATTAGGGAGGTAGTACACACTGATTGGTTGGCAAATCCTGTAATGGTTCCAAAACCTAATAAGGAAATGAGAATGTGCATTGATTATACCGGTTTGAACAAGTGCTGTCCTAAGGACCACTTTGCTTTGCCTCGTATAGATCAGGTCATAGACTCCACAGCCGGCTCCGAGCTGCTGTGCTTTTTGGATGCGTACTCCGGGTACCACCAAATCAAAATGCGAGAATCCGACCAAATCAAAACAGCGTTCACTACGCCCTACGGGACCTTCTGCTACATCACGATGCCCTTCGGTCTAAAAAATGCCGGCGCAACGTATCAGCGGTGTATGCAAAGATGCCTTCACGAGCAAATTGGCCGCAATGTTCACGTCTATGTTGACGACATTGCCGTCATGTCAAGAAAGAAGGCAGATTTGCTTGACGATTTGAGAGAAACCTTTGATAGCCTCCGGGTATATAGGATGAAGCTCAACCCGAAAAAATGCGTCTTCGGGGTTCCTGCCGGCAAATTGCTTGGCTTTATCGTTTCCGAACGAGGATAGAAGTGAATCCAGAAAAAATCAAAGCGATCCTCAACATATCCAGGCCCAAGGACCTGAAGGACGTGCAGCGACTTGCCGGCTCGGCGGCTGCCGTCAGTCGTTTCATTAGCCGTCTTGGTGAGAAGGCACTGCCTCTCTACCGGCTTCTGAAGAAATCCGACAACTTTGAGTGGACAGACGAAGCAGACGCCGCCTTGCAGCAACTCAAGGACGCGTTAACGTCTGCTCCAATTTTGGCAGCTCCTCGTTCGCAGGAACCAATGCTGCTTTACATCGCGGCAACTAACTTGGTTGTTAGCGTGGTACTGGTTGTGGAACGCAAGACGGAAAATTCAGACTTGCCGGAACAACGTCCGGTTTACTTCATCAGTGAAGTATTTTCCGCCTCAAAACAGCGTTATCCGCATTACCAGAAGCTGGTCTACGGTGTTTTCTACGCCGCCAGGAAGTTAAGGCACTATTTCCAGGAACATTCAATAACGGTGGTGAGCAAGGCACCTCTGGGGGATATCATCAATAATACAGATGCAACAGGCCGCGTTGCCAAATGGGGCATTGAACTTGCCGCCTTCGACATCAGTATAAACCCAGAACGGCCATTAAGTCTCAAGCCTTAGCAGATTTGTAGCAGATTGGACGGAGGCCATGGACGAAGTACCTCTCCCTGAAGATGCATACTGGATCATGCACTTTGATGGATCAAAAATGCTTCAGGGCTCGGGGGCTGGCATTGTTTTAAGAAACCCTCAAGGAGACAAGCTTAGTTATGTGTTACAAATTCACTTCAAGGCAACTAATAATGTTGCTGAATACGAAGCTCTCCTTCATGGTTTACACATTGCCAAGGAACTTGGCGTCCAGCGTGTCCTCTGCTACGGAGATTCAGACTTGGTGGCGCAACAGATACGTGGTACTTGGGACACAAAGAGCGAGACAATGGCGGCATATCGAGCTACCGTTGACGAATTCGCCAAGTGTTTTCTAGGCTACGAGGTCCGCCACATCCCAAGAGCTCAAAATGAGGCGGCAGATACACTTGCCAGAATGGGGTCTGAACGCAAAAAGGTACCAAAAGATGTTTTCCTGGAACACCTACACAAGCCGTCAATAAAAGGAGCAGACCTCCTTGACCCAGAATCGGCAGAACCAGTTGACATGCTAGCTATGCCGTCTACTGGTAAAGCCGGATTGGACGACGCCATATTTGGACTTCCTGATCAATCAGGAGTTACCGGATGATGAGGTTTTGAAAAGGCAAATAATAAGAAGAGCCAAGGCATTCACAATAATCAAAGGCGAATTGTACAAGCGTAGCACCACTGGTGTTTACCAACGTTGCATTTCGCCCGAAGAAGGCAGAGAACTGTTGGATGAGATACATGCCGGCGTATGTGGACATCATGCTTCCTCACGCGCCCTTGTTTCAAAAGCCTTCCGACAAGGTTTCTATTGGTTGACAGCCAAGCAAGATGCAGAAGACATTGTTAAAAGATGCAGGGGCTGCCAACTTTATGCCAGACAATCACACATGCCGGCTCAAGAGCTTAAAACAATACCCATCACATGGCCTTTCGCAGTCTGGGGCTTGGACATGGTTGGTCCGTTTAAAACGGCGCCTGGTGGCTACACACATTTACTTGTGGCTGTAGACAAGTTCACCAAATGGGTTGAAGCTAAGCCTATCAAAAAGCTAGACGGCGCCACAGCCGCAAACTTTCTGTGGGGAATAATCTCTCGGTTCGGGGTGCCTCATAGCATTATCACCGACAACGGCACTAACTTGTCGCAAGGCGAAGTCGAGGAATACTGTTATAAGCATGGTATCCGCCTAGATCTAGCCTCAGTAGCACATCCGCAGGCAAACGGTCAAGTAGAGCGTACAAATGGTTTAGTCCTACAAGGAATCAAACCACGTCTCGAAGTACCATTGCACAGAGCGGCTGGGGCTTGGGTGGATGAATTGCAGTCTGTCCTTTGGAGTTTACGCACAACTCCAAACAGATCAACCAAGTTTACTCCTTTCTTCTTAGTCTATGGCGCAGAAGCAGTGTTGCCAACCGACATGATGTACGATTCTCCCAGAATTCAAGCCTACGTCCAGGAAGACGCAGAAGATGCAAGACAGGATGGCCTTGACCTACTTGATGAAGAACGAGATGTTGCTTGCACGATCCGCCATCTATCAGCAAAGTTTGAGGCGTTATCACAGCAGAAGGTGCGGCAACGAAGTTTTAGAGTTGGTGACCTGGTCCTCCGCCTAATCCAAGATAGAAAGGGCTTGCATAAGTTATCCCCGCCTTGGGAAGGACCTTTTGTGGTCAGTAAGGTGTTGCTCAATGGTTCTTATTACTTGGTCGACGCACGAGACGGATACAAGAAGAAGCGAGGTCGCAAGCGCAAAAGGAAGGTTGACGACAAGTACGAAGAAACCAAGCGACCTGGAACATTGAGCAGCTACGTCCTTTTTACACTTAGCAATTTCCACATTGTAATAAGTACTATATGATTATGAAATAAAAGTCTGTGGTTTGCTCATTCAGTTTTGGGATCATGCCATCTTTTGTCTTTTCTCGCAATCATATATCTGTTGTCATAAAAGTTACCAAACAAAATAAGTTTTTGCTCCGTGCTAAGGTTCAAACTTTTTGACATTTGCCGTCTGCCGGCTAAAAACGCAAACAATCTTTGCACCGCCTAATATGCTTATCTGTCTGTTTGTGTGTGGGTCGCCTAGTAGTATGTCGTTGGCACCAACATGCTGGCTTTGGTCTCTGAGTCTAAATTAGTTGGTATTGCACCTGGTTGGCTCAGCTAAAGTAACTAAGATGAGGTTCCGCCAACATATGAAAAAGCTAAACATGCAACGAGATACATATTAAGGCGGGCCACTTAAATAAGCCTACCGCCAAGTGTAGCATAAAAGTTGGCCCATAATATTTACAAACCCAAAATAAAGTTTTTTGCGTTAACAGATTAACGCAGTGTTTTGTGCTGCCATTGCAGGGGACAGTTAGGGGTTGCCGCCTTGGTGAGCTGGTGGAGAGATCCTGGGGGCTATCCCCTGTGTGCTGCCGGGTGTCGGGATGTCCTTGCAGTAGAAGAAAGTGCTGGTCCAGTGCTTCACCGACTCGATGTATGGTATCTTTGGGTACTAGTCGGGTTGGCGGCTGTTGAAGGTGACGCTACCGCAAGTTGCCAGATGGCCGCCTGGTATGGTTTGCCGGCGGCACAGGAAGCAGTACTTGAATAGCTCTATGGATGCAGCTATGCCTAAGTACCCTTCGCACAGAGCCTGGAAGCCGGCTAGCACTAGAATACTAGTGGGCGCTATGTTGTGCGGCTGCAGCCCATAAAAACTAAGCACCGCCAAGAAGAAGGCGGAAACCGGCAAGGACATACCGCGGAGGCTGTGCGACGCCAACATGACGCGCTCGCCGTCTAGTGGGTCAGGGACTGCCTCGTCGCCTGGAACCCTCCAGGAGCATTCAGTCTTTGGCGGTATGTAGCCGCCTTCCTCCAGCTCCTTCAGATAGGCTGACGTCATAACTGACGGCAGCCAGTACCTGGAGCCAAGGTCCCCAGTCTCCTCTTCCTCCTCGGCGTCGTCATCGTCGTCGGCGGCAGCATCCGCTGCAACCTCAGTGCTGGTCGCCGCAAAGAGATGGGAGCGGGAACGTCGGAGCATCTCCTGCAGGCGCCGCCGGAGTTGGGGAAGAGGAAGAAACCTCACCCGCAGCCACGGTGGCGACAGGAGAGGTCATCGGCGTGCTCGCGGGAACCGCCGCTGGCGCAGATCCTGATCCAGCCGTGGTCGCCGAGGCCGCAGCCAGCGCCGCCGCATCTTGCTGGTGCTCGCCATTTGCCTTGGAGGCTCTGCTTGTGCTCGCCGGAGTTGAGTACGGGGAGGAGGAGAGCACGGGAAGATGAGGAGGCCACGGTGGGTGCGAATGGGGAAGAAGACCTGCCTCGGTGTGCCCTTTGGGGTATTTATCTCCACGCGCCAAGATCCGTGCGCGAGATTGGGGGGACGCATGATTTCCGCCACGTGCCCACGATTTGCACGTCGTGGCAACGGTATCTGCGGCCCTCTCCCCGATTCTTGTGCGTAGTGGAGAAACAATCATGACACATGTCCAAGTCCAAACTGTCGTGGACTGCATGACGTCATCCGTCAACATTTTGACAAGACCAGTCAATTGACAAGACTGGTGCCGGGAAGATTCCTGACAGCGGTCAGGCCGTCTTTCCCATGATGGCGGCAAAACATCCGACTACGTTAGGCGGATTGCCGCTTACTTTCAACTTTGGAATGCTTCAAGCTCTTCAGACGCTTACAAGACAAGACGGACATTGCCGACAAAGAAGAAGACGGCGCCTGAAGAATTCGAACCCTTCCAGGGGCTAATGTTGGGGATATACCTACTAGGGGTAATCACCAGCATGGATCAATCCGGCTAGTCCAGGGTGGCCCGCAGTGGTGGTGAAGGCTTTGCCTGCCGGCGGCCCAGATAGCTGACGACCAAGGAAGGCGGATGCGGCAAGGAGGAGGCCCAAGACTGAAGCCCACGAAGCCACCAAGACCAAGATGGAAGGCGGCATACTTGCCGGCTAGGTTTAGGACTCTGTATATTTGCCGGATACGTAATCTCCTTGTAACCCTGGGTCCAGCCGCCTATATAAGCTGGACCACGGGACGCCTTTAGGGCATCCAATCAATCTACAACCAACTCATTGTAACCTGTATCACGGCTATTGCCTTATAGTGAGTTATAGCAGCACGTAGGGCTCCGCCACCGCCGTGGAGCCTGAAGCTGGGTAAACTGCCGTGTGCAATCCCGACCTCGACGGCTTCCACCTTCTTGCCCTACGTTCACCCTCGGCTAGCAGGACCATGTCTCCTATCTCAGATGCTGATACGACGACAACCAAGCATATTGAGATTCGTCATCATTTCATTCGAGATCATGTTGCCCGAGGTGATATTGAGCTAAGCCATGTTCCCACAAGAGATCAACTTGCCGATATATTCACGAAGCCTCTTGATTAAGCAAGATTCACCTATTTGAGGAATGAGCTAAATATCGTGGATTCAAGGAGCGTGGCTTGACTATCTTGCATACACACCTATGTCTTAACTATCTATTGTGTTTAGGGTGTAGGCATGGACATAGGGGGAGTGCGGTCCTAATCCATTGGACTATCCCTCCCCCATTATGCGATAGTAAGAACTCATTTTGTCTCTATATTTTCATTTCATAAATTGTGAGCTTAAATGACGAGTAGTGGCCGTGAACCCAAGATACATCTTTGCGGTGTCACACCACAAACTCATACATGGTGGCCTAGGCCACCGCCCTCTTCTTTATGAAGAGTTGGTTCTTTTGGGTCATTTTTGAAAATCATTTGAAATTTTTTGGTCCTTATGTTGGTTTTATGGAAAACACACACAACTTGGCATTTCCTTGTTCGATTCTTGCAAGCTTGAGTATGAAGTACCAATGTCAGTTTGGCAATCTTATCCCAAGCCTATCCTAGCTCCTGCAGGCCCTTCCCGGCCATCGTAGCATCGCTCTTTTCCCTTTTTGGCGTTTCTATGCCAAAGGGGGAGAAGTAGTTCTATTAGGACTCCGGGTGGGATTTACATGGGTTTGGGCACAAGCATATGCTTTTACCATTCTTTTGCGCTTGTGTCCAGTTATCTTTCTTTGTCGAACTTATTTGCTATTTGTGAGCCTTGAACTATGTGTTGTTTAATTTTTTTGTGAGAGACATAAGGTTTTCTAATTATGTATGGTTGAGACTACCTTATATTGGTGCTATGATCTTATGGATTTTATCTATATGCACAAGTTGTGAGACATATGGTTTTCCTATATGGTTGAGAATTGTATCTTTGTGATATGGCTTATCTCTACACTTTTGTGCACAAGGTATAGTTCTCTCTCAAAGCTCAACCTATTGATATGTCTCTCATGTAATCTTGTATCTAGTTTCCTTACTATTTGGAGTTGCTCTCTACTATATGTGTTGCATTTGTATTCCAATGCAATTTAATTATATGCACACATTCAGGGGGAGCTTCTCGTGTCTTAAGCTTGGGAAACTAGGTAATATATGATTATGCTTTCCTTGCAAATCCTAGTGTTGTCATCTAACACCAAAAATGGGGAGATTGAAAGGACATTTCTTAATCCCTTGTGTTTTGTGTGTTAGGCAACAACACTAGTGATGATTTAATATGTGAATCAAGTGATGCAGGTTTTAGGTGGTTAAAACATCTTTGCATCAAATCCAAAAAGGAAGTTGAAAAGAGCTTGTCCTGTTGCTGAAGAAAGGGAATCGGACTATCCGACCCATGCTGGATCGGATTATCCGATTATCAAGGATTGCTCGAATTCGGCTAAGGACTTTAAAAGCAATGCGTACTGGAGTTTTTCGGATTATCCGATCAAGGTTGATCCGGATTATCCGATTCTCAAGAATTGCTCGATTTCGGCTAAGGACTACAAGCAACCAAGTTTTGGGGCGCACTGGAGTTTTTTGGAATATCCGATACGAGTTGAACCGGAATATCCGGCCCAGTCGAATTATCCGAACGTTACTTGTATCGGAATATCCGATTCACCTGTCTGCAAATGGCTACATTTCTGGGAGGGGTATAAAACCCCTCCACCTTCCTCCAGCAGCTGAGCTCGTCCAGAATTGAAGTCCACCATTATTGCAAGCTCAAGAATCACTAGATCTCCCAATCCCTCCACCCAAACTCGTTGATCTTTGGAGGATTGAAGGAGAAGGCCCGATCTACTACTTCACCAAAGCGTTCTTCATTTCCCCCTCATTCACTTAAGTGATTCGAGCCTAGGGTTTCCACTAGGAAAACCTAGGAACCTTGTTTTACTTACGTGCTTGTTACTTTTGTGTAGCAGGTGTTGTGGTGCTTGGGAGCCCCAATCCTTTTGTGGGTTGAGCCTCAAGTTTGTTGTAAGGGCTCCGGATTCCGCCTTGAAGGATTCTGATAGTGGAAGGTGAACCGAGCTTTTGGGCAAGGTTCATCGGAGAATAGGGTGAGGCCATTTGTGGCGTTTGAGTTTGAAACTCACACCCCTCCAACGAGACGTACTCCCTAAAAAGGAGGAACTCGGGAATACATCCTTGTCTCCGCGTGCTTCCCGTTCGGTTACTCCTTACTCGCTAGCTCTTACTTGTTTCGTGCTTAGTCTAGTGTTAACTTGTCATATTGGTAAATTCACCATAGTAGCATATCTAGTGAATTTACCTTTGTGTCAAGCCTAAATTTGAAAAAGAGCTAAAAATTGAGTAGCACCTATTCACCCCCCACCTCTAGGTGGCCATACCGATCCTTTCACCGGGTTCGGGTGCGGGTTTGGCACCCCCATACCCGCACCCGCCCCATCTCCCCGCTGATGATGTGAAACACACGTTCGTTGGGAGACCCCAAGAGGAAGGTATGAAGCAGTGCAGCAGCAAGTTTTCCCTCAGTAAGAAACCAAGGTTGTCAGATCCAGGAGGAGTAGGAGCACTTCAGAAGGTTGTTGGTGGCGCCGTTGCTCGATCACCAACGTGGAACCTGCACACAACACAATCAAACTAGTTTGCCCAACGAAACAGGAAGTTTATCAGTCTTCCCGGCTTGCTGTAACAAAGGATTAAACGTATGGTGTGGAAAAGTATTTAATTGCAGGAAGTAAAAGAAAACAATTGTTTGCAGTTGGTGGTTTTATCAGTGTAAAAGAATGGACCGGGGTCCACAGTTCACTAGTGATGTCTCTCCATAAAGATAAATAACATGTTGGGTAAACAAATTACAGCTGGGCAATTGATAAAATAGTGAGCGCATGACAATGCATATAAATGGCAAGATGACTACCATGATATTTAATTGGGCATTACGACAAGATATATAGACCGTTATCCAACCGCATCTATGACTAATAATCCACCGTCAGGTTAACATCCGTGTCCCCCGTTGGTATTAAGTTGCATGCAACGGATAATCGCATTAAGTAATGTGCGTAATGTGAACAAATACATATGACCGTGACATAGCATTGTTATGTGATGGCCCTTGACGTAGTTACCTGCGTCAAAAGAATATGGGTTAGGTTGAGACTCCAAGTGCAGAGTGTATAGTATAGGAAAGACGGTTTTCCCCACGAGGGGTGACTCGAGGGTTTAATATCGAACTCTCGGGGAATCAGTAGTGAAAGATTTATCTTCTTATCCTTCTCTTGAAAACCTACAAAACAAAGTAAATTGTTTGTGCCCTCAACCTCACCAAGTGGTTGTCAAGCACAAGGTGTGAGAATTATATGAAAATATAATGAATGCAAAACAGTAAATAAATATGCAATGATGATAAATAAATATGCAAGGATGGTGGAAACAATGATGGATGATATTTTTGGGTTTTGTATTGTGAATGCAAGATGTAAAAGTGTTTTTGTATTTTTGGATTTTTAAATGGCAGAAAATGTAAAGTGGATAAAAGTTGTTGGAAAGGTGTTTCTTATGATTAAAAATGGACCGGGGTTCATGGTTTCACAAATGCACTCTCTCTTTAATAAAGTGGTAGATAATGGAACACTAGAATTGACATATGAGATTCCAACAAAAAGGTTTCATGACAAGTTACTAATTATATGGGCATCACGTCCTAACATAGAGATCTTTTGTTTATTAATCTATCTTATACTCCACCAAGATGCGAACTAAATCATAACACCTTAGTAATTAAGATAAATCAGAGCATAGCATTAAGTATCATGACATGAAGTTAAAATAAGAACATGCTAGATCTAGTCATGGAGTAGTGGCAATGGTCACACCCACATCTCCGGTAGCAAGGTATTTTTCTTTATCCCTAGTGAGGCAACAAAGTAAGGTAAAAACCCAAGTGGATCGCGAAACTTTCTCTCACGTTCACCGCACTAGCCACCCCCGTTACTCCAACTAATGCACACGTCCCCCTCACACGCTCTCATACACATGCTTGATCAAAACAAGTAAACAAGAACGGGGTACATAATATGCATCTATTTTCATAACTGAAACAAAACTATTGCAATCTCAAACATATATTAACTCATAAAAAGATCCACCACAAAGGTATTACATAGATGACCGCAATCATGTTCAGCAGCTCATACGGTACTAATTAGTGAAGCTCAAGAGAGGAGAGTACATAAGTTACTTCCACAAACCCATAGTCCAGGGGTGGACTACTCCCTCTTCATCATGGACACGGTGGAGAAGTCGTTGGAGAAGATGGAGACCACGCCGGCAGCGCCCCGCCGGAGTTTTCCCCTCCAATCTGCAACTCTAGGTCTCTGTTTCGTGGTTTCTGTGTTTCTGCGGCGCTCCTTTCCGAAGGGCATCGGGGACTATTTTTATAGTCGTTTTTAGGTCAAGACGGAGGCTCGGGAAAAAAGATCGACGGCAACGGAGCCTCGAGGCCCAGGTTGATGGGTCCCACGCGGCCAAGGAATCTGGCCACGTGGGCCCACTCAACTTGGCCCTCGGGTCTCCGTTTGTTCGTTTCCTTCGCTCCCACGCTTCGTTCCTTCCAAAAACTGATGCTCGTAAATTATTAGGTCATTTGGACGTCGTTTGGGTCCCCGAAACATCAAAATATAGAAAATAGGGTTTTCTGCCTTTGCAGGGTTAATTCCAAAAAAATAGGGAAACAATGAAATATTCCCAAAATCAATATAAAACAATGATATAACCCTAATATGATGCAAATATGATTGAAATATAAGTAATATAATGCAAAGTTCATGTATGCATTTTACATGCATCATTATGTTATCCTAGTGGCAACAGCACATCCACAACCTTAGACGTTGCTGTCACTCGCCCAGATTACTCGAGGCATGAACCCATTATCTAGCATAAATACCCCCTCTTGGAGTTTCAAGCATCTACTTGGCAAAAGCATCTGCTAGTAACGGAGAGCATGCAAGATCATAAATAACATGCAACATAGATTATAATCAACTTGATCATAATATTCAATATTCATCGGATCCCAGGAAACACAACATGTAGCATTACATAAGATGATCTTGATCATGTTATGCAGCTCACAAGATCTAAACATGATAGCATAAAGTGGAGAGACAACCATCTAGCTACTGCTTTGGACCCGTAGTCCAAGGATGAACTACTCACGCATCACTCCGGAGGCAGGCATGGCGATGTAGAGCCCTCCGGTGATGATTCCCCTCTCCGGCAGGGTGCCGGGAAGAGCTTCAGAACCCTCCCGAGCTAGGGTTGACGACGGCGGCGCCTCTGGAACTTTTCGTGGAATATGACTCGGGTATTTAGGATTTTCGGGGTAGGAAGAATAAATAGGCGAAGGGGCGGCTGTCGTGGGTTTGTCACGTCAGGTGTCATAGATGACTTCGTAGGTGTGGGATTATGCGAGTCAAGCATCTCCGAGCTTGGGATCGCAGGAACAAAGATCAACACAGATTTACCCAGGTTCGGCCCCCTCAATGTGAGGTAAAAGACCTACTTCCTGCCTACCCTAGATTGGTATTGATATGATAATCGAGGTGTTACAATGGAGGCGATCCGATCTGGTACTCGCCGTATGAGCTAGGGTTTGGGGCTTGATAGCTTGACCCGCTCTAAGTCCTGCGAGTCCTCTTTATATACACAGAGGCTCGCTAGGTTACAAAAGGAAACTTCCCCATAAGGAATACATCCACAGAGGCCTACTCGGAGACTACTTGGTCTTCACGTCCTCCGGGATATGTCTTCTAGATCTTTCCCCTTATGGCGGTTCAATATTGGGCTTGCTCCCAAGTGGGCCTTCGTCCGTGCGAGTAAGTTAAGTCGCACTGGGCCGCGGGTTAATCCAGAAAGTATTCCCCCGACATTAGCCCCCAAGTTTAGCTTGGATTTCGAGTGAAGGCTCCTTTGTCTTAACAAACCCCTGAGCCGCGCACGTGAATTATCCCAGCTGAACTCCAATTTTCTTATTTCCAATCTGCGGCTTATAACTCTTCTTGGCGGCTCAAGAACGCGACTTATCCTGTCTTGACGGTTGATTTTCAGATCTAAACGTCTTCCGCGTCTGGGTTATTTATCTTGGCTCATCGTTTTCCCCAGTTCTGCATCAAGTCCTGTATTACGCATCCGCTACTCCTTTCCGCCGCCTCCAATCTCGCTTCTCGTACTCACAATCCTTCGGTGGATATCTCCATCGATCTGAGAAAAATGTCTCGCCGCAAGTGCAACTGGGAAGGCTCGTGGGTCGACGAAGATTTCCTGGAATCCCTATCTGCACGGGGCCTTCTTCCGCCAAAAGATCAATGCGAATGGCGGGCGGCTGGTGAGGAGGTAATCCCCAATCCTCAACCAGGAGAATAGTGATTTTTGCGGAGCATGTTGAGCGCGGGTTCAAGCCCCCGGGCTCTCTCTTCTTCCGCTCCTTGATGCAGCGGTTAGGTCTCCGCTTCCATGATATTGGCCCTAATTCGATGTTGCAAGTGAGCAACTTCCACGTCCTCTGCGAAGATTATCTGGGTATCCCGCCTTCAATAGATTTCTGGCTTGCTCTTTTCAATTGCAATAGTCAAAGGGAAACCACAGATGGTCCTTTTCTCCAATGCGGCGCCATTTCCTTCCAACGCCGTCGGGGTAGTATCTTCCCAAAACTAACTCTTGCCAAGAAAATCAAGGAGTGGCAAAGGACATTCTTCTATTGTAAAAACACTTCTCCTGAGGGTGAAATTCCTCTCCCTCTTTGGTCTCCTCTTCCCTTCGAGGCTACCGATGCTTTGTCTTCCAAACCTGATCCTTCTTCGTTACCCTTTATCGAATCCCTTTTAGACAAGGTGAGAGCGCTGACACTCCATGGTCTCACTGGATTAGATCTCATATCTTGCTGGACTAAGTGGCGAGTTCAGCCTGTGAGTCGCCGCTCGCGGCTTATGGTGGATTTCACTTGTCATGCAAACGACGTCGATCGTACTTGCCCTGAAGATTGGGACAAAGGGGAGTGGATAAATTTCATTCGCCGAGTGACGGACGAGGATATTGACTCGTATGACAACGTCGGACTTGCTCCCTTCTGGGCTGAGCACAAGCCTTTTGTGGTAATGTTTACTTGTCACCTGTTTCCTCGAAAATTCCTTCTCCAAAATTAATTATTTCTGACCTGAGCTCCTTTTCAGATCGATCCCTATTTCTGGGTTCTTCCTCAGAGGACGTCGACTTGAACCAAGGATCCGCGGCTGAGTCGTCAAACAAGCCGCAGCCTTTGGCGAAGATACAGTTATGCACGAGGGTAGTGCTTCTGAAGAGGAACAACAAATGGCCGACGCTCTTCTTCCTCGACTCCAAATACACCTTTCCTGGAACTTCCTGAGGTGCCTCGCAGGTCCTCGAAACGTATTTTATGCCAGAGCTCAGAAGACCCCACGCAGCCTGAGAAACGTCGCAAAGCCTTGGCGTTACTAGCAGAAACAAGAGCTGCCAAATCTTTAAAACTCGCTGATCCCAACAAGGCTACTTTTTCTTCCGAGCTGTTGCAAAGGATTGCTTCTCAATAAGCTCGGGTAATTGTTTGCGACTCTTCTCCTTTTCTTTTTGTTTACGTTTTCTGGCAAGGAATTGCTGATCACTACTTCTTTTCATACTCTGTAGGTTCAGATTTGCAAGGTTTATCTTCTCCTTCCTCTGGTTGCCTGATGAAGAGTATCCGTGTCGCCTCTGGGTATGGTTCGCCTTCTTTTCAATGTTGCGGCTCTGCTAGGTCAGCTTATTAACCCATCAATGTTTTGCAGGGCTATGTCTGAAGAGGCTACCAAGTCTAATTCCCATCCCACTTCTTCTCAGCAAGCTATGAGCGAGGATGATGCTGCTGATGAAAACGTGGGAAACAGTAATGGTGCGACTCAACCAAGGCCCTCCCTGGAGGAAGGTATTGCAGACGCGGCTCCTGCCGCGACTCCAGCCGCAGCTCCATCCACAACTCCTGCTGCTGGTAGGTATCTACTGAAAATAGAATTCCAGCTCCAGGAAATAGTTCTAAGTCAATCGCAGATGCCATAATTTCTGCTGGAGACAAGCATGCTGCTCTGCTGCGCGGCTTAGTTGAGCAATTTTCTTCAAGTCGCCAGGTACATATACCGTAGCCCCCAAGGATCAAAACCTTGTGTCATCGCACGGGGTGTTGATTCTTTTCCTGGCTTCAAATCTCGAGCCCCCAAATTCCTGGATAATTTACCTATGCGTTTTGCTCTGTTTGTTTTCAGCGTGAACTGTCCTTGCTTGATGCTTCTGGCTCAATAAAGGGTAAAGGCATTTCCATAGACCATCCTGAAATGATGCAGTCTCGCCTGGAGCAGCATAATGAGGTCATTAGGGACCAAGATCAGGAAATAAAATCTCTCAAAGGTCAACTCGACTCCTGCGAAGAGCAATTTAAAGAACTTGAAGCTGATATGCAGCAGCGACTCATGGAGAAAGACGAGGTCATTAGATCTTTGCGAGAAGGGCTGACTCTTAAATCTGAATTGATTGATCGCCTGAAGGGAGACCACGCAAAGGAACTCGCCGCGCGAGATGAAAAATATAACTCGCTGCTCAAAGCCTTTGAGGGTTTTGGCTCCATGGTCAAATCAGCCGTCCTGCAGCTTGCTGGTTGGTCTTTTATTCCTTTAATCATACATATTTTGGGTAACCAACGTTAGTCTCTGACTTGTTTCTTGCCTTTTCTTTCTTTGACATAGGACCTGAGGCCCCAGTGTCCCGCTCCAATTTGAAGGATCAACTGGTATATCTGTCTGACTCAGCCAGCGCTTCTTAAAGGTTACCAAGGAAGTTATGACGGTAATCTCTCCTGCGACTGATGGCCCAACATCTTGCGAGTATTGGATAAATAAACTGCTCAAGGCTCCACATTATGTCTCTGATTGGAAACGATCCTCTGCTCGCGCCGGAGCCGCGCATGTCTTGACATTGCTTCGAGCATATTATCCAGAGATAGATGTTGGCAAGGTTGCTCGCCACGGCCTGGCGATGAGCGCGGATGATACTGAACTGCCAATAAGCGAGTACTTCGATATCTGGAAAGGGATGCGCGGTATGCCACAAAATTTGTTGATAACTTAGACTTGGGCACTTATCTCGATAAATTCAATCTTGATGGGAGCAAGGTGTCAAAGGAAAAGTCCTCAGGAGCTGAGTCATCTCGGGCTGCCACTCCAGCAACAGTATCTGGTGGCCCTTCTGCCTCGTCTGGCGGCGCCCTGATTATTAGGACACCTGCGACTGCAACTGCGAGACAAGCCGCGCCAATTCCCACTCCTGTTGCTCGGAAGAGGAAAAATAAATAATGTGGGACATGCCCGTTAGTCTGTAAGATATTCATGTATTATAAACAGTATTTTTGTGACCTATAAGCAGGTTCTTTTCTTGATAATTCCATTAAGTAGACGCTCGCGCGGCTCAGTATTTCCTAGGAACATGTGTGTTCAGGGTCGAGAGCGGCCATGATAGGCAATCAAGCTCGATTGACGCCACACCCCAGTACTTTGGTCGCATAATGCAAGACGCTTCTAGCTTAAGGATTGCCACTAGTTTGGCAAAATTTGAGGTGCGATTGGTACTCGCGATGCTCGTAAGGAGCCCTCAAGGGTCAGTGATATATGAAATTCAAAAGACTCAGCGACTCAATGATAGTTGAGGCGAAACGACAAACCCTTGAATGTCAAGGGTGCCGGCTTTATTTCATAATCACTCGATGTTTTACAGGGTGTTACAGGATGATGCAGGCCCTTTAATGCGGGTTTTCTATTCCCCGCAGGCCATGCATACTTGATACTCATCGCACTTAGTTGCGAATTAATACTCCTAACGGAGTGGGTTGAACACCTGATTGGTTCAATTTTGAGTCGCTAAAGCGACTCGGGTCGAGCATGATAGCTCCGATGTATGTCTCATGTTGAAGCAGAGAGCAACTTTGTTAGCGATAGCCGCACTGAGCTGCGACTTATGTTGAGTTGAGTTTGCTTTGTAAGGTCTCACGATAACTGAGCCCCTTTGGCTGGGGTTGTTGATCGAGGCTGGGTCTATGCACATGCGCCATTTCTTGTCTTCTTTTTGTATCAAGGCGACCTCTGGGGCATTATCTTGCTGATGCGCGACTTCTCGGTGGGTATTTACCATCCGGTGGCTGCATCCTGTTGGCCGCTTCCGCGGTACCTCCAACGCGACTCGTTTTGAGCTGCGATTACCGATCTGCGACTGATCCATGTAAGAGTTGGCGATACAAGCTTCTTCTGCGAGTACTGAGCCTGCGTTCTCGCATTCTAACGCTCTCTGCCTGTCTCCATATATTGTAATAACACCGTTTGGTCCTGGTATCTTTAACTGTAGGTAGACGTAGCAGGGGCGAGCGGTAAATTTGACATAGGCTTCTCTTCCAAAGATCGCATGATATGAGCTTTTGACTGCTACAACCTCAAAGTCTAGGAGCTCTGTGCGGAAGTTCCGCTCTGTTCCAAAGCTAACTTCAAGTGTTATCTTTCCGATTGGTCGCGTAACAGCTCCTGGGATTATGCCTTGAATTTCTTTCCTGGATGGTCGCAGCCTTGTCTCGGGTATTTCATTCTTCGGAGCGTGTCTTGATATAGGATGTTTACTCTTCCTCCTCCGTCCATTAGGACCTTACTTAACTTGTATCCCGCGACTTCTGGCGTGACCACCAGAGCTGGCTGTCCTGGATCTCTTACTTCTGGGGGGTGATCGCCGCGACTCCAAATAACCGATTGCTCTGTCCAGCGACGATACCTTTCTGGCGTTGAAATCTGACCGCTCTTCCGGCTTCCATCCGTCGTTTGTACTCCACTGTATGAAACTGTCCTATGTTTCTTCTAGGTAAAACGTCAGGCTCTTGACGAGAGCTAGATTTATTCTTGTGCTGCATCGATCTGCTGCGAGCTGTATCTGGCGTGTCGCCTTCTTTCCACCTCCGGTAATAATGACATTGCGCCTTTGTGTGACCCGCTGGCCTGCCATCTCTCCTGCGATGTAAGTCGCAAGGCACGTCGAAGATCCCCTTGCAGTTATTAGGGGTAAGGCCTTATCACTCCCTTGCTCCTATCTGGTGTGCGATGTTCATCTCGCGACTTGAATTTCCCTGTTGGGTTCTGTGATAAGCCGCCTGTCCCTTTATCTGTCTTTGCGTACTTGTCAGCTTGCCAAAAGCTGGTCGAAACTATCAATCTTGTGCTCAGCGCGACTTAATTTGTGCACCAACGGCTCAAATCTACAGTTCTTTCTCATAGCTTGTATTGCAGCTTGTACTGTTAAGTTTTTGGCGGAGCCAAGGATCTCCGCGATTCTCTTGATCCAGTCGCCGCTTGATTCGTCCTCTTTTTGAATGCATTGTCTAAGGTTTTTCATATCTTCTGTTTGGAATCTGCGGATGAACTTGTCCTTCAAGTCTTCCCATGTGCTTATTGATTTTGATGGCAGCCTTAACAGCCAATCCCTAGCTTCTCCCTGTATTGCCAAGTGGAAGTATTTCGCACGTATTTCTTGAGTCACATCAGCCCCTGTATGCTTGCCTCGTAATCTTCTATCCATAAGGCAGGGTCTTGGTCACTGCGATAGGTGGTGACTCGCTGCGACTCGTCGAAGTTCGGGGGGAAACGAGTGAGCCGTATTTCCTCTCCAAAACATGCTGGT
Organism: Poa pratensis; assembly: GCA_947311845.1. Classification (NCBI taxonomy): domain Eukaryota; kingdom Viridiplantae; phylum Streptophyta; class Magnoliopsida; order Poales; family Poaceae; genus Poa; species Poa pratensis. The sequence continues at coordinate 15,682,335 of CAMZMU010000066.1, forward strand.
CCTTTCAATAATGAATAGGAGTTTACTGGCGCTGAATCTTCATCTGAATCAGTTTCAATCTGGGATGGCTGAGTCGCTCCGGACGTCCGCGACTCGCCTTCTATCTTCTTTTCTTTTTCCAATGATACCTGCAAACCTGCTAGCTGGTTGACCACTTCTTCGACGCTGCACCTTTCTCCTCCCCATGATACCTCGTTTTGCGGCTCATTGGGCGTGACTCCATACATATTTGCTTGTTGTAAAGCAGCGGTTTGTAGTAGGTCGATCGCATAGCGAGCTTCCTTATCAGCTCGTGTGTCTCCAACCGGTGCTATCTTTGACAATATCCCTATCGCGGCGTGCACGTTGCTCTCTGGGTCGCCGTGGAACTGTGATTTCATCTCTCCTTTGTCCATCTTGATCTGATGTTTTTGCTGCCAACGACGGAGTCGCCACTCTTCTTCTTGGAGTTTCTTGCGCTCAGATGTCGTCTTGGTTCGCACCGCCTGGTGCTTCGGCTGGCAGCGACGGAGTCGTCGACCTTCTTCTTGGAGTTTTTCGCGCTCAGCCGCGAGTCTTTGTGCCTCTTCACAGAGCTCCGTCCTGATAGCTTCAATCTCTTCAATCTTGAGGTCTCCTTCCTGATTTGGTAGAGATCCCCAAACAGGTCTTGACGGGACGGGGATGGGCAATCTTGCCGTAGCTTGTTGTAGCTCCTCCAACACGCGGACCCTGACCGGCCGCAGCTCCTTCACCGATTCGCTTCCTTGAGTCGCGTCCATAGATCTGCGACTGACGGATCCGACGAAAACTTTTACTGATCCGATGGGAACGATGTATCCGAACTCGATGCGATCTGCCTCGGGTCCCCACTCTGAGTCGTCGATGAAGGGGACCCCATTGATGTCTTCAACTTGGCCGATGGCGATGTCCTTGAAGCCTGATTTCGATCCTGCGCGGAACGTGACGCTTTTGACCGCAGGCCCCACGGTGGGCGCCAACTGTCGTGGGTTTGTCACGTCAGGTGTCATAGATGACTTCGTAGGTGTGGGATTATGCGAGTCAAGCATCTCCGAGCTTGGGATCGCAGGAACAAAGATCAACACAGATTTACCCAGGTTCGGCCCCCTCAATGTGAGGTAAAAGACCTACTTCCTGCCTACCCTAGATTGGTATTGATATGATAATCGAGGTGTTACAATGGAGGCGATCCGATCTGGTACTCGCCGTATGAGCTAGGGTTTGGGGCTTGATAGCTTGACCCGCTCTAAGTCCTGCGAGTCCTCTTTATATACACAGAGGCTCGCTAGGTTACAAAAGGAAACTTCCCCATAAGGAATACATCCACAGAGGCCTACTCGGAGACTACTTGGTCTTCACGTCCTCCGGGATATGTCTTCTAGATCTTTCCCTTATGGCGGTTCAATATTGGGCTTGCTCCCAAGTGGGCCTTCGTCCGTGCGAGTAAGTTAAGTCGCACTGGGCTGCGGGTTAATCCAGAAAGTATTCCCCCGACAGCGGCGTCAGAGGGTGACCGAGGGCCCACACCACCCTCGGTGCCACAGGCAGGAGGGCCGCGCCCCTAGGGTGGTGTGGAGCCTCCCTGGCTCCTCTCCGTTCCCCCTTTGGACTCCGTGGACGTGTCGTGAAATATTGATGTATGTTGATTTTCGTCCAATTCCGAGAATATTCCCCGACTAGCTTTTCTGAAACAGAAAAACAGCAGAAAACAGGAACTGGCACTGTGGCATCTTGTTAATAGGTTAGTCCCAGAAAATGCATAAAAATGCTATGAAGTGTATATAAAACATGTAACAATAGGCATAATATCAACATGGAACATCAAAAATTATAGATACGTTTGAGACGTATCAGCATCCCCAAGCTTAGTTCCTACTCGTCCTCGAGTAGGTAAACGATAAAATAAATAAATTTTGAAGTGACATGCTACCATCATAATCTTGATCAAATAGTATTGTAAGGCACATGTAAATGAATGAAGTGATCCAAGTCAATGGTCTATAGTTTACTACCAAATAGATAATGAGTAAACAACTGAATCATACATGTAAAACTTTTCATGAATAATACTTTGGAGACATTGCATCCACAGGTTTACATAAGAGTTAACTCAAAAAGCAATAGATTCTAGTAAAAGGTAGTTAACCAACACAAAGGAAGATTTAAGTTTCAGTGTTTGCTTCAACTTTTAACATATTTATCTCATAGATATTGTCAACACAAAGCAATATAATAAATCCAATATGTAGCATATAAAATTGTTATACCAAAGTTGACACTAGTGTTTACTTGTGGAAGATAGAAAGAAGTAGGAAAATTGACTCAACATAAAAGTAAAAGAAGACCCTTCGTAGAGGGAAGCAGGGATTAAATCACGTGCTAGAGCTTTTTAGTTTTTGAAATCATATAGAGAGTAAAAATTAAGTTTTGAGAGGTGTATGTTAATTGGTCAACGAATCAGTAGTGGAAAGTACAATATGACCCGGCCAAACAGACTTTTAAGAGCGGCTCCCATGAAGGACGTTATTTCTACCAGCAAGTCAGATCATCCCTCTTTTTCTCTTTGGTTTACACATGCAGATGTTTCACTGAGTATTCAGTTGACAAAATGTGAAGAGATTAAGCGGTTAAAGTTGTAATTAATTGGGACTGGGCACCCCGTTGCCAGCTCTTTTTGCAAAATTAATAGATAAGCGGATGTATATGCCGCTAGTCTGAAGGTAAAGTCTGCTTGACAAGTGACATAAAGACATCCACCACGTCCTCATGAGCTTGGTAAACATTGACACAAAAAGGAGTAGTAACAATTTTGAATAGTTTAAAGGTAGCACATGAAAAATTTACTTGGAGTGGCAAGGAAATACCACATATAGGTAGTTATGGTGGACACAGATGGCATGGATTTTGGCTCAAGGATTTGGATGTACGAGAAGCATTCCCTCTCAGTACAGAGTTTAGTTTAGCAAGGTTATTTAAGCAAACAAGACTGTCAACCGCTACACCAAGTTTTATATGACCAACATATTGCAAAAATTATAAGACTCCACACTGCTTCCTTGTTAACCAAACCCTTTTACTAGAAAATATCTAGACCTTAGAGATACCACTCATGCAAACCAAATTTCAACAAGCTCTACGGTAGTTCTTCACTAATGGAGTTAACTTACATGATGCAAAAGTTTAATCATGACCTACTTGTTAACTCAAAACAATTGACAAGTATCAAATTATCCAAGTTAGTGATCTACAAGAGTATGTAAATCTTTTCCATTATATCATTTACCACATGCAACATTTTCTGTTCCAACCAAACACCAATCAATTTATTTCAATAACTCTCCAAACAAGTATAAGTGAAGTAAGAGAGTACTTTCTTTAAAAGAACTAATAGCTCTGACAAGAGATACATAAAACAAGAGCTAAAAGCTTAACAGCGCTAGATATGAATACTCAACAAGAATAAGTGAAGAATAAGAGTATTCTAATGAAAAAGCGGAGCATGTCTCTCTCCCAATCAAGAATGCTAGAATCCAATCAAGTTGATATCAGAAAATAAAAATAACATACTGAAAATAAAAGCACACAGACGCTCCAAGAACAGCACATATGATGTGAAAGAATTAAAATATAGTTTCACTAGAGATGACCTGATAATTTTGACGATGAAGAAGGGGATGCCCAAGGCATCCCCAAGCTTAGACGCTTGAGTCTTTTTGAAATATGCTGGGAGATCCATGAGAGCCTCCCCAAGCTTAATCTCTTTACTCTTCTTGATCCTATTATATCACTCTTCTCTCTTGACCCTTGAAAACTTCCGCCACACCAAACTCAAAGTAAATCTCATTAGAGGGTTAGTGCATCAATCAAAAACTCACATGTTCTGTAAGGACACAATATGACCGTTACTTTAAACATTAACTACTGTCACTGATGTTATGTGAAGCTCTTCACACCCAAAAAAGAATTCCACCCAACACTAGTAAAAGAGAGAATGCAAAATAAAAGACATAATCTGTCTAAAACAGAACAATCCGCAAAGACGAATTTTTTCGAGGCACTTACGTTGCTCAGATCGAAAAACTTTGAACTAACGAAAGATGCGTACATACATCAGTATTACGCACAAAAATTTGCAGATTAAAATCACATTTCTATGAATTTATAATTTTCGTACAGTGAACAGAAAAAATCTGTTTCTGCGCAGCAATCACAATCTAGCATCATCTTATCATTAGAGACTCTTCTTGGCACAACAATGCGAAAAAGTAAAGATACAAAGAGTTGCTACAGAAGTAAACAAACACCTTGACTAAAACTGAAAACAAAAGATAATGGGTTCCTCCCAAAAGCGCTTTCTTTAATGCCTTTTAGCTAGGCTAGAAGATTTTAATGATGCTCTCATAAGAATAAGAGTCGAAAAATAAAAGAGAGCATCAAGAGACAAATATCAAACACATTTAAGTCTAACACACTTTCTATGCAAAGGAATCTTATAACAAAATAAATTATTGAAGCATAAAGCAACTAGCATAGAAAGATGAAACAAATATAACTTCAAAACTTTCAACATAAATAGAGGTGCTTTAGTGACTTGAAAACTTTTACAACCATATTTTCTCTCTCATAATAACTTTCAGTAGCATCATGAACAAACTCAATAATATAACTATCACATAAATCATGCTTTTCATGATCTAAAAACACATAATTTTTATTAAGCTAAAAAACAGTGGGGTCATTAAACCCACTTTTGACAATAGCAGTATAATTAATATTATCACGCAATATAGGACCATCATCAAGAGAATTATCATATATAACAGTAGGGAGTACCATTTTATTTCCTGTTATTTCTTCTTTTATTGAGTCAAGGAATTTGTTTATTTCAAATTTATCAAAAGGAGATATTTCAATAGAATCATGACATTTAACAATATAGCGTTCTTACACCTTAGGTAGGCATGGAGGGTAATCATATAATGTAAGGGTTAAAGAGTTACTATCATTAGAAGGTGGATCCTCCTTTTGTCCTTCACTCTCTCCTCTTTTTCATCTAATGAGGCTTCAGTTTCAGCAATTTCTTCTCCCACAGGTTCCTGAACGGCAACAAGTTGTTCTCGAGAATAAGTTTTCTCAAGAAATTCAGTAATATAGGGATTATCATTGTAATATTCAAGGCAATAACCAAGTATAGAAAAATTCTCAGTTTTATAAGGAGAATCATCATCTTGAATAAAACCAGCAATTTCATAGGCACCCTTAAAAACAACAAATTCTTCAATTTGTTCAAGATTACCAAAGTCATAATTTCCTTTAGCATAAGCAGCCAAGGTTTCATTATCATTATAATCACATTGGAAAGGGAGGTGTTTATGCCTTCTACAACAAAAAGATTCATTAAATCAGTAGGATTCATCATAAGTAGAGCACAAGTTCTTAGCAAAATAATTTAATCTACTTAATTGTTCCCATAAATGTACCCCATTTTTAGAAAAGCGGTATTCCTTATAATAATTTTGTTGATCCTCCGTGAACCCACTTAGCCAACACGATTTTGTTTCAAAGAGAGAAGCCATTGATATCAAGTACACAACTAGACATAATAACAAACCGAAATAAACTAGATGCATATTTTTTTTTTTGTGTTTTTGATATTTAAAAGCAAACAAGATAAAATAAAAATAAACTAAGCAAGACAAAACACAAAGTAAAGAGATTGTAAGCGTGAGACTCCCCTTGCAGAAGTCTTCTATCTCCCCGGCAACGGCGCCAGAAAAATGTGCCTGATGACGTGAAACACACGTTCGTTGGGAGACCCCAAGAGGAAGGTATGAAGCAGTGCAGCAGCAAGTTTTCCCTCAGTAAGAAACCAAGGTTGTCAGATCCAGGAGGAGTAGGAGCACTTCAGAAGGTTGTTGGTGGCGCCGTTGCTCGATCACCAACGTGGAACCTGCACACAACACAATCAAACTAGTTTGCCCCAACGAAACAGGAAGGTTGTCAATCTTCCCGGCTTGCTGTAACAAAGGATTAAACGTATGGTGTAGAAAATAGTATTTAATTGCAGGAAGTAAAAGAGAACAATTGTTTCCAGTTGGTGGTTTTATCAGTGTAAAAGAATGGACCGGGGTCCACAGTTCACTAGTGATGTCTCTCCATAAAGATAAATAACATGTTGGGTAAACAAATTACAGCTGGGCAATTGATAAAATAGTGAGCGCATGACAATGCATATAAATGACAAGATGACTACCATGATATTTAATTGGGCATTACGACAAGATACATAGACCGTTATCCAACCACATTTATGACTAATAATCCACCGCCAGGTTAACATCCGTGTCCCCCGTTGGTATTAAGTTGCAAGCAACGGATAATCGCATTAAGTAATGTGCGTAATGTAAACAAATACATATGACCGTAGACATAGCATTGTTATGTTATCCCTAGTGGCAACAGCACATCCACAACCTTAGACGTTGCTGTCACTCGCCCAGATTACCGGAGGCATGAACCCACTATCTAGTATAAATACCCCCTCTTGGAGTTTCAAGCATCTACTTGGTCAAAGCATCTACTAGTAACGGAGAGCATGCAAGATCATAAATAACATGTAACATAGATTAATAATCAACTTGATCATAATTTCAATATTCATCGGATCCCAGCAAACACAACATGTAGCATTACAATAAGATGATCTTGATCATGTTATGCAGCTCACAAGATCTAAACATGATAGCATAAAGTGGAGAGACAACCATCAAGCTACTGCTTTGGACCCGTAGTCCAAGGATGAACTAGTCACGCATCACTCCGGAGGCAGGCATGGCGATGTAGAGCCCTCCGGTGATGATTCCCCTCTCCGGCAGGGTGTCGGGAAGAGCTTCAGAACCCTCCCGAGCTAGGGTTGAGGACGGTGGCGCCTCTGGAACTTTTCGTGGAATATGACTCGGGTATTTAGGGTTTTCGGGGCAGGAAGAATAAATAGGCGAAGGGGCGGCGTCAGAGGGCGACCGAGGGGCCCACACCACCGCTCGGCGCCGCAGGCAGGAGGGCCGCGCCCTAGGGTGGTGTGTAGCCTCCCTGGCTCCTCTCCGTTCCCCCTTGGACTCCGTGGACGTGTCGGTGAAATATTGATGTACGTTGATTTTCGTCCAATTCCGAGAATATTCCCCGACTAGCTTTTCTGAAACTGAAAAATAGCAGAAAACAGGAACTGGCACTGTGGCATCTTGTTAATAGGTTAGTCCCAGAAAATGCATAAAAATGCTATGAAGTGTATATAAAACATGTAACAATAGGCATAATATCAACATGGAACATCAAAAATTATAGATACGTTTGAGACGTATCACCCGCCCCCATACCCGCCGGCGGGTCTAGAGCTCCACCATACCCGCCACCCGCCGGGTATACGGGACCCGACGGGTATCCGTGAAGGTGCACAGTAGGGAGAAGCGAAGGAGTCGTCGATGCAGGAGGGAGCGGCGGCGCTGCAGGAGGGGCGGTGGAGGAGCGCGCATTACGGGCGGTGGCGCGGCAGGAGGGCCGCCGGAGGAGCGGCGGCGGCGGCAAAAGGGAGTGGCGGCGACACAGTAAGGGAGTGCGGTGGAGGAGCTCGCAGGAGGGGCGCCGAAAGGGAGTGCGGTGGAGGAGCGCCGCAGGAGGGCCGCCAGAGGAACGGCGCAGAAGGGGCGGCGGCGGCGCAAGAGGGCGGCGGCGGAAGAAGATAAGATGGAGGGAGGAGGGAGGAGGGAGTCGTGTGTGCAGTGTGATGTGTGGTGTCTGGTGTGTGGACGTGTGGTGCGTGTTTGGTGCGTGCGTGGGAGAGGTGTGTGGTGTGGTGCGTGCGTGGGGGTGGGGAAGTGGGTTAGGTGAGGTGTTAGTCAATGACATGTGGGGTCATCTGTCCTTGTCGGGTGTGCGGGTTTGCGGGTGCGGGTTTGGCATCTCCATACCCGCCTCCGCTAGACCCGGCGGGTCTGGTTTTTTACCGCTAAGTACACCCACGGGTATAAATTGTCACCAAACCCTCCCCATTTAGCGCGGGAACCCGTCGGGTTCAGGGGCGGATCCAGGATTCGATCATAGGGAGGGCGAAGGTTGAGGAGACATTAACTATAAAAGAGATACAATAGGAAAATATGCCGTGCTTTCGACTCTAGTTTGGTACTGATGACTATATTTTTATTAGAAGTATGCATATCAATCGGATCTGGATTGAAATATCTCACTCAATGATTCATTCTAGTTTTCCAACCAAAAATTCTATATGTCTATTCTATGATATTTCTATATATATAGAATATGATATCTAATATCTTTGCATTTATTGCGATTCTTTCTCAACTACTATTCAAATTGTTATTACTTCAATGAACTCTATTTTTATTTAAAAAAAGAAAATAAAAGACTATTTTGATTCCTATATAACTCTTATGTATCAGAATATGAATTTTTCTTGATTTTTCCGTAAACAATCTTCTTCCTTACCATTAGCATCTTCTAGAACATTTTTTTTTTTGGAACGAATCCACTTTTCCAAGAAGATGGAACATTTTGAGATAATGTACCCTGGTTTTTGCTTCTCTACTAGATATGTATTTTTCATCCGTAGAGTTGACGGTCGAACCAAACCAACCGGCTTGAAATAATTACTAACATCTTCATGATAAGTAGCTTTACGAGTACAAAATTAATCAGTTAATTTTTATAACTAGCACATCAAATTAGCAAATAGCAATTATTGGATTCGATGATCAAACTAGCACGTAAAACAACTGTAATATATATACAATAATACCTTAAAGCGATCACGCTAGAAATTGTGTGTGGGGGCCTGGCGCACGGGACCGTAGTGGGTCGTACGTCGACAATTGACAAAGATGCAAGCGGTAATTAATTGTCGCAGTTTCGATAATCCCCACGCTTGAGCCCCACTGACCGTGTTCTTGCGGCGGCGGCGGTGGCGATGATGCTCAATCACGGAACGGCCGAACGGGGGAACCCTATTTGGTTGGGCAGATGAGTATACCATGGAGTAAATGAGATCGAGCCAGTACATCCGATCAATGGATGCTAGTAGGTACGTGCGACTGTGGCCTTGGCCCTTAGGCTATTGTTGCTTTGGGCTTGGCCGGTTGGCCCATTGAAGTTAGCAGGAGCTGGTCTAGTTTTTAGGATTACGATTGCACCTCGCTGGTTGCCGGAGAAATACAGCATATACGATATACATGTACTGGCCTCTGCTGCGCATCGTTGAGGGGGCCGAACCATGGCGGGGGCGGAGCCGGATCCTCTGACTTTGGCAAATCCTAACTTTCCTGACTTTGAGTCAATGACGGGTGGGTCTCACGTGTGATGGACTCCGCATGCCAATGACCCAAAGTTAGGAAAGTTAGGGGATTGCAAAGTTAGAGGATCCCGCTCCGGCGGGGGCCTAGGGCGCCTAGCCACCGCTCGCCCCTCTAGATCCGTCACTGGTTGGGTTAGCGGGTATCGGGTACACCCATTACCGATCAGTAAACGCGCAGCAGCCTCGGCGATGTCGTCCTTGCTGTTGTACTCGTCAAGCACAGAAAAGCACGCGGAGCACCCAACAAACGCGTCGCCACCGCGAGCCGTACGTGCACTCGCGTCTCGCCACTACAGTATTCGTCCACGCGACGCGAGACGCACGCGCACATCAGAGAGTGATACGGTTGACCAGTCGCCTCTCCCGCGCCGCGTGTCTGGTGACCACTCATTGTCTACGCGCAGCACAGCCCGGCCCGTCCACCAACGAGCCCTCGTCGCTGTCCTGGGCCATGGCGCTGTTTCCCGCTAGACCACACCCTATTCATATTTAAATTTACTTTTTTTCTTTACAGGTGTAAAACACTTGGATCTTCTTCTTTTTTTGATAAAGAAAACACTTGGATGGATCTTGGAAGCAGGAGAAGCCAAAGCGCGACCAAATCCCACCGGAAGAGACGTGCGATTAAAGAAAGGAGCCAGCTTCTTTTGACCGCCATGGCCGTGCAGGCAGCTCTTGCTTATCTCTTGTCATTCTAAAATCCTTTTTTTTCTTCTGCCGCGGTCAACATGGGCTACAACGAGAATGTTTTGTTTTGTGTTGTCTTGCAGACGCGCGAGATGACGAAAAGAAACCAAACTGGGCGGGCAATGAGAACGAAACTGGGTGTGTGTAGTACGAATCACGCGTCCAGATGTGCCAAAGTTCAGTCCAGGTGTTACTCTCAATACTGCCGACACAATTCATTGCTAGTTCGTTTTATTTTTCATCTTTTTATTTCGTGTCAATCCATGTCCTGTTGATTCTTTCAAGAGCAAATTTCTCAAGGATCACAAGGGAGTAATATATCAACCAACTGGAAAAATACATGCTTCATTTTCACCGTACATTTATGCATACAACTTTCAAGTAACCATCTTTATTTGCTAGTGCTACCAGATTTTTCGCTCCCGTCTATGTTGAGGGATCATCTCTAAAGGCGTCTTTCGATGTGCCTTTGTCGTCCTTAGCAATTTATTTTTTTGAAACGGAGCCAAAAGATTTGACTCATCCACTAATTAAGAATAAGAGAATTGCCCATTTCATTTTGAAAAATCTGGCGAAAACCAAACTTGGTCACGAAATACATCCTATCCACAACCCCAAGAGACAAGGGGACCCCTACCAATCACACAAATGTCATAACATGCACACATACGCTCTCAACACGGTACTCCATGATTTCCTCAGCAAATTAACATGCATATGTCCTTGACTTGAGTATAGTAAGTGCTTTCTCGCGTAATAGTACTATGTAATGCTACAATTTCAACAAAAAAAGTCACTCTCCACTCGGTGTGAAATAGTATAGAGAAAACTCGGAAAGTGCATTCGGAGCCCAAGCTCCATGGAGCTTGGGATTCCAAAAAATTCGAAATCAACCTTTTATGTTTCAAGAAAAAAATCCAAACAAACGAGTGTGTAGATAATGTCGAGATCTACAACTGTGTAAATTTTCAACGCCAAATTCGTATTAGCTTAGCCTACACAAAAGTGACAATTAATATCAAAATTTTGAATTGTGCACGGTTCACCGATCGAGACCTACAGATTTGTCTTTTTTTTAGGCCAAAATATAACGAATTTTTCATTGATATTTCACATAGTGGTAGATCTCGACGACGACATCATCTACACTTAGGAATTTGTTTTCAATTTTTTTTTGAAATATAAAAATGTTGATTTGATTTTTTACTCCAAAACACCGCTCCTAGAGAAAACCCCAAAATGAAAACAAAAAGGTTCTGATGTTGTTTTGCACTGTGTCTTTGTTGTCCTTGGCAAATAACATGCATATGTCCTTGACCTGACTACCTGAGTGTAGTATAAGTACTTTTTCGCGTAATAGTGCTACTGTAGATGCTACAATTCCAACACAAAGTCACTCTCCACTACTCGGTGTGAAATGCTATACAAAAATCACAAAATGAAAACAAAAGCTTCCATTTTCTGCATGGAGGCGCCAATAAAACAGTACCACCTGGCTCCGTCCAGTTCCAACTTTTGCAAACAAGTCTGACATTTCCACCTCCCTTCGTCGACCTCCGGTCTCCCCCTCTTCTTATCTCCTCTCTCAACCTCCACCCGAAGCCGAGCATCTACACCGCTAAGCTCGTTTCCGAAACGCGAACAGAGCGGTCTACACGGAGAACGCGCGGGGACGACACAGCAAACACGAAGGTCGATCGAGCTAATTAAGATCGAATTCAGCTTCTGGTCATGCGGAGGTCAGACTGGGAGGACCGGTGCAGGCGGCACCCGGAGCACCGGCTGTCCAAGGGCGTGTGCCCGTGCTGCCTCCGCGACCGCCTCGCCCACCTCTCTGCCAGCTCCTCCGCCACCACCACCATAACGTGGGTCTCCGGCTCGGCCAGCACCTCCCCTTACTCCTCCAACGGCTCCCCTCCCCTCCACCACGCGGCCCTCTCCGCCGACGCCACCTCCGTCCACGTCGTCGGCGGCGGCGGTTCCTTCGTCAACGTCTCGGCCTTCTCGCAGCCGCTCATGCCCACGGCGTCAAAGAACCCACCTGCAGGGAGGCAAGAAGATGCTGCTGCGAGGGGGAAGGAGTCCGGTGAGGTGAAGCAGAAAAAGAAGAGCAGCAGCAAGAAGAAGATCGCGAGGTTCTTGTCGAGGCTCGTCGGGTCGCAGAAGCGGCGGAGAACAGGGGACAGCGACGGCGGCGGCGAGCTCTTCCATTCCAGCACCATGAAGGAGAAGACGTCGACCAAGTGGGTCTTCTTTTGATCGTTGCACCGGCCGGCAGACTTACGGCCACCAGGACCAGCCCACCACCCATGCAAGCTACGATGCTTGCCTGTGGTTTCTCGGTTCTCGATCGGGTATTGATTTTCTCTACTTGCTCTGTTTCGTAGTACAAGTATTCTTGTGCTTGATTTGATATTGCTCCCAAAGTTATTTTGGGACTGTGTATACGAGATCAAGTAATTGACCATATTTTGGGACATGTGGGGATACCCTTGTAGAATTTCGTTTTATACTGTAGGACAAAGCGCATGATGTAAATTAACTTGTGCACGTATTGTACTCTTTAGCAGAACTGTTACTATACCGACGCTTCCTGTAATTCAAGAAAATATATGATAGCTCTGTTTAGTTTGCTCAGGCAGTAGTGTATCTGCACTAAGGAAGATGCAAAGTCGAAGGCAAATATTGTCGGTATGAAGTGCACGCGTACATATGGCCCACACAAACAGCACTGATAGGAGAAGTAATTTCCTTTTGCTAATTGCTTAATTATTTCCTACTCAAGCGAGCCTTCTGCCTTTATCTTTCTTGGCGTTTTGCTTTTTAGCTGTCTGAATCCTCTTTCCTTCCTGTCGACTGCTTTTGATTTTTTTTGCCATCGTCTCGACGGGATGTTTGTCTGTCCTGAATCCTGATCCCAGTTTGTTTTTTCATGTTCGCCCATATCTGTCGGTCCGCCCTAACAATGCGACGCAAGGGAATAGCTCCTCTGACGAGCCTATTTTGTTGTATGATTTCAACCTGGTGAGCATATAAGCGATCGTTCGAATAATTTGTAAAGATTCAAATGAAAAAGAAGGTTTCCGGGCTCCTGAGGTGCATATATATGTACGCGGTTTATATACGCAAAACTGCACCCACGGCCACGACGAAAAGTAACGAGGAATATGCGGTCAAAGAATACCTTCGCGTACCCTCTTCTTGTAAAAACAAACAGCTGATCGATAGAAAACTCCGTTGACTGTAGTGTGTAGCAGATCAGATTTTTTTTGAACAGTTCTTTGATTAAATGGTTGCATCCGATTGGATTGGGTGAGATAGCCGGAATATAAATCGTTGGTTCCGAATCAGAATAGAATTGTTACATTCGTATCGTGCCGTCCATGCTCGATCTCGCCGTACGCCGTAGCCGCTCAAGCTGTACCCGGCCGGTTCCAACTGTGTGTGTGTGTGGAAGTTGCATGCACCCCTGAGCCGGAACCGTGACCGGTGAGGATGTCGACGTGTCAGCGACCAAGACAATTCCTTCCGATGACTTGGAAATTAAGCCGTCCTGTCATGTCGCCGTGCGGTGGCAGTTTCTTTTGTTTCTTTATTATACTAGTTGGCATGTACGTGTAACACACGTATTCATAATTAGAAGGACCCCGCAAAAAAAAAATTAGAAGGACAATTTATGTAGTAAAAAATACTAATTTCTACATGTATTAGTTCGTTTACACTTTTGTATCGGTTCTAGAATTTATATTAGAAAGCACACGATATATTAAGCATCATAGAGCACACAAATCACACACCAAAGCCTACATAACTGGTGCCCCGCGATGAAGCATACCTTTTGGGCGTATTCTCAGTATAAATTATGTTATATCTTTAATGTCCCATCCGTATCCTTCAGCACGACGTTCGACGTGGCACTGCCTCCGGCATCATCACCTGCATGTAGAGGGGAAGATAAAGAGCACACGGAGCAGGCAATGAGCATCAAGGGTGTTGTCATCCTCATCGATATTGTCGTGGAAAATGCCCGTAGCCCAGTAGGATTCACGTGTCGCTCGTCGAAGCTATACCCGCGGGCAAGGAAGGAGGAGCACTTCCGGTATCACGCCGCCGCAGGAGAGTACGTGTGTAGAGTCGTGGACTGCTCATCGCCAAATCTCATTGAAGCAAAGGAAATTAAATATTTATTAAAAAATCACAAGATATGATGAATCCTAATAAATCATGCACAAGCGCTTGTCTCTAACGCATAAAATTGAAAAAGCGGAGTCAAGTCATATACAATCTCGTCAAACAAAGGAAATATTTTTGAGACATCTTTTTTTTAGATAAAGGGATTTTATTACTTAAGAGTTTTAAGCATTACACCCGGCCTCTGCATAGCTAAGATGCACACAGCCACCAGTTCACCAGTAACCAATTCAGAACAAAAAAGTAAAAAGGCGAATTACATATCATAATGAGAAATTGTAGATCCGCCTAAGAAGCTGGTAGGTCTATTCGGAGTCTATGTTGCCATCCATGCCGGAAGAAAAACTCCCTGGCCGCAGCCTCCAGCCTCGACGCCACCTCCAAAAATAAGTCTCGGTGCTCCACACGCTGCAGGGCCGACCACGCTCGTAGCGTAGCTGTACACCGATAGATAACCTGCATAACAGAAGCATTTTTATCGTTAAAAACCTTGTCATTTCTACATAGCCACAACGACCAAATAATGGCAATCGCTCCCATCCTACAGAAGAGTTTAAACCTAGGATCCACGCCATTTAACCAGTTGCCAAAAATGTTTGCAACAGTACGCGGTGGATGTAAGGTAGAACCTATCTGGATGGCTGACCATATAGACCTGGCGAATTCGCACTGGAAGAATAAGTGTTTAATGGTCTCGTCATGTTGACAGAAAACACACTTTTTACTTCCGTGCCAATTACGCTTGGCAAGGTTGTCTTTTGTAAGAATTACACCCCGACGAAGATACCACGCAAACACTTTAGTTTTAAGCGGTATCCTCATCTTCCAAATTTTGTTATTATCCTTAATATCGACTCGCACTTCGGGTAGAATTAGTGCTCTATACATATAATCAACCGAGAATTTACCATTCTTCGTAAGATTCCATTGAAATTTATCTGGACCTTCCGACAATTGGACAGAATTCAATCGGATGAGCAAGGCATTCCAGGATGCTTGTCTTGTTCCAAGTAAACTTCTTCTGAACGAAACATCTGGTGGGGAAGTACCCAACACGTTCGCGATCGTGTTGCTTTTGTTTCGTACAATAGTGTACAGAGCCGGAAATTGTTCTCTAAGGGTAGAATGGCCTAGCCATTTATCCTCCTAGAAACGAATTTCTGATCCATCCCTAATTAAGAAAGATCCATGTTGGAAAAAAACTTCTTTGTAGCCATGAGGCTAGCCCAGAAGTGTGAATCGCCAGGTTTCCAAAGAACCTGAGAAACAGCTTGATCCCCCACATATTTTCTTCTAAGGAGGGTTTGCCAAACTCCATCTTCCGATAGAAGTTTGAAGAGCCATTTACCTAGCAAGGCTCTATTCTTGACTTCAAGGTCATGAACTCCGAGCCCTCCTTGGTCTTTAGGGCAGCAAACCACACTCCATTTAGTCAGTCGGTATTTTTTCTTCTCGCAATCCCCTTGCCAAAAGAATCTTGATCGAAAATAATCCAATCGTTTTAAGACTCATTTAGGCAATTGGAAGAATGAAATGATATACAGTACCATGTTTGTTAGTACCGAGTTTATGAGAACCAATCTTCCACCCAGGGATAAGAGTTTGCCTTTCCAACTATTTAAGCGTAATTGAAGTCTTTCCTCCACCTTTTTCCATTCAGCATTTGTAAGTTTCCGATAATGAATCGGAATACCCAAATAGTTGATAGGAAATTGACCTTGCTCATAGCCAAAAAAGTTCAGCATACAAGGCGGCGTTTTCTCGAGCCTCGCCAAAACAAAACAATTCACTTTTATGGAAATTTATCTTAAGTCCCGAAAGTTGCTCGAATGCTGACAAGATCAGCTTAAGGTTACGAGCTTTTTCGATGTCATGTTCCATAAAAAGAATTGTATCGTCAGCATATTGAAGAATCGATAAACCACCATCAACAAGATGTGGAATCACTCCTTCAATTTGACCCTCAGATTTAGCGCGTTCGATCAAGATAGCCAACATATCAGCCACTATATTAAATAGTACTGGCGATAACGGGTCACCCTGTCTGAGGCCTTTTTTCGTTTGAAAGTATTTGCCAGTGTCATCATTGAGCTTAATGGCTACACTTCCTCCCGAAACAAAGCTATTAATTAACGCGCACCACTCAGGAGAAAAACCTTTCATTCTGAGGGTCTGCTGAAGGAAAGACCATTTGACTTTATCATAAGCTTTCTCAAAGTCAATTTTAAGGATTACCCCATTCAGCTTTTTCCTATGTAGCTCGTGAACTGTTTCATGTAGGATCGCAACTCCATCAAGGATGTTGCGGCCTTGCATAAAAGCCGTCTGAGACGGACGAACTACATGATCTGCCACACTGTTCAGTCGAATCGTAGCCACTTTGCTGAATATTTTAAAACTAACGTTAAGAAGGCATATAGGTCTAAATTGTTGAATCCTTTCTGCCTCGTTAACCTTAGGTAATAAAATTATCTCACCAAAATTGAGACGAAACAACTCTAGCTGTCCATTGTGAAGACAGGCAAACAGTTGAAATAAATCAGACTTGATAACATCCCAAAAGTTCTGGTAGAACTCAGCCGGGAAACCATCAGGTCCAGGTGTTGTATTATGTTTCATTTGGAAAACCGCCATCCTCACTTCCTCCTCTGAGTAGAGTTTAGTAAGTAGACTATTTTCCGCATCTGAAACCTGGGGGATATCCTATGTTCGAGACTCATCCAAAGTGAAATTTCCTTCCTCGGGAGCACCGAACAGGCCTTTATAGTAATTTGTAATGTACGACTTTAGTTGTTCATGACCTTCAATCGTTCCCTCATCCTGGACTAGAGAATGAATGCGCTTTTTCCTGTGTCTGCCATTGGCAATACTATGAAAATAGCGTGTATTCGAATCCCCTTCTAGGATGAATTGGGCCTTAGAACGTTGATACCATTTTAACTCCTCCTCTCGCAGTAGCTTCGCTATCTGTGCATTGGATTGGCTCTTTAGCTCAATCTCTTGCTCGGATAGTAACCGAACTTCTGCTAATGCTTCTAGAGCATCAATAATCGAGGAAAGTCGTTTCTTCTCTTTTTTAAGTAAACCAGAAGTATGACGAGCCCAACCAACGAGGTGCGTGCGTAAAACACGTATCTTGTTGTTCCATCGCTGGATAGGCGTATCACCCGCAACTGGTCTTTCCCAAATTCTTTTAACCATCTCATGGAAACCCTCACGGTGCAGCCACCCAAGCTCAAACTTGAACCGTGGCTTACACTGTGGTCTAGGTATTCCAGTAGTCAAAAGAATGGGAGCATGGTCTGACAAACTCTCAATACGTTCTAGAGCCCGTACCGACACCAGTGGGAATCTAGATTCCCAATCAATATCCATCAATACACGGTCTAGTTTCTCGTATGTGGGTTCAGGGAGAGAATTAGCCCAAGTGAACTGTCTCCCCACCATTGTGATCTCCCGTAAGTTCAAGCTGTCGATGACTGCATTGAACAAAAGAGGCCAACGGTTGTCAAACCGATCCTTACTTTTCTCAAACGGAAAACGAAGCATGTTAAAATCCCCACCCTACAGCGACTATATATCCATTGCGTGTTCATATGTGTAACATCTTGCCGCAACAGGTACTTACCCAAGTCAGAAACTACGTGAATTTTTTTTTGTGCAAGGTAAAACTACGTGAACTTTCCATACGACTGCAACAACATCATGCTGATGTCATGATAACGTGTCACGTATAAATACGCGTACTGTAACGTGTCACGTTCAACGGGAGATGTTCACCTGGCCACCTGGGGCATAAAAGCTGAGCATCCTCTTATTAGCATGGTACCTGCAGCAGAAACAAAGCATCCATGAGCAATCGGAAGACATTTGACGGAGAATGATTCAGATAAGGTTAACGATCAGTGCGAGGATCGTGTGCTGGTAGATCAGCCTGAATTTCGGCAAGATCTCTGCGACGAATCAGACTTGAACTGGATCTCGAGCAGACAAACACATCACAGCGATCGGGGTGGAGAAAAAGGGTACCATGGGACGACGGGTTCGGAGGCGCAGGCGCCGTGGGAGGACGATGGTGTCAGGGACGCGCTTGTTGAGGTCGCGGCCGTCGCGGGGGATCCCGACGAGCGGGCGCGTGATCCCGATGGTGCGACGTCCAGTGGCACCACGTAGTCGCTCGTCGAGGGTGCCGCAACTGCCAACAGCCTCTCCTCCGCGGTGACGGGCGACACGCAGCGATCGGAAGTAGACCGACGAGGTGGTGGTTTGTGCCAGGAGGATGGTGACGGCGGTGGCTTTCATGGGGACGGGATTGCTACATGGCACCCGGCCGTGGCCGAGAAGCTCCGCCACGAGCTGGCCGCTTTTGAGTCCGGCCGTGGGCCACGAAGCTATGGAGCGAGCTCGTCGCGTTTTCCTAATTGATAAACCGTTTTTAAGCAGTGTGCTCCAAGCGGAGGAGCTCGTCGGGAGCAGCCGCGGCGACCTGTTTGCGTGGGAGGAGGGGTTTGTTCCGGGAGAGGAGACAAACAATATTGAACCGGTACAATGGCAATTTGATCGTAATATGTGATTTAGTGGGAGGGCAAAACGGTCCAAAACGGACAATGTTGATGTGTCAAACATTGGAGCGATCTGGAGCGTCGATCAAATATTTGAACAATCCATATTTAAAGTATCCTAACAAGACAAGTTTGCTCTTTTAATAGTAGTATAGATGAGGAAAAGGGCCCGTGTTCAGAAAATCCTATTTGCCGCTCTATGCAGAGCGCAATCCGCTCCGCAGCATAGTGGCCTAGCCCAATAGGATCTCATCCGGCCATTTTTCTGGTTTACTTTTTTTTTTCGGTTCGTCTTCCTGCTTATTTTTCTTTTTCGGGTTTCTTCTCCTTTTTTCTTTCATTTTTTATGTTTTAGTTTTTCCTTCTTATTTTGTCAATATATTTTCTGTATACTGTTTATTTTTCTCGATTTCTTTTCTATCTTTTTTTCGTTTTCTCCTTTTCCGTTTTTATATTAAATAAATGTTTATGTTGGGGAAATTAATATTAGTAGTTTTTATTGTTTAATGATAGAAATGTTCTTATTGAAAAAACATTCAAATAACATAAATGTTCGTATTGAAAAACATTGAAATAACATAAATGTTCTTACTGAAAAAATATGAGGTGAATGCTCTTATTGAAAAAACGCTCAACATAAGATAAATATTCTTATTGAAAACACGTTCATATGAGATAAATTTTCTTATTGAAAAAACGTTCAACTAAGATAAATATTCTTATTTTGAAAATCTACCGAAATGAGGTAAATATTCTTACCGAGGTAAACATTCACATGAAAACATATTACTATTTAAAATAAAAATAAAATATGAAACACAAAATAGAAAATAAAAGGCAAACGTTAGGCGTTAGTTGACTGTAGCATCAGCCACTTTTACTTCCATAGTCCATACCACTTTCACATGCATGCATGGTCCCCGTCATTGCTACTACTGCAAAAAAAATCACAAACGTACGCAAGGTCATGGTGGTCTTTGATTATGGATAAATGCAATCGACTGACGTCTAATTGGAGAGAGTACGGAGTTGGTAACTGATCATGCATGATTCCATTTCCTCCCCACTAAACGTGACATCATTTGCAAAATTTTCCCCCCAATTTGTAAAGATTTGTAAAAAATATTCTCGTAAAAAAAAATTGTAAATATTTGCGGCATAGAGTACAATTTTTTGTAATATTTTGGACACATCAATATAGCAGAAGTCAACAGTATAGGCAACAAAACCACCAATTTAATTGCAGCAAAATGTCAAAACGCGTTGCTGTAACAAAAATACCAATGCATCCAAAATTTGCGCCTAAATTATCAAACATTACAGTAACATGCGCGCAACATTGGAGCAATCTCTTTGTAGCCTACTCACAGAAATCATTATAGCATTTTACCCATCCTTAAACAACCAAAAAAACCATGCTTACCCAACAAAAAGTATGCACATATGTAGTAAAACGCACGCCGCACGCAACAACAACAAAAACCCTAAAAGCTAACCTTAGACATCGACCATGGTCCATGGAAACATCATCTGCACCTATTGGAGCTCGTTGTTGATGAATCCATCACGTCGGACATCTGTCGGAGCTGAATCCCGCACGCCAGGATATGTCAAAGCTAGATCAAGTGCATCTCTACCTACTTACTCCCATCTCATCCTCCCCGGGGGGCCCGGGACCTATGCGGGAGCTCCAAATTTTGTTCTCATTCTGAAAGCTCTTCCATGGCATTGACCATTGTGAGCAATCGACGCAGAGGAGCTGCGGCTGCGATACCCACCCGCGAGTGAGCTGGGCTTTCCTTTTAGTATACCAGGTCAAGCCGATAGATCAACCAAAAATCTAAAGTTGCAAAACCCTGGTTGTTGTTTTATTTATTTGCCTTGCTCTGCTTCTTGGGACAGTCTCCTGGTTTCCTTCCTACCTTGGTAAAGTTTTCTTCATTTCAGTTGAGCTTGTGGTGGTTATTTTGCGCGCTCATAAGGTGAACAATGTAGCTTTATGCCTTAAAAAAACAAAACAAAAAACAATGTAGCTTTATGTTTCTACTAATGTAAATGTGAGGCCAGCCCTTTATACAAAAAAAAAAGCTGGCGCCAAGCGGCCTTTGCAGCGGGTGCTCATAAAATAGCATTTCCAAGCAGCAATAGGGTGATTTACATATGTACACTAAACAAAGGGCAGCATTATCACAGTGCCGCGACAGTCCCGCCCGCCTGATCAAAGATGCCAATCAACCAGCGTAAACTATCAATACCAAGGACATTACATACTCCAACCATACCGCTTCCAATTTTAGGTAGCAGCAGCCGCAGCTATTTGTTGTTGAAGCTTTTCCACCGGAACAAGCTGCCGACCTTGCGCATGACCACGCGCCGCCGGCCAGGCAAACTCGGCATCCTGGTAAACACGCCCACTTCGCCCTTCTGCTCGTCGATCGTCCCGAAGATGTCGTACACCGACCCCTCGAAGTTCTCCGAAATCCCCCGCGTCAGCGCGAGCCCGTCCGGCGGCTTCACCTTCACGTCCGACAGCCGGTTCTCACACCCGGCAGGCTGCTGATGATCCATTCCCAGCTGTGGAGACGATGATGGGTCTTCCAGGTCGAACGACTTTCCCACAGCAACGGACGCGGTGGGGCTGGACGACGTGGCCACGAGCATGTTCTGCAGCTCCTTGACGCTGTCCCGCGCCGCCGCCTCGCTGACGCGGAGACAGTCCAGCTCCTGCTTCGTGCACTTGACGGCGTTGTCTTTGTTCCCGACAACCTCCTTGAGCATCGCGTTCTCACTTTTCGCCTCCTCCAGCTCCTCCTTGACGAACTTGGTGTCCTTGACGGCTTGCTTCAGGATGTCCCGGAGCTTGGCCACCTCTTTCCGGCCGGAGCGCTGCGACTCGAGGAGGCGCGCGTTCTCGCGCCGGGACTCGGCGAGCTCGGCCTCCGTGGACTTCATGCACGCCGTGAACCCGGCCTCCTTGCCGCTCCAGGTGGCGAACGACTCCTCGGAGTCGGCACGGAGCCGGGCCACCTCGTCGGAAAGCGCCCGAAGCTTGTCATCCTTACGCTTCACGGACACGTGCAGCCGGTCGGACTCGAGCCGGGCAGTCTCCGCCTCTCGCTGCGCGCGCGCCAGCTGCTGCCGCGTCGTGTGCAGCTCCGCCTTCACCTCCTTGAGCGCCAGCACCAGCTCCTCCATCGCCCGCTTGCTCTTATCTTCCGCCGCCAGCGCCACCCGCAGCTCGCCGCTCACCCGCTGCAGGTCGCGGTCATACCGGCCCCTTGGCTTCGCGGCGGCCGCGGCGCAGGCGCTGGACTCGAGGTTCTGCACCATCTCCCGCAGCGCAGCTATCTCAAGCCTGGCCTCCTCCAGCTCGATCATGGTGATCTCTAGCTGCTTCGTCTGCAGCGACAACGACCCGAGCATCCGGGACTCGGACTCCCTCGACGCGTCCCGCTCCGCCTCCAGCGTTTCGATAGTGGTGCGGTCGTTCGCCGAGGCCAGCGCCTTCCACTCCGTCACCTCAAGGACGCGGTGGGCGCGGTCGCGCTCCTCCCGCACCTTGCGCAGCTCGCCGCGGAGGTCGGCGAGCTGCTGCTCCATGTCCGGCCCGACCTCCTGCATCCTGCGTGCCTGGATCAAACTGTTCTTGAAATGTTGCACGACGGTCGGAGCAAGAACTCTCAGGCCATAATGGGGCTGCGGTTGGAAATGTGCTAAACTTTGAGGCATGTGGAGGATGCAGATGATAAAAGAGAGAAGATGCATATGCGTGCATTCGCAGGCTTTCGTAAATATGTGGCTGGGGCTGGGAGTCTAAAATTGGGCGTGCTGACAAGTTAATTAAGGCGGGTGCTCAACTTTTTTAGGAGCATGTGATAAGTTCAGATTTTTAAAAAAGAGAAGATTGCGGATGCATGGCTAGTTTCTTTCAGAATAAAATCTAGGCTAAAAGTAAGGATTTCCACACGAGGATAATTCGGAATGGCTGCTTCTTGGACTTGAACTCTACTGTATTCTTAGTTCACAAGTGCACAACCATCCAAATTGGGGCACAATAATTCACGAAATATAAGATAGTTGTTTCGAAGGACTTAGGAAAAGAGTCATAGAACTGTAACATGGACCATAATCAATTCAGATAACATATTCTCTTTCTCAAAATAGCTTTCGCCCCGTTATATTAATATAGCAACAACCCAGTACAATCTCGAGACCACTGTTGGAGCTTAACAGCACAAACAAGCCCAAAAGACAAAGAGAAAAGAAAAGAAAGCAAAGCCAACATCGTCGGATCGACGAAAACGAAGATAACTCGCAACCGCTGCGCCCTCCAAGAATTCCCACCACAATCCTAACACTCCTAATTGCCGTGTGCCAAGCAGCACCTCCAAGAAGGAAAGCGACGACGACGACGACACTGCTGCCCGGACTAGTCCTGGTGTTTCCCCCGTACGCTACGGGGAGTGGGGAATAGGTACACCCGACACCCTTCAGAAAGGAAGGGTGATACTCGCAAGCGTCACCACGTCGGTGCCAAGATGGCAGGAATTTCTCCCGACCCCCAAAAAATTACATCTCCGGACAATCAATAGCGCTCCACCAATATTGACACCCACCAACATACGCCACCTCGGTCTTGTAGTCATCATCGTAGTCTCACCATGGCAAACGACGTGAGGCCGGACTGAGACGAGACAACCGTAGAGAAGGGGCTGCAGTACCACAACCACGCGGGAGGGAACAACCTTTACCACCATAGACAGTAGCTGACCAAAAACAATGACAAGAGCACACCAAGCCATTGCAGCCGGGAGGAGGCAACAACATGGCCACCTGGAGGACGTCCTCCACCGCCATCTACGGGTGCTGACATGACGCGATAGCAAGGATACACCAGGCCGGACAGGCCCGGCCGAGCCCCGGAGGAGCCTGTAAAGTCCCCGCCGCCACGCTGCTGCACATAGGCCACGTCGCCGCTACCCTCTTATTCGGCACCATATGTCTGGCTGGACCTAGACGGACCCGCGAAGCTCCTGCCGCCGCGCTGCCGCTGGGCGGTGTCGTCGCCGCCACCCATGTCATGAACTACTGCTCGTAGTCAAACCGGAGACAGCCAGGCCAAGCCTGACCTGCCCTGACCCAGATCGGGCCCAAAGGGCTCAGATCTGGGACTGCAGGGCTCCAACCGAGCTCAAACCGGCCACCATCGCCACCAACGGTGGTGCGTTCACCACCCGCGCGGCCACATGTCACCCCCCGCCGCTGAGCCGGACCTCCGCCGCTTGGGAACACCGCCCGGTGCCACGCCGCCTCGCGTGAGGTCGCCACCGCGAGGGAAGAAGCACGGAGACGCTGCCGCCAATGCCGCTCGGGCCTAACCCGGCGAAGAAACACCGGCGTCGGCGGACGGGAGAGGAAGAGGGAGAGGCTGGAGAAGGGGGGCCGATGGTGCGGCCCAGTCGCCTGCACGGGGGCGACCAGGTCACGAGAGGAAAAGGATTTTCTCCTCCTGTGAGCGGGTTTCGTTCTTCAGATAGGCGTCGAGTTATTTTGGCACATTAAGCTACTAACATGTACTGTGCACAGATGACTACTTCAGGCAGCAATAAAACCAGATGATGTGGCCCAACCTACGGCTCCTACAACAAGTGGCCCATTGACAAGAGCAAGGGTCAAAGCTCTCCATGATAACGTGAATTCACTCCTATCTATGTGTGATCTCGACACTCCTTTGAATGGTTTGCTACTTCATTCGGATACTTTGTGCCTACTCAGGAACCACCTTGATGACGACCCTCAATGGAGTGAAGAGGATGACCAAGAGAAGACCCAAGAAGATGGCCAAGAAGAAGAGCAGGGAAAAGGAGCTGGAAAACCTGAAGAAGTGCCAGCCGGTACTACCGGGCCAGCGAGGCCGGTACTACCGCCGAGACGCCAGACGCTACTGGATCCGATGCCACCCTATGCGGTACTACCGGAAATACATCCGGTACTACCGGACCTGCGCGTGTCCGGTACTACCGGCCCTGCGCGTGCCTGTGTGCAGATCTGGGTTTTGACCCATGTATTTCGTCCCCTTTTGCCTAGACTATAAATAGACACCCCTTGGCTAGATCTAGGGTTAGACTATGATTTGGGATTAGAGTAGAGCCTTGCTCCTTCTTCTTAAATTGTCTCTTTCCTCCTATGGAGATGAATCAAGGCCTCCCCTTGTGGAGATGAACCAAGGCCTTCCCTTGTGGAGAAGATCCCTTCGTGGATACCAAGGCTTCCTCTTGTAGTTGCGATTACTTGCTAATCTTCCCTCTTAGAGTGGCTAGATTGGGTTGGTTGGATTGACCAATTGAACAAACAATTCTAAGAGTAAGGTGTGCTTGGGAGAGGAGAATTGGGGGCTGCCCTAGGGGATTTGTTACCAATTGAATCTTGCTGAGTTGCTACTTGCTAGTTATCCTTGTTTTGTTGATTTCCCCTCTTCGTGTTCTTGAGTTCATCCCGTGTTCTTCGTATTCATCGTTCCCTCCGCACAAATCCGTGAAAATCGGGACCAACCCACATCATATGGTATCAGAGCTCTAGGTTGACACGGATTTGTTTTGTGTTTTCTCCAAAATCCACCAAATTTTTCTTTGTTTTTGAGAAATTCAAAAATTTCCACAAAAAATAGCCTTTCCTTGATTCGAGCGATCTGTCGATTCGTTGCGTTTTTGGTAGTTTTTGTCCATGGATCTGTTGCTTTAGGACCCCCTCCACCTTTGTTTGCGTTACCTAGCCTTAATTTTGTCAATTTCCCACGAATTTGAGGATTTTTCGAGCTCAATTTCCGGCCAAATCGCGAAGAAAAACTCCAGATTTCGGGTCCACCGGTACTACCGGCCGGACCTTCGGTACTACCGGAGCTGCGCGCACGACCGGTACTACCGGACAGATCGAGCGGTACTACCGCCGGGCAGGATTTTCAGAGCAGTTTTTTCTTTTCCTCGGTTCGTTTTGGCATTTCCTCTTTGGTTTGAGTCCTTCGTTGGTGTGCCCTACGTCTACTACATCGACAAGCTTCCACAGCAACTGATGGCGTGTAGTTGACGGGAAAAATATTCTACAGGAAGCTTCGTATCTTCCCTGCAACGGCGCCAGAAAGCACTCTTGATGGCCCTTCACGTAGTTACCTGCGTGAAAAGTAAATGGGTTAGGTTGAGACTCCAAGTGCAGAGTGTGTAGTAAGTGGAAGACGTGTTTTCCCCACGAGGGGTGACTCGAGGGTTTAATATCGAACTCTCGGGGAATCAGTAGTGAAGATTTATCTTTCCTATCCTTCTTTTGGTTACCTACAAAACAAAGTAAATGTTTTGGTCCTCAACCTCACCTAGTGGTTGTCAAACACAAGGTGTGAGAATGATATCAAGATAATATGCAATGCAAACAAGAAATAAATATGCAATGGTGGTAAATAAATATGCAAGGATGGTGGTAGCAATGATAAATGATATTTTTGGGTTTTATATGATGAATGCAAGATGTAAAAGTGTTTTTGCATTTTCGGATTTTTAAATGGCAGAAAATGGAAAAGTGGTAAAACTGGTTGGAAAGGTGTTTCTTATGATTAAAAATGGACCGGGGTTCATGGTTTCACAAATGCACTCTCTCTTTAATAAAGTGGTAGACAATGGAACACTAGAGTTGACATATGAGATTGCAACATAACAGTTTAATGACAAGTTATAATTATATGGGCATCACGTCCTAACATAGAGACCTTTTGGTTATTAGTCTCTCTTATACCCCACCAAGATGCGAACTAAATCATAACACCTCAGTAATTAAGATAACTCAGAGTATAGCAATAAGTATCATGACATGAAGTTAAAATAAGAACATGCTAGATCTAGTCATGGAGTAGTGGCAATGGTCACACCCACATCTCCGGTAGCATGGTATTTCTTTTTATCCCTAGTGAGGCAACAAAGTAAGGTAGAGATACCCAAGTGGATCGCAGAACTTTCTCTCACGTTCACTGCACTAGCCAACCCCCGTTACTCCAACTAATGCACACGTTCCCCTCACACGCTCTCATAAACATGTTTGATAATGACAAGTCAATAAGAACGGGGTACATAATATGCATCTAGTTTCATAACTGAAACAAAACCATTGGAATCTCAAACATATATTAACTCATAAAAAGATCCACCACAAAGGTATTACATAGATGACCGTAATCATGTTCAGCAGCTCATACGATACTAATTAGTGAAGCTCGAGAGAGAGAGATACATAAGTTACTTCCACAAACCCATAGTCCAGAGGTGGACTACTCTCTCTTCATCATGGAGACGGTGGAGAAGTCGTTGGAGAAGATGGAGACCACGCCGGCAGCGCCCGCCGGAGTTTTCCCCCTCCGATCTGCAACTCCAGATCTCTGTTTCGGTGTTTCTGTGTTTCTGCGGCGCTCCTTCCAGAGAACGTCGGGGGACTATTTTTATAGGCGTTTTTAGGTCAAAACGGAGTCGGTGGAGGAAAGATCGACGGCAACAGAGCTCCGAGGCCCAAAAGGAGGGGTCCCACGCGGCCAGGTACTTGGGCCGCGTGGGCCCACCTATTTTGGCCCTCGGGTCTCCTCTTGTTTACTTCCTTCGCTCCCACGCTTTGTTCCTTCCAAAAAATGATGCTCGTAAATTTCCAGGTCATTTGGACGACGTTTGGGTCCCTGAAACATTAAAATATAGAAATAGGGTTTTCTCCCTGCCGCAGGGTTAATTCCATAAAAAAGGAAACATATCAAATATTCCCAAAATCATTATAAAACAGTGATATAACCCTTATATGATGCAAATATGACTGGAATATAAGTAAAAATAATGCAAAGTTCATGTATGCATTTTACATGCATCAGCAACGCATCATCAACGCCAAGCGACGACGCCACCAAGGACTCGACATTTCCCCATCATCATAATCCGTTGTGAGCCCTTCTTCCTTTCGTGTACCTTGACCTATCGGACTAGCTCTTTGATATTGCGGGGCATTGCACTTGTTCGAGTGATTGTCTTAAGTATTGGCGAGTGTGTATCGTTAGAGATCTTGGCACTAGCAAAAGAGAAGGAATCATCGTCAAAAAGCAAAAATCAAAAAAAAAGAAGAGAAAAGAAAAGAACATGAGTGTGCCAAGTATCATCTCTTGTAGGTTGCGACAAAGCTTGACCGCCAAAGTGAGTGAGTGTGTAACACTTGTGCAAATCCGTTGCCCATCAAAAAGCAATTGAGCTAGCGTCCCTCTTGTGTTGGGTGACATTTGAGCACGTAGTCTTCGTTAGGTTGTCTATCTTCGAGTGCTCGCCCTTTGGTCGCCCAACCCCATCATTCGCTTTTGTGTGTGTTTCTTCATCATTTGTGGTTGGAGTTTCTTTGGTAATTTGATCATTGTGGATTTTCTCTACCTTTGACAATATACTTGTCGTCGGGTTTGCTTGTTTCGTTTGCCACTTCATACCTTCCTATCCTCATAAGTGTGTGTGTTGGGTGTTAGAACCGGATTCTCTCCTCTCAAGCCACATTATACTTGGGATATAGTTTGTCTTGGTTTTCCTTACCACACATCTCACTTGTTCTTGAGAAAATGTTTAGGGGAAGTACAAACGGAAGCTCAAGCTCGGATGAAATCCATGGTGGAGTTCGCGGTGATCATGGCTATGTCACACAAACGGAGTTTGTTGGTCTTCGACACCTTCTTCGTGATGGCCTAGGACGCTACGAGCGCCGTCTTCAAGCTCAAGAGAACAACTTCAACGAACGCATGCATGCGCAAGAAGCATATGGAGCGGGTGACCGAAGCTCTCAACAACCTTGTGCGACAACGAGCTTCTTCACGCTCAAGCCGTACAAGAAGCACCTCAAGGTCGACACAAGCACGTCATGGACGTCATGAACCTCGACAAGAACGTCAACATGATCCAAGGCGCGACGCCCATGAACGACCTCCTCCTAACGTTGAACAACCACATGATCTTCACGCGAACAATGCCAATGCGCATCAAGAACAACCTCACCAAAATGATGAACGTCATGAACGCATACCATCACCACCACCGCAACAACGTGATCGTCATGACCCATTGGCTAATGACAATGGCGTTCCGGGTGCGAATGACTTTGGTGAACAAGGACGTCACCCCGTCATCCTCCAAGGCCACGTCATCAAAATCATGACAATGCGAACAATAACGAACAACCCGTTCATCAACAAGAGCACCTCAACATGATCCTCGTCCTCGTCAAGAGCTTCCACATGATCGTCAACAACACCAACGTTCCGAGTCAAGTGATAACGAGTCAAGCCAACACAATGGTGATGGACTCAATCGAAGGAGACGTGGACGTGCATTCCCACGTGGTGGCCATGGACGACTATGATGACTTGACCAACGTCCGCTTTGACATACCCAAGTTCTACGGCACAAGTGATCCGGAAGCTTACTTCTCATGGGTACTCAAGGTTGACAAGATCTTCCGCGTGCAACGCTTCTCCGACAACAAGAAGGTTGCCTTAGCCTCGATGGAGTTTGAAGAGTATGCCCTCTTGTGGTGGGAACAACTACAAGATGCTCGCGTCGCTAACCACCAACAACCAATCGACACTTGGGTTGAAATGAAAGAAACAATGTACAAGCGCTTCGTGCCAAGCCATTACACTAGAGACTTATACAAGAAGTTGCAAGAGTTGAAGCAAGGTTGAAGTCGGTTGACGAGTACTACAAGGAGATGGAAATCTCCATGATGAGAGCCAATGTCAACGAGTACGAAGAGCAATCCATGGCTCGTTTCATGAATGGCCTCAACTATCCAATCAAGAAGATCGTGGAGTTCCAACCATATGCCTCTTTGGTTGAGCTAGTACATCAAGCTTCCAAGGCCGAGCGCCACGTGCTTGAAGAGCTCAAATACCTCAAGACAAAGGCATTCTTCGCCAACAAGCCTTCTTCGTCAACTCCTACACCTTCACAAGCTCTTCCTCAAGCGAACACTCGAGGTCCTCCAAGAGTCTCTACTTCGACACCTCAAGCGCCTCAACCTTTCAAGAAAGTACCTCCCCTACCAAGGCGCCTCAAGGATCTTCGTCCGGCACAAGACTCTTGCAATGCTACAAGTGCGGCGGACAAGGGCACAAATCTTTTGAGTGCACCAACAAGAAGGTCATGATCATCAATGACATGGGAGAGTATGAATCTA
This sequence comes from Poa pratensis, assembly GCA_947311845.1. Taxonomy (NCBI): domain Eukaryota; kingdom Viridiplantae; phylum Streptophyta; class Magnoliopsida; order Poales; family Poaceae; genus Poa; species Poa pratensis. Next base: position 15,712,359 of record CAMZMU010000066.1, read on the forward strand.
TGAGTGAAGATGAGTACAATGCTTTGAACAAGGTCGCCACAATGCAAAGTGCTCAAGAAGAAGAAAGTGAGATATATTGTGATGGCGACAACAACCCTTCCTTGGTTGTGGCAAGAGCTTAACCACCAATGTTCAAGTGGAAGAAGACCAAAGATGCAACTTGTTTCAAACAAGAGCGGGAATCAATGGAAAGTCCATCAAGGTCATCATAGATGGTGGAAGTTGCCACAACTAGCGAGCAAAGAACTTTGTGATAAGCTCAACTTGAAGTTCAAGAAGCACCCACATCCTTACCATGTGCAATGGTTGAGTGATACCGGAGCCGTCAAGATTCAACACATGGTGCAAGTGTCCTTCAAGATTGGAGCCTATGAAGATACGGTTGATTGTGATGTTGTGCCTATGAACGTTTGTCACTTACTCTTGGGCGTCCATGGCAATTTGACAAGGGTGCTATGCATGATGGAAGGACAAACTACTATAGCTTCAAGAACAACGACAAGACCTTCGTCCTTCGTCCCATGACACCAAGTCAAGTCATCGCCGACAACGCCAAGACTATTGCAAGGGCACAACAAGATCGTTCGTCAGTGAGATGAGTGGTGAGCGAGAGACCCACCATAAAGTGAGTGAGAGCCACAAGCCAAATGAGTGTGACACTTCAAAGAGAGTTCCCACAAAACTTACACTATTTGCCACAAAGAGAGATGAGGGAGTTGAGAGAGAACCCATCCACCCTCCACTATGTGCTCATATGCAAGGGTGAAGTTTCTATGACTAACACTTTCACAAACCTTCCTCCTTCTTTGTTGTCTCTTTTGAAGGACTTTGAAGATGTCTTCCCTCAAGAAGTGCCACCGGGACTACCTCCTCTACGCGGAATCGAGCACCGCATCGACCTTGTTCCCGGCGCACCGCTACCAAACCGCGCTCCTTACCGCACCAACCCCGAGAGACAAAGGAGATCGAGCGGCAAATACAAGAACTTCTTGCCATGGGACATATCCGCGAGAGCTTGAGTCCGTGCGCCGTGCCCGTCATCTTGGTACCCAAGCACGACAACACTCTTCGCCTTTGCATGGATTGTCGCCCCATCAACGCCATCACCGTTCGGTATCGCCATCCTATCCCTCGACTTGATGATATGCTTGATGAGCTTTGTGGTTCCGCTATATTCTCCAAAATTGATCTTAAAAGTGGATATCACCAAATAAGATGTGTGAAGGTGATGAATGGAAGACCGCATTTAAAACAAAGCTTGGTCTTTATGAGTGGCTGTCATGCCATTTGGTCTTTCCAATGCACCTTCTACTTTTATGCGTCTCATGAATCATGTTTTGCGTCCTTTCATTGGAAATTTGTTGTGGTATACTTTGACGACATCCTTATCTATAGCAAATCTTTGGAAGAGCACACTTCTCATGTTGCTCAAGTTTTGTTGGTTCTTCGCAATGAAAAGCTTTATGCAAATCTTTCTAAGTGCACTTTTGCCACCAACAAACTTGTTTTCTTGGGTTTTGTTGTTTCTTCGGATGGAGTCGAAGTTGATGAAGCAAAGATACAAGCAATTCGGACTTGGCCTTTTCCGATGTCACTTGAGGAGTTGAGACGTTTTCTTGGTTTTGCCGGATTTTACCGCCGTTTCATCAAGGATTTTTCCACAATTGCTTGCCCCCTCCATGAACTTACAAAGAAAATGTACCTTTCATTTGGGGCAATGCACATGATTTTGCTTTCAATGAGCTCAAACGGTTATTAACCGAAGCACCACTCCTTGCCCTTCCGGATTTCTCTAAGACATTTGAGATTGAATGCGATGCAAGTGGATTGGGCATTGGTGGAGTGCTTATGCAAAATGGTAGACCCATCGCATACCATAGTGAGAAACTAGATGGAGCTCGCTTGAATTACCCCATTTATGACAAAGAGTTATTTGCTTTGGTTCGTGTTTTGGATGTGTGGCAACATTACCTTCGTCCTAAGGAATTTGTCATTCATTCCGACCATGAATCCTTGAAATATTTGAAAAGTCAAACAAATTTGAACAAAAGACATGCTAAGTGGGTTGAGTTCATTGAGTCTTTCACTTTGTAATCAAATACAAGAAAGGTAAAGACAATGTGGTCGCGGATGCTCTATCCCGCAAGGCCAACCTACTTACACGTCTTGACATTAGTGTCTTGGGTTTGGATGAGATAAAGAGTTGTATGCTACCGATGCTTTCTTTGGAGACATTTTCGCTCAATGTTCGGAGCACAAAGGAATTGGTGATTTCTATTTGCACAAGGTTTCTTGTTTAAGGCTAACAAACTATGTATACCCGAGTCTTCGCTTCGTTTGGTCCTTTTGAAGGAATCTCATGGAGGACACTCATGGGTCACTTTGGCCGCGACAAGACCTACGCCATGCTCGCCACCAACTACTATTGGCCAGAATGAAGCGTGATGTGGAACGCCTAGTTCGACGATGTTCTACATGTCTCAAAGCTAAGTCTACTCTAAACTCTCATGGCTTATACACCTTTGCCTATTCCACATCACCCATGGTCCGATATAGCTATGGATTTTGTCTTAGGACTCCCACGCACTAAAACAAACAAGGATTCCATCTTTGTCGTCATTGATCGCTTCTCTAAAATGGCACACTTTATACCTTGCAACAAGACGACGATGCTTCACACATTGCTACTTTGTTTTTCAGGGAAATCGTCCGTCTTCATGGCGTGCCAAGACCATTGTGTCGGATCGTGACGTCAAGTTCGTGAGCTATTTTTGGAAGACTTTGATGGCCAAGATGGGAATCAAGCAACTATTCTCCACCGCATACCACCCTCAAACCGATGGCCAAACCGAAGTGGTGAACCGAAGCCTATCTACACTCCTTCGTGTGTTGATCAAGCCTAACTTGAAGAATTGGGAAGAGTGCATCCCACACGCCGAGTTCGCCTACAATCGAGCACTACACCGCGCAACAAAGAGAACACCCTTCGAGATCGTCTATGGCTCCAACCCCTACACCGCGCTCGACATGCTACCACTTCCACTCCGTGAGCAAGTTAACATGGACTTCGACAAGCGAGCCGCTTACATGAAGAAGCTCCATGAGGAAACAAGAACTACGCTCGAGAAGCACAACAAAGACCATGCTACGAAGATGAACAAACACAAGCGCGCCATGATATTTGAAGAAGGAGACCTTGTTTGGCTACACCTTCGCAAAGATCGCTTTCCGGATGCAAGGAAGTCCAAGCTTCACCCTCGTGGAGATGGACCTTTCAAGGTTATCAAGCGCATCAACGACAATGCCTACAAGATCGACATCTCCACTCCAAACACTTGGTCCATGACACCTTCAACGTCGCCGACCTATCGCCATACCTTGGAACATCAAGCGATGAGGATGACCAAGAGTCGAGGACGACTCTTTTCCAAGGGGGGGGGGAGATGATGTAGCCCAACCTACGGCTCCTACAACAAGTGGCCCAATGACAAGAGCAAGAGTCAAAGCTCTCCATGATAAGGTGAATTCACTCCTATCTATGTGTGATCTCGACACTCCTTTGAATGGTTTGCTACTTCATTCGGATACTTTGTGCATACTCAGGAACCACCTTGATGACGACCCTCAATGGAGTGAAGAAGATGACCAAGAGAAGACCCAAGAAGATGGCCAAGAAGAAGAGCGGGGAAAAGGAGCTGGAAAACCTGAAGAAGTGCCGGCCGGTACTACCGGGCCAGCGAGGCCGGTACTACCGCCGAGACGCCAGACGCTACTGGATCCGATGCCACCCTAAGCGGTACTACCGGAAATACATCCGGTACTACCGGACCTGCGCGTGTCCGGTACTACCGGACCGTATCCGCCTGTACTACCGGCCCTGCGCGTGCCTGTGTGCAGATCTGGGTTTTGACCCATGTATTTCGTCCCCTTTTGGCTAGACTATAAATAGACACCCCTTGGCTAGATCTAGGGTTAGACTATGATTTGGGATTAGAGTAGAGCCTTGCTCCTTCTTATCAAAGTGTCTCTTTCCTCCTATGGAGATGAATCAGGGCCTCCCCTTGTGGAGATGAACCAAGGCCTCCCCTTGTGGAGAAGATCCCTTCGTGGATACCAAGGCTTCCTCTTGTAGTTGCGATTGCTTGCTAATCTTCCCTCTTAGAGTGGCTAGATTGGGTTGGTTGGATTGACCAATTGGACAAACAATCCTAAGAGTAAGGTGTGCTTGGGAGAGGAGAATTGGGGGCTGCCCTAGGGGATTTGTTACCAATTGAATCTTGCTGAGTTGCTACTTGCTAGCTATCCTTGTTTTGTTGATTTCCCCTCTTCGTGTTCTTGAGTTCATCCCGTGTTCTTCGTGTTCATCGTTCCCTCCGCACAAATCCGTGAAAATCGGGACCAACCCACATCACCAAAATGTTACCGGAGCCTCAATGGACCGGAAGTTCAAAACAAGCTCCACGCAACAAGAACTTGAAAATTCATCCAAAAGGAAATTAAACCCACAAATGCCGATCAGCCAGATCCAAAGACTGGAGCTTCCTACATATGGGCCGGGCTAGCAATTATTACAGCAGGCGTCTCAAAAATTTATTAATTTATTTAGCGAATTTAAGAACATCCACCGAGAAAGGTGTGTAGCCGAATGGCTAGGCTCACAGCTGGTATGCCCAGCAACCAGGGTACGAATCCTGCTTAGAGCAGAAAATATATAGCCGAGAAAGGTCCCGTACTCCCTTGGAAGAGATCGATTTTTTTCGACGTGAGGAGCAATTCTGGCTTGATCCGGTGGTGGCGATGCCGGATCCTGCGATGGCGCCAACGCGAGCCACCAAGGGAACCGCATGCCGTGGAATCCCTCTTCGGCTGGGACAGAGATCAGGTGACATGCAAACGACATGTCACCGTGTGCCTCGCAGCCTCCAATCCACCGCCCAGCCAGAATATGAGGCTCTTTTCTTCATCCTCCACTTCATCCTCCACTCCCACTTGAGTTAAATGTTTGACAGCATTTTGCATGATATGAAATGTACACAGTCCATGATATGATTCTGTGAAGACCTTCTCTATGGCTCCTCCCATTGCTGCATCTTGATCGGTATAGATAGTTCTAGGCTGCCTTCCATTGTGTGCGGCTAGAAATGTCTCAAAGAGCCATATAAATGAGTCGCGTGTTTCATCAAACATCAATGCAGCACCAAAAATGGTTGTTTCTCTAAACTGATTGAGCCCAAGAAAAATACCAAATGGCCTATACTCTTTGTTCGTGCCAAATGTAGTGTCAAAAGTGACAACATCACCAAAGTGTGCATAGTCAAGTAGCATTTTAGCATCAACCCAGAATATGTTGGCTATATGCTCCTCACAATCCAACTGCAAATGATATTGGAATGATGGATTCTCAGCTATCTTGTCACGAAAGAACTTCAACATACTACCGGCTGTCCATAAGCCATCTCCCGCTGCCGCTTGGTTCGCAAATGATTCTTTTGGTCAGTCAAAGTGTAACCAACATTGAACTTCCCACCAGCTCGACGACATGCAAACTCATGTGAAGCTTTTGGCATAATTCCAGAATCATCGGCTGTTTCTATCTCTAAAGCTTGCACATCTGAAATCTTCCTTTGTGATGCCAACAAGTGACAGGTTTGTGGCAATTGAAGGAGGTGATTGTGTTCCAAATCAACTTTGGTGACTTCAAAAAATTTGGCCACTCGATCAAATGAAACAATCATCCGAACTTTACAATTGGTTCTTGTTTCAGCTCTAATGCGCTTCGGCTCATGATCTATTTGACTTTTCCTTCGAATGCCTTCATTGGAACAAACAAACCTACATGAAGTGATTGTTCCATCAGTTCTGCTTTTGATGCTATTTCTTTTCCTCACATCAAAGCCTATGTGACCTCCATATTGCACCCAGAACTCCCAAGCCTCATCCGAATTTCTGAACCGCATACAAACTTCGGGTATCCTGTTGCCAATCGATCCCATCACACAACGCACAATTCTGCCAAATTCAAAAACAGTGTATACAAATTAGTGGAACAAGGTAGAAGCTAACTAAAATTCAAACAGTATACAAGTTACAAAATTATAGAAGTATACTGCTGTGCTGTAGTGAACAGAGAAAATAGAAGTACAATACTCGCTGCAAGTCTCCATATTTATTCAGAGATGTAGTGCTAATCAGTGGCGGAGCCAGACAGCGCGAGGAGCCTGGGCAAAGCTCGTGCATAGCGATGTCAGCTAGCTTTGCCCCAACAAAAATCACTACTAAGCACAGTAATTAGACTAAGCTGCAGTGAAGAGTTGCCGGACGAGCCCGGGAGCTAGCTCCGCCCCCGGCACTAATGGAATAAGACAGAGAGAGGGGACCTGAGAAGAGGTCGCTGACGATGATGAACGGTCCCCAGCTAGCGGCGGAGCTTGTCCCCGGCTCCCGCGCGGACGACACTCGTCCCCGGCCCGCGGCGGCGTTCGGCCCTGGTTCCCGCGGCAGACGGCGCTCGTCCCTGCCTCTCCTCAGTGGCGACGGCGACGGCGGCGCGCGGCCGGCGAAGGCCGCGAGACGAGGAGATGCCGGCGAATCGCCGCGCCAAAGCCCGCCTTTTCCCTGCCTTCCCCGCCAGATTTTTCCGCTGACCCGCGCGTGCCAGATTTGGTCTGTGTCTGGATGTTGTTTTTGTCTTGGAGTGCTGTTGTCCGTTGGATGCAGGCTGGGCGGTGGATGGGAGGCCGCGAGGCACACGGTGACATGCCGTTTGCATGTCACCTGATCTCTGTCCCTTCGGCTGCGCTTCCGCGAAACCCTTGCGGCTCGGCGTCCCGGCGACCATCTCCGAGGCGTACAGAATTGTTTCTTTCTATAGCAGCAGGCCCGCTGCTCCAGCACCTTTCCTCACCGCCATCGTCATCAAGGTCACCCCCATCCTTTGCTCCTTGCTCTTTTTCCCTGCACCATCATGCGTATTTGTGCTACACCGTCATCCTTCTTTTTGCTACTCCATCAGATCAGAATTTGAAAGTATGTATCTTTGTTGATTCAGCGCATTAGCAATGAGGAGCAGAATAGCAAATGGACCAGTTTATCAAGCTTTGGACCCTTGTTCAAGATGTTAATCTCACTGCAAACAGAGACCATATAAGCTGGAAATTGGCAACTCTGCATATGCCATCCAATTATGTGGAAGACTGAGAATGCTGGAACTGCAGCAGGCCTGGATGATCAAAGCCAAAGGAAATGTCAAGTTTTTCTTCTGGCTTGTTCTCCAAAATAGGAACTGGACCGCTGACCGGCTACAGGCGAGAGGCCGGCCGCATGATGATAATTGCAGTCTGTGTGATCAGCAATTCGAAACGGATGTTCAACTAGATCTGCAATGCCCTTTTGCTAAAGAAGTGTGGATGCAGTTGCAGGCTGCCCATCGTGATACCAGTGCAACTGGCTTTCGATTCAGAAACCATTGGCCAATGGTGGGACAAGGCTCGACGAGGAATGGCTAGCCATGACAAAAAGAACGAGATCTCACGGGCGGTTTATACTTTCTGGCACATTTGGAAAGAACGTGGTCGAAGAATTTTTTAGAACAAGGCTACCTCGACGGTGGCTGTTGGGAACCTGACCAGAGCTGATTTAGAGCTTCTGGAGATGACCAAAAACAACACAACCAGTTAGTTGTTTGTTGCAGAGTCTGTTTTATTTTGACTTTGTTTTTTGAGTCCCTGGCATTTTTATGCCATTGTATCCATGTAGCTGTTTGGAATTTTCCCCTCTTTAATGCATCGGCAGAACTCCTCCCGTTCATGTTAAAAAAGAGTAAATTTGTGCATTGCACAATTGTGTCAAAATTTGAAACTGTTTTAACATGTTCATGGATATTATCTTCTCTCCACTAATACTGGAACAATCGTTGTTGCTCAGAGTGCTTGATATGTCGTTGAAGTCCATCACAGCTGCTTGGGGAAGTGGGGAGCTAGTTAACTAAGGTTTCACATCATCTGAGGTGAGCAAGTTCCATTTTCCTTTTCTTTGTACCTAAATTGGAGTTCAGCAAATTATGACGCATCTCTACCGAACTAGAGAGGACTGGTTAATTTAGGCCAGCATCTTGTTCATGCTTGAAACATCTGCTACTGTACATGTTGTGGTTTAGCGCCTTTTCTTCAAAATCTGCATTTAAGTCTTCACCTCTCATATTCTTTTTGCGGTTTATTTAATTATATACTCAGAGAGAGAGAGAGGACAGGTTAGATTAGGCCATCCGAGTATCTGTTTGATGTGATGAAATTCAATCCTGCGTCGGAGTATTTATTTATTGAGCTTTACCTGCCTTTTTCTCAGGTTCTCTCGGTGGTCGGAATTTTGCAAGATGAAATTGATCCTATGGTTTCTGTCATGAAAATTGAAATGGCACCTTTGGAGTTTTGTGCCGACATTGGTGGTTTAGATGCTCAAATTCAAGAGATCAAAGAAGCAGTTGAACTTCCCAAGCTATATGAGGACATTGGACTCAGGCATCCGAAAGGAGTCATACTGTATGGGGAACATGGAAAGCTCTACTTGCAATTAAGGCGGGTGCTCAACTTTTGTAGGAACATGTGAGAAGTTGCGATTGTCTTTCGGCGGGGGGGGGGGGGGGGGGGGGGGGGGGCGAAATTCAGAATTTTTCATTAAGAAGAGAAGATTAGGGATGCATGGCTAGTTTATTTCATAACAAAATTTAGGAGAAAGCAAGGATTTCCACACGAGGGAAATTCTGAATGGCTGCTTCTTGGACTTTAAGGTTACTGTATTCATAGTACCACAAGTGCACAACTATCCGAATTGGGGCACAATCATTTCACAAAATATAAAGCACCACTTAGGAAAAGAGTTATAGAATTGCATTAACATAGATCATAATCGATTCAGATAACACATGACGTCGAGTTATTTCGGCACATTAAGCTACTAACATGCAGTGTGCACATAGGACTACTTCAGGCAGCAATAAAACAAATTATTTCGCACTGGAATGTGCAGCAAACTTCACCAAGCAGCTGGCTGGCTCTCTTTTTGTTTTACAAATTCATGCAGCTTTGTCACTTATCCATCCATATGGTGCACCTGAGACTCTTCCCCTGCAGCAGCAGGTCGAATGCCGTATTGATGTCCTTGAAGCCAACCTCGTGAGTTATGAGCTTGTCCAACTCCAGCTCCTGTGTTGAGTTAGACAAACGTAAACACATGGAAGGTTTTCTGCATCAAGATCTTGCAGACCATCTACACTCGAATGTCGACATCACGCATGATCAGTCTGATGAGTGTATGATTCTAACCTTGTTCAGATACTTGTCCGCGAGAATCGGAATATCCTGCTTAGGTTTCACGCCTCCGAAGAGCGATCCCATGACGCACTTCCGTGGAGGATCTCCCGTGAAGGAATGGAGAAAGGGGCGCCGTGCATTTCCACTCCTAAGATGATCGTCTTGCCCCATCCCTGCGGCAAGACGGTAAGGTTCCAACATCGCTAGCTAAGTCAGAGAGTGGAAGTCATTTTTACATGACGGATGGACCAATGTGTGTAAGTGCATACCTCCCGGGAGCTCCGGAATGCGTCGCTCATCAGCGCCGCCAGCCCGATGCACTCGAAGCAGTAGTCGGCGCCGCCGTCAGTCATCTCGATGATCACCTGTTTACCATGGAAAAACCTGGTGTATGAGTGCAGGATGTGACATGAGCATTGACCAGATCATGGGTCAGAGGTGAAAGAACATGGATAGCTAGGCAGTGGTCACCTGGCTCACAGTTTTCTCTCCAAGTTCCTTTGGATTGATGAAATGCGTCACGCCGAACTTCTTTGCTGAAACACGAGGCAGTGACTGAAATGCGTCAGACAGCAGAACGGCTTAAGTGTTCAGGGCAGTTTCATGGTGTAAACGAATAAAGGCCTTGCCAAGCTCATGTTTTTCCGGGTTTAAATCGACGCCAATGATCTTTGACGCCCCGCAAATCCTTGCTCCTTCAGCCACCTGAAGGGTAAAATTTTGCAGTCATGTTCAATGCAATGCGATGCAAATATGCAATGGCCAAACATATACTATAACAGTCAAAATTATGTATCTGTCAGATTACCGCCAAACCCACAGCTCCAAGGCCAAAGATAGCAACTGAAGATCCTGGCTCGACTTTAGCCAGCTTCCATGCCGCTCCGACCCTGCCAAATATTTCGATCAAAGCTGCTAGTACAGACAGATGGAAACGTGCAGAGTACAGTGCGTGTACTAACCAGTGGTGGCGCCGCAGCTGAGGAGGCAGGCCGTGGGCGGCGGCAAGGCCTGGTCGACCTTGACGACCTGGGTCATGTCCACCACGGTGTACTCGCTGAAGCTGGAAACGCCGAGGAAGTGGTGGAGCGGGCTGCCGTCGGCGTCCCGGAACCGGGTGGTGCCGTCGCGCGGCATCCCGGGGCGCACCGTGAACCGGTACTTCGAGCATATGTTGCTCCGGGACGACCTGCAGTCCGCGCACTCGCTGCACTGCGACAGGAACGTCGGCACCACCGCGTCCCCCGCGGCGAAGCCCTCCACGTGCTCGCCCACGCTCTCCACCACCCTGTCACGGATCGCCGGCCACGAGATATCAAGATTTTGACACTTTTTCGTCCCATATAAGAGTGGATTTGCGTTCCCGAGCCAAATGACAATTTATCTTGCTAGCCGAAAAAAAAAACAATTTATTTTGTTTGTCTTTTACAAGAACGAAAGCATGTTTAGGGCTATTTGGTTCAGAGGATTTTTATAGAAGTGTATAGGATTTCAATACATAGCAAATTTTCTTGTAGAGTTCATTTGGCTTAAATGGATGAATCCTTCAAAGTTACGATTGGTTGCTTTTCTACGATACAATCTTATAGGTTTTCCAAGAGGTGATACCTCTTAGAAGAAAAATTATGTCTATGACAACTATGATATATTGATAATGTAATCAATCTCTATAATAAAATCTACAGTTTTCCTGCGGTGCAGCCAAACGGCACTAGTTACTGATTCCCGCGTTTTTGATTCACGTAGCATTCTAAGTGTCATGACATTCCATTTCTACAATATACTTATTTATGTATTTTCAAATCCTACGAACAATAAAAGGTCACATGCTCAAAAAATGGACACAGAGGAAATAAATGTTAAAAAAATAGGATGTTGACCGAGAAAATCAAAAGTAAAAAATAAAATGTATACTCAGGAATACCAATTACGCACATCCGCCTTGATTTTCCATAGAAGATATAATATAGGAAAAGTATACTATTCAACCGAACACCTCTCCGATCGACTGTCCCAGGAGCACGTCGCATGCCCCTCGGACAAAGCTTCGGTGACTTCGTGAACCAAAGTCTCAGGAAAATTTGTCCATGTCAGTACCATCAGATTATGATCAAACGAATACGGTTGATCCAAATTTTGTACTCAAAATTTAAACTGTCGAGGAAAAATCGAAAAACTCCAGTAAGTCATAATTGTTCCATTAAGTAGTATGGATTTTTTTTGTTTCATTTGGATAAATGATTTGTGATTAAATATCGTTTTATGTTTGGATCTGAAAGCGAAATTAGATTCTAAACCAGTAATCGAAATGAAACAGAACTTTCACAAAATAATCAATGAACATATATGATGTCCTACGATTATCCAAAGTTTTCTAGACAATTTACGTTTTCAGTTCAAAATTTTGAGCAACCGTGTCAGTTGTATCTTGATGTGATGGCACTCACATGGGTAAAGGCACCGTGAGACTTTGATTCAGAAAGTATGTCCGTGCCCCTCCTCGCGGCGGAATGAAAAGGAGAGAGGCCCACCTCCCACCTTAACCTATTTCCCCTACTTCCCCCAACCCCTCGTGGTACAGCTCTTTTGCCCGACGTCGGCGCCGTGGCCACGTGCCTCCAACGTTACTCTTGGAGTGGCACCAGAGGATGACTAATTACAATTTGATCTTTATGTTATTAATTATTAATTAGTGTTAGAAGGATTTTTTTTTTGTTGAGCAAAAGTGTCAGAAGGATTTGGGTGTGTACTAGAATTGTTAGGTTGATGTCACACATACCTATGTGTGTGAGAGATATAGATAGTGGGGAGGGCAGAAGAGAGCTAGAGAGACCGAGATGTGCCTGAATATGAAGACTGCATGATTGGTAAGTACGAGTATGATGGACAAAAGATAATATCACTACATAAATATGAGTACCAACACACATGGTTGCTACTAGAAGTTGGTGATAATAGACTGATCTACACAAATTAAATACATTTCTTGATGTTTAGTTGATCTAACAGTTTACAAGGATAAATTGCTTCATTAAAAAATAGTTTTGTATTCTTAGTGTCAACTTTTAATTCCGAGGTTCGCCTACAATTATTAGTTGGACGAAAACATACAAAATTGTGTAACATTATAGTTAATCCCAATGACTGAAATAATACCATAATGATTAAAGATCACAACAAAAGTAACAACCATTTCGCGGTCTTAACTTTATTATGCAAATGGATTCAACATCATGTTAAAACAACAACAAAAATCAATGATTTTATCACTAATAATTCGTCCACAAATTTAAAATGCATTCCATAAATGTGATTTTTTAGCATAACATTTCGTTGGCTATAGTTTGCTACCACGTCCCATAAGACTATAATTTTTATTGTTACTTTAATACTACTATAAAAAATAAGAAAGCTGAGGATGGAGAACATTGTAATCCTCTAATTGCTTGGGACAAGGTCTGCCGACCTAAAAATAAAGGAGGTGTGGGTGTCCTAAATCTGAAAGTTTAGAATGAAGCTTTGTTGCTTAAATACCTGGATAAGTTCTACAACAAAGCTGATACGCCATGGGTTAATCTCGTTTGGTAATCTTATTGCAGAAACAAGGTACCTCATGTTGTTGATCCATGTGGATTGTTTTGGTGGCGAGATATATGCAGGCTGTCTCCCATATTCAGAGGGTTACAACATGCAAGGTAGTGGCTGGTGACTCTGTTTTATTCTGGAAGGACCCATGGGGAGATACTGTGGCTTCTGATATGTTCCCATGAGCATTCTCATATGCATTGGATGAGGATGTTTCAGCTGGCCATTTCCTATCAGCCAATACCCTAGCTGCCAATTTTGCACTGCCGTTGTCACCCCAAGCACTACAAGAGGTCAGAATGATGCAAGTGGACTCTAGCCACATTGTGCTCGATAATGATTCCAATTATCAGTGGACATATATCTGGGGAGGTGAGAAATATGCATCGAACCAATACTACAAATTCTGTTTCAGAGAAATTATTCCACATGATGCTTTCAATTGGATTTGGAAGGCTAAATGTATCCGAAAGATAAAGTTCTTCTGCCGGCTGCTTCTTTTTGACAGACTGAACACCAGAAATATGCTTAAAAGGATAAATTATAACATTGGCAATAACTTTGAATGCTCAATGTGTAATGCGCATGTTGAGGAAACCGTGGAACATTGTTCTTTCACTGTGATTTTAGCAGAGACTGTTGGGATAGCATTGGTTTCCCTGTTTCAGAAACTTGATGGCAGACAGACTACATTGATAACTCACTCAAGAAACTATTGGACGAAGATCATGTTTTTGGAAGTCTTCGGTACGTCGGCATGGAACATATGGAAAGAAAGGAACAATTATTACTTCAATGGGGTGGCGCCGGAGATCAGTTCATCGAAGTCGGTTCAAAGAAGATTTCTCCCTGTTGGTTCATAGGACCAAAGAGGACAAGCACAACTTTATTAAAACCCTAGTTGATAGTATCTAAATACTCTCTCTGTTGTTTTTTCCATCATATAAATATGTATCTGTCGCCATCCCCTTCGTGGGGTTTTATTAATATAGAGGCATAGGAGCCTTTCCTACTGTCATAAAATTCAAAAAACAAATCTACTTTAAAGAGTCGTTGCCCTCACATTTGCGAGGGCGGCCATGCTAGTTGATAATAAAGACAAAAAATATTACGAAAATCAAGAACAAAACAAAGTCGAACACTTACAAGATCGATGGTAGCATAAACAAACAATTTTATTGGTTCTAATAAGTTAATTGTTCTTATATACATGTAAGTTAACTGATCATCATCTATTAATACATGCTCGATCAACAACAAATATTTACCCCACGAAAGAAAATAATGACATAATAGATTTTTCTTGTATATATGAAACTCTTATTTTCAAATTTAAGAACCAACCCACTGGTTTGGTAATTAGTGGGCAGTTGTACCCCTCATTTATTGGGATCAAACTTTAAATTTTTGGTATGCTATGTGTTTAATTAGTACTGATTATTATTTTATTAGGAGGTGGCCTTCTCGTCGTTACTGAGCTATCGATGGTGACATCCTCAAGTTTAAAGTTTCATGAATATAGTTCCATAGACATTGTGTGAGTGACTGGGAGTATATACATAAGTAGTTACGATAATGTGAGTATGTGTACTACCTTTAGTAAGTGTTTCACCAAAGAAAAACTCTTAACTCCCAGTCAGTCACGCAATGTCTATGGAAGACTAGTTTCATGAAATTTTAGTGAGAGACGTGGATTTTATATTGTTTGTTATAACTTTGGCATGTGATTAGAGAAGCGTGCTTGCATGGACTAATGCTTGTTAGTGCACTATCCATCTCACCTTTATTGTACAATCAAGGTGACCCATAATTCTCATTTTAGTCTACCTAAAGGATTCCATGTATGATTTCTATACAAACTAAGTCCGTCGTTTGGCTAATGTGGTGGTAACACTAAATCTTTTTTGTTTTGCCTATAGGCTACATGGGGTATGCATTCAAACATGATGTGATCCAAATGCGCTTTACTATTGTTTCTTGGTATATGTGCGTACTGGAACGGTGGCACCTACTTTTCTAAGAAATTATACAGAGTGCTCTGCACACAACCCTTTATGTCCGATTTAGATAGATTCCTAATTTGAACGGTGTTGATTAGAAAAATAATGTGATATGATGGTTGCTTTGATTCATCGTACACAAATCGGATGGAAAATTGTCGTTTGTATAGCACTGTTCAATTTTGTATTCCAGCAGCCTATAAATTAATGCCCTTCTAAAAAGAGTAAGCGAAAGACCTAATCACTTATTTTATGTAATTGACCGGGACAACAGAAATCAGCGCCCGAATGGAGACAAACTTATTTTTATCAGTATGTGAACAATCATTGAACTTATTATTAAATCTTTAGTATTGATAATAAAGACAAACAAATGTTACGAAAATCAAGAACAAAACAAAGTCGGACACTTACAAGGTCGATGGTAGAATAAACAAACAAATTTATTTGGTTCTAATAGGTTAATGGTTCTAATAGACACACAAGTTAGCTGATCATCGTCTATTAATACAGGACTGATCAACGACAAATATTTAACCCACGAAAGAAAATAACATAATTATTATTTCTTGTATATATGAATCTCTAATTTATAAATTTAAGAACTAGCCCACTGGTTTGATAGTTAGTGGGGTAGTTGTACCCCTCATTTATTTGGATCGAACTCTAAATTTGATACACTATGTGTTTAATTAGTACTGATTAGTATTATTTAATTAGGAGGTGACCTTCTCGTCGCTACCGAGTCGTCGACGGTGACATCCTTAAGTTGAAAGTTTCATAAATCTAGTCGTTCATAGACATTGCGTGAGTGACTGGGAGTATACATACTACCTTTAGTAAATGTTTCACGGAAGAAAAAACTCTTTTCTAGATTTGATGGCAAAGCCTTTCATACAAATGCAGTGTGTACCGCAAATCGTGTGGATTACTACACGGCAAAAGTAGAGGATCGCTGAGGAAATGTCATTTTCCTATTAATTACTTTAACAGTGACCTTCTGATTTGATTTTTTCAACGACTGCACGTAAATTTGATTTTTCAACGACTGCACGTAAATTTTCGAACGAATGTGGACGGAGGAGGAAGCACTCACCCGAAAGCTTCGTGGCCGAATATCCTCGGGAAAACGCCGGGGAAGTCCTGCAACGTACCCAGCACGAGTCATAAATGGCGTTCACACGTGTGGGGGCGAGGACGTACCGTGCACACAGTGCGGAACGTCAGTTACCACTGTGCTAGCTCTGTGCATCAAGCACCGCAGCAACAATGGCGTACACACGGCGGACGGGAATGGGATCCTACCTTCATCCGCCAGAAGGTGACGTCGCTGTGGCAGAGCGACGTGCACACGATCTTGATCCGGACCTCGTAGGCCTTGGGCGGGTCCACGACGATCTCCTCCACGGTGAGCGGCTCGCCGGCGGCCCTGCACACGGCCGCTGCTCGTCGGCGGCGGGGATACACGGTGGTTAGGCATCGCGCGTGCACGAGAACACAAGACGGAGACACGGAGCCGAATCACTACGGTTTCTTTGCGGAAAAGCTCGGAGATACTAGATTCTAGTGGCGTACCTTTGCAGCGGATGGGCTCGGGGCAGCACTTGTCCTCCATCGATGGGAGAAGACGATAATGGAGAGATCGCTGATGGGGTGTCTGATTGATTGGAGTATTGGAAGGGAGCTCGCTAGACGCTAGCCAAGCCCGGCAGGATTGCGTCGTCCTTATAATATGGGCCTTCGGTTTTTCCTTTGCATTTTCGTAAGCGCCAAAAAGGTTTTTTGTGGATTTCGAGCCAATTTGACGTCCGGCTGCGATTTGCTTGACATTTACTCGACGGTGATGTACCTTTTTTTTTTTTTTTTGAGAACACAGTACAACACAGACGCTCACAAATACGCACATACACTCACCCCTATGAACGCACGCACGCACACCCTACCCCTATGAGCACCTCTGAAGGACTGAGCCGGCAGATCTTGAGGTTGACGAAGTCACCACAGGCGCCTCGCTGTTGACGGGCACGTCACCTACCACTGAAAGAATAGCGCCGGATAATCCTGGAATAAATCCAGGTAAATGCAAACGCCCATGCCAAGTCTAGGACTTGAACCTGGGTGGGCTGGTTCCACCACAGGGAACCCAACCATCAGAGCCAAGCTCCGTTTGCCGACGGTGATGTACCTACCACGAGGGGAGGATGCTCTACTTTGACGCTCCAGTCGTCAGTTCCACGAACCATCGGGTAGCCCCACTGGCTCCAAACCAAAGGCCCAGGTTGCTCCGTGGGTTTTGTCACGCGTTTCATTTTCTCATTCCTTACTGTTTCTGCTGTACTGTTTCGCATGTTTTTCCTCTTTCCTCGTTTAATGAGCTTTTATTAGCATGTTTGTTCTTGGACGTTGGCCCTTACGATATGTGCGGCTGCGTTTGGAGTAAGAAAATGTGTCTGCGAATTTTTTCATGGTAATATGATTCTCATTGATAAATAAAATACGAGATACAAAGTACGTATACACCGATCTTACAGATCTGAAAAGATAGGATAAACATATGTGATAAACCAACGTCTATCCCTGTTCTTCGGCACCACCGTAGCAGACAACAAAGGAAAAGTAGACAGATCACCTCTTCACCCGAGCTTGACGCGGCACCATCGCTGGTCATCAACTTTTCGGACCTCCAAAGTAGTTTGTCATATGACAAACCATTGCCGTTGAAAGAATCAGACCGGGGTAGCACGACCCCGGACACGCCATCGAACTTCAGCACTGGCACCCCCGCACGACGACGTCGGAGTAGGGAATCAGAACCATCAGCCTCCAACCACAAACCCAACATAAGGTGCACCATCTTTCAGCTGTCACCAGTGCAGACCACCGTCTGCACGTACTCCTGGACGAATCCTCTCTGCTCCACCATGGCGCCGGAGACAACGCCGCAGCAACGGGGACAGAATAGGAGGAAAAACCCATCTGATGGAGTCGCCGCCGCCGCCTCGCCGACACCATCCATGAACACTATGGCCACCGATCTGAAAGATCGGCAAGCACACAAAGCCACCAACTCCGAGACGCCGCCACGAAGGACAACGCCGGTGTGAGAGTGGAGTTGAGACAGATTTATTTGCCCGGACGCCGCTCCCACCACCTCAACGACGCACCATGCCAGAAGCTTTCTAACCCTAGCTACCATGCAAAAACGGAGAAAACAAGGTCCCCCTCCTGCCGCCGAAGCAGCAAGCGAAGGGAGGGAGGCCCAGCTCTCCCGCCGGTGGAGATCGGTGGAAAAGTAGTCCGCTTCATAGTCGCCTGTGGAGGTGGCGGCTAGGGTTGCCAACTGCAATGTGTCAGCGAATTAGAGAAGAAATATTCAGCTGGGCCGTAGTATAAATATGAGTATACAGACGGAGTAATACATGGGCATGCCGCAGAACATGATGGGCCAAGATCAAATAAAAATCGTACTAGAGATATTTGATTTCAAAATCCAAGCAACAAATCATCACAGATTGATTAACACAAAATAGGCGTGGCATCTTTTTCAGTAGCCATGATAATGCATGATTTTGTTTATTTATTAGAAAAGGTGCACATATTTAATTACACAGCCCCAAGTCAATAATTCAGAAACACACCAACATTCATATACAGAACTCTTGCGGATCGAAAAAAATCAAAGAAAATAAATTGAAAAATGTTGGACAAACACGAAACACAGTGAGACACAGGAAACAACGTGAACCAAAAAATCATCTTCAAAATCATATGCAGATGATGAAATCTGTTGCCAGGACGTAGACGCACGCAACGTCACCTGCCTCTCGCACCGAATGTCGCCGACGCCATTGGATTCAGCGGGAAGAACCTCCAGATCTTCACCACACACCACCCATCGAAGGATCCGCGACGCAAAGAACGGGGGCGCTACTCCCGGCGCGACGTGGCCGCCTCGACGTCGCATAGGGCCGGGGAGGCCGGTCCTGGTGAAGGCCTGGCCGGATCCGCGGAGCAGAGGACCTGGGAGACCGCACCCGGCCGCGGCGTGGACGGATACGCGTGGCGCCGACAGCTGTGTGACCTTGTCCACAACACATCAAACCACGTATGTCCCTCCTCGGCGGCGGCGTGTCGAAATCAGTTGTGTCGAAGCTAGCGCTCGCTGGATCTGAGGAAGAGAGTCAACGTCGAAGTGAGAGGAGGTCTGGTGGAGAGGATGCGATGAGGAGAGGAGTCGAGGATGGTGCACTGGCCCAGGTTAATTTCAGGTGGATGGGCCGGCTCTTGTGATTTCGAGATGTGCCACGCGAAATACGGCCTGCTATACAATTTTCTGAACGCATCGATTCACAATATACGCAACTGACGACGATAGGTGGAGATAGCGGGCTACCTGTAGCCCGGCCTCCAAAAGGGGTTTTCGGTTTGTTCATGTCTTAGAAAACACAAAACTCTCTTTTCAAGTTGAAAAAGGTAGTATGTGTATTTGTTTTCTTGTACTGATTTTTCCATATCAAACGTGCTAACACAAAAAAAAAAAAAAGGTGTAAACAAACTTACATAATTTATTCGATAATTTTTTTGCAAGTAAGAACATTTATGGGACATATATTGGCAAGAAAACAAGGTTTGAATTTTTCTGCCAACTAATAGAAAACTAGAAAACAAGGTTGTTTAACATTGCTAATTGTGGAATGTAGGGCTTGTCTGTGAAGGTGCCAATGGGGTTGTATTTAACGACTTCATTGCAGATACTCGGCATGGGGACTAACAAAACCACATAGACGAAGATTGATGGCCGTGGATCTCTCATTGCTGATCAATTTTCGAATGCACAATTTTATAATCTAAATTTTTCCAGAAACAATATTTGAAAACCTCCTCTACATATCACATAGAACTTAATCTAGCCTACCAAAATAGTTTTTCTTCACCAAAATCTATTTTTCATGGTTTCTTCCCTATATCTCAGAATTCATATACGTTTTTGATTTGGTTTGTTTCATACCTATTATATATAAAGTATGAGGGCTTTTACGGCACCCCAGAATTAATAGGAACCGTTCATTTCTATTGATCCAATGGCTCCAGTGATCCTGGTACTCCAAAATTAGTCCACGGAGTGCTCACTCAATAACTCGGGAAAAACAAATGGAGTACCTTGATCAGATGGATGTTTCGGTCTTTTTGCATCTAAGTTTTTTTTTTTTTGCCAAAAGTTTGCCCCGTTGAAATCCCAAAATCATCTCACACCGGCCGTTTACTGCTAGAGTAGTACAACAAGACACCGTCCGGTTCTAGAGTAGAAACCAATGGCAAGAACTAATCTGTTGAGGGCACTCAAGCTGGACACTCTCGTCCGGGAGGACGGGACAATCAATCAGGGACGCTGGATCGGGACGGTGGCGCGAGGGCGATCGATGGCGGCGGAGGCAGCGACGCGCGTTCGATCGGGACAGTGGCATGCTCGTTCGAGACGGCAACGTGAGGCAGGCGACCGTGGCGGCGCGACATAGGCAATCCCGGCGGAGGTTTCTCTTGGCTCAAACCCGATCATGTGCTCCTTCGTCTGCTGGGATGATAGGCTACAAAGTCTGAAATGCCCCCATCACGGACGGCAAGATCTACCAGGTACTCCAACGCTTGGTATTGTAAAATTTGCATAGTTTGGTTTTCCTTAGCAATAGCAATCAAACAAACATTATGTTATGCATGTTCAACCAGGTAGAGCAAGGTGTCATGCCCGCGTGTGCAGGGTCCCCCTGCTGGAGATGGCGGTAGGGCTCTTTGATTTGATCTAGTGCTAAAGCCTGTTGTGGACGATGGGATATAATTTAACACTTTTTTGATAAAGGACATTTTATTCCTCAAAGCATCGTGAAGATACAAAGTAGCATAGACCCGGTCTCTGCATAATAAAAATGCACACAACCAAACGGATCTGAAAAAGAAAATAAAAACGCCTATGAAACTGGAGAGCCAATCGATCCGAATATCACATTGTCACCCATGTGAGGTAAAAGTAGCCCTCACAGCGTTTTCCAATTGTGTAGACATCTCCATAAATAGGTCTCAAAACTCCACGTGTTGTAGAGACGACCATAAAGAAAACATATCTGTTCACGGCAGATGACTGCATAACAGAAAAAATCTTACAGTTGAAAATCTTGTCATTTTATTTAGCCAAAGCGACCATATTACGTCAAACGCCCTCACCTTAAGAATAACTCTAAACTTGTGATTAATACCACGTTGCCAGTTGCCATACACTTTCGCAACATGGTATTACCAGAGCAAACATACATTGGACTAAAAGGTGTTTTATTGTCTCATCATGGTGGCAAAAGACACATTTAGAGCTTCCATGCTAGGTGTGTCTTGCAATATTGTCCTTAGTTAGGATTGCTCCTTTACGAAGGTACCATGCAAAGTTTTTTTTATTTTTAATGGTACCTTTATTTTCCAGATTTTTTTATTAACGACTAGACCATTCTGATGGACAAGTGCTCTATTGATGGAATACATCGAAAATTTCCCATTCTCGTGTAGATTCCAACGAAATTCGCCGGTGCCTTGCGACAACTAAACCAATGTCAGGTGTCCTAATAGGGCATTCCATACTGCAAGTCTGGGTCCGATTAAATATCGTCTGAACATCACATTTGGTAGAGTTGACTCAAAAACCAAGGCGATCGTGTCACTCTTGTGACGAACAATGTTGTATAGAGCTTGTTATTGTTCCCGGAGAATTGGTATTACCTAGCCACTTATACTCCCAGAACCTATTCTCCGATCCATCTTTGATGGAAAAAGATCGAAAGCGAAAGAAGTGCCTCTTCGTCGCCATTAGACCAGCCAAAAATGAGAGTCGCCCGGTTTTCCAATAAACCTGTTACAACTATATTCAACCTATGTATTTCCTTTTTCATAATTGTTTGCCAAATCTCATCTTCGGTAAGAAGTTTAAAAGATAATTTTTTAGAAGGGCAGTTTTTTTTAACCTGAAGGTCATTAACACCCAGCCCCCCCCCCCCCCCCCTCAACTTGATTTTTAGGTCGGCAAACCACATCCCATCGAGTCAGCCGATATTTCTTATTTTCATTATCACCTTACCAAAAATAATCTTGAACAGAAGGTAATCTAATTTGTATAGGACACCTTTGGGTACTTGGATAATAATTTAACACATACATATTTCCTTGTGATTTTTAGAAAATGATTAGACCAGAGGCATATACATATTTAAGCAGTTAGTTTCTTACATTGGAACATACAATTGTTTATCATTATCTAATATATTTGGTCATCACGAGTTTGCATATTTAATTCTTCTTCGGCATATATAGAGATTGCGGATAAATAGGAGACGATACAAACTTCCGCATAGTCGTTTGAACAAAAGTTTGCCTTTCAGTTGGGAGCTTGGAAACCTCGGCATCTGCATCAAAATGATACACACATTTTTTTATTCACCAAAATCTTACAAAACTAATAGACCGATCAAGCCAAAAACCATTTTTCTGGCGACAACTGTCGCTACACCTACACATTTGATAAAGGGGGTGGCCATTGCCAGGATCATGTGCCATGAACTCACACCTACACGTATCATCAAAATCAGGTGACTTCACCAAGGCACCCATGGATGAACCGGGAGCATAACCGGTTCAACAGACACTCAGCATACACTGTGCACACTCCAAAAGGCCGGCGTAGCCATAAATGTAAATTTTTAGGGAATCCATAAATGCACATTAAATTACAAATGGTATCTAGAGGGAGAGAAGACATTGCGGCTCACCAGAATCTTGATAATTAACTATGTTACATTTAACAAGAAGAAGAACAATCGCGCACACAACTAAAGTATAAACAATCGGCATTTGTTAATATGGTTGGACATAATATACTCATCAAGCTAGCATTGACCAAAAGCACATGCTTAACTAAGAGATGTGACTAAGAGCATCCACCGAGGCAGAATTAGTCTTCGACTATTTAGACTCCCCACATCATCTAGAGTATATCGTAATATACTCCCTCCGTATCAAAATATAAGACTCTTATATTTTGATACGGAGGGAGTATCTCTTAAACAAAGATTTGAACTCATGCAAAAAAAAAAACAAATTTAGATTGATGTAGACGATGCGATTAACATTAAGCTTGTCATGCGGAAAGACAATAAAGTTGAATCGTAACACAACTCTTCACAAGCGGTTAATTTTATCCA
This sequence comes from Poa pratensis, assembly GCA_947311845.1. Taxonomy (NCBI): domain Eukaryota; kingdom Viridiplantae; phylum Streptophyta; class Magnoliopsida; order Poales; family Poaceae; genus Poa; species Poa pratensis. The sequence continues at coordinate 15,735,486 of CAMZMU010000066.1, forward strand.
CCCTTAAATTTGTGGCACCATTCCCAAATTCTACGTTTTGTATATGTACTCCCCACACGTACCAGGTAGATAGGCGTGATTTGCCGCTCCACTTACAATGCGTTTTGGCATTGTGTGGTACGGAGGTGGGCTTGCAGGAGTTTTCGGCCAACGCTTGCCACACATTTAGTTTTTTATTCAAAATCTATTATATACTAAAAGCAAAATGAGGGAGTTTTTCGAGGCATCACGTTAATCCATATAGGTTAGAAATATATAATCCGGTGATTTTGGTTTTGACCGTTGAGATTAAAAGATAAAAAGTTACGTACAATATTAATCGGGTACAAAAAAAAGTCGTTTCCAACACGTTCTATATCTATATACCACGACCATATTTCTGTTCACAAGATTTACGTTAATAGAGTCCAAGCTGAATAAGAAATAGGGAGTCATGTCACGTTGATAAAGTCCAGGCAAAAAAAAACTGATCGGGGCGATCAGCTGCTAGCTAAAACGCACAAATAAGAAACTACAAAAGCTGATCGGAGGGATCAGCTATTACTAGCTAACGCAAGTGCATATCAGGAACAATAATACACACACCAGAACATGGTGACGACCTGTAAATGTAAAATTATTTGCACGGAAAATTTAATTCGGATATTGGAGTATATGCTTCTGCTATCAATAAATATTTTAAAATGTCAAAAATTCTAAACAAAAATTTGGCGCATATATCCCTCGAGAGTCTATATTCGCATGCCAAGTTTCGTTGGAAATCGATATTTTTTGTGGCATGTGTAAAAAGACCAAAAATATTTTGTGAAAATCATTTTTTAGAACTGAATTTTGTCTTTTTTTTTCACACAACACAAAAATATTGGTTTTCGTGAAACAATTTTGTGAGCATATAGAACATCGGCAGGTACACGAGAATTGGTTTTGTCCGATTTTTCTGATATCTCACAATATGTTTAATATGCATTTTTAAAACCGGGAGGATATGCTCCCAAGTGACAAAACATCACCCCCGATTTACACTATATACAAAATAGCATCTACAGTGATGTATATAAGTAAATACATTAATTGCAAAAGTTAAAATAATCTTATAGCTTTATAAAATTACAAGAGACATTTACTTCAAAGAGTATAAAAGTCATGGCACGCGTAGTGGTGCCAAGGACACACCTTGACAAGAAAAAATGTCTGGCCACCTCCGTACCAAAACACAAAGAATTAGACGGACACAATATGTTTGTGTAATTCGCATGACTCCATATCTACCACCAAGACATTATTGTGAAGAATTTAATACCATACATACGGAGTCGGATCTTAGTGTAAGTTAGGTATGGGCACCTCACTCCGCTTTGGACTAAGCTGAGAAGATTTTTTTCTAGGACTTGGAAGGTAAACTTTAGTATTTCCCCATCGGAACACTGATATATTCCCCTTCGCCTTCTCGATAATTTATGTCAAGCTCCACCACTGCAGTCGTAAACTACACTCTAGCGATTGATTAGTGTCTACCTCAGTGAAAAGATAAAAGGATAGAGAGGAGGTTCATGGTTATAGAATTCTGGAGTCAAGGAGATGGCTAGGATCCTTAATGAGCAATTTGATTTTCTGTACATGACATTTTCACAAGAGAAAAGCGTAAAATTTCCACCCAAACATAAGAAAAATACAAACTCCAATGACTTAAAAAATATCAAAGCATAGTTTGCTTATATGATACGTTGGTCTAAAATAGAGGTGCCATGTTGATCGACATCATCCAAATTATCGTGATGGTTAAATCTAAAATAAACGAGTTGGATTAAAAAAAATCACATAACTGGTTTGACACAAATTATCTCTAAAATAGTGGAACTAAATTGATCCAAATCATCCAAATTATCGTGATAATAAAAGCTAAAATAAACAACTTGGATTTAAAATAAAATATTAGTCACGCAACCAATGCAACATAATTTATCTTTAGAAGGTCACGTATCAAACGTGGACTTGGTAACTAAGCGATGAGCATCAACACATACTTCCTTCTAAGGATATTTAGTAAATCGGTGAGAATATTTTAAAAAAATTGAGCAATCTGGCGTAGTCACCTGACTGCACACAATATATATATGTGAGTGAGCTTATATATCACATGGATTGAAGAGTCGGGAACAGTAGGAAGGAAGTAAAATAAATTAAAATACCACTACGTACTCAACGTTTACAAAATGGTGACATGGCATATTTGGAAATGTCGCAACTAACATTAGCCAACAAGTTAAATATGTTCTAATTTTTTCAAATAGGTATTACTTTACTGAAATAATATCCGTGGACATGTTCAATATGGTAAAGATGATGTCTTTGCAAATTGTTATAGTGTTCACATAATAACTGTTACCCAAAACATCATGGTAGTTGATTTCTTTTTACATCACTTGCCCGTGCAAGTGCACGGGTTGATGACTAGGACGACATGGTGTTTTGGGAATTTAAAATAATAATTCGCCCATAATTAAAATGAACCGTATAAAAAAATCTAGACCTTTATGTCGGGTATGTATTTTACATGATGTAATCAAATCCAGTTTTCATGATGTAGTCAAATACAGTTTGCTACGTCCGATAGTTTGTAAGTCTTTATGATTTAATAGAGCAAATGATACCATTTAGAAATTAGTATGCTTAACTTCTCTACAACCATTTTTGGACACATTAAGTGGGCTTCAGATGATTCCCTCGCATTTGCGAGGGCCACCTGGCTAGTTATATGAATAATATATCTAATTCAAACTTTTTTTTCTAAGTGATACACTAAGCAAGAAATTAATATTGATAAAAGTGTTTGAAATATGCCCTAGAAAAAATAACGTGATCATGATATTTCCAGAATGTATCTATAAGTTATTAATCCTTAAATATTATCAATGATATTTATCATCAAATACTATAAAATTGCATATGATGCTTGTTATAATAGTCCCTTTTATTTCGTATTCCAGTGGAGCAACCGCACGCAATTGCATATGATAGTCCCTTTTATACGACTACACAGGAATTTGGCAAGTTAATCATCCCCACCTATGCGTACCACGCTATTGAACACATAAGTTCTGAAAAATTACCACACAGTCCCACTTGTCATCTGCTTTGGGTACGGTTTGGCTGGGCCTTGTAGCAAAGCAAAGGAAGTGCTAATTAACTTGCGTGATCCCCACAAAGCCACGATCCGTATTCCTCGCCTGTTCGGCTCTTCTGTTTCACCTTCTGTAATCCCGTGTCCCCTGCAAATTCTCAACTGATTCTGCCCCTCCTAAATCTGTAATGTCTAATTAGGTGCGCCGCTCAGGCTAGGGCGCACGGCCGTGACGAACCAGGCGACGCCGCGAGTCGGCGAGAGCCGGCGGATTCGTGGTCGAGGCGGCAGTACGCACTTGGTGCGCGCCACGGCTGCTGTTATACTGCTATATACGCCTATACGCACGGATGTTCAAATTCAACGGCGAGACGAGTCCCTTCCCCTTGTATTTATAAGTTATGTTTCCCTTCCAATTTTCAGAATATTAGATTAGCTTAGAAAAAGGTAATTAGTAGTTTGGTACATCAAGAGGAAATAGATAATGTGTAAGTTCTATTTTTCCTTCTCTTCCACACTGGCTAATATTCCGTTACGAGCAAGAGGAAGTGCAGAATTGTTCTTCTTTTATGCATTGAAATTTCGTTTTCTTATTTCAATATTTTTGTCAGGGCTTAAGTTTGGTAAATGGATAGATTCATCAAGAAATGGCAGTCCAAGTCAAATGTTGCAAATTATTTTGTGCTCCTGTTTTAATTTGTCTACACAAGTGTGTTCTCAAAGGATTTTTTTTAGTAATGCTTGACATCACAGGGTTTAGATCCTGGCTCCGCCACTGACATGTGGTGCCCGGCCGCCGTCATGCATGGGACATTATTTGGCATAGATACATAGAAATGGGTTGGTCTGGCTCTGGTCAGTGTGGCAAGATCCTAATCACATCTCCAAGCAAATAGTAAACCTACATTTTGGCCCCCTGTATCTTCACGCAACAACCTTGTCCATCCATATCATGCATCTCAGGCTCTTCCCCTGCAGGAGCAGATCGAAGGCCGTGTTTATGTCTTCCAGCCCTACTTCGTGTGTGACCAACTTCTCTAGCTCAATCTCCTGCATTCACACAAACACGGATGAGCACACGTTTTCCAGGTCCTCCTAATCGACATCATCTGAAACACACAAACTATACCTTGTTCTTGCATTTCTCGGCCAGGATTGGGATGTCGGTCTTGGGCTTGATGCCCCGAAGAGTGCTCCCATGATGCATTTGCCGTACAGGAACTCATTAGGCGACAGGCAGAGTTCCTTGCCGTCCTTCTCCATCCCCAGCATGATCGCCTTGCCATTCCCCTGTCACGAACACAGCAACCCGCATCAATGGCATTATTCTCACAAATTGCATCATTTTTTCATCGGAACAAATTGCAATAGTTGAGTGAGGAGGATGGAGGACCAGTTTAGTGCATCTGAATGCATCCGCCGACACCGATGCGACTCCAGTGCACTCGAAAGAGCAGTCAGCGCCCCGCCTGTCATCTCCATTATCACCTGAAGTTAAGCTCAAAATTAGTACTGTGTGCATTGAATGAGTTACGATATATGGCAGTGTATGCTTCGTTCATAGTTTCAGTTATACGCTTGTTGCACCTCGATGACTGATCTCTCCCCGATTTCTGATGGGTTGATGAAATCTGTCACGCCGAACATTCTCCCTGCAACACAAGTGGACAATTTCTTTTTAGTCTTGAAATCAAATAAAAGGATTTTCCCTATCTCATTCCTAAAAATGAAAAGGGACTTACCGAATTCTTGTTTGCCAGGGTTCAAATCAACACCGATGATCTTGGATGCTCCGCACATTTTGGCACCTTGTGCCACCTAACAGCCGAAAAGTCAGCATGAATCAACTGGAAATTTTAAATGTACTGGAAGTTGTTTGTCATAAGCATCAGCCTGCAGCAACTTACCGCCAATCCGACCGTCCCCAGCCCGAAGATAACCACCGAGGATCCAGGTTCTACCTTGGCTAGCCTCCATGCAGCCCCAAGCCCTGACAATGATCGCACGATTTACTATTGTGAGTATTGTATGCAGTGGGTGATGTGTAACATCAGAGGACCCGTTCGGTGGCTCATGTCGAGCGAGACTCACCGGTGCCGGCGCCGCAGCCGAGCAGGCAGGCAACTTTGGGCGGCACGTCGGGGTTGACCTTGACGACCTGGTTGACGTCGACGACGGTGTACTGGCTGAAGCTGGAGACGGCGAGGAAGTCGTGCACTGGGGCGCCATGGGCATCCCTGAACCTGGTGGTGCCGTCGCGCCGCATCCCAGGGGCGATGGAGAACGGCAGCGAGGAGCACATGTTGTTCCTCTCCGACGCGCAGCTAGAGCAGGTGTCGCACTCGCCCAGGAACGTCGGCACCACCGAGTCCCCCACCGCGAACTCCTCGACGTGCTCCCCGATGCTCTCCACCACTCTGCTCGCCGCACCGTATCAAACATGTGTTCCTTCCGATTTCAGAATCGACTAGCTAGTTAAGAAGAACAGATATTCTTACCCGAAGGCCTCGTGGCCCAAGATCCTTGGAAACAGTGCTGGTACCGCACCGTCTTCCTACGAGATCGCAAGTAATCGAGTTAGCAAAACTGTACTTGTGATTCCTGAATCTTCCGGCGTCAGAGTCGAACGTGTGTAGAGGTACCTTGACATGCCAGAAGCCGAGGTCGGTATGGCAGAGGGAGGTGCAGATGATCTTGATGCGGATCTCGAAGGCTTTGGGTGGATCCACGAAGATCTCCTCGATGACGAGCGGCGCGCCGTTGGCTCTACACACCGCCGCTGCGTGGTAGTATCACGGAGCAGCGATTAGCTAATTAAGCCTGGATGAAAAGAAGCCCAAGCATGCACGACGAGCAAGTAGTGCTCCCACGATTTCCTCTGAATTACCTTTGCAGCGGATGGGGACGAGGCTCTGATTCTCCATTGAGGCCTGAGAACTGAGATTGGAGTCTGGAGAGGATGTCGAGTAGCACTGGTCTGCACTCTGCAGTAGTAGTACTTATGAATGTACATCGCATTTAACGACCGAGGCGGCAAATTGAGGGTGACAGTATCAACTAGAGATAAGAGCAAGAGGGCTTCAGAAGAAAAAAAGGTACAAGGTGTGAGTAGAATCGGCAGTCAACCGAGTACGGCTGCATTGCTATATTAGTCGGATCACAGCGACTGCCGCCGGACGGCCCCGACTTTCTATGCAGACAATGAAGATGACCGTTCGTCCGATTCAACAACACGCGCTCTTTTTTTCAACAACACGCGCAAGAACTTTTGTAATAAGACAGATCAAGATTCTTTAGAAGACAACGGGCTCTTTGACCGGCTCCGCGCGGTGCCGGCGAAGAACCACGGTCGTCGCAGCAGCAGCACCATGCTAACCCCTTCGATGCGTGCTTTCCTTTTGGCTGTCACTATAGGAATGAGGACCGTCGGCATAGCTATGATTTTTTTTCTATTTTACATTTCATATGAAATAATTCATATTTTTAAATCCGTAAATCGAAATTTAACAAATAAAATGTCTAAATCGATTAGAAAAATGAGAGGAATCCAAATATGACATCCATATCATCTTTTTCACCATGCGTGTTACTTTTTGTAACATATTTTTGGTACTTGCTTAATAAAAAAGTCATTTTTGACATTTAAAAAATGGAAAATGATATTTATAAAAATAATTTGGAAATTGTTTTTGGCAACAATGTTTGCCATATCAAGACACACCTATGTGTCAAATATGGACACATTATCACAAACTATGACACGGGGAAGGTCATAACTTGGTCATTTAGCGTGAAACCTATACATGTCTATAGATGATAGACCTTTTTGTGAAGGTTTTTTTTTTGAAATGTTTGTCAAAACTTAAGTTTATCATTTTTGCTAGCAACTAGTACACATAAAACGACTCCATGCTAAAGGATTTCACTTTTTGAGTTTTTTCTCAGTTTCTTTTATATTTTTTTATAACTAAAGTCATTTAAATAGGCAAAATTAGGTAGAAATCGAGAAAATTGCTAATACTTGGGGATTATCCATACCAAATGTATACAAGTGTGTTGGGTGTTGTACATGTCCAAGATCCTACTCCGGTGTGTGACCGGCTCCACTTTCTCTCTAATAAGTTGGTGGACTTATAGCTGAAAACTCCCACTTCGGGCGAAACGGAGTGAATCTTTGCAAGAGTTGGGTGGATCTTGGTTTTGGATGTTCCTATGTCCTAACCTAACACAACCAAGAAAAAAGTTCACTGGCCTACCCCCTTTCGACTCCGTTCAAAGGGGTAGAAGGGAACTTTGACTTTTTTTCAACGGGTCTAGGGTTTCGCTGAAACGGGGCTCCGGAGCGTCGGAAACCCACCAAAACCTAGGTGGTTCCATACCATATGTATACAAGTGTGTTGGGTGTTGTACATGTCCAAGATCCTACTCCGGTGTGTGACCGGTTTCACCGGCTTCACTTTCTCTCTAGTAAGTTGGTAGACTTATAGCTGAAAACTCCCACTTCGGGCGAAACACAGGGAATCTTTGCAAGACTTGGGTGGATCTTGGTTTTGGATGTTCCTATGTCCTAATCTAACACAACCAAGCAAAAAAGTCCACTGGCCTACCCCTTTCGACTCCGTTCAAAGTGGTAGAAGGGAACTTTGACTTTTTTCCAGCGGGTCTAGGGTTTCGCCGAAGCGGGGCTCCGGAGAGTCGGAAACCCACCAAAACCTAGGTGGTTCCATACCATATGTATAAAAGTGTGTTGGGTGTTGTACATGTCCAAGCTCCTACTCCGGTGTGTGACCGGTTTCACTTTCTCTCTAGTAAGTTGGTGGACTTATAGCTGAAAACTCCCACTTCAGGCGAAATGCAGGGAATCATTGCAAGAGTTGGGTGAATCTTGGTTTTGGATGTTCTATATCCTAACCTAACACAATCAAGCAAAAAAGTCCACTGGCCTACCCCTTTTGACTCTGTTCAAAGGGGAAGAAGGGAACTTTGACTTTTTTCCAGCGGGTCTAGGGTTTCGCCGAAGCGGGGCTCCGGAGCGTCGGAAACCCACCAAAACCTAGGTGGTTCCATACCATATGTATACAAGTGTGTTGGGTGTTGTACATGTCCAAGATCCTACTCCGGTGTGTGACCGGCTTCACTTTCTCTCTAGTAAGTTGGTGGACTTATAGCTGAAAACTCCCACTTCGGGCGAGACGCAGGGAATCTTTGCAAGAGTTGGGTGGATCTTGGTTTTGGATGTTCCTATGTACTAACCTAATACAACCAAGCAAAAAATTCCACTAGCCTACCCTCTTTCGACTCCGTTCAAAGGCGTAGAAGGGAACTTTGACTTTTTTTCAGCGGGTCTAGGGTTTCGCCGAAGCGGGGCTCCGGAGCGTCGGAAACCCACCAAAACCTAGTACACATAAAAGTACTCCATGCCAGAGGACACCTTTTTTGTGTGGATTTTTTCACTTTATTTGATTTTTTTTCAAAAAAGGTCAAAATGACCACCATGACTATTTATCGAAAGAGGTCAAATTTTCTAAAACTATCGATATTTCTGTGATGCAAAATATGATATGGATGGCATATTTGAATTCCGCTCATTTTTCTAATCGACTTAGACATTTTATTTGTCAAATTTCAATTTACGGATTTAAAGATATGAATTATTCCATATTAAATGTAAAAAGGAAAAAATAAAGTAAAATTTATTCTATTGTTATTTATTCAAAATATACTATTACATAATCATTGTTACTTATTCAAACAAAATTTTAAAATTAAAACAATGAAAAAGTGTAATATCGTAACCGAGGGGTTAATATGATTGATAGGATACTAATATCAGTAAGTTCTAACATCTCATTTGGAAGCTAATTTGAAAGGAACTCAAAAGTTAAATGTGCTTGGGCTGCAGCAATTTGAGGATGGGTGACCGAATGAGAAGTTTGACCAGGGTAAATGTAACACCCCGGCCCATCCCCGGGCCGGGCCTGTCACCCCTGGCAGCTCTCTAGGATCTCTAGACTGGCCCCACAGATCAACACTGGTCTTTTCTGTGCACTTTGTCCTCACTCGTGCGCACCCGGGAACAAGTTCCCGGTCAGTCACCCATCCTTGGAGTGCTCCGGGCCAAGCACGCTTAAACTCGGAGTTCCTTCAGATAAGTTTCCGGAAAAGAAGTTGTAACTTGTTGATATGAGTATCCTATCAATCCTATTAATCCCTGAGCTAGGATGTCACAGTAATTACTTTGACTAATGATTAAGTTTGTAATTAGAGATTAAATATGTGGCTAAGTGGGAAATTGCGAAATAAAAATAAAATAGAATTAAAAAAGTTCAAAAAAAAATAAAAATAAAAGGTTCAATTTTTTTTCAAAAAATTAAAAATTATTGGAAAACCCTATGCCGACGGTCGGGCCGTCGGCAAAGCCTACGCCGACGGCTTTTCTCTATGCCGACGGCCATTTGAGCTACGCCTACGGGGACCTACGCCGACGGCTTATGGGCATTTGCCGACGACAAAAGGCCGTCGGCGTAGAACCTCCTTCCTGTAGCGTGTACAGTTGGTTGGTAGATGACCTATTTTAGGCACGTGTCCAATAAACTGATTTATACATCACCGGAAAACACCTTTTTTTCCTCCCGAGCTCCAGTGCTCCCTCTGATTTAAAAAATTCAAAAATCATATTTTTAAGTTTTAAAAAATCCGAAAAATTCATGCATGTTGCTAATGTTGTATCCCACAAACATGCAAAATTTTGATTGGAAATATTTTATATTCCGGGCTACATAAAAATAACAAATCTTGTATATTTTGGAGATTTGAAATTATGTACATTTATATTCACACATTTGTCATTTTTGTATAGAACAAAATATAAAATATTTTAAACCAAGATTTTGCACGTTTGTGGGACATATCATTGACAACACGCAGGATTTTTCCAAAAAAATTTGAAACTTATAAATATAATTTTTTATCTTTTTTAACTAGAGGGATTATTGGAGGTCGGGAGCCAGAAATCTCTACCCATACATCACCAAAGACTAAAGAAACTTGCTTCAGCAGATGATGGATCCGGATATGCATCACTACAAAGGCTGCCCAAAACAATTCCCCGCACGCGCGCCCAGCCCAACTGCCGCTGAAACTTCTCCCGCGCGTGACCGCCCCCCGCCTCCCGTCCACCTCTGTGACCGCCGCCGGCCGATTCCGGCCAGCTCCGGCACCTCCCTGCGCTACCGCTCAGCACCCGGCTCCCCCTTGAGCTCTGCTACCGATTCCCCTCCGTCAATTGACTCCACGCCGCCCCAGCTAGCCCCACCGCGACCAGCCAAACCTGTCACCACCGGTGACCAGATCTCCCATGGCCTGAGACCCGCGGGAGGCCGGCGAGGATGGCGGAGAGACCGGCGAGAGAAAGCGTGGAAGAGGAAGGCGGCGATGTGCAACCGAGGCAGAGAGGGTGAAAGGACAAGGATGTCGCCTAGAGGGGGGGGGGTGAATAGGCGATTTAAATTTTTTCCGGTTTAGGCTTGATAATTGCGGAATAAAACTAGGTGTTTAAATTAACAAGCCAACAACCTAAATATACTAGGCTCACCTATGTGCACCAACAACTTATGCTAAGCAAGACAAGCAACAAAGTGATAGCAAGATAAAATACTTCAGGCACGAAGGCTATCACAATGTAAAGTGCATAAGTAAAGAGCTCGGGTATAGAAATAACCGAGGCACGCGGAGACGAGGATGTATTCCCGAATTCCTCTTTTTTAGGGGAGTACGTCTCGTTGGAGGGGTGTGAATTTCAAACTCAAACGCCACAAATGGACTCACCCTATTCTCCGATGAATCTTGCCCAAAAGCTCGGTTCACCTTCCACTATTGATTTCCCTTTTGGGCGGAAATCGAGTCCCTTACAACAATCTTGAGGCACAACCCACAAAAGGATTGGGAACTCCCAAGTGGCCACAAAAGGCCTCAACCGCCACAAAAGGCGTCTAGGGTCCAAAGACCCAAGAGTAACAAGCTCACGTACTTTCACTTCCATGAATCCTCGTGGAGAGCATAAACCGATGCACAAAAGCAATGGCAAGAACACAAGAAGTGCTCAAGTCCTTCACTCTCAAATCCCACCAAAAGCAACTAATGCTTATGGGGGGGAGAAGAGAGGAAGAACAAATAGGAGAACCACACAAGAACTCTAAGATCTAGATCCACTAGGTTCCCCTCACTTAGAGGAGAGATGGATTGGTGGAAATATAGATCTAGATCTCCTCTCTCAAATCCCTCAAAGATATGCAAGAATCATGGGAGGAATTGAGAGAGAGACAAACTTTCCAATGTCAACAATGGAGGTGAGAGAGGGAGAAAATTCGTGCTTAGAAGAACTACCCACTTTGGGGAAGAAGGGGGCCTTTTAAAGGTCCCCACGAAAAAGAGTCGTCGCAGGAAAAACAGGGGTCGGATAATCCGACCCTAACTTGGATCGGATAATCCGACCCAAACCTGAGAGCCACAACATAATTCCTTAGCCGTTTTCACGTCCAGCAAATTTGCGGGTCGGATTATCCGATCCAAAACTGAGTCGGATTATCCGATAGTCTGAAAACTGACAGAAACAGCAAAACGAAAACTGCGATAACTTTTTCATCCGGACTCCGATTTCGATGATCTTGGGCTCGTTGGAATCGCAACGAAGAGATCTTCAAGATTATGCAGAGAAACATCATAGTCCATCATGTGAGGAGGAGACCAAATATAGAAAGGTAAAACCTCTCTATAAAAGATGAACCGGCAAACCCTCAAAACCGAAAACGCAACAAGTTTTCCATACGAAATCCGTTTTCGGTGAACTTGGGCTTGTCATGAAGATCACAACAAGCACTAAAACCCAATAAGGAGAAAAGCCAAATAAGAACCAAGAAAGATGATATGCCAAGTATGCAAATGTTTGAGCTCTCCACAAAGATGCGATCAAGTTACTCACTTGAGATCCCCTCTTGATAGTACGCCGTCTATCTTATAACCCGGTCTCCCACTAACACCATGACACCGGTAAAATAGAAACCCTATCAAGATCATACCTTTGTCTTGCGCATTCCACTTGAGCTAGAAGATGACGATCTCGATCTCTTCAAGTGGACCACCTTTGTTGATTGCGCTTTGCTCGTGAAGACTCACATATCGCTCCCCCATACACCAATATGGGAGAGCCTCTATAAGGCACATCTTCACTTGACCAATATCTCCAAATGGGTGACAAGCTTCAAGCATAGGATTTCTTCGAGATGCTTCTCTTGAACTTGTACTTCAACTTCTTCTCTTAATATATATGATGACTTGGATAATGCTTTGGTCATCACTTTATCTTCTTCTTTCAAACTTGATACCAACACATGGTGTTCAAGTATTGCCAATGGACAAGCCCTACAAGGATAGCTCAATGCAACCATTAGTCCATAGAGATTGTCATTAATTAACAAAACCACACATGAGGGCTCATGCACTTTCAGAGGGGGCCATGCATCGCGCCTGCCAGAGCAGAGCTGGAGCGGAGACGGAAGCCCGCCTCGCGCGAGGCATCGGCGAGGATGGCGCATCGCCATGGCGTAAGACCTCACCCGGGGCTGCCCGTGGCGGAGGAGCAACAGACGCGGGACCACGACCATCGGGGCACAGCTTGAGGAGCAGCGTCGGAGATGATGCTGAGCACGATGGAGAGAGGGCGAGGAGGGGATGCTGGATCTGTATGCGGCGCGAGATCATGTCGCCGCCGACAGCAGTTTTCCCCAGAACGCCATGGTCTCGCGAGAGCAAAGCTGACAGAGTACAGTTTGTTTTGATCAGAAGGGGACTAGGGTAAATAGCTCTTGTGCGACATCGTTGAGCTGAATTGTCCAGAAAGCGACGTTTTTGGCTGAAATAGCTCTCGTGTGATGTTTCTGGTGGCACAAATCCTCTTGTACGACACTAGTCCTGGACCGCAAGAGATAGCTTAGCAGTTGGAATTATGTGAGCCGGGTGGGACCCAGAACTTATCCACATCAGCACATGATGTCCGCTTAGCATGGGACCCACTTCATATCCACCTCATAGCGTGGGACCCACAACTTCCACCTCGTACAAGATAGCAGTCGGAGCCATCTCCGCACCTGAGCCATGCCCGCGACCGTTGCATCCTCCCATGAATCCTCCCATTCCCTTTCTTTTACTTCTTCTTCGGCGACGAAGCGCAGCAACGCCGGCGATAGATGTCGAGCTCCGCTTCAGCCTCCCGCTCCCCATGGCCGCACTATGGTCCAGTGCCGATGACAAAGTGCCCTGATTGCCCACGTACAGCGCACATGAATCAGCTGGTCACATCGTGCGACAAGAATGGAAACCTTAGGCGCGAATTTGTGAAATGCGAGAGCAAGCCAGAGCTGGGGAAGGTGAGATCTAAGTTCTCCCTCTGCCAATTTATTGTTGTTGTCTCCAATTTCTGGTTTTTCATCCGAGTTGGGAATTAGGGGTCATCTTTCCGATTTCATATTCTGCGTAAATGCGGACATTTTGAGTGGCTGGATGAGTACATCGAGAGGACAGAAAAGGAGGGCGTATCCCTGATACGTCTCAAACGTATCTATAATTTTTGATGTTCCATGCTGTTATTATATCAATTGCTACATGTTTTGGTTACACTTTATATCATTTTTATGCATTTTCTGGGACTAACCTATTAACAAGATGCCACAGTGCCAGTTCCCTGTTTTCTGCTGTTTTTGGTTTCAGAAAATCTATTAAGGAAATATTCTCGGAATTGGACGAAACAAAAGACATCGTCAATAATATCACGAGGAGATCACGGAGTCCAAAGGGGAGTCGGAGCAGACCCACCAGGGGGCCACGCCACACTAGGGCGCGGCCCAGGGTGGGCCCGCGCCCCCCTATGGCGTGGTGGCCCCCCTCGGCCACCGACGCCGCCTCTTCGCCTATATATTCTCCGCGACGCGAAAACCCTATTACGGTCGATCATATTCCACGAAAAGTTCCGTCGCGGCCGTCATCGTCAATCTCAGATCGGAGGAGTTCTGAAGCTCTTCCCGGCACCCTGCCGGAGGGGAGATCATCACCGGAGGGCTCTACATCACCATGCCTGCCTCCGGAGTGATGCGTGAGTAGTCCACCCCTGGACTACGGGTCCATAGCAGTAGCTAGATGGTTGTCTCTCTACCTTGTGCCTCCATGTTTAGATCTTGTGAGCTGCCTAACATGATCAAGATCATCTTATTGTAATGCTAGATGTTGTGTTTGCTGGGATCCGATGAATATTGATACCATGTTTATTCAAGTTGTTTATCTATGTGCTCTTGATCTTGCATGCTCTCCGTTGCTAGTAGATGCTTTGGCCAAGTAGATGCTTGTGACTCCAAGAGGGGGTATTTATGCTCGATAGTGGGTTCAGTCTCTAGATATCTGGATCAGTGACAGAAAGGTCTAAGATGGTAGATGTGCTGTTGCTACTAGGGATAAAACATTGGTGCAGTGTCCAAGGGCACTTGTATTGATTACATTACACACTTTACTTCATGCAATAATCTGTTGTTAGCAACTTAATACTGAATAGGATGCGGATGCTGCCTTGAAGGTGGATTATTTAGGCATAGATGCGTTGGAATAACGGTCTATGTACTTTGTTGTAATGCCCAACTAGATTTCATAGTAGACATCTTGGCATGTATTGCATTGTTATGCCCTCTCTATTTGTCAATTGCCCAGCTGTAATTTGTTTACCCAACATGCTAGTTATCTGTTCTGAGAGAGACACCACTAGTGAACTGTGGACCCTGGTCCAATTTCCTCATACTGTTTACACAACCTGCTGCAATCATCTGTTTCCTGTTACTTGCTGTTTTTCCTGCTGTTTTCCACACCATACGTTTAACTCTTTGTTTCTGCAAGACCGGAGAGATTGACAACCTCTCTGTTTCGTGTTGGGCAAAGTTCTGGTTTGTGTCTGTGCAGATTCCACGTTGGTGCAAGCTCCCTAGCGCCAGGGGGAGTCAACATCAACAACCTTCCGATAGATCGTCAAGTCCTACTGGATTGATAACCTTGGGTAGATTTTCAAGGGAAAACTTCTGCTGTCTACATCATAACCTTCCTCTTGGGGTTCACCAACACGTAGCCATCAAGCTGTTTTCTGGCGCCGTTGCCGGGGACTTGGAGGCTATTGGAAAGGGGAGTCTCTCAGTTCCAATCTCTTTACTTTGTTTTTGTCTTGTTTTAGTTTTGTTTTGCTTGCTGTTAAAAATCAAAAACCCAAAAAAAAAATTAGTTTCTTGCATCTAGTTTATTTCGGTTTGTTATTATGTCTAGTTGTTTATTTGCTATCAATGTCTTCTCTTTTGAACAAAATTTATTGGCAAGTGGGTTCACGGAGGAACAACATAATTACTATAAGGAATACCGCTTGTCTCAAAAAGGGAAATATTATGGGAACAAATAAGTAGATTGAATTATTTTGCTAAAAACTTGTGTCTACTTTGATGAATCCTACTGCTTTAATGAATCTTTTGTTGTAGAAGGCATAAACACCTCCCTTTCCAATGTGATTATAATGATAATGAAACTTGGCTGCTTATGCTAAAGGAAACTATGACTTTGGTAATCTTGAACAAACTGAAGAATTTTTGTTTTTAAGGGTGCTTATGAAATTGCTGGTTATATTCAAATGATGATCTCCTTATAAACTGAGAATTTTTCTATACTTGGTTACTGCCTTGAATATTATAATGACAATCCTTATATCACTAATTTCTTGAGAAAACTTATTCTCCAGAACAACTTGCTTCTTTCAGGACCTATGGAGAAGAAATTGCTGAAACTGATCTCATTGGATGAAAAAGAGGAGAGAGTGATGAACAAAAGGAGGATCTACCTTCTAATGATAGTAACTCTTTAACTCTTACATTATATGATTACCCTCCATGCCACTAAGGAGGAAAAATGCTATATTGTTGAATGTCATGATTCTATTGAAATATCTCTTTTGATAAATTTGAAAAAACATCTCCTTGACTCAAGAAAAGGAAATTGCAGAAAGTAAAAATGTGCTCCCTAATGTTATATATGATAATGCTCTTGATGATGGTCCTATATTGGCTAATGATATTATTATACTATATTGTCAAAAGTGGGTTTGATAACCCCACTGTTTTAGAGCTTAATAAAAATTATGTGTTTGTAGATCATGAAAAGCATGCTTTATGTGATAGTTATATTGTTGAGTTTGTTCATGATGCTACTGAAAGTTATTATGAGAGAGGAAAATATGGTTGTAAAAGTTTTCAAGTCACTAAAACACCTCTCTTTATGTTGAAAGTTTTGAAGTATATTTGTTTCATCTTTCTATGCTAGTTGCTTTATGCTTCAATAATTTATTTTGTTACAAGATTCCTTTGCATAGAAGTGGGTTAGACTTAAATGTGTTTGATATTTGCCTCTTGATGCTCTCTTTTGTTTTTCAACTCTTATTCTTATGAGAGCATCATTAAAATCTTCTAGCCTAGCTAAAAGGCATTAAAAGAAAGCGCTTTTGGGAGGCAACCCATTATATTTTATTTTCAGTATTAGTCAAGGATGCTTGTTTACCTCTGTAGCAACTCCTTTGTATCTTTTATTTGCTGTTTTGTTGTGCCAAGGAGAGTTACTAATGCAAAGTTGGTATTTATTTTCGGGACTGCATTGGACAGATTGCTGTTCGTCACCGTTTAATTCAGTAGAAAATCAGAAAAAATCGAAAAATGCTGAAACTTTTTGTGCATGTTCCTGATGATGTTACGCAACTTTCATTATTTCAAAAGTTCTTCATCTGAGCATCGTAAGTGCCTCGAAAAAATTCGTCATTACAGACTGTTCTGGTTTGACAGATTCTGTCTTTTATTTTGCATTCTCTCTTTTACAAGTTTTTAAGTGGTTTCTTTTCGTGTAAAAGTGCCCACTTGAGCCTAGTAACAGTGGCTAATGTTTAAAATAGTTGGCTTGTGAGTTTTGTCTTTGCTAGAACTTTGAAGTATTATCTTTTAGTGCACTAACCTGCTAATGAGAAAAGCTGTTAAGTTTTGGTGTGAAGGAAGTTTTCAAGTGTTGATAGAGGAGAATGATATTACATGATCAAGAAGAGTGAAGAGCTTAAGCTTGGGGAGGCTTACCTCCCCAGCATATTTCAAGAAGACTCAAGCATCTAAGCTTGGGGATGCCCAAGGCATCCCCTTCTTCATCTACAAATTATCAGGTCATCTCTAATGGTGCTATATTTTTATTGCTTCATACTAGTGTACTCTTCCTTGGAGCGTCAGTGTGTTTTTGTTTTCAGTTTGTTTTGTTTTGTTTGCTGTGCTATACTTGTTGGATCCTAGTATTCATGTTTGGGAGAGAGACACGCTCCACTTTTTCATTAGAATACTCTTGTGCTTCACTTATACTTGTTGAGTATTCCTGTCTAGTTGCTGTTATTGCTGTTAGCTCTCAGTTTTTCATGTATCTCTTGTTAGAGCTTTCAGTTTCTTTTGAAGAAAGTACTCTCTTGCTTCACTTATATCTGTTTGGAGAGTTGTCAAATAAGTTGATTGGTGTTTGGTTGGACCAGAAAAATGCTATGCATGTGGTAGTGGTATAAAATGCTTACATGAATCTTTTTAGATCGTTGTCTTGAGTAATTTGATGCTTGCCAATTGTTTTGAGCTGTCAAGTAATTAATGTTTAAGCTTGTGCATCATGTAAGTAATGGCTATTAATGAAGAACTACTATAAGGATTTTCTGCTATAATAATCTGTTGCATAATTGGAAGTCCATAGTAGTCTAGATAATTTTTGGATGAAGGCTATGTGTTAACAAGGAAGACAGTGGGAGTCTATGGTTCGTCAAACCTTGTGTTTTATGTACACTCTTGCTATTCCAGTTGATAATGATGTTTGCTTATAATAACCTTGCTAGCCTAAACTCTGTACTAAGAGGGAATGCTTCTTGTACATCCAAAACCTTGAGCCAAATCCATGCCACCTGTGTCCACCATACCTACCTATTATGTGGTGTTTTCACCATTCCAAGTAAATTTCTTCATGTGCTATCTACTAACTACTCAAAACAATTATCCTTTTTGTGTCACTACTTGAAAAGCTCATAAGGACGTAGATAGGTGGTCTTTATTTCCTGGTTGATCAAATTTTACACACCTGGACTAGTGGCATATACATCCGCTTATCCAATAATTTTGCAAAAAGAGCTGGCAACGGGGTGCCCAGTCCCAATTAATTACAACTTTAACCAAACAATTCTCTTCACATCTTTTTGCCCCTGATTCGTCAGTCAAGCAATGTTCACAAGTGTGTAAACAAAAGAGAAGAGGGATGATCTGCCCGCTGGTAGAAATAACGTCCTTCATGGGAGCCGCTCTTGTAAAGTTTGATCAACTAGTGAAGTAGAGTATTGCCTATTTGCTGATTTGTTGACACCTGTATACACCATTACCTTACAAAACAATATTTTATGCTCTCTATATGCCTTCGGGAACTACAGCTCTAGCACATGATGTTAATCCCTGCTTCCCTCTGCGAAGGGCCATTCTTTTACTTTTATGTTGAGTCAGTTTTCCCACTTCTTTCTGTCTACTTAAGCAAACATCATTGTCAACTCCAGTATAACAGTTTTTACATAACTTTGTGTTTGGTTGATCATATTCTTTGCATTGACATTATCTATATGATATACATGTTGAAAGTTGAAGCAAAAGCTGAAGCTATTATCTTCCTTTGTGTTGATACAAACACTTTCATGTTGAAATTATTGCTGCTGTGAACTAACTATTATGTTAGACTATTATATCTCTAAATGTTTTATAGTATTATTCATGAAAGTTTGCACTTGTGTGATCACTTATGTTTACTCTTTATTTACTTGCTTGCAAACTATAGACCATTGGCTTGGATCACTTCATTCAGATCATGTGCATTACATTGTTATTTGATCAAAGATTGTGTTGGTAGCATGTCACTTCAAAAATTATCTGTTTTTATCGTTTACCTACTCGAGGACGAGCAGGAACTAAGCTTGGGGATGCTTGATACGTCTCAAACGTATCTATAATTTTTGATGTTCCATGCTGTTATTATATCAATTGCTACATGTTTTGGTTACACTTTATATCATTTTTATGCATTTTCTGGGACTAACCTATTAACAAGATGCCACAGTGCCAGTTCCCTGTTTTCTGCTGTTTTTGGTTTCAGAAAATCTATTAAGGAAATATTCTCGGAATTGGACGAAACAAAAGACATCGTCAATAATATCACGAGGAGATCACGGAGTCCAAAGGGGAGTCGGAGCAGACCCACCAGGGGGCCACGCCACACTAGGGCGCGGCCCAGGGTGGGCCCGCGCCCCCCTATGGCGTGGTGGCCCCCCTCGGCCACCGACGCCGCCTCTTCGCCTATATATTCTCCGCGACGCGAAAACCCTATTACGGTCGATCATATTCCACGAAAAGTTCCGTCGCGGCCGTCATCGTCAATCTCAGATCGGAGGAGTTCTGAAGCTCTTCCCGGCACCCTGCCGGAGGGGAGATCATCACCGGAGGGCTCTACATCACCATGCCTGCCTCCGGAGTGATGCGTGAGTAGTCCACCCCTGGACTACGGGTCCATAGCAGTAGCTAGATGGTTGTCTCTCTACCTTGTGCCTCCATGTTTAGATCTTGTGAGCTGCCTAACATGATCAAGATCATCTTATTGTAATGCTAGATGTTGTGTTTGCTGGGATCCGATGAATATTGATACCATGTTTATTCAAGTTGTTTATCTATGTGCTCTTGATCTTGCATGCTCTCCGTTGCTAGTAGATGCTTTGGCCAAGTAGATGCTTGTGACTCCAAGAGGGGGTATTTATGCTCGATAGTGGGTTCAGTCTCTAGATATCTGGATCAGTGACAGAAAGGTCTAAGATGGTAGATGTGCTGTTGCTACTAGGGATAAAACATTGGTGCAGTGTCCAAGGGCACTTGTATTGATTACATTACACACTTTACTTCATGCAATAATCTGTTGTTAGCAACTTAATACTGAATAGGATGCGGATGCTGCCTTGAAGGTGGATTATTTAGGCATAGATGCGGTTGGAATAACGGTCTATGTACTTTGTTGTAATGCCCAACTAGATTTCATAGTAGACATCTTGGCATGTATTGCATTGTTATGCCCTCTCTATTTGTCAATTGCCCAG
Source organism: Poa pratensis (assembly GCA_947311845.1). Taxonomy (NCBI): domain Eukaryota; kingdom Viridiplantae; phylum Streptophyta; class Magnoliopsida; order Poales; family Poaceae; genus Poa; species Poa pratensis. The sequence goes on from CAMZMU010000066.1 coordinate 15,755,858, forward strand.
CTGTAATTTGTTTACCCAACATGCTAGTTATCTGTTCTGAGAGAGACACCACTAGTGAACTGTGGACCCTGGTCCAATTTCCTCATACTGTTTACACAACCTGCTGCAATCATCTGTTTCCTGTTACTTGCTGTTTTTCCTGCTGTTTTCCACACCATACGTTTAACTCTTTGTTTCTGCAAGACCGGAGAGATTGACAACCTCTCTGTTTCGTGTTGGGCAAAGTTCTGGTTTGTGTCTGTGCAGATTCCACGTTGGTGCAAGCTCCCTAGCGCCAGGGGGAGTCAACATCAACAACCTTCCGATAGATCGTCAAGTCCTACTGGATTGATAACCTTGGGTAGATTTCTCAAGGGAAAACTTCTGCTGTCTACATCATAACCTTCCTCTTGGGGTTCACCAACACGTAGCCATCAATCCCTAGGGCTCAATTTACCGTCCGTGGTGGAGCAATTGGAATCTGCCACCCCCATTGTTGCTACGGTGGGGAATACGGGAGTGAAGCTAGCTGAGTTGAAGGAGTTGAAGAAGATGAACAATCAGTTAACGCAACTTATTGATCTGAATAAGCAGGAGAATCCGATGGCTGCACTTTTTATTTTTGTGTAATTGCTCCTTGGATTGTTTATGTGCTGGTCATTAGTCGTTAGAAAATGTAATTAGTGTTGCTGTTAGCTTGACATGGATTATTTTTTGTCTGGCTAACCCTTGAATAAAATGCAACACGAATTCAGCCAAGTTTTCTCGTCTTGTTTCGTTTGGGTTTCTTCAATTCGTCTCACAGTGTGCAATGTTCAGCGTTCAGTAGAAAAAAATGTTCGACGACGAGTAGAAGAAAAGGCTAGGCCCAAGTAGAACGTAGCCAGACCCAATGATAAAAGAAGTATAGGTTGGGCTAAAAACAAACATGCACAGGGTATTTCACTCTGGGTCCAGTGATAAAAAAATTTGATGTTTTTTCGGCCTATGTAATTTCACTCATTTCACTCGTTTTTAGGTTATTGCACTCATCTTATTTCAGTGAACTCATTTTGAGCTTTTTTAGTTTCCTGTGTAGTGCACATGTGATAAAAGAATTCTAGGTTTTGAACTTTTTTGAGCTTTTTTGATGCACATGTGAGATTTCGAAATTTCGGGGCAAGTTGCCTATGCACATTGTTTTTCGCGGCACGTTGCTTATTTACACGAACTTTTTAATTGTAGGGAAACTTTTTAAGTTTTGTGGCATGTTGCTTATTTGCACGCGTAACCTTTTCTATTTGCTTATCCACTTGTGTAGTTTCCCTAGAATTAAATTTGAACTTGTTTTGAGCTTTTATGATGCACATATGAGATTTCGATTTTGGGGCAAGTTGCTTATGCACATTGTTTTTTGCGGCACGTTGCTTATTTACACGAACTTGTCCAAAGGAATGACCTTGATGACATTACACACTTCCTCCTCCGAGAAATCCACTTCGAGGTGTCGGAGGTCAACCAAGGGCAGGCCAATGAAGTCAAGGTCTAGAGTAAAAGGCCTATCTTGGGCGGACCCAAGGAGCTCGGCAAAGAACTCATCCACAGCCTCCACCTTGTCCTTGTGGCTAGTGACCCGGGAACCATCCACCACCAAGTGTCCAATGTAATTCTTCCGCTTCCGGTGGGTAGAGTGTAGGTTGAAAAAGTGGGTGCTCGCCTCACCCTCCTTCAACCACAACAACCGAGACCGCAGGCGCGCCATAGATCTCTCAACAGAAGAAAGCCACAAGAGCTTCTTCTTGAGCAGGCGCCGGAGCGTGTGTTCCTCGGGTGAAAGGGGGCGCCCCTCCATAGCCATGTCAAGCCTAAGAATGACCTGAGTCACAATAAGGATTTGTCTCGTGACATGCCCCACGAAACGGTCGCTCCACTGAGAGAGTCGCCGAGTCGGCACGCCGTGGCTCTGAGCTTAGCCTCACGAACATTGGTTTGTGATCCCTCCCCTTTTACATTCCTTTTAAAACGGTCAGTCCATATCAACCAACATCCACATCGGTTTGAGCTACATGCTCGCTATAAGCTCAAGCAACAGCTTTTGCAGGAAAACAAACAACACAGTTTATTAGGTTGCTGCATGAGCCAACAACCTAACATTTCACCCTGGTTTATTCACATCACTAGCTTGTCCATCCATATGATGCATCTCAGACTCTTCCCCTGCACGAGGAGGTCGAAGGCCGTGTTTATGTCCTGCAGACCTACTTCGTGCGTGATCAGCTTCTCCAGCTCCAGCTCCTGCATTTATACATACACACACAAATGACCGTCAGTGCACGCTTCGCAGCTCATTTTAAACTTACACCATATGAAGCACACAAAACATTACCTTGTTCATGCATTTCTCAGCCAAGATCGGGATGTCAGTCTTTGGTTTGATGCCCCCAAAGAGCGACCCCATGACGCACTTGCCGAAGAGGAACTCGATGGACGGCAGACAGATCGGCTTGCTCTCCTTCTCGACCCCCAGGATGACCGTCTTGCCCGTACCCTGCGACAGAAGAAACACACGGCTGACATTATTCTCATCTGAAGCAAATGGTATTTCTCATCTGAAGCGACTTTGCATCGCGGTGGGACGGCCAGAAGGACCTGTTTAGCGCTTCTGAATGCATCGAGCATCACCGACGCGGCACCGATGCACTCGAAGCAGTAGTCGGCTCCGCCATCTGTCATCTTACTGATAACCTGAAGTTCAGCAACATTTTAATTAGTACACGCACCTATGAGTTGCTACAAAGATAGAATATACTCAGGGATTGGTCCTCTAGCTACCTCGATGACTGATATCTCCCCGAGTTCTGATGGGTTGACGAAATCTGTCACGCCGAACATTTTCCCTGCAGTGGACAGTAAGTTAATTCTTTTGTTCAGTCTTGAAATCAATCAATCAAAATAATTTTCCCTAGCTTGTTCCTCTTAAAAATTAAAAATTAAAAAGGACTTGCCAAGTTCCTCTTTGTCAGGGTTCAAGTCAACACCGACGATCTTCGTTGCTCCGCACATCTTTGCACCTTGTGCCACCTGACCATCAAGAAGTTGTTCAACGCAAGTTCAGAACCAATAATCAACTGGAATTTAAAATTTTGGCCTCATTTGTGAGAAGCCGTAGCCTGCAGCAGCTGCTTACCGCCAGTCCGACCGCTCCCAGTCCGAAGATAACCACCGACGATCCAGGCTCCACCTTGGCCAACCTCCACGCAGCTCCCACCCTGACATTCGATCGCACGATGTACCAGTGTGAACTTCTTTCTTTTATCAGTTTCGCAGTGCGAGATCTACGTAGCTAGGCCTAGGCTCACCGGTGCCGGCGCCGCAGCCGAGGAGGCAGGCGAGCTTGGGCGGCACCGCGGGGTGGACCTTGACGACCTGGTTGACGTCGACGACGGTGTACTGGCTGAAGCTGGAGACGGCGAGGAAGTCGTGCAGCGGAGCGCCCTGTGCGTCCCTGAACCGGGTGGTGCCGTCGCGCCGCATCCCGGGGCCGACGGCGAACGGCACCGAGGAGCACATGTTGTTCCCCTCGGACGCGCAGCTGGAGCAGTGTAGCACTGCCCGAGGAACGTCGGCACCACCGTGTCCCCCACCGCGAACTCCTCCACATGTTCCCCGACGCTCTCCACCACCCTGAAAATGAAGTGGCAACTTACCAATCGAAAGGCAGTCCGAATTTAGAATGCGTGGACTAGCCAAGAACGGAATCTTACCCGTATGCCTCGTGGCCTAAGATCCTTGGAAACAGTGGTGGTATCACAAAGTCTTCCTACGAAATCGAAACAAATTCAGTTAGCAAAAATGTACTTCTGATTTCTGAGTTCCTGCGTGAGGAGCCAGAAGGTGAGGTCCGTTAGCAAAAATGTACCTTGGCACGCCAGAAGGTGATGTCGGTGTGGCAGAGGGAGGTGCAGATGATCTTGATGCGGATCTCGAATGCTTTGGGTGGATCCACGAAGATCTCCTCGATGATGAGCGGCGCGCCGTTGGCCCTACACACCGCCGCTGCTTGGCATAATCGATGGACGAATAAGCAACTAAGCATCGATAGACAGAACAGCTCGAGAGCATGGTCACGAGTGGCATTGGTTAGACTGGCACTAGCACGGACGAACAAATTTCCTCTGATTTACCTTTGCAACGGATGGGGATGAGGTTCTGATTCGCCATCGAGCCTTGGGACCGGAGTACGGGAGAGACGATGAGCAGAAATGTAAGTACGTAGCAACAGTACTTGGAACTTGGTGGTTGGCACACAGTTTAAGAAGCACGGAGTAAGAGCATCTCCACGGGCGCGCCCAATACAGCGTCCAGCAAAGTTGCTGGATGGGCGCCCTGGGCGCGCCGGCAATCGTTGCCGCCTATTGGGAGCGACGCGCCCCACCGGTCGCTCCCAATAGTTTTTTGAGGAAAAAAAAAGAGACTCGAATTTATTTAAACTTAACATATTTCATTCGATTTCGATAGATTTTACAAAATACGGCGAAATTTAAACTAAACCTAGTCCAATTGCCGGTCCAGTAGCCGTAGAAGGCGTCCCAGTCGTTCAGCCGCCGCTGGGAAGGCGCAACCCCGGCGGCACGGGGATGTGGTGGCGGTGGAAGAACGCGGCCTCGTCCTTCCGAAGGCACGTCTTCAGGCCGCCGCTGCCGGACGCTTAGTCGTTGCGCGCCATGGTCGCCGGGGGAGAATAGAGCGTGGAGTGCGACGGGGGGAGAAGATAGAGCGGAGTGCGGCGGGGGAGGTGAGCGGCGCGGACTTTATAAGGACGGTAGGGAGGTAGAGCGCGGGAACGCGCCCCATTACTCCGGCGCCGGTTCCCGAGGCGTCGTAACTCCGGCGACGCGCGTCGGGGAAGATGAGGCGCAACGCGTCGCACCGCGTCAGAATACCGTTTAGGCCGCAATAAATAATGCTGACCGGCCGTTGTGCGGCTGACGCGTCGTCCCCACCTGTCAGGATTGGACGAGGCGCGCGTTGCCGCGGTTGCCGGCACGCCCCGATGCCGGACGCTGTATTGGGGCGTGCCGGCAACTTTTCGTCTATTGGGCGCGCCGCTGGGGGACAATTTGATGCCGCCGTGCCCAAAACACATATTGAGAGCCGAGTTGGACGCGCCGGTGGAGATGCTCTAAGGTCAATCTGAGTATCTGACGCACAACCCCCAAGCCTAATAGGTACGGAGTAGATCGGAAAATCAAACGCCACCGATGAAAGGGGAAGGCGGGCCTTCACGCCTCGCAGCCGTGGCGCGATTAGTGTTGTTTTATTGTGATCCAAATTCAGCCCGCGATATATATGGATCATTACCGACCTGGATTAGGTCATTACCACTATAAAATACTTGTAAGCCGTCACACGGGATAAGTCGGACAGTTGTAAATCCCTGTCGCTTGTAGCATCTCCCGATTACAGTAAAGATTTGCTTGGCTAGCGCCCGTGATTTTTCTCTTCCTACTTGGAAGGGTTTTCCATGTTAAAATCTCATATCCCCGTGTATTGATCTTACTTTTTTGCATCGTTTATTGTCTGTCGATTATAACTGCTAGGAGGGGCAGCGCTCGGCTGCTGAGTGGACCGGCGGTGCGACCTCCTCCTACGGGTAATTCTCCTGGCGGTCTGGCGTCACTCTGACCGATTTGCTGGAAGGGCGGCCTTGGCAGGGGCATCGTCCGACCTGCGGCGCAAGGATCCTGGAGAAGTGGCTACGAACATGGCGGTAACGACATCTCCTCCGCCGGGGAGACTGGTGTGGAGGTGGCTCCATGTGGCGGCCCCTGGGGTGGTGGATCACGGGATGTCGAGTCCAGGTTTGTCGTAGGAGGTGTGTGGTGGCCGAAACTTACTCCGTAATCGGCGCTTCATGCAGGAGATGATGGAGTCATCGACCTTGCAATAGGTGGTGACCTAGCCGTCTGCGGTTCGGGGAGGCGCGACTGCCGGTGAAAACCGTGCCGACTTCGAGCATGGCGGACGATGGAGGCGTATTTGCATCGTTACCTTCTCGAATGCATCGTTGATGCAACACGCGTCTTCGTGCTCGAGCTGTTCGGGGGAAAACTCTAGATCCGGATCTCCTGGATTGGGTGATCGCGGCGTCGCCTCTTGGGGGCATCAGAAGGGTCCTTTGGTGGAGCGGCGTGGTTTCTTCCGCGTCGATAACGGCGGGTCTCTGCGTTGTGGTGCAGCGGGGTCTCAGCAGCGGGCGCGTGCTGATGGATGCGCGCAGGGCGGTGGCGTTGTCTGCGTCGTGCGTTGTCAATGAGTTGATCTCTCCTGAAAATGGGCAGGCGGCTTCTAGAGCGTGCGCAAACGGTGCATGCTCACGGTCTGCCAGACCGGTTTGTGCTCTGGACTCGCCGTTGGGCGGTTTGGTGAGGCCTTTAGTTTAGATGTTGTGCGTTGGTGTGAGGTCAGATCACTTGTCGACAATCTGAATCACCTTTCGCGTGAGGCGGCTACAGACGGCGACAGCTTTCCCAACGTAAAGAAAACATCGTGTATACCCACATTCCTCAACTGCCTTAATTTATCTGACAATCGACTTACACCGAACGATAGATTTATGTTAGTAACAAAAGGCATTATAGTGAGAGGTGACATGTGTCGAATTATTGCTCGTGCTCGTGCTCGTGCTCGTGCTCGTGCTCGTGCTCGTGCTCGTGTGCCCTTGGCACAGCGACGTGTGGTCGATAAAATAAAACAAAGCCGGGTTGGCGGTTTGCTGCGAAGTGCGGTGGCACGCATCGAGTTGCGAATGGGGAGGTGTACTCTCCGGTGTCCGCTCTGCCCTGCCGCCGCACCGCTGGCTGCAAACTTGGGCATACCCCCATGGTCCCATATATTGACAGACTGACGGCTGCTATGCTCGTGCACATCTCAGATCTGAAGCTTCCGGACCAAATCTCAGATCTCAAGGTTGATTCGTAAGTAGCAGACCGTCATATGGTTGTACTGGAGTCGGTATTTTTTATTTTTCGTTAAAATATGTTTTCAGTATATTGAAGAATTTAGAAAACATAAGCACACGTTAAAATATGTGATATTTTCTAGAAACGCGGAATATATTCTTGAGTTCTTTTTGAATCAGTTGTTCTTCCTCTTGAGTATATACTCGGCCATCAGTGAGATTTGCACTAATGATTTTTTTTAATGATGGGCTGGGTCAGGCTTCACTATCTCCACTAATATTAAAAGACACAGTCTGTCAGATCCGGAGGATCTCAGCCACCCATCGCACCAGATCCAACGACCAAGATCTCTCCAATGACACGTGATGTGCACAGGATTTTCGAAAAAAAAAAAACACCGCCCGAAAAAGAAACCGTTCTCCCCACGATTCCATCCCGAAACAGAGAGCAGCCGCCGTTCCCCGCCCGTCTTCCTCGCGGCCGTCCTCCCTCGCGACTCCAGGCGACCGCCGCACGCCGCCCGTCCTCACCCCGCTCGATGCCCGGCGAGCTCTTCTGCCGACGCTCAGTTCGCCCGCCGCCGCCGCCCCTGAGGTCTCCACCGCCGCCCCTGAGGTCTCCGCTGCCTCCCACCTGGCCGCCGCCGCCTCCCAGTTGGCCGCCGCCGCCCCTGAAACTCTCCGCCGCCTCCCAGCTGGCCGCCGCCGCACCGTCGAATTCTCTCCCAGATTAGAACTGTACTCCTCTCCTCACTATTTCAATGTCTGTTTAGTACGCTATCTGTACTCCTGTCTCCACGTTGAATATAAGACATCATAGCAGCGTGTTTGGTTCTTATCCGGCCCTATGCAATGATCGAACCCCTTGCTTTCCTAATTTTTTCGCTACGAAATTGTTGCACAAGCTTTGGAAGTCTGTTTGAGATGGAGCTGCACAATTATGCATACGTATCCCATCTCATTTTAAGACAGTTAGCAGACTCAGGCGGCAATTCCCCAAAACTATTGATACGACCAATTTTTTGATAGCTAGAGGCACTCATGTCTCTTAATTCTAACTTCTGCTACCTCTGTTTGTTACGTTAGTGCTTCAATTCAACTTGCTGGACGGAATACATCAATATGGGACATGTATGTGAGGCCTCATGAAAAACATGTCATGGATGTGTCTTGGTCATCTAGAGACCCGTCCTGGCAGGTCAAGTGTTTGTTAATTTGTTCCGGTTTTCGTTGACTCATTTTTTAGCTTCTAACTTGGATTATATCTTTCTGATTTCTATCTTGCCAAGTATCAGGCATTTGACATGTTTGCCACCTTCACTTTTCAAGCAGAGTACCAGCATTTGCGGTGCCAAGGCCGGCCTGCTCTGAACTAGCACTCCCTGCAGCTTGTGTTGGTGTGTGAGGGCGAGTGGGAATACAAAATAGTGGCACATTCAGTCCTTCTCAACGTGACATGTCATTGTCATTGCAGAACCATACCAAGTTTAGATATTGAAGGTGAAAGTTTATTGAATTCAGTTACATGATTTTCGTGATTCTTTTGCTCAGATGAAATGCAAGTTGTCATTGTATTCGTTTTCTTATCGGTGGAATTTGTGCCTTCATTTTTTCATTTCTTTTACATGTGTCTGTTAGTGAATTTACTACATCTCTCCAGATTTTCTTGTATGTTGCTGGTCTTGCTTAAATATTTGTATGAATAAAGAAATCTCAAAGATTAGATTTCTGTAAAATATGATAAAACAAATTGCAAGTCTGATCTTGGTTACCCTGCCATCAGTAAACCCTATGATGTTTTTGCAACTGGCTGTGGTATTTATGCCATTTTGTCTAGAGACTTTAGCTAAGGAAACAATATTTATTAAGATCATGACTGAATTCCAGACCGCAGCCAAAATCACTCCTATCTAGCCCTGTTCCATGTGCATGCTTTTGTTCTTTAACATCTTACATTTCATAACCTGAACTAGCATTTGCGTGGTTCAGTTACGAGTGGATTGTGTACATTTAAGATGCATTCTTTTGCGATATTATTGTATTAGTATTCAATACATAGGCACCCCTCACGTTGCCCTTGGCTGTGTTCTTTTTGGTCATTGCATTTTCCCTTAAACTTGCGAAAGAGGTTTGACAAACGTTAATTCTGAGAAAGTATTAGAGTTCTATAAGTATCTGGCAAGTTAGTTTGCTATGTAATTGGTTATGGAAATTAGAGAATGATGAGGGCATCTTGCAAACGTTAATTCTGAGAAAGTATTACAGTTGAAAGTATCACCTCTCCATTTCAGCTACTGTTTATTTGTCTGCTATCACCCAGCTGTAAATGGTTTCAAACACGGTTGTCGTCATGTGTTTTAATGTAAATAAATGGTTTTAAACACGGTTGTCGTCATGTGTTTTAACTTCTGCTTCTACGACGACAAGTACATAGTCGGTATTTTCTTATTCTGGATATCTCATAAACATATGAAACTAAGATACATTCATGTTTACTTCTCTCTATTTCAGCTAGCAAAGCTCCTAATTTCTCGATAATCAAGTATGGCCTATTTTAACTAAACATTGGGTACATACAGTGGAGATCGAAGTAAAATGATTCTACCCTCTAAACTGAACAAAACAAGGAACCAATGTTGTAAGCTCAGGAATGATGTTTCACTTTAAAGTATTCATGTCATTCTATTTTTCTGTGTATATAACAATGGTATCAATATTCATCTTTAATATTTCGTTCTGTACATTTAGTTACTGCTACAAAACACAATGCACTTCATTCCTGTTCTTATTTAGTACCTAAGGCCTATCGAGAAGAGGGGTAAAATTGAAAGTATGTTTTACTTCTATAGTTGCATGGAAATTGATAGGTAAATAATATAGGGCTGATTTTTCTGTTCTGCATCACTTGAGTGGATATATTTGTATTCCTTATTACAATTACTTTTGCAGGCTGTAGAGAGCAAATATACACAATGTCCGAACCCAACCGCACTCCTTTTCAGGACATAACCAACACATCTACAAGAACAGATGCAAATGCCACGAATGGTGATAATCTCGGAACAAAACCACCAAGTCGTAATGGATGGTATGCCCGGATGACGCCTGAGAAAAGGGCCGAGTACCTGGAGAAGCAGCGTGAGAAGAGAAAACAAAAGAAGGCTGCAAAAGTCTCTGACAATTCAACTACATGTCAAGAGAGTGGGCAAGGGTGGTATGCCATAATGACGGAAGAGGAGAGAGCTGAATACCTCGAGAAGCTGCGCATATATCGACAAAAAAAGAAAATGGCTGCAGTCAGTGGGTCCAGCGAGAATGTTGAAATGCCTGGACAATCCTCACAAAGGGTTTCACCTGGTAAAGATGTTTTTTTTCTATACTATGTGGCATTCATATGGAGGCACTACCAGTATAATAAATTGTCTCTACCAACACTGTAGGGGTGATGCAGATGGGGTCAGGACATTCAGCATTACTCAGCAGAGGCGATCTCCAAATGCACTAGGTATGCAGTTCACCTACACATTTTTTTATATGCATCAAATCTCATTTTTTATTTCACCCTTAATATGAATGCATCAGTACTCAGTTTTTGTTATCTCAATCTACACAGGAAGCCAGAAACACAAAGAAAACGACGACATTAGCTGGCTTCATAGAAATGATACTTATCAGCGAACAAGGGGAAAGGAGAACTACACACCGAATGTCATCGCCACTGCCTCATCTATGCAAAACCATATAAGCAGACTCGATACTCAAACCTCGAGTTGGTCCCAAATGTCAGGTAATATTACTGGAGATGTGTTTTTCGGCCATTTCAGTAAACTCAAACAAATTTTCTCTGACAATTATGGGTTGGTACCATTATGCCAGCCGAACAAAGCTTCGTGGAGCCAGATGAGAGCACTGCATCTGAGAAGAAACGTCAGCGGTCTAGGGTACACTACGCAAATATGCCAGCCGAAAAGAGGGGTATCGTCTTGCAACGGAACCGTGATAACAAGAAAGGAAAATTCATAGCAGAAACATCTTCTCCTTCTCAGATCATGAATATGTCCTCCGCAACAATTATAGGTCCCTCACCAAGCACTCCTGCCATGCATACTCGATCAGACAATAACTCATCAGGTATTGTTGAAATAAATAATTACTGTTTTCTGGATGGAATATTTCAGCCAACTGTGGCAACAACTGAAAAAGAGGGTGAGTTGTCTACCATTCTTTGTTTTCCGATTTCTGGAGTACCATCTTAAAGCTTGCACACCACACATGTAAAAACTGAAAGGAATGTTAAATATGTATGCCAATTTTTTAAAAAAATTCTGGATCAACAATAACTCATTCTATATATCTTCTTGGAATTTCATCTATTTTTCTGATTGGAGCGGATCGATTTTTAGTAACTTCGACATCTTCTTGGAATTTCTCATTTACTCCTGCAGAGATATCCAACCTGGAGAACCGTCCTGGCTCATCTTATAATCAGCTTCGACAGAGTATCATATCATCTACTACATTGACGCCTCAACAAAAGACGACTTGTTTACAGATGCTACGCATTGCCCGCGACGAAAAAATGGCTCGAGATCATATCGGTGTTAATTCTGTGGAAGAGTCTCATATATCACTGACTTCTGTACCGACAAATGGTACAAACAACCGATTTGATTCAGTTTATAATAATAGACTATGCTTGCTGCCTTAATTATTTCATGTGTGCCTACATAATTTTTTTGCAGCTGTAAGCAAGGTTAATATTGATCACAAACAGAAGGGTGTTATTTCAGTGGAGGGGTCTCACAGATCGGCTACAAATGTTACTGAAATTTTTGAGCCAACTGAACACTATGCTGCATCGGAAGGTAAAATGGAGTACCTATTTTTTGGACCCTAAGATGCAGTACGTTATTGGTTGTCGTTTCATTTGGTTCATACACATTTACCTATACAGATTGGTCATTGTTCAAACAGGTGATGAAGATTCTGATACTACATGCAACTTTGAGCTACATGAACAATACTCATTATTTGATGATGATGATGATGAGTCCAGGATTTATCGTGGCCAAGGTAAATTATTTGGATACAGTTATTAAGATGGATGTATTCTGAAAACAAATTTTGCGTATCTAATTTTGACCTTCATCTATTATATCTTGGCAGGAGATGTGTTTGATTCGTGGAGAGTGACAAGTGGTGTTGCTCCGAGTAACCAGAATGTGGATCCTTATGACTACGTGTACCACAATCTACCAACCAAGCATCATGTTTTGAGAGCAGTACCCGATTGCAAACACTGTGGGGCAAGTAGGATCCAATTTGAGGGTCCCGCATTCTGTTGCAGAAATGGAAAGGTCAAGATAGTTACCCCTGAAGTTCCTGCGGAGTTGCGCCGGTTGTTTACAAGTCAGGTTGATGATGATGCAAAATATTTTAGAAAGCACACAAGGTATTTCAACAGCCACTTTTCTTTCACAAGCCTTGCGGTCACCCTCGATCCTCGGGTCAGCAACGCGGCGAAAACCGGTGTATATACCTTCTGTGCACACGGGGCATTGTACTATAAGGCGGATGATCTGGTGCCCGGTGGTCAAGGTCCTAGACATCTGCAGCTCTACATCTATGATACTGATGAAACCTTGGAACATAGAGCAAAGCGGTCTCCGGATCTTGATATAAATCTCATACGGAAGATTCTAGACATACTTAAAGACAACCCGTATGTGCAGGTTTTTAAGAGCATGGGCTCTCTTCCAAATACAGAAGAATATAAGATTTCATTGAACACGGACATAAGGCTGGACCAACGAAGGTACAATGCTCCTACAACTTCCCAGGTGGCTGCGATGTGGGTCGAAGGGAGCGATCCACAAAACACTTTTGATAGGCAAGTTGTCTTGCATGGCAAAGGTGATCGTCCCATATACATCAGAGCATACTATGGTTGCTATGATCCTTTGGCATATCCATTATTCTTTCCGGGAGGGGAAACTGGATGGAACCGTTGGATGCCATACGATGGAGAGGCTCCGGTGGTTGAAGAGAACAACGAGGGTGGGACCGAGGGTAAGGACTTCCCAGTTCTAGATCGTACTTCAAATGTACATGATACTTCAAACACGGATGATGCAGCAGGTAATTGTCCTGATGCTTCTAACGTGTTCACGTTTTTATTCCTTGATCATTACTGATGAGTTCTTTTTTGAACCGTGTCCTAGATGGTGAAGAGGACCAGGAGGATGGTGACGATGCTGGAAAGTCCAGAAAATTTGTCAGCGCAAGGGAGTACTACTGTTTCAAACTACAATGCAGAAAACACCTTTTTAACATTATATTATTTGGTGCATGCGGCTTCCAGCAATGGGCTGTTGACATGTATATCAAGATGGAGACCATGAGACTTGATTTCTACTCTAAGCCTGAGAATCAGAAACTCATTCGTGCCGATCTATACCAGGTATCAAAACGTTCTATATTGAATAAAAAGCTTCATCGGCTAGCCTTCCAACAAGAAACCTTTTCCGTTTACCAACTACTCAAGTTTTGATTCATCTGTTTGTTAGGGTGTTGTTGACGTCATGGATGCGGGCGAGACACGTGGTTCTCAGGTTGGCAAGAGAATTGTGCTACCACGGACTTTTCCAGGTGGTGACCGAGACATGCAGCGGAGATTTCTTGATGCAATGGCGTTAGTCCAGCGGTATGGGAAGCCTGATTATTTCATCACCATGACTTGCAACCCGCACTGGGAGGAGATTACATCCAGGCTTGAACCCGGGCAGACACCGCAAGACCGTCCAGACCTTGTGGCGAGAGTTTATAGGGCCAAATTGCGTAGTATGAAAGAACTTTTGATCCAGAAGAAGTACTTTGGTGAGGTTGCTTCATATGTCCATGTTACTGAGTTTCAAAAGAGGGGGCTGCCACATGAACACATGTTTCTAATCATGCGCTCGGACAGCAAGCTAACAAACCCAGACGAGTATGACAAGGTGATATCAGCAGAAATCCCTGACATGGATAGGTACCCTGTATTGCATGCTCTGGTGGTGAAGCATATGATACACGGTCCTTGTGGTGCTCTTCGGAAACACAGTCCTTGCATGATAGATGGTGAATGCCGATTTCGTTATCCTCGGCAGTTCTGTGATTCGAAAATATGTACTTACATATCCCAAAGTGGACTGAAGATGAGGCCAATCCTGGGACCATTCTTATTCCTATTAATCAGGTGAAAGACCAGCAGAGTATAGGTTGATGTACAAAGGTCGTGTGACACACAACTGACAGAAGATATTCATAGCTGCTGCCACGTTTTGAATCTAGGTGTTATGTGGTCACTTTGGGATATGAAAGATGGAAGTTGCATTCTTTGTGTTACACATAACAGATATTTTCAGCCTATTTGCTACTCTGGCGGTAGCCTAAAAGAACTTCCGATGATCTGGCCGAATGTTATAGTTTCAGTCTTAAGTCTTGAAATGTTGTTCCAATGCTTTCTGTGTATGATTGTCTCAGCATGGTGACTTGATCTGATCTGTCGAAAGTTAACATTTCAGAGACATATGCGAGGTTTCCTTTCACCAAAAAATGCACCCTGTCTGTTCTTTGCCATGATTCCATGGGTTCCTGTTAGTGATGAGGCACGTCTGAGACTTTCCTGGATTCCGTGGAGCTGTTGCTCACTTATGATCGCAACTCTTTCTCGCATAGGCCGGAAACTTGGTTACCGTGCATGACCTCTTTTACTATGTATTCAGGAACAAAAATGATCGTGGGATAGCAATAGATTAGATTAGATTACTGCAGATATTGCCGATGTCTTTTTTGTTCTCTTCTGTTGAAACTGATACGCACAAGAAAATTTATGGATTAAAATGATGGAAATCAATTAATGATGATTGGTTACATATGTAAATTTTTGCATTAATCGCTCATGACCGCAGAGTCAAAAATGCAGAGAGAACGAGCCGAAAAGGGATCAGAAATAAATTTAAAACGTGCATTGCACGTGCACAATTACTAGTCTCCACTAATATTAAAAGACCCAGACTGCTGATCCAAATAACATGGACCGTACGATTGACTATATCTAACGTTCCAGAATTGCCAAATGATGTGTTGTCCGTTCTGATACCCCTGGTCTCCGTCGTTGATCCTCTCAATCGAACAGTCAAAATTTGCCCGATGATGTACAGCGAAATAACGCCACCCCGCTGCTAACTACCCCTCGCACGCCCAGCGCCACCGCCCCACTCCCTCCATCCGATCCCGCCTTCGCGGCGGAACTGCTTCCGCTCCACACGCACACGCCTACGGCTCAAAAAAAAAAACTTATCTCTGCCCATCACTTTTCTGTCCCGTCATCGAGCGATTCCTGCCCATCTCCTGACTTCCTCGACTTGCACGATGCATCTATTCTGCAATCCATCTAGAAGAGCATCACCAGATCGAGTGTCTCCTGAGTCCTGAATCACCTTCCTCTGAAATCCCCATCTTCCAAGTTTTACAATCCTGGATGATTGATTCATTGAATGAGGGCGTCTCCTGGCCGCATCCGCTCTCCACGTCTTCAACTTCCGTGATCCACTGATGTTGGAGATCGATCTAAGAAACGCCAGGACACAATTCATCCTCTCGATGAACCTGTACCGTGAAAACTTTCGATTTCCTTTAGCTTTAAAATTTGTGTACGCTGCAGTCTAGATTATCTTTTACAGTCCAGTTTTTTTACTGTACGTGATGAATCATGGAGTGGATGAGGAACTGTACAGATGGCAGTTCAAAAGAGATATGAAGTGTGCTGTCATTTGGAAATTGCAGAGAACTAAATAAGCATTGCGGCGAAGGAGGGTTCCAGCAGCCAGCAAAGCATGGTGAGGCGGATGGAAGAATCATCTGGCGATGAGCAAGGGCCAGTGATGCACAGGATATACTACTTCTATTTTTTTTCCATTGTTGATTCAAACATCTGTACTAATCAACCACTCCTCACGTCCTCATAGTGAAGTACTCTTTGATGTTGGCTTGCTAATGTATAGCTGAATAGCAATCTACTTGCAGCAATTGGTAAAAACATGACTGGAAAGGGAGAATTAAAGATAATGGTATCTATATTTTCGCTGGGGGTACAACATGCTTTGTGTTATTATACAGGCAGAAGATCGTTTGGTGATGAGTCCTGTATTGCTCTGACTAATAACTGAAAAATAATGGGAAAAAGACAATTGACTCATGCTAATTCTAAAATTTCGTTTTCTTTTTTACTGGAGATATACTGACTGCATGCATGCTCTTATTTTGCAGGCTCTCTCTATGTAGAGAATTTATGGGAAATGTCAATTTGAACTTTGATGTTTGCAGGTCGTATTTACTCAAAACCTTTTCTGTGTTTTTCTCTTTCTTTTCTATATACATTCAAGGATTTAATTCATGCCCCAATGTTACTTACACCATGCAGGGTTCTGGATTATGTACTTCAATTTTTTTTCAACCAATATTGGAGGCAGAGAACGTCAAAGACTCTGGAAGAGGCACATAAGCAAGAGGAGGCTCCGAGGCTGCACTAGCCAAGATGGTGGTAGGTGAGGCATCTTCAACTATTTGATCTCAACATTGGATCTGAAATATTTTGGATCATTTTGTCTAATTCTTCATTTTACATCAACCGATGGATGGACAAACAGTTACTAGACCATACATAAAGTACTCGATCGAAACTGAACAATGCTGCAGCATCAAAGAAGTCTTTGGCTCCATTTCCAGGACTGTTTCTCCATCCATGTGTTCAGTGTATAATTTGGAATAGCCTAACCAGCAGGATGGAGGCGGCTCCCCTTCCACTAAACAAATCAAGGTCTTAATTTTTTTTAGGTAAATGACCATGCACACGGATTTAACATGTGAGTTTTCATCTCCATGCACACGGATTCATCTCCATTTAATGTTTAAGACAAAGCAGACCACTGTTAGTGCCTTAGTGTCTTGTAAATTCTGATCGTTGTTTTTTGCACAATGAGCCTCACATATAATATTAAAGAGACATGTTCTTGTGTTTTGTACTATTACTTTTTACATATTCAAGGGAAGTGGCAGGCCATGGTGTCATCACTCCCCATGTGGAAATATGAAGGCATTCTCAAATGGAATTGATATGATATCTGGGATTCATACACCGACAACATTATAATGTTACTATTTTTTCATTACATCTTATTCAGTTTATTCTCCTGATATGATTCCTGGTAATTCAGAGTTATGCAAGCTTTTGGTTCATGATTCACCAGGAGTGATAAATTATGTACCATAGCTTCTACAATTCATCACTAAAGACACAAGCTGGTCAAAGTTTAAAATTAATTTATCGCCAGATGATTCTTCCAAACAATTCACCATAAAACAAGATGGAAGAATCATAACGAATTTTAAAATAAATCCAGCAGCCAGCAAAGCATGGTGATAAATTTTGGCTCGTGGGTGCAGATGTACCCATTATGAAATTAATTTTAAAATAATTTCAGAATGTCAAAGTTTCCAAACAAAAATGGTGGGTGTAAATCTGGACATTCTATATTCGCGCACAAAATTCGTTGAAAAAAGACATTTTTGTGATCTGTATAAAGAGACAAATAAATGTTACATTTAAATTAATTTTGGAGCACCAGAATTTGTCCTTTTTATATGGGTCAGAAAAAATGTCATTTTTCCCGAAAGTTTTTGTGCGAACATAGAATATGTGGTTGTATATCCGAATTTATTTTTGTAAAATTTTGACATTTTGAAATGTCATTTTTTTGGTATTTGACCACAAGCTTTCACTTCTTACATTTATTGCTCAATTTTCTTATTACTGCACACATGGATCAACGGTGGTTGGATTAGATTTTGTTTCGCTTGATTCTCTTACCTGACTGGTAGTCTTATTATGTCCTAGAAAACTATTTCTCGGCTATGGTACAAGTTTAAGGGCCACACCCCTCCCTACTTTGCAAGTTTATCGGGGGGGGGGGTATTTGCATGTTCATGAAAAGTTTATATGGGTGCCCCATGTATTTAGCTCTTTAACTAACTAGTAGACGTGTACGTGCAACGCACGTTTTGACTCAAACAACATTTGATCTTGCATATTTAATAAGAAAACATGTTTTACATAACTTTCAAGCTAATACTAATACATACAACTGAATACCAATCATATAATGTACATGAAACATACGGATCATATTCATGTTTCTAGGTGTTTGCTTGCTACAGTTTCAAATATCACTTTCTCGGACTCGGTGTGCTGCAGCTTGAGAGACCTGTTGCTTCACATTTCCACCGACAACCACAATGACGCTACCCGTGGAGAGCACTGACCTGGGTGAGCCGCTGGCCAATTTGAAAATTACCGAGCAGCTTGAAGCAAACAACACGCTCCTGTCCGATAAAGGCCTTCCTTCACTTTTTTTAGAACCGGATTCGGTGGTCATGAAGATGACAATAAAGTGCCTCCTGGGCTGCTGTATCGGGTCTTACAGCCATAAAGGTGACAACGACACTGTTGATGTTGTTATCACAACTCCATTCATCGATATCCTAAGGACAAATAGAAGAATCATGTAATAGAATCAAGCAAAATAGCATGTATCTCAAAAGTCATCCACATGTCTATATATTTTACTCGCCAAACTATGGAGATCAGGGACATTAGTGTGGTAACCATAAATCATATAGAACCTCATTCCACTATAGTTACAGATTTTGTGAGACAATTAATCTACTGCTTTACCTAATTAATTAGTGTGTGATCATAGTTGGCCAGAAGAGTAACAACCTTACTGACCTGGCTGCCGAAATGCATACAACTCATCGATATATTCGTTCCATTGGAGGCAGTCACTGAAGTTTGATCAAGAGAAAATGGCAGGAACTGCCTAGCAGAGAGCAGCATAATATTCCACACATGGTCATCATCAGCAGCCCATCATGCACCTCCCAAGTATACAAAAATGTACATGTGAAGAGTTGTCAGATCTGAAAACAGAGTTGTGTAATAAGCACATTCGGAAGTTAATGTTCTTTATTGATTTGAAAGGTGAAGAGGAATTGCTTTCTGAGACTTGTGGATGATTTTTGGAAGGCCTGCAGGTGCATTGGAGCATACATGCAGTTAGAAAGCTAAGCATTTGACCAGAGATCTTCTACACAACCTGAAGAGAGGGAAAGCATTGACACTGGGGCAACAGTACATGAACTCTGATTCATATACTTTCTTTGCAAGAACAAAAGAACGAAGCATAACCGTGTACTTCTTTGCAATAATCTGTTGGTACACCTTCTGTCTTCATGAACAAACAGTTTCAGTTTCAAGAAAATGTAACCCAGTAAGCATAATAGAAGATATGTGAAATTCATCAGTTTACCCACTTAGGTCAAGAGAATTTCAGACCATACACTGTTAGGCTGTTAGCTGATGCCAAATAGTTAATTAGTCAAACACCTGGCCTGCAACAGCCCAGACCATATACTGTTAGCTGATGCCAAATAGTTAATTATTCAAACACCTGGCCTGCAACAGCCTACAGAAATTCACTTCCAGCATGGATTAGCAGAGTAATTTCAGACAAACAAAGAGTGAATCAAAATTAAGCAAGGGACATAACATCTACGGAGCCTACTTCAGGTTCCTGGAAAAAATCACTCCTTTGAGGAATTAGAACAAATATCTCATCTGCCTACATGACACACATCTCAAATGCTTGATCAATACCGAACACTTCCAATAAATTCATCAACAACACGGGATAGAATTAAGCACACATGGAGGGCAAGAAGCACATCTCGGCGAACTCAACAAGGGCTGCTAATTGCTAAAAAAATATGCACGAAGTGTACTTGTTGAGCTCGACCCACCAAAGGTGAAGGTGTGTGGAGCAGAGCATGGAGCGCGGAAGAGGAGACGCGCCGGCGCATGCGGTGCCCCATGTATTTAGCTCTTTAACTAATGATATGTATATCTGGTTGGTATCAACCTTTTTTGGCATTGCATTTTCTTTATACAAATTCATTCATGCGACCACTTTTATTGCCACACCAACAGTTTGTGAGCAACGTTTACTTTGTTTATCTAATTATACATCCACACACTTCTTATTGCGTGCATGTGCACGTGCTTGATTACTATTATTATAAGATGTTCAGTCTATTTTGCCAATTACATTTGGAGACGGCAATTGCAGGTGGTGGATTGGTGCATATTTTTTGTATTGCAGCGAGGCTACAGGCTGCACCAGTCATGCATTGCTTTCTTATATATTATCGGTTCATTAAAATTGCTAAGTTTGTGTGCATATTATTTTTCTTAGGTGGCGGTTACACTACCTATCGAAATCTGCAGGTTTGGGCAGTGCTTTATGGTGGTAGATTTCTTTCAGTTTTTGAGTTTATGAGTAATACTGCACAATTTTGATCTAGCGGCATCTTATATTTGCTTCAAAGTGCAACAACATAGATTATATTAAAATTTCAATTACTGTCAATATATTGCTGAAGGGCATTTTCACCACGCGATAGTCAAAAGCTAGCAGAGGTAATTCCTTGTATTTAAATTGATCTTTTGAAACGATGTCTTGCCACTTGTTTCATGGACTTACTGCAAATTCTCAATTATAAAACTGTTTTTGGCAGAAATAAGTCACATGTGTAAGGCCTTGATGTGGCCCTTGCCACCAAGTTCTGCATCAACTTTACCATATTTTCCGCCAATGACATTATTATCAAGATAGAATCTGACGAACAAAGGGCATACAATGTTTTTTTTTAACTGGGGGCATACAATGATTTTTGGTTATGACAACATGTTATTGAACTCTTGCTAAATATGCTATTTGAAAAAAGAAAGAGACATGGTCATCTTGTGCATCAAGAGTCTATTTATTGGTAGACGTGCATTGCACGTACATGATTACTAGTGAGCATAAGACTAGCCACAGTGAGAGTATCATATGTGGTATCATGCATACCATGTTGGCAAAAATCTGACATGTCACTGTAATTAATGATGAGAGAGATGTTAGTGGTATCATAGGTAGATACCGTAACATAGCGGATTTCGATGCAAGATGAGTCTATAACCTAATAAATATGGTAGTATATGATACCACACATATGTTACTACCCATTATGGAAGTAGTAACATAGACTAGTATCATATGCATGATACTAGTATATGATACTCCCCATTGTGACTAGTCTAAGGAGCCTGCTCAGTCTCGTAGACGGCATGCAGCCCAGTCGGCTCGGCCGAAGCAAACTGGCTGAAGTAGGTCCACACTTTAGCCCATGGAGAACATCGTACTGTTCATACTAGTCCATGTTACAGCACTACTCCGCATCTTTTTGCCTCAAACAAAAACTCGCCTAACCCTTAAAAAAAACAAAAAAAACTCGTCGCTATCTTTCACAAAAAGGAATGCGCATATAAGAACATCTCCACCGGGGGCCTCCAACTGTGTATCCGACACCCTCCAATTGAGTCCTCTTTTTTTTGAAAATTTCCACCACATATATTAGGTCAGCAAGCCGCCTCATTAAAACCCTGCCAGTCCCTTTCGGTACCCTGGTTAGGGAAAGAGTGCGTCAGAAACTTGCCGCCTTTAAGCATTCAACACAGATACATCATCCGCTAGGGCGTTTACAAGAAAGTCGGGAGGATCCTCATGCCAAACAACCGACATAGGTCCCTCCACATGTCTAGCTAACAAATGAGCAGCCCTATTGGCTTCCCTAGGGGTATGATCAAAAGCCACTACTGTAAAACCGCGACACATAAAAATACAGTCTTCAAAAATCGCCGCTGCTGGACCAAGAGAATTCCCGCCATCCCTCATCACTTCGATCACTTCCATGCTGTCGGAATTCACTTCAATTTTGTTGTAGCCAATCTGACCTGCGAGGATCAAACCATCCCGAAGAGCAAGGGCCTCAGCTGTCATAGCGTCGGAGACAAAAGGCAGACCCCGACAACTTCCTGCTAAGAAAAAACCCCTGTCGTCACGAATGATTGCGCCTGTACTGCCCGTTCCCGTATCCACCTCAAAGCCTGCATCCACATTTAGCTTAACAAAGTCTTCTCTAGGTTTAGTCCATCCATGACGTTGGATGCCCACCTTTTTCTTTTTTGCTCTCGTATAGTTCAGAACTAGTGTTGATATTGCATGTGCAGTTCTTGCCGGCGGCTGAACCGTCTCACCGTGTGTAACCTTCCTCCGTTCCCACCAGATGTACCAAACAGCAACGGCCACCAGATCATTGCGGTCAACTTGCTGAAGGAGAGGTGCTTTAGCAGTTTTATTTCGCAGAAGTACCTCAAGCACAGATCGGCCCTCCACCTCAACTTCGCATGCATGGGTAATTATTTCCTCCATCCCCAGCAGCGTCCAGATTTCCCGCACTCTTGGACATCTGAAGAAAGCATGCCGTATGCTCTCACACTCCAGGTTGCACAACGTACACTGGGCGTTTGATTGAACATGTCTGTTAGCCAATACGCCATTACACGGGATAGCACCAAGAAGAGATCTCCAGCAGTGAATTTTTATTTTTGCTGGTACATTTAGAGACCATAGAATTTTCCAAATTGGGAGCGTTGACGAGGATCCATAGCCGCTAGTCCTCCTCAACTTCTGACCATGTTGATGCTCCCATTCCATATGATAACAAGAACGTACCGAAAAAGTCCCAGATTTGGTAGAGTGCCATCCAATAAAATCCTCCATCATGTTGCGAGCCAAAGGGATATTCAGTATTCTTTGAGCATCGATAGGCCAGAAAGTTTCTCTAATCAATTGTTCATCCCATGACTCGGTATCAACATTAATCAGCTCAGACACCATAGTCAGAAGTATATTGCCCCTCCTAGTCGCCACCTTTCTATTCGGACTACTAGGAATCCAAGGATCATCCCATATGTTAATGTGAGTACCATCTCCTACTCGCCACATGTGACCACGTTTAAATGTCTGAATACCAGCCCAAATACTTTGCCACGTATAAGAACTTCCTTTTTTAAGCGGACAGTTCAAAATATCACCTGAGGGGAAATATTTAGCTCGAAGAATGGATGCACATAAAGAATCTGGTTCTATAATAATTCTCCAACACTGCTTAGCCAACATTGCAAGATTAAAACATTGCAAATCCCGGAACCCCATACCTCCTTGTCCTTTGGGGACGCACATTTTCCACCACGCAAACCAGTGCATATGTTTCTGTTGATCATCATCTCCCCACCAGAATTGGGACATTGCAGATATAATCCCTTTGATAATCTGTTTGGGTAGCTTGAAGACAGACATTGCATAAGCAGGTATAGCCTGAATGATGGCTTTGAGCAGTACTTCCTTTCCTCCGAAAGACATATTTTTTTCCTTCCAACCACTTAGCAGTTTACAAATTCTATCAATGAGATGTTGAAAGCAATCTGACCTGTCTACCCCAACAAGAGGGGGCAGCCCTAGATACTTGTCCGTGATAGCTTCAGTCATGATGTTCAAGATCGAGCACACCTCCACCTCACGTCAACCGTAGTACACGGGCTGAAAAAGATGCTTGATTTAGCTTCACTAACCAATTGTCCCGATGCCATACAGTAATTATTCAAGGCACGTCTCAAACTAGTGGCATTAGATGCGTCCGCTCGCATAAGGATAAGCGAGTCATCTGCAAATAGTAAGTGCGAAACTGTAGGAGCATTCCTGCAAACTCGGACCCCCAGCAGGTTACCAGCCCTCTCCTCAAAATTCAGCAAGCTTGTAAGACCCTCGGCACACAAAAGAAACAAATATGGTGAGAGGGGATCCCCTTGTCGGAGACCCCTAGATGGGAAAATATAATCAGAAAGTTCATTGTTTACCCGAACTTGATACCTCACCGAAGAGACACATGCCATAATTAATTGTACCCAATCTTGATGGAACCCCAGCTGTATCAGAATTTTTTGCAAGAAGGACCACTCCACCCTATCGTATGCCTTGTGCATATCCAACTTCACCGCACATATACCATATTTTCCCACCCTCTTGTTCTTGATAGCATGATAGGACTCGTAAGCAACCAGCACGTTATCTGTAATCAGTCGCCCTGGGACAAACGCACTTTGCGTAGGGGAAATAATATCTGGAAGTAAATTTTTAAGCCTATTTGCAATAAGTTTAGAAATCACCTTGTATACCACGTTGCACAGGCTAATAGGCCGAAACTGTGTGATGGACTCAGGATTGTCCACCTTCGGGATCAAAACGATTGTAGTGTTGTTCCAACCTTCAGGTATCACACGCGTATTAACGGCCAGCAAGACTTCATCCGTCAGATCCTCCCCAATAATGTGCCAAAATCTCTTATAAAATACAGCATGAAGTCCGTCAGGGCCTGGCGCCTTCAAGTCACCAATATTAAACATTGCTTTCTTTACCTCCTCACGAGTATATGTAGCCATTAAACTCTCATTCATATCGGGTGTCACGCATGGAGCCACTTTGTCTAGGACCTCCTGATTTGGAACTTGGACTTCAGAAGTAAACAAATACTCAAAGTAGTCCGATGCCAAACCTTTGAGTTGATCCGGTTCCTCCACTACAACCCCAGCATCATTTTTCAGAGATTTTATGAAATTCTTCTTGCGCCGTGCCGTGGCCGATCTGTGAAAAAACGCAGTGTTTTGATCTCCATGCTGTAGCCAGTTCACTCTCCCACGTTGAACCCAATAGAGCTCCTCTTGTTCTAAGAGCTCCTCAATTTTCAACTGAATTTCCTGCTGTTTAGCCGATGCCTCATCAGATAGTGGACCTGCCATACTGTCATTTAACTCTTTTTGGAGCTCTCTCAGCCTTTTCCTAGGCCCTTTTAGTACCTCTTTATCCCAAGTGTGCAACGCATCATGTACCTCCTTCGTATGCTCACGGAAAGATTCATGAGCATGTAGTGTTTTTGCCTTCTCCCAAGCAGTTTGAATAATATGTTCCACCGAACTCTCACATAACCATCTAGCTTCAAATCTCGGCGTACCCCTTACCCTAGGTAAATTCATACCCGAATTGTACTCAGTATTAATCACAACAGGTCGGTGGTCAGATTTACCAAAGTCCTCGTTGATGACCGCCGCAAGGGGAAACATTGCTGCCCACCTCGGATCACAAACAGAACGATCAAGCCTCTCACGTATCGTACCTCTCCTCCACGTAAATATGTCACCCACACATCCCATGTCTTCAAGGTCACACTCATTCAATGTGTCACGAAAAGCCTGCATACACCTTTGAGGTCTAACAGCACCTCCTTCTTTTTCGTGGGAGTATAAAATTTCATTGAAGTCCCCTGCCATGATCCAGGGTAGATCCATTGCTGAATGTAGGTTCCTAATATAATCCCATGTTAGGTGTTTCCTGTCCCCACTTGGTTCACCATACAAGCCAGTAAAGCGCCATCCCGCCTCGCTGTTCTCGTTGATGCGAATATCAATAAAATTGGGGGTAACCTCATTGGATGTCACTTGAATATCATTGTTCCAGAACATCACTAGTCCACCGCACCTTCCATCACTCACCGAAATAAGCATCTCGTCAAACCTCAACCTCTTCCGAAGATTTTCTGCCTTAGCTCTACACAAATGCGCTTCAGACAGGAAAAGCACATCCGGGCGTAACCGCGCCTGGAGATCCAGGAGCGCAAGCACTGCCGAGGATTTACGCATTCCTCGGCAGTTCCAGACTACGATGATCATTGCTCCCGGTCAGACTCCATGTCGGAGTCCGCCGATAATTGGTTTTGTTGTTCAGAGACATTACCGCTACCGTTCTTCTTTGACCTCTTCTTTTCCTGCACTAGAGCAGGAGACACAACCATGTTGTTTTGATCACCGTGAGCACCATCCACAAGATCATCAGCTGCCACACCATGATCCCTCGCTGCATGTGCCGGCTTGTTAATGCCAGAACTCTCGATTGCCAAGGTACTGGAGTTATCACCCAGCTGTAGCCTCCTCTTAGCTTTCGGGTCAGTTGCAGCAGCAAGACGTGGATCATTGTTCAGAACATTATCATCAGCAGATTTATAGGAGTTCTCTACATCATCATACTGATCACCCAGATCATCCCGTGTACCGGACCTACCTCGACCACCTCTACCAGCATGGCCATCACGTCCACGACCTCTGCCACTACCCCCTGTTGTTTGATTCCTTTGTGACATACTCCAGTCTGCCCTTAGATTTCTGAATACCAACGCCGACGGTGGATGAATCCCGTCGCCATGTTCCTTATATGTGTGACCAAGCATACCACAGACCGAGCACCATGTCGAGAGCTTTTCATATTTAACCAGGAAAATTTCTCTCCTACCAGCACGAGACAAAGATACATGGTTTTTCAGAGGGTTTCGAACGTCTACCGTCACCCTAACTCTGACAAAATTTCCAGTAAAATCAGCTGAAGGGGTTTCTAGGCAAACAAATTTTCCCACTTTTGAAGACAAGGATTTGATCATACCATGATAACCTGTTGGGAGGTCATGAATCTGAATCCAAATATCCAGAGAGTTGAGCTGAATCGATGATGGCCTTGTGAATCCATCATAGGGAGCAAACACAACTGCGCTTCCACGGAAGTGCCAAGGGCCTCCTGTAGTTACCTTCTCCCAATCTCCCAAGCAAGCAAACTGCATGATGAACAGGTTGTCTTCAAGAGTTTTAATCTTCACAGGTTGGGCAAGGCTCCAGGCCGATCGCATGTTCTTGAAGAACCAGTAGTTGCTAAACTCTCTCTCTGTATTGACCCTTACAATAATCTGCCATCTATTCTCGTTTTGATCCAGGGCCACTTCTTCCTCAAACACAACATCATCCAAATCTTCCTCACGGAGTCCCAGATCACGCATCAAACTTTCCAAGTCTCCATGGTCCGCAGCCCCCGACGACGAGCTTCCGCCTGCGCCCTCCATGAGAGCCGGCACCAAGGGCAAACGCGTGAAGAGATCCTTCCCCGCCCCCTGCCCGACGGACGAGCGAGAGGAGCACGGACGGTCCGGTGTTCTCGACGCCGGCGGCGCGAGGAGAAAAACCCTAACGAGAGGGAAACGCAAAGACTCTCCAATTGGAAACAACACCCCCTATTCTCTTTTTTTTTTCCTAGTCTCCATCGGGCACAACTCACATTCAGTTAACAAAAGTTCAGATCAGATCAAAACATCATGAAACGAACGGATCAAATCAAAACGCAAGAACAGATCGGATCCAAACGCAGTAGTACTAGTACTACGGTCGCAAACGAGCTGGTTTTCCTAGCCAAGATCGATCAGACGACGCACATCCGACGCGGTGAACGGCACCGACGCACAGCCGGCCTCCACTCTGCCTGACTGCCTCCCACGCCTCAACGACAGCCGGCCTCCACTCCGCCTTAACGACGCCGTGTCTACCCAGCGCAGCAGCCTGCATCCGTGAACTGAACCTCGCGCGTGCAGCACACATAGGTCGTGGATGCCGGCGGGCGCAGTTGCGCGTGCGCGTCACAGTCTTCTCCCTGCGACGTCTCCGTGCGCAGCGAGAGAGATGCGCTCGCCATGGCATGTGCCGAGCTGGGACACCGACAAATTAGACAAATTAGAGGAGCTAGCACGCATGGCATCAGCCAGCAAAACACACACACGAAGGGGCCTTGAGGTGCTAGCACTAGCAGCAGGCCATGGCGTGGGAGTGAAAAAGCAAAAACAAATTTGACTTCCTCCCGTCCTATATCAAGGCGGAGTGGGAGCACCAGCTGCATCGAATCCATCCGGGACGCAGCCGTGAACAAGCTCAGCACGGGGGCAGCAGCGTCATGGAGCAGCACGGGGAGCAGCAGCAGCGTCCGAGGCCGCTCCCGCGAGGCCGACGTGCCGCTCCGGCCGCTCGTGCTGTGGCTCCTCTCTTGACTTTTAGCTCGAGTCCTTCCGGTTTTGGAAGTAGTCGACGACAGCGCACCTTCAGGACATGACCGCTTAGCTTGGAGAAGCTCGAGCTGACGGGGACGACGACACCGCGCGTCCGGCCGTAGGAGGAAGATGACCTTGTCGGTGACGATCCCTTGCGTTCTAGCACGAATCGTTCTGTTTCCATACATATTCGACGATGCCGCACCTCCAGGACATGACCGTTTGGCTTGTAGAAGCGCGGACGACGACACCGTACGTTCGGCCGTAGGTTGAAGACGAGGTGGTGGCGGCGACTTCCGTGCTCCTACGGGTGCCGTGCTTGCAGCAAGTGAAGGAGGTCGACGGTGCGGTTCATCTGGCGCGAAAGGCGAGTGGGATATGGCCTCGAGCTCCTCCGTCTCCATGGCCAGGTTGGAGGTTGAGGCAGTCGGCGAGCTGCACGGGCGGCTAGTGTAAAGAGAGGAAATATTGCTGTGTGTCATTGCAGGTGGGCCAGTGGGCATGCAACGATGTCCGCATGCATGTCCGGCACCCCCGAGAGGGCCGCTGGCGGCGTTTTCAGGCGTCTAGACCCCCAATGAGCCTTTAGAGATCACTTGGGGGCCTCCAGTGGAGAGGCTCTAAAAGCGGTACATAGGCATCTGAAAAAAAAAGCTAAGACACGACATTGTCACGCGAGAGAGCACACTGAGTATCTCTCAATCAGAAGTCTGAATGCGTTCAAGTTGTGCGTGCCAACGCACCTGACGTGTCAAACTGTACAACAGTTCGAAAGTCAAATCCATGTTACCATATAGATGTGTGCATTTCCTGCGGAAATCTTACGAATGTAAATTGACAATGACGTGAAGAACTTGAATTGAATGGTTAGCAGCGTGGTTATATCCTAGTCCATCAGATTTTAAACTCAAAGTTTAACACTGCTATTTCTCATGAAAGACGCATTATTATTCTATGCTAGGCTATGCCCACGTCAATATCGAGGCACCTTTGTTGAATTCATCTATTTTAAGATCCAACTCAGTTTTTCGGAGGTGTTCACAATGTTAGATTGTGCGTGTGTTTTCATGTGGATAAGTGTATGCGTTAGTCTGCATAAAAAAATGACAATGAGCGTGTTTCCAGAAATCTAACGGTTTGCGGATATTGGCCATAGCGATTACCATCAACATTATCCACGAGACCAAAATCTCACGTCGAATGGCCCAAAAACTGCCGTGATGATAAGCACAACACACCATTCTTTGCGTGGCCGTCGTTTTCGTTTAATCGTTTTCCCGTTCGCCCATGTGAATGGTCGCCTCTGCCCTTCTCCCGGTCAAAGACAAGCTTTTGGTCAAAGCAGCTCCCCGTGCATGATGTCGTAATATTATTATGTTAGAAAGGCCGGAAAGCGACTGGAGCTTAAAGTAAACCAAATACAGTAGCAATCTGATTACGTCTTCACATGGACCCTAATGTAATGGCCTCCTCGTTGTAATCTCTCGGGGCACTCGTCTTTACGCCTCTCGTCCCCCCTTTTCATGACACATTTTTGTATCTCCGATCCCCCACCGTAGGATGAATGGGTATGTAGGTTGCTGCGCCACTGGATTGCTTGATGTTCCTTCTTCTTCCACTGCTTTTGCTCCCACGCTTCGATCCGTGGTCCAGCGTGCAGATTGTGTGGTCATACGGTTTCTTGCTTATGGCAATGCCGTGATTGCGTCTTTCTCGGGCCATGGACCTTCGGCTTCGGCAGTGTGCTGTTTTGCTTTCATGCGGCTGCATCAATATGTTTACTGCTTAATGATGTCATTTGAACCTACATGCATTATGGAAAACTAATAATAAAAAAAAATTGAACCTACTGACAACGACTGTTTGTTGCTACGAAACGGTACGTGATGGTGAGGAGAGAGAGAGAGGGGCGATCCTAGGAGGCAGAAGAAGTGAGGAAAATAATGCAGTGTAAGGAGAGAATCATTAGAAGCATAAATCTCGGAAGGAACAAGTTGCGGAGATAGTCAACAATGATTTTCCTACACCACCTGCTGAAGTGATGCGTATGCAGAAGAAGAAGGCGTGGGGGTTGTACAGTTGTACTACTGTCAAACAGAGTAACAAGATTCCAAGAGATGGGAAGAAAATTATGGACATAGTTAAGCATAATGATGGAGAAGAAGAACTTGGAGATACATGCAGGTATACCTAAAACAATAAAAATTCCTTTACAAGTATATGCAATTCTGATTAATAGATAATGCTCGAAAAGTTAAAATCGGATTAGGAAAAAATGATGAAGAAAACATATTCAGTGCTGACAAAATCAAAAATATAGAAAATAATATGGAAATTTTGCTGCTAGTAATCTTAAAGTTTTTTTGTCAGCTAGTATTGAATTCACTATTGATGATATTTTGGAAAAAAAAACAACAGAGATTGTTGAGACAGCACAAGACCATATTATTGGTGCTGATCTCATGATAATAATGACGAAATTTTGCCAGTGTTCTCTACGACTACTCAGGGTGATGTGTGCACTCGTACTTTATATAAAAATCAGGAATTGCAACATATATAATATAGGGTCTTAATGACCCTCATAAGTGCAACTTTGTTAATGGCTCTATCACAATGCATCGTTCAAATATTATTTGCTTTGTGTGAAAAAAAGATGGATTTAGTTATGTGCAATTACAAACTTATGTAATGGGGCCTCCAGCGACAGGAGAGAGAGGCGATTGGATCTCACATCGTCTCTCATCGCCGCCGTCGGGTCTGTCCGGCCTCTGTGGCCTTCGGGCCATGGAGGCGCGGTGGATCTCGTCCCTCGTCGACGGGAGAGCTCTGTTTTTTGGGTTTTAGTGTCCAGGTTTGGTGGGGCGGCGTTCTCTTGGTGGCGGCGGCGCTTCTTGTAATAATGTCTCCCCGGCTTCAGCCCCATCTCGGCGGGGACGTCGAGAAGCTTGTGGGAGTAGTGTGGTTCTCACGGATTTCGTCTGGCGGTGGCGGTCTCCAGATCGTCATGGAGCTTCATCGGCGGTTCATCCTTTTTCTTCGGCTCCGGAACGGATGTGGTCTTCTTGACCCGTTCGGCGACTTTCCGTCCGCAACCATCAATGTCAGGCCGGCTCTGGGAGGAGCGGCAGCGGTGGCGCGCCGTCGACACGGTCTGGAGGTTGAAGATGAAGGGCATCTCAAGTATCTCGTTGTAATTTTCGATTTTGTTGAGGTGTTTTGTACTGTTCGGTGTTTCTTTTAATGCTAGGATCCTTTTTGGCAAAAAAAAACTTATGTAATTGGAGAGGCTTTTTGTGGAATTGTTTGCCAGTTGTAGGGATAGCTAGGCGGTAGTTGTGGGTATTAACCCTGACTCTTATGAGGTTTCGAGTTGGTATTTGGGTAAATTTTCTATTGCATGTTTTTGAAAAAAGAGAAAAGGATAGTGTTATCAGGACTTTTGTGGTTGTTTGTGGCCCTTGCTATGAAGATCAGAAGCAACATTTATTGATGAGTTGGTTAAAATTTGTGAGACTTGCTAGCAACCTATTCTAATAGGTGGAGATTTTAATATCACCATGCAGGCTACGGATAAAATACTGTAATATCTCACAAAAATGGGCAGATAAGTTTAATGAGGATCAATGTCTCCGGTTTAATGGAACTTAAACTTGCAAATAGGAAATTTACTTAGGCCAATAATCAGGAAATTTTAGTTATGGCCACAATTGATAAGATTTTTTATTTCCACGTGTTGGGATAGTAAGTATCCAATGGCTTGTGTCTCTGTTTTGCCAAGAGTTGGCGGGGACCATGTTCCGTTGCTGGTAGATATGGGTTTTGTGGGCCCCACTGCTCCTAAAATCTTTAGGTTTGAGAAGTAGTGGCAAGAAGTTGAGGGGTGTAAGGAAGTGGTTACGAAATCATGGAACTCTCATTGCAGTGAAACAAAAAAACATTGATATTTTTCAATGTATAATGAGAAGGTTGAGGAAAACCTTAAGAGGGGGAGTGCTAATATGGAGGCAGCTCAGTTTTTTTTTTAAAAGAACTAATTGCTGAATATGACTGTATAGATATTTATATGAATAAAAACTTCCTGCCAGAAGAAAATAAAGAATGAAGCACATTAGTGTTGAACTTCAAAATAAATTGATACATGGGAGGAAATTAAAGCGAGATAACGTTCCAGAGAAAAATAAATTTGGAAGGGGAGAGAAATACTGCTAAACCAAAGAAGAAGGACACAAATATTGGCCTTGGAAGGCCCTTCTAGTCTTGTTCAGGAAACCTCTTATATGCACAAATATTTTTGTACCAAAATGAGCTAGTAACTGCTGATAAAAATGCTAATCTAGGTAAATAACTTGAGGAAATAAAGAAAGTTGTCTTCAGATCTCAGAGCATCTCCACCGGGGGCCTCCAAGTAACCCCCCAAAGGCCCAATGGGGGTCCGGACGGCAAAACCGCCCACCAGCGGCACCCCCCAAAGGGTTGCCCCGAGCAAATTCGTGTCCGGCACCCCCGAGAGGGCCTCCGAGGCCCTCTCGGGGGTGCCAGACATGGGGCGGACATGCCCTCCGACAGGGGTGGCCCGCCCATCATACGCACAGCGCGCCGCGCCCAATTCCCCTTCCTCTACATTGCCGCCCCCGGCGCCGCGACTCTCACTAGCAAGTTTCATGGTTGCCATGAGCAAATCATGAATATAGTGGCAAGAATGTGTGAGATCCTGGCTCAGGGCTTAACAGGATTGATAGAATACTCATATCAACAAGTTGCAACTTCTTTTCCGGAAGCTCATCTGGAAAGAACTCCGAGGTTAAGCGTGCTTGGGCCGGAGCACTCCAAGGATGGGTGACCGACCGGGAACTAGTTCCCGGGTGCGCACGAGTGAGGACAAAGTGCGCAGAAAAGACTAGTGTTGATCTGTGGGGCCAGTCTGGAGATCCTAGCGAGCTGCCAGGGGTGACAGGCCCGGCCCGGGGGTGGCCGGGGTGTTACAATTTGGTATCAGAGCCGACCCTCGCGGTAACTCGGGCGTGTGCAGGTCAGTGGGCGGACATGTTGGAGCATGTGCCGGCACTGGGCGCACAGACGGGTGCCAAGGGGGGAAGTTCCTGGACTGGAGGTCGACCGACGAGGGCGTCGGTCTTCTAAGGGGGGAAGGATGTGAGATCCTGGCTCAGGGCTTAACAGGATTGATAGAATACTCATATCAACAAGTTGCAACTTCTTTTCCGGAAGCTCATCTGGAAAGAACTCCGAGGTTAAGCGTGCTTGGACCGGAGCACTCCAAGGATGGGTGACCGACCGGGAACTGGTTCCCGGGTGCGCACGAGTGAGGACAAAGTGCGCAGAAAAGACTAGTGTTGATCTGTGGGGCCAGTCTGGAGATCCTAGCGAGCTGCCAGGGGTGACAGGCCCGGCTCGGGGGTGGCCGGGGTGTTACAGAATGACACCGACAAGGTTAGCCGGTCATCTTAACTTGCGGCTTACTTGTAACTGGCCATGTTTACATGCATACTTGACTTGTTTTTTTGTTCGTGTAGTTGAACGATGGCGGCTACATATACATCGACTTGGAGATGGATCGTAAGAAGCCATACAAGTTGATGCATTGCTGGGAGAAGCTTCGAGACTGCCCGAAGTGGAAGCGCCATGTCAAGTATACCGCCGACGGAGATGAAAGAACGCTGCCGGCGACCGTCCAGAGATGGGAGTCAAGGCGTGCAAGGCGGCCGCCAGGGCTGGCAAGAAGCCGGCGGCCTCGGGCAGCATCCAAGAGTCGGTGAAGCTCTACGTTGCCGAGGTGGCCGCGTCGAGTGCCGAGAAGAAGAAGAAGATACAAGCCGCGTCCGACAAAAAGTGGGCACTCTACTTCAAGATGCAAAGGACCAAGCTCAAGGCCCAGGAGAAGAAGGAGGAGCGTCTGTTAATGGCCACCAACACGAACGACATGAGCCCCAACCAGAAGGCCTACTTCGTGGCCGAACGGAGGCGCATTCAGGCTGAGAAGACGGCGGCGCTCGATGAATCCGAAGAGTAAGGTGAGGAGGAGAGGAGGAGGAAGCCGATGTGTGATCAGCATGCACCATTGCGCTGGGGGGCGCCCTTTTGATGGCCGTCATTGGAGACTAGTTCTCCGGTGCGGTCGAACCTATTTTGATGGCCAGCATTGGAGACTTGTTCTCCAGCGCGGTCGAAACTATGTCATGGCCGTGATTTGATACTTCTAATCCGGCGCGGCTGAACAGTTTGATTGCCGGAACCATTCGAGACTTCTATTAATGCATGAATCTGCTTATTACGTACGATTACAACTAGAAATTAAGAAAACTACTCCTCGTCATCGGAGTCAGCCATGGGTGGCGGTGTTCCAGGGCCGTCGTCCGCCGGCACCGCGTCTGGAGTTC
Organism: Poa pratensis; assembly: GCA_947311845.1. NCBI lineage: Eukaryota > Viridiplantae > Streptophyta > Magnoliopsida > Poales > Poaceae > Poa > Poa pratensis. Next base: position 15,790,124 of record CAMZMU010000066.1, read on the forward strand.
CCGGTTGCCACTCCGGTTCGGGTGCCTGGGGGACGTCCGGTCCTTCATATGCGCCAGGCACACGGGACGGCCACGGGGACCAAGGTTCCCACGGTGAGAAAGCAGGGCGTGCCGGGGATGAAGTTGCGGGCTCGCCGTCCTGTTTCGCCTCGTCGTCGTCCTGCTCCCGTTCGGCCTCTGATCGGCCTCGGCCTCCTGGTCGGCGGCGACCACGGCCTGCTGCTCCACGGCCGCCTGCTCCTGATCGGCAACCAACACGGCCTCCTTCTCCTCCTCCTGATCGGGCAGCACAACCTTCTTCTCAGGCGACGACATGGCGAGCGAGATGTGGGCGGTTGTGCGCGGAGAGAATGTGAGCGACGTGCGGCCGGCGAGGATGGTTATATTGTTGTGAAGCGACGCGGTGGCGGTTGCACGTCCAGATGAACCGCCTTGTTCCGAAGTGACGCGCGGTGAACCGGCGGCGGTTCGTGCGCCCGCAAGGTGTTCAATCTAGTGCTCAAAACTAGGGCCGTTTGGGTGGTGGGCCTTTGGGGTGCGCCGCTGTGGGCTGCACCCTCCAATTGGCCGGACACATGTCCGGCACCCCCTAATGGGCCCTCAATTGGGGGGGGGGGGGGGGGGGGGGGGGGGGGGGGGGGGGGTGCCGGACACGAATTTGGAGGCCCCCGGTGGAGATGTTCTCATGCTGAAGGGGCACCTAGGCTTCACTACTTTCCTTTCCTATTTTACCAGTGTCTTGGGATATGATTAAAGGGATATGATTAAAGATGATTTGGTCAATCTCCTTAGAGATTTTGGCAATGATGTTGCTGATCTTTTTTGGATTAACTTTGCTATGTTAACACTTATTCCTAAAGAAATTGATGCTACACATCTTGCAAAGTATAGGCCCATTGCATCACAAACTGCAGTTTCAAAAACTTCGCTAAGGCTTGTACTGCTAGGTTGAGTGCTTGTGCTGACGGTTAATATCACAGAACCAAACAACCTTTATTAAAAGGGTGTTACATCCTGGAGAATGTCGTAACAACGCACGAGATTATTCATGAACTTCACATTAAGAAAAAGGAGTGCTTGATTTCAAAACACGATTACGAGAAAGTATATGATAGGGCAGACTAGTCGTTCTTAGACATATATATGTTAAAGCATAGGAGCTTTAGCCTGAAATGGAGAAATAAAGTTAGGAGTTTAATCCACGAAGGTTCGGTGGGGGTGAGAATTAATAGCTGTGAGCAATTTTTTGAAACAGGAAAATGTCAGCGGAAGGGAGATTCTCTTTCTCTCGTGCCTTTTAACTAGTTGCTGAAGTTTTCTCGAAAATGCTTGCTAGAGCTGCTGCGCAAGGGATTATTTCTGGTCTTTTGTCTGGTTTTCGACCTTGGGGTATTATCATGTAGCAATATGTTGACGATACCCTCATCTTCCTTGAAAACAAAGTTGAAATGGCTATGAGAGATGGTTGTATTGCATTTTCTTTTTGCGGCGAGGCAGTTGTGTTGAGTAGTTTTGGTTAGGCTTTAGCAAGGATAAAATTTGGATGAATTGTAAAGGGAGCAGATATTCGTTGTTTCATTTCATGAAATGGAACCGGCGAAAGCCTTTTTATACAAAAATAATAATATAAAACATAAGAACATGTACAAAAAAAGGTGACTAAACAATCTTCCCGCTTTATATGCCGGACTTATCAGACTCTGGCTGACGAAACACACTGCTGAAAACGTTGTCTTTGCCCAATACCATTACAATTTCGTAGTACATTTTCTAAAACAGTTTAAAACGGAAAGTTTGACTTGTCTTGCTTGAAATTACCATTTTACCCTTTGCCCAAATATAAACAGAATTTTCCTAGGTCATCCTTCGAAGCGTTATCTTCTCCGCGCAGACTACAGCCACGAAAAGACGAACTCCCGCATCGGCAACGACGGACCCTAGTGATGGCCGTTCTCCATCTCATTGGCCGCTCTACAGCCCCCCCCCCCCCCCCCCCCCCCCCACCCCCCCCCCCCCCCCCCCCCCCCCCCCCCCCCAAAAAAAAATGGTTCTCGCCGTCGGCAAGACCGCTCCGCCGTCCCAACACCAGTCTCCTTCGTCGTCCCTTCCCGCGTCACTAGCGTGTGGCAAGGTGTTGCGCCTCTCCGTGAGGATTACAGGGGCCCTGCACCGGGCGTTTCTCGGCAGCAGTCACTGGCGGCCACGCACTAGACCACGCCGCTGCCCGGTGCCTATGGCCATGGACAGAGCCACAGAGGCTTGTTTGGATGCCTGTGATAGTATTCCTCTGGACAAAATTTATACGTCCAGGCCGTCTTCGGGCAAATGTTTTGAATTAGCCAAAAAAAACTGCTCAAAACCGGACCTAGGATGGTCAACCCAAATATCTACATTTATCAAAGCCCACCCCTTTAGCTCTCCCCACACGGTGCCACGTCAGCGAATACTGTTCATGTGAACAGTATTCACACTTCTACAGTAATTTTTTTTTTGTAATTTTTTTTAGAAAATTGGAGTAGTATTTCTATAAATGCCCATACCCGTCGGAAAAAAATATGGAAAGTACATCAAAATGCTCAGGAAAATAAATGCTAACTATTTATGGCATAAAAATTAAACATGTTTAGATATTTTGAATTGGTGAATATTTGGACAAACAACAACGGTACTTCCTCTAATTATGTGGAATCTAATTTATTAAATGCTTAAATATTTCGAGTTAGACAACAAACGAATGCACTTCCTCTAATTATGGAATTAAATTGAACATTTCAATTTGATAAATATTTGGATATAATCTAGATAAACTTTCTCTAAATATGGAATTTATAATTTTTATTTTGATTTTTTTTTAGAAAATTGAAGTATTTCTATAAATGCCCATACCCGTCGGAAAAATATGGAAAGTACATCAAAATGCTCATATCTACATATATCAAAGCCACCCCTTTAGCTCTCCCCACACGGTGCCACGTCAGCGAATACTGTCCATGTGAACAGTATTCACACTTCTACAGTATTTTTTTTTTTTTGTAATTTTTTTTTAGAAAATTGGAGTATTTCTATAAATGCCCATACCCGTCGGAAAAATATGGAAAGTACATCAAAATGCTCAGGAAAATAATGCTAACTATTTATGGCATAAAAATAAACATATTTAGATATTTTGAATTGGTGAATATTTGGACAAACAACAACGGTACTTTCTCTAATTATGTGGAATCTAATTTATTAAATGCTTAAATATTTCGAGTTAGACAACAAACGAATGCACTTCCTATAATTATGGAATTAAATTGAACATTTCAATTTGATAAATATTTGGATATAATCTAGGTAAACTTTCTCTAAATATGGAATTTATAATTTTTATTTTGAATTTTTTTTTGTAATTTTTTTTAGAAAATTGAAGTATTTCTATAAATGCCCATACCGTCGGAAAAATATGGAAAGTACATCAAAATGCTCAGGAAAATAAATGCTAACTATTTATGGCATAAAAATAAACATGTTTAGATATTTTGAATTGGTGAATATTTGGACAAACAACAACTGTACTTCCTCTAATTATGTGGAATCTAATTTATTAAATGCTTAAATATTTCGAGTTAGACAACAAACGAATGCACTTCCTCTAATTATGGACTTAAATTGAATATTTCAATTTGATAAATATTTGGATATAATCTAGATAAACTTTCTCTAAATATGGAATTTAATTCAATAAATATGCGTTTCCACTCATTGTGGACTTAAATTAAATATTACTGAAGACATAGAAACATGTTTAAACATTTCAATTTGCTTATATCAAAGCCCACCCTTTAGCTCTCCCCACACGGTGCCACGTCAGCGAATACTGTTCATGTGAACAGTATTCGCACTTCTACAGTAAAAAAAATTGTAATTTTTTTTTTTGTAATTTTTTTTTAGAAAATTGGAGTATTTCTATAAATGCCCATACCCGTCGGAAAAAATATGGAAAGTACATCAAAATGCTCAGGAAAATAAATGCTAACTATTTATGGCATAAAAATAAAACATGTTTAGATATTTTGAATTGGTGAATATTTGGACAAACAACAACGGTACTTTCTCTAATTATGTGGAATCTAATTTATTAAATGCTTAAATATTTCGAGTTAGACAACAAACGAATGCACTTCCTATAATTATGGAATTAAATTGAACATTTCAATTTGATAAATATTTGGATATAATCTAGATAAACTTTCTCTAAATATGGAATTTTGAATTTTTATTTTGAATTTTTTTTTGTAATTTTTTTTAGAAAATTGAAGTATTTCTATAAATGCCCATACCCGTCGGAAAAATATGGAAAGTACATCAAAATGCTCAGGAAAATAAATGCTAACTATTTATGGCATAAAAATAAACGGATTTCAATATTTTGGACATACACTAGACATACTCTAGACGAAAAATTCCGACGGATTTCAATATTTTGAATTACACGGGCACGGCGTAATATTGTTCTTCCAAGAATATTCAACAATATTCAGAAAAGTTTCAAATATATTTTATACATATTTATCTGCTTTTTTTTCCTGAACAGGTTTCCACACGGGCGCGGCGTGTCGCCGCGTAAATTTTCCTAGTAAAAATGTCAAACTTGGACCATACAATGTGTTTTAGCACACGTACCATGAATTTGTAATGACACTGGGCAAAGACACAGTTCGGCGATGTGTTTCGGCAAAGACCGGAAAATAATGGTCTGCCCTAGCAAATAACGGAGTATGTATATAGAGTGAGAAATGAAAAAAAAAGGAGAAAAACTCCCACACATTGTATATTGGTTTTTAATGAGTGCGGCTTGCTAGTTTAATACAGTATATTGGTTCGTGTTAAAAAAAAAAAAAGCTCTCACACACATCTATTGTCGTCTTGGCAAGCGAAACGTTTGGCCGAAATGGTGGACGGCTCGAGTGCTGAGCAGCCAGAACCAATCAGCTAGCTCATCATCGACCAGCCACAACTCACCTCAAATCTATCTCCCACTTCATTCCACTCTCTTTCTCACTCCCCCAAATCTCCATCTCCACTCCCACCTCTCTTCCCGGTCTTGGTCTCCCCCTACCGCCGACGCCGTGGTCTGGTCATGGACAAGTCCAACCTCCCGCCGCCCTCCACCACCGCCGCCCTCAAAGCCCTCAACAAGGCTTCCTACAAGATCTCAAAGCAGTCATCTTCCTCATCCTCCTCCATGAAAGCACCTTCTCCCCCTCCGCCGCCGCCGCCGCCCCTCCTATCTCCACCGCCCCCGCCCCCCTCCTCCGCTCCCGCCCCGGTCGACCACCCGCCGCCCCAGCCCCCCGTCTACAACATCGACAAGTCCAACTTCCGCGACGTCGTCCAGAAGCTCACCGGCTCCCCCTCCCACCTCCTCCCGCCCCAGCCCCCGGCCGCCCCCGCCGCCGTCGCCCCACCCCTCGCGGCCCCAACCCCGTCGCGTCCCCTCATGGCCCCTCCGCCTCCACCTCGCTCTCGGCCATCCCGTCGCGCCTCCACCGCATCCGCCCGCCGCCGCTGGCCCCGCCCCGCCCGCCGCCCATCCTGCCGGCGACGGCCCAGCCCACGCTCTCCCCTCTCCCGGCGCTCCCTTCCGTCTGCATGTCCGCAGAGTCCCCCATCTCGGCCTACATGCGCCGCCTCCGGGGGATGCCGTCGCCGATCCACATCCCGACGTCGCCGCTCGGCTTCAGCTGCCTCCACTCGCCGCGGGCGCCCACGTCGCCCGGCGTCGCCATGCCGGCCACCAGCCCCCGCGTCCGCGACCAGTGACCAACAGACCACCGCTGCTTCCGATGTGTAGATATGGCCCAGGGTTAGGAGAGATCTGGCGAGGAAAGGGGACGAAGCAGCAATACAGACTCCAATGTGTTTATTAGCTTCGCCTTGAAATCCAAGCTTCAATTTTTTGTAGCGTGTTCTACCTGCCTTAATATTTTCTTGGTGTATATGGAACATGCGGTGTTTGACAACGGATGTCTTGTTCATCTTTGGCCAATTTTTTTGTAACAAGCTTTTTATGCAATATGTAGTGGCAAACCCAAAGCTTTATAAGCGAAATTTGTTTAGGATATGTTATGGATGATGATTATCATATGATATTTAAAGTTATTAGTCATTTCTGTTTGGCTGCTCTAGGAAGTATTTTCTACTAGCTTTACATTGTTTGTGTCACTGAGGCCAGAGCTTTGAAACTGCTCTTGTTTAAGCTTTGTGCATATCTGAATTGTGGTTTAGGCTTGGTCTTTGTTGAGTGATTGGTATTTGGATGGTGGTCCATGATGGATTTTGTTAGTAGGCTACCTCAATTAGGCTTTGATTTCTGGTGTGATGTGGACATTTATTTTGTTTTGTGGTGTACTACTATGGGTCATCTAATTATGTTCACATGGGTTGCCAAGGATGTTTGGTGATACATCGCCGTTTAGTTTTGCCCTTTTCCCTTGTTTATGATGGGTTTCATTAGTTTATAATTTCTAGTATAGGCTTTGCAGGTTGCACGCCCTGTAGATTGCATGAACTATTGGCAGTAACAGGGCCCCCTAATCATGCTTCTTGTGTTGCTTTCCACTCCAGCACATTGCAATCTCTCTTTGTAATTTGGCTGAAACTGGGTTAAATAGTAAAAATTGAGATAATTGGATTTCAATTATCTAGTTATTGTTCTTTGCTGAGCAGAAAATCTTATGTTGTTGGAGATCTGGCCAGAGTGATAGTTTTTCACCTCTTGTCATTTCTACTTTCAGAAGATTTGACGTCCAGCAAATTAGTGCACAAGTATTAGACTGTCTACATTGTGACACAAATGCTTTGATGGACGATGTAGACTGTGGAGGAGGAACATATTCGAACTTCTTGGGGTTACTAGCATGTGGTGTTGGTCAAACAAGAGGTGAGATATTATGCTCAACTGATGGGAGTGAACGAATTTTGATGTGTGTCGAATTGATTGGAAAGAAAGAACTGAAAATCACAGATGCCTATCCCTGCTATCGACTTTTGAAAGTGGTCTGTTGAGATGGATGGATGCCATGCCAGTGTCGTTTCTGGGACGCAATAATTGTTTCTTGTTATTTTCCTCTTGCTCCTGCTTGTATGGTCACATCATCTCAATTATGCAATTTCCATTTGACATGGTACTTGTTTGGTTACACTAATCTGTGATTCTATCTTGCCTCGACAGTGAGATAAATATGTACGGCAGCGCTAGAGACTGCAAAGCCTGCATTTTGAAACCCTGACACGGTAGCCAGTGCGCTCTGTTAAAATCTGGAAACCAATGATAAAAACATAAACGCAAGCATGTGAAGTTGGCAAGTTGCCCTGCGCAGCGTACTATGAACAGCTCGTCTGTGGCAGAAAGAAGTAATGGTAGAGCTAGAGCAGGACTTGTTTTGTCCTTGAGGCTCAGAATTCAATTCACACGCTGGGTACCTCCTGCAGAAACGGCGATCTAGCTACAACGAGCACGCCAAGCTAGCTGGGTTCTCTCTTCGTTTGGAGAAAGAAACTTCATAGACAGGCGAGGCTAGGGCTAGCTTCGAGCCAACCAGCTCCAGTACTGCGCCTCTGAACCTCTGCTTGCCCAATCTGTCCGCCACAGCTCCCATTCAGCAAAGAGAACTGCCAAAATGCACTGCCATTGTGTTTTGCTGTCAAAGATGTCTGTTGCAGCCTCTGTATTTACTCAGGCTGAAACTGCAAGAAGGATTGATCTGCTTCTACTACCTCTGGTGTCAAAGGTTTGCCATCTGCATGTCAGACTAGTATACCGTTTCTAGCCAAAACCAAGCCAGAAGCCAGTGCCATCCCAAACAAGGCATGCAGCCGCACGCAGTAATACTTCGCCATGAAAATCTTGGTGTTGTCCTGTATGTAATTTCAACGTGTGTTAGTGCAAAGCCATCGGAGTTTTTTCAGAACAAAAGATAACTGAGAAAGGGAGGCTTTACATCATGGTTTTTCTGCACATAGTCCACGACCCATTTGCCCAGAGGAAGAGTCAGAGCACCAAGGACCTGGAGTACAGCAGTAGTGGTGGAACTAAGAAACCTTTTTTTTTAATGATTTTTTTTTTCAGAACGAACAGTATGGTTCAGTGGCTTACAATGCAGGATGCTGGGAGATATTTGCTTATTCCGAACGCAACCAAGAGAGTGTAAGCGTGCCGATGCCAAGCGACACTAGAGTTGCTCCTGTTTTGGTGCCCATTCTTACCTGTTTACGGATACACACGTAAAGAACGTAGTATATAATAATTCTTTTATAGCAGTGAAATCAGAGATGTCGAAGCAAAAATAAATAAGTGAGAGTACAATACCAGGGGAGACATCTTCCCAACTGCTTTGTCTCCATCAATCTATACATCAGCAGAGTACATCAACTAACAATCATTTCATAGATAGTACAAAATAATGCATTGATAAATCAATTATAGATATACCTGATGAAAGTGGCTACAGAAGAGTATCAGGGTTGTCGTCAACCCAACAAGAATGGATGAAGCTATGACTGTTCTGCTGAGAGGAAGAAGCACAGCCCCGCTGCCAAATGGAAATGTTTCAAGAGAAACTATTTAGCTGTAAATGGATCCTTACATTTTTGTAGGGAAATGGAAGTGAAGCATCAATCCCTCAACACTCTACAGTACTGCCTATAGTTAGAACATAGCATCAATAGCCGATACTAGTTGGGAAGCTAAATGCTTGTTCTTGTGGGCACCTAGTACCTTGAAATGCTTCTCTGCTGTTTGAGAAGTAGAAAGCCGTGGTAGCCAGTGGGCCAAATGCAGCAAAACATAATGGTTCGCCTAGCCCACGATAACTTAAGCGGAAAGGGGGGCACTGCAAAGATGCGAATGGTTACGATATGAGAAAGAAGATGAAAAATATCAAAGCAAAATTTCATTCTGCCAGGTTAACTGAAATATAGAAGCAAGTGGAGTATGGTTAAGTACTACTGATATATGTATCAGGCTTGTTTAATTTATCACAAAAGTCCAATATTGTGTCATGATCAGGGATTATTTTCTCGGTTACATTTAGTTATGCTATCTGTACCAGTCATCGGTTTATGGATGAGTGTTACTGGCATAGTTGGCCTGTCTCTGAACTTAGGTTCATGTGACTTTGTTTCCCATGAAATTCCTGCAGCAGAAGTCTTGAATTGAGATTTTCTATACCAAAAATATTCTTTTAAATGAGGGTATTCGTGCGTGGATAGCCGTGAACTTCTCAACCAAAACATGGATGCATATGTTGTGCTTCATTTTGCTAAATGATATCAATTAAATGGTGTATCAATTTCATAAATTGGATATAGCAATAAATAGATCAACAAAATTATTTCTAGTGTGTATTATCAAGGATAATTTCTAGTGTGTATTTTGGTTCCTTTCTAGCGAAGGCATATCATAGAGAATTAGAATTCTCATATATCATATCGGTTAGGTTATGATATTTCATTGCTACAAACTTGGTTATTGTAAAATAAGACATGCCATTTGGAAACTTCTCTTTAACTTTGAAATAGTCCAAAATTTGGATTAATTTGAATTTATGTTGTGTCATAAGTAGAAATTTGTGGTTGCCATTGGGCCAAATGCAGCAAAACATAATCGTTTGCCTAGCCCACGTTAACTTAATCGGAATGACTGCCACTGCAAAGATGCGAATGGATATGATATTAGAAAGAAGATGAAAACATCAATGAATAATTTCAATCTGCCAGATTAACTGAATCATACAATGTAAGCGAAATATGGTTTAAGTACTATACGTATCAAGCTTGTTTTCGGTAGGAGAATCCAAAATTTGTCACAAAAGAAAATAGATTGTCTCATGCTACAGTTAAAGAGCATAGGTGCAAAAGGAGGCAGAAGATTTTACCTGATAAACATAACCACAAAGGATTGCACCTAGCACCAAAACGATGAATCTGACATCCCCGGCTTCCGCGAAGGCCCAGAATAGCCCTACAAGGCCGAGCAGAAGGGAAATATTTGCAGCATATTGTGTCACTGTTCGACTGCACAGCAGAATACACTGTAAAATGTTTCACTTCTAAACACAGGTGTGCAAGCATTTAGAATGTGACTGTTTGACATTGGAAACAACCAGTACCTGCCAACAATGTTAACGACAGATTCTTTCTTGTTCTTATCAGCACCAGTATCTGAATCATAAACGTCATTGCTGCATCAAGTCAAAATATAGTTAGTCCCTTCATGTAAAAAACAGGCAAAATAAAAATGGTTGTATGTTAGCATCTCTATACTTCTCAAAATGTTATACTAGTATCTTTCTATGTGTCAGTTGTACTTGTACCTCAGATTGAGCCAGGTGATCACAAGGACAGCCGCAGCCAATATACCAAAATAGCGTCTGGCAAAGAACAACCCCGCATGATTGTAAGCAGCAGCACTGCCTACCTGCATCCAAACGCAAATGCAAATGTGTCAGGCATTCATAATAGCCTTGCCTACAACCGAATGTCGTGCAATGCCCCAATTTGGCTTGCTCACGCTATAGCTCAGGTCAGTTCTCAATTGCATGGCAGCACACTAACAGTTCTAGAATTACAGCTCTGAATTGCAGGGGCCTTGCATTGGCGATGGGAAGGGAGTAATTTGCGGTCGCGGGAACTCACGGTGAGTGGCACAAGCGCCACGGAGTAGATGGGCAGCTTGGCCGCCCTCCAGAGCAGCGTCGCGCGGGACAGGTCGCCGGCGTCCCCGCCTCCTACGCCTGACGCCGCTACGGCCGAGCACCGAACTCGCCGTAGCGCGCGGTGCCTTCTCGCGGCGTTTGCAGCAGAGGCAACGCCGGCGTGAGGGCAGGGAGCTGCGAGAGTGGAGGCGAGGAGAGGCGCGAGGGCGATGCCCGCGATCGGCATCGGCTCCGGGGCGCTGGGGCGGGTTTTAGCTTCGGTTAGCTCAGGCTCAGGCGCGGCATTCCGTCGACGCCGGCGGCAGCAGGGAGCGCCAGTGCGGTGCTTCGGGCTGGGCGTGCATGGATGGATAAGGCTGAGGATCGGAGACGCCGACGCGGCGGGGATGACGAGTGAAACGAGCAAAGCTTTTGAGTTCGAGCGGTGGAGAGGCGTTCCACGTCGTCCGTCGTCCAAGATCAAGAGCTCATATCTATCTTCCGGCTCCCGCCGTTTCGTTTGCTGTGTGTCCTGTCATTTGTAATTCACCGTAGCGTCGGATACTCGGATGCCATGAAGATAAACTGAAATTCAGCTAGCGCAACTCCAGTTGAATTGCATTTGCTTCTCGGATCAAGCAGCCTAGATCATGGTCATCGGTCAGCACTTTGCAGACAGTTATTTTGTACAGTCGACTCTGCTTCAGACCTTCAGTATAAGCCAGCAATTGCAGTGATTGTGGAAAGAATGCCGTTTTGGCTCCCGGGAGCATATGCTCCCGGTATTTTCAAAAAAATTCAAAATTTAAAAACTTATCAAAAAAATTTGAAAAAAATCATGCACGTACCTGAGCATGGTACACACCGCCGTGAATAATTTCGCACCGAAATGTCACCGTATGCGCTCTGGGCAAAAATGACAAATTTCTGACAGGAAATGAGATCCCAAAATTTGAATTTCTTGTCAGAAATTTGTCATTTTTTCCCAGGGCGCATAAGATGACATTTCGGTGCGAAATTATTCACGGCGGTGCGTGCCATGCTCAGGTACGTGCATGTTTTTTTCAGATTTTTTTGATAAGTTTTCAAATTTTGATTTTTTTTTGAAAATACCGGGAGCATATGCTTCTGGGTGCCAATGCGAATTTCATTCCTGGCAAAGTTCTAAGTTTTGTTGGTGGACTGGCGGGTTGCAAAGGCCTGCTAAAAACAGGCCGTCCCACTCCCAGAGCATTCGAGCCCACCACCTATGAGCTGCGCCAGGTTCCTTTTTATTTATGCCAGTCGTGCACTCACAGCAACGGTCAGTTCCTCCAATCCTCTTTAGTCCCACCTCGCTTCTTTACAAAGACAAACACCAGCTTAAATACCCGTCTGAGAGACACTGCACGCCGAGCTCAGTCACGTGAGCTTGTAACCCAAGTGGGGGCATTGGATGGTGAGGATGTTTGGCTCGGACTTCGGACCTGGGCCTGTGCATGTAACATGCTGGCTTGCCCGTTCCAAGTTGCGTAGTGGGCTGAGTGGCTGAAGCGAAGGCTTGGGCTACTCTGTCCCTGAAGCGGCAGGCACCGCGTGAGGCTGGCTTCACAGAGCAGCGTTCACTGCCCGTTTCCAACGGTGGAAGGATAACAGGCCGCTGCATCACGGGCCCGCTCTGGCCCAAGGTCCTTCCATAACAGACCACCATCTTTTTTATTTTTCTTGCACGCTATCATGCCCTTTTTTTCTCTTCAGCAACAACAAATGGGTATACTTTTTCACATTCAAGAGGTGGAAACCATTATTTTTACATTGAAAAGGTGCTTCATGTTATATAGCAATAGTATGTGGGGGTATACAAGCAATATTATGTGAGCATTAAAATGGGATAAATATAAATATTTTTTGACATTTTAAGAGGTGATCGGTGTTATATTGAAATATATGGAATCCATCTTTTTTACATTAAAAAGGTGCTTGATGTTATATAGCAACAGTACATGCTTTCGGGTTGCCTAGACCAGAGAATTCAAGAAATAGAGACGCGCATTGCCTAATTGGTAGTTTATTTCCACCATAGCTTTACTCAAGTGGAAATCCTTTTTGAATCGAACAAAAAGTTCGTAACCGCTCGTCCCCTTCAACCAGAATCATCTAGAATACAGATTTCATATATCTACTACTAATTTCTCTCCAGTGGCCGGTTCAATAGGTGATTGACTGAATGGCTAATATAAAGATAAAATAGTACGGCATTAAAAAGTCCGTCTTTTTTTTTGTTTCAGATGGTCAGTACTCGTGCTCTTCCGTGAGACGAGGGCGCGAAGTTGTTTTCCCTCGTTTCTGATTTATGCTGTATATATCTACTACGAATTAGTTCCACAAAAAACAAAAGCCGACCTTAGCTCAGTTGGTAGAGCGGAGGACTGTAGTATGTGCAGATAAATCCTTAGGTCACTGGTTCGAATCCGGTATGTCGGATTATCTTTAATTTTTACGCACATTTTTTTGGCCAAGTCTTTCAACATTTCATAAGTGAATTTCCGTATTGTCAGATTTTCAGTTGCAATTAATGATATTACAGAGCACAAACACATCTACAAATTGATTAGGTCTGAATACTTTTTTCTGCTGTACGGGTGATAAGCGTGAACTTTAAATATATATTTTTTTGCGACTTATGAACTTTAAATATCGAGACCATGTCACCGCAAAGAAGCTAAACAAAGATAATAACTCCGATCTTTAGTTTTTACGCACATTTTTTGGCCAAGTCTCCAACATTTTATAAAGTGAATTTCCGTATTGTCAAATTTTCAGTTGCAATTTATGATATTACGGAGCAAAAACACATGTACAATTGATTAGGTCAGAATACCTTTTCCTGCTGTACGGGTGATAAGCGTAAACTTTACATACTAAGACCATGTCACCGCAAAGAAGCTAAACAAAGATAATCTCTCCGATCTCGTTGAGTATGATGTATGTAAACCGAAATGCCGTGGACCTGACGATGATACTCCCTGGAATCCCACCATCCTTTTCACAGCCTGCCCACGCACAAGATTCCGCCGCGCTCCTTCCACACCGCTCCCTATATTGTATCTTTCCGGTACGACAACCGTATCTGCCCCGTATTCATGCATACAACACCTTCCGACGACATCACGTTCAATAAATGTGATGTGGCCATTAACTCCAACAGCTGAACCACATGTTACCCGCTTACTCCCTCTGTCCTGGTTCAAAACGTCTGGATGGCAATTCTTTGAACTTTAAGTATACGCTGATAGGGGGGCTGAAATCTTGCATTCTCGCTGGGAGAGGCAACCATGCCCTGATTTAGAGAGAATTAATGCAAATGCGCCTTGAAGGTGGATAGATTTTGGAACTGCATGATAATTGAGCATGCCCTTTGAACATGAATGGAGGGAGTATTTGGTGGATTCATTCCTTTTATTTCTCAGCTACATTTATGCATACGCCCCTCTCAAACCCATATAGGGGTGCAATTGACACATCAATTGTAATTTTTGAGCTACGTAATTCATTAGCACACTTAATTACATTTTGTAGATGCACAACCTACTACATGATCCATTCCCAAGATCAAATCCACATGTTTCTAAATCTTCTAACGTCAACATGTCATAGTGCGGATGCTAAATAGTTATTCGCACTATTTAGATGTTTTACACATTTTTGGCAATCCATTTATTTTTCACACTACAATAGGTTCTCAACATGTTTCCAAAATTAAAGAAAACCCAGTTCATGTTATAGGAACATTCCACATTTTTTTACACTATACATTTGGCCCATTTTTTCTCAAATATAGCAATAAAATAATTCCTTTTCCTAGCTAAAACATAAAACCATGATTATTCCCATCTTTCAAAAAATTGTAAGTCCTACATGAGATAATGGCCACAAAAATTAGTGATGCACAATATTCGAACTTTCATATACTTTTTTAAACAATCCATATTATTTTCACACTATAAATTGGTTATCAACATGTTTCCAAATTAAAAAAAACATTTTTTACTAGGTTACAACATTGCAACAAATGACACACGATATCTAGTTTTTGGTGGAAAATGGGAACAGAAAATTATACACAATACAGCTAGGATTAAGAACATAATGCAAAAATTAAATAGAATTTCTGTTTTTGGTGAAAAATGGAAACAAAAAATGATTGCACACTAACTAGATAGCTAGGTGACCAGCAATATATGAATCAAATAGAGGTCATTGGCTCAATGGCCGGATCACAACAGTGACCGGGAGGCCCTCAATCATTTCGATTTCATCACCATTGTACAAATGTATGCGGGAAAGATCAAACAGCGAAAGCCTCGTATTGAGTTTTGTCCCCCAAATCGAAATAAACTACTTCAATCTCGCAAGTCGCAACCCTGAGATGCATGTACCTCCTGACTACTGATTGCCTGTCATCCTGAATCATTTTGGGTTCATCAGGAATCGCTTGAAATACACTTCCTTCTCAAGTACCCTGTCGGATATCAAGGTATTGCTTATTTCAGCACATGCCATTCCCCTACAATGTCAACGCCCTGCAGTGTCAATATGACACTGTTTACTGCCTGATCGTCTCACCTCGTGACGGTCGAGCTCTGAACCCTGTTCTTGGACCTGCTCCTGCTGCTCCCACCCCTGTCCCGGCTCTTGGCCGACGAGCCAGGGCTGAGGCTGGACCGCCGCGACGACGCCCGCCTCCGCGAGCTCCACCGGCTGTTCCCGAGCGCGGCCTTGGCGACGCTGTCCTTGGCCGCCTCCCTTGCGCGCTGCGGCTTCACGGCCTGCCTGTTGAGGTACTCCAGCCGCGGCAGGAGGCCCGACACGGCCTTGCGCAGCGTGTCGTCGCCGACGTTGGCCTGCACCGGGTTGCCCAGGAGGTTGAGCGCCCTGAGGGAGTTGTAGTTGGCCACGAGCTGGCCGAGGCCCTTGGCCGTGGTGATCCGGTTGAAGCTCACGTCCAGGACCGCCAGCTTCAGCAGGCGGTGCAGCCCCTCCACGTCGCTGATCTTGTTGCCGGCCAGGTAGAGCTCCCTGATCGCCGTGCAGCCCGACAGCCCTGGATTGTTTAGGAAACAGAAGAACACGCATCGTTAGTCAGCAGTTGCTTCGATTTAGAGATTGGTTACAGTGAAACATTGACAGGATGACAGGCGAGAGATTCAGGTAATCTGGCATGTATGCAAAGCCCCAACAAGACGACTGGTGAAAGCCTGGCATGGGTGACCATCGTATTTTGCCGTCTTGCAGCAAACAAGGACGGCTGCATCAAAGGACGCAGATGAGACCATTAAAGGAGCTGGACCTGTTGCACAAGCTCAGCGATGATGCGGCACCCAGTCACTCACGAGCAAAGCTGCGACGGATCCAACAAGATCGGTACTGGACATCGATCGGTACTGAACTGCAGGTACATAGCAGGTCACGAGGGAGGAACATGGAAAACTACGAAGCGAAAAGCAGGACGTGTGATGTCTATATCGGTACTGGAATCACCAGATGAAAGCGAAACCTGCGAACTCCTGTTCGTCATGGGCGTCTACCACGAGACGAGCAAAAGTGCTTTTGCAGCGCGCCGCGTTTGTGCTTGGAGGAGGATGACACGACTCTTCCCTGTCCCAGTTTGCTGTCTGTGTACGGCTAAACCCTGAAGTTTGGACCATCCTACCTAGCAGGGGCCAAGATCTGAGTAATGCCACTGCCGCCAGCGATGGAGAAGGACACCGGGACAGTCGGGACACTGAACAATGAACAAGATACGTGCGAGCCCAGGTTTCACCAGAACGGGTACTGGAACCACATGCAGAATTAACTGATGAGAGGCTGCTTGCCAAGAGAGGAAATGGTGATGGTTTACCATGTCCGATGCGCGAGATCCGGTTGTAGCTGAGGCTGAGCACGCGCAGCCTCATCAGTTCCCGCAGGCCCTCGATGGTGGCAATGTTGTTCCTCGACAGGTCCAGCGAGTGCAGTCCCTTGGGCAACGATCCAGGAGAGATGTGAGCTGCCAAATTAACCAACGATCAGACAAAGAAAAGCAGCAGTAAATCTTGTGTTAGTGCCGATCATCACGAGTAAAATGTACCGATGAGGTTGCCGGACAGGTTCACCGCGCGGAGGCTCGAGAAGGCCGAGATCACCGGGACGACCTTGAGCCCCATGCCCGACACGTGCGCCACGGTCGAGAAAGCGTTGAGCGTCTGCACGACGCTGCTCGCCTGGACGGCGTCGTCGACCGCCGGGCTGCTTCGCCGCCGCGCTGGCGCTTGGACGACGTGTCCCTTCGTCCCCGACGACTCCCCGATCTCCATGATGCCGTCCTCCTCCCCCTCCGCGTGGATCAACGAGCTGCTCACCCACGCGCTCACACGGTCGAGCGACGACGAGGCCTCCGCCGAGAACGCGACGCACTGGTGGTTACGGATCGTTGGCTGCTCTTCCTCCACGTCAGCGGCGACCTCCTTGTTCTTCTTGGTGCCGCCCAGCGTGTCGGACGTGTAGCCGTCGTGGCAGACGTCGTCGTCGTTTGTGTCCGCGGGCGGCAGAAACACTGGTGGTCTGGCCGCCGCCGGGCGGTGCAGGTTGCGGTGGCTCCACAGGAACAGACTCCACCACAGCTTCCGGCTCCGGGACGGGAGCACCAGCTGGCTCGACGACCTCCGCTTCAGCATCACGCGGTCCGCGCTGCACGTCGTCTTCACCGACGAGGCCGGGCTTGCGCCCCTGTTAACGTTGGGGCTTGTTAAGAAGCTGCCAGCAGGCAAGGCCACGAGGTCGGCGTGCGAGAGTGACTTGGCCGGCGGCAGCACGTCGTCGAACGCCTTCCGCCAGCCCGACCTCGCCGTCTCGATGTTGGAGCACGAGCGTTGCAGCCTCGAAGATGGAGTGTTCCACAACGCTCGGCCAACGGTGCCGGACACGATCCCGTCATCCGGCGCGGCGGCGCTGATAGCATCCTTGTCTCTGCTGCAACCGGACGAGTCCGTGGCAGTACTTTCCGTGCCTCCGACAAGGTCGACGTAAGGCGGTGCCCTCGTTGTAGAGGCCTTGTTGTCGCGCCCTGGACATGCCAACTCGGCAGCGACAACGTTTGTGTCGCGTGCTGGCGCGCTGTCGACACTGCCTTTGCAGACGATGATGGGAGCGGCGTCCGTCCCGTCCATGGACTCCACCGGCTTCACCTTCTGCCACTCGTTGCCGCTAGCCCTTTTGGCGTAAGAAGAAACCTTCTTCACATCCTGCGAACATATATGGCATGGAGGATCGATCAACTACACAAGCGCACCAATTATTTTTCTAATCAATAGAGGATACAGTGGAAACACGTGACAAGTGTGCCGGTTCTACCGACTAATTAGCAGTTTTTTCATCACAAAAAAACTAATTAGCAGATTTCCTATATCTATTATCACACAGGATGGTTAAGGAGAGCTGAGGCCGCTACTGTACTTACCTTTGATTTCTTCCTGTTACCGCCGAGCAGAGCAGAGAAGCAGCCCATCTTGGCCATGTCGGAGGTACAAGAAGCAGCCAGGCCGGCAGGCGTTGCGGTTGCTTAATCAGCCGTTGTCTATCGGAGCGCCCTTGCACGGCAGAAGAGCGGAGGAGACACGACGAAGGACGCCTGCATCCGCCCGTGACGGCACGTCGGTTAACGGCGGTGCTGCGGAGACGGCCAGAGTGGACGCGTGTGAGGTGAAGCCGCCGCCGTCGCGGTCGCCGCCAGCGCCACCAGCGCTGCACGCAGCAAGAAGGAAATCGTTAGCGGATCAATTTCTGCACAGCGCCTCCTGGTAATTGTTAACAGGAAAATATTTCGCCCGGTATATTTTGTCTGCTAGCTCCGTATATATCCTGTCTTTTAAACTATATACTCCGTATATATAGCTTAGAGGATCGTGGGCTCCCCCCTGAACCTTTCCTGTAATATCGTATCCTCTGGTCTAATAATGGTGAGAAAACATCACAAGAGGAGGGAGGAGGAGGAGGAGGAGGAGGCCAGGGCATTACCAGCTGGAACAGAGCCGATCACGCGAAGGAGGGACCAAGAACTCGCCGAGGATGCAACCAACCGGCCGGGGCGGCGATCTCGCCTAGTTGTGAATTAGGATCAAGCTGGAGAGAAGAGAGGCCGGAGAAGTGGATCGGAGGGAGCGCGCGGACGAGGCGGGAGGTGGGTGACGATGGAGAGGAAGCGGGGGCGTGGTAGATATAGCTCGCGGGGCGAGGCGAGTGAAGCTAGCTGGCCTGCAGGTGCGTCGGACACTTGCCGAAACCTACTGACGGTGGGGGACGCACACGCGCAGCTTCCGACGTCACCCACCGATCCATCCCAATGGAACGATACAGCCTTGTAGCCTTGTTTGGACTCGCGCCGGTTACGTACGGCCTCGAGTCGTTCACGTAATTTAAGGGATACGAACGCTTGTGTCTTTGATTTGACTTTGAAGACGAGCTGGGCTTTCAGCTTGGAGATCGAGCACATTGTGGTTTAAATATACTCCCTCCGATCCGGAAAGAGCGACGCAAAAACTGAACTATGTACGTACAAATTTCTTAAGTGATCACGACACTTAAATAGGATCAGAGGGAGTAGTTTAGGCTTTTGGCTGCATGCATGAGAGGGCTGGCGCCATATCGTCTTCTCAGACCGTCTAGAAAGTACTGGTTATAAGGGAGAAAATAACCAGGCTTGGCCCCTGCTCGTCCCCTTTCTCGTGTTCGTCATATCGTCGGATTGTGTGTGGGTGTGAGGAGTTTTCTCTCGCTCCTTGTAATTCAAAATATCTCTTCTTCTTAATTAATGGAATGGATAGAGGCAAAGCATTGGCCTCCGTTTCAAAGAAATATCGTCGGATTGATGGGGTGGATTGGCCCCTGCTCGTCACCCCTTTCTCCGTCCCCTGAATTAATCCACCGGAAAACAAATGTGTGATATAGCAATACCTAAATCCATAGAAGGTATGGCCTTTAGACACATCCAAATATTCAACCAGTTCATGACGGTTGGAGATTTTTTTACAAAGACTGACTCGATGTGTGCAAAAGTTCCGAAAGGAAAATACTTTCGCAACTCTGTCTTTCTGTCGGCACATAGGACGAAAAATCATCACACACATTGGTGAGAAATATTGCATGGCAGAGAAGCACTATGTAAAGGGCTAGATAAGAGGGTCGGTGACGTGTGACGGATCATCTATTAGAACATCTCAACCGGACGTGTCCGCGGACAGGGGGCGGCCAACCTTCATTTGTCCTCTCCCGCAACCACTCCCCCCATATCCAAACCCTAAAATCCATGCACATCGATCACAATTCATCACCAATTCAGCAATTCAACACAAATTAAAAACAGGTATCAATTCAACAAAGGTTATAATAAAATTCAACAATTCATACATATATGATATAAGAATGAACCAAAATCCGCCGAGGTCGCGCTCATTGATCTGCTTCTTCATGTGCATGGTCCACTTTGGGCTCTCATCGTATAAGGGGCTAGCGTCTTGAAACACGATCCTCGACTTCTCCGTGAATCCTGCAAGACTAACTTTTTTCTTCTCAAGCACAAAGACATCATTTAACTTCACTTTTCCAACTCCATTTTCATCCAATTACCATATTTCTAGAACTCCATCATCTCCCTCTCGAGCTCCATCTTCAATTCCCAGACGCGTCAAACTGCATCTCCAAGTGTTGTATTTACCTTCAAATTTTTGTCATGAAATGACATTTGTGGTATTGTGTGCCAAAAAACAAATCAGTTTGAAGGGGCAAGTCGACACAATGGACCAATATCATGATCATATAGAAACAAACCAATGTGACCGACAACCATGAGTTTCAGTTAGATTGTCAGTCTCTCTCATGAGGATGTTTTACAAGTACTACTCAAATCTACGTTAACACTGTTCTCACATTTAATTTTATGTTTGACCTTTTAATGGAAAAAATAGAACATTGATATGCAACAGATGATGCCAAACACAATGCAGACGACCATAAATGATAATGAAAACCTATGTAAACTAGATGATGCAGCTCACGGTGGCGTTGGTGGTACGGTTCGGAGGAGTGAGTGGGTGAGGAGTTTTCTCGTGCTTGAATCGATGAACGAACGAGCTAAGATGCGAGAGTCAGAGAGATGGGGAAAGCAAGAGGGAGAGCATGTGTCAGCTCGACAGATAATTAGCAGAGGCTTTAGCACAGTTTGCATTAGGCTGGTTTGACCAACTCGGACAGGTGTAAGACAAAGGAGGGGTGCGCACCCACACCCCTGACTACCAGATCATTTCGGTTACTATGATCGATACTATTTCAATACTAAATATAAAGCACACATATATTTTAAACATATTAGTGAACCAAATTTGTAATACACATTCTATAAGTTTATATAAATGTGTTACCTAGTCATACACGAGAAAACACTATTAATATATCTATTTATTAGATATTACAAGTTGTAGAGATATCTACAATGATACTAAGGATATAAAATAGACTCGACCATACACGCCATATACACAGATAAAACACCTACAAATATATACATATACATTATATAAATTATGTTATTATCGAAAAACAAATTCAAAGAGAACCTGCTTTACAACATACGATTTAAATTTCCCACAACACAACTTTTATTGATATACACTGCAATTGTATAATAAAGAATGATATAATTAATATAAGTAGCAACATTTAAATGTGGTTAACCACGAAACTATCAGATAGAAAATTCTACTCTTTAAGATTTATAATATGACTTAATTAAGTCACAAATAAGTATAAAAATTCACTACAAATACTTTGATTTTTATTCGCCT
The DNA here is from genome assembly GCA_947311845.1 of Poa pratensis. Classification (NCBI taxonomy): domain Eukaryota; kingdom Viridiplantae; phylum Streptophyta; class Magnoliopsida; order Poales; family Poaceae; genus Poa; species Poa pratensis. The sequence goes on from CAMZMU010000066.1 coordinate 15,811,659, forward strand.
TGAGCTCAAAATATGTTTGAATCGGCCTTCAATCGCACTATTCTTGAGAGTCAAGACACCATTTTGTTTTAAAAAGCAATAGAAATCCCAGACAATTACTAATGCACCGTTAAGTACAGAATCTTTTCGTAGCGAGCATGGGAAGGCTTGTGGAGGATTGGCAAGACAAAGGGGATACAAGTGTTCTGTCAAGCAGTTAAGAACCTCATTGAAAAGAAATAACTTCTGGCCAACATGAAGATCAATCAACCTTTTGCCTGACCTCGGCTCCGATGCATTCCTCCTAGCCTAGATTTTCACTACATTCTTGGGATCAATGCCTACTTCTTGAACTTGAAATACATGTAACCCTTCTTCGATAAGTGGAATGTTTCGCTTGAGCGTATACCTTGGCGAAACCCTTGTTATCTATGCTATGTATTTGTGGCAACCGTCCCATTACGATTCCTGAGCTTTAACTTTTGTTTGAAATTGAAAGAGGAGACATTCCTATTTTCCCCTGGGGGTCTTAATTACCACTGCTTAGCTTTCAATTTGCCTCTGACCATCAAATGAAATGTGGAATCCTTCCTGTAGGGCCTTCTCTATCTACCCATGTCATTTTTTGTTTTTCGCCACTTGCAGATCTACTTTGTCGTGCAATCAATCCCTCTTGCTCTCCTCATTCCACCAGTGAAATATAATTAATTAAAGAAGAATGCCATTACTGAAGTAAAGACAACCATTCTAATAGCTAACCATTCACTGCCTTTGTCTGGTAATAAAGTGGAAACTGCCTGGCATGATTCTTGATTTCTTTTCGTAAGAATCGGCGTTGAAGAGGAGTGGGATGCCATGCGAGGTCGACTTGGTTACCTATGTTGCCGACCATTAATGACTAGTTCGAAGACCAGGAGCAGGTGTACATGCCAAGAAAGATTTGTTACTTTCCTTATGGTTTTCAAACATTTTCAATAAAACCTTCTCGCATAAGTATTTTCACAAAGTTTTCCCGGGAATCGCGGTCTTAATTTATTTTTCTAGTCCCCAGATATTTAAGAGCTTGGAAGTGAATGAAGGAGACTCCGAATCATATTCAGATAGCACGGAGGGCTTGGAAAGAGGCCTCTCATGTATAGATATAGTGTGACCTGACCCCTGTTGCTCCAAGTGAAATTTAGTCTAGGGTCCTTAAATTCTCCATTTTTTCCCTTTCCTCGCCAACTCCCGTCATATGAAATGGGTTCAACGTCCAATTATGAAATCCATGTATGTTGACGCTCTGCGAGGCCTCTCTGCTCAGGAGTGGGGGACACGATTTCTAGTGAAGAATAGCAGGGTTAGTTTCCTTAGCTGCGGACTTTGGGATCTTGAGAATAGAGCATGTCCTACGTTTGGTAATCTGAATCAATCCAAATCACCCCTTGGCCGGTTTTCGGAAGATGACTATGCATGGACGCAAGAAAAAAACAGCAACTTTTTTGTCTGCTCCGCATACTGGCTAAGGGCATCGTTGTAGAGAGGTAATAATGCAAGGATCAGGTAATTCTACCAAGATGCAGTGAACGAATTGTGGACATTGCCAACCCCATAGAGAGTCCTTTCTTTTGCTGGAGGGTGATTAGGAGATTTTTGATTGTTCCACATGCTTCTTTTATATCAAGCGCGTCCTGGCAAAGTCGATACGGTCCGAATGGCATGCTGACAAGTGGCGACGCTGGGTTATCGGCTTATTCGACGCCGTGAATGCGACCAACCTAAAGCGTGACCTACGCCAGGACGCCGAGCACCAAGCACGAGCACGTCGATGGGAGAGGGAGGAGCGCCGCCAACATGTCGTCCCTCTTGAGCTCCGGCGCATCTCCAAGTAGTACAGCGACGCGTCGGAAGCAGAAGGCTCCACTAATGGCCCTTTTATACCAGAAGATTTATTTAGGATTTACCCATCAAGACCCAAGTCTAAAATGTTTGTGGATAAACTATGTATCCTCCCCATCGCAGACCACTAAGCCGTCGACCTACAAGCAAACAAAGAACAACCAGAAAAATGAGGAAGCGAGAGCGTCGAGGAAGAAGAAATAGGATCAACCGAGTTGGCCCCGAAGCATCCTCCCCATCGCAGACCAGTAAGCCGACGACCTACAAACAAACAAAGCAACAACCAGAAAAAATGTAAGAAAAAACGTAAAAGAAAAAGAATGCAAACCGTAAAAGGCACGAACAACAAAAGAACACGGATCCAGCACATGGGCAGCAACATGAACAAAGGACCAAAAAAAGAGACGACCTCATGAGTGCACCGCAGAAGCAATGAAACAACTAAATAACATGAATCCAGCACACGAACAACAACACGAACAAAGAACGAAGAACAGAGAGGAAACACAGCACCAAAACCCAAACCGATCTCAACGGAACTGGCCTTAACCGGAAGGACGACAGATCAGTAAGCCGGCGACCTGCAAACAAACAAAGCAACACCCGGAAAAAATGTAAGAAAAAACAGAAAATTAAAAAATAACAAACCACAAAATACACGAACAACAATAGAACATGGACCAGCACACGGGCAGCAGCATGAACAAAGAACGAACAACAGAGAGAAAAACACGGTAAGAAACCCATGCTATCTCAATGGGACCGACCTTAACCGGAAGAACAGTAGACTGACTCCATGGAGACACAACAGAACTCAAGGAATGAACGGCGAGGCGAGGAGGAAGAAAGTAGGACGAATCGAAATATGCATGAAATGAGGAAGCGAGAGGAGCGAGGGAGAAGAAATGCGAGCAAACGAGTTGGGGTCGAAAGAAAACGGAGGATGGTGTATATCAACACGCCACCACGCACAGTGCAACGTACCCATCGGCCAATGGCGAGACACCAGCTAGGACAAGGAGGAAGGGCCCGAAAATCTTCTGCATGCCCGCACAGTGCAACCTAGGCTGCAGCCAATGGCGAAACGCCAGCTAGGATACGGAAGAAGGGCCCGAAAATCTTCTGCCTACCCGCACAGTGCAACGTACCAGTCGAGCAATGGCGAGACGCCAACTAGGATGCGACAGAAGGGCCCGAAATAGTTGGGCCCGTCGGAATTTGCGAAATCCCGACCGTGCCCCCGAGCTACTGTAGAAAATACGCAGCGGCAATAAATGGACGGGAAAGATCAGCGACGCAACGTCTCGGGCAACCGACATGTGGACCGCAGAACGGACGGGCCCATGACAATAGATATCCCGGATGGGCACGCAAGTAAGGAGATAAAACCCAGGACGGTAAAAAAGAAAATGAGCCAATGGAAGGGCTCTGTTGCGAATCTCGCCCCTCCGCCACACCGATTAAACGCGTAGCGTGAGGCCGACGGGTGGGCCCTCGGGGCTCTGGCTTCCGGGGTCGTCAGCGAGAGTGGGGACGTGAAGCTTGGTACGCGCACAAAATATGTGAATCGCTGTTCATGCCGACTCCACGGAGCGTGCGTGATCGGACTGTGCAGAGGGGCGGAGAGGCCTCTCCGCCCATATCAGACGGTCAGAAAGCTCAAATCATTGTGGTGCGCCCATGGGCTCTCACCGTTTAATTTAGATTCTTCAATTTTGACAAGATAGGCCAACTCAAGCAAGCGAGAGGAATAGAGAAGAATGGTGAATCTATATCGATTCGGTGTAGCTAAGTGATACGTCCAAAACGTATCTACTTTTTCGAACACTTTTGCTATTGTTTCTCCTCTGATTTGTATGATTTGGGTGGAACTAATGCGGACTAACGATGTTTTCAGCAGAATTGTTTTGGTGTCTCGTTAGTGTGCAGAAATATAATATTCCCAGAAAAATACCAGAAAATTGGAAAAGTGATTTCCATACCAGAAGACTCACAGAGCTAGGAGGGCAGCCGAGGGGTGGGCCACAGGCACCCGGCGGGCCCACGGCGTGGGTGGCCCCTAGGCCGCCGCCTCCCCTCGGCCATCGATTCGCGACGCCCTCTGGACTACTTAAACCACTCGACCTAAAAACGTGGGGACATAACTCCTTTTGACGAAACACACACCCGAGCTCCGCCGCCATCGAAAAACCCTAGTTCGGGGGTCTGCAGTTCCTGTTTCGGCACCCTGCCGGGACGGGGATTTGGAGGAGATCATCGCTGTCTTCATCATCATCACCTCTCCTTCAACCATCCATGATTCCCTCATCCATGTGTGAGTAATCCCGCTGTAGGCTATAGGGGATGGTAGGGATTGGATGAGATTGTTCATGTAATAGATGTCAGATAGTCAAGGCATGGTGCCTAGTATCCATTGTTAGTACTATCTATTGTTGTTGCAACTTGTTATGCCTAATGCTTGACACTTAGGGCCCGAGTGCCATGATTTCAGATCTGAACATGTTATTGTTTCCTGAGAATAATTATTGTTTTGGATCATATCTGCAAGTTGTATACACCTGTTATTGTCTTGAATCTGAGGTCCCAGAGTGACAACAATCGGGGTAACCAAGGGGGATAGTTATAACTTGAGGATCACGTGTGTTCACGGAGCGTTAATGCTTTGTTCCGGTTCTCTATAAAAAGGAGCACCTTAATGACCAGAAGGTTCCTTTTGGCTCCGCTGCAAACGGGTTGGTAGGACAATAGATGTTGTGCAAGTTTCTCATTGCGAGCACGTACAACTAAATACGGAACACACGCCTACACATGATCAATACTTGGATGCTTTTATCATTATTTACCTGCATTGCCCTGCGTTATGACTATTACATGAGCTATCTTATTCATGCAACGCCCGTTCATCCATCCCTATGCCTACAGTATCTATAATCCCTTATGTCGAATCAATAAATTTGGGTTTTACTTCCCTCGAAGACTGTTGCGATCCCCTATACTTTTGGGTCATCACTAAGTGGTAGGTTAGCGGGTGTGACTTGGGTCGTGCTCTTCGGAGAGAGGGCAAGTCTGCAATAGCCAATAGGCTTCTGAGTTGATATGTTGGACATACACATTTAACAAGTTTGTTAAAATCGTGGGACATGGTGATAACCCCCAAGAGCAAGGGATCACTGTAGCACCTCTCAATGTGGAAGTAAGGTATCGATCCGCAGGAGCAAGAAGGAAAAGTTATCTATTCCCTACAACTAAAGTGTCACAAGTTTTAGTTGATTATGCACTAAACAAGTTTAGAGAACAAGATGGTTGGTTTGATGGATGTAAAAGTGTCCCAATCCTCTTCTTTGCAAGAGGACAAGACAAAGGTAGTAGCAAGTGAAAGCTCTCAAAGAGAGAAAGCCCAATCCTCTATGTAGCAAGAGGACAAGCTGAAGTTAGAGATACAAAGAGTGGCAAGAGGCATGTTGTTGACACTGATTTGCATGAATGCACCTGCCTAGAGTGGCAACACACTGGGAAACCATGTGAGCATGCCATAATTTTTTTGGCATCTAAACCCAAGTTAAATATGCACCCATATTTGCATGATTATTACTCGGTGCAAAGATTTAAGGCTGCATATGCAACTCCAATTCCAGCACTGACAGACCAATCGCAGTGGCCTGAGGTGGAAATTGAATTTTCTTTGTGTCCACCCCTCACTAAAAGGAAGGCTGGGAGGCCCAAACAGAGCAGATTCAAAACTTGGTTTGAGAAAGGTGGGAGTAGTAAGAAAAAGAAAAAAGATAACGATGGAAAGCCAAAAAGGCCTAAAAAAAGGTAACAAAAACAGATGCAAGTTGTGTGAGGAACTTGGGAGTGTTTGTTTCTTATAGGAACAATGACATGGTTCATGGGTTCACTTAATCCTCTCTCTCTCTCATCTACGGTGATCATCATGTTATAGATAAAGTACACACAATTGTCATGTTTTAATGGTAGCTTTTTATGACGGCTATATGTCCTAAAACACATAGTTGAAAGAAATACTCATTTGTGTTGCTAGGTCACCCCTCGTAAGGCTAGCGTGGTTTCTCTCACTCCCACATCATACTCTTTCTTTTTACCCCCAGATAAAGGATGTTGGGCGGTACTGTGTCACTCAATACCTATGCCGTGTCACATCGGCCATCCCGTACCCACATACATCATACTTCAAAGTATGACAAATCACAAAAGCTCCAACACAACGGTAAATGCATAACAAATCATCTCACACCACAATATTCACCACAAAGGTATTACATAGATGACCGTAATCATGTTCAGCAGCTCATACGGTACTAATTAGTGAAGCTCAAGAGAGAGGAGAGATACAAAAGTTACCACCACAAACCCTAGTCCAGGGGGTGGACTACTCCCCCTTCATCATGGTGATGATGGTGGAGAAGTTCTTGCTGTAGATGTTGATGATGAACACGCCGGAGGGGGGTGGAGCCCTCCGGAGGTGATTCCGGCGGCGTTTCCCCCCTCCGATCTTCTCCGGCGGCAGCCTTCTGACTCTCTGTTTCGTGGTTCTGTGTTTCTCCGCCGCCTCCTTCCGAAACGTCGGGGACCTTTTTTATAGGCGTTTTTAGGTCAAGACGGAGTCGGTGGAGCAAAGATCGACGGCAACGGAGCCACGAGGGCCAAAGAGTGGGCCCCACGCGGCCAGGTACTGTGGCCGCGTGGGCCACCCCCTTTTGGGCCTCGGCCTCCGTTTGCTTGCTTCCTTCGCCCACAGGTCTTCTTCCTTCCAAAAAATGACGCCCTAAATTTGCAGGTGATTTGGACGACGTTTGGGTCCCTGAAACATTAAAATAAAAAAGGGTTTTCTGCCTGTGCAGGGTTAATTCCATAAAAATAGGAAATCATTAAGATATTCCAAAATCATGATAAAACATTGATATAACCCTTATATGATGCAAATATGATTGGAATATGAGTAATAAAGTGCAAAGTTCATGTATGCATTTTACATGCATCAACATCCCCAAGCTTAACCATGCTCGTCCTCGAGTATGAAGTGATAAAACTAACATGGACTTTGCAATTTAATACTAACAATGGATATCAAAGATGATTACAATTGCTACATAAGTCAAATGATTCATTCTTCAAAGGAGTAGCAATATGCAAATAGTTTATGAAGTGATATCAAGTATTCAAGACAAGGATGTTCATTGATAGTTCACAAAGTGTAACATAGTAGCAAGTAATATGGAACACATGTATGCATAATGATAAGTAGAACATCCTACAATGGTCATAGAGTGTAGATGAAAATCTGAATATGATAGGTGTACACTTTGGAAAGATGTATATGTGAGTAGAGGTAAAGCATGCATAAGTTTCATCCAACTTCCAAACTCTTCTACTTAAGTTAATGATTGCAATAAGGTATTCATTGGTGTCAAGCTCTCATTGCCCCTATCATAGCATCTTGAATGATTAAGGTTAAAGTGAAAGCAAATATGAGTAGTGTGCTTGATAAAGAATGGGTTGAATGTCTCATGCCCCTTGAATACAAGTACTTACACCATGTGTTACTCAACTTGGGAAACAAAGCAAGTTCAATTAAATATCATTGTAAGCATAATAGTATCATCAAGAGCGTCAACTGGGGTACCTCTTGTCCCAAGATATGGAACAAGCCCATATCAAAATGACAAGACAAACAAACAAAATGAACAATCTCAACACCCTTTTTATTTACCATTTGGAATAGTTTTTTATTGCAAGGTGTATCACAGAAGGTTCACCATAGTATGTAAGTAAATTTCCACCATGAATGATGCATGGCTTAGATTAGCGGCCCAGGCGTCTCTCTAACCATTTACACAAACTCATTTAAACTCACTCTATTTCCACATTTATTTCAACATGATAAGCATCCATAGACAAAAGCACATGATATCAACTAAATGAGATGAAGAGCGTGTTGAAAGCTTGCCATGTGACAGCACATATGGGCTAACTTCCAACCCAAAACATTCATCAAGCCACAAACATCATAATCTTAATCACAATGGGTCAAGTTTTATTATGCAAATAAAAGAACATTGTGCATCAAGTTCGTGAGAGCTATATAACCAATTTTCCATTGCAATCAATAACATAAACATTTTCATTCAGAGGTAAGATAACACAAACAACATGTTAAACATACTCGGAATAGCATAAAGCCAATAGGTAGATATGGTGGACTCACTGGAATAACTTTGGTTGAAGGTGTTGGAAACAAGTTTTTGCTTGTTGGAGTTTTTGGGCTAGCAAAAGGGAGAAAGTTGACCATCTAGATGCATGCATGAGTGTCCATAGAACTAACTAATCCATGTTAAACCAAGTAAAATAACAATCAGCACCAAAACATGAATAAGTGATAGCTCTACAAAAAGAATTTGCAAACTATTACTCATAAACAAGCTCATGAATCATGCAACTATATGTATCATTAAAAATCAATCAAACATCCCTTTTCCCAATCTTATAAAAGCATCCAACATATTTCAACCCATATTTCCAGTAGCTCTCTCATATATAAATGATAGTGTGGTGGTCTCTCAAGACAAAAACAAAAAAAACGACGCTCCAAGTTTATGCGATAAAGTGTTTCGATCGAAAAACAGAAGTTGGACGTGTGCAAACCGAGAGTGTGTAGGTCCAGCGGGGTTGTCTTCACATCCCCAAGCTTATGGTCTTCACCATCCTTGGATAGCTCTTGGTGCATCTCCTCCAATCCCTGTGAAAAAACTTCAAAACACCGTTTCTCCCATTTCTTTTCTGTGGGGTGCATTAATAGTGATAAACAAATAGTTTCTTGCTGCATATAATCCTTGAACAAAAATTCATATGAGATGTCCAGAAAGTGTATAATGTTGTATGCCTACTCATAAACTCAATTGGATCAAAAAGATTCAACTTAAAAGCTCAAAGCATGCATCAAACAAAATGGGACAGAATCTGTCCAGAAAAACAGCAGCAGCAAAACGTATTTTTCTACCCTACCAAACTTTCTCGAAAAATTCCGAAAAAATTCATGCATACAGAGGATGAAAAGTTGCAACTACAGTTCAAATATGAGCTCATTCGGAGTTACAGAATAAGAATTAAAAATCATACCGTGCACTGATTCGTGCAGGAATAAAATCTCCGAACGCTATAAGCAACTTTTTCAAACCAAAAAGGGTAAAACTTGGCACTTTATTGAAAATTCCAGAACCTAAACTATAAAAAAGTCTCTTGTACAGCAAGAGGACACAAAGAAAATCACACAAAAAATAACCGGGTTGCCTCCCGCAAAGCGCTTTCTTTATAGCCATATAGCTAGGCTTGATAGTTTTAATGATGCTCACATAGGAATAAGAATTGAAATAAAAGAGAGCATCAAGAGAAAAATATGAAACACATTTAAGTCTAACCCACTTCCTATGCATTGGGATCTTGTAAGAAAATAAATCAATAAAGCACAAAGTGACTAGCATAGGAAGGCAAAGCAAGTGCAACTTCAAAATTTTCAACAAAAAGAGAGAAGACTTAATATTTTTGAGATATATGAAATCATGTCTCCCTCTCTCATAAAAACTTTCAGTAGCATCATTGATAAACTCAACAATATAGCTATCACATGAAACATTCTTATCATGATCCATATGCATAAAAGTATCATTACTCTCCACATAAGCATAAACAGTTTCATTAGGAATAGTGGGAGTAAAACATTCATAATAATCATTGTAATCATCATATATAGGAGGCATATCATAATCACAATAAACTTTATACTCAATAGTGGGTGGACTGAAAATATCATATTCATCATCATAAATGGAGACATAGTATCATCAAACAAGTCAAAGAACCTCCCCAAGCTTAGATGATTGCAAGATAAAGAAACCTCCCCAAGCTTAGTCTAGTGCACACAAGAATAGAAACTTAAGCGCTACGCTCCCCGGCAACGGCGCCAGAAAAGTACTTGATAACCCCCAAGAGCAAGGGATCACTGTAGCACCTCTCAATGTGGAAGTAAGGTATCGATCCGCAGGAGCAAGAAGGAAAAGTTATCTATTCCCTACAACTAAAGTGTCACAAGTTTTAGTTGATTATGCACTAAACAAGTTTAGAGAACAAGATGGTTGGTTTGATGGATGTAAAAGTGTCCCAATCCTCTTCTTTGCAAGAGGACAAGACAAAGGTAGTAGCAAGTGAAAGCTCTCAAAGAGAGAAAGCCCAATCCTCTATGTAGCAAGAGGACAAGCTCAAGTGTGTGTTTCTTATAGGAACAATGGACATGGTTCATGGGTTCACTTAATCCTCTCTCTCTCTCATCTACGGTGATCATCATGTTATAGATAAAGTACACACAATTGTCATGTTTTAATGGTAGCTTTTTATGACGGCTATATGTCCTAAAACACATAGTTGAAAGAAATACTCATTTGTGTTGCTAGGTCACCCCTCGTAAGGCTAGCGTGGTTTCTCTCACTCCCACATCATACTCTTTCTTTTTACCCCCAGATAAAGGATGTTGGGCGGTACTGTGTCACTCAATACCTATGCCGTGTCACATCGGCCATCCCGTACCCACATACATCATACTTCAAAGTATGACAAATCACAAAAGCTCCAACACAACGGTAAATGCATAACAAATCATCTCACACCACAATATTCACCACAAAGGTATTACATAGATGACCGTAATCATGTTCAGCAGCTCATACGGTACTAATTAGTGAAGCTCAAGAGAGAGGAGAGATACAAAAGTTACCACCACAAACCCTAGTCCAGGGGTGGACTACTCCCCCTTCATCATGGTGATGATGGTGGAGAAGTTCTTGCTGTAGATGTTGATGATGAACACGCCGGAGGGGGGTGGAGCCCTCCGGAGGTGATTCCGGCGGCGTTTCCCCCCTCCGATCTTCTCCGGCGGCAGCCTTCTGACTCTCTGTTTCGTGGTTCTGTGTTTCTCCGCCGCCTCCTTCGCGAAACGCCAGGGGACCTTTTTTATAGGCGTTTTTAGGTCAAAACGGAGTCGGTGGACGAAAGATCGATGGCAACGGAGCCACGAGGGCCAAAAGAGTGGGCCCCACACGGCCAGGTACTGTGGCCGCGTGGGCCACCCCTTTTGGGCCTCAGGCCTCCGTTTGCTTGCTTCCTTCGCCCACAGGTCTTCTTCCTTCCAAAAAATGACGCCCCTAAATTTGCAGGTGATTTGGACGACGTTTGGGTCCCTGAAACATTAAAATACAAAACTAGGGTTTTCTGCCTGTGCAAGGTTAATTCCATAAAAATAGGAAATCATTAAGATATTTCCAAAATCATGATAAAACATTGATATAACCCTTATATGATGCAAATATGATTGGAATATGAGTAAATAAAGTGCAAAGTTCATGTATGCATTTTACATGCATCACATGGTTAAAAGAAGTAAAACTTGCACAACTCTAAAATTTCGGATATAATATGATAAAAATGGGGGTTAAAAACCTTCCAAAATCACACACAAGAGGAAATAATTAAAATTCACTTAGAAAAATGATTTTTAGTTAAGGGGCCACACCCCGATTTCCATTAATAGGACCATATAGTTGTTCGTACAGAAAAAAGAGACATGCCTAATCAAATGAAAGGCACGCTAAAACAAAAACAAAAAAACTCTATAAACCTTTTTAACATCCCACAACTACATCACAAGAGAACTTTGATTGTAAGTAAAAACTCTCTTGGAAAACCTCTGGTTTCTCCATCTTTATATATAAAATTTACACCGTAGGGGTTCTCCCTACGGTAACATGGTCAAAACATATACTGTTTTCCCAAAATCACGATATCAGCAGCCAAACCTAAATCTCCATAAGCTAAAAGTCTATTTTCCCTGCACATCAAAGTTTTTATCGATCCACAGTCTCCTCCTTCCAGGTCTCCATCCCAAACTCGCTTTGAAGACATCATTTGAAAATTGTACGTACAATTTGACTCCCCAATTGATCGCATCTAGTTTTGGCTCCTTTACCTACAAAATCTACCATGACACCATCAAGTTTCCAATTTTGCATTAGTTAACACAATAGAATCATTAGGTAAGATAGAGCGAAAACATGCATTATTCCTAGCCTTCCAAATACACCAAAGAATAACTGCTACGCCCACCCAAACAAGCCCTTCTTATCTATTCGAAAAACCTTTAGTCAATTCCAAACAAGTGTCTAAACTGAATCAGGGTTCGATACAAAATTGAACGCACAACATGCCACATTCCAAATAAATCTTGTAATGGGACGATGAAAATACAAGTGCCCAATTTTTCTCCCCACTCCACACAAATACAAGTTTTAGCATCTTTTTTCAACCTCGTTTCTTCGAAACATCTTTAGAATTCACTTGCGATTTATAAGCCACACAAACACTTTAATTTTCATAGGAATCTTGATTTTCCATAAATACTTTTGGGGGAAATCCAAGATTTGACCATTTCGACAATTTATAACTTGGTTTAACATAAAAAATCTTTTAACATTCCAGTATTTCTTTCTTCTCACCAGAGAGTTCGTCTAAAATTCATAGCACTAGAAATAACATTTAATACATAAGCCGCGTTTATTGCTTTGCTAATGCAATTATAAAACACATTAGAGAATCTTGCTAGCGAGTTTTTCCTTCCCAATCCAAACATCACTCCAAAATCTGGTTCTACAACCATCACCAATAATCCTATTACCTCGTATAAAACAACTTTGTAACACTCATAGGCCCTGGTCAAGACAAAAATCACTCAGTTTAACAACTACCGCAGTCAGCGTATCGTCCACCACATTTTTTTCCGCAGCAAATTCTCCCATGAACCCTCTTCATTGTCCATCCTACAAACCCATTTCATCAGTAAAGCTTTGTTCATACAATCAAGGTCAAGTACACCAAAACCCTCTTGATCTTTGGAGGCAACAAATAATCGGTCATTGAACCTACTTTCTGATCCCTTGGTCTTTACCCCAAAGAAGACGAGCCATGCAATAATTGAATCTTTTATTCACACCCACGAGAACTCCGTAAAAAGACATAATAATGTAGAGAGGAATGTAGGTCAGGCTAGATCTAATAAGAACCAACCTCCTAGAAAACCGTTGTATTATACTCACTCCGTCTATGAAAGTAAGGTGTATATTTTTTTCTATGTATCAAACAATGTAAAGTTTGATCAAGTTTAAGAAAAACCATTAACATATACAATAGCAAGTAATTACCGTTAGATACATCATGAAATATAATTTTTTGGTCTGATCTCGATATAATATCGTAGTTGTTGTTGATCATTTAAAAAAAACTTGTTAAAAATTTACGCCGCTTGACTTTTCAAAAAAAAGACTTACTTTTAAATACAGATGGAGTATATAGGTAGCTTAGCATCGCTGCTTAAAATATTTGGTGAGGAAAAATATACTCCCTTCGATCCTAAATAATTGTCGACAGTACAACTATCGATTTGTACCTCGTACGCTCATTTGCTGCAACAGTTAAAACGGATCCGAGGGAGTAGCTCGTCTCGTGTGACAAGATTGCTAGTACACGATGCTTTTCAGTTCTTTTCTCTCTCTCTCTTGGCGGGGAAATTCTTTTTTTTTTAGTTATTACGGTCTAGCACCGACAATACTAGTACTCCCTCCGTTTAGGTTTATAAGTCCTCTACGTATCCCTAGGTCGTGAATTTAACTAATATAATACAAAAATTAAAATACAAAAAATATACCATTAGAAAATATAAAGTCTGAATTTTCTAATTATATATTTTTTAGATACGAGCAATTTCACGTCATACTCCGAATTAGATGCACGACCATTCACTGTCGAGCAATCAGTACTTGGACACCGATGCGACGGAAGCCCCACAAGAGAGCGAACGATCGGCGCCTGCACACGATACATGCACGTCCGGGTCATGCTCAAGCTCAGTGATCGCCGTCCGTGACATGTGGCAAAGCTGAGGCCGGAAATCTAATCAAAGGCATACGTACGTCGCAACTCGAACCGCACAAAAAAACAGTGGTGCAACGCAGCCTGGGCCAGGCTGACAGCTGCGACGGCCCGTGTCGTCCATTCCCACTATCGACCACCCTACCGTAGTTGGCCGTCCCTTCTCGTACGATTTCTGGAGCAAACCGTACACATAGATTACCCCGTCCCTTTCGTTTGTTTTCTTTTCTCCGTCCCTTTCATCTTGGAGTATTGGATTTGGACGCCCCCTATCCTACTAGTCCTAGATATTTTTAGAGTATATGGCAGTGTATTGCAAGCTACGGAGTAGCTAGGAGAAAGATATGCTGTTGTTGGGCTACATTGAGCTCAGGGGATCGCCCTCGCGTTCAGCTCGGGACGCACGTCAGGTTAACGATAACAATGGATAGAACGAACTAGCATCGGAACGGAGGGTGCACGGCCGTTGTTCCTTTGTTATCGCAAGGGCATCTCGATCCTGCAGGAATCCCGATCACTACACGCCTCGAATTCAGACCACCGGTCTTAAAGCAAAGTCTAGAAACTCATTCACTGCCTTGTACGAGTAGATATGCTCTGCCCTCCGAGAACGGCAGTTGCCGTAACGCAGAGCAGAGGCAGAGCATACGTGCATTGTATCCGTATCGGCCTCCTGCCCAGTGAGCGCCGACCATTGCATGCTGTAGCTGATCTGAACGCCAGAAATACCTTCCATATACGTACAGAGTAGGAAGGCTGCTGCTTCCTCAACCGCCGAGCATAATCGACTCGCCTCTGCAGAGAAAGATACCATTCCTGACCGAACAAGATGTATATTACAGAAGTAGCAAACACGTGTGAGTTCTGAACAATTTCCTTTGAGCTCTACATTCCCAGTCGGACTTGGCAGCTCCCCTGTCGTTCCCCAAAGACATCAACAGTCTACCTCACGCCGCCGCCGCTGGCCCCTGCCGTTGAACGACACGGTTGAGCTCGATCGCGTTAACCACATGCGCGAACAAAATCATGGGCCGCCGGTCGACATGCATGAACACGACCAGAAGCCACAATATATATGTGACCACACGAGTCGCCATCGCCTGCTTCTAATTCTGCAGGGACAAAACAAAACTAGAGGATCATGCACTCTTTCGTACGTTCTCATGTTACTGTCACTGGTGTCTGTGATGATGCGCTTCTCTTAGTCTCAGATATCACTCACAACGTAGGGAAATTCGCGGTCAATTTCTACTGCTCTCGTGGTAGACTGGCAAGGACAGGACAAAACTGTGAACGTGTTCCGTAGCTTCGGCTAATATCCTCGATTTGCCGGCGGCATGGTTGGAACTTGCGCACCTCAACGTTGTTCCTTGACCAGTCTGGCGGCGGCCAAACGCAGCAGACGGCCGGAGGGAAAGCGATATGGCCAAACAAAACATTGGGAAAGACCAACTATTTGGGGGCCCCGCAGCCCCCTCAACTAGGTGGCCGAGAATCTATGAGCTTGCGGCACATGCTTCGACCCTGTCTTTTAGGCCCGTTTCGACCCATCAGTACGTACGGCCCAGTCCAAAACATGTTACAGCAAAAAAACAACAACATATTTAGACTAGTCATTCACTCAAATAAATAAATAAATTAGACTAGTCATAGTGTGGAATAATTATGACTGTTAACATGCGTTACTAGTCTATATTAGTAACTCTATAGTGTGTAGTAACATATGTGTGATGTCATAGAACGTTTCATTTTATTAAGTTGTAGACTCACATTGTCTTGAGAAATGTGATATTATGGTTATGTTACCACAGCCCACCCTCTGCTCGTTAATTACTTGCCACATCAACTTTTTTGCCTAAATGATACCCATGTTACTATCTAAGTTACTCTCACTATGGTTAGTCCGCGGGCACTACAACGCTCTACGCACCCACCCCCTCTCGTTTTCTAGGTCGGGCCTAGTACATTCTCTGTTTTTGTTAGTCTTTTTTTCAACTATTTTCTGTTTCACTTGTATTTTTATTTTAGTTTCCTTTTTTTCTTGTTTAATGTTCATTTTATTTTAAAAACAAAAACATGGTTCAAAAAAGTATATTCAGGGATATGAAAATGTTTATAAGGTTTAAACAACGTTCACAACTTTGACAAAAAATACGTGCCCACCCGGTACAAATAAATATTCATGGTTTCGAAAATGCATGTGTTCACAGATACAAAAAATTGCCCGCGATGTTCAAAAAATATTTCATTGAATCGAATGGTGAGATGTTTCTGCTTTGCAACTCGAACAAAAATTCCATTATTGAACTTAATTATAAAATAAATAGAGAACATGTAAGAAACTATATTTATTAGAAAAAAGTGATAATCGGTTCTAAAAAAGTACTTTGTGTGGATTCAAAATGTTCACGACGTTCAAAAAAATGTTCACAAGGTTTGAAAAAAATGTTTGTGCATTCGGTCGTGGATTACAAAATCGTGTGGCTCAAAACAAATACATTTTCATATTCAATTTTTTCTCTTGTTTAAGAAAAGGTAAAAAAAAAGTGTTCCTTTTTTAAACATAATGTCCACGTTTTCAAATACGCTTTTGCTAACGCTCGGTTGCCCGAGAACTATGTTAGCGCTCGATCGAATTTTCCGGCCGTACGATCGGTAATCACAGTTTGGCGATTGGTAACGTAGGAGGGAGCTAGTTGTTGTTTGGCGATCGTTCAAGTACGAGGGAACTGGTTGTTTCGGCCCATCTTGCTCAGTTACGGCCTGATTGGAGTTTGTGATCTTTTTTTTTCTCTTTTTGCCTCGTACCGGAGCACAAACAAGAAGAAAACAAAAAAGAGAAACTGAACTGCTAGCATCTTTGCCCGCTAGCAGTTCAGTTTTTTTTTGTGCTGATTTTTTTTGAAGGTGATGTTTTTTGCTTTGGCTGCGGTCGCCACTACTCAGCTCTTGTCGTTACCTTTCCAACAAAGTTGGTTTCACCTGATTTGGAGTTCAAACAAGAAAGTTATTGCATTTCAGGTTTGCTGAGTGGTTGCAGGAAATCAGGGGGACCGGAGTCTCCGGCCTGCCGGTTTGGCACTCGTGCCCGGAATTTTCTCGGAAGTGGACCGGAGTCTCTGGTCTGGCCGGAGTCTCCGCCCCGACCGGAGTCTCCCCCCCCCCCCCCCCCCCGGACCGGAGTGTCCCCTTCTTCCCCAAAGCAACTAGCTCTTCCAAACACGAAATTTCCCCCTCTCACCTCCATTATTGACCTTGGAAAGCTTGCCCCTCTCCCAATTTCTCCCATGATGCTTGCATATCTTTGAGGGAAAAGAGAGGGGAGATCTAGATCTACATTTTCCCCAATCCATCTCTCCTCTAAGTGAGGAAAACCCTTTGGATCTAGTTCTTGAAGTTCCATTTGTTGAGTTCTTCTTTGTTCTTCCTCTCTTCTCCCCCCATAAGCATTAGTTGCCTTTGGTGGGATTTGAGCACTTGTGCTCTTGCCATTGCATTGTGCATCGGTTTGTGCTCTCCACGAGGATTCATGGAAGTTGAAAGTTTTGAGCTTGTTACTCTTGGGTCTTTGGACCCTAGACGTCATTGTGGTGGTTGAGACCTTTTGTGGTCACTTGTAGCCATCCGGGAGCCCCCAATCCAGTTGTGGGTTGTGCCCCGGGTTGTTGTTGTAAAGGCTCCGGTTTCCGCCTCGAAGGATTCCGATAGTTGAAGGTGAACCAATCCTTTGTGGTGCGGTTCATCAGAGAAGAAAGTGAGCCTTTTGTGGCGTTGAGACCAACCTGTTGTGGTGGTCTCACACCTCTCCAACGAGACGTACTCCCCTAAAAAGGAGGAACTCGGGAATACGTCTTCGTCTCCGCGTGTCTCGGTTATTCCTATACCCGAGCTATTTACTTATGCACTTTAGCATAAGTTGTTGGTGCACATAGGTGAGCCTAGTATATTTAGTTTGTTGGCTTGTTAATTTAAACACCTAGTTTTATTCCGCAATTTCAAGCCTAAACTGGAAAAGTTTTAATCGCCTATTCACCCCCCTCTAGGCGACATCCTTGTCCTTTCAACAACCACATCACAAGAGAACTTTGATCCTAACATACATATTTCAGCAGCCAAACCACGATGATCCACAAAATCTCCATAAGCTATGTCTTTTACCTGCACATCAAAGTTTTTATCCCGAGTCTCCTCCTTCCAGGTCTCCATCCCAAACTCGCTTTGAAGACATCATTTTGAAAACGGTACGTACAATTTGGCTCCCAAATTTATCACATATCGGTTTGGCTCCTTTACCTGCAAAATCTACCATGATACCATCTAGTGTCAAATTTTGCATTCGTTAACACAATAGAATTATTAGGTAAGATAGAGCGAAACATGCATTATTCCGAGCCTTCCAAATACACCAAAGAATAACTGCTACGCCCACCCAAACAAGCCCTTTTTGTCTATTCGAAAAACCTTTAGTCCAATTCCAAACAAGTGTCTAAACTGAATCAGGGCTCGACACAAAATTGAACGCACAACATGCCACATTCCAAATGAATCTTGTAATGGGACGATAAAAATACAAGTGGCCAATTTTTCTCCTTACTCCTCAAAAAGACAAGTTTTATCATCTTTTCCAACCTTGTTTCTTCGAAACATATTTAGAATGCACTTGTGATTCACAAATCACAAGCCACACAAACACTTTCATTTTCATAGGAATTTTGATTTTTCATAAATATTTTTGGTCGAAACCCAAGATTTGACCATTTCATCTATTTATAACATGGTTTAACAAATTATTTTTTTAACATTCCAGTATTTCTTTCTTCTCACACAAATTAATATTAACAACGAAACTCTAGACAGAGTTCGTCCAAAATTCATAGCAGTAGAAATAAAATTTAATACATAAGGCACATTTATTGTTTTGTTAATGCAATAATTAAACACATTATTCCCTCCATTTAGTTGTATTAGGCCTCTTATGAAAAACTATTTGTTCCAAAACAAACAAAGAATAAGGACTGAATTAATTAATTAGGCTAACAAATTGGTGCACCATGACTAGTGCATACACGCAATATTTCTGTGCCACCAATGCATCTACGAAAAGAGAATATTGATTGGAACCTGTAGAAACGAACCTTGGTCACGGCGCAATTCATTAGGGGCTCGGCTCAATACACCTAAACGGAGGGAGTAGAGAATCTCGCTAGCCAGTTTTTCCTTCCCAATCCAAACATCACTCAAAAATCTGGTTCTACAACCATCACCAATAATCCTATTACACATCGCATAAAATTACTATGTAACACCCATAGGCCCTTGATAAAACAACAAATCACCCGGTTTAACAACTAGCGCAGTCAGCGTATTGTCCTCCACATTTTTTTCCCGCAACAAATTCTCCCATGAACCCTCTTCATTGTCCATTCTCCCAATCCTTTTCGTATGTAAAGCTTTGTTCATACAATCAAGGTCAAGTACACCGAAACCCTCTTGATCTTTGAGGCAACAAACAATCGGTCATTGAACCTGGTGATACTTTCTGATCCCCTGGTCTTCACCCCAAAGAAGACGAGCCATGCAATAACTGAATCTTCTATTCATACCCAGTGGCGGATCCACGTTAAAGCTGTGGGGTCCACAGCTTTTTAGCAAATCCCTCATATCTATGTGTGTTTTCATACTAAAAAAAATCTAAAAACTACATAAATTTGTGATTATCTATGCTCTGACCCCACAATATTAGCGTCCTGGCTCCGCCACTGTTCATACCCACGGGAACTCTGTGAAAGGACATCATGTACGGAGGAATGTAGGTCAGGCTAGATCTAATAAGAACCAACCTCCTAGAAAATCGTTGTATTATATATACTCCCTCCGTCTATGAAAGTAAGGTGTATATAAATCAAACAATGTAAAGTTTGATCAAGTTTTAGAAAAAAACCATTAACATATACAATACCAAGTAATTACCGTTAGATACATCATGAAATATAATTTTTTTCATATGATCTCTATATATAATATCATAGTTGTTGACCATTTTAAAAAACTTGGTCAAAATTTACACCGCTTGACTTTTCAAAAAAAAAAGATATAAGACTTTAAAAACGGAGGGAGTATCTAAGTAGCTTAGCATCGCCGCTTAAAATATTTGGCGAGGAAAAAAATAAAAAATATAGCTCGTCTCGTGTGACAAGATACACTAGCGCCGACAATACTACTACTACTACTAGTACTACGTAGAGTGTTTTAGTAGATAGGAGCAATTCGACGTCATACTCCGAATTAGATGCACGAGCTAGCGTTCACTGTGGAGCAATGAGTACTTGGACACCGATGCGACGGAAGCCCCGGCCACAAGGGAGCGAACGATCGGCGCCTGCACACGAACACGACACATCGCTCAGTGATGGGCGTCCGTGACATGTGGCAAGCGCTAACCTGAACAACAAACCTGAGGCTTACCGCCGCCTGGAAATCTAATCAAAGGCATACGTACGTCGCAACTCGAGCCGCACAAAATAACAGTGGTGCACCGCAGCCTGGGCCAGGCTGCCAGCTATGGCCGTGCCGTCTATTCCCATGACCCTACCGTAGTTTGGCCGTCCGTTCCTTCTCGTACGGTTTCTGGAGCGAACCGTACGCACGCACAGATTACAGAGTCTGGATCGCCCCGTCCCTTTCATCTTGGACGACCCCTATCCTGGAGTAGATATTTTTGTAGAGTACTGTATATGGCAAGATGCTAGGAGTACTAGCTAGAAAGATTTGTTGTTGGCTATATATGTTTGAGCTAAGGGGATCGCCCTCGCGTTCACGCACCTCAGGTAACTGACGATAATGGATAGAACTAGCATCGGAACGGAGGGTGCACGGCCGTTGTTCCTTTGTTATCGCATCCTGCAGGAATCCCGATCGATCACCCTCTTGCTACACGTCTCGAATTCAGACCACCGGTCTTAAAGCAAAGCCTAGAAACTCAGTCACTTCCTTGTCTGTACGAGTAAAAATGCTCTGCCGGATGGGCTGCAATGCATGCAGGCTCCGAGAATGGAAGTTGCCATAAAATTAGGAGAGCATATATACGTGCATTGTATCCGTATCAATCGGCTTCTTGCCGAGTGCGCGCCGACCATCGCATGATGCAGCTGACCTGAACGCCAGAAACACAACCTATACAGAGTAGGAAGGCTACGACTCTACAGAGGAAGAAGATGACCATTCCTGACCGAACAAGATGCATATAACACGTGGAGTGAGTCCTGACCAATTTCCGTTCAGATACGTACGTACGTACGTTGCCAGTCGTTCCCCAGAGATATCAACGGTCTACCTCACGCTCTCATGCCGCCGTTGAATGCTGCGGTTGAACAAATCATGGACCGCCGGTCGACATGCATGACCACGACACGACCAGAAGCCACAATGCGTGACCACACGAGTCGCCGTCGTCGTCGCCGGACAAAACGTACGAGAGAATCATCAACTCTTTCGCAAACAACTTTTTGAAACGAGCTGATGAACCACTTTAATGCAAAAAAGACACGTTACAATTCATGAAGCTCTGTTTAGCACGAGACGCGGTCTGTTTTACAGTGTCATAATCAGGTGGGACAAGTGTCAAAATCAGGTGCAACTACGCAACACTACTAGTCTACTACTCGCTCCGTTCATAAAAGAATGTCTCAATCTTTTCTAAATTTGCTTATGCAAATTTAGAAAAGATTGAGACATCCACTACGTATCTTGCTCAAAAAAAAAAGTCTACTACGTATCTCCCTGGATTTGGGGAGCCTCAGATATCACAACGTTGGGGAATTCCCGGTCAATTTCTACTGCTTCTCGTGGTAGACTGTGGCAAGGACAGGACAAAACGGTGAACGTGCTCCGTGTCTTCGCTAGTTTGGCCATTTGCCGGCGGTATGGTTGGAACTTGCGCACCTCCAGTCCTCCACGTTGTTCCTTGACGGCGATGGCGGCGGCCAAGCGCAGCTGGCACTGATATGTCGTCGCGCGCGGGCGACGGCGGGAGACCCAAGCATTTATCCACACGATATGGCCAAACAAAACATTGAGATGGGATGGGCCAGCTATTTTAGGCCCCTGATCGCTTCTGCGATGCCTAGCTGTCACAGCCCACCTTCAACTGACGACGTGAGCCGAGAATATATGGGCTTCGACAAGGCCAGCACCCTGTCTTTTAGGCCTGTTTCGACCCATCAGTAGATGGCTCAGTCCAAAACATTGTTACGGCAAAAAACAACAATCATATCTAGACTAGTCCTCCTAAAAATATATAAATATTTGGGAGAGTAGTTTAGACTATTAACATGTGTTACTAGTCTATATTACCAACTCCATAGTGGGTAGTAACATATGTGTGGTGTTATACAAGGTTTCATTTATTAAGTTATAGACTATAACCCCACCCCCCCCCCCCCCCCCCCCTTGTTTTCTAGGTCGGGCCTAGTACATGCTCACTGTTTCTATTCGTTTTTTACCTATTTTTTATTTTATTTTTTATTTCATTTGTCTTTTTTATTTTTAGTTTTCTTTTTTCTATATTTCTTGTAATATTCATTTTATTAAAAAAACAATACATGGTTTGACGAGGGGTGATCTCGGAAAATCCCTGGGTTGTGTACCCCGGGTTGATTGAGGGGGAGAGAGATGGCGCGCTGGTAGTTCCGTCGGCTGACAAGTAAGGATTTACCCAGGTTCGGCCCCTCATGGTGAGGTAAAGACCTACATCCTGCTTGTCTGATCTGTATAGATGATGATGATATTACATGGTGGCCGCGAGGGCGATGAGAGACGTGGTCTCGTGGGGATCCGTCTAATGGGGTGCCCCTGCCTGGCTTTATAAAGGGAGCCAGGTAGGGTTTACATGAGTTTCTTGTCTTGTACTCCAAGTTGTAGCTTGTTGGGCTTCATTGGGCCGCCAGGTGGGCCTTTGTTGTCATCTTCTAATAGGCCGCATGTCGGGTCCTAGTCTTGGCGTGCACCAGGTATCTTCACCGTGGGGTAGTCAAAGGGTAGCCCCACGACAGGAGCTCCCGAGTGCTTGGTCGAATCGAAGATTCGGGTAAGGACTCTTTCCTCCTGGGCACGCTGTCGGGTTCCTGAAAGGGACAAGTAAAAATGATTCGACTCCGGCCGTTGAGGGCTTACAGAGGATGGTTTAGTCGGTAATGTTTCGACTGAATATTGATCTCATGCTATCGGGGCGCGACAGCGCTCCCGATGGGAGTAGCCCCCGAGATTAAGCTGAATTGCTTGTAATTGAGGTTAATCTTAATTAGCCTTCAGTCGAAAGCCGGTTATTGCCATACTCCCGATGGGAGTGAATGAGGGACTCGATAATGAGTAGAGTCTCGTTCAGCCTGTTGGCTTACCGTGTATTTTTATTCAGCCTGGTGGCTTACTGTGTATTTTTATTCAGCCTGGTGGCTTACTGTGTATTTTATTCAGCCTGTTGGCTTATTTCTCTATGGGCACTCGAAAGTTGTTCGAATGCTCGTTCAGCCTGTTGGCCTACCGAATGATTTGTTTTGTCGATGACTGTGAATTGCCACGACGAATTTGTTATGTCCTGCGCCCCCGGGAGATCATCGGGTACGGCCAAGGCGAGTTTGTTGTGGCCTGTGCGGTGCAACACCCGGGAGAGCATCGGGTGCGGCCAAGGCAATTTTATTGTGGCCTGTGTGGCGCAGCACCCGGGAGAGCATCGGGTACGGCCAAGGCGAGTTTGTTGTGGCCTGTGTGGCGCAGCACCCGGGAGAGCATCGGGTACGGCCAAGGCGAGTTTGTTGTGGCCTGTGCGGCGCAGCACCCGGGAGAGCATCGGGTGCGGCCAAGGCAATTTTGTTGTGGCCTGTGTGGCGCAGCACCCGGGAGAGCATCGGGTGCGGCCAGCAATTTTGTTGTGGCCTGTGTGGCGCAGCACCCGGGAGAGCATCGGGTACGGCCAAGGCGAGTTTGTTGTGGCCTGTGGGGCGCAGCACCCGGGAGAGCATCGGGTACGGCCAAGGCGAGTTTGTTGTGGCCTATGCGGCGCAGCACCCGGGAGAGCATCGGGTGCGGCCAAGGCAATTTTGTTGTGGCCTGTGTGGCGCAGCACCCGGGAGAGCATCGGGTGCGGCCAAGGCGAGATTGCTTCAACGCGGCGGACCGGAGTCGACACGGCAGAAGGAGTAAGTGTGGCAGACTGGAGTCGACGCGGCGGACCGGAATCTACGCGGCGGAAGTAGTCGTCGCGGCGGACCGGAATCGACGCGGCGCGGACCGGAGTCGACGCGGCGGCCGTAGTCGACGCGGCGGACCGGAGTCGACGCGGCGGAAGTAGTCGTCGCGGCGGACCGGAGTCAACGCGGCAGAGCTAGTCGACGCGGCGGAAGTAGTCGTCGCGGCGGACCGGAATCGACGCGGCGGACCGGAGTCGACGCGGCGGAGGTAGTCGACGCGGCGGAAGTAGTCGACGCGGCGGACCGGAGTCGACGCGGCGGAAGTAGTCGACGCGGCGGACCGGAGTCGACGCGGCGGAAGTAGTCGTCGCGGCGGACCGGAGTCAACGCGGCAGAGCTAGTCGACGCGGCGGAAGTAGTCGACGCGGCGGACCGGAGTCGATGCGGCGGAGGTAGTCGACGCGGCGAAAGTGATGAAGGTGAAGCGCCAGCCCCCGAGTGTCGGAGACGGGCCGATGAAGGCGAGGCCGCCAGCCCCCGAGTGTCGGAGACGGAGCCGATGAAGGCGAAGTCGACGAAGGCGAGGCCGCCAGCCCCCGAGTGTTGGAGGCGGAGTCGACGAAGGCGGAGTCGACGAAGGCGGGGCCGCCAGCCCCCGAGTGTTGGAGACGGAGTCGACTAAGGCAAAGTCGACGAAGGCGAGACCGCCAGCCCCCGAGTGTTGGAGGCGGAGTCGGCGAAGGCGAGGCCGCCAGCTCCCGAGTGTTGGAGGCGGAGTCGACGAAGGCGGGGCCGCCAGCCCCCGAGTGTCGGAGACGGAGTCGACTAAGGCAAAGTCGCCGAAGGCGAGGCCGCCAGCCCCCGAGTGTTGGAGGCGGAGTCGACGAAGGCGGAGTCGACGAAGGCGGGGCCGCCAGCCCCCGAGTGTCAGAGACGGAGTCGACTAAGGCAAAATCGCCGAAGGCGAGGCCGCCAGCCCCCGAGTGTTGGAGGCGGAGTCGGCGAAGGCGAGGCCGCCAGCCCCCGAGTGTTGGAGGCGGAGTCGACGAAGGCGGAGTCGACGAAGGCGGGGCCGCCAGCCCCCGAGTGTCGGAGACGGAGCCGACGAAGGCGAACCGGAGTGTTGGAGGTGCCACGTAGCCATCGATCTGGTAGAAGCCGTGCGCAACCACCGCGTTGACGCCATGGAGCCGCGGTCGCACTGCCATGCACTACTGCTGCCATGGATGCCGGAGAGTAGTAGGATCCTCCATGCGATGGATGAAAACAACATGCATGCACGCATGGATTAGAATAAAATATTGGATGAGTAATTAATACTAAGAGAGAGAGTAGATTGTATTAGCGTGGAGCATAGCCTGGTTGCTTTTCTTCTGCGACTCGATCGGGCGCATGAGGCCAGCCGACCACTATTCGCCGCAGCGTGGGCTGATCGTGATTCGGACGGATGACCGTCGCGACTTCGATCTGGTTGATTTGATTGCAAGAAGTGACGCGTGCGCCAGCACGTCGGGAGCCGGCCGCCGCCTTGTTGATTATGACCATGAACGTAACAGCCAGATGCGATCTGACCAGCTTTTCGATCTGGTTGCTGTCGTTGACGATGAAGTTTATTGTACGGAACGCCGCTCCAGACCGGATCGCGCGAGCATCCGCGTAGAACGCCGCCGCCGGATTGGATTGCACCATGTACGTGTCGTAGTAGATGCGATCTAGCCACCGTTGGCGATGGAGATTGGATCGCGGAGGCGGCACACGGGACGCCGCCGCAGTTGTCGATGAAGATTGGAGCCGCTGGAACGTTGAATCCAGCGCGCGTTCTTTCCCACAGACGGCGCCAATTGACGAGGGGTGATCTCGGAAAATCCCTGGATTGTGTACCCCGGGTTGATTGAGGGGGAGAGAGATGACGCGCTGGTAGTTCCGTCGGCTGACAAGTAAGGATTTACCCAGGTTCGGCCCCTCATGGTGAGGTAAAGACCTACATCCTGCTTGTCTGATCTGTATAGATGATGATGATATTACATGGTGGCCGCGAGGGCGATGAGAGACGTGGTCTCGTGGGGATCCGTCTAATGGGGTGCCCCTGCCTGGCTTTATAAAGGGAGCCAGGTAGGGTTTACATGAGTTTCTTGTCTTGTACTCCAAGTTGTAGCTTGTTGGGCTTCATTGGGCCGCCAGGTGGGCCTTTGTTGTCATCTTCTAATAGGCCGCATGTCGGGTCCTAGTCTTGGCGTGCACCAGGTATCTTCACCGTGGGGTAGTCAAAGGGTAGCCCCACGACATGGTTCAAACAAGTATATTCAGGGATATGAAAAATGTTCACTTGTTTTGAAAAATGGTCATAAGGCTTAAAAAAAGTTCACAGCTTTGACAAAAAATACGTTCATGGATTTGACGGATTCGATTTTTTCACTCGGTTTAAAGAGATGTTCATTGTTTTGAAAATGTATATGTTCATGGATTCGAAAAACTGTTTGCGGGGTTTGAAAAATGTTTCACGGAATCAACATGGTGATATTTTCTGAATATTCTCTTGTTTAAGAAATGTTTAAAAGGTAAAAAATATATTCTCTTGTTTAAAAAAAGTTCAGAAGGTTAAACATGTTCCCAAAAAAAAGAATGTTCATGACTTTCAAATAAGGTTCGCATTTAAAATTGTCATTGTTTAAAATCATATATATATATATATATTTTCACCTTATAAATATAAATGTTTGTGTATTTTGAAATGACTATTCGCTTATCTTAAAAAATATCCATACATTAACCTCAGGAGAAATGAAAATATAAATAAACATAACAATTGATTAATATAAAAGGTTACATAAAGAAAAATAAGACAAAAGGATAGAAACAACAAATCTAGCTAAAATAGGCAAGACCACGTGTAGGAGAAAGAAATACGAAAATCCATTTTAGAGGCACGAACTGTGCGAACTGCAAACACAAGACATTCCAGAGGTCATGTTGATACTCTTGCCGATGTTGGTTGATTACTTTAATGATTTCGTGCGTGCACATAGCTTTGGCATTGCGGCTCAAAATTTAAATTATGGGAGAAGCCTCGTTGATATTTACAGTTTCGTGGTTTAGTATCATTGTGATGTTTCATTGGCTGTTTTCAGAAAAGTACAAGATTGTGTCATGGAAGAAAGAGTTTGAAAAATTTGAAGATTTACTCAGTTCAACTTTATTTTGTAATCGTTGTAGACAGCTCATGTATCTCTAATATATAATGGTATTGATTAAAAAAAACTCGACACAGTAAAACCAGCGAATGAGGAAACATTTTTGTTAGATAGTAGTAAGAACCAGGAAACAGCTGGAAAATGCTTTTAAAAAATTGAGATAAGCCGGAAAATGGTAAATAGGAGCCAGAAACGGTAATGGGCCGGCCCAGGCGCCATGAGGTGTACGCGTAATTTGCTCGACCTAAACCCTAGAACCTGCCCCCCATAGCGCCTCCTCCGAGAAGAACCCCATCGCCCCCTTCTCCCCACCTCCCCCCTCGCCTCCCTCGGCACAACTCTCCGGCGGCCAGCGACTTTCTTCGCCAGCGATGGTCCCCCGTAGGCATGGTGAGTAATTCCTTCTCTCCGTTCCTCCTCTCCGTCCCTCCGTTTTGAACCCTAGGTTGTGCCGTCACATCTGTTTGCTGCGAACTTGTGCACTGATCTTAATTTTTTGTATGGTGAATTGGTGACACTGTTATAATTAAATCGCCCTGCTAGCTCGAACCATTTTATGGTTACGATGGTCCTGGTTTTGACTTGATCTGTTTAGAAAAGGATTTTTTATCCTCGTATTCTTTTACATTCTTCTTTCATATCAGATAATTTGCTAATTGTAAAATAGTTTATTCTCAGCTTAATTTTTATGTTTGGAGTTGGTAACTGTTAGTTTTGCGATGCTTTGGTATCATGGACTCGATTGTCTGTTACATGAGTGCTGGACCTTACTCTCATTAGCTTGAACAATTATCACTTGCACCTTGTTGAACTAGCCCATGGATGCAGAAGCATGACACAAATGCCATTGATCAGTACAACACTAGAAAACAGAACTGCATATGTGTTGGCATGATGTTTGACAACAGTCAACAGTACGACACTAGCCACTGCTGTACTGATTTCACCAGGTTCTGTTTAGCTTATACTCTTGGTTATTTTGGTCCATCCAGGTGCTTTTTAGACGAATCTAGTGTTGAATATTGTTTGCATCAGTAGGGTGGATCTAGTACCGCTTCTGTAGATTAATTCTGCATATATATTTTTGGTACAGCGAAAATGGTGGAACTTGAAAGTGACGAAGAGCCCCTGGTTCATGAAGAAGCCATGCTGGATGATGGTGATGATACCGATGAGGACTACCTTGAGTCTGAAGATGATTCAGAGGAGGAGTTGCAGGCCGAACCTTCAAAGAAAGCTATATATAACAAAGAGCGGCTCGTCGAGAAGCTTGAGGACATAGCCTGGCCGGAAAAGGTGGACTGGATGCACAAGCTCACCGTCGATCATGATCAGGGGGAAAAGGTTGATGTGAATGACGATCTTACCCGTGAGCTTGCTTTCTACACCCAGGCTCTGGATGGCACAAGGCAGGCGTTTGAGAAGTTGCAGTCTAAGAAGGTCCGGTTCCTCAGGCCGGTAGATTACTATGCGGAGATGGTCAAGACTGACACTCACATGCACAAGATCAAAGGGAAACTCTTGTATGAGAAGAAGCAGATTGAGGAGGCTGAGGAGAGGAAGAAGGCGAGGGAGTCCAAGAAGAGGTCAAAGGAGGTTCAGGCAGAGAAGCTCAAGGAGAGGGCCAAGGAGAAGAAGGAGAACATTGAGTCGGTGAAGAAGTGGAGGAAGCAGAGGCAACAGGGGGGATTTTCCAAAGGGAAGGAAGACGGGCCAAATATCAATTTTGAAGTTGAAGAAGGACTCAAGCAACATAAGAAGCAGAGGCCTGGCGTTTCTCCTGGTGACAGGTCTGGTGGTCTTGCTAAGCGGAAACAGGGGAAGAACAGCAGGTCAAAAGATTCTAAGTTTGGGCATGGTGGCCGCAAAGGGATGAGGAAGCAAAACACTGCTGAGACGACCAACGACTTCAGAGGATTTAACAACCAGAAGGGTGAATCATCAGGAAACAAGAAGAGGAAAATGTTTTGATACAAGGTTGTAAGAGTCTTTTCCTGCTTCCTTGTAATGCTACTATATTCTTGTCGTAATGTTGCTGTCTGCAGTGCTTTATCACTATGCAAAAGTTAGATTGAGGTAGGGAATTTGTGGAGGCAGCCCAAACACAAGACTGTTTTATTATCTAGCTGTGCTATTCTCCATAAGACGTGGTGCCTTTTGCATATAACTTGTGATTGCTCTCTTGGTAATGGGATGCAGTTAAATCTTAATATTATAAGTGTACTGAGCTGCTTGTGCTCTTCCTGTTGTTTACTTATGCAGCTTTTTATTATATACTGTGAAAGGAGTGTCACTTTTGCTAATTGTGACGGCTAGAGTGATGTTTTACAGCTGCTTGTGCCTCCTGGTGTTTGCTTCATTGAAAGTGTGCTACAGCTGCTTGTGCCTTCCTGGTGTTAAGTTCCTTATGCAGCCTTTTATTGTAGAAGTTTGCACCCAAGGTGAACAGAGTAACACTTTTGCTATTTGTGACTGGCTAATAGAGTCATATCTTGGTTTCTTAGGTTACCCTCCTTGCCAGTTGACAACGATGAACAGCAGGTTTTGATTTGTTAGTAAAAAATATCTCAGTATTATTTGCAACCAAGTTGGAACATTGTAGCCACGAGGATTTGTGGCCCCCGAGCATTAGTGTGCTCGTTTGAGCACTGAGATGTGTACGTGTAGGATATATTGGCCGGGGGGTTGAAAACACATGGATACAAAACGAACTAGCTGAATTTGGGCATTTGTAGAAACGACGTGGGTACTTCACGCTGGTGCGGGAAACTACGAATTACTGTATAATGGCACGTAAAGCCCGTTGCTTTGTCCCCAGCTTGCGAGAGACGGTAGCACGCTGTCACAAGTTCTCAACTGTGGAGCTCAAGACTTCTCGGCGGTATTAATCTCTGAAGGCGATCGTATCAATCATGCGATTCACCTCCCTATCTCAGTCCCCTAGTGTATGTTAATTGTTGTCGCTTTGGTGAATTATTGATTCGGGTCTGGACTAGTGCGGCAAAAAATCTGGTTCTAGTGATTGAACAACTTTGTGGCTGGAGGCGAATAGTCGGTCCAGATAGAGCAGATGCAACGTCGACTGGCCAGAGTCACTTAGGCTTTATTATGCTACTTCATCTAAAAAAAAGGCTTTATGCCTACTTCAAGACCTTGTATCCATATGGGCTGTTAGTCCAAGTATCCAAGCGAGAAAGTAGTTCAGAGATTGGAAAATTGTAGCCACCACATGTGGCATTCCATTTCTCAATTTTGCCCTTTGCAATATCTGGGGGCTTAACAAGTTGGAACAATGCCTAATCGGTGTACAGTATACATATACAAGCAATAAAGAAGCAAGGCTGTACAGTTTACGTGGATTAGCAAACAGCAGCTATATATAAGAAAATACTGTTTAGATTTCAGAATCATCAGAAGCTCCACCAACCAAAATTTTACTCAAAGCCAAAAGGCTTAAAGATACAGGCGTCTCTCTTTACATGATAGGGTTCCGTCTCTTAACAAACATTATTCCAGGATTGTTACAAACTTGTGCCAGAAACCAAATAACAAAAACAGCAAGAAAACTGTGGGCTTCTGTGGCTATAGGACTGCCCAGAAAACTCGCCACAGTTTCTTTATTGCTAAACACTGATTTCACCATAGCATCTAAAGCTGAATGGTATTGCACTCAACTTATTCTAGTTCACCGAATCTTCTATATAGCCCGGAGCAGGAAGGTGTGGTGACAAAAGGAGAACTGTGTAACTAATCACAAGATACGAGGATGGCATCAGCTTGTTTTAGCGAGGCTTTCATAGAAGAGTATGTACCCGTTATCGGTGTTACCACTGAACTCCTGTGCTGAGCCAAAGAATGTCTGTACCATGGACTCATCAGTCATCTCAACATTCTCGTCATCGAAGAACAACCAGTGGTTGTGGCTCTTTACCAAGCTGATGTAGTGGCCATGATTTGGTCCATTTCCGACATGAACTAGCACAGCAAAAAGAGAATATTCCAAGTCTGAATTGTCGACAGTGTTGATGAGTTTAAGCTCCAGTGGGAAAACAACTCGATATGATAGCTTTTTATAGCGGCCAAGCGCTTCGATGTACTTGAAGCGCTTGAGATGAATAACCAGGATGTTTGGCGGTTTCTTTATCTTCATTCTTTTCTGCGCTTCTTGTAAACTGAAATTAATAACAACATCAATCACAATCCAACAAAAAATAGAGATAATCCAAAAACACAAAAATGCAAAAGTAATGCAACAATTTTGATACATGGAACATCAGATCAAAGTATGACAGGCAAAATGAAAATGAATGCCTGTTGACATTCAACATACACAGTTTTTGTGAAGTAATAACTCAGAAGTTTGATATGCTAGTGCATAATTAACGAATAAACTTCAACACCTAAGTCAAGCAAGACAGCAGTCCCCCCTGAGTGTAGCCAAGTTACAGAATGCCAACCGGGAGGAAAGAGCGATATCAGATATCACATCAGGAAATAACAGGCAATCAATAGAAATGGAATAACATACCTGCAGCATTTGTCACAGAAGAACTTATCCTCGGCATTCAAAGTTTCAGTTGAGCTGAAGTTTTTAAGACAGCTGGTGATTGAACTGTTCTGTTCTATATCCAGGCTAAGGTCAAGAAATGTTTCATCTCTATCAGTGACGGTTTCACATCTCAGACATCTTGTTTGATTAGTCAATATACCCTGAAGAAATAAAGTAGTATCAGGCTCATGTCCCAGGTTGCAGTAAGATCAGGAGTGCATGCACAAAAAGATTGGCAGAGATGGATGAGAATTCACCTGAAAGCATTTGTGGACCCATGTAGTATCCGGTTCTTTATGACTACCATTGGCTTGACCATTAATAGGACCATTCAAATTCTTATTCGAGGAGGAATTTTCTTTAGCAGCATTTTTACATTCTTTCTCAAGAATGTCAACTAGCTCATTAAGCAAAAAATTCAGAAATTCATGAGCATCCTGTAAAATACAACAGTATTTCAGTCATGGTCAATTGGGATGATTAAGATGACATAACACACTCACACTACAGTGTGTATTAGTAAATGCATCAACATTCATGTATTACCTGATGCATATAGCTGCGGAAAAGCTCATTCTGTTTCTTCAATCGCTGTATAAATCGCTTTGGAGCAATAACACCCGTTTTCTTCTTTTGGTTGCTGATCTGTGTACATAGAGGAACAGGACAGTTATGTTTTGCAACATGCTACCCATTCCTCTTCAGTATAATCCAGCATAGCCACTTTTATCAAACCATACAACTGCTAAAAGGAACTACCTAATGAGCATTTCTTTTCAGACTAAAACATAATAAGGATCGAACAAAGCAATTGACTAACACATGTCATCTAATTACTGTGTTAAGACTGGCCTGCCCCTGAAATCAAAGAGATGAAGCAAGACAACAGCAAGTGTTGTTCCGTGGAACTTGTCCATTTAACAGGCATGATATCATAATCAGTCACTGCCAAATGCTGAATTTTCAAGAAATATACAAATTACACTAATAGAACTCCGATGAGGAACGCTCCGATGAGTAAACCAAACCAGAGACAATCATTCCATGTTATTCAGGGCGTACAATCGTATAAACTGCCAGCTCTGATCTACTATGCTTATACATATGTGATTTCTGTATGATGCAGCGGAAACCGAGCGCTGAAAAACAATCAATAGCTTGCAAATGGCACCTGAGAGAAGAGGTCAGCTAAGCAGGTTAACATGTTCTCTTCACCATCACCGGCGCTTTTATTGTTCCCATAGTACTCCAGTAATTGTTCGCGGAAAGGAACACAGAAGTAAAGTGCCTGCGATAGAATCACAAAACAATGAAGCCAATCCCATGCGGAATATACAGATATAATAAATCAAGAAAACATATTCGCATTTCCCTTCTCACAACGTTACTGATGAAAACATCCCCCATCTATCCAACCCACACACGCAGTGTAGTCCCCAATCCCCCATGTTCAATTACCCCCAACACCACCGCGCTTACAAATCCACGCCAACGCCGGGAAGATCACATTCGACGTTCCGCGATCCGGCGGAAAATCGCGGCCCTCCCGCCACGGGGGAACAGAATGAACACAGCGCATCAATCCCGCGGCACGCCCACGCGCACCGGAGGAAAGGAAAAGAACGATCCGTGTACCTGCAGGACGCTGTTGCAGTAGCAGGTGTTGCCGAAGTTCTCGAGGCCGAAGTAGCGCTCGCCCTCGGGGAACTGCTCGCCCAGCGCCTTCTCCAGCCTGGAGCTCGCCGCGCCCATCACCGCCGCCGCCCCTGCGCAACTCCCATTTGCGCGCCGGCCCCGCACCGCGACGGATCGGCCTCACTCACTCCCGGCTGGGATGGGCGATTGCGACGCGGGCTAATGAGTACGGTGTCGCCGTTGGGATCGGTGGAGGTTGGTTCGGAGGAGGAAATGGGATGGATGGATGGTTTGGAGGAAACGGGCGGAATAAAAAGCAGGAAAGAAAGGCTAGAGAGAGCCTGGATGGAGTCGTCAAAATCGCAACATCGATCGCCTTGTGCCGGTCCGACCGACCTATGGCGTCATGTAACTACTCGGTGTCTATCTTGATTCGACGGCCTGGATCGAGGTAGCATCGGCCATTGTTGGGGAAGAACGCGACAGGCAGGCAACTGGGACGGCCGCCACACCGTTAAAAAACAACTGTTGTGGAACTTTTTTCTTATCTCACCATTTGATAAGGGTTGTAAACTTGTAGTAATAGAGGAGCACATCGCGGGCCGGTTAACTCCACTAGCACACGTGGACACCTCAACTACACGGGCTGTGCTAGCTTACGGGTGACCGTCGCCACTCCCCACCCCATCACCACCCACACACATCAATTCCGCCAAGCGTTGTAGCTTGGTCGGGAAGGGGCCATCGCCGGAGAAGAAGAGATGGAGGAGGAAGAGCGCTGCCACAACACCACTGATATCGTCTCATGAGCCAACCCCAATGCTGGCACATGCCTAACGGTCGAAAAGAAGCTCGGAGCCAGAAGGTGGGACATAGAAGAGTTTCCATGTGGCGACGCGGCCAGCTAGCGCAGCCTGGGTGCGCCGACCTACCGCGCCACCATGTGGGGCCTCGTATTGGGACACCCGTCTACATCTTTTACTTAACCTAATTTTCACAAAGAGAACCTCATATTATTTTTCCGCTATCATCTCGGGGACGGAACAGAGATAGAGCTCTCTGGCAGGCTTATCCTGCCTGGGAAATTTCTCTTCCGGAGGGGAAATCAAGAACATTGTCAGCGCCATCATGACGTGCATCATCGGCATCATCATCTCTATCAATCTCACCATCATCACCATCTTCGCCGCCATCTCCACTGTATCTCGTTGTCACACAGAGTTACTTTTCGGTGTGGATTACCCTTTATAGTTGATGCTTAGAATTTTTATTCGTGAAAGATTGTTATGTTCAGATTGTTAATCATATATCCATCTCCACTGATCATGACCCATATGATGTCTCGTGAGTAGTTCGTTTATTTCTTAAGTACATGTGAGAAGTCTTTTTATTAGTAATCATGAGAAATTGAGTAAAGTTCAATGTTTTGATATTTATATTATGGTGTTATTTCTGTAGTGGTGTCATGTGAACATCATTACATGGAACTTCAATTTTATGGGTCTAGATAAATGCATTGTGTATTTAGTTTGTTTATGATGGGTTGCGGGTGATAGAATACCTAACCCTAGTTACAAACTAATGCACTAGGGAATGTTGGGGCTCCAACGTTTAATGCTATAGTAAGATTTATCGTGATTACTCTCTTGTATTTACGGATACTTGCACGGAGAGTTCAATCATAAGTATGTATCTTGTCCAAGTAAGGACAATACATTAGCATAGATTCACCCACATAACACTTATCAAAACAATAAAAGTTAATCAATTGAACTTGATGAAAGTAACTTGACAATATTCCCGTGTGTCCTCTTAAACGTTTTAATCCCCACAGCCGGCTTGTCCTTAGCTCAATTAAGGATTGGGCGACTTGCTACAGTGTTAAAAATTTGCTCTTACTTGTTAATAAATTCACTTTTCTTTTATACAACTTATAAAATTGTCATGCTCATATCTATTGACCAATACTTTCTGCTCCTCGTTGGGTTCGACACTCTTACTTATCGAAAGGACTACGATGGATCCCTATATTTGTGAGTCATCAGAGGTTCAAGACAATGGTGGAGAAAGAGAGTGAGAGATGTTATTGTATCACTTGGTCAACCTACCCTTTGGAGAAGAAGGGGTAGGCTTATTTAGTGCGGTGACCCAGCACACCACTGCATGTTGTAGTGTACAAGTCGTTGATGTAACACGCACGGAAGGATCTCTCCGCAAATATTACATCCCTCAGACTAGTACAACAGAAACATAGCCGGTCCAAGGTAACACTATAGGATTATAACACTATTCAATACAAAATCTCGAGACCCTCCTTTTATATTGAAGCAAGTCTCCTGCAAATGAAATACAGAAAGATCCAAATCGTAACTCTAAGCTGGAGATCAGCTCTAACTCTAATTCCTGATCCACTACTGCTGTTGTCACAGCCCTAATCTAGTCCATCTGGAATATTTTAATCCAGATTTGTACTCCTTCTTCCAATAGGAGTCGTCTCCTCCACTAATAACATGGTTGTTGAGCATGCCATCGTCAATGATGTCGTTGCTCCTTCACTGGCACTGTTGTCATCATTCTTCTGTTGGTGAAGTTACGGATGACTCCTTCAAGCTTCACCAGGTAGACTTGATTCCTTGTTGAAGTCCTCCTTGACGTCGTGATGGATAACTGGCAACTCCTCTGAGGCTCCAAAAATCTAAGCAGGGGTCAACGGGGAAAGGGTGAGCAACACGAGCGTTACTCAGCAAGTTCAAATTATAGGCGATAAGGTGTTTTATGCACTAACTACTGCCAAGACCAACGGTCATTGACATAATGCAAGTTTTGGGAAAGATTTCTTCAAAAGGTCAGGTTTTATTTCAGAAAACTATGCTCACAGTCTCCACGGGTTCATAGTCATCACTTGGGATGCCTTTCCCGCTGCGGTCTGTAGTTCCTTCCGGGAACACGGATGTGACAGTCACAGTTTCTTGTTGTTGACTCTGCAGAGCTGCGTAACTTTACCCATGAGAGAAACCCAGCCTTGTTGCCTTTCCGGGCGTACTTTCCCGTCCATACTTCCATGGTATGGGGCCAGGTGTGAGTCCAAAGCCAATCACTGCCCCTCTCCGCACAACACATATCCGCCCATTTGTGGCGCGGCCGGTAACAAAGACCGCTATCCCGCCACCCCTCCCGAGCTTCTATTCCAATCACCCCGTCAGGTGGGAAGGCCACGCGCTTCCACGCTGTTGGCCGCCGCAACGGACACAACCAGGTAATAGCCTGCCGAGGATATGTGAACGAGAGAAGATAGCAGCTGACTTTACCGTCCCATGCCAGATCTCATGGTAAACGCTTCAATACGGCGCTAGGATCACTGTGACATTGGTAATTAATCCTAGGTATATACTTTCCCGTACAATGGAACCTCCACCACAACATCAAACCGTGGTTCCATTGCCAGCCAAACAATATACATATAGCAATTCACATCATTCGAAAATAGTTTTTCTTTTTCAATGCAATGATAATAATATGGTTTTGAAAATAATTTTTATAAAAGTAGTTCGGTAAGGACATGCAAGAATGAACTTGCCTGTGATAGAAATGGCCGTTCAACTCTTCGGGGTTCTAGGGTTTGCGGTGAAACCCCGAGTTCTGAAAATAGCAAAGTAATCCCGATAAGGACTACTGAAAATTCTAGCAGCATGCTATTATGCATAATCATGAGATGCATCGTCACCCCAAAATACCCCGATTGTGGCTTTTAATACTTTTTTCAAGCATTTGAGAGTTTTTGATTAATTAGAGAGTTTGACAATGATTTACATGAGGAATAAATTTAAAGTGATTAAATTCAAATAGTTCAATATAATTGAACTTCAAGACTTTATTTTCCCATATTATTTTCTTATAAGAAAATAGTTTTTGAAAAAGAATTTCAAGTCATTTCCACTTAAGGATCCTTGACTTTTTCATCCACAAAATGTTTTTCAAAACTTCAAATAAAACTTATATAAAAATTCTTCATAATTTATAGAGTGTGTTGATTATTTTTAGCTGATTTTTGTTCCTTTTGTTTGGGAGTTAAAATTCATTCAAGTTTGGATAATTTTATTTGCTGAATTACCAAAATGCCCCTGGGCCTAATGGGTTGGAGTGGGTCAAACCTAACCACTTGGGCCGAGCCCAAATCCTTACTGGGTCGAACCCGACCCAGTCTCTCTCTCTCTCTCTCCCTCGTGCGATTCCTCTCTCTCTCGTTCCCCTTCCTGGCGATTCGCCGCCACCGCCACCCTCGGCCCCGGCCGTCGCCGGCCATCACCGGCGCCGCCACGCCATAGAATAGCTCCGCCGCCTCCTGTTCCCTCGATTCCCCCACTTCTCTGCCCTGCTCGCGCACGCCACCGCGGAATCCCTAACCCTAGCCGTGCTGGTCGCCACCGGCTCCGCCGGTTCGATCTCCTCCGCCAGCTCGTGTGTCGCACCGCCGCCTCAACTCTACGCCTCCTCGTCGACCACGGCTTCCACCTGGAGCCTCAACTCGAGCTCGCCGTCTCGGCGGGCTGCTTGTGTCAGTCACGAGATCTATCTCGAGCCTCTGCTCGAGCTTCTGCTCGGCTACCTCCACGTCCTCGAGCCCTTGCTCGACCTCCTGCTCTACCACGTCACCATGGTCTCTCTGGTGGTCACGGGGTGATGGACTGGCTGCTGTTAAGGGTGCTGCTGATGGTCAAGGTGTGGTGTTGCTGTCATCGACGGGACGGCAGTGGTGCCGCCACCACAACCTCGGCGACAACTGTCTGCGACAACTTCTACGACTACTTCCACTACTGCACCTACTGCAGCTCCTCCATGCTCCATGCTCTGCTACGGCTACAACTGCTCAAGGTGAGCTTTCTTCTGTGACCAGCTAATGAGCTGATGATCTAGTGGTGGTCTTAGGTCGTGTTCGTGATGTGCTAGCTTAGGATTTAGGTTGTGGTGCTACTTCAGTTCATCTTAGTGATGAACTGATGCCTGTAACCGTTTTGCTTGCCCTGGGTTGGTTTTGGTTAGTGGTTAACTGAAGAAATACTTCAGTTTGGTTCCAAGGGCTTTTAAATGCATACATGGATTTATCCATGTCACATACGTGCTTGCATTGATCTATAGGGTCTTGGTGCTAGTGTTAAGCAGCGATGCCTCTGTTTGGATGAGTGCTTCATCCAAGCATCTGTGCGACTAGTGGTCAATTAACTCTGACGAAACTGGATATCTAATCAACACTGTAACTGAAGAAATACCCATTTTCATGGTACTATTCCTGTCAATTTTCTTCAGTGAGAGAATCTAGATAATTTGCTTATCTAGATGGTGTTGTGGATGCTTGCCATGATTGTAGATAAATGGGATGTACTAGGAGGGTAGGATTAAATCCTAAGCACTGCCTACTTAATTCAGAAGTTGTAATTTAGGTGGTTTGCTTGCTCACTTGGGTGATTTAATGGTTTCTGGACAGCACCAAGTAGCTGTCCAGTGGAAGATGATTTTTATTAGTCTTTCTTAGGCTAATAATTGTGGCTGGAATGTGAAGTTTCATCAAGTCTAGTTGTGGCCAGTAGTTCTGGTAGCTTTTCTTGATAAAAACTGATAAGAAGAGATACTAGTGTCCCTCCCCGCAGATGATGAACTTGATATGGTTTGCTTAAGCAAGCAAACCTCAAGTCTGATGCCACTAACTACCTATCCCATCACTGATTGCATGATCACATGCCCTGTTGGATGCTAACCAGATATAGCAACCTCTAGGACAGTAATACACACACTCATGATCTAGCTATAACCTGCTGCATGGAGAGAAGCGAATGTCTTCTGGCTCTGAACAACCTGCGTCTTGTGGATAGCCTGCTCCTCCTCGCTGCTTCAATTTTCCTAGAGTGTATTTATCTAGCTGCAAATTATTTTTGTGGTGGTTCTTGTGTTCTAGAGATATAGATGGTCTGATGTGAACAAATGATGATGTGTTCTTGCTGTTGGATGATGTAGAAACAATAGAGTATTGATAGTAGATGAATTTCTTCATGTAGAGAAGATTTGGTGCGGCTGGCTGTTTCTTGAAAATGTCTTTGTGGGCAAATGAATTTGCTAGGATGGGTGTGGTGCTGTTTATAAATTGCTGGCTGGTTGTTGTGGTGGTGATACACAAGTAGATGACTCTTGTTTTGCAAGGATGAGTAAGGTACTTGTTGTCAAGATCTCATGTAAAGGCATTCCTTAGGGTTCAAGTAAACTTAGATATTTGGCTTGTGGATAGAGATGGCTAGTCATTGGTCTTATCTCCTTGTTGAATTTATTTTTGAGCAAGACAAGTGGCAATTGTTACTAGATGGACTTGTGGGCTCATTCTCTTATGTGGGCTTTGTGCAATTATATGGGCTTGAGAATAAATTTGTGTAGCTTTAATGATTTAGCTAGTAGCTTTAGAAATATAAGTAGTGATGTTCAAATGGCTTTACAATTTATTTGTGTGCCTTTAATCTGATCATTTGCTTGGTTGAACATGGATGAATTAGCTGTGTTCAATAGCTTTATGCATGCAATAGAAATCTGTTAACAAGGTAGCTAATCTTGTTACCAAACTGCTTTTACATAACACAAAACTTTTGAATCCAGGTGGCTTATTGGATGAATTTGATCATCTGATCCTTTATTTTGGTGGAACTTGAATGAATGTGTACAGAGGTGCAAAAGTGACCCCTTCTATCTTCCTAGGCTTGCCCTAGTGGAAAGGTAGCTGGATTAGGTTGCTTTTGCATTATTTTCTATGCCATTTCATTTGCTTTCTGCCATACTTGCTAGAGATTTTAATAAGAACAGACGCTACAGCCTATGATGCAAAAGTCTGAGGCAATGGTCCCGTGTAAGAACAGATACTTGCATTTGTCTTTTAAGTTCTCGAGGATGATCTTGCATAGCACCTCTATGCATGGCTGAGAGAAAGATCCTTCTCAAAAATCCATTTGTTGATTTGTCTTTCTTCCTTTGTTATTTTCTTTCTTTCTTTTGTTGTTTATTTTGCAGGGAAGAAGAATAAGAAGATTGGGATGATAATATGTTCAAGATAAAGATAATGATGAGAAGATAAAGATCTAGTTTTAGGATTCTTTTTATTCATTTGTAAACTCCGTTTTATTTGGATGAGATATGTACTTATTCGATTTAAGATGTAATATGAATTACTCTTTCAATTTCATTTCCAAAAATTTGTAAAGTAGCACATTTATGATTGACGTATCTATTTGTACTTGGACATTTGGACTTTGAAGTTTGTAAATGAGATGAGTGAGATGAGCAGATGATAAGATGTGTAAAAGATAAGATGGTGACTTTAGACGATGAATTGATTCTTATATGATGATATTTGTGTGAATGATGTAATGAGATAATCACAAATATAGAATGTGATTGAATGATTGTGTCTATGCTCTCTTTGAGTTATAACTTGTCATATTTTGAATTGTGCTCAAAGTGTAGATAATTGGGTAAGGTCATGTCCAATTTTGGAATGGCTCGACGGATGATCCTAGTTCCTAATTAGTCGTTATAAAGATCATGTCGAAGTTTATCTCACCCAACACGATGATCTAAACTCTAACTCATCGAGTCAAGAGAAACATCGATCACTTTGCATCGTTTAATTTTACGCGCCAAAATTTCCCGCATTTTTAGATGCATGCTATGCAAATGCACAAATCATATTTCTACCCTTCTGACTCTCTAAACTGTGGGGTATTACATCTAGGTCCCCTCAAAATCTAATTGATACCTACCCGGATATTCCTGGTTTCATACCAGAGCCCAGAATCTATTTGGCATGAGCACCGCGCGGATTCCGGAGTAGTCCAATAGCTCCTAGGCTCGTCTGGAATAATCCCATTCTCTATTCATAATTCATTCCGGAGGGCGGTACAAAATGCGGAAATTCGGGGTTTCTCGTTGATTTAGAACCAACTTAATTCTCAATCAGATGATGAGACCCAATTTCAGTTGCAACTCATGTGTAACAACCTACAACTGGAAAAATCTGATTTCCAACCTATGTCAACCGAAGAAATCTTAGTTGCAACCCGTGTGCAACTCACATGGCCGCATGAATCATGATACAAATCTTGATGGTCCTAGACTTACAAATCTTGATAAACCATGTAAATATGTTTAATGAACAATAGAGTGTGTCCCGGATGGCTTTCTTTTTTAAGGAGTCGGTTGTTGGTAAGTACGGTACCATATCCTGACAGAAAGAGTATGGTGTGGTATAACTATTTTCCCACACTGGGCATGGAGCTCTTTATCTCGAGACGACTAATTTCGTCAGCTTAAAATATATTCTACCTATAGTCAGGAATTATAAGGCAAATCGGATGGCGCAGTTGAATAATTAGGGCCCCATTCTCAAGGAAGTACATTATGCTAAGCTCAATAAGTTTACAGTTCATATGTCCCAAACCAGGGCATGTGTTCCAATAATTCAATTGCATGTCTACTCTTGCACTAAATCACAACACCACTGGAGCACCAAGAAAATTTTCTTCTAAATACCAGCAAGCTACTGAACATT
Organism: Poa pratensis; assembly: GCA_947311845.1. Classification (NCBI taxonomy): domain Eukaryota; kingdom Viridiplantae; phylum Streptophyta; class Magnoliopsida; order Poales; family Poaceae; genus Poa; species Poa pratensis. Next base: position 15,853,644 of record CAMZMU010000066.1, read on the forward strand.
TCTTGATTCCATCATCAAATGGAGAATATAGTTTTCTTGATTCCATAACTGGGCGTAGAATATTTCTTATTTTCCTCGTCATCCGACGGAATCGGCACACCGAATACCCAGTCAAGGACATTCAGGTACTTGGACCGGAAAACCTCCCTTTCCTGCGCATAGCAGTGCATAATGATCGAGGTAGCCATGCTGAACAACACGACATCGGCTCGCTTGATCTGCAGTATTGGAGGGCAGAGTCCTACATCGGTCATGCATGTGAAGAAACTTTCTATGGCTCTGGCAAGGCAGTACAGGGATATCTCAGTTCTCCTGCTTTTCTTCTCAATAAACAGTGCGAGGCCCGAAGGGAACTAGAATATGAAAGCAGTTAGTATCATAGAGATGGTCAACTTGACACTGGATCTGGATTAATGTAGTAAACTTTTTTTTTCTTACCGTGCCAAGTACAACGAGTGGAGTATTGCACTTCTCAAAAGTTCTAAAAAGGAAGCATGTCCAAGCCCTGGAACAGAGAAAGAAATGCCATCAATTGCTGTCCCAACAAGGGACGGTGTTGATAAATCTTCATTCTTAATATGAGAAGTTAGGGTTGAAGGAAAAAAGATTCAAACTCACCATCCAGATACACAATACATTGAGAGGAATAAGCTAGATCTCGCTGTTCCTAGAAGACTCTTCCCCATTATTTTGCAAGGCCTGCATGTTCATGACAGCTTCCATAGAATATAGATAGAAAATGTACGATGAAGGATTCTACTTATTTTTTCAATCTACATAGGACATACATTTTTACCCTTGGATTCTTACATGAATACAATTACCCCGAGCGCATTGGGATAAACTAGTGCAGGGTGTACATGGTTTTTTGGCAGCAAAAAATATTGATAACCTAACATGTCCCATATGAGTTTACTCGATATAATTATATACCTTTTCATGAGATCCTGCCGATGAACTAAAAGTGCAGGAACAAGGTAGACTGGAATATAGACAGGAACTGCTCTTCCATATGCTTGTAACAAGAATGAAATAAAATGACCTGTACATGATTGATTACCATGCACAATCTGGGTTGAACAAAGAAAAGAAGAGATCAGATGTTGGAAAAAGTTCAGGTTAATAGAAGGAACTGATGTTAACAAATGGCAGAAAATTAACAGGTTAACACTAGGACAGTTATTTCACAGCGAATATTTATACCGTCAAACTTACCTTGTGGTGCTTATTAGTCTAAACTATATTAATGTGATGCAAATCATGCAATCAGTATGGGACATATTATCGACAGATGTGTCGGTACTTACTGAGCAAGGAACTTTCATGTTTGGATCTAGCTTTATGTCAACACCAACAGATTTGTAGTACTTCTCAATACCGCTAGGTTAGAGAAAGCAGTGTGGTGGACTACTTCCTTCAAGCTTGCAGAATAGATTGATCCTTTCCGCCATGCTTGTTTAGAAATGATTTATATGATGACGGCAAACTGTCCTGTGCTAGAATGTACGTAGATCTGCAGAACCAATTGTATAAGTAAAACTCACTATTTCCCACATGCTACTGAATATATACCAGAAAATAATATAACAAATACTCACCAATTACCCGTGCATGATGCATATCTTTTTTAATGATGTAACAAATGACTGAAGTTATTTCATAACAAGATAGCAAGGGAAATTCCCTTGAACCCACAAATATATCACATTCTTACATTTATATTCCAGATACTTCAGCTGTGCCATGTGCTAATATAACATTTCCTGAACTGAACATAAATGGGTTTTGCCAGAAAGCGTCAAGAAACAACCGAGCACCACGGGTGAGCAAGCAGAGGCTGCTTCGCGCAGTTTTCTTTTAGGATATTGTTACTTGAACCCCTTTTTTTTTTTATAATCAGTACTGGACCCACATAAATTTTAAATTCATAAATGACAAGTACACCAAAATTTATATGCATGCTACTATTTCAAGTTTGGATTTTTTTGAAATGGATTTCAAGTTTGAATATAGTGCATTAGGGTCATCATGCCCAAGTAACTCCATGCACTGCATATCAGTGTATATTAACAGAAATTTCTAAGCTTCTCTATGCAAAGGTAAAGTAGTAACAGTGACATATAGTGCAAGACAGCAACAGAACCGCAAAACTCGCTCCTTTTTCCCCTTTCTCTCGCTCTCTCCAGAAAAGGCGACAGCAAGGGCGAAGCCGTCTCCCCCCCGTTTCCCCGGCGCCGCCGCGGGTTTCCCCTCCCTTCTCCGTCCGCTCCGGCGGCGGAAGGGTGGGGGAACCCCGGATCTGTGCGTTCGGGCTGTAAATAGGGTGTGGGTGAGTGTGGTCGACGGAGGCGTGGGTGTGGGAGTGGCGCCGCCGTATACGACCTTCAAGTTTTCTCGATCCGTTCTCCCTCTCGCCGAAGCTCCATGCTGCGGCGACGGATCTGTAGAAGTTCCTCCACGCGGTCGTCGATTCGGCGCAGTCGACCGCGTTTCGTGGGGATTTTGTCCTTGGAGCCTGTCGTCGTCGCACCGTCGTCTTCTCCAGCGCCGGTGCGGGCTTCCTAAGGTGTCTGGGGGTGCTCCTGGAGCAGGTGTCGCGGGCGTGTGCCTCGGGCTCTCCTGGCCGGCCGTGGTGGCGGGGGGGAGAGCGGCGGGGGCGGCATGTTTGCTTCTGGTGGCTCTGGCGTCGGCCTCTTCGTGGATCCTCCGGCCGGCTGTGGAGGTGTGGAGAGGTTTCTCTTGGTGGTGGTGCGCCGGAGTGGAGGAGTTTGGTGCTGAGCTGTGGTGCTGGGCTGGTTGGCGCGGTGTTGGTGGATCTTCTGGCACGGCCTCGCCGCCCCGGCGGAAGGCGGTGTGGGAGCTGGACGTGGGGGTGGCTAGGCCGTGTTCGTTCATCGTCAAGATCGCGCTGCTTGCGGCGAGTGGATCATGCGGCTTTCTTCAATGTTGGAGGTCTCCCTTCTTCCAGGTGGCAAGTGGTGCGTCTTCTTCTTCCCCGGCGTTCGCCGGCGACGACGAGGTTTGGTGGTTCAGCTGCTTTCTGCTGCTGTAGTGCCTTCAGCTTTGCTCTGTCTGTACGGGTTGGCTTTTGTTCTTCTTCTTTGTATTCTGTAATGGTTTAGCTGGTCTGTACGCTCCTCTTTTAAAAAATATAGTGGAAGACAAAAATGCATATGAATTCTGAAACAGAACTTACAAAATTTGTGCAGATGAAAGGCACATAAGGAAGACATCACCATGTGACCAGGTCAAAGGTTTGCAAATCTTTCCAAATCTTCTGCTCTTTATTCCACAACGGGATGCGAGTACAGCAGCACGCATGAGAATGTATATGGCCAAACTAGTATGCTGCGTGCCTGGCCCAGTCAGGAGCATCGAAGGACCAGCAATTAACCCAGATAGTAATGACCTCCACCTTGCTGTTCTGAAGCAACAAGAATATTTAGTTCTATTAGTTATGTACATGCATTTTGTGATAGAATAACGATAAGAAGCAAATACCCAACTAAATATCTGGGGATTGTTGTTATTGTAAAAACAACACAAAGGTTTGATCATGTTCGGAAAGGAGAGGGTGTGCCCAACACCCCGCGTTGCTGGGCGTCGGACACTAACACGGGGACACGGTGTTTTTTGTTGCGGGTTAGGGCTCGTCTTGTGGACGCGAGAGTCTTAGTCCCGTTGAGCGACATCGGGATCGCAAATATGATGGCCCGATGCCGCATCGAGAAAATCGCCGACACCACACAACTTCCATCGTGGTTGTTTCCGAGAGATTAGGAATCGGAGGAAATCCACCCGATCCCGATACTTGGGAAAGATCAACTCAAGAAGTAGGTCTCTCCCTTGTGGTTGTGGAGAGCTCTTTCCTCATATGAGAGATGAGGCTACAAGTGACCCATTGCGGTGTCTTTTATAGGCCTGGGGCCTTGTACAAATGACCACCAATACCCCTGGTGGGAGGGGAAAGTAAGGGTAAGAGAGTCTATTTTAGAGAAAAACCAAAAATGTCCCTAAGGAGAAAGACAGGGCAATTATATCATAATCTTCTCTGGTTCAGCTGCCTTGGTCTATGAGGGTTGCCCACTAATTGGCTTTAGTGGGCCTCTCCTCTTTTTGTGGGCTTTTTTCTTTCTCTTTTCTTCATGTTTTGACCTTTCTTTTATTCTGACATTTTCTGTGTCTTCACTTCTGTGGGCTATAGTGGGCCTCTCCTCGCCCGCAACAAACATGATGCACAGAAAGTAGCAAGAAATTCCTCATTTTCCCCTCCTAAATATGTTTGCACAAACTTGTCGCCACAACAAGCTAATCACAGGTTCACAAATAGCAATTAACCTGTAATGCAAGAAGCAATAAAGCTACCATTTCGACACGACAACTGTTTGCAAGTTATAACTACAAATATGTTGATCCCAGGTCCTGACCAAAATCAACAACCTTTGGATGGAATTCAGAGCGCCAAGGGACACATAACCATTTCCATCACAACTAATCGACATTATAACATCAAAGCATCTCCTCCAAAATACTACTCCCTCCGTCCCAAAATAAGTGTCTCAAGTTTGCACAAAAGTGGATGTATCTATACATGTTTCATGTCTACATACATTCACTTTTTGACAAAATTAAGACAATTATTGTTGGACGGAGGGAGTATTAAAAATCAATAGCAAACGCTAAGAAAGCCGATGCCATAGCTTTGCTGAAGAGAAGAGAACTGACCTCGTGCGGCCCCAGAGGGCGGCGATGCACTCGTCGACGGAGACGTAGGTGCCGGCGAAGGTCCCGAGGAACATGCCGTACCTGACGGTCCCCTTAAGCGCCAGCACCACCGCCTCCCCGTTGGTCATCGCTCCCGCCTTCCTACACGCACCACGCCACACGAATTAGAATTACACACAAAGCCGCGTACCGAACCAGCCAACTTCCCAGTGGTGAGCGAGCGAAGGGAACCACCTCGATCTAGGTGAGCGGAGGCGGACGAGGACGGAGAAGAGCGCGAGGCCGCCCTTGAGGCCGGCGCCTATGGCGAACCCCTTCGCCGCCGCCCCCATGCACCGCCGGAGCCACCGGAGATCGCCCTCCGCGGCCGGGGGCTTCTGCATCGCGGCAGCCGCGCAATGGAGCTCCTCCATCGAGGCGGGGGCCATGGGCTCGCCGGAGATAGGATCCCTTCCCCCACAGCAAAGAGGGAGAGGAGGAAGCTGTGCTCCTGCGTGCAGCTCGCGCTGGAGTTAAACCCCAAACCCAACTGGTCGACCAGGGCACCAGGCGACTGATTGACGCACTTGATCTGTGCCTGTGTGGCATATGCCCTGCAGGCTGATGCCATTACTGTTTTAAAGTCGCAGGTACACATGACGGAGCTAGGAGATTATTGGACCGTGCGGCGGCGCCCGCTGTTCCTCCGACCAGCCCCTGCCCCAGCTAGCGTGCAAAACGCAGAAGGCTGCAGCGCATGGCTAGACGACGTCTGTGAATATGCAACAGCTTTCTACAGTAGCTAGCAGCGCACATGCTGGATCTAATCATGGAAAGTCGGCAGCCTATGCATGTCATCGGTAAAAGCTTTCTACAGTAGCTAGCAGCCTATGCCTTGGCGTGCCGACCAATTAAGCTCACCAGCTTCAGTGCTACCCGGACGCACGAGCGGAAGCGGATGGCGAGGAGCGACGTCGTGGTCCGCCTGGAGGTGGCTGCACTAGCGTGGCCCTGTACGCGCGCACCCCCAACTCTCTTTGTTCTTGAGGCCACTCGAGATAGCTGGCAGTGGCCTGCATCTGGCGCTGCTGCACCACCGGCGCCGAGGACCACTGCGTCTCGGTGCATCTGCCTTTAAACGGGGTGCAGTTCGCGGCACGACAAATGTATCTACGAAATACGGAGTATTAGACGCAACAACCAATCACATTCAAGATATGTATATGAAACACTTTCAAGGGCGCCTATGTCTAATTGTATGGCCATACCAGGAAATGCAAGGAAAACTAAATAAAAGAAACTTCTCAAGTCGAGGTAAGATGGAAACGCCCCGTGGAAGAGCTGTTAAACTCAACGTGGATTCGGCGTTCCACCAGGATATGGGAGCGGGGGCCATAGCTGCAGTCATTCGGGACGACACATGCACCTAAGCACCTTTCTTGTCTCTAGCTACAAGTTTATACAGAATACATCTAATTTGACAAAAATAAAAGCAACGGCTATGCCTGACGGCTTGATCTTAGCAAACAACTTGGGTTTCCATCAAGTCAAAGCAGAATCAGATTCTTCGGAAGTGATCAATTTCTGTACCGCGCAAGAGCGTGCCCGATGGTTCGACTCGATAGTGGTAGTATTCGCATCGTGTATTGATGAAGCGGCAATGATAGGGAAGGTTAATTTTATGCGCCGTCATTGGGACACTCATGAGCTAGTGAGTTCCTCTCTTTTTTTTGTATTAATAACGATCGTAATTGGGAAGATGATCCACCAGACTTTCTGATGGATAAACTGCTGAACGATGTAATTGTGGTTCAAGTTTAATAAAGCTACAGCCATTATTGCCTTCCCTTAATTTTCTTCTTCTAACTATAGTCAGGAATTGCAGGGCAAATCGGACAGTGCAGTTAAATAATTAGGGGCTCATTCTCAAGGAAGTACATATGTCCCAAATAAGGAAGTTTAATAAAGCTAGAAATTATGCATAAGATGAATAATTTTACAGTACATATGTCCCAAACCAGGGCATTGGTTCCGATAAATCAATTGAATAAATCTATAATTGTTACACCCACTAAATTCAGCTTGTAGGGATTTGGTCAGAGCCTCCTGTACAAGGCTCATTGTAAGGTAGAAACCCATGTAATGTTGCCTATCTACTCTTGCACTAAAATCACAACACCATTGGAGCACCTAGAGAAATTTCTTCTAAAGACCAGCAAGTTACTGCGCATTTCTTGATTCCATCAGGCCATCATTCAATGGAGAATATATTTTTCTTGATTCCATCACTGGACATAGAATATTTCGTATTTTCCTCATCGTCCGACGGAAGCGGCACACCGAATACCCAGTCAAGGACATTCAGGTACTTGGACCGGAAAACCTCCCTTTCCTGTGCATAGCAGTGCATAATGATCGACGTAGCCATGCTGAACACCACTACATCGGCTCGCTTGATCTGCAGTATTGGAGGGCAGAGTCCTGCATCGGTCATGCATGTGAAGAAACTTTCTATGGCTCTGGCAAGGCAGTACAGGGATATCTCAGTTCTCCTGCTTTTCTTCTCGATAAATAGTGCGAGACCAGCAGGGAACTGAATATGGAAGCAATTAGTATCGTAGAGATGGTCCAACTTGACAGAGGATTAATGTAGTAAACTTTTTGCCTTTGCTTACCGTGCCAAGTACAACGAGTGGAGTATTGCACTTCTCAAAAGTTCTAAAAAGGCAACATGTCCAAGCCCTGGGACAGAGAAAGAAACGCTGTGAATTGCTGTCCAAACAAGGAACAGGGGTGATAAATCTACATTCTTAATATGAGAAGTTAAGGGTTGAAGGAAAAATGTTGCAAACTCACCATGCAGATGCACAATACATTGAGAGGAATAAGCTAGATCTCGCTGTGCCTAGAAGACTCTTCCCCATTATTGTGTATGGCCTGCATGTTCATGACAGCTCCCATAAAATATAGATAGAAAACATACGATGAAGGATTCTATTTTTTTTTCAATCGACATAGGAAATACATTTTACACTTGGATTCTTACATGAAGACAATTACCATGAGGGCATCAGGATCAACTTGTGCTGGGTGTACATGGTTTTCTGGCAGCAAAAAAAAATTGCTAACCTAAGATGTCGCATGTGAATTTACTCGATATAATTGTATACCTTTTCATGAGATCCTGCCGATGAACTACAAGTGCAGGAACTAGGTAGACTGGAATATAGACAGGAACTGCTCTTCCATATGCTTGTAACAAGAATGAAATGAAATGACCTGTACATGATTGATTACCATGCACAATCTGGATTGAACAGAGAGCAGAAGAGATTAGATAATGGAAAAAGTTCAGGTTAACAGAAGAAATGGAGATTAACAAATGGCAGAAAATTAATAAGGTTAACAATAGGACAGTTATTGCACAGCAAAATGTTATACCGCCAAACTGACCTTGTGGTGCTTGATAGGCTAAACTATGGCAATGTGATGGAAATCATGCAATCAATATGGGACATGTTATCGACAGATGCACCGTACTTACTGAGCAAGGAACTTTCATGTTTGGATCTAGCTTTATGTCAACACCAACAGATTTGTAGTACTTCTCAATAGCCGCTAGATTAGAGAAAGCAGTGTGGTGGATTACTTCCTTCAAGCCTTGCAGAATAGATTGGTCCTTTCCGCCATGCTTGTTTAGAAATGATTTATATGATGACGGCAAACTGTCCTGCGCTAGGATGTATGCAGATCTGCAGAACCAATCATATGAGTAAAAATCACTATTACCAGATGCCAACTCACCAATTACCTGTGCATGATGCATATCTTTTTAAATGATGTAACAAATGACCGAAGTTATGTAATAACAAGATAGCAAGGGTTATGCCTTTGAACCTACGAATATATCACATTCTTACATTTAGATTCCAGTCCCAATGGCGCACTCTATGATTCCATGTCTCAAATATTGTCCCGTTAAAAAATGTCTCAAATATTTAGACTAGCAACGCAGTTTACAGTCTAAGAAATACATTCCGTTTACCTATTTGTTTGCCGTTAAAATTCGATGCATATACAGATGGTCGAGAATTTTAGATTCGGTTGAGACATGAGTGAAAGGACACGAAAGATGAAGCATTGCCTTCAGTTTATAAGGAACTTTTATGTCATTAATAAATAGCACATCATTTTGTTTCCGTGCCTTTCCTTTCGGTTTTGGTTTTTCGTTGCAAGACCGACGCCATCTTGGTGATTTCTTCTAATACAAAACGACGTACATTTAGGGACGCGTTCGACAAAAATAAAATAAATAGCACAAGCGTACAGTGATTGTAATCATGGAGATACGCTCCGGTCACCAGTGGCTATGGCCTATGGGACACTAACTTTTACCCAGGTTCGGGATACTAGCATCCAATACATCAAATTGATACTACTAGATTACCATAAAATATACCTATAATTAAGTCTATGTGAGGCGTCACATTTGCACAGAAATTGATGGTTGAAGTACCATCTTGAAGACCAGGTCAATGTCCTAAAAGACTTGCATTTTGGTTCAGAGGAGATACTTCAGCAGTGCCATGTGCTAATATAACATTTCCTGCACTGAACATAATTTTTTTTTGCCGGGACATAAAAGTAAGGAAACTCAACCAACAGGCAGTACCACCGGTGGCATTCTTATATAGAAGAAACAACCGAGCACCGGGGCTGAGCGAGCAAAGGCAGCTAGCCAACAGAGTGAAGCTCAGTTCTCTTTTAGGGTATTGTTACCTGACCCCCTTTTGTGTCAATAATCGGTACGGAGTACGGACTCATATAAATTTGAAATTCACAAATGACAAGTACACCAAAATTTATATGCATGCTACTAGTTTCAAGTTTGGATATAGTACAGAAGGGTCATCATGCCCAAATAACTACATGCACTGCATATCAGCGTAAATTAACAGAAGTTGCTAAGCGCCTCTATGCAAACATAAAGTAGTAACAGTGACATATATAACTAGTGCAAGAAAAAAATGCATATGAATTCTGAAATGGAACTTACAAAATTTGTGCAGATGAAAGGCACATAAGGAAGACATCACCATGTGACCAGGTCAAAGGTTTGCATATCTTTCCAAATCTTCTGCTCTTTATTCCACAACGGGATGCGAGTACAGCAGCACGCATGAGAATGTATATTGCCAAACTAGTATGCTGCGTGCCTGGCCCCGTCAGGAGCATTGAAGGACCAGCAATTAACCCAGATAGTAATGACCTCCACCTTGCTGTTCTGAAGCAACAAGAATATTTAGTTATATACGATCCAGAAACAAACTCCATTGTTACAGAAGGATAGTATGAAAGATACAATGAAGCAGAAAAGATCATGCATTCTGTGACAGAACATCGATAAGAAGCAAATACACAATTAAATAGCCTGGGATGCCATCCAGTGGTTTCATGGCATGTGTGTATAAGTCTGATCAAAGATCATCGGAAAGTGAAAAAAAAATTCTAATTATTTCAAAACATGAAGTCACGTTTGTGAGTTTCAACTTCCAGTATTCTGAAAGTGAAGTCTCTAAGTTCTAGTTTGCAGTACCCCAAGTGAAGTTTCTAGATCTAAAACCATCCAAGCAACATTTTATGTATAAAGAGAAGGTAAGAAGATTAAACTGATGCGTTCCTATTGAAAGCATAAACCTAGGTGTGATTCCTAGTAATCTATAATATGATGATTTGGAACCTGCTCTGTGCAATGCTAATATTTAGGTTTAAACTAGGACTGTGAGAGGCTAGAAGCTGGTATTTGCCCTGAAATACCAGTAATAACAAAAAAAAAATTCTTGTCTTTTGCAAAAGGTGATATTCAATTCAGAAGGCAAACAAAAAACTTTCAGTTCCGGGTAAAGTTAGCTGAAGATGATTCTAGGGACCTTATTTCAGCTTAGTAAATAACCCGTATTTCCTAATGATGTGGAAACTGCAGCACTTATCTCTACTATATTAAAGCGCAGTCGGTGTTCGCCGGTACGTCGTCCTGCCATCCCGCACAACTAGCGCAAACAAAACCGAAAGAAGAACCAGCACGAGAAAACCGTAGAGAGGGAGAAAAAAGTCCAACGGACGGCGGCGACCCACTACCCACGAGGCCACGACTTCCTATCGTCTTCGAAAAAAAATGGCGCACGCCAAAGATACTCTCCATGAACCGCCGCCAAAACCTTGCGGCGATCTCTTCTCGCTAGCCAGCGCAGCGAGCGCACACGTCCCCCAAGCCGCCTCTGCTTCCTCCTCTTAACATGGCAGCGGCCGCACCCTCCGCGGTGGCAGGTCTCCCATTCATGACGCCGACACCGCCCCTGCCTGTGCGTGGCGTGGAGTGGACGGGACCGGTGCCTAGCTCCTCGATGCCGTTGACGGCGCCCTCGCCGTCCCCGCTAGTCAGCGTCGTGCCGTGGCTGCGTTCCGCCTCGCGAGCGCGTGCTACGCATGGAGCGACGAAGGTTAGAGGATGATCCGTCCTCTCCCCCTGTCCGATCTCCTCGCTCGGCAACCTCGTTTCTTTCATGACAGGCGTCAGTTTCATTTGTTGGTCCTGGACCCCCCGTCCTCCCACCGCGGTCGCCCAATGGTCATGGTCCTCTGACCTTGCTGATAGCAGATATGTGATATCTATCTTGCTGCTGTGTGCACGAGACATAGTTTGGGGACGAAGAAGGAAGGACTGGCTGGATTGTTGCAGTTGCTAGCGGGCATCGATCTGGGAGGAGTAGTGTAAAGTGCCCATGCGTCAAGGACAAGCGTCACCATCGTCTTGCTCCTGCAATCCCACCCCAGGTTATGTTATTCCCTGTCAATTCTTTCTCCATTGTTGTCCGGCAGAGAAATTAAATTGACTTGGGTGTGGTCAGTGATAAATGATGAATATACGAGCAACCACTTGCAGGTGTGTACATCCCGTGCAAATATCTTGGCTAGAAAAATCAACATTTGGGACTACTTAGTTATATTTTGCACAAACATCGAAACTTTTGATCATGTTATATTTGCAAGTTGTGCCATGTTTCTGATTGTTCCCAAGTGTCAACCTGATATGTGACCATCTTTCATCTTATGTTACTCAAGGAATGTTGACGATGTGAGAGTTGTGCATCATCACAGGTATTTATTGGGTGATAAAGAGTGGATTTTCTGTTTTCTTTGTTTTTGCATTCAAGAGATGTAGATATTATTGGTCATAGTAGGGACCTTCGACAACATTAAGATATGTTATGGAATGAGAGTGAATATAGTGAACATTGGGGCATATGCTCCCTCCTATTTGAAATGTTAAAAAATATCAAAACATGTCCAAGAAAATTGAAACAAAAATTTCATGTATAGGTCTCGCAAAACATGTGCCTTGCACATGAGTCTCGTGATGAAATTATCGTTTACTTTGGCTCCGGAAAAAAAATAAAGTTTTAGTGCTATATAGGAGTAATCATGTGACATATTTTTGTCTTTTTTACATAGCCTAACTAAAAAGTTGTTTCTCTGCGAAACTTTCTACGCACACATGGAACATGCAAATCTTCGCGTGCAACTTTTTTCAGAAATTTTAAACTTTTATAAAATGTTTTGTCGAACTGGGAGCATATGTCCCCATGTTCAAGTGCTACTTTCCCGTTATGGAATAGATTATGTACATGATGTATCATTAAAATAAGATTCCTTTAATTATTCGCAGCATATCCTTTTAATGATTATAGCCTCATATGTGGCTAAGAACCCTATCCTACTCCTCCGGACCGAAAACCACCATGATTACTCTTGTCAAGAGCGGGGTGATGATTGCTGCAAATAAGGTTGGACATAAAGCTCAAAACAGGTGATCTAAGCGAGTAACTCGTGACTTGATTACTAACGAGCCAATCCGAGTTCTAATCTAAGATCATTAGCTGATCAAAATTAACAAGCCAAGTTGTGACTCGTTTAACTTGTTAATCCTGGTCAAAATCAACGTCACCATGGGTAACTATGATGTATAATGATGTTATTGTTTAAGTGGAGTGACTACATAGCACAATGGCGATACAATGGTGGAATAGGTGAAGCAGAGGGGCTGGTGAGAAAGGAGAAGATATGATAATTGTATCCTTTCCATCCCAGAAAAGAGCTAGAAAATGTTACTGCAACGGCGTGGGTGACTAAAATACAACAACAATGACTCAATGACAAAATAAGTGAAGCTGAGTGGTATTTGAAAAAAGAAGACGGTGTGGCAAAAAACATGATCAATAGCGTGGTATGTTAGTGTTGAGTAACCAAAACTGCATGTTTTTTTCGTCCGATATGTGGTATAAAAATTAGAATGTTTACGTGCGTTGTGTTTACTTGTGCGGCAGGGAAAAAATTTAATAGTCGTGGCAACGCACGGGCATTCAACTAGTATACCCATAGTATCAATGGAAGTCCAACATTAGGAGTCAACTATTACTGATCGGTTTTGACATGTTACTGCAGAATTATAAATTATAGGTTATTTATTTGTTTTACCATGGTAAAAGCTTATTGCTTCTGAAATACAAGCGGAGTGCCTGGTCCCTACTGTCTTGGCGATAATTTATATCCATGACGCATCAATGTATTTACTGAACTCCTCGCCACAACAAACATGATTCACGGAAAGTAGCAGGAAATTCCTCATTTTTCCCTCCTAAATATCTGCGCCACAAACTTCTCTAATCTAACAAGAAGTAGCTATCTGTAATGCAAGTAGCAATAACTATTTGCAAGTTGTAACTGCAAACATACTGATCCCAGGTCCTGACCAAAACCAACAAGCTTTGGTTGCAATTCAGTGATTCACAGTGCCAAGGGACACCGAACCATATCCATCACAGTACAACTAATCGACATTATGACATTACGACATCAAAGCATCTGCTCCAAAATACTATTAATAACCAATAACAAAAGCTAAACTGCTCTCTTATCCTTTAGGAGCTTGATCACCTACTGTTTCTACACGCAGCTAAGAAAGGCAATGCCATAGATTTGCTCAAATCATCGCCAAAAGGATGAGAGTTGAATTTGAAGCGTAGGGTTACCTCTTTCGGCCCCAGAGGGCGGCGATGCACTCGTCGACGGAGACGTAGGTGCCGGCGAAGGTCCCGAGGAACATGCCGTACCTGACGGTCTCCTTGAGCGCCAGCACCACCGCCTCCTCGTTGCTCATCGCTCCCGCCTTCCTACACGCACCACGCCACACGAATTACACACAAGCCGAAGGCAGGCAGCACCGAATCGGCCAGCTTCGAGCGAGCGAAGGAGAGACCACCTCGATCTAGGGGAGCGGCTGCGGCTGCGGAGGCGGACGAGGACGGAGAAGAGCGCGAGGCCGCCCTTGAGGCCGGCGCCGATGGCGAACCCCTTCCCCGCGGCACCGATGCACCGCCGGAGCCACCGGAGCTCGCCCTCCGCGGCCGGCCCCGCGTGCCGCCGGAGCCACCAGGGCTCCTCCGCGGCCGGGGGCTTCTCCGGCGCGGCGGCCGCGCAATGGAGCTCCTCCATCGATGCGGGGGCCATGGGCTCGCCGGAGATGGGATCCCTTGCTCCGCAGCAAAAAAAGAGGGACAGGAGGAAGCTGAGCTGAGCTCCGCGCGGCCTGCGTGGTGGCGCTGGAGTTTAACCGATGTTGCAGTTGCTTGTGGACTTTGGAGACTCCGACCCAACTGGGCGACGGACCAGGCGCGACTGAGTGCGCCGCGCGTGATCTGGCATGTGCCCTGCCTGAAGGCTGCAGCCATCACTGGTTTATTAAAGTCGCCGGTACACATGATCGGTGTTTGATTTCGCTAGGAGTTGTGCGTGCCAGATGTCAAATACGTACTACTGGATGATGACGATTCATGGTCCTTTGTTGACATCTCCACTACTGGATGATGATGATTCATGGTCCTTTGTTGACATCTCCACTCGTCGCGCCCATACAAGGATGACTCCAACGGGCCGACGCAAACGGGCGCACGTTTGGTCCGTTTGCGTCGGTGACGAGGTGTACCCTCATCAATTTTCATGGTTAAGGACCTAGGGTTGAGATTATGGGGAGAGAACGTGGTAGTACTGGTAATTTCGTCGGCTGACAAGCAGAAGCAAAGATTTACCCAGGTTCAGGCCCCTCGGGTGGAGGTAAAGACCCTACTTCCTGTTTGTCTGTTATTGATTGCTGGAGATTGTGAGGTTACAAGGTGGCTCCGGCGAGATGACGATCTCGCAAGAGTTTTGGTGGTTCGAGTATGGCTTGGTCCTAGATCGGCACCCCTCCCAGCCTTTAAATAGGTTGGGTCTTGGGAGTTTGTAACCGACCTAGTTTACACATAAGGAAAGTATAAACCGACTATGTCTATGTCTAAACTTGAAAGTTAGTTCATCTTGTTGGGCCTCTCGTCTTGAGCTTCGAGTCGTATCTTCGCTAGTTGGGCTTTTAGTCATCACGTGCACCAGGTACCCTCACGGTAGGGTACCCGAGATGTATATCCTTGTCAGTAGCCCCCGAGTACTTGTCTGACTCGAAGAATCGGGCATGGACTCGTTCGTAAGTGCACGTCATATGCTTAGTATTATAATTGGAATTCCTGTATGAATAGCACATGTTGGCTATGTCGAGTATTTCATCGACTGTGGTTTTTGCTTATGATGATCAAGGGATAATAGCTTAGCAGGCCCAGTTCACTCGACGGATCGGGACTGGTTAACTACACATTTGGGTAACACCTTACTAGCTTTCAATCAAACTCGAGTCCCCGGACTCGAATCTGGAACAAACTGGTCAGATTCGACTAGGCCGCTGAGGTCTTACTGAGTCGATCTGCAGTATAACTTTGAATTTTACCCAACGCGTCCGTCGGGATTTTTCATCATGTCTGCTGACACGGAAAGTATAAGGATTGACGTTGCTGGAACGGTCCTTAGCCCAGCTCGAAAGTTCGGCGGGTCTTACCTTTGCACTATGCATGCAGCATCCGAGGTATTTGCGACGGACGCAACTCGGGAATGTTTCGAGTATGATTTTACATATGAACACAGTCGATATATCATCGACTGACACTTTGACACTATTTTATCGGGTGCGCGACAGCGCTCCCGATGGGAGTAGCCCCCGAGATTGTGCTTTATTGATTGCAATGAAGGATAATCTCAAAACCATCTTCTCTACATTTGTTAGTCGAAGAAAACCTTTTGCCATAATTCTATCGGGTGCGCGTCAGCGCTCCCGATGGGAGTAGCCCCCGAGATTGTGCTTTATTACTTGTAATGGAGGATAATCTCAGAATCACCCAGTCATGATCATCTTTAGTCGAAGAAATTTTTGATACGCTCCCGATGGGAGTAATATGTATTTGATCGTAGAGACAGTCGAGTGACCATACACTCGACAACAATCGAGTGATTATATGCTTTGGGCGAACCCGACATCTTTTCTGAACAAATTTGCTGCAATGACGTCAGGGATGACGTTTTATGGCGACTGCGCCACCTGACACGCGGTGGCGTGCGCTGTGCTGCGAGAGATGGGACGTGACACGTCTTGTGGGCCCATTGTACAGCCGTTTGGACTGGATTTGACCGTTCAGGCACGATTTCTCCGGAGCCATGATGGTAGTTCCTAGATTCCCGTGCGTAGTGGGCGGAGTGGCCGGCGACGGTTGCCCTCCGTGGCTGCCACGTGTACGGTTAGATTTGCTTATGTGCCCACGATCTCGCATCGACGGTGCGGATTCTTTTGCTTTTGAGGTTAAAAAGGGGACGGCGGCGTAAATAGTGTTTTTACTTGCCATTTGCTCTCCGCCGCCGCTACTTCTTCTTCCTCCTCTCGCATCGCCATTGCCTCAGAGCAAAGCTTGTGCAACCACCACCGCGATGACGAAGCCTACCACCCGAAGGGGCAGGAGTGCTGCATCGGCGGACAGCGCCGCGGGAGCCGCTGCCAGTGGCTTGAAGAGGGAGAAGGGCGCGTGGACCAAATCCACCTGCAGCAAGAGGATGCTCGCCGGCCTGCGGAACGACGGGCTGATCCCTGAGGACACTCTCAAGTTCGCCTCCCCGGTGCCGAGGTAATCCCGCGCCCAGGCCCCAATGAGCGGGTCTGCTTTGTTGATTTTGTGAACAGGGGATTCTCCTTCCCTGTTCACAACTTTCTTCGTGCACTGATGCACGTGTATGGAGTGCAATTGCACGATTTTACGCCCAATGGGCTTTTGCACATTGCGTGTTACTTCGTCCTTTGCGAGTGCTTCTTGGGCGTCGCACCCCACTTTGGTCTGTTCCGCCGCATCTTCAACGTCAAGCGCCAGCACAGCACCAAGGGACCTGGTGGTTTTGGAGTACAGGCTCGACCTGATGTCGAGTACTTCAAGATCAACTTCCTGGAGTCTGTGCAAGGATGGCGCCAGAAGTGGTTCTACATCAAGGATGTGACCATTGGCGACCAAACCTTCGGGTTGCCTTCCTTTGACGCAGACGCCCTGGTGAAGAAGAGGCCATCATGGATTGCCCAGCCGACCGGAGTCGAAGCCGAAGAGGCTGACATTCTGATGGAGAAGGTGCTGAAGCTTCAGACCACTGCTGGTCGAGAGGTCACGGGATCCATCTGCTAGCCATTATGGCCAAGAGGCGAGTGCAGCCTCTCCGAGCCCGAGTGCATGCTTTGTGGGCATATGGTGGGGCTTCTGATCCAACCCGCTCACGCGCAGTGGAGCTATCTGATGCGGAAGCGGAGAAGTTGGTAAGGAGCCTTACCAAGCTTACTGATGAAGATCCCTGCGAGATGAACTCGCCTGTGCCTCCTTATGAGACCAGCAACCCTCTGCCAGAGGTAACAGTTGATACTACATCTCAGTTGATATGTTATGCATGTGTGATGTTGAATCCTTTGTTTATGTGTGCAGGGACACAAAATGTTTGAGTCAATGCCTCCCTTGCCAGAGAGCGGCCCAGTGCCAGACAATGAGCCACTCGAGGCAGATTCTGATGATGAGATGGCTTCACTCGCCACCGCACACACGCCAGAAGCCGATGAGGGCGATGCTGAGGTGCAGGGCAAGCAGAAGCGGTCGCGCGACGAGGAAGACGCTGACTCGGAGGAGAAGGAGGAAGACAGGACGGAGTCGATGACGGCGCCACTCGAGGTTCCCCGATTCGCTCGCTTCCCCCTCGACCACCGAAGAAATCGCGCCCGAGCATGGGTGTGCTTGCACCTGGTCGATTGTGCGACCTTACTGAAGAGTAAGTATCATGTGCATATGCTTTGTAATGTTATGAATAATACCACCTTGTATACTTATAATGTGTGAAACAGTGTTTCCTCGATGAGGATATGCCTCCGCCACCTACGGCGGAAAAGAGCAGCGCAGCGTCCACTGCACGGACGCTGCCACCAGAGCAGCCGCCTACCCCGGCGACTCCTGCCGCTACAGCCACAGCTACGCCACCCCAGCCGGAGGTTGCAGCAACTGAGAGTGGAGCTGCGGCTGCAGGTGTCCCTGCGTCGACTTCTTCCTTCTTGGAACACGTAAGTTTGTGCTTGCCATAGTTTTAATCCTCATCAAATGCGAAATTTTTGCCTATACTCAGTTATTGAGTTGTGAATTTGCCCATGTCGTGTACTTAGGCGTTTGTGCGAGAGTTGCTGAAGGCTGGTGCCCAGTATGTGCACAAGGAGACTGAAGCCGCCACCCTGCAGCAGCAACTCGAAGTTGCAAAGAGTGCGTATCTTTTTATGCTATCACCACTTGTTGAGGGTGATTTCTCTTGCAGCTACTAATCATGTGCATCTGTTTTTGCAGAGGCCGCCACTGAAGCGGCAGAAAATTTGAACAACGCCACCCGTCGAGTGGCTGATCTGGAGAAGAGGCTGAAAGCAGCCGAAGTTAGGGAGGAGTCGGCGATTGGTCGACTCTCTGCCGCCAGCACCAGCTTAACTGGTAAGAATTTTTGCTCTGTTCCTTAGATGTTTGAGGTTTCTGATATATGGTGCTGATTATTTTGCCCATATGCTAGGCGTGATGGATGGCCCGACTGCTACTGGCAAGCAGAGCCTTGGCACCTCACTTGATGAAAGTGTGGCTGTCTCGGAGGCTACCAGTAGCAGAGCAGGGGAGATGCTAACGCAGGCGGCGAGTGCCCTGGGCGCCCTCCATGGCAGCTTCTTCCCCGGCGAGGAGCTACCATCTTCCTTTGCAGAACTGGTTGAGCTATTCAAGCCTGAAGGGACTGCCGTCGCTGACTTCTGTCGCGAGCAAATGGTAAGTGGTGCTCAGACTACTTTTCTCATGTTGCTCGCGCACGGAGTCGAGGCAGATTTTGACGCAGCCACAAAGAAGTTTCCACGGGGTCCTGATGGCAAAACCGTCGGGCTCGGCACTTGGATGGAAGCCGCCAAAACATATGCCCAACAGCTGGTAACAACTGTTGAAGAAAGGGCAGCCAAGGTCCAGGCGAAGAAAACTTCCTCCAAGAAGTCGACGACTTAGCCAGTGACCCCTTTGTTTGACTAGGTCTAGGAATTGCGTCACTTTGCTTTTGCTATATGTAAATTATCAGACATCGTATCTGTGTTGTTATGAAACATGAACTTCAGTGATCGGGAGGCGCAGCCCCCGAGCCTTTTGTTTGAGCTCTTTTATGCTTCCTTATGCATTGAATTATTCTGACTGTAGAACCGAGCTTCTAAACCATCGACTGGCCCTGTTGTGGGTGGTTCTTCGAAGTCACGAAGCGTTAATGACCAGAAAATTATGGACTTTCTTCATCAAAAGCTTTCCGAAGTTACTCGCGAGCTGAAGGAAACACAAGATGCGTATGCTGAGTTGCAGTCGAGGCCATCCCCAACTACAGAGCGAGAAGCCTTTTTGCTTGAGGAGTTGGAGAGAGTAAATCTGCAACTCGAATGTAAGACATTTTTGGATCATCGAGATCTATTCTTTGCAAGGTGACTCGACTGGGCGATGATGAGCCCTTTGCTTTTGCGCAGGTGTTTGCTCTGACCCAATAAAGGAGGAGGCACGAATTCAGGATCGACTCGATGGTCATGCGAGTAGCACTGAGTACTCCGCCCACCCCTTCTGGTCAGACAGGGCGAAGAGCGCCATTTTGGTAAGGCTTCTGGACCGGCTTGGCGCACAGCCATTCGACTGGAGACTTGCAGGTTGGCTTTATTTCGAGTCCACGAAGCTTTGTTTCCTTTGAATGAGCAACCACAGGGCCTTGTGGCTTTGCTGAAGAAATTTCGAAAAGGCAAGGCGATCAAGAAGTTTGTGCGTGAGCAACTGATTAGCGGGGCTAACGTTGCTCTTGCCTTTGTGCGATCGCACCTTCCGCACCTTGATTTGAAAAGGATTGCGATGGGACCCGCACCCTTACCAGGTGGTGGTCCTGTGCCGATGGAGGAGCACTACCAAGAGACACGAGTGGACGCACTGGTCCTAATCCATCGTGTGCTGAAGGAGGAGGAAAAATGGACCGAGCCCAAGGAAGAACCTGTTGAGTAGGTTATGTGTATGGGGGTAACTCCAAAGTGTAAAACGCAACACTTGTGATTATTGTACATTATTTGCTCACTTATATGTATGCAGCCCCCGAGTGTATCGAGTGAGGTTTATGAAAAACATTTTACATAGATCATGAATTACACATCCCCCGAGTGCTCGAGTAAGGCTATGAATTTTATGAGAGTTGAAGCTTCAACTTATACCTGCAGGCTCAGCCCCCGAATAATTTAGTGGGTTGAGCAACGTTTGTGTTTATGTATGATTTTTATGACCCAGCCCCGAGTATTCGAGTGCGGCTGGGTATTATGTTGTGGACAAGCGGAAGCACATGCTTTTTGAGATAGCGCAGCCCCGAGTGCTCGGGTGAGGCTAATTTTGTGAAACCAATTTATGCGAGTAGTAAGCAGAGAGAAATATGAGGAATCATGAATTATATTCCATTTTGAATATTAAGCTGCAGGCCGCCTCATTAAAAACCTTCCAGTCCCCTTAGGTACCCTGGTAAGGAAAAGAGCGCGTCTGAAACCTGCAGCTATCCGTCATATGCGTCTATTACATTGTGCGACTGAGCAATCTAAGCATAGAAACGGCGCAGCTGCGCAACGTTCCAAGGATTATGCGAGACTTCTCCTGTCTTCGCGTGCTTCAGTCTGTATGCTCCACCACCAATGCGAGAGTTCTCCTGTCTTCGCGTGCTTCAGTCTGTATGCTCCACCACCAATGACCTCGGTGATGATGAAGGGTCCTTCCCATGGAGAAGCGAGTTTGTGCACCTTCTTTTGCTTCAGTCGGAGTACCAGGTCGCCAACCTCGAAGGACCTGGTACGCAGTCGACGGCTGTGGTAGTTGCGGAGGTCCTGCTGATAAACAGTTGTGCGTGCGAGGGCCGTGTTACGTGCTTCTTCTAGCAAGTCGACTGCGTCTTCGAGTGCCTCGTCTGCATCTTCTTCATTGTATGCTTCGACCCTTGGTGCGTTGAACCTTACGTCTGATGGCAGAATTGCCTCTGCGCCGTAGACCATGAAGAATGGAGTGAATTGCGTTGAGGCGTTGGGTGTTGTGCGTAGGCTCCATAGCACAGACGCGAGCTCTTCTACCCAAGCACCCGCAGCCCTTTTGAGTGGCACCAGGAGGCGCTTCTTGATTCCACTTGTTACGAGCCCATTGGCCTTTTCGACTTGGCCGTTTGATTGCGGGTGCGCCACAGATGCATAATTGAGCGTGATATCTTGCTCTTTGCAGAAGGATTTGAATTACTCAGCCGTGAAGTTTGTACCGTTGTCAGTGATGATGCTATTTGGCACACCAAAGCGGTATATGATGGATTTTATGAAATTGACTGCTGTAGCGGCAGTCGAACTTGTGATGGGTACTGATTCAATCCACTTGGTGAACTTGTCGACCGCCACCAAAAGGTGAGTATGCCCTCCATGGGAGGATTTTTTGAGTGTCCCAACCATATCGAGCCCCCACTGGGCGAAGGGCCAGGCCAGTGGTATTGTCTTCAGCGCCGATGCGGGTGCATGCGGCTTTGTGGCGAATTTTTGGCAGCCGATGCACCTTTTGACTATGTCCTCCGCGTCTTTGAGTGCTGTGGGCCAGTAGAAGCCTGCGCGGAAGGCTTTGGCTACGAGTGATCGACTGCTGGCGTGATGCCCGCAAGTACCTGCATGAATATCACGAAGGATGGCTTGGCCATCTTCAAATGCAATGCAACGCTGGAACATACCTGATATGCTGCGTTTGTAAAGTTCACCGTTGATGACAGTGTATGCTTTAGATCGTCGAGTGACGCGTCTTGACTCTGTGAAGTCTTCGGGTACCTCGCCGCGGAGTATGTATGCGAGGAAGGGTTGAGTCCAAGTTGGCTCGATGAGGAGTACCTCGACTGGTGGGTCCTCTGTGCTATGTGTTTTGCTCTTGGCTGGTGCAGCTGATGCAGGAGTTGCTCGCTTCTTTTTGATTGATCGGTGCTCAATGCGCTCGAAGAAGACACCAGGTGGCACTGGTGCTTTGGTCGCACCAATATTGGCTAACTTATCTGCTTCTTCATTGCTCTCACGCCCTATGTGCCGCAACTCGCAGCCTTCGAAGCTGCCCTCCATGATGTTGTACAGGTCACGGTAGGCAATCATGTTATCTGCGATCGCGTCGCATGCCTTCATTGTTTGCTGCACCACCAGATTCGAGTCGCCGTAGATCATCAGTCGAGTGCACCCGAGGGCTTTGGCCATCCTCATGCCATGGATCAGAGCCTCATATTCTGCTTCGTTATTGGACGGGAACTCGAATCCCATTTGCAGGATGTAGCGGAGCTTGTCGCCTTTTGGTGATATGAGGATGACACCTGCGCCTGCGCCTTCGTTTTTCTTCGAGCCATCAAAGTACATAGTCCAAGAATTGGACACATCTGGTGCTCCTGGGAGCTGAGCTTCGATCCACTCGGTGTGGAAGTCAGGTAAAACTTGTGCTTTAATGGCCTTCGGGTAATCATACTTGATGTCTCTTGGTGCTAGCTCGATGAGCCATTTTGCTACTCGCCCGGTTGCGTTGGGGTTTGTGAGGATGTCCCCGATCCCTGAGGTGCTGATTACAGTGATCGGGTGCTCGGAGAAGTAATGCGTCAGCTTCCTTGAGGACATGAACACGGCGTAGGCCAGCTTCTGATAGTGTGGGTACCGCTGCTTTGATGTGGAGAGCACTTCACTCAAGTAATAGACTGGACGTTGTATGCTTTGGGCGTGTCCCTCCTCTCTGCGTTCGACCACCAGAACAGTGCTCACCATCCTGTTGGTTGCAGAAACATATAGGTATAGTGGCTCGCGTTCCCTTGGTGCTACGAGGATTGGAGGGCTTGTGAGGACTCGTTTGAGGCCCGTGAAGGCTGCTTCGGCTTCTGATGTCCACTCGAATTTATCTGCCTTCTTCATCAGTCGATAGAACGGGAGTGCTTTTTCGCCTAGCTTGCTGATGAATCGACTGAGTGCTGCTACTCTACCCGCCAACTTTTGCACGTCGTGGAGCTTTGAAGGCCTTTGCATCGTCAAGATGGCCTGTATTTTCTCTGGGTCTGCCTCGATTCCTCGAGCTGAGACTAGATACCCGAGGAGTTGCCCGGCTGGCACGCCGAACGTGCACTTCTTTGGGTTGAGCTTGATGTGGAAGCATTTGAGGTTTGCAAATGTCTCTCGCAAGTCATCGAGTAGTGTGTTTTCCTCTCTTGTGGTGATGACAATGTCATCTACATAGACCTGGACATTTCGCCCAATCTGCTTCTTGAGGCAATCTCGCATCATGCGCTGATAGGTTGCGCCTGCGTTCTTGAGCCCGAAAGGCATTGTGGTGTAGCAGTAGACCCCGAGTGGGGTTTTGAACGCCGTTTTCTCCTCGTCTTCTTCCTTGATCCTTATCTGGTGGTAACCCGAGTAGGCATCCAGGAAGGACAAGCGAGCGCACCCGGCGGTGGAGTCGACGATCTGGTCGATTCGGGGTAGTGGAAAGTGATCTTTTGGACAACACTTGTTGAGTGCTGTAAAATCTACGCACATCCGAAGGATATCTGTGTGCTTCTTCTCTACGAGTACTGGGTTGGCTACCCACTGTGATTTCTTGATCTCTCTGATGAATCCTGCTGCGAGTAGCCTGTCGACTTCGGCTTCGACTGCAGTTCTTTTTGGGCCGGATATGCGGCGCATTGTTTGTTTGACTGGTTTAGCACCTGGAAGTAGCTGAGAGAGTGCTCGGCGAATTCCCTGGGAATACCTGGCATGTCTGCTGGACACCATGCAAATATATCCCAGTTCTCACGGAGGAATTCGACGAGCGCGCTTTCCTATGCGATAGGCAGACTCGACGAGACATTGACTGTCTTGGTCGGGTCAGTCGGGTGCACCTGATGCGATCTTGTGTCGTTGGTGGCACTGAATGCTCTGTCGACTGCCACCTTTTTGTGCTCTGGCATAAGTGTTCGATCGTTGGAGACCGCTAGATCAGCGAGTGTTGCTTCCATGCCAAACATCTCAGAGATTTTGCTGAATTCTCGGTCGCAAGAGTCAGACTTTTGGAAGTTCCCCTTGACTGTGATTACTCCTTTTGGTCCAGGCATCTTCAGCTGGAGGTATGCGTAATGTGGCACCGCCATGAATCGAGCGAACGTCGGCCGTCCAAGTATAGCATGGTATTGTGACTTCCAGTCGACCACCTCGAACTCAATCGACTCTGTCCTGAAGTGGTGCTTGTCCCCGAATGTTACGTCGAGTTGTATGGTGCCTTCTGGACTTATTGCTTTTCCTGGAACGATACCGTGGAAGGTATTTGAAGATCTTGGCAGGTTTTCGACTGACTTGTTCATTTTGCGGAGCGTATCTGCGAAGATGATGTTTATGCCGCTCCCACCATCCATGAAGACCTTGGACATAGCGTAGCCTCCAATTTGTGCGTCGAGTACCAGCGCAGAGTGCCCTGGTCGAACAACCGATGGAGGGTGGTCCTCTTTGCTAAAGCTTATTGTAGTATCGGATCCCTTCAAGTATTCTGTCACCGCAGGAGGTGACATGACCGCCATGTTTACCTGTCGAGTGCGAAGCTTTTGCTCCCTGTTGGAAGGTCGACCTTCTGTATCATGTACATCTGCTCTTGGGGCGGAGGGTATGGCCATTAGAAGTGACAATGGCTCTGAGTTCAATAACTACACCCTAAATGAGTTTCTTAGTGAAGAGAGAATTCGACATCAATATTCCGCTGCGTATACTCCTCAACAAAATGGTGTAGCCGAGAGGAAGAACCGGACCCTTATGGATATGGCAAGATCTATGTTGGCGGAGTTCAAGACTCTTTTCTTGTGGGCTGAGGCCATCTCCACGGCATGTCACTCATCTAACCGGCTCTACTTCCGCACGGGAAAGAAGTTCACTCCATATGAAATGCTTACCAGTAACAAGCCCAATATTTCTACTACCGGGTGTTCGGTTGTAAGTGTTTCTATAAAATAAAAGGTTATCGTTTATCTAAATTTGAGTCTAAGGCTTTAGAGGGTACTTTTGTTGGTTACGGTGCCGAATTCCACACTTATAGAAACTACGACAAGTCCTTCGGGATCGTTGTAGAATCTTGTAGTGTGGAGTTCGATGAGAATGGCGGCTCCCAAGTGGCAAAATTTCATGTTCGTGATGTAGATGATGAGGAACCTCAAGATGCAATAAGGCGGATGGGCGTGGGATTCTTTCGCCCAATCGAGATCCATCATGAGGCGCCTCAAGAAGGACCAAGCTCCACCCATGTGGAGCATACATCATCACAAGTGGAACCCGCACCATCCGGTGGAGCAAATGATGCACCTAGCCAAGAACAAGTTCAAAACCCTCCTCATGTTGATCAAGTTGTTACGCAAGAACCAAGTTCTCCAATTGTTGATGCTAGCCATGATCAAGACCAAGGTCCATCCTCTCCTTCTTGTGATGAAGGTGTGCACATTGAAGACCAAGGTCATCATTCCCGTCAAGACGGGGACACAAATGATCAAGATGATCAAGAGATACCTCCTAGCTCCCATGAGGATATCGAAGCCTGTCGTCATGAAAGAAATGCCAAGACCATGGAAAGAAGGCAACATTTGTTGGAAAATATTATTGGTGACTTGAAGAGCAAGGTGGTGACTAGAAGACAATGTGCAAACTTTAGTGAACATCAAGCACACATCTACATGGTGAAACCAAAGAAAGTCTTTGAAGCTATTGAAGATCCAGATTGGTTGAATGCAATGCATGAAGAGCTCAACAACTTCAAGCGCAACAAAGTATGAAAGTTAGTTGAGAAGCCAAAGGAGTGCCGCAATGTTATTGGCACTAAGTGGATATTCAAGAACAAGCAAGATGAACATGGCATGGTGGTGAGGAACAAGGCAAGATTGGTGGCTCAAGGGTACTCTCAAGTTGAAGGCATTGATTTTGGAGAGACCTATGCTCCAGTGGCTCGCCTTAAGTCCATCCGTATCCTCCTTGTATATGCATCTCATCATAATTTTATCTTGCAACAAATGGATGTGAAAAGTGCTTTTCTAAATGGTCCACTTAAAGAGTTAGTATATGTTAAGCAACCACCAGGTTTTGAGAATCCCAAACTCCCTAACCATGTCTACAAGCTCGATAAGGCGCTCTATGGACTTAAGCAAGCTCCACGTGCATGGTATGAGCATCTTAGAGAGCTTCTAGTAGACCGTGAATTTGAGGTTGGGCAAATCGATCCCACTCTCTTTACCAAGAGAGTAAAATGGGACCTTTTCATATGCCAAGTCTACGTGGACAATATTATCTTTGGCTCAACTAACAAAGCTTTCAATGATGAATTTTCAAAGCTTATGACCGATAGGTTTGAGATGTCCATGATGGAAGAGTTGAAGTTCTTCCTTGTTTTTGAGATCAAGCAATTGAAGGAAGGGACTTTCATCTCTCAAACCAAATATATCCAAGACATGTTCAAGAGGTTTGATATAGTGGGTGTTAAGGAGAAGCGCACCCCAATGGACACCAAGGTTCATCTACAACTTAACCCAAAGGGTATAGATGCCGACCAAAAGGTATACCGTTCCATGATTGGCTCTTTGTTCTATCTTTGTGCATCTAGACCCGATATTGTGTTGAGCGTAGGGGTGTGTGCAAGGTATCAAGCCGCTCCTAAAGAAAGCCACATGATGGCGGTCAAAAGAATCCTACGATATTTGATTCATACCCCAAAGTTTGGTTTGTGGTACCCCAAGGACAAGGTTTTCTCTCTTCGTGGGTACATGGACTCGGATTGGACCGGTGACCATGATGATAGGAAGTCAACTTCCGAGGCTTGCCAATTTCTTGGTGCTTCCTTGGTGAGTTGGTCTTCCAAGAAGCAAAATTGTATATCTCTCTCCACCGCCGAAGCCGAGTATGTGGCGGCCGCAAGTGCTTGCACCCAATTGTTATGGATGAGGCAAACTTTAAAGGAATACCGTGTCAATTGTGACAAAGTGCCTCTTTTATGTGACAATGAAAGTGCTATCAAGATTGCTCACAACCCGACGCAACATTCAAGAACCAAGCATATTGAGATTCGTCATCATTTCATTCGAGATCATGTTGCCCGTGGTGATATTGAGCTAGGCCATGTTCCCACGAGAGATCAACTTGCCGATATTTTCACGAAGCCTCTTGATGAAGCAAGATTCACCTATTTGAAAAATGAGCTAAATGTCGTGGATTTAAGGATCTTGGCTTGACTATTTGCATACACACCTATGTCTTGACTATCTATTGTGTTTAGGTGTAGGCATGGACATAGGGGGAGTGCGGTCCTAATTCATTGGACTATCCCTCCCCCCATTATGCCGACATTAAGAACTCATTTGCTTCTCTATATTCGTTCTATGAATTGTGAGTTTAAATAACGAGTGTTGGTTATGAACCCAAGTTATATCTTCGCGGTTGAAAGGACAAGGATGTCGCCTAGAGAGGGGTGAATAGGCGATTTAAAACTTTTCTGGTTTAGGCTTGATAATTGCGGAATAAAACTAGGTGTTTAAATTAACAAGTCAACAACCTAAATAAACTAGGTTCACCTATGTGCACCAACAATTTGTGTGCTAAGCAAGACAAGAAACAAAGTGATAGCAAGATATAATACTTCAAGCACAAAGGCTATCACAATGTAAATTGCATAAGTAAAGAGCTCGGGTATAGAAATAACCGAGGCACGCAGAGACGATGATGTATTCCCGAGTTCCTTCTTTTTAGGGGAGTACGTCTCATTGGAGGAGTGTGAGTTTCAAACTTAAACGTCACAAATGGCCTCACCCTATTCTCCGATGAACCTTGCCCAAAAGTTATGTTCACCTTCCACTATTGATATCCCTTTTGGGCGGAAATCGAGTCCCTTACAACAATCTTGAGGCACAACCCACAAAAGGATTGGGAGCTCCCAAGTGGCCACAAAAGGCCTCAACCGCCACAAAAAGCATCTAGGGTCCAAGGACCCAAGAGTAACAAGCTCACGAACTTTTACTTACACGAATTCTCGTGGAGAGCACAAACCGATGCACAAAAGCAATGGCAACAACACAAGAAGTGCCCAAGTCCTTTACTCTCAAATCCTACCAAAAGCAACTAATGCTTGTGGTGTCGTGGGGTAATCACGGCAGATGCCATACGGGGTGGCTTAACTCGGGTGTGAGCCAGGCGACGTAGGATTCACAGAGAGGTAGCACACGCGGAGTTTACCCAGGTTCGGCCCCTCTGTATGAGGTAAAGACCTACTCCTGCTTGTATGTATTTGGATCTGAATGGGGTGTACAATGGTGTGCGCACCAGAGCTTGCGGGTGCTCCGGAGGCTATGGAATGAGATGAGTCTGCCTCTAGGGTTGCTCCTTGCAGGCTTTATATAGGGAGCCGGCTAGGGTTTACAGGGAATGACGGGTTCTGCTGGCGGCGCTAGCTATCCTGCCTACAAGTGCGGCTTCGTGGAGCGCACTCTTCGGGATACACAATCGCAGACTGATTCGAAGATATCTGCTGCCGCCTCCCCGAGCCGTCATACCGGGATCCTCGGGGACCCGGTATCCTGGAAGATGTACACCGGGTGGGCTATGGGCCACCCGGCCTTGAAGGCCGACTCGGGGTCCTGGGCCTACCCGGTTGGGCATCCCCCCATCATTAGCCCCCGAGTTCGTCAGGGACTCGTCTCCGGCTTGGTCTTCGTCTTGCGAACTGCCGGTCGTGTCGTTGAACGAACTCCTGAAACAGAGAAAAAGAAACAACGGCTCGAGTGGTGGATTTTGGCTTTTAACGTCCGGTCTAACTCAAGTTTTTGTTTGATGCCGGCTTGTGCCCGTTGGGACGTTTGCCATCCCGACTCGCCTTGGTGCGGGTTGTCTCCTTGTCTTCTCCGCCTGACGTCACGGCATCTTTGACCGCTTGTCCTGTAGTGTTTGTCTGTCTGACGCCGAGTCGATTGATGGGACTTGACGGCGCATCGACTGCCTCCACCTCGGGATGGAGCAAGGGTAATGATGATGTCTTTGACCCGCACGCGCCTGATCCATCGGTCCAAACGTCGTGACAGGGTGACGTGGCCAAATCTGAGCCGCGTTTTCGGCACTCTTCCGTGGAAACCGAGGCGTCGTGTGGGAACCGAGGCGTCGTGCGACGTGGCGATAGTGGACGACGTGGGCGGCGCCATTTACTGCGGTAACGGCTCCACTCACTGTGCCTATTAAAGCGGCAAGGGAGCGCGGCTGGTGAGTTCACTCTCCTCTTCTTCCTCGCGCTCGCCGTTTCTCTTCCAAACAGTTCGCGCCCGAGCTCTTCGCCGCACCGCCACCGCAGCCATTGGTCATTCCTGCTCCTCCCCCTCTCTTCCGGCCAAGATGGTGGCGCCCAAGAACAAGTGGGAGAGGTCGTCGGTGACGATGCAGGCGCTGGAGCAAGCCGCCAACGAGGGTTTGTTGCCGCCGGCGTCGGAGCGTCGGTGGCGCATCGCCTCCGCGGATCCTCGCCCGCGGCCGTCGCCGGGCGAGTTCGTCGCCTTCCTCGCGTTCCTCGAGCGCGGGCTGGGCTTCCCCACGTCGGAGTTCTTCCGGCGCTTCCTGACTTCTACGGGCTACAGGTACATGACCTGACGCCCAACTCGATCCTCCACCTCGCCTGCTTCGTTACCCTGTGCGAGGGTTACTTCGGGTGCGCCCCGTTCTTCCCACTGTGGCTGTGGATCTTCCACGGCAAGCTGGGGAAGGGCGGTGACATGTCGCCTTGCGGCGGCCTCAACTTCCAAGTCCGCGGCGACGTCGACTACCTGGATCTCGGCCTCCCCTCCAAAGTGTATTGGAGGAAGTCGGGCTTCTACATGCGGGAGCCGGCGCCTGACGGCGAGATCGGGATTCCTTCCTTCTCGCCATCGCCGAGCCGGCCACGCAATCTTCAGAGCTGCCGCGCGACGCCGACTTGCCCATGGTGCGCCGGCTGATGGCGCGACTCCAGGAGCTGAAGAAAGGGGGCTGACGGGTCTGAACCTCATCGCCACCTGGGTGAAGAGGAAGATCGCGCCTCTGCAGCACCGGCCCTCGCTGATCTGCGAGTACACGGGGACGAAGGACCCGCAGCGCCATGACCCGACATTGTTCGAGTCGGTAGAGCAATTCACGCTGCGGATGAAGCGTATCACGGTCCACCCGGCTCCCGAGTGGATCGTGGGCGGCTTGGAGGCCTTCTCCGCCAAGCATCCGGCTCCTGAGGTGAGTCCCTTTGCTTGACGATTCGAAGTACTTTCCTTTTCTTGGTCTTTTTATACCGATCCTTCCTGCTCGTCGAATTCAGGAGTTTCGATCGCTTGTTGGGCTGCCTCCGACCCGCGGAGACGCTCCCACGGTGCTTGCCGGCCCCAACGACGTCGTCGAGCGCGACTCCGACGACGAAGCCGACAGCGCCACCATGGCCAACGAGGCCGCCTTCTCCTCCCGCCAACCGATCCCCATCCTGTCTGAGGATGAGGAGGAAGGAGAAGAAGGAAGAGAAGAACGCGCCGGGTCCAAGAACCCGGCGCCTGCTGAAGATGATGATGAAGATGATCAGCCGCTCCGCATCCGGCGGAGGCGTAGGCCTGCGGCTGAGGACGCCGGGCCCAACTCCAAGCGCTCCAAGTCGGCGAACTCGACGCCGCCGCCACCGGAGCGATCGGCTGGGGCTGCCGTGCAGCGCACCGTCGTTGCCGAGCGGAGGCAGAAGGCCTTGCGGGACATCCCTGCGAGGGCCCGCGCCGACTCGCCTCCTGCGCCTCGCTTCCGAGGGGTTCGGACCTCGACTCTCCCACCTGCGGGTGACAGGTCAGCTGCTGATCCTCATCCGAAGTTCCGTTGGAGCGCTATCTTGAGTTTGACCCGTGCGAGTGTCGCAGGGCTGAGGACGCGTCCCTCAGCGACATGGAGGACGCGCTGGAGACGACTCCCAGCGGGCGGGCCCGCTGCGCACGTCACGGAGCCGACTGCGAGAGCGCCGACTCCTCCGCCTTCCGCCGGCGGAGGCGACGAAGTTATTGTGCCCCCTCGACCCGAGGGGGCCACTATTGATGACACCGTGCCGGCTGGCACAGGGGACGCCACGCCTGTGCCAGAGACGGCGCTGATGGTGACGGCGACTCGCGCCGCCGCGACGGCTTCCTCATCGGGTGGGCTGACTGCCCAGCCCCCGAGCTCCGTCCCGGGTGCGTCTGCTCCCGGCCTGACTTCCGAGCCGCCATCCAAACAGCGATGGATGCGCACCAGGTACGTAGAATCTTTCTTGCACCTGTTGCGTCCGTAGCGTATATGTAGCCCCCAAGGCCCGAGTCGTGTTCGTAGAAAGCGGCTTGGGTCTTCATAGTTTCTGGATGCGATGTTTGGCGAATAGCGGTCCCCGGTTTGCCAATGTCGAAGTAGAGGCAGGCCGGTGGCGGGTGTATGCCACTCGGGCGTAGCCCCCGAGTTCCTGACTCGGCGTATTTTTTTTTGTTGGGGCTAGCCCCCGGGTTAGCAAATGTTGGTGTAGAGGTAACCCGTGGCGTAGCCCCCATGCTCTTCCTGATTGATATTGTCTTGTGTACTGCAGGAGCTGTCCTGGCTCCTCGAAGCCGAACAGCAGGAGACCCGCCGCCTGCAGGAGGAGCTGAAGAAGGCGCGCGACGGCTTCATCTCCGTCGCTGAGCACCAGCAACTGCTGGCCGCGCAGGAGAGCCGGCACACGCAGGCGTTTGCCGCGGTGCAGGAATCCTGCGAGCGGCTCAGCAAGCAGAAGGAGGAGGCGGACGCCGCCCTCACCCAGGCGACCAAGGGGTACGGCGAGGACCTCGAGAAGCTCGAGCGCAAATCCGTCGAGGCCGAGCGCGAGATGAAGGAGCTGACCGAGCGGCTTGCCACCCTCGCCGTTGGCATCTGGGGTAAAGCTTCCATGCGCTTGTACGTTTGTGCCTGCTTGACTTGTGGCATTGTTGCTGATTTTTGTTCTGTTGAACAGGCGAGGAGACGGCTGGCCTGACGTCTGCGGAGCACGTCCACCGGCTCGGTGTCTTCGCCCGTGACGTTCACGGCTTGGCCAGCAAGGTCGTCCAGATGCTGTCGCCCAAGGAAGGTGTCCCCGCACCCGTCTGCAAGGTCTTGCGGGTTCTGGAGCTGATGCCCCAGGTGATCACCTGGGTGCGGGAGTCGTCGCCCGAGCCGGCGCGTGCGTTGCACTCGGGCTTGTGCGGGGCCGGTACAAGCAGACGAACGTGGACAAGATCACGGCCAGCATCCCGACCGATAGCAGCGGCCGGGAGATAGATCTGCAGCCGGTGCTCGAGTACTGCGCCCCTTACGCCTGCCGGGCTGCCAAGATGGTCGACCACGACGACTTCGTCTTCGACGTGGTGCCTGAGGGCAACGACCTTGGCGAGGTGGCGGACAGGGAGCCGGCGTCGGAGTACCTTTTTGAAAGGGCTTCAGCTCTGCCACCGCCGGCTGCGACGAACGAGGCGTCGACGTCTTCTGCTCGGGCGGCTCCTCCGTCTTGAAGTTTGCTCCCCTGCTTTCAAAAGAGGGGTTATTTTGAAGTAGTTAGGGTTTGTCGCCTGCGGGCGAAAAATATTATGTAATGAAACAAGTATGATATGTGCCGGGTTGCGTTTCAGCGTGCGCCTCTGCGGCTTATTAATCTTTGTTTTGGCACTCCCATGCTTGTTTTTTGTGCGCTTTTCGTCACTTTGTTTGTTTTTCGCTTGTTTTGTAAGCTAGTCGATCGTGCGACCTCGCCAAGTGTGCTTCGCGTGATTTTTTCGTGACGCGCGCGGTACCCATGGTGACAAAGTCCGAGTGCGGCTTCATTGTCAAGTTAGGTTTGAACCGGCTGCACTACTTCTTCACTTTGTGCGGGTAGCTGACGACTTGGGAGAAAACAACAATTTCTGTGATTTTGCTTCGTGAGCAGGGGGTCCAGTGGTGAGCCGCGCATCATGGCATCCGGCTCTCTTTGACAACCCATCAATCATATAACGTGTGAGTAGGAAGAATAAAGACTCGAAAGCATGATTGAATCGAAACGATAGCCCCCGAGCGTGCCGGGTAGTATCGACTTTATTTCCTTGATTGATTACACAGCATTACAATGGATACTATGTATAATAGGGGCGAAGCAGGCTGATGTTCCATGGACGCTTGGTCTCCTCTTCCGACTTGGAGCTTTTGTTCGGCTCACGCAAGTCGACGAGGTGGTAGGAGCCGTTGCCCATCGCTTTGCTAACGACGAACGGTCCTTCCCATGGTGCCGAGAGCTTGTGCATCCCTTTCGACTTTTGGATGAGCCGAAGAACCAAGTCGCCTTCCTGGAAAGAGCGACTTCTGACCCGGCGGCTGTGATAGCGGCGCAGGCTTTGCTGATATATCGCCGTCCTGGAGAGTGCGAGTTCGCGAGCTTCTTCCAGGAGGTCGACGCCGACTAGGCGGGCTTCTTCATTTTCTTCCTCGTTGTAGAGGGCGACCCGAGGCGAGTCGTGCTCGAGGTCGGTCGGCATGACGGCTTCCGCCCCGTACACCATGAAGAATGGCGTGTAGCCGGTGGAACGGTTTGGAGTCGTTCTGATGCCCCAGAGTACGGCTGGTAGCTCGTCCAGCCAGCAACCCGGTGTTCGCTCCAGTGGGACTTGAAGTCGCGGCTTGATCCCGGCCACTGTCTGGTTCATTCTTTCCGCCTGCCCGTTTGATTGCGGGTGGGCGACAGACGCCAAGTCGAGACGGATGCCTTTTTGTTTGCAGAAGGCCTTCATCTCTCCTTCAGCGAAATTTGTGCCGTTGTCGTGATGATGCTGTGCGGGTAGCCAAATCGGAAGATGAGCTTCTGGAGGAACTTGGTTGCGGTCTTGCCGTCGAGTTTCTTGATAGGTTCAACTTCGACCCATTTGGTGAACTTGTCGACTGCGACGAGCAAATGTGTCATGCCACCACGAGCTGTTTTGAACTTGCCCACCATGTCTATTCCCCAGACTGCGAATGGCCATGTCAGAGGGATGGTCTTCAGAGCCGCGGCGGGTAGGTGATCCTGCCGGGCGTACTTCTGGCACCCGATGCACCGACGGACGATGTCGACTGCATCCTGATGTGCAGAGAGCCAGAAAAAACCGTGCCTGAACGCCTTGGCGACCAGGTTGCGAGCGCCGACATGGTGGCCGCAATCTCCCGAGTGGATCTCATGAAGGATGCGCCTTCCCTCTCCGGCTCGACGCAGCGGAGGAAAACTCCCGATGTGCTGCGTTTGTAGAGCTCGCTGTTGATGATGGCGTAAGCTGAGGCCCGGCGCACGACTCGCCGTGCTAGGACCTCGTCGGCTGGCAGCTTTTTGGTGGTGAGGAACTCGATGTAGGGTTCCCTCCAGTCGCTTGTTTCTTGGGTTACCGCCACCAGAATTGTATCTGATGATGGCGGGTTGGCGATGTCGACTTCGGCCGGCGGGCGTACCGACGGGTTTGTAGTGGTCGAGGAAGACGCCGGGTGGGACTCGGTCCCGCTTAGACCCGAAGCGAGAGAGTGCGTCAGCCGCCTCGTTCTTCCTCCGGTCGACGTGCTCCAGCTCCATGCCGGCGAAGTGGCCGCCGACTTGATCGACGAGCCGGCGGTAAGCCGCCATGTTGGGATCAT
This sequence comes from Poa pratensis, assembly GCA_947311845.1. Taxonomy (NCBI): domain Eukaryota; kingdom Viridiplantae; phylum Streptophyta; class Magnoliopsida; order Poales; family Poaceae; genus Poa; species Poa pratensis. The sequence goes on from CAMZMU010000066.1 coordinate 15,888,535, forward strand.
TTGCATCCCAGGTCCCCATCGTTTGCTGAACGACGAGGTCGGAATCGCCATAACATTTGATACGGCTGACTCCCATCTCCTTGGCCACGCGTAGGCCATGTAGGAGGGCTTCGTACTCGGCGACGTTGTTGGTGCAGGTGAAGTGTATCTGCAGCACATATCGCATCTTGTCGCCTTGGGGAGAAGTGAGGACGACTCCAGCCCCCGAGCCCTCATACATCTTTGACCCGTCAAAGAACAGGTCCATCTGCCGGCTTCATAGGTTGGAGCCGGCAGCTGTGTCTCCATCCAGTCGACGAGGAAGTCGGATAGTGACTGCGACTTGATCGCAGTGCGGGCTGCGTAGCTGAGGCCGAAAGGCTGCAGCTCGGAGGCCCATTTGGCGACGCGCCCAGTTGCCTCTCTGTTGCGGATTATTTCAGCTAGGGGAGATGAGCTGACCACCGTCATCGGGTGGCCCATGAAGTAGTGTCGCAATTTTCTTGAAGCAAAGAAAACACCGTATACAAGTTTTTGGTAATGCGGGTAACGTTGCTTCGAATCCGTCAGGACTTCGCTGACGTAGTAAACTGGCCGCTGGACCAGTTGCTCGTGGCCTTCCTCCTTGCGCTCGACGACGACCACCGCGCTGACGACTCGGTTGGTCGCGGCGATGTAGAGGAGCATCGGCTCCTTTTCCAGTGGAGATGCGAGGATCGGCGCCTCGGCCAACGTCTTCTTGAGTGCGTCAAGGCGGCGTCTGCCTCGTCGTTCCAGGTGAACGTGTCCGACTTCTTGAGGAGCCGGTACAAGGGCATGGCCTTCTCGCCGAGTCGTGAGATGAAACGGCTGAGGGCAGCGACACAGCCTGTGAGCCGCTGCACGTCCCGGAGGTTCTCCGGCTTCTTCAGAGCTTCGATCGCCTTGATCTTCTCTGGGTTGGCTTCGATGCCTCGCTCGGAGACGATGAAGCCCAGGAGCTTGCCCGCGGGTACGCCGAAGACGCATTTTTCCGGGTTGAGCTTTATCCTGTACTTGCGGAGGTTGGTGAATGTCTCCGTGAGGTCGGCAATCAGGTCCGTCTTCAGCTTGGACTTGACGACGATGTCGTCCACATATGCGTGGACGTTGCGGCCGATCTGCTCGTGCAAGCAGTTCTGTATGCACCGCTGGTAAGTCGCTCCGGCATTTTTCAAGCCGAAGGGCATGGAGACGTAACAAAACGCGCCATAGGGCGTGATGAAAGACGTCTTCTCCTGGTCTTCGGGCGCCATCTTGATCTGGTGGTACCCGGAGTAGGCGTCGAGGAAGCATAGCGCCTCGCACCCTGCCGTCGAGTCGATCAGCTGATCGATGCGAGGCAATGCGAATGGATCCTTGGGACAGGCTTTGTTCAAGCCTGTGTAGTCGATGCACATCCGCCACGTTCCGTTCTTCTTCAGAACGAGCACCGGGTTGGCAAGCCATTCCGGGTGTATGACTCGGCGATGAACCCGGCAGCTAGGAGCCGGGCTATTTCTTCGCCAATAGCCTTCTGTCTCTCACCAGTGAAGCGACGCAGGAACTGCTTCACTGGCTTCAGCTTGGGGTCAACGTTGAGCTTGTGCTCTGCGAGCTCCCTCGGGACGCCTGGCATGTCAGATGGTTTCCATGCGAAGATGTCCCGATTCTCACGGAGGAAGTCGCAGAGCGCGCTTTCCTATGCGACGTCCATGTGCGAGCCGATCACCGCCGTCTTGGAGGAGTCGCCCTCGACCAGCGGGATGCGCTTGGTCTCCTGTGCCGACTGGAACTTGTCGCGTGAGTCCAGAGTCGGCTTCTTGACGATGGTCATGTCGTTGGGGTCGACTTGCAGCTTGAGTTGCTCCAGCTGCTCCGTGGCGATGACGGACTCGGCAAAGACGGCGTTGCCCTTTTCGCACTCGATGGCGCGGTCGACGTCGCCGTGTACAGTGATGATGCCGTTCGGACCCGGCAGTTTCATCTTCAGGTAGGCGTAGCAGGGCCTTGCCATGAATTTGGCAAAGGCGGGTCGCCCGAGGATCGCGTGGTAGAACTACGGAAGTTCACCACCTCGAACCAGATCTTCTCGAGCCGGAAGTTCTTGGCGGTGCCGAAGACGACGTCGAGTGCGATTTTGCCTAGCGGGTAGGCCTTCTTTCCCGGGACGATGCCGTGGAAGGTGGTGATGGTGGGGACTAGCTGTTCGTCACGCAATTTCATGCGTTGGAACGTCTCGTAGTAGAGGATGTTGATGCTGACCCTCCGTCCATCAATGTCTTGGTCAAGATGTAGCCCTTGACCTGGGGCGCGACCACCAGAGCGAATTTGCCCGGGTAATCGACGCGGGGCGGGTGGTCTTGACGGCTCCATGTGATCGGCTGCTCTGACCAGTCGAGCCACTGGGGCACGTCTGGCAGAGTCGCGTGGACGGCGCGCCGTATGACCTTCTCCTCCCGCCTGGAATCGAGGCCGACGAAGGTGTGGCCCATGAAGCCGGCAGTGGGAGGCATGCCCTGCTGCTGCTCACCGTCGTCGTCTCCGTCGGGTGCCCGCTTCTTGGCACCGGTCTTGGCCTTGACGATTTCTGCAGTCCAGCTGCACTCGTCAGTGTGTGGCCGGCTGGCTTGCCGGGTAGGCTATGATACCTACACGGCATGGCCAGGATCTCCGTGGCGGTGAGCTTCTTTCGCGGGAAGTTGCCGCGTTGGCTCTTGAAGCCGCGGCCCCCCGCAGCCGTGGCGGCTACAAGCTCGGAGCCGCCGTCACCCTTGCGTTTATGAGCGCTGGAGTGCTTGGCCTTGCTCTTGTTTTTGCCGCCTTTCTTCTCGTCGTCGTCCTCCTCGGAGTCGTCCTTGGTGACGTCGGACTCGGCGTACTTGTGCACGATGGCGAGTAGCTGGCCCATCGTCATGTCACCCTTGTGCGAGCGCCGCAGCTTCTGCTTGAGCGACTCGAAGGTGGTGTTGTCCTCGAGGTGGGAGTGCACCGTGTCGACGCTGAGGTGTTCTGCCGAGTTGATGAGGTCGGCGACTCGGCGATACCACTTTCTAGTGGACTCGCCCTCCTTCTGGACGCAGCGCTTGAGGTCCTCGACCGTGGCCGGGCGCTTGCAGGTCCCTCGAAGTTGGTGATGAAGAGCCTCTTCAACTCGCCCCAGGAGTTGACGCTGTTCCTGGGGAGGTTGTTGAGCCAAGTGCGAGCCGTTCCCTCAAGCATGAGAGGAAAATAGCGCGCACAACAGAGCGAAGATGCGTTCTGGATGCTCATGGCGGCCAAGTAGTCCTGGACCCAAGTTTCCGGGTTCATGGCAGCGTTGTACTTGGGCGCCTCTCTCGGTCCTTTGAAGCTGCTAGGGAAACGCTCGCCTCTGATGGCGGGTCCAAAGCATCTAGGGCCGACGTCGTCGTTGTTGTTGCGCGTCGCCTCGGCGCGCTTGTCGTTGAGGTGGTGGCGCAGATCCGGAGCGGAGTGATTGGAGCGTGCCTGCGCCTGGTTGTTGTTGATGGTGTGCCGGGCGTCGTTGCGGGCGAGCCGAGGCGGGTTGCCTCCAGCCCTCGCGTTGCTCGACACTGCCGGCTCCTCGTGCCGACTGCGTGGCGGCTGTGGGGCAGCGTCACGCCTGGGGGAACCCTTGTTTCCCTGGCTTCGGTGTGGTGCCGAGGCCGTTTTCTCGCTGGGTGGCGATCTGGAGTAGAGCTTGCCGTCGGATTGCGACATGTTCTCCTGCAGCTCCAGCGCCTTGTCCACCAGCTTGCACCCCTTGCTCCAGTAGGGGTTGTCCTTGACCCGGATCCTCTTGAAGAGAGAGGCGGCGGCAGTCATGCAATCGACTGGGGTGCCGAAATCGCGAGGTCGGCGTCGTCGTCGCTCCGCGGCTGGGGTTGTGGACGAGCCGGGTTCGGAGGAGGCCGCGGCGCCGGAGGCGGCATCGCCGGGCGAGGTTGAGGCGGAACTTGACTCGAGCCGCCGGGCTGGGCCCTGCGGCACTCGTCACGCTGCCTCTCCAGCTCTGTCTCGCGCGCGAAGGCGTTGTCGAGCGCGCGAGTTGGTGCATCAGGGTTAAGCCGCGACTTGCGGTTTTTGTGATGCCGAGTGACCGCGGAGAGAGCGGTCGACTGAGCATCGACCTCCAGCTCCTTCTGGCGGATCTCCTCCTGCTGGAGGGCCATCTTCCGGCGCAGCTGCTCGAGCTGTGTCGCCTGATCGACGACGTTCGCCGGCGTGATCGGGGTGCTGAGCGGGTCAGCCACCCGACCTGCTTGTCCTCGCAGGGCGGCGAGAGATTCGTCGCGTTGCTGCTTTTCGCGAGCCTCCTGCTCGCGCCGTGCCTGGTCGCGCTGCTTCTGCGCGTTGGCCTCTGCTGTGGCGGCGTTTGCCGCCGGGTTTGGCGGCAGCAGAGTTTGCCGCCTCGCCCGTCATGTAGATGTGGGCGGGTGTTGCCGTGCCGTCCGAGGCCAGATCGGTCGAGCCCTCCGACTCGTAGTCGAGAACGGGCAAGATCGACCCGGTGTCGTCGTCGTTCGAGATCTGGACGGTCTCGGCAGATGGGGCGGGTGCAAAGTGGTTTGCAACCGCGGTGTCGATGGCGGCTTCGTCAAGCGGGTCGACGGGGGAGGAAGTACCATTGTAGTTGTTGGCGACTCCTTCCTCGTCCGAGCCGCAGAAGCCGACGTAGGCGGTGACAGCGGTCCCGAACGGGATAGCCATCGCGCGAGTGATCGGGGCGTAGTTGGGCCTGCCCCAAGTGTGTGGATCGGCGACGTAGCCGATCCCTCCGTGCTCGAAGTAGCTGCCGGTGACGATGTCACCGCGACCCGACATGGCTTGAGGGCTGAAGTAGACGCCAGTGCCGGGTTCAGGACTCTCCATGAAGTAAATTCCAGCGATCGCTGGCCCCACGGTGGGCGCCAACTGTCGTGGGGTAATCACGGCAGATGCCATACGGGGTGGCTTAACTCGGGTGTGAGCCAGGCGACGTAGGATTCACAGAGAGGTTGCACACGCAGAGTTTACCCAGGTTCGGCCCCTCTGTATGAGGTAAAGACCTACTCCTGCTTGTATGTATTTGGATCTGAATGGGGTGTACAATGGTGTGCGCACCAGAGCTTGCGGGTGCTCCGGAGGCTATGGAATGAGATGAGTCTCCTCTAGGGTTGCTCCTTGCCGGCTTTATATAGGGAGCCGGCTAGGGTTTACAGGGAATGACGGGTTCTGCTGGCGGCGCTAGCTATCCTGCCTACAAGTGCGGCTTCGTGGAGCGCACTCTTCGGGATACACAATCGCAGACTGATTCGAAGATATCTGCTGCCGCCTCCCTGAGCCGTCATACCGGGATCCTCGGGGACCCGGTATCCTGGAAGATGTACACCGGGTGGGCTATGGGCCACCCGGCCTTGAAGGCCAACTCGGGGTCCTGGGCCTACCCGGTTGGGCATCCCCCCATCATGTGGGGGGAGAAGAGAGGAAGAACAAAGAAGATCCAACAAATGTAACTCCAAGATCAAGATCTACTAGGTTCCCCTCACTTAGAGGAGGAATGGATTGGTAGAATTGTAGATCTAGATCTCCTCTCTCAAATCACTCAAAGATATGCAAGAATCATGGGAGGAATAGGGAGAGGGGCAAGCTTTCCAAGGTCAACAATGGAGGTGAGAGAAGAGGAAAAAACGTGCTTGGAAGAGCTAGCTCTTTGGGGAAGAAGGGGGGCCTTTTATAGGTCCCCAGAAAAAGAGCCGTTGCAGGAAACTTACACCGGAGACTCCGGTCCAGGAGGCCCGGAGACTCCGGCCTGGGCGGAGACTCTGGACCCGGAGCACCCTAGACCCAAAACAGAGAGCGCCGTCTTGTTGCGCACTTCGCACCAAAACCTGATGGGCCGGAGACTCCGGCCCCTGAGCACCCCTGAGGCTGGAGACTCCGGTTGAGGCACACCGGAAACTCCGGCCCTGGCACACCGGACACTCCGGCCAGGAAAAACAGCAGCAAATCAGCAAAACTATAAACCCAATAACTTTCACGTTTGAACTCCAAATTAGGTGAAACCAATTTTGTTGGAAAGGTAACGACAAGAGCTAAACGATAATATTTCCAACACGAAAACCCAACAAGTTTTCCCAACAAAAACTGTTTTTCGAAGAACTTGGGCTTGTCATGAAGATCACGACAAGCACCAAAACCCAACTAGGAGAAAAACCAAATAAGAACCAAGAAAGATGATGATGCCAAGGATGCAAAGGTTTGAGCTCTCCACAAAGATGCGATCAAGTTACTCACTTGAGAGCCCCTCTTGATAGTACGCCGTCTATCCTATAACCCGGTCTTCCACCAACAACATGAGACCGGTAAAATAGAAACCCTATCAAGATCATACCTTTGCCTTGCGCATTCCACTTGAGCTAGATGATGACGATCTTGATCTCTTCAAGTGGACCACCTTTCTTGATTGCGCTTTGCTTGGTGAAGACTCACATATTGCTCCCTCATACACCAATATGGGAGAGCCTCTATAAGGCACATCTTCACTTGACCTATATCTCCAAAAGGGTGACAAGCTTCAAGCATAAGATTTCTTCGAGATGCTTCTCTTAAACTTGCACTTCAACTTCTTCTCTTAATATATATGATGACTTGGATATTGCTTTGGTCATCACTTTATCTTCTTCTTTCAAACTTGATACCAACACATGGTGTTCAAGCATTGCCAATGGACAAGCCCTACAAGGTTAGCTCAATGCAACCATTAGTCCATAGAGATTGTCATTAATTACCAAAACCACACATGAGGGCTCATGCACTTTCAGCGGTGTCACGCCATAAAACTCATACATGGTGGCCTAGGTTACCGCCCTCCTCTTTGTGAGGAGTTGGATTTTATTTGGATTTATTTGGGTTCTCTAGACCTTTATTTTGTTTTTGGGAGAAACACTTGGAATTGGCCTTTATATTTGATCTTGCAACTTCCAAGTGCGTATCCCACCATCAGTGACAATGCTCTCAACCTAAGCCAAATCTTATCTTAAAACGTGCTCCTCTTGCAATCATACATGTCCCACACATAATTTGGCATTTTTGGAGTCGTTGGGTGCGGAGACTCCGGTGTATAGCACCGAAAACTCCGGTCTGGCCAGAGTCTCCACCCTAAATCTGGAAAACTCTGGCTCGGCCGGAGACTCCGGTGTTTAGGCCGGAGACTCCGGTCTCGGCATTTTCGCTGGGGTCCTAAAGGGGATCGGGGTGGGGAATTGTCTCACAACTCCTCACACACCCCGAACCCCAACCTCCACCCAGTCGCCGCCGCCGCTCCTAGTGCTTCTCCGTCCGCCTCCGCCGCCGGAATCCGCCGTGCCACCGGCCTCCTCCGCCTCTCCAATGCCGGGGACCTTCCTCCCCTCCGTTTGGACTCCACCATGAAGGCCAAGGGTATTCCTCTCTCTCTCTCCTCTAGGGTTTCATCCTGGATATAGTTTTGAGAGTAGACTTTGTGGTACTTCTTGGTGTAGAATCTATATGATGTCTAGTTACACTATAGGAACAATTTGTGAGAACTTTGCACCAAGATTTGATCTACATTGCCGTTTCCAGCCTCAGAGCCGGAGACTCCGGCCCCTGAGACCGGAAACTCCGGTGTAGGTCACACCTTTTGTGCTCAATTTTTTCAAATTGCTCTTCCTTTTGGCTTCCATGGACATGTATGCTCACCCCCTTGCTACCTACCTACTCCTGTTTCACAGATAACAAGAGGTACTATTCGGGCACATCATCATCCAACCCAAGAAAGCACCAAAGAAGTCGGGAAGAGATTATTTGGACTATGATGAAGAGCAAGACAGCGTGGTGTTGCAAAGTAACAAAAGTCAGCTGAGGCAAGAAGGGCTAGGGATGAGGCTGCTCTCCTTCGATAAGAAAGGGCCAAGAAGGCCAAGTTTGACAACTTGACCACCGTGACGGACTTGAACAAGGAGGACTTTAGAACCATGAGGAGGCAGAGGTTGTATGATATGCCCAACAACTCAACCGATGGTCACTTTTTGGTGAAAGGAGCAAGAGCTCATTATGAAAGAAATCTATGCCAACTTGGACCCAAAAGCCCTTGTGTGCCCTCAAAAACCGTTGAAGTTTGAAGTGTTGGCCAAGAAGCAATACTTTGAGGAGGCAATTTGGGTTGCTAGAAAGCTAGGCCTTGAGAAGCTCATTTCCACCCAACAAGCCTATGATATTGAGATGGTCCAACAATTCTTTGCCACTCTTGTGCTAGGACCGGAGGAGAACACCAAAATGACTTGGATGACGGGCCCTCTCAAATGTGATGCAACTTTTGAAGAGTTTGGGCAGATTTTGGGATATGAGTTCAAAGGAGCTTCCACTTCCGTTGGTCGAAGGATGCATGTTGAAGGGGTGGATTATGATAAGAAGTTACTTGCCCCTCTTTGTGCTAAAAAGGGTGCCATTGCTACCACCCGAGGACTCAATCCCATCTACAATATCTTGATTCGCATGTTTCATTGGAGCATTGCACCCCAAGCGGGTAATACAGATGCTATCCGTGGAGCTCTTGTCAATCTCATGCATCATGCTCACAAGACATGCCTTGCCGGACCAAATTGTCATGGGTATGATATTGATGTGATGGATTATATCAAGTGTGAGATCAACATCGCTATTCATGAGAAGAAGAATCCTATGTATGCTCCCTATGTCACGAAGCTTATCCTAAAAAGGGTCCTCCAACTCGATCAATCTCGCTTCAAGCAACACTCGTATGGAAACCTCCAAGTGCTAGCCATTCACACCACTCCCCAAGCCACTTATCAAGAGATAGAGGAGGAAGAAGCTCCAAGGGCAAGAAGGAAGAATGCCACTCCCCCCTCATGAAGTAGTGGTGGCAAAGAGAGAGTCAACAATGAAGTCAAGCACATCTCATGGTCGCAAAAGGCAAAGCTTTGTATGGGGCTTGCCACTCACAAGGAAAACTATGATGCTTATGTTGAGAGGAAGCATATTCAATCTACCCAAGGCAAGATGCTAAAAGAAATGCGCAAGATCAACAATGGTGGCACTACTCCTCCTCGCCCACAAGGTGCTCCCGAGTCACCACCGTCCGCTACCACTATCCCTTTCGAGAAATGGAATGTGGATATTTTTCCTTGGGGTGATTATGAAGATGTTACCTCCATGCCTCCTCTTCTCGCAACACTGGCAAGACTCCTATGCACTATGAAGAAGATGATGATGATGTTGAAGATGATGATGAGAATGTTGATGAGACCGAAGAGTATGTTGAGGAGGAGACCCAAGAAGCAAGTGGTGATGATGCCGATGATAATGAAGAGGATGAGTGATCTCTTTGGGACACGTTAGCATCGCTCTTTTCCCTTTTTGGCGTTTCGATGCCAAAGAGGGAGAAGTAGTTCTATTAGGCTTTCACCGTGGGATTTGCAAGGGTTCGGACACAAGCATGTTCGTTTATCATTTCTTTAGAGCTTGTGTCCATTTATCTTATGTCGTTCAACTTATTTGGCTTTGCTATTTGTTGTGTGAGACTATGTTCCTATTTATGGTGTGAGACTTTCCGGATTTAATTTTATCTATGGTTGAGATGGTATCTTTTATTGTGATATATTATTATGCATTGGCCTATATTCTACATTATTATGCACAAGGTATGTTTCCTTTTACCTCAACCCATTGTCATGATATGTCTCATGTTTATGCAAATTTATCTTGTTCCAATATTGCTTGTGAGTTGCCTCTTTGCTACATGATGAGCATTTGTATTCCAATGCAAACTACTTATATGCACACATATAGGGGGAGTTTCTCAAATCCTTTGTGGAACATGTCGATATTTGTTTTGTGCTATGTTGCAAATCCTAGTGTTGTCATCTAACACCAAAAAGGGGGAGATTGAAAGAACATATTTTATATCCTCTATGTGTTTTGTGTGTTAGGCAACAACACTAGGAAATATCTAATATGATGTTAAGTGGTGCAGGAATTAAAAGAAATATTTATACTTTGCATCGAAACTCTTGTCAAGGAAAAAGGAGGTTGCAACTAGTCTGTCCAGGCCGGAGTCTCCGGCCTCAGGGGTGCTCAGGGGCCGGAGTCTCCGGCCCATCAGTTTTGGATGCGCAAAGCCCCGCAGGACGGCACTCTCTGTACTGGATCTGGAGGTGGCCCGGAGGAAGCCCGGAGTCTCCGCACCCTCCTGGACCGGATTCTCCGCCCAGTCCAGAGTCTCCGGCCCTCCTGGACCGGAGTCTCCGGTGTAAGTGGACTGCAACGGCTACAATTTTGGGAGGGGTATAAATACCCCTCCACCTACCTCCTGCCAGCCAGCTCGCCCAGCATTCAAGTCCACCATTGTTGCAAGCTCAAGAATCACTAGATCTCCCAATCTCTCCACCCAAACTCGTTAATCTTTGGAGGATTGAAGGAGAAGGCCCGGATCTATTACTTCATCAAAGCGTTCTTCATTTCCCCTCATTCACTTGAGCGATTTGAGCCTAGGGTTTCCACTAGGAAAAGTTAGGCATCTTGTTATACTTACTTGCTTGTTACTTTTGTGTAGCAGGTGTTGTGGTGCTTGGGAGCCTCCAATTGTTTTGTGGGTTGAGCTTCATGTTTGTTGTATGGGATCCGAATTCCGCCTTGAAGGATTCCGATAGTGGAAGGTGAACCGAACTTTTGGGTAAGTTTCATCGGAGAATAGGGTGAGGCCATTTGTGGCGTTTGAATTTGAAACTCACACCCATCCAACGAGAAGTAACTCGGGAATACATCTTTGTCTCCGCATGCTTCCCGTTTGGTTACTCCTTTCTCGCTAGCTCTTACTTGTATCGTGCTTAGTCTTGTGTTATCTTGTCATATAGGTAAATTCATCGTAGTTGCATATCTAGAGAATTTACCTTTGTGTCAAGCCTAAATTCGAAAAAGAGTTAAAAATTGAGTAGCACCTATTCACCCCTCCCCCACCCTCTAGGTGGCCATACCGATCCTTTCAGTCGTGGCGTGCCTGCCCAGTGAGGCGAGGCGCCACCAGGACATCGACGATGTTCCTCGTCCACCCCTCGGGGAAGCGGGAGTCCGTCGGCACCGGCGTGTTGGTGCGGATATGCTCGGTGCCTCCTCCTCCCTGAGTAGGTCCACCGGTGGTGGTGGCGGCGGTGGAACATGGTGGTGGTGGTGGTCCACCCCCTTGGAGGAGCCCACCTCGTAGTCATTGCGCGCGGGGCGCTCGCTGCGACGCTTCACTGCCTCCGGGCATGTGACGCCCCTCCGTCTCCCGGCACTCGCTGCGACGCTTCAACTGCCCAATGGTGTTGCGCATCTTGTCGTGGTGGCGACGAAACATGGTGGTGGAGACACGGGGAGGATGCTACGAGGATAGGAGAGACGCGCAATTCTATCCAATGGCTCGGGAGCCGAGGGGTTGGCACGCCTTAACTCCGGCCAACCGCTGCTCCGCCTATCATTAACGACGCCGCTTGAAAAGACGCACTCGAACGCCGCCGTAGGATAGATGTGACCTCGCCGCAACGACGGCTCGCCGTGCCCGGCTGGGAAACAGATACGACGCCATAAATTTCCGATCGGCCGGTAGCCGCTTTTAAACTGCCCCCAATGCCCGAACGAAATCAAGCTATGGGCGCCATGAGTGGGCAGGATTTTTCGTTCGGCGTGCTCAATACATCTATTGTGAGGACTATTGCCGCCGCTAGCTAGTGGAGATGTTGACAGTGGAAAAAGAAATAAACACAAACAAATAAAGCCACTCCACTCATGACTGGAGCGTGGCTTGGTTGTGCCTGCTCGAGAGCGGGAGTAGTGCACGCGACAGACGACACGCACACGCCCCGTCGTGTCCAGTTACACGTCCACGTCCGGTCCATTAACGGTGGCAACTGGCGAGTTCATGGACCGCGCGTTGATTATTCCCCTACGATTACGATGGTTTGGGAAAAGCAGGCTGAACTGATGATATCCATGGCGCTGTTTTCTCTGGACCGAGAGTGGCGACGCATCGCTTTAGGCGTCAAAAGGCTCTCTAGAAAGGTCGAATTGTTTTTTGGGCGACATGTCGTCTATGTTGCTCGTTCTTCTCTGCTTCTTTGGACGCTTCTAGCTCAACCGCCGAAAGTTTATTTGGTTTGGGCTTTTGTCCTGGTATATGTTCAGCCACACAAGAGCCGTGCGTGCGTATTAATGCCTACACGTGGAAACACCGGGGTGTTCGGCTCAAACAAGCAAGCAAGAAACACATACGGCACTAACTGATCACACTACATCATGAAAACAACAGCGATGCGAGCATGTTCTGCTGCTGCTATGGCATGAAATATTAAAATGGATCATCATTACAGGTTTAAAAAAACTGCACATGCAGCTTCAGCAAAACAATGCGATCATATTTGTACCACATGTCGCTCCAAACACATGCAATTAGCAACGATCTGTTACGGACGATGCTGCATAAACATCAATGCATGAATCTACTGTAACGGGAACCAAATGGTGACACGGAGTAAACTGTAGCAAATAACATCAAACTTCATCAACATCAATCCTTGTTCTGACGAATTTAATCATTTAGACACGTTTTCCTTGACAAATACTGTACAAAGAGCTAGAGCTAGAACAAAAACTCACAACCATAACGGATGGTAATTTAGTAGTGGCTATCTATTTGGTAAGGCTAACAAACAAAGCAACTGAAGTAGGGAGGTAATTTACAAGAAGATACACCAGTTTGTTAGGAAATCCTAGAAATAGCCAGGCATTGGCATGTCATCATCCCAGAGCTCTTTGAATTCGCTCATCAGAAAGCCTTCGTCCATCTCTGTCGACTCCTCCAGCATAATTTCTTGCATAGGCTGTCACATTAGCAACAAAGAATTGAGTAAGCCTCCCATTAAGAAAAGAAAAAGGAAAACGCCCATTTTCTCTTAAATCCTCAACTCTTGCCGGAGTCTAGATTTCATCCCCCAACTCTTAAACCAGACAAATCACATCCACGTTTATTAAAACCGGATGAATCACATCTCAGGTACTACACCCGAGAGGTTCTTTTTTATTATGTGGCTTTGGAAATCACCTCCATACCATCCAAACTGCTTTGTAATAGCAATTATCTGGTTTTTACAGCTGAGCGGTAAAATCTAGACTCAGGCAACAGTTGCGTAAGTGAAAATGTACTTCTTTTCTAGAAAAAAAAACATGCCTAATTGTTCAGCATTGCTATAAAATTATATTTGAAGCCGAAAGGGTAGGAAAACATAGTACTACCTGGGATTCCTGCATTTTTGTTACAACAGTCAGAATCCTCTGATACTGGTCCCGAGCATCGGGGTACTGAACCATGGACTTCACTCTAGCAAGTGCTCTCTGCAGTCTTTCTTCAGTTTGCTTGCGTCCTTCTTGCAAGAAATTATAATCATCCTCAGCAGGTTTATCTGAGATCACATCGACACTGCTGCTACTAGTGCTGTCTGTTGCACCTTCTGTAGACCGAAACCCACGTAGCCCAGCTCCTCGCCGCCTCCAGCGCAATATGACTTTCTCCACTATCCCAACAGACCAAATTATTTTGCGGTAATGCTTTCTCACTTGGTGACCTCGCACATGCGCCTAGCCAGTACACAATATAGCAAGGTTGAGAAAAGGTGTTCATTATAATAATAGCATCAAGAATAAAAGATGATTGACATAGCTGTTAGAACGTCATGGTATGATATCCTGTCGTAGATACGAGTGGTCGAAGAAAATATATATAGCTTAATTTTCATTCAATTACTATTGCCCACAGTTAAAACAATACACTACTGCAAAATTCAGTAGGAAAATTCTTTCATCCAGTATTAATCTTGACTTTTGAGCATTCAGAATTCTAACAAAAACAATTGAACTACTATTGTTCATATCCATACCTGGATCTTGACAATTCGCTGTCTAATAAGCAGAAATTCCTTTCTTCCCTTCCATCCACGAAATTTGTTTTGTATTCGACTTGCAGCAGCATGCATGGGATCGAACTGCCCTGGTTTAGATGGTTTATAAGACAAGAGTGACATGGCACGTTCATCTGATATCTCACCATTGTCATCCTCGTACTGAATTGCCTGCTTTCTCTGGAAGGACTGCACCCTGAATACTTGATATATCCGAGCAGCTGCTTGGGCAGCGTTCCGCACAGCACCTAGTGAATCTCCCATCGATCCATCCTGAAGACCTTCACCTGTCGAAGGTGAGGCAGTTCTTCCAGTAACATCTCCAATACCAGGTAGACCAGATATTTCTGATGCATTGTTCCCCATGGCTTCCTTTAGATTGAGGGTCTCAAGATGGCTTGTTAAAGAAAACTCAGCCAGGAAACCAGAAATTCCCTTGTGCCCATTAAACGATGCAAGATCGGCTGGTGTGCTTCCTGAAGGGAAATCAGGCCTTGGATCTGTCAAAGCTCCTGGAGCCGCACCTAGTGCTATAAGAGCAACAACTGTCCGCTCTCTGCAGAACAGGCGAAACAAGTTCAGTACGTAACAATATGTGCAAATAAAAAATACCATCCTCAGAAGAACTTACCTTCCACAAAATGCAGCCCAGTGAAGTGCAGTCCATCCATGAACATCTCTGAAATTTATATTTACGCCAGCAGTTATTGTTGGCCTTATCGCCCAATCATATCCTAGAGCAGCTGCCAGATGAAGAACACCCTGCCCCTCCTCGTCTAACACACTGGGACCTTTGCCACGATCTCCTGCTTTATGGAGAAGCCAGTTATGCAGCTTCTCTTTGATACAGTTTTCAATGAACTGATTCTGCTCATCAGTGGCAAGCTCATTATCATCAGCCAACTTTAGCAACTCAGACCACGGATCATTGTTAATCATCAATGAGTTTATCTTCTTGTTCAAATCAATCAACTCTTTTGTGGGGTTAGATAGAACTGCCTGGAACTCATCTTGTTCATCTTGTCCCAAAGACAAAAGTCTATCAAGACGCGCCTGGAGATATGTTTTGTTTGTAGCACCATGTGGACTTGGAGCATCCATGAACTGAGAATCACTTGATCGATATTCAAACTCTCGGACTTCACTGCAGGCCAACCTGTTGGAGCAAGTCACGTAAAAAGGGACCCTGCCAGGTTTGTGCAAGGGAGAATAACATCTGAGAGTCCCGTCTTCTAAAATCTCTGCTGGAACTTCGACTTCTCCAAACATACATGACCACTTGAACTTTATAACTTCATCGGAAGTTAGGAATCTACCTGTAACAAGAACCTGCAGGATACAAGAATTTTTGTAAGCAAACACTAACTCACTCTGAGACAACAGGACAGTTCTATTAAGTATGACACTCCTAAGACTTTCAAGCTTTAGAAGCATGAAGACATACCCTTGTCTTTGAACCTGCATATGTCCAGCTTGGAGAAAAATCTATTATACTAAATAGCTGATCCTGTACAAGCATTGGGCCCAGAGTAAATTGATCCAACTGATCACGGCTTGATGCTCCAATTATATCGTCAGCATCTTCGCTGTTCCAGTACAATCCAGTACTGGACTTAACTTGGGAATCATCTACTTCAGCAAGTTCTTTGCTCATCCATCTTGTAAAACTGTCACTTTTCTTAAAGCTATCCTTTAGGATATCAGAAAGATTAGACGATTGAGTTTTCAGTAGAGGGAAATTAATGGCCTCCTCCAAAGGTTTATTGCTTTGTTGGAAACTGTCCACTGTAGCAAATGCACCATCAGTAGCACTTGGAAGCTGAAATTCAGTAGCTTCACAGGTGAGTACCATAACCAAATTGAAGCCGGACAATAATAGTACATTTTTTAGGGGAAGACAATAGCAGTATGATAGCAGTAACATGAAGCTCAAGCATATGCAATTAATCACAGTGTGCAAAATAACCCACAAGATAAATCTGCTGGGATCCCCCGTAACCAGTAATCTATGGTATTATATATCAATAACAACATGCAATTCCAAACTACTTGCCTCATGTATTTGCTAGCTAGCATCTGATAACTGTATACCAGCTGCATAGTATTATTAATTATTTTATATTTTTTAAGGGGATAACAGCTACAGACATGGCTACAACTTTAACCTTCAAAGAACAATAATATATTGCCATGCAGGAATGTATCATGATACCTGCCATAGTGGTTCTCCACTGGTGTCTTCATGACCATCATCCTTGATACCCAGCCCATTGCTATACACTTCATCAAAAGTGAACGATTCAATTCCAGGGTCTTCTGTAAATGTAGACTGCTCAGAGGGAACGTGCGATTGGTATGGAGAAAATTGATGGATCCCTTTATCCGGCTTCGTCATTTCATTCCATGCCGACAGATCAAATTGACTACTAGGCCCATTGAATGACCCATTGAATGAAATTCCAAGGCTGGAGTCGTCTGGAATCACAGGTAAGTTATCGTGATAATGAGAGTAGAAGTCTGTATTAGGTGTTGTAGCCTGTAATCCTTGATGATTACCTAAACAATAGTAGAAAATGAAGAGTTAAAAATCCATCCGACTTAGGTTCATAACCAAAATAAATAGTAATTTTTAGTGACACATACCTACAGATGATGCAGGAATGTACGAGCTGAAAACAGAAGCATCAATCACAGGTCCACCTCCATTTTCATGCTGCTGGATCCGAGAGACAGAGTGGTATCCGGCTCCTCCCGAATAAATATCTGCTGCACCGAATTTTGCTTTAGATACGCTGTGCATAATTGGAATAGTATCAGTGAAACTATTCAACTGGACTTCACACGGAACAGAAGATGACCAAACAGCTCTACCTGATTCTGCCTCGTATTCAGAGGCATGTCCGCTAAGTGAGCTCTCACCATCTGTAGTTTGTGAAGGAAAGTGGCTTATTGGACTATCCACAGCCCCTTGTAGCTTGTTATCATGCACCCTAGTACGAGAACTTGATTTGCCAGCCTAGTGTTCATATCCACATACGAGTAAATGAGACTTTAAGTAACTTATTGCAGGAAGAAAAGCTTTTGTTCACAACATATACAACTTCCTCTTGGACTTTGAATTCACGACAGCAAAAGTAAGAAATAGGCAAAGTCAAAATGGTAAGCAAAGAAAGAAGACAAAATTTACTGCTAAGACCAACATAAACAGAGGGTTTTCGAAATAGGTTGATTAGGTTCCTATGTGGAGAGACAAATCAGTTTAACATGTTCAGATTAGTCTGTCTCTCATGAGATATAGTTTTCATACAATGCGTCTCCCCAGGGACATATATATGCATAAATGCAAATTATTCTTACAAATATGGAGTCCCATTTCTTACTACTTTTAGTTAAAGTCCCTCTAAAATCTGCTATTATTTTACATTCCATCCTGTTATCAACGTCATTGCTAGGAATTTCTGAAAAGATTACCTAACCGGGGATCCATCACTTAACATATCACAGCACTGAACTAGTTTCTTTTGTATAATTGCCTAATTCCTGGTTTATGATAAGAATCAAGCTCCTCAAGGTAAATAAGTAGCTAACAACATCGAAACAATAAGAGGATTGGGTGTAACCTTGACTTCAAGATAATGTACAAGGACAATGTGCATAAAATCCCTGCAAAACCAAAGGCAGGATTGCTTAAATGAACTGTAGGATCCATACAAACATATACAATGCAAATGCCAGAGTTATTCAGCAACTGCAAATTTTGCAATATTACAAAGCACAATGGATCACCAAAAGTATTTCACTTACTCCTCTAGCATCCAATAACACCTCCTCTGGAAGTTTATATTCTCTTCCCCATGAGCATAGTAGCAGTGAAGCACATCGATGCTTCCTGACTAAATTTATAAAGAAATCTCAGTTCTTTGCCTCGTATACAGCGACGCGGGATGACTAGTAACTTAGAAAAATACTACTAGATATCTCACAAAAATAAGTGATTCTAATATTTAACTTTACTTACTTTTAGCCTTTCATGGGCTTCTTTGACAGTCTTTCCATCCTTTTTCTTCCTCCAATTATGGTTATCCTTCCTAAAAAATCTCAATACCTTCCGATCAAACAAGAAAAGCGAACCACCTACAGCCAGAGATACAGATATGGGTGAGATACAATTGTACCTTAAACTGATTACTTAGACACTTTATCAGCTCATGTGCATGTTTACTAGAGAATATAGGATCCAAAAAGCACATGTCATTGCAAGTGCGGAGATATTAGTAACATCGAATGTTTAAATCAAACTCATGGCTAATCCAGAGGCAAAATGGCAGCAATTAAAGACACTAGCATGGTATAAACAAAAGCTTAAAAGATGTTATTGCACAAAACACAGGCCTTAGCATGAGAAGGTGCATTGATCACAAAGCAACCTTTTAATCCTGATACCAGGAGAAAGATCAGTTATAGTACTGCGACTATATGTCTGGAAACAACAAATATCTATATGAGACTATGAGTAATGGTGTTTTGTCGTGTTAATCAAAGAATTTCATTAGAAATGTCCAACACAACTGTCCAAGGTCCAGCAGAAACAATGGTGGATCCAGAGGCTCAACCATATGGTTCAAACTAGTTACAGTAAAGTTGCATATACTCTTGTATCACTAGATGGCATTACAAAACAGGCAAACTACCAGGATTCTAGGATTTGCTCAAGTTTAAACCTGACATCAACATTTGACTGGACTGAAACGGCAAAAAATATCATAGAACCCTGTTTTCTATTTTCAGACTTTGAAGAAAAATTCTGTTCTCACAGTGTTGTGCAAGTTATCAAATCAGCAACAATTTCCAAGTTAAACGACATGGTTTTGTTATATGTCTGCCCAAAACGGAAGTTAATTTTGAAAATTAAAAACTACTCCAGGAATAATTTTGAACCCTGTTATATGCCTGCCCAAAACGGATTAATAATCAACTAGCAGCAGTGTTTAACAGAGAATAGGGGTCATACTTCCAGGCATATTTGGTGGCTCAGGAGTTATACGGAAATTCTTGTAATTCTTAAGTATTTCGCAGATCTCAGCAGGGCGTAACCATCGTTGTTGAGCTTCCTTCAGTATCTGCTCCATGTCTGTCACAAGCCATTGAAACGTAAAGTTAGGCAATTCAACATAACTCAAAACGAGTCAAATCAACGTGGATTACATTCGAATGAAAATGTCATCGGTGTTGCTTCCCAATCAGCTAATCGGTCACAAAAGGAAGCATGTGTCGTCATCGAAATTCACTTGAAAATTAGTCATAGAGAAGTGGGTTTTAGCAACATTCGAATGAAAATGTCACCAAAATCCACTACAGTTTCATATTTCAGATTTTCAGGTTCACGTGGACATAAGTGGTACACTACATGGATATCTCGCAGAGAACCTTGAAACTCTTAGAAGTTTCTTCCAACTTGAACACCTAATAAGTGACCAATTTAAAACCAGGGACACTCACTTCGGTCCAGACCCAAACATGGAAGGACCATATAAGGCTCCTAAAGAGGCAGGGTACCCGAAATTCATGTCCAGAACACTGAAACCCCACGCAAGTTCCGAATAATTTGGAACAGCTACTTTAGCTTCCGGTGGTTCCACTCCCATACCACTCGCGCGGCCAGTGACCAAACTGAAATCACCATCACTCCCGTTTCCGCGGGAACCAAACGACCAAAATCGCGTACGACTCCGCCGCACAAACACATAATTCTCGTGAACTACTCCGCACCGACCAAACCCATGACCTCAAACCCCGCGCGAACTGAACACAGCCGAGCCGACAACGCAACGCAACTCCTGACCACAACTCTTGGATCCCCACACCACACGCAACGAACTAAACGAAGGCATGGGCGAAACAAAATCAAAACAAAGACGGAGGCGTTGACCAGAGCGAGCCACCCGAAGCGGGGAAAGCGGATCAAAACGAACCAACAAAAACCCCAGAATCCAAGGGGGCAGGCTCTCACCTAGCTGCGGCGCGATCGCGTAGCGCCGCCCCTCGGCCATCGCTCAGCGGGGCGTCGCGCCAACCAGTCCACCGCCGCGAATTCACCGAGTCCCCTCACCCGGCGATCCGGCCGGATTCTCGCTAGGGTTTTGGGGGATTGTGAGGCTAGTAGCGGTGCGAGAGACGAAGGTCAGGTGGTGGTGTGGTGGCGTGATGCGGTTTAGCCGACAGAGTTGGCGTAGCGGGGAAAGGGAAACAACTGGACGGCCATTATTGTCGAGCGATGGCTAGCAAGGAAGGAGGAGGGATAGTTTGTGGACGAGGAAATGACCGTTTTGCCCCTCGCGTCGACTAGTGAAGAAGGATCAACCGTGCTGGGACCGTTCTCGGCCGTCGGATTTCGGTTGGTGGTGCGGCACGGTTGGTGAATGCGCCAAAACGTTCAGCTAAATTGTCAGCTTTCAGGTAAAAAAATATGTCAGCTTTGCGAGTAAAATACTCCGGTCTTGTGCCTATGCCATGCATGTCGCGTTTACACGTGTCTAGCGATCCTAGGCCAGTTCTCCCAAAGAAACAGCCGTGTTTTAGAACTGTTTCAGAGTTGAGTAAATTGAAGATGCTTCGATCTGGCAGCTTCGGTTTTATGAAGAGGTAAATTAAATCTCCCGAAGAAACATCCCATCTCCATCAGCAGTGGAATCAATCGGTGTACTGTCGCGCTCCAAACCACGTCAGCAGAACCAGGGAAGTATAATCTTCCGAGGAAGAGGGAAAGCGAGCGCCACTACCGGTAGCTCATTCAAAGCAGAAGAAATAAATAAGAACCCGATCCAAGAAAGATTCGTGGGGAATAATACTATGCTCTGCACGAGGCCTGGAAGGTCGCGTCGCGCGGGCGTCGAAACTCGAAGCTTGGCGGGTAACGGGGGAGGGGCCAGCCGGGGCGGCAGTCGTTGTCCGTCGTTCCGTCAAGGATCCCCGACTCTCTCGGCTCAGCTCGTGTGGCGCCCGCCCGTCTTCTTCTTAATGTTTCTTTTTTCGAAAGATCCAGCAGCAATTGATGGCTTTTCAATATATTAGCAGAGGAAAACGTACACATGTGTCGTTCCGGGCAAAATTACGTCCGGAGACGAGTAGAAAAAAGGCGACGAGCTAGCCACCCTTGTGACTCTTTCGACACCCAGCGATGCAGAACCATGGCCCTGCCACGTAGAGACCTAGTCGCAAAGCCTCCCGAGGCCGCCGCCTCGGCGTACGTCCACCGTCCGGGGCCGCTGCCCCAGCATCCACCGCCCAGACCTCAGAACCACCCCGCACGACCGCCGCGCACGACGAGAGATAAGACGCTCCAAGGCGGCGCCTCCAAGAAGGGAACGACGTGTGCGCCGCCGCTGCCCGCTCTAGGGGAGCTTAGGTTTTCACCCGAAGAGACTTATGACACTCGCGTCGGTAGAGGATCGAAGCTTCCGAACAACGCGATCAAGAAGGAGAACGACGCCCTAGTGCGCCGCTGCCGTCGGCACCAAAGTGCGAGGCTTTCACCTAAAGCTCGATTTCGACGGCCAAGCCCTAGGACTTGGGTTGGGAGCAGCAAGGCAGGCGGTGTGGCTCTGACGCCAACCACCGGTTCAATCGACATGGCGCAGGAGTCGCAACACCTCACGCAGCGACGACAACGCCATGTCGGCGGGAGGTTAGAGAGCCCCTCCCGAACCACGGCCACCTATCTGGGGCCGTCGCCCGGCTTCCTTGCTGTCGGGAGGAGAAGATATTGGGAGCCTCCCGCGCAACGGCACCACCTCGGCTTCTTCCTGCCAGGAGCACGACGGGCCAGAGCAGCACCCGCGCACCCTCGACCCTACACCACCATTGATGACGCTGAGCTTCAGATCGAGCGCGACGTCGTGGACCCTTGCTCGCCGACGCGCAGAACGCCTCGTGGACGGCCTTCAGATCGAGCGCGAACCGACTCGGACCCGCCAGGCCTAGATCGGGCCCTCACGGGCCCAGATCTGGCCCGCACGGCCGAGCGCGCCGGCCTGAGGCCTCGACCATGGCGCCGCCCCGTGTAGCCACCACGGCCGCCAGATCCGCCGGTTCCAGGGCCGCCGCCCTGGCCTCCACACGCCAGCGACGCGACCTCCGCTCCCCAGCAGCATCGGTGCGACGACGACGAGATGAGCAGACGAGGACCTTCCCCAACCGCCTTTTTGGCAGCAGGGTGGCCGCCGCCACCGCTGCCGACGCCGGCGGCAGCGGCGGCGAGGGGGCCAGGGGAGGGAGGGGTTGGCGGCGGCGCGATGGGGAGCCTCCGGTGTCGCCTGGGGAGCGACACGGGGGGAGGGGTGTGTGTGTGTCAGGGTCAGGCTTGAGTCTTGACCTGGCTGGGTTGGAGAAGAGGATCTTCTCTTCGTAATGTTTCGTTGTCACTGATACTCTAATGCTGATGCCCGTCTGAAAACTGTGGTTTGCCACGCGCGCGCTGGCGCGCATGATCGCACGCCGCGGCCGTCAAGTTGCTCGCCCTGCTTTTTGTTACATCGTCAGCCGTCTCAACCTGCTTTGCCGGTCGCGTCTTAAGAAATTCAAAGGAGGGAAAAGTAATTGAACATCATCCTGTCTTGCAGCGAGCGGCTTTGCACCTAACCACTGAAACCGCCTCGGCTTTCCAGCTCAAGCATGCCCATCCCGGACAACCCACTTTGATGCAGATCTACGTATTTAAATAATCACCGATGTTAATCTGTGGTCACCGGAGCCGGAGGCATGTCCGGTAACGCAAACCGGCTAGTAGGTTTTGTCACCGATGTTAATCTCGTGCGAACTTGTCTCGGGCACGCTTCCGCTCCCCAGTTCACCAACCAAGCAATCAGCGGCAGTTTTTGGATTGTTCACCTGATCTTTTTCTTTTTTTAGAATTCACCACTTTATTGATCAAATAACATCAATACAAAGTTTGTCACGGATAAAATCCAGAACAGAGTCACGAAAGAAAATACTACCAAACTGTTCAGCTCTCCGAGCTAAAGCATGTGCTGAATTATTACGAAAACGGCTAACATGTCAAAAGCAAAGAAACGACAAAGATTTAGCGAAGGATTTGATATCCTCTACTACAACTCCCAACGGAGACCGATCACGAGATGGCGATTGAATCCGTTGGATGACTGAGAGGCAATCCGACACCAAGATGATCATATCCAAGCCTTCCTCCCGAGCAAGGTTAACTGCACTCAAAATGGCTAGTGCTTCAGCTAACTCGGGCATCGTAACCTCATCAAGCACTCGACTGCAAGCAGTCAAGAATTTGCCGTTGTGGTCCCTGATCACGACGCCAACCCCCATCCGAGAAGAAGCCGGGAATAACGCTGCATGAACATGAATAACAGCCATACCTTCCGGCGGCGGAGACCAAACAGGATTTAGTGGACTCTCACGTCTATGGTTGGATGAAGGTTTCTCAATGTACGACTTTATCTGCATAGCGAGGCTGTTAGGGTGCATCATCTTCTCTTCATTAAGGACAGTGTTGCGTGCTGTCCAAACATGCCACACCGTCACAGCCATGGTGACTATCTCACGGTCGTCCGATCTTGCCAAAAAGTCCAGCAGCCAGACCTTTGTATTGGTGAAATTCTTGCGTTGAAGACGGACATGGAACTCTTTCTTAACCTCGCGCCAGACCTCCCGCACATAGGGACAGGAGAGTATCGTATGCTCTACACGTTCTTCTCGACCAGAGAAAATACAAGCATATGAGGCAGGAATCTGGCGGTGTCACAATTGGTGGCCACTAGGTAAGCAGTCGTGGGCAAACCTCCAAAAATTGATGAGCATTTTCCCCGGAGCTTTTGATTTCCACAACTTCATATCTTCAGTGGCCGACTGGCCGTAGAGGAGGATCCAAGACCAGAAGAACTCTGCTTCTTCAAGAAAACCTGCTCCCGCGCAGCATCCATGGGAACGGGTCTGGCTCGTGTGCAGCGGACGCATGCCGACGCTGCCCAACCGTGACAAGTACGACGTGGTGCCCGCCGCCAACAGCACAGAAACTGCAGACAGTACTAGCCCCTGCCACCAAGCGCATCACGCACTATTGAAATTGTATTCCTGTTTATGGCTAGGCACTGAATTTACATCTCGAACAGTGTGACCTGTTCATCATGAATGAATGGCAAGCAGGAGAGCAGCGGAGGTCGGCTCGTTGTGCAAGTCTATTCCAACATACTGCCAGTGCCGGCACACACTGAACAGGACAACAGAGCGTAAGTAATTTGCCTGGAAAAGTTACCGTGAACGTGTGAAAACAATAGCTCTTAAACACTGTAACATACTCCATCTCGGCGTAATGGTATGGATTGCTCAAAATAGCTGCACACCGTTAATTAATAATATCGGCCATCATAACAAAATCACTTCTGAAGAGCCTGTATGTAGCAAACAAAATCATTTCCGGTTGATACATCAAACAATAGAGTTGGAAAACTTGTTAACTGAAATTTGAAGGGCAATGAGCCCTAGATGTTTTCACTCGGCACAGCTTGATCTGCTATAGATGAGCAATAGAACGGAGGCGTGGAAGACACCTCATCGTGTACAAGATAGCACCGTGGCGCAAAGCCTCAAATGAATAACGCTTTTCACCAAAACGAAGCCCCACTCACAGCCTCTGAAGCTTTCGTGAAGTAAGCCTACCAGAACAAAAAAAAAGGAGGTGCTAAATGCACTGATAAATCGCTGATTGCTTGCAACTTTTTAGCAAGGTAATTGTCAGCTGAGTCTCCTGAACTTGCTACGTGGGTACAAGAACCAATTTGCACTCATTCCACTTTCAGGACTATCTTCATTAGCTCGTATACAAAGTAGCTGATAGATGCCGATGGCAGAACCTGAAGAAGATGAACAAAGAAAAACAGTTAACCAGACATTCCAAAACAAACTAGGAAGTATGTTTACGATGGCATGCACAGTTGGACAATACAAAAACTCAGATCAACTACTATATGAAGGTTTAAGTTTACGAATAACCTAGGAACACAGTACAATAAATTGCCCTTTTCATAGTTGAATTAGAACCCCTATAATAATATCATAATTGAATTATCATTGTCTAGCATTAATTTGCCAGAGATGTCCCGATATTACATGGGAAACCATGAGCTAAGGCTCAAACCTGATCATTAAATCTTTAAATCAAATGAATGCATTCATAAGGACATCCCTGAGTGCAAGTGGATTCTTTTCTGGAAGAAACATGTACCTGTAACAAGCTGGGGATCAAGCCAACGTAGAGTGCCGGTACTCCACCTTGATCAACAATTTTTAGGCATGTCGCCAGTGCGTTCATCTTTGTTGCTCTGACTTGCAACTGTAGCTGTCTCCTAACTACTTCAAAGGGGTATGTGGCTGCCTCAGCGCAGCATCCAGCGATAGCACCATAGAGTAAGGTCCTAACAGTGCCCAACTCAAGCTGATCTAATGCATTTGCCTCTTGACCTTGTTGTTTCATCATTGATATCCTTTTCTTTCCTTCGGGGGAATGCAGATAAGCCATCTTTAATATGTCATACACTCCGTAGAATACAGCGCCAGAGGGTGCCATGCTGATAAGAGAAGGCACTAATCCCTTGTAAAGGGAGAACAATCCTTCAGTCTGGATCATGTGGCGGGCAACACCTATAACACCACCCAAGGCTTCACCCCCAGGAGCTACCATCTTTGTCCTAATCTGAAATCAACAGGTTAACCCAGACAGTACTTAGCAATAAATAATGGCACACAAAATTGAGAAATATCAGAACCCAAGATGTCTTCTAAATAAACATACCGTATCCATGGGTATGCACATCATCGTTGCTGTAACACCAGCAAAAGCACCAGCAATAAATCTCTCAAAATTGGTAGTTTCTTCATTACCAGACCATTTTAGCAGTTGCTTTCTGTAACTGTCATATGCATAGAAGTTGACCGCCTTGAATGGAGCAGTACGAAGGATGTTGACAAAGTTCCCTTTCCAAAAGCCTTTCAAACCTTCTGATGCTGCAATCACTTGGATAAGCTCAAACAGATTCCTCTGCTCACCACGTACTATATACTCCAACTTTAGCCTCTCAAGAGGAGCAACAACTGTTCTGCATGATATATAAAAATTAGGGAAGAAATGTTTAAGTAACAGGAATGGAAATAGAGACCCACTCTCCATATTACTTGTCACAATCACAAGTCCAAATACCAGGCAGAATCCTGGAATCTATGGTTAGCAATAGCCAGTCAGGTTCTGGAACATGTGGTTTATTTTCAGGTTTGTCTTTTGTTTGTATTTATTTACATTTAAGCTTCTATGATCTAGCATGAGAAAATAGCCTCTTTGATTCAAGGGGTTCCAAAAATGCAGGAATAGGAAATACATATTACAATGTATGAATCCTACAGGGTTGGATACCACAAGAATTTGCACCAAAGGGTATATTTTCCATTAAAATAGAGCATCTATGCTTAACTGACACATGTCAAATCAAGTAATAACTTGAAATCCTAGTTAGTGGATGCAGGTCCAGATCTTTCCTGGACCAAAAACAAACCAGATGGCGAAATCCAATTACACCAAGTTAAACATCTAAGATAGCGAATACAGATCAAATGCTTGGAGAGGCCAAAAGCTATGAAAAAATAAGACACCAAATTGGGTTACTAAATGAGTAAATCGAAAGATTTCAAGAAACTTATGACAATATACGAGGTTTATCAAAAACTTATGACATTACTTAGGTATATACGAGATATAGTACTCCAAGAGAAAGTCATTTGTGCATGGTCAGCCCATGAGGGCAAACGAGAGAAGTAACATTTCTTTTAGAATCTTAAGAGTATCTCCAGCAGTACCACCTAAATGAAAGCCCCAGAACAGCTTATTGGGGCTGGGCCCAATTTGTGAGCCCCAAAAAATTGGCTCCACTTGGTGTCCAGGACTTGGAGCGGACAGGACTTGCGCTACGGATGCGCTGGCTCTGGTTCTCGCGAACAGCCCGGAACGCGCCTGGAACGGACTCGATCTACAATTCTCTGCTGACGAGCGCTCGCTGTTCTTCGCCTCCACCTACATGACGATCGGGAATGGCCAAACAGCCAAGTTCTGGACCGATAGATGGATGGACGGACGCGCAATCAGCGAGATCGCGCCATCGCTGTTCCGCTGTGTTCCTAAGCGACGCCGCAAGACCACGACAGTTGCTTCAGGATTGCAAGACAACAATTGGGCAAGAGACATCCAGGGCGTGCTAGGGCTTGAAGAGATTGGACAATATTTGCAACTTTGGCAACAGATCACACACATAAACCTTACAGAAGCACCTGATCAGCTAATCTGGAGGTGGACTGCCAACGGCACATATTCCGCCAAGTCCTGCTATGCGGCTACTTTCCAAGGATCGACAACAAGCTACTCCTGGAAATTAACTTGGAAAAATTGGGCGCCTCCTCGCGTCAAATTCTTCCATTGGCTGGCCGAACAAGACAGGTGCTGGACCGCCGACAGGCTTGCACGACGTGGTCTGCAACACCCTCCCCGCTGCCCGCTTTGCGACCAGGAACCTGAAACCATACAACATCTGCTGTTACACTGCCCCTTCTCTCGACAAGTATGGCATGAAATACTGGCATGGCTAAGGTTTACCACCCCCGCGCCTCACATGGAGAGCTCCCTCATGGACTGGTGGCTGAAGGCGAAACAACACACCCCAAAGCAAATGCGCAAAGGGCTAGGCTCGATCACCCTCCTGACGCCATGGATGGTGTGGAAACATCGCAATGACTGCGTGTTTGAAGGAGCGCAACCTTCAACCCAAAACCTCATCGAGAAGATCAAGGCCGAAGCCAAGCTCTGGGCCACGGCAGGGGCGAAAGGACTGCGCGTGTTACTGCCGTCCACCTGGGACGTGCACTGATGTATTTTCATTTTGTAACCATCTTTGGAGAATGTAAAACAAACTCTATCTATTCAATGAAATAAAACGCAAAGAATCCTTTGCGTTTTCTCCAAAAAAATTGGCTCCAACTGCAGCAGCAGCCCCTATCTCCCAGCACGGTTTTTCTTTCCACACACACTGACAAATGGGACCCACCATGTCAGATTTTTTTCTATTTTTCTTCCTCTTCTCTTTCCCATCCCATGCACCAATAAACGCATGACTAACCCCCCTATTACCTTCTTCTCCAGTACGCAGACGCCATAGTCTTTGATTCCGCCTTGACTCCCGATGGTCAATGCCCCGTGCCGCCGCCTCTCCTTTTCTCCAGGCCGACGAGCGGCGGAGGGTGTGACCTGCAGCCTCCGTGTATGCCCTGCCGGACACGCCTCTTGGACCGCCTTATCTTCTTCTCTCCACCCCGGCGGGCGGCGGTGGTAATGGTTTACCTGCATCCACCACGAATGCTCTGCTATGGCCATGATTGCTGCGCCGGAGACGCCACTCGCATGCCTCCTCTTCTCGCCACCCTGGCGGGAGGCTGTCGTGGTGGCCTGCCTGCAGCCCAGCTGTCGCGTCGGAGATGCCGCCGCTCGAGTCGCTGCTAACCGAGCTCCTCTTCGTACTAGACTGTGTTGCCGCTGCCGACCACACTTTCACGCTCGCCTCCTGCGCCACTCTCGCCATGTGCATCGTGCTCAATTGCAAATCAATTTCTTGTTGTCTTCGATCTACCGGTCAAATCGGTCTTAACCGGGGACCAACCAAATAATTGATGCCCGAATTCCTCGGTTAGCGTTTTTTGTATTGACCGATTGGTTCCTATTTTCTGAAAACCGAATTTCAACAATACCTGGAAAACCGATGCCCAGCCCTATCCCTGTCATGCAACCTCCCGGCCTCCTACCTGCGCCGCCGCTCCCCATGCTCCCACTCTGCCAATGACCTGCGGACGGCTCGTGCAAGGGAGCTCGACCCCGAGGCGGCACGGGGGAGGACTGGAGGAGCTCCCACAGACTGACATTCACTGTGGAGGTTCAACGGCCCGCCACAGCTGGCGCCTGGCGGAGCAGCAGGGAGCGGATGGAGGAGGGTGGTGGCACTCGCCGGAGCTGCCACGGGAGAGGGATGAGCTGCTGCGGGGGCGGGAGCGGAAATTTCTTGGCGCCCTGCCCAACCGTGGAAGGGGTCTCCTTTCCTACTGTGGAAGAAGGGGCTGTGGGGTGTTTCGTTTTGTGCCACCCTATTTTAGGGGCTGTGTTAGGGTCCCTGCTGGAGATGCTCTAAGGACCTGATAGAAGTGGATAGTGGTAGCTCCAGGGGCATGCTGGCTCCAACCCAGCATAATATCCTTCAAGCGTCCTTTTTCAAGAGCCAAACAATGCTACTACACAGTCCTTAGTACAGAAATTGATCGCATTAACTGATGATGTGTTTATACCTAGAAGAAACAACTCCACTGCTATGGACCTAGTTCGCAATGGGATTAACATCCACCTGAGATGGGTTGGGCAGCAACAACATGAAGCAGAACAGCGCCAGGTGAAGGAGGCCACTAAACTGGTGGAGAAAAGGAAACCCATATAAGAACAGTAGGGAAAAGTGACATTTTTTATCCTTGCTGAAGAAGGTAACCCATCCTCATAAAAGTTAACTAGCAGACAAGATAGATTTAATGCCCCAGCGGTTACGCCCATGGTTTTTACGCCCATGCAATCAACCTAGTCACATTAATCTTGACCTAGATGATACTAGATTTTCTGTTTCTAATATCTCGATTATTTTGGCTGTAATTTGAAGTTGATCCAGTTTCCCCATGATAGATAATGGAACTGGAGCATCGGTCAAACAAGACAGAGCTCTGGACGCCTCAAACTCCGGTGTTACTTTATGCCCTCCATTGTAAAATACACCACCTAATCACCTATCTACATAGTCAGTATGCCCAAAAAAACTTAAGATGTCCAAGGCTACTTATGCCGAACTCCCATCAGTTCTCTAGAGCTTGTCATTTTGGACATTGACACTGTCTATAAAGCACAACTTTGATCACAAATAATGAAACCAACAAAACTAAGTTGTGAAAATACGAAATCTGCAGATATGATAGCCGTACTAACAGTTTCCGAAGTTTGACTTCGCGCTCATGTATGACCCAAAACGATAAGTTCTAGTTTCGAAAGTCTGATTTCACGTTTCACAGATGGCCCATGTTTTAGAGAAATGAATGGAACAACCCTTAACTGTTCTGGATGTCTATAAAGCACAATTTTGATCATAATTTTTTATATGAAACCAACGATACTAAGTTGTGAAAACACTTTTCAGGAGAAATTTGCAGATATGATAGTGGTACTAAAAGTTTCAGAAGTTTGACTTCATGTTTGTATTATTCTAGTTTCGAAAGTCTGATTTCACGTTTCACACATGGCCCATGTTTTAGAGAACTGGATGGAACAACCCTTAAATGTTCTGACACAGAGGACCATTTGCTTAAATCAGCTGCATCTAAAGTCCAATCGCCTATGCACTCATAGCAGCACAATCTGAAATAAAGCGACGCTCTAGTGTCCAGCTTATGTCATACTCGATGTATCACAAAAACCTAACCAGTAGCATAAATAGAAGGCTAACATGCTCTGCTTCATACGAAAATATCTAACAAATTTCATTGGCTGTCAAACTCTTCACATACCCCTGAACCTGAGGCTACAAATTGGCTTAAACTCATCAGTGCCAGACACCCACGCTTAATTTCCCTCCCAGCTGACCTAACTCAAATAGGATAGTCTGCCATGCCACTCCGAATCGCGTACTAACAATCTAGTGCACAGCTAATTCAGGTAACCAGCATTGGATATTGGAGTTAGTGTTTTTCTGCAAGTTTGATACTTGGAGAGATAAGGATCCTAACTAGTAACAAAATCAGGCATATGTCCCAAGCAAAGACAAAAGAGCAATACCTCGAGATCATGGCAGCGACGGCCCCAGACCAGAGATGCTTGGTGGTGTTCATGGCGCCGGCTCCAGAACGAGCCTCCTTCTCCTCCGCCAGCTTCCCGCCAGCCTCGACCACCGCCAGCCCCTCCGTCCCCATCCCCGCGACCAGCCCCTCCGCCTCCACTCCCCCGCCCTTCTCCTCCCCGCTGGCGAGCAGCCCCACCGAGCCCGGCACGAACCCCCTGCCCCCCTTGACCGACATCGTCATCGAGAGGAACCCCGGCGCCGTCCCGCGTCGCCGCCGCCGCGGCACGCCGAAGGACGCCGAGCATCCGGGCATCGCCGCGAGGAGCGCGCCGTGCGCCGCCGCGTCGCCGCCGTCCAGGAACAGCCCCGCCGCCACCCCCTCGCCCGCGGGCGGCAGCCACATCTCCAGCCACGGCATGGCGGCTCGCCGAAGACGACGACGGACGCTGTGGTAGTCTAGGATTTGCGAGGCTGGCGAAGCATCGGTTTTATCGACCTGAATCCAAATGAAGGGAATAAAAACACTTTCTTTCTCCGGTTGGATCCGGTGAAGAAGAGAAGGGAAGCAGCGCGGCAACTTGGGCGGAGAGGAAGTAGATGCGGAGTGGTGGGCGATTTTATTCGTGTTCCTTCTTGTGAGCGGCAATTTGTTGGCAGTTGGGGTGGGGAATTGGCTCCCTGGATCGATCTTGCCGCCCGCAGGCGAGAGGGGCCAAGGAACAGCGAACGAGGTAGAACAAGGTGGGAATTTTTTGTATATAAAATTTTCAGATAACGTTTTTTAACGTGTTTCTTTCTCGTTCTTTTTTTGGCCATCCATTTAAGTGGATGCTAGCACACTCTGCATTTGCTCTTGTAGGAAACTGCGAAGGATGATGGATTAATCGTGCACGCATCAACATGATTGGTGAAACCTCTCTTTTTTTTTGCACAACAAGAGGCGCCTGTGGCGCCATAATTTTATTCAGCTCAATTGCAAAGTACATGGTGTAGTACAAACCCCTGTAAGAAAGCAGATTTCAACACTAAAATCACAGGGCAAAGCTCGGCAACATGAGCTGAACATAAACACCTAAAGATAGGCTGTTCTAGGCGATGCCTAAGAGCCTGTTTTGCACACTTATGGGCTTCTCTATTCAGATCTCTTTTGACATGAAACACCTGTAGGATAGACTCGGAACTGATTGATAGAAAATCTGCAATTGTTTCCCTCGAGTCCCAACGCAGCAACGGATGGTCGATTCGCCTGCTTGCAGCCACCTTAGCAAGAGTTTGATTATCTGTAAAGTAAACTGGATGTTTGATGTCCAGGATTTTCGCCAAAGCTGCTGCCAACAGAATGCCCTTCGCCTCTGCCTGAAAAACTGAAGAAGTTAATGTCGTTGAGGCTTGGATCCTGATAGTGTACTGCTGCCCATCCACCTTCCTCTGAATGAAGACTCCGATTCCTGTGGCCTCCTGTTCTCCTGTACCTGGTGATGTACCTGTCACATCTTTGCATTTCCAAGAGGCATCAACAAAAATAGCATCTCGTAGGGTTGCTCTATTAGCAGGTATAATGGAACCATGCAGCGGCTCTTCCCTGCGCCACAACCTATTCCGGAGATCTTCTTCCTGCAAATTCAGCCTTGTTGCATCATGAGTTTCAAGATTTGCAGATAGAGCATTAGCGTTCATACTTATTTGGTATGGTTCTCCTGTCTTCCTTTGGAAAAGCTCGTCATTTCTAGATTTCCAGATGCACCACATGAAGTTAAAAATGTTTGGTAGAGTGGCATGAGGATGATTCAGATTTAACAAGTTGAAAATTATATGAGGTAGCGAGTTACAGTTTTGGACAATAAGTTCAGTACGAATAAACCAAGGATTCAAGAACCATGCAGCTTTAGCAAAGGGACACGTGAAGAACAAGTGAACCTCATCTTCTTCGAGCCCACATCTGCAACAGATTTTGGCAATATGTTTCGAAAACTTACCCGCCCTCGCTCCTGTTGGAAGTGCCCTGCAAAGGAAGCGCCACGCAAAAGTCTGAACTCTGGGAATAATTGACTTGTTTTTCCATACCTCATTGAGAAGTTGCCTAGTTGGCAGTGAAGGTTGGATAGGTTTTTCTTCTCCTGCTTCATATAAGTCCTGCAAACAAGCGTAGTATGCACTCTTGGCATGGCAAGTGCCATTAGTGGTTAGCTTCCAACAGAGAAAGTCGTGCTCTTGAGAGTTAATAATAGGCGTTCTCTTAATAAGTTCAGCTGCTGGTGGGGCAAAAAGAGTGTCGATTAGATTTTCGTTCCATTTCTTTTGGCCCGGAATCCAAAGGTCTCTAACATTCGCAGGGTAGCTAAAGCCAGGTGGTTGGATGATTAAGTCGTCGTAAATGGAGGTCCACAACGGATACCATGGCGAGCTCCAAATGGATATATTGCCTTGCGTAAGTTGAACAAAGGAATGGGCTTTAAGAATATGGAGGATTTTTAGGATGGATGCCCAAAACGCCGACTTTGGGACATTGGGCTTAGGGCGCCAAATCGAAGAATCTGGAAAATACTTGGCCTGAAGGATTTTGTGGAGTTGGTCATTAGGATTTTGAGCTATACGCCAGCTGACATAAGGATTAGACTTTGATTGATGGCCTGTAAATTCCTTATTCCCAACCCGCCCTCTTTCTTAGGGCACATATGTCCTTCCAGGCCCTAAGGCAAAGGCTACGGGTGGCTTCTTCCCTGATTCCTGTCCACCAAAACGTTCTCATGATAGCAGTCAACTTTGCAATGAGTTTCTTTGAAAACAGGATGTTCGACATGTAATAAACAGGAATCGAGGAAAAGACTGACTGAATAAGTTGCAAGCGAGCTGCATGGGAAAGCTTGTCAGCTTTATAGGTGCTAAGCTTCGATTTGAACTTCTCAAGGACAAAGTTATAGGCAGAGGCTCTATCTTTGGCCGGAAGAATGAGAGGGTGTCCAAGATGGGAAAAAGATTCGTCAATGGTTTGAACGGGAAATATTTTCTTTATCGCTTCGGCAATATTGCTAGTGACATGCTTACTGAAGATAATTCCTGATTTCGCCCAGTTAGGAGTTTGGCCAGACCGAGAGCAAAAGGTTTGAAGGATTTGCTTCATGTTTGTAGCCTCCTGAATAGTAGCTTTGCCACAAATAAGCAGGTCGTCGGCAAAAAGGAGGGAGTGAACATGGGGACAATTTGGACCAAGAGTGACTCCTTCCAAGGAGTTGTTGGACATCGCTTCTTGTAGTGCTAGTGATAATTCATTAATAGCAAGAACAAAAAGATAGGGCGAGAGAGGGCAGCCTTGCCTTATACCTCTGTGGCTTCGGAATTTCGCAAAAGGTTGGCCATTAATTATGACCGAGAACGTTGGCGAAGAAATGCAAGCATGGATAAGGTTGATGAAATGACCATGTAACCCTTTACGTGAAAGAGCTGCGACAATGAAGTTCCACTCTAAGCGATCAAAAGCTTTGGCTAGATCAATCTTCAACATGAAGGACTGATGTTTCCAAGAACTGAGAGCAAAAGAGTGGGTTATCTCCTGGGCAATAATAATGTTGTTACTAATACGCCGTCCTTCGATGAAAGCTTGCTGGGAAGGGTGGATGTAGTCTGGTAGGTGTGGTTTAAGTCTATTTGCGAGTGTTTTGGCTATAAGTTTGTAAACCACATTGCAGAGGCTAATCGGTCTGTAGTCTGCAGGCACTTGGGAGACAAGTTTTTTAGGAATCAAAACAATATGAGTGTCATTAATGTGCGCAGGCATGATACCAGTTTTATAGAAAGAACTTACCAGCGTCGTGACATCATCTCCGATCCAGCTCCAAGTGGCGAGGTAGAATTCAACGTTGAAGCCATCCGGTCCCGGTGAGGCATTCCTCTTCATGTCCTGCAGAGTGTCCCAAAGTTCTTGCTTGTCTGGTACAGAGTAGTGTGATCCTGGTTATGTTGGGGAGGCTGCGATGCAATGTAGGGCCTGCCAAAATTG
Organism: Poa pratensis; assembly: GCA_947311845.1. Taxonomy (NCBI): domain Eukaryota; kingdom Viridiplantae; phylum Streptophyta; class Magnoliopsida; order Poales; family Poaceae; genus Poa; species Poa pratensis. Next base: position 15,923,382 of record CAMZMU010000066.1, read on the forward strand.
TTATTGGAAGAGGCAAAAATGTGTCTGAAATAGTTTACAAAGGTATTGCTAATTTGCTTAGGCATGTAGTGGATAAGATCATTCTCGTCCTTGATGGAGACAATTGTATTTCTTCTCCGCCGTTTGAGAATTGCCCTATGAAAGAAGGAAGTGTTTCTGTCTCCATCTTTGATCCATTGCTTCTTGGCTCTCTGCATGTAGTGGTCAGTCAATTTTGTCAAGTTTTGTTCATATCTGATGACTAGGGAGTGCTCGAGTGCATGGTCTTGCATGTGGGCTGGTTGCATCTGCAACTGTTTGATCTGCTCCTCTAGGTCATTAATTTCCTGCTGTAAGGGCTTCTTTTTCCTGCACCATACCTTAAGTTCTCCAGCCAGGTTGTTAGTTCTTTGGAAGAATGGTTTTTGCACCGTTTTGGACCAGGCAGTTTTAGCATAAGTATGGAAATCTTGTTCTTTCAACCACCAGTTTTCAAATTTGAAATTACGTTTAACTCGACGAATAGGACCATCAGTAGATAATAAAATAGGCGCATGGTCACTGATATTGTGCATCAGAGGTAAGTTGTAAACATTAGAAACAGGAAAAGAAGCACACCAATAAGCATTGACTAAACAACGGTCTAAACGTTCGTAAAGAGGTCGAGAAGAGAACCGTTTATTAGTCCAAGTATAAGCTGGCCCACTAAAACCCAAATCAAAAAACCCACACATCTTGATAAGAGAATGGAAAGCATTAATACGAGAACGATTAGTAATGGGGGCACTCTTGTCCAAATCATACAAAAGATCATTCATGTCCCCTATACAAGCATCGGCAAATTATCATTATCATACACAAACTTAGCTATCTGCTCCCAGATGAGGCTAGTTTGCCGGTGATACGGATCACCGTATATACAGATGAGACCAAAACATTGATTACTAGCTCTAATAGTCGCAATAGCTAAGATCAGATGAAAACTACTACTATAGACAACAATTTGAATTTCATCAGTCCACATTAACCAAAGCCCTCCTGACCGACGACGCGAGGGAACTATAAAGCTATCACACATATTAAATCTAGTACACAGATCAGCTGATTTGAACTTAGAGGATTTAATTTCAGAGACGAAAATTACCTGTGCCTTCGTGGAATCAACGATGCGGGCAAGATGACACATTTTAGAGCTATGAAGGTTCTTGCCCATACCATGGCAATTCCATCCTAGAGCCTTCATGGTGCGCACAGAGAAAGAGTTCCACAGTACTGAGGCTCAGGGTCAGAGATGGTCGAAAGCTGCAACCTCAGGTCAGCTGGTTCTGACAGCAGAGTCGTGGCTTCGCTTTCCCTGTAGTACAGAATCAGAGGTCTTGAGGCTTGAATCCCAGCAGTTGGCAAGATCTTGAGCGTCTCTAGCCAGCGGAGCCAGAGATCTTGAGCGTCTCTAGCCAACGGAGTTATAGATACGATTATGGACGACTGCCTCTCTCCAATAGCTTGGTCTATCAGCCCAAGGGAGGAGCAATCGAAGCTAACTTCCCCAAAATCAGTCGGTTCAAGGTCTCCACCTAGGAAGAATATATGATTTGTTTGGATTATGGCTCACAAATCTGGACTTTTTTATCGTGGCTCACAAATCTGGGCGTTTTTGAGGATCTTGGTTCACTAGGACAAGAAAGGGAGAGGAAACAGATCGTGGCTCACTATGGGAGAGGAAACAGATCGAAAGGAGTTTGGAGAGAGAGGATCAGACAAAGAAACGGATAATCAGATCCACCGAAGAAAGATTGGTAGTAAGAATTGAAGGAGAAATCGGCATATCGCCAGCTACGGCATGTCGCCTGTCGCCATACGACAAGAGCTTCCAGAGAGTTCCCCGCCGTGAAACCTCTCATGTTGTCGTCAAGATAGAAAACGCCGATACTCTCTCCGTTCGCTTTTAATCTACATCCTGGGTTAGAAATTTGTTCCGTTTTAATCTACATCTTAGAGCAATTACTCTCTTGTATTCCTTCGTTTTAGGTGCAGAATTTAATTAGCAATAGTGATAACCAATAGACAACCCTACCGCACATCGTTTCCCTCTCCATGCATGGATGTGATTAATTGCATTGATGCATGCAGGAGCAGTATTGGATGTAAATCGCATGATGGCATTAATTCAGATTTGTTTACGTGCAGATGGTGCTTTGTTTCCTGTGCGGGGTGTGCCGAATTAATACTAATAAGTATAAATATAGGTCTAAATTGTCTGAATTTTCCTAGATGTACATTAAAAGAGAACGGAGGGAGTACGTGTTCATGCTGGATTTGGCATCACCAAACTAGGTAGACAATGTGTAGAATGGTTTTTTTATAAAGGGAAAACATTAATACCAGGCAGATATCAATTACACACAGCCTCTGCAACCGCGTAATGTCAAAGTCAAGACATTAAAAATGCACACAACCAAAAGAAAAATAAAGAAAAACCCCGTCGAACAATCAGCGAAGCAATAGGAACTACCCCCACCATAGGCCACACCTGGAATGTCGAAAAGGTTCTCCAATAACGACGCCTTCAATAAGTGAACCGTGCACAAACACCGTCGTCGCCTGATCATCGATCATGTGTTTTCACCCCCGAAGAAAGTCTGACTGAAATCCAGACAATGTCTTCAACAAGGAGACGAATAGAGACTCACCATTGGCAGGTACAACCAGTGAAGATCAGACCTAAGGTTTTCACCCTGGAAGTCAAGACATTGTGCCCATAGAGCACCACCACCAAGAAGAAATCCCCCTGTGTTGCCGCCCCCGCTTGCTGAGACTGCTGCAAAACACCGATCATCCGATACATAGTTTTCACCACTTCCAAACTTGGCTCCGTCATCACTTGAAAACTCGAACTCAAAATGAGCCATCGAGATCCACTCGTCATCCGGCACAACCATCTTGCCATTCTCCATCATTGTCAGCACCACGATAATTGCAACAAAATATGCCATGCGGTACGTCATGGTGCCAACAAACATGTGCACACACGCACATAGGCCGATTGCTGGCACGGAGATCTGGTCGAGGAGCTTTGCCGCACTGACCCCGCAATGCAATTTCTTCTATGTGCGTGTGTGCACATATTTGTGAATGTCTGTGTTTGTAGTGGCAGGACGTGCCTGTGTGTTTATAGGGGTGGGTGTGTACATATTTATGATTGTACCGTGTTTCGTCAAAAAAAACTACGTAGCCACTAGCAGGCAGAAATTATCGATGCGTACGGGTATATTTGACGAGCTGTGGCGCATTGTTCTGCGATGCTTGAGGTACACCTCCCCGCCGTTTTCTCAATGCCAAGCAACAGGAATCTGCCGAGAATCAAAAGTGATTCCAATACACTACTACTGGCTAGTGGCATGGTACGCCGACGTGGTACGTGCAGGATCCACGAATCGTGGTGCCTGGATGGGCTAGCTGAGACAGGTTCAAATCGTCACAGAACCTCAGTTGAGCACATGTTCATCAGGTTCGGCGGCCCCCGATTCGCCTTCTCTCTTTTTTTTTGCGAGAGTACAAACGGTGATTACAGCAAGTAGGCAGAGAGGACTCCACAAAGAAAGAAATTACACCCAAGTCCTTCTGCGTCGTAGCCGCCGGCGAAGTGGACGTGCCGATGGCGCGCCCGCCGCCAAATCCTCCCAGAAACATTGGAACGGAGGGATCTCCCCAGCGGACGGGAAGCCGTCGAACCTCGAACCCCGCAGACGCAGAGCCTCCACCCAACTCCATCAGCCGCCACGCTTGCATCACCACCACCTGCACAAAGAAGGTCAACTGGATCCGCCGCCACCGGATCCAGAGGGGAAAGAGCCGCACACGGCGAGTCAAGGGGCCCGCGAGCACGGCGACGTCGCCTGCTTGATGCCGAGACTCCAGAGAGCGCCGACACCGGAGAGGAAGAAGACGACACCAAAACTCCATCCGCCGACGCCACCGCCTCCAACACGCCGCCGGGGAGCACCCTACTCAATCCTACACTATATACACAACGAGATCCGGGGTTCCCCCACCCTCCCGCCGCCGGAGCGGCCGGCGGAGGGCAGGGGAACCAGCGAATCGCCGCCGGCGAGGTGGAAAGAGCAGGAGGGTCCAAGAAATCGCCCCTTTTTCACTGTAGCGGAGGGGAACGAGTCCAAGGTCTCGTTCTCTCGGACAGATACGACGGCAAATAGGGGCAGCCGCTGTCACTTGTCGAATCAATATCTTTGGTTCGGTTTTTTTTTTTTGAGAATCATATATTTAGTTCGTACGTGTACGTCCATGCTTTATGGTGCAGAAACAATCTAAAAAAAAAATTCTGTGCGCATATAGGGCCAGTTCAGCAACTCCGCTCTGTGAGAGCGTGGGCTACCAGCCCATTCCAGCCAGATGGAGCCCGTTTAAGCAGTATCAACTATCAAGCCAATCCAGCCTGGTGGGAGATGGGCTTTGAGCCCATTAGCATTACATAAGGTTGTCTGGTCCCAATATTGGGGCCGATCGGGAGCTGTGCTTTCCCTTTCATATCTTTTTTTTTTCTAAAGAAAATCTTTTTTTACACAAACTAAACAGAAACCTGTACTCAGGATTTTTGGCTACTTTTCAGGTTGCTAATTTTGTTGGAATTGATATATGCATTATTTTTCCAAATCCTAGACACATAGGAAGACCATTTTATGTCACATGTCTCAATGTCTCATACACCAAAAGTACCACATTTACATATGTGCAAATCAAAAGATTCATACATCATACATGTCACGACCAAGTATTGTTAACATGTCCTGTACATAACCAGCCTACAGCAATAGTGGTAGCTATTCGGCCCCTATTTCATTTATGTCACGACCACTTGCCTCATTCGTTGATGAATCGGATACACGCGGGGTAACTGCGTCGTTCTGAAAATGTGGCACATAATTCGGGTCCTTATCACACCGAATAAAATGAAAATATCCTCTTTCATCTGAGTGGACGTAATTGTGCAATGCCATACTAGCATTGGCAATCATATTCTGCGTTTTAACCGAGTACCCCGACCATCTTGAGCAAAATTTTGTCATTTAATCTTAAAAATTCTGAAGGCACTCTCTATGAAATTGCGTTTGGATGAGTGGACCTTGCTGGACTTCTCCTTAGGAGTGGTTGGTGATACACCTGTAGGCACTCGGGGACATGGTAGCATTCTCCTTTATATGGTGCTAGATATCCAACATTTGTTTGGACATCCAAATCAATTTCCAGTTTGCTCCATTTGTTATTGAATTTGGTCTCTCTATACTCCAACATTGTTCTCATTTTAAACTTATTTTCTACCTCCTCGTATGCACTAGGAGTCAAGTGAGTGTTTGGCCTATTTCCCATCATCATTTGCTCCATAAACAACTCAGTGACAATCCAGTGTTGTCACCAGTCCATTTTGTACAGATGATAGAAATCTCTCAATAAAAATTCATTTCATTGATAGAAATTTCAGAAACTAATGCAATTATAAGATAAAACACGAACTAATCATCAACGTGGGAAATAGAATAATAAAAACTTCATCATTTCCTCTATGGCATATTTGCAACAATCACCCACTTGCACTAGTGTCAATAATCTAGTCAATGCTTAAACACCTAACACATATGACATATTAGTGTTCCTTATCTTTTACTTGTGGTAGAGGCTCCGCCAACAGATCTGACACATTAAGTCTCGTGTGTATTTCTATATCTTCACGTATCCACGCTCCACCCATTCACGAATGAGGTGGAATCATGCAACTACCGCACAGTTGAAATCTCGATTACATTGAGTTTAAGGCGCAGTACCACAGGGAATTAGTTCTGTTGAGGATCTTTGAACATATCATTATTTTCGGTGCGTTTGAGCTCCTATACGAAGTTGCCACAGCTTGAGCAGTGCTTCTGTATGTTGTGCTTTCCAAGGCATCATGCACTGCATAACTGGGTGAGGGTGGTGGTGGCGAGCCCGCTGGTGAGCATTGCGATGTTGGTGCACCAAATAGCCACGGTGGCGACAATGAGGTGCTAAAATTGTCCGCTATTTTTTTTTGATTTATTCTTATAAATGTAGAGCCTCAAATTTGTTGATCCAACGCATCAAGTAAGAGAAGGAGTTTTCTATTTGTTTCTTATATTATCCACTAAAATTCTTTGCCATCCCTAAGGAACTGGCGAAGATGTCTAATCTTAATTTGCCATCTCGGAACCACCAACCATGGACATCCATTCATGAGAGACCATATCATAGAAACCCCATTGACGCGTTGACACAACCAAAAGAGTTAGAATGAGAAGTGAGACTTATTACCCAAGTGAGGTTGATCACCTGAATCAATGATTAGAGGTGTATGATCCGACCCGTACGGGCAATCACATGCACTGCATACTTTGTTAGCACTGTTTGGATCGATAAAACCCTCTTGTATCATGTACACATCTTCAGCTAAATATCCATAAAGTAAAATCGTCTTTGTTAAGATAGGTCTAGCTGTACAGCATATATACGTTAACCCCAAATGCATTTCCATGTATGTATACGTTGCTGGTCTATAAAATACAAATTGGCAGAAATGTGCACACGTACATCAACGTCGAAGTATAAAGTCAAAGAAGCGGAATGACCTCACGACAGATTTGGCATAAACTTTTGCCAATCTCAAGAAAACGGGAAGCTGAACCTGAACAAGTTTGTTTCCGGGGTCCATATGGCAAGATATCTGGCTTGTTGTTTCTGAACGAAGCATTGAACCGAACGTGGATAAAATTGACGCAAGCCTGAAGATGGTCAAGCCCAAGAATTTGAAGGACATCCAATGAGTGATCCGGTGCATGGCGACACCGCGACTTTGAATCCTTTAAAGCGGTACTCCCTCCGTCCCAAAATAAGTGTCTCAAAGTTGTCCAAAAGTGAATGTATCTATACTTGTTTCATGTCTAGATACATCCACTTTTTGACAAATCTAAGACAGTTATTTTGAGACGGAGGGAGTATGAAAATCGTATAGGAATACTGTCCAAATCACGGCTAGTAAATGTGAATTTGACGTCACATTGAAGCTTGAACAGTCTTTTTTCTAGCTTTGCTGACATCCAGAGTGTTTCAACTGCAGTGACTAAAATAGGAATTATTTAAATACATCGAGAATAGAAAATTGAGAGTGCAATCGCCGCTCATCCGCTTCGATTCGTATGCGTGAACAGGGACGGCCAGAGCCCAGATCAGCTTAGCCCAGCTGCCGAAGCAGAAGCACACGTGCAAGTACAGTTGCGCAAACCATGCGCCCGTGCGTCATGCGTCATGCGTCATGCGTGCTCTCGCCGGCGGGATGGAACGGCCGGCCGTGTTGGATCGGACGGCCATGAGAGCTAATGGTAGCGCTGAAAGTCGCCAACCTTTTTCAATTCAAACAAAAACATCGATGAAGTGTCGTGCATTCGCGAGTATGTGAGATTTTTTTCCCTTTGAGAACGAGAGCAGGAGCTAGCATTGAAGTGTGAATTGAAGGGGAGTTAATGGGAGCCGGTGGACTCGACCAGCATGACTCGAGTATGACCGTCTTCTTCAGGCTTTAAATGTTGCTGGAGGGGTCACCTTCTTAACACTCTTCTCCATTTCTAGGATCACACACTTTCTTCTCCCGAGAACACTAGCTAGCTGGGTTACCAAATTGCCCCTACTTTGAAAAAATATCTAACGAATTTTACGTCAACTTTAAATATATAAATTTCAAATGCAAAGTGTATTTTGAAATGTGATACGATTGGGTACCTGCCCAACATGACTTTTCCACAGCACCGTATGGTTCTTGACGGCTATTTCCATCCATTAGGAGTTGTTGTCTCACAGAAAATCCCACGACTTTCCATAGTTGGTTTGTTTTTGACATGATATGAACAAAAAAGTCATGTTTCTGACCAAAACAATTGTGTGCTCCGATTAGAAAACATGGTTACTGGTCACTTTGAAATATGGATACCAGCTTTATCTAAAATTGTTCCTTATCTTTGGAGGTGTTCGACTTGTTGGCGGCCATGGGAGACGAGGGATAGGAGTCAGTGTCGCATGCACAAGAAGAAGTAAAATAGCTCGTATCTTCGGTAGAGACGATGCCACGAATCCCGTGCCGGAGACGAGTTACTGCGAGATACGAGGGCGACGCTCCGAGTGCAGGAGTACAAGGAATCAGCTGCTAGATAAATATGCATGGCCGTCGCCCGCGAGGATTGGAAAATGAGGATGAGGATTTTTTACTTTTCTCCTATGTCGTGAGGTGACTGAATAGAGGAGGAGTTGAGGCTCTGTTTGGCGCGAAACCGAACCGGAACTTTGGCATCTCTTGCCATATAGCGTCTTCCTCCCGCGTCGTTGCCACTTTTTGTAGCGTTGGAGCCTGGCTCCACGAAAACTATCGATTCGTCCGCTTTCAACGGGCCTAGCTCAACGCTGCATCAATAAGCGTGCTGGCCATAACGTTGGCCTTGTGTGACCAACCAATCAGCCCATCTTTTACAACTGCAACCTATTTGGGGAGAACTGCGGGCTACCAAACACGAGTATTTCATTCACGCTATCGCAAATCTTCGATATGGTCGGTGGTGTAGCTACACGTACGCTATGGGGTCAGCTGACCAGCAGCTTTTCTGAAAAACCCATTCACTTTATTGATATTGAAATACCTAAGCCGTCTGACCCCACATCTTTTTGCCATGGCTTCGCCACTGAATTTGGTGATAGTTTCTAAAAAATACTCAAGAGTTCGGAAAACACTTTTGGCTTTCGAGCTCAAGTGCCCCCTCTATTAAAAAAAATAAAAAATCATAAAAAACTGAAAAAATCATGCATGTTGCTAATGATTTATCCCATGAACGTGCAAAATCTTGATTTGAAATACTTTATATTCTGAGCTATACAATAATGACATATCTTGTATATTTTGGAGATTTTAAAGTGCATATAGATCCACACATCTGTCAATTTTTTGTAGATCAGAATATAAAGTATTTTAAATTGAGATTTTACACGTTTGTCTGATACATCATTTGCTACATGCAGAATTTTTTCAGATTTTTTGAAACTTATAAATATATATTTTTTAAATAGAGGGAGCATTCGAGCCCGAAGTAAGAAATCTATACTCAGTTTCCGTAGTCTAGAGCATAGAGATTAGTTTTAATGGAACTGGCAGAAGCACACAGCCTTGGCATGTCGAAAGACACCCAAAAGACCTGCGCCATGCAAGCGAGATTATGGTTCGAGTTTAATCGCTCGACAAACTTAAAAAGGAAATTAAAGCTTGCCTCTCATACAGTTTGGATCTTTAAGAACACGGCAACCTCTTTAATTGAAACTTGGTTCCTTTCGCGTTTCAGTCCACCCCCTGTGTGTTTATTGTCCATCGCGTCACCATCTGCCCACAGCAATTACACCTCTGACCTGTGTCCAGCTCCTAAATACGCCTCGAGCTACTAGATGTCCATGTGGCACCCTACTTGTTCTATTCCCTCCGTTCGGAAAAAGATGTCTTGGATTTGTCTAAATTCAGATATATGTAGATATGTTTTAGTGTATATATACATGCGAATTTGGATATATGTAAGACATCATTTTTCAAACGGATGAAGTAGTATTCTGGAGATCTTCAAAAGGGTAACCAGTGATGATATCATGGTAGTAGCATTCATTCTATCTACACAAAACGGCGCACTGACCGGAATTCACCGCCCTCACACAAATTCGTGTAAGCATTGATGTTTTTTTTTTTGCCATTCGGAGGAACACCCGGGGATGTGTAAAGATTGATGATATATACCCAGCGTTAGTGGATGAAAATGATTGGAGTGGAAACGTCTGCATGCCCCAATCTTGGCAAGATCGAGTTTTATCGTAAAGCAGCTCACGCACCCGGGTCAATATGGAATTAAGCTTCACAATGATGATGACCCCCCTCCCCGTCCGCCATCCGTACTGTTATGATAGTTTTTTTTGTTGCTCGTAATACGTATCTCATTTATTCGGCTCCACCGTAGCATCCATCAAAGAGAGAGAGAGAGATAAATCATCTCTTCACCCGATCTCGACGCGGCTACATCGTGTATCAACAACTTTTCGGGCCTTCAAAGTAGTTTGCCATAGGACAAACAATTGTCATTGAAAGAATCAGACCGGGGCAGCACGACACCAGACACGACATCGAACTTCAGAACTCACACTCCCGCACGACGACTCGGAGTAGGGAATCAGAACCGTCAGCCTCCAACCACGAACCCAGCACAAGGTGCATCATCTTCCAACTGTCACCAGCACAGACAACCGTCTGCACGTACTCTTGGACAAATCCTCTTTGCTCCACCATGGCGCCGGAGACAACGTCGTAGCAACGAGGAAAGAGCAGGAGGAAAGACCCATATGATGGAATCGCCGCCGCCGTCGCCTCGCCGACACCATCAGATCGGTAAACACACGATGCCATCAACTCCGAGACGCTGCCATGAAGGACAACGCCGGTGTGGGATTGGAGGTGAGAAAGATTTATTTGCCCGGGGGCCTCTCCCATGACCCCTACGACGCACCATGCCAAAATTATCCTAACCCTGAATTCCATGGGAACGGAGGAAACGGGGTCCCCCTCCCTCCTACCGTCGGAGCAGCAAGCGGAGGGAGAGGGGACCAGCCCCTTCACCGTTGAAGATCAGAGGAGGAAGGTGGAGTCGCTCCCTGCTCTGGCGGCTAGGTCAGGGACGGAAATGAAAATGGTTCCCAGGGGCGTTGCTTAATGTTATGGCAGCTAGCTGAGTGGTAAAAGCATATGGGACTCATCGAGATTGCATGCACATTAAACTTAGGACATGTTTAGAGTGTGACAGTGTCACCCAGTTTGCCCTAATTTTACAGCTAACGCTAGAGCTCACGGTTCCCGTCTTCTTTCTTCCTCCTCCACCTTCCCCTTCTTTGTTATCCATGGACAAAGCCGTGCATTGATGTCAATGGGATTACCTTCATTGATGAATAGTGTCTACTAGTATAATCCTCTATTGACGAATAGTGTCTAGTAATAGTATCGTATTCATTTCAACAAACTGATTCCGCTCTTAGCCATTGTCGTATATTGAGACCCTCGGTTGTGCCTGTTCAAAAAAAAATGCACGGTCGTGTATGATGCAGAGGCCAGGGTTATCCTCATTTCAAATAAAATCGTCTCGTTCATCAACTTAGCTATTTTTTAGAAGGTTGAAGTATTTTTTTTTTAAATTAATCATGACATATTATCATGCTGTTATTAATCGCGTGAGGAGTAAACTGGCCGTTGTTTTTTGTGCTTGATATTCATCCATCAAATGAGGGCAGTATACATGCATACACCGGTACAACCGTGTTTTTTTTTTTTGTAATGTGCATACTTGAATTCAAACTAAAACGAGTACAACCAGAAACAAGATCAAACAAGCATACGCAAAGGAAAGCGAAAAACAGAGCGAATCCAGAGGGAAGCACCGCAGCACCAAACCATCTTCAACCTCGATGACACCGAACGCGGCCGTCCTCCACCGTCGACGACGAAGCAGGCACCAGCCGCCGGCACCACAAACCCGGAGAACGGAGGAACTCCTTGCCCTGAGGCGTTGTTGAGCCGCATCAACCACCATCCCCGCAGAGATGGATCTTGAGCCTACTGAGGACCATCGGCCGGGGGAGGCCCCCAAGCACCCGCCGCTCCAGCTCTGGGGTGAGCGCCCCAGATCTTCAGCCCGCACACCACGAACCCCTGCAGCAGCCTCCTCCTCATCCCTCTGCAGACCGCCCAGATCCGCCGCACCCGGATCTGGCCTAGAAGAAAGGAGCAAAGGAAATCCACCGATTTCCCGGCTCCAGGAAGTCGCGCGCGAGACGGCGGAGCTCCAAGGAGCGCCACCGCCGGAGGGGAGCCACGCCGACAGCAAAAAACCAACCAGCACCACCGCCACCTCCGGAGCACCACTGGCCGGACACCACACGAACCCTACCCTATATACACGCCGTGAGACGGGCTTCCCCCACCCTCGCGCTGCCGGAGCAGCCGACGGAGGGGGAGGAACCCACGCCTCACCGGCGGAGAAGGTGGATCGACGGTGAGCTCCCAAAAATCGCCTCTCTCGCACTGTAGCGATAAGAGGAGAAGGGGGAGCGGCCTTCGCCGAGGGGACTAGTCTGGTACAACCGTGTTCATAAAGAAAGTCTACAATGCATGGCTAGATGCCCCGTACCACGTCTAGTACACGCCACAAGTTTCGTACGCGCTACGGAGTAGTAGGCGTGAGTTTCGTACGCGCTACGGAGTAGTAGGCGTGAGGTAGGGCGACGGGCGCAGAGGAGCAATTGCACCACCATGATGGCAATCCAACGGACAGGGCCATAAAGGCCACGCAGCTAATTTCATGGGGTGGGCAGGCCGGTAAAATCGCTGCCGGATGGATGGATTTTAAAGAGCGCGACGGGTGGGTTGGCGGAGCTGGTTTTAAATCGCTCGTGGATTAAAAGCGGGCTGTTGGGCCGCCTTAAATCCACTTGGCGACCCAAATTTGGAAGTTGTAGTTATGAGCCCCGCATTCATTCATTCATTCCGGCCTCAACTGTGCTGCCCTGCCTCCGGTCGATCGATCCATCTCCTACCTCGCCGTCCCTCCAGGCCCGAGCACACGACACGTGTCCGTCCTCGACCGCCAAGGTAGAACTGGAAAACTGTGCCCATGGAAGCTTCGGTGACGCAGTGGGAAGGATACATGCACGTCCATCGACGGACGCCCGTAGCATACTACTACGGTTAATTTGAAGCAAAGCAATTACCATTTAACAGGGGTGGTTTGTTGGAGCAGAATTGAATTTGTTGCTGCTGCTATACTCGCCTCGACGATCATTTACGCGCCCCTGCATGCCAGGAGAGCAGCTACTGAATTCAATTACTTACTGCGTCCTCAAGGTCAGAACTAAGATAGATATACCGCCTTAAAAGCAGCTAGCTCAGCTGGCTTGCTGGCTGGTAGGAGTAGTGTACGAACTAGGTCAGTCAGTCTGTGTGTGTGCCTGGCCTGTAAGTATACGGAATTACTCCTCCTACGTACGTACCGCAATACTCCATCCTATATACAGTATATACGTACCTCACCGCCGTACGTGTCTTAATTGAAGCGTTTGCACTGCATCCTCTGCGCCTGTGCCGGCAGCATTTCGTACGCTACTTACTACTAATACCCCATCGTGCTCTTGCATACCCAGGCACGCCGATACTGATTTAATTGCCTCCCTCCTCGCAACCACCTTGCTTCAAAGGAGGGTAAAGGGAAGAGGAGCTGCATGAAGATGAAGGCAATTAATCGATCAAGAACGCCCTGCTTGCTACCTAGCCATAGCACTTGATTGTATATCATCGATGATCTTTCGATTCCCTCTACACTACGCGTACTGCTCCGGCCAACATGATTCTACATATCCATTTCCCGGAATCAATGCGGTCGCGCGTGTCGTGATCGATCGATCGTCTCCACAGCCACAGCCCCAACTGAAAGTTGAGTCGCCTCCCTTTAAATGAAGGGCTTTCTGGTTTAGCCCGGCCCGTAATCAATACCGGCTTTCGACCGATGGATCAGCCGTCGCATCAGCTCGCGCCTAAACGCCAGGGCAAGCACCAAGCAGGGTTTTAATCCAGAGAGGAGAAGCTGGGGATTAATGAGCGCTGATGGCGAGCTTAACAATGATGTGTAACTGCAAAAGCCCATGCAGCGGCGTTAAGACGCCGCATGTGATGGCCGAGAGCGATCGGTCGAGCCATATCGCTCCACGTAGTACGGACGCCCGGCTGCATCATCACGGGCAGTAATGGCGTCCAGCCGCTGGCCGGCGGAGAGGTCAGTGATGACCGGAGCCACCTCGCTAGCTGCCTGCCTAGCTCGACGTACGTACTCCGGCCGACGGTTAAAAGGGGATGCGCTGCGAGGCTCGATCGAGTAAGAGTATATAGGCGAGCGAGATCATAAAAACGAGTGCAACTACTATATTATTGCAGAGTGGTGCAGCAGCAGGCAGCAGCTGCTAGGGACTGAGCGGAGCGTACTGCACTGGCCTGACCAGTAGTAAGTGTTGTGAACATCTGGTGGGGCCCCTGGCAGTGTGTCCCCTTTAAGATCCTGGCTACCACTTCTGTGCTCTTTAATTTCCGGCCCCCTCCTGAAGAGAACACTCCCCTATCCTCTCTCCCCCTGGCTAGCTATATAAACCCCACCCCAGCCCGAATCCAAACCCAGCGCCGCGCACTTACTCCCCCGACTCCGAACTCAGGTAGATAGATAGCAAATAAGATCGATCGGAGCGGCCGCCAAGTACGCGAGCTAGCTATCCTCCCTCACCACCGGCCCGAGAGTGCAACCATGGTGTCCTTGCAGCCGACGCTCCTGCCGGAGGCCAACAGGCGGCCCCCGTGCCTCTCCTTCGTCGACACCAACGTCGTGGCGTCTACCGCTACCAGCAAGAAGCGCAAGCGGGACGGCGAGCGCGAGGAGGAGGACGGGATCGAGCTCAATTTCGACGCCGCGCCGCTCCCGCTCGAGTGGCAACGCTGCCTCGACATCAAGGTGCGTATATAGATTGCTCGATCGTGGTGCATATATGCATGCTCCATGTGTGTGTATGAGACTCTCTTTGTAACGTGCGTTTTTTGTGTCGTACAGTCAGGGCAGATCCACTACTACAACACCAGGACGCACAAGAGGACGTCCAAGGACCCGAGACGTGGCGGCGCCGCGACGACGATGCCCGCGGAGGAGGAGGAGGAGGAGGAGGATGCATGGAATTGTGGGCCGCCGGGGCTGGACCTGGACCTGAACCTCGCGTTCGAGCCGCGGCGTCGCTCGCCCGTCAGGGAGGAGGTGAAGAAGGTCAGGCCGGCCGCCGATCAGCCCAAGCCAGCGGCGGCGACCGATCGCGGGGAGGCGATGCCGGCCAGCGCGTCCGGCAGCATGGAGATGGTGGCGGCCGTGTGCATGCGGTGCCACATGCTGGTGATGATGTCCCGCGCGTGCCCGGCCTGCCCCAACTGCAAGTTCCTGCACCCGACAGGCCGGGGCGCGCGTCTCCTCCCAGGCCGCAGGCGCCGGAGCCAGCGCCGCTCAAGCTCGGTTTCCAGCTGCTCTGCTGCAGGGACTAGCTAGGTTTACCATGAAATCGATCAAGCTACCATTCGAATTATACGATCGATCGTCTCGTGCTTTACACATGTACGTGATCGACCATGTAGCAAGCTGCTTTCGTACGTGTGCATGAAATAAGCAATGATAAAAATAATATCGTTGTTCACACGTACTCTATTAGCTAGGCGGCCATGGGAGGAGTTGGAAGTGACGACCATGTAGGTTTATGATGATCGGCTAGCTAGCTAGCTTGCATCGTCATTGATGGGTGGGAGTATTAATGAATGAATGTATGACGTAGATATAATTTAAGTGCAAATATAAATGTAGTCTGCAACTTCTGGTATGTGTCACTTGTCCGTGCATATATATGTATGCGGATTGCGATCCATGCAATGTTGAAAGTTTGTTGGCTGTTGGTGAGCACGAATTTATTGGCATGCATACGCTTATGTTGCTACAGTAAATCTTGCATGTATATATATAGGAAAATGGTTCTGTAGTTCTCCCGCGACGACCGTACTGTTGCGTCCTCCGCATTGATGGACGCCCTTGAGTTGAGATACTACGTAGACTCGTCGGCGCCGGCCGGCTGCATGCTTTCGTCTACGCGATCGACGAGCTGATGAGTGTTGCCGCCTGTTGTGGCTTAGATTTCCGGTGGTCAGAAACCGTTCGATTTTTGGTGCCGCCCCCGCTGCTGTCAAGTTAGCTGAAAGATGCATGCAGCGTCCGGATGCGTGTAAGATAGAGTGTCGTGAGCTAATCTGGAAACTGGATCGATTGGGTCAGATTGGTTCCAAGCTAGGATCGGAAGAGTTTGAATGCGCCTCATGCATTTACTATGTAGATGGCGGATGCAACGAACCGTCCTCCCCTGTATTGAAGCGCAATATGTCGCTGCCGTCTTTCTCTTGTCACGGCAATGAATTGAATCAGCCGATTAATGGCGTGCATCCGGCAGGTGTGGCACGAGTTGAACACGACTGCCCGGATCCATCGATCGACATTAACTTCCTGCGTGCTATAGGTTTGTTCTTCTGTTTTTCTGGAAAAAGAAATCTACCCTTTGCCCAAAAATACAGCATACGGTTATAATTCAGACGCTGTTGTGCTGCAGCTAGCTAGAAGAGTCGTCGTTCAATATACTGATGTGGTAATTCAGCTGCGCAGTGATCCATTCCCTTGCAATTTTCAATATATATTACTCCAGGCCTCCAGTTTGTATACTGTATATATACAGGTGTGGCAATAGATCAAACTACGTTGTTGTCTTTGTACAGGACAGTCATCGATCATCCTCATCCTCTGCTACGTGAAGGATTCGGTTCCTCGCATTCCCAACTTGGAACTATGCACGGAGAATGTGGAACAGAGGCGAGGATGTAACGAGACGAACGAGTTTTAGGGGCTTTGATTCCACGGGGACGAAGAAAATGGCGAGGGGCCATCCATCGTCGCTTGTAGGTATGGCAGATAAAAATATTGAATGTGGACTTAAGGAGAGCAACTAGGTAGCACAGCAGCGCCGAGAGGTGCAGTAAGGGCGCGCAGCTAGTAACGCCGGAATTAAATTGCTCGCCCCTCCCGCCGGCCATTGCTGCCGCTCTTGCCGGTAGACCGATCGCCACAGCTGCAATGTAGTATCTCGCCTCGGTTTAAAGGTTCAGCTATATCGGCCTGAGGAAACGCTAGGAGTAGGTGACGGGAGAAGTATGCTGGTCAGTACTGCAGGACTATTGCATTGCGTTTTCGTGACAAACCACCGGATTTCAGGAGCTAGTGTCGCCGTCGTAGTAGAACTTAGAACATGTGAAGAGATTACCTAGGGTTTGGGCCTTTGATGTTTTTTTTCTAGGATGCAACGTATACACTAGAAGGTGTACCAAATTCACGATTGCTAAGCGGTATATTCAACGCCCTTGCGAGATACAACGCATTTCGATTTACAACAAGATCAACCACGACTCGTACTGACACCTTGAACAGCTATAGCCGGAAGAATGTGTCACAACGGAAGCCGGTCACTCCGAAGGCACCATTTTGGAAGCACCGACTATGACACCGTACATAGCACCCTGAATGCCTACTCCTGAGAGGCAAAAAAAAAAAAAACACCATAGCGACATGCCACCATTGATGGCCCATTGCCAGCCACTCCACACTACAAGTCGAGAGCTTCATCAAGTAGGGTAATCTTGTCTCCAAAATGATGTTTTCACCAAAGAAGCAATGTCGTGGACATCGCCATATTCTATCTAGCCGAATCCCGATCGCTCAGAGACAGCAGCTCCGTGGTCATTCCAATGAAAGACGAATGGAGTGGTTTTTACCCGGAGAATACACCCGAATGATGAGGGGTTGCTGGAGCTCCTCGCGATGCCTCCAAGTAGGGGATTGACACCCGAAGGTACCACCATCACTAGCACAAATAGAAGTCAGGCTAGAATGTTGTACTTTCATCTCGACCATGAACTCCGAAGCACCCCACACTACAAAATTGAGGTCCGCACACCGAACATTACGAAAGAGATTCCACACCATGGCCGCACGGGGATTGAAGCCACGGAGTACGATTTGAATCATTATATGGATGTAAGTGCATTTGAATTTGGAGAAAACAAAGAGTTTGAACCTAATTATGTAAATGAAAAGAAGAATGTAATATTTTGATTTATGACGCTTCGTCATTAAATGGTCACTGTTTTCCATTTAGGACAATTTTGTGAAAAAAAATCGATGGAAATCTTGAACGATCATTAACTACCTTTGCAGTGAAATGGTCATAACCATTTATGACTAAATCAGATGGTCGTAACTTTATGACCAAAAGTTTGGTCACTAACGGTCTGATCTGACCACAGCATATCCTACTCCCTCCGTTCCATATTAGTTTACTCAACTATATGTAGATACGGATGTAGCTAACACTAAAACGCGTCTAGATGCATCCGTATCGACATATATGTGAGTCAAGTAATATGGAACAGAGGAAGTACATGACCAAGTTGATATGGAAAATTCGTGACCAAACCATTGGGTCATAATTCAGAATCAACCTAGTCCATACTGCTCATTTATATGGGTCGAGCCCAACTGTTTTGCCCATTTACCTTTTCTGGCATTTCTAGTCAGCTAATGCGTCAAACTTAACATTTTGGCAAATTTTCTTTTCTAGGCCTTGGCAATTTGAAATTACATTTACTTTGAGCCTTTGCCTTTTTACAGCCATTTCAACCCTATCCTTTTACAATATTTATTTTCTATTTTCCAATTTTTTCGATTCCAATATTGGTCGGTTCGTGGCCTTTGTATAATCCAATAGTGGTTTGGCGAAGGCCTCTTAAGATTCAATTGTATTTGTAGCCAATATTCAAATTAGTAATAATTATGATACATTTTTTGGTGATATTATGTACAACCATGGTAGAACACGTTTGTATGATTTTTTAAAATAAATTTGACCAAACTATAACACACATGTAGATCAAATTTGAATTAATTTCGATCAATGCTATTAAACTCATTTAATGAGTGGAATATAGCTAAAAATTTAAAAATTCAATGTATTTAGGGATTGAGCCTCCCATATGATATAATTTATGTGAAAATGTGAAAGTATAATTTTCAATATTATTTGTGGTACATGCTTCACAAAAAAATTAAAATTTTGGCACTAAAAGAATGAAAGTAAAACCTTTAAAAAATCTTGGAAACAATCTTTGGCGGTCATGTTTATAATGTCAAAACCTATATTTGTGGAGAGAATTCCTTATTTGACACTGGCTTAAATATGCCTTCCCGATTTGGCCCTGTTAAATTTTTTCTTCCAATTTGACATGTAAACTTCATTTTCTTCCTTATATGACACTTCCGTCTGTGGCGTTAGGATTTGCCGTCAATTATTATTTTGTTGGACCAATTAGCCCTCCCTGAGTCAACCTGCCGATCCGCGTGAGACGGAGCTCCGCCGTCGGACCTGACCCCAAGCGACGACAACCATGGGCACCGGCGGCCGGTGCGGGTACGGCGGTGGTCCCTGCCGAGCCGCGCGAGCCGGAGCTCCGCCGCGGAGCGGGAGGCCGTAGCCGGCGCGGACCTGACTCCAAACGCTGGGCGCGGGCACGGCGGTGGCGGCCAGCACGATCGCGGGAGGCTGGCGCGGACCTGACCTCACCTCGAACGCCGAAGCGGGCACGGCGGTGGCGGCCGGCACGGTGTCAAATAAGGAATTCTCTCATATTTGAGCCAAGTTTGTTCATCATAGCAAATAGTTGGCTATGGATATGGCCATGACCTTGGTCATTTGTCTTGAAAATCATGAATTTTCATACAAGGTAGTCCATTTTATGAAGATTTTTTTGAAAAAAACATTGTTGTATTGCAAGTTTATATTTTTTTTGAAACTAGTACACTAAAAGGAAGTTTCCTAGAGGTTTTCCATTTTTTCGATTTATGTGATTGATTTTCAAAACAGTGCCAAAATTATCCGTGTCAATTCATAGCTAAGATGTGAATTGTTCAAATTATTTATGATATTGCGTAGAATCATGGTACACTATGTTTACATGATTTTTGCATAATTTTGTGTTCAAACTATAACACACTTGTAGTTTAAATTTGATTTTTTTGTTAAATGCTATTAAACTCATTTAATGGGTTGGATATAGTTTAAAAGCTCAAAATTCAAAATATTCGGGTATTGTGCCTCCCATACGATATACTTTGCGTAAAATTTGTGAAAGTTCAGTTTGCAATGTTGTTTGTGGTGCCTACTTCACAAAAAAATCACAAATTTTGCACTAAAATTAAAAAAACTTTCCAAACTTTTTTGGAATCTTGCTTTGGCAATCTTGTTTACAATGTCAAAACCTATGTTTGTGCCAAGTTTGGTCATCATAGACATAACTTAGCCATGGACATGGCCATGACCTTGGTCATTTTGCTTGAAAGCCGTGAATCTTCATACTGTTGGATGTATGCCCAAAAGGCAATGATAATTCACATCTGATTCATAATTATGATTCATGATTCTATGCTATAACTGTTGTGGCTCCTGAATGTGAGATTCAGAGGAAAACTCACACGCACATATAGAAACATGAACATAATAAAGATACCTTAGTTTGCCTTTAGACTAATTTGTTGATTGCTAGATGACCGTGTTTTCCTGGTCATGGACATTGTTTATGTCAGCATCAATAAACAACATATTGTTGGTTGAAACAATATGGCTAGGTAGACCCAAGTCGCTGATATGCTAAGAGATTCCTTTATGATGTCTTTTGTCCTTAGTGACATATCACAACAAGGTTATAGTACTTACGTATCCTTAGACCATGAGGTTATTAAGGTTGTACATACACAAAGAGTTGCTTTGGTGCTATCAAGTATTACGCCGTAAACTGGGTGATAAAAAAAGGTAGCTACTGGGTAATTACAAAGGTAATTACTCATCTATCAAAAGAGAGATACATTCTTGTCCCACTCGGTATTAATGATGTCCAATATGTTATGCAGACAAAACATGATGATGATGCAGCCTGTGGGATATCAAAATACTTGAACGAGTATAAGTCTACTTGCCGGTTAACGAGATTGGCAAAGATATAGTGAATCAAGGATTGATTCACATAAATATCAGAATATCTAATCTCAGGTAAATTTCGGTATCGTGAGTAATGGGAATGATGTACGGTAACCAGCAGGTTTAACAGATTGTCTTCGTATAGCAGTGGGCGTCAATATGGACGTCCATGGTCCCGATGCTGATTATAGATCGAAATATTTTCGAGTCATGTCCACTTGTTGTTGAACCTGGAGGGGTAACACACTTATGTTAGGTTTGGTTAGTTGTGTATATTGGTAGGTCTAGAACAGCGAGAGAGAATCACTGGAATGGTCTTTTTGCGTGATTGATATATTTTATATCAGAGAGATTAAATAAGCGGACATTGGATGTCCCGGAGTTATAGAAAGAGTTTCTATTACTATCGGCATTATTCCGAGAGTTTATATAAAGAGAGAATATTTATCCAGAGATTCTATAAGCGGACATTAGATGTCCCGGATCATATAAATAGGTTTATATGACGGCAAGTTAATTCCGGAAATTTTCTGTAAAGTGGAAATTTCAGTTAGGGAATTAATTGGACAAAATGTGGATAAAGGAAAAGGATTAAAAAATACTAAAAGGCTGGAGCCCATCAAAGGAGGCTACCAGGTGGGCCCTAGGGGCCCACTAGGCTACCGCACCACTAGGTGGTGGGGGCGCCATGGCCTTGGCCAAAAAGGGGGAGACTTCCCAACCCGGCTAGGCCCCAAGGCCCATGTGGGGGCTGGCAGCTAGGGCAAGTAGGGAGGCGCCCTCCGAACCCTACCTCGGCCGGTAGGGCCACCAGGGGCGGCAACAGATGGGTGAGGGGTTTGCCCTCCTCCAAGCTCCCCCTCCCCTCTCCCTCCTGTATAAACCCCCACCCCTCCCTTTGGAGACACACTAGTTCTCCCCCATTGGAGACAAATCAAGTTGGAACTTGATCTACGGGGTTTTGAGGTGTTCTCGCCCTTTAGATTGAGATCCAACCTCTCTCTCCCCTCTCTCTCTCTCTCTCTCTCTCTCTCTCTCTCTCTCTCCTTCTCATGTGTTGATAATCTCCACCTTCATATGCACCCGTGGAGGCTGAGTGCTGGACATCGAAGCTCTGCAGAATCAGATCCGACGTACGTGTGCGAGCTCTCAGCGGGGTGAGATGTGTGACCCTCGCTTTGTTGGATCCAGAAGGCTGGAAGCTGGGAGTCAGCTACATTCTGTTATGTAATAGAATCTTCTTCAGGCTACATCGACTTCGTCATCGACATCTCTTCCACTTCAACGGTTTTAGTAACGAATTACAGCTAGATCATTAACTTGTTGTTTACTTGTATCTTCAAACATAGATCTTGGCTGTTGCGTAGCATGTGGCGAATTTTTTTGTTTTCCGTTGCGCAACCCTACACATACAAGGTAGTCCATTTTGTGAACACATTTTTACAAAAAATGTTGTATTGGAAGTTTTATGATTTTTCTTAAAACCAATACACTAAAAATTCTTTGATGCTTGTTTGAGTCTAGACTTGCATGCCCTTGTGTGTCTTTTTCCAAAGTGTGGTCTTTTACCTATCAAATGCCAGGGGTTGCCACTCATGTTTTGCATGATAAACTTGTTTCCTTTTCATTTTAAACTTGGTTGTTAAACTAGCGGTTTATTTATACGAAAACGGCGAGGGGGGGGGGGGGGGGGGGGGGGGGGGGGGCGGGCTCGTTTGGTAAAAAAATCTTTTCCTGGGCTTCTATATGTGCTTGAGCCTTATATTTTATCATCATTGAAACTACTTAGGGCACCAATAATGGGGACACATAATTTTGTCACATGGGGACCACCACAGATGGAATCTAACGGCGGTGGAAGATTCGTGATCCGTGGAAAAAGTAACATTAGTTGGCCGGCGAAAAATCGAAAGTAAACAATACAGAAAGAATGCACTGTCATTTAAGAGGGGGATAAATGTTAGGACTATGAATAGCATTTAATATATTTAGGATCATTTGACTCTCTCGTGCATGGGACTTGACTGAAATTTAAAGTTTGTACTAATTCATGTGGATTAGAGTGACGGTCATTAGGCATGCTGTTTTATGGATCCTATATGCACAAAAGTTTGAGTAACTCCAAAATAAGTCAAACAAACGAATATCTTTAAAAGTAAAAGGATGGTCAAATATTGTACTCATATTATAATGTTTGCCCAATGAATGATTGACATTCACTTAATGGTAATAAAACAAAAGTAGGACGACAAATATCGCGTTTTCTGGCAAATTTTTGATGCATGATACAATGAAAGTAATTCCATGCGCGAATCTTTTTGTAGAGTACAATACTTGATCATGGTTGATTTCAAAAAAGTATTTGGATATATTTTTTGTCCTTTTTGGATTACGAAATAATTTTGCACGTGCACTAGTGCATGAGAAATACTCAGGTACCAGCGCAACGTAAACATGCAAAAAAAATTGTAATTTAGAAAGGTCATTTTTTTGGAATCCTTTGCTGGAATCAAACGTGATCAGCTATTGTAGCAGCATAAAAATTCACGCATGGGATGCCTTGCACTGTATCCTGGGTCCAAAGATTGACGAGAAACCGCTATATACTTGATCATCTTTGATTCGTTAAAACAAATTCGGCATTTTTTGACTTGTTTTGGAATTACTAAATTATTTGGCGGCAACGGAAGCCAAAAATTCCCGTTTGGCATTCGCACGTTTTTTTTTGAACTTACAAAATCTTGCTTTTATCCAAAAAAAACATTCGCATGGAGTTTGCATTAGGCAGTGAGATGCTCATGTGAAAAGTTAAACTTGGAGCTAAATAATCTGTGTTCTCTTTTGGCATTGATTGGAATTAGGGGAGTTCAATTAATGAAATACCATGGCATTTAATGGCAGTGGCGTCAGCAAGTGGTATACCGTGGAAATACAAATATTGTACATAAAATACAGTATATAGGAAGGGCATATGGTAGGTGGAGCAATCAGGGGCGTGGGCTAGATGGGAAGCAGATGGTGGGATAAAGGAGGGGTCATCGCCCTGTGCTCCTTTGCATTTTCGCCTATGATTGTTATATCTTAGCAACGACACATAAGATGGTTACTTATATGGATGAGAGATAAATGAAAAAAGAGGTTAATCTTATCTTAGTTACGAGATGATCTCTTAGTGAGAAATATAAGAATTTTTTCTCTATGAACAGATGTCTTCTCTAGTCACACATTGTCAAGTTTAATTAAGTTATGTCATACTTTGAGGAGCATAAACACTATACTACCTCCATCCCAAGGAATAAGGCGCCCTCGTTTTGCGTGATTTTTCTTTGACCAAGATTTACTCTAAATATATAGAGAATATTGGTATAAAAGTAGCATCATTGGAAAGTGTGTATCAATACGAATCTAACGATACTATTTTTACACAATATAATCAAGTTTTAGTTGCTCTATTTATTCAGTCAAACTTTGCTTTGGAATACGCGTGCGCCTTATTCCTTGAAAAGGAGGTAGTATGTTGGAGTTCAACATGAGAGATAATCATTGTATAATACCTTATTTTTGTCTTGTCTAAACCACATGCTCTTATAATGTGAATCCAATGTAGCCCTTATAATGTGAGTCCAGCAATATTGATTTTGTATCATTGTTAAATGTTAATGAAACCTAAATTCAAATTTCGAGATGTGTGCGCACCTTACATTTTGCCGCGGAAAGTATTGCTCTCGTGATTGCCCTCGGTGAACTTGTTAATACGAGCGAGTACTTGTTCATGCACAGTAGGATCCATCAGAATTCCTGCGAAACCCAGTGGTGCCCTGGTTTTCATGGACGCGAAACGTGGCACTGTGGCAGGGCAACTCTTTACCTGCTCAGTTCTGGATAAATGCAAGTGCATGCACGCCAATGATGATCCGGTAGGTAGTCCGCCAAGCTACGTAGTACTCCTAGATACTACAATTCCTGCCGCACTTACGCTCGGCGCAGTGCGCTAGCCAAGCCCGTCTCGCCGCCATCCCGGCCGGCCGGTGAGGCGCCCCTCTCACTCGTGCACCAGCATCAACAGCATGGGCTCATGGACGGCTACGTACGACGAGCGCGCTCTGACTTAGGCATCGGAGGAGTGACGGCAGCTAGCTAGATTGCCAGCCGGTCCCGTCCGTCTAATCGGCGGAGGAGACAAGTTTCATGCAGATTGTGAGATGAGAAGAGATGTGTCTACCGGCCGGGGTACGATCATCGGAACAGTACTTTAGGCAATAAATACGTTGGCGCATTGCATTGCGGGCGGCGAGGGCCGCGTCGCCGGCCGAAGTTCGGTGAGGTATTTAAGGGAGGCGGCGATAACTAGCTAGGCACGCGTACGTACCCATCGATCCATCGACCTGACCCGGCCGACCGTGCTGGCCGGGTATGTTAATACTACGACCTTACTTATTACGCTGCCGCTCGCTCGCTCACACTTGCTAGCAGCTATAGTAACCTGCAATGCGATCCTGCGCATGCGCCGGTTTTTGAACAGGAGAAACGCTGTTGATACGGATGTTTTTTTGTTGTTGAACAGAGATACGTATGTGACTCGTCGTGCATTCGTATATACTCCTATGAAGGATACGAAATGATTCAGAAATAGGTTGGAATGAAACGGTGAAAGATTCTATTTCCTACATGCATGTCTCGTATCGTATGAGCAAGTTCCCTCAAGGCTCATTTGATTCCTAAGATTTTCAAAGGATTTGTATAGGATTGAAAATCCTATGGAAATTTTTCTTCGGAAGTTGTTTGATTCATAATATCATATTTTCATAAGAGAAAATTCCGCAATCTCTTCCCATAAGATTCGAAGATTAGGCCCCTTTCATTTAAACGAATATCATAAGATTGTTACAGGATTGGATACTATAGGAAATGTTTTCTATAATATTTTTTGATTCATTGGTTTACATCTCATAGGAATCAACCTATAGGAATATTGTAGTCTAAATCCCATAGAAAAAAAGGCATGAGGTTTAACCTCATGAAAAAATCTTTCACCATAATCAAAGAGAATCCATTTTTCCATAGTATTTAATTAGGCATGTCATCCCAATCCTATATGTTTCCTACTCTTACACTTTTCCTATCACATGAATCATCGGCAAAAAAAAAGTTCCCCGACTGTTGAGCATGTACAATGAAAAATTGTTGTTTACATAAAAGGTCGGTTTTCTGATTACCCCTTCCTTTCCATTTGCGGTCACTTAGGACATCACTGGTGTTTATTTGGGGTTTTGTCTTAATGGAAAAGGCCCCGAAAACTTTATTACCTAGACGACGAGTACAATTTCACGGAGGACCCCGAAGAAACAGGAAATTATAGACAACTCCTCATACATCACAACTAGGACCTTGAAAAGAAATCAGAAAAAGCGATCAGATCCTTCTTCCTCGTCGTCGTCGCAGTGAGACCTTATGTGCCGGTACCCACCACACCATCGAGGAAAGAACCGCTCGGGGACGCTAGGAGCAAGAAAAGCCATGGAAACTAGTTGCTTCCAGGCATGGAGCGACTCTAGTTGACTGAGATAACACCAGAGCAACGCTTCCAGCTTTTATGACCTCGACCAAGCTACACAACTTCTCAAGGACGCACCGGCGCATGCACTTCCTCTTCCCGCTAAGCACGAACACGAAGAGCAGCGAGCCCCTTGCTCACGTCCTGTCAATCACAATGACCGCAAGGAGAAAGTTGAGGGAGCTTCACGCACGAGATTTATTGAAGGGGGTGCTGCTGATCTCATGCACCTCCAACATCTCGAGCACACCGAGTAGCCACGACACAACCACCAATCGCAAGGAGCATCTCGCGAGCTCCGGCGAAACGAACCCCGACGGCATAGCACCAGTCCAGCACACGAGCAGAAACCCTAAGCGCCGGCCAAAAAAGCCACCGGTGAAGTGGGAGAGGATGTCGGTGTTTCGTAACCAGTTAGTGAATTTCTATGTAGGTAAAGGCTTGTGGCCACAATTGGATGGGCTAACACCTCAAGCACACAAGAATGTATACAGGTTCAGGCCCCGGGTTCGTCTCCAGTAAAAGCCCTACTCCTGTTTGGATTGTTTGTATTCCGGCGTGTGAGGTGCTCAAGGTACAAGATGATGTCGGCTTGCAGTTCAACCAGTTGTGTGTATGTGGTTTCTCTCTCGCGCGCGCGCGCGCGTGTGTGTGTGGATGTGTGTGTGTGTGTGTGTGTGTGTGTTCGTGTGTGCGTGTGTGTTGGTGTGTGTGGGTGTGTGGTGTGATTGGACGAGCTATGATGGGACGGAAGCTATGCTAGGTTGATGTACCTGGCGTCCGGCCGGCTGACCCGTATGCAGGGTGGCGTCAATTGTCATGTTGGTTACCAGCGATGACTTCAGAGGGCCAGAGCTACTTTCCTTCCTTCATTGCCAGGGATGGGATTGCTCTGGCGGGGTCCCTCTCCTTTTTGGCACCGGGTGGCGTTCGTGGCACGGCAGCGATCTTGGTGTATCTCCTGAATTTGGAATCGATGTTTTTGCCAGCCAGGCATCCTCTTGGATGAACTGCCTAGAGGATGCCGACTGGTGATCGACTTGGCCTTGGTGGCGTCCGGTTGTCACCTTAGCCAGCCTGGTAATTTACTTTTTCGGGGCATTGGGTCCCCATTGTTCCGGCATGGGAGGATCTGAGAAGCGACTCGCGACTCTTAACGAGAGGATAGAGGAGAGATAAAGGGAAGGGAGAAGTGAGAGCCCTCCCACTAGTTATATTTTGGAGGGTCAGTGCCTCATTAGATATGCATGCGTAGTAGGTGTTTAGGCAATGCAATATTTAGATCAAATTCTGCTACAAAACTGCATAAATATATTTTACATTTAGTTTACAATCTGACTCTATGCAACACAAGAGACAAATTGTAAGCTTAATTATTAATTAAGATATCGTAATTTTCTACAGTGGAAAGGGAAAGTGTGCAAATTAAAGAAGCGAGCCCAGCTCACTTGATTTGGGAAGTGGATGTACAACCCAGCCATCCAGGTTCAAGTCCTCATGGACGCAAATTTGGGTCTTATTATTTCATAAGAAAATCCGATGTAGGGGCTTCCCCTACATCATTCCTTTCAAAAAAGTGTGCAAATTACTGCAAAAAAGTTAGATCGTCAATGTTATGAACACGCCTAGATCTCCGTTGACTGAACCTCGTGTGACGTCATTAAAATCTCAGTTGCATCACACTTCAACTAATGTAGAATACAACTCAATAGATAAAACTAATCACAATGCAAATCTAATTAATGGCCTAGCCTTTTTTCCCTCGGTTGCAACTCATGTATAACTAGGAAATTTCAGTTGCAACTCATGTGCAACTCTCTGGATAGCATGAATCACAACGCAATCTAATAGTCCAGGACTCAACTGAGAACTAGTTAATTCCCAGTCAACTAAGGATTAGCAAAAACCGATAAATTATATACTCTTTGAATTTAGAATTTTGGGGTTAAATCATAGTTTTCCCTTAGCTTGTATATAACGCTAGCTATGGTAGACTTCTAGCCTTTCTTTGTTGAAGGCACTATCTCGAGATTGATCGGACTTTTATGTTTAGGTTAGGCGGCTGACGGTGTTTGTACATTGCCCCCTTCCCAGAGGCGTCGCTATTGGATTATTTTTTCGAAGTCCATGTTTTGTCTTGGTGGTTGCTATTCCATGCTGCTACGAGTTCCATGCTACTAAGAGCGTCATAGAATGCTCAACTAAATGCCCGATCGGTGAATTCAACAATAATAGACATTGTAATTTTGAAAGTATTTGAGGATGAATAATTAAATCTCACAACATCGCCAATCGCAAAAACTCAAGAGTATAAGTATTATGGCTATGGATATGTCTAGTGAAATGGATATGGAGGTGGGCGTGATGGTGGCGGTTCGACGTCAAGGATTGCATTGATTCTGTATGGGTTGGCGGCTGCTACCCTCTTCTTTATATAGAGGAAGTGTACACAACTTAGATTTCAGATGTCTTCTGATGCAGATTTGATGTTGGCCCACCCACGGAAGTTATTCAGTTTGACCTGACAAACCCGCCTACGTACAGTATGGCGGCACGGTACAGCCAGTTGCGGCCGTACCGCCTGTCGTGAAGACTCATGGTGATTGGTTTCGGCAGCCCGTTGACTTGGAAAAGTTTCCATCACGTAATTGCTACCATATATGCTCATATTCATAACGTTCATGTTTGCAAATAAATAAATAACCAAGGAGATTTTCACATCTATGCAATTATTATTTCCTCCATTTCGAATATTATATGTTTTAGCTTTTTCTGATTCAGATGTATCTAGATGCGTTTTAGTGTGTAGATTTACTCATTTCAGTTCGTATTTAGTCCATATTTAAATATCTAAAACATTTTATAATTTGGAACGGAGAGAATAGTATTTAGTGACAGGTAAGAGGAATAATCTCATCAAATTATTGAGAATTATTCGGTATATACGAGGATAAAAATGAGTGTGAAATCAACTGATCACTAACCAAGACAATGAACAGGAGGCTGAAATGTTTAAAGAATCATAAGAAGGTGGAGAAAAACACGAAAAGGCCGAGGGACAAACTCTTTGATGAACTTCGACCTTTGATACCTTAAGTAAAGACTTGTCTGCCCAAGACGCTTCACGGTTTCAATGAATCCTACATAACTCGAGGAGGATGATACATCCATTACTACACTCCTTTCACACGAAGAAACAGAGACTCCTGAGTTGGCTGCCATATCAAAAGACAAGGATGAGATGGTCTGAGTTTTAAATCGACTAGGGCATATGGACATCAATATGGTTTATTACTAACTTGTCGAGTTTTGTGTCATCGGTGAAGGGGGTAGCTCATCTTGACACGTGTCCTAAGAATTTCATCTTCAGGATGACAGTTGAACTTGTGAAGCACTCGAAGCCTTTGTACGTCAATTGTCACATTAATGGATCGTCAAATGCACAAACGATGGTTCGATGGTGGCACCGTGATGGCCCTCATGGCGTACTTAGTGTTCAACAAGTTGAGTTTAGACGATGATGATATGGTGAAGACCAATATGGTGTTGAATGGGTTTGAAGGTAGAGAAAGAGTAAAAGTCAAAGGCGAGACGAGTGTTTAGAGGTCACAGTAGGAGGAAGACTTTGGCAACAGCCTTTTTCATTGCTCATGTGCAGTGGAATTACAATTCGCTGATTAGTTGTGATTGGCTCCACGCCCACCAATGTGTTGCATTTACTATGCATCAGAAAAAACTGATACAATGGGTTGATGAAGAAATGGAAGTTTTCCATGCAAATAACTTGGCTTGCATTGCTTTGGCCGAGTCATTAGAAGACTGCACAAGAAGAACATACGCTTGTAGGTTTGCACATGGCAGGTAAGCCCATGAATTGTTATGTGGCGTAAGGCAGCCACACCAGGGAAGGGCCACGGTAGGGAAAGTTCCCAAATTTATGTTTATAGATTCCGTAATTATTGTTAGTTAGTTTTGGCAGTTAGATCTCTTAGAGATATTTCTTGATTCTCAAGTTAGTTATTTCCTAAAGTTTGTTAGTTCGGCTTAGCCTCCAAGTTTGTAAGCTGGCTATATAATGTCTAGCCATATCAATCAATAGACAAGCAAGAAAATAGTCTCAATTATCCCTCCCAAAGATTTCTCCCTGCTCTCGCTGTGCGGCAGCCCCCTTTTGGCTGGGCGTCACACCTCATCTGTCCAAGGCCATCTCGTACCAGCCTTAGGGCTAGTATCCTTCCTACCACGTTCATAACATCTTGGTATTAGATTTAGGTCGGTCGTGGCCGCTACCGCTCCAGATCTGGTGAAGATAAACACCACCCTCATCTCCCTCATGAAGCGCCTGGATGGCATCGACCAGTGATACGTCTCAAACGTATCTATAATTTTTGATGTTCCATGCTTGTTTTATACCAATTGCTACATGTTTTGCATCTACTTTATATCACTTTTATACATTTTTTGGGACTAACCTATTAACAAGATGCCGAAGTGCCAGTTCCTGTTTTCTGCTGTTTTTGTATTCCAGAAAAGCTAGTCTGGAAATATTCTCGGAATTGGACGAAACTACACGGGGGTGCCTATTTTTCCAGAACACGCCTGACGGAGCGAAGGAGCAGCAGAGGAGGGCCACCAGGAGGCCACACGCACCCAGGGCGCGGGCCCCCCTTCTGCCGCGCCCTGGGGTGGTGTGGGCCCCTCGGGGGTCCGCAGCCGCCGCCCTTTCGCCTACTTATTCCCCCCGACGCGAAAACCCTAAGTACCTGAGCAAATATCCACGAAAAGATCCAGAGACGCCGCCGTCGTCAACCCTAGCTCGGGAGGGTTCAGAACCTCTTCCCGGCACCCTGCCGGAGAGGGGAATCGTCACCGGAGGCTTCTACATCGCCATGCCTGCCTCCGGAGTGATGCGTGAGTAGTTCATCCTTGGACTACGGGTCCATAGCAGTAGCTAGATGGTTGTCTCTCCACTTTGTGCCATCATGTTTAGATCTTGTGAGCTGCCCTACATGATCAAGATCATATTATTGTAATGCTACATGTTGTGTTTGCTGGGATCCGATGAATATTGAATATTATGTCAAGTTGATTATCAATCTATCTTATATGTTATTTAAGATCTTGCATGCTTTCCGTTACTCGTAGATGCTTTGGCCAAGTAGATGCTTGTAACTCCAAGAGAGAGTATTTATGCTAGATAGTGGGTTCATGTCTCCGTTTAACCTGGGACAGTGACAGAAAGTTCTAAGGTTGTGGATGTGCTGTTGCCACTAGGGATAACCTAACGATGCTATGTCCACGGTATATGTGTTTGTTTACATTACGCACTTTACTTAATGCAATTATCCGTTGCTTGCAACTTAATACCAACGGGGACTCGGATGACAACCCGGCGGTGGATTATTAGTCATAGATGCTGTTGGATAACGGTCTATGTATCATGTCGTAATGCCCAATTAAATATCATAGTAGTCAACATGTCATGTATATGCATTGTCATGCGCTCACTATTCGTCAATTGCCCAGCTGTAATTTGTTCACCCAACATGTTAGTTATCTTTTATGGAGAGACCCACTAGTGAACTGTGGACCCCGGTCCATTCTTTTACACTGATTAAACAACCACAAACTGCAAACTGTTCCTTTTTCATTCTCTGCAATTTAATACTCATTTTCCACACCATACGTTTAATCCTTTGTTTTCAGCAAGCCAGTGAGATTGACAACCTCACTGTTTCGTTGGGGCAAAGTAGTTTGATTGTGTTGTGTGCAGATTCCACGTCAACAGTCCAGACTCCCTGTGACAGCTATTTTTCTGGCGCCGTTGACAACCTTCTGAGGGAAAACTTGCTGCTGACTACATCATACCTTCCTCTTGGGGTCTCCCAACGAACGTGTGTTTCACGTCATCAAGCTATTTTTCTGGCGCCGTTGCCGGGGAGTTAGAAGCGCTTCAGCAGACTGCCACTGTTTGCTCTCCCGTCAACAGCTATTTTTCTGGCGCCGTTGCCGGGGAGACAGCAGTCTTCTGCAAGGGGAGTTTCACGCTTCCAATCTCTTTACTTTGTTTTTGTCTTGCTTAGTTTATTTTATTTTATCTTGTTTGCTTTCAATTATCAAAAACACAAAAAAATTAGTTACTTGCATCTAGTTTACTTTCAAGTTATTTTCTGTACTGTTTTTATTTCTGCTAAAATGAGTACTCCTGAGAACACTAAGTTGTGTGATTTCACTAGCACGAACAACAATGATTTCATATGCACACCTATTGCTCCACCTGCTGCTTCAGCAGAATTTTATGAAATTAAACCTGCACTTTTAAATCTTGTTATGAAAGAGCAATTTTCTGGTGTTAGTACTGATGATGCTGCTGTTCACCTTAATAACTTTGTTGAACTTTGTGAAATGCAAAAGCTCAAGGAAGTAGATGGTGATATTATTAAACTGAAACTTTTTCCTTTCTCCTTGAGAGGACGTGCTAAAGAATGGTTGCTATCTTTGCCTAGAAATAGTATTGATTCATGGACTAAATGCAAAGATGCTTTTATTGGAAAATATTATCCTCCTGCTAAGATTATTTCTTTGAGAAGTAGCATAATGAATTTTAAGCAATTTGATAATGAACATGTTGCTCAAGCATGGGAGAGAATGAAATCATTGGTTAAAAATTGTCCCACTCATGGACTGACTACTTGGATGATCATCCAAACCTTCTATGCAGGATTAAATTTTTCTTCGAGGAATTTATTGGATTCGGCCGCTGGAGGTACCTTTATGTCCATCACTTTGGGTGCTGCAACAAAGCTTCTTGATGATATGATGATTAATTATTCTGAGTGGCACACCGAGAGAGCTCCAACAGGTAAGAAGGTAAATTCTGTTGAGGAAACCTCCTCCTTGAGTGCCAAAATTGATACTATTATGTCTATGCTTGCAAATGGTCAAACACATGTTGATCCAAATAATGTTCCTTTAGCTTCTTTGGTTGCTCAAGAAGAGCATGTTGATGTGAACTTCATTAAAAATAATAATTTCAACAACAATGCTTATAGGAATAATTTTGGTAATAGCAATTATAGGCCCTATCCTTCTAATAGTGGCAATGGTTATGGAAATTCCTATAGTAACTCCTACAATAATAATAAGAGTGTACCCTCTGATCTTGAAGTTATGCTTAAGGATTTTATTAGTACACAAACTGCTTTCAATAAAACTGTTGAGGAGAAATTTGGGAAAATTGATGTGCTTTCCTCTAAAGTTGATAGTCTTGCTCTTGATGTTGACTTATTGAAACTAAAGAACATGCCTCATGATGTTAAAGAGAGCAAAACTCTCAATGCTATACAAGTTAAAATTGATAACAATGTGAGGATGTTAGCTGAATTGCATGCTAGATGGGAAAGAGAGGATGAAATTGCTAGAAAGAATAATATTGCTAGAGTTTATACTATTACTACTTCTGAAAATGCTTCAAACTCAAGTGTTAACAAACCTCCTACCATTAATGGCAAGATAGTTGGTGTTGGTAATGTTTCCACTTCTATTGCAAAATGTCCTAAATTGCCTGATAACTCTGAAACTGTCCTTGATAAAGATGCTGAAATTTCTAGCAATAAGGAAGAGAATAATTCCATTACTTTTGATGAAATGACTTTGATTTTGATGGTTGCAATATTTCTGAAGTAATTAAGTTCTTGCAAAAGCTAGCTAGAAGTCCTAATGCTAGTGCTATAAACATGGCTTTTACTAAACATATTACTAATGCTCTTATGCAAGTTAGGGAAGAGAAATTAAAACATGAAGCTTCTATCCCTAGGAAGTTAGAAGATGGTTGGGAGCCCATCATTAAATTGAAATTGAATGACTTTGATTGCAATGCTTTGTGTGACCTTGGTGCTTGTGGGGACCCCGGACTAACTGTCCGAAATACCCTTGTGCCTACATATCAGCGATCCCATGATCAGTGCGTCGCTGAAGCACAATTAAACTTGGTAACCCAAAGAACATCCATACATACCGAATTTATTTACTTACTTGAGGGAAGTGATCAGCTTCATCAGGTGCTTGCAGCGGAATCACCAAACAACGTGGAGCCCAAGTCATTCGCCTTAACCCTACAGGCAGCTGACTGGGAAGCGCCCTAGTTCGCAAGGACGTCAGTGAACTCCTCTTCTTCGAACTGCTTCTTCTTCCAAAATCTGGCTAAGACAATAGCCAGGGACGAAACCAATATGAGTACATTTGATTGTACTCGCAAACTACCCCACAGGAGCATGCACTAGTTTTTAATTTTAAAAGACTTTTATTTTAGAAAAACATCACTATCTTTATTTAAAAAGGGAAGAGTAGATTTGTAATCCTGTTGAAGACAAAACATTTTGGAAAGTAGTTTTCTCACCTACCTTTGTTGAAAAAGGTAAGAAGACTTTTTAAACCTTTTTCCCGAAAATATACCTTCGTTTTAAAAGGTGAGAAAACCCTTTAAAACTTTTTCCTCGAAAATCACCCTCTTGTCCCTTTCTCCGAAACCTCCTGGTTTCTGATCATACCCCTTCATGGTTACTTATTTTACCAGCAACCTCATACCATACCCTCGGTATAGTTGCATAAAACAATTTCCACTCATTTTCCTTTCAAACCCAAAACTGTGTAAAACTTGCACATGGTCTTAGGACAGCCTCCCAACTGTCCATATCCGAGGACTCGGCTATTCGAATAGTTTTACCCTCTGCAGAGGTAGCACGCTTTTCCCACACCCATCCGGTCACTCATCGTGTCAGCCACGTCCCGCCATACCAGAGGTATGCGAAGTTGAGTTCCCGGCCATAGCCTGTCCTTTGCTCATGCTAGTATAGGACCCTGCCTCTACGACACTTTCCATCGACACTCAAATCCTCAGAAACTAAGTGTGAGGACTCGTAGTTCTGTCCGGCGGACCCAAGGGAGCCCTTCAATCCTCTTCCTCCTACACGTTCATACCGGCTTCCGGTAGACTTCATTGAAGAGGACCCAGGTCAGGGGGTAGGTCCTCAGACCATCCCCTCATGGAACGAGGTTATCCTCGTTATTGAGGCATCCAGTACTAACACGAGCAAATTATATGACTACGCCCTTGCCCATATGTGGGTAAATGTGGTCGCACAGGTTATCGGCTGGTAGTCATGGTACAAAGACACAATGTGCATTTTTCATAAACATCACCACACTTCACTTCTCCTCTTCCATACCGACATCCCGGTATACCATAATTCATCCAAGGATTTTCAAAGGAGTTTTGAATAAACAATGTTTTTCCCATCCTATAGTTTTATATAAACAACTGATATCTCTACATAGAGTGACAAAATAGTTTTTCATAAACTTTTGAAAAGGTTTTCACGATCATTTCCAATTTTCTTAGCAAAATACTTTTAACCAAAACTTGGGTGGTTCGTAATCCCACCAAAAAGATTTTTCACAGAAGGTTTTGGAGTACAACAAATTCATTTCGAAATCATTGCATACCACTGACACCTCTATATCGGGTGTCTTAATATATACTTGTAATTTGGAGAAGGGTTTTCAAAATCATAGCTTTCGTGGCAAACACCACGTAAATCATTATGCTAATTATAAGTAAAACAGGTAAATCAAAATAGATGTATATAGATGCAAGCTCAGTGAAGTAGCTTGCCTGGTTTCAGCATAATGTCCCTGGATTTCTCCTTGTTGATCAATATAATAAAAATCCCATCCTTCCTCGATCAATTCTCTCCAGATACCACTCCGGTAGCGTTATTATCTAGCGTCGCAAACAGGGAAATAAACAACAATCAATACACCAAACAAAACCACAAGTGGTGCACAGACAGATAACAACCACAAGCATCAAACTAATTGTTCAAGCAACAAACTAGGATCTACACTTACAAGGGCCTTTTACTAATCAGTGGTCTAACACTTATACACAAGCTAGGGTCAAATAATAGCTAGCAAGGGATGACATGCTACAATATCAGTAGCTATGAAAGGCTACTGATGTTCAAACATCATTTCTAAAATTATGCCACATAATGGGTTTTATACCCAAACAAATCCTAAATACTAGGAAATTCTAGGGAATATCCATACTAGTGATAGTATTCCCTAATGAACACAAGCAACAC
This sequence comes from Poa pratensis, assembly GCA_947311845.1. Lineage (NCBI taxonomy): Eukaryota > Viridiplantae > Streptophyta > Magnoliopsida > Poales > Poaceae > Poa > Poa pratensis. The sequence goes on from CAMZMU010000066.1 coordinate 15,959,835, forward strand.
TAAACTTTTCCTAACATGCTATAAACAAGAGTTAACACACTCATAACAGAGAGTACAACACCTATGCATGCTAGAAATCACAAATAAGACACTAATGCATTCCACAAAATTAAATAAACTATAAACAAGAATTGACAGAAAAAGCATTAAAACTAGTTATGCACACCAAAAATAATACATAGCTCTAAAAATCACACCAAGCTAGGATTAGGTACCCCTAAGCATACAGAAGGCTACACAATTGGATTCACATCAAAATCTATCACCAAATAACTTACAAAAATCCTAGAATGTCTCTCTGGTCATTTACCAAAGTGGATGCCATTTTATTTAGGAAGCTCATTTGCATAAGAGGCAAATTGCTACTGCTAGGTAACACTTAGGGCTTTTCAAAACAGTTGAGTTTGCAAAATTAGCTATCCAAGAAAAATAGTTATTGAGTTTTTGGTAAAAACCAGTGTTTCTGTTTCACATTTATTTTCTCCAAAAATATTTATCCAAAAGTAGATCTGCAAGTTGGGTGTGGTCAAGAACTTGCAGAGGCACTACCTTGAATTTTGGTTGGGTCAGAAATGCATTTTTCCTATTTTAATACGATTTAAACCAGAGGTCCAATTTCTACCCATTTTCTAAATTAAAATACACAGGAAACAAATGCACGCGGGCCGGTTTTGAAGTTGGGCCGGACAACAGTGGCCAAAACGGCCCACGGCTATTGCGCGCGCGGAACGCGGCGCGGGAAAACGGTGTTCAACGATAGCCGTTGATCGGGAGATGGACGGTCGAGGTCCATCTCCTTCCTCTCGGTGCATGCACTCACGCAGAGCGGCGGCGGCTAGGGCACGGGGCACGGCGGCTCACCGTGGGGCTTCTGGGGACGGCGACGATGGTGGAGGCGAGTGCGGAGGACGTGGGGGAGATGATGGCGTGAGCGGCGAAGCTCGGAGGCGCCCAGAACGGTGACGGTGAGCGGGGCGGCTTCCTCGGCCTCGGCGGAACTCCGGCGACGGCGAGCTCCTGCGTGCGGTCCTGTGCACAGAAAAAGGTGGGGAAGAGGGCGGTGAGCTCCTGGTGGTGGAGCGGAGAGAGTGCAGGGCAGAGGGACAAGAAGGGAGAGGGAGGCGGCGTGACCAAGTCACCTCCAAACTTCGGCCACGGCCGTGCGTGGATGTGCTCGACCACGGCAGCTGCGCTCGGCTCTCCTGGCGGTTCATAAGGAGGGGTGGAGTGGAGGAGAGGCAGAGGGAGTGAGCAGAGGGAGGCAGGTGCAGCCTCGGGTGGGTTTAAATGGAGGCGGAGGTGAACACGGGCACGGTGAGAGAGAGGGGGACTAGGGAGTGTGGGGGTGGGGTGGCGTGCTGTCGGAGACCTTCGAGAGGGAGCACGAGTGCAGTGGAGCACGGCAGCGTGTGGCATGGGCAAGGTGGCGTGGAGCAAGGAGCACGGCGGCGGGTGGAGCACGGCAGCGTGGAGAACGTGCTGGGGTGCAGTGGTGACAAAGAACGCCGTCGGCGTTGACGTGCACGGTGGTCTCGGAGCAGGGGTGACCAGGGCAAGCCGTGCATGCTGGGGTGCCGTGGTGGAGAAGTATGCCGTCGGCGTCCACGGCATGGCGAGTAACCACGAGACGTGCACGATCTGGAGCAGGAGGAGGGTCCCTCGCGCGCTTGTCTTCGCGCAGACGGCAGAGGGGAGGCAGAGGGGAGCGGTGGCGCAGCCACGGGCGCTGGTGTGGTCGGGATGCAAGGATTGAGTGAAGAGGTGGTGCTCAGTCCTTGTCCAGGGTACTGCAGTGTCATCAAAGCTCTCTCCTGGCGTGTAGGAGAAGGGAGGCGTAGTCAACTGATGTCTAGGGTGTCTAGTGTGTACTTGAGTGTGTAAAGGAGCAGGAGGGGGTGCGGGAGTGGAGTGAACTATCCCGGACAGAAAGAAATCAATGCTGTCCATTTTAGGCAGAGATGGTTTTTGGAAGAGAACTTCATAATTTTTGATTAATACCAAGCTAAACAATGATGTCCAGGAGGTCAAGGATAAAAATAGGAGTCTGGGGAATTTTGCCTCACATTTTTCTGAATTGATTGGGTCTTGTTTTTAAGTGAGTTTGTAAAATGTCCAGAATTGAATATTTGAAGTAAGTCCAAATTTTTGAACATAACTTGATGGGGTTTCTGCATAGGTAGGTCCTATATGACCCTAGGCATGTCAGGGAATTTTTCCCAAATTTTTAGAAATATCTTTATTCCTAAAATAGTTAGGTTTTCATTTCTGCCCTTTTTGAAAATTAATTAACAGAGAAAAATAAAAAGGGTCAAAAATACTTATTTTTGAAGTGAGATGAGATGGAGTAGATGAGATATACCAGGATGCATTTCCAACATGTCCCAGATTTAACCAAATGGTAAGGGTCTGGAAAAGCTATCTGACAACAGGAGTGAAGATAGGTCCAGAGATGTATTGGTCAAGGTTCCTTCAAGGGTTTAAGATATGCAAGGTGGTGGTGAGGCTCATTTAGGTCACACATGACCATGAGCATGTCAGGGGTTTTTCTCAAGATTTTCAGTGTAAGAATAAAATAGGGCTTTTGAGTATCCTTTGAATCAAGAGAATAAAAATAGGATTTCATAGTTTAAATAAAATTTAGTGGTAACTATATTATTTTGAGAAGAGAGGGGTATGAGAATGAGATGGTCATCTTATTACCTTACCCAAGGAATTATTTTCACAAAGAAAATATTTGCTTGAGAGAGATAGGGAGTGAGGTGGATAGACTAATAGATTAGGATAATTTCTTTTAACTGGTGATCCTAATTCAATTGGTGGAGTAAGTTTAGGAGCTTTGCTTTATTTAAATCACAAAGCAACTTGTTGTCAAGTGTGTTTTAATTTATTGGTCTAGCACACTTGATTGATCTATACACACAAGCAACAACACGACAAGATCAACACCACAACCAAGACCAGACAACTCAAACAACAAGTCACACAAGGTCGAACAGAGCAACGGGAAGGAAATCACAATCATTTGTGAAACATTTCAAAAAGTTTTTGTTGGTTCTGAATTTTGGGGGCTGGTAAAACTAAGTTTTTCTTGGTTCCAAAATTTGGGGTGTTACAGTGCTAGTATTTCTGTTATGACTAAAAGATTATATGATATGCTTGATTTAGCACCTTTGGAAAATTGTTACTTGGATGTTCACCGTGTTGATTCTACTATTAAAAAACCTTTGGGAAGAATTGATGATGTTCTTATCATGGTTAACAACACCTATGTCCCGTTGATTTTATTGTCTTGGATATTGAGTGCAATCCATCATGCCCTATTGTGCTGGGAAGATCTTTTCTTAGGACTGTAGGTGCTATTATTGATATGAAAGAAGGGAATATAAAATATCAATTTGCTCTCAAGAAAGGTATGGAACACTTTCCTAGGAAGAAGATTAAGCCACCTTATGATTCTATTGTTCGAACAAATTACAATGTTGATGCTTCTTCACTTGGTAATACTTGATGCATGCTTTGTGCCTAGCTAAAAGGCGTTAAAGAAAAGCGCTTATGGGAGGCAACCCATTTTATTTTTCTGTAATTTTTCTTTTATTGAGTCAAGGAGTTTGTTTACTTCTGTAGTAACTCGTTTGTATCTTTATTTTCTCGCATTGTTGTGCCAAGAGTAGCCTCTAATGATAAGATGATGCTTAATTTTGATTGCTGCGCAGAAACAGATTTTTGCTGTTCACTGTACGAAATTCCTAAAATCACCAGATTGTTAATTAAATCTGAAATTTTTTGTGCGTAATCTTTATGAATGTCTGAAACTTTCATTAGTTCAGAGTTTCTCGATCTGAGCGTCGTAAGTGCCTCGAAAAAATTCGTCTTTGCGGACTGTTCTGTTTTAGACAGATTATGCCTTTTTATTTTTCGCATTCTCTCTTTTACTAGTGTTGAGTGAAATTCTTTTTTGGGTGGAAGAGCTTCACATAACATCAGTGGCTGTAGCTAATGTTTAAAGTAACAAATCATATTGCGTCTTTACAGAACATGTGAATTTTTGATTATGCACTAACCCTCTAATGAGATCTACTTTGAGTTTGGTGTGACGGAAGTTTTCAAGGGTCAAGAGAGAAGGATGATATAATAGGATCAAGAAGAGTGAAGAGCTTAAGCTTGGGGAGGCTCCCATGGATCTCCCCAGCATATTTCAAGAAGACTCAAGCGTCTAAGCTTGGGGATGCCCAAGGCATCCCCTTCTTCATCGGCAAAATTATCAGGTCATCTCTAGTGAAACTATATTTTAATTCTTTCACATCATATGTGCTTTTCTTGGAGCGTCTGTGTGTTTTTATTTTCAGTATTGCATTTTTATTTTCAATAAAGCTTGACTGGACCCTATCATTCTTGATTGGGAGAGAGACACGCTCCGCTTTTTCATGAGAATACTCCTATTCTTCACTAATATTTGTTGAAGTATTCATATCTCGCGCTGTTCAGATTTTAGCTCTTGTTTTCATGTATCTCTTGTCAGAGCTATTAGCTTTCTTTTGTAGAAAGTACTCTCTTGCTTCACTTATATTTGTTTGGAGAGTTGATGAAATAAATTGATTGGTGTTTGGTTGGTTCAGAAAATGTTGCATGTGGTAATTGGTATAAGGAAAAAACTTGCTTAATCTTGTAGATCACTAAAATGGATAACTTGATGCTTGTCAATTGTTTTGTGTTAACAAGTAGATCATGATTAAATTGTGCATCATATGAGTTAAGCCTATTAGTGAAGAACTACCGTAAAGCTTGTTGAAAATTTGGTTTGCATCGGTGGTACCTCTAAGGTCTAGATATTTTCTAATAACAGGGTTTGGTTAACAAGGAAGACGGTATGAAGTCTTATAACGTTTGCAATATGTTTGTCATATAAAACTTGGTGTACGGGTTGATATTCTTGTTTGCTTACATAACCTTGCTAGCCTAAACTCTGTACTGAGAGGGAATGCTTCTCGTGCATCCAAATCCTTGAGCCAAAATCCATGCCATTTGTGTCCACCATAACTACCTATATGTGGTATTTTCTTGCCACTCCAAGTAAAATTTTCATGTGCTACCTTTAAATTATTCAAAATGTTATTATTCCCTTTTTGTGTCAATGTTTACTAGCTCATGAGGAATTAGTGTGGTTATTCTTTATTCTATTTGTCGAGTGGACTTTTACACCTGGACTAGTGGCATATACATCCGCTTATCCAATAACTTGCAAAAAGAGCTGGCAACGGGGTGCCCAGTCCCAATTAATTACAACTTTAACCAATTAATTCTCTTCACACTTTTGCCCTGATTCATCAGTAAGCAATGACAAACAGTGAAATACCTGAATGTGTGTAAACCAAAGAGAAAGAGGGATGATCTGCCTTGCTGGTAGAAATAACGTCCTTCATGGGAGCCGCTCTTAAAAGTCCGTTCGACAGGTAGAATATTGTTCTCACCCGCTACCATTCGTTGACAATTAACAAACACCTCTCAAAAGTAGATACTCCTCCATGGTATGTGATTGATGGAAGGCACCCGAGGATTCGGTTAGCCATGGCTTGTGTTAGCAAGGTTGGGAGGAGTATCAAATATTTTATGCAATCTTTATATGCTTTCAAAAACCTAAAAGCTCTAGCACATGATTTAATCCCTGCTTCCCTCTGCGAAGGGCATTTCTTTTACTTTTATGTTGAGTCAGTTTTCCTATTCTTTCTGTCTTCCACAAGCAAACACTAGTGTCAACTTTGTTACAACATGCGTTATATGCAATGTATTGGACTTGTTATACTACTTTGTGTTGACAATATCCATGAGATAAATATGTTGAAAGTTGAAGCAAATGCTGAAACTAAATTCTTCCTTTGTGTTGATTAAATACCTTTGTTAGAAACTATTGCTTTATGAGTTAACACTTATGCAAAACTGTTTGATGCTTGTCTCGAAAGTACTATTCATGAAAACGTTTAGATTGTGTGATTCATTGTTTACTCATTATCTATTTGGTAGCAAATTATAGACCATTGACTTGGATCACTTCATTCATTTATATGTGCCTTGCAATATTATATGATCAAGATTATGATAGTAGCATGTCACCTCAAAAATTATTTTGTTTTTATCGTTTACCTACTCGAGGACGAGTAGGAACTAAGCTTGGGGATGCTGATACGTCTCAAACGTATCTATAATTTTTGATGTTCCATGCTTGTTTTATACCAATTGCTACATGTTTTGCATCTACTTTATATCACTTTTATACATTTTTTGGGACTAACCTATTAACAAGATGCCGAAGTGCCAGTTCCTGTTTTCTGCTGTTTTTGTATTCCAGAAAAGCTAGTCTGGAAATATTCTCGGAATTGGACGAAACTACACGGGGTGCCTATTTTTCCAGAACACGCCTGACGGAGCGAAGGAGCAGCAGAGGAGGGCCACCAGGAGGCCACACGCACCAGGGCGCGGGCCCCCCTTCTGCCGCGCCCTGGGGTGGTGTGGGCCCCTCGGGGGTCCGCAGCCGCCGCCCTTTCGCCTACTTATTCCTCCCGACGCGAAAACTCTAAGTACCTGAGCAAATATCCACGAAAAGATCCAGAGACGCCGCCGTCGTCAACCCTAGCTCGGGAGGGTTCAGAACCTCTTCCCGGCACCCTGCCGGAGAGGGGAATCGTCACCGGAGGCTTCTACATCGCCATGCCTGCCTCCGGAGTGATGCGTGAGTAGTTCATCCTTGGACTACGGATCCATAGCAGTAGCTAGATGGTTGTCTCTCCATTTTGTGCCATCATGTTTAGATCTTGCGAGCTGCCCTACATGATCAAGATCATATTATTGTAATGCTACATGTTGTGTTTGCTGGGATCCGATGAATATTGAATATTATGTCAAGTTGATTATCATCTATCTTATATGTTATTTAAGATCTTGCATGCTTTCCGTTACTCTTAGATGCTTTGGCCAAGTAGATGCTTGTAACTCCAAGAGAGAGTATTTATGCTAGATAGTGGGTTCATGTCTCCGTTTAACCTGGGACAGTGACAGAAAGTTCTAAGGTTGTGGATGTGCTGTTGCCACTAGGGATAACCTAACGATGCTATGTCCACGGGCATATGTGTTTGTTTACATTACGCACTTTACTTAATGCAATTATCCGTTGCTTGCAACTTAAAACCAACGGGGGACTCGGATGACAACCCGGCGGTGGATTATTAGTCATAGATGCTGTTGGATAACGGTCTATGTATCATGTCGTAATGCCCAATTAAATATCATAGTAGTCAACATGTCATGTATATGCATTGTCATGCGCTCACTATTCGTCAATTGCCCAGCTGTAATTTGTTCACCCAACATGTTAGTTATCTTTTATGGAGAGACACCACTAGTGAACTATGGACCCCGGTCCATTCTTTTACACTGATTAAACAACCACAAACTGCAAACTGTTCCTTTTTCATTCTCTGCAATTTAATACTCATTTTCCACACCATACGTTTAATCCTTTGTTTTCAGCAAGCCAGTGAGATTGACAACCTCACTGTTTCGTTGGGGCAAAGTAGTTTGATTGTGTTGTGTGCAGATTCCACGCCAACAGTCCAGACTCCCTGCGACAGCTATTTTTCTGGCGCCGTTGACAACCTTCTGAAGAGTTGCTGCTCCTACTGGTTCGATAAGCTTGGTTTCTTTTAGAGGGAAAACTTGCTGCTGACTACATCATACCTTCCTCTTAGGGTTTCCCAACGAACGTGTGTTTCACGTCATCAACCAGCATATGGTGGACCAGGGAAAGAGGATCGACTCCCTCTCTGGTGATCGGCAGGACACCATGCAGCAGGTCCGTGTCCACAATCTGGCTATGCTCAAGTTAGAGAAGGGCACGGGTCAGAGTTCTGGCACCACAGACGACAAGGAGAAGAGATCCGATGCAGTTCTGCCAGTGCCTGAAACTGATCTGAAGGTTGCAAACAACCATCCACCACGCATCTTCAAGATGGACTTTCCTACCTATGACGGGGAAGTTGATCCGCTTTGTATGGCTGAACCGATGTGATCAATTCTTTGACACGCAACAGACGCCCTCCACCGAGAAGGTGGGCCTTGCATCCTTCCACTTGACGGGCGATGCACAATTGTGGTACCAACAGTACAAGGGTGCCCATGGACCTCCAACCTGGCGCCGCCTTACTGAATTAATAAATATTCAGTTTGGGCCACCATCCCGCAGCAATGCTCTAGCAGAACTCATCTCTTTCAAGCCCACAGGAACTGTGGCAGATTTCAACAAGAAGTTCAATGCACTCTTGTGCCGAGCGCCGCAACTTCGGAGGATCAAATGGTTTCCATCTACACCACTAACCTGCAGGATCCTTTGCAGATGGACGTGGAGATGTGGAGACCGGGCAGCCTGCTGGACGCCATGAGTTTGGCATGCTCTTGTGAGCGTCGTGCACAATGGACGCCCCCGACAACTCAGCAACTAGCACCAGATGTCTACCAGCCATGCCCAGACCTTAGTGCACCACCTGCACCTGCTATTCCAGCAGCACCACCTCCAGGAAAGGTGAGAATAGCAGCACTAGCAAACCCACCACGGCGCACGCTGTCACCGGCAGCAATGGCAAACCGGCGTGAACAAGGCTTATGCTACAACTGCGATGAGTGTTTTGTGCCTGGCCACTGCTTTAAGAAATTTTTCGTCCTAGAGATTGATCTGGATGCAGTGGATGACGTTGAAGACGCCCATTAGTCCAGCTCGAGAACGAGCTGTTTAAAAAGGTGGGAAGAGATGTTATCTGGCGTAAGGCAGCCACACCAGGGAAGGGCCACGACAGGGAAAGTCCCCAAATTTATGTTTATAGATTCCGTAATTATTGTTAGTTAGTTTTGGCAGTTAGATCTCTTTGAGATATTTCTTGATTCCCAAGTTAGTTATTTCCTAAAGTTTGTTAGTTCGGCTTAGCCTCCAAGTTTGTAAGCTGGCTATATAATGCCTAGCCGTATCAATCAATAGACAAGTAAGAAAATAGTCTCAATTATCCCTCCCAAAGATTTCTCCCTGCTCTTGTTGTGCGGCAGCCCCTTTTAGTTGGGCGTCGCACCTCATCTGTCCAGTGCCATCTCGTACCATCCTTAGGGCTATTATCCTCCCTACCACATTCATAACAAATTGACATCGGTTGCCCTTCCCTACGACAATTCCATCCGTGTGTACTCATTGGGTCCGGCGGTGCCCTCAAGAGAGGCAACCGATGTTGCCAATGTATTCTCTGATGTTACTTTCCTCTACTTGGTCCTGTCTCTTGGAGGAACGTACGATGGTGGTGGCAGAGATATCACCGGGGCACATCTTAGATGACCTACTATTTGTTCATCCATTCCCGTTGGTTCAGACACAACTAGGTCCAGCTTCCTTCTAGCGCTATTGTGATTTTCAGAATCACCCGGATTAATCATTGAGGTTCTTCCTTAGAGGGTTCATGGCTTCCGAGACATGCTATTATATGTCCACTCCACGACATGAGAAGCCACTGTGAAACGACGCACGACACAAAATGGCAAGGTTTAGAAGCCGGTTGCGACACCCGTCTTTTTGCAATCATCTAGTTTTCATACTGAAACTTTTTCCTCCTTTTTCCCATACTCCATCACCCCATTCTTCACGGTCATGCATAAGTAGCCGGCACTTGCTTACAAAAGTAAGGAAGCTTCTCACATTTCACCATCAAACCCTTTCTTCCCACACACAACACTGATAGGGATACAAAGCGGATCAGTGCCTTTGATACTTCAACTCTCACCTTATAAGCACATAGTTTCTAAAATAAAACTGTTTATGTGACATCTGAAACCTCCTTTACTTTACCAATCCGGCGACCTAAATCATCAACTACCACCTCCCTCCTGTACAGCTCCAGAACCCCATAAATCTGTGCCCAAACGTGCATGCCGCTAAAAATAAATTTCTCCGGGTCACTAAGGCCATCACAGTCCTCAATCAGCAAACCCCAGCCTCCGAATATCCATGGACCTTGATGAACGATTTTCTTCTAATCTGCCAAACACTGCATCTGAAATATCAAAATCTTTTCTCTGGCTTCCCATCAATTTGGTTTGCAGATTCTAGACTCTTCTTCTCAAACATCGCCTCTATGCCAAACGATCAGAGGTGTGAACTTTTCCGATGGCAAATCATTGAGCTTCTTTCTGATATTCTTCAACTTCCTCGGCGTCCAAGACTACATCGCAGAGTTCATTGTCTTCCGTATCCAGATGCTTGAACGTATCATCAATCTCTCCCAACTTCCCACTCACACAAGCAGACGAAGCAACGAGAACTTGCCTGTGGCAAGATGGTTAGAAGAGTGGTTGTACCCCTAGTCCACCAGAGTTCAAACCCCAGATTTGACACTGGTGTTTCTCATTTAGGCAGAATATTGACGTTCCCGTCGACAACGAGCCCCCTGTGGTGACTTCGTCAATCTCAAGACCCGATCGCCGGCTTGTCTTTCGGAGGTGCTCATAGGGGTAGGGTGTGCGTACGTGCGTTCATAGGGGTGAGTGTGTGCACGTGTATGTGAGCGTCTGCGTTGTACAGTGTTTTGCAACAACAAAAAAAGCAGACGAAGCGACAACTGTTTTTCGCCATGGTAACGCTTTGCAAAAACCCAATCTGTACTATAAGACGAGAAACTATATAGACCAAGCAACCAGTTTGGGGAACAACTAGATCTCTCTCGTCCAGAAATAAGGAGGATATAGACGCAAAAACAAGCAGTAATTCATTTTGGCACCCGGGTGCATATGCTCTATGCTCCTGCAATAGTTTTCAAATTTAAAAAAAAAATGAAAACATTTTGAAAAAATCTGAAAAAAATTGAGCACAAACATATGCAAATTTTCAACATCAGTGAATTTTTTTGGAAGGAAATGACACTTTATCTTGTCTGTGCAAAAAAGACAAAATCTGTGATCGAAATGAGATTTAAAATACATTTTTCAAACATAGATTTTGTCTTTTTTGTACAGAACGCAGAAATTTTTATTTCCTTCCAAAATTTTGCACGAATGTTGAACACATGTATATCTTTGTGCCCAACTTTTTCCAGATATTTTTAAAGTGTATTCATATTTTTTAAATTTTAAAACATATATCAAGAGTATATGCACCCTGTTGGGGATATACCTACTAGGGGTATCACCAGCATGGATCAATCCGGCTAGTCCAGGGTGGCCCGCAGTGGTGGTGAAGGCTTTGCCTACCGGGCGGCCCAGATAGCTGACGACCAAGGAAGGCGGATGCCGGCAAGGAGGAGGCCCAAGACTGAAGCCCATGAAGCCACCAAGACCAAGACGGAAGGCGGCATACTTGCCGGCTAGGTTTAGGACTCCGTATACTTGCTGGATACGTATTCACCTTGTAACCCTAGGTCCAGCCGCCTATATAAGCTGGACCTCGGGACGCCTTTAGGGCAACTCTTGATAGACAACCAACTCATTGTAACCTGTTCACGGCGATATTGCCTTATAGTGAGTTATAGCAGCACGTAGGGCACCGCCACCGCCGTGGTGCCTGAAGCTGGGTAAACCGCCGTGTACAATCCCGACCTTGACGACGTCCACCTTCTTGCCCTACGTTCACCCTCGGCTAGCAGGACCCCGTCTCCTATCCAAGATGCCGATACGACGACAGTTGGCGCCCACCGTGGGGCCTAAGGCGTCAGGCGTCACGTTCCAGGCGGGAACTCTTGGCGGCATCGGCGAAACAATCGCCGTCGGCCGCGCTGTTCGCTACGGCGACAGTCACTACATCAGCTGCGACGAGTCCTACATCCCCGCAGACGACTACATTGTCGGATGCGGAGTTGTGCCGTTTGGCGGCGTCGATGTGTTCATCGGCTACACTTCTGAGGCGTATGGTTGCCGCGAATTTATTCGCCATCCCACCCGCCCTACAATCAAGACGGATCTGAGTTTGCCTCCTCTGAGGAGTCCGCAGATTCAGATCTACACTTTGTCGGCATGACGGGACTGGGATCAGACTCCCAGCCCAACAGTCAAGATCCCGAATCTATTCTTCCTGCACTCCAGGATGATGTGATGTCGGATGCCGGATCCAGATCTACCGTTCACGTCAACGTAGACTCTGATTCCGAAGAAGATTCTGCCAGCATGTTTGAGCAACGGGTCAAGAAGTGTTTTATTACACCTGATCCTCCGCCATCTGAGGCGGCTACGGGCTCTTCCGTCAACATGCAGCAGATCTTTGTGGCGGATGTCACCGGCGCAGCTTCAGAGAAGGCGGCAACTGACGCCGCCAACCTGGGGACCCCGGCAACCGATCCACAGTTTCCAGAGCCTCCTGGGGCTCCAAAGAAGAAAATCTGGAGAAGGGCGAGCCCAGCAAGATAGGAAGCATGGCGGCTCTGGCGGAAGTTCTTCACACGCCGGTAAACGACAAAACCAATCCGGCTGATTTGGAGAAACTTCGGAACACCTTGGTGGAGCAAACTGAGTACCTCAAAAGCAAGCAAGCAGAGGTCCAGAGCCTCCTCGACGAAGCCAAGGAGGAAAACGCCAAGATAACTGCCAAGTGCGACCCCAAGCGTAATCTTTTCACCACCACCCCATTGCCCAAGCCGGCAGGACAAGTGGCGGAGAAGAGAGGTAGGAAAGGCAGGGATCATGACACCTTCAAATCCCCTGCCCAAAAGCTTGGTTTCGAGTGGGCTACAGCACCGCAGCGTAAGGACAAGAACGGGGACGTCATCCTCGCAACACCTGTCCTCAACACTGCGGCCGCCTTGGACATCCTCAACAATGATGACTATGACAAGGACGAGAAGATCTACTACGCATCGATCCTTGCTCGCAAAGCTCTAGAGCAGCAGGCCCGTGCTGATTCTCGCGCCGACATGGCGGACGCAAGGGGAGGAAAGTTGGAATCAAAATCCAACGCTTGCAAAGCAGCGGCCGGTGGCAACCCAGAAGATCCGTCCGGTTCCAGTAGCCACGGAAAAGGGAAGGACAAGGAGAAAGACCCACGCAAATCACCACCTCCAAAAAGGCAGCGTGATGAGGCATCCAGGACCGGCAACAGGCGCAAGGCCTCACCTCCTCCGCCTAGGCGGGATGAAGGCGGAAGCAGGGGCAGCAAGCAGCCGCCAAGGGTGGCGGCAACCGCGACGATGCCCCGCCGCCAAGAAGAAGCAGGGACCGCACACAGTCCCCACCACCAGTGCCCAGGCACGAAGGCGGAAGCCGGGGACACAACAATGAGCCTAGGCACAGCCGGGCAGCGCAGGACGAGCCACATGCTGATAGATCTGGCAAACAGCTCAGTCCGCAAGACGCGAGACATCGTCTCAATGACATCAAGGCTGGAAAGCAAGATGCCTATCTAGGACCTGAGTGCTTTGGCCCAGCCATCCGCAACGTTCAAGTACCCAGAGACATGACGTCAGTGTCAAAAACTCATCAAAGGTACAATGGAGCGGACAAGCCAAACTCATGGTTGTCGGACTACGCGCTGGCAGTTGAAATTGCTGGAGGCAATGGCCTCGTCGCGCACGCTTCCTTCCCCTCATGTTGGAGGGGACAGCCCGAAGCTGGATCGAAAACTTGCCGGAGAAAAGCATTCATAGCTGGCATGACATGGAAAAGGTGTTCACGCAGCACTTCCAAGGCACGTACAAGCGACCCAATACATACACAGATTTGGTTCGTTGCGTGCAAAAGCCAGATGAAACAGCTACAAGCTTCTTGGCAAGGTGGATTCAAACAAAGGCAAGCTGCGAGAACGTAGACGACAATCAAGCAATCCATGCCTTCACCACGGGCCTCCTGAAGGGCTCAAGTCTCAGACATAAGCTCGTACGCATGCAAGTCAAGGATCTCGGAGTCATGCTCGAAGTAGCAGCCATGTACGCACAGGCGGATGACGATGCACGCGATGGAGATGGCGCACATGATATGGCGCCAAACAGGCGAGCAAGTCACAAACGCAAGGCTCCCCAGGATGACAAAGCCGGACCATCAAACGAGGTCGCCGCCGCCTTCGAAGGCAAAGGCAGCAACCGCAAGTGGAAAGGAAAGGGTAAAGATGGCGGCTCCAGCAAGCAGCGCCTGACGTATGATCAGGCGAAAGCCTTGCCTTGCCCAATCCACGCGTCCTTAGGCAAAGTCAACCACACATTAGGGGAATGCCGGTTCATGGAGGACTTCAAGAAAGACCCCGAGGTTGGCTGGAAATCAAAAAAGAGCAAAAAGGCTGAGAAGACAAAGAAGGAAGACGATGATGGGGCTATGTCCATGTCAGAGGATGAGGAACCCAAGCTGATGCGTAAAGAAAGGAAATATCCCAAGGTACATGGCCAATTGGTGTGCTTCCTGGGCACTCCTTCGGCAAAAGAAGAAAAGGCGGAGATGCGCGAGCTAAACGCCACAGTACCAGACGTTCCCCAGTATCTAGACTGGTCAGAGGAGCCAATAACCTGGGATAGAGATGATCATCCAGATCACGTTCCTCACCCCGGCAAATACGCCCTTGTCGTCGACCCTATTGTCGATAACTTCAGGCTCACCAAGGTGTTGATGGATGGCGGCAGTAGCCTCAACATCATCTACGCGGACACTCTGAAGCGCATGAACTTGTCGGAAAGCCAGCTTGACTATAGCAAAGTCAAGTTTCATGGCATTGTTCCGGGAAAGCAAGGCAAGTCAATGGGAAGCATCAGATTGGAGGTTACTTTTGGGCCTGAGACAAACTACCGCTCGGAGTATCTCAGGTTCGAAGTAGTCCCCTTCAAAAGTGCCTACCACGCCATTTTTGGACGGCCAGCTTTCGCCAAATTCATGGCTCGCCCGTGTTACATATACAGCAAGCTGAAGATGCCGGGACCCAATGGTACAATTACCATCAGTGGCAACTTCAAGAAAGCAAAGGAGTGTGAGCGTGGCAATGCCGCCTTCGCTGAGGCAGTCCTCCACGCAGAGGAGTTAGCCATGTTGAAGAAAGAGCTCGATACATCACAGTTGCCGGAGCATGTAAAGACCGCTGAGCAAAAGAACACTTTCAAGGCGTCCGAAGACACAAAGAAGGCGGATCTGGTCCCAGGTGACAGCTCCAAGCAAGTCACCATAGGGGCTGGCTTGGACGACAAATAGGAAAGCGCGCTCGTCAGGTTCCTCCGTGAGAATCAGGACATCTTTGCATGGTCGTCAGCCGACATGCCAGGTGTCCCGAGGGAACTTGCCGAGCATTCTCTTAACGTCTACGAAGGAGCCAAACCAGTGAAGCAAGGAATAAGACGCTACGGTGAGAAGAAGCGGACAGCAATAGGCAAGGAGATCATCAAGTTGCAAGAAGCCAAGTTCATTAGGGAGGTAGTACACACTGATTGGTTGGCAAATCCTGTAATGGTTCCAAAACCTAATAAGGAAATGAGAATGTGCATTGATTATACCGGTTTGAACAAGTGCTGTCCTAAGGACCACTTTGCTTTGCCTCGTATAGATCAGGTCATAGACTCCACAGCCGGCTCCGAGCTGCTGTGCTTTTTGGATGCGTACTCCGGGTACCACCAAATCAAAATGCGAGAATCCGACCAAATCAAAACAGCGTTCACTACACCCTATGGGACCTTCTGCTACATCACGATGCCCTTCGGTCTAAAAAATGCCGGCGCAACGTATCAGCGGTGTATGCAAAGATGCCTTCACGAGCAAATTGGCCGCAATGTTCACGTCTATGTTGACGACATTGCCGTCATGTCAAGAAAGAAGGCAGATTTGCTTGATGATTTGAGAGAAACCTTTGATAGCCTCCGGGTATACAGGATGAAACTCAACCCGAAAAAATGCGTCTTCGGGGTTCCTGCCGGCAAATTGCTTGGCTTTATCGTTTCCGAACGAGGGATAGAGGTGAATCCAGAAAAAATCAAAGCGATCCTCAACATATCCAGGCCCAAGGACCTGAAGGACGTGCAGCGACTTGCCGGATCGGCGGCTGCCGTCAGTCGTTTCATTAGCCGTCTTGGTGAGAAGGCGCTGCCTCTCTACCGGCTTCTGAAGAAATCCGACAACTTCGAGTGGACAGACGAAGCAGACGCCGCCTTGCAGCAACTCAAGGACGCGTTAACGTCTGCTCCAATTTTGGCAGCTCCTCGTTCGCAGGAACCAATGCTGCTCTATATTGCCGCAACTAACTTAGTTGTTAGTGTGGTACTGGTTGTGGAACGCAAGACGGAAATTTCAGACTTGCCGGAACAACGTCCGGTTTACTTCATCAGTGAAGTATTTTCCGCCTCAAAACAGCGTTATCCGCATTACCAGAAATTGGTCTACGGTGTTTTTTACGCCGCCAGGAAGTTAAGGCACTACTTCCAGGAACATTCAATAACCGTGGTGAGCAAGGCACCTCTGGGGGATATCATCAATAATACAGATGCAACAGGCCGCGTTGCCAAATGGGGCATTGAACTTGCCGCCTTCGACATCTCGTATAAGCCCAGAACGGCCATTAAGTCTCAAGCCTTAGCAGATTTCGTAGCTGATTGGACGGAGGCCATGGACGAAGTACCTCTCCCTGAAGATGCATACTGGATCATGCACTTTGATGGATCAAAAATGCTCCAGGGCTCGGGGGCTGGCATTGTTTTAAGAAACCCTCAAGGAGACAAGCTTAGTTATGTGTTACAAATACACTTCAAGGCAACTAATAATGTTGCTGAATACGAAGCTCTCCTTCATGGTTTACACATTGCCAAGGAACTTGGCGTCCAACGTGTCCTCTGCTACGGAGATTCAGATTTGGTGGCGCAACAGATACGTGGTACTTGGGACACAAAGAGCGAAACAATGGCGGCATATCGAGCTACCGTTGACGAATTCGCCAAGTGTTTTCTAGGCTACGAGGTCCGCCATATCCCAAGAACTCAAAATGAGGCGGCAGATACACTTGCCAGAATGGGATCTGAACGCAAAAAGGTACCAAAAGATGTTTTCCTGGAACACCTACACAAGCCGTCAATTAAAGGAGCAGACCTCCTTGACCCAGAGTCGGCAGAACCAGTTGATAGTGCTAGCTATGCCGTCTACTTGGTAAAGCCGGATTGGACGACGCCATATTTGGACTTCCTGATCAATCAGGAGTTACCGGATGATGAGGTTTTGAAAAGGCAAATAATAAGAAGAGCCAAGGCATTTACAATAATCAAAGGTGAATTGTACAAGCGTAGCACCACTGGTGTTTACCAACGCTGCATTTCGCCCGAAGAAGGCAGAGAATTGTTGGATGAGATACATGCCGGCGTATGTGGACATCATGCTTCTTCACGCGCCCTTGTTTCAAAAGCCTTCCGACAAGGTTTCTATTGGTTGACAGCCAAGCAAGATGCAGAAGACATTGTTAAAAGGTGCAGGGGCTGCCAACTTTATGCCAGACAATCACATATGCCGGCTCAAGAGCTTAAAACAATACCCATCACGTGGCCTTTCGCAGTCTGGGGCTTGGACATGGTTGGTCCGTTTAAAACGGCGCCTGGTGGCTACACACATTTACTTGTGGCTGTAGACAAGTTTACCAAATGGGTTGAAGCTAAGCCTATCAAAAAGCTAGACGGCGCCACAGCCGCAAACTTTCTGTGGGGAATAATCTCTCGGTTCGGGGTGCCTCATAGCATTATCACCGACAATGGCACTAACTTGTCGCAAGGCGAAGTCGAGGAATACTGTTATAAGCATGGTATCCGCCTAGATCTAGCCTCCGTCGCGCATCCGCAAGCAAACGGTCAAGTAGAGCGTACAAATGGTTTAGTCCTACAAGGAATCAAACCACGTCTCGAAGTACCATTGCACAGAGCGGCTGGGGCTTGGGTGGATGAATTGCAGTCTGTCCTTTGGAGTTTACGCACAACTCCAAACAGATCAACCAAGTTTACTCCTTTCTTCTTAGTCTATGGCGCAGAAGCAGTGTTGCCAACCGACATGATGTACGATTCTCCCAGAATCCAAGCCTACGTCCAGGAGGACGCAGAAGATGCAAGACAGGATGGCCTTGACCTACTTGATGAAGAACGAGATGTTGCCCTTGCGCGATCCGCCATCTATCAGCAAAGTTTGAGGCGTTATCACAGCAGAAGGGTGAGGCAAAGAAGTTTTAGAGTGGGTGACCTGGTTCTCCGCCTAATCCAAGATAGAAAGGGCTTGCATAAGTTATCCCCGCCTTGGGAAGGACCTTTTGTGGTCAGTAAGGTGTTGCTCAATGGTTCTTATTACTTGGTCGATGCACGTGACGGATACAAGAAGAAGCGAGGTCGCAAGCGCAAAAGGAAGGTTGACGACAAGTACGAAGAAACCAAGCGACCCTGGAACATTGAGCAGCTACGTCCTTTTTACACTTAGCAATTTCCACATTGTAATAAGTACTATATGATTATGAAATAAAAGTCTGTGGTTTGCTCATTCAGTTTTGGGATCATGCCATCTTTTGTCTTTTCTCGCAATCATATATCTGTTGTCATAAAAGTTACCAAATAAAATAAGTTTTGCTCCGTGCTAAGGTCCAAACTTTTTTGACATTTGCCGTCTGCCGGCTAAAAACGCAAACAATCTTTGCACCGCCTAATATGCTTATCTGTCTGTTTGTATGTGGGTCGCCTAGTAGTATGTCGTTGGCACCAACATGCTGGCTTTGGTCTCTGAGTCTAAATTAGTTGGTATTGCACCTGGTTGGCTCAGCTAAAGTAACTAAGATGAGGTTCCGCCAACATATGAAAAAGCTAAACATGCAGGCGAGATACATATTAAGGCGGGCCACTTAAGTAAGCCTACCGCCAAGTGTAGCATAAAAGTTGGCCCATAAATATTTACAACCCAAAATAAAGTTTTATGCGTTAACAGATTAACGCAGTGTTTTGTGCTGCCTTTGCAGGAGGAAGTCTAAGGGATTGCCGCCTTCGTAGAGCTGGTGGAGAGATCCTGGGGGCTAACGCCGGCATTCTTGGGGCTGGCTCCGCCATCCTTGGGGCTGCGCTTGTCGGTTCCGGCTTCGCCTTCTTCGCCGCGGGAAGCTTCAGGATCTGCCAAGGAGGGATCAGCAACGGCAACATGCGGGTCCGGGTGTTCCTTGTAGAACTTGCGGATGTCAACCATGTTGGCAACCCGGGTCGCATAGCCGCGAACAGACCGCAGCACGTCCTGCATCACGATGGCTTGGCTGTTTTCGTCTTCGGTGGGGAAGTACTCGGTGACTTGATGAATATCAGCCTCCGGGTACCACGCCGCCGTCATCGCCAATGCCAACTTGGCACCGCCTCGTGCTGCTGAGCGTAGTGTGTTGTCGTGTTCAGCTGTCGCCTTCTCCAGCAACTCCGGCAGAGCATCGAAGATGACGGGATCGCCGTCTTCCCCAGGGTAGAACTTGGCGGCAAATGATTTGCCGGCGCCGACAATCTGGTTGACGATTTCGCCAATTTTCAAGATCCGAGCAAGGCGCGGCGTTGTGGCCAGGTCATCTCCCAGCCAGCCGGCACTGCACAAACACAAAGTTACACACTGCAGCTTCAAGTATCAAGAAAGCAAGGTGACAAAAATGAAGGACTGGAGGCATACCCAAGACATGGTCGTGGATGGCGTTGACCTCATCCAGATGGTTCTCAAGCGTTTCTTGGGCTAGCTGGACCGCCTTTGACAGTTGGTCCTGCTGCTCCTTGGCGTTCTTGTTCACCTGGTCAAGGTTGTTGCTCATGGCCTCAAGTTGTCCAGTCAACTTGCTAACTTCGGCAGCATGAGCCAACGCACGATCATCCAGCTCCTTGGCGTGATCCGCCTTCAGCTTGGTCACCAGCCCGGCAAGATCTGCAGCTTCGTTCATCAAAGCTTGCATGTCAGTGGAGTTCTTGAGAATATCTTGCGCAGTGTTTAATAATTCTACAAATAAAAAGAAAAGACGACTAAAATACTTGTCGGAAAAGGAAAAGAAGTCGGACGAAAAGAAGGCAAAGAAAGCTTTGTCACCTTCATCCTTCTTGCGAGCTTCTTCCAAACTCGCAATTTGGGCGTTCTTCAACTCCACGTCCTGCTGCAGTTCCTCGCATTCCTTCTTCTTCATCTCTTGAGCACGAAATAGCTCAAGATTGGAAGCAAGAACGGCCTGCATGCACGAAAGCAACATTATGGTTAGCGCTATTTAGTCAACGAGACCACTTTGCCGGCTAAATTTTTCAGCCGCCAAAGTGCTCGGGGGCTGGGACCATAGGCTATTTTACCTCAAGTTGTCCGTGCAGGGTGTCGTGGAGTTCGTCCATGTGTGCGTACCAGTTGCGGGTACCGTCACGCATGGTCTTCAGTGTTTGCCGGGGGTCTTGCAACCCTTTGCCAGGTTGGGAGCCAGGATGAGTGGACGATCCGCCTTGTTCGGCCGCCATCTGGTCATCCATCTCCTGCTTCATGGCGATAAATCGAGCGGCATCACTAGCCGAAGCTTCAGCCGTCTTGGAAAAAGTTATGCCGGCAACTGATTTCTTGCCCGCCATCTTCTCTGTAGCCGCCTCTGCGGTACCGGCAGCTGTGTACGTTCCCTGGCACACAACCACGGGAACGCCAACTGTGGGCGTTGTCGGCGCAGCAGCTGGAGAAGAACGTGGTGGCTTGCCCCTGCCGGCAGCAATCTTCAAGTTGGAGCGGAGTTTGGGCATGGTAGGCTTGCCTCTGTAAGCAGAAACATGCAAGTTTGTCAGCACAAACATATTAAAATATCCAAGTCAGGGAAGCCAAAGTTTGCTAACCGCTTCAAGGGAACGTTCCCCACGGTCTCATCCTCTGCGTCGGCAGAGGTGGCCGCCTTCTTCCTCTTCTCCAAATCCTTGGTGGAGGAGCTCAGCTTGCGCTTCTTCGACTTGCTGGCACCTGTATCATACCAGTTTGGGGCCAGCTCGTCCTCTCCCAAGGTTTGTAGCTGAAAAGGAAGCAAGACAATATTAATTCAGTACCTAGTGGGCAAGGATGTTAGTGAAATAACAAAGTAGCTTTCACTTACCGCTGGGGCTGGGTTGTTATGAGTGAACATGGCGACGCCTTCAGCCGCCTTCACCGACAGAGGCTTGATAAGCTCTCTAAGCCGGTACTCCAAGGCATCCTGATCAAGGGTGCTGTTGCCGGCGTCGTCCGCCTTGTACTCGCACATCTTCAGTGGGCGATGGCGGAGAGGCATAATCTTCCTCGACACCCAGCAGATGACGGTGTCAACTCCGTCAAGTCGTGGAGCCAACATCGTCTTCGTCAAGAATCGATCCGCCTAACGGCAACACGAAGTTCTTCCGGCAAGCTGCTGAGCGGCACTTTTGCTGTCCAGCAAGCCTTGTGGGTTGGCGGACCGTTGACGAAGGCTGGCATCCCTTGCGTGCTGCCAGGTGTCGGGATGTCCTTGCAGTAAAAGAAAGTGCTGGTCCAGTGCTTCACCGACTCGATGTATGGTATTTTTGGGTACCAGTCGGGTTGGCGGCAGTTGAACGTAACACTACCGCAGGTTGCTAGGTGGCCGCCTGGTATGGTTTGCCGGCGGCACAGGAAGCAGTACTTAAACAGCTCTATGGACGCAGCTATGCCTAA
Source organism: Poa pratensis (assembly GCA_947311845.1). Classification (NCBI taxonomy): domain Eukaryota; kingdom Viridiplantae; phylum Streptophyta; class Magnoliopsida; order Poales; family Poaceae; genus Poa; species Poa pratensis. Next base: position 15,981,450 of record CAMZMU010000066.1, read on the forward strand.
GTACCCTTCGCACAAAGCCTGGAAGCCGGCTAGCACTAGAATACTGTTGGGCGCTATGTTGTGTGGCTGCAGCCCATAAAAACTAAGCACCGCCAAGAAGAAGGCGGAAAGCGGCAGAGACATACCGCGAAGGCTATGCGAAGCCAACATGACACGCTCGCCGTCTTGGGGGTCAGGCACCGCCTCGTCGCCTGGAACCCTCCAGGAGCATTCCGTCTTTGGCGGAATGTATCCGCCTTCCTCCAGTTCCTTCAGATATGCTGACGTCATAACTGACGGCAGCCAGTACCTGGAACCCAGGTCTCCAGCCTCTTCCTCTTCCTCGACGTCGTCATCCTCGTCGGCGGCAGATTCCGCCGCGGCCTCTGAGCTGGTAGCCGCGAGGGATGGGAGGGGAAAAGTTGGAGCGGCGGTCGCAGGCGTCGTCGGAGCTGGGGAAGAAGTAGAAACCCCGCCCGTGGCCACGGTGGCCGCGGGAGAGGTCATCGATGCGCCTGCAGGCACCGCCGCCGCCGCTGGAACAGATCCAGATCCGGCGGGGGTCGAAGAGCCGCAGCCAGTGCCGCCGTCGCCGCCGCATCCTGCTGAGTGCTCGCCATTTGGGGAGAGGGCGCTGCTCGTGCTCGCCGGAGTTGAGTTCGAGGAGGAGTTGAGCTCGGGAAGGTGAGGAGGCCACGGTGGGTGTGCGAATGAGGAAGAAGTGCATCGATGTGCCCTTTGGAGGTATTTATCCCCACGCGCCAAGATCCGTGCCTAAAATTAGGGGGACGCGAGATTTCCGCCACGTGCCCACGATTTGCACGTCGTGGCAACGGCGTCTGCGGCCTCGCTCCGATTTCTGTGCGTGGTGGAGAAACCATCATGACGCATGCCCAAGTCCAAACTGTCGTGGACTGCATGGCGTCATCCGTCAACATTTGACGAGCCTAGTCAATTGACAAGACTGGTGCCAGGAAGATTCCTGACAATGGTCAGGCCGTCTTTCCCATGATGGCGGCAAGTTGTCCGACTACTTTAGGCGGACCGCCGCTTACTTTCAACTATGGAATGCTTCAAGCTCTTCAGACGCTTACAAGACAAGGCGGACGTTGCCGACAAAGAAGACGGCGCCTGAAGAACTCGAACCCTCCCAGGGGCTAATGTTGGGGATATACCTACTAGGGGTATCACCAGCATGGATCAATCCGGCTAGTCCAGGGTGGCCCGCAGTGGTGGTGAAGGCTTTGCCTACCGGGCGGCCCAGATAGCTGACGACCAAGGAAGGCGGATGCCGGCAAGGAGGAGGCCCAAGACTGAAGCCCATGAAGCCACCAAGACCAAGACGGAAGGCGGCATACTTGCCGGCTAGGTTTAGGACTCCGTATACTTGCTGGATACGTATTCACCTTGTAACCCTAGGTCCAGCCGCCTATATAAGCTGGACCTCGGGACGCCTTTAGGGCAACTCTTGATAGACAACCAGCTCATTGTAACCTGTTCACGGCGATATTGCCTTATAGTGAGTTATAGCAGCACGTAGGGCACCGCCACCGCCGTGGTGCCTGAAGCTGGGTAAACCGCCGTGTACAATCCCGACCTTGACGACGTCCACCTTCTTGCCCTACGTTCACCCTCGGCTAGCAGGACCCCGTCTCCTATCCAAAATGCCGATACGACGACACACCCAGTAGTCAAAACGCCTCTCTACAAAAACAAGGAGGAAAACAAGTTGGAAGTGAATTGATATCAGGGCAGTGACCTAGTCGCTGCTGGAGCACAAAAACCCTAACGAGGAGGTTGCGGAAAAAACTGGCAATCAATGAATACAACATTGCAGCCATTCTATTACGTTGTACCGACCATCTTCGCCTTTTTTTCTTCTATAGGAAACTGATACATTTTTATTCTAGACAAAAAAAAAAGAACTCAACAAGGCTAGATATGTCTTGTGAATGGGTCATGATCTTTGCTTACAAAAAAAAAAGACCGGCTCTTCCAATTTGTGACACATCTGATGTGGGAGAACCGGCTCTGATATACTAGAGATGGTGCACCATTTAAGTCTCGATCTATATAACTAAAGGCTTTGCAAAATTTACATCAGCTGCAACAACAGCTACAATGATCTTCCAAAACAGCATTTTTGGTGTTTGCACTAGATCACCAGTAGTAAGAAGATCATAGCAATCTATGCTCGCCGGTTGTCGCTGTCTCCTCTCGCTCATTTTTCTTTTGTTATTACTTTGGACAGCCTCTTCATGTCACCTGCATCATACAACATAATTGTATCGCAACTAACTTCCAAAAAGGCAACAACGCTTTTAGAATATCAAGCAAGTTTTAGCGCTAATATGAGTACATTTACTAAGCAACACAAGGAGTAAGACTTACCCATCATGCATCTGCTTTCGCTTTTTCTTGACACTATTTGCTGTTGGCTGGTATTTTCTGGACCTGAACACCTCGGAATCACTACCACTGTCGCTAACATTCAAATCAGAATCCCTGGATAGTGCAAGATTATCAAGAATGGCTGGATCAACTGAGGTTTCTTTTAGTCGTTCTTTGAAACTTTCCAGCAGAACAATCCCTGCAGAGCACAAGCATAAGCATGTTCAGCAAAGAGATTGACCATACATGTGATGGAAGACGTCGAGCAAAATGCTAGCATTCATAAAAGATAAATGCAACAATTTCATACACAAGTAGATGGGTTAAGATTTACATCAAATTTTCGTATGAAGTCAGCCTAAAGACTGGATAACTAACATATTTGGTTTGAGTATGCTGCAACTATGTATATTTTTGTGCGGACTGTATCCCGCAACTCTGGATCAGCAAAGTTCTATGGTACGAATTCATACCTTTGCCACACAAATTCAAACAATTGACATGGCCATAAGGGCGCGCACATCACCATGGAAAACATGCATTAGCCTCACCATTGGAACTAACTCATTGCAAGCATTGTACCAGCACAATTTTTCCTTCTAGTTGTTGTTGCGGGGAGCATATATTAGTACAATTGAGATGTTACAGGGATTTCTCAGGTCAGGATTGAGTGAAGAGCCCATCATGACATCCCAGTTTCGATGGTCGGAGGAAGATTTGGAGACTTTCCTTTTAAGTACCTGGGAGTCCCTATGCATGTTAAGAAATTAGCTAACAGCGACTGGAAAGAGGCGGATGAAAAGATAGAAAAAAAACAGCAAGTTGCAAAGGGTGTTTAAATTCTATCGGTACTAGACTTATTATATAGAGACTGCTCTTAGTAATGTGCCTAGTTATATGCTCTCCTTTTTTAAGATGCCTAAGGGAGTAGGTAAAAAAAGGGATTTTTATCGGAGTAGAATGCTTTGGCAAGAAAAGCAGAGGGTGAAGAAATACCACCTGGTTCGGTGGACGGATGTTTGTAAACCCAAGGACCTATGGGGGCCTGGGTATAGCTTACTTTGTAAATGGTTATGGCGTTTAGAGAATGAAAAAGGTGCTTGGCAGCAGTGGCGGAGCTTGAAAAGAATTCATGGGCGGGCCAAACTATAAGAAAACACAAAAAAATCTTCTCTGAGCCTTTCCCATGGCTGTTGCAATGCCAAAACTGAAATACAAATTCGGTAAACAATTCTCCGTGCTATCAAATTGCTAAACAAAATTTGGGGAAGAAGAAAGTAACTGGACAGGAAAATTGGAGAAGGGTATGGCTGAATTTGGTCGCAGTGTCGCTTGCTGGCTGCTGCCCGTGCGGTACGGCTTTACCTGCGGGTTACAATTGCGACGATGCCCAGTGGCTGCCCCTGGCTGCGTGTGCCTTGTGGTGACGCAGCGCTGCTGCGTCCTTTGCTGTTATGCCCTCCACCGATTCCCCATTGTTTCGTTGTCTAAATCGCTAGAGGCGACCTATCCCATCTCCATAGCCGTGTCTTCTGTCGAGAGAAGCAGACTGAGAGAGTCGAGCCAAGGAGACAAGCAGGTAACTGGCAGGCCAGTGCGTGCTGATGGGCTGGTGCATAGAAGTCAATTTGGTTTTTGGAAAAAACTTGGACGGGCCATGGCCCAGTTTGGCCCCAACAGAGCTCCGCCAGTGCTTGGCAGGATATTCTTAAAGCCAAGTATCTGAAGAGAGGTACCTTATCGCAATGCACTCATAAACCTACAGACTCGCATTTCTGGTCTGGACTCATGTCGGTTGAGGATCTTTTTTATAGTTGCTGTAAACGTGTTTTAGGTGATGGTAAAAGCGTAAGGTTTTGGGAAGACTGCTGGCTAGAACAGAATTCCCTATGTCAAGTTTATCCTAAGCTTTTTTATCTCACAACTAGTTATAACATTGCTGTACATGAGGTTTTTACGAAAGGTTTTGAATGCGTGAAGTTTAGAAGAATTCATCGGGAGGAGAATCTGCAAGCATGGTTTAAAATTATGGATAGCAGTAGTCATGTTCAGTTGTCTTCTGAACCTGACAAAGTTAGATGGGTGCTTACCAAATCTGGGGACTTCTGTGTCAAATCGCTTTATCAATATCTGTGTGCCAAAAGTATTAATTTCCCTTATAGTGTGCTATGGAAGTTGAAGCTTCCCTTGCGCATTAAATTTTTTTTGCTGGCTTGTCGTTAAGAATAGAATTCTTACTAGGGATAACTTGCTGAAAAAAGGCTGGAAAGGATGTAATTTATGTGAATTCTGTAGCTCTCCTGAATCACAGGAACATTTGTTCTTTAATTGTCCCCTGGCAAGGTATGCCTAGATTGTGGTGAGCGTGGCAATGGATTAGTATGACTTCGTCTTTCACAAGTTTGTACCAGCAACGCTTTGCCAATTTCTCGGGTTTAGACAGGAAAGTGGTGATGATAGGAGCTGTTGCAATCTGCTGGATCTTATGGAAAACGCGAAATTAGTCGTATTTTCAAAGAATTTCCATTAGTGATCCTTCCTCTGTTATTGTTTTGGCTTGTCGTCTTTTACATGACTGGTCGAAACTGCAGAAAAACGTCCTGCAAAAGCTGCTTTGGCAGGGAGCTGAACTATTGGCGAAAGTGGCACACGAGATCTTCGGAAGAAGGAACGGGTGGAATCCTGTAATTAGCAGATTACAGATGTGATTTACCTACCTTCTGAAGAAAATCCTGATGATCTACGTGGTGTGCTGCTCCTGTTTTCAACATGTTTATCCGTGAGACGAGAATAAAAAGACGCTGGATTTGTTGCTTGGTAGCTTCAGTTTTTCTTGTTCCTCGTGGTAGTTTCTTAGTTGGGACCTTTGCTTCTGGTACTCTCTTTATGTTGGCCATCAGGCAGGGATCGGGGGCTGTCCTGTCTCTGGTTTCCCGGTAGCTTGCTAGGTGTTGCATTGGATCGTGAGGCGTGTGTGACAGACCAAGGCTTAAAAGCCTTGAGACTGCTATGGTTTCACCCTGGTTTCATGCCAAATGAAATTGGGAGTCTCTTTTGAGACTCTTTCAATCTTTTTTTTAATGGTCGGAGGAAGACGGGAGGAGGAGGTGCTTTTTTTCGATGTAAAGGTGCATGCTCTGATGCTCCGAATTTCATTCACAAGAAACTGATAACACAGGAGGAGGGGGAGGAGGAGGGGAGTACCGAGAGCCCGCAGCGTGCGCAGATCAAACGCGTCCGCGAGGTGAGGGCGGCCGGCGGTCTCCGCCCGCTTCACGGCAAGCATCTTCAAGCTGATGAGAAAATCCTGCACACCACCACCACCAGGGAACCTCTCGTCAAGCAGGGACACAAGAAATACAGAGGGAGAAATAATAGGAGAAGGGGGGCGTGACGAACGAGCTCGGGCTCGGAGAGGGTCGCTAGCCACTGCGATTCCTCGGTGCTAGTTCTGCTGGCATCTGAGGCCGCCGGAGATGGATCTTCGCCGCCGCCGGTGGCGGTGCGCGGCGTGGCGCCTCCATGAGAAAAGACGACGAGAGGGGAGGAGAAAGAAACGAGGGTTTGCGTTTTTGGTTTCTGAGGATTCATGGGCTAAGAAGCCCAGTTTGAGTCGCTCACGCATATTGGGCCTGGCCCATTCTCTCCCGCGGCGTCGTTGTTTCACGGGTCGTGCGTTTTAGCGGGGACATTTTTTCTGCTAACAAAATAAAAAAGGCGTGTGCTACGCGTCAGTCAGGTGTAGCAAAGGTTTGCTACAGCCGCCTCCACAGCCGTCGGATCTACTTAAGTGAAATGATCTCGCGCGTCTGATCTATGTAGCAAAAACGTTTCGCGTGTAGCACTTTGTATCTGTGTATGCAACATCGCATGTAGCAAAGAAATTTCAGAAATGCTACGTCCGATCTATGTAGCAAAAAAAAGTCAAACACAACATATTTTTTGTCGCATGTAGCACTGTATGTAGCAAAAAAAAACACAGATCCGTAAAGCTGGCGACATGTAGCAAAACGAATGTAGCACTTCAAACACAGCCATGTAGCCAAAAAACACAAGCTATGTAGCAAAACTCAATAAGAACATGTAGCACAGGTGTGTAGCAAATTAACCAGTCCGCAAAAAAAATCCCCATTTGGTTACACAACAAATATAGTGTAGCACTTCTCTTGTACTTACACACCAAAAACAATAAGAACATGTAGCACTTTTAAAACATCCATGTAGCAAAAACCAACACCACATCACTTTTGCAGAAATCATGTAGCACTTTGCTCATGCTTATACACCAAAGGCTATACACACATGTAGCAAAAAGCAACACCGTATGCAACATCGACAAAAAATCCCCAAATCTGGCCTTCGCTATCTACCATGGAGGCGCCATGTCGCCGCCTGCCCGATTCGAGCTCGTCGTCCATGAAATCTCGCGGCCGAGGTCCGTCAAAAGCCAGATCGGGTGAATCCCAGACCTATCCACCTCTGGACGTCGTCTTCTTCAGATCCGGCGACATGAGACAAGCTTGCGTCGGCATGTCGAGCTCGCGTCCATGGTGTCCATGGCGACCTCTGCCATGGCCTCGCGTCCGCCCGGGGGCGCCAGCGCTAGGGACGCGGATGCTGGAGGCCGGAAGGGAGGAACATGGCGTCGTTGGTGGGGGATGAGAACGGGCAGCACGCCGGGGAAGAAAAAGCACGGCGGCTCGCCGGGGAAAGCTGGTAGGCGGGGAGGGGCGCGCAGTTGGGGGAGGATCACGACGTCGCCGGTGGGGAGGAGAAACGAGCCGAGAGGATGGAGGAGGTGCAGCGCTAGGAGAGGAGTGGAGGAGGCCTGGGAGAATAGTCTCGAGCCGAGAGGATGTGGACGGGACGGTTGTCTCGAGCAGAAAGGAGCGAGCAGCAGCAGGCAGCAGGCACACAGGGCGCGGTATCTCGCGCGAGGGCGCACGAGCGAGTCCAGCCGGCTGTAGCTTGCTGTAGCTACAGCCGGCTGGAGAATAGAGTTTTCCAATAAAAAAGCCGGGACATTCTTTCTCCTAAAAATAAACCGGGTCATCTTTTAAATTTTCTGTTGCATTTAGTTAGAGCATATCTAGGATATAACTTACAAGGGCAAACCGTAAAAGCGTTTTTAAGGTACCACTTCAACAGTTTTATGGAATCGCGCGGTGTCGGGCGGAAGAGATCACGTAAAACTGTTTCCAAAATAATTTTTAGTTTTGCACCCTAAATAAGATTTAAATAGGTTTGCACAGAAAATTACTTGCAAATAAGTTGAAAATTAGTTTACAAAATACTGTTGTCTCTCCCACCATTTGCAAATAACATAAGTAATCAATCTCTTCCATCAAAGACCTTGGTGATCTTAATGAAAACTTTGCTATTAAAAGACCATGGTGATCTGCTTTTCTTCTTGGAAATTAATGTCTGAAACATAAATAATGGCCTTGTATCGACACAGGAGAAATACGCTATTGACTTGCTTGATACAGTTGGTATGAAAAACTGCAAACCAACACTCACACTGTTAAACCGTAGAAGCATTGTTAGTGTTTTTCAATACTTAATCTTGACATGCCCTAAATTTTTTTTCAATCAACAAGGTTTATCACTATCCCCACACACAAATAACCGTCCACTAGACAGCCCAAAAAAAGATTTGGATGTATGTCAAAAATACAATTAAGGGCCTCTTTGATTCGTAGGATAGGAAAAACGTAGGAATAGAAAAAGACATGATTGCAATGTCATGTCCACTCATATCCTATAGGATTTTGCATGCACAAAGTTTGTTTGATTACATCAAAAGAATTGTAAAAAGAGGTTAGGGTGAATGTTAGATTTCCTGTGGGAAGTAGTACAAAGGGTCGTGTTGGAAAAATTCCTATAGGATCAAATCGTACAAATCAAACGAACAAGGTAGGAAAATTTCCTACATGAATTAATCCTCCAAATATTCTAGGCAATTCCTTCGAATGAAAGGAGCCCTAAGATTGGCATCACGTTCAGAAAATCCTCTTCCAAAAATTTGATTGCCTTTTCAGATGTAAATTGGACAGATTGCCTTGATAATAGGCAGTCCACTAACGATTTTGCTATATTTGTTGGACCAAGATCGAAAATAAGGCATAGTTTCTCGCTTCAATGGTGAAGCCAAGTACAAGACACTAGCCAATGATACAGCTGAACTAATTGGGGTTGAAACACTTCTTGGTGAGCTTGGTGTCAAATTAAAAGAACATCCTTATCTCTGGTGTGATAATCTTGGAGCAACATATCTGTCAGCAAATCTGATCTTTTCCTGCACGCACAAAACACATTTAGATTGATTTTCATTTTGTTCGAGAAAGAGTTGCCAATAAACAATTGGATAATAGGTTTGCTTCAAGCAACGATCAAACTTCCAGTTACAAATCTTGATAAGTTTAAGTGTAATCCAAAAAAATATCGCCAATTTTGATTATGTGGACTGTTATTTATCACGTACGCATACCGTACATATGGTATAGTACACCAACCTATACTGTATCCCTATGTATTGCCACGATAGGGGCTATTCCTATCTCTATATAACACGCAACTGAACCCCCATCAGGGTATTGTTTCCTGCTAACTTGATACTTTACACATTGTTGTGGCGCTACATCAACGTAGCATGCCTGACTTATTAACATAAATGAAAAAATACTTAAATTGGGTAAACTTGGGTTCAAAAGAATTAGATGGGATATTTCGTTGGAATTTTTACGAACATGTGTCACAAATGCACAACCGGGTAATGGAATTCACTCTTTATTATTTAAATTGCGTCAACCTGTAATACCACGTGGAATCACATGCACACCCTAGTTCATCCAAAGGAAACAAAAACTCAAGGTGATGGAGAAAGAATGACGATGCAATTATACTCCAACTCTAGTTAATCAGGGACCTTTTCCTCTTCCACACCAGCGGTAACCATGGAACCCTGCCTTGCTCTCCTGCTTCAACTTTGAGTCACCTCCCACCTCCATGCTGCTGCTGTAGCAGTGCAATGGCGGAGCACCAGCACCGGGGGCGGCGGTGTCCACATCGACGGCCGTCTGCACCATGTCCAGCACCTCGCCCATTCTGGGACGCGCCTTGGGCATCCGTGCAAGGCAGCGGTTGGCGACGGTGACCAGCTTTGCCACCGACTTGATGTTGTAGTGCCCCTCCAGTTTCGGATCCACGATCATCCTTAGTCTATTGATGTCAGAGATGTAGGGCTTCACCCAGTCCAGGAGCTTCTGCTCCCTCCGGGGCCGGTTGCTGTCGATAGGCCGACGCCCGGTGATGAGCTCGTAGAGCAGCACGCCGTAGGTCCAAATGTCGCTCTTGGCGTTCAGCCGCCCCGTGTGGAGGTACTCTGGTGCCGCGTAACCCAGGGTGCCAACCACCTGGAGATATATTATACATTTCATAATTCGTTCACAATCCTAACAGGCATCTGAATGTTTCAGGTAGAAAACATGTCTGAAACTCTGAATGCACAAGCTGCATTGTCATACATTTCATCCATTAAGCATGTATCTGAATTTTCATCTAGAAAAACATACGTATGTAGTCTTACCGCTGTCGAGACGTGTGTGAGGTCCTCGGTTGGGCCTTGCCTAGCCATGCCAAAGTCAGACAATTTTGCATTCCAATTTTCATCCAGCAGAATGTTTGATGTCTTGAGGTCGCGGAAAATTATCTGAACAAGACAAGTATGTACATACATGCTGCAGAGCTTCAGTTTCTCTTCTGAACATGTCATTGGAATGTTTCAAGATTACCATAAAGAGGAAATTAATACCTGGAAATCCATGTCTTCATGCAGGTACTTGAGCCCCCTGGCCGTGTCAAGAGCTACCTTGAGCCGCATAGGCCATGACAGAGTTGTTCCTATTGCTCGGCCGGACAAGTGATCATCCACACTTCGGTTGGGCATGAATTCATATACAAGAAGCCTCTGTGCTCCTCGCTCATCGTCCTGAGCACAATACCCTATCAACTTCACTAGGTTGGGATGTTCCACGATGCCAAGAACGTTCACTTCTGTCAACCACTCCTTGTGGCCCTGAAGATCAAACTCAACAGTTATACACTGACCAAGAGATATCTGGAGCAGAGTTTGCAAGTTTGCCCACCCGCTATGGCGCGCATGCGCAATCCTGGACTGTCGGTTTCAGCCATCCGACAGCCAGGATTGAGCATTGACCCAGCGCATATTCAACGCTCAATCCTGGCCGTCGGATGGCTGAAACCGACGGTCCAGATTGCGCATGCGCGCCATAGCGGGTGGGCAGAATCTTTTCCGCAAATGCAAGCAATAGATATCTTGCCTGAAGCCCATTCCGGTTCAGGTGCTTCACAGCAACCTCAAGGGTGGTGGTTTCTTCCCCGGAGAGGCGTCGATCTTGATGGTGCCCCTGTACACGCACCCGAAGCCGCCCTCGCCGACCAGGAGCGAGCGGCTCATGTTGCGGGTGGCGTTCCTCAGCTCGGAGAAGGTGAAGACCCTGAGATTCGTAGGCCTGTCAGAGAAGCTCGGATACTGCTGCGAGCGCTGCATCGACTCGGCGCTCATGATGGAACTGGTGAGGTCGGAGCCGGACGGGACGTTTGACGATGTCGCCGTGCTCATGGACCGTGCCGAGTACCCGGCTGAGGACGTGGGGATGGGATCGGTGTGACCATTCCCTTGTTCATCCTTGGAATCAGTGTGGTGGAAACAAGGCGGCAACCACCACATCCTCGAATCCTCGATCGTCGATGCAGGGGGCAAGTGGCAAACAACGACAAAGCACCGACTCGGCTGCCTACCGAACTGAAACATCGATCCAAAGATTTTATTATTGTTTGTTTGAGCTCGACCAAAGAAGGATCAGGTACAAACAACAAAGGTACAAATACAGATGGAATTCAACTTTGGTGTGCTGTGTTTCGTACTGTAGCGTCGGAGGAAAGGGGAATTCCTTTTAGCAGAGCAGAGGAGCAAAGCAGGGCGTAGGGCTTTCACTACTTCTACTTCACTAGTTCACTCCCTCCATGCCAAAGCTGAAGCGCAGCATGCCTCACCTCAGCTGGGGTTAATGGATTCAGGCCGCACAGCGGGCATAGCTAGACTGATTTTAACCGTAGGGCTGACATATGCACTCACCTGATTACCCCTCGGAGCCGGGCCGGGGTAGTAGCGGGTGGTAATCTGATGAACAAAGGAGGAGGAGAGAGCGGCGGCGGGCGGGGAAGACGAGGCTTGGTCTTCCCTTTTCGATTCCTACGCCAGTTTGTTACTTGTAGACTTCCATCGTAGGTTTGGGGATTGGGGGATATGGAGGAGGAAAGCAAGAAAAGGACACTGCCGCCGTTGGTGTTGACGACTGACTTGAACTTTTTTGAGAGAGAGGCGACCGGGAAGTCAAGGCAACCACTCCTCCACTCGCCGACTAAACCAAAGAGCTGGGCCAACCCCAACTCCGGCCACCAACCCATCAATTTCTTCTTTTTTTTTTGCCCAACAACAAACAAAATACCCGGCTGGTGCAAAAAAAAAAAAAAAACCCTGGTGCAGCGCGCAATTGTTCGTACATAAACCAGTACACGCACACGCTCTCGTTCAAGCACGTTGACCGCATCCGCGCAACACGCGTCTACCGTACTTCAAGAAACAAAACAAAGAGTACAAATCCATTTGTATTCTTAGGAGAGAACTTGCATGTGGCAACAGGCAAGATGGTTAGGTGGGTGGTTGTACCCCCAGCCCACCAGAGTTCAAACCCCAGGTTTGACGCTGGTGTTTCTCATTTAAGACAAAATATTCTTCAGTGGGAGGAGACGTTCCCGTCGACAGCGATGCGCCCGTGGTGACTTCGTCAATCTCAAGACTCGACCCGCCGACTCAGTCTCTCGAAGGTGCTCATAGGGGTAGGGTGTGCGTGCGTGCGTTCACAGGGTGAGTGTGTGCGCGTGTATATGAGCGCTTGCGTTGTACTGTGTTTCGCAAAAACAAAAAAAATGTATTCTTAGAAGTCTAAGCCGATTGCTGCGAATATAACAAAAGCATTATACTGAGCATCTCCACGGGCATCCCCGGAAATATGTCCGTCACCTCCTGAATTGTGTCCGCTTTGCAGGGTGCGGGACACTTCTCCGGCCAATCCCAAGTTGCTGATCACACCGGCACCCCCAAATCAAAAGTTCAAAGACTTTTACAAATTACAAACAAAAGACATGATTTTCATTGAAATTTGATGCATTACAAACGGAATTTAAAATTAAACTTCAACTACAGCTAACCTAAACTTAACTACAACTAATCTAGACGTTGGGATGAGGGTCAGCGTCGTCTTCGTCCATCGCCCGCGTTAGAGGGCCCGGCCATGTCGTTGTTCGCCCCGTTCTCGGTGAAATAGGGGTGTCAATTGCCAAGCGAACTACGGCTGGCCATGTGCCCCAGCCAACGCATACCCGACCTGAATTGCATCATCATGGCGTGCGTCTCCGCCGCTGTTGTGTGCGTACGCAGGCGCCTCTGCTGGCGACCCACGCTCTCCACAGCGCGGAGATTCTGCCTATCCTCCTTCGCCGCCTCCTCTCTCTCCACCATCGCCTCGGTCTCCCTCTCCGCCCTGTCCAGCACTTATGTTTTGTCGGCCTGGTGGAAATTTGCTTCCACCCGGTGGTGGTGAGCGTCCGCCACGTCAAAGCGGCAAGCCTCGCGGGCCATGCCCGCCGCCCTCATGGCGTTCATCTCCACCTGTGCCTCCCTCTCAGAGGCCATGAAGGAGAGGCCACGACGGCGTGCATGGGGCATGTGTTTGTCTACAGCGAGAGTGGAGAGCACTGTGAGAAGCGGCCGCTCGGGGGTGCGGTATATAAATTGGGTCGGGCCGGACATTTGTGGGTGGCGGTATGGCCCTTTTTCGTGTCCAGGACACCTTTGGGCCTTTGGGGGTGTTTTCCGGGGGGGTGGGGGGGGGGGGGGGGGGGGGGTGTGTGCCGGCGGAGATGCTCTAAATCACTCAAGATTTATATTGTGTACTACCTCTGTTTCTATATACGAGACCAGCTATTTTGGTCTTGAGTCAATCGGTTTTAAGTTTGACTTGATATTATAGATACCCATAGATATATAAATGAATCGTTAATATATACGATACCCATAGATACATTATGAAACCATATTTCATGCTACATTTGGTGATATTGATTCGATATTATAGATGTTAATGTCTTGTTCCACAAACTTAGTTAAGCTTATAATAGTTTGACTTGAGACAAGATTAACTGGCATCGTCTACAAAAAATTGAAGGAGTACTATTCATAGTTCCATATACTCACATTTTTTGTTTCTAGAAAACAACAAATATAACTCTAATATAATACAAGGAGGATATTAATCAATCTGCATTTATACCCGGTAGTATTGAAAGTCTATTTTAACAAATTTCATGGATCTTATATGCCTCATTATTAAATTATTCGATCCAAGTAGATCATGTTTCTTGCATAATAAATAAGTTCTATCAGTACTTTGGCCCGCCTTATGCACCTCGAGTTTTCGGATCACTCCATATGCCCGATTAAAGTGGTTTAGGGCATCCCCTGTTTATTTATGTTTTTATTGGGTTTTATCTTCATTGGGCATCATCTCTCCATATGTTATCCTCTTTCATCTTTGAGGCACTCAATTTCGCACGACTCGAGGAACAGAAAGGAGGCATTGAACCACCCTACTATAGTACCCAAGTTTCATAGAGATGGAATTATTGAATGCTTAATCAAGCAAAGTTCAAACCTACGTGCTCTCACTAACGCCTGCAAGCTCCTTCCATTACTAGAGACATCAAAGCAGTTATCAAAACCAAACAACGTCTATGTCTTCCGTACTCGAGTTTCCGCAAAAAATAACACCGAGTGGCCGAAGCCAGTGATGAGGTTCTTGACCTATGTAACTGTCACGGGGTCGTCAGCTCCAAGACAATTCCATCCCAGGATATTCACTCCCCCTCAGTGGCGGATGTAGAAGTAAATTGTTGGGGGTGCCAAACTCAATATTCATGGCCTAAATATCATTTATGTATTTTTTAACACATGCAATACACATAAAAATAGACTAAATTGGTACTAGCTTACAAAATCTGTATTTTTTAGGGGGTGCCATGGCATCCATGGCACCCCCACTGGATCCGCCCGTGCCCCCTAGGAGCTCCATGAGGCAGGTTATCTGAATCCTCTTCGGATCTCTCGTTGGTGTTGGACTGAGAGGATCAATATGTATGAAGGGAACAAGTTTCAGTGCCTCCCCAGACATAGCACCCACCAGCATCGCAACCTTTCCCTAGGAACCAGTATCAACACTAGTACCTTCATGCATCGATGCCCTTTTCCTATTCGTATATGAACCCAACGTCTCAACATCTTGAATCTCAGGATCAGAATCATCCACTCATCACTATGATAACTTGACACCCTAGGGCCTCCTCGGCATGCTATTCCGCCTTGACCACGAGCACGCCGTCTGACACATCCTACAATACCATGACCACCATGCCTCATGCTCCAGGTGGCCCAAAGATCAAGTATATTAGAGCAGGGGGAGCATGCACCACGTCATCATGCTCCTTGAAAACATGGTCAAGATGACCGCAAATACCACACAAATCGACGCGGGAGAGGAGCTTTCCACGGTCGTTTCCGTTGCTTCGCTCAATCAACTTGGCCATGGTGCAGCTGCCGAAATCGGGGAGAATAGGTTGAAATCGGGTCCTTATGTCCGTGATTTATAGGAAATTAGCTATGATTCACCGGAGTTTGGTTGGGTTTACCGGAATTCAGGCGGACTTGGTGGAGGTCTAGCGGCTGAAGGGCACAGTGAGAGCTGAAACTTTCCTCGCGCCAACCGTCTAGTCGTTTTAGCTACACTGTAAAATTGGCCTCCAAAATTAGAGATACGAGATATATGAGTCTCGTTTTTAGGTTCACCTTAAAGAATTTTAAGGATCAACCTAGTTTACGAGATATATGGACATTTTTTGTCTAAAACCACAAAACGTGGTTATTTTTAAGTTTTACCCTCTTTTAAAGGATCCGCTATGGATGCTCTAATATCGTATGGGGCAGACTATTGGCAGCAAAGTGGTGTTTGGCTAACTGGTTTTTGGTTGCTCAGAAAAACGAGTTTGGAGGCTTGGGGATTCCTAACTTAGTGGAAATGAACCTTTGTCTTCTAGCTTCTTGGATCAAAAAATACCATTTAGATGGCAACAAGCTCTGGAAGCAGATTATAGATCATAAGTATAACGTTAATAACCCAAATATTTTCTCTTGTTTTGTCTTGGGGGTCTCTCCTTATTGGAAAGGAGTACTCTGGGCAGCCAATGCTGCTAAATTGGGATACCAATAGCAGGTTGGCAACATGAAGAAAGTAAAGTTTTGGGAAGACCATTGGTTTGGAGGCACTAGCCTTGCAATCCAATATTGGAAGGTTTATCTATACTTTACTATTAAAAGAGCAAACATGTTGGGATACTTTAAATCTGTACCGTTCAAATATCTGATCTACGCTCCAGATCGATCCAATGTTTGACAACTCAACAATGTCCGATTTTTCCCGTTTTACCCTCTCACCAAATCACATACTACGAGTAAATTGCCACCGGTACCGTTTCGTTTATTTTCTTCTTTTCTCACCCGACAGTACACCACGCGCCGCCCTCCGGCAGTCCGCCGCACTGCGCCAGGGAGAATTACCATGGAAGCCAAACGGATCCCGCCGGCCGCGCCCGGCCTCTATCTCTTAATTCCTCTCCGGCGCCGCGGGAGCCGATTCCGGCGGCCAGGACATAGAGGCACGCGCGCAGAAGCGCAGGCCCGTTGGCCAACCGGATCGGATCGATCGCTCCTTTTACATCCTCAGAACCGCTGTGGCCGTCGGCGCTACCGCGACAGCCTCTCAGCCCGCCTCCTACTCCCTCCGCGCCACCATCGAGCGGCACTCCCGCAAGTTCGACTCCATGAAGTCCACCTCCTCCTACGTCGGCCCCGGCGCTTCCGGCGGCGCTGGCGGCTCCTCCTACCAGCCCGCCTCCTTGCGGGCCAAGAAGATGGACCGCGTCGAGTCCAGCCTCAAGGACGCCTCGAGCAAGCTCTCCTTCGACAAGCTCAAGTCCGGCGCTGTCATCGGCGCCATGCTCTGCGTTGTCTTCGGCCTGCTTACCTCGCTCTTCGAGGGCCGCGCCCATCGCCAAGCTTCCCTTCGCGCCCGTGCCACCGTGGACCGCCCGGGAACGACCCCACCGACTGCGCCATGGTCCTCCTCTGCTCCATGAGCATCCGGACTAACCTCCAGAAGCTGCTCGGCTTCACTCTGGGGCCGGCGGAGGGTTCTTCGGCATGCTCGACCCCAAAGTCAATTACGGAAGATATGGTTGGTTCTCTCAAGTTCATCGGTTCAATTTATGCACATGGCTGACATTTATTGCCAAACATATATAGTTTTACAGCGAATTGTACCAGTCAAGCAAGACTAGAAGATTTCGAGATGGCAACGGCACAAGGGTCACAGTTGAAAAAGGTCTCAACATTACAGTATTCTAATTTTTACATTTTTCTGCAGTACACAAGTCGTCCTACAATTACATTTCGAACATGATAAAATGAGAAATTGAATGATCTTGTTGTTCGATCCTCCGTATCTTCACTTCTTGGCCTGGTATCCAGAGCTTCATTCAGCGTTTTGGTTGCGGCAAAGTTGACAATCCGAGCCTTAAATTAAGAAGAAATATTATTAGTAGCATAACATCTCACAGCAAGCAGGAAACCCAACAAACAGTATAGCTGCTAAAGTCAAGTTGTTAAATCCTTCATGCTTGGTTTGATCCTTGTGCTCTCCGGGGCTACTGCAGATTTGTTGACTCTTAATATTGGCTACGATAACTACCTGCACAACTGGGGGAGGTTCAGTAAGGCATGTGGCTCACTTAATGAGACTGTACCATTATCTCTACCTGTGATAGACTTTGGACTACAGAAGCATGCTTCATTGCCATTAAGCATTCAGTATGTGTGTATAGTTCATCTAGAATCTAGAGTCTAGACTGGAGGCAAAGAGTACAACAATTTAGATAGTTTTGTTGGTCGGCCTCTCGCCGTGGTGCTGGTTCTTCCTTGCGCCGTCGGTTTCCCCGAAGACCACCCCGTGGTTTGGCATGACTGCGACTCTGCATCTACGGTTTCTCCTGTCTTTAACATCCCCGAGCCAAACGCGTCAGATGGCAGACCGATCTAGACACTTGCTCGGCATGCCTTCGAGGCTAGAGGGCGCTGCCGATGTTGATGTATTGTAGGGATGCGGCCAGGGATTGAGTGGATCCATGAAGCAGGTGCAGCCATGGGATGCAAGGAAGAGGTAGGTGACGGGGAGCAGAGGCCTTCATGCCTGGGGTCATGAGGTTGGGAGCTAATTATACAAGATTATCATTTGGGGATAACAAGATTATACATTTGGGTAACTTGAGTAGTTCTAATATGTTTTTTAATTTTAATTATGAGGCTGGAGAGGAGATTCACTGGCTTTGGGGATAATTATACATTTTATAGGTTATGTTTTCTCTGGAAGCGCTGGCGCCTGGATGTTGCGGATGGAATCAGACTCGGACGTGGGCGTGTTCCAACTAATCCCTGTTTGTATATTTTACAAGATGCAGAAGGTCAAGTACCGCTATTCCAAGTTTGTACTGAATTCTATCTTGTCTTATAAAGTGTTCTGCAGGACATTACAGTTGCAAGCTCTAAGTTTACTAGAACAGAACATAAGTATGTATCTTGTCCTCTCATGTCACTGTAATTATATGTTACATTAAAAATAGATTATTTTACTTCAGTTCGATGAAATGAAGTTTGTTTTCACACGGTACTTTTGCAAAGCAGAACAATTTCTTTACGACAGATTTTGCTAATGGTTGCAATGGTGTATATATCGACAAGTAAGGGTGTTCGGTATATTGTATTTCTACATTTATTGGTAGGAATACACTTGTATCTCTTCAAATGGTATATATGTTGAAAAGTGACTTCATTAAAAAGAGGAATGATCTTCAGAAGAACGTATGTTGTGTTATAGTTTGGAGACGTGCATTGCACGTGCAAAGCAACTAGTGTTATTTCAAATGAGCAAAACGTTACCATAGCTGATGCTTGGGATGGTGCTCAGTTGAAACTGACCTTTAGGAGATGTTTGATGAGCAATTAATGCTCCAATGGTATGAAATTATGCAAATAGCTAGCTCTCTGAATCTAAATGACGAGGAGGATGTTATTCTCTGGAAGTTAGAGTCGAAAGGGGTTTACTCTGTGAGCTCTCTCTTTATGGGGTGGTCAATTTAAGAGGGGTAACACCTAAATATATCCATGCCCTCTAGAAAATTAAAGTACCTCCCCGGATTCATTTCTTCCTTTTGGCTTCTCACACAATAAAATTCTTACTAGATATAATCTGGCTAAGAGACAGCATGTAGATGATCTTTCTTGCGTTTTATGTACAGAATCTGAAACATGCAATCATCTCCTCTTTGAGTGTGTAGTTGCTTCTCGGGTTCGGACAAAAGTCTGTGGGATGACAAGATTATCTTGTATGCCTGTCAGCTATGAGAAAATTGCCAGCCTGTGGCTTAGTGAACTAAAGCATGAAATTAAGAATGTGTTGCATGCAACCGTTATGTGGGCAGGGGCGGATCCAGCCGCCCCTATGCCCGGGCGGCCGCCCGGGCTTGCCGGCGGTGCGCGCTTGTATTTTTTGATTTTTTGTAGCGATTTTTGCTGAAAATTTAGCGATTTTTGATTGTTTGCCCGGGCTTCCGGAAGTTTCTGGGTCCGCCGACGACAGTTGGTGACATGTTGGTGAATGAATGAATCGACAAAATTGCAACCGTTAGGCCGCCCCTTTTGGAACGCACTAATTTATTTACTCGAATTATGTCATGAATTTGTGAGTTCCGAACAAGAAAAATCTTGCTACGGTACTTGGCCTCGAAGGAAATATTAATCAGAAAGCTTTGAAGGACTAGTATTTGCGTGGATGGCCCGTCAACACACGGGACTCCCTCCCCAGCCCGGCCGGGTTGAAGTTGAACATCAACTCCACGTTACAGCAAGCAAGGCTTTGGAAACGCCAAAAGTCGCCTCTCTCCTTCTCCGTTCAAAGCAATCCTCCTCCTCCTTCTCTCCCTTTTCCGTTCCTTAATTTGCAAGCCGGACTGCTCCCAGCCCATCGACTCAATCAGAAGCACAAAGTCGATCCATATCCTTCCTGCTCGATCAGAAGCAAGCAATGGCGCCGGTGGTGTCGGCGCTGGCCAAGTACAAGCTGGTCTTCCTCGGCGACCAGGCGGTGGGCAAGACCGCCATCATCACCCGCTTCATGTACGACAAGTTCGACGCCACCTACCAGGTGATCTCTCTATCTGATCTGTGATTTGCTCGCGCGCTAACTCCTGACCGGCCGTATGGTTTCCTCTGCAAATCCTGACCATCTGCCTCTGCTACGGTGTGCTTGCGTGCGTGCAGGCCACGATCGGGATCGATTTCCTCTCCAAGACGATGTACCTCGAGGATCGCACGATTCGGCTGCAGCTATGGTAACCCAAGAACTTGATTTCCTTCGCCAGCCTCGTCCTGTTTTTTCGCAAACTTTAAGCGTGCGATCGTTCAGCTAGCTGATCTTGCTTGTTTGTGAAAATTACTTTGTGCATATATCCAATCTAGCTAGTCAATTGCGAAACACCAATTCTTTATTTACTTGTCATTTTCCACATTGGGAGACACTCCAAAACACATATGTTTTCTTTATAACTGTTTGTCGCATGAGAAAAGATCAAAAGAGTATACTGTATGGATGTCATTGTTTTGGTTACCGGTCGGGAAATCCGGTTACCGGTCGGTAACCGGACATCCCGAGCACCCTCGGGAAATGGTCATACCAGCCGAAAAATTCCGAAATTTTGAATTTTAACGGAAACTTTCGGTAAATGGTTAAACTGGGAACCAAAAAATTTAAATTTTCGAATTTCGGTTTTCAAATTCGTCCGGTAACCGGTCGGGATTTTCCGGTAACCGCGGTAACCGGAAATCCCGACCACCCTCGGGATTTTTTTTCTACCGGTAACCAAAACCTTGATGGATGTACCTTTTCAAGTCTAGATAACTTAGTACTACTAAATTTATTATGTAGAAAATAATATTTAGTACTTCTTTTATATGTCAAATCTTGATAATTTTGTAAAATATACTCCATTGTTCTCAAAGTTTTTATCAAGTTAACTGAACTTAAGTCCTGAAATTTGTGAGGCATTCCAAAGTCTATAGCTCTGAAACTATGCTGGAGTAGTACTGAAACCATACTTGCACAAGCCAACTGTGAGATGACAGGCAGAGTTTGTGATTGTATACATGTGCAGGGATACAGCTGGGCAGGAGAGGTTCCGGAGTCTGATCCAAGCTACATCAGAGACTCTTCTGTCGCGGTGATCGTTTACGATGTAACTGGTAAGATACTGCTTGCATCCTTTGTTCTCCGACAATCCTCTATCTCAGAAATTTCAGAGCATGGTCCGATTTAAATCCTGCTTGCATCCTTTGTTTTCCGACAATGTAACCATATGGAAATGTAAACATATTGCTTGCGTCCTTTGATTTCCGGCAATGTTACCATATGGCAATGTAAACATACTGCTTGCATCCTTTAGGCCAGAGGCAATAAACTCTTTGCATTTTCTGGGAAAAAAAACAGACATGCCGAGAATGTTCAGAGTTCGAACTACTTCAGTTATAACTTCGCATGCATAATTTTGTTTGACTATGCCAAGAAAAAATAAGGCAGATTGTATCAGCCTCGTGCATCCACGACCTGAAACCTTTCTTTCTTTGCAGACAGGCAATCATTTCTGCACACATCGAAGTGGATTGACGAAGTAAACACAGAAAGAGGTGGCGACGTGCTCATCATCCTCGTTGGGAATAAAACAGACCTCGTTGACCAGAGGTACGTACTCCTGTCCTTGAGCAGTTCGCTAATTTATTAAGGTTAGACAAAAATAATTACATGAGCTGATGCGCATGAAAAGGAAACGTCCAACTAAATAGGATATATTCAACTGCTCTGCTGGCGCTGTGCTCATTTTCTTCTTCTGTTCGTTTGGATGTCGCCACTAGGCAAGTGCCCACGGACGAGGGGAAACCAAGGCAAAGGAGCACGGCGTCAAGTTCATCGAAACCAGCGCAAAGGCCGGCTTCAACGTCAAGGTCTCGACTTCTTCTTCTCCTCTCACTTCCACAAGCAGTAAACATTCTGCATCTAATGTTCTGAATCCAAACATTTAACTGAACCCAAACATCTCACCGTGGAAACTTGAACCCTGCAGGCGCTGTTCCGCACGATCGCCACCTCCCTGCCTGGAATGGACGCTAACCCGTCGGCGAAGCAGGACGACATGGTCGACGTCAACCTCAGGCCTTCCTCCGGACCAGCAGGTTCAGGCGCGGCTGCAGGGCAGGAACAGAAAGCAGGCGGGTGTGCTTGCTGAGACTGCTGTGTTCTTCAGGGAAGCGATTGACCAGGATTGCAGTAGCAGGTTGAGTGATTTTCGGAGTAGTTTTCGCGAGGAGTTTTGGTCACACGGAGGTGTCGGATGCTGAAAACAGAGATATGTCTCATTTTACTTACAAGAAGATTGTATTTGTTTTTTTTTAACAAAAAAAATTGAAGAATTATTTAAAAAATATTATCGCCGTTGCCGGGGATCGAACCCGGGTCACCCGCGTGACAGGCGGGAATACTTACCACTATACTACAACGACTTGGTGCTAAATCTCTCTGAAGAGTTCTAATGATATTTTTACTTTGCAAAATGAGGACTCCATCCAGTTCAGTTTGCGCTCTTGATTGAAAAATGAAAGGGTGCACCCTGAATGCTGATCTGAATATGCTTATGTAGTTCATTCTTGGTTTATAAAGGTACAAGGATGCGTGCTGAATTCTGATCTAATATTCTTTTTGTTCAAGTTGTTGTTTGCATAAACATGTTGGGGGTGTTTGGAGCCTGGATGCTTCTGTGTCTTCCCGTACTGTTGTGTCACTGAAAATTTTGCCTCATCTCCTGTACAGTACTATATTTACTGGATGCTTTACCCCGTTTCGTGATAATGGAATCCGGGCTGACACTCTTTGGGCAATACAAAGAAACGCCAATTATTTTCGTGTACTTTCCATGGGCACTATTATCACGTGACCAGCTTGAACAATTTTTTTTTGGTTCATACATGTTCCAGAACTAGAGACTACGTTGCACAGAAGAAGCGTTTGGTCCTTTGGATGACTGAATAGTTTCTACAAAAAAAATGTCCAGTAAATAGTGAAGACCACAACCGTCACATTCTATAAGGGCATCGCAAACAATTTGCATCAAGGACTCCGTGGCCCAATGGATAAGGCGCTGGTCTACGAAACCAGAGATTCTGGGTTCGATCCCCAGCGGAGTCGCTTTTTTCATTTTTGAACTTTCTTTATGACGAAATTGCCAATCATGGTCTTTTATTATCTAAAAGAAACTCCAAAGAAATGGTTTTGAAGGTACCAAGGAACATTGTTTGTAGACGTTCTAATTGTGGTCTTTTATCTAAAAGAAACTCCAAGAAATGGCTTTGCGCAACTTGTGCTTCGCCGTGTCTCTCTAGTACAGTACCACTAGCCGGTACCGAGCACTCATGTTTCGCCTTTCGAGAATTTGTCGAGTTCACCGGTTTACCGGACCTAGCAGAATGGAGGGAACATGGATGTGATTGATTGGTTACCACTATCAACGACGGCGTCGACAGTGGTGCGTGGGATTGGCTTCCCGGTCAGCGGCGGCGCGACGAACCCCGCGAGTCATTTCCCTGTCGCCGCCCGTCCCGTCCAACCCACGACCCGGCGACGCCAGCACGTCGTCGTTCGAG
The DNA here is from genome assembly GCA_947311845.1 of Poa pratensis. Lineage (NCBI taxonomy): Eukaryota > Viridiplantae > Streptophyta > Magnoliopsida > Poales > Poaceae > Poa > Poa pratensis. The sequence goes on from CAMZMU010000066.1 coordinate 16,004,812, forward strand.
CATGTTGACGATCCATGGATGGTCGCAGGAAAGACGCGCACATGCTCTAGTACGACCATGGATCACCATTCGCCAGCGGCACACGTATGCATGAGCGATGATGCATCACGTCAGAACAGCGATACGGATGTCTGTTCAAGCTTTCCAGACACGAACAAGAGATGCCATACATACGCTTTCGCTACAGCTGCCGAGGTACACAACTTATACAGCATATAAATTACTCCCTCCGTTCACAAAAAGATGTCTCAATCTAAAAGACTCTTTTAGTTGGTAACTTTGACCGGAAATCCATTTTGAGTTGTAGCACTAGATGCTTCTTTTGTGTAAAAAACATATTTCGCAATAGCTAAAAATTCTGGAAAAAAAAATCGGATGAACATACAAACATTTTATGTAGGCACACAATTTTTTGTCAAAAAAATACATTTTATGTGCACTGTGTATTAAGGACAAAAAAATGTCCAGTAAAAAGTTATTTTTGAGCATCGAATTTGTCTTTTTTATACAGAGCACACAAAAAAATATTTTTTCGTGAAACTTTATGTGCCAACATAAAATGTTAAGAGGTACACCCAAATTTTTATTTCAGAATTTTTTGACATTTTAAATATTTTTAAAATTTTCTTTTCATAATGAGATTAGATGCTCCTATGAGCCAAAATACCGTGTCCTTGACTGGAATATATGAGCATTTAGAATATCAAATCTAGACCACCATAGAAAATATTTTCATACAATGTTTATTATAATTCAAGAGGACATACCACTCTAATAATGTATTTTTCCTTTTTAGTACATCCTGCCAATCAAAGAAGACCTAACATCCACTCAAACCTCCTGGTAAAAATCCCTTGTTTTTCCTATGGCGTAATCAAGCAAACTTTCACGAATACGAAATCATGTATTATTAGAATGGGCATGACACTGCAAATCTGCATTTTTTTCTCTTGTTCCTATGTTTTCTTAATCCTTTTTTCGAGAATAAGCAAGGGTTCCGCACGTCTTTGTATTAAGCTAAGCTAAAAAGAGAAGTTTGCGACAGACTACAACACACGACACCACTCCAACCCCGTATTGCAACAAACATGGGGGAAAGAGAAATAGGATTAGATGGAGTAGACACATGAGAAAGAAGACGAGAACAAACATGTGGTTCCACCCCAGCTCACCAAAGTTCAAACCCCAGGTTTGACGTTAGTGTTTCTCATTTAGACGGAATATTCTCCAGTGAAAGGCGACATTCTCGTCGACAGCAAGGCGTCCGTGGTGACTTTGTCAATCTCAAGACCTGATCTGTCGGCTCAGTCTCTCGGAGGTACTCATAGGGGTAGGGTGTACGTGCGTTCATAGGGGTGAGTGTATGCGTGTGCATGTGAGCGTCTGCGTCTGTACTGTGTTTCGCAAAAAAAAAATGATAAAGAAGACACCACTCCTCTCCCGAACTCCTTTTTTCCACTCCTAGACTCCTTTGATTCGCAGGATTCGAAGAAACACGATAGGGATCGGCTATCATATGAAATGGAATCTAGAACAAATGACATTCATATGATTTACAATGCGATGCATCAGGAAAATCTTAAGGATTGCAATTCTCCAAAATTCATTTGAGAACCCTATAAATCAAATAAACCCCCAGGAGCCACTAAAACTGAAGAAACTATTCTACAATAAGCATTAGCAGCCCTGTGCATGGTATGCTGAAGTCTTTTTTAGATGTACGCTCAAAGGATCGTGACAACATACATGATGACGCATGAACATTTCTCCATGAACACAAGGTCCAGCGAGTCCCAGATTTTGGTTAGTAACAATTTACACATATTGAGAGCCAAAAATACATTTACAAACGACGCGCGAGCCCATCATCCACCGTACACGCCGCCGGCGCGCCCACAATCCCACAACGCACCGGCGCCGGCCACCGCGCGCGCCAGTCGATCAACCAGTCAATTCCCGAATCTGCTCTTGCAGTTGTGCGACGACATGTGCACGTCCTTCCTTAGCGAGGCCGGTTTGATCTCGCACGCCACGGCCAGCCTCCTCGTCCCGAACCCGAGCGCGCCGACGTGCACCTGCACGGGCACGTCCACCGCGAGCTCCAGCGTCACCACGGCGCCCTTCTTGGACCCACTACTCAGCGCCTTCTCCACCGCCTTCGGGGGCGCGTGTCCGACGCCGTGCAGCAGCACGTTGAAGTCCGTGGCGTCCTCCCCGCCGTCCTCGGGCTTCCCCACGTCGCCCTTCGCCAGGGCTGTCCCCTGGTGCAACAGCGTCGCCCTGCCGCCGTCCTTGTACCACAGCGCGGTCACCTTGTTCGGGTTGATCGCCGTCAGGAAGAAGTCGTAGTCCACGTGGCGCTGCGCCGACGCGTTGTGGACGGAGAGCCGGTCGACGGCGAAGCTGGGCGGGTCCGGCCGGAGCACGACGACGGAGAGCGCGATTCCGGCGCCCAGGAGCAGCACCGCCACGACCGCCACGCCGAGCGTGAGCATGAGGCACGGCGAGCACGGGGAGTCACCGCCGCCGGCGCGCTCGGCGCGGTAACGCTCGGCGAGGTAGGCGTTCTCGGGGGGCGGCACGCGGTATATCTGGTCTTTCTGGACCTTGACGACGTAGGTGTCGCCCGGCGGCGGTTTGAGCTGGCGCGGCACGGCGACGGGGTCGAGCGGGGAGCCGAAGGCGGCGGCGGAGGAGGCCTGCTCGGGCGAGGCGGGCAGGGGCGGCCTCTCCGCCATGGGAGGAGAGAAGACGGCGGCGAGGTGCGAGGAGACGGGAGGGAGGTGGCGGAGGACGTCGCATGAGGCGGGCGGGGCCGTGGAGCGGACGATTTGGAGGGAAAGCAGGAGGGAGCTAGCGCCCGTGCGCGCCACGGTTTTGACGACATGCCTATTGTTGGCACCACCGGTCATGGGTGGTTGCAACCGTCATCGCGCCGGACGGGTCGCCCGGGCCACCTTGCTTGCTTGCTTGTGCCGTTGCACAGAGCATGTCGACTGAATCTGTTGCACACCACGTCTCATCTGAGATGCAGAGACAAAGTATGTCTGAAGGAAGTGTTCTCGCTGCTGAAGTTTGAGCCATGGTATCCCACTACTGACTGAATCGAATGCCGTCATGAATGGCATTTAAGATTCATCAGTTAGTATGTTACATTGCTGCAGTGAAGTAAATCCCCCAGTAAAAAAAAAATCACTGACGGTGTACAGAACTGGAAACGTATGATGTGACTTGGTCATTGATCGATGGATGAAGGCTCGCATGCCTAACCAACACTAACAAAATTGTTTCCTAGAATAGTCGGAGCTCTAGCTCACAGTCCATTCTCTTGTGGCCTTGCTCACATATTTGATTCCTCGAAAATTGTACTCCATCCAACTCATAATAAATATCGCATTTGTGAACTAACCCAGAGGTGGTATTATACAAGACTATATGCGACTAATGTCATCGAATTGTTCTGTTGATAGCTTTTTTCAAAAAAATTCAAAAATAAATTGGTTATGTATTCACCATGTCTTGACTAGCTCTTAATATCATGTTGGTGCATAAATTATATGTAATTGGTATCGTCCATATTAATATATTCACTTTATTGTAAAAATATGCGACGAAGTGAAGACAAAATTCCTCTGAGATGGAAGAAACCGGATCATGGTTGGGTAAAATGTAATGTTGATGCAAGTTATTCTGAAAACTCTATGCAGGGTGCCTGGGGAGCAGCTCTAAGAGACCACCTTGGTCAAGTGATCTGCTCGGTCTGGGATTTCATTCCTCACTGCTCTTCACCTGCGGAAGGAGAAGCAATTGCCTGTTTGGAAGGACTTCAAACGACCATTGAGAACTCCACTGGAGATATTATTATTGAAACTGATTGTGCTAGATTGATTAAGGTTTTTCAGGATGGAAGCAACGATGGGTCTGAACTAAACTTTGTTGTAAAGGAGTTCAGACTTAAGAAGCCACCGGATCGCCAGGTCATTGTGTCAAAAGTTGATAGAAGCTGCAACTCTGCTGCCCATGATCTCTGTCAATAAGGTTGTAGAGAGTTGCGTGGTGGGTTTTTGCAAAACTCGGTTCCGGCCTGCGTGTCGAAATCGGTTTTGAATGATTGTAACCAAACTATTATTTCTGTTTAATTTATAAAACCCAAAATTCAAAAAAAAATGCGACTAAAGTCATCGAACAAACATGCTCAATTTGAAGAGAAATCTCTACTCGTTTCCAACCGTTTCTTTATGCCGCACAATCTATGTCGGATTTTTTTATTTGTTTTCCAAATAAGGGCGACTAGATATGTCTATAACATGGGCCCAACACCCACATGCCAGTGATAATGTCGTTGTAGATATTCATTGTATATGTAATAAAAATATCATACCAAAACTCAACGTCCAAGATAAAAAACACCAAGTCGTTAAAGAGAAAGAAATCCTTAGGATTCAATTATAAAGTAACATTTTTAGCAAAACGGATATTCCAAAAGTCTAACTTTCAACAAATTAGTGCGAAATTTTAAGTTACATAGCAAGAGTCCCAACTATGAAACACGAGAGGTTCCGAGGAAACTTTCCATCAACACCCCCTAAAAATACTTTCTTTTAACCTAAAACCAGGGGCGGATCTACATGGAGCCATGGGGGTGTGCACAGGACACCGGGAAAATTTAGTTTTCTTTCTATAATAGCAGATTTTCACCATTTGTGCACCCCGAAATCAAAAAAATTATAGGTTGTGGCACCTTGTGTGCACCCTGGTCTGTTCTGCTCTAGGTCCGCCACTGCCTAAAACAAAAGCTGAATATAATCATTACATATCAAATTTAAACTCGGAGATTTGAAAAAAATAGTACCAAAAAGTCCAAAACCCTCGTGGCATGATCAGGTTTTACGTGGCCGCCGTCATATACCGATAATGATCTTCATGTGTTATGTTTGTGTCACTAGAATTGTGTTTTATGAGAAATTATAGATACTAAAGGTGCCTCACATTAGGTGTGTGACCTCGAAAGCCATAAAACAATCATCACTTTCCGCAAACTATCATCCACTCTTTCTTGAATTTCTTTTATGTTATAACTTTCTTTCGAAGAATGAATTCGTAAAATCATTCCATTTGATAGTTAATAACTCAACTAAGTATTGTTTAATGGAATGAGGATGTGTACCCACATTGAGTTGAGGTGGAAAATTATCACTCTTAATACAGTAAAATGTGCCATCCTTAAGAGTTTTCCATTGGTCCGGGTTAATAACACAAGACAAAACATTCTTAATAGATGTACGAATATTTAAACACAAGGCACAAAAAGTGTCAACTTTAGAAGAGTAGCGTATTTTCATGGCAAGTTAATTAAGCCATAACATAAATTTACGCCCGGTTATATATGTTTTAGGACGGTGCGTGGATTACCTTTATTTGTTTATATTCAGATTTTATTCTTACAAATCATGTGTGAATATTTTCTTAAGAATCTCATTTACCACGATTTTCAGAAATCATATTGGAACGAAAAGAGGAGTCAAAGTTTTAGTATAGGCGTATAGCGGATTACTACTACCTCCGATCGGATTTAACTGTCGCAGGTTTAGACAAAGTTTTGCCTAAGCCTTCCCTAAAACTACGACAATTAAATTAGACCGGAGGGAGTATTTTTTTTTAACCGAAAAGCAGAAGAACAGGCACAATAGAACCACCACATTACACCCAAGACAAAAGGGTACTCCTAGGCTCCTAGCAATGGAAGCCCGAGGCAAAACTGAAGCGTAGAAAGATATGATCTTTAAATCCCAGATCTGGTGACCTTGATATATACGGTTAGAATCCGGCAAACTGAAATCGCGGATTCTCAGACATGCACATACGGTGACGTGGCATACGTACAATGGTCGTTTTTGTTGGTATAGAGTGCAGTAGTCTACTCGTCCCCCTCCCACCAAGCGCAGGGAGGGAGGAAGAGAGCTCAGCAGGCAGGGTCAGGGAGAAGCCCTGCGTCCAGTCAATCAGGTATATAAACCAAACCCACACCGCCTCCCTCTTGCGGCCTCCTCTCCCCTTTTGCATGCCTCACCGGCCTCTCCACCTCCCCCCATCCGCCTCCCCTCCAATGCCACACTGCTAGTGCTAACCCCCGCTCCCCCCGATCCGCCCGCCTCCCCCGATTCCCTCCAGGTTGTTGCAATCCGATCGGATTTCCTTTCCTTTCCGCCGTTTCGGTTCGTTGATCTGGTGGTGGCGATGATGGTGGCGGCGGCGGCGGCGACGGCGACGGTCACGGTGATCGAGGAGACCAGGCCCGAGGAGAAAGAGATGGACTTGCTCCTCAGCGAGATCCCCCAAGCGACCTCCCCGCAGGGACATCGCGTCGGCGGCGGCGTCCATGGAGCGCCGCCGCGCCATCACGGGAACTCCACGCCGCGCCGTCACGGCCACGGCGGGGACGCCTACTACGCCATCGCCATGAGTAGCCGTCGCGATGATGTCCTCACCCTCAGGGCGGCGGCGCCGCCGGCGGCTTCCACGCGCCGCTCCGCGTCTTCCCGGCGCCTCTGCCGCCGCCAGGCTCGTTCGTCGGTGCCGCGCCGCCGCCGCTGGTGCCCGCCGCGGTGGACGACCCGGAGAAGCAGTGGCTCGCGGACCAGCTCCGCGGCCTGCTCATCGAGGACGCGCCCGCCGCGCCGCAGGTCGTGCCGGCCCCGCCCGATTTCAACACGGCGCATGGTTCCTACTACGGGTACCACTTTGGGGCGCCGGGTTCCTCGGTTCGTGGCCCTGATCAGGGCAGGCCGGCCGTGTACGCCGCGCCGCCGCCGCAGCACCGCTTCGTGGACGTCGGCCTGGGTGGCCACGGGGGCTTCCCTAGAGCCCTGGACGCCGGCGTGGGCGGCTTCGTGTACAACAGGGCAGGGAACGGCACCGGCATTGGTTGGGGACAGGGTTTGGTGCACCCTGGCCATGGGCATGCCGAGCCGTTCATGCTTCCTGGGCAGCAGGCTGCCGTGGCAGAACACAACTGGGGTTATGTTGGCACCGGTCCCATTGCCCTCGACCCCCGTGGCCGTTCACCGAAATTGCAGTGTGAGTACGGCGTGCCTGCAGTCACTGGGAATCGGTATACCAAAGGTGGTTTCAATCAGGTGGAGGCGTTTCGTCGCGAGGACAGTCAGAGTTTTGACGGGAGAAGAACGTTCCTTTCCTGAACCGTGCCAGGGAGAGGAGATTTCATCAGCAGCATGTCAGCAGCAACAGGGCGCTGGAGCTGGAGAGTCCTAGGATGCTGAGGTATGAGAACATGGTTGGAGTCAAGGGCTACATCTACTTCATGGCCAAGGACCAGAATGGGTGCCGGTTCTTGCAGCACAAGTTTGAGGAGGGGAAGCATCACGTGGATGTCATCTTTGAAGGAATCGTCGACCACATTGCAGAGCTCATGACCAACTCGTTTGCCAACTATCTCATACAGAAGCTTCTCGATGTGTGTGATGAGGAACAGAGGCACAGGATCATTGCTGTGCTCACAGAGGACCCTGTGAAGCTGCTGAGGATCTCTCTGAACACACATGGGTAATTCTCTTCTTTCTCAAAAACTGATCACTTAACTGCACTATGATCCTGACATGAGACTCGCTAACCAATTGTCATAAATGCTGATTTGAGAATGCTGCGATTTGAGTTTGTACAAGGTAGTACATAGGCAGTAGAACGAGTGTGCTATGATGCTTACATTGCAACATAAACTGCATGCGATTGGTTGGTGATGATTTGGTTGTTGTGATTTGTTTCAGGACAAGGGCAGTACAGAAACTGATAGAGACTGTTAAGATAAGGAAGCAGATAATGCTCATTACTTCGGCCCTACAACCATGCTTTATGCATCTTGTCAATGACCTTAATGGTAATCATGTCATACAGAAATGCTTGACAAACTTTGGTGCAGAGGAGAACAAGGTACATAGTATACTTAGTTCACAAACTGTTTTTTCTGTAGAGCCTCGCCATCATTAGCAATTTGCGTTATATAATTTACTTTGAGCAACAATTATTAGTTGTCTCATTTTTTGACAATGCACTACATAAATTTGAGAAACCAAAACAGGGAATTTATCGACTATGTTCTGTGGACCATACCATGCAACCTGTACAACATAGTGCATAATAATAAAGTTAACTAACCTCTACCTGTGTACAAACTCAGAAACAATACACGGTTTCAGTTTGTAACTTATAGTTATGCATTCGTAATCAACCCTGTAGTAAATTTTCTGGCAGAGGAACAAATACTAAACCTACAAATCAGTATACCCAGTCTTAGGTGTATCCTTGAATGCTTTCGTTGGCATTTTATATGTGTCAGGCAATGTTCTTGAGACTTTGTTTGCTGATGTAAAACTTTCTAGTGGAAAGTAGCAGTTCTATAGCTTGTTCTACAGTTCTGATCTTAATACCATAGGCCTCACTGCATATACAAAAAGTACATAATACATTCAGGTTCAACTAGGTCTCAATCTTGAGTATATATATGATACATTAGATCTGGACAACTAGAAATAACTAAAATATTACCTGAAGTTACCAAATTAGGACATTAAAAAATGCGTTATAAAATGAACCAAAATCAGATTATGCTTTAGTAAATTACTAGTGTTGAGGTTCTCTCGAGGACCATTTTCTTGCAATATCATCTTAATGGTGATGATGTCTTGTGACCCCTTCAAGTTCCCCTCTCTCCATGTATTCTACTATGATTATAATATCATGTACTTCCTTTATTTTACTGTAAAAAAAATTTACTTCCTTTATTCTTCAGTTGTATGTTACATATTTGTGCACGTACCTTGTGTTCAGAAGAACCCATAGACCAATATCAGTAATAACATGCGCTATGCTAAGATTTCTACTACACGGTAATATCTGGATTACGAAGTTTTTGGTCCTTATGCTAGTATATTCCGAACTTACATTTGATGCAACAGTGAATGGAGATACATAACTTAATTCATGGAGCTATTATGATATGTCTTGCCAACGGCCAATAGCTCAACGTGATGAAAACTGTAGAGGGACAATGCTAAGTGGATACTTTGTAACGTCATAAACGATAATAGTAGCACATTTTAAACTAAAATGCCAGGTATATTAGTAGCATGCTACAGAATTCTTACACAAAGAAGAACGTGTGTGAAGTATGCTATGATCTTACTTGATTTTTGTTATATCATTATCATCTGCAATATGTTTATACCCACTTTCTTTGGACAGTTCATATTTGAGGCTGCTGCAACTCATTGTTTTGAAATGGCAATACATCGCCATGGCTGCTGTGTTTTACAAAAGTGCATAACTAGTGCACGTGGTGAACATCAAGCCAAGCTTATTGTGGAAGTGTGCGCCCATGCGTTTCAGCTCGCTCAAGATCCATTTGGGTAAATCCGCCCTTCCTCTTTACTAGCTGCTTATAGCTTGTGCTATTTCAAAGGAACATTCTTGCTTTATGTTTTTCCCTTGTTTCTTGCAAAACAGTGCTAACTTGTAGAGATCTCATCAGTGAAATATTATCAAATATAGATATATAGCTTCATATGGCCATCGGATTTTGAATTAGGATTAATAAAGGAAGAATATCCAGCTTATACCGCGTCGATGCATATTTTTTATACTTTTTCAATACTGTTGCTCATCTCTGACATATTATTGGCACTACACCAATTCTTTACACCCCTTCTCAAAAGGAGAATTGTGTTCACACCATTGACTTAATTAGCCATTTGACTTAGTCAGCCACTTAGTGTCTAATTAACTTAACTAGCACAATGCCCGTGCTTCGCAACGGGCCCATCACCGTTATCATGAACGGTATTGCAGTTATATGAATCCACCTACATAAAGGATTATAAACAACATACTCAACTCTTTGACAAACCAGCCATAAAAAAAATTCGAGTTCAACCATAGAATCAAGTTTATACATATATAATATATTCATTATTTCCAAAATGTGAGAACTGGACTCAAATCACTCAATTGTAAGCATATTTTTTTACACAGGTGCACACAAGTTAGTTTATCTTTATACACACAAGCTTATTTATTTTTTGATGAGGGTACTACACACAAGCTAGTTGGTACTGCAAGTCCATATTCAGATTTGGAAGGAATTAGCTGGGCTTCAGTTGGGTTAAAACCAAGACGCACGGCTCGCAGATGCGAGCTAGAGAGGAAAAAAGCAATACCGGTACGTCTCTTCTTGTTTTATAGTCTGAGCTAGAGAGGAAAAAAGCAAGGAACACAAGGGGTTATCTGCAAAGTGTAACGTGGGTGTGTTCCTGTCCGTTAGATATAAATCGAACGATCCTAAATGAAAGATGGCAGGCACACCATCATCACCAACTGTGGTTTTTATAGGAGTAGAGATTAGACTCCACCGATTCTTTACACTGTTACATTTTTAAAAAGATATTCCATTGTTTCTATTACTACCTATTTTGAGCGTCAATCCAAATAGAATTGATTAGTTGGACTCCTTTTCCACGGTACTTTGATATGTTGAGTCTTTCACGGCCTGTTGCATTTCACAGACAGCACAATAGGGGTGCTGAGAATGATATCCTATGAAGTGTGCCATAACCCAAACTTTGTCGGAAAAATTATGTGGACTTTTTTATTTATTTTCTTGCTTTCTTGTCTAATCCTTGAGAGTTAAGATATATTCCCAACCAGATTTATCTTTTGGGCACTAGTGAATGTGTCTCCATCCTGTGTTTCATTTCTCTATCATGCGATTAATTTAATGATACCTAGAGGCAGATGTTTAGCAGCATTTAAACAACATGAATTCTCGTAAAACTGAAATTCCTTGCCTATTTCCCTCATTTCAGCAATTATGTGGTCCAGTATGTCCTGGACCAGAAAATTCCTTCTGCAAATGCACACCTGGCGTCTCAGTTTGAAGGAAGTTATGTTTATCTCTCGAAACAAAAGGTCAGCAGCAATGTGGTGGAGAAATGCCTGAAGGTGTTCTCAGATGAGGACAAAGCTGCCATAGTGTTTGACTTAATCTCAGTGTCTCATTTTGAACAACTACTGCAAGACCCTTTTGCGAACTACGTAATTCATACTGCCCTTGTTAACAGCAGGGTGAGTGTTTCCATCCCTATGAATTTGTGAAGTGTGCAAAAATGTGCAGCATTGCCTTCCCTTCTTTACTATCGTTTTTCCTGACAGGGCCATCTCCATAATGCCCTCGTTGAAGCAATCCGCCCTCATGAAGAAGCCCTTCGGACCAGTCCCTGTTGTAAGAGAATCTCTAGAGCCATCTCTAGGAGGTGAGAGGTGTACAATCTGCGGTACCAAAGAAAGCTGTATTGTTGTCATTTATGTTCACTAGCTGTTTACTATGATGTATCTGCACACGTCCTTTGGAGTTCAAAAGGTGGTTTTGGTTGCAAGAAGGTTCGACTTATGGTCGACTTGTAGAGTTTACGAGGTGTTGCCATCCGTGATGCAGTTTTGCTGTGCTTCCATTCCGGTGGTGATGGTGTAGAGTTGTAAAAAAACGTGTGCCTTTCTGAATTGTCTATTTTGTATCTGCTGTATCGTTTTCTTTTCGGATTGTGAGAACACAATAATTAGTACCGGTGGACAAGTTTCAATAATTGTTGCTATACACTTGTCATTGTTCCAGTTCTGTTAATGAAATAGGTGACCATGGGATTACAGAATTTTTATTATTGGTTTGCTCATCGTTGAGAGGCTCATATATTTGAAATATTGCATGATTACCTGTTATTGAAGGTATATGTATGGTATTCTGGTGCATATATTTTATATACATCTTATAACTTTGGAGAGTTGCACTGAATCCTGATGCTTGATATTTCTGCGATACCGAACATATTATTTCTGAAGTTGCTATTTGCTACAGCCTGAATTTTCACTCAGACCAAATCAGCATTAACAATTGATGAAAAGATGGAGATCCTTTTCATTTTCTACTTACTATGCCTGTATTAAAATTTCTTGATAAAATGCAGTTTACACCTATAGTACTATAAATGAGCAGAATGGACAAGAATCTGGCAAATGGAAATTGTTTATCAGGTAGCACCTTATGCAGAGATGACGTCTTCTGTTGAATGAGAAGGACCAATTCTAGGTGAATCTGTTTCAGAACTCAGAATCTGTATGAGAATGTGCTAGACATTTATGTGATCTCTTGTCCAAAATAGAATTTGTCTGTTGCGTACTACCCAAAACGGAGGTAGTAGTTTGGATCCATCTATTTTTTCATGGATAGGAGGTTTCTTTTCCTGTTGGAAGTGTTTCCTTTTGACGGAATTTCCTGTGGAAGTGTTTTATCCAGAGTTTATTCCCATTCCATGTATCTATTGTGCTTGTGGTTTTAATAAAAATGAGTAATCCCTATGGCGTAAATAAACATAGTTTATGGGCCTAGACACAGTAATAAATTTAGTAGATTATAACTTTAGTAGTCTACATACATACCGGGACTACTGCACTCTTTTGGAATAAAGACTTGAAATTGGTAATTTGTCCACTACTAGGCTGCATAATTCAGCCAGCAGAATCTGTTGATCCAATTTTCCTGTTAGTGGCAGCTTGCAGTATCTGGAGAAAAAACTCTGCTGACGGACCGACACCAGCAGATCATCACCTAGCTTGTTACTGGATTGCTGGTGATTTTCCGTGTGGATTTCCAGATGACAGTAGATGATGATAACCATGACCGCAAGCTCAGTTTTCCTACTGCAGAGCCCTCGCATTCGGCACTTCCTCGCCACCCTCTCCACAAGTTCCTCTCCCTCCCATGTCCAGCCTCCCCAACTTAATCACGGAGCAGGTGCCCGCCGGCGAGGAGGTTGAGGGGCGCTTCCGCGGCGTGTGCACTCATCCACTTGATCAGGGACTGGGAGGCCAAGGAACCGGCCACTGTGTCATGCAGCATCTCATGACTCATGCTTTGCCTGCTGCTGCTTCTGTGGCATGTAAATGGGTTGATTGGGTTTTAGGCTCTGGAAAGGTTCATGGTTCAAAAGAGCCAACGGCAGTTTTTTCTTCTTTTCTACGGGATCGATAGACAATGTGGATTGGGCCCCAAAAACACCATTTCGTTGTCCGCCAGACCCAAAACTGAGAATTAATTCCTTGCTGCGGGCTTTACTGTACGCTATTTCTCTTCAGCCCATGGATTCTCTTCCCTAGTGGTACGCGCTCCACCCATCCAAATATTATCAGGTCATATACCTAAAAAAAAAATCCAAAGTTTATTAAAAAAAAACGATGAGCGTCAGCGTTCCAATTTCCAAATCCAGATTGACATCCTGCTGCTTTTATCCTCTTCGTCTTCTCGTTTGCTTTGAGGAAATGGATTGAGATTGCTGTGGCGATAGGGTAATCGACACTTGTCATGTTGCTGCTCAATGTAGTGAGTGGCACTCTGACAGGTACTCGTGCGTTCTTTGCCGACATGGCTTCGGGACGCTGACCCGATCTGCATCTCTTCCCCATCTGCCCGCTCACCACTCACCCAGTACCCATGATATGATCGTTACCACAAGCATGGCACGCACATGATTGTGCAGAAGCAGAACTTGTCAATGGCCAAGGGTTCATGCATCACAAGCCTCACTTCCTCGCTTCCGTAGTTACAATCCCATCAATCATCTGTATCAAGATTGGGGAAAACATGGATCGTTCCTTTACTAGAGTCAACGGCTGCGAAGCTAAGCTACACTGTTTGTGTGTTATGTCATGATCAAGGCCCATGCGATTACACACATCATGCCTAATTCAGCTAGCTAGAGCTGCTTTTCTTTCCCTGTCAACTCGTCAAGTGCAATCTTTGTTGTCATGGCCAACTCATGGGTTGGAATGGATAGATCATACATACATGGATGAGTTCTCGCTCCACCCAACTACCATTAAACTAGTTAATCCTCGCATTACCTCATAGCACACTCCTTCGGTTCTGCCTAACTAAACCATTTGAAAACATCATCAAGTCAACTCATAACTGAGCACTTGGAACCATGAGTAAGGATTTGTGCAGGTGTCAACGTAGTGGCCATCGCTGTCTTCCAATCAATCCCCTAGCTTGAGTGCCTCCAATAGCACACCGTGTTGACTTTGGGCCATGGAGATTATGGGGTTGACCCGCGAATGGCTGCGCTGCAGGGCACTGATGCCTTTCTGCAAAACCCTGTCTGTCTACTCTAACCCCATGAGAGGATATGCATACAAAATCATGAAAGGTCAAATGCCATGATGGACTAAAGCATCAGATAGACCACACTGATCTGTAAAGCAACAGAGACCAGCCGGGATGCATACACATTGAGCACTACTAGTTTTACAAGTAAGAAACTGTATTATCAGGGCACTGATCTTGATGTCTACATCCTAGCACTGTGCCCTAAGAGTTGTGGCTGTAAAATTGACTCTTTATGGTAGGCCAAGATTATGGTGGCTGAGAGTCCACTGTACTAATGTGAGTTCTCCTTTAATTGTTTTTCCTTCAAAAAACTTGGCGGTTTGAGAACAGTTTTCTTTTGTACTACAGGCAGAATTAAACCCATGCTAACCTCTCAAATGCATCAAACAAAGAGTTAATTTCTCGTCTTCACTGTTCCATTTCTCAAGGTTCATGCATCATCCATGTATCACCGGGGGGAACGATTGTTTGATTCATAAAACGACAAAGTTAGAATACACTGAGCAACATGCAGTGAACTAGGAGCAGCTAATGTCCATGTGTTGTGGTGATTGGCAGCTAACCTAGTATCTCTCTCCTACTGGGGAATTGGATTAGCATTACATTAAGCAAAATTAGAGTTTGCTAACGTGGACTCCTGACTTCCCCACATGATTCTTCTCGTCTTTCAAAGGAAGGTACATGTAGATCCAGATGCTTTCCCCCTCTCTGCAGCCACAACTAATTTAGTAGTATCTACCAGTAGTGTCCCAAAGTTCAGTTAAGTGTATGCGTACTGTAAGACAAATATCAAGATTAGAGGGACACATCAGCTTTCGGTTTAGTTTATCGTCTTGAGTTTTTAAAGGACTTGGAACTTTTCAAGCCATTTCTCTCCTGATTTGAAATGGGTTATTCTTTAAGCTGTGTTTGGTCTACCTTTTCCGCAGTCCCCACTAAAGATTGTGGACAACTTGCAAGGCTGAAATTAGTTCAGTTAGAGTTAACGACAAGACGACAAGTGTATAGCATCATATGTATTTGACATGTGCTGAAATATTGTCCAAATTAATATGAGTTTGTACTATACCAGATATATCAAGCAGCAAGACTGCATAAGAAATATCGTCTAAATTTATATGAGTTTTTACTATACCACCTATATCAAGCAGGTAATGACTGAAAGTCAGGTTTGTGCAAGTAATGGCTAAAAAATTCAGGTTGTGCAAGAACATTATGTTCACAATAAGAATTAGCGGTGGGAAATGTTTTTCACTCCATAATGCTGAGACTATCTGATACATTGCCTTTGTAAAGTACTTTGTATATTTGAGGGGAAATTCCATAATTTTTATACTGAATCATGTTTCATTCAACTTTTAAAATTATACTACAATACATTCAGAACTCGTCACATTTGCGTTATGCTATGCTGAACAATGAAGAAGAGCAGAACACGAACTAACACCATTTTCAAGTGCCGAATTTATTGTTTATTGGATCACAAATTACAAAACACACTTTAAATTTATACATAAAACCGCTGCGCGCATGCAGAGTAAATAATTTCCACAAAGCAAAGTAGTGAAAGGGTAAACCCTTTCCTTCCTGGCAATGCCATTCAAAAAACGAAGCAGGCCAGGGCTGACAGTACACATGATCAAATTCATAAACCTATCCAATAGCCTAATGAGAACAGCACTCATCTCTTTGAACAGATAAGAGCCGCGCGCTGAATCAGGATCAGGAAAGGATGGCGTCCCAATCGATCTCAAGCGACGGGTACTTGCGCAGCATGAAGTTTTCAGACTCATCCCACGGAGCCTCCGAGAAGTCGAGAAGCTGCATCTCCGGGACGACATCAGAGGAATCCGTCGAGGACACCTCGCCGTCCGCCGCCGACGAGGTCTCGGAGCCGGAGCAGGCTGGCTCGGTCTTGACGTCCGTCGTCGGCGTCGCATTGCTTATCTGGCTCTGCTGCGGCGGGTCCGCCCCGTAGCAGATGGCGCGGAGCTTGGCGTCGATGGCGGCGTCGAGCGGCGGGCCGTGGTGCACGCCGCCGCGCCTGAACTCGGGGAAGTTGAGCCTGGCGGACTCGCCGCGGAGCCGGAACGCGGCGGCGTCGTAGGCCTGCGCGGCCTCCTCGGCGGTGTCGAAGGTGCCAAGCCAGAGGCGGGTGCGGTTGCGCGGCAGGCGGATCTCGGCGACCCACTTCCCCCAATGCCGCTGCCGCACGCCGCGGTACAGCTTGGCCGCCGGCCGCGCCGGGATCGCTGCCACGCCGTGCCGCTTCATCGGATGCCCGACCGCTGCCATGGCCGTGGCCGGCGCCCGGCGCACGTGATGATGCAGCTGCGACTGGAGCTGGAGGATTTGCCGGGAGTGAGGTAGCTGGCGCCGCGAAGGAAGCTCGCGCTCTGCTCCACGCCGGGCAGGGGTAGGAGAACGAGATGGCCGGAGCTGCGGCTTGCGCCGTCGGCGGAACATGCGCCTGCATTACCTGATCTCTGCTGTCCACCATGTGATACATCGCCGCAGGAAGATCGGACGTATACGTGCGCCAATCCACGGTCGTCGCCATGATGTCTTGATGGATCAAGAAACCAAAATGATGCAGAGAGAGAAACAGAGGAACGAAACACTGACGACTTCGAAGAAGGGTTGAGTAGTAGAGTTGGTGATGAAGGATGAACTGGACGATTTGCGAAGACAAAGAAGAACTGGGTGCGAGTTGTTGAGCTGAGCAGCGGATCGAGTGCAGAGTGCTTTGATTTGGTGAGCGAGAGCAGCCATCGCCGGACTCTTTTATAAGCGCGCCGTGAAGCAGGTTCGGGCCAACGGGATGGCTCCAGCTGTCCACGGCAAACTCTTACCGCCACCTGTCAGAGCGTCTCCGGGACTTCTCCAGGCAGGTGCCGGTGAAATGGATGCCAGCTGCCGGCTAGTGATTGGCTGAGGAGTGGGTTTTGACCTGGTAAAGTCCAGATCTAGCTGGCACATGACTGACCGTCAGTGAGTCAGCAACATCTACGCGGCAGTTTGAGTGCTGCGGTGTCCGGGCACTCTTCGACCGATAGACATGTAGATATTGTTTGGTCTCAAAAAAAATCAGAGCAATTTAAGAGTTCAAGGGCGACGGGTTTTGGCTCTGGACGCTGGTTCGTAGCAGGTCAATAGGGGAGCGGCGACAACGGCGCGTGGTCGACTCGCTCCGGCGATGGTAGTGGTGCTATGTGATCAAATGATCTTGGTGTAATTTCTATTATGTTTGAGATCCTTTATAGTTCTTGTGAACGTTTATAATAGATCTAGATCTGACTTTTTAGCTGCGGACCTTCGGTGCAATCTCTTTTGTTTGAAAAACTCAAAATAAAACGTTAAATTGTCCCAAAATAAAAATATTTTAGTTGCATTATGAACGGAATTTCACGAAAAAATCTTTCTGATCATGGGCCACAAAGTACGGGCAAATATGTAGTGCTCTTGTTCGCCATTGCAAGACACCGTTTTGGGTGCTCCTACAAACGGAACAACACAAACATACACCACCATGAAAAAATAAAGTCAAATAAAAAAGGAGTGTGTCCTAGTCCCTGATGATTATCTAAATCTCAATTGATTTTATAAATTGCTTGATATATATCAACACAAGTTCACGATGGTGTAATAATTTGTTCGCATAATCCAAAAATGTACTTCCTCCGTTCTAATGAATAAGGAGTATAAATTTAGTTGAAAGTCAACAATTCTAAGTTTGACTAATGTTATAGATAAATATATGAAAACGTTTACGATACCAAATCACTATCAATTGATTCACAATGAAATATATTTTAATAATGCATTTATTTAATACTGTAGGTATTGATATATTTCTATATATTTGGTCAAATTTATGACTTATTCATTGGAGCAGAGGTAGTTTTGTTTATTCTCATAGTTCAATTTTTTTTCTTGTATCTCAACGGTAGATCGAGTTCTCAGCATTGACTGAGATTTAAGAAATTCAAAATTGAAATGCGAAAAATAGAAACACAAGGATAAGGCGGTCGGATAAGGCTCTCTTGTCTGGCGCTACAGTCAGTTTACATGGAAATGCACCCACATATAGTGGGAGGCACCGGAAACAGAATAACGACCAAACAAATAAAAGCGATCAAAACCAGATCGCTCATTCGTCCTGCTCAATCACTGTGAGAGATCCCCCTCCCATTCCTCTCTTTGGGCAATCAAACAGCTGCAGCAGCTACGCCCATGGAGAAAGTGGCTTTTGGCAATGGTGATGGAGCTCCTGTCACGGCAGGCGAATTGACGTGACGGCACGCGTGTTCTGGCCGCTGCGGGAGTTGTCGATGGTGCTGCTGGAAGTGGGGAGGAAGCGGCAGAGGAAGGAGAAACTGTCCAGAGTTTTGAGGGGAATATCCACGTGTGTGGCTTGCATTCACAGCAAGAACGAGTCGTTGGAAGCTTTTCTGTTGGAGATCTCCTAGGGTGCCTAACCACCAGATCCTGTCTTGCAATTATGTGAGCGTGGAGCGTGTATCAATATCTGCGATCCTGTTCGTCTTTGCTGCTTGTACGCACGGCCGGGGTCGGTAAAACATCGTCGATTTTGGCACGCGCAGTTAAGCATGAATTTCAGAGGAATGAAACATAGCAAACCCGGTTTGGATGGGAAACAAACACATCGTTCTTCCAACCAAAACTACCTAGCTACAAAACCTGTAGCGTCAATGACAGCTAAATTAATGGCGGCTTTCTATTAGTAATACTATCAGGCAATGCACATGATCTTAGACCAGCTTAGTAGTAGGCCGAGAAAGCAACCATGCCGATGACCATCATCTCAGAGACACACAAGGCCAAGAGAGAGAAAACAAAAACAAAAACAAAAACCAAAGCGGAAAGGAGAGGCAGGCAATACTCGTCAGCCTAGTGCTGCCGTTGGCCTATCAGCATAACAACATACTTGCCTTTGCAAACATCACACGATCGAGTGGAGATAATGTTCTATAAACTGGAACTAGAAAATAACTGCATCTAGGTGATAATGTTATAAAATGAACTAGTGGCTGCTGTTACACGCCAGGAAGAAAAAGACACGCGAGGAATTAGTGGCCATCGGGACTCAGGAGGCCAAAAGAATTCCAGCGCTGATGACGCAGCACAACCAAACTGGCAACATGCTAATCATGCAGGGTACGAAATCTTTAGGTCTTAATGCCCTTTCAGGAAACATGCGATGGGTTTGGTGATGGCATGCGGCTCAGCAGACGCTCAACGATATAAGCCAAGTCATCAACGGATTAAAAATAGAACTTCTTTAATGTAGAATTGACAAACGGATTGGGTAGAAAATAGGTATGACAATAGGCTTCATCATTTTGCAGATTACTTACTGCCGCCCACCAGAGAGGGTGACATTGTTAGCCTTGGACATACACAGGCACAGGCAGAGAACTGAAAGCGACAGCAAACCAACAAGGTAAGATCACATTTTGGTTTAGGCTTAGCTTTTATATATGGGTTAAAAATAACTAAATACAAGGATCCTGTTTCAGGATTGAATTTTTCAAAACTAACAAAATTAACATGTACGTGCAAGTTTGCAACCAGAAGTCCTTGCATCACTTGCTTCTTTTGATCTTATCTCACATCTGGTCTCGTCGAGAACTATATCACGTCACATTGTTTTTGTCTTTTATGGTCAAGAGGTCTGAGGGATGTAAGATTTTAGAGTGGGGCTTTCTATCCCAAAACCATCAAACATGAAACTGAAAATTAAGGGTAAGAAACACGGTATCAACTAATCATGAAGACAGGTTTTTACATCTTTTTTTCTCAGGAAACATGAAGATCACAGCCCATCATAAATTCTGCTCAATGGACATGCATCATTCAGAAATGAATATCAATTATCGGTTAGCCTTTTTATGACGGTGGTTAGCTTTTATGTTGCATACACCAAGATTTGATTCACAGAGCTAGGTCGTCCCAGATTACGTTGAATTCGGAGCTAAGTTGTATGTAACTTATTTGGCCAGTTCAAATAATTTCAGTAAATAAACCTAATATTCACAATGAAATGTTATGTGAAGTTTAGGAAATCTTGAACAAGCAAAGCATATAGTTACATGTATAGCCTGAAAGCACAGAAAGAGCAATTTCCTCAAGATAACTTCTATGTTAATGACGGACATTGACTGGAACTACAAAAATAATCACGATAGTCCTCATTCCAAATGTCAGTAATAGAAAATATTGAAGATGCCCAATGGATGTTTGGAAAATGAAACAGAGATAGGAGAGCAGTTGATATGTGCTTCATTCATACGTTTATAGACAGGTGATATGCTCTTAAAGAAACAGTTGCATTCACGCATGCTCTAATTTGTGCTCTTTATTTGACTGGTTTAGTTAATTACCATCCATGAACAGGAATTCTTCGCTAAATGTCGATGACCCAGTGAATATTTTTCTACTTTCAGCAGCATCATAAGCTAACAAATAAAATTTAGCTATGATGTGCTGCAAAAAAGACAGAGTAAAACATGTGTATTAACTTGAGCAACACATTCCTCCTCAAGATCAAAATTGACAGGAAAAATACATTGTTGGAGATGGTCATGTAGTTGATGTTATCCTTTTGCTGCATAGCAGGCCAGTTTTATTCTTACCTCCTCAAGCTCAACATCTTCCATGTCATCATAACTTAACCATGAAGATAAGCAGAGGTTAACAACATCCGTACCACTACCAATTGGTTCAAAGCCATCCAAATTGGAAAGTTGTCCAAACTTAAGTATCTTCCCCAGATTGGTAGCAGATGGTTCCTCTGCAAACTTCAGCAAGATGTCTTTCATTGCACTACACCAGATAGGCCGAGCCATCTCCAAGAAGGAGGACAAAGTTGTAATAGCAAGCTTAACTGCTCCAACGTCAGACTCATCTTTCGTGCCTTTTCCGTGAAAATCTGAACCTCCAATCTTCAGAAGTCCATATTTCTCAGCTAACTCATTAAAACCTGAATAATTAATGCTAACAAATAAATCTTTGGTACATGATATGGGATATCCCTTTTATTTTGAATCACTTATTTATGTAGTACAAGAGACGTACCATCAACCTTCCCATCACTTCTGTAAACCTCTATAGCATCAAGACCTGCCCCTTTCAAGGACCTAATGACCGCATCTGGATTTTTCAATGACCATGGGTGGGCTAATGCTGATATACCCCCAGTACGACTAATCATCTGCACCACAGTATCAGTAAATGGCTCACTCCCTCTGCAGAAAATGTATGCACAGTTACCCACCAAGCATTTTTCTCAGCGCAAAATGCTAATGAGATGAAAGTGTTACTTGTATGACTTACGTGGCATATGCAGGGCCATCATCACCAAGATACTTGTTAAATGCTTGTCTGACATTATCTACATAACCTGCTTCAACCAAAGCCCGTGCAATATGGAGTCGACCAGGTGCCACTCCCTCACCAGCAATTTTAGTTACATGCTCCCACTTTATTGGCATTTTCAGCGTATTTAGCTTTGCCAGCATATTCTTTGCGCGTAGGTATCGCCCGTCTCTAATGTTCAAGAGCATGCTGTCCAGCTCATCAAACCTTGATGGGCCACACATACCATAGTATGCAAGAATATGAACAGGTTCACCAGCACCAGGAATTTCCCTTTTAGACAATGAGTTTTAGGGAAGTTATAAGATCCAGAAAGGGCAAAAGGAGACATGTACGATAAACTTTAAAAAAAGAGGTAAAATATATCGTTATTTCTTGATAGAAATCACATACAATATCAGACAACATAATTTGATCACTGATCGCAGTAATATAAGTACAATGAATATATATAAGGAGCAAAGTGTTCTTAAGAGGATCACTTAGGAGATGATTAATTTTGATCTTTACAAACAACATCGGTCCGGATCAGCATTCTGTCCAGATAAAGCAGTAAGCGTTGCTACTACCAAATGATTTAAGTCATATATTTCACTTTAAATGAGGTCTTATATTGCAATAAGTGCACTAGCTGGTTAGCATATTTATCAATTTTCAGGCTTTAGATTTGTGGCTTTGATGACTGACCGTAAGCACTAAGAGAGCCTCCAATACAGAAACAAGGTCACTATGACTTGGATAACCATAGTTCTAACTGACGAGGGTGCACTGCTTTTCCAAATTACATTGTATTATTTGCTCTAAAAATTGCACTGTATTGTTTATTTTCACCTTGAACATGAGAAATATCTTTGTAAGCAAAGTGAAGGATCTTACCGTGGAGAATGTAGTGCACTGATTTCTACTCCAGGAATTATTCTCATGCCAAATTTATGAGCTGCTGACATAGCTTCTGGTATACCAGCCATTGTATCATGATCTGTCAGGGCGAGAACTTTCACCTGTATATCAGCATAAATAGTTCAATCATATTCTTATTTTTACCATTCAAAATTGTGATACACCATATAACATGAAAACTGGCTGACATCAGTATCAGAAACATTTTGGAACTAAGATATAACACACCCGCAAATGATCCGTCAGAAGAAAAAAATGCACTTAACTATTTGATTTTCTTCTTGCTGGGAGATAAAAAAGAACATACAAACAATGCACATTCAGAACTAACAAAGGCAATCAGCAGATAACTACTTAATTTAATTTCGACGGTGGCTATATGCTTATATGTCGCAGAAGCTGCAGGCGTTCTCCCTTCTATTATCTTTTCTTCCTTTTTTTAATTTTGATTGTATGACACAACCATTTGATGTGTGGTTGTAGAATCCTTAGAGAAAACTTCTCTGTGATGCTCCACTACAGCACTTTTACTAGTATTAAGTTAACAAAACACGCCTACAAGGCTACTACTAACCAGAATCAAACCAATAGGCATTTTACCTAGTGATGCATAGATCAAAAGATTAGAACGCGGTGCGTTCGCTCAAGAGTTGAAGATGCACAGTGGGGAGAACCCACACAGCACAGGACAAAAACCGCTTGCCATACCTCGCAAGCATTTCCTCAAACACCTAACGCGCATGCGGAGGAGAGGCGAGAGACAGACTTACACCGTTGCGGTGGGCGCGCTGCACGAGCGCAGAGGGGGACAGGAACCCGTCGCTATGGTTAGAGTGGCAGTGAAGCTCAAACAGCACGTTGCCTCCGCCGCCGCAGGCCATACGCGCGGCCTGGGGCGGCAGGAAGCCGTCCCCGGCATCGGCCGTCGAAGGTTCCGGAGGGGGCGCGGGGTGGCCCAGGCGCGGACGTAGTCGAGGGCCAGGGCCTGGTCGGCGCTGGTCCTCGCCTTCTTCTTGCCCCTGCTCGGCTTCGCCTTCTTCTTGCTTCCCATGGCAGGGTTTGGGAGATGGCAGTGGCGCCGGGGGCGGCTTTGGTCGTGTTGGCAGAAGTCTCTTTTGCTCGCCCGCCGCTGGCGTTCGACCACTTCCCAGCTTGTCAAATACGGGGTAATTTTCAGGCAAGTGTAAGCGTCAGTCGGCATTGCTACAGCCACCTTCCACCGTCCGATCCAATTAAATGAATCGATTCCATGCATGTAACATCTCAGTAGAAAAAGTATTTCAGAAAATGTTGCCTGATCAATGTAGCAAAAACATCTGCCCGCAACAAAAAAATTGCACATGTAGCACGGTGCGTAGCAAAAATATTCGGATCAGTAACTTGCATCGTGTAGCCAAAAACATGTTGTAGCACTTTGAACACAACCATGTAGCAAAAACCAACAACATAGGCAACAAATCCCAATTTGGTTGTAGCAAAACATCAGTAAAACATCAATTTTGCAGAAATCAGTGTAGCATTTAGCTCGTGTTTACACAACAAAAGCTATACACTCATGTAGCAAATCACAATGCCTCATGTAACATCGACGAAAATCCCCAAAAACTGACATTGGCCATGGACAATGGATGCGTAGCCTGCCCCGGTTCAAGCACGTCGGCCACGGATTCCCCACAACAGTGGTCTCTCGGCGCCAGATCGGGTAAATCCCACACCAATCCACTTCGGGGCGTCCCTCTTCTTCGAGTCCGGTGACGTGTGGGGGGGGGGGGGGGGGGTCACCATCCATGGAGAGCTCTGCCACGTCTCCCCCATGGATCTCGAGCCCTACAGGAGGAAACGTCGGCGGAGCGTGGCGCGTTGAGAAGCAGAACCTACTGGGCGCGAGGGAGGAGCTCGTTGAAGGGGAGAGGCTCGTCGCCGGGCTCGGGGCTTGGGGGAGGAGGTCGCCGGCGTGTCTTCCGTGCGGGGGAAGGCAGACGGCAGGTTCGCTGGAGGTCGAGTGGGGGGTGCGGAGGACGGGAGGAGAGGGGAGGATGAACGGAGGAGGCGGAGGGGGATGGTCGTATACGCGAGGCGCGACTCGACCCGACTGTAGGAGCAGTCGGTTGTAGAATAGCTTTTTCCTAATTTTCATAGGCTATGAAATTTAAAGGGATGCTAGTCTTCGCACGTGCGAAGGATCGCACGGATATTCCTCGGAATATTCCGCTGCCGGAGATCTCGCCGGAGGAGGCGGAAGATGGCGGCGACGCTGCTCCGGAGGCTTTGATTTCTCCCCGACCCCGTACCCCCCGCGTTAAGATTCGTCCTCGCCGTCACCGCCTCCGCCGCGGCCAGCCACGGCTGCGGCGGCTTCGGCTTGGCCTGGCCATCGCTCACCGAAAAGGAAGATGACGGCGGCAATCCTTTCGATTTCCCCCCGACCCCGCACCTCCCGCGTTAAGATTCGTCCTCGTCGTCGCAGCCTCCGCCGCGGCCAGCCGCGGCTGCGACGGCTTCGGCTTGGCCTGGCCGTCGTCTCGCCGGAGAGGAAGATAGCGGCGGCGCTGCTTCAATGCCTCCCCGGCCCCGCACCCCCGTGATAAGGTTCGTCCTCGCCTCCGCCGTGGCCAGCCACGGCTCCAGCTCAGCCGCCGTGTGCGAGGAAGGAGAAGAAATTGGGTCGAGGAAGAAGTCAACGCGCGCGTAAGATGCGTGCAAGCGCACAAGATAAGCAATTCTGGAAATTTAAATAGTTTGAAATTTGCTTCCACGCGAAAGTAATTTGAATGGAATATCTAGTATTTGGAGTGTATTCTACTTGGCGATATAAGGGGATTATCCTGGATTCAGTCCGTTTACTAATCCCATTTTGGATGAGAAAATCTCTAGATATTGCCCACCAACCGTCTCATTTTTTCTAGATTTTGTCAATTTTGTGTAGCTCAGAATATAAAGTATTTGAATTTTATTTTTACACGTTTGTCGGATATACCATTGGTTACATCTGGACTTGTTTCAATTCTTGAAACTTGTAAATATTTTTTCAGTTGTTTTTTGAAATATCAAGATCACTAGTGCTCGGGAGCTAAAGAAACTTTCATGAAAATGTCTATCAATCTATTAATAATCATCAATAACTTTATAAAAAATCGTAAAAGTACTAAAATTTAAAATTAGACCACTGGACCACCTAGCAACGACTACAAGTACAAGAGTGAATCAAAGGCGAACCGCCTTGCTCGCCTCTCCCTCATCAGAGCAAAGCGAAACTTGTTGTAGTAAACATATGTGTGTATAGTCGTCATGCCAAAGGACCAACACAATATAATAGCAACCATCACACCGAAGATTGGAAGACTCGGAGCTGCAACCACACCAACAAACAAGCGTCGGCTGCGTCCTACGAGGTTCTCCGGGAATACAACTCCGCACGCCCCCGCTGGCATAGCCGCCGGAGCGGGATAGGTCAGGGAAGACCTTATTCTAATCATAGTATGCCGATGCCACCTCACCGTCCTAAATAAGACACTGAAACTACCTAAAACGAACGAAACAATCCCGACAGCGAGGGCCCGTGTTCAACCGCACCTGCAAGACCCCAAGGGCCACCAGAGGCAGGACCAGCTGTGTGGCCAGCTAGGGGTACGGAAACCCTAGATTTCCTATGGACATGGCCGGTTCATGGAAAACCTAGACCCAGGGCCAATTTTGTACTAAACTTTTATACTTCTCTAGGCTTTACTTTAGAATATACAATACTACAAGTATAATTTATGTTTGTTCGCATAATCTAGCCACATAAATAGAACTATTACTAAATATAGTTAGTGTTTTTTTTTAATGAATATTTGGTAACAAAAGTCTGTTATAGAACAATTTTTCCTACAATATCTATATAATTTGTAGTTATTTATGGTAAAGATCTATAAAAAATATGATCTAACAAATATTTCAATAGCAATTTCCAGGGTATGATTAAGTATGCATATTTATATAAACTTGTAGATTATAAACTTAACCAATGAAACTAATTTTTCATTGTCCAATTTTTCTAGCAAGTCAAAAATTTAAAGTGTTCATGCTCTGCACTTGGTATTGAAACAACATTGGTTAGAGTAATCACAAATAAAAATAAAACAGTGTGTATTTTAATACGTTGGCATATTATTTTATTATTTGATATTCTCTTGTGCAACATGCTTGTTATCATTTGGTGTACACAATTACGCCGACAATTTATGAAATAAAAATATGTTGTATGGAATTAAACATAGAATCTAGTTACGTAGATTTCCGTAAAAAGTTGCAGGACTTCTAAGTTCTAAGCATAGCATGCTAACTAAACTTTTTGTCACTGGTCACATTTGTTTTTTCTTACGTACCAAGAAGCTCATGGTGTGTACTTGCTTCAGCAAATTAACCAGGTTATTATGTTAAGATACTTGCTCCATCCCAAAATGTAGGACCTAGAATGCTTTTTCATCATCAATATATATTTCATGTATTTGAGGACTACTAATATTGAAAGTATGTATTGAGCGCGTATAAATGACATCGTTGCATTTTGTCTCGTGGGATACTTGTTTTCATATCTATTTATATTATGTTTATAAATATATATTATAAGTGAAATCATATTTAAAATTGTGCATTGTTGACCAGAAAAAAATCACTAATGATTATTTTTTACCGTGACTATTAAATAGTTTTATGGACGTAATGGAAAATAGTATATTTAGTATATAATTTATCATTTTGGGCCCTTCTCTTCTTGCGGCCCTGGGCGGTTGCCCATCATTCCCGGCCTATGGGGCCGACCTTGCCTATGGATCACATCCTCTATCCCTTGCGGGTTGTAACGATTTGGTGGGGCAATGCTGATTGTCACACCGATTGATATGATATGACTGTTTTTAGATGGAGGGTTGCCATCACTATATATACTTATTCTTGTATGTTAATAGCGAGGGTAAGGAACATTGTAAATCCCCTTCATTTGTAAATGTAAGACTTCTCCATCATGCTTGAAGATGCGCCATTGTGAGCTTGTGGTTTTTCCAACTAAAGTTTTGCATCTAAAAATTCCATGCCTCTTTGTTCTTTTTTTCGAGCAACCACCTTGAGCCCTGAATATTGATTAGAAGAAAAAGAGTTGACCGGTTAGTAAAAAAAATGACCAAAACCCATACAACAAGCTCGACCCGCGTGGCTTAACTAAGCCCAGAGCCAGCTCAAGGCGACACAACACAACACAACGCCAACCCAACAATACTCCTAGGACCGCCGCCTAACATTATATTGACCGCCTCGACAGAGAGACGCAACGCCGCACGACTCGGTTGTCCTACATTCTAGCTACTCAAGACTCCCATGTATTTTGTTCATGGACTCGCATTCCAAAGAAATTGTTGAGCATTCACCACGAAATGTTTATACTTGTCATAATGTTTGTCTATTCTATTATAAAATGTTGTTACACGTAGGTCTAAGAAATATTACAATAACTAACAATTGCACATTTAGTATGCATTTGTTATGCCCGAATATAGTTGATGACATCATTCATATGCTGAGTACAGAGAAATTGTTGTTGAAATCCTTGATACACAAACAGTGAAACAGAGCCCCAATTCCACAAAACGGAAAAGAAAATGTACGGTCCAACAAAAAGAGTGCTACTTGGCGAGCGAGTAAGCGGAAATCCCGATGATGACCACCGTGCAGAGGGCGGCCACCAATAGCAAAGCGCAGGAGGCGTCGACCTGGTCATAGAATTTCTTATAGGTTGCACCGTCAGGTGAATCGAGAAACCTCCTGTAGAACTGCTGGTATTCAACTGCGAGGCCCAAGCCCGCCGCTGCTCCCGTTGCGATTATCACCGAACATACCTTGAGTAAAATTAACAGAAAAATCAGTGTAAGTTTGTTTCAAACTAGAGAGATGATAGATTGATCGAGAGTGCCCAATTTACACTTACAGCGTCAGCACAGATCAAGAAGACACCCTCGGTGCCTCGGACTATCTTCTGCCGGGCGACGTTGATCGCCGCGAACACGACGGTCAGCATCGTGTACGCGCATCCAATGACACCAGCAGACAACAAATACTGGTACGCGGAGGTGTCCTGGAAGGTGATGTTCGGTGGGTTTACCAAAGATGAATCCGTAGGATCATAGATTTTAGCTGTTGCGATGAGGACAACAGAAGCTACAAGGAGGGCTAGAGCGAGGACACGAAGGACGAGGGTCGCCATGGCGAGACCATGCGAGCGTGCCATTTAGTTCTATGCACACAGCTGAATATAGTGGATCGAGAGCTGCAGCGGTTCTTTTCTTTTATGGAGTAGCTTATTATGTAGTAGAGCTGCAGATTTGCAGCTGTCCCTGGCCGTAGCTTGTATCGATGTGAGTTTCTTGTCAATGACGTTGTGGCATGCGACATGTCTGGCCGGTTTGTTCGAACGTTTCCGCTGGCGTTGCCCGCGATGCCCGTCTTGTTTGCTTCGCAGTTTACACGGTCTCGCCTGCAGATACTGCAAATCTGCAAGGCAAAGGTGTTTTAATGCTCCAGCTTACAACTTCACAAGACAGTCACAATCGAAAAAGATATTTACAATGGCATATGGCGCCCTTGGGAAATCTGGGCCGTCCGTTACGGACATCCGACGGCCCAGATTCGCCGTTGACCGCGGACAAATCAACGGCAAATCTGGGCCGTCGGATGTCCGAAACGGACGGCCCAGATTTCCCAAGGGCGCCATATGGCATTGTAAAAAACCGTTTTCGGCAACTTGGCCATCTTTTTCTAGAAAATTTTGGGAATACGAACAAGAAGTCTAGAATTCGACCTCTTTCTTACTGTATAATTTAATCATAGTTCCAATAAGCCTGTAAACAACAGAAAAGATAATAGTATATATACTCGATTTTTTTAACCGAGGTGGAGTTTTCTGATGCAGATGATAAAGTTACATACGGGCTTTACATGAATCTGGAAACTATACTGTTCAGTCCATGTGCAGATGGTTGTCCTTCCAGGGAGTTTCTGTTTCTTACCTAAAATTAATATGGAAATTGAATATTCCCCTTAAAATCAGGAGTTTTCTCCGGCAAGTTCTCCAGAATAGACTACCTACTAGAGAACAGATCTTGATTAGAAAAGGTGCTACTGATGGAGTTTGCCGTCTCTGCGACAATATAGAATCAGTTGATTATTTTCTCTTTTCTTGCCCCATGGCAAAGCTTGTATGTGCAGTCATCAGAGAGGTGATGGAGTGGCATTCTTCCCAAATTTCGATCGATGATTTATATATTGGCTATAATCTGAAAGGCAGAAATTCCAAATCTTAGAGTGGATGGGAGTTGCTGCAGTTTGGTGGGTTTATATCGAATAGTAATAGAAACAAACTGATCTTTGAAAAAAAGAGATACTCGGGGAGTATCACTTAAGGATCCTTTCAGAAAACCGTGGAGAAATGCAAGAGAAGTGGTGCAACGTCTTTGACGAGAAGCGTGATCTTGATCTGGGTGGGATCAGTGGCTTCTCTAACCTGAAGAAGTACTTGTTTCTGCAACCTCATAGCTTACAACTCAGTAGGTGCTCCGAGAGCCGGCCCCGGGGAAATCCAGCGCGCCACGGGTGAAGGGGACGGCAGGGCTCTAGCGCCTCATGGCATGGCGAAGTTGGGAGGGGCAGTGCTTAGCGGCGTGACCTCCTCCTACGGGTGTTTCTCCTGGCGGCACGTCGTCACTCCGACTGCTTCGCGGGAGGGCGCAGCCTCTGAAGGGTGCGTCGATTGACGTGTGGTGCAAGCATCCCAGAGAAGTGGATCTGGGCACAACGGTGATGGCGCCCCTTCCTCTAGGCATGACTAGTCTGGAGGTGCCTCCATGTGGTGGAGCGGGGCGGCGGATCACGGGATTCCGGGCCCAGGTTCATGGAAGGAGGCACAAGTTGTTGAGCTTTCTCCAACATCGACGACGCTAGATGCGGTAGATGGTGGCATCGCCGACCTCGCGGTTGATGGTGATCTAGCCGGTTGTGGGTCCGGGAGACACAACTGCTCGCGAATCCCCTGTCGACTTTGATCATGGAGGATGATGGTGGAAAATACCTAGTCGAAAACATTGTTATTGCAACGCTCATCTTCTCACACGGGCTGCTCCGGGGGGCATCGTCTTTGAAGTGGGTGCTGACTGGAGGGGTCCTATCATGGAGGCATGGTTTATTTAGCTTCTATGACGAAGTCTTGGCGGCAGACGCGTGCTGATGGACGGGCGTAGGCCGGCTGGGCTTTCTGGCATCACGGTGGCATCGACAACATGCCTGGCAAGATCAACGGGTTGATCACTGTCTGAATATAGGTTAGTGAAAGACGGCGGCGGCGACTTCTGGGCCTGCGCATACGGTCCACGCTGAGAATCCGCTGGACCGGTGATCCAGTTTACATGATGTGCATAGGTGTAAGATCTGGGCACACGACTCTGATCACCCAATGTGCCTACACAAGACTGCTCACCCGGTTGAAGGAGATGATGGCATGGAGATAGAGTATTCATGGTGTCGATGGTGGCGACCAAATATCCAATCCCCTTCTCCGGCGTGGAGAGGGGGACCAATCTGGCTTTCGTCAGGCCACGTGTGAAACTTAAAAGCCGGATGTAACAACACAGGATGACCACGTGCGAAATCTAGCAAGTTTGTGCCATGTCCACACATTTTGCGATTTGGGTGACTAAAGCGTCCTTCCCTTGGCGGGTTGATAGGCCATAGAAAGCTATTTAGCATCTATATAACTAAGTAAATAAATATGTATATATTAATGATTAATCTGATGATACTTGTTTGGCCGTGTATATTTGATAAATTATGGAAATATAAAAATATTGAGGAAGTAGAATATTTGAACAACATGCTTGGCAATCCCTTTCTTTTTGCTAAAAGCCAAAGACTTTTATTAAATAGAACAAATCCTTATATGAAACTCTTATAAAAAAATAACATCAAGGTCTTGCAGTATTGATGCCTATTCCTTCTGCATCCACGGCCACGGGTGACGCGCCGTAGCCGAGACTGATGCCACCTCTGGACCTTGATCACAACCGGAGCTGGGATAACATTGTCGTAGAGGCTGGAAAGTCGCAGATGCAAATCGAAAAGACGCCGATGGCAAATCGTTGCCCGATAGAAGAAAACATCGAAAAGGGCATGCAGGACAATCCCGGCTGCAATCTGTAGCAGTTCCCAGTTATTTGTATCGGCTGAAATTTAATAACCAAGTTATACACAAAAAATCGTTTTAGAGCTAGGGTCACGTGGATCCCCTTTTATTTCAAAATTCGAAAGTTTTTTAAGTTTCAAAAAAAATCTGTAAAACACCTAGATATAGTCATGTATGCTACCAACGTAAAAGATCTCAATGCAAAATAGATTGTATTTCGTACTACACAAAAATGACAAAATCTGACATTTTTTAAGTTTAATTTTTTAAAGGTTCACTACTTCAGATGACACTTATAATATTTCTCTTTGATTTTCTACACGCTTGTAGAATGTATCATTGTCTACATCTTAGGGTTGTTTTTAATTTTTATAAAAACTTTGACATGTTTTTTTCTGAAATTTTCATAAAACGGGCTCCATGGTTTCTGAGAGTCAAAACACCGAGAGGGGCGTTTTGGCTCCTGGGTGCATATGCTCCTGTTATGTTTTAAAAAAATTAAAAAAAGAAAACAATTCAAAAAAAAAAAAATTGGGCACAAAAATATACAAGTTTTCAACATTCGTGCAAAAATTCGGAAGGAAATAACACTTTCTGTGGTTTGTGCAAAAAAGATAAAATCTGGGCTTTGAAAAATGTATTTTTAAATCTCATTTCAGCATAGATTTTGTCTTTTTTGTACAAACCACCGAAACTGTCATTTCCTTATGAAATTTTGCACAGATGTTAAAAACTGTATATGTTTGTGCCCAATTTTTTACAGTTTTTTTCCGAAGTGTTTTTATTTTTTAATTTTGAAAAAATAACATGATCATATGCACCGGGAGCCAAATGGATTTCCGCAAAACACCGCACTAATAACCTGGCTATCAGTTCTACCGAATCGACACAACATCTACGATATTAATAGCACACAGATGTACACAGCTAAACAAACGGGCTAAATTGGTACTCCAATTATAGCACAGAGTAGTATTTACCAATTTCTTGAAGCAGCCCGCTGCTGATTAAAAGTATCCAATTATAGGCTAAAGGACAGCCCCAAAATGGGCAGATCAACAGGCGGCGAGACAGCCGAGCGAGCCCCCGTAATCGAGAGAGACAACGCAAGAACACGGACAACCAGCCGAAAAATAGACAGATCCTGCCTATAAACACGCGGCGATTGCCGTCAGAGGCTTCGCCATTTTCTGCTCGCGCCGGCCAGTAAAATGGCGTTGAGAGCAGCGCTGTGCCTCTCCGTCGCGATCGCCGTCTTCTCGGCGGTCTCGCGGAGGCCTGTGGCCGCCGTCGGCCTCGTCGGGTCCAAGGAGGCGGACAGGATCATCGCGCTGCCGGGACAGCCTCCGAACGCGCGCTTGCAGCAGTACTCCGGCTACATAAACGTGGATCGGGCTACGGGGAAGTCACTCTTCTACTACTTCGTGGAGGCTCCCGCCCACCATGACCGGAAACCACTTGTCCTGTGGCTCAATGGAGGTACGCGACAGAAGAAAATTAATAGGAGAGGAGAATCTACGGTGCTATCTAACATGCAATTCAAATCAATGTAATTAGAGTTGTGCTGAAGGATCGGTTAATTTGGCAGGGCCTGGCTGCGCTTCGTTCGGGATTGGAGCGTTGAGGGAGGTTGGCCCCTTCCGTATCGACACGGACGGCAAGACCCTCTGCCGGAACAGATACGCCTGGACGACCGGTGAGTCATTATTGCCAGGCCAGACCTTGCGGCGTCGATCATGAATTGGTGGAATTTTGCTAACGCCGGCGTCTGGTGCAGCGGCGAACATGCTGTTCCTGGACAGCCCCGTGGGCGTGGGGTTCTCTTACGCCGTGAACGAGGAGGTCTACAAGACCATGGGGGACAACATGACCGCCGCCGACTCGTACGCCTTCCTGCTCAAGTGGTTCGACCGCTTCCCGGAGTACAAGGGCCGCGAGTTCTTCCTCACCGGCGAGAGCTACGCCGGCCACTACGTCCCCGAGCTCGCCATCACCATCCAGGTCAACAACAAGAACCCCAAGGCCAACATCATCAACCTCAAAGGAATCTCCGTGAGTACCGATTAAAACCAACACATCAAGCTCTGTTTGTCGGACGCAAATACATGTTCACTGACACGAACTTCTCTGTCAGATCGGGAACGGCATCCTGGAGTTCGCGGAGGAGCAGGCGGAGCTGTACGAGTACCTGTGGCAGCGCTCCTTCATATCCGACTCGGCGCACGCCACCATCCACAAGCACTGCAAGAGCGCCGACGACACGTCCGCGGTCTGCCAGGCCGCCAGGGACACGGCCTACGGCAACACCGGCGACATCAGCGCCTACAACATATACGCGGCGACTTGCCACGAGAAGAAAGTCAGGCCAACTGATTCCAAGTGCATGGTATGTATGTAGAACTACACATTGAGGTTTCCTAAATGACTGTAAGTCCTGCACTGCCGAGAGTGATCTTGTTAACGGAGCACGTACGTGCTGTGCAGGATTTGGCTGATCCGTGCGGGAATACTTCGCGGAGGCATACCTCAACAATCCCCTGGTGCAGAAGGCCGTTCATGCTAACACAGCGTTGAACTATCCGTGGGTCGGATGCAGGTAGGAATTCACATGCAAATGTGGCGGACGGACGGATGCTTACAACTGACGAACTTGAAAATGGAGGAGCGTTGCCTGATTTTTCCTGTCTTGATTTTCAGAACCAGGACCTACAACCTGAGACGCTTTGGGGACTCGCCGCCGTCGATGCTGCCCACCTCAAGGCCCTGGTCGCCACCGGCATCCGCATCTGGCTATACAGCGGCGACCTGGACGCGATGGTTCCGGTGACGGCGTCGAAGCACTCGGTGGAGAAACTCCAACTGGAGGTGGTGAAGGACTGGCGGCCGTGGTCGACGGCGCCCGGCAAGGACGTGGGCGGGTACGTGATCGAGTACAAGGGGCTGGTGTTCGCGACGGTGCGCGGGTCGGGGCACACGGTGCCGATCGACCAGCCGGAGCGAGCGCGCGTGCTCTTCATGTCCTTCCTCAGAGGCCGCGAGCTGCCGTCCTCCGCGCCGCAGACTGACTGATGAAAGGCCGGGTCAATCTGAGCAGGGCTTGCGTTGCGCGTGTGTATGATAACTGCTTGTGGGGGAAACTCGTGTACCTATAGGCATTTGGCCGCGTTGATACTTGATACTCACACTTGATGATTGACTTATCTCTCGACACATTATCAGTTTATCCGTTGATCGGTTCCTACGGCGGTTTCCAAGTTGTGATCGGTACATGATGATCGCGCCTGCACCATGTCCGACAGCACACAGATGATGCTTCATGGATGAGTCGTGCAAAGTGGCGCTTATAGCATCTCCACCGCCGTCCCTGATTGCCCCTCCGAATGGTTCAATGGAGTCCGAACTGAAATTTCAACCCAACAACACTCACATCGGTCCGGGCGGTCCAAATGTGTCCGGCATCCCGTTTCCGCCCCCAACTTTCGGTGTGTGCTCGGGGGCGGACAACCCCTAGACACGGACTTCGACAATCCGAATCATCATGTCATGATTTTTTGTCAGATGAGACCACATGTATGACTGTATTGTCAAAAAAGACAACCTCTGAGTTAAATTGACAAAAAAGACCACCTACTCTGTGGCGGCACGCCCGGCAAGCGACAGGTGGCGCTTGCCGCCACAGCTGATGGCAGCAGGCACTGTTCACACATTTGTTTAAT
Source organism: Poa pratensis (assembly GCA_947311845.1). Classification (NCBI taxonomy): domain Eukaryota; kingdom Viridiplantae; phylum Streptophyta; class Magnoliopsida; order Poales; family Poaceae; genus Poa; species Poa pratensis. Next base: position 16,040,258 of record CAMZMU010000066.1, read on the forward strand.
TTCAGAAGAGCTTTTACGGGGTGGAACTGAAAATGCCGCAGAAACGCTAACATGCCGCCACAGCCTGTGGCGGCAGGCACTGAATATAGCCATGCACAAGTGTGAGCTGCTGCTCGTACGCTGCCCAGCTGGCCAAATATTATTTAATTCTCTGTCATCTCTCTAGACTCTAGCGATTGATGCTCTTGAATAGTTCCTGCCGCCATGGTGTGTGGCGGCATGTTACTGTTACTGTGCTATTTTTCGTTCCACTTTGTGAAAACCGTTCTAAATTAAATAAATATGTGAACAGTGTATGCCGCCACGAGCTGAGGCAGCAAGTGCGACGTGTCGCTTGCCGAACGTGCCGCCACCGCTAAGGTGGTCTTTTTTGTCAATTTAACTCAGAGGTGGTCTCTTTTGACAATACAGTCGGGCAGGCGGTCTCATCTGCCAAAAATTCTCATGTCATAGGCACCTAAAAGAATAGGCCGGAAACCATTTCCCCTTGCTTGTATCTCGTCCCTCTCTCCGTCATCGAATTGCCTCGTCGTCGTCGCCCCTTTTTGTCGCCAACTCTTGGCCGGGATTCCGCCGCGACCAAGTAGGCCGACTCGTTGCCGCTCGCCGCTGCTCCACATCCACGTTTTACGCTGCCACAGGTTGTTAGCCAGCGGCTGAGGCTATCTCCCTTCCGCCGCGCACGAAAAGTGTTTGGCTGTTTGCCCAGTAGTTAATTTGGTTGAAATTTATTGCCTACTTTCATTATCTCATTGTTGATTAAAAGACTACAAAAAGCGACAATAAGATAATGTTCCACCACATGTTGAAATAGGACTCCAACCTCACACACGAGGACAAACCAGATGGTCATCGTTGTTATTTTTAGCTGCAGAACAGGAGTACGAAGTCACTCACAAACGCGGAGGATCGAGACATGGGCGACAAGCCAACAAGAACCATCGATTGGCCATGGGTCGTGTGCTCCTATTCAATAACTATTTTTTTAGCAACACATCACATGGTTAGAGGGATTTTGTACGACGCTTTAGGACGAAGAGGATGTGTTCATGACCATTGTGCATGAACTTCAGGAGTATCATAATTAGTTCAAGCTGGAAAAAATTGCACGACTTTTTGGATTCTCATCCATCTAGAAATGTACCACTGCTATACGGGTTTTTTCATATGGAGCTCCTGCAGCATCTGTGGATGACTACCACTGAATGTTTGAGTTTACATCCATTTAATCCATGTACATGTTCTGCGCAGTAGTGGTGCATGTGTTTGAATCGAACTATCTGAGAGCACCAATGAAGTACACATAGCCCGACTCATGTCACAAGGTGCATCGAGTGGATTTCCTGAGATGTTTCGGAGCATCGATTGCATGCATTGAAGATGAAAGAATTGTCCATTTCTCTTGGCAGGGATTTATAAAGGAGGACATGTTAGAGCGTCCAGTGTTGAAACCGTTAATCCGGATAATCGAATTGCAGTATGTAGCTTTTCCCCATATGAGACCCAGGATTTATCGAACCAGGAAGTATTTGCTTGGAGAGGAAATATTATCAAGTTCAAGAAAGTTCGCTTAAAGGTTTTTGTTCTACCGAACCAGACTTGTTTATCAATGGTTAAAAAATTAAAATAGGCCAGGGCTTAAGGTTTCATCTGCAGCAGTGCATGTTATCTATAGGATAAATAAGATAAGATGAAGCTCAGTTAGTCATAAATAATTCATATGAGTGCAAACATTGTGGAAAACAAAAGATAAATGATTGATAATAGTTCTTACAATGTTGAGATCTAAATTACAAGTAGTATGGCTTTGGAGGATGACTCTTAGGTGGAGGAGATGGCTATGGAGTGGAGATGGAGGCAGCACTTCGTCGAGATGATGGTGAATGGCGGCTCTTCTCTTGGGGGGATCTTCTCTCCTTCTTATAGCAGTCTGGTAGGGTTTTCAGGCGGTTACGATGCGAAAACCTTGCTCGGCCCTTCACGGAAGTTGCTCGGTTTGACGAGGCTGATACGACGGCGGTCGGTACGGTCGGACCCGTCTGTACTGCCACTCGTTAAGTTTGTTTTTGCCTGATTTTGGATCTTCTGATCTTTGGCAACACCCAATCCGAGATATGTCTTCATAAATGTGTGATTTCCACCATAATATCTTCCTTAACTGCGAGACAAGTGAAGATGCTAAACATTCCTGCTACTAGACTAACTAGACGTTCTGATTCCAGCAAATTAATCTGGATACAACCGCGGATCCTATTTCTGTTGTTGGGGCTGCCTCTTCCTGCCCGGGATGCACCTTCCCCTGATCATCCCATCCTCCGCTCCGATCCGCTCTTCCGCTGCTCCTTCGCCGATCACTCCGGCGCCAAGCCTCGAACCCCTAATCCAAGTTAAAGCCAACACATTTTTAGCAGCGATCATTTTAAGTGTACATGCATGAAAATACGGAGTACAAACGATGTGTAATATTCAGTCCTGCTCCGCAGCTCGTATGCAGGATAGTAGTATTACAGACTAAGAGCAACATCTCTACAGTAACACCTAGTAGTAGGCTAGTGGGAGTAGCACTGTGAAAGGCAGTTCGGCTTGATGAATGAACAGAGTTGGCGGTGGTCCGTGCACACACATTACACACTGCACGACGCAAGAAGTCTTCCTCCGTCCCTCAACCTCAAGACATGCCTATACAGCACGCCGTCAACGAGAATCCTGGAACAGTTACAGACCTTTCGATGTACTTATCCACGTACCTCCCGGCAATAATGGTACTGAGAGGGCGAGGATCATGAACCACTGGATCATGCAGTGTTGGGCGTTGTTGTCTAGCTTCAGCGACGACATGCATGCAAGCTTTTCTTTCATTTTTTCAGGCAAGGACAATAGGACATGCAAACATGTTGGCCTTTTGACCTCTGTGTGACTCGACTCCTGTGATTGATGGCTAAAGACCAAACTTCGTGGGCTATGTCCTATGTCTACATGACATGACCTAATTCTGTTTATGGACATGACAAATCGATAGCTAAGACTGACTACAGAAGTAACTACAATCGGCGAGGGAATGGCTGCAGCACTGTTTGTTACCTCTCCTCGTTGTACGAGTTGGAGCGTTTGAGCGACGAAGCAGGCAGCGGGGTGCCCCGGCCTCCGCTCTCCACGATGCTGCCGCTGAAGTACTCCTTCTCATCCACCCCCATGCGGCCGAACCGCCGGCCAAGCTCGCCGCCCGCCAGCCCCTCCTCCTCGTCATCGTCCTCCGCCCCGGCGCGGGAAGAGAGCCGGCTCACCAGGCCGCAGCTCCGCCTCGGCTCAGTCCGCCCCCCAGCACACTTGGCCGAGCCGGCGGTGGCCGACCCGCACGCGATGAGCTGCAGGAGCATCGACCCGGTCTTGTTCGGCTCGGCGGCCTCGTCGCAGCGCCGAGCAACCGGCGGCTTGTCGGAGGACGTCGAGGACGGCGGCGAGGTCTCCTCGACGGGCAGCTCCACGGGGTGGCCGCGGTTGGTGCGGACCGACACCGGCTTGTCCTGCCGGGCGAGCCGAGCGGCGGCTCCTCGGCGGTGGTACGGGTACCCCAGCTGCTCGTCGTCCTCGGGGTCCAGCTCGCCGTCCACGTACTGCTTGTGGCCGCTGTGCGGGAGCGCCAGCGGATGCTTCGTCGGAGACCTGTCGGTCACCCGGAGGTGCTGTAACCGATCTGCTGCAACTGGTTTCAGAGATGAATTGAACAGTTGGGTAGGTGCACTGGTTCAGCAGACTGGTGCACATAAATTCAGAATTCGTTTCAGATGATCTGTGCAATAGCCTGATAGATTTCCTGCATGCATTAACGTCGGGGAGAAAAAATGCGAGGGAACTGAAGCATTGAGCTGTTGGCTAATAAAGTCTTCGCAACTTACGATGCGACCCGGTGCAGAAAGGCAACGTGCAAGGTGTAAGAAAGCTGCACTACAACTTCGTCTCAGCAGCCCAGTTGGACCATTAATTTGAAAACGAGTTGACAATGGGAAGAGAGAGAGCGAATGGGAAGGAGCTCGTTTTCAATCGACAAGATGTCTTGTTTTTTCCAGGAAATAATGAGTAAAAACAACAATTTCTACTTCACTCGCTAGCTTAGTGCATCATGCAAGATCGCAAGTCATGTCCGTTTCTCAGCACAGCACAGCCAACGGATAACTGAGACAGAGGGTGATGATGATTACCGGTGGAGCAGCCGGGGAAAATCTCGGAGCCCTTGAGGACGTACTCGACGCCATCCGAAGGGTAGATTACGTCGTTCTCCGAGAGGTCGTTCCACACGTAGCCATTCTTGTAGTTCCTAGATTCATACGTACACACAAATGTTTAAGTTTCCTACAAGTACTTTAATTGGCGGAGACTGAGATGAGAGGGATGTAAACAGAGTACATACCTCTTGCAAGACCATGAGAATAGTGCAGGCATGCCTTTCCCCCTCAGCAGCGTCAGCTTATCCATCACATCTTCAGTTCGCACCAACAAAAACAAAAGAAGCATCGATCAGTGGCTAGAACATTGCAGTTCTTAGGAACAAATGAGCAGGCAGATGCGTTGTTACAGAGTTAGCACATGCGTATGTACGTACCTTTGAGGCGAAGTGGCTGGTGTGGATGCTGCGCGAGCTCCATGAAGTGCGGGTGCTCCAGCTGGCCGTTCCTGCAGAGGTAGTAGATGATCTGCACGCGCCTCATCGGCCTTGCCGGCGCCGACCTCGCCGGCGCGTACGCCGGCCTGCCTCGCTCCGGGCTCACCTCCACCATCACCCTGCCGCCCATATGGTGCAGCTTCCTCCCTTCTCCTCCTACCATCGCCGTCTCCATTTCAGTCTCACTACTCTAGCTGGTGGCTGCAAATGCGACTACAGCCGGTAGAGTACAAGTCAGCTGCTTATATTACTACCGCTGGCCTGGTAGGCGTCGGCTGGCCCCCACAGGATTTAGTGCAGGAAACGAGAGGAGATGGGATTTGAGATCGTCATCATACCGCTATGATTCGTCGTTGATTTGTCCGCGGTCAACGGTGAATCTGGGCTATCGGATGTCCGAAACGGACGGCCCAGATTTCCCAAAGACATCCTATGCCCTTGTAAATATCATTTTCGTATGATCGATGCATGTGGAGTGGGAATGAAACATCCTAGTACCAAGCGCCCATGCGCTGCTGCTCAAACGCACAGCTACGTACGTGTACACAGCGCGTCACTGCTACTATGTAGGATGTCACGTCGCGCGCTTTGCGGTGCTAAAAAATGAGCCCATCCCGAGAGTGAATATTCCGCGACTAGTTGCCCACTCAACTCATTACCAGATGTACTACTTTCAAGTTTCAAAAAAAAAATGTGAAATAAATCATGGACATTCGTTATGTTGTTTCTAGTGCATCTACAAAGTTTCATCCCAAAATATTACTATATATGTCCTGTGCAAAAAAGAGAAAACACAAGTAAATAGTATCATGTACTATTCACATGTCATTTGTCTTTTTTATACATGTCACATATTGTCCAATTTTTTTTTGAAAATTTGTGGATACATGAGAAACAACATAGTCAATGTCCATGATTTATTTCATATTTTTTTGATACTTGAAAGTGCGACATGCAGAAACAGTTACGGGTGCAACTAGTTGCAAAGTTTAGTTTCCCGCCCATCCCACCCATATGTATATCTCGCCAGCTCTTATTTACTGCCTCGTCTGCTAGGTTAATTACCTTCACTTTATTTACTCGATCCATATTCAGTAGCGTCACGGGAAGAGAACAGAAATTACAGCATCTCCAACCGGCTTGCCAAATTTGGCCCACTTTCTAACCCTACATGTCCGTGGATAGGCCTGGACATCCCCAAATTTTACATGCTCCAGCCGTCCACCCCGAAAACCCAACCCTCAAAATCATACTAGCCATGCATGTAGATTAACATACGGACCATCAACATAGAACACAAACATAGATCGAGAGGGATACAGATTAAAACATAGTTCGACACTCATGACCGACATAGATATACACATGACAGGAAAGACTAGAAATGAACTGGAGCTCACTACGGCGCCTTGCCCTTCCCCTTGGCATCCTCGGCAGGGTGCCGGAGTAGCTCGAAGACGGCGTACAGATTGGCGGAGTAGGTGTTGTCTTTTTTTTGCGCGTGAAGACGAGGAGGAGGTTTTGTCGTTGCTAGAGGTGCACCGAGCAGCGAGGAGCCGGACGGCGCGGGCCTGCTTGTTTGCGAGGCGGGCCGCCCTTCGTTCTTCGCCGCCTCCTTCTTCGACTCAGCGATTGGCGGCCTCCAAAGCCGAGGCATTTTCGCGGCCCCGTGTGGGGGGCGTTCGCGCGGAAGTCATGGACTCGTCCAGAACCTCGAGGAGGATCGGTTCACGAGCATCCCCGGCTAATTACCGCATCTCATAAGCATGGTTTAAATTGCGGAGGCGCCGATATGCCCGCGCCTTGGATTCCAGCGTCCGTCTAGGCGACCTCCGCGGCAGCAGCCGCCTGGCGTCGGCCCTATCTGATAGCATCCTTCATCCTGGTGGAGCTTGCATAGCCGGGACCGGGGCCGTCGAGGGCGCGCTCCGGGGGGGTGGAGTGGAGCTCGACGACGCCCTTCGCATGTGCGGCGGTCGGGAGCACAACGGGGCGGAACGGCTCGAGGACACCGCCGCGGCGGGCCAGCGGCTGCATTGTCGATGCGGAAGGCGAGCTTGTCCTTATCAATGGGGGAGCTCAATGCCGTCGAAGTCCCCACATCGGAGAGCTCTGCTTCGAAGGAACCCAGTCGACCTCGTCGGACATGGTGGATGGGAGGGAAGGGGACGAGGAAGGGACGGGACGGGAGCGAGTGGACAGTGCGAGTGAGAAGAGCTAGGGTTTGGTCTGTGCGTGGGGACAAGTTACAGGGGACTGAGGCGGGCCAGCCTGGGCCGGTCCGACGTGGCGGACGTGTCCGGGCCCCCTATCCGCCCCACATATGGGTTGTGTATGAGTGTTGCATGATAGTCTCGACAGATGAGACTGGTTTTGAAGGAGACATTTGCGTTGCGATTTTCTGTTCGGCCCGTGTCCATAGCTCGTGTCCAGACTCCGAACACTCCGCACGGACATAACGGGGATAGGGGGCCTTGTTGGAAATGCTCTTATAACTCTGTAAGAGCATCTCCAACCGGAGCCCCCAAAGCCCCCACCCCCCAAACGCCCGGGCGGACAGCCCGGACAGCTTTTGGGCTAAAAACCGCCACCCAACCGCACCCCTATGGTCAGCCCAAACGCCCGGGCGGTCCGGCACACCCCAAACCCAGCCCATATGTGGGGAGGGTTTGGGGCGGTCCGGACGCGCCTGGACGCGTCGCCACGTCGGACGCGGCCCAATACGACCCCACATATATCCACAAAATTCCCACCCCGGTCGGAACCCTAGCTCTCACTCTCTTTCGATCCTCTTTCCACTCCACTCCACTGTCACTCTGCTCGTCCGCAGCTTCGACAATGGCCGGCTCCGGCAACGAATCCACGACCGAGTTGTACTGGCATGCGTTCGCGGAGGAGGAGGAGATTGGCAGCTGCCCCGGGCCGGATGCCGTGGCGCCGTCTTCTCGGTCGGTGGCAGCGGCTCTTTGCAACGGCTCTGCGGGCAGTTCCGCCGCCGCCGCGTCCAACGAAACAGTGGCGGCGCTTCCGCAGTTTTGCGCCTCCTTCCACCAATGTACATTTTAGAAACAAGTAGGATGCGTAATGTAGGGATTTGATGAACCCGTAGGCCGTTGCGAGAGGGCCGATGTACTCCGTCGGCGATGATAAGGTGTTGTGCAATGCGTGGTTGTCCACCCGGATGATCCTCAGACCGAAAGCTACCACCGTGCTTCATTTTGGGGCCGGATCGGTCAAGTGTTCAATGCTAACTCGGAAGTTGTTCGCACTGAGGAGTCCCTCTGCCATAGATGGCAATGCATCGTGGCGGAAATTAACAAGTTCGCCGGATGCTTGGCACAAATGGGTTTCGTAAGTTTTTGATGTTCAATTTTGTACAATGACGGAACCCGTAGCTACTTTTGTTGAGTACCTATTTCATTTTTATAGATGGACAATGCCATCCTACTGTACAACGCACTTGGGGGAGGCCGGCGTCGACGGAGTGGAAGTTCGCCCATTGTTGGGACATCCTGAAGGATAGCCCGTTCATCGACTACACGCCGGATGCGGAGAAGAGGGACAGGATCCGCCAAGCGGAGAGCCAGGCACGACGTGCTCGGCAAAGGGAACGCAAAGCCCGGGAACGTGAAGAGGGCGCCGCTCAAGCACGCGAACGGGAACGTGAAGCAGTCGCGAGAGCGGTGCTAGCTCAACGTGAAGCAGTCGTGAAAGCGGTGGAAGCTCAACGTGAAGCCGGCGTATCTCACGCACGGGAGCTGGAACGTCAAGCCGGGGTTCGCCGGGCACGTCGCCATCGCCAAAGAGAACGTGCGGCAGCGGAGGACGGTCGGGTTCTCCACCGTCTGTGAGAGCTTCTCCGCTCCGGTGTCTCCGATGAACTGTGTTCGATTAATTTCTGTGTTGAACTATGTCCGTGGATGTTTGAACCTGGTTTGAACTATGTTTATTCGTATGATCTTTGAACTATGATCTATCCTGTGATCTACGTTGCATGTCAATATGGTTTTGGGGGGGATTATTTGGGGGTTATGCTTGTAGGACACTAGTTTTGGGGGCTATCCGGTCACTGTCCGCGGACAGTTTGGGGGCCGAATTTGAGGGCTCCGCTTGGAGATGCTCTAAAGAGAGCATATGTGATCCTGGGTATAGGGGGCTGGTTGGACTATGTCCGTGGATGTTTGAACCTGGTTTGAACTATGTTTATTCGTATGATCTTTGAACTATGATCTATCCTGTGATCTACGTTGCATGTCAATATGGTTTTGGGGGGGATTATTTGGGGGTTATGCTTGTAGGACACTAGTTTTGGGGGCTGTCCGGTCACTGTCCGCGGACAGTTTGGGGGCCGAATTTGAGGGCTCCGCTTGGAGATGCTCTAAAGAGAGCATATGTGATCCTGGGTATAGGGGGCTGGTTGGAAATGCTCTTAACTCTGTAAAGTGGGAGGTTTTGTTTAGTCAGCCGGGTGCAGGGCGTCATGAAGCAATCAAGCAAGCATGCCCACCGAGTCACTGGTGCTGTTGCGCAATTTTCTTTTAAAAAACGGGGGGGGGGGGGGGGGCAAAAGCTTTGCCCCTTTTCAATTAATTAAGAAGGAGATCGCAAGAATGCAAGTTCGTGACCAAGTTATTATTACAAATGATTACTCTCGCGACATTAAATTGCCCAAGCGTTTGGCCCCCGCGAGAACCCACAAGCGAGCCTCTTTCTTAATTCTATCGAAGATAACCGGAGGTGGAGTACTCTTGTGTTTGAAAACCCTTGCGTTTCGCTCGGTCCACAACTCCAAAGTGACAAGGAGGGCAAGGGTGGAGATGGCCTTCCGGTTGGGCGTAGAGCCGTCCGTCAACAAGAGCCACCAATCTTGGAATGACAAAGTCGGCCAAGTGTTGGGTTTCAAGGTGTGTAGACCCAACCACTCGATGACGAGATCCCAAACCCTTCGCGTAAGACGGCATTGGGTAAAGATGTGAGAGACCGACTCGGTGACTTGGTTGCAAAAAGGGCAACGACCGCAATTTGGCCACCCTCTCCTCGCCAAATGATCCGCCGTCCAAATCCAGCTTTGGATTGCAAGCCATGCAAAAAACTTGGTCTTCGGAGGGCCCCAATTCTTCCAAATTATCTTTTCCATGGTAGAGGCAATAGTCCCCATGAATTGGATTTTGTATGCCGACTTCGCGGTGTACTCTCCCCTCTCCGTAAGCTTCCAACGAATGTCGTCGGGCATGTGAGGATCAAGATGCACATCAAGGAGAAGCAACCAAAGCTCAAAGTATTGGTGGAGGTGGTCGTTGGTGAAGGTTTCATCAAAACGCACATTCCGGACCCAATTGTTTGAGTTAATGGCATCACCCACGGTGCAATTCGTCTTCTTGGAGGATTGAAAAATGAGAGGCGCAATATCCTTGGGCTTCCTCCCCTCCAACCAAGGCGCATCCCAAAAAGGGGTCTTGAGCCCATCACCCATTGTGATGGTAGTGGCGGCGTAGAAAAGGTCCATGTCCTCACGGGTGCAAGGGTTTCCTTGACCCACCCAAATTTTCTCCGGGTCTTTCCACTCAAGCCAAGGCCAACGCAAACGCAAAAGCCGCCGCAAACTTCTCCAAGTGGAGCAAACCGAGCCCTCCAAGCTTTTTTGGCCGACAAACTAGCTCCCAATTTACTTTACACTTGGCCCCGGTTGTAGTATCCTTTGCCGACCAAAGAAAGGCACGTTGAATCTTGTTGATGAACGTCATGGTGCCCGGAGGAATAACAAGAGGTGTCAAGTAGTAAATGGCTTGCGAGGCAATCGCCGACTTGACAAGAGCCGCCCTACCCGCCGTGGCGATGTACTTGCCATTCCATGTGGGAAACTTGGCAATACACTTGTCTTCAAGATGTTGGAAATCCACGCGCTTTAGGCGCCATACCGACAACGGGAGACCAAGGTAGCGGATCGGAAAGGAGGCCTAGTTGCCGGAATTCCCTTGATAGGTGTTATCGGAAAGGAGGCCTTGATAGGAATTCCCTTGGTAGCGGATCGGAAATCGTCGTCAAGGTTGATGTTGCCACATTTTATTGGAACCACGGAGCTCTTGTCAAAGTTTGTGCAAAAACCGGTGACCTCTCCAAAAGCTTCAAGGATTAAGGCAAAATTTGCAATGTCTTCTTTGATAGGTGTCACAAACACCGCCGCATCATCCGCGTAGAGAGAGGTTCTCAAGATGGTGCCCCGCCCTCTCAACTTGTGGAGAAGACCCTCCCTTGTGGCTATCTCCAAGATTTGTGTGAGAGGATCAATGGCAAGGACAAAGAGAAGGGGGACACTTGTCGAAGCCCACGGCCATGCAAGATCGGTAGGCTGGCCAAGCCACCGAGAGCACCGGAGAGGAGGCGGTGGAGAACAATGCCGCCTGTTGCGCAATAACTGCACCTGCCACGGCGAGCAGTGCCTAGCGACGGCTGGCCGTCTGCCCGCTGGGCGCGCATGGGTCGGGCCCGGCCGGCCTAGTGTCTTCTGCCGCTCGAGCTAGCGACGCAGCGCGGGGAAAAAGCTTCGAGCAGGGCCCCGGTTGCGCTAATCGATCACCCTAAATACTTGGAAATCTGCTTGCGACGCATTTCGTGAAGAGATTATTACGAAAGCGTCGTGTCTGGCTTGTGATGAAAGGGGGACTCGGACTGCTGCAGGTTTTTGGAAACTAGCCGGCGGGGGCGCGCAGTGGCTCGTTGGATCCGATTTGGTGAAACGAGCAGGCTTGGCCGGCTGTTTGTTTCCCACTCACGGATAGAGCAGCTTTCGCTTTGGTGGATCCAATGCATGCACATATTGGGAAAAATTTAGACAGGTCATGCGGAATGATCCCTGGCCTGCTGCAGGTTCGGGAGGCGGAAGGAATATGAATCCAAACGCTCCCTCCATACCTCTGATCTTGGGTTTGCATTTGACCTCTTTGAGTTTTGTTCATTTGTCGTTGTACTGCAGTGTATATGCGCTTGCGTCGGGTTTAGGTTTGGATCACAGGCAGTTTCCGCTTCCAGCTTAAAGTTCATCGAAGGAAAGTGGGTCAAGTAGAGGATTAGAATTAGAGATGGCCGCCCAGACCCAGATGCCTGCATTCATGCAGATACTCTTCACCGATGAGAGGGGCTTCATCAGTACAGTGTGCCTTCAAGACCAAATAGCGCATGGTTCTGCATGCTTGCGACGCTGCGTGTAGGACAACAACAAAGTGGTACCAGTGTAGTATGCACAATTAAAACTTCATCGAGCAAATTGAAGCCTATGTCGAAGACTCCAATTTATCTCTGATGTATAGAGCTGCTCCATTTTATCTCAGAGTAGTACAGTAGGCATCCTGATGCCTCACAAGGCTTCAACGGCGCCGACGCTCGCGTACGCACAGGATTGACACCAATGGATGTTTAGTCATGTTATATGCCAGGTGTGCATTGAAGAACCTGCTTTGTGATGTACAGCGTATTAGAGATACGGTCGGTTTAGTTTTGTGCATATCTGTATATTAGGCAGGATCGGATTGTGATCATTGTGCCTTGCCGTGTACGTTGTAATCCACCTCTTGTGTATAAAGAGAGAAACCCCTCGTTGGGGAATGTACGGCAAAATATTTTCTTTGACTTGGTATCAGAGCTCGTTCTGATTCTAGGGTTCCTCCTCTGAGCCGCCGCCGCGATGAGTACCTCCGCGCTGCAGCTCTCCCACTCCGCCGGCGCCGTCCAATCTTCCGCACTCGCCTTCATGCCTGCCGGCGTGAGCACCGCCATCCCCACCACCCTTCTCCCGGGCTACTCCAACACCATCACGGCCAGCCTCGACCGCACCAATTACCTCCTATGGCGGACACAGATCGTCCCCAACATCGCCGGCCAAGGCTGGTTCAGCTTTCTCGACGGGAGCTGCGCTGCCCCGCCGAAGACCATCACCACCGGCGAAGGCGCCGCGGCTGTCACCCAGCCCAATCCGCAGTACGCGATGTGGTGGTACACGGACCAACGGGTCCTTAGCATCCTCCTCGGCAACATGACTCCGGAGATCCTCGGCCAGATGGTGGGCCGGCATACCTCCGCCGCCGTATGGGAGTGTCTCACCTCCATGTTCGCCGCCCAGAATCGGGCCGGCGTGCGCCAAATCCGGCGCCAACTTGCTACGGTGAAGAAGCGGGATCTCTCCGCCGCCGAGTACTTCAACAAGATGAAGAGCTTCGCCGACGCCATGGCCATGGTCGGCAACCCCATCTCTGATGACGAGCTGATCGACTACATCGTCGTCGGGCTCGGCTCGCAGTTCGAGTCGCTGCAGTCCTCGCTCGCCGTCCTCAGCGCCGCCGGTCAATCTCTCTCCCTGCCTGATTTTTATGCCATGCTTCTGTCTTGTGAGTTCATGCACGAGCAGAACAACGAGACCGGCGACTACTCTTCATCAGCGAACTCCGCTGCCCGGCAAGGTGATGTCGGCCGCGGAGGCGGTCGTCCCTTCGACAACACCCCCAACACCGGCCGCAACGGTGGCAGGCCCAATGGAGGCCAGTACGGCGGCGGTGGCGGCCCTCACTCCGGTGGTGGGATGCAAGGCTACCAAGGCAACCGCAATGGCGGCGGAGGCTACGGTAATGGAGGGGGTGGCAGTGGCTACGGCCACGCAGGTGGTGGCAATGGCGGCCACGGAGGCGGTGGCCGTCGTTTCCGCCCTCACTGCCAGCTCTGCGGCAATTGGGGGCATGAAGCCCTCGCATGCCGCAAGTACACTCACGGCCACCAACCGGACGAACGGCGGTCCGACAACTCTGCCACCATGCACCACGACGATCATCCGTGGGTTCTCGACACCGGCGCCACCGATCATCTCACCAGCGACATGGATCGTCTGAGCATGCAGGAGCGCTACCATGGCAGGGATCAAGTCCACGTCGCAAACGGCAAAGGTTTGTCCATTGCGCATATTGGTCATTCTCGTTTAGCTGGTCCCTCGCAATCTCTTGTTCTGAAAAATATTCTTCATGTACCTGATATTAGGCAGAACTTGTTGTCTGTTTATCGCCTTGTTTCCGATAATAATGTCTTCGTCGAATTTCATAAACATTTTTTTTTGTTAAGGACAAGGCAACGAAGAACATCCTCATTCACGGTAAGAGTCGTGGAGGTCTCTACCCGCTCCCATTTGGTCGTGCTCCCTCTCATGAGCGGCACGCTTCTTTCGGCGTCAAGCTTTCGTCGAGTCAGTTGCATCAGCGTCTCGGTCATCCCTCGAATAATGTAGTTCAAACCATTGTTAAGTCCAATAATTTGAGTTGTGGTCCAAACTTTGAGTCATCGGTGTGTGATGCCTGTCAGCGGGCTAAGAGTCATCAGTTACCTTATAATTATTCTTCTCGTGTTTCACATACACCTCTTGAGCTTATTCATAGTGATGTTTGGGGTCCCGCGTTACCTTCCTCTGGGGGTTTTAAGTACTATGTTAGTTTCATTGATGATTTCAGTCGCCATTGTTGGATATATTTGATCAAGCACAAATCTGATGTTGAGGGAATTTTTTATACTTTTCAGAAACATGTTGAGCGTCTTCTCAATACCCAAATCCGCACCGTGCAATCCGACTGGAGTGGTGAGTATCATCGCCTCCATGCTTATTTCCAGCGCACGGGCATTTCTCATCGTGTTTCCTGCCCCCATACCTCCCAACAAAATGGCATAGCCGAACGCAAGCATAGACATCTAGTCGAAACAGGGCTCGCTCTTTAGCTCATTCATCTCTTCCTCTTCGTTTTTGGGATGAAGCCTTCCTCACCGCTTGCTATCTCATCAATCGCATGCCCTCCCCAGTTCTTAACAATGCCACACCCATTTTTCGCCTCCTTAACACAACACCCGACTATTCCTTTCTACGCACCTTTGGTTGTGCGTGTTGGCCGAGCCTGCGTAAGTACAACTCTAGGAAATTAGAGTTTCGATCCAAGATGTGCATCTTCCTCGGATATAGCACTATGCATAAAGGGTACAAATGTCTCGACCGTAGTACTGGTCGTATTTATATCTCTCGTGATGTTATCTTCGACGAGAAGATTTTCCCTTTTGCCACTCCCGGTGTCACCATTAATTTGTCCAAACACCAGCCCGCTTCGTTTCCTTTGCATGAACCAGCTATTCAGAATACCGATACGCGTAATTATGACATCACCTTGTTACCGATTGACCCGCTTGGTCTGTCTTCTAGTGTTCGTGTGCACGAACAACCGGCTGTGATCGACGTACACCCGTCTCCAAGAGCGATCGACGTGCATGATGTGCATGCGTCGTCGTCCGCGCCAGGCCATGAGCCTGCGCTCCGCCATGCTGGGCCGTCTGCCGAGCCAGCGACCGGCCATGATGGGCCGTCTGCCGCGCGCCCGCCCTCCTCACCACCACGGTCTCCCGATGGGCCGGCCTCCGCCACCTCATCGCCCGTCGCCACGCCCTCCTCTGATGGGCCCGCGTCGCCTGCTGCTGGGCCCTCTTCTGATGGGCCCGCGTCGCCTGGTGGTGCGCCGTTCCGGTCTGCGACGCCTCCTGCGCCTGATGCTTCTGCTGGTGCCTCTGCTGCTCCGGCGCAGCACACCATGACCACTCGTCGCCGTGCTGGAGTGCACCGGCCGTGGGTTCCGAAAGATGGCATGGTTCGCTACAACCCCTATCGCTGTGGTGCGTTTCTTGCTGTCCCGTCCTCTCACCGCACTGCTTTGCCCGAGCCCGAGTGGAGGACTGCCATGGAAGACGAATTCGGTGCACTCATCCACAATCAGACATGGTCGCTGGTCCCTCGTCATCCGGGTACTAATGTTGTTGGCAGTAAGTGGATTTTTAAAACCAAGTTTCGTCCGGATGGTTCCGTGGATAAACACAAAGCTCGCTTGGTCGCTCGTGGTTTCACTCAGCAGCATGGCATCGATTATCATGATACATTTAGTCCAGTGGTCAAGCCGATCACTGTTCATCTTGTCCTCTCCTTGGCTGTCTCTCGCGGTTGGTCTCTTCGTCAGATTGATGTCAGCAATGCTTTCCTCCATGGTTTTCTTGAGGAGGATGTTTATATGCAGCAGCCGCCTGGATTTGAGGATTCTCGCTACCCTCACCATGTGTGCAAGCTTCAGCGCGCTCTTTATGGGCTCGAGCAGTCTCCTCGTGCCTGGTATGCTCGTCTCAGTGACAGATTGCTTCAACTTGGTTTTGTTGCCAGCAAGGCCGACACCTCCTTATTCATTTTTCATCATCAGGGGCTCACCATCTATATGCTCGTTTATGTCGATGATATTGTGATTGCTGGTTCTTCTGCTGCCGCCATTGAGCGTCTGGTTCAGACTCTCTCCAGCACTTTTCCTATTAAGGATCTTGGTCGGTTGGAGTATTTCTTGGGTATTGAGGCTGCCTATAAGTCAGACGGTATGGTGCTTACTCAGCACAAGTATGCATTGGATTTACTGCATCGAGCAAACATGGAGAACTGTCGACCTGTCCCTACCCCTATGTCTGCCACCGACAAGCTCTCTCGCGAACTTGGTGATCCTCTTGGTGCTGATGATGTTTTCCGGTACATGAGTCTTGTTGGTGGCCTTCAGTATCTCACATTGACGAGACCCGATTTGTCTTTCCCTGTGAACAAAGTCTGTCAATACTTGTCACAACCGACCACCGTTCACTATGAGGCAGTCAAGCGCATTTTGCGCTATGTCAAAGGCACAGTGTCCACCGGTCTTCGAATTCAGCCTTCCACATCTTCTGTGCTTAACATATACACTGATGCTGATTGAGCGGGTTGTCCGGATGACCGTCGCTCTACCGGTGGTTTTGCTGTTTTCATTGGACCTAATCTCATCTCCTGGAGCTCTCGCAAGCAGCTCACGATCTCTCGGTCCAGCACTGAGGCTGAGTACAAGGCATTGGCGAATGGCACTGCCGAGGCGATCTGGATTCAGTCTCTTCTCAAGGAACTTGGTGTGCATCAGTCCCGGCCTCCCATTCTATGGTGTGATAATCTTGGCGCTACCTACTTGACAGCTAATCCAGTTTTCCATGCTCGCACCAAGCATATCGAGATCGATTTTCATTTTGTTCGAGAGAAAGTCGCAGCCGGTGCACTTGATGTACGATTCATCGCCTCTGGAGATCAGCTTGCTGATGTTTTCACTAAACCAGTTACACAACTTGTACTCCGTAGTTTTAGTTTCAATCTCAACCTTGTACACGACGGTTTAGATTGAGGGGGAGTATTAGAGATACGGTCGGTTTAGTTTTGTGCATATCTGTATATTAGGCAGGATCGGATTGTGATCCTTGTGCCTTGCCGTGTACGTTGTAATCCACCTCTTGTGTATAAAGAGAGAAACCCCTCGTTGGGGAATGTACGGCAAAATATTTTCTTTGACTCAACGTGCGTGTACACCATTCCTAGTACGTAAACCTCTTCAGCGTGAGTAATTGTAGTGTAGTACTGTAGTACAACCCATGATCACCATGCGCTCCGTCAGACTCCAGACAGGCACGTTGACATGCCTCCTCGATCAGCACTACTGTGTCAACTTAACTGCCTCCCATGAGAAAAATATTCGGAATTCTGACGATCATCCTGCATCCCTGCTGTTGGACATGTTCCTGATATGTCCGTTCACAAAACACAGAGGTTGAACAAGAGAATCACATACCCCTTCTTATGTATACAATCGACATATAAATTCGAGGAAGATGAGCTAGCAGCTTTCCATGGATTATGCCATGCAGAAATTCTGCACACAAAAGCTGTAGAAGCAAAGGCTGATCGATCTTGATGCATATATAGCGCCATAGGCAGGGGCTGAACCTGAACATGGACGAGATCACGAGGAGGAAGAAGCAAATGAATGCGAGTGGAGCACGTACGTGCACCGAACCGATGACCAATAATGCTTGCTACGTGCATGTCCACAGGCTACAGTGCACGAGGAAGAACAGCTAGGAAGAGTATGAGCAGAATGCCATTGTCTTTGCATATGTAGAGGTGGTGCAGCCCCTTGTTTCTGAATTCTGATGCAGAGCAAGCAGCAATGCGTTGCCTAGCCTACCGAGAATAAATTGGAGAAGGGAAACAGTGCATCCACATTAACTCCATTGCCATTCTCTGACCCTGGTGATGCTTTGCTTGGGGTACCTGATGGTGACATGGTGCCCACTTGTGTCCCTCTGAAACTCGCCAAATTAGCTAGCCTAGCCTAGCGTCCTGTTTGTTGTACTGCTAGTCTAGGGTGTTTCACTGATCATGGTGAGATCAGTTATCCCATCCATGGCTGTGTAGATAAACCGTCATGTATAGAACTCCCACCAAGTTGAAGAGACAAGAGACCATTGGTTTTGACGCTGGTAAGATAGTACTTTGTTGCAAGACCACCAAATGATAATGCATCTGAAACAACATGGACAGCTAATCTTGTTGGTTTTCTGGCATCAGACGCTGCATGGCTGCCTTCAACTCGGAAGCATCTCTTGGAATGAAGCTTTTGGATTCTGCCGCATTACACACGTACGCAGCTTATTTACTGACGAGTGAAGCGATCACGCAGAATGAAGAAAAGCTAGAAACATATAAACCTGACAGCAGAAAATGGGAGTTAATCATCTGCCGCAGCAGTGAGCGAGCCCAGAAACATCTTATCTACTGCGGCCATCTCATGCTGCTGCACTTACTTATAGACTGTTGCAACGGTGCAGCGGGGAGGCTGACGCAGGCCGCAGGGCCCGGAAGAAGAAACCAAGATGGCAGCAGCAATAGTATAGTGGCATGAGAAGCCAAGGCCACCAGATTTAATAATAAAAAGAGCCGCAGCATTAGTAACTGCATGTCTGCGACTGGTAGCTGCATTTACACAGCTCGTGTCAGGCCAGGCAAAAGACAAGAGGAAGCCTTCACTTTAATCAGTTATCTCTCTATCCTTGGCTAATGGCAATGTGTCGCCGTCCATGGCCATGGACGACCTCTGAGACAGAAGGGCGACGACTCATCGATCCTTCAGCCATTCTTTGGATCTTGTGCTTCTGTACGCCTGTAATAATAAGTTTGACAGCGGCATGCAGCAAATGTTGTGGCTCACGGGTGACGGGGTAATAAGCAGAAGCAGCTGCAGGATGGCTGGCTATGTGCGTAGCGTAGCTGCTGACTTGCTGCTGGTGGTAAAAGCATGGATGAGCGTGGACCAGCGTCGTCGTCGGGTGGTCAACGGTGCGGCGTGCACCACGTAGCCGACCCTAGTGGCACAGTGGCAGGCATAGCGTGGGTCGATTCTTCCACAGCGCCCACAGTACAACCTGTCGATGTGTCTTTGGTTCCAGGCCATCGTCGACGATGCTCAAGCGAATATGAACGGGAACGAACAGAATGCAGCTAGGTAAACACCGATTTGTCGTGTCAATCAATTAAGTTGCTTCAATGTCGAACATGCAATCAACATTTTCCATGGAACTTCTTTGAATTCACAGGTTCAATTTCTGAGAAACAACACAAACTTTTCCTGGAATGGACATATACCCATGTTTTCCACAAATACGCAAACAAAGATTAAGGCTAAATAGTTATGGCTGCCAGCGTATAAAGACAACATACTTCAAAAAATATGCTTCATATAGGACCAAAGTCGACTTGGTATGTCCAATTATTAGCCAGCCAAATTTCGTCAACACAAGAAATACACGACAAGCACTTAGGACTGCGCTCCTCATAGCAAATTTTGGGGTATCCAGGTCTAAAAGCCTTAGTCATGCCTTCAAGACATGATGATACCCGCCTTGGGCCTTACCAAACCTCAGGACGCAGCTCGCCGGTTGCAGGAGGCATCCACTTCCCAGAATTATACACACTTTCACCAACTTTCCATCCAGGAACATTTTTCATGATCCTCGCTTCCTCTTCAAGATACTTCTTCCACTCTTTCACAAATCTACAGGAGTACCAAACCTTAGGACGCAGCTCGCCTGTATTGCGCCGATGATACAGGGTAAAAACCAATGGCCTACGGTATGAGTTTTACCTTTCATCCTCTTCAGCTTGGAGCATCGGAAGTATAGCACTACGGGCTGCAATTTTCTCCTCCTTCAGTGCACTGCGCATACAGAATTCCACACCATTAAACTAAAAGATAAGTGTAACATGCATAGCATTCAAAGACTCGTGAAGCTAACAGATAGATATAATATAACACTGATGTGACAATAACAAATAGTAAGAACTGCAAAGCTATAAAGCTTGAACAGAAAACAAGAACCCCTGGTGATTTCACTATAAAATGAAGTAAAAACAGGAAAAAATTGTGTTATGCTGATGCATATGCACATATTTTATCGCAAATGCAGGGTGAAGATATAATGATATATAGCAGCAAGCTACGTTTGGCAGTACCACTTGTGTCTGTTAAAGTTTGTCTGTCATGAAAACTGAATGTTTAGATAGACTGGAACATTGCCATGAGATCGCTGTAATGACACTTTCGATAGTCTCTCAGCATTAGCAAATCTAAAAATAGAGTAGATATGGCGTACCTAATGGTTTCATTGATTTGATTTATTTAGTCAACTGATCCTAGTAGGAGAAGTAATTGAATTATTGCCCAAACTCGATTCAAGGTACATCAACCTAGAACTCCAACCACTTTAAGTGCACCCTCAAATGTCAATACCCAGTGCAGCAAGGGGGGCCTCTGCGCCTCTGCGGGCATGGGCGCCGGACCTCTTCAAGATTGCAACAAGAAAGAATAGGACGGAGTTCCAGAACGACAAATGGATTCGATCTACCGTGAGGCTCAACACCCCTGCTCAATTAATCCAGTTTGTCAAGCTATGGAATGTGATCTCTTCTACAGTACCTTCCTAACTCTAGACGAGCCGGATGCTATCACTTGGAGTCTTGGACTTTGACTGCGGATGGGATTTACAGCGCGGCCTCGGCCTACAGGGCTCAATTCCATGGATCCCTCCCAAGATTCAATGCGAATAAGATCTGGAGGGCTAAGGCGGAGCCCAAATGCTGCCTTTTCGCTTGGCTGGACCTGCATGGCAAACTTCTTACGGCTGACAGGCTGGCTGCCCCCACGACCCGATTTGCCAACTTTGCTTGGGGGCTCCGGAGACGCCATGCACTTATGCAAAGACTGCCCATTCACCTCAGCCATTTGGAATCTGGTGCAGTTTTAGGATGGTTGCGGGAGCCAAAGCATCGCCCAGACTTTTCCCTCCATCTCGGACTGGTGGATGAACTCCTCGTAGGGACGCCAAAGGACGTCCAAAGGAGCACCAGTGGACGCCTGATATATGTTCTCTGGAACACGTGGAAGGAAAGGAACCGGCGGATTTTCACAGGACATAGTCTCACATACGTGGAGATGGCCATGCTGGTTTGAGAAGACATCTTGTAGCAGGGAAGAGCGCTCATCGCCTTCACCCCAGCAATGATTAAGTGTCGCTCGACTAGTCTATTTGTCGGTACCCTAGCGACAAACCAAAAACTTCGACTAGTCGTGACTAGTTGCGACTAGTCACGACTAGTCGCGCGAATAGTCTACTTGTCAGTACCCCAGCGACAAGTTGCGACTCATAATCCTTGCAACCCAGTGATCCACCATGAGCCCGATTACGGTGCCTTTTTGTGATTTTATCATTAGTGGTTTTCAGCATGTTTCCCCTAATAAAAACATGTCATCTCTGTGTAACACGTTTTTTTTTGGTTTCCCCCTTGTTAATGAAAAGGCAGAGCTCCTGCCGATTGCTCTAAAAAACTGTCAATACCACTTGACCCTCCACCCCACCCCTACCCAAGGGGTACGAGAGAGAACAACAATGACGTAGGAGAAGGCTTATAGTGAGCTTGGGCCTGGAGATAAATGCCATGTGATGTGTTCACACCATGAGGTTCCGAGGTGCAGCAACACGTCCCCAGAAAAGGGATCTCAGGGAGAGGGTTCCCTGCGTGAACTGGTGGTCAGGTAAGGAGTAATTTTGATTATGTTGGGAGTAGTAATTTGAGGTTTTTGTAAATGGCTGCTCACTGGATTGTAAAGATTAAGGGCACAGCTATCTCGTTACCAGCTGACATGTGACTATGTGAGTGAGACCCATCTGACCCACTGCAACGTCATGTGAAAACTGCGACAGGAAGGGGCAAAGGGGAGTAAATTGACTGTTTTGGGAATTGAAGGCTGTATTTAGGCAGATTTGGAATTTTAGGTCAGACTAGGACTCACTCTATAGTTCAAGCTTTAAAGGTTTTTTTCCAAAATGATGACACAAATCTACAAAAAAGGGAAGTTACAGTTACCACCAAAGCCACCTATGTTGAAATATTAAACTCTTTCAGCTTACTTACAGCACTGGCGACTTCAAATATATCGAAATTCAGCGAATTTGAGGATCTCGCACCTGCAATTCACGCACTGGGCAGAGTGTCAGCACCGTGACCCACAAGGTCAGCCAAATGGCCAGGGGCTGATGGCAGGTCAATGAGGAGGAGATGGCCGCGAGTTTAGTATTTGGCATGGACACAAAGGTGGATGGCATCACCGAGAGGGAGTAGAAGGGGGTTAGGTTACTTATGTATAATGGAAGTGAAGAGTACTCTGGATTGTTAGGTAATATCTAAAAGCCCAGCAAGTCGACAACTTTTTAGATAGAGAAACGGAGTAGCTTTTGCTAGTGACGGAGCCATGATTATAAATACAATGGTGACAAATGTCAACTAAAGTGATGTTACTCGGCATAATGTGTAAGGCTAAAGTGTTGGTTTCTGACCTAAGGTATGCTAATGCTACAACATTGACCATTATTCAGCTGTTAATATACTCATAATATGCAGCAAGAAGTGCTGCTTTCACTTAAGCACAGCACGTCTGAGCAAACTGTTGCACATCTTCACTAGAACTCAACCAACAATCATACTTGGGTTGGTTCCTGAGCTATAGATTTGGTGATAGATATGTAAGAACTGCTAAATCGATGTTTTCCCACATTTAGCAAATCAGATGTTACAGTAAGTTGAGTGGCATAACCTTAGAGCAATTGCAAAGTAATGCAGTAGCATTAGCATATTAATTGGAATGTAATAAATCTATTTACATATGAACCTAAAAATGACTCTTCTGCACTTTGAGATAACAACAAAAATCAACTGAACGCCGCTTCGTTTCTTCGGTGTAGAGAATATATCAAAATGATGTTAGCAGCCTACAACTGAACCACATGGCACCAATAACCACCATAGAAGCACATTGTTTTACAGAAAGTTTAGCCTGTGTTCCATCAACAAAATCTCAAGTTGCTAAAATGTCAACAAAGATTGCCTATCGTCAACATTCCATTGGTTTGGCCAAACTATTGACATTCCATTAGGATCAAACGCCGAGTCAAAATGACACTCCCACGCTTCGAGACAAGAATAAAATCAATCGAAGACCCCTTAGTGTCTTTTTTCGTATCAAATATATCTCCTACTAATGGAAAAACTACTCCCATTACTATGATATGTAATTAAATAAGTTTTTCAGATCAAACCAACTGCGACAACAACAACTATCTGGACTAAAGCAAGAAGGAAACCAATGCATAGCGAGTCCAGTAGCTAAGGCAAGCACCCATGTAAGATAGCTTTATGAAGAGTGGCCATTTGGACGGAATCCGTGACTGGTGAGCAACAGTAGGAGATACGATTTTAACAGAAAATGTCACATGGGCATGGGCAGGCACTTACCGGCGGACCTTGTTCCCCTGTCCGACCTGGTACATGCCCCAGGCGAAGGCGCCGAAGGTGGTGAGGAAGATGGCCATGGCGCTAGGCCCCGTGGTGGGGATGCGGCGCGCGTAGCGCACGGGCGCGAACCCGCCCGGCGGCGGCCCGTCCTGCAGCAGCGGCATGTCCTTGACGCTGGCCATCCCCGGCTTGTTCCGCACCAAAGCCTCCGTCATCTTGGCTCCCGATCCGGAAAGCTCACCACCAGCGGATCTGGAGCTTGGGCAGTCGCTAGGGTTAGTGGGTTGTAGGAGACGACGGTGCGAATTGGGGGAGCTTGGTGGGGAGGAATCGCCTCGTCCCTGCGACTCTGTGGGTGTGACCGTGTGAGGAGTAGGGAGTGAGTAAATTCGGTTATCTGCAGGGTCTCTTTTGCAAGAGTTTGCTTGGGCCCATGGGCCTGTCAGATGTCTTTATGTGCTGGGTTAGCAGCTTACTGGGCCTTTTTTTTAGAAAGAAAGAGCCAACCGCTCCCAATTTTTTCCGTCCCTTCCGATTGTGTTTCCACGCGCCCAGGGAAACACCCTCCCTGAGCGCACCTCTCCTGCTACTCTACCCCTACCGAAACTCCAACGCATTACAAGTTTTTCACTCCCAGGAAGATCGACGAACACCAACACACTCGCGCTGCTCCAAACCTACAGGATCACCAACCAACAAGCTTCAGTAAAACTTCTTATCCTTCTTTTTTCAACCCACGACCAATCCTCCTCGTGATCGGGGTGCCATCCATGTGTTTTCCGAAACACCTCAGAGCACACTTTTGCTAGCCACTGCGCCGCCCTGCGAAACGCCAAGCGGATGTTTGTCTTCTTATCACCTTCTATCGTCCCATCATCCTTCTAAGATCTCTCTTCCTTTCGCTATTTGGAATCACATCAGCTCTTCTTCTTTATAGTTATTATGTAACTGAGTCTCTAAATCTTTTCTAAGAAACTATTTATCCGTAGATAGGCCGAAAACTTCACACTCTCTATCTATATCATCTACTTAAACTTTCTTCTTCTTTTTATACAGCCACACAAAGTTCAACTTCCACCCTTTAAGAGTTTTCCTAATTTTCCTGCCTCTATTTTGCCACACAGTAATATAATATTATCTCTACCAGTGTAATAACCGTGCCATACTATGGTAACCACCTCTACCAAAACATCCCTTTCAAAACCAACATAATTCAAAATTGAAACGCCTTGCTTCACGAACACCTTGCTTCGAAACACAGTTTACTCCGGACCCGCCCACGAAGCCCGAGTTAAATTACGAGCCGTAACCAACCGGTCAATCCAATCTGTGCCTACGCTACGCCGACGCGCCGCACAAGCGGATAATCCGACGTCCAGCAGCATGCGTCCCTCCTCCGCCTCCGTCGGCCCGGGAAAACGCTATCCTGACTGGGTCCTTCTGGTCGTCGTGTCGCGCGACGCCGACTCGCACGAGGAGGCCTCCGCCGATGCCATGCCGACCATCGCTACAGCCTGCTTGGAGTTAGAGAACTCGGCCGACGGTGACGTGGTGGACGTGGAGGTGTCCTTTCGACTCGTCGACCCGCCGGAAGTCTCCTGCTTCCTCCTGCGCTGTCGCGGTCTCGCGAAGGACGAGCCCTGCAACGCCAGGGTCGTCAGCGCCGAGGGCGATGCCGTTCTCATCTTCCTCGGCATCTAGTACTGGCGAGCGTGTTTTCTAGTGTACAAGACCGGCGTGCACGAGCATCCCACTCTCGAGGTGCTCCCCCATCCTCCGGGGTCCTTCAACCCCCTCAACGGCGTCGGCATCCTGCCTCATGGCAACGGCGGCGAGGACTACGTGATGGCCGCCATGAACTCCACGTTCGTCGACAATGTGTTGCACTACGAGCTTCTCCTCTATTTGTCTGATACCAACGCTTGGAGCACGAAGGTGGTCCTGCTGGAGGACGGCAACTGCGACGAAGATGACCGGCGTGAGCTGTTGAGCCATCGGTCCGACAAGGTGATCGCGGTCGGAGGAAGCTCCCTGGGCTGGGTTGATCTCTGGTTGGGCATTCTGGTGTGCGACGTGCTTAAGGGCATCTCCACTCGTCTCCCCAGCGCCCCCACAGGAGCCTTTTTTGCACCGTTTTGGCCCAAATAGCGCCGTTTTCTCCCAGCCGCCCCCCAGCAGCCCAAATAGCGCCGTTTCGGCGGAAAATAGCGTCGGCGCACCCAGGTGAAACCCAGCCCACTGGGTTCTGCCTGGGGGGGAACTGACGCGCAAAAATGGCGGGCCAACGTTGTCAGTGACGCGGGCGAAAGGGCGCGAAACAGAAACGCCCGTGAGAGCGGCGTTCTCATCTTCTCGGCTCCCGCGCCAGTCAAAGGCTGCCGGAGTAATGGCGTGGCCAGCGCCCAGCGAACGGCCGCCGCCGACGCGTCCAATCGCGGGGCACGCGCGCGCAGTAATAGCGCTCCGCCGCCCCTCCTCCTGGCCTTCCTCCTCGCTATTAAACCCCGCCTCCTCGCCGTGCACAGCCACACCACAGTCTCGTCTTCTCCCTCTCTCTCACCCTCACTGTCGAGGTGTGCCCTCGGCAATTCCCATGGTTGCTATACCTAGGGTTGATTATGTGGTAGAGAACGCGTAGTATCGGTGGAATCGACGGTTGACAAGCTGGATTTACCCAGGTTCAGGGCCCTCGAGTGAGGTAAAACCCCTACTTCATGCTTGTCTGTGTTTATGGTATGAATATGAAGGTTACAAGGGTTCGACGAGCGGCTGGTCTCGTCGAGGTTTTGGCGGCTATGGATTGCTTGCCTTGATCGATCACCCTCCCAGCCTTTATATAGGAGGCTAGGTCTCGGGAAACATAACCGACCAAGGTTACATGTATGGAAAGTCTTAACCGACTATAACTTGATCTAACTTGGAAAACACTCTTCGTCTCAGGCCTTCCTTCGTGGGCTTCGATTAATCTTTGGGCTTCTTTGATCACCACGTGCACCAGGTACCCTTAAGCTGAGGTACCCGCAGAGTATAACCTCGTCATTAGCCCCCCGAGTACTTGCTTGACTCGAAGAATCGAGCATGCGCTCCCTTCATCGTGCACGTCATAGTCTTTGCTTTTATACTCCTGATCCGACGTAGTCCTTCTACTCTTAATTTGTTTCGATTGTATGCGTATGTGAACCAAGGGATATTAACATAGTAGGCCTGACTCACTCGAATATCGAGCTCAGTTAACTGCTTATTTGAACAAAAACCTTACTAGTCTTCAGTCAGACTCGAGTCCCTGGATTCGAGCCTGGAACGCAGTCGAAAGATTTTGCCTAGGGATATTGGCATAGTAGGCCTGATTCACTCGAAAATCGAGCTCAGTTAACCGCACATTTTGGGCGAAACCATACTAGCCTTTAATCAGGTTCGAGTCCCCGGACTCGAAGCTGGAACACTTTTGCAACTTTTGCCGAGGGATACTGACATAGTAGGCCTGATTTACTCGAGAATCGAGCTCAGTTAACCGCACATTTGGGCGAAAACATACTAGCCTTCAATCAGGTTCGAGTCCCCGGACTCGAAGCTGGAACACTTTTGCAACTTTTGCCTAGGGATACTGACATAGCAGGCCTGATTTACTCGAGAATCGAGCTCAGTTAACCGCACATTTGGGCGAAACCATACTAGCCTTCAATCAGGTTCGAGTCCCCGGACTCGAAGCTGGAACATGCTGGACATACTCGACTCAGGCCGTTGTAGGTCTTACTGATTCGTTCTGCAGTTTAACTTTTGATACCTAACGCGTCCGTCAGGATTTTCATCATGTCTGTTGACACGGAAAATCTCAAGGGAAAACACTGTTGGAGCGTCCCTCGGCCCATCTCGATTGCTCGGCGGGTCTTACCTTTGCATTTGCGTATGTAGCATCCGAATCATCTGCGATTGGCATAGTCCGGGAATTTATGAAGTTTGATTCTTTGGTTTGTGAAGTACTTAATGCATTTTAATCGAGTCTGTAGTCGAGTGAATTTTCTTACCTTGTTTTGAAATCTATGGGAGCGCGACGATAGCGCTCCCATGGGAGTAGCCCCCGAGATTGTGGTTTATTGTCTTGCAATAGAGGACAATCTCAAATCATCCTTCTATACTGTTTTTTGTCAATCAAAATATTTTTGTCTTTGAAATCTACGGGAGCGCGTCAGCGCTCCCATGGGAGTAGCCCCCGAGATTATGCTTTATTTCGTTTGAAGTAGAGGATAATCTCAATAATTTTGCTCCTTTTTGATCAATCGCAAGAAATTTTTGATATGCTCCCATGGGAATACCTATGCTAGTCGAATCCTTTGTCGATTGTAATCTTTGCATCCTCCAATCGAATGTGAATGCTATCTTTACACCTGACGTCAATCGTGACGTCTTAGGCGTGCGCTCGCTGCTTTGAAAAGACATGTCTGTGTGAGCCCAATGTTCAGATTTTTGACCGCAGAAGACGCCGTTTTTATTTTGGACCCGACTTATCATGGTATAATCGGGGCAGTCCTCGGGTAACACATCTGTGTTTTTGATTTGTGCCAGGTCCCGAGTTTATCGAGTGGGTTTGTGTTTTCTGTATGACCCAGCCCCCGAGTATGTCGAGTGGGGTTTGGGTTTTCTGTTTGACCCAGCCCCTGAGTATGTCGAGTGGGGTTTGGGTTTTCTGTTTGACCTAGCCCCCGAGTATGTCGAGTGGGCTGTAAGTCTTTGTGTTCACTGATTTTTGAGCTAGAATTTTGATGCTTATGTTTTTATGATCGAGCCCCCGAGTATTTGAGTAGGGTAAAAGCATATATGAGAAATATGGAGGAACATGTATCTTTATTCGAAATATGTGTTCGATCAGCAAGCCGCCTCATTAAAACCTTCCAGTCCCCTTAAGTACCCTGGTAAGGGAAAAGAGTGCGTCTGAAACTTGCTGATTCTTTGACCTTATGTGCTATTACATATCTATGCATAGAACTGACGCAGATGCGCCCCTCTATGTACTAGTGTGACTTGACGACATGTTGACCGTCTCTGAAGGTTCAGTCGGGTGCCCCTTGTGCTTCATCGCGTCGTTGATGACCTTAAGCCCTCTGTCGATTGCCATTTTCTTGCTTTCTGGTAGAGGTGTACGGTCATTGGAGACCTCAAGCTCGGCGAGTGATTGCTCCATCCCGTACATCTCTGAGATTTTGCTGAAGTCACGGTCACATGAATCTGACCTTTGAAAGTTCCCGTTGATCGTGATGACGCCTTTTGGTCCTGGCATTTCGAGCTTGAGGTAGGCGTAGTGTGGGACGGCCATGAATCGAGCGAAAGTGGGGCGCCCAAGTATTGCATGGTATTGTGACTTCCAATCGACCACTTCGAACTCAATCGACTCGGTTCTGAAGTGAGTAGGATCTCCAAACGTAACATCGAGTTGTATGGTGCCTTCTGGGAGCACTGCTTTGCCTGGAAAGATACCGTGGAAGGTACTTGCGGACTTTGGCAGATTTTCGACTGATTTGTTCATTCTGCGTAGCATATCTGCAAAGATTATGTTGAGTCCGCTACCTCCATCCATGAAGACCTTGGTCATGGCGTAGCCTCCGATTTGGGCGTCGAGTACCAAGGCTGCATGCCCTGGTCGATATACTGCGGGTGGATGGTCCTCTCGATTGAAGACAATCGGAGTTTCTGATCCTTTCAAAAAAATTGTGATAGCTGGGGGTGCCATGACCGCCATATTGACGTGTCGAGTGTGTAATTTTTGCTCTCTATTGGAGGGACGTCCTCGCTGGATCATGTTCATCTGCCCGCGAGTTACGGGATATTTTTGTTCATCTCCTTGCTGCATCTGGTGCACGGCTGCTGCCATTTGTGTTCCCGTAACGGGTTGTGCTGGCACCATGTACACTGGCGTCGGTTGCGCTGGTGTTGGTGCGGTATACACCTGAGTAGGCTGTGTTTGCGGTGGTATGGAATATACCTGTGCTTGTTGTACTTGTTGCGGTGCTGGATAGGCCTGAACAGGCTGTGCTTGTGATGTAGTCGATGGAATCTGCACTAGTTGAGGAGGTGCGCGTCCATCTCTTTGCAGTCGCAGTATATGTTCAATCGCAAGTTGATCGAATTCCCTGCAATTTCTCAGCGAGTGGTTAGAGCGAAGCCTACCATCGTCCCCTTTGTAAAGATGAAATCTGCAATAATCGTCCATCCTTTCTTCGATTGAGCGCTCAGTATCTTTGTCTGCTCGCCTGCGCCACTCTGGCCTTCTGTAGCTATCGCGGTCGTCGCGTCTGTGGTCTCGACTGTCACGTCGATCGTCTGTGCGATGGTCTCGATTACCTCGGCGATCGTCCGTACGATGATCTCGATTATCACGATGATCGTCGGGTCGTCTGTCAGTTTGGTCGCGGCTGTCTTTTGACTGGACAAAGCCTGCTGCGATGAAGTTTGGATGGTCATTGTCGTGATAACGATTCTTGCGTTTGCGCCTTCGATCATCTCTGTAGCTATCTCTGCGGTCTCGACTGCCACCCTCGTGATTTTCATGTGATGCTACGGGTCGAGTGCCTCGTACGGAGTCTTCTCCATCTGCCCACTTTGTTGCGAGTACCATGAGTGCCGCCATTGTCTTTGGATCTTCTCGACCAAGTGTTTCTTTGAAGTCTTCTCTCCAGAGTCCGTTTTTGAAGGCGTCGATTGCCCTATCTTCTGATACGTTGCCTACTGAGTTACGGATGGTGGTCCACCGCCGTATGTACGATCTCAGAGATTCATCTGACTTTTGCTTGCAGGTCCGGAGCTCCTCGAAAGTTTTGGGGCGCTCACATAGAGGCTCGAAGTATTTGATGAAATCACCTTTGAAGTGCTCCCACGAATCGTAGTATGATTCGGGCAGCGATTTGAGCCAATCGCGAGCTGTTCCATCCATCATGAGTTGTATGTACTGCATAGCTGTAGTTGTGGTGCCGCGCTGACATCCGACTGTCAACCTGTAATCTTCTAGCCAGCCTGATGGCTCTTGTTTGCAGTTGAACTTTGGCGTGGTGGCTAGCGAAAACTTCTTGGGCATACGAGCCTCCCGGATCCGTCGAGTGAAGCATAGCGCTCCACATGGCCCGATTTCTGCTTCCGAGTCTGAGCTGTTGCTGTATGACCTCCTCGAGTGGCTCCTGCTGGAACGATGACGGCGTGAGCTTTTTCGACTGCTCCTTCCCCGAGGACTTCGACTGCGACGGTCCCGATCTGTATCCCTCCTTGGAGTTGCTTGTGGATGCTGTATGGCTTGTGCTGCCATTGCCAGTTGTTTGTACAGTTGGAGGTGCTGATCCCTCTTTGGGTCTCCTGCAGGAGGTTCGATTGTTCTGAGATAGGTGCCTAGCGTCATCAGCGCCCCGGCTAGCTCAGTAGGTACGGGGACTTCTTCCGCGTCGACTGCCATAAAGGCTAGGTTTAGATTCCGAGTGACCGCTGCACGATCTGCGTCTCCGAGGTTTATGAATCGTGACCTATTCGCGGGGTCATTTCTGCCCGTTGAACTCGTAGACAATGCTCTTTGCCGAGCACTCGATATGCTGGCTTGCTTTTTGCGTTCTTCGAGTACTGCTCGGTAGTTCTTCAACCGTATCGATTCTTGCCACTGGAAGTATTGTAAGGTCAATACCTCTTCCGGAGTTGCGTTTGCTGGTAGCATTGTGCAGCTTTCGGTTACTTTGCTCACTTTTGCCGCCATCTCTGCGGTGATGGTCAGCGTGGTTGTTCCGTCAGGCATGGTGACTGTGCAAGGGTATTCTGTAGGTCGACGGCATGTTGCAGCTGCTGACGTTTCTGCTGTACTCGCGGTGTATACCTGATACGGAACCACCCGATCTTCTACCCATGTGCTGCTAATGCGCATTATGGATTCGGCGTCGTCATCCAGGCTCACGTTGGAGTTGCTTTGCTTGCTGGGGTTTCGGCCGCAATCGAGTTGATCTTCGAGTGCTTTGTCCAGGCTATTTGCATCGCAGGTGAATATCTCGTGGCTGGCACGGATTTCTGGGCCGTTGAGATCGGCGAGGTATATGTTGTCATCTATATTCTCCTTGTTCCCCGCGACGTTGTTGCAATCGACGACGTTGTCGAGTGACTCGATTGAGTTGTTTGGGCGGTACGCAGATTCGATCTCGCTTCTTCCAAACCTTTTTGCCACCTCGTCATGGAACTCTTGCGAGGTCATGGATGTTGCAGAGTCGCTTGGCGATTGGATCGGGACGATCTGTGACGATGTCGCGCCCAAGATGGATGGTGTTGCAGTCGAAGCGTCGTTGATTGCCTCCGTGTCGAGTGTCTCCATGTCGAGTGGGTCTAACAGGTCCTGCACACCATCTTTATCGACAAAGAAGTTAAATTTTCCAACTGTAATATCCAAACCTGATTCGAGTCCGGCAAAGGCTTGTTGAGCCTCCATCGAGTGTGGCGTGAGCCTCCTTGGAGATTTTGGCGAGTGATCGCTTTTTGGATTGATGCTGGTAGATCTTGCCGGCGAGTTGCCGTTTGCAATGGTGGTCGGTGATTTGCTTTTTGATGATGTAGTAGGGGAGTTACCTTGTACAGATGCGATCGGCGGGTGGCCGCTTGATGATGAAACCGGCGAAACCGTGAGCCCAATACTACCTGTTCCCACAGACGGCGCCAATTGTCGAGGTGTGCCCTCGGCAATTCCCATGGTTGCTATACCTAGGGTTGATTATGTGGTAGAGAACGCGTAGTATCGGTGGAATCGACGGTTGACAAGCTGGATTTACCCAGGTTCAGGGCCCTCGAGTGAGGTAAAACCCCTACTTCCTGCTTGTCTGTGTTTATGGTATGAATATGAAGGTTACAAGGGTTCGACGAGCGGCTGGTCTCGTCGAGGTTTTGGCGGCTATGGATTGCTTGCCTTGATCGATCACCCTCCCAGCCTTTATATAGGAGGCTAGGTCTCGGGAAACATAACCGACCAAGGTTACATGTATGGAAAGTCTTAACCGACTATAACTTGATCTAACTTGGAAAACACTCTTCGTCTCAGGCCTTCCTTCGTGGGCTTCGATTAATCTTTGGGCTTCTTTGATCACCACGTGCACCAGGTACCCTTAAGCTGGGTACCCGCAGAGTATAACCTCGTCATTAGCCCCCGAGTACTTGCTTGACTCGAAGAATCGAGCATGTGCTCCCTTCATCGTGCACGTCATAGTCTTTGCTTTTATACTCCTGATCCGACGTAGTCCTTCTACTCTTAATTTGTTTCGATTGTATGCGTATGTGAACCAAGGGATATTAACATAGTAGGCCTGACTCACTCGAATATCGAGCTCAGTTAACTGCTTATTTGAACAAAAACCTTACTAGTCTTCAGTCAGACTCGAGTCCCTGGATTCGAGCCTGGAACGCAGCCGAAAGATTTTGCCTAGGGATATTGGCATAGTAGGCCTGATTCACTCGAAAATCGAGCTCAGTTAACCGCACATTTTGGGCGAAACCATACTAGCCTTCAATCAGGTTCGAGTCCCCGGACTCGAAGCTGGAACACTTTTGCAACTTTTGCCTAGGGATACTGACATAGTAGGCCTGATTTACTCGAGAATCGAGCTCAGTTAACCGCACATTTGGGCGAAAACATACTAGCCTTCAATCAGGTTCGAGTCCCCGGACTCGAAGCTGGAACACTTTTGCAACTTTTGCCTAGGGATACTGACATAGCAGGCCTGATTTACTCGAGAATCGAGCTCAGTTAACCGCACATTTGGGCGAAACCATACTAGCCTTCAATCAGGTTCGAGTCCCCGGACTTGAAGCTGGAACATACTGGACATACTCGACTCAGGCCGTTGTAGGTCTTACTGATTCGTTCTGCGGTTTAACTTTTGATACCTAACGCGTCCGTCAGGATTTTCATCATGTCTGTTGACACTGAAAATCTCAAGGGAAAACATTGTTGGAGCGTCCCTCGGCCCATCTCGATTGCTCGGCGGGTCTTACCTTTGCATTTGCGTATGTAGCATCCGAATCATCTGCGATTGGCATAGTCCGGGAATTTATGAAGCTCTTCTCGCCCACACCCACGCCAAGACCATGGCCGAGCGATTCCCCGGCGAACGACGCCGCCGCGAACAGCTTCGGCCACCGCCACCTCCACAAAGAGGAGGCGCGGACGCTGTACGAGGCGGGCTACCCCGCGCCGCCGGATATGCGTGTCCCTGGCGCCTCCGGCGGCCAAGGCGCGTGGGTGCTGAGCGCGGGCGGCGTTCCCGTGCCTCCGCCGCCAGAAGGACAAAATCCGTTAATCTTGTTTTGATGTTTGATCACAACACTTGGAAGAATTTAACACACCGCTGAGTGTCTACAGGAAATATGACCATCTATATCAAAAGATACTAGTGGATCTCTCTCTATGCAAAAGGGAAGAAAAGTAGTTGTCGGTTTTCAAAGGGTGAAGGGAGAAGACGCACTGCAGGGAGGCCGGCCCCCAGGCCAGCCCAGGCTGGCCTCCAGGCCGGATGCCTCGGGTAGCTCGCCGGCCCCCAGGCCGGCCCAGGCTGGCCACCAGGCTGGTTGCCACGGGCAGCTCGCCGGCCCCCAGGCCGGTTTGGTCGGTGGCTCGGCCAGCTCCCAGCCAGCCCAGGCCGGCCCCAGGCCGGCCCAGGCTGGTTCCCAGGCCGGGTCTCGGCTGTTCTGCCGGCCCCCAGGCCGGCCCTGCTTCCTGCGTCGACTCTTACCCCTTCAACGGCCATATTTTGAAGGGGACTATAAATACCTCTTCACCAACCTTTGGACAACTAGCTTGACCACATTGAAGAACACCATTAATTGCAAGCTCAAGATTTGATAGATCTCCCAATCCCTCCACCCAAACTCGTTGATACTTGGAGGATTGAAGGAGAAGCCCCGGATCTACATCTTCACCAAGCCGTTCTTCATTTCCCCCTCATTCACTTGAGGGACCCTTTGCTAGGATTTCCATTGGGAAAACCTAGCCTTATTGTACTCACTTGTTGTCTTTGTGACAGATTTGTAGCTGTTCGGGAGCCCCCAATCCTCTTGTGGGTTGTGCCCCGGATCGTTGTTGTAAGGGCTCCGGATTCCGCCTTGAAGGATTCCGATAGTGGAAGGTGAACCAAACCTTTGTGGTGCGGTTCATCGGAGAAGAAGGTGCGTCCGCCTTTGTGGCGGTTGAGTTTTGACCTTCGTGGTAGCTCACACCTCTCCAACGAGACGTACTCCCCTAAAAAGGAGGAACTCGGGATTACATCCGTGTCTCCGCGTGCTTTCACTTCGGTTACTTCTATCCTTGTTTATAGTCTTTACTTCGTGTATCTTGTTTAGTTGCTTGCTTGTCATATAGGTAAATTCACCTTAGTTGCATATCTAGAGAATTTACCTTTTGTGTCAAGCCTAATTTGAAAAAGTACTAAAATTGAAGTAGCACCTATTCACCCCCCCCTCTAGGTGTCATACGATCCTTTCAATTGGTATCAGAGCCTCGGCTCTCTTGTTGGGCTTAACCGCCTAAGAGAAGTATGACACGAAGTGATGGTGATCCCGGGATGACCAAGCCACTACGGCATCCATGGCCGATCTCAAATTGATGGAGACATCTTTGATATCGTCCATGGATACCAAATTTGCCGAGATGCGTGAGTTGATCACACAACTCGCAAGTGGCAAGGTTCCTAAGGAGACCACCCCACTAGATGACTCCGCTACCTCCCATGACGGTGATACCGAGGAGGGAAAAGGGAAAAGAAAGGGGTTGAAGATAAAGAAACCGACCCTAAGAAATCTTCCACATCTACCACCACTCCCGAAGGTGGGAAGCCGGAGTACCATGGGGTTCCCTTTGTGTACTCTCCCGACCCACCTATCCATCATACTCGCATAAACCCTTTGGGTCCACCTCCTAAACTTAATGCATTGGCTTTTGCTACTTGGCAACACTTAATGAAATCTCATATCAACAGTTCCTCTATCGAGCTTTGGAGGATCATTCAAGAGGGATACAAGGCCGTGAATCCTAACAACTTGACAAGAAGAGAGGTGGCCGAGAAACAACTCAATGCTTCCGCTCTCCACATGATTGAACTTGCCGTTGGAGAAAGTGGTCTTCATCACATTCAAAACGTCTCCACCGCCAAAGAAGCTTGGGAGTGCCTTGAGGTGGCATTTCTTGGAAATGAAAGCATGAAGAGGAATAGATTTGATGCTTTGAACAATGAAGTCGAAGGCTTCTACATGCTTGATAGTGAAACTCATGAAGAGATGTATGCAAGACTCAAGATTCTTGCCCAAGCCTTTTCAATGTTGGGGCAACCTATGTGGATGATGCTTGGATCAAGAGGAAGTATGTGAATGCACTCATGCCCTTCGAGCCCGTTGACTTGAAGGCCCTTCAAGGAAAATTCAACTACCTTGAGATGACATCCAATGAAGTTATGCAAGAGATGCAAGCCTCCAAGGTTGCCACCAAGAATGCTCTAGACAACCGTGCTAGGGCCATGGGAATGAAGCAAGGTCCCTCTCTTGCTTTGAAGGCCAAGGTTGTGTGCCTTGATGAACATGATGAAGTTGAAGCATGCCCGAACAACCTTCCTCCCGATGAACTTGAACAGCCCTCCATGGTCACATAGCTCTTGCAACAAGGACTTTTGGAATGACCCGGCCAAGGCAAAGGCTCAACTTGATCGAACAAACAATCCAAGTGGGAAGAAGGAGTTTGCTAATAGGATAAAGACTTGCTACAATTGTCATAACAAGCATCACTTCATCAAGATTGTCCTATGAGAATAGAGAGCAAAACGGTGGAAGGCTTGTCCTCAAGGGCGAATCAAACATGATACAAAAGAAGCCTTTTGTCAAGAGGAAGCCATTCTTCAAGAAAGCACCAAGAATTGTGTTGATGACTCAAGAAGAGTATCCTTCCGAGGATTCCGAAGAAGAAGAACCCACTCGTGAGGTGGCCGCTTTGGCCATTGTATCAACTCCACCTCCTTCTCTCTTCGAATCCCCCAATGAGAACCTCTCCATCAACACCGCTCGTTGCCTCATGGCTCACGTCACCGAGGTATCATCTTCTACTCCCAAGACTATGCATGAAATAGATGATAAAACTAGTCTTGTGATTAAGAAAGAACTTGTTGCTTCCGATACTATTGTGGCTAACTTGCAAGGTGAAACTAAGGCATATGTTGAGTCTCTCTTGAGACAACTTGATGCGGCCGAAGAAATCCTTGATGACAAGGGAAAAATTGAGAGAGAGGATTCTCTCACCATAGCATCCTTGAATGCTTCCATAGAATCCTTGAATGCTTCTCTTGAAGAAGAGAGTGAATATAGAACCTCTCTTGAGGAAAGAATTGAGTCTCTTGATGATAAAAATGATGAAATAATTGCTAAAATCATTAAGGATAGAGATCATGTCTTTGCTAAATATAAAGTGATTAAAAAGGAGAAAGCCGAGTTTGTGGTTGCTAATGCTAGACTCCTTGAGGATGTGGAGAAACTTAACAAGGCTCACAAGGCCTTGGAAAGTACCCACTCTCTTCTAGTCAAGTCTCATGAGCAACTTCAAACTCAACTTTCTAAATCTAACTCACCTAGCACCTCTACTCCCTCTTGTGATCATGCAAATGTTATTGAGGAAAATGCTAGGTTGAAGGTTGAGCTTGCCAAGGCCACTAGTGCCAAGACCTCTATTCCTAAAGGTAAAGAAAAGGTTGTTGCTCAAATTTTTGAGCAAAAGCCACACAAAGGGAAGGAGGGCCTTGGTTATGTGGCCAAGGCAAAGAAGAAGAAGAGCAACACCAATGCCAAGCCCGCACAAGCCAAGACTCCATTGCGGGTGGTAATGCCACTAGGGGCAAGACCACTCGTAGTGACTTTGCGGGGCATAACAATCCCAACTACATTCTTTATGTTGATTATTATGGGGATGTTTATGCAAAATATGTTGGTCCTTATGATGGTTACATTGCTTATTCTATTTGGGTTCCTAAGACCCTTGTTGCTAACAAAAGAGGACCCATTGAGAAATGGGTACCTAAAACCAAGCAATGATTTCTTGTAGGACTATGCTTCCGGTGGGTCTAAATGGGTGGTTGATAGTGGATGCACTAGTCATATGACCGGAAGCAAGAGATCATGACGGAGTTGGGACCAAATATAAATCAAGCATCCGTCTCCTATGGTGATAAATCAAAAGCGGAGGTAACGGGTCTCGGCAAGGTGGTAGTTGCAAAGGATATCACCCTTGTAAATGTCATGCTTGTCGAGTCCCTCGGTTACAATCTTATGTCCGTTCGTGCACTTAATAAGATGAATTTTGATGTCCATTTTACTATTGATATGGTGGTACTCTTGAGGAGCAAGACTCTAAAGGTCATGTTCGTTGGGTATGTTGAAAATGAGTTGTTCGTGGTGGACTTTTCGGGGTCTACCAACACTCAAGCAATATGCCTATTCGGAAAGGCCGACGTGGGATGGTTGTGGCATCGCCGCTTGTCCCATGTCAACATGAGAACTTTGCAAAGTCTTCACAAGGGTGGCCACATTCTTGGACTAAAAGACAATGTTTCTTTTTCTAGAGATCGTCTTTGTAGGGCTTGTGTTGAAGGAAAGATGCATGATTCTCCCCATCCAAGCAAGACCATCATTTCATCAAAGAGGATATTGGAACTTCTTCATGTTGATCTCTTTGGTGCCGTGCCTCAACCTAGTCTTGGTGGGAAGAAATATTGTTTGGTGATTGTTGATGACTATTCAAGATTTACTTGGGTTTATTTCTTCAAGACGAAGGATGAGACCCAACAAGCCGTCATCGACTTTTCCAATGAAGTTCAACGCCAACACAATGTCCCTATATTGGTCATTAGGAGTGATAATGGCTCCGAGTTCAAGAACTACACCTTAAATGAGTTTCTTAGTGAAGAGGGGATTCGTCATCAATATTCCGCTGCATATACCCCTCAACAAAATGGTGTAGCCGAAAGGAAGAACCGGACTCTCATGGATATGGCAAGGTCTATGTTGGCGGAGTTTAAGTCTCCGCTATTCTTATGGGCCGAGGCTATCTCCACGGCGTGTCATTCATCTAACCGGCTATTCTTTCGCGTTGGCAAGAAGTTTACATCTTATGAGATGCTCACCGGCAACAAGCCCAATGTCTCCTACTACCGAGTATTTGGTTGTAAGTGTTTCTATAAGAACAAAAGTGTTCGTTTGTCTAAATTTGAATCTAAAGCTTTAGAGGGTGTTTTTGTTGGGTACGGTGCCGAATCTCACACCTATAGAGTCTATGACAAAACCGTTGGGAAAGTCATAGAATCTTGTGATGTGAGGTTCGATGAGAATGACGGCTCCCAAGTGGCGCAATTTCATGTTTGTGATGTAGATAATGAAGAGCCTCAAGATGCTATAAGAAGAATGGGCATTGGTTTCCATCGTCCCGTTGAGATTCATTACGAGTCTCCTCAAGCAAGTCCAAGCTCCATTCAAGTGGAGGCCTCTTCATCACAAGTTGAAACGGCGCCTATCATGGAAGCAAATGATGCACCACCCCAAGAACAAGTTCAAGACCCTCCTCATGTTGACCAAGTTGCTATGCAAGAACCAAGTTCTCCTATTGTTGATGCTAGCCAAGGTCATGACCAAGATCAACCCTCTCCTTCCATTGTTGAAGATGTGCTTCAAGATGATCAAGGTCAACATTCCGGTCAAGACGGGGACTCAAATGATCAAGATGATCAAGAGATACCTCCAAGATGCAATAGAGATATCGAAGCCCGTCGTAAAGCAAGAGTTGAAAGACTTTAAATAAAGAGTCACCGTCTAGAAAACATCCTTGGTGACCACAAGAGGGTGTTACCACAAGAAGGCAATTGGCAAACTTTAGTGAACATCAAGCTCATATTTCCATGGTGGAACCAAAGAAAGTGTTTGAAGCTCTTGAAGATCCGGATTGGTTAGAAGCTATGCATGATGAACTCAATAACTTCAAGCGCAACAAAGTGTGGAATCTAGTTGAGAAGCCAAAAGATTGCCGCAATGTTATAGGCACAAAGTGGATATTCAAGAACAAGCAAGATGAGTGGAATGGTTGTGAGAACAAGGCAAGATTGGTTGCACAAGGGTACTCTCAAGTTGAAGGCATTGATTTTGGAGAGACTTATGCACCCGTGGCTCGCCTTGAGTCCATCCGTATCCTTCTTGCATATGCATCACATCATAACTTTAAATTGCAACAAATGGATGTGAAAAGTGCCTTTCTTAATGGTCCTTTAAAGGAGTTGGTATATGTTAAGCAACCACCGGGTTTCGAGGACCCTAAATTCCCTAACCATGTCTACAAGCTTGATAAGGCGCTCTATGGTCTCAAACAAGCACCTCGTGCTTGGTATGAGCACCTAAGAGAGCTATTGCTAGACCGTGGATTTGAATTGGGGCAAATCGATCCCACTCTCTTTACCAAGAGGGTCAAAGGGGAGCTTTTCATATGCCAACTTTATGTTGATGATATTATATTTGGCTCATCTAACAAAGCTTTCAATGATGAATTTTCAAAGCTTATGACCGATAGGTTCGAGATGTCTATGATGGGCGAATTGAAGTTCTTTCTCGGTTTTGAGATCAAGCAATTGAATGAAGGGACTTTCATCTCTCAAACCAAATATACCCAAGACATGCTCAAGAGGTTCAATATGCACAATGCTAAGGGAAGCGGTTTCCCATGGACACCAAATGCCATCTTGAACTTAACCCGACGGTATCGATGTTGATCAAAAACTTTATCGCTCTATGATTGGTTCTTTGCTTTATCTTTGTGCATCTAGACCCGATATTGTGTTGAGTGTAGGGGTGTGTGCAAGGTATCAAGCCGCTCCTAAAGAAAGCCACATGGTGGCGGTCAATAGAATCCTTCGATATTTGGTTGATACCCCAAGGTTTGGTTTGTGGTACCCAAAGGGCACTAATTTCTCTCTTGCCGGGTACACGGATTCGGATTGGGCCGGTTGCAAGGATGATAGGAAATCAACTTCCGGGGCATGCCAATTTCTTGGTAGGTCCTTGGTGAGTTGGTCTTCTAAGAAGCAAAATTGCATATCTCTATCCTCCGCCGAAGCCGAGTATGTGGCGGCCGCTAGTGCATGCACTCAATTGTTATGGATGAGGCAAACTTTAAAGGAATACGGTGTCAATTGTGACAAAGTGCCTCTTTTGTGTGACAATGAAAGTGCTATCAAGATTGGCCACAATCCGGTGCAACACTCAAGAACGAAGCATATTGAGATTCGTCATCATTTTATTCGGGATCATATTGCTCGTGGTGATATTGAGCTTGGCTATATTCCAACCAAAGATCAACTTGCCGACATTTCACGAAGCCACTTGATGAAGCAAGATTCACCTTCTTGAGGCATGAGCTAAATATCGTGGATTCTAGGAGCTTGACTTGACCATCTTGCATACACACCTATTTTTGACTATGTATTTGGTTTAGGTGTAGGCATGGACATAGGGGGAGTGCGGTCCTAATCCATTGGACTATCCCTCCCCCATTATGCCGACATTAAGAAATCATTTGCTTATCTATTCGTTTCTATGAATTGTGAGCTTCAATGATGAGTAGTGGCCGTGAACCCAAGATATATCTTCGCGGTGTCACACCACACACTCATATATGGTGGCCTAGGCCACCGCCCTCTTCTCCTTGAAGAGTTGGTTCTTCCGTGAGTTGTTGATGCATATTCGTTGTTTATCATCTTTTGAATCATCCAATGTTGCTTATTTGGAGTTTTTATTTTTCCCATTGGATGTGTGAAGTTTTTTTCTTCATGTTTCGCATCTCCCCGGATTACTCAAAGATTGCTCAATGGATATTCTTGAAGACGGATTTCTCAGCTGTGGTATTCTTGAAGATGCAAGGTGTTTGGAAGCTCAAGCTCGTCAAAGATCTGAAGATGGAAGAGGTTCGGAGTCGTCTCAGCGCTCAAGCCGGCCTCCAGCCCGGCCCAGGCCGGTTCTAGGGCCGGAGCCCTCGGGTCATCGACCGGCCTCCAGCCCGGTTTTGGCCGGCTCCAGGACCGGCCCTCGCCTCTTATATCGCGCGTGGAGGCTTTCCGAACGGGTTTCCTCCTCTTCCACCTCGTGACCTCCTCCATGGCCGGCTCCTCCCCCACCTCGAGCTCCTCCACCATCCCCACCCTTTGAGCCTCTCCCTACTCCTTTCTCTCCACGGATCTGAAGCAACTTCCCCGATCTTCCACCCCATCCATATAGTTTTTCCATTGGTGGCTGTTTTGGGGAGATCTCCTCCGTTGTTGGTGGTTCTTGAAGATCCTCTCAAGGTTGAAGATGGACCAGTGGGATGATGAGTGGGAAGAGGAGGTTCCTCAATCTAGCAGGGCCGGCAAGTCCAGCAAGACCTTTGATGGCTGGAGGACATTGTTGATGATCTCAATGCGGGCTCTTCCTCCATGCCCAAGGCCAAGAAACTCAAGAAAACTACTGGGTCAAGGGTTCTACAAGCAAGAAAGCTGCCAAGAAATCTGCTCAGCCTCCTGTCAATCCCGCGGAACCGGTACGTGCGTCTTGGGTCAAGGTGAAACCTAGTGAATTCAAGAGAGATCGTTTGTCTTTCAACCCTTATGCCTTTGGTCAGCCCACATGCCTAGATGATAGTAGATTCTATTGCAAGATGCACCAGCAAATCTTTCATCAACGCATTGTAGTAAAAAAGAATGCTCATGTTCCCGTGGATTATTTCAACCTTGCCCAAGCTAGAGATACATGGTCTGATGTGATGGATATGATGGATTTTCATCAAATCTCTAAGCTCATGACTGTTTGCACTCCATATTCTCCTGCTTTGCTTCAGCAATTTTATGCTACTGTTGTTTTCACCACTGAGCATGGTAAGAGGACTTTGACATGGATGAGTGCAGATACTGTGTGTTCAACGTCTATGGCTCAGTTTGGGGCACTGTTTGGTCTTGAGGAATTGCCCGTTGCACCTTGCTATGTTCGTCTCCATCTCTCTAAGCTTATTCCAGCTGAGACGGGGATTCGCCATTGTTATCCTCCTCAGAGCGGCCTTCGTGGGAAGATTCCTCATACAGTTTATATGTATCCTTTCTGGAGAATTGTTCACAAAATTTTGAGAAACTGTCTTGCCATCAAGTTTGGAGAGAAGGGTTTGGTTCGTGACCGGATGGTCAATTGTCTTCATCACATCTACGATCTTTATCTCAGGAAGAAGCAGATTGATGTGCTTGATTATCTTTGGAACGAGATGCAAATTGTGGTTGTCAAAGGCAAGGTTCCCTGTTATGGTCCGCTTCTGCAGACTCTCTTCAACACCAAGTTGCCTGATGATGTGATTAGTCAGTATGAGTTGTTTTATCCTGATCTTGTTGGTCTTCGTCCTATGCCCGAGGGTGATCCTGTTTGGCCGCCTCCTAGTGATGCTCCTGAGGAAGATTATGCTGAAGAAGATGATGAGGAAGAGAAGAAAGGTGGCTTAGTTCAAGCTCTCAAAAGGATGAACTGCTTCTTTGCGCACAAACGCAAATCCGAGTACAAGGCTTATCACAAGCAGAAGGTCTACAACCGCAATCA
The DNA here is from genome assembly GCA_947311845.1 of Poa pratensis. Classification (NCBI taxonomy): domain Eukaryota; kingdom Viridiplantae; phylum Streptophyta; class Magnoliopsida; order Poales; family Poaceae; genus Poa; species Poa pratensis. Next base: position 16,083,277 of record CAMZMU010000066.1, read on the forward strand.
ACGTGCCATCATGACCAGCTTAATCTTTCCTATCCAGACAGCTCAGCTGAAGTCTCAGAGAACACCTACATGGCCCAGAACAAGTACACTTATGGGTTTGGTGATGATGCCTCCTCTCTTGCTCCATATTGGCAAGGCGATCCCGGTCAGTCTAGCTCCGGTGCAGCTGCTCATGATGCTGAGGATGACGAGGACTATGATGAGGATGAAGATGAGTGATCATGGACCTTCACTTCACTTTCTCCCTTTTTGGTGTCTTGATGCCAAAGGGGGAGAGAGATCTCCGGGGATTTGCATTGCATTGCATCCATTTGCGTTTTCATATTTCCCGTTTTCCATTTGCATCGAACTTGTTTAAGTTTTTAAGTGAACTCTATTTGTGGTGTACTTTGGAACTCATGTCATGGTTATTGTAAGGATATTATGGACCCCCCTTTATGTTATTGTAAGGACTTCCCCGGTTTATCTTCTATTATTTTGGAGTCCATTACAAGGTGATTTTATTCCAAGATTATATCTATTTGAAGCCTATGGTGAGAAAATTGCTCTACACACTCATGATGTCTATAGTGAGAATTGTCACATATCCCTTACTCACATAGTCTCTATATTGTGCTTGCTTCAAGTTGTCATTTGAGCTTATAATAATTGTATACCTTGTTGGCTTATAAGTTTAAGGGGGAGCTTCCCTCAAAAACTTTGCCATGCTTAAATGAGATACCTTTTTGCAAATTCCTTGTGTTGTCATCAAACATCAAAAAGGGGGAGATTGAAAGGACAAAATCCGTTAATCTTGTTTTGATGTTTGATCACAACACTTGGAAGAATTTAACACACCGCTAAGTGTCTACAGGAAATATGACCATCTATATCAAAAGATACTAGTGGATCTCTCTCTATGCAAAAAGGGAAGAAAAGTAGTTGTCGGTTTTCAAAGGGTGAAGGGAGAAGACGCACTGCAGGGAGGCCGGCCCCCAGGCCAGCCCAGGCTGGCCTCCAGGCCGGATGCCTCGGGTAGCTCGCCGGCCCAGGCTGGCCACCAGGCTGGTTGCCACGGGCAGCTCGCCGGCCCCCAGGCCGGCCTAGGCTGGCCGCCAGGCCGGTTGCCTCGGGCTGCCCTCCGGCCTCCAGGCCGGCCTAGGCCGGCACCCAGGCCGGTTTGGTCGTGGCTCGGCCAGCTCCCAGCCTGCCCAGCCCGGCCCCAGGCCGGCCCAGGCTGGTTCCCAGGCCGGGTGTCTCGGCTGTTCTGTCGGCCCCCAGGCCGGCCCTGCTTCCTGCGTCGACTCTTACCCCCTTCAACGGCCATATTTTGAAGGGGACTATAAATACCTCTTCACCAACCTTTGGACAACTAGCTTGACCACATTGAAGAACACCATTAATTGCAAGCTCAAGATTTGATAGATCTCCCAATCCCTCCATCCAAACTCATTGATACTTGGAGGATTGAATGAGAAGCCCCGGATCTACATCTTCACCAAGCCGTTCTTCATTTCCCCCTCATTCACTTGAGGGACCCTTTGCTAGGATTTCCATTGGGAAAACCTAGCCTTTTATTGTACTCACTTGTTGTCTTTGTGACAGATTTGTAGCTGTTCGGGAGCCCCCAATCCTCTTGTGGGTTGTGACCCGGATCGTTGTTGTAAGGGCTCCGGATTCCGCCTTGAAGGATTCCGATAGTGGAAGGTGAACCAAACCTTTGTGGTGCGGTTCATCGGAGAGAAGGTGCGTCCGCCTTTGTGGCGGTTGAGTTTTGACCTTCGTGGTAGCTCACACCTCTTTAACGAGACGTACTCCCCTAAAAAGGAGGAACTCGGGATTACATCCGTGTCTCCGCGTGCTTTCACTTCGGTTACTTCTATCCTTGTTTATAGTCTTTACTTCGTGTATCTTGTTTAGTTGCTTGCTTGTCATATAGGTAAATTCACCTTAGTTGCATATCTAGAGAATTTACCTTTTGTGTCAAGCCTAATTTGAAAAAGTACTAAAATTGAAGTAGCACCTATTCACCCCCCCCTCTAGGTGTCATACGATCCTTTCATCCGGCCCATGTTGATGGTTAGCTGTCCTGGCTGGGCCTTCTGCCTGGCGGGTCAAGCTTCCCTCTTCATGGGCCTACCGGGTTATTATTCCCACATCTGTAGCCCCCAGGTTAACTTGGACGCCGGGTTTGGCGTGCTTCTTCTTTAGCTTCAAGCCTCTATTACTCAAGTGAAGCCGCCATTCTCGATTTTCGAGTTAACCCCCTGAAAAATAAGAACAAACATACTGTAACTTAAATGCCGGGTCACTTAGGCCAGTTCTCTTTGGCGGTCCATATTGTAACCCGGCTTAATTATCCCGGGTTCATACGCCTCCGGGTTTCACGCTCAACACTTAGCAAAAATTGCAGCCCAACTGTAAATCAATCCCCAGTCTATCTTCATCATGATCTTATCAATTAATATCCCGTAATTGTCTCATTCTGTTTGTCGTTGACTTTTGGTCAAAAATCCTTATCCCTTCACCTTTTACCACAACACCCCTAGGGCTTTTTACTGCACCTATAAAAATAGGGTTAGGGTAAAACGCACTGTTACTTTCCCCATTCATCTCCTTGGTCCATTCATCTTCTTCCTCGCGCAGCCGCCGCTACGCATCTCCAATCGAGCTCCCAAATTCTGATAGAAAGCTTCGCAACCACCACCAATTCATCCAGCTGTGCCGCGCCCTCGATTCCGCGCTCAATCGCATCCTCAACTGCTCCAAATCTTCCTCTCCACACATCCACCTCCACGGCTAGGGTTAGTTCATCCCACACACCGAGATTGGGCACCACCATAGCTCTGCGTCAATGGGGAAGGAGAAGGTGAAGTCCGGAGGTCCCCAGACCACGAAGAAGGGCACGAAGAAGGGAGCAAGCACCAGCGCCGCCGCGACTGCCGCTCCGGTGAACTGGACCAGATCCAGCGCCACGGACACAACACTGCAGACGTACATGAACCGAGGCGAGCTTCCACCCAAGGACGAGATCCACTGGCGCGCTCCTGGGGAAGAAACGCGCCCAACCCTAAGGAAGGTGAAATAGTTGTTCTGCTCGACCATGTTTCCCGTGGCCTTCGCCCTCCGGGCTCTCTGTTTTTTCGCCAAGTTTTCAAATACTATGGGCTTACCACCATGGATGTTGCTCCCAACTTCATTCTCAATATTAGCAATTTCGTAGTTTTCTGTGAGGACTATCTCGAGATAGCTCTCAGTCTCGAATTGTTTTTAGAACTCTTCTACTGCAACCCCTCTCACAAGAACAAGCCTCTTGGCCCTTATGGAGGCGTTTCCATCCAGCGCCGGAGAGAGTGCGATTTCCCGGCTCTCATTCTTGCCAGCCACCCTAAGGGGTGGCAAAACTCCTACTTTTACTGCAAGGACACCTCCCCTGCGTCAGACGAAGCCCGTTTCCCGGCTTTAAGAAACTCTGCACTAGTTTATGACCCAAAGATGAACAACTATGCCAGCGACGAAAACCGGGTCTTAGTTGAAGCAGTCCGCGTCCGGGCCAGAGCACTGCTCGCTCACGGCCTCCGCGGCACAGATCTAGTCAAGTGCTGGATCGGTTGGTTCATCCAGCCCCTCAGCATCAGGACCCGGTTGATCCACGAGTACACTGAAGAAACAACTGACAGCATGCGTTACTCTGAGATAACGCTCACTGATGATCAAATCGTGAAGAATGCCAAGAGACTGCTTGGAGAGACCAAGCATGACATCGCACTGACAGGGCTTGCCCGTTCAGTGCCAAGAACAAACCACCCACTGTATGATACTTATCTTTTGCTTTCCATCTTTACTAACCCGGCTTTTCTCGCATAACACACTTAGGATGTGTTCGGTTGTGGAACTATGTGGAACGGAATGGAACCATTCCATTCCAATAAAATGGAATGTCACGGTTCCATCTCGTTCTTGTGTTCGGTTGGACAAAACAAAATGGAATGGAATGGGTGGCATAATTTAGGATTAGCAATCCAATTTCGCCTAATTTAGGATTAGCATTTCAATTATCACTAACTAACTTGGTATTAGCAATTCCATTAGCAAAAACAGAGAGGAAAGGGGCCAAATCAGAGAAGGAAGAGATCAAATCCTGGCCGCCGCCGCGCATCACCTGGTCCCGGCCGCCGGCGCGCCTTCCTCCCAGGTCCCGGCCGCCGCTGGCCCCGCGCATGGCCGCCGCCTGGTGGTCGCCCCCGCGCCTCCGCGTCCTGCCGAGGCCGAGGCCGCCGCCGCGGGCCGCGCCTGGCCGCCTCCGCGCCGTCGGAGGGCTCGGAGCAGAGGCGACTTCGGAGGAGGGCGGCGACGGGAGGGCTGGCTGGCCACCGCGCCTTGGTGGGGGAGGCCGGGCGGCGCGACGAACTCCGTCGGTGAGGGAGAAGTGGGGCGACGGGGCGACCTCGAGGCGGCCGAGGGAGGGGCGGCCCGCCGGCGCGCAGGAGCTCGAGGGAGGGGCCGGTCCGCCGGCGCGGAGGAGGATGGAGGTGGCCTGGCGTCGGGGCGAGCACGGTTTCGGCCGGACGGCGGCGTTGACCGCGGAGGAGAGGGATCGGGGAGGCGAGGGGCACGGGAGAGAGAGGGGGTTACGCGCGAGAGAGAGATTAGCGCGAGCCGTTCCACCTCGTCCGGCCGATTCGCCGGACGGGTGGATTCCGCATCTTCAGCGAATATCCGCTTTTGAGGAACGGGTTGGTTCCAATCCGTGCTAAAACCGAACGCGAGAACGCCTCCGAGGAATGGAACCGTGACATTCCGTTCCACTCAATTCTGGAAACGAACAGACCCTTATATGTTCATCTTTCTCCACTTCAGGACCCAGAGTGGTGGAAAGCTGATTACGCCCCTGCGTCCTCCTGTCGATGAGACACAGACGCAAGTGATGAAGAAGAAGAAGGTGAGCTAGACTCAGCTGGCCGGCTCTTACAAGACCTGATTAACAGCGAAGCCACCGCTAAGGACCAATCAACTGATAACCCGACATTTATTGTTCCAGGACCCTCTGACCCGGTGATGACTCCCAAGTGCAGGAGATCAATTGTAGTACCTTTCAATTAGAAAAGGTTGTCGAACCCACGAGGAGCTGAAGGTATTGGTTAGTAAGATTGATAAATAAAACAATAAAAGATGCAAATATTTTTGGTATTTTTGGTTGTATAGTTGCAATGCAGAAAATAAACAGTAGCAAGTCAAAGCTCTCAAAGAGAGAAAGCCCAATCCTCTTATGTGCAAGAGGACAAGCTCAAGTGATGTGTAACTTATATGTGGAAAACGTTCCGAGGGCGGCATGGATATTGCTAGGCATAGAGATTTATTAAACAACACGTTGAATATCTTGTCAAGTTTTAATCTTCCTTGGACGGAGCCATTATTAGGTATAGCTAAATAAATAAACTACAACCCCTTATGATGGATCATGTGGCCAAGTAAATGGCTGCACAAGAATTATTAAGACATAAAGTCCCACCATAGCATTACACTCTAAGGTACCCGATACTAATACCCTCATAATATAACTTCATGATTCGGTCCCAGGTTTACATGTCCTCCCAAGTCTCCCTCAATTCATTATACTACGGTGTTCTCCTATGAGCCCATATAGGTGAAGTGTTGTGCAGTCGACGTTCGCACAACACCATCATAGAATCACATAAAAGATAAACTCTTGACAAAATACCAACACATGTTATATATAAATCATTGCCAATTCATCCTATGCCCTCAGGAACATATGGGAACTACTCACAACGTGCAAACATGATAATATTCAGTGACATAAGTGGTACAACACAATCTGAAAATATAACTTCACCACCAAATAATGACAAGTACTCAATCACAAACATGAATAGTAGCACAAGACAAGTATCTAGGGTATAGCAACTCTCAAACTACGAGAGGAACAGAGTGGATCACGGAAATGATGATGTAGATGGTGCTGGTCTTGGTGATGGTGATGATGTAGAGGCCTCCTCCCACGCCAAGGAGGAGAGGTGATGACGATGACGATGATCTCCCCCTTCTCCGGAGCTCCGGAGCAGCAGGATCTGACCCCCCTCGGAGGGAATCAGGAGTTTCGCCGCCGCCGAGGCCTCGGATGGACTTGGGAAAATTAGGGCGTGACTTTTCGGGGAGGACGACGGCGTCGATAAAAAGCCCCAGGCGAGGAGGTGCCCGAGGCGCCGTTTAGTGGGTCCCACGCGGCCCAAGATTCCGGCCGCGTGGGCCCACCTCTTTTGGGCCTCGTGGCTCTCCTCTCTTCGGTCTTCTTCCCTCTGCCTTTCTCTCGACGAAAAACCAGCTGTGTAATTTTCCTTTTATTATTTGGGTCCCTGTAGCTCCTGAAACATTAAAAACAAGAAAAAGGAGGTTTTCTGCCTCCCAGAAATTAAATACCAAAAATAGGGACTTTGTAAGAAAGTCCCATAAATCATCTAAAACATGTAAAAATAATGATATAACAATGCAAATAACATTCTAATATGATACTAAAAGTTGTATAAATGATGATACAAAATGCACGTATCAACTCCCCCAAGCTTAAACCTTTACTCGTCCTCGAGTAAGTAAGGACATAGATCATTACATGCATCAATGGACTTATGGTTGATAAATAAATACGAGCATTGTATAATCATCATATTCAGTTGCAATGTAAGATTAATGAACTAAAACTCATACACATGAGGGCAACATAAGTAGAAGCTCTAGCAATCACCCCTTACTTTTGAAAGCAAATAACCATTGTATGTTGGACAATTGAATCATACAATTTTTCACATGCTTTTGCTCTTTATGGAAAGCATCATAATATTTCATACTTTGCTGAAATTTAAAGACAAGATAAACTCTTATTAGATAACAAGTTCAAAGAAGACAAATGAAAAGACAGATATAAAATTGTTTGCACCCTTGCTTCACTAGTAACTAGTGCAAACTTTAGTCATGGATATCTCAATCAAGTTCCTATGCTCTAAACAACCTTTATCTCAAACTTTCCATGGCTAACTGAATTTTCAGGTGCCTTCCTTTTCATTCACTTTCCAAGAGCATAAGTATTGAAATATCCATGATCATTAATTTGCTCAAAAGATACTAGATTCTAACAAGAGTGTTTCATATCCTTTTCATTAACTCTTCCTAACTTTTTATCCTACAAGACTATATCTCAACCTTAAACTATTAATTATCAAGTCATACTGACTCATTCTCTTTACTCATTTTATAATGGGGTGATTCTACAATTGTCCAACACACTCAAGTTAATTAAGTTCAAGGCAAGATGTGACTGAAACTTCTAAATATGCCACGCTCATTTCCATGAGTGTTACCCATAAATCTCCAAACAAGAGAATCATGGATGACACCATACTTTAATATTCATTGATAAACCACAAGATAGAGATACATGATAATGCTCCATGAGCTCACACACGCCTAAGAGATATTGATAACTAAACGATAAAAGCAAAACACACCATGACTAGATAGATATGATAAACTAGTAGAGATAAAGACTAGTTGGAACTCCCCCAAGCTTGACGTTCTGCTAGAGCCTCCTTTGCTGCGGCCTCCTCCTTCTCATATTCTTCCTCCTATTCAGCCATCTTCCATGGGAAAGGCCTTCCATCACGGAAAGATGTAGGTGGATCATTGTACCTGAGGGTGGCAGCTGCTGCAATTTTCTTGAAGCGTTCTTCATACTCGCAGTTCTGGTTCTCTACATCCCACATAAAGCATTGGATATTCTCCATCTTCTCGATGACGTCCTTGTATCTTTCCTCTAGTTCTTCGAGCCTCCCCTTGTACTCTTCAACCTTCTGAAGGTCTTGTCTTCCAGATCATCCAGCCTTTCCTCCACCGTACCGGTGGCCTTGGGAGCCTTCACCTCCTCCACGAGCAGCACACCCTCCTTGAAGGTCACGTCCTTCGGTGGAGCCATCACGGAGTTGAGGTAGCGGTTCACAACACCTCCTTTGGGGACGCTCTCCCCCTCATGGTTGGATCCGGAGCAAGACATGGCTAAACCCTGACAGACAGAAACAACAAAAGCAAAGATCGCTCGAGGACGCTTGGTGCGAGATTAGATTGGCGGAAGGGGGTATATATTGACGATTTTTAGGTCAAGACGAAGAGTCAGAGAAGAAAACGAGACGAAAAGGGACTCCGAGGAGGGAAAGGAGTGGTCCCACGCGTTAATTTCCATAAAAAACGACTTACGTAAAATATTACGCAATTCCGAGAAACTTTCCAACATTAAAGTTACCTTTTATTGATTTAGGGTTTCTGAAACTGCACGACCTCTCTCAATTACCTCCTCCGGCGTTTGTAAGTTCAATTTTTCCACCATTCCGACGAAGCTCTTTCCTGCAATATAATGTTTAAGGCGTTGTCCATTGACTACATGAGGTTTACCTTTCATATCACCGTGAAGACGGATAGCTCCTGAACGGTACACCTCCTGTATCACTAATGGTCCCTGCCACTTTGAAGCTAACTTTCCTGCAGAAAACTTGAAACGAGAATTGTACAATAAAACTTGATCACCTACTTTGAATTCTTTTCTCTTAATTTTCTTGTCATGCCAAATTTTAACTTTCTCTTTAAACATTCTAGCACTTTCATAAGCTTCGTTTCTCCATTCATCAAGTAGGTTTAAATCAAGAATTCTCTTCTCTCCAGCAGTCTTAAAATCAAAGTTCAATTGTTTAATAGCCCATCTAGCATTATGTTCTAATTCAACAGGTAAATGACAAGCTTTTCCATAAACCATTCTATAAGGAGACATTCCCATAGGATTTTTAAAAGCAGTTCTATAAGCCCATAATGCATCATTAATTTTAGTTGGCCAATCAGATCTAGACTTATTCACTGTCTTCTCCAAAATGAGTTTAATTTCCCTATTACTTAATTCAACTTGTCCACTTGTTTGAGGGTGATAGGGAGATGCAATTCTATGGTTAACATCATATTTTGCCAATGTTTTTCTAAGAATACCATGCAAGAAATGAGAACCACCATCAGTAATTAAAAACCTAGGAACACCAAACCTGGGGAAAATGATGTCCTTGAGCATCGTCATTGCTGTGGCATGATCTGCACTCTTGGTTGGAATTGCTTCCACCCACTTTGTAACATAATCCACTGCAACCAAAATATGAGTATGCTTTGTCTTTGACTCTGGGAAAGGCCCCATAAAGTCAAAGCCCCAAACATCAAATGGCTCAAGTGGCAAAGAATAATTCATAGGCATTTCATTTCTCCTACCAATATTTCCTACTCTTTGACATTTATCACAAGATTTAACATATTCAGCACAATCCTTAAATAAAGTAGGCCAATAGAAACCAGATTGTAATACCTTTGCACCTGTACGATCTCCTGCATGATGCCCTCCATAAGGACTGTCATGACAATCTCTTATAATAGCCTGTTGTTCATGCTCAGGTACACAACGTCTAATAATACCATCCACACTTTTCTTATAAAGGAAAGGATCATCCCAAAAATAATGTCTAAGATCATAAAAGAATTTCTTTCTTTGTTGAAAAGTGAAGTGTGGAGGTAGAACCTTACCAACAATAAAATTTGCATAGTTGGCAAACCATGGTGATGCAACTTTAGCACTAGAAACATTAACAATTGCAAGTTGTTCATTAACAAAGCTATCATTAATAGGAATAGGATCATCAGGTATATTTTCCATTCTAGAAAGATGATCAGCTACTTGATTATCTTCCCCTTTCCTATCAACAATGTGTAAATCAAATTCTTGCAATAGAAGTACCCATCTTATTAATCTAGGCTTAGCATCTTTCTTATGCATTAAGTATTTAATGGCAGAATGATCAGTATGCAATGTGACTTTCGAATCAGTAATATAAGGTCTAAACTTGTCACAAGCAAATAGCACTGCTAAAAATTCTTTTTCAGTTGTGGCATAATTCCTTTGAGCAGCATCAAGTGTTCTACTAGCATAATAAATGACATTCAGTTTCTTATCAACACGTTGGCCCAAAACAGCCCCAACTGCATAATCACTAGCATCACACATAATTTCAAAAGGCAATTTCCAATCAGGAGGTTGAATAATAGGAGCACTTATTAAAGCATTCTTCAAAATATTAAAGGACTCAATGCAATCATCATTAAAAGAGAAAGGAACATCCTTTTGCAAAAGATTGGTTAGGGTTTTGATATTTTGGAGAAATCTTTAATAAACCTACGATAAAAACCTGCATGCCCAAGAAAACTTCTTATACCTTTGATGTCCCTTGGGTATGGCAGCTTTTCAATAGCTTCTATCTTTGCTGGGTCAACTTCTATTCCTTTTCAGAAATCTTATGCCCAAGAACAATACCTTCAGTAACCATGAAGTGACACTTCTCCCAGTTTAAAACTAAGTGTTGGTCTTCACAACGCTGCAAAACTTTGTTAAGGTTGAACAAGCAATTATCGAAGGAAGTACCATACACAGAAAAATCATCCATAAAGACTTCCATTATCTTTTCAATATAATCAGCAAATATAGCATTCATGCATCTTTGAAAAGTAGCAGGAGCATTACATAACCCGAATGGCATTCTCCTATAAGCAAATGTACCATATGGGCAAGTAAAAGTGGTCTTTTCTTGATCATCCTTATGGACTGGAATTTGTGAGAAACCTGAATAACCATCTAAATAACAAAAGTGAGAGTGTTTAGATAACCTTTCTAACATTTGATCAATAAATGGCAATGGGTAATGATCTTTACGAGTTGCTTTATTTAACTTCCTGAAATCAATACACATCCTATAACCAACAACAGTACGTTGAGCCACAAGTTCATCCTCATCATTTGGAACAACAGTCATTCCACCCTTTTTAGGAACACAATGAACTGGACTAACCCACTTACTATCAGCTATGGGATAAATGATACCAGCTTCAATAAGTCTTATTACCTCTTTCCTTACCACTTCCTTCATTTTTGGATGGAGACGGCGTTGATAATCAACAACAGGTTTTGCATCCTCTTCCAAATTAATTTTATGCATACATAGAGCTGGGCTTATACCTTTAAGATCATCAAGAGAGTATCCAATGGCTGGTCGGTGAGCTTTAAGCACATCAAGTAATTTCTCTTCTTCTTCAGCTGAAAGGTTAGCACTAATAATGACAGGATATATGCTCTTCTCATCCAAATATGCATATTTCAGATTTGTAGGCAAAGGCTTTAATTCAAAGCTAGGATCCCCTTTAGGTGGTGGTAGCACTCCTAAATTATCAGGTGGGATATGCAATTGTAATTGTGGTGGTTGTTGCCATAATATTTGTTCTAAAGCATCCTTTTCCTCATCATTAAATGGTTCATCTTGATTAAGCATATAACGTTCTACAACATCTGTTGAAGCTACAGCTATATGTGCAAGAGTTTCAATTATATCTTCAGAAATTGGCTCTTTCACAACATGTTTATCAGCAAATTTGGAAAAGTTGAACTCAAGTTTTTCACCAGCACATTTAATAAACACTTTCTCTTTAGGCAAATTAATTTCAGCACCAACAGTGTTTAAGAAAGGTCTACCAAAAATGATAGGACAAAAAGAATCTTGAGGACAACCAAGCACAATAAAATCAGCAGGATATTTTATTTTGCCAACCAATACTTCAACATCTCTAACAATTCCAAATGGACTAATATAATCTTTATTAGCAAGTTGAATTGTCATACCTGTCTCTTCCATAATGATAGGATCAATATCAGGCTTGATTTCAAGATAAAGAGAATATGGAATGACACTAATACTTGCTCCAATATCACATAGACCATGATAACTTGAAGTCCCAATAGAGCATGATATAACAGGTTTACCAACTTTGGCCGAATTACCTTTGATGACCTTAGTAGCATCTTCACATAAATAAACATCAACAGGGTCTTCTTCATTTAATTGCTTGATAATAGAAATTTGACTGTTGACTTCCACCTGTTCATAAGGCTGAGAACATCTTCTTTACTCTTGTTAGTAACAGCAATAAGTAAATTCTCCTTAACTTGGTTTGGATATGGAGGTGGTTCAACATACTCCTCAATTGTCACAGATGACACTGGTTCTGCCTGTTTAATAACTTTAGGAACAACAATAGATTGTTTAACAGGTTCAACATAAACTTCAAAACCACTTTGAGGAACACAGATATGCTCAGCAAAACCTTTAGCTATCTCAATTATAACATAAGGATCAAGATTAAAAGTATCACTCAGATTTTTAAACAACATAGAAGTAGAGAAGTTCTCTACACATGAATATCCATAATCAAAATAGGGCTCATTACCTTTATCAAGATCCCAATGACTAGTATTTTCAGAAATAGTCTCCAATAAATTCCATGCTTCTTCTTCAGTATTATTAGTAAAACTTCCACCAGATGAATTATCCAGAATTTCCTTGTGCTTCGACGGTAGCCTCACATAAAAGTTTATCAATATAAGTTTCCTTGTAAGATCATGACAAGGATTCTTGCGAAGGAGTTCCTTTAACCTCCCCCAAGCTTGAGTAATACTCTCTCCCAGATGTGGCCAGAAATTAAATATATAGCAGCGGTTCTCATAAGCTTCTTTAGGAGTAAAATATTTAAGAAAGAAAACCTTCCTCAAGATATTCCATTCAATAGCAACCTCTTCATCAAGAGACCTGTACCAATCACGAGCATTACCAGATAAAGACAAATATAATAACTTCCTTTTTACCTGATCTTCAGAAATACCAGGAAGTCTAAATAAACCACATATGTCTTCAATTAACTCCATGTGTTCACGTGCAGACTTAGTTCCATCACCTGTAAATGGATTTTTCATAACTCTTTTAACATGACCAATGGGAATTTTAAATCCCACTTTAGGTATCTCAGACACAGTAGTTTCAACCACTTTAGGAGTAGTGGCATAAGCACTGTCATATAGAGCAAGGTGCAGCGAGGAACGATTCATAAATGCCATAGTAACAATGAGATAAAACAGCTTTCAAGTTTCCTTACCAAACTTCTTACCAATAGCGCTACGCTCCCCGGCAACGGCGCCAGAAAAGTATCTTGATGACTCCCAAGTGCAGGAGATCAATTGTAGTACCTTTCAATTAGAAAAGGTTGTCGAACCCACGAGGAGCTGAAGGTATTGGTTAGTAAGATTGATAAATAAAACAATAAAAGATGCAAGTGTTTTTGGTATTTTTGGTTGTATAGTTGCAATGCAGAAAATAAACAGTAGCAAGTCAAAGCTCTCAAAGAGAGAAAGCCCAATCCTCTTATGTGCAAGAGGACAAGCTCAAGTGATGTGTAACTTATATGTGGAAAACGTTCCCGAGGGCGGCATGGATATTGCTAGGCATAGAGATTTATTAAACAACACGTTGAATATCTTGTCAAGTTTTAATCTTCTTTGGACGGAGCCATTATTAGGTATAGCTAAATAAATAAACTACAACCCCTTATGATGGATCATGTGGCCAAGTAAATGACTGCACAAGAATTATTAAGACATAAAGTCCCACCATAGCATTACACTCTAAGGTCCCCGATACTAATACCCTCATAATATAACTTCATGATTCGGTCCCAGGTTTACATGTCCTCCCAAGTCTCCCTCAATTCATTATACTACGGTGTTCTCCTATGAGCCCATATAGGTGAAGTGTTGTGCAGTCGACGTTCGCACAACACCATCATAGAATCACATAAAAGATAAACTCTTGACAAAATACCAACACATGTTATATATAAATCATTGCCAATTCATCCTATGCCCTCAGGAACATATGGGAACTACTCACAACGTGCAAACATGATAATATTCAGTGGCATAAGTGGTACAACACAATCTGAAAATATAACTTCACCACCAAATAATGACAAGTACTCAATCACAAACATGAATAGTAGCACAAGACAAGTATCTAGGGTATAGCAACTCTCAAACTACGAGGGGAACGGAGTGGATCACGGAGATGATGATGGAGATGGTGCTGGTCTTGGTGATGGTGATGATGTAGAGGCCTCCTCCCACGCCAAGGAGGAGAGGTGATGACGATGACGATGATTTCCCCCTTCTCCGGAGCTCCGGAGCAGCAGGATCTGACCCCCCTCGGAGGGAATCAGGAGTTTCGCCGCCGCCGCGGCCTCGGATGGACTTGGAAAATTAGGGCGTGACTTTTCGGGGAGGACGAAGGCGTCGATAAAAAGCCCCAGGCGAGGAGGTGCCCGAGGCCGTTTAGTGGGTCCCACGCGGCCAAGATTGGCCGCGTGGGCCCACCTCTTTTGGGCCTCGTGGCTCTCCTCTCTTCGGTCTTCTTCCCTCTGCCTTTCTCTCGACAAAAACCAGCTGTGTAATTTTCCTTTTATTATTTGGGTCCCTGTAGCTCCTGAAACATTAAAAACAAGAAAAAGGAGGTTTTCTGCCTCCCAGAAATTAAATACCAAAAATAGGGACTTTGTAAGAAAGTCTCATAAATCATCTAAAACATGTAAAAATAATGATATAACAATGCAAATAACATTCTAATATGATACTAAAAGTTGTATAAATGATGATACAAAATGCACGTATCACCCGCTGTTGATGAAACGCCGGGTCCTCAAACTGCTGAACCTCCCACTCTCAAGAGGACTCGAGCTACTGTTGCAAAGGTGCCTTACTCTCGTCTTTCATATTATGCAATGAACACATCTCAACCCCAAGCACACACAGGCAAAGGAGCTTGAGAAGGAAACTGCCGCCAAGAAGAAACCCCGAACTCGTCTGCTGCAAACCCGGGTTCCCTGAACACAGGTATCCCTCCATGCTCCTTAGCTAGTTGGGCCAAATCCATCCAGAAGACACACCCTTTAGCTGGCAAAATCCGGGCCGCTAAATCATATTCTTTGTCAGCTTCATCCTCGGACAGCGTTAGCACTCCCGAGGATTTCCAGATCAACACCGGGTTAGAAATACTTTATGTACCTTTTCCACACCTTTATATCTTACTGCCCTTTTTGATTAAATCACTATCTTGTTTCAGTGCCAGGGCCTTTGCAGATGAAGACCCGGACTCTCCTCCAGCGGCGTCTCCTCCTCCAGCAGATCCTTCTCCTATGGAGGCACACATTGAAGAACCGGTGGACAGAGATGAGCCAATGGAGCATGTAACCCCCGTGGCTTCTCCAAAAAGCCCAGTTGCTCCTGTGCCAGAGCCATCCCCAGCTGCTGACTCGCCCGGGTTAGGATCTGGCACCAAAGAAGATGAAGTACAAGTTACTGGGACCCGGCACGTTCCTGTACAAAGTGCTCCAAAAGCTCTGGCCAAAGTGCCAATTCCCGATGCTAAGCCGGCGTCTCCTGCCAAAGGAAAGGACCCAGTTCCTTCATCTGATTTGCCGACTCTTGACTCCATGTCCATCCCAGCTATTTGCGATGAGTACTTCTCTCGCCTTGCTCAGCACAAGAATCTGGAGGCTGAACTGGTTGCTCTGATTCAGAAACGATACCAGGTACACATTTTGCATCTTGCCTTTATTTTCTTGCATAACTATACCCTTAGTAGCCCCCAAGCTCTAAGTTCATCACTTGTTGATGAGCTTGGTGCTTATAATATGAATACATCTGACGTAGAACTTCAATCCTGTAGTCCCCAAGTGCCAGGTTGTCTGTTCACAGCAACCTGGGACTAAAAACTTCCATCTTTTAAAACTTGTCACCCTTCACAGCAAAACTTAAACACTGTAGCCCCCAAGTGCCGGGTTGCCTGCCTGCAGCAGCCTGGTACTAGAACATAGACAATTTCAAAGTTTTGCACGTGTAGCCCCCAAGTGCCGGGTTGCCTGCCTGCAGCAGCCTGGGACTCCACTGTTATCTATGTTTACCAAAATTTGAACACTGTAGCCCCCAAGTTCGGGTTATCTTTCCTTCAGTAACCTGGACTACCATATGTCTATATTGCTGCTTGTGCACTGCTTAAAAACTTCAAACTTGTAGTCCCCAAGTTCCGGGTTAACTTGCCTGCGGTAACCTAGGACTAACATAAATTCTTGTATTGCAACAGGAAGACCACGCCAAAGCCGAGGCAGAAATTACCCGGCTCAAAGACGTTACTAAAACTGAATCTGAAGCCCGACTCACTCATGCTGAACAGCTGCAAGCTTTGGAGAAAAATGTCACGGAGCTGACCCAGGAGAATTCTGACCTCAAGAAAGAGCTAGAGGAACATGAAGAGCACTGGAAAGAACAACGCGCCAATCTCCAGAAGCAGCTAGATGCAGTCACCAACGAGCTAACCCGGCTGAAAAATGGTCACCTCCATGGTTGCCTCCTTAGTGGGTAAGCGTCACTTCTTTGAATTCCAACTGTATTGAACAAATAGACCCGGATTTCAATTCTCACTGTTATACTTATCTTACCCAGGCCCTCGCGATGGAAACCTTCGCAAGACTGATGCGGAGAAGATCAAGTGCATGTACATGCTGACACGCCAGCTGTACTTTGGCAGCTGCGAAGTCATCAAAGCAGCAAGGAACTGGGAGAACCCGCCAAGCGCGTACACTGAGGTCCTTGGGCATCTGTCAACAATGCCCCAATGGATCCATCTGTTGAAGAGATCTGCTTGCCGGGCCGGGTGATGCGAGGTCTTGCTTTGGCAAAGGCCTACCATCCCCAGCTAAACCCGGTCCCTCTGAAGAATGGCTTTCCTCAATATAACACTGATGACACGGAGTTTGACAAGAAGAGCTACTCCCGGGTTGTGAAGCAAACCCAGCACGTTGCCACTGTCATTGCCAGCAAGATGAAGCTCACCACGCTGCAATATGGATACACCGAAGCCGACGAGGAGATCATGGACGATGAACCACAACGCATCGACCAAGGATTCCATTGATCCAGCAAAGGTTGCTCCCACTACCTCCACAGCGCCAAGCTCTTCTACTCCAAGTGTTCCTCCTCCATCATGAGCCGCCGTTGAAGAAGATGATGAAAACTACTTCCAATCACTTCAACAAGTCACCCGGCGCAAGATCAAGGCCAAGGCAACACAGGAGACAGAAGCTGACCCGGCGGCTGCCCAGGAAGATGACCGCGAAAACCACTGAGGAGCACCCAGCCAGCTCGCCACCCCGTGACCCGGCTCCTGAAGCCGAGGCTTAAAAAACTCATGCAGATGCTCTTATCTGCAAAAAAAACACTCATTCGGCCCTTTGGGCAGGTTATTGTAATAACTTAGCACTTTTATCCCTTGCTTGCAGTGGTGTAGTAGTACACCTTTGAAACTTTGCTTGAATCACTTAAAACTTTTGCTTTATGATATCTGTCTCTTTGGTTTTGATGACCCTTTTGATTGCTTTAACTGTGAGTTGGCTTTCGCATGGATTCTCTGTCGCAACTTCTCTGATAAAAACAGGGTCAAACCAAGTCCCCCTGGGCATCATGGTTGATTGAATTTTCAGGTGAGCAATCAGGCCATATAATTGCGAGTCACATCAAACTCAACAGCAAGACAACCAAGAATAAAACAATAAAACTGGTGGCATGAAAGCCGGGTCTTGGGATTGCAGCTACAAACTATTCAAGTAAGAGCCCCCAAGACCCGGATCAATGTTTATAAAGTTACCCCATTGATCCATATACTAGTGTGACACGCTCAATGGGCATCTATCATGATAAAAACTTTGCAACTATACTACAACATAACTATATCAAAAAGATGGATAAAAGCTGTAAAACTAAACATGCATACTAAAAAAGAAGATACTAAAGTAACAACCAAAACTTTCTCTACCGGGTCACAAAAAATTATGTGACCCGGGCAATCTCAAAGCCGGGTCTTGGAAGGACAAACTCTGTCACCTTAATGACAAGCCCCCAAGACCTGGCACATCATCAACTGCACATCTTTGCAACTCAAAGTTTTCAAGAACTGCCGGCTTTCATAACAAAAACTGAAAAGTAACTGAGAACACAAATTTCTGTTCAACCTTCACTTTATTGATGGAAAAGGTTAGGTCAGCAAGCCGCCTCATTAAAAACCTTCCAGTCCCCTTAGGTACCCTGGTAAGGAAAAGAGCACGTCTGAAACCTGCTGCCTGTTACATCGTGTATTACATCTGATATCTCAATCTCATGCTAAGTATAATATGGGCGCAGCTGGGATATTCCATGGCCGCTCGCGCTCCTCTAATGAAGAAGTGGAATGTGTTGTGTCGTTCACATACTCAGATTTCTCTCTAGCATCCACCAAATAATACGAACCATTGTTCAGATTCTTGCTTATGATAAAGGGCCCCTCCCACGGAGGAGATAACTTGTGCATCCCTTCCTTGGATTGCGTCCACCGCAGCACTAAGTCACCCTCCTGGAAAGTGCGAGTTCTAACCCGACGGCTATGATACCGCCTCAAATCTTGCTGATAGATTGCAGATCTTGCCAATGCTTGTTCTCTATTCTCCTCGAGCAAGTCCAAAGAATCTTGCCGGGTTTGCTCATTCTCAGTTTCAACGTAAGCCGCCACTCTAGGCGAGTCATGTATAATATCACTTGGGAGTACTGCCTCTGCCCCATACACCATGAAGAAGGGCGTCATTTTTGTGGATCTATTTGGCGTTGTATTGATTCCCCAAACCACGGACGGTAACTCCTCAACCCACGCTCCGGCGGCTCTGATGCACGGGACCCGGAGGCGTGGTTTTAAACCTCGCATAACTCTTGATTTGCTCTTTCTACTTGCCCATTGGCCTGTGGATGAGCAACTGAAGCCACATCCAAACGTATACCATTGTTTCCGCAAAACTTTGCCATCTCTCCAAGTGACATGTTGGTTCCATTATCTGTGATGATGCTATGAGGATACCCAAACCTGTGTATGATTTTCTTCACAAACTTAACTGCTGTAGCTGCCTCACAGTTTGTAACTGGCATCACCTCAACCCACTTTGTAAACTTATCAATGGCAACTAAGAGGTGGGTTTTCTTGCAAGGAGACATATGAAAGGGACCCACCATATCAAGCCCCCAAACTGCAAAAGGCCATGTCAAAGGTATTGCTCGCAATTCCTGAGCCGGCACATGAACCTGCCTTGCATATCTCTGACACCCATCACATCTACTCACCAAGCGTTCTGCATCGCCTGGGCTGTGAGCCAGAAAAACCCGTGTCTGAATGCTTTCGCCACTAGAGATCTTGTTGATGCATGATGACCACAATCTCCCTCATGAATTTCTTTCAAAATTTGCCGGCCTTCCTTTCCAGATACGCATCGTTGAAATACTCCTGACACGCTCCTTTTGTATAATTCACCATCAATGACCACGTAAGCCTTAGCCCGGCGCACTATTTGCCGGGACACAACTTCCTGTGGTGGCAACTCCCTCGCAGAAGATACGCTAAGTAAGGTTCTGTCCACTCTGGAATTTCCCGGGTTGCTGCTACCAACTGTGAATCCGAGTCATCTTGACATGCAAGTTCTTCCTCATCTTGAAGCTTGACTGACGGAGTCCACAATTCATCTAAGAAAACATTAGGTGGAACCGGCTCTCTGCGTGAGCCGAGTCTTGATAAAGCGTCTGCAGCATCATTTTTCCTGCGATCAATGTGATCCACCTGATAGCCCAAGAAGAACCCGGCTACCCTATCCACCTCTCTTCTGTAAGCCGCCATTGTTGCATCCTTTCTATCCCATGTTCCTGAAACTTGCTGTGCCACAAGGTCTGAATCTCCATAGCACTTGATACGCTTGATATTCATCTCTTTGCCATGCGCAAACCATGCAGCAAGGCCTCATACTCTGCCACATTATTGGAACAATCAAAGTGAATTTGCAACACATAACTCAACTTGTCACCTTTTGGAGATGTTAACACAACTCCGGCTCCTGAACCTTGCTCTTGCTTAGACCCGTCAAAATGCATAACCCAGGATTTGATACTTGGTGTAAGGGGTGGTGCACTTAACTGCGTCCAATCATTAAGAAAATCAGCCAACGCTTGAGATTTAATGGCTGTACGAGGCTCATAGTTGATATGGTACGGCCCCATCTCTATTGCCCACTTGGCAACTCTTCCTGTAGCTTCTGAGTTTCTGATAATATCTGCCAATGGTATTGAACTAACCACTGTGATTGGATGTTCCTGAAAATACGGCTTCAACTTTCTACTTGCCATGAAAACACCAAACACTAATTTCTGCCAATGTGGATAGCGCTGCTTTGCCTCTGATAATACCTCACTGACATAATAGACCGGCCTCTGGACCGGGTTTTCTTTGCCTACCTCCTTACGCTCGACCACCACCACAGCGCTAATAACCTGAGGCCCGGCGGCGACTATAAAACATGGGTTCTTTGGGACCCGGCGCCGCAAGAATTGGCGCCTCTGACACTGCTTCTTAGAGCTTCAAATGCCTCATCTGCCTCTTGATTCCACACGAAGTTGTCCGTTTTCTTCAGCAATTTGTACAAAGGGATGGCCTTCTCTCCAAGCCGGGATATAAACCGGCTTAGCGCAGCTACGCACCCCGTCAACTTCTGAACATCTGCTAATTCTTCAGGTTTCTTCAAACTTTGAATAGCCTTGATCTTTTCCGGGTTTGCCTCAATTCCTCCTCTGATACGATGAAACCCAGGAGCTTCCCAGCTGGAACGCCAAATACACACTTTGTTGGATTGAGCTTCATCTTGTACTTCCAAGTTCACAAACGTCTCTCTTAGGTCATTAATGAATGACCCAGCTTTCTCTGTCTTGATCACCACATCATCCACATAAGCATGCACATTGCGTCCAATCTGATCATGAAAACACTTCTGAATACACCTTTGATACGTGGCACCTGCGTTTTTCAACCCAAACATCATGGTCTTGTAACAAAAAGCACCAAACGGGGTTATGAACGCGTCTTTTCCCAATCCTGTCTATTAAGCTTGATCTGATGATATCCTGAGTACGCATCCAAAAAACACAAGAGCTCGCTGCCCGCAACTGCGTCAATGATTTGATCAATGCGCGGCAGTGCAAACGGGTTCTTGGGACAATGCTTATTCAAACTTGTAAAATCTATGCACATCCTCCACTCGTTATTCTTCTTCAGAACTAGAACCGGGTTAGCCAACCACTCCGGTGAAAAACTTCCATGACAAAGCCAGCTGCTAGGAGCCGGGCTATCTCCTCTCCTACAGCCTTTCTTCTCTCTGCATTCATTTTCCTCAAACCTTGTTTTACCGGCCTTGCCTTGGGATCAACATGTAAGCGGTGCTCAGCGAGTTCAGTCGGAATGCCAGGCATGTCACTAGGTGTCCATGCAAAAACATCCCGATTCTCACGGATGAACTCGATGAGCGCGCTTTCCTATTTATCAGTAAGATTGGACCCTATGGCAAACTGCTTGGAGGAATCTCCAGGCACAAAATCCACCATCTTAGTATCTTGGGCGGCCTTAAACTTTGCCCTATCATCTTTTGTTGTTGGCTTCTTTAACGCTGTGTTATCTGCCGGGTCAAGATTAGACCTGTAGGCTTTCAACTCCTCTTTCGCACAAACTTGCTCTGCCAAGGCCGCATCTCCTTCATCACACTGCGCTGCTATCTCTTTGTTGCCATGAACTGTGATGATCCCCTTAGGACCCGGTATTTTCAACTTAAAGTATACATAACACGGCCTTGCCATGAACTTAGCATAAGCCGGCCTTCCAAACAACGCATGATACGGGCTCTGGAACTTCACCACTTCAAACGTGAGCCACTCCGATCTAACGTTGTCAATAGACTCGCCAAAAGCAACTTCTAACAAAATTTTCCCTCTGGTGTAGCTGATTTCCCGGAACTATGCCATGAAAAACTGTTGACGTCTTCTGTAACTGTGATACTTTAAGTCCCATACGCAAAAACGTCTCCCAATACAAGATTGATACTACTTCCACCATCCATTAGAACTTTCTTTAACTCAAAGCCATCCACTTGGGGAGCCACAACTAAAGCTAGCAGACCCGGGTGCTCAACAACATCCGGGTGATCCGCTCTACTCCACGTGATCGTGTGCTCTGACCACCTCAAATATCTTGGAACTCCTGCAGCGACCGCATTAACCGCCCTTTTGACCACCTTTCGCTCTCTCTTGGTTGCACCACTGGCATATATGTGGTACTGGCCAAGTTGCTTTGGCTGCTGTGAAAACCCGCCTTGATTTCCTGTATTCTGACCCGGTCCTGCGCTGTTGGTGGGTACAGCATTAGCTCCAGTCAAAAGACCTGCAGCCGGGTTACCACCCGGCCGGGTCCTCCATATCTGCCTGCCCCTTGCAGTGCCCTTTGTATCTCATTGTTTTTCCATCTATTCAAGTCCACGCACTGAGCCAACGAGTGATTGGCGGGTCTACCGTTCCTGCTATGGCGAGGACACGGCATCCTAAAGCCTCTTCAAGGCTGGTTGGGCTGGGCGTGACATCTGATAGTTGTTTCCACCACGTAGTTCCCATTATTTCCTTGGTACCCTCTATTATCTTGAAAATTCCCTTCCATCCTTTGCCT
Organism: Poa pratensis; assembly: GCA_947311845.1. Classification (NCBI taxonomy): domain Eukaryota; kingdom Viridiplantae; phylum Streptophyta; class Magnoliopsida; order Poales; family Poaceae; genus Poa; species Poa pratensis. The sequence continues at coordinate 16,105,821 of CAMZMU010000066.1, forward strand.
CTGAAACCCGGCATTGTGTTTGCCACCAGTTCTGAACTTCCCTCATTGTGCCCACGCTTGTGTTGATTCTGGTTGTTGTTGTTGTTATTGCTTCCGTTGCCATTGTTACTCTTTCCTCCATTATTCGCTGGACCTTTCCCTTTCTCCTCTTCATTATCATCCTGGGTCTTGTCCGTGGCTGCGTGCCTGTTGCAAGCATCCATCAGCTCAGCCATGGTGACTGGCTTAACCCGGTGGCCCTCCTTCATACGGCCAAGCTTCTGGACCAGGGGAACAAATTTGCATGTCTTTTCCATTGATGAAATAGCATCCTTGGGCTCAATACCAGATGAAGAATGAAGGATCTCCGTGACCCGTCTCATCCAATGCCGCGCTGACTCCCCTTCATCATCAAATACATGTACTTTGCGCAAACGTTCTCCGTGGCATTGCGAATACACATAGCCATCTCATAACTGCTCAACCAAACCGCCGGGTCCACGCTAGGCTCGTAATTGGATATCTTGTTGGGCTCCTTGAACTTCTCCGGGAAAGGCTCCGCTCTAATCGCATCTGAAAGACACTTTGGCCCGGCAAGGTTAGAAGAACTTGCTAAAAAATTATTGTTACCTGGTGAGCCTACAGATACTGCTGCTGCGACGCCGGGTCCAACTTGCGGCACTGCTGTGGCAGGTGCCGCCGGGTTCGCGCTGGCCGCTCTTCTTGCTCGCGATCCATTAACTATTTGCTGGGCCACCGATACTGCTGGGGCGGGTTGAGGTTGCTGATTATTCTGGTTCTGCTGCTGCGGTGCCACGGCTAACCTGGCTTGCGCCGGGGTTTCGCCGTGGCGGCTCTTGGTACGCTTACTACGATACGTTGTTGAATGAAGTGCACTTTTGTCCTTTGAATACTGAACTTGCTGAACCACAGCGGTACGTAACATGTCAATGGCACGCCGGGCTTTAATCTCTGCTGGCGAGTCTCCAAGGGGAATACGGTCAAGCGCTAAGGTTGTGGCATGCACGTTATCCGCTGGATTGGAATAATGACCCGCCGGCGTGTGGAACCTCGGCGTTCGCGGCGGCAGACCCGGATTTCCCCCGGCTCCCCCGGCGAGCAAACCCGGTGTCCCAACCACTGCTGCACCGGCTCCTGCGGTCCCTCTGTTTGGTTCTACGCTTGTTCTGATGATTGGAGCTGCTTGAGTTACACCAGTGGTTTGATCCACTGGAGTCCTAAATAACACTGCTGGGTTTATGGTATTCTCATCCGGCGCTAACCGGCTTTGATGCCTTCTCCGGTGAACCCGAGTCATCTCATTGAGGCGATTCTCCTGCTCCTCAATTTGCTTCTGCTTGGCTGCTATATGCTGCTTTTCTGCTATTGTGTCTCTACGCATTTGTTCCAAAGCCCGACGTGCTGTGTCTAACTCCGTAGCTCGCACTGCTGCGTTCTCTGGGGCAACCGATCTCGTAAGCGCTGTTGGGTCCAGGATCAAGCCATTGTTGAACAAAGCGGGAGCACTAGCCGTGTTATCTCTTTCTTCGACCTGAACCCGGTTATTGAGGAAACCAAAGCTGTTTCTGTAACGAGCCGTGTCATCACTCTCATCTGTCACCGAAGCCGGATCCCCATCCATCCTCTGATCTGCTTGCTCCTGGATAGGTGGTAGCTGTTGTTGCTGTTGTTGCTGCTGTTGATCTGGGTTTGGAACTGGTGGAACAACGGTTGATGGTGACGCTCCTGCGTTGATCGAGGGAGCTGTGTAAACAACCACCCTCCTGATTGCACTTGGGAAGGACTCCAGCTCCTCCTCGTCTTCCTCTGCAGCCTCGTATCCAAACCGGTCTCAAACAAGGGCAAGATCGATTCAGCATCCTCCTCATGTTCCACTGCATCACCCGGGATCCATGCCGGCTTTCCCGACCGTTCCTCGTGCGTGACCAATGGTGACCCGGCCTCTGCCGTGCCTACTGATTCCTCCCCGTCAGATTGAATGAGCGTGGCGGCTCCTGACACGGATTCACAATCCTCATCACTAGTAGATCTAATTGCATGTACCATACCAACGAAAACATTAATCTTGCCAATTGGAATAATATCACCTGATTCTAGCAGATCTGATTCCGGCCCCCAGCCAGAATCGTCGACGATGGGTTCTCCGTGCGAGTTGATGGTAACCTCGCCGAAAACGAAGTTCTTGACTCCTTGCATAGCTTCTCCCATGATGATGACACCTTTGGACGCAGGCCCCACGGTGGGCGCCAACTGTCGTGGGGTTAACACGGCAGATGTTACCATGGGGTAACTTGAGTTGTTGGGCCAGGCGAAACTAGTGTCTGGGAGCTGGTTTAGCTCTGCGAGGACAAAGGATTTACCTAGGTTCGGCCTCTCCATTGGAGATAAAGATCTACTTCCTGCTATGCTATTATTGATCTCGATCTGGATAACCCAGCTACGACAACAGAGCCGGATCTCGATCTAGGTTACAGGGGGCGCTTGGCAGCGATGATCTCTCTCGTGAATCTTATCAAACTTCTCAGGCCTCCTTAACTATGGCCTAGGAGCCCGCTTATATAAACGGCCGGGTCTCCTGGTTCTATACATGGTAAGCCCGGGTTCTATCCAGACTCGGAGTCCTACTCTAGGTCTTCTAATCTTCGTGTTCTCCAAGTCTTGTATTCCATAACTCGTACCGCCTCCGGGTCTTCTAGAATCTCCCCCATCCAAGCCGGGTCACCGCCAAGCTTGCTGGCCCATCGACGTAATCCGGCCCATGCTGATGGTTAGCTGTCCTGGCCGGGCCTTCTGCCTGGCGGGACAAGCTTCCCTCTTCATGGGCCTACCGGGTTATTATTCCCCCATCACACTATCTAGCATAAATACTTACTCTTGGAGTTACAAGCATCTACTTGGCCAAATCATCTACTAGTAACGGAAAGCATGCAAGATCATAAATAACATATAAGATAGATTGATAATCAACTTGACATAGTATTCAATATTCATCGGATCCCAGCAAACACAACATGTAGCATTACAATAAGATGATCTTGATCATGATAGGCAGCTCACAAGATCTAAACATGATAGCATAAAGTGGAGAGACAACCATCTAGCTACTGCCATGGACCCGTAGTCCAAGGATGAACTACTCACGCATCACTCCGGAGGCAGGCATGGTGATGTAGAGCCCTCCGGTGATGATTCCCCTCTCCGGCAGGGTGCCGGGAAGAGCTTCTGAACCCTCCCGAGCTAGGGTTGACGGCGGCGGCGTCTCTGGAACTTTTCGTGGATAATGGCTCGGGTTTTAGGGTTTTCGCGTCGGGAGAATAAATAGGCGAAAGGGCGGCGGCTGGAGACGCACGTGGGCCCCACACCACCCCACGGCGGGCAGGGGGGCCGCGCGGCCCCATGGTGTGGCTGCCTCGTGGCTCCCCTCCGTCTCTCCTTTGGACTCCGTGTACGTGTTGGAAAAATAGGAGGTTCTGTCCAAGTTTCGTCCAATTCCGAGAATATTTCCAGACTAGCTTTTCTGGAATACAAAAACAGCAGAAAACAGGAACTGGCACTGTGGCATCTTGTTAATAGGTTAGTCCCAGAAAATGCATAAAAATGCTATGAAGTGTATATAAAACATGTAACAATTGGTATAATATCAACATGGAACATCAGAAATTATAGATACGTTTGAGACGTATCAAGCATCCCCAAGCTTAGTTCTACTCGTCCTCGAGTAGGTAAAACGATAAAAACAAAATAATTTCTGAGGTGACATGCTACAATCATAATCTTGATCAAATAGTATTGTAAAGCACATGTTATGAATGAAGTGATCCAGGTCAATGGTCTATAGTTTGCTAGCAAGTAGATAATGAGCAAACAACTGAATCATATAAGCAAAAACTTTTCATGAATAGTACTTTCGAGACAAGCATCAAAGAGTTTTGCATAAGAGTTAACTCATAAAGCAATAGATTCTAAGTAAAAGGTATTTAACCAACACAAAGGAAGATTTAAGCTTCAGCAATTGCTTTCAACTTTCAACATATATATCTCATGGATATTTGTCAACACAAAGCAATATAATAAGTGCAATATACAAGCATATAAAAATTGTTGCACCAAAGTTGACACTAGTGTTTGCTTCTAAGATAGAAAGAAGTAGGAAAACTGACTCAACATAAAAGTAAAAGAAAGGCCCTTCGCAGAGGGAAGCAGGGATTAAATCATGTGCTAGAGCTTTTTAAGTTTTTGAAATCATAAGAGAGTAAAAATAAGTTTTGAGAGGTGTTTGTTAATTGTCAACGAATCAGAAAATGGAAAGTACAATATGACCCCTGCCAACCAGACTTTTAAGAGCGGCTCCCATGAAGGACGTTATTTCTACCAGCAAGGCAGATCATCCCTCTTTCTCTTTTGTTTACACATGCAGATATTTCACTGTTTGTCATTGCTTGACTGATAAATCAGGGCAAAAATGTGAAGAGAATTAAGCGGTTAAAGTTGTAATTAATTGGGACTGGGCACCCCATTTGCCAGCTCTTTTTGCAAAATTAATGGATAAGCGGATGTATATGCCGCTAGTCCGGTGGTAAAGTCTGTTTGACAGTTGACATAAAGACATCCACCCCGTCCTCATGAGCTTGGTAAACATTGACACAAAATAGGAGTAATAAAGTTTGAATAGTTTAAAGGTAGCACATGAAAAATTTACTTGGAATGGCAAGGAAATACCACATATAGGTAGTTATGGTGGACACAGATGGCATGGATTTTGGCTCAAGGTTTTGGATGCACGAGAAGCATTCCCTCTCAGTACAGAGTTTAGGCTAGCAAGGTTATTTGAAGCAAACACAGGATATCAACCGACACAGCAAGACTTATATGAAAACATATTGCAAGCATTATAAGACTCTACACTGTCTTCCTTGTTAACCAAACCCTTTTACTAGAAAATATCTAGACCTTAGAGATACCAATCATGCAAACCAAATTTCAACGAGCTTTACGGTAGTTCTTCATTAATAGGTTTTAACTACATGATACAAAAGCTTAAACATGAACTACTTGATAACTCAAAACAATTGACAAGTATCAAATTATCCAATACAGTGATCTACAAGAATATGTAAGCTTTTTCCATTATACCATCTACCACATGCAACATTTTCTGTTCCAACCAAACACCAATCAATTTATTTCAACATAAACTCTCCAAACAATTATAAGTGAAGCAAGAGAGTACTTTCTTTAAAAGAACTAACAGCTCTGAATAAGAGATGCATGCAAAACAGGAGCTAAAAGCATAGCAATAGCTAGATAAGAATACTCAACAAGTATAAGTGAAGAATAGGAGTATTCATATGAAAAAGCGGAGCGTGTCTCTCTCCCAATCAAGAATGCTGGGTCCAATCAAGTTGACCATAAGAAAAATAAAATACTGAAAATAAAAGCACACAGACGCTCCAAGTAAAGCACATATGATGTGAAAGAATTAAAATATAGTTTCACTAGAGATGACCTGATAAGTTGCTGATGAAGAAGGGGATGCCTTGGGCATCCCCAAGCTTAGACGCTTGAGTCTTCTTGAAATATGCTGGGGTGATCCATGGGAGCATCCCCAAGCTTAAGCTCTTCACTCTTCTTGATCACATTATATCATCCTTCTCTCTTGACCCTTGAAAACTTCCGCCACACCAAACTCAGAGTAATTCTCATTAGAGGGTTAGTGCACAATCAAAAACTCACATGTTCTATAAGGACACAAACATGACCGTTACTTTTAACATTAGCTACTACTGCCACTGATGTTATGTGAAGCTCTTCACCCTAAAAAAGAATTCCACTCAACACTAGTAAAAGAGAGAATGCGAAAAATAAAAGACAGAATCTGTCTAAACAGAACAGTCCGTAAAGACGAATTTTTTCGAGGCACTTACGTTGCTCAGATCGAAAAACTTTAAACTAACGAAAGATGCGTACATATCTGAGGATCACGCACAAAAATTTGCAGATTTAAATAATTTTTCTGTGATTTTACAGAAGTAAAACGGTGAACAGCAGAAATCTGTTCCTGCGCAGAAATCCAAATCTAGCATCATCTTCCTATTAGAGGCAATACTTGGCACAACAATGCGATAAAATAAAGATACAAAGGAATTGTTACAGAAGTAAACAACTCCTTGACTCAAAAAGAAAAGAAAAATTGCAGAAATAAAATAATGGGTTGTCTCCCATAAGCGCTTTTCTTTAACGCCTTTCAGCTAGGCGCAGAAAGTAAGAATCAAGTGTTTCCAAGTGATGAAGCATCAACAGAAAGGTTGGAAGTTTTCTCAACAATGCATTGTATCTTATCTATATAAGTTTCAGAAACTCCTCTTTCATTACTTTTAGGCACACTATCCTCATCAAATAAATTTTCAGGAACAATCCAATCAAAATTCTTTTCTAGTGCCTCATGCATTCCTACAAGCTTAAAAGGTATTGGTATTTTGACTTCTCCCTCATAATTGGGTTCATTAGTGTACTTAAGCCTATCTTTTTCAAGCTTCTCAAGTGTATTAGCAATATCAATAAAATAGCCAAGCATCTTATAACGAATGAAAACTTTTCTAGCCTCCCCAGCAACATCACCAAATTCTTTAAGAAGAGTTTCTAAAACAAAATCTTTCTTTTCACCCTCTTTCATATCATGAAGTTTAAGAAACATTTGCTGCATTATAGGATTAAGATTAACAAACCTAGCTTCCAACATGTGAACCAAAGAGGCAGCAGCAATTTCATAATTAGGGGCAAGTTCTACCAAGGATCTGTCTTCAAAATCTTTAAGTCTACTAACATGACTAAAGAATTCTTCAATGTTATCTCTTCCAATGATAGACCCACTTCCCACCGGTATATCTTTTAAAGTAAACTTAGGGAGAAGCATGATGAAATAAAAGAAAGTAAACCGAAATAAGGTAAATGCAAGTAACTAATTTTTTTGTGTTTTTGATAAATAAAGCAAACAAGACTAGATAAAAATAAACTAAGCAAGACAATAACAAAGTAAAGAGATTGGAAGCGTGAAACTCCCCTTGCAGAAATCCTCTTGCTCCCCGGCAACGGCGCCAGAAAAAGAGCTTGATGCGTGGATCACACGTTCGTTGGGAGACCCCAAGAGGAAGGTATGAAGCAGTGTAGCAGCAGTTTCCCTCAGTATGAAACCAAGGTTTAATCGAACCAGTAGGAGCAAGAAATCACTTCTGAAGGTTGTCAGTGGCGCGCTGACGTGGAACCTGCACACAACACAATCAAACTACTTTGCCCCAACGAAACAGTGAGGTTGTCAATCTCACCGGCTTGCTGAAAACAAAGGATTAAACGTATGGTGTGGAAAACAGTAGTAAATTGCAGAGAATGAAAAGGAACAATGTTTGCAGTTGGTTGTATTATCAGTGTAAAAGAATGGACCGGGGTCCACAGTTCACTAGTGGTGTCTCTCCATAAAAGATAACTAACATGCTGGGTGAACAAATTACAGCTGGGCAATTGACAAAATATTGAGCGCATGACAATGCATATATATGACATGATGATTACTATGATATTCATGTGGGCATTACGACAAAATACATAGACCGTTATCCAACAGCGTCTATGACTAATAATCCACCCCAGGTTGTCATCCGAGTTCCCCGTTGGTATTAAGTTGCAAGCAACGGATAATCGCATTAAGTAATGTGCGTAATGTAAACAAATGCATTAGACCTAACGGCGCACCCTTAAGCTAAGCATCGGTTATTTTATCCCTAGTGGCAACAGCACATCCACAATCTTAGAAGTTATTGTCACTCTCCCAGATTACCGGAGGCATGAACCCACTATCTAGCATAAATACTCACTCTTGGAGTTACAAGCATCTACTTGGCCAAAGCATCTACTAGTAACGGAAAGCATGCAAGATCATAAATAACATATAAGATAGATTGATAATCAACTTGACATAGTATTCAATATTCATCGGATCCCAGCAAACACAACATGTAGCATTACAATAAGATGATCTTGATCATGATAGGCAGCTCACAAGATCTAAACATGATAGCATAAAGTGGAGAGACAACCATCTAGCTACTGCCATGGACCCGTAGTCCAAGGATGAACTACTCACGCATCACTCCGGAGGCAGGCATGGTGATGTAGAGCCCTCCGGTGATGATTCCCCTCTCCGGCAGGGTGCCGGGAAGAGCTTCTGAACCCTCCCGAGCTAGGGTTGACGGCGGCGGCGTCTCTGGAACTTTTCGTGGATAATGGCTCGGGTATTTAGGGTTTTCGCGTCGGAGGAATAAATAGGCGAAAGGGCGGCGGCTGGAGACGCACGTGGGCCCACACCACCCCACGGCGCGGTAGGGGGGCCCGCGCGGCCCCATGGTGTGGCTGCCTCGTGGCTCCCCTCCGTCTCTCTTTGGACTCCGTGTACGTGTTGGAAAAATAGGAGGTTCTGTCCAAGTTTCGTCCAATTCCGAGAATATTTCCAGACTAGCTTTTCTGGAATACAAAAACAGCAGAAAACAGAACTGGCACTGTGGCATCTTGTTAATAGGTTAGTCCCAGAAAATGCATAAAAATGCTATGAAGTGTATATAAAACATGTAACAAATGGTATAATATCAACATGGAACATCAGAAATTATAGATACGTTTGAAACGTATCAGGCCGCAAGAGGTGGTGGGCGCTCGAGGACGCACGCTTGCGTTCATCCTCGAGCACATCGCCGGCGGCAACAGGCCGCGGCTGGAGATGCCGCCGCGCACGTCGTCGTGGCTGCCGCGGCAGATGGGCGCCACATCCTCCTCCTCTTCCTCCGGCGCGCGCTCGGCATCGTCGGCGCCTCCCACTGCTCGGGTCAAGTCCGAGCAGGACGCCACGCCGCCACCCCTCCTCAACTTCGGCCGGCGCGTTCCCAGCCGCAGCGGCAGCCTCCGCATCAACGAGCGCCGCCGCACGGACTTCTCCGCCTCGTCAAGCCCAAGACGGAGGGCAAGAAGAAGGCGCCAGCGTGGCAGGCGCCGCGCGACTACGTCAGGGCGGCGGCCAACATGGAGGCGCCGGAGGACTCGGAGGAGTTCCCCGGCGAGAGGCTCGCCATCAAGAACTCCCTCAACGACGTCCTCCCGGCGCCAGACGACGTCGCCGATGCCTGGTCGGCGAGGATGCACGAGCAGGAGGAGGTCCAGCGCCAGTAGCGCATCCTCGAGCAGGTGCAGCGCGAGCGCGCGGCGGCGCAGCGCCAGCGCTTGGCCCCTCGGCGTCGCATGCCATCTCCCCCAGCGCCGCCGCCCTACATCATCCTCGACCCCAGCGACGAGGAGGACACCCCCAGCGCGCCCGGGCCGAGCAGGTGGCACGGCGGAGACGACGGCGTAGGCCCTAGCAACGCCGCTTGGAGCGGCTCCGACGACGACGGCGACGGTGGCGACTACATTGTGTTCTACAGCCAGCTAGGCATGTAGAACGGCGTAGATCGCCTTAATTATCTATTTTCAGTTTTTAAGTTTTTATTTTTTAGTTTCTACTATGTAATCGGCGAATTCTGCCCATATATGAATGAAATTCGCCAAATTAGCTATTTTTCGCCTAAATTTGTTTTTTCAAAATTTCTGGGCTTCTTCCTGGGTTTGGGCACGGCTGGGAAAACGCCACCCCCAAGGCGTGAAATAGCGCCGTTACCCCCCCCCCCCCAGGCGGCCCAAAATAGCGCCGTTTTTCGGCCTGGGGGCACAACGAGTGAAGATGCCCTAACCAAAACGATCCCACGGTGCGTTTCCATGAACCGCCTGATCCGATGCCCGGCCACAACGAGGACTTCTTCGCAAAATTTGCGGCTCGGTGTATTCGGGATGTCATCTGCGTTGGAGATCTGATCAAGTTCCTTGAGGTCGATTACCGCACCGATTATTCATGGGAGGCCACTGCTTGGTGCCAGAGGCTATCTTCAGAAGAATGGCACCACTCCTTCACTGTAGACACGAATAACATCCCAGTATCCGACCAAAGATATTCTTATCTTTTCCCTGATCTGTGGAAGGATAGATACAAACTGCTAGCCGTGAACAACTACTTCCCTTCTGCTCCCACCCTAGGCATGGACGATGATGTTTTTTACATGATGGCAATGTTGGACCCTAAGAACCCTGTAGAATGGCTGGCCGCTATCAACGTGAAGGAGAAAGCTTTGGAACTCGTCTCTTTTAGTTCCCATGGGTCTCATTCTTGCAGTCCGGCCTATCGTCCATGTGGCTTCTCCAAGTACCTAACAATTACTTGAGGTGATTCTTCGTCATTTAACTCCCGGGACATTAATCATCTCCAGTTTGTACATTGACTAGGTGTTTTTACTTATGATCATGTTCCGACACTAGATTTATCCAGCTTGTTATCGGTTCTGCTAAATCCAAGTCATCTAAGATTTTCTTATGTCTAAGTGGATGCCCCTACTAGTACAGATTGAGCCATTTAAAACCTCTCAATTGCACATGGAATATCTGAACTGTGTGCAATGTGGCGTGGTTTTTTTCTCGATGGTAAATTTATTCGGATGGGTCTCACTCGGTGGATCTAAACGTAGCACAAGAGACCGAGTTTATATATATTCGTGCATCGACAAACAGCGTCCGATAAAACTCTACTCCTGTTAATAGCGTTTCGACTATCTTTCGATACTCCACGATCTCGAGAGGTCTTGATCTTGCCTACAGTGGTGTATGATGGCTGTGAATGAGGTGATGATGAACCAATACCACTCTAAAAACCCCTATTCCCCCTTATATACACGGTGGGAACTATGGTTACATACTAGTTGAGATAAAAACAAAACCCTAAGAAGATAATCTAGATCTGATCGTTGTCGGTTACAAGGAATAACCCATATAATCCGCTTGGATATCTTGTTGTGGCTTGCACTCCAAGTTCATGTATTCGGGCCTTCGTCTGGTGGCCGAACCGAGCTGGGCCTCCATGTGCACAATGTGCTCTGTCTTTAGCATTCGTGGGCCAACCCGGGACCCATGACCTCGTCAGTGGCCCTCGAGTCTTTCGTGATATGTTTCGGGTTGGTCCACTCATGCTTGCTGAATGAAGATGATATCTTCATTTAGAACCTATCTTCCGTTCTTTTCGTGCTTGGCGAGGTCACTAGCTTGGAGATAAACTTCCAAACAAGCTCAGTGGTGGCCATTCGGTGTGGCGGTGTCGGCCTTAATGAGATGATCTTGGATTTCCCGGCTACTAGGGCAATTTTTACAATCAAATATATATCCTGGCTCCCTCAACTTAAGAGAGCTAACACTCAACCCCTCGATGATAAGATGGCATGCAAGCTTGTCACGTGGGAGGAAAAAAACTACAATGTGACCGGGCGTAGTGCCCTTGTCAAGTCGGTGCTCACTTTTCAAGTTATTCATCACCTCACATCACTCGACATTCCCCCCGATTGCCTCACCAATTTGAACAAGATTTAACGAGCTTTCCTTTGGGACGGATCGAGCAAGGTCTCTAGTGGAAAATGCAAGATCAGTTGGGGGGCGGTATGCTGGACTACTCACCTTGCAGGTCTTGTGATCCTTCACATTGGCAAGGTCTCGTGCCTTGCGTTTGGGATGACCTTGGTTTGAATGGTGTGACCCCAACAAATTTGGGTCGGTTTGGGTAACCCTTGTGACTGTGGGCGGACATGGAAATGAGAGGAACGCAAGAATTTTTGGCAGTAAATCTGCCCTCCTAGCAACTATTAAGAATGACACGAAGCTTTGGGTTACAACGAGTGCAAAAAACTTGAGCTGTATTTTTTTTTTGGGGAGGGGGTAGCTCATTTTTTTCTTGTCGGTGTGCGGATTATCTCTTGCTCCTTCTAATTCAAAATACTAGCAAAGTTTTGGACTCCTTTGAAAAAAAAAGTCTAACCTCAACGTAGTTTCTTGATGCAATGATGTACAACTAATCAAATTATAAACACAAGGCATGAGTATAACTTGCCCTATGGGGCTAGTTGGGCTTGGTTGTGGCCAGCTCACACGCCCAGTGGTTGCTTCTGCATGTCTAGAGAGGTGATATCGAGGCCAAGCTACACGTATCTCTTTATTCTGAAAAAATGAAAATCATATTTTTTTCAGTTTCATTTTTTTTGAAAATAATTTATGGATGTTGATGTTGTTGTATTTTACCGGCATATAAAATCTCAACTAGAAATATATTGCATTTTGGGCTGTATAATAAGGGAGCGACTAGGTCTCACTTGAGTGAGAATTAAGTTAACTCTCACTCAGATGACCTCATCCAGTTACATGTGCAACTGTGAATTTTTTAATTGTAACAAATGAATCACGATGTAAATCTAATGGGATTAGAGTTGAGTGAGTTCTAACTTAATTCTCGCTCGAGTGAGGAATAGTAAAACCGATAAAAATAACAATATGAATATGAAAATAGTGCACATAGCAAAATTTCAACTCTAATAAATCTGACAGATTTTATTATTTTTTGTAGTCCAGAATATGAATTATTTTGAGTTGAGATTTTGCACTTTGGTAGGATACGCTATTATCTACGTCCAGAATTATTTTAAGATTAAAAAAATAAATGAAAATGTGGTTATTGAATGTAAAAAATAAAGATCTACATGTAGCTCGGCCTCCGTTTTGGCTTTCCAGACTATACTCGTGTTATTAATGCTTTGTGTTATTGATGAAAACCAAAGGTAAATCTAAAGTTAGCAAGGAATCATATGGAATGAAACAAAAAAATGTGTCCTGAACTCCTGGTATGTGAACACAAACGGTTGGATCCTTCTCTGCCTTTAAGCTGAAGTCAGCAGCATGTTAACTGTGATAAAAAGAAGACAGTCTGAGAATGCGAGCACTACCTGTTGTTGTCCACCGACAAACAGATACGGAGGAGCTATTGATACTCAAGCCTTCATGGTTACCTCTTTCACAAGACTTTTGATGCCCAGATTATCTGTCTTCAGTCAAGAATGCTCAGGTCACATGCGGTTACACCTAATTTCCTGATGTAAGAATATTCCACAAAACATAATTGGTCTTCACAAGCCTAGATCCAAATTTAGTCAAGGAAGAAACATTTATTAACGTTTAGCTCCACGGTCATAATCACATGGACATGTGATCAACCAGGGTGCATCTTCCGAAGAAGATATTCTTTGCAACTTGTAACAAACACCAAGTCCTATCGGCCATTGGGTGTCCGTGGAGAGCGAATGTTGCGAGTGGAGCAAATGGAAATTCATTTTTACTTTACAGGAGAAACAAAATCCCCAGTGGTGGTGCAGTGGCGAGCATGCCTTTGTGCTCTTGGAGGCTCGTGGGTTGCTGCCGAATAAGGTTCAGTAGCTATCTGAAGAATGAGAGATGCTGGCAGGGTCCAGATGAACGAGTCGGTGGAGGAGCGAGGGCTGAGCTATGGGCTGGGCAACATCATTGAACAGTGAAATCAGCTTGGGATCATATCTATATGCCCTCATCTTTACTGATCTGTACCATAAAAAGATCTTGGCCACCGAAGCACTTGTATAGCATATCTGTCCAGTGTATTGTCGCCCTCATCGAGTTCATCGACTTGATTGATGTTACGAGGGTAACCTTATATCTAGATTAATAATCCCATTAGCTCATATACCAGGTTCAGATGTTTGCATCGTACCTAGTTTGCTGTCCTTTTTAGGCTGATCAAAAGTTTTGTGACAGAGGTAGCCATGATGGCTTGAGTATCGATTGCTGCTCCATATCTGTTTGTCGGTGGATAGCAACAGGTAGTGCATTCTCAGACTGTCCACTTTTTTTATCACAATTAACACTGCGCTGTTACTGACTTCAGCTTAAAGGCAGAGAAGGTTTCAGCCGTTTGTACTCACAATTAACACTGCACTGCACTGCTACCAGGAAACTCTTTTTGTTTCCTTCCATATGATACCTTGCTACTTTGGATTTATCCTTCGGTTTTCATTAATGCCACACGTAAGAAAGGAAGTGTCAGAATTAGCTATCAAGTAGGCCAAAGCAAATGCTGCCACTGGGCGTCTGAGCCGGCCACAATCATTCACATGTCCAAACCCAACCAGCATTATAGGTCAAGTTTATACTCATGCCTTGTGTTTATAGTTTTATTAATTGCACATCATTACATCAGGGAACTGCTTTGAGGTTACAGGTTAGACTAATATTGAGGGTAGGTTGCAGACTAATTTCGCCCGAGTAGATGTGTATCATGCACTAGAATACTTGCTCGTCGCCTGATGTGGATAACAAGTTCACATCTTTCGCCCGGTCTGCAGGACAGAAACATATTCCTAAGCAGACAGCTACTCATCAAACAAGCATCAGTGTGTTCACCGGAGATATTTTAGCTTGCATCATCGCAGATTATTTGTCTTCAGTCAAGATTGCTCATGTCACATGATGTTACTCTTAATTTCCTGCTGTAGGAATATTCAACGAAGAGGAACATAAATCATGATTGGTCCTCACAAGCCTAGATCCAAATTTAGTCAAGGAAGAAACATTTATTAACGTTTAGCTCCACGGTGATAATCACATGGACATGTGAACAACCAGAGTGCATCTTCCGAAGAAGATACTCTTTGCAACTTGTAACAAACACCAAGCCTATTGGCCATCAGGCATCGGTTGAGGGGGAACGTTGCAAGTGGAGCAATGGAATTCCATTTTTTACTTTACATCAGAGGAATAATCCCCAGTGGAGGTGCTGTGGCGAGCATGCCTTTGTGCTCTTGGAGCCTCGCGCGTCCAGAATAAGGTTTCAGTAGCTATCCGAAGAATGCGAAGACGCTGAACCAAGATTCAGTGGAGCGAGGCCTAATCTCCGGCCAACATCATGGAACAGTGAAATCCCTCATCTGTACTGATCTGTACCATAAATCTTTGCCACCGAAGCATGTCTATATCTTATCTGTCCAGTGCACTGCCGCCCTCATGGAGATTCATCAATTTGATTGATGTGACGATGGCAACCTTATATCTAGATTAATCATCTCATTAGCTGATATACCGTACCACTGCAGGTTCCGAAGTTTGCATCGTACCAAGTCTGCTATCCTTGTTAGGCTGATCAGGACACCCTGACGATGCAAACTGCATGGAAGTCGTGCTGCAACTTGCCCTGGATGATTTTTTTTTTTTTTTGCTAATTCGTCGCATGGTTGTGAAGATACTTCAGTAGAACTACTAAACTGTAGTGCTGTTATCGAGCTGGAAAAGAAGAAGATCAGGTCGGAGCTGAGGCGTATCCGACGTTGCAGATAAGAAAATTCAGGATTAAAAGTCCGATCTTGGACGAAGTCTCCCTGAACTCCGATCCGCCAGCGAGTATTGCTTCTCCACTTGCCCCGCGGGGGAGAGGGCGAAATCTGCACACGAGCTACCACCATTCCGAGCTCGATCGTGACTTCGCCCCAGATCTGCTCAAGGTCAAATCATGCAACGGGCAGATCTCTGATGAATCAAGTGTCGAGAAAGATAAGGGAACAGCAGCCCAATGATTGCATCTTATCCATCAAGCCGAGAGAGAGAGAGAACGGTGATCGGGTGATGATCGATGCCGACGCAAAACATGCTGCTCACTCTCCTCTCTCCCGGTGTATTTTAATGGAGGTCGCATTCATCTCAAAATATAAAACGAGCTAAAGAAAATGCTATAGTACTAGGGCAGATCGCATCGACCGGTCACTTGCCCACGACGATAAGAATTAGTACTCGTTAACTAATCATCAGGTCTGAAAACAGAGTGCTAATTGTCATCCTGATCCGAAGAACAGATAAGCAGTGGAGACCGATCGATCGGAATCCTGCACCCGTCTGATCGGTTGGTCGCGGGGTGCCCTCGGCGCGTTGCGCGACGAGACGACGCGGTTCGTGCACTGTCAGCGCAGCGGCGCTTCTGTTCGCTAGGATAGAGGCGACGCGTGGAGCTCTGCCGGTTTTGACATCATAGACAGATAAACTTATCAAACAACTCGATCATCGACGTCTTTTGCAGTCCTGCCCATGCCACAGCTCGTGTATTCCTCTAGTCTTTGGTGCATGTCCTCACGGCATGTGCGATTCATTTGCCTTCAGTTCGTTTGTGTTTAAGGGCTGAAGCTCCATTTTTGGTTCCGTCTGAATAGCTGAGGCTCCATTGTGGTTCAAAAGATGACCCCATTTGTTGGAGGTTTGTGCCATTTTCTCGCAAAATTATCCACAAACCAAAAAACACTTGACAAGCGACGACTAGTTGATCTCTTTTGCATTTTTGCCCATGTCAAGCTAGAATATTCTACGCACCCAAAAAGCTTCGCATGTATGATTAGTTCCCTACTTATTTTTCGTTTTCCTTACGAGTTGAGGGTGGATAATGGTTCGGAGATGTCAACGGATGGACGAGAGTTTATTTGTTTTCTTTCAGGGTCAAATATCTTGAGAGAAAAATATTCCTATGAAAGGAAAAAAGATACAAGTCATGCTCCAAGTCCTTGTTCACTGGGAGTGAAATTTCATTTCCACGAGGATGGAGATTGGAAGGGATTTCCTGGAATCCTTCCTCTCACCCAATCCTCTCGAATTAACACAAATATTTTTCGATCTCAGTACACTAGTGTGGCGTACTGTTTCTAATTTAGACAAATTGAGACGGCTCGTGGGTTATCTTAGAATTATCATACCAAAATTGGCTTAGTACACAAACTATTGGGAATTTTCTTTTCAAGGACACGCAACAATTGTTGCGGTCATCACATTAAGAATGGAATAGAGGTTTTACAATATTGCTTACACCCGGCCAAGCCGTCCGCTTTCCCGCTCAGGTTCTACAGACTACTCCTCTCGTCTATCCGCATTTTTCCTTGCTACATCCCACAGGGCTAATTCTTCATAGACCCTTCTTACAATAGTATTCAGATTAGTCTGTTTACCCTCGAACACTTGTGCATTTCGTTCTAGCCATATCCTTCTCATGCCTGCAATCATCATAGTTGCTGTTATCTTCTGATGTTTCCCTTTTCTTGTGCCTAGTGTGTTGATCCACCAGTCTCTCACGGTTGAATGTCCCGTTGGTGTAATGTCCTGATTTCTTGAATACCCTACAGTTTTCTTGAATACACCTCAAAAACTCGAGTTTCGGTATACTCCCTATTTGGTTCTGTGTTTCTTTGACTTGTTATACTTCATCCATGGGATGAAAAATTCATGCGCACACCGTTTCTAACATAAGCGACCAGAATTTAAATACCCCACGTTGAATTGAATAGTGATAGTGACTCCATATTGCACGGGACATGCCTACTCTATCTATAATTAAATATCGACATAACAAAAAGTTACGGCCTTCCACTAAGTACATATAGACCAAAGTATTCAACCATTCAATCTAGCCAATGAAAACATTTCAATGTTTGTTCTCACTGCTATCTCTAATCAAGGTTCTTAAAAACCCTCTTAAACTAATTCCATGGGTTTAACGGAAAAAAATTAAACCATCTATTTGATAACCAATAAGTAAACAATACTTGTACTTTAGCTTATAAACAATAATATTTCATAATAGTTAGTCAACTAAGAATAGAAAATCAACATATTTTCTTATACTAAAATAACGTTTAACTATTTGATTAACATACTTTTTAATTCTTTTTTTGAAACAAGGCAAAATATTTGCCTTATAGATTGATATAGGAGTAGCAAACATGATAGGCCGATGCCTAAAAAGGAGAAAAAGGGTCACGAAACAGCCTACCCGATCATCTTCGTGAGATGCCTAACACCTGCTAAAATCCACTCTCTTCCTTCCTACGTGATTTTATGAATTAGGATCGACGGTAAAGATGAGATCGGAGTTTGAAACCAAAGAAACTTCTCCTCATGAGGATAGATGGGGCGATTCAGGTGAGATCCCATGTAGATCTAACTTTCTATTCACTCGTGGGGTTGTTGAATACCCCCACATTCCCTTCCTTCCCAACATGCCAAGTGATAAGGGTGATGGCTGACCGAAACCCCTTAGGATGAGCAGTTGCACAATTGCAGATAGCTTGCCAATAATGTAGAACCGTGGCGCGGCTCGAGCGCATACACGACAACTAGATGCGCTTGGAGTAAGGACGACACTCAAAGATAATGTGTCTCAATATCTCCAACATGCATTTGCAGAGCTGGAAGACCGGTTCATGTGGCCAATTGCGAATGGCAAGACATCTGAAGTACAAAGACGGTTCTGCATAGCTAGCCAAGTGAAGGAATGACATTGGCGGGTTGGGGATGCCCAAACCTTTTAGACAATATTCTCGAAGGAATAAAGCACATAGCCGAGGAACCGCGCCTTATAGATTAAAAATGACGAGTAAGAGCCACTGGCATAGGGAGACCAAGTGATCAAGTCGTTGATCTTAGGGTTGAGGTGAAAGTCTTGAAGAATGCTCAAAAAATGGACTAACTGAGCAATGCGCTCAGCCGAGAAGTTTTTCATGTAGATTCCGAAAATCCACTTGTTATCAGTAAGCACATAAATGACCGATTTCATCTTTCTCCTGGATGCCTCGAACAACTTCGCGGCCAAAACTCTAGGTTGCTAACCAAGAAGCCACGAGGAAGATCAAAAGGAAGCTTTTTTCCCCATTTCGCACCGTCGCCTTAGTGCGAGCATTGAAGAGTTTGTGATCACATCGTCATGCGGGGTTTCCATGTCGCTCCAGGGCTTGCTGGGAGACGCCACTCCATCTAGAGCCAACACAATCGGAGGGCACGAGCAAGTTTTTCCAGATTAAGGGTTGCGAGGACCCTAGAGATTTTGGCCCGACGATATAAGGGAGGTCAAGCTCAACGCACCAGATTGGCGCAACGGAGCTATTGGAGATATTGCTCACGAACCCATGACTTTCTCAAAGTTGCGAAGAATGGTGGGGAGGTTGGCAACATCTTGGGCGACCATCGAGAGAAAGATCGTCGCATCATGAGCATACATGGACACTCAAAGACATGTAAATCTCCTAGCATTTTGTCAATGGCAAGGACAAAGAGCAACATTGATAGAGGGTCTCCTTGACGAAGGCCTGTCCCGTGGATGATGTCGGAGCGAGGAATCCCATTCAACAGGGCCCGAGAGGAGGCGGACTTTTTAAAATTCTAAAATGGTCTAATTTTTTTGTTTAGTATTTCAAAAGAAAAGCATTTTAGATTTTTTTCAATCTCTTTAACCAATTGAGTAGATACTACACCTTCACATGTGTACCAATTTCCCCATAGTCGTGGAAGCCCAACCAGCCTGACAAATAATCCATAAAAAAAATAAAGACAAACCCATTGATATTAAGGCGGCGGACGAATCTGGCGGCGCTCTGTCGAGCTCGGCATCCGGCGCGTCCCGGCTGTGGCATGGGGAGGCTGCGGTGGCGGCCGTCGCTGGCTGGCGGCGGGGTCGCCGGTGGTGGCCTGGCCGGAGGGCTGGGCTACGGGTTGATCTCGATCCTGGCCTGGACCTAGGTTTGGGCCGGATCTGGGCCGCCGGTGGTGGATCTGTGCGGTGCGAGCTCTGTGCGAGCTCGGGCTCGGTCAATTGGCGGCGAAACATGGCTGCGGGTTCTCGACGAGGATGGCAGCGGTAGGGGCGACGTTCGATCTGCAGGTGGATGGTGGCGGCGGCCTTGGCGCTGCAGCGTGGCGGCGGGGCTAGTCGGGCCTGATCTGGGCCAGATCTAGAGGATCTGGCTGATCTGGGGGCCTGACAGGCCCTACTGCTGTGTCCGGTCGGCGACCGCCTTAGGCGGTGGAGGACGGGATCTCCTCTTATTGGCTACTGCAACTGCCCACGCGGATTCGATGGTTGCCGTCTTACTTCGTCCGATCGTGGGCCTCGCGGTGTATTGGTGTCAATCCCGGCGCTTGAGCTCGTGGACGCCGGGGCGGCGGCCCTGGAAGGTGGACTGCACGTGCGTCTATGCGGCGAGCGACGTGGCGGTGGTGATGGTTTTCTCTTTGGCCGTGCGGATGGCGAGGAGGAGCGGCGGGGGATCCTGGTGTTGGCGGCGCTTCGACTTTGACAGCTCCCAGATCGCGTATCGGAGGCTAGGTTCGGAGACAGTGGACGGACCAATATACTGAGCGGGGTGAAGGTTTTTCCGGGCGAAAGCTCTGCGCTCCAGCGCCAATGGCGACGATGCCTGTGGGTATCGTTTCCCTCTTAAGGGCGCCATTGTCGGTACCTTTTCCATGTAGGCTCCGGGTGAAAACCCTTGACCTTCACGGTCTCGACGACGGCGACGCACTACGTCGTTACCCTCTTGAGGGGGGCGTTGTGGAGCTTCGGTATCTTTGGCCTCGCTCCGCGGCCTCCGGTGGCAAACTTGGCTTTTCTTGTTCTTTTCTTTCTATATATTTGATCTGCTTTGTAAGAGGTTCCCATCATCACTTTGTATCGGTTCGACCGTTGTGTTTTATTTATAAAGCGGGGCGAAAACCTATTTCGAGAAGCAAGCCGCGGTTTATCCGGTTGCACGGCTCGAGCACACGCACCCGACCCGCCAAATACAAACTTCCGGGAGGTGCTCTGTCGTAAAGCGACAACACCGAGAGAGGTGAAATTTCACAAAATTAACCCTTTTATCAAACTTAAGCAAAAAATAACCCTTTTCCGAAACTATTTCCAAATTTGACCCTTTTGCATAGCGCCCTACCACGGGTCGCTACACTCTACGTTATAGCGCCCCGCAACGGGTCGCTATGGTGCTGCCAGCGTGGCACGGCGGGCCCAGAGGACCAAAGGATAGCGACCTGGACCGGGGCGCTATGCTTCATACCATAGCGACCTACCTTAGGTCTTTATGCTTTTTGTATTTTTTAAAAGCATGCGAGCACCGTAGTATCGAAATTTGGTAAAGTGAAGGGATACCTTGTGAGCCGGAATGTTGCTATTGGATCTATTCTTTACTGTACGCAGCAATTTGTACGTACTTGAAGTGAAGGGATAGCACCGTAGTATAAAAAAATTCATCGTCTTCTTTACTCTAAAAATGGGTTGAGAATCCTAAATTTGTCTTTGCTCTTGCTTATAAGATAACAAGAGATTTTGTTGATTCCATGGATGAGATACTACAACCCCTTGTAGATAAGGCCAATCTTATAAGGTATAGTTGCAGAGAGGAGTGAATTTCAGGAATCGTTATTGACTTGTCTACATACTTGGCGAAAAAGATATTTGATAACCTGAAAGCATCAGTGCAGAACGAGATAAATTGGATTAAGAGAACTGAAAGAGCAATACTCGAGTATGGATCGGATGACTACAAACCTCCAGCAATAGCTGGTGCTCTCCAGCAGGGCTTATCTTTACTAATTGATCGTTCTAGACTTATTCCTAGCATTCCACCAAGGGAAGAATTCATTAGGAGTTATGCGTCACCCATAATATCATAATTACTTGGTTTCATGTTTCAGAGGTGTCAAGAAGCAGAGGGGCCAACTGCTTTGGCTGATGATGATGCTTTGATCAAAGTGTCACAGACCGTTAATGTAGCTCGGGACGCTGAATCCACGTTGACGTAATGGTGCGAGGATATGTTATTTCTTGAAACGGAAAACCTAGCTCTAGTTGGTGAAGGTGAGAGTGTACTCCAGTAAGAGATAGATCATCTAAAAGGGTTCAGATCAGAATGGGTGGACAAGATTTCTACTGTTATTCTTAGGGCATTTGATGCTCGCTCCCGTGATTATTTGAAAAATATGAGGCAATGGCATGAGCATTGATGGATCACAGAGATGAGGTGTAGCGCCTCCCCGTGATTCGCTATGCGTCAAAGGGTAGCGCCCCGGCTCACAGCGGTATCCCTTTACTTCACCAAATTTTGATACTACGGTGCTCGCATGTTTTTAAAAAATACAAAAAACATAAAGACCCAAGGTGGGTCGCTATGGTATGTAGCATAGCGCCCCGGTCTAGGTCGCTATCCTTTGGTCCTCTGGGCCCGCCGTGCCACGCTGGCAGCACCATAGCGACCCGTTGCGGGCGCTATAACGTAGAGTGTAGCGACCCGTTGTAGGGCGCTATGAAAAAGGGTCAGATTTAGAAATAGTTTCGGAAAAGGGTTATTTTTTGCTTAAGTTTGATAAAAGGGTTAATTTTGTGAAATTTCACCCGAGAGAGCGACGGGGAAAATTAAAAGCCACAAAAACACGCGGAAAACCCCACCATACCAGAGCTCCTCCCTAGAAAACGACGCCGTCCGGCCGCCGAGCACCGCACCCCGCGCCCCCGCTCCCGCCTCGGCAACCTTAAAACCTCGGACGAAAGCTGCCTCCCCTCTCCATTAACCTCCCCTCCCCAAGCTCCGTCAGTCTCCCACCGTCATTCCCCGACCGCCGGCCCCTAGCGAGCGAGCGAGCGGCGGATCCCCCAAAACCCAAACTTTCATCCCTCTTCCGGTTCTACAGTCTAAATCCGTCGCCCCGTCGCGTGGATCCATGGCCGAGGCCCCTGCCGCCGCCGGCGTCCTCGGCTCCCGGCCCGGGGAGGAGGTGGTCGTCGCCACAGCGCGCGCGCCCCCCGCGGCCCGTGAGCTCTGCTCCCCCACCGGTAAGGCATCCTCATTGGACTGGCGCCACGGTTTACTGCTCACCGACTATGTCCCCTGTTTTGTTCTTCGATTTGATTTTATTTGTTTCGTTCGTGTAGCGGGTGATACGGAGGTGCCTGGGGGTTCTGGGGACGCCGGCGCCGCTGCGGCGGAGGTCCCGGAGGGCCGGGCTGGGAGCGGCGAGGCGTCGGAAGGCCTAGGCGTGGACGAGGAGGGTGGCGCCGAGATCGAGTCGCCGGAGCCGGGTGTTCCGGATGTGAGATTAGAAGCGCCGGCGGCGCGACTCCACGAACAAAAGTTTGATTGTGGGAGTTCGGGTTCTGATGTAGCCGCTGGCGCAATCAGCGATATCTCTTCAATGGCTAAGTTGTCCCCATCAGGCGCCAGTTCGAATCCGGACACCACTGGGCCAATTGGTGGTTCCTCCTCTGACGAGCACGCGACTCGTGACCTCGGAAATGAGGGGAAAGGTGATCTGGATGGCCGGAATAGCCTTATCCACGGGGAAGTGGAATTGGAGTTGCGTGCTGGTGGCGGCGGCGACGATGGGGACACGGAGATAACCGGCGTTTCGTGTGACGGAGGGGTAGCGACAGGGTTTGAGGCCTCGGATGGCTCCACGGCGCCGGTTAAGGAAGGGGTGGACAGGATGGAGACGAGCTTGGATGACTCTGAAGCCTCAGACGGCTCGACCACGCAGGACTCTGATACCGACGTGGAGACGGAGTCCAGCAGCTCCAGTATAGAGGAACAGGACACCGGATATGGAGTCCACGTCCCACCCATGGTATGTTTTCCGTGCAAACCTCTATCAGCTAGGTACTTTTCTGTGGGCGAATTGATGCTGCAATATGTGAAACATTATTAGGCAGTTTAGGCTCAAGGCAGCACTTTTATATGTGGTGAGAATCTGTCTCTATTTAGTATGCTGCTCTTGTGTTGATATTTAGTACCAGTTTCTAGTTAGTTGGCGATGCTGTTTTGATATAATTGAGACCAAGCTGTTCAACTAACTGAAGAAATTAGGTGCTAGAATTAATCGGGTGCACATCTATTTGTATATAAATTAATGGCACATGGTAATTTCGTGGCAAATTAGCATTAACTTGAAAAAATCGCAGCCTTCTCTCTATAAACCAAGCTTGTGCTCCTTATGGATATATGTTTGCTACAGCACGGATCATCTTCTGCTCAGGGGTTGATGTGTACTTCTATTTGTTTTCCTTTGTAGGAAGAAGTTACCTGTGAGGTGGCCAGAGAAAACAATATTTCGGAGGTGAAGAGCTCTGATAGGTATTGTTCTGCTTCATAGTTTTAAGCACCTTACATTTGAGTCACTGGCTTATAGCCTGATCTGTTTGCACACATGCATAGGGTTTTCTCATTTTCCCTTTTAACCTGTGAAGCTTGAAAAGAAGATTTATTCTATTTTTGTAAAAAAATATTCTTCATAGTCTGATAACTGATATGCTTAATTCATATGCAGGATGGCTTCTGTAGCTGTATCAAAACTTGTGTTGGCTTCAGGCGCAGCCATGTTACCTCATCCTTCTAAGGTAATGGTTGTTCTTTTCAGTGTGTAGATAATGTATGTTTACTGTACCTTCCAATAGAAAATGCACGTCGGACTAAACTTACTCTATCCCAATAGTCCAGTTAGTCTTGTCTTGTTGATTCTGCTCTCAACGTATTAGACTGAGCCATGGAATGCATTCTCAAGCAGTCATTTTTTAAAAAGTCTACAGAGCTCCTTTTCTTAATGGATCAATTTATGAAGAGGCCAGGGGCTTCTTCCTTTTGAAAAAGGGAGCTCATTTTCTTATCAAAATTTATGCTTCAGTTGAGTACAGCAGTACTCAATTAAGGGATTTCGTGATAGATGAATTCATTGTGAATTTTTTTGTAGTTCATATGTTTGCTTGTCTAGCAGAGTTCATGTTTTTGCTTGTTGTGCTGATATTTAGTTCAATGCACTTTCCCGAAATGTTAAAAAGGATAATGTACATGGTTTTGTCTCATTTCTGTCTTAATATTTTTGCTCCTTCAGTATTTATAATACCTAAGTTAGAAGAGGGTTTTTATCATTCTTGCCACTATGACCAACCCTATACTCAGAATTGCCAGAAATGCCACTACTCCATTAGTCTGACAATCAATTTTGCATTCCGTTATCTCCACCGTTAGTATGTAATCAATTTTGCCATTTGAGAGAGTTGAGAGTTGTCAGACCATGAGACACGTACGCATGCAAAGCTTACATTATAGGTATACACTAAGAGGTGCCATTTACTCTGGGCAGTCACATTAATTATCTGCTTGTTGCATGGTGCATACATGCATATTATGAGGAAAGAAATTCTATGGGAGAGGGCCGCATAGTCTGCGTCATGAGGCCCCTCTTGCGATTTTGCCACCTCACCCCAAAACGCACATCTCAAAGCAGCTCTGAAACCCCAAAAAACTTCGTACGTAATGGTATAATGAAACAGGCCCCGTACAAGTTTGTATGTATACTCTTTGTACCCGTGATTTCCGTTTGCATCGGATATTTTAATTGATTCCTGTTGTAACTATGAACCCAAAAGTCACAGACATGACCGCGCCGCCGATTTTCGTCGCCGCTGGGATGGCTTGAGGCCAAACCTGATGCCATTGATTGTCTCTACAAGCTTGATTAACTGAAGAAGGAATTTGGTGGCGACGACGGCGGTTGGATACCCGCCGGCCTGGCCAATCAGCTGCTTCCACTAGGGATGGCGAAACCAAATTTAATCCCGACAACACTCAACTCTCTCAAATGGCAAAACTGATTACATACTAATGGTGGAGATAACTGAATGACAGAGTAGTGGTGTTTCTGAGGATTCAATCGGTCAAATGACAGTTCTGAGTATAGGGCCGGTCATAGTGGCAAGAATGATAAAAACCCAAGTTAGAATGTGTACAAAATGATTGAAACAACTCTAGGCCTCCGTCAAACATATAAACAGTTGTAGCTTCATCAACTTGTTTTATTTATGTGTGATACTGCACATGGACGAATATTTTACCTGCCATGTGTATTTGATCTGTTACCTATGGTAAAGTGCATCAAGTCAACACCACATTTCTCTAGAATCTCTCCAACTCTCTCTGACAATGATTTCTGTTAACAGGTGCGGACAGGTGGTGAAGATGCTTATTTTATAGCTTCCGATGGTTGGTTTGGAGTAGCAGACGGAGTTGGTCAGTGGTCATTTGAAGGTAAATCAAATCTTCTCAGCTGGAGTTTTTTTTGTTTAATATGTGAATGCTTTGAACTGCTAGGTATATGAATTGCATTTCCATGCCTATTTTGCAAATGTGTTCACTCCTGGAAAGCGCTAGTTAGCTAGCTGTACCATCAGTTGCGTTTCAGATGTCCACAGCTGACTTATTTGGTTCATTAATTTTAGACAAAATATGTTATTTGTTTTCATGATGCTGTGTTATTATTAGGAATATGATCACTTACAACTGTAGATGTGACTTTTTCCCTCAGGAATCAATGCGGGGTTGTATGCGAGAGAGCTAATGGATAGCTCCAAACAAATTGTTACGGAGAATCAAGGGGCGTCAGGGATGAGAACGGAGGAAGTTCTTGCTATGGCTGCAGATAAAGCACGGTCCCCTGGTTCTTCAACTGTTTTGGTCGCTCACTTTGATGGGCAGGTATGTTCTTTTGTCAAGATTCTACGCACCTTCCTTTCATATTTCTTGGTGGTTAACTGTAAATGTAGTTTTCTTATCAACTCATTGATATGACAGGTCCTTCATGTATCCAATATCGGTGATTCTGGATTACTGGTGATAAGAAATGGACAAGTATATACACAAACAAAGCCGATGACTTATGGTTTCAATTTTCCGTTGCAAATTGAAAATGGTGTTGATCCTTCAAGACTTGTACAGGTGACACATCACTTGTTACCGCCACTATTTTGTTATCAATTTCCACTTTTCAGCTTTCTCAGATTTTAATATATGAATTTGCCTCTTTATTCACAGAATTATGCTATCGACGTAGAAGAAGGTGATGTCATTGTAACAGCGACAGATGGTCTGTTTGACAACGTCTATGACCAAGAGGTGGCAGCCGTTGTGTCGAAATCTCTAGAATCTGACGTCAAGCCTACGGTCAGAACTAAGGAACTCTTCTTTCTGGAATCAACATAGACTAATGAACCCACCTCCAGAAAATAGTCAGCAAAGAATTATCCTGAGTCCCTGACCGTTTTACCTAACTTTCTGCAGGAGATTGCTGAGTTACTGGCTGCTAGAGCAAAGGAAGTGGGCAGGTCTGGATCCGGGAAGAGCCCGTTCTCGGACGCGGCACTGTACGCTGGGTACCTGGGCTACTCCGGGGGCAAGTTGGATGATGTAACAGTTGTAGTGTCCATTGTCCGGAAATCCGAACTATAAACCTTTGATAAGTTGTATTTTTTAATCTGAGCAGCCATGGCCGCAGCAAGTTGCGAGCCATGCTCCTCTGTTCTGAATGAGCCGTTGCTGTGTTTCTGGCCGTTTGAAGGTTTACATATCTAATCTTAAAAATGATGTGAAGCAACAGTGAGATGCAAAACCGCTCATGTTACTTGAGAGATGATTGTGCATGGAAAGATATGTTCATGAACGACACTCATTTAAAGTTTTAAACGTGTATAAATCGAATGGAAACTCTCAGACAAGATAGATACAGCTCGGTACAGGCAGCAAAACCAGCAACAACTGCTCGGTTTGCTTTATCAGCCGTGTCAGGCAGGTATAGCGGAAATGGTGGCATGGACGCCCAGCTTATATGAGCAGATTCGCAGCAACAGTTGCTGCGGCTAGGAAGACGATGGCTGAAGCCGGGAAGGTGGATGCAGCAGCGGAAGCTGACGGGGACGGAGCTCGAACCGTGGAGTCGCTTCCAGTTCCGGCCGGTGATGCTGCGGAAGGTGTCGATGACGGTGAGCCCCCGAAGAACGGCGCCCCGGAAGACGGAGCAGGAGCTGGAAATAGGGCAACATAAGCATAAAAATTGCAACGTTTTTACTCAGAGGAATGAAAAGAGAAGCATCATGTTCCGTTGCTCAAACCTGGAGACCCACTAGTCACACCCGGAATGGCAACTGCAACAGCGCAAGTGAGAGGTCGTTAGGATATAATTCCGTCAGGATGCTGAACTCATCAAACAAACGTTACAACAGGAAGTTTCAAAAATGAAAAAAACTTCAGAGAAGAACATCAAGCTGCAAAGGTAATTGACCACAAATTCGTGAAACAATTCATGTGCACAAATCCTCCAGAGAGATTAAAATGGATTACAAAACCGTAAAGTACATAAACCAAAGGACTGCATGATCGATCAAGG
The DNA here is from genome assembly GCA_947311845.1 of Poa pratensis. Taxonomy (NCBI): domain Eukaryota; kingdom Viridiplantae; phylum Streptophyta; class Magnoliopsida; order Poales; family Poaceae; genus Poa; species Poa pratensis. The sequence goes on from CAMZMU010000066.1 coordinate 16,133,793, forward strand.
CAGAACAAACTAGCAAACAGGCAAAACTTACGGTGGCACTTGCTGAAGGGAGGCGTCTTGACCTTGCATGCGCCGGGCAGCTGCAGGGCCTTGGTCATGTTGAGGGTGACGCCGTAGTCCTGGCCGCCCTGGAACGCCTGGCAGAGGCAGGCCACCTCCTTCCTCACCACGTCCTTGAGCCCCGAGCAGCACGACGCCTCCGGCGTCGCCACCGTGCTCCCTTCCTGCACGTAGCTGAGGCACCCCACCAGGCTGATCAGGGCGTCGCTGCAGTCCACGGCTGGCGCCGGCGCGGCCACGCTGCCACCGCCGCTTGCACCGTTGACGTGGGCTATGGATAGCGCCGACAGAATCAGCAGCGATGGCCATGCCATGGCCGTGGTCGACTTACATGCCATTCTTGTTGGCTTCCGTGTTTGTGCACCGCGCTTATGCTATAGTGATACGTAGAGGTCGGCGTGGGAATGTTAGGAGGTGCACGGAGAGGTGTTTTTATGTTGTGATGGACTGCCACCGTCGCATGCACCACAATATTATGCATTCCATTAGTGGGGAGTTTGTTTGGTGTTACACCTGTGCTCGCACTGACATGAGACAAATGAAACTCATCCTAGCCTTACTTTTACCGGTCAAAGAAGATGCGGCCATATGGGGAAAAAGGGTTGAGAAATCATAGCGTCTCTAGCTTGCCCTAGGAATAAGATCTGTATCGATTCACCGTTCTGGTCCCAGCCACTACGAGAACAGAGTGCAGTGGTGGCGATAGAAGCTAGCGAGAGAAGGCGGCTTCGGCGAATTGCCAAAAATGATGAAGTGCGAGCGAGTCAGAGCATGAACCGTGACCAAAGGGAATTTCTGCTCCCATTCTACACTAGCAAGTATACGGTCCAATTTCTCATAAGTTGGCACTTCCCGTCTACTTGCCCAAGTGTATTAGCGCCCCGACAAATGTAACTCCTTCAGGTCTAGACTTTCTATAATCGCATTAAATAAGAAAGGCCATCTACCATTGAAGTTATCATTATTTTTCTCCTCCTCTCTTCTAAAAAATAGTAGCTTAGAGAGAGAAGGTTGTGGGGGTGAGCTAGCCAAGCCAACCGAGCGGATTGTCAAGAAGGCCATCATTCGGTTCAGTCTCAGGGCTCGAGTAACATGAGAATTTGCCTGTGGCAAGATGGTTAGGAGGGTGGTTGTACCCCCAGCCCACCAGAGTTCAAACCCCAGGTTTGACGCATGTGTTTCTCATTTAGGCGGAATATTGTTCAGTGGGACGCGACGTTCCCGTCGACAGCGAGACGCCCGTGGTGACTTCGTCAATCTCAAGACCACCCGCCGGCTCAGTCTTTCGGAGGTGCTCATAGGGGTAGGGTGTGCGTATGTGCGTTCATAGGGGTGAGTGTACGTGCGTGTTTGTGAGCGTCTGCGTTGTACTGTGTTTCGCAATAAAAAAAGCTCGAGTAACATCAGCCATAATGCCAAAACAACAAAAAAAAAACACTGTGACGATGCAAAGGTGGACACCGCAGCCGCAGGATCGGTCGGCGTGGGTGCGCAGCGGCACGGGAGAAAAGAAACCGCCCGCGCACGATGGCACTGGGGAGACTTTTTCGAGAGCTGGGACCAGAAAAGGCACGCTGCGAATCCTCACCGATATGATCATCAAATCTCTCTGCGAGGCTGAACATAAAAGGAGTGCTTACGCTGCCGCGTCGAATTGCTCACGTCACGGCCGAGCAAGCTTGCTAGCCGCAATCTAAAAACATCCACCACCAACATGTTCAGATTGATTGCAATATTACAATTGCTATAATTTGACGAGGAAACGCAACAAATGATTTGATTGTGAACGAGGCATTCACTTTTCTTCTATAGAGTCGAGACGTACGAACAAAGGTAGCAGAGTACAACCAAAATAATAACTAATCTTTACTAATTTCTGTAGTGCATTACTTGAATAACTACCCTACTACGTATCTTGTGGCAAGGCTAACTACTTATCGAATCCGCTATGCTAACAGAAAACAGAGGGCCTAAAATAGTGCAACGGCAAGCGCCGCGCTAACCACCATGGCTCCCATGGGAGCAACGGAGCTAGCGGCAGAGGCAGTCGGCGCGGCGGTCGGGGTGCTCGCCGGCGTTGACGCGGGCAGCGTGGCGGCCGGTGCTGGGGTTGTCGGCAATGGGAGCACTGGAGCTGCAAGGCATTATTTTAGACGATGCGTTAGACACAAATTAGCGTTTGGAACAAGAAAAAAAGGCAATCATTAGCTGGTGCTTTTTTTCTATTCAACAAAAACAACTGTTAGGCAATCTGGTATATCTGCTGTTCATCGTTCAGAGTATTACTTTTTTTAAAACGAGTTCACAGCATTACTACAATCAAAGATGTAAACTGAAACAAGAGACGTGATGATGACGTACCAGGTTTGGGTTGTGCCGACGCAGGGGGTTGAGCACTGGGAGCTGCAAAGGCATAATAATCAGGAAATCAGTTCGAAAATATCATGTCTTAGTTTTTTCCATTTTAGAAGAATGTAAAAAAAAATGCAATAATGAAAAGAGAATCCTAAATGGGCCAATTCGGCAATTTCAATCCATACTCTAGCCCAATCGTCCAAACCGATAGAACGCGCTACCCAGATCGTTCGGCAAAATAAAAATAAAAGTTAACAGTGAACGGCGGCACACGATCAGGAAACATACCTGGCGTAGCCGGACTAGGCAGTGGAAGCGCGGGCGCGCTCGATCCCGGTGCAAGCGCAGGCATCTGAGGAGCAAGGGCCGGCGCTGCAGTGGGCGGCACCAGCAGGATCCGAGCGTTGGCCGTGGGAGACAAAGCCGGCATGGGCGCCGCTCTCGGGCCTCCATAGGGCGCCTGCACGGGCGGCATGGCCATACTAGGCGCCATTGCTGGCGCGTTCGACGGAGCGGCGTTCGGCAGCACGGGCGGGACTGCTGACGGGAACGTGGGCGTCGGCACCGGCGACTTTGACGGAGCGGCGGCGGGCGCCCGAGACGCCTCCTGGAGCGACGACTGCATCGTGATGCCGCGACGAAACCATAGGTCGTGGAACATTGTCGCGAAGGGAATGTTGACTGCAAACGTTGGAAAAAAGAAAGCAAAAGTTAATAAGGTTAATTAATCTCTATTGGAGACTAGGATCATACAAGTAATAGATCGATGTTGCAGATGTGCGCAAAACTAGAAACAGATTGGAATACCGTGACGAGCGATCGAACTACTACTACTAGTATTTCAGACGAGATCTCAGTAGTAGATGAGTGGCAAGAAACACCACTTCTGAAAGCTTTGATCGATGTGGATGTGCTTACATGATTCGGCGACGGTGGTGGCGCAGAGCACCAGCACCAAGACAGTGATACACTTCGCCGCCATGGGAGGCGATGGATTGGAGGCTGGACGGCCTAGGTTAGATGAGCGCGTGCGTATATTTGTTTTCCGATGTGAACCGTGGGTACGTGCAATATATAGAGCGCGAAACAATACGCGGGAAGCTAACAGATTTGGTGCGATTCTTGCGTAACCGGATGACCTTCCTTCTCTGAAGCTAAACCTAAATTGTTCTGTTACGATTTGATTTGGAAACAGGCCACCGAGCCCACATATGTAACAAAGGGAAGGCAGATGCCTGCCCGGGTACATTCAGCCCAAGAAAAATATCCCCCCCCCCCCCCCCCCAAAAAAGCCCGCAGAAAATAATACCCTGTATAGCATGGGTATTGGGTCACGATTTTCTGGTTTAATTAATCGGTACAGCATGCAAAAAAAGTAGTAGTTACATTCGTTCTTAAAACGACGTCTAGCTAGGCATGCAACCAGGTCTGTTCTAGGGCCTTGGTTAGATGATCCTCCAAATTTTCTTATGCCAACGCTTGTAAAAGATTTAACAATGTTTGATTAATAAAGATTGATATTCACTGTAAAAAAACGACGCCTAATTTTTTTAATCAAAAGTTAAACTTTGTAAAGTCTGACAAAGGGTGTGTCTCGGATGAGGAGAACGATAGCCTCATGCTTACTTTCACGGATTCAGAGCTCGATTCGGTGTTAGCAAGCATGAAAGTAGACACCGCGCCAGGGCCGGATGGTCTACATATCGTCTTCTTCAAGAAATTCTGGCTCTCACAAAGCCGTATGTTTTGGCTACTGTGAATGAATTCGCTCTTGGGAGAGTGGATATTTCCAGACTGAACTTTGGAGTTTGACGCTTATTCCTAGGTTCAGGAGCGGAGGACATCCGGCAGTCAGGCCTATAGCGTTGATCAATGTCATTTGCAAGTTTGTCGCGAAGGCTTACGCTTCTAGGCTCTCACCCATCGCTCATCGTACGATTAGTAGGACGTAGTCCGCCTTCATCAAGGGGTGGCACATTCACGAGGGAGTGCTGTCACAAGAAATTGTACATGAGACTAAGTCCAGTAAACTTGGGGGAGTTTTCCTAAAATTGGACTTGAAAAGGCTTACGACCGTGTTCGTTGGGACTTCTTGAGGGAGGTACTGCTTAGGAAAGGCTTTGACCTAGGCTGGGTCCATAGAGCCATGAGTTTGGTCTCGGGGGCCAAACTGCGATTACCATAAATGGTGAGATTGGTAATTTCTTTAGGAACGGTAGAGGGGTTCGTCAAGGCGACCCTCTATCTCCTCTCCTGTTTGACTTTGTCGTGGAGGCCCTGGCGGCTATTCTCGACTTAGCCAAACAAGAAGGTCATATTCACGGGGTCATCCCGCACCTGGTACTTGGGGGTATCACATCTTGAGTACGCAGATGATACGATCATCATGATCCAGCCAGATGATCTGGAGATTGCGAACCTGAAGTTCATCCTCTTGTGTTTTGAGAATATGTCCGGGCTCCGGATTAATTTTCACAAGAGTGAGGTCATGGTTATGGGGACCACTGACCTGGAACACCAGCGGATATCCAACATGTTGAACTGCAATAAGGGCTCTTTCCCGTTCACATATTGGGGCTCCCCATTAGTGACCACGCCCTAACAGCTGGGGATTGGGGACCGCTTACGCTAGGGTTGGCAAGAGGGCGGATCCGTGGATGGGCAAGTTTATGTCATCCGTGGCTCGGTTAACCCTCATCAACGCCTGCCTCTCTAACCTTCCCCTTCATGCCATGGGGGTGTGCTTGTTGGGCAAAGGTATCCACAATACCATGGACAACATAGATCGAGATTCTATTGGGAGGGTAATGGACCCAAAAAGAAATTCCATTGGGTCCGTTGGGACGCGATGTGCAAGCCAAAAGCCTTGGGGGGCCTAGGTATCATCGATACTCATCTCATGAACATATGCCTAATGGCAAAATGGATTTGGAAGATCTACTCGGGTGACCAAGGCTTGTGGGCCGAGATCATTCGAAACAAATACCTCCGATCAAAAGACCTGATCGTGGACCACCACCAGCCGGGTTCTCAATTTTGGAACGCAATACAAAAGATTAAACATGTCTTTAGCTTGGGGGCTAAACATCATGTGAACAATGGCAAGTCGACCAGGTTTTGGATTGACTGGTGGAGGGGGGCAAGTCCCCTCAGAGATAGATTACCGGCTTTGTTTGCCATTTTCCACGACCCTGAGGCCTCTGTGGCACAAGCTTGGGAGCTTGAGTCTTGGCCCACGGCCTTTCGCCGGTCATTTGGCCCTACTGAGTGGGTCGAGTGGAACAACTTATATAGAGAACTCCAAGGTGTGAACCTTTCTGCGGACCCTGACCGCATCACCTGGGCTCTTGAACCTTCGGGGAGGTTCTCGGTACGCTCTCTATACCGCAAGTTATGCCAAGGTACGCCAAGGAAGCACTACAACGATATCTGGAAGATAGCTGTCCCTATGAAAGTTAGAGTGTTCCTTTGGCAACTCATTCGGAAGCGCCTCCCTTCCAGTGACAATATTCGTCAACGGAAAGTCCCTTCCAACGGGTGTTGTGCCTTATGTGGGGAAGTGGAGGACACAAACCACATCTTCTTCTCATGTTCTCTAGTCAAGTTCGTTCGGGAGCTGCTTAGTTGCACCTGGAATCCCTCGTGTTTCGTGGACTTATACCGCCTGTTACGCATTGAAGTAGGCCAATCAAAACGCATCCTGTGGACTTGTTGTGCGGCTTTGTGCTGGACTCTTTGGAACATTAGGAACAAGTTTTCGATTGAGGGGATCTTCCCTTCCCAGCCAGCTGATGGCCTGTACAAAATGTCTATGTACCTGCAGGTGTGGAGACCAGTGACTATGAGTCAGGATCGAGAGGCTTTGGAGCTGGCGATTGGCAGGATACGCATGCTCCATTCTATTGTCGGGAGGGCCGCTAGTCGCTCTTCCCCTGCCTCATCTAGTGTCCTTGTTTGATGCTGGATGTTCCGGTTTTAGCACGTCTTGTTTGCCTTTTGGGTTGTGCCTCATCTCCCAGTAATGTAACCGTGTTTTGTTGTTGTTTTTCTTTTTCGGTCTTCGGAACCGTTGAGACTTGAGACTTGTATGACTTGTGCTGCCGGTGTGGCTTCATTAATTTAAAGCCGGGCTCTGCTCGAGCCTACCGTCTAAAAAAAAGTCTGACAAAGTTTTTGAAAAAGCATTACTAATATTTGTAGTACACAATCAATATCGTCAGATAGATATATTTTAAAATGATATCTATATAGTGTTATATATACCCGTTGATTTTCTTCTAAAAATTTAGTCAAACTTCACGTTGTTTCATTTTTGAACAAAGTTTAGGCATTCTTTTATAAACAAAGGGAGTAGTGGAGAGGTGTGTGAACCAAGTGATAACCGATTAATGATAATGACCACGGTTATTAGCTCGTTTTTGTGCTCCCTAAAAACTGACATAGTTTTTTGACGGAACGCAAGCATTCCATTAAGACACGACGAGATCGTCGGTCACCAGAAGAGATACATCAACAGGGTAGTCAGACAGCCACAGAAGCTGGTCTGTTCTCGACTCCCTCATACCCAGCGCTGCTAAGCAATGAGCAGGCATATTACACGCCCTTGGGCAGTACTCAACTGCAAAGTCAATAAAATCCATAATAAGGCGATATTTGATATCTAGAAATAACTGTCCCAGGCGTGCTTGATCAAAGGAGTTCGAAGTGAGAGCTTGCTTGAGGTTCAGCGAGTCCGTGGCCACAATGAAACGGCCTATACCCATCTGCTCAGCTTGACGCAGTCCATTCTCCAGCGCAAGAGCTTCAGCATGCAGTGCATCACTCACATGGTGGATCGGACCAGCAGCAGCAAAGATAATGGTCCCTTGGCTATCACGTGCGACCACACCCCATCCTCCCATTTTCCCAGCTTCACAGAATGCACCATCAGAATTGATCTTGATGAAATCATCAGAGGGAGGTTGCCATGTCGGGATTGTGCTAGGAGATGGTGACGGTCTGGGCTTGTAAAACTGGGCCCATTCATCAACATGGCGCAGGATCAGACGCTGGAGATCATCCACCGATAGGCGTTTTTCCTGGTGGTTTTCTTTGTTCCTCTCACTCCACCAGGTCCATAGTAATGCCACCGTCATCATCTTCTTTTCATATGACAGCTTCCCTATTTGTTCGACCACTCTTAGAGGTCCTGGGCATTCCATCAGGGCAAGCCTAACATCATCCATTTGGAGCGCACACCAAATAGGCTTCACTTGCTTACAACGGAAGAAAAGGTGGCCTCCATCTTCAAATAGTTTGTGGCAGACAACACACCTGGTATCAAGATCAACACCCTTCCGTGAGATATTCATATGAAGAGGATGGCTGTTATGGCTAAATCTCCACAGAAAGTGGTGCACTCTAGCAGGGCAGTGCAGATTCCACAGCCCACGCCAGGTATCCTTCCTCCAGGAAACACCATCAGATGAAGCTCCATTCCCAATTTGTTGCTGCAAATCAATCGAAGCAAGATGGGCTCGATAGGCTGACTTGACTGTAAAAATTCCCTTGGAATCAAAGTGACTCGTCGCAAGTCACACCAAAATATGTGAGTGTGTGTGGTTAAGAATTTATGTGTTTCTAGTAGTGTAGAACATAACTTGACGGTCGCCTTATAATTTGGTCTCCACCTTCTTACCTTAGCAATTTGAGACTATACACACTTGAAATTTATGAATTTTAAAATGGGCCTCATGCACACATGAATCCCATACTTGTGAGGTGGCAGAATTGACTTTGCTTTATTTTAAGGAACTACTTATATTCCACCGACTATCATTGCACGCTCACTCCACATCGTGCTTCACCTGACGCATGCCTCCGTTGTCGTTGCTTTCTCTCTCCCCGAAAGATGCTCCCTTCTCTCTGTCCCCTCTCGTCGACTGGCTCCTCTCTGTAACCCCTCCTCCCGCTAGACGCCGATGCCATAACTTCCCCACAGGCTTACCTCCATTGCTGCAACTCCTCCACGTGTTGGCCTTGTCGCTGCCGCGTTCTGGCTACGTCGATCACCGCCTACTCCACCGCACACGATGATGGCTAGCGACCTCTCCACGGGTTCCATGGACGGCGATCTCCCCACACGTTGCCGGACCTCGAGAAGACGAAGTGCACAAGTGGATTGGTCATGGGTTCACCTGATCGGGCTCCAATGGGTCTCGGGCTTCACGAATTCATGGCTGCCTACCTTGAATCTGCGCATGGCGGTGTGTTCACTCTTCATTTTGGTGGTCATGGTTTTTAAAATGCTACTACCTCCATTTCGTAAAGTAAGGCGTATATTTTTAGTCAAAAGTCAAGATAGTCTAACTTTGAACAATTTTATAGATAAAAATATGAACATTTATGAAATTTGATAAACGTAAAATGAAAAATATATACTATGGTGAGTGTATTGATGTTGATTTGATATTCAAAACGTTCATATTTTTATCAATAAAATCGGTCAAAGTTACACTATGTCGACATTTGATTAAAAATATATGCCTTACTTTATGGAACGGAGGGAGTACAATGGCCTATCATTTTTGTCATGTTCTCATGAGCTAGCAGGATGTTGCAATTATTTATGGGCCTATACTACAAAGAGATTTTTCTAATTTGTGTTTCTGCGTGTGTTGGGAATATATGTTGCATATGTTTTTCATGTTGCATACAGTGACACACTTTTTTATATTTGACTGCAATAAAACAATAATTTGTTGCATATGTTTTTCATGTTGCATACAGTGACACACTTTTTTATATTTGACTGCAATAAAACAATAATTTGTTGCATATGTTTTTTTTGCCACATGAGCATAATTGAAATGTTGGATAATTTCTTACACATTTACGGATCCTGGAAATAAGTTGTAAAAGGATGTTGCAATTCTAAAAGATGTTGCGCAAGGATGTTGTGTTAATCGCAAATGTGAGATTTACCACATAAGTTGATCGGACTGGTAGGGACTGATTCTGCCCCATAGATCAGTCGGCAAATTGCTAGCGGTAGCCTTGCTCTTAGTGGTACTCAATGTTTAGAAATCTATATGCCTCGTGTCCCTATTCATTGAGTGCGTTTGGTTTGTTTATATATCTGGAGCTTCTTCTTAGTACTAAATTGTTGGCAACTTATACGTTTGTGTCCCTATTCATTGAGATGAGGGCTTGAGTTTACTTCATTTTATTTATCTAGAGATTATTTTAGTCCTTAATTGTCAGCAATCTATATGACTTGTTTCCAATAACTAAGAAAAATAACTTCGGTTTATTTTATTTATCTAGTGCTTCTTCTTGGCAGTCAATTGTTAGCGATCGATATGTCTCATGCTCCCTTTCATCAAGCAAGGTTTACATCATTTTATTGTTAGGAATTTATATGCCTCTGGTCCCTATATATTCCTTGAACTAAAGAAGTGGCTTTACTTTTTTTATCTAGTTGTGTTCTTAATAGTAAATATGTTTTTTCCGTTTCTACCATTTGGTGTAGACGATGATGAAAAGATGCAGGATTTCCACTTTGTTGACTTTGGGCTGCCATCTGATTGTTAGAAGACGGTTGGAGCTGTTGAGAGTATATGAACATTTTTTCAGTATGTTTACTCCAAAATAAAACTAGATATAACATGAGAGCTAATCTAAGAATATTAATCCTTTCAACGATACTAATAAAACTACTAGATATGAAACTCGATACACTAGTACAGAATGACACATCGGAAACGGACAAAAAACCCCATCGGAATCGGAGAAACGGTTCGTGTCCCAGACCCTATCACTGATGTGAAGGCCGTTATCGGCAACGGAGGCCAAACACCGTCACCGATGAGGATAGTTTTTAGCAACAGTGGTTATTGGCCTCCGTTGCCTTAGTTTGATCTCATCAGATTCAGAGTTTTCTGTTTACCCGTTTGCACTGAGCTTTTCTCATATTTTCGAATATATGGACAAAACATCTGATTGCACATTGCACATGGAAAGGCTGATTGCACATTGCACAAAACGTTATTCAATTCATAACATAGAACAAATGTAGTCATTACAGTGGTACACAATAATATGACCATTTACACTTTGACTACAATCATATCTATCATACATTGGAATATCGCCGATTACACTTCGACTACAATCATATCTATCTAAACCTATAAGCAACTAACCTAACGAGATGGAAGGATGGAGCCATCCTTCCATCTCTGAGTTGGTGCTCACCTACTATGAGCTCTAGTTCGTCGCTGCACCCGCTCCAAGACCAGCATCCTCGAAGTTTCCGTGCCTCGAGGTTTTTGGTTCTTGGAATGGTACGTTGGTACTTTTATGCAATGTTGCCGAAATAAACTACAGCGTGAAAGAAATAAAAGATTAGCTAAATATACAAAATGCATCTGGATATAAAAGAAAAATCAGTGGCTATTTTCCAGCAACTGCTCTGTTCGGTTGCCACTTTTCAAGCAACTGCTAAGATCGGTGACAATTATCTAGGAACTGCATTGTTCGGTTCCCATCTTGTCTCTTCTTTGTGGTGGATAGTTCCCATTCCTTTTGTCACTTCTTCCTCGTTCCACCCCAATCCCCCAGCAGCCATGGACAACCACTAACAAACAACAAAGACTACTACCGTCCGTGCCCGCGGCGTGGTGTACACGAACGAGGAGCATACCGTGGAGCGGATCCTCAACAAGTACGAGGATTGGCTAGCAAAGGAGAAGTATGGGTTCATCGGCCTTGACATCGAGTACATCCGTAATCGTCGGGACATCGTTGTCCTGTAACTCGCCATGCGCCAGCACGTCCTCATGTTCCACTGGTGCAAGTCCTCGATGCATTGTCCGGTGCTGGGCAAATTCTTTGAACGCAAGAATATCACCTTCGCAAGCGTGGACATCACCAACGACATCGTCGTGCTATCTCGTGTCGGCTTCCACATTCTAGCAGAGTACTACGTGGACATCCAACTAGTATACAAAATCAAGGGTGGAGATGAGAGGGACGGAATGTTACTCTAACATGAAGAAGGAGTTCCCATCGAAGCAGCACAAGTTTTGGGAGTGGAAGCCGCCGTACCAATTTAACCTCGAGTACGCAGCGATAGATGGGTACGTGACCTACGAGTTGTATCGTAAGATCCTAACCTTAAAGGACATGCTACGTCCAATATGGCGGGAAATGCTCTGCCCTAGGTGCAGGAGTGGCGAGGGATCTACGACCAACAAGCGCAATAAGTGGGATGATGAGTGCTGAATTGCAATAGGCCTTGGATGTCGGTGTTGAACTAGTTTGAACGCAGCAATAAGTGTTTGTAATTTTTAGAACATGTGTGTGTGAATTTGCACTAGGAATAGGATGTGAATGTTGAACTAGGTGTATGAATAACTAGTGTTTGTAATAATATCTACATATGTTTGTGACTGAAAGTGTTTATGTGTTAAAATGCTCATATATACTCCCTCCATTTTTGTTTGTGTTAAAATGCCCATAATATCTACATATGTTTATGGCTGAATATGTTTAGGTGGTCTACATGTTGTCCAGATGCATTTGCATACATGATTAGAACCTAGTTCATCGGCATCACAGCCGGTCACATAAAGATTTTCACCTTTCACCCAGCGGGAGAAGAGGTGCCGGCCTCTTGCATACGCCAGCATCTGCCACACACGCACCGACGCTACCAGCAACAGATCTCGTCGGAGAGGAGGTGCCGGCATATGCCACACGCACACCGACGCCACCAGCAACACATCTGGCCGGAGAGGAGGTGCGGGCATCTGCCACACGCGCATCGACGCTACCAACAACACATCTGGTCGGAGAAGAGGTGCGGGCATCTGCCACACGCGCATCGACGCTACCAGCAACACATCTGGCCGAGAGGAGGTGTGGGCATCTGCCACACGCGCATCGACGCTACCAGCAACAGATCTCGCCGGAGAGGAGGTGCCGGCGTGCGGTGTCGGAGGAGACGACGAGACCGGCGATAGCCGCGCGCTGCTATGAGCCGCCGCCACGAACAGAGACACTGGGACAGTGGGGAAGAGAGTAAGAGGGTTAGGTTATTCTGTCAAGGCCTATATATACAAACGCAGGTACCACGTAGGAAACGGTTCTTAATTTAAATCGTTTCCTTTGCGTGTCTACCATTTACAAGGCAGAACTACCTGCAGAAGATAAGAATTTCTACTATAATCAAAACTAATAGTAATGAACCACATAGGATACATATATTTATAATAAATATGCCTGAATTACATAAGGACTTGATATTAGTAATAAAGTAAACGCTTACATATATATGCTACTAGCTACTGCTACTACTTGCAGTTCTTGATGAATACTAATCGTCGCTGTATACGAGGGCCTCCCTCCACCATAAAGTACCGTCGAAGATCTTGATGAAGAACCCGTTGTCGCCGTCGAACTCGAAGCACATAAAATAACCCTGCTCAAGCTTGTACGCTTCGGTGAAAGACCTCCATCCCTTGGCGAGGTACAAATGCCCCCGCCACCGACGTCCATCTTCACCGCCCAACTTCCGTTCTCGCAGTCCTCCATCCTCAGATGCATGGTAATTGGCACCCTGCCACGGAGCTTCTCCGCGAATGATGCCGGGAGCCTCAGGCGCCCCTCGATGCCCTTGTACAGGATAACCATGAACTCAAAGCCGCGCAGCTCCGAGAACAGGTCTTCAGCTGAGGGTGAGGGTGACACCGACGGTGAGGACGACACCGACGGTGTGGAATTGCCGCTGCGCCACCTACCTCATCCACGGCCACGACCGCTGCTGGTACCTCTCGCCATGGATTTGGACGGAACCGATCTGGCAAAGTTTGGAAAACGGGAGGCGCTGGAGCTTCAAAGAGACGGCCGCGCTGTGCATTTATACTCGCGGGTCGACTCCGCCCACCACCCCATCTGCCGCTTCGCTAGCCTCCACGTGTCAACATTTTCAACGGTTACAAAAATCTATCTGTTTCCATTGAGGCACAGAATGGAAACGGGTCATTTTAATGACCGTTGCCAATAACACTAGTACAGAACGACACATCGGATGCCCCTCTATGGAAACGGCATGAGTTAGGCGACGGAGAATCGCGCTTTCCGCGTGAGAAAACCCGCCGCTGGGCCGCGTCCCGTCCTTCATAGGCAACGGTCGCGAATTATTAACCGTTGCCGATATGTTGGTAACGGAGTTTCTTGTGACTCCATGTGCGATATGTTCTTCAATGGCATCGGACATTTGTATACAACCGTTGGCGAGGTTGCGTATATAAAATTCTTTTTTTAGCACTATCTTGGATATTATAAAAGACTGTCGATTCGCCCTTGTTCCTCTGCTCCAGCTTGTTTTTACTCCGCACTCGTGTCCTCCATGGCCAAGAGCATGAGCTCGTCGGGGAGATCGAATGCGTCCTCCTCCTGCGCCGTCGGGGCCGGGTCAGATCTGCCGCTTGTGAAGTGCGTTTGCTACCGCTGTCGGAACGCGATTCGTCGAGTGTCGCGTTCGGATCTGAACCCAGGCCGGATCTACTTCAAGTGTCCAAATCACAGGGTTAGTTCGACGCTTCAACCAGGTTTGATTGATTCTATTCTATGTGTGATGCTGATTTGGCTCTGGATTCGATTTACCATTTGGCAGGGGAGGGGCAAAGAGTATTCTGGGAGCTGTGATTTTTTTTTTTTGGATTGAAGATTATGTTGAGATGCTGCTTGCAAATGGCGTCGAAGTGGAAGCTGCAGAGCTGGAAAATGTAGCCTTGATAGTCAAGAAGGCGAACATGGAGATGAAGCCACACACTGCAGCAACTCTAGCTGGTTTGGCATGGAGCCCAACAAACACTTCGACTAAATCTGACCATGTTGTTGCTGTGCGCAAGGAGCGGCATAAAGGAACAGAAATAGCTCAGTTAAATGTTCTTGTGAGCATTGCTAGAATGATTTTGTGTGTTTGTGTGCTGGTGTTAGGTGTGAACTTGTATGCAGCAATGAAAATCAGTAGAATGTATTAGCTTCGTATGCAGCTATGCAAATCAGTACAATGTATAAGGTTCGTATGCACTTTGAAAATCAGTTGAATGTATTAGGTTCGTATGCAGCTATGCAAATCAGTACAATGTATAAGGTTCGTATGCACTTTGAAAATCAGTAGAATGTATTAGGTTCGTATGCAGCTATGCAAATCAGTACAATGTATTAGGTTCGTATACACTTTGAAAATCAGTAGAATGTATTAGGTTCGTATGCAGCTATGCAAATCAGTACAATGTATTAGGTTCGTATGCACTTTGAAAATCAGTAGAATGTATTAGGTTCGTATGCAACTTCGAAATCAATAGCACATAGTAGTTGTGAACTTGTATCCAATGGAAACGGTTATATAAAATGTCCGTTCCCAATTGGGCGCTTATAAATGTACTGCCGACAGAGCAAGCTAGCCATCAGTCTCATTCTCACTCCCTCACTGTCTATCTTTCAACCCTAGCCGCCGCACACTGTAGCTTTTTGCTCTCCTCACTCTCTCATGGCTTCCTCTGTCGGCGCTTCTAAATCCCGCCATCGCAGCCGCGGCTCCAGCGGCCGCACCGATCTAGCTGCATCCTTTTGTGATGAGGCAGATCTGGAGGCGGTTGTGATGCGGAAGGTGTGGGAGCGCGTCAGGCTGATCACCTGCGGTGATGCCCCGCGTCCTCTGGGCCAGGCGGAGCTGAAACAGATCATTCATCGGGTGGTGATGCAACAGTTGTGGCGGATCCGCCGTCAACGGAGGCCGATCTGGAGGCCGTCGTCGACGGAGGAGGTGGCCGATCTGGAGGCGCCGTCCACGGTGGAGGAGGTGGCCAATGTGGAGGCGCCGTCCACGAAGGAGGAGGTGGCCGATCTGGAGGCGCCGTCCACGGAGAAGAAAATATGAGGTCTAAATCGCTCAGCTCATGAACTAGTTCATCAATTGGTTTTATATTAGATTGTTCATCAATTATGCTGTCTCTATATGTCATATTCTGCAGTGGCATAGGCAAGATCTCATGAACTAGAGATGCTCTGTTTTGATATGTGTTTGGTATTAGCAACTAATGAAATGTTTTATTGGTTTTATATTAGATTGTGAATTATTTCGGTCAATTGTGCTCTGTTTTGATTTGTGATTTGTATTAGCAACTCATGAAATGTTCTATTGGTTTTGTATTAGATTGTGAATTATTTCGGTGACACTGTCCAAGATGGAGTGATTTGTATTAGCAACTCATGAAATGTTCTATTGGTTTTGTATTAGATTGTGAATTATTTCGGTGACACTGTCCAAGATGGAGCAAGCCTCAAAATGAAGAATTTGGCAAAATATATTTGCTACGGAGGCTTGCGATCTCGGTATGGTTTCATGTTTTTAGTTTCTCCATCTATCTTCAGGATGTGTAGCAATTATGCTGCATATGTGATTTGGAGAAGCATGAAACCACTACTTGGAGAGCGAGCTGAGGAAGAAGGAGAAGAGTGGAGGACTATAAACGGACAATGAGCTGAGGAAGAAGGAGAAGTCTCGATATGTGTAATTGATCATCTTTTGATGCTATGTAATGGTTACAATTGTTATATACATTATGAATGGATTTGTTAGCATTGTTCTGCTTCTGCTGTCAGATTTTAAATGTCCAGTGGCAACTCTATTATAGCTCTAGGCTTACGAAGAAACCACAACGCAAACGAGTCGAAACAGAATCTCCATTTCTGATGTTCCGATACATCGGAAACAGAGGTCTGGGCACAACCGTTGCCAAATGGAGACATCATCGGAAACGGTGTTTTACCTCCGTAACCGATGAGGGCCTTCACATCAGTCACGGAGGCGGGGACACGGACCCTTTTTCCGTTTCCGATGGAGTTTTTGGCCCATTTCTGATGTGTCGTTCTGTACTAGTGTAACATGGCGACAGAGTTAATAATTTCTCCGTTGCCAATGTTGACAGGCCAGCCGCGGCCCAGATCAATCTGGCCACATCGGCCACGCGGAAAGCTCGATTTTCCATCGCCTAACTCGTGTCGTTTCCATAGAGGGGTATCCGATGTATCGTTCTGTACTAGTGATAGGTTATCACAACATATCTATCTTGATTGCTAATTTGCTAGTACGAGTAAAGTAAGAATAATCACTAACACTAGGGATAAGAGGACACATAACATTGTCTTTGGCGTGGCGGCGACAACAGCGGCAGTGGCAACAACAACATCCTTGTCAGCGTCCGTCGTCATGGTGATGTAGTCAAAGTAGTACGACATAGTAGAGAAAGACGATGAAGAGCTCATGAGCAATCACAAAGGGTCAAAGGTATGTGTTTCCCGAAAACCATATCGCCTCTCGCCCATACAGAATCTCTAGAGACACTGTTCCGGAGACCTAGCCACCCGGTTCGCAGTGCATGCCGAGAGGCGGGACTGAGAAAACATAGAGGGGCCACAAAGCTCCGAAAGTGGTGGGTGTTGTGCGTAGGTAAGAAAAAAAATAAGATTTGGTTCTCCTCACATAGGTGGCGCTGGGAAGATGTGGGGTCAATCCCACGCACGAATCGGTAACAAATCCAGAACATTGATTAAATATCGGTAAAAGTTGCATGGGTCCATTAAACTTCTTAATTAATCATGATTATTTTCCCAAGCATCAAAAGAAAACACAAGTTGCATGGGTTGGATCTCGACTCGTTAACCAAAACGGTTGGTGGAGGAGGAGGAGGAGTACGCGTGAACCACTCCTTCTCTCACGCTCTATTGGGTAGTGAAAGAGGATCTGAGATCCAGTTTTCTCTCAACTAGCAATATGCGACTCTAATTAAGTCCCGCCTTTTTAGAATTTTTTTTCATGGCCCAAGAGCTAATAGGCCACAAAATTCGAACATGAGAACTACTCCAAATTAAACGGCTGCATCATATGTCTATTTCTCAATGAAATGCCCTGTTATAATTCATTTTCTTCATGATTCCATTGCATTTGATTAGGTACATGTTATCGAGACTCATCAGATAGCTGATGCACATAGAACTGAACAATATATTTGTGTCGCTCCGATGAGTTGTAGTATTATTGCAGAAAACACTATAGTACTAAAACCTGAAAAGCTGATACTGTTTTGTGATCTTTTTGTCAGTATGTGCTTCTTAGTTAAGTTTTTTGTTTCGTTGTTCGGAATGGTCTCTTATTATTTCACTTTCTCAGCTACCATTTGAATAATTAATGTTTCATATCATGTTTGATCATAACATAGGCCCGAGAAACAACACTTGTACAAGATCGTATAAGCACACAGAATGTTTTTCATGGTCAGGATCTCATCCGACACTATGTTCATGTCAGCAGGAACAAAAACATGCCAACTGTATGGCAGTATAATTCGGGAAGTAAGCACGCTTAACTTTTTTACTTTTTTCTTCTTCGAAAAAGAGGATAACGACCCCCAGCCTCTACATTAATAGATGCATATTTTCATCGCTATGTGCTATTTTAGTGTAACTGACTACTCACATTTATGCTGCCCGTGTCAAATTTATCCGGTATGGACTTTTGGGCGAGCGAAAAAAATAAAATTGGAGTGCTTTTTTTTAATAAGAGACAACATATTAATATCAAGATGATGCGACCTCCATCACAGTTTATAAGGCACACACGCGGTTCAAGAACACACTTTGACCACTAATTTAGTCAACAAAAAATAAATATTATATCACAAAAATTATATCATTAAAAACTTCTTTTCAATATAAATCCAATGGTCTAATTTTTGTTACATATAATTTGTATTTTGTTGACCCACTTCAATGGTCAAACTTTTTTTGAACTGAGTACATCAAATCTCTGCAACGAAAGATGTCACGAGAAATTAAGATATTGCGGATGCACATGTACAACCAACTTATTAAAAAGAAGAAGAAAAAACATGAACGCCACAATGTAACAAGCAACAACACCAACCAGCATGCTAAGTAACACACCGACTACGAGAATGGTTGTCCAAAAGTAATATCTCCAGAAGAAAATGACGCTAAAGCGCCAACGTTAGTTGATCTAACCACTGAATGTGAGATCAAGGGTTTTCACCCATGATAGAAAAAAGAGCAATCTCCAAATAATGGCTTCAGCAACAGCTAGCTAGCTAATTACATTTTTCCAGTGTGCAAAAAATGGCTGATTAATACTGAATCGTGGGGTTACTGACAAGATTGCAGCGTATCATCCGAATTTATCGTCGTCGCCCATTTATTATTCTGACAACTGTTTTAGCTCGAATTTCACCACATATCTGGTATCTTACCTCTGTTTATCGGTCTGGTGGCCGATTCATCGGCCGATACTCTTGTAAAACTGTACGTTAGCTCGAATTTTGACATTTTTATTAATTTAAAGGCAAGGAATCAAGGTAAAACTTATGTCCAATACTCCAATGTTGGTTTTGTGTATCATATTTTAAAATTTTAGTGCTGAAATTTTGAATTTACAAAAAAATTAGCCGATAAATAGATGACCAATAAAATCGATTAATCGGCCGATAAGGTATTAATCTCTAATCTGAATCCGACCGAGTAGTAAACGATAAACGATATGTTAAACATTGTTTTTCTACTCCTTAAATAAACTGGTGACTATATGTAATGCCCAGTTATGCAAAGTCTTTCTTAGTCTCTCTCGGAGGGGCGTTTTGGCACCCGGGCATAGATGCTCCCGAAATCTATGCCCTGCATGTCTCGTTGAGATGTGTACCAGGTTTGTTGTCGGGGCGTGCTCATGCAGAGTAAAAACCACCAAGCTACGGTAACTTGTGTCTGCCACCTGGACTGCAGACCCGGTTATGACGTCAGTGGGGACGTTTGCTGGCAGGAGCGCATGGATAGTAACTTGGAAATTAGTTGTCCCGGTGGTACATGATGCCATGAGCGTGGTCTGTGGGACCGTGTGGCTGCACACTGTTCATTCCTTTTCCTGCCATTGTTACTTTCGTCGTTTTGAAACCCCGCGCACCCAGAACTTGTCTAATTTGACAAATAAATATGAGCGCTAGAGGCTTGAACAATCACACTTCATTTCATTTTAGAAAATATACCATCAATGTAGTACTATGACACCTGAAATAGGAACTGAAATGCAAATAACATGAACTAGTAAAGCTAGGACAACATCTCAAAAGAAAAGAAAAGGCTAGAAAAAATTTCCCCAGTAGGGGGGTGGCGTTTTGGTGCTTCTGGTTTTTTAATCCATTTCAAGCATACTTTGAAATTTAAAAAAATTGGACAAAAACATCCGCACGTATATCTCGATGTTCTGTGTGCTCACAAACTCGTTTTACGGAAAACCGATTTTTTTGTGTCCTGTGAAAAAACAATTATGCTAAAAATGGCTTTCACGAGATTGTTTTTTTTCACATATCACAAAAAAATATCGTTTTTTCGTGAAACTTGGTGTGCGCACATTAATTTTTGAGATGTAAGCGCGGGTTTTTTATTCAATTTTTTTTTACATTTCAAAATGGTTTTTCCAACGGCATGAGTATGCGCTCCAATTGCCAAAGTGAATTTCCCCATTACGCGTTTTGGGAACCGGGAGTGTATGCTTCCAGTTTTCTGAATCCGTTTTAAGCCTACATTCAAATGTTGGACAAATAAAATTCGCGCCTACATCTCGACGCTCTGTGTGCTCACAAAGTCGTTTATACATATAACACCTTTTTTGTGTCTTGCATAAAAAAAATACTTTTTGTGCTAAATATGGCTTTTATGAGACATATTTCTTTTCGACATGGGCCACAAAACATATTTTTTGTCGTGAAACTTAGTGTGCGCACATAGAATGTCGAGATGTATGCGCGGTATTTTTTTCAAAAAAAATTTTACATTTCAAAATATTTTTTCCGGTAACAGAAGCATAAGCTCCTATGTGCCCAAGTGAATTTTTCCAATACGGGGTGACGTTTTGGCACCCGGGAGTATATGCTTCCGGTTTTCTAAAAATCCGTTTTAAGGTTACTTTCAAATGTCAACACTTTGGACTAAAATATTCGCGCCTACATTTCGAGGCCATGTGTGCTCACAAAGTACTTTAAAGAAAACCGATTTTTTTTCTTAATTAAAAAAGAAAAATGTGCTAAAAAGGTACTTACGAGACATATTTCTTTTTTACACAGACCACAAAAATATCGGATTTTCATGAAACTTGGTGTGCGCACATAGAATGTCCAGATGTACGCGTGGAATTTTTGTTCAAACTTTTTTTACATTTCAATATGTTTTTTCCGGTGGCAGGAGCATATGCTCCTATGCGGCCCAGTGAATTCTTCATTAGGGGTGGTGTTTTGGGACCTGGGAGTATATACTTTCTGTTCTTCAAACCCGTTTTAGTTTTACTTTCAAATGTCACAATTTGGATAAAACAATTCACGCTTACATCTCGGCACTCTGTGTGCTCACAAGTCACAAAGTCGTTTTACGGAAAACCGACATTTTTTGTGTCTTGTATACCAAGATTATCTTTTGTGCTATAAGGCTTTTTACGAGACATTTTTTCTTTCTCATACAAAACATAAAAAAATGTCTGTTTTTAGTGAAACTTGGTGTGCACACGTAGAATATCGAGATGTGCGTGTGAATTGTTTCATAATATTTTGACATTCAAAAAAAAAAATCCAATGGTATGAGCATATGCTCCCATGTGCGAAAGCGTGTGCTTCTAGTTTTTAAAATCAGGTTTAAGCAAACTTTGAAATGTAAAAAAAAATGGATAAAAACATTCGCTCGCGCGACGTCATGTGTGCTCACAAAATCGCTTTACGAAAACCTACAATTTTTGTGTATTGTGTAAAAAAAATATTTTTGCTAATAAAGGCTATTTTATGAGAAATTTTCATGAATTCCGCCAGCACCTGCACATAAGTTTATAAGAGAAAAACCGATGGCCATTCAACCGTGAGAGAAGGCAAAGGTCGGCTCCTGTTCCAGCGAGAGCGGATCTAGCCAGCCCTACCATTTTACCTGACACGTGGGACCCTCCTGTTATTGGACGCACCTATCAGCGGCAATTACAGCACGTCCTTTGGTGCGTGTCCAAATGGTGGACAGCTCGATCGTGTCAGCTCAGGCTTCGGACTAGACCGTGCTTTAACGTCTGTCCCCGAATGGTGACGGCAGCAGGTTCATTTAATACGGACCAGCAGTGAGCCCATCTGTCTAGTTTACTGCAGTAAAAAATGGCTGAAAGGAACACTGGACACGAATCTTGATGACAATGTAGCTGCAGGATTTCAGGAGCAGCTATGCTCGGGTGCCAATGTGCATTTTCGTTTCTTAGTTTAATACTAACGCATGGTAATAAACCGTAGTCGCTGGCTACGGGGCCTGGGACAAGGGCACGTTGACATGCTCGGTATTTGTCACGATCGTTTCTTCCGGATCACGGCGTCGTCTGCGCTACCAAGCACGAGACAATCTAGGAACCGTCCATCCCATGGGACTTGGTGCCGAGGCTGCACCTGCTGCTTCCAAGCCAACCTCGGGCAAGCACACGAGGTGTTAATTGGAAGTTGACACCGCCCGCGCTCCATGGCCGGCCTTGATCAACGTGATTGCGACGGAAACTGGACCTTCCCCACATGCTTACCCAGAGACTCCATCGATCCAGCTCAAGTTGGCCTCCACCCAAACCCATGGTGCGAAACCACTCGCGCTCTACTAGTGGCTACTCGACGCTGATAAAAGCCATGCATCAGTAGCTAGGCTGGTACTCCACTGACTAACCCACAAAGCTGTAGCAAAATCACCCTAGTGTCGGTAAGCATGTCGGTGCACCGCAGCTCGGCTGCGCTGGCGGCCTTGCTTGCAGTCTCGGTGCTGCTGGTCTCGCCCCCGTCGTGCACGGCAGACACCGACGATCACAAGCCGATCGTGGCGCGCGTCAGGAAGGACGCCACCACTTCCCTCTACACCATCGCCATCAAGGTCGGCGGGGTGCCGCTGCTCCTCGACCTCGCCGGCCCGCTGCTCTGGCTCGCCAACTGTCCCTCCCCGCACCGCACCTTCCCGTGCGACATCGGCGTCTGCAAGGTCGCCAACTGGAACCACCCACCCAACTGCCCTTACACGCCGACCACCGCGTGCAGCAAGGGCGCCGCTTGCACCGCCTACCAGTACAACCTGGTCAACGGGCGCTGCGGCCATGACGACGCTACCACCATCACGCTCGCCGCCAACGCCACGGACGGCAAGAACCCGCTCTTCCCGGTGTCGTTCCGCGCTGTCGGGTCGTGCGCGCCGGGGGAACTCCTGGCGTCGCTCCCGGCGGGAACAGCCGGCGTCGCGGGGCTCTCGCGGCTGCCGCTGTCGCTGCCGTGGCAGGTCGTGTACAGGCTGGACGTGCCGAAACAGTTCGCGCTCTGCCTCCCCGGCCAAACGAGTGGGCCCCACGCGGCCACAGTACCTGGCCGCGTGGGCCACCCCTGTTTGGGCCTCGGGCCTCCGCTTGCTAGCTTGCTTCGCCCACAGGTCTTCTTCCTTCCAAATATTGACGCCCGTAAATTTCCAGGTGATTTCGTTGACGTTTGGTTCCCTGAAACATTAAAATAAGAAAACGGGGTTTTCTGCCTGTGCAGGGTTAATTCCATAAAAATAGGAAATAAATGAATATTCCCAAAAATCATTATAAAACATTGAT
Organism: Poa pratensis; assembly: GCA_947311845.1. Lineage (NCBI taxonomy): Eukaryota > Viridiplantae > Streptophyta > Magnoliopsida > Poales > Poaceae > Poa > Poa pratensis. Next base: position 16,156,906 of record CAMZMU010000066.1, read on the forward strand.
ATAACCCTTATATGATGCAAATATGATTGGAATATAAGCAATTAAAATGCAAAGTTCATGTATGCATTTTACATGCATCACCTGCATCTGCACTTCTTCCGGCTGAATGTTCTGCTCTCCCTGTATCTCCTCATGTTCAACTGCAAGTTGGTGTGGCTGTAAATCCTGCATGGGTTGCTCCTGCTCATCAACAATGATTTCCTCTATGATTGCTTCTTCCATCTGGACATCTACTTCTAACTCCCAACCTCGAACATTTATCAAGCCACTAGCATCATAATCTTAATCACAATGGGTCATGTTTTATTTATTGCAATGATAGTAAAATGTGCATCAAATTCGTGAGAGCTATATAACCAATTTTTCCCATGGCAATCAATAACATAATCATTTTCATTCAGAGGTATAGATAACACAAATATCATGATGAACATACTCGGAATAGCATAAAGCCAATAGGTAGATATGGTGGGCTCACTGGAATAACTTTGGTTGGAGGTGTTGGAAACAAGTTTTTTGCATGTTGGAGTTTTTGGGCTAGCAAAAGGGAGAAAGTTGACCATCTAGATGCATGCATGAGTGTCCATAGAACTAACTAATCCATGTTAAACCAAGTAAAATAACAATCAGCACCAAAACATGAATAAGTGATAGCTCTATAAAAAGAATTTGCAAACTATTACTCATAAACAAGCTCATGAATCATGCAACTATATGTATCATTAAAAATCAAATCAAACATCCCTTTTCCCAAACTTATAAAAGCATCCAACATATTTCAACCCATATTTCCAGTAGCTCTCTCATATATAATTGATAGTGTGGTGGTCTCTCAAGACTCAAACAAAAACAAAAAACGACGCTCCAAGTTTATGCGATAAAGTGTTTCGATCGAAAAAGAGAAGTTGGACGTGTGCAAACCGAGAGTGTGTAGGTCCAGCGGGGTTGTCTTCACATCCCCAAGCGTATGGTCTTCAACATCCTTGGATAGCTCTTGGTGCATCTCCTCCAATCCATGTGAAAAAAACTTCAAAACACCGTTTCTCCCCTCTCTTTTCTGTGGGGTGCATTAATAGTGATAAACAAATAGGTTCCTTGCTGCATATAATCCTTGAACAAAAATTCATATGACATGTCCAGAAAGTATATAATGTTGTATGCCTACTGATGACCCACAAGTATAGGGGGTGATCGTAATACTTTCGATAAATAAGAGTGTCGAACCCAACGAGGAGCAGAAGGTGTTGACAAGCGGTTTTGATGAAGGATTCACTGTAAATGCTCTCAGACAAGTTTTTAGGAGTTTTTGATATGACAGATAAATAAAGTACAAGTAAATAAAATGCAGTAATAATAGTTGCAGCGAGTGGCCCAATCCTTTCTACAGCAAAGGACAAGCCGGTTGTTGTACTTATAATGACCAAACGTTCTTGAGGACACACGGGAATATTGTCAAGTGCTTTCGCTTCATATAGTTGATTAATCTTCATTGTTTTGATAAGTGTTGTGTGGGTGAACCTATGCTAATGCACCGCCCTTCCTAGGACTAATACATACTTGTGATTATACCCCTTGCAAGCATCCGCAAATACAAGAAAGTAATTAAGATAAACTAACCACAGCCTTAAACTTTGAGATCCTGCTATCCCTCATGCATCGATATACCAACGGGTGTTCAGGTTTCTGTCACTCCGGCAACCCCACAATTGGCAAACGAATACACAATGCATTCCCCTAGGCCCATAAAGGTGAAGTATCATGTAGTCGACGTTCACATGACACCACTAGAAGAATAACACCACAACTTAAGCATCAAACCATTAAATATTACTCAACATAGTTCACTACTAACATCAAGACTTCTCCCATGTCCTCAAGAACTAAACGAACTACTCACAAGACATCATACGGAACATGATCAGAGGTGATATGATGATGAATAACAATCTGAACATAAACCTTAGTCCAATGGTTTCACCCAATAGCATCAATAACAAGAGTAATCAACACCGGGAGAGTTTCCCCTATGAAATAGACAAGATTCAGCCCTAGATGTTATAGCGGAGACGGGGTGCAGCGGCGGTGATGATGGTGTTGGCGGTGGAGATGATGATGATGATGATCCCGATGAAGTCCAGCTCGATGACGGTGATGATGGCGACGATTTCCCCCTCCGGGAGGGAATTTCCCCCGGCAGATTTCTTCCTGCAGGGGAGCTTTTCGCTCTCTGGTGTTTTCCGCCTCGTGGAGGCGGCGGAATATTTCGATGGCCGTCCCCGTGTGTTAGGGTTCCGAGGGGGTCAAGTACGCGAAGGGGGAACGGCTGAGGTGGGCCAGGGCCCCCAAACCACCTGGCGGCGCGGGGGGCCCCCGCGCCAGGGTGAGGAGGGCCCACCTGGCCCTTCTCAGCCTCCCCTTTTGGCCTCCTCCATCTTCTGGTAAAATAGGAACTTCCATATGTCTCCTTCGATTTATTGATCTTCAGAAATAGTGCATCTCGACGGTGCTTTTTCCAGCAGAATCCTGACTCCGGTGTCCAATTCTCCATTATTCATCAAACATGCAAAATAGGTAAAATAACATAAGTAACACTTCTAAATATGAAATATATCGATGAATAGCAGTAAATTATGATATAAAATAGTGATGCAAAATGGACGTATCAACCCCCCCAAGCTTAGACCTCGCTTGTCCCCAAGCGAAAACTGAGCTCAGTAAACATGACCACAAGTTTATGGAGCAAAGTGTCGATAAATAAAATACGGACAAGAAGCATCACATTCATTGATACACAAGTCATTCTAGACAGCAACTTCCCTTCATATAATCTAACTTGAAATAAGTAAAGGGAACCACGATGAAGTGCATAAAGAGAACCATGATTGGTGAAGGCAAACTTAAACTCTTGGTCAGAGAACAATTAACAGATCATACTTATCTTTCGAGAAGAGTCTTTATATCAGAGCTTATATAGCAGAACTTACATGCCTTAATCATAACAGTCTCCTTACAGTCATTGATAACTTTCAAAGTTATATTCATTCGGATAAAAGCTATTGTGCGAAACAAGGAAATGAGAGATATGATTAGAAGTATCAACACATATAACTAATTGGATCTCAACAACTCAAATGCTTGCTTGAGATAGAGAGGAATGGGTTTACTGACTCAACAATAATGTAAAAGATAGGCCCTTCGCAGAGGGAAGCAGGGATTAAATCATGTGCTAGAGCTTTTAAGTTTTGCAAAGCATATAGAGAGTAAAAATAGTTTTTGAGATGTATGTCGTTGTCAACGAATCGAAAGTGAACACTAACCCCTTGTCAACCAGACTTTCAAGAGCGGCTCCCATGAAGGACGTTATCTCTACCAGCAAGGTAGATCATCCCTCTTCTCTTTTGTTTACACATGTATTTTAGTTTCTTTATAGTTGACACTCCTCCCAACCTTTTGCTTACACAAGCCATGGCTAACCGAATCCTCGGGTGCCTTCCAACATTCACATACCATGGAGGAGTGTCTATTTGCAAATTAAGTTGCTTACTGATAAATCAGGGCAAAACATGTGAAGAGAATTATTAATGAAAGTTGTAGTTAATTGGGACTGGGCACCCCATTTGCCAGCTCTTTTTGCAAATTGTTGGATAAGCGGTGTATATGCCACTAGTCCATTGGTGAAAGTCTGTTTGACAAAAGTGCTAGAGAAACTACACAACCCTCATGAGCTAATAAACAGTGACACAAAACTAGGAGTAATAAGTTTTGAATAATTTAAAGGTAGCACATGAAGTATTTACTTGGAATGGCGCAAAATACCATATAGTAGGAAGTTATGGTGGACTCGAATGGCAATGGTTTGGCTCAAGGTTTGGATGTATGAGAAGCATTCCCTCTCGATACAGGTCTTTGGCTAGCAAGGTTATGTAGCAAGCATAAGAGTTGAGGGATACAAACAATTATACAAGTGATAAGAATAATCATGCAATCTTCCTTAGAAGCACAAATAGTTTAACTTAAGAATACTAAGCTTATGAGCTACAAAGAAAGAAAGATCATGGAATAATATATTTGCATGCACTCCCTCTCTCTACTTAAGTCTCAAAGTATTGTCTACTACTGACCAATGCTAAGTTTGCCAAAACCAAAAAGATTAACTTGGTGCTCTAAAAAGTGATCCCTATACTAACAACAAGGTTATCAATATGAAAGAGAATTGCAAGCTAAAATAAAGTATGCAGAAAGTAAATGATAAAACTTCTCATTAATATTTCATAACGGCAACTCACACCAAGGGATACATAGATAACCAACTAAAAGAGAGATACTTCCACATTGCAAACCATCATATAAGATAACTTCCCTACTCACGATATGACTTTATGGAAAAGTAAAAGGTAAAGATAATGATGTGATACCGCGGCACTCCCCCAAGCTTGGAACAAACCAAGGGGATGCCAATACTTATGATGAATTACTCCTTCGGTGGTGGTGGTGAATTGTCCTCATCATCAGACTTCCAGGGAAGGGGTTTCCCATCAACAAAGGACGACTTGGTTCGATTATCCTGAAACTAGCAGCAGCGCTTATGTTTTTAAACCGAGTTTCATACTCACAGTTTTGATTCTGGACGTCATAGAGTTGCGCCTGCAGTTTGTTGGTGGTGTTGATGAGGTGAAATATGTCTTCCCAGAGTTGTGCAGTCTCCTTCTTATGTTCAGCGACCAGCGCGGACACCATTGAGTGGAAGACTCCCACTTCACGTTCCGCCAGCTTTTTGTATGTGAAGACCTCTTGCTCCAGCTTCTCCATCCTGGCTTCCAGGCTCCCTTCTCCTTTGGGTCCTCGCACGTCTTCCGTCCGCAGCTTTCCATCAACCATCTGCGACTCCTTGGGATGCATCTTCAGCTCATCCATGTATGGGGTGACGACGTTCACAAAGAAACTGTCCTTTGGAGGCTTCGATGAAGACATGGCAGCTCTAGATCTGAAAACAATATCTGGACAGAAACAGCTCGAAACGAAACACGATGAAAAGGCGAGATACGAACCTCGGGGGTTCGGGTGAGTATATAGCAAAAAGTTTTACAACATAAGGAAGGTACAGGAGGAAACCTGATCGGAGACGAGCTCCGGGGTGCTCAAACCACCAGGCGGCGCGGCTGGGGGCCCACCGCGCCGACCTATGGTTTGGGCACCACGGGTGCCGTCTCCCATCCGGTTCGGTCTCTTATTTTTCCATATTTAATAAAAACGACGAAAATATCTTCTAGAAAGTTATTCGCGAAACTTTTCTTACCGAAACTGTTACCTATTCGAATCGAATTCTGCAGTCCCAGAAAAATGTTCTTCAATGAAAGTTTCCGGAGTCACCACTTTAATTGTATCAACCTCTTCATTAATAGAATCTCCAGAAATATAATGCTTGAGTCTTTGACCATTTACCACTTGTGTAGAGTTATCTTTCAATGAAGCAATTTTTATTGCACCTGAACGATACACCTCCACAATAACAAATGGTCCTTCCCATTTTGAGAGTAACTTTCCTGCAAAAAATCTGAGACGAGACCTATACAATAGAACTTTCTCACCAACATTAAATTCTCTTTTAAGAATTCTCCTATCATGCCATCTCTTAACTTTTTCTTTAAAGAGTCTAGCATTTTCATAAGCCTCACTTCTCCATTCATCTAAAGAACTTAAATGCAACAACCTTTTCTCACCGGCAAGTTTAAAATCTCTATTAAGTTCTCTCACTGCCCAATAAGCTTTGTGTTCTAATTCTAAAGGCAAGTGACAAGCTTTACCATAAACCATTTTATAAGGAGACATGCCCATGGGGTTCTTATAAGCAGTTCTATAAGCCCATAAAGCATCATTTAACTTACTAGCCCAATTTTTTCTAGATTTATTAACAGTCTTTTGCAAGATAGATTTAATCTCCCTATTTGACAATTCTACTTGTCCACTAGTTTGAGGATGATAGGCTGAAGCAATTCTATGATTAACACCATATTTAGCAAGAGTCTTTCTAAAACCACCATGGATAAAATGAGAACCTCCATCAGTCATAAGATATCTAGGTACACCAAACCTAGGAAAAATGACATCTTGAAGCATTTTTAAAGAGGTCTCACCATCAGCACTTTTAGTAGGTATAGCTTCTACCCATTTAGTGACATAATCAACAGCAACAAGTATATGAGTATTACCTTGTGAAGAAGGAAAAGGACCCATGAAGTCGAATCCCCAACAATCAAATGGTTCAATAACAAGAGAATAACTCATAGGCATTTCATTGCGTCTAGAGATATTACCAACCCTTTGACATTCATCACAAGATAAAATAAACTTTCTTGCATCCTTAAAGAGGGTAGGCCAATAAAAACCTGATTGTAGAACTTTCTGCGCAGTTCTATCTCCAGCGTGATGCCCTCCATAAGCACTTCCATGGCATTTCCTCAGTATTTCCTGTTGTTCATATTCAGGAACACATCTTCGCATAATACCATCGACTCCTTCTTTATATAAGTGTGGGTCATCCCAAAAGTAATGCCGCAAGTCATAAAAGAATTTCCTTCTTTGCTGAGCTGAAAAGGTTGGAGGCAAGTACTTGGAAACAATAAAGTTAGCATAATCAGCATACCAAGGACTATCTCGCGAACTTACACTTATTGCAGCCAATTGTTCATTTGGAAAGCTATCATTAACAGGAATAGGATCATAAGGAATGCTTTCCAATCTAGACAAATTATCAGCAACAGGATTTTCAGCACCTTTTCTATCTATGATATGCAAATCAAATTCTTGCAAAAGAAGTACCCATCTAATAAGCCTTGGCTTAGCATCTTTCTTTTCCATAAGGTATCTAATTGCAGCATGATCAGTATGAATAGTGACTTTCGAATCAACTATGTAGGGTCGAAATTTGTCACAAGCAAAAACTACAGCTAGAAATTCTTTTTCAGTAGTGGCATAATTCTTTTGAGCAGAATCAAGAGTTTTACTAGCATAATGAATAACATTTAACTTTTTATCTACTCGCTGCCCAAGAACAGCGCCTACAGCATAATCACTAGCATCACACATAATTTCAAAAGGTAAATTCCAATCAGGTGGTTCAACTACAGGAGCGGTGATTAAAGCCTTTTTCAAAGTTTCAAAAGCTTCCTTACAATCATCATCAAAAACAAATGGTACATCTTTTTGAAGAAGATTAGTAAGAGGCTTGGAAATTTTAGAGAAATCTTTAATAAACCTCCTATAAAAACCAGCATGACCAAGAATACTACGAATACCTTTAACATCTTTGGGACAAGGCATCTTTTCAATTGCCTCCACTTTAGCTCGATCAACTTCAATACCTCTTTCAGAAATTTTATGTCCAAGAACAATTCCTTCATTAACCATAAAGTGGCATTTCTCCCAATTAAGAACAAGGCTAGTTTCTTCACATCTCTGCAAAACTTTGTCAAGGTTGTGCAAACAATTATCAAAGGAAGTTCCATAGACGGAGAAATCGTCCATGAAGACTTCCACAATTTCCTCACAAAAGCCATGAAAAATAGCAGACATGCATCTTTGAAAAGTAGCAGGAGCATTACATAAACCAAAAGGCATACGTCTATAAGCATAAGTTCCATAAGGACAAGTAAAAGTAGTTTTCTCTTGATCTTGCGCTCTCACAGCAATTTGAGAAAACCCAGAATACCCATCAAGGAAACAAAAGTGAGTTTTCTTGGACAACCTCTCAAGCATTTGATCAATAAAAGGCAAAGGATAATGATCTTTCTTAGTTACTTTGTTAACCTTTCTAAAATCAATGCACATCCTATAACCAACTACTACTCTTTGAGGAATTAGTTCATCATTTTCATTAGGAACAACGGTAATTCCTCCTTTCTTAGGAACACAATGCACAGGACTTACCCATCTACTATCAGCAATAGGATAAATAATACCAGCTTCAAGAAGTTTTAATACCTCATTTCTTACCACTTCTTTCATCTTGGGTATTAAACGACGCTGATGCTCAACAACAGGCTTTGCATCAGGTTCCATGTTGATGGCGTGCTGACATATAGTAGGAGAAATTCCCTTCAGGTCATCAAGAGTATATCCCATAGCTCCGCGGTGTTTCTCAACACTCCCAATAACCTTTCCTCCTCTGTACCTGAAAGTTTAGAGCTGATAATAACAGGATATATTTTCTTATCATCAATATAAGCATATTTAAGATTATCAGGCAGAGGTTTCAAATCAAAAACAGGATCCTCCTTGGGTGGCATTGTGGTACCCAAATCTTCCACAGGTAAATTGTGTTTGAGCATAGGTTGACGAAGGAATACTTCATCAAGCTCATTCCTTTCTTCCCTGAAGTTCTCACTTTCATGATTCTCCATATGTTGCTGCAAAGCATTGTTAGGAGCAAGAACAATAGATGCAAGTTGAGCAATTTCAAAATCCTCACTAGGCAATTCAGTTTCATAAGGTGCTTTAGCAAATTTAGAGAAATTGAATTCATAAGATTCACCAGCAAATTTAGTAAAGATTTTCTCTTTCTTACAGTCTATAACAGCACCACAAGTATTCAGAAAAGGTCTACCAAAAATAATAGGACAACTATCATTGGCAGCCGACCCAAGTACAAGAAAATCAGCAGGGTATTTAGTCTTACCACAAAGGACTTCGACATCTCTAATGATACCAATTGGAGAGATAGTTTCCCTATTAGCAAGCTGAATAACCACATCAATCTCTTCAAGTTTACAAGGAGCAATTTCGTGCATAATTTCCCTGTAAAGCTCATAAGGAATAGCACTAGAACTTGCACCAATATCACATAAACCATAATAGCAATGATCACCTATCCTAACAGAAAGCACAGGAACACTAGACTTCCTAGAACTTTTAGGATGTGAGACAATATTAGAAGCATCCTCACAAAAGATAATGTGTCTATCTTCTAAATTTTCAGTGACAAGATCTTTAACCAATGCTACAACAGGTTCAACAGTTATTTGCTCATCAGGTTTGGTAGTTTTCTTATTACTTTTACTAACAACACCAGTTATGATAGTATGTTCCTTAATCTTATTAGGAAAAGGAACTTTTTCAATATAAGGTTCTGGAATAATGCGATCAGCAACATTAACCTCAACACCTTTAGATATATGAGAAACAGATTCATCTTTATATGGTTCATGATAATTTTTAAAACCCTCCTTCGGCAAACCGAAATAGGAAGCAAAGGCTTTATAAAAGTTTGCAACAATTTGAGAGTCAAGACCATAAGTAGTGCTAATTTTGCGATAATCATCAGTATCCATAAATTTTTAACACACTCAAAGTCATAGTTATACCTGACTCCCTACCTTTGTCATTCTCCCATCCTTCAGTGTTCTCCTGAATCCGATCAAGAAGGTCCCACTTAAACTCTTCTTTATTACGAGTGAACGATCCAGCACAAGTGGTATCCAATAGAGTTTTATCTTGAAAGGAGAGTCTTGCATAAAAGTTATCAATAACAATATTACCAGGAAGCTCATGAATGGGACATTTGAGCATTAATGCCTTCAATCTCCCCCACGCTTGAGCGATACTCTCTCCATCATAGGGCCAGAAGTTATATATGAGGTTCCGATCCTTATGAATCTCACTTGGAGGATAGAATTTGGAGTAAAAGAGAGGTACAATTTCCTCCCATCCAAGAGAATACCCATTCTTCAGCAGTTTATACCAATGTGCAGCTTTACCAGACAGTGATAGAGAGAATAATTTCTTCTTAACTTCTCCCATCGAGATACCTGCACACTTAAATAACTCGCACAATTCATGCAGAAATAACAAATGATCTCCAGGATGGACAGTTCCATCTCCTGCATAGCGGTTATTTGTGACACGTTCAACAATTTTCATAGGAATTTTGAACGGTATTACCTGCTCATCTGGCGCCTCCTCTACTACCTTAGCAGTGGTAGTTGTTTTCCCAAATAGGAATTCAAGAGAAGACCCCTCCATAATGAGATATAGCAGCAGGCAAAAATAAAAACAGCACGTACAATAAATGTTTCCCTTACCAATTCCACTTACCAATAGCGCTACACTCCCCGGCAACGGCGCCAGAAAATAGTCTTGATGACCCACAAGTATAGGGGGTGTATCGTAGTACTTTCGATAAATAAGAGTGTCGAACCCAACGAGGAGCAGAAGGTGTTGACAAGCGGTTTTGATGAAGGATTCACTGTAAATGCTCTCAGACAAGTTTTTAGGAGTTTTTGATATGACAGATAAATAAAGTACAAGTAAATAAAATGCAGTAATAATAGTTGCAGCGAGTGGCCCAATCCTTTCTACAGCAAAGGACAAGCCGGTTGTTGTACTTATAATGACCAAACGTTCTTGAGGACACACGGGAATATTGTCAAGTGCTTTCGCTTCATATAGTTGATTAATCTTCATTGTTTTGATAAGTGTTGTGTGGGTGAACCTATGCTAATGCACCGCCCTTCCTAGGACTAATACATACTTGTGATTATACCCCTTGCAAGCATCCGCAAATACAAGAAAGTAATTAAGATAAACTAACCACAGCCTTAAACTTTGAGATCCTGCTATCCCTCATGCATCGATATACCAACGGGTGTTCAGGTTTCTGTCACTCCGGCAACCCCACAATTGGCAAACGAATACACAATGCATTCCCCTAGGCCCATAAAGGTGAAGTATCATGTAGTCGACGTTCACATGACACCACTAGAAGAATAACACCACAACTTAAGCATCAAACCATTAAATATTACTCAACATAGTTCACTACTAACATCAAGACTTCTCCCATGTCCTCAAGAACTAAACGAACTACTCACAAGACATCATACGGAACATGATCAGAGGTGATATGATGATGAATAACAATCTGAACATAAACCTTAGTCCAATGGTTTCACCCAATAGCATCAATAACAAGAGTAATCAACACCGGGAGAGTTTCCCCTATGAAATAGACAAGATTCAGCCCTAGATGTTATAGCGGAGACGGGGTGCAGCGGCGGTGATGATGGTGTTGGCGGTGGAGATGATGATGATGATCCCGATGAAGTCCAGCTCGATGACGGTGATGATGGCGACGATTTCCCCCTCCGGGAGGGAATTTCCCCCGGCAGATTTCTTCCTGCAGGGGAGCTTTTCGCTCTCTGGTGTTTTCCGCCTCGTGGAGGCGGCGGAATATTTCGATGGCCGTCCCTGTGTTAGGGTTCCGAGGGGGTCAAGTACGCGAAGGGGGAACGGCTGAGGTGGGCCAGGGCCCCCAAACCACCTGGCGGCGCGGCAGGGGGCCCGCCGCGCCAGGGTGAGGAGGGCCCACCTGGCCCTTCTCAGCCTCCCCTTTTGGCCTCCTCCATCATCTGGTAAAATAGGAACTTCCATATGTCTCCTTCGATTTATTGATCTTCAGAAATAGTGCATCTCGACGGTGCTTTTTCCAGCAGAATCCTGACTCCGGTGTCCAATTCTCCATTATTCATCAAACATGCAAAATAGGTAAAATAACATAAGTAACACTTCTAAATATGAAATATATCGATGAATAGCAGTAAATTATGATATAAAATAGTGATGCAAAATGGACGTATCACCTACTCATAAACTCAATTGGATCAAAAAGATTCAACTTAAAAGCTCAAAGCATGCATCAAACAAAATGGGACAGAATCTGTCCAGAAAAACAGCAGCAGCAAAACGTATTTTTCTACTCTACCAAACATTCTCGAAAAATTCCGAAAACATTCATGCATACAGAGGATGAAAAGTTGCAACTACAGTTCAAATATGAGCTCATTCGGAGTTTACAGAATAAGAATTAAAAATCATACCGTGCACTGACTCTTGCAGGAATAAAATCTCCGAACTCAATAAGCAACTTTTCAAGACCAAAATGGGTAAAACTTGGCACTTTATTTAAAACTCCAGAAACTAAACTAGACACAAAGTCTCTTGTTACAGCAAGAGGATACAAAGAAAATCACACAAAAAAATAAACGGGTTGCCTCCGGCAAAGCGCTTTCTTTATAGCCATATAGCTAGGCTTGATAGTTTTAATGATGCTCCCATAGAAATAAGAGTTGAATATAAAAGAGCATCAAGAAGCAAATATCAAACACATTTAAGTCTAACCCACTTCCTATGCATTGGGATCTTGTAAGAAAATAAATCAATAAAGCACAAAGTGACTAGCATAGGAAGGCAAAGCAAGTGCAACTTCAAAAATTTCAACAAAAAGAGAGGAGACTTAATATTATTGTGGTATATGAAGTCATGTCTCCCTCTCTCATAAAAACTTTCAGTAGCATCATTGATAAAACCCACAATATAACCATCACATAGAGCATTCTTATCATGATCCACATGCATAAAAGTATCATTACTCTCCACATAAGCATAAACAGTTTCATTAGTAATAGTGGGAGTAAAAATATCACATCCATCAATGTAATCATCATAAATAGGAGGCATAGAATAATCAAAATGATTTTTATCCTCAATAGTAGATGGACTGAAAATATCATATTCATCATTGTAAACATCATATATAGGAGGCATATCATAATCAACATAAACTATATCCTCAATAGTGGGTGGACTGAAAATATCATATTCATCATCATAAATGGGAGACATAGTATCATCAAACAAATCAAAGAACCTCCCCAAGCTTAGATGATTGCAAGATATAAAATAAGTTAAAGAGACCTCCCCAAGCTTAGTCTAGTGCACACAAGAATAGAAACTTAAGCGCTACGCTCCCCGCAACGGCGCCAGAAAAGTACTTGATAACCCCCAAGAGCAAGGGATCACTGTAGCACCTCTTAATGTGGAAGTAAGGTGTCACAAGTTTTAGTTGATTATGCACTAAACAAGTTTAGAGAACAAGATGGTTGGTTTGATGGATGTAAAAGTGTCCCAATCCTCTTCTTTGCAAGAGGACAAGACAAAGGTAGTAGCAAGTGAAAGCTCTCAAAGAGAGAAAGCCCAATCCTCTATGTAGCAAGAGGACAAGCTCAAGTGTGTGTTTCTTATAGGAACAATGGACATGGTTCATGGGTTCACTTAATCCTCTCTCTCTCTCTCATCTACGGTGATCATCATGTTATAGATAAAGTGCACACAATTGTCATGTTTTAATGGTAGCTTTTTATGACGGCTATATGTCCTAAAACACATAGTTGAAAGAAATACTCATTTGTGTTGCTAGGTCACCCCTCGTAAGGCTAGCGTGGTTTCTCTCACTCCCACATCATACTCTTTCTTTTACCCCCAGATAAAGGATGTTGGGCGGTACTGTGTCACTCAATACCTATGCCGTGTCACATCGGCCATCCCATACCCACATACATCATACTTCAAAGTATGACAAATCACAAAAGCTCCAACACAACGGTAAATGCATAACAAATCATCTCACACCACAATATTCACCACAAAGGTATTACATAGATGACCGTAATCATGTTCAGCAGCTCATACGGTACTAATTAGTGAAGCTCAAGAGAGAGGAGAGATACAAAAGTTACCACCACAAACCCTAGTCCAGGGGGTGGACTACTCCCCTTCATCATGGTGATGATGGTGGAGAAGATCTTGCTGTAGATGTTGATGATGAACACGCCGGAGGGGGGTGGAGCCCTCCGGAGGTGATTCCGGCGGCGTTTCCCCCCTCCGATCTTCTCCGGCGGCAGCCTTCTATCTCTCTGTTTCGTGGTTTTTTGTTTCTACGCCGCCTCCTTCCAGAGAACGTCGGGGGACCTTTTTATAGGCGTTTTTAGGTCAAGACTATGTCGGTGGAGCAAAGATCGATGGCAACGGAGCCACGAGGGCCAAACGAGTGGGCCCCACGCGGCCACAGTACCTGGCCGCGTGGGCCACCCCCGTTTGGGCCTTGGGCCTCTGCTTGCTAGCTTCCTTCGCCCACAGGTCTTCTTCCTTCCAAATATTGACGCACGTAAAATTTCCAGGTGATTTCGCTGACGTTTGGGTCGCTGAAACATTAAAATAAGAAAACGGGGTTTTCTGCCTGTGCAGGGTTAATTCCATAAAAATAGGAAATAAATGAATATTCCCAAAAATCATTATAAAACATTGATATAACCCTTATATGATGCAAATATGATTGGAATATAAGTAATTAAAGTGCAAAGTTCATGTATGCATTTTACATGCATCACCTGCATCTGCACTTCTTCCGGCTGAATGTTCTGCTCTCCCTGTATCTCCTCATGTTCAACTGCAAGTTGGTGTGGCTGTAAATCCTGCATGGGTTGCTCCTGCTCATCAACAATGATTTCCTCTATGATTGCTTCTTCCATCTGGACATCTACTTCAACAGCATGGTCTGGGCTCTGTGGAGGTGTCATAAGCACAGGGTCTTCATGTGCAGGTGCATGAGCTGCAGCATCTGCTTCACCTCCTAGATCAGCATGTTGCACCTCCACCTCATGTTCAGCATGCCAAAACTGAAAATCATCCACAATAATGGGCACAGGATGGGGATTCTGTCCATCAGGTGGGAGAGGATCTTCGTCTCCTGGTCCTGCACCTAACATCACAGATGACATGATAATTGTTGGGCAAGACCATGAGTCACCAGTACCCAAATAGGAGGTGGATTGGGTTACGACAATGCTCATTGGGATGTTATCTATATTGTAGACTCTCATCTTAACCAGAATTCTAGCTCTGTTGGAGTCATCTCTGTTCCAGATTAGAACTCTGCCATACTGAGCTAAAGATAAGACAATAGTATCAAGGTTCCACATTCCATGGGGTAATTCATCAGCATCAGCCAGCAATCATGAGTAAAAGTAACTGATCTATGATTTCTACCTCTGTTTTGTTCAATTATCCTCATCACAGTGTCACCAATGAAATAGGGGCTAGACAGAACAGCACTATCTCTCTCAACAACATCCAGAAATCGAACAAGTGCAGCACCTAAACCACTGCGTGAAATCTCTCTGACAGTAAAACTCCTCTGCTGCTCCAGGAAATTGCAAATGAGAACAGATGTACCTTGGAACTGATCGGGATGAGGCTCTGGTTCGAGGATGACGATCGCCCAAGCATCGCATGACTGCGGAGAGAGCCTCCCACCGTAGCATATCCACGCTGCGGCCGCAAGCCATTGGGTGGGATAAAGCCAGCACCAGGGGAGGTGGGGGATGAAATCGCATGGGTAGTTCGCCATAGGCGATGAAGGCAGAGGCGATGGCAATGAGTCGCCAGAGAGCTCGAGGGAACCCTCGTACTGTAGCAGGGGAATAATCGCATCTCCCTGCCTTCCAGCTGATATACTACCAGAATTAGTAATTTTTTCCGATAAATCTGCGATTTCTTTCACTTGTTGAAACAATGCCGCGCAATGTGGCCGTATCCATAACAAACTCTGCATCGGATTTTGCTTGAACAGGAAGAGGCAGGATGACCCTCAATCAAGCAATTACGGCAGACAATCGCTTCATTAGCGCGGATTATCTGTTGCCTAACAGGAGACTCTGCGCTACGTGGACTGGTGACATAATAGGCCGGGTGGGCTGGGCCGGAGATTGGCTGCGAGGCCCGTGAAGGAGTAGTGTTCAAAAAACCGAGATTCCCGCTCTCCCCAGATCCATGATCGACGTGATCAGATCTATCAATTTGCGCAGACTCAGCAGCATGCAAAGGCACCGAGATCGATCCAATGGGTACAGAGTTGGCACCAGAAAGGACAGTAGTGATCCAATAGGCATGGCGTTAGCACCGGTAAGGACAGCAGGGGAATCACGAACGGAATTACGCTGAAAACTGCGGTGGACAGAATTGAAAGCATTGCGAAGGGGCACCGTAGTGTTGGATGATCGGTACCTTTGATTTCCAGTTCGAGATCCAGTAGCATGACGTTTACCAGCAATTGACCACTCAGGCTCAATTTCCTTATAATAAATCTGCTCCTCTCTGAGCCAATTAGGTCCCCCAAAACCCCAGAGATGAAAGTAACAATGAAATTGCCGGCACGAATAAGATCTTAAATTCTGAATAAAGAAGCCCACAGCCTTGCAACTGACAGCAAATTTGAAAACCCGGTCACGAAGATTCAAGATCTCAATCTCATCATGTGCAACACCCAAGCATGCCGAGAGGGCGATACTAGCATTCAGATCTGACAGCCGGAAAGAAGATCGACCAAAGGAGACCACAAGAAAGAAACGGTGTGACCTAGACACAGGGTTCACCGAGGAGGCAAACAGGTGACGAACCTTGGCCCGGATCGCGTGACCCGGGGAGAAATCCAGGAGATGGACGATGGAGGAGGGATCCGCGTAGGGATCATCTCCTACCCCGGCCATGACCGCGTCGTGGGAGCGCCTAGAGGGTGGTAGTGGAGTCGCCATGGAGATCGCCAGGGGTGGGGTGGGAGGGTGGAGTCGCCATTGACGAGGTTTTATGTTGACATAGTTTTCTTTATGATTTATTTTCTTACAAGATCCCAATGCATAGGAAGTGGGTTAGACTTAAAAGTGTTTCATATTTTTCTCTTGATGCTCTCTTTTGCATTTCAATTCTTATTCCTATGTGAGCATCATTAAAACTATCATGGCTGTCCAGAAAACAGATTCCTAAGCTTCACTGCGAAAAATGTTTAAAATCACAGAAAAGGAATTTTGACCTGAAATTTTACGACAGCAATCTTCAGTTATTAATACACATTTCATTAGTTCAAATTTTTTTGATTTGAGCAACTTAAGTGCCTCTGAAAATTCACTCTTTACGGGCTGTCCAGTTTTTGACAGATTCTATCTTTATTTTGCATTACTCTCATTACTTGTGTTTTGTGTTGTTCTATTGATCAAAGAGCAATGCACAACCATAGTAACAGTAGCTAATGTTTAGAATCAACTCATGATATGTATTTTCTGTACCTATGAGGATTTAATTTATGGAGACACTAACCCCTCTAATCAAGTTTTATATTGAGTTTTGTGTAAAGAGAATTTTTCAAATGGAAGAGTTGAGGGTGATGAACAAATATCAAGAGGGACAACCACTCAACCTTGGGGATGTTACCCCTAGACTCACCCAACATATATCAAATAATTATAAGAATTCAAGCTTGGTGATGCCAAGCCACCTCACTCCAACCATCTTGATAACAAGTAAGTAAGCCTAGCTATATGGCTATAAAGAAAGCGCTTTACGGGAGGCAACCCGGTTGTTTTTATTTGTGATTTTCTTTGTGTCCTCTTGCTGTAACAAGAGACTTTGTTTAGTTCAGTTATGGAATTTTTAATAAAGTGCCAAGTTTTACTCATTTTGGTTTGAAAAAGTTGCTTATAGCGTTCGGAGATTTTATTCCTGCACGAATCTGTGCACGGTATGATTTTTAATTCTTATTATGTAAATCCGAATGAGCTCATATTTGAACTTTAGTTGCAACTTTTCATCCTCTGTATGCATGAATTGTTTTGGAATTTTTCGACAAAGTTAAGTAGGGTAGAAAAATACGTTTTGCTGCTGCTGTTTTTCTGGGCAGATTCTGTCCCATTTTGTTTGATGCATGCTTTGAACTTTTAACTTGAATCTTTTTTATCCAATTGAGTTTATGAGTAGGCATACAACATTATACACTTTCTGGACATCCATATGAATTTTTTTCAAGGATTATATGCAGCAAGAAATCTATTTGTTTATCACTACTAATGCACCCCACAGAAAAGAAATGGGAGAAACGGTGTTTTGAAGTTTTTTCACAGGGATTAGAGGAGATGCACCAAGAGCTATCCAAGGATGGTGAAGACGATAAGCTTGGGGATGTGAAGACAACCCCACTGGACCTACACACTCTTGGTTTGCACACGTCTAACTTCTGTTTTTCGATCGAAACACTTTATCGCATAAACTTGGAGCGTCTTTTTGTTTGTTTTGGTTTGATTTTTTATTTTGTGAGACCACTGGTGGCTCTAAGTTAATAGTGCCAGAAACAATGCTTGTACATCACACGTCAGTTGGGAACCCCAAGAGGAAGGTATGATGAGTGCAGCAGTAAGTTTTCCCTCAGTATGAAACCAAGGTTATCAATCCAGGAGGAGGACGACGTTGCTTCGAAGGTGTTGGTGAAGGAGTGTAGTGCGGCGCAACACCAGGGATTCCGGTGCCAATGTGGAACCTGCACAACACAACCAAATTACTTTGCCCCAACTTAACAGTGAGGTTGTCAATCTCACCGGCTTGCTGAAAACAAAGGGTTAAACGTATCGAATGGAAAATGAGGTTTGTTTGCATAAAACAGTAGAGAACAATGATTGCAGTAGATTGTATTTCAGATGTAAAAGAATGGACCGGGGTCCACAGTTCACTAGTGGTGTCTCTCCAATAAGATAACTAACATGCTGGGTAAACAAATTACAGCTGGGCAATTGACAATTGATAAGTGCATATAACATGCATGTGCGAGCTGTGGTGTCTACTATGAGATTCATTTGGGCATTACGACAAAGTACATAGACCGCTATCCAGCATGCATCTATGCCTAAATAGTCCACTTTCCGGTTAACATCCGTACCCCTTCCAGCATTAAGTTGCAAGCAACAGACAATTGCATTAAGTAATGTGCGTAATGTAAACAATACATTCATCCTTGAATAAAGCATTGCTGTTTTACCCCAAGTGGCAACAACACATCTACAACCTTAGAACTTGCTGTCACTATCCCAGGTTAAATAGAGGTTGAACCCAACTATCATGCATAAATACCCCCTCTTGGAGTCACAAGTATTCACGTGGCCAAGGCTTCAACAAGTAACGGAGAGCATGCAAGATCACAAATGACATAGACATGATAATATAATATTCAGCTCCACATAGGTATCAATATAAGTCAGATCCCAGCAAACACAACATGTAGCATTACAATAAGATGATCTTGATCATGATAGGCAGCTCACAAGATCTAAACATGATGGCACAAGTGGAGAAGACAACCATCTAGCTACTGCTATGGACCCATAGTCCAAGGATGAACTACTCACGCATCACTCCGGAGGCGGGCATGGCGATGTAGAGCCCTCCGGTGATGATTCCCCTCTCCGGCAGGGTGCCGGGAAGAGCTTCAGGAACCCCCCGAGTTAGGGTTGATGACGGCGGCGGCAGCGAATATGTTCTGGATGAAAGGCTTGGTGTTTTAGGGTTTTCGCGTCTCGGGGAATAAATAGGCGAAGGGGCGATGTCGGCGGACCCCCGAGGGGCCCAAACCACCAGGTGGCGCGGCTGGGCCCACTGCCGCGCCTGGGTGTGGTTTGGCCACCTCGTGGCTCCCCTTCGTGTCTCCTTCGGACTCCGTGTACGTGCTGGAAAAATAGGGACCTGTCCTTTTGTTTCGTGCAATTCCGAGAATATTTCCAGAAGTAACTTTCTGAAACCAAAAACAGCAGAAAACAGGGAACTGGCACTGTGGCATCTTGTTAATAGGTTAGTCCAGAAAATGCATAAAAGTGATACGAAGTGTATATAAAACATGTAGCAAATGGTATAATATAAGCATGGAACAGCAGAAATTATGGATACGTTGGACACGTATCAACCACCACACTATCATTTATATATGAGAGAGCTACTGGAAATTTGGGTTGAATTATGTTGGATGCTATTATTAGATTGGGAAAAGGGATGTTGGAGTTGATTTTAAAAGATACATATAGTTGCATGATTCATGAGCTTGTTAATGAGTAATAATTTGCAAATATTTTATCAAGAGCTATCTTTTATTCATGTTTTGATGCTGAATGTTAGTTTACTTTGTTTAACATGGATTGGTTAGTTCTATGGACACTCATGCATGCATTTAGATGGTCAACTTTCTCCCTCTTGCTAGCCCAAAAATTCCAACAAGCAAAAACTTGTTTCCAACACCTTGAACCAAAGTTTTTCCAGTGAGTCCATCATATCTACCTATTAGCTTTATGCTATTCCGAGTATGTTTATCATGATATTTGTGTTATCTATACCTCTGAATGAAAATGCTTATGTTGTTGATTGTTATGGAAAAGTTGGTTATAGAGCTCTCTCGAACTTGATGCACACTTTACTTTCATTGCATAGATAAAACATGACCCATTGTGATTAAAATTATGTTGTTGTGGGCTTGACAAATGTCTTTGGTTGAGAGTTAGCTCATATGTGCTGTCACATGGCAAGCTTTCAACATGCACTTCATTTCATTTAGTTGATATCATGTACTTTTGTTTATGGATGCTTACCATGGGTGAAATAAATGTGGAAATGAAGTAGGTTTAAATGAGTTTGTATAAATGGTTAGAGAGACCATGGGCCGCTAATCTAAGCCATGCATCATTCATGGTAGAAATTTACTTACATGCTATGGTGAACCTTCTGTGATACACCTTACAATAAAAAGCTATCTAATGGTAAATAAAAAGGGTGTTGAGATTGTTCATTGTGTTTGTTTGTCTTGTCATTTTGATATGTGCTTGTTCCATATCCTGGGACAAGAGGTACCCCAGTTGACGCTCTTAATGATACTATTATTACTTACAATGATATTTAACTTGAACTTATTTGTTTCCCAAATTGAGTAACACATGGAGTAGGTACTTGTATTCAAGGGGCATGAGACTTTCAACCTGTACTTTGTCAAGCACACTACTCATATTTGCTTTCACTTTAAACTTAATCATTCAAGATGCTATGATAGGGGAATGAGAGCTTGACACCAAGGATTACCACATTACAATCATTAACTTAAGTAGAGAAGTTCAGAAGTTAGATGAAACTTATTCATGCTTTACCTCTACTCATATATATCTTTCCAAAGTGTCCACCTTTTATATTCAGATTTTCATCAATACTCTATGGCCATTATAGGATGTTCTTTCTTCTCATTATGCATACATGTGGTCCATAGTACTTTCTTTTATGTTACACTTTGTGAATTATCATTGAACATCCTTGCATTGAATACTTGATATCACTTCATAAACTATCTTGCATATTGCTACTCCTTTTAAGAATGAATCATTTGACTCTATGTAGCAATAGTAATCATCTTTGATATCCATTGATAGTATTAAATTGCAAAGTCCATGTTAGTTTTATCACCTTCATACTCGAGGACGAGTATGGTTAAGCTTGGGGATGTTGATGCATGTAAAATGCATACATGAACTTTGCACTATATTACTTATATTCCAATCATATTTGCATCATATAAGGGTTATATCAATGTTTTATAATGATTTTTGGAATATTTCATGATTTTCCTGTTTTTATGGAATTAACCCTGCGCAGGCAGAAAACCCATTTTCCATATTTTAATGTTTCAGGGACCCAAACGACGTCCAAATGACCTGGAAATTTACGAGCATCAGTTTTTGGAAGGAAGAAGACTTGGGAGCGAAGGAAGCGAACAAGCGGAGGCCCGAGGCCCAAAAGAGGGTGGCCCACGCGGCCAAGGAATCTGGCCGCGTGGGACCCACCATCTGGAGCCTCGAGGCTCCGTTGCCGTCGATCTTTTCGCCCACGATCCGTCTTGACCTAAAACCGACTATAAAAATAGTCCCCGACGCCCTTCGGAAAGGAGCGCCGCAGAAACACAGAAACCACGAAACAAAGACCTGGAGTTGCAGATTGGAGGGGGAAAACTCCGGCGGGGCGCTGCCGGGGTGGTCTCCATCTTCTCCAACGACTTCTCCACCGTCTCCATGATGAAGGGGGAGTAGTCCACCCCCTGGACTTTGGGTTTGTGGTGGTAACTTGATCTAATCTCTCTATGTATGATCATTGTTGAAGTCCATATGGTGTGCCTTGCATAAGTATGGATCTATCTATGTAATTCCTATGGTGGATATTGTGGTATGAGATAATATTTGTTATGCATTTACCGTTGTGTTGGGGCTTTTATGACTTGTCATACTTTGGAGATATTCTATGATGCATGTGATGGTGTGATTTATGCATAATGCCTTGTTTATCCTTGTCATGAGGTGATTGACACCACCAAGTGTGGATAGATGAGAGAGATGTGGTCATGCACACGAAATATGAATCATTACACTAGTGTTTAGAATATTGTTCATTAAGAAGTATGATGTATGTGGGTAGAGAGTGGCCTAGTGACAGAAGGCATAGGCATTAAGTGACAGTAATGTCGACCAACATTATTTATCTGGGGGTAAAAAGGAAGAAGTATGATGTGGGAGTGACAGCAACCACGCTAGCCTTACGAGGGTGACCTAGCAACACAAATGAGTATTTTCTTTCAACTATGTGTTTTAGGACATGTAGCCATCATAGAAGTTTAGCATTAAAGCATGACAATTGTGTGTACTTTTATTATCTATAACATGATCACCACCATAGATTGAGAGAGAGGATGAGTGAAACCATGAACCCGTGTCCATTGTTCCCATAAGAAAAGCCCTTTGTCTTGTCCTCTTGTATTGAAGAGGATTGGGACATTTTTACATTTATTGTTTTGTTGCTCTTTAAATTCTTGCATTAAATCAACCTCCATTAATCCTTTAACTTGTTTAGTGCATAATCAACTAAAACTTGTGACACTTTAGTTGTAGGGAATAGACAACTTTTCCTTCTTGCTCCTGCGGCTCGATACCCTACTTCCACATTGAGAGGTGCTACAGTGATCCCCTGCTCTTGGGGTTATCAATAGCGCATGACCCTTTCAAGTGCATGCCAATGATCAATACCCGGGTTTGACATGAACCTGCTCAATTTGCTCACAGCAAAAGAGATATCAGGTCTCGTCGCGCTCGCAAGGTACATGAGTGAACCGATCACTTGAGAATATCTTAATTGATCTCTCGTTTCCTTCTTGTTCTTTCTGAGTGTCACACTGGGATCATAGGGTGTTGGAGAAGGCTTGCTGTCTATATAGCCAAAGCGGCTCAAGACCTTCTCAACATAGTGTGATTGCGTTAACGTAATCCCACTCTCATCCCTAATCAGCTTAATGTTCAGGATCACATCAGCTTGTCCCAGATCTTTCATATCAAAACTCTTTGACAGAAAGACTTGACCTCATTAATTACTATCATGCTTGTTCCGAAAATAAGTATATCGTCAACATACAAGCATAATATAACGCTATCGCCCCCACCATGGCGATAATAAAGCACCTATCAGCCTCATTAATGACAAAGCCTGCAGACGTTAAAGTGCTGTCAAACTTCTCATGCCATTGCTTAGGTGCTTGCTTCAGCCCATACAAAGATTTTAACAATTTGCACACCTTTCTCTCTTCACCTTTTACTACAAACCCATCAGGCTGATCCATATAGATTTCCTCTTCCAACTCTCCGTTAAGGAAAGCTGTCTTTACGTCCATTTGATGAACGATAAGACCATAGGAGGCAGCCAGGGAAAGTAGCACACGAATGGTGGTGAGTCTAGCAACAGGTGAATAGTGTCAAAGTAATCTTCGCCTTCGCGCTGGGTGTAGCCCTTGGCTACAAGCCGTGCCTTGTACTTTTCAATAGTACCATCAGGCCTTAGCTTCTTCTTGAACACCCACTTACAACCCACAGGTTTGCAACCGTAGGGTCGTTCAGATAATTCCCACGTTCCATTAGAAAGAATCGAGTCCATCTCATTATGGACAGCTTCTTTCCAGTCATCGCATCAGGAGATGCAAATGCCTCTGTAATGGTCGTAGGAGTGTTGTCCACAAGGTACACAATGAAATCATCACCAAAGGATTTTTCAATCCTCTGTCTCTTGCTCCTCTTGGGAGCTTCATTGTCATCCTTCTCAAGGACTTCCTCAACATGTGGTTGTTCAAATGATCATCAGATGTACTAGGTTCAATAAATATCTCAGAAGAAATTCTAGCAGTGCTATGCATATCCTTCATAGGAAACATGTTTCAAAAAATGTTGCATCACGAGATTCCAAAATAGTATCAACATGCATATCAGGGATCTCAGATTTAACCACTAAAAATCTATAGCAAATGCTCCGCTGAGCATAGCCTAGAAAGATGCAATCCACTGTCTTTGGTCCAGTTTACGTTTCTTAGGAATTGGAACATTGACTTTCGCCAAACATCCCCAAGTGCGCAAATAAGAAAGTGATGGTTTTCTCCCAGACCACTCCTCGTAAGGTGTCTTCACTTTATCCTTGTTCGGAACTCTATTCAGGACATGACACGAAGTCAATAAAGCCTCCCCCCACCATGCCTTAGATAAACCAGCAGTGTCCAACATGGCATTCACCAAGTCGGTCAGCGTGCGGTTTTTCCTCTCGGCAACCCCGTTTGATTGGGGCGAATAGGGAGGCGTCCTCTCATGAATAATACCGTGTTCCTCACAGAATTCATCAAATATTTTGGAGAAATACTCGCCACCACGATCCGACCTAAGACGTTTGATCTTTTTCTCTAACTGATTTTCTACTTCAGCTTTATAGATTTTAAAGTAGTCTAAAGCTTCATCTTTAGTTTGCAACAAATATACATAACAGAACCTAGTAGCATCATCGATTAAAGTCATGAAATATCTCTTTTCACCTTTTGTCAACACGCCATTCATTTCACATAGATCCGAATGTACGAGTTCTAGTGGTGCCAAGTTTCTCTTCTCGGCTGCCTTGTGAGGCTTTCGAGGTTGCTTAGATTGCACACAGCTATGGCACTTAGAACCTTTGGCAACGGTGAAAGTAGGAATTAAACTCAAGCTGGAAAGTCTACTCATTAAACCAAAATTAACATGACATAAACGAGAGTGCCACACATTGGCATCCGAATCCACACTGCCACAAATATGGTTTACTGACTTATTACAAAAATCCGATAATGAAAAGCGGAACAAGCCTCCGCACTCATACCCTTTACCAATAAATTGTCCAAACTTTGACACAACTACTTTATTGGACTCCAAGACTAACTTAAATCCATCTCTGCAAAGAAGAGATCCGCTAACGAGATTCTTGTTCATAGTAGGGACATGCTACACGTTCCTCAGCTGCACGATCTTCCCCGAAGTAAACTTCAGATCTACCGTGCCAACACCACGAACAGAAGCATGTGATCCATTCCCCATTAGGACGGAAGAATCCCGTTCGACCTGATAAGAAGTGAACATAGAAATGTCAGCGCACACATGAACATTAGCACCCGTATCAATCCACCAACATGGAGATTGAAATACTGAAAGTACAGTCGGTAATAAATTACCATACCCATCAGTATTGCTAGCAGTCACGATGTTGGCAGTCCTTGCCGTCTTCCCTTTCTTGTCTGCACGATCTGGGCAGTCCACAGAGAAGTGGCCGAGCTCTCCACAAGTGTAGCACTTTAGCTCAGATTTGTTCAGCATCTTCTTCTTCTTCTTAAAGAAGTAGTCTTGGTAGGCATGTTGAAAACAGGCTTGCTCTTGGCCTTGCTCTTGCCGTGGTTATGGTTTTTCTGCACCATGTTGGCGCTAGACTGACCTTCACCACCTCTCTCAGCAGTGTCCTTTGCCCGAGCCTTCTCCTCAACATCGAGAGACGCTATCAGGTTTTCAACCGATATCTCCTGTCTCTTGTGTTTGAGAGCCGTGGCAAAATTCCTCCATGACGAAGGTAGCTTTGCAATAATGCATCCAGCCACAAACTTGTCAGGTAGGGGACACTTGAGGAGCTCGAGCTCTCTCGCAATGCACTGTATCTCATGAGCTTGTTCGACCACGCCACGGTTATTCACCTTGTAGTCGTGAAAGCTCTCCATGATATACAGTTCACTGCCTGCATCGGTTGCACCGAATTTAGCATTCAGTGCATCCCAGAGCTCTTTGCCGTCTTCTATGTGCATATACACATCACACAGACGACCATCAAGAACACTCAGAACACATCCTCGGAAGATAGTAGTGTCTTTCTTGAACTTGTTCTGAGCTTCCTCAGATATAGTTCCTTCAGGATGACCACTACTAACTTCCCACACATTCATGGCCGAGAGCCAGAGTTGGCATTACAGCTTCCATCTCTTAAAGCCCATACCACCGGTGAACTTTTCCGGTTTCATTGCATCAGTATAACCAGCCATAGTTAAATCACGAAATTGCCTACAATTAGGTTTTTGGATTGTTGGATAATTAGGCAATAATTCCATGATTAATTCCAGAATATTAAACATGACTACAACAACTACTAACATGTGAAATACGAACACACTAGACGTACTAAACAACATGAACATAGCAGCAACATATACGCCAACATATCCATAGTAAACATGTAGTTCGGAATACGTCGCACGTACCGAACGTTTGTAGAGGAGGCAGCAGTCGATGCAGACAGGTTCACCGCGGCGAGATCAGCGGTGATGTTGTTGACGATGACGTTGGTGATGATGGGTCGAAGAAGACGACGCCTGCGGAGACGATCCGTAGCTCCGGCTGGAAGACGACCCGTGGTGGAAGCGGCGAGCAGTCGCGCGAAGCGCTTCCCAAAAACCTAATTCGCCCTCTCCCGTACAGGATCACAAAGGCGACTGGTTCCGGAGACCTGCTCTCCCAAACGCCGGTGCACGCCGGCGATCGGATGGAGTAGACTACGGTGGCGGCGCAAGGCACGAGTGGCAAAACCTAGATTGGTTCGATGTGTGACGGCGCACGCAGTGCAAGGCAATATATAGTGCGGCTCGGGAAACCCTAACGGGCTCATTCCCGCAACCCGTGTCGTGTCGTGACGAGACGGACGGACGGACGGACGGCGGCGAGGAGGAGGAGTGCGCGGGAGAGAGCCTTCTGTTCTCAACTAGCACACCAAGTGTCACAACACTCCACCTTATAAGGTGGTGTTTGTCTCCTCCAACTAGCAATGTGGGACTGAACTTTAGCACCACCTTGCACCTCCAAAATTCTGCCATGCACATGGGCCAATTTGAGATTTTCAGGATTTGCTTATATGGGCTGCCCACAAATGGGCCCAATATTCTAACACCCACTACACTCCTAGCTGTTTCACAAATGAATCCCATCCGTGGAATATGGATTATAGAGAATACCTTGAGAAGATGCCAAAGTCAGTGATTGCTCCTTTTCTACCATTTATATGTAAATGTCTGAATTATAATGTAAAGATACATATTCTCACTTAGCAATGCTAACTGAACCAACCAGGCATGGAGAGTGGGTGACCAACTGACCATCTTAACCTGCAGGCTGCTGCAGACTCGGTAAACATGTTCTTCCTCACCCTTTTATCAAACTGCCGTACTGCATACTCTATATAGCTTTTGTACAGTGCAGGGCAGTAGCAGAAATATACCGGATTTTTCACTATTCTTATTAATGGTTGAAATGATATGACAAAAAGTGGAACTAACTAGGGATTGATTGACAATTGTACACCATGGGATATGCAGCTCAATTCATGTCCCATTGATCTGGCTCATGGTAGGAGTTTATATGCCAGTTGCTTCCATGTTTGGGCTTGTCAATCTGTAATATATTGCCATGCGACCTTGATGCTTTTGTCTAAATGAAAATCTGATAATCTGCTCGATGTATAAGTAAGGAATATGTTGTCAAACACTTTCCTCTTTTGTTTCACCTAGCTACATTCATCTGCTGGGAACAATGATGAATTTGTTGTGACCCATTATCGTGGAGGCTCCGCTGTTCCCCGGTGTTGGGGCGGATGATCGAACGGCGCTGCGCATCTACATCCCTTACTCTTTTCCCAACGATTTATCTTGGCGCACCGCATAATGTGTTGTGGACACACTGAAACTAGCCAATTTCTGTGACATGTTGACGAGAAATTACTTTGTAAGCC
Organism: Poa pratensis; assembly: GCA_947311845.1. Lineage (NCBI taxonomy): Eukaryota > Viridiplantae > Streptophyta > Magnoliopsida > Poales > Poaceae > Poa > Poa pratensis. The sequence goes on from CAMZMU010000066.1 coordinate 16,184,725, forward strand.
TCTACAACGCAAATTTGTTCTCACCCGTAGCAACGCATGGACATATTACCTAGTATATCTTTATATTAATTTTGTGGTCATATTATAAGTACAAAACTTGGTCAAAATTGTAAGTCGATGACCACCGAAATTAAAGGACACCTTATATTTTGGGACAGAGGGAGTAATGTATTATGGAAGGCCTTAAGAGTAAGGATAATAATATTGCTAGTTGCTGGCTATAAGATAGCGCAATGGCATCTATATAGCCAACATGTATACTAGTTAGTTTTATAGATGTACTACTTTATTGATAGCTGGTTCACCTTACACTCTTACAAAGTTTTTTGGAGCATTTGGTGCAGGTGGATACTAATTTACAACCCGCTTCTATTCTCTCTCCTATTACAGAGCCTGCTGACTGTAACTTATTTTACTTAGTCTCATGGACCCTTAGCATGAGGGTGACTATACATCAATTACTCATGAGCAGAGCATGATTATAAAAGTCAAAAGAGCAATACTTTACTACGGGAGGTACTGAATATACATGTTAATTAGATCAATTTGCTTCTAAGAAAACGAAAGTTCATCGACACCGAAGGAGCAATAGTGCAGGCCATGTTGCACCATGAAATTCGATAGAATTATGCACGTCGACATCAGTTAAAACCATCCCCCCCTTTTTTTCTCTTCCAATCTCGCTGAGAAAAGCTCCACAAATTCCTCGTCCACATACCATTTCTTTCAGTGTACGTGCCAATCACACTCGCGAGCAATAGTGCAGGCCATGTTGCACATCGATTGCAGTCTCTCTCAGGAATCATGTGTGTGGCTACTGACAATCCACCACCGTGTTTGTAAGACAGATTTACGAATTAATACCGTCCACTTGAGGTTAGCTCGTACACAATCTGTTTGAGTGTGAGCGTCAATGTCGGGGAATAATTTTGGCTGGCAGTGGCCAGTGGGAGACGACGAGGAGCAGAACAGCCCAGAACGCACTAGGGTGGTTGCGCGGAGGAGTAGGAGTATGATTCTCCGTCAAAGTTTTACATGCAAGGACAGATCCATTGCATGCAAGGACAGCAGTTTTGTTTTCCCCGGGACCCGCGCCGGTTCTTGGACCGGTTCACCAGAGCGGTGGCCCGTGGCCGCTCCATGCGCGCCGCTGACACCGCACCACATGGCACCCGTGGCCCGCCCTTCGATCTGATGGATCGCGTCGAGGAGGACGTAGTACGTGTGACGGTGTGAGGCGTTTCCAGGAGCGTCCGCCACGATCGGGGAGCAAGTTAGCCACGTGACAGCGCCCACAATCACCACGGAGCAAAAACCGCCGAGATCCGCCGTGTGAGCTTTACCCGTTCCCAGCTGCTGACCGCAGAATCCCGATCTTCGTCGCCTCTCTCGGTTCAGCCGTCTTCCCTACCGCTGCCGCCTCGCAGGCTCTCGCCGCTCCCCGCACCTTCGCTGTGGACCCCAGCCGAATCCCGCTATAAATCCCCACCGCGCCACCCACCACCGATCGCAATTCACCCACCACACTCCCTCTCCCTCCAGTCAGTCTTGTGGAGATCAATCGATCAATCTCGAGCTAGCCAACCAAGATGTTCATCGAGAGCTTCCACGTGGAGAGCCCGAACGTCCGGTATGGCGCCGGCGAGATCGAGTCGGAGTACCGCTACGACACGACGGAGCTGGTGCACGAGAGCCACAACGGCGCATCCAAGTGGGTCGTCCGCCCCAAGTCCGTCAACTACCAGTTCAAGACCAACACAAACGTCCCAAAGCTCGGGTAATGAATCTTCCTGCCCTCCAGTCCATATCCCTCCACGCGCAGCCTTTCACTCTTATCTGAATTTCGAACCCATTAAATTCAGTCATATGTCATACAGAGAACAATTATTCAGTCATGTCTTACAGAGAAAAATTATTCAGTCATGTCGAGATCAGTCTGTCCCTGCACTCGCGGTTGGGAATCTGGCCCTGTACTCGCGGTTGACACTTGCGGGCAAGATCGATCGCTTCTCGTTTTTTATCAGCCCGTCCCTCGGCCTTTCGGTGTTCGATTCTGTTTTCGTTTTCGTTTCTTTTTGGTTTTGTTTCCTTGCCTCGAGCTCGAGGGGCTGATGGCAGGCCAAGTGCCAAAACAAAGGTCTCATTTTCGTCTTTCTGGGTGAATGCGATGCGTTTGTCGCGATCCCATCCCGTGCTAGTAGTAGATGCTATCCGGTTTTGGATTCTTGTTTCCAGATCGGCTGTCCAGCACCCCCACGGCCCCACAGCCCCACTCCATCTGCTCATGACGACATAGTTTTTCGGCTGTGCACGTGAGGTTCTATTCTAAGATCCAGAACATGCTTTTATTTTACTAACAGATTTAGAACGCTTGACTCCACCTGGTATAGTGTGTTAGAACTTTTTTTAGCCGGAAGTATATGTCAGCTCGACGATGATTTCTTTTGGTGCTGATATCAGCCGTGCAGTGTTATGCCAGCCACTTGTCACGAACTCACGATACATGGTGCTGATTTTTGGTGGCGTCTCCATTTTTGGGTGATGCAGGGTGATGCTCGTGGGCTTGGGCGGCAACAATGGCTCCACACTCATGGCTGGAGTCATCGCCAACAGAGAGTGAGTTGTCACTATCTACATTAATAACACCTAATTTGTAAATTTTTTGTACTTTCTATATCGAGATTATTTGATTGATGATGATTAATTCAGAGGGATCTCATGGGCGACCAAGGACAAGGTCCAGCAGGCCAACTACTTTGGCTCCCTAACCCAGGCTTCCACCATCAGGGTCGGAAGCTACAATGGAGAGGAGATCTATGCGCCCTTCAAGAGCCTGCTGCCCATGGTAGTGTGCTCTGCTTTTACTATTCCAATCATACCAAAATTAAAGGACCGTGCATAATCTCTGAACATTAATACTCAACCCAGAACAAAAAAAGGTTCATGCTTTACTTGTGAACACTACTTCCTACTAGAAATATGTTGCTGCATGTCATGTTTTAAGGTTTCTCCAAGGGCAACTAAGTCATGTAAAAAATGACAGAGCACCATGTCCCTTTTGTGAAAAAAGAAAGTGTTGGAATGTGAACATGGTGTGCCATGATGGTGTGATTATGTATGCTCCGGTTGCTTGTCCATTTGCAGATCCTTTCTCTGATGGTGTTAAAAAAATTTGCAGGTGAGCCCAGATGACATAGTTTTCGGGGGTTGGGACATCAGCAGCATGAACATGGCTGATGCTATGACCAGGGCCAAGGTGTTGGACATTGACCTGCAGAAGCAGCTCAGGCCCTACATGGAGTCCATTGTTCCTCTCCCTGGTATCTATGACCCGGACTTCATCGCTGCCAACCAGGAATCCCGGGCTAACAATGTCATCAAGGGCACCAAGAAAGAGCAGATGGAGCAGATTATCAAGGACATCAGGTATACACACAGAAGTGCACATCAACAGTACATATATTTTAGTTCTAGTACTTGAAAGAAAAGCTTATTCTGAATTTGGTGTGTGATAAAACATGATTGACACCAGGGCATGGTGCCTTCCGGAATATTCTTATAAAAATGTGTACAACTAGTCGCACAACTTGCTTTTCAAACTGTTATTTTTTATGAAGGAATATTTTAATTGTGGATCTGGACTGCCACAGTTAAACCCCATGGCTTAATGAAACAGGGAGTTCAAGGAAAATAACAAAGTGGACAAGGTAGTGGTGCTGTGGACTGCAAACACCGAGAGGTACAGCGCTGTCTCTGTTGGGCTTAATGACACGACGGAGAACCTCTTGGCGTCTTTGGACAAGAACGAGGCAGAGATATCTCCATCAACACTGTATGCCATTGCCTGCGTCATGGAGGGCGTACCGTTCGTCAACGGGAGCCCTCAGAACACCTTTGTGCCTGGTGTGTAGCTTGTTGTGCTGAGTTACAGCTGTATATATTGTCTTCTTTCAGGCTTATCTTTGTTCCATGTGTGCAGGGCTGATCGATCTTGCTATCAAGAACAACTGCCTGATTGGTGGAGATGATTTCAAGAGTGGCCAGACCAAGATGAAGTCTGTCTTGGTCGACTTCCTTGTTGGTGCTGGAATCAAGGTATCAGTCAATTTTCACTAAAATACCTGACTGCTCTTCATGTACTAGCGCAAAAGGTGTAGTCATTTAGTTTAGAAAGACAAAAATATATGACAAGGCATTTGATTTCTGCTATTGTAGCCCACCTCAATTGTCAGCTACAACCACCTTGGGAACAACGATGGTATGAATCTATCAGCACCGCAAACATTCCGTTCCAAGGAAATCTCCAAGAGCAACGTGGTGGATGACATGGTCTCAAGCAACGCTATCCTCTATGAGCCCGGGGAGCATCCTGACCACGTCGTTGTGATTAAGGTATGTTTAATTTGTTTCTCACCTTGTATAGACACATGCACTGCTGTAAACGTTTGCACTGAAGCTTTGCCATTCTTTCGCAGTATGTGCCATACGTCGGAGACAGCAAGAGGGCCATGGACGAGTACACCTCGGAGATCTTCATGGGGGGTAAGAGCACCATCGTACTGCACAACACCTGCGAGGACTCGCTCCTCGCCGCGCCAATAATTCTTGACCTGGTGCTCCTGGCCGAGCTCAGCACCAGGATTCAGCTGAAAGCCGAGGGACAGGTAAAGAGTTTTGAATACTGAAGCGAAATGTGTGATGTTGTGAGTCTCTTCACTGCAATGCTACACCACATAAATTTGTGAACAAAACTGAAGATGTCCTTGTTCCAATTGCCTTGTGCAGGACAAGTTCCATTCCTTCCACCCGGTTGCTACCATCCTGAGCTACCTCACCAAGGCACCCCTTGTAAGTGATACACTGCCATGGTCATTGTGTGCTCTAATTAACCCATGAATAAAGCCAGTGAACTGACCGGCAACAAAACAAATTGTCTGTTGACAGGTCCCCCCTGGCACACCCGTGGTGAACGCGCTGGCGAAGCAGAGGGCCATGCTCGAGAACATCATGAGGGCATGTGTCGGCCTAGCGCCCGAGAACAACATGATCCTAGAGTACAAGTGAAGAGGATCGGAGGGCGGAGCCGAGAGCAATCGTACGGAGGATCGGAGGGCGGAGCCGAGAGCAATCGTACGGAGCAAGTGGCGAATGGATGGATGGAAGGGTAGGAGGAAGGCGAGATTTGCTGTGGAATAATTTGGCTTGTCTTGTGTTTCTTTTGCGATTCTTTCCCTAGTTAAGTTATCATTCTGTGTGCTTGTGAAACTGTCTGTAGTGTCCGGGCTATGCAACTAGCAGTTGTTATGGTTGTGTCGGTCTGTCGGATGATGTGGGTGTTAGCTTAAGTTAGTCCCCTTCATGCCTCTGTTCGTAACTTAGTACTGGAACTTTCCTTTCACGAGGACTTGAGCTCAGTGTTTTACTTCTCGATCTCACTATCGTTGGCTCACCAAGTTGGCAATCAGCGAGAAAGCTAGCATTGTTGGCTACTGAACTACTGAACTCCACCAAGGTTTTTGTAATGCTTGCGAAGCTGTTCTCTTGGCCAAAAGCAACGCGTTTAGAATGCTAAAGTAATGCAAGACGACAGTTAAGTATCTCAAAAAAAAAAAACACCCAAACCACCACCGAGGGTCCTTGAGCTTATTGCAAATCGGTAGACCATGTGTGATCTGTCCGGCGAAGAAATAGAGCGCTGAGAGCTACCCGCGGTTGTTTTTTTTTTTTTTTTTTTTTTTTTTTTTGAATTTTTCATACTTGTATTCATACGGAAAGGAAGCCAGTACAACAGCATATACAAGCAAAGAAAAAAGGAGAATACAGAGGACACTGCTGTGTCACGCCATCTTCAACCTCGAGGTCCACCACCGCGCGCGACCTCCGCCGCCGGAGACGACAGAAGAAGCGACCGCCCGGCGACCAAGCCCAAGGAACAGAAGAGCACCATGCCCGAAGGCACTGAAAAGCCGCAGAAGCCACCAGCTCCGACGAGCTGGATCTGAAGACGGTTGTCCTCCATCGGCCGGGGACCTGCCCCGAGCAACTTCCGCTCCAGATCCGTGGCCAGCGCCACAGATCAACCGCCAGCACACCACCTTCCTCATCAGCAGCCACCCCGCACCTCCACTTCCGCCACCACCACTCGCAGTACCCGGGGACGAACGAGGCCAGCGGATCCGCAGATCCCCGGCCTCCAGCCTCGCTGCCACCGTGAAGTTCCGTGTGTGCCGTCGCTTCGATGGACATTGTGGCGCTTCGCTCTTTTCTCCCTCAAGTTCGTCGGCAACTACCACGCGCCGCACACCCCTGTGGAGACATGGGCCCGGCCCATAGATCGTGATTTCGTTTTTTCCGCCCAGTTTTTTTCTTATTTTCTGTCGGTTCTGTTGCCTTTTTTCTTTTTTCTTTTTTGGCTATTTCTTGCTTTTTTCTATTTTCTTTTTGGATACTGTTTTCATTTTCTTTTCTTTTTCGTTATATATTTTATGGTTTATATTAAAATCAATATTCTTACGTTGTAGAAAATATTATTATTTTTGTTGAACATACTTAAAAGTCGTTCAAATACCATAGATGTTATATTTTCTGAAAAAATGTAACTGTTATTATTTCGAAAATTATTCATATATATTAAATGTTTATATTGGAAAATCATTCATATAAACTAATTAAATGTTTCTTTTTCGTTTTTTTGCTGTTTCATTTTTCTTTCTTCTTTTATGTTTTCTTTCAAGAAACAGACGACATTGAGAGAAAACTCGACTACTTTTCCCCTTAAACTAGGGCTGATAAGATCTTGGCCGTCTGCCCGGAAGAAGAGCTCGTGGAGAACGAAAAAAGTTGGAAGAAGACCCTCTAAGGGTATACTATTTATTCGGAGAGGACGTTCAAATTAAAAAATGTTCAGATTTTAAAATAGCTCATATTTCAAAATTCGTTCAAAAATAATTTCCGTTCATAGAGTATTTTTCTGTTCACTTTTAAAAAATCGTTCAAAAATAATTTTCGTTCATAAACTTTTTCTGTTCACCATTTAAAATTGTTCAAATATCGATTTTGTTCACCGCCCTTTTCGGTTCACTTTCAAAACCGATCAAAAATAATTTTCATTCATCGTCATTTTTTGTTCATTTTATAAAATTGTTCAAAAATAATTTTCGTTCAACGGCCTTTTCTGTCCACTTTTAAAATCGTTCAAAAATAGTTTTCGTTCACCTCCATTTTTTAAATCCTTCAAAAATGGTTTTCGTTCACCGCCACTTTCTGTTCACTTTTTAAAACCGTTCAAAGGTGAATGTTCTAATTAAAATATATGTTTCTTTTCTGTTTTTCTTTTTGGTTGTTTATTTTTTCTTTCTTCTTTTATGTTTTCTCTTTAGATATTATTTTAAATTTTCATTTTTGAAAAAATGCAAATAAAAAAAATGTTTAGATTTGAAAATTGTCCACATTCGAAAATTGTTCATATTTGAAAAATGTTCAGATTTGAAAAAAGTGTTCGGATTTGAAAAATGTTCATATTTAAAAAAATGTTCAAAATAATTTCCGTTCATAGAGTTTTTTGTTTCACATTTTAAAAATCGTTCAAAAATAATTTCCGTTCAAAGACTTTTTCTGTTCACTTCTTAAAATCGTTCAAAAATCGATTTCGTTCACCGGCCTTTTCGGTTCACTTTCAAAATCATTCAAAAATAGTTTCCGTTCACCGTCATTTTCTGTTCATTTTTCAAAATCATTCAAAAATAGTTTTGTTCAACGGCCTTTTCTGTTCACTTTTAGAATCGTTAAAAAATAGTTTCTTTCACTGACATTTTCTGTTCATTCTTTAAAATCCTTCAAAAAAATAGTTTTCGATCACCGCCACTTTCTGTTCACTTTTTAAAACCATTCAAAGGTAAATGTTCTAATTAAAATATATGTTTCTTTTTCTTTTTCTTTTTTGGATGTTTCTTTTTTCTTCTTTCTTTTGTGTTTTATCTTTTGATATTATTTCAAGTTTTCATTTTTTGAAAAACGTTCAAATTAAAAAATGTTCAGATTTAAAAATTGTTCATATTTTCAAAATCTTCCAAAAATAATTTCCGTTCATAGAGTTTTTTTGTTCACTTTTTAAAAATCGTTCAAAAATAATTTCTGTTCATAATTTTTTTTCTGTTAACTTTTTAAAATCGTTCAAAAATCGATTTCGTTTACCGGCCTTTTCGGCTCACTTTCAAAATCATACAAATATAGTTTCCTTTCACCGTCATTTTTTGTTCCTTTTTTCAAATCGTTCAAAAATAGTTTTCGTTCAACAACCTTTTCTATTCACTTTTAAAATCGTTAAAAATAATTTCTGTTCACTACCATTTTCTGATCATTTTTTAAAATAGTTCAAACGTAGTTTTCGTTCACCGCCATTTTCGGTTCACTTTTTAAAATCGTTAAAATGAGGTAAATGTTCTAACTGAAAAAGTTCTATTAAAATAGATGTTCTTATTTCCAGGAACATAAATATTCATAATCATTGACATAATATAAATGTTCATATTTGAAAGATTATTCAAATTTAATAACCGTCCGAGTAACATAAATATAAGTTCTTTGAACAATTTATGTGGCAGCACCATGAAGAGCGGCGAGCTGGACAACGGCCCGGTAGTAGCGAGGTTGTGACAGCGCAGGACGGCGTTAGTGCAGAGAGGATGGTGGAGTTACCGCCGCGATCAGCGGCGACACGGGTTGGATAAGATAGGTACACTGAACGGTGCATAAACACGTCCAAATCTACAGTACAAGCAACACAAAGTTGTGCGATACGTTGATATTTACCTCCTCGTCAAACGATATTTCAAACGCCCTGGACATAGACGACAGCCTCAACGACCGCGCCGCCATCTCTAGACTCTAAGGCTTCTCCGTGGCTCCAAATACTGAGGTATACGGCTTTCCATTCCATGCCTGAATGTACTGCAAATTGACTCTGCATATCAGAAGAGCTGAAAATTGTTTGGGATTGGTGGGCAGTCACGAACGTGCACAAGGGCAAAACGGCGCTGGAGGTCGCCAGCCTGGTACAATGGCACTCCAAATTAGCACCACATTTCATGTGGACGATGATGGCTTGAAAAACGGAGAATTTCAAATCTTGGTGCAAATTCATACATGACAAGACCGAGCTAAATCAGGAATGCCGGTTAGAGGGAATTCATTTTACCTCTTGCTTTTTGTTGACAGGATTGGCATGGTAGCTCTTGCCATGGAAGTTCACGGTTGGAATAAAGCTATTTAGAATCATCTTTTAAATAATGAGTGATTGGCCCTCACGAATTGTTGCTTCTACTGAATCTGGGTGAGTCTGGTCCTGAACTTCTACTGAACCTTTTTTTTAGATTAAACTTGCTACCATATATTAAGAACTGGCACAGTCAGCTGCCAAGAGGTTTACAATATACCCTGGGGGTACACCTAGCCACTTATTACAAATTTTATTACGGCAGCCGCCACTAGCTAAATTGTGCGCTACCGCATTACAAGTTCGTCACACATGACAAAACACCACTGCCCCAAAACCCAGGCACAACTCCTTGATATCTTCAACCAGAGGTCCATTTGCCGATCGGTCTTTGTCCATCCTCCTCAGCTTCGTCACCGCACTTGAGCAGTCGGACTCTAGCACAATCCTCTCGCAACCCAAATCCTTGGCCAGCTCCAGAGCTCGACGGCAGGCTAACAACTCAGCATGTTTAGGATCCGCCATGAAGGGAAAAAATGGCAAGCTCCCGCTACAAAGCTTCTATGGTGATCACGAATGACCACGCCCCCACTGCCCTGTCCGTGTGCAGGCTAACTTCTACTGAACCTATGGGTGTGGGTCTAACCCATGCCTCCTTGGATTTTTTTTCCTTTTACAGTACATTAGTACAGATGGTGTATTTCTTCTTGCTTCGACCAAAAATAGATATACTGATTGTATTATGTGTTAGAAGCGCATGTGTGAAATTGGAAGTTCACTACGCTAATTTACTTGCCAACTCAAAAAGTTTGTTCATGACTCAATGTGGTGAAGCGGAGAGAGGGACACGAGCTACTTCAACACTGCTTTCAGATGATCTCCCCTAGATGAAGGTGATTAAAATTAATGACATTAATTGTTCATGGCCGTCACTATTTTCTTTCCTCCCATCTCTCTTGCCTTGCAGCCCACCCCTCCTCCCCTCCTATATAACAAGTCGTCATTAAGTACCCCGTCACATCCCACCCACTAAATCCAAATCAGAATCATGGATCATGCCGACGCGGTCAACCGAGGGGGGCCACACAGATATGGGGTTTTTGTGAGATCCTGCCTCATGGCTCAATAGGATTGATAGGATACTCATGTCAACAAGTTGCAACTTCTTTTCCGAAGCTCATCTGGAAGGAACTCCGAGGTTAAGCGTGCTTGGCCCGGAGCACTCCAAGGATGGGTGACCGACCGGGAACTCGTTCCCGGGTGCGCGAGTGAGGACAAAGTGCGTAGAAAAGACCAGTGTTGATCTGTGGGGCCAGTCTAGAGATTCTAGAGAGCTGCCAGGGGTGACAGGCCCGGTCCGGGGGTAGGCCGGGGTGTTACATTTGGTATCAGAGCCGACCTTCGCGGCAACACGGGCGTGTGCGGGTCAGGGGCGGGACATGTGGAGCATGTGCCGGCACTGGGCGCACAGACGGGTGCCAAGGGGGAAAGTTCCTGGACTGGGGGCTGACCGACGAGGGCGTCGGTCTTCTAAGGGGGGAAGGATGTGAGATCCTGGCTCAGGGCTCAATAGGATTGATAGGATACTCATGTCAACAAGTTGCAACTTCTTTTCCGGAAGCTCATATGGAAGGAACTCCGAGGTTAAGCGTGCTTAGCCCGGAGCACTCCAAGGATGGGTGACCGACCGGGAACTCGTTCCCGGTTGCGCACGAGTGAGGACAAAGTGCGTAGAAAAGACCAGTGTTGATCTGTGGGGCCAGTCTAGAGATTCTAGAGAGCTGCCAGGGGTGACAGGCCCGGTCCGGGGGTAGGCCGGGGTGTTACAGTTTTCCTCGGCCGTTCAGGACATTGTTGCTGCCCTCATCAACGACGTGTACCTACCATACCTTACCGTCTCATGACTACGGCGTCCCGATGCGCAAAGCCAACTTGTATGCGTCTCGATCTAGCATTGGCCGAGACAAATTGATCTAAATATAATTTATATTAAACTTTTTAACCTATTTTTAGCATGTCAGGGTATAATCAAGTAAACATTACTAACTTTTGTGCGCACGAGTGAGGACAAACTGCGTAGAAAAGACCAGTGTTGATCTGTGGGGCCAGTCTAGAGATTCTAGAGAGCTGCCAGGGGTGACAGGCCGGTCCGGGGGTAGGCCGGGGTGTTACAGTTTTCCTCGGCCGTTCAGGACATTGTTGCTGCCCTCATCAACGACGTGTACCTACCACACCTTACCATCTCATGACTACGGCGTCCCGATGCGCAAAGCCAACTTGTATGCGTCTCGATCTAGCATTGACCGAGACAAATTGATCTAAATATAATTTATATTAAACTTTTTAACCTATTTTTAGCATGCCAGGGTATAATCAAGTAAACATTACTAACTTTTGTTAAATTTTTATATAGTCATAATTCATATAGTTAAAAATACATTTGCATTGTGCTATATTTTAAAAATTAGCGTTGGTTTTCTTTCTCAATTAATTTTGGATAAGTGCAAAAACAATAGGTAGTGTAGACATATTTATGGTTGAGATATTTAAGTATAACAACTATTTGAAAATGGGTTTTAGTGTACGATTAGCTAAGTATATCTATAGAAACTTCTAGACTATAAATTGAACGTTGCATGATGTTTTACCCCTATTTTTGTGGTAAAATATATCTCATGATAATAGTGGGTACAATAATGAGATGACAGCGTGCGCATGATGCATACTTGATATTCAAATATCATTAGTAAAAGTAATCACCGATGGATAAATAAATTAACTAGATTATGTTACTTTCACGTAAATATGATTTGATTGTTTAATATGGTCGTCCACAATCTACCCGGTACCATATTCTATATATAAATACTCGTGCATATTCCGCAAATAAAGATCTTGCACAAAATTAAACATGAAAAACTAGTTGACAAATATTTCAGTTTGTTCATAAATTGTAGGAATTCCTTAACTAACAACATGACTAACTTGATGCGGTCGATTAGATTGGTATGTTCTTACATATGTGGTACACATTATTCAATAGCCACAACCCTCCTGGCTATAACATGCATTTTCCTTTAGAATGCAGGTACGAAAAAACATTCAACGTTTCACGGACCAGTGACCATGGTCAGGAGCCGTTGTACTTTTCCCATACTCATTTGCGGGGCTAGCTTCTTCCAATCACACTATTGGTCTGATATGTCGACCTTCTCCTGCAAATTTACCCTTTTAATAAATATTTAATACTCTCTTAGACATAATGGATAACAATTTAGTGATTTTTGGTACATTTTTATATTCGGAAGCCTCCTCTACCGGGGCCGGGCAGTCGCCCTATTTGCGTTGCAGAGGGTGGGATCCTTCTGGGCGCGAGCACCACAACAACTATCCGCGTGCGTCCTACCTCCTACCTCCAAGCGTAGCTCAGTCGTGATCGACGGAAAACCCTGGACCACACCGAGCAGAGCCAAACTCCTTGGGGTGCGAGCTCTGTTGGATTAGTGACATAGAATTGGACTCAGCATGCCGACTCGGCAGTTGTTGAGGAATGCCTTGAACTATGTATCTCGAACCTGTTGCTCAATACGCAATTCAGTTGTGGAACCATGTTTGTAATAAGATACTTGTTCTTAACTTTCCTAGCCAATAGAGTTGGGTGGGCGACTAAACTCTGACTAGTGTGTTAAGTCGACTGATGGCTCAGTTCTACTTGTCATGGTCAATAGAGATGCCGACTCGACACATGGTTTTGGCTAAACAAGTCTAGCGAGTCGGATTGATCCACAATGAGACGCAACGAGTAACTTGTCATTTGTGTAACTCAGCAATGTGTATCACACATTCTTCGACCTAAGGTCTTCGTATGATCCGAGTTGTGAATCGGTCGGCTTGTCTTTGTCAAACACTATCCCTAACAGACTAACATGATAGTTACAAAGGTAGAGTTTGGGCCGACTCGTGAATCAAGTTGTGTGATGTAGTTGACCAAGATGGAATTTGCCCCTTTGACTCGGAGAGATGTTCTCTGGGCCCACTCAAGCAGGAACGGAGGCAGGATTGAAACACAAGGGGGACAATAGAAGGAGAATCTGACAATATCTTTCTCGAAACAAACAAAAAGCAAAAGAAAGAGAAAACATAAATCATGATCAACTAAGCCATCTCGAGGACTTGCTTAAGAATAAGAAAGAAGAATCTTATGGAAATAGCATGGAATAAGGTTTGATCCTATTCATGGGGATTCCGTAAATATCTCATTCCAAAAATCAAAAGACATCAGTGCAAGAACAGAAGCAAGTCAACTATACTAGCCACTAGTAGGGAAAACCCTATATGTGGCGCACCACTTTCAGCATTGCGCCACAGATAAGCCGCCACTAATTTATTTCTGTGGCGCATATCTGCATGCGCCACAGAATTCTCAAAAAAATCAAAAAAAATTAGGAAAAAACAAAAAAAATGAAATAATTTGGAAAAAACCTAAATATTTGAATTTTTTTAATTGATGACTTCCCGCTAGGTCACCCATCCTCAAATTGTTCCAACCCAAGCACGCTTAACCTTTAAGTTCTATTCAGTTTAACTACCCTTATGCTATTAAAGTTCTTATTAATATAAGTATCATATCAATCCTCTTAAGCATTGTATGTGTATATATTTGTATAGATGTGTGTGTAGTTTATGTGTGGTATGTGTATATATGTGTGTTATTAAATTTCGAAAAAACCAAAAACTTCAAAAGTTTCAAAAGGAAATTCATTTTTTTTAAATCCAAAAAAATTCAAAAAATCCAAAAACTTCAAAAAATCAAAAAATCCAGAAAACTTCAAAAAAAATAAAAAAATCCAAAAATCCAAAAAAAATGAAAATTTAAGAACAAATGTGGATTTGTTGATTTTTTTTTGATATTTTGAATTTTTTTGGATTTTTTTTTAAAATTTGAATTTACTTTTGAAACTTTTGTGTCGCATATAGCAATATGCGCGCATATTGATGTGCGCCACATAAATGTGTATTTCTGCGGCGCATATCCCACGTGCATGAGATCTTCAACGGGTATTTGTGTGTTCCATCTGGAAAAAAAACGATTTATCTATTCAAGTTGTTAATACGATCCACGAGACGATTCATTAACTGTCGGATTTTGATGAGATACGGTGACACGTAGCTTAACGAAATTCATATATTGTCTCTCTAGATGCCGATGTGGCACCACCATAACGACGCCGGAGTTGGACTGCTCTACATGCCCGACGCATCAAAGGCGCCAACAAGATGAAGGAAACAATTAAGGCAATCATTACATCGCCTGGTCATTTTTCCTGTGATTTTTACCGTTTTACAACGCTTTTAATTCTTGCCTTCTTTCAACGAATTCGAAGCAGGGGCGGTCCGATGCAGATCACACGTCTAGCGTTCATCCACGTGTGGCCCTCTCCCAGAAATTAAACGCCCGTCTCCCCAGAAACAAACTCGTGCCGGTGTCCCCCTCCATTCCTTTATTTATTTTCTTTCTCTCGTCTCGTCTTGTCTTGTCAGTCATCCTGTCCACCTCGTTGTTTCTTCTTCACTTCTTCCTCCGCCGGCCCGGGAGGGAGTGCCGGCCGGAGTGCGGGATCAAAGGCTCACAGGAATCGCGCCGTTCGTCAAGGTACACATCTACCCCGCCCTCTCTCCATGTTGATCTGTACGCAATTGTTCTGCTAATGTAGCGCTAGATTTGTTGTGCTGGGTTCGAATTTCTCCCTGTACTCTCCACCGCCCCCGTACGTTTCCCCTCCGTCTTCCTCTCCTGAGCCCATAGAAAGTATATCTCCCTCGGCCCCCTAGAGCTACCGCCGTGCCGTACCTTTGGCGTCACCGCCGGCGCCTTCAGACCAGTTAACCCTCCGCCTCTCACCGCCTCAGGCGTGTCAGCCCAGCCGCCATCGACCCCGTCCGCGGTTCTTGACCTTCGGTTTCTGACGGACCAGCATTTTTCCGTTAACTGAACGAGTAGTCTGTTAGACCCCCACTGACCTCCAGAAATTTTGGGTGCGCACCATCTACGTACACCCGCCCCTGTTCAGGTATGACGGTGTTGCCGAATGAACAGAGACTGTGGATTTTTCTGAACAGAGTTGATGTATTCCTATCCGGGGAGCCACTTCTGCATCTCTATTCTGTTTAGCACTCTGCTTTTTTACTTTAGAGATTCTTTTAGCCCTTTTTTGGGTGAACGTTGTTTTTTCCTTGATAATATGCTGCACTGTATGCATACAGACATACAGTGTTGTGCAGAACACCCGCATCCTAATTTCTCGTTTTGCCGAATCGCGTGCCCCCGAATCCTCGTCGGACTCTGTTAAGGGTGCTGTAGTCCAGCTGTTATTTGCCGTGTCAACAAAAAGACTTGCCGAATTGCCGGAATCGGACACGGCACCCTCTCCGAATCCATGTCGGATTCCGGCTGTTATTTTCCATGTCCAATGAAAGACTTGCCTAATCGGACAAGGCCATGCGTCCGAATCCATATCGGATTCCGGCTGTTATTTCCATGTCAAATGAAAGACTTGCCGAATCAGACACGGTACCCTGTCCGAATCCATGTCGTATTCCGGCTGTTATTCGCCATGTCCAGTGATAGACTTGCCTATTCGGACAAGGCCATGTATCCGAATCCATGTCGGATTTCGCCTGTTATTTGCCATGTCAAATGAAAGACTTTCCTAATCAGGACACAACCCTGTGTCCGAATCCATATCGGATTCCGGCTGTTATTTGCCATGTCAAAATAAAGACCTTCCTAATCGGACACCCTGTGTCTAAATCCGAGTCAGATTACGAAACACATCCCTGTTACCAGACAAGAGGCATTTTATTACAATGCCCGATCTATCAAAAACCAAGGTTCAGGTGTGTGTCAAACCTTACCGTCAGTCAGTTCTGTTTACCGACGGTCTTTGCGTGCCGACGGCCAGAGAAAACTGTCGGGACTTAGATGTATGCCGACGGCTCTTTGTTGCCGACGGCCAACCTGTCCTATGCCGACGGAGAAGATGCCGACGGCTGCCATCGGCATAGGTGTATGCCGATGGTTTTGTATTCTGTGCCGACGGTTCTTGGCCGTCGGAAACGTCTGGTTTTCCTGTAGTGTGGGGAGATCCCATTTTATCTTTCAACTATGTTTACAAGTGTCGGAACCTTATATACAATTTCATATCACGTTAGTCTGCTTGGATATTCTGGACACCAGATTAATTTTCTAGCATATGCATGACTACCATATTAATACAGTTCTAAATCCACAGTATTCAACCGATAGCTAATTTGATAAGTCAAAGCATTAGCATAAAAAATTATTGCATTCCTGAAAAATGATGCATTCCTGGCCATCCAGATAGCCCAAATAACCGCTGCAACCGCCTTAGGAAATCGGGCAAGCCAAGTACTCTACAGTATGGAACATGTTGTGTTTTTAGGGCCATGTAGTATGCTTTCTGAGTTTTAGGGCTCATCACTCGACAGCCCATCCGCACACATGGCTTGCAGACTCTGCCATAACACCAAACTCCCCCTACAAGCACTCTTCTGAATTTGACACAAGCCCAGCAGTATCCTAGCACTTGAGCTCTGATAGACTGATAACACCTACTCTTAATGATTTGATTTTGTTTTTCTTTAGAAAAAATGGATCTCCATGTGACAGATATCATTTATATCTCAAGGGGAACAAATGATTCAAACATGGGCAGTCCATACGTATGCGTGCTTTCCTATTCTGACAGGCTATTTCTGAGTTTTAACCACCCGGTTTTTAAGGAAATATGGTCATATGCCCATGTGAGATGCCATAACTTGTGAATTGTGTATTATGGTTTGGGATTAGTATTATGTGATCTGTTGATTTGATTGGTTTTAGTCTGAATTGTGAGAAGAACATTGAGTATCAATGCAGCGGTTCTCTTATAAACAAAAGAAGGCCCTCTAGATTTTCCCCCTTAATGAAACCTCTCCAGTTTATTTGAATTGTTCCAGTGTACACAAGATTGAAACAATATAGCTTAAGTAGTTTCCTAATTTCTACCTGGAGGCTCAAATTACTTCGTTTCTTTTCTAATGATCTATATGTATGTTTTTCTTTGACAAATCTTATATTTGTCCTATGCAGTTGATGTCATGGTCGTACTGAAAATAAATTGATAAAGAAGGCAAAAGTAACTCCTGATCGTGGGGAGGTACAACGTCTCTTTGGATTCAAGCAAATAGATCACCTCAACAAGGTTGGAAAATATGTCAACGCAGGCTTCTAACTGGCCATACAGATATCCAGAGAATCCTCAAATACCATACTACACCAGTTCAATGCACATGGGAAGAAATAGTACTTGCTATGTGCAGCAAAAACATGTGGATCTTCACTACGTGTCCTCTGATGGTGGTTCGCTGAACAGCAATTCCAAGGCCCAGGTATTTCAACCACAGTACTGCACTTTGGACTCTTCATCAGCCAATTCTGTTTATCCTGGCCATACCTCTACATCTCCTCAGTGCCTAAGTGGGAGCCACATGTCTCAACATGATAGACACTCGGATCACACATATGATTCTCCAGCAAGTGCTTCATGCATTACCGAGGTTCCAAATTTGAAATTTACAACACTTCAGGAGCTAGAAAATGCAATGTTCGGATCTGAGTCAGACGTAGTTAGCTCCAAAAGCTCCCTAATTGCCACCGCACTAGACCAAAGTAACTGGAGAGAGCTTCTGGGAATTAATTCTGGGGACTTGAAGCAGGTAATTGTAGTATGTGGTATGGCTGTTGATGAGAACCATTCTCATAAGGACATACTGATATCAGAGTTAGCGAAGATGGTTTCCGTCTCTGGAGAACCAATGCAACGTCTGGGAGCTTATATGTTGGAAGGCCTTATTGCCAGGCGTTCGTCCACTGGACATGCCTTGTATAACTCTCTGAAGTGTAAGGAACCTCAAACTACAAATTCAGAGCTCATGTCCTACATGCGTCATCTCTATGATATCTGCCCATTCTTCAAATTTGGTTACATGTCTGCCAATGGTGCTATAGCTGAGGCTGTTAAGGGTCAGAACTTTATTCACATCATCGACTTCCAAATCGCTCAAGGGAGACAGTGGGAAACTTTGATACAGGCCTTTGCTCTGAGGCCTGATGGACCACCATTCCTGAGAATTACTGGTATAGATGACTCAGATTCAGCTTATGCCCGGGTGGTGGACTGGATATAGTTGGACGGAGGTTATGCAGCATTGCTCAGTCATGTGGTCTGCCCTTTGAGTTCAATGCCGTACATGCAGCTAGTCATGAGGTTACACTTGAACATCTTGGTATAAGATACGGGGAGGCTATTGCTGTCAACTTTCCTTATCAGCTGCACCATACTCCTGATGAGAGTGTCTGCACAGAAAACCACCGGGATAGGATATTGAGGATGGTTAAGAGCCTTTCGCCTAGGGTGATAACTCTTGTAGAGCAGGAGGCGAACACAAACACCGCCCCATTCTTCAGTAGATACATGGAGACCCTTGACTACTACATAGCCATGTTCGAGGCAATAGATGCTGTTGGCTCCAGGGATGACAAGAAGCGGATGAGCACTGAGCAGCACTGTGTCGCAAGAGATATTGTCAATTTAATTGCATGTGAAGGCGCAGAAAGAGTAGAGAGGCATGAGCCTTTTGGAAAGTGGCGATCTAGGCTTGCAATGGCTGGGTTTAGACCATGTCCCCTAAGTCCATTGGTGAACAATACTATCCGAAAGGTTTTAAGTAATGATTATCACAGTTACTACAAGCTAGAGGAGAAAGATGGTGTCCTCTATCTTGGATGGAAGAACAGAAAGCTGGTTGTATCTTCTGCGTGGCGGTGACATTTCTGATTTTGGGAGAAGCTTGCTTAGGTATGTTGTCTACACTCACACACAACCTAGTAGCGCATGCCAAATTTGTATCATGGTCAATCCATTTGATTAAACCCCATGTTGTGTGGTTTTAGTTGCATAACACCCTCAGTTTTATGGCTCGGGGCACATATTCCTGGGTTTTGGTTCATGCGGTCATGCCTAACTGTAACCAATGCTCAACAGAGCTAAACAAGCACCACAGCTGGAATAATACCTGAGGTCCTGTGCCACAAGCCAGAAAACTTAGGTTTTATATAAAAATTACTTAATTAATGCTTGAAAGTTTCCACGTCCAGAATTGTAATTCTGTCAGGTTTTAGCTGATAGTGTAGTCCTCTACTTAGGAGAGGGAACCAATCAATGATGACCCATTTATATTTTTTCAAACTTGTGAGTTGCTTCAGCCTTCAGGTTTTGTAAGCAACATTTCCCTCAATAACACATATTGCTTGCGCGTTATTAGTGGCATTGCGGAGATTGATGTTAGAAATTCGTATGGTTCAACATACTGTCAAAACATGAGGTTACTGATTCTGCCTTTAGTCTATGTTTATGGGCCTGATACAACAAGTTAATCAGACATGTAATTGTTGCATTGCAGTACATGTTCCTCTGTGTTGCCATCTGATCAAGTTAGTCCTGTTTAAAGTGGAAGCTCATTTATATGTGATGACATACTCCCTCCGTTCCATAATATAAGATGTTTTGGATATGTCAATGTTGACTAAATTTGGACCGAAAAGTGAAGCTACACACTAAAATGCGTCTATATACATCCGATTCCAAAAAAAGCTAAACCATCTTATAATTTGGAATGGAGGGAATACTACTTATGTCCTGCACTAAATCTCTGTTGTTCCGATTTCGTTGGCCGCAGGTTCTTTCATGGCATTGTGTTGGGCACACGAATCCGAGGCGGAACCTAACTAGCGAATCCAGAGTCCAAAGAAATGCTTGTTGGCGCCTAGCTGTCAAGCCTCCTTTCAGATTTGATGGTCATAGATGAATACTTGTTGTGCCGTCCGTCAGTCGTACATAGACACATGCTCAGAGCAGAAACACCCATTATGATGTAATCTGGAAATCGCGGTGGGCATGGTAGCCGGAACACGGAGAGTGTCTCGGCAGACTGTGCACTGTGTAGCCGGATATCGGGTGATATATCATATGACACAAACCCAGGTTCTTTGCCATATTGTATGTTGGATAGCGGGTGATATATTATATGACACATAGTTATATCAACGAAAACATCAGAAATCCACTTTGACTCCCGGGTGCATATGCTCCTGTTATAGTTTTCAAAATTAAAAAATAAGAAAACACTTTGAAAAAATCATAAAATTTTTTGGACACGAACATATGCAAGTTTTCAACATTCGTACAAAATTTCGGAAGGAAAAGACACTTTCTGTGGTCTATGCAAAAAAGACAAAATCTGTGACCGAAATGAGATTTTAAAATACATTTTCCAAAGCATAGATTTTGTCTTTTTTGCACATACCACAGAAAGTGTCATTTCCTTCCGAAATTTCGCACGAATGTTAGAAAACTTGTATATGTTTGTGTCCAATTTTTTTTCATATTTTCTTTAATTTTGGAAAACACATTAGGAGCATATGCACCCGGGAGGCAAAACGCCTCTCTGCGAAAACATGTTTGATTTTATTTTCATTATTCTTGTTCGAAACATGCCTACTGGAAAATGAACGGTATCAGTGATGACTGAGCATAAAAAAAAATGTGATTGAAGTTTGTTAATTGGTCGCTGAAGAAATGAAGTAATAAAGTCTCGCAAAATTCTTACTCTAACATAAAACATACATTATATTGTGCATCTTAAAACATTATGCGTGAATTTGATAATTTGATGGAGTTGTAAATACATAATTTATTTCAACCATTTGAAAAAAAAATGTCATCTCAATATTAGTCTATGTCGGTGGACATATTAGATCAAATATCGGCCATATTTGTAAATATGATATGTATGAAATTGATATTTATGAAATCATATGTTACAACTGTATTAGCTGACCCATCAAAAGATATATATTGATCGACCTACATCTAAAAGCTTGGTGCCACACCAAAGTACCACGATCCGCTCTTCGCTATGAAAACATAACATGACCGGAACCACCACTACTTATCTATACTTCTTATAAAGCAAAACTCTACTAAGAGGTCATTTAAGTTGTCTATCTTAACATGCAAGGTATCCACATCACCTACTATTTTAGCCAATCAGTTGTTCATGTCATCGCACTAACATTTATTAATCCTTGTATATTTACATGCAACATATCCACATAATCGATTGTTTTTAGCCATACAATTGTCCATGCCACCAATTGTTTTTGGAACACATCATATCTCTTTATTCATTCATAATCAAAATTACTTCATCAATCAAAAGAGTTATTATGTTTAGGGTAGATTTTGTCAAATACACAACCATTTCACGACAATTACAATTGAATCTTCATATTTCATGTGTTTTATAACTTTATTTACACATTAAAATTTATAAATAGATTCCCACCGCAACGCGTGGGGTACTCTAACAGATTAAAATAGACTAACATGTTCAGCCTACTGCATAAATAAATCTAACGAAACCACCCTGTCAATATAAAACACATATGCCCTTGCTAAACGCGCTCTAACACGTGATCCGACCTATAAAATCATGAACATATGCATACATAGTATAACAACCTTAGGTGGGGGGGGGGGGGGGGGGGGTCAAAGAAAAGCCTGCCCAGGGGAAACTCCAGCCTTGAACCGTCCACACTGCTCGGAACGCTAGAAGATTACAACAAATCTAATGAAATTTGTAAATGTAACTAAATCAACATGTTGCAACGCATGGGCATTTTTGCTAGTTTATGAAATGATATGTTACATCTATATTAGTCGACACATAAAATTGATGTACATCGATCACATCGGCCTACATTTAAAAGCTTGGTGCCTAACCAAGATATCACGGTCTTTTTGTCGCCCCCAAACCAGATCTCCAAGAGCTCGCACCAGCGGGAAGGAAGGCACCACCATAGATAGCCCAACGGTGCGGACTAGAGACGCTTGTGCTAGATCCAAGACCGTCTGGCATAGATCCAAGTCGCGCAAGCTGAGGAGCAACGAGCACGACTGGCGCGGCGACCTCTGCACTGCCTGCAAGCCACTCCTCGTAGGACCCAGATCGGGCCCGCACGGGACCGCCAGACCTAGACCTGCCCAACCCAGGTATAGCCCGCCTATGTTGGAGTTATGCCCTAGAGACAATAATATTGAGTTATTATTTACCTCCAAGTTTAATATTAAGTTTATACCTTTATGCTATAACGTTTTTGGCAATTTAATAGTGAGTATTCAAAGGAGAACCTCCAAAGCACGTGTAGAGATATAGACAAAACAAAGTGCTCCTGATCTTGTCTCTAAGACTGGCTTATCTTGTTGTTAAATGATCACTTTTTCCTGATCATGGACTTTGTATAAGTCATACAACTATAAGAGTATATTGTGGGAATGACGATAGTACTTAACCAACCCAATTGTATGATCTTGCTTAGAGACAAATCGTTCGAGATTAAACTGGCAAGTGATTATAGAGTTTTCGTTAGTTGTATCCCTATACCATGAGAACATCTAATGAACGCACACTTGCCACTTACACTTTGATCATCATCAACCGTCTTGCCGTAAAAGGGGACTATAACGGTGACTTTTGGCTGTAGACTTTAGAGTGTGTAATGGAACAGATATTATTCAAAAATGGTACGTACTCCTTCAAGCGATAGAGAGATGCATCCTCTGGGCCCTCTTAGAATCACCGATGTCACCCAATCGTCTGGCCAGAGATAGTGTGATTTATCACACGACATCGGAGATAGGAATGAGAAAAGGAGAATGATATCGGTACGAGTTTTGTAGATCGAATGGTTTGATCACGCAGAGCACATTGTCTCACCTCGTGATATAATTGGTATCGTGTAGCTAAGGGGATTAGCATAATGAGAAAAACAAAAGTTTCCATCGATATTCGTGAACGCACAGGAGCCATTAAGGACGTCCATGGTCCCGATGTTGGTTATTGTCAGGTAAGTAATTCAGATATTTTTATGTATTACCGAACCTTTCGGGTCACACGCTTAAGCTATGTCAATCTTTAATAGAGAGTATTTTATAGTCATAGTGGTTATGAGAAGTGGTCGGAGTCACTCTGATGTCACAGGAACAACTCCGATGTGAATTGGAGTTGTTCCGGTGAAGTTATCATGAGAGGCATATAATGCCGGTATCAGGCTGAAAGCCTGTGAGAGAATTATGAGCGAACATGAGATGTTCCGGGATATCAGAAAGTGTTTCTGCCATCAGTAGATAGAGTCGATGATTTTATCTATAAAATATATTTGGTTCCGGAAGAGTTTTGGAGGAATACCAGGAAGGGGGAAGTGCAGGAGGAGGGCTGGGAGCCATAGGGCTGCACCGCACCATGGGTGGGGCCAACCGCATGGGTCTGAGGCCCACTCGGCCGATGCGCCAACTACCCCCCCCCCCCCCCCCAAGTTTCCTTGTATTTAAATGGTGGGATTTAATTATATCACTAATTTAAAGGAAGAGATAAATTGGAATGAGGAGGTTTAAAAGGAAAGGACTCCTAGTTGGACTAGGAGTCCAATCCGAACTCCCTAGGGGGTCCGGCCGGATCTCCCTAGGCCCGGCGCACCATGGGGGAGGGTTTGCCCCCCTCCCCATGTTGGCCTACCCCCTCCTCCCACTATATATACTCCCCAAGGCCCTAGGGTTTTCACACAAAATATTGCCTCTGTGGCTTTTCTCTCTCGTTCTCTAGATCTCATGTGTTGAGAAATAATTCTCTAGTCTCATATAGATCTAATCTAGTTGATTATATCTACCACCATATACTATGCCGAAAGATTGTCTCTCTTCGTCGTGCCAGAGCTCTGGACGGCGGAGCGCTGACGGGTTGGCGCAGTGGATGTGTGGATACTGAAAGAGGGATTACGCAAGTGATCCTCACAAGGGAATCGGCAACATTCTCACCTCTCGGTGTGGGCGTGAGAATCTTCAACATGCTTCACCAACAACATCATCGATAAACACAAGATTTTCTGCAACGGTGTTTTTAAGTTCTAGATCTAGCATTATGGGGTGCAACATATCTTCATAGTAGATCTTGGCGGTTATGTAAGACGGAAAATTTTAAATTCTTGCACGTAACTAGTCTCACCATGTCGTCGGGCCTCCGGGAGCCACCGCCGTCACCAGCAACGCACTAGAAGTCGCGACAATTCACCAACAATGCACCCTTGCGCCGGATCCGGACACGACATACAGCAACCGCCTGCATCCACACCATCGCATGGTCGTTGGGGTTAGCCACCGACACTCGC
This sequence comes from Poa pratensis, assembly GCA_947311845.1. NCBI lineage: Eukaryota > Viridiplantae > Streptophyta > Magnoliopsida > Poales > Poaceae > Poa > Poa pratensis. The sequence goes on from CAMZMU010000066.1 coordinate 16,209,285, forward strand.
CTTCACCACCATAGTTGCGTCAGGCCCGCGCCACGGCGACTTGGGGAGGGGAAAAGGGGAAAGACTAGGAACCGACAACTAGGGTTCCTCACAGCCGCCCGCGGGAGCAACAGAGGGAAACGTGGGGGAGGGGGGGGTGTGCTTTTCCAACTGAATCCAAGTGTGATCGTATTATTACTACCCAATACATATGGGTGATTATTACTCTTGGTATTAATTTTTGGGGATTGTCTAACTAATCAGTGGAGTTAGATTTAACTAAATCTTAGTCAGCTGCACATAATTGCATCTCATGTGCAATTTCTAGTGCAACGCGAATCATGACACAAATCCAACAGCTAGGCGGTCGATTAAGAATTAACTAATTCTCAATGCAACTCTCAGACTGCCACGGACCATGACGCAAATACAACGGCAAAGTAGTTGACTGAAATTTACATGCACATTTTTTTTCTCATTTGCACACAATTGCAACTCTTGTGCAACTCTTTGGCAGCATAAATCACGACTCAGAATCCAATGACTAAGGGCCTGTTTGTTACCGCTTCAGCTTCAGCATTTAGGGTCGAGAAGTGGCAGCACAAACAAACAACGAAAATGAGGAAAGCGCTTTATAGAATCGCGGTAGGAAAATGAACTAGCTCGGCAGCGAGAGCGAAAGTTGGTCGAGAGGAGCTTCCCGAGCTTTTCCTCCGCTTCCCGAGATGCAACAGACGGAAATGCCCTCCATAGTTCGGGTTATTTACAAAAATTGTGCCACCGCTATATGAATCGAACTGAAGCGTGCAAATCAATCCATCGAAACAGCCCGACCCCATTTTCCCCTTTCCCCTTCTATCCGCCATGGTGAGCTGGGGTTCGCCGCCGCCGTATCAAGCCCCCATCGTCGCCGCCGTTCCCCGCCGCCATCGCCGCCGTTCCCCCGCGCCATCTTCTCCCCCGCTCCATTGTCAGCTCTTCCGGATCGCGTCGTCCTCCCACGGGTCGGGCTGGTCACCGTCAGTCGACTCAGAATTAGCAAAACCATTATTTTTGTGGTCTGATTGTGGAAGCAGTAGTAAAGCATGTTATAAGATGATACTAACGTAAATATGATTTTGGAAACAATGATTTGCACTAAAAGGCCAAGTGTAGCTGGCGATATATGTAGCATGTTTTTAAAATTTGGAAAAAGATATTTTAAAATATTCTGAATTTTTTCTGTATGTTGATAATGATGGATTCTACCCACACAAAAAATACAATTATGAATTGTTTGGAGGGTTCACAATTTTGCACTGTTCACTATTTTATACTCTCTTTTTGTTCATTTTTACACAGTATAGAATACAATATAGTTTGAGTTGAAATTTTACAAATTGATAGAATACATCATTTGCCTACATCTAAAGTTTTGTTCAGATTTTTAAAATGCCGTTTTCATAATTAAAAAAAAACCGGTCTACGTGTGGACCGGAGTTAGAAACCGATCTACTCTGGTACGTATGTGGCACGAAAGAATCGAGGGTGTGTAATCGAATGCCCCAGAACTATTCGTTGCCTGCCTGCCCAACCCGCCCGCCTGCCCACCCCTCCCCTCCTCTCCAGTCTCCCCTCTATATCTATGTAACATGGCGTAGCAAGCACGAGCTATGATTTTGAATTCACAACTGTTAGAATTTGGGCCCATTAGTGGGGAGCCCAAATAAGCAATTCTGAAAAATCTCAAATTGGCCCATGTGTGGCCCATGTGCATGGCAGAATTTTGGAGGTGCAATGTGGTGCTAAAGTTTAGTCCCACATTGCTAGTTGGAGGAGACAAACACCACCTTATAAGGTGGAGTGTTGTACCACTTGGTGTGCTAGTTGAGAACAGAAGGCTCTCTCGTGCGCACTCCTCCTCCTCCTCCTCCGCCGCCGTCCGTCACGACACGCCGCGGGTTGCGGGAATGAGCCGATGCCTATATTTTTGTGTTCGGGAAAAACGAGTTTTTGCGTACGTGTATAGTTTTGCCAGTTCGGGTCGCTCCCGGATCGTGGGCTGCTATCCAACTCGGACGTGTGCGACGTGGTTGGCCCACGTTGTACCCGTTAGGGTTTCCCGAGCCGCACTATATATTGCCTTGCACTGCGTGCGCCGTCACACACCGAACCAATCTAGGTTTTGCCAATCTCGTGCCTTGCGCCGCCACCGTAGTCTACTCCATCCCGTGCGCCGGCGTGCACCGGCGAACGGGACAGCAGGTCTCCGGAACCACTTGTCCTTGTGATCCTGTACGGGAGAGGGCGAATAAGGTTTTTGGGAAGCGCCCCGCGCGACTGCTTTCAAGTTCTTCATCACGGCTCGACTTCCTGGACGATCTCCGGGTCCGCGGGCGACTCGTCTCCAACGTCGTCTTCTTCGAGCTGCTACCGTCGCCGCTCAAGCTGCTGCCGTCGCTGCTCCAACGACTACTTCATCTACAATTGTTCGGTACGTTCGTCACGTTCCGATGGCTGTGTTCGTAGATGTCTTGCTGCTGTTCATGTTAATTAATACGTCTAGTATTTTCGAGATTAACATGTTAGTAGCTCTTGCGATCATGCTTTATATTCTGGAATTAATCATGGAAATTATGCCTAATAATCCAACAATCCAAAAACCTTATATTTGTTATAGGCAATTTCCTGAGTTAAACATGGGACATCTATCTGATGCGCTGAGGCCGGACAAGTTTACCGGTGTGGACTTTAAGAGATGGCAGTACAAGACCACACTGTGGTTGCGATCTCTGAAAGTGTTCGAGGCTAGTGAGGGTTTACCTGAAGGAACTATATCTGACGAGGATCAGAACAAGTTCAAGGAAACCAATACTGCCTTTGTGGGACTCGTTCTGAGTGCTCTTAGCAACAAGCTGTTTGATGTGTACATGCACATTACAGATGCCAAAGAGCTCTGGGAGGCACTGAACGCTAAGTTCGGTGTAGCAGATGCTGGCAGTGAACTGTACATCATGGAGAGCTTCCATGACTTCAGGATGGCTAACAACCGTTCTGTAGTCGAACAGGCTCATGAGATACAGTGCATTGCTAAGGAGCTTGAGCACGCTAAGTGTGCCTTACCTGACAAGTTTGTGGCTGGATGCATTATTGCAAAGTTGCCCTCTTCATGGAGGAACTTCGCCACAACTCTCAAACACAAGAGACAGGAGATATCGGTTGAAAACCTGATAGCGTCTCTTGATGTTGAGGAGAAGGCTCGGGCTAAGGACACTGCTGAGAGAGGTGGTGAAGGTCAGTCTAGCGCCAACATGGTGCAGAAGAACTTTCACCATGGCAAGAGCAAGGCAAAGAGCAAGCCTTCCTTCAACATGCCTACCAAGACTACTTCTTTCAAGAAGAAGAAGAAGATGCTGAACAAATCTGAGCTAAAGTGCTACACTTGTGGAGAGCCCGGACACTTCTCTGTGGACTGCCCAGATCGTGCAGACAAGAAAGGGAAGGCGCCAAAGCATGTCAACGTCGTGACCGCTAGCAATGCTGATGGGTACGGTAATTTACCGATTGTGCTTTCAGTATTTCAATCTCCATGTTGGTGGATTGATACGGGTGCTAATGTTCATGTATGTGCTGACATCTCTATGTTCACTTCTTATCAGGTCGCAGATTCAAGCGTCTTAATGGGGAATGGATCACATGCTTCTGTTCGTGGTGTTGGCACGGTAGATCTGAAGTTTACTTCGGGGAAGATCGTGCAGCTGAGGAACGTGCAGCATGTCCCTACTATGAACAAGAATCTCGTTAGCGGCTCCCTTCTATGCAGAGATGGGTTTAAATTAGTCTTGGAGTCCAATAAAGTAGTTGTGTCAAAGTTTGGACAATTTATTGGTAAAGGGTATGAGTGCGGAGGCTTGTTCCGCTTTTCATTATCGGATTTTTGTAATAAGTCAGTAAACCATATTTGTGGCAGTGTGGATTCGGATGCTAATGTTTGGCACTCTCGTTTATGTCATGTTAATTTTGGTTTAATGAGTAGACTTTCCAGTTTGAGTTTAATTCCTACTTTCACCATTGCCAAAGGTTCTAAGTGCCATAGCTGTGTGCAATCTAAGCAACCTCGAAAGCCTCACAAGGCAGCCGAGGAGAGAAACTTGGCACCTCTAGAACTCGTACATTCGGATCTATGTGAGATGAATGGCGTGTTGACAAAAGGTGATAAGAGATATTTCATGACTTTAATCGATGATGCTACTAGGTTCTGTTATGTATATTTGTTGCACACTAAAGATGAAGCTTTAGACTACTTTAAAATCTATAAAGCTGAAGTAGAAAATCAATTAGAGAGAAAGATCAAACGTCTTAGGTCAGATCGTGGTGGCGAGTATTTCTCCAACGTATTTGATGAATTCTGTGAGGAACATGGTATTATTCATGAGAGGACGCCTCCCTATTCGCCCCAATCAAACGGGGTTGCCGAGAGGAAAAACCGCACGCTGACCGACTTGGTGAACGCCATGTTGGACACTGCTGGTTTATCTAAGGCATGGTGGGGGGAGGCTTTGTTGACTTCGTGTCATGTCCTGAATAGAGTTCCTAACAAGGATAAAGAGAAGACACCTTACGAGGAGTGGTCTGGGAGAAAACCATCACTTTCTTATTTTCGTACTTGGGGATGTTTGGCGAAAGTCAATGTTCCAATTCCTAAGAAACGAAAACTTGGACCGAAGACAGTGGATTGTGTCTTTCTAGGTTATGCTCAGCGGAGCATTTGCTATAGATTTTTAGTGGTTAAATCTGAGATACCTGATATGCATGTTGATACTATTTTGGAATCTCGTGATGCAACATTTTTTGAGAACACGTTTCCTATGAAGGATATGCATAGCATTGCTAGAATTTCTTCTGAGATATTTGCTGAACCTAGTACATCTGTTGATCATTCTGAACAACCACATGTTGAGGAAGTCCTTGAGAAGGATGACAATGAATCAGCTCCCAAGAGGAGCAAGAGACAGAGGACTGAAAAATCCTTTGGTGATGATTTCATTGTGTACCTTGTGGACAATACTCCCACGTCCATTGCAGAGGCATTTGCATCTCCTGATGCTGATGACTGGAAAGAAGCTGTCCATAATGAGATGGACTCGATTCTTTCTAATGGAACTTGGGAATTATCTGAACGACCCTACGGCTGCAAACCTGTGGGTTGTAAGTGGGTGTTCAAGAAGAAGCTAAGGCCTGATGGTACTATTGAGAAGTACAAGGCACGGCTTGTAGCCAAGGGCTACACCCAGCGTGAAGGCGAAGATTACTTTGACACCTATTCACCTGTTGCTCGACTCACCACCATTCGTGTACTACTTTCCCTGGCTGCCTCCTATGGTCTTATCGTTCATCAAATGGACGTAAAGACAGCTTTCCTTAACGGAGAGTTGGAAGAGGAAATCTATATGGATCAGCCTGATGGGTTTGTAGTAAAAGGTGAAGAGAGAAAGGTGTGCAAATTGTTAAAATCTTTGTATGGGCTGAAGCAAGCACCTAAGCAATGGCATGAGAAGTTTGACAGAACTCTTACGTCTGCAGGCTTTGCCATTAATGAGGCTGACAGGTGTGTGTATTATCGCCATGGTGGGGGCGATAGTGTTATATTATGCTTGTATGTTGATGACATACTTATTTTCGGTACAAGCATGATAGTGATAAATGAGGTCAAGTCTTTTCTGTCAAAGAGCTTTGATATGAAAGATCTGGGACAAGCTGATGTGATCCTGAACATTAAGTGATTAGGGATGAGAGTGGGATTACGTTAACGCAATCACACTATGTTGAGAAGGTCTTGAGCCGCTTTGGTTATATAGACAGCAAGCCTTCTCCAACACCCTATGATCCCAGTGTGACACTCAGAAAGAACAAAAAGGAAACGAGAGATCAATTAAGATATTCTCAAGTGATCGGTTCACTCATGTACCTTGCGAGCGCGACGAGACCTGATATCTCTTTTGCTGTGAGCAAGTTGAGCAGGTTCATGTCTAACCCGGGTATTGATCATTGGCATGCACTTGAAAGGGTCATGCGCTATCTGAACGGTACAATGAGTTATGGGATTCACTATTCAGGGCACCCTGCGGTGCTTGAGGGATACTGTGATGCGAACTGGATCTCAGATGTTGATGAGCTCTACGCCACAAGTGGATATGCATTTATTCTTGGAGGTGGCGCAGTGTCATGGAGGTCTTGCAAACAGACCATTTTGACGAGGTCAACCATGGAAGCAGAACTTGCTGCTTTAGATACAGCTTCTGTTGAGGCAGAATGGCTGCGTGAGCTCTTGATGGACTTGCCGGTGGTTGAGAAACCATTACCGGCCATCCTTATGAACTGTGACAACCAAACGGTTATCATGAAAGTGAACAGTGCTAAGGATAACGCGAAGTCATCAAGACACGTCAAAAGACGCTTGAAGTCTGTCAGGAAAATGAGAAACTCCGGAGTAATAACTGTTAGTTATATTCAAACAGACAAAAACCTGGCAGATCCCTTTACGAAGGGACTATCACGTAATGTGATAGATAGTGCATCGAGGGAGATGGGGTTGAGACCCGTGAGCGTTACACCATAGTGGTAACCCAACCTATGTGATCGGAGATCCCGTGAATTAGGACCTGGGAAGAACAAGCTAGTGGTTTAACGAGGAGAGTTATTTTATAACCCTCTCCGTGGGAAGATGCATAACTCTCACATTCTGTAAGGCAGGTTGGCAATATGCCTTAATGTGTTTCTGTTGGCTATTCGTAGCAAAGGTGCTATCCTACAGAGCGACCTTGAAAGAACACACCTATATGAGTCCGACTGTTAAACGTCGCAGTCTATGAGATTTGGGTGATCTCTAGTAAGCTCATGAAGAGACCAGGGAGTATGACGCATATGCTCCACCCGCGGGGTAGGCTACTGGCAGCCACGTACTGGTTATGACTTTGAGTGAAGTCTATTGGCACCAAACTTGCAATTCAAGGTTCGTCCATTGTTCAAGTTGCTGGTAGATGTAGCTTGAAGCTCTAGGCGGAAGTTCAACTTAACAGTCTCTGCTGAAACACTGGTATATAAACAAGAAACGAGGTTTGGCAAAATCTCTAAATGGGAATTTGAGATCTGGTGGGGGATTGTTAGAATTTGGGCCCATTTGGGCAGCCCAATAAGCAATTCTGAAAATCTCAAATTGGCCCATGTGCCCATGCATGGCAGAATTTTGGAGGTGCAAAGTGGTGCTAAAGTTTAGTCCCACATTGCTAGTTGGAGGAGACAAACACCACCTTATAAGGTGGAGTGTTGTACCACTTGGTGTGCTAGTTGAGAACAGAAGGCTCTCTCGTGCGCACTCCTCCTCCTCCTCCTCCGCCGCCGTCGTCTCGTCACGACACGCCGCGGGTTGCGGGAATGAGCCGATGCCTATATTTTTGCTGTTCGGGAAAAACGAGTTTTTGCGTACGCGTATAGTTTTGCCAGTTCGGGTCGCTCCCGGATCGTGGGCTGCTATCCAACTCGGACGTGTGCGACGTGGTTGGCCCACGTTGTACCCGTTAGGGTTTCCCGAGCCGCACTATATATTGCCTTGCACTGCGTGCGCCGTCACACACCGAACCAATCTAGGTTTTGCCAATCTCGTGCCTTGCGCCGCCACCGTAGTCTACTCCATCCCGTGCGCCGGCGTGCACCGGCGAACGGGACAGCAGGTCTCCGGAACCACTTGTCCTTGTGATCCTGTACGGGAGAGGGCGAATAAGGTTTTTGGGAAGCGCCCCCGCGACTGCTTTCAAGTTCTTCATCACGGCTCGACTTCCTGGACGATCTCCGGGTCCGCGGGCGACTCGTCTCCAACGTCGTCTTCTTCGAGCTGCTACCGTCGCCGCTCAAGCTGCTGCCGTCGCTGCTCCAACGACTACTTCATCTACAATTGTTCGGTACGTTCGTCACGTTCCGATGGCTGTGTTCGTAGATGTCTTGCTGCTGTTCATGTTAATTAATACGTCTAGTATTTTCGAGATTAACATGTTAGTAGCTCTTGCGATCATGCTTTATATTCTGGAATTAATCATGAAAATTATGCCTAATAATCCAACAACAACCACCAAAACCAAAACACCAAAACCCACCGGCACCGCGAGAATGGATCCCCGCGCCCCGGAGGACCTTGACGAATGACGACAGAGGGGACGGCTCGGGCTCGGTGACACCCCAGCCGGTGCGCACGCTGCCGCCGCCGTCGAGTCCCGCCCTGCCCTCATCCGACTCCTATCTGCGCTCCAGCGCCGCCAAGGATGACCACGACCTCCTCTCCAGCAACATGTCGGCCGAAGTCTCCGAACTCGCCGTCCGCGCGTTCGGCCTCGACCTCATGGTGCTGACCCGGGGGAGGGCAAGCTCCGCATCCAACCTCCGCCTCATGGCGACCCCGTGGAGGCCCAGCTCCGCCTCCGACCTTGTCCTCCGCGGCTCCGCGCCCCCGAACTCGACCCGCGCCCGCCGAACCAGTGGAGGCCAGGCTCCAGCGGCGCCGCCTCCGACCGGGCTCGATTCTAGGAGAGGAGGTACACGGGTCCCAACCCCGTGCTCCCCGACGCCTCCTACCTCGACGTCCACGCCGCCTCGTACTCGTCGACCAGCGACTACCGCCCATGTCGCCTCCTACCTCGACGTCCACGCCGCTCCGTACTCGTCGACCAGCGACTACCCGGGCGCCCACGCCGCCTCCTCCTAGCTCAACGACGGGATGATGGGGTCGTACGCGTCTGTGCCGACCACATGCGCGCAGGGCCGGCCCATAGGCCGGGCAAAGGAGGCGACAAGGGCCCCTCGAAAGCATATGAGAGAACATTGTAGTATTTTCCATTACTTTAAAAATATTAATTTGCAGTTTAAATCGACATAATGGTCAAATATCGTGTAGCACTTAGAAACAAACCAATCTGATCAACGACGACGACATGTTTTAGTTAGACTATTAGTCTCTCTTATGTGAATGTTTAAACTCAAATCTATGTATATGGGATTTTCATGTTTAATTTTTTGCCTTATCTTTTATTTGAGAAAATATATAATTTCTTGCATACACCAAATGATACAAAGTGCTTTGCATATGACAATATCGGATTGAAATCACAGATCGAAGATATTTCAATAGTACAAAATGTGTGTATAATTTCAACTTATCCCCATACCCAATTTGGAAGACTATTGTTGATATTTTAATTTATACTCTAAAATTTTATTTCAATGTGCTTACCTAATCATACACGAGAAACTACTATTAATATATTTATTTATTAGATTGTACAGGTCTCCACCATGATATTAAGGGTATTAAAATATAGTTGAACACACATGCATGTATACGCACACAAAAATAAACAACATATAAGTTATGTAAATATCAAAACAATTCGTGGAGACTTTTTATTAAAAACGATTTAGTTATCATGACATATTTTTTATTGATAGACATTGGAATAGCATAATAAAAAATGATATAATTAATATTAGCAACATTCAAATGTGGTTTACTATGACAATTGATTGATAGAAAACTATATGTGCTAAGATTATAGTTAGATAAATGTAATTCGCAAATAAGTATAAAATTTTAGTATATACATGTATTTTTAATTCACCCCGGGTCCAAAATATGTGTGGACCAGCCCTGCGGGCGCGTCCAGCGGTGCTTGCCCCGCGCTCGCCGCCGTCGATCGCCAGGAGCTGCTGCCTCTGCTCGGTGAGGGAGCTGACGATGACAGAAGGCTCACTGTCCTCGACGAAGTGAAGATGGATGTGCTCGAAATGATGATGCACAACTCTGAGCTGTTCAAAGCGTTGGTGCGGTGCTGCACGGAGAGCCCCGAGGAGCTCATGGGCATTCTGGATGCTGTCATCAATTGCAACCTCAGCCGTGAGGCTGCCGACGACTATCACTGGTTTGTTTCCCACTTCCCACCACTGTAGGCTTGGGTGCTTGAAAGCTGAGTATGCTTGCTGTGATTGTGACGGTAAACTAATGCAGGCTTGGGTGCATGGATGCGCTCATCACCGCTGTGTCTAGCGATTCTTATGCATCCAATACATGCGTTGACTACACACAGGGTCCAAATCTTGATATGATGGGCACTCAATCTGGCTCCAAACTTGTATCCCTGTGTTTCCACTTTGTGCCATACACTAATTTTTTTCGAGAACCCGCAATAAGATGTGCGCGTTTTTGTATTAATCTTAAAAGGGGAAAACAACATCAAAGAATGGCTACAAACACCACACTTCTACAACATTCAGATGACAAAGCTCGCCTTGCCCAACCTCGAACCAAGAATGGCGAAGAGGCGGGACACCGTGCCTCAAGGCCGTGCCACGAAGACACCAAACACGAACATAGCATGACTACGACTCCCAGCATTGTGGGTGGGTACTGAGGGTTGTTCTATTTCCTACGGTCTCTCATCAGGTTCACTCTAGCACACATTGATGATAGCATGCAGCCAAGACGGCAGTCAGGACATGTATGCAGCTGCCTCGAAGTATGTTTTAGCCACGCCCTGCAAGAGGAACTACATGAATTCGAGACTGTTCTCCTCAATCGCTGCACCCAGATTTCAATCGGAAAGCACAGGTGATGCACCTTTTCCCTTGTTCGGTTCTCATTGTAGAGCTCGTGAAATTGCTTAACAAATGTTCACCTGCATGCAGCAACTACTTGATGCAGCATGTGCTCAAGCGCGGCAGCACTGTGTTCAAGCGGCGGCTAGTGGAGCGCCTGATGGAGGACGTGGCAGAACTGGCCAGCGACCAGTACGGAAACTACGTGATTCAGACATGTTTCAAGATCGACAAGACAGGTGATTCAGAACTGCTTGACATGGTGATCAGAACTTCCGATGGCATGAGCACGGAGCAGCTCAGACACCTTGGGCGTGTTTGGTAGCGGCTGGCTGCAGAAATAGGCTGCCTGTTTGCTTGTCTGCAGCCCAAAACTTGCATAGCACGCTTCTTAAAGCACCCTCGGGTCAGGCCCAGTGGAAACGGCCGAATCGGCCGTTTCCAGGGAACCATGCCCGTTCCTTTTCTCTCTCTTCTCCCCTTGTGCAGATTCCCCATCCCGCCTGCAGCCGCGACGCTCGATTGGAGATGGCGGGAGCTCGCGTGGTGCAGCCGAAAACTCGGCGGGAGAGTTTGCGTCACCTCCCGCCCAAAACCCTCCCCTATACACCCTCTACTCTCACCGCTGGTCGGAGTCCACCATTTTCATCAGTTCGAGGTCTTCGGTCGGAGCTCGCAGGTAAGCGGCGGCGGCAGTCTTCATCAGCAGGCAGTAGCGGAGCGGCGGCGGCACCCTCGTCGGCACGGAGTGACCTCGTCTTCGTTCGTCCGCATCCATGGCTGTAAGTTCCGAAACCCTGGCTACCATAGTGTTCATGCGTGTAGTATGTTCTAGATCTGAGCTGTGTTTGAGGTCTGCTCTGATGTCTGTATGATCCATGCTTGTAGCTGAGGAGCTAGGATGTGTAGATCTGTTAGATTTCATCTAAGTTCTCACATGTGGTCATGCTCTCTAGATCTGTTAGCTTCGATGTCACTTCATTAGTTCATACACATGTTTGTCTTCGATGTCACTTCATTAGTTCATACACATGGTAGGCTCATAAGGTCTGTTATCGTGGTCGATGTAGGAGATGAAGAGCGAGGATTTTAGTATGTCACTTGTACCAATTGGGGACTCTCAAATTCCATCCTCGTATGTCGAGGACTCTCAGCCCATGATGGACTTCGGCATGACCGACAGCACGTACGGTGCTGTGCACGACGTTGTAGGCTCGTTAGCTACGACGTTGAACCAGCAGATTGCGAACAACAAGGCCCAGGCCAAAGCAACCATGAAATGGCTCCCTTTCATGTCAACCTTCGTGCTCAAGCACATGACCACTCTCATCAGGAAAGGGGTTAGGACAGACAAGGGTTTCAAAGAAGTGCATCTGAAAGCTTGTGCTAAGGCTCTCTTTGCCCACTGTGGGGCAGAGGTGACCTCAACTCAGGTGTACAACCACCTGAGGAAGTGGAGGCTGAGGTGGATACAGGTGAGCAAGCTCAGAGATTTGAGCGGCGCTCAATGGTGTGAGGAGACCCACACCATCATCCTGGAGGACGCACACTACACGGGCCACATCATGGTGAGCACCTGTGTACTAACAGTGGGTTCTTTTCAAACTTGTACTAACCATCCTGCTCTAACACACTCATCTTCCAATCGTAGGATCACCTCAAGGATGTTGAGTTTCTTAACAAGCCTATTCTGAACTACCCACAGATGCAAATGATCTTCTCCTTTGGTTTGGCCACCGACAAGTTTGCCATGGGGCCAGGTAATCCCCTTGGCACTCCTCAACCGGAGGATGCCGACACGCAGGAGTCTGACACCGTGATTCTTGATGGTCCTCCGGGCAGGAAGGGGGATACACCCAGCCACGCCCATGGACTGAAGAGGAAGAGAGGTGCCCTTGCTGAGGAGGAGATCCAGGCCTTTGCCAACATGACTGAAGCTGTGAAGGAGGTTGCCCAGGCCATTAGGGAGAGCAAGCCGACGGACATGCACCCTGACCTGTACAATGCCGTCATGGACTCTGTTGGGTTCACTGAGGAGGCTCTGATGGTGGCTCTCGGCCACTCGTCGACCACAAGGCACAGGGTGTCAACTTCGTCGGCATGGCAGAGCAGCACAGGACCCTCTGACTGAGGAACTTCATTGGCAAGTACTACAACGAGTGATCTCGCACTGTCGAGGTGGGGAGGGGTGGCAGCAGCAGATGCATGAAGAAGTTGAGCTGATGATGTCGGTGTATATATTGGCTTAGCTAGGGTTTACAAACTACTCTTATGGCCAGGTGGTATATGGTAACCCCTCAGATGATGGTGAACTTGTTGGTGGTGCTGGTGGTAGGATGACACCCACTTTTTGATGTGGTGGTAGGTATAACACCATAGGTGTAGGATGAACTTGTGATCCTACTTTTGTAAGTATCATGCATGCTGCAGTAGTTCTATGTTAGAGACGCGTTCTTAAGCTTCTGTTGATGTTGTTCATGTGTCTAGTTATGATGATATGATCTATCCCTTCATCCTTGTGTCCTTTGCAGATGAACTGGTACGTTGTGTATAGGGGAAGGAGTCCAGGAGTGTACAATTCTTGGCGGAGCTGCCAAGAACAGGTGGCAGGGTTCTCCAACAACAGCTATCAAGGTTCGAGACTTTGCAAGAGGCTGAGGCGAACTACATGAACTATCTGAACACCATCCCCCTTGGAGATCACGACGTGATAGAACATCAGGTCATTGCTCAGGCCATACCCAACGTGGGTAATCAAGTGGTAGGTTCTAGGATGAAGGACTTCATAATCATCGTCCTAGTTGTGGTGATTGTGAAACTCCTTCTGTCCTAGTGTATGATCATCGTAGTGTATGATCATTGTAGTAGTGTATGATCATGGCATGGTAATCTCACCATGTTTGAACTGTGGTAACCGTAGCAGGCTGCTTGCAAGCAACCAAACAATGCCCCTTTGTTTAAGCGCAGCCGAAGAGACCAGATTAGATCGAACCAAACAAAGGGCTTATGTTTTGTCATCCCATGCGACTAACTCGGCTGCAGGCTACCTAACATGAGCATCATTTTGGCTCCCCGGCCGTTTTTCCGTGGCCATGCTCTCCAGGGCATGCCCCTAAGAAAACGAGATGGGGATGCAGTCTACCAAACGCGCCCCTTGTGCATGGCACGTTCTCCAAATTCGCCATCTCGAAGCTGCTGGAGACAGGGCAAGCGGTGAGTGGCTCTGCCAGATCAAATGTTGTAACTATGACTGTTGGTTTTGTTGCCTGTTGACCTCGAATTGCACATTGCAGCGTTCGCCACAGGCCACTCGGGAGCTGGCGTTCAAGATCAGCATGCTTACCCAGCGATGTGCTCGAACATCCTGAATCTGTGATCGTGAACAACTACGCCCGACGCTAGCGTGTTATTTTACATTGTTGTCTTGAGTTCGTCAAGTATGGGTTGGTTACTGGTTAGAGATTTTGTCTTTTACTTTTGCTTGGTTCAGAAATTCTATCCTGCCAGAGATTTGAAGTTTGCTTGGAACCTCTAAAGAATACTGGGATTCGTTGCCATGAATTGGTTATCTGGCTTCCAAGTTCTTGTGTTTCGTTTTGTTGTTTCCTTTTGGTTACCATGTATCAAATCCGGCTTGGATTGCTTCAGCAGGGCAATGCCAAAAGGGCAGGTGAGTTGAATTGGCATGTCAAAGGGACACGTATTTGGAAAGGCCGGGTCTCCTATTCGATTGCGATTGCATGTTTCGACACGGCCGGATTCGTACAGGCAACGGACGGAGACTCCGGCGGCTCCCTGATACCCTTTCCTAGTCTGACTCTGACTCTCCCCGGCACGGGTTCGTCCGTATAAGATGCAGAGCACGAACGCCCCACAGTAAGCCCCAAAATCCCCAGCGCGCGATTAGTTCGAAGACAACATGGATCCAAGCAAGCCGAGCCCCGCCGCCACAAGCAACTCGACCAGCGACGCCGACGACCTCGCCTCCTACTTCCTGCAAGCGGCGCGCCTCGGCGACGCCTCGTCGGCGCGAGAGCACCAGCAGGAGCGGTACCACGTGGAGATGTTGCGAGAGCACTACGGGGCGACGTTGCGGCACGCCTCAACGCCGGCCGCGTTCCAGGTCAGGATGAACCCGATGATGCAAGCGCTCCAGACCACACGGCAGTTCTGGCCGAGTTCGCAGCCCTATTACTCGTCCGCCTCGTCGTCCGGCAGCACCGCCAGTAACGGTTTCGGAGGGCAGAGCGGCAGACAGCACCAATCCGACCCCTGGTCGTTGGCGCAGCAGCAGCCGTGCACTCTGAGCGCCAGTGCCGGCCAGTACCAACGACAAGCAGTCGTGACGGCGAGCCAGTACCAACCACAACAAGCAGTCGTCACGGCGAGCCAGTACCAACCACAAGCAATCGTGACGGCGAGCCAGTACCAGCAGTCGGGCGACGCGCCGGATTACGACAGTAGCTTCCACCAGAGAATGAAAGCGATCGAGGCCGCCCAGGCCCAAGCGGCGCCGTTGAGGGAACGGCGGTCCCGGACGCTGGAGGAGACTCGGTCGGCGCTGCTCAGCGGCGCCCCGATGGAGCTGCACCTGGTGACGTTCCCCGACTCGGCCGCGCACGTCGTCCACCTCCTCCTCAACGACGACGCGGAGGACCACGAGCGGATCCGGCAGAGCGTGCTCGCCGGGGTGACGCGCCGCGTGTGCGACTTCATTGACAACAAGGGGGGGCACGAGGTGCTGGTGGCGCTATTGCGCGCCTGCACCGGGCGGCACGCCGAGGTCGATGCCATCGTCAAGGCCGCCGTGGCGCCAAGCCCCAACGGGAGGAACTCGCTGCTGCGATCAACCAAGCACGATTACTGGTAACGCCACGCATTGCTTGCTCATTGATACTCTAGTCTACCCAACGATTACTCTAGTTAATTGGTCAACGCAATGCAGGGAGAACTGTGTCAAGGAGCTGATGACGGCGGCGTCGCCATACCCCGACCTGCGCGCGAGGCTGGTGGACCGCCTCGTGTGTGAAAACTTGCTGGAGAACGACCGAGGGGACCAATTGCTTGACCACATCTTTGCCACGACGCAACACCAGGATGCCAAGGTAAACTAATTAAATTGCTGATGATGACACGATCTGTATGTACGCAGGCGTGCGTTCGTGTGTGTGTTGAATCTTGCTCTTCTTGCTGGCAGATTGTGGTGCAGTGCGCTCTGAACAAGTTCGACGCCATGATCCACAAGTCGTCCGGATGCAAGTGCCTTGTGGAGTGTTACGCCAGGGCAACAGGCCCCCAGCTCCGCGCCTTCAACGACATCTTGATTACCCGCGCCCCCGAAATCGCCATGGGCAAATTCAGGTACCTACTGAAATCGCCATGGCTAAGTAAGTACTAAACTGAAACAAAACTGAAAACTGAAGCTCAACGTGCGCGTATCGTATCGTAGCAACTACTTCATGCAGCACGTCCTGGAGCACGGCGACGGCGAGACGAGGCGGCTCCTCGTGGAGCGGCTCATGGCGGACGTAGAGAAGCTGTCCGTCGACCCCATCGGGAGCTACGTGGTGGAGGCCTGCTACCAGAAGGCGGGGCTGCTCCCCCGCGTGCTCGCGGAGTTCCTCCGCCTGGACGAGCCCTGCCTCATGAAACTCGTGAAGGGGAAGCATTCCAACTACGTCGTCCACAAGCTGCTCGACACTGCTATAGACGTAAGTAACCTAGGGCTGCTGAATCTCTCCAATTGTCTCATGCATCCATGTCTGACGGTGTGCGTGTGCAGAGATTCCCTAGGGAGACGATGGTGCTGGCGCGGCGGATCGAGCGCATGCCGCAGGCGGTCACCAACGATGATTACGGCAAGAAAGTGATGAGGGTCGTCCGGAAAATCTTCACTCGTTACGGCCAGATGTATTGTTGATCGATATAGGCGCCTGCTTGCACTTATACTTGTGTGCACTAGCAGGATTTTGTAGGAGAGCTTGTTTTGTGTCTTGTGTTTCCTCTACTGTGTGTTCGATCTGTTAGGTGTGTGTGTGCTTTGTAACCGCCACTGTTGTGTCACTTGTCTACCGCCTGTCCTTAGGTGCATATGTGCTCTGTAACCGCTACTGTTCTGTTCTGTTACTTGTCTGAAGGGATTGATTAACTTTTGATTTCTATTCTTGTTGCATATACAGGTTTTCTCTCGATGCATTTATTGCTTACTCAAGAATTTGTCTGAGCTAGCTTGCTGACCATTATTTTTTGTTTGCTTTTCGTATTATTTATAATACTTCTGTCACATAATAAAACATTTTTTATATTGCTAAATGTGCATACCCGCACATTCCACCGCCACATCAGGGTGTGCCTCCATTCGGGCACATCACATAATATAACATTGTACTTCTTCTGTCATGTAATATAACATGTTATTACAACCAATATGATAGTAGAGGGAGTTATTTTGCACGTTATTTTCTGTTTCAGCTTATGGACCCAAAGGGCCGAGTTTTCCACCTTACGATGAAGAAGAAGTTGCTTCCTTTTGTCAAGGTGATGAACTGTAATCTGTTGGTTCCTCTTCTGAATCGGAGAATGACATCGCTAATGTTGATTATTCTGAATAAGTAATTTACGCTATGTTATTGCCTCGTGGGATGTTAATGTTATGTACAATGGGAGAACAATTTTTGTATGTGGTTATGCATATATTGTTATGACATTTTTTACTTTATTATTTATTCTTGTTGAAATCCTTTATTTTTTTAGCTATATCTGATATATATTTTCAAATCGTTTTTTGAAATATAGCACGCTTTAGCGTGTATAGCATTTCGAGAAGGCCATCGCTATTTCTTATAGCACGCTACTTCTTATCTTGTGTTTACCAATGGTTTTTATTCGGAAGACGGTTCATAGGACCATTTTAAAAAAAGTGGTGCACATTTATCATACTTTTCTTTCAAAATCATTTGTTTGCTACTGGGTTTCTAAGACTTGAGGGTAGTTTAGTGAGTTTGCTACTGGGTTTCTAACACTTGAGCCTCTAAACGCACATGCTTTTTGGTGGGGGTGTTAGGGAGTCTGCTAGAGCTGGTATCCCGGGATGAAAAAAAGATTAGGATACCACAGTTTCTCAAAAAACAAAGCGTAGCTTCAAATACTTTGGGTTGTTTGGCTCTAAATAATATTGTAGATTTATACATTGTGTCTTATATAAGATGTTTTAGCCTTTGTCCACATTCACATGTATATAAATGTATCTAGACATGTTTTACTGTGTATGTTCACTCATTTTTATCTGTATCTAGACATCATGTGAAACACCTAAACCATCTTATATTAAAAAACGGAGCGAGTAGCATATAAATACAAAACTATCTCTCCAACTATCTCCAACTATCTCATGCATGCGGCGACCCATGTCTGACGGTGTGCTTTGTGCAGAGATTCCCTAGGGAGACGATGGTGCTGGCGCGGCGGATCGATGGCCTGCCCAAGGAGGTCACGGACCAGAATAAGTTCGCCAAGAAGGTGATGAGGGTCGTCCGGAAAATCTTCACTCGCTACGGCCAGATGTATTGTTGATCGATATACGCGCGTGCTGGCACATAAACTTGTGTGCACTAGCAGGATTTTGTAGGAGAGCTTGTTTTGTGTCTTGTGTTTCCTCTACTGTGTGTTCGATCTGATAGGTGTATGTGTGCTTTGTAACCGCTACTGTTCTGTCACTTGTCTACCGCCTGTCTCAAGGGTTTCTAGTCTTGTTGCATATACAGGTTTTCTCTCGATGCATTTATTGCTTACTCAAGAATTTGTCTGAGCTAGCTTGCTGGCCATTATTTTTTGTTTGCTTTTCGTATTATTTGTAAGTACTTTTGTCACATAATATTACATTGTACTTCTTCTGTCATATAATATAACATGTTATTACAACCAATACAGTAGTAGATGGAGTAGTTTTGTAGAGCATCGGTCGCATTGCTGTGCTTGATATGTAAAGTTGACACGCGACTAGATCTCACTCGAGTGAGAATTAAGTCAACTCTCACTCAGATGACCACATTCAATTACATGTGCAACTGAGATTTTTTTAATTATAACTCACGAATCACGATAAAAATCTGATGGGATTAGAGTTGAGTGAGCTCTAACTTAATTCTCACTCGAGTGAGGAATAGCAAAACCACTGAAATAAATATAAGGCAGACCTATTGTCCTATGAAATGTTAGGCCACTGAAAAATATTGGTACGGTAAGTTAGTATGTTTACCCATCGAAAAAATAACGCGCTATTTCAACGCTAATAGCGTGCTATAACATATTTGGAGAGTGCACGCTAAATTTTCGTTATTTTGCTTGCTATGGTGCTATTCACGTGATATCACACTATATCGCGCGAAAACGTCATAGCGTTAGCACGCTATTTTCTTTTTCAGCTATCAACCCAAAGGGCCGATTTTCCACCTTACAGCGAAGAAGTTGCTTCCTTTTGTCGTGGTGATGAATTGCAATCTACCGGTTCCTCTTCTGAATCGGAGAATGACAATGCTAATGTTGATTATTCTGAATAGGTAATTTACGCTATGTTATTATTGCCTCGTGGGATGTTAATGTTAGGGTTCTAGACAATGGGAGAACATTTTTTGTATGTGGTTATGCATATATTGTTATGACATATTTTTAATTTATTATTTATTCTTGTTGAAATCCTTTATTTTTTAGCTTTATCTGATATATTTTTCAAATCGTTATTTGAAATATAGCACGCTATAGCGTGTATAGCATTCCGAGGAGGCCACCGCTATTTCTCATAGCACGCTACTTTTTACCTTGTGTTTACCAATTGGTTTTTATTTAGAAGACAGTTTTAAATGACCATTTAAAAAAAGTGGTGCAGATTTTCTCTCAAAATCATTTGTTTGCTACTGGGTTTCTAACACTTGAGGGTAGTTTAGTGAGTTTGCTACTGGGTTTCTAACACTGGATCCTCTAAACTGACATGTTTTTTGGTGGGGGTGTTAGGGAGTCGAAGAAGTTGCTTCCTTTTGTCGTGGTGATGAATTGCAATCTATTGGTTCCTCTTCTGAATCGGAGAATGACAATGCTAATGTTGATTATTCTGAATAAGTAATTTACGCTATGTTATTATTGCCTCGTGGGATGTTAATGTTAGGGTTCTAGACAATGGGAGAACAATTTTTGTATGTGGTTATGCATATATTGTTATGACATTTTTTAATTTATTCTTTATTCTTGTTGAAATCCTTTATTTTTAGCTTTATCTGATATATTTTTCAAATCGTTATTTGAAATATAGCACGCTATAGCGTGTATAGCATTCCGAGGAGGCCATTACCTTGTGTTTACCAATGGTTTTTTTATTTAGAAGACAGTTTTAAAGGACCATTTAAAAAAAAGTGGTGCAGATTTTCTTTCAAAATCATTTGTTTGCTACTGGGTTTCTAACACTTGAGGGTAGTTTAGTGAGTTTGCTACTGGGTTTCTAACACTGGATCCTCTAAACTGACATGTTTTTTGGTGGGGGTGTTAGGGAGTCTGCTACAGCTGGTCTAAATTACCGCTTGAAAAAAATTAGTATACTACTTTCTCAAAAACAAAGCGTAGGTTCAAATACTTTGGGTTGTTTGGCTCTATATAATATTGTAGATTTATAAACTGTGCCTTATAGCTTATAAATACAAAACAAATCTAAATTATCTGAAATCTTAAATATGTGCCGAGAACAAATAAACATTAAGGGGAAATCTTTAATTACCCAAGGCACAAGGTCTTGTAGGTGCACTCCAAAACTGCCACGATGTTTGAGAACAGATGTTTGACATGTAAAGACATGATGGCACCCAAGCATCTATAGATATCTTTATCTACAATTATATTTAGCATCAAAAAGGGTATCGGGTAGAAACCCACGCTTGGCCGTTTAGTCCACCGGTGTCGGGTAGCATCCCCTATGGGTTATACTTCGACATACTAGACAAAGAATAGCTGTAAGATGAACCCTTCTTATCTGATGCTCGAGAGACCGACGCGAGGGGGTCTTCAGAATAGAGCTTTGATCTTGACGATGTGCTCGCACTTGGAACATTCAAACCAGTTGGTCTGATCGAAGCCAAATTATAGAAGTCTGCCACACCACTGTACTGAGTCTGAACAGATGGTGCAACCAGGGCCTGATTCTGGATACCAACGGGACGCTGGTTCCCAGGAAGCAATGGATTATGAGTGACACCTGGAAGCATGTTATGGCTTGAAGCAACTTGGAACTGGTTTGGAACTCCACCTGTCCGAGTGCTCTGCCCTGACATGAGCTGTTGACTCAATATTTCCACCGAACGGATGTTATGGCCTAAGGTACCTTGTACAACATTCCCTGGAAGCTGTAGTCTCTTGCTGGAGTCTAGAATGTTCTTACTAACTTCATGAGCAGCTGCAGCTGCGGCGCTCGCTGCTCGCTTCTTACTGACTTCATGAGCAGCTGCAGCTGCGGCAGCAATGCTGGCTGCTCGCTTTCTCTCTGCACTTTGCAGATCCAACTGTGCCATTCGGTTGTTAGCTTCTTCCAGAATAGGCAGTTGTTCTAGCTTCTGTTCTTTAATGAACTTCTGCAATGCTCCGAGCAGTGTACGCTCTTTTGCATCACCTGCATCCTGCCCAAGCATTTTAAGAGAAAGCTGTTCATACGAACTTGAATACACAATGTTCATAAGAGATGATACTGCAGCAGAGCTGTACCTGAGAAGCGGGACTATCTCCCCTAATTCGGATCAAGCTCCCAGCATTTTTAGCATCATTCATGTATGACCTCAGAACAGGCAATAGAGGATATTTGTGCACTAAATTAAGAGCTTGGATAAATTTGACCGCGTCCAGTTGTTTGCCTTTGTTTATCATTGTCTGAGTGAGAACTGTTGCAAACAAAAAATGTCATGTTTTGATTTTCTCAGTATCTGAACTCGGAACTAACAAACATGATAGGTGGACCACACGATGACATGAGGTGGGCTCTTAAAATGCAAAGCTCATACCAGAAGGCTGCACAATAGAATGAAGTGGACAAAATTATAATGGTAACATGCCAAACAAACAACCATATATAGTTAAACCTTCGCAGGTACGTTTATAAAAGGGAGAGTATCTCATGGATGCCACGTGATGCTGATCAGAGCTGTCAAAGGTATCCATTTCCTACCAAAATGATATGTCAAAACTATGGAGTCATAAGCTGCATTCTAGGGAGAAAAGGAGAAAGATCGAAATAAACAATGGAGTGAACTACAATTCTGAACATAGCAAATAGAATTAGCGGTTATGGATGCATATAAACTACTCTAAGAATTAGAACACTGCCAAGTGCCTAGGGAGCGAAAGAGGGGAAAAAAAAGGAAAGAAACAATTATGCAAACTACAATTCCCAACTAAACACATGGAATTAGGACACTGCCAAATGCTAAGGGTTAACAGAATTATACAGGCAACAGAAGTGACGTAACAGATGAAGAAATATATTACTTAACTAGACAATGAGCAAATCAAGCGTCATAAGATTGCTAAAATAAGAAACTATGCCAATCAGCAATCAGTCCTGAAAGTTGCGGTTTTATTCTACAAATGTGTCATCACAGCCCATGCAGGTCACAGAATGCAGGCAGTCTTTAACATACAAGGTTGATGCAGGCAGTCTTCAACATACAAACTTGGGATACATATCATGGAGTCACTACATCAGAACTGAAGAATGGCGGCATCAAATAAATTTTTTCCTACACCTAAAGTAGAATAGCCTAAATCAGGAGTGGCCTTGCAGAAAGTAAATAGCATGCCGGTGAAACACGATGAAAGTAAATAGCAAGATGAAGAGGAAACAACCAGGCACAAAGAGAAATAGCAGAATATATCAAATAGGCATCCGAAGAATATCAACATTGCAATGAACCCAACAATTTCCGGAAGATGGTTCAACGGATAGACCAATATAGAAATAAAGGTACGGCACGAGATAAAAGATATACTATAAATATCAAACTTCTTAATTTAAGGAGCAAGGGCATAAGAGAAATGGTGCCCTATGGAATCATGATATTGCAAATGAAGGTTATCCTAGGCACCACGCAGAACTACACCTACTAAGGTCAATAACACATCGTGGCATAGGGCGGAACTGCTGTATAACTGTTGAACTGCCGTATAGCTGTTGGGTTTAAATGAACCGAATGGAATTCATACATCCCTCATTCATCTAGTCTTTCAAATTGCTTATTGGTGAAAGATTACACCCTAAACAAGGGACTAGCCCCAATAGTCTAATTCCCTAGCTTCGCCAGCAACAGGAAACGAACAACACAAACACAATGACGATAATTCCCTCACAAAAATACACAATGACGATCATTGGGCCAGGTGGGTTACTTATCAACTTGGTTGCAGAAAATGAAATAATTTTACAACACCGAGAAGAGAAAATTATATCTTACTTACGTGGCATATGCTTGTCGAGGTCGAGACCAAGGCCGAGGAAGATCTCGACGGCGCGCTCCCGGCTGGAGATGGACACGACCAAATCGAGCACCTGGTCAGCGCCACCGACATCCGGCACCAACCCAAACACGCCGACGAGAAGCAGAAACGCGATGGTCTCGTTCTTAAACAGCGCCTGCGCCTCAATCCGCTTGCTCCGCTTCCAGTCGGCCGCGACAGCCCTGGCCTCCTGGCGCGCCTCCGGCGACGGCTTGACGCCGAGCGCGCGAACGCGGTCGAGGAGGTCGATGAGCAGGCGGCAGGACACCTTGGCGTCCCCGTTCGTCTCTGCCTCCCCGTGCGGCGCGCGGCAGAACCCCGCGGCGGCGGCGAGCACCAGGAGGCCCGGGTCGGGGGCCACGAGGAGGGCGGCGTCGAGGGCGCGCGCGGGGTCCCGGAGCTCGTCCCTGTGCTCGATGAGGTGCGCGCGGAGGCCCGGCCCGTCCATCCCCGAGCAGAGGAGCTCGAGCTGGGAGTAGCCTTGGAGGCGGGAGGCGAGGGCGGAGTCGACGCTGGTGGCGTCCGAGTAGAGGGAGCGCCATGCGGAGGTGAAGGCGGAGAGGGCGGTGGAGTACGTCTGGAGGGAGGCGACGGCGGCGAGGACGGAGGGGTTCGCCTCTCGCTCGGCGCCCATGGCTGCGGCCTACGGCGGCAGAAACCCTTGGCTCTGCTACGGTCTACGGTGGCCGGCCGGTGGGGGAAGGTGGAAGACAGGAGAGAGGGGAAAGAGGCCCATACTGAGAGAGGTGGAAGACAGCCCAAGTTTGTTTTACTAACGGGTAGGGCCCAAGAAATATACGGACAACAAGAAGGAGGTCCATGCCATCCATACAGCCACAAATATATTTCTATAGGCCAAAATAAAACGATTTTTTTTTTTTACTAAGATGTTGCCCAAATATGGAGAGCATGTACTCCAAAGTATATGTATTTATGAGGAAAAATGGTTTTTTCTTAGATCCAAAGTACCATTTTCCAAAAAAAAAAACCAAGCACCAGTGTTCTCGGTGCCACAAATCCGTTCTCGTGTTGTATCCTACTATTTACAAAATCTCAGTGTGAAACTCTTCATATTTTAAGCTACACAAAAATGACAAGATCTGACCAAGAAATGGAGTTTTGGAAATGGACACTGTTCATTCTATTCAAATCCACATTTTGGTGGAGTCTGCGTGCTAAGGTTTTTCACGATTAGTATATATCATTGACTACATCAAGACTTCTTTTTTAGGTGGTTTTAAAAATTTCAAATATTATATTGATTTTTTTTAAAATAAAGGTCTCCTACGAGTTCGTCCTCCATTTGAAGTTTTCGTAGTACACCTAGCTAGCTTGAACATGGAGAATCTACTCTCACGGAGTGGCTAGCCATTCAGCTAGGACGGTACATGGTTTTGTCGAACGTCCATTGGACACAGCATGACCAGTCGCCTGACGGCTCACATGGAGAATCATGTTTTTTTTTTTTTGAATTTTCATACTTGTATTCATACGTAGAGGAAAGTAATACAAGGCCAGATACAAGCAAAGAAAAAGCAAGGAGAATACAGAGGGCAGCACTGTTGCAACACGCCGTCTTCAACCTCAATGAACCCCAGCACGCGCGACCTCCACCGCCAGAGACGACGAAGGAAGCATCCGCCCGGAGCCCAGCACCAAGGAGCGGAAGAGCTCCAAGCCCGAAGGCGTTGAAGAGCCGCAACATCCACCAGCTCCGACGAGCTGGATCTGAAGACGGAGATCGACCGTCGGCCGGGGACACGCCCCAAGCACTTTCCGCACCGGATCTGGGGCCAGCGCCTCACCACCTCACCAGAGGTGGCCAGATCCACCACCTGCACACCCCACACCCACACAGCAGCCGCCTCGCACCTCCTCCACCGGCCTCCTGTACACCCGTCGCCAGCCTGCCACCGACGCCGGAGAGAGCAGTGGCAGAGCGGAGAATCATGTTGAACATATGAGATGGGTGTCATGCATGTTTTTTGCCTGGCCATTTTTAGCACTCGTGGGCAATTATTGCATCCCTGAGACCCTAACATGGAAACATTTCGGTGTAAAAAGACTTTGATCGACCAGTCGTGTCTAGATACGTAAATCAATTGTTGCCACAAATAAAGTAAAATCTATCAGAATTTAAATGGGTAAATGGTAACTTGTGCTGATATGGCTCCCGGTACCAGCTGGCCCTCTTTTTGAAATGTTTTAAAAGTTCAAATCTGAGGCTTCAAAACAATTACAAAAAATATTATGACGTAGTCAATGCTTTTTTCTATATGTTGTAAATTTTCAATACGAAATAGTATGTATTCTAGTCTCAGCAAAAATGACAAAATTGCAAATCTGGGGCATGAACAATGCCACATTTCGAATCTCCTCAAATTTGTTGGATTTGTGTTTTTTGCTGAGCCAAAAATACGAGATATTGGACATTACAAATTTGCACCCTCGAAGTGCATAGAGTTGGCTGCATCCTAGTATTTTTCCGAATTTTTTGAAACATTTCAAAAAATGCAAAAACGGGGCTATCTGAAGCACGTGCTCCATTGTGATTATTCGAGTTTCTGCTTTCATTTCATCATGTGAGCGTCATTAAGCAAACAGAAAAGCCTAAGGCATGTGCTGTCTTTCACCTTTCTTTCAATGGTCCGTCAGAGGAACCACGTGTACGAGCTTGTGCTTAGTTTGAGGATGCCCAGGTTAAGAGTTTTGGTAAAACTAACCGCTCTTGACACAAGTGTGAAGCTGGCTTACGGATCAGTTATATTTAGCTGCCCTAAGAGTTACTCGATTTTTTTTCCTTTTGGGGTAGCGCTGGCTTCGCTCGGCGCATGTGGGGGAGAAATTGGCCCCATGCCCCATCCTCTAATCATTGTAAAACGCGAAATATGGTTCGTTCGAATCATATAATATATTTGTATCATTTTTTTACTATTGCAACATTGTTAAGCTTTGTTGAAGCATTTTCTCCATGGATTAAAACTCTATACAAAGACGAAACATTTTGAAAATATTAGTGTAGCAAAAAAGAGAATGTGTATGCAGCCAATCCACACTAGTCACAACAAATTTCCATCCGTTGCAACAAACTTCCCGTGAAAAGTCAAAATACGTATGCGGCATGAGAGACAATCTTTTGCATCACCTCACGAAAGAATGAATTGAGCCGTATGTCAAGTGCAAGAGGCATTCCACAAAGCTTTGTATGCATTCGGTAATGGTTTTGTTGAGTGTTGCACACTTGCACTCAACAAACGGCCATCAAATGATACCTTATCGGCAACGCTATGTTTGCCGGCATTCGGCAACCCGTTTTTTTTTAGTTTCAAAAGAGTACTCAGCAGGAAAGGTAAGAAGTGCCCGATGAAAAGCACTTCAAAGCTCGTGACACTTGGCGTATGACTCGTTAGTTGCAACTCTAATTCCAACTCTAGCCATGTGTCGATCTCTGCACCACTGCTCCACGTCATTGTTCTCCCTCCACAGACCTATTTCACATCCGCTAGAGATATCAAGATAATAATGAGACATCAAAATATAGCTACTCCTTCGGTGACAAGGCATGACGCGGCTTGCCTGCTCCCGTCCGTGCTCGGTAGATACGTGTCGAGCATCTAACGCATTTTTTGCGCGAAAACAAATCGGAGCTGCGCGGACCGTCCAGGGCAAGGCGATGAAAAAGCTGGCATCGTAGATATCAAGATAATAATGAGACATCAAAATATAGCTACTCCTTCGGTGACAAGGCATGACGCGGCTTGCCTGCTCCCGTCCGTGCTCGGTAGACACGTGTCGAGCATCTAACGCATTTTTTGCGTGAAAACAAATCGGAGCTACGCGGACCGTCCAGGGCAAGGCGATGAAAAAGCTGGCATCGTAGATATCAAGATAATAATGAGACATCAAAATATAGCTACTCCTTCGGTGACAAGGCATGACGCGGCTTGCCTGCTCCCGTCCGTGCTCGGTAGATACGTGTCGAGCATCTAACGCATTTTTTGCGCGAAAACAAATCGGAGCTGCGCGGACCGTCCAGGGCAAGGCGATGAAAAAGCTGGCATCGTGTGGTAGTTGTACATGTTGAGCTTTGGCGGCATATCGATTCTTGAAAAAAAAGGTATCTTCTACAGCACATCTCATCCCTAGCCTAGCGGTGTAAGCTAGATATATTGGTTCCATTGTAAAGGAGGAGCTAGCTTGCTACCCTCGCCTTCTTCGTGGTATATGAACAGGAGAGCAGACGGTGTGTCTGGCTAGCCTATCCACTGAGGAGACACATGACATCCACCACAGCCACTGCTTTAGTGTTAACACTAACCCTAGTACACTATGCCTGCCTCGCCGCCGCCGTTGGCCCCAGGGTCATCATCGTCGGCGCCGGCATGTCCGGTACCTGCACACCACACCATTGATTTTAGAGAGAATTCCTTCTGTGACACCCGCTTAAATCATCGTTCCCTATTTGACACTGCAAAATATTTTCTTCCCTGTATGTCTATTATAAGTTTTTCTTTACTCTGGTGACACTTTAGTGCATTTTTTGAACTGACGGTGTTAAACTGAGGTATGCAAAGACCCTTTTACCCCTGGTATGCAAAAATTGATCTCCATTTAAAAAAAAAGTTGACAAAATCTTCCCTGTTTTGGACGCCATATCTGAGACAATTCACAAATATATCACAAAATGCATCATAACAACTAACAGATGGGGCATGTTCCCGCATACATCAAGACAAGTTGGTATGTATCATGCAATGTTAAATTCGCAAATACATTACATGATCAGCACAAAAGAATGGACCCCTCGTGGCCATTATATGAGAATCACATGCTGAGCCTTCTTTTACTTCTAGTGCTCATTGCCGGACTTGAAGGCTGCCATTTTTTGCTTCGTGTGCCCATTGCTGGGCTGTCGAGTGGCACCATAGGGATCTTGTCAGCAGACTTCTCCTCCTTCTTATTTGCGCCGGTTCTTGATCTACATTTAAACATGTATGGCAGCAATAGTTTGAGCAGCAACTGAAAACAAAAGCTATACATAATATGTGAACTATTTACAGAAACAATACCTCTTGGATCCAACCGATCCAGAACTGTCCCCTTTTCCCTTTTTCGTAGTTGTATTCTCCAACCTTTTGCTACTGTGAGAAGGAAACCAATCAGCATGCATAACACGTTTTAGTTTAATTAAATCTAAAATTCTGAACTAGTTGTGATCACCTGTTCGATGCTGCAGAACCGGTGCTAACACGTTTTCCCTTATTCTTAGTTGTAGTTTCCAAGTTTTGGCTATGGTGAGAAGAAAGCTACTTAGAATTCAAACATTGCTTCGATATAAACATGAGCGTAAGTGTAAAATTATTAACCTGGGGGAAAATTCATTCTTGTAGGTTCTCCATCCTCGGCAGGCACAATGGATGTCTCCGCTGTTTTCTTCCTCCTTTTCTTTGGTGGTTCTCTACAGAAACAACAAGAAATTAATGGCAGAATATGTGGGGCTGCAAGAATAATGCAAGAATGATTAAATCTATATTACCGAATTAACATCATCGCAGCAATGTCTTCCGGGTTCCCTTTCTTACATTTGGGCCAATGATGCCGAAGTTCGAGCAAGCACCAGAGATACCACGGTGGGGCCAATGAGCAAACACAGAGCAGAGATGGATTGGGAGCAGAGAGGGGCAGCACCAAAGCACCAGTTCGAGCAAGCACCAGAGATACCACGGTGGGGGCATCGCGTGAGGAAGAAGAAGGAACAAACACTCACCCTGCACCGAAGCCCGCATCCGCAGCCCCGCCTGGGTCGCCGTCTGCAGCCCCGCCCGCATCGCCGGACGCCGTGCCTTGGCCGTCCGCAGCCCCGCCTGGGTCGCCGTCTGCAGCCCTGCGCGCGTCGCCGTCCGCCGTGCCGCCTGGGTCGCCGTCCGCGGCCCTGCCCGCAGCCGAGCCTGGGCCGCCCCCACCCGGAAGCAAGACGCCTGAGCCGTCCGCCGTGCCGCCTGGGTCGCCGTCCATGGCCGCGCCGCCACGCCTCCCTCCGCCGGATCGGGCACGGGCCGTGCCGCCTGGGTCGCCGCCGCTAGGGTCCCTTCTTCGCTGACTAGGGCGGGGAACGTGATGTGTATCGATGTGGCTGAGAGAGAGGGCCTGCGGTTGACTTCAGTCTTCACACACGAGGGTAATTTTGTCCGCCCTGCAAAAAATTAACGGAACAGGCTAACAGAACCAACGGCAGTGTCACCAGAGTAAAGAAAAACTTATAATAGACATACAGGGAAGAAAATATTTTGGAGTGTCAAATAGGGAACGATGTTTTAAGCGGGTGTCGCATAAGGAATTCTCTCTTGATTTTATCACATATCCGGCTCTTCACATAACTGGGTAGTAGTGCACGTACGCTTGCACACTAATCAATTTGCACGTTATGCATGCACATGCTGTGCAGGGATCTCGGCGGGGAAGCGGCTGTCGGAGGCCGGGATAACGGAGCTGGTGATCCTGGAGGCGACGGACCACATCGGCGGGAGGATGCACAAGCAGAACTTTGGCGGCGTCAACGTGGAAGTCGGGGCCAACTGGGTGGAGGGCGTCAACGGCGGCAAGATGAACCCCATCTGGCCCATCGTCAACTCCACGCTCAAGCTCAGGAACTTCCGCTCCGACTTCGACGACCTCGCCGGCAACGTCTACAAGGAGAAGTACGCCTGCTCACAATGAATTGCCGCGAAATTAAACGCACGCATATATGATTAAATCATGCAGTCATGGGAAATAACGTATGAACATATATGCTTGACTTGAACAATGCTAGCTTAATGGCGTTTCAGAGGAAAAAAACAGAACTTAGCGGCAATAATTATTATTTTTTGTTTTGAGAGAGGCAATAAGTTATTACTGTGAATTAATAAATGACCTTTCTAACAAAAACAAGTTGTGTCTAAACTCTGATTTAATATTTCCAGATTCAGCAGGCGCCATTTGGAACAAATGAAAAAACAAATTTTAGAAGATATGATTACGATAGTTTCTTGGGAATTGTTTGGAACAAACGAATGATTATCATATATTTGTTTGGAACGGCGGGATATTTATTAGAAATTTCAGATTTTGCCGAATACGAAGTTTGTTCTCATATTTTTTTCTTCATCTTCGTGGCCGCGATTCTTTTTGTCTGGCACCCAAATGGCACTTTCGAGGTTAACAAGCGGATTTCGTAACTACACATTTTTTTTCTTCTATTCCTATCATTAGAGTTCCCGCGTTTCAAACTGACCATCAAATTTTGGTTACTGTGTGAACCTGAGATCCTCTATTCCTATCATTTGAAGACGATTCGACAAAACCAACCCTTTTTTCAAAACTTAGCATAAAATCACCCTATTTTAAAAATAACGCCATTCCCGAAAGCTTCATGCTCCATACATGATGCCCTAGATCAACGCCGTCGTGCTCCATAGCACGAAACCATGGTCCACGGCGTCATGGCTCCATAACAAGTGCTTCATGCTATGGAGCATGAACCCTTTGACTAGGGCGTCATCCATGGAACATGAAGGCTTCTCGCCCAGGCATATCATGAAAAATGGTTAGTTTCGAAATAAGATTAATTTTTGCTGAAGTCGTAAAAAGAGGTTAGTTTTGTACTTCGGGTCTCATTTGAATCATACGTATTTTGAACAAGAACTGTGGGACACCACTTGTATGAAAAAGTAGTCTCAGTAACGAGCACTCAGCACTGGAACTGGCCAGTAACTTTTAGAGAAGGGCCAATCCAATCGGTGCACTGTGCAATGCTGCTTGCATGT
The DNA here is from genome assembly GCA_947311845.1 of Poa pratensis. NCBI lineage: Eukaryota > Viridiplantae > Streptophyta > Magnoliopsida > Poales > Poaceae > Poa > Poa pratensis. The sequence goes on from CAMZMU010000066.1 coordinate 16,240,208, forward strand.
TGTCATGTTGCTGTGCGTAATAGAACTTATTCACAGGGGCGGTGTGTACGACAAAGCGTACGTGCAGAGGAGAATCGACCGGGCCAACGAAGTCGAAAAGGGTGGCGAGAAACTGTCCGCCACACTGAAACCCAGCGGCCAGGAGGACATGTCTATCCTCGCCCTGCAACGCCTCAACGACCAGTACGTACTGTCACCAGTGCTCTTTGATTTGGCCAATCAGTACACTAAATCTGGCCTGGTATACTCTTGATTCAGCATGCCCAACGGGCCGGCGTCGGCGGTGGACATGATCCTGGACTACTTCAAGTACGACTACGAGTTCGCGGAGCCGCCGCGGGTGACCAGCATGCAGAACACCGTGCCCCTCGCCACCTTCGCCGACTTCGGGCCCGACCTCTACTTCGTCGCCGACCAGCGCGGCTACGAGGCCGTCGTCTACCACCTCGCCGGGCAGTACCTCAAGGCCGACAAGTCCGGCAGCATCGTCGACCCCCGCCTGCAGCTCAACAAGGTGGTGCGAGAGATTGCCTACTCCCGGAGCGGCGTCACCGTGAAGACGGAGGACAGCAGGGTGTACGAGGCAGACTACGTCCTGGTCTCTACCAGCTTGGGTGTCCTGCAGTCTGATCTCATACAGTTCAAGCCACAGCTGCCTGTCAGTTTCTTCTCTTCTGTTTTTCTCTTTTCGATTGACTGGTTTGGACAGTTAAGATAGCTCCATGATTTTTTTTTCTGAACTTGATTGTCGTATTGAGTACTATATATTTCAGGCATGGAAGATTATGTCGATCTACCAATTCGACATGGCCGTGTACACCAAGATCTTCGTCAAGTTCCCCAAGAAGTTCTGGCCCGAGGGGAAAGGCAGGGAGTTTTTCCTGCATGCAAGCAGCAGGAGAGGCTACTACGGAGTGTGGCAGGTAATAGCCTGTAACAGTTAACACTGTTGTTAAATCCGTATAACTTGAAAGTTTAATTAACGATGGTCTTGCGTGTCTATTTCAGGAGTTCGAGAAGCAGTACCCAAACGCCAACGTTCTCCTGGTCACCGTCACCGACGAGGAGTCGAGGCGGATCGAGCAGCAGTCGGACAACCAGACCAAGGCGGAGATCATGGAGGTGCTGAGGGGCATGTTCCCCGGCGAGGAGGTCCCTGACGCGACGGACATCCTCGTGCCGCGGTGGTGGTCCGACAGGTTCTACAGGGGCACCTTCTCCAACTGGCCCATCGGCGTCAACCGCTACGAATACGACCAGCTCAGGGTGCCAATCGTGCTTCCCAATTGCTCATGTGATTGCATCGTATAATTACCATGTGAAACGACGTGTGACTGGATTTCCCCGTCTGCTTTATATATAGGCACCGGTTGGGAGGGTTTACTTCACCGGAGAGCACACCAGCGAGCACTACAATGGCTATGTCCATGGAGCTTATCTTTCAGGTATACGTTGGGAATTAATTGCCACTTTGTCTGATCTCGAGTTTGAAATGATTTACTTTGAATGAGACGTTTAGTTTGATGCTGATTTTGTGCTTATGTGTATTTGCTTGAATCTTCTTTCCAGGTATTGACTCTGCAGATATTCTGATCAACTGTGCTCAGAAGAAGATGTGCAAATACCACGTTCCGGGCAAGTATGACTAGAGGTTTTACTGGTAACTTCTACCAGCGGACTGTTTCATATTACGCGCTGGCAGGCTTTTCATGGTAAAATGTACGACGCCGGTTCTAGTCGAATTGAATCAAGTGATGCCAGAATATATGTCCGATTTCATCAGTAATAAGCTAGAGCAACTTCTCTCGGGAGCGTCATGTGTCTGTCACCGCGGCGTATGTTCTTGGTTCAGCATTGTTACTTGTGTCTTAATATTCTGTATACAGTTAAGTTGCTTACCTGATGTATCGGTGGGATGTTGTGTTCTATTAAGTTGAAATAAAATCCTCGGGATGCTCGTGTTCTATTAAGTTGAATAAAATCCCCGTGGTAAATTATGTGTGAATTCCTGCATCCTATGCGAAATAAACTTTAGCACATAACACACACATAATGTTGTTTAGATCCACATGCTAATAAGTCAGAAAATAAAAATTTGTGAGTGGACAAATTGAGTTAAGTTAGGACATCGTGCTAGAAAAAAAATTCATTGTCAAATCGAGTCTATGGCAAAAATAAAATAAAAATGACAGCATGTCCCAAAAAGTATGAATACCACTGTTGTGGATGCAGTCAAGCGCTTACAGAACTCGACCACCTCAAATTTGGCTGACTACACATACTTTTTCTTGTAAGTTGAATTTACTATTTTGTGTGCAACCAAATGTACTTATGCAGATTCTGAATTTGTCTCTAACTTCATAGCAAAATTTCTAGAAAATGCAACTCATGAGCAAAAAATCCACTCCGGCCGCTGATACGAAATCATCATGTCAATCGTTCCAATGACAAGTGACACGTCAACGTATCATTCAAAGGTGAATCTTCTCCTTTATGTGTGTCTATCTTTGATTCTCCTCGATGATATATTACACCCTCCTACACATGGTATCTCTAGGTTTGACAAAGGAATAATGGAAGCATGGGAGGAGGCCGAGGGTGCCCGATAACTCAAGCCCAACAAGAGAGAAACATGGAAGAGAAGGAGGAAGCATCAACTTGAAGACGAACCTCTTTAGCGCATTGGGCTGTCCGACGCCTAAGATGAACCAGCCTACAGGAGACATGCCGTGGAATGTCCAGTGCTCCAAAATCCGGACTGACAGATAAAACGGACCCGAAAAAACAGAGGCCCTCACACGACACAACCACTGTCTGGCCCGTGTCCGGTGCGCCAGATTGTACAACTCAGAGTCGCATGTCTGTCCCACACCAGCTGGAGCGAGCACCCTGAAGGACCAGTTGAGAAGCCAGCCGCATGAAGCTTCATTCGGCGCCCTTGCCTGCGTATAGTAAAAGAGGTTGTGACCCTTATCCTTTTGCCCTCGCACCCTTCCCCCCTTGCATATACAAAAATGTTGTACTCCTTCAGATCTATGGTTAGAAAAAGAAATAGAAACTAAAGGATAGAGCTTTGTTCCTCTTTCCCCCTTGCGGGGTTCAAGATACTCCCCTTGTGGAGACTCCTAGACATTCGATAGCCTATCTGGCCAATCTTTTCTTCGCCGGGATTTTATTGGATCGGTGGAACAGCCGCTTGAAGAAATCAATTCCAATCAGTGTTGTTGACTTGTATTCGAGATTCGAAGACTACATCAATGGATGTTTGTTGTTGAATACAAATCTTGATATGCTTCACTAGTTATAGTTAGCATTTACTTTGCATTTGAATTCCCTTTTTGTTTTGGTGTTTTTCCCATTGTCTTCGGCCACATCTTATGGGTTCTTCGTAACCACACTCAATCCGTGAACATCGGGCCAAACCGCATCAGTCATGGACACCAAAACTTGCGACATTAATTTTAGAGAATTATCCCATTCGAAAAGATTTGTCCGCCTTCATGCAAGAAAGAGAATCCACAACTAGTTGCGGGCAAACCTGGTTTGGGACATACATTTTTTGTGCTTTTAAGAAAGTGAAGAAAATATCATAGATGCATAATATTGCACAATACAATCACGTGTGGAAAACACACAAAAATTGACCTTTGTGAACCACACAAAAAGCTAAAAATTGTCAAGCGTGCTTTCCATAGTAATTTTGATGGTACATAGACAAATTTTGACAAATCTCCTTCTAATTTTTCGAAATACTCTCTGTAGTTCACGATACTACGAGTCTGAAAAGGTAGCTCAAGTGTGAGGTGACCTTCTTAAGCCACAAGTAAGGAACAAAGCGAAAAAATAGCTCCGCACACCAACGATACTCCGTACTCTCCCCTGCCGCCGTGATGCCAGAGGACGTGCAGATGAGCGAGCCGCAGCCGGCCGCTCCTCCCGCCGCCGCAGCGGCGGCGCCGGCGCCGCCCCCTTCCACCCTCCACCGTAAGCGCCTCACTCCCTCCCTCCGCAAAACCCTAGCTCTTTCCTCCCCGCGCCGCAACATCTCTCAGATTTACCTTGATTTGCTCGTGCCCCAGATCTGAAGGAGATCGCCGCCGTGATCGAGGCGGGGTCGCTCTCCAAGGAGGTCCGCCGGATCTCCCGCGCCGTCCGCCTCACCGTCGCCCTACGCCGCCGCCTCGCCGCTGGCGACGTCTCGGCCTTCCTCGCCTTCGCCTCCCCGCCTCCAGCGACGCATACGTCCGCCTCACCTCCCTCCTCCCCAAGGTAAAGCTCTGAGCAGAAGCCGTTGCTCCAATGATTCTACTCTTATGCCTGCTGCCTGCATATAGTTGTTGCCCATGCGAAATTTACAGTTCAGTCTTAATTCTGGTGGTTTTCCTATGAAACTCGGAGCTCTATCTTAGTTTCAAATTTGCATATCTACAACGGACACCTACTTGCATACTGCGTGTACTGACCAGGGATCCATTCCAGGGTACCATTAAAGTTCTGAGCAACATGAGTTGTGTCCTGACTAGTTTTCAACTGATGTTGCTTCCATGATGTTACTATTACTGCCTTCATATAGTTGTGGTGCAAAATTTACAAGTCCATGTAAATCTGGTGGTTTTCCTATGAAACTGAAACTCTCGCTACTTTCATTCTCGCATATTTGCAACTGACATATACTTTACTTGCGTGGTGCATGTACTGATCAGTGTAGGGCCCCAAAACCTCCCGTAAATGATTGGGTGTACATATTCTGTGCTGGAAACATTTGTTAAAATGTAAAAATTCATTTAAATAGAGGGTCCTTACTACTCCCTCTGTCCCCAAACAGCCGGCTTATAAATTGAGTAAGAAAATTCAACATTTTCTAAGTTTGACTAAATACAAAGAAGAAAATATCAACAGTTACTACCTCCGTTCCACAATATAAGCCTTTTTAGCAAGCTAAACTAACTTACTAAAAAGGCTTACATTGTGGAACAGAGTGATACAACATTTCATAAATACATCATGTAACTATATCTTATGGTGAATCTGTTAATATTGATTTGGTATTATAAATCTTCATCTTTTTGTATATATATTCGGTCACTTAAAATATGTTGACTTGTATACTCAATTTATACGCCACCAATCTGGGAACGGAGGTAGTAGTCTGGAATTTAAAACTGGACTCTGGTACTGATGATGGTAACTATCAAAATTTCATTATCATTGGGTCACTGCATAATTGACTGTTCCTCAGCTTCACAAGGCATACATGATTTCTTCTTGCTGGTATTTTCATAATTTTCTACTTACATAATCATATACTTTCAGTTATTTTTTAGTTAATTCTTCCGTATTCATCTCCTGATTAAATTAACAATGACATCATTTTTTCTTGTATCTTGTGTTTGCAACTTTATTTCTTCTCCTTCTGCATGTGGGTGCTTGCAGTATGCTTAGATACATCATACATGTGGTCGGTCTCCAGTCCTATTGAAGTGTGACCAGATGTAGACTTCTGTTACCTGCTTCATAATTTATAAAACAGAACATTTGAAGTTAGATTTGTTTTTTAAATACTAGTCTGTAGTTGAGAGGTCCTTAATCCTGGTGTTGATATATTATTACTTTTAGGAAGATGATACTGAGATGGATGTTGATGCAACGGCTCCAGCAACTCAGATTTCTATCAAGCAAGGCCTTCCCGAGATTGAAATATATTGCTCTCTGCTTGTCCTGATTTTCCTCATTGATCAGAAAAAATACGACGAGGTATGTCTAAAATAGGGATATACCTTGTGTGGCGTATGAAGCATATTAATAAGTAGATTTTGTACATGCAAGAGTGGGTGCTTGAGTTTACGGTTTACTTTTGTGCATCATAAAAGATTCTCATAGATATGTACCATATTATAACAAGAGCACCTACAGAAAAAATCTGGCAAAAATATGATCAAATATGTATACCTGCACAGCAAAAATTAAATGCTCAACTTATTTTTGAACAGTGTAACAGCAAGCAATTACTTCGTCATTTCGACAGGACAAGTTTGATCAAAATTCTGTAGGTGCTAATGTTATCAAATGAGGCACATCTATGATTTTTTTGAGAATGTTTTTGGGTGGATAATTGGCTGAACCCTAGACTCAAGCACCCACCCCTTTGGATATTTTCTTTTCCTTATTATTGAAGTTCTCCACTTGTCTCTAGGCTAAATCATGTGCAACTGCAAGCATTGCTCGTCTGAAGACCTTGAACAGGAGAACTGTTGATGTTTTGGCTTCTAGGCTGTATTTCTATTACTCGTATGTGCATGAACTTACCAACAGCCTTGCTGAAATTCGTGGGTATGTCAATTTTTACGTCATGCTCACTTTTCATTGCTTAGCTAACTTATCTCCCGCCCCTGTAGTATTTCCTTAGTTTCCATTTACCTTTTTTTAAATACTCCTATATTTGCTTTTTTGTACAGGAATCTCCTTGGGTTACATAGAATGGCAACTTTACACCGTGATGAGCTCGGTCAGGTAGTTCTGTTTCCCTGGTTCTTGCTGATTCAGTGCTATGCTGTGAAGTTATGCTAATATATGGAAATGCATTGGGTTTTCCCAATTTCAGGAAACTCTGCTCAACCTGCTTCTTCGCAATTACCTCCACTATAACTTGTTTGACCAGGCAGAAAAACTTAGGTCAAAGGCACCACGTTTTGAAGCGCATTCCAACCAGCAAGTAATTCATCTGCTTCTTCCAATAATTCTCTGCAGTTTATGCATGATGCATTACGCTGGTACATGTGATATTTTGTGAAACTACTTTCTTCGTTAGCTATTCTTATTGAAATGCCTTATGGTCGTGGTGATTGAAGTATGAGATCTTCCTGCAGTCTTAACTGATTTTGGTGGCATGCTCGAGCAAATTTTAACTTGTTCTATTGCAGTTCTGCCGGTATCTGTTCTACTTGGGAAAAATCAGAACAATTCAGTTGGAGTACACTGATGCTAAAGAAAGCCTCCTGCAAGCTGCTCGGAAGGCACCAACGGCAGCTCGTGGCTTTAGGATTCAGTGCAACAAATGGGCTATCATAGTAAGGCTGCTTCTTGGGGAGATTCCAGAGAGGACCGTTTTCATGCAGAAAGGAATGAAGAAAGCGCTGACACCATATTTTGAGCTTACAAATGTAAGTTCCAGTCTTCCTTTATAAAGTTATTACTCCCTCCGTTCCACAATATACGATGTTTTAGCATGTGTGCATGTTCACATATATGTAGATGTATGTAGACATGTTTTAGTGTGCATGTTCACTCATTGTAGCATGCATTTAGACAATATATGTGAGAGCTAAAACGTCTTATATTATGGAACGGAGGGAGTATATTGGAAAGATCTAATCGTAACATCTGAATTATTGATCTCTAGGCGGTCAGGATTGGAGATTTGGAATTGTTTAGAGCTGTTGCAGACAAGTTTGCAAGCACTTTCAGTGCTGACAGGACTCGCAATTTGATTGTGAGGCTGCGCCACAATGTCATCCGAACTGGACTAAGGAACATCAGCATTTCATACTCGCGTATCTCCCTTGTTGATATTGCCAAGAAGCTAAGGCTAGATTCTGCGAATCCTGTTGCTGATGCGGAGTGCATCGTATCCAAGGCCATAAGAGATGGTGCAATTGATGCCACCATAGACCATTCAAATGGCTGGATGGTGTCGAAAGAAACTGGTGATGTCTACTCGACGAATGAACCCCAGGCTGCATTCAACTCTAGGATTGCATTCTGCCTCAACATGCACAATGAAGCGGTCAAGGCAATGAGGTTCCCTCCAAATTCTCACAAGGAAAAGGAGAGCGCTGAGAAGCGCCGAGAAAGGCTCCAGCAGGAGGAAGAGCTGGCAAAGCACATGGCTGAGGAGGATGACGATGATTTTTAAAGGGATCACTTTTTTTGAATTGAAATCATGTAAACTTTTTATATCTTTTGTATGCTGATCAGCACTTTGGTGGACCCAAAATGTGTCTAGAGTTTATCTTTATTTTCTCTTCCTCATTAAAAATCAGTCTTAGGCATCTCTGTACCATGCGAAATGTGCCTTGTCCATTCATGACTTTTGGTATGTCTCTGCTTCCTGATTGGTAGTGTATTTGTTCCCTGTTTTTTTCCTGTCTTGTTTAGTTGAGATTCTGTAGTGATAGAATTACATCCTTTCTCTTGTATTGTATCTTGGGTTTTCCTGATTCATTGACCGAAGTAAATTCTTCTCAAGATGCATGCATTTCAGACGGTCCACACTAAAAATTCTTGATAACTCAAATGTAGAAGCAGTATCACTGAATCTACAGCAGCTCTGATGAGATAATTATGAAATCTTTTTTTTACTTGATAATTATGAAATCTCAATCCCTTGGCAAAGCATGACACCTACTCCGTATTAGCAATATTACCGAAGTGTAGAGTGAGTATACTATACGGGAGTATGTAGCAGTATCCGGTGGAACCAAATTTCGGTGGAAACCGGTGAAGACCACGGAAAAAAAAACATCTTTAAAAGTTCTAAAAAAATGAAGACAAAAATGCTTTGTGTTATGAGGGTAGAGTTCAATAGGCATGTAAATTTGCAAGTTGAAACTCAAAATTATTTAGAAGTTATAAAAATGACAAATTTAGCAATGAATAGTACAGTTTACAACTATTATTCATTTTGCTACTTCATTACTAAATTTGTCATTTTCGTAACTCCTAAACAATTTTGAATTTCAACTTGCAATTTTTTTTGAAACCGAAGGCAAAAGTTTGCCTCATCCATTTATTAAGTAGAAGGTGTCCGGTTTATTATCGAAAAAACCGGACGAAAACCATACAACAACACAACCCCACGGGGCGAAGCCCCCACAACCTCGAGCACAACAGAGCCAAGCTCCAAACACCACTCCGCAACGAGTCGGTCATCCATCCACCCAAGCCGGAGAGAAGAAGCCGTAACTACTATGGAAGAAGCAGATACGGGACGCTCCAACGTAGACAAAAGCGACGAACCCACGAGGAGCACTGACGACGACGACCAACACCGTGAGCACATCTATAGAACTATGCCTTTCTAACGCAATGCATTTTTGTTAACATTTTTTTAAAACTTTTAAACACAATTGTTTCGTGGTTTTCACCTTTCATCGAAAGTTAGTTTCCACCTGATATTTTCCAGTAGAACGGCTTAGAAGAGGCTCTGCTTCCGTAGAAGACCCTCGCCCTTCGCCGGCGACGGCTTCTTCTCGGCGACATCCAACGGGAGCTTCATCTTCGCGAGGGAGTCGATGAACGACCGCATGCTCTTCATGTCAACTATGTCCTGCTGGACAACTGAATCCCCATGCTGGTGACTGACGCTGATCACCGCTCCGTAGTCTCTCCTGCCGCAGGGATGCCAGAGGACGTGCGTGTTAGATGTGTATAGGTTCTTTCCTGTTTATCCCCAGTGTATAAGGGGTTTATTGCACCTGTATATATATTGGCCTTTGGCCCTCTGGAAATATCAGTTGCTCACTCTGTGACATGGTATCAGAGCACAAGTTTTGCTCTCCTCTCTCCCGCACCACGTAGCCGAGCAACTCCGGCCTGCTGCCGTCGCCGTCGACCTGCCGTGCTGCCGCCGTTTCGGCCTGCCGCACTGCCTTTGTTCCGGCCGCCGCCGCTCCTGCTCCGTGCGGCCGTCGCCGTCCTCGACCGGCCTGTTTCCGCTGCCCGGCCTGCTCCCGACCAGCCGCCGCTCCAGTCGGCCTGCTGCCCGGTCGCCGCCCTCTCACCGGCCTGCCGCCTCTGTCCGGCCGCCGCCGGACCTCTGCATCTGCTTCGTGCGGCCGCCACCGCCCCTGCTCCGTGCGGCCGTCCTGCTCCGTGCGGACGTCGCCGTCGTCGTCCGGCTTGCAGCCGCCCCAAGCTCGTCCGGCCGCCGTCGGCCTCGTCCGGCCGCCGCCGGCGCTTCCCCGGCCGCTGCTGGCTGCTCCTCCGTCCTCCTGCTGTGCTAGCCCGTGCTAGCTCGTGCGTGCCCAGCGCATCGGGCCGGAGTGCAAGCGCCCAGATCCATATTCTCTCTCATCGGTTGACTTTCTAAAAAAAAAAATCGAAAAAAAAAATCAGAGAGCCCGTCATGTCTTCTTCGGGCTATGTTGCTGTTCCTCGGTGCTCAGTGATTTTTGATGGCACCAACAATGCAGAGTTTGTGGGCTTTATGCGCATCCACATGCGCGGCCTCCTGTTGTGGGGTGTTCTCTCTGGCGAGGTCTCCTGTCCGCCGTGCCCCGTTGCTCCTGTGGCTCCTACTCCACCGGTGCCACCCGTTCTTGCCGCTGATGCTTCTGAGGCTGATCGGGCTGCTGCCAAGGATGCTGATGATCTTGCAGTTGAAGCCTATGACCAGCAGGTATCGGATTACTCGGAGTCTCTCTCTATTTATCGGGATGCTCTGTCTGTTTACACTCAGTGGTGCAATGATGATGCTCGTGCTGCTGCTGTCCTCACTGCTAGTGTTCTACCCCAGTTTGCTTCTGAGTTTATGGGATTGGGCACTGCTGCTGCGATGTGGACTTATCTGTCAGCGCTATCAGCCCTCTGGTGATGCTCTCTACCTATCTGTAGTGCGTCAGGAGCATGATCTTCAGCAGGGAGACTCCACTGTTGATGAGTTCTATACACAGTGCTCTGCCATCTGGCGTCAGCTTGACTCTCTGAGGACTGTTGTTTGTGGTGCTTGTCGTTGTTGCCAGACAGTGAGGTCAGATTTGGAGTTTCAGCGTGTCCATGAGTTCCTGTCTCGCCTCCGTCCCGAGTTTGAGCCTCGGCGTGCTCACTTGCTTGCCCGTGGTCGTGTTCCTATATCAGAGGTGCTTGCAGAGGTTAGAGCTGAGGAGACACGCCTCCGTTCTGCTGGTTTGCTTGGGTTCCCACTGTGCTCGCTGCCGAGCTCCTGTGTCGTCTGCTCCACCGCTGCTCCCCACTCCCTCAGGGGGGTGCGCCTCCTTATGCACGGTCAGGCCGGCGCTCTCACACCTTCTGTGGCTATTGCAAGAAGCCGGGTCACCAGAGTCTGACTGTCACCAGAAGCAGCGCGACCTGAGTCGCTCCTCTACTGCAGCTCGTGCACCTCGTCGACCCCGTCACTCACTGACCAGGATATTGTGCGTCTCAAGCGTATACTGGCTTCCTCAGGCTCTTCCTCGACGGGCACCGTTGCCTCGCTGACTGCTTCCACTACTGCTGCTCCGCCACCACCGCCTACACAGTCAGGTACATCTCCGTGGGTTCTGGATTCTGGAGCTTCCTTTCACATGTCTTCTGATTCTTCCGCTCTGTCCTCTCTTCGACCTCTTGATTCTCCTCTCAATGTTCTCACTGCCGATGGCACACCTCTTCCTGTTGCTAGTCGTGGCACTCTCTACTCCGTCCTTCTCTGTTCCTAGTGTTTCTCATGTTCCCCGTCTTACCATGAATCTCTTTTCCGCTGCTCAACTTACTGATTCTGGCTGTCGTGTCATTCTTGATACCGACTCTTGCTCTGTTCAGGATCGTCGCACCCAGGTTCTAGTTGGAGCTGGCCCTCGGCGCCGTGAGGCTCAGGGCCTTTGGGAGGTTGACTGGCTTTGTGTTCCTTCCGCTGCCACCACACCCGCCAGCTCGCATGCTCTTGCTGCCTCCTCCTCTGCGTCCTTCCAACAGTGGCATCATCGACTTGGTCATATATGTGGCTCTCGCTTGTCCTCGCTAGTGCATCAAGGTGTCTTAGGGTCTGTCTCTGGCGATGTATCTTTACATTGTAATGGTTGTAGACTTGGCAAACAGACTCAATTACCTTATCCTACGAGTGAGTCAGTCTCTCAGCGTCCTTTCGACTTAGTTCATTCTGATGTATGGGGTCCTGCTCCCTTCGATTCGAAAGGTGGTCATCGCTACTATGTTCTATTTATTGATGACTTCTCTCGCTACACTTGGCTCTATTTTATGAAATCTCGCAGCGAGGTTCTCCCTATATACAAGCGATTTGCTGCCATGGTACACACCCAGTTTTCCACGCCCATTCGTGTCTTTCGTGCTGACTCGGCTGGTGAGTATATCTCCCAGATGTTGCGTGGTTTTCTTGCCGAACAGGGTACTCTCGCCCAGTTCTCTTGTCCTGGTGCTCACGCTCAGAATGGCGTTGCTGAGCGCAAGCATCGCCACCTTCTTGAGACGGCTCGTGCGATGATGATCGCCGCCTCTCTTCCACCCCACTTTTGGGCTGAGGCTGTCTCCGCATCCACCTATCTCATCAATATCCAGCCTTCGGCTGCTTTGCAGGGTGGTATTCCTATGGAGCGTCTCTCTGGTCGTTCTCCTGACTACTCCGCTCTTCGCATGTTTGGGTGCGTGTGCTATGTTCTCCTTGCTCCCCGCGAACGCACCAAATTGACCGCTCAGTCGGTGGAGTGTGTTTTTCTTGGCTACAGTGATGAGCACAAGGGCTATCGATGTTGGGATCCTGTTAGTCGTCGGCTACGTATTTCCCGTGATGTGACTTTTGATGAGTCTCGTTCGTACTATCCGCGTCCTACTGCCTCGACCTTTTCGGTTGAGGATATCTCCTTCCTTATACTTCCCGACATATCTCCCTCCGTGCCTCATGTTCCTCCTCCACCTCCACCTCCGCCGAGTCCCACTGTTCCCGATACACCGCCGACACCATCCTCTTCTCCTCCCTCACCACCTCCCTCTCCAGTGCATCTACCCTCTCTCCCTTTCCTCTCCACTACACTCGTCGGCCGCGTGTTGACGATGATCCCTCTGACATGCCTTCTACTTCCGGCGCGCCACCTTCCCCGTGTACACCGGTTCATAACCTTCGTTCTCGGACCTCATTACGGTCTCCTGATCGCTATTCTCCTTCCCAGTACAGCTTTCTGCTGTTGCTGAGCCCACTTCCTACCGTGATGCCATGGCTCAGCCTGAATGGCAGCTTGCGATGGCTGAGGAGATTGCTGCCCTTGAGCGCACTGGCACGTGGGATCTGGTTTCCCCTCCACCTGGTGTTCGTCCCATCACATGCAAGTGGGTCTATAAGATCAAGACTCGCTCCGATGGTTCTCTTGAGCGTTACAAAGCTCGTCTTGTGGCTCGTGGCTTTCAGCAGGAGCAGGGACGCGATTATGATGAGACGTTCGCTCCCGTAGCCCACATGACCACTGTCCGCACTCTTCTCGCTGTGGCTTCTGTTCGTAATTGGTCTGTGTCTCAGCTTGATGTCCAGAACGCCTTTCTCAATGGAGAGTTGCGTGAGGAGGTTTATATGCAGCCACCACCGGGGTACTCTGTTCCTGATGGTATGGTCTGCCGTCTTCGGCGCTCCCTCTATGGCCTTAAGCAAGCCCCTCGCGCCTGGTTTGAGCGTTTCGCCTCTGTGGTGACTGCCGCTGGTTTCTCGCCTAGCGACCATGACCCCGTTGTTTGTCCACACCTCACCTCGTGGTCGGACGCTCCTCCTCTTATATGTTGATGACATGATCATTACTGGCGACGACTCTGAGTATATTGCCTTTGTCAAGGCCCGCCTTCGTGAGCAGTTCCTGATGTCTGATCTTGGTCCACTTCGCTATTTTCTCGGGATTGAGGTTTCTTCGACTTCTGATGGCTTCTTCATCTCCCAAGAAAAATATATTCAGGATCTTCTTGCTCGCGCTGCTCTTGGTGATGAGCGCACTGCTGAGACTCCTATGGAGCTCAATATTCAGCTTCGTGCTACTGATGGTGATCCCCTCACAGACCCCACTCGCTATCGCCATCTTGTTGGGAGTCTTGTCTATCTAGCTGTCACTCGTCCAGATATTTCATATCCTGTCCACATTCTGAGTCAGTTCGTTTCAGCTCCCAGCTCTGTCCACTATAGTCACCTTCTCCGTGTTCTACGATATCTTCGTGGCACGATCTCTCGCCGCCTTTTCTTTCCTCGCTCCAGCTCTCTCCAGCTCCAGGCCTACTCTGATGCTACGTGGGCTAGTGATCCTTCTGATCGCCGCTCGCTGTCTGCCTATTGTGTATTTCTTGGAGGATCCCTCATTGCCTGGAAGACGAAGAAACAGACTGCCGTTTCCCGCTCCAGTGCAGAGGCTGAGTTGAGAGCGATGGCCATGTTGACGGCTGAGGTGACTTGGTTGCGATGGTTACTAGAGGACTTTGGTGTTTCTGCTGCTGCACCGACTCCTCTATTGTCTGACAGTACAGGCGCCATCAGCATTGCGCGTGATCCGGTGAAGCATGAACTCACCAAGCATATCGGTGTGGATGCCTCCTTTGTGCGTGCTGCTGTGCAGGACCAGCTTCTTGCCCTTCACTATGTGCCCTCTGAGTTACAGTTGGCGGACTTCTTCACGAAGGCACAGACTCGAGCGCAGCATGGGTTCTTTCTCTCCAAACTCAGTGTTGTTGACCCACCATGAGTTTGAGGGGGGGTGTTAGATGTGTATAGGTTCTTTCCTGTTTATCCCCAGTGTATAAGGGGTTTACTGCACCTGTATATATATTGGCCTTTGGCCCTCTGGAAATATCAGTTGCTCACTCTGTGACAGTGCGGATGAGCGAGCCTCAGCCGGCCCCTCCTCCCGCCGCCGCAGCGCCAGCGCCGGCCCTTTCCACCCTCCACCGTAAGCGCATCCCTCCCTCCACAAAACCCTACTCTTTCCTCCCCGCGCCGCAAAACCTCTCAGATTTGTCTTGATTTACTCGTGTCCCAGGCCTGAAGGAGATCGCCTGCGTGATCGAGGCGGGGTCTCTCTCCAAGGAGGTCCGCCGGATCTCCCGCGCCATCCGCCTCACCGTCGCCTTACGCCACCACCTCGCCGCTGGCGACGTATACGCCTTCGCCCTCCCCGCCTCCAGCGACGCATACGCCCGCCTCACCTCCCTCCTCCCCAAGGTAAAGCTCTGACAATGAACAGCAGCCGTTGCTTCCACCATGTTAGTCTTACGGGATATTTTACTACTGTATTTGCCACACTTTTCTGAAATCCCTGGTGGTTTTCCTATGAAACTCGGAGCTCTTTCTTAGTTTCATTTTCTCATATCCACAACGGACACATACTCGCATACTGCGTGTACTGATCAGGGATCCATTCCAGGGTACAATTAAAGTTCTAGCAACATGAGTTGTGTCATGACTAGTTTTCGACTGATGTCGCTTCCATGATGTTACTATTACTGCCTTCATATTGTTGCGATGAAAAATTTAAAATTCCATGTAAATCTGGTGGTTTTCCTATGAAACTGAAACTCTTCCCACTTTCGTTTTTGCATATTTGCGAGTATTGATCAGCTATTTACGGCCCCAAAACCTCCCGTAAATGATTGGGTGTACAAATTACGTGCTGGAAAGATTTGTTATAATTTGATTTGAAATAGAGGGTCCTTATCATTGGCTCACTGCATAATTGACTGTTCTAGAGCTTCCCATGGCATATGTGATTTCTGCTTGCTGGTATTTTCTTCTAAATAATCATACACTTTCGGTTACTTTTTAGCTAATTCTTCCGTATTCATCTCCTGCTTAAATTTTCAATGATATCATGTTTTCCTGTATCATGTGTTTGCAACTTTATTACTTCTCCTTCTGCATGTGGGTGCTTGCAGACTTGCAGTATCTTTAGATGCATTTGGTCAACCTCCAATGCTCTTGAAGTCCGACCAAACATAGACTTCTGTTACCTGCTTTATACATGGAAAACAGAACGTTTGAAGTTAGATTTGTTTTTTAAAATATTATTCTGCTGTTGATAGCTCCTTAATCCTGGTGTTGATATATTATTACGTTTTAGGAAGATGATACTGAGATGGATGTTGATGCAACGGCTCCAGCAACTCAGATTTCTATCAAGCAAGGCCTTCCCGAGATTGAAATATATTGCTCTCTGCTTGTCCTGATTTTCCTCATTGATCAGAAGAAATACGACGAGGTATACCTAAAATAGGGATATACTTTGTATAGCGTATGAAGCATATTATTAAGAAAGTAGATTTTATACATGCAAGAGTGGGTGCTTGAGTTTATGGTTTACTTTATTTTGCAACTTAAAAGATTCTAAAAACAGTAGATATGTACCATATTATAACAACAGCACCTACAGAAAAACAAAATCAGGGAAAAATATGATCAAATGTTTATAGCTGCACAACAAAGATAAAATGTTCAACTTATTTTTTAACAGTGTAACAGCAACCACTTGTCATTTTTTACAGGACAAGATTGGTCAAAATTCTGTAGGTGCCAATGTTATCAAATGATGCATCTATGATTTTTCAGAATGTTTTCGGGTGGATAATTGGCTAAACCCTAAACTCAAGCACCCACCCCTTTGGATATTTTCTTTTCCTTATTATTGAAGTTCTCCACTTGTCTCTAGGCTAAATCATGTGCAACCACAAGCATTGATCGTCTGAAGACCTTGAACAGGAGAACTGTTGATGTTTTGGCTTCTAGGTTGTATTTCTATTACTCGTATGTGTATGAACTTACCAACAGCCTTGCTGAAATTCGTGGGTATGTCAATTTCTACGTCATGCTCACTTTTCATTGCTTAGCTAACTTATTCCCCGCCCCCTCTAGTATTTCCTTAGTTTCAATTTACCCTTTTTAAAATACTCACCTATATTTGCTTCTTTGACAGGAATCTCCATAGGTTACATAAAATGGCAACTTTACACCGTGATGAGCTCTGTCAGGTAGTTCTGTTTCCCTGGTTCTTGCTTATTCAGTGCTATCCTGTGAAATTATGGTAATATATGCAAATGCATTGGTTTTTCCCAATTTCAGGAAACTCTGCTCAACCTGCTTCTTCGCAATTACATCCACTATAACTTATATTACCAGGCAGACAAAGTTAGGTCAAATGCACCACGTTTTGAAGCGCATTCCAACTAGCAAGTAATTCATCTGCATCTTCCAATCATTGTCTGCAGTTTATTCATGCATTATCTTTCAGATGCATTACGCCAGTGCACGTAAAATGTTGTGAAACTAGTTTCTTCGTTAGCTATTCTTATTGAAATGCCTTATGGATGTGGTGATTGAAGTATGGGATCTTCTTGCAGTCTAACTGATTTTATTGCATGCTCGAGCAAATTTTAACTTGTTCTATTGCAGTTCTGCCGGTATCTGTTCTACTTGGAAAAAATCAGAACAATTCAGTTGGAATACACTGATGCTAAAGAAAGCCTCCTGCAAGCTGCTCGGAAGGCACCAAAGGCAGCTCGTGGCTTTCGGATTCTGTGCAATAAATGGGCTATCATAGTAAGGCTGCTTCTTGGGGAGATTCCAGAGAGGACTGTTTTCATGCAGAAAGGAATGAAGAAAGCGCTGACACCATATTTTGAGCTTACAAATGTAAGTTCCAGTCTTCCTTTAAATATTGTTAGTTACTGTACTGGAAAAATCTAATCATAACATTTGAATTATTGATCTCTAGGCGGTCAGGATTGGGGATCTGGAATTGTTTAGAGCTGTTGCAGACAAATTTGCAAGCACTTTCAGTGCTGACAGGACTCGCAATTTGATTGTGAGGCTGCGCCACAATGTCATTCAAACTGGACTAAGGAACATCAGCATTTCATACTCGCGTATCTCCCTTGCTGATGTTGCCAAGGAGCGAAGGCTAGTTGCTGATGCGGAGTGCATCGTATCCAAGGCCATAAGAGATGGTGCCATTGATGCCACCATAGACCATTCAAATGGCTGGATGGTGTCGAATGAAACTGGTGATGTCTACTCGACATATGAACCCCAGAATGCATTCAACTCCAGGATTGCATTCTGCCTCAACATGCATAATGAAGCGGTCAAGGCGATGAGGTTCCCACCGAATTCTCACAAGGAAAAGGAGAGCGCTGAGAAGCGCAGAGAAAGGCTTCAGCAGGAGGAAGAGCTGGCAAAACACATGGCTGAGGAACATGATGAGTTTTAAGGGCGTCACTTTTTTGAACTGAATCATGTAAACTATTTATACACGATCGCGGGTATAAATCAGTCAAAATCGACCTCGCGGGCTTACGCACGCTCGGCGCAGCTTGAATGCTTGGGAGGACAAGGATTACAGAATTACGCACATAGGTCACAAGTCATGACGTGTTTTCTGCACGAATGCTCATCTAGGTACAGAGAAACATAAAAATGAAACTAAATTATACACGATCACATGAATTCCTATGTATATACTCCCTCCGTTCCATAATATAAGATGTTTTAGCATTGCACATGTTGTCTAGATTCGGACTAAAAAGAGTGAACATATACACTAAAAAGTGTCTACATACATGTGTATGCATGTGAATATGAAAAATGTCAAAAACATCTTACATTGTGAAACGGAGGGAGTATATATGTAGAGAAAGAACTAGGACTAAAAGACATCCGTGTGCGACAAATATAGTACAGTACTACGGGCACCAGTAAGGAATTCACGCTCACCATCCGACAAGTTCATAAGCACCGACTGTCCCTGATCCGGTAGTGCCGGGCTGGCCAGTGACCGCCCATTTAAATTACTTCATGGCCGTGTCTATCATCGATCGGTTAAGCTGCAGCATGTTATGTACCTCGGTGTATGAATTGGATTCACCAAACCTCGGATACTCTAGTTCATCAATTCGGATCCGATACAGGAATAGTTTGGGGAGGAAGAGAGAGTTAATTGCACCAGCGGTCACACAACTCGTCACCTATGTGCACTTAAGTCACACAACTGGAGAACTGAATTTTTTGGTCACACAACTGAAAAGTGTGTGCACTTTGGTCACAAACGGGCCACGCCATCCCGTTTTAGACTGGTATTTTCAGAAAACCCCCTAGAGTAATATTAGGAGGGCTGTTCGACGAAATGCCCCCTGCCCGCCTACCTCCGCGACACGACCGGCGTGTCGCGCTCGCGGCCGTGCCCTGCTCTTCACCGTGCCGGCATGCCCTGCTCGCGGCCGTTCCCTGCCCACCGTCGTCCACGACCGTGGCGCCCTTCTCGCGGCCTTCTCGCACCTCCCGTAATTTACGAGATCCTCTAACCAATTGATTTGTTTTTGTGTTTTGATTGATCCCCGTTTCCATGGCGCAGCCTGCAGGAGGCGGGTGGCGAGCTCGTGGAGCTGCTGTGTAACGACCTGTCAGGCGGGGTACCGGCGGGGTTCGAGAATATGACCTCCCTGTTCTAGCTCGACGTGTCCGACAACAACCTCGACGGCCAGGTACCGCTGCGCGGCGTGTTCGCGAACGCGACCGCGTTCAAGATGGCTGGTAACGGTGAACTCTGTGGCGGCGTGCCACAGCTCCGTCTACCGTCATGCCGGTCGTCAGCAGACTCTGATTCCACCGGAGGCGGCTACCTGATCCTCAAGATCGCGCTGCCCATCATCGGTGCCGCTCTGTGCTTGGACATACTGCTCACCGTCCTCTCGCGGTGTCGCAAGAGAAAATCCTGCATAGCAACCACGGCGGCGCGCAGCCGCAGCGTGCTCAACGGCAACTTGTTTCCGAGGGTCACCTACGCTGAGCTGGCCAAAGCCACTGACGGCTTCGCGGCGGCCAACCTCGTTGGCGGCGGGAAGTACGGGTCCGTGTACCGCGGCACGCTCGCCCTGAAAACAAAAGGGAAACAGGAACCTGCTGTGATGTGCAGAGTCCGGGAAGTACGCTCGCCCTGAAAACAAACAGGGAAACAGGGTCCGGGAAGTACGGGTCCGTGTCCGCCGGCGATGCGTACAGCTTTGGGATCACGTTCCTCGAGATCCTTGTTGGCAAGGCGCCGACCGACGGCGGGTTCGGGGAAGGGCAGACCCTGCCGACCCGACGCTGACGCCCACGGGACGCGGCCGCGCTTGTGGCGGCGAGCGTCGCCGGCTCGAGCTTCTGCGGGAGCAACGCGGTGACAGCTCCGACGCTGTTGCCTTCGCCGGAGGAGGAACCAGGCTCGTCTTTCGCGGGCGGCCACGCGTTGCTGTTCAAGAGGGGGAGGGACGAGCTGGATTGCCGTGGCGAGGTTGTCTTCTTTTCCCCTCTCTAGCTTGTCGGTCGTGTCGCAGAGGTAGGCGGGCAGGGGGCATTTCGTCGAACACTTGCAAGGCGCCTGCAGGCCGGCGTTTTTGGCTATACAGCCCTTCTAATATTACTCCAGGGGGTTTTCTAAAAAATACCAGTCTAAAACGGGATGACGTGGCCCGTTTGTGACCAAAGTGCACACACTTTTCAGTTGTGTGACAAAAAAATTCAGTTCTCCAGTTGTGTGACCTAAGTGCACATAGGTGACCAGTTGTGTGACCGCTGGTGCAATTAACTCAGGAAGAGACGAAGAAGACAGGGAAATAGAGTTGCGTCTAAATACTTCCTAACCAAGACAGAGCCAACCACTCTCCTCTTATCCCCACCTCGGCAGACGCAACTGGCAATCGCCACTCTACAGCGACACGCAGGTCGCAACCCAAGCTTCATTCGTCTCAACCGAAGGCGTATTTCCCGTAGGCGTCTCCGACGTCGCATCCTCGTGTGACACTGTGCGTGACACTGGCGCCCTCCCGAGTAGCAGCTTGTCCCCAAGCTGCAGCATCAGGGAACCTCTCCCGCAGCACCGTGTAGACTTCCCACGTCGCCATCTCCGGAGGAAGCGAAGACCACTTGATCAGAACCTGCAAGTATGATGCATTTGCCTTCTTCACCAGGCGCCGGTCCAGAATATCTTCAGGTGTTAAGCTTTCAATGTCCAGCTGAAGGGGAGTGGGTAACTCTGCATAGACAGGAGTTTGGTCTGGCACATATGTCTTCATCTGTGAAACGTGAAACACCGGGTGTACCTGACTGTGATCTGGCAAGTCCAATTTGTAAGCCACTGTGCCATACTTTGCCAATACTATGTAAGGGCCAAAGTATTTGAAAGAGAGCTTCGGATATGGTCGATGGACCACAGACTTTTGGACATATGGTTGCAACTTCAATAGAACTTGTTCTCCAATTTGGAATTCCCTGAATGATCTCTTCCCATCTGCCACTTTCTTCATACGGCGGCGAGCTCTTTCAAGTTGATGCTGCAAGAAGAGGGATAGATGTTGCCTTTCTTGTAGCACATCCAACACATCGGGAGGTGTCGAATCAGAGGACACTGGTAATAGCCCATGTGTTGGTTCATTACCATACAACGCCTTGAATGGAGAACAACCCAAAGAGGTGTGAAAACAGGTATTATACCAATACTCTGCCAGAGGGAGCCACTTAGCCCATTTGGTGGGGGACGCAGCCACTGAACATCGCAAATATAACTCCAGACATTGGTTTACTCGTTCTGTTTGCCCATCGGACTGCGGGTGATATGCCGTGCTCAAGTTGAGCTGTGTATGCAAAGACTTGAACAAATTCTGCCAGAAGGTGCTGGTGAAGATCTTGTCTCTGTCAGAAATAATTGATGTAGGCAAGCTATGCAATTTAACCACATTATCCAGGACCAACTGAGATACTTGAGCTGCTGTAAATGGGTGTTTAAGAGGCAAGAAGTGTGCATATTTGGTATATCTATCCACAACTACGAGAATAGCATCATATCCACACGATTTTGGCAAACCTTCAATGAAATCCATTGAAACCGATTGCCAAGGACCAGATGGTGGTGGTAACGGTTGTAGGAGTCCAGGTGACTTACAGTTTTCGTGCTTGGCTTGCTGGCAAATGGTACATTGTTTGACAAACTCCTCAACTGCCAGTTTCATGCCTGTCCACACAAACAAGTTTTTTAGTCTCTGAAAAGTAGCTTGTATACCTGAGTGTCCTCCTAGTGCCGAAGAGTGAAAGGCAGTGATTATCTTGGTTTGTAACCCTATGTTAGCACCCACCCAAACCTTGCCATCTTGCTTGATTAATCCATCATGAAGGGAAAAACCCTGAGCATTTGAGCCCGTAATCGCCAATTCCACCGGTAATTTATGAGCTGCAGGATCCACCACATAAGAATTCAGCACTTCTTGAAGCCAAGCAGGCTGTACTACTGACATTGCCTGAAATTTATGTCCCACCCGTGACAAAGCATCAGCGGGTTTGTTGTCAGCCCCTTTGTTGTACTGAAATTTGTACTGCGGCCCAATTAGTTTCGTCATGGCCTTTCTCTGAAGATCAGTATGAAGCACTTGATCTTCGAGACAACATAGACTTTTGTGATCCGTCTTAATCACAAAGGGAACTCTCTGAAGATAAGGTCTCCACTTATCTATTGCCATCATAATTGCCATGAATTCTTTTTCATATATTGGAAGTTTCTTGTTGTTGGCTCCAAGGGCTTTGCTCAAATATGCAACTGGGTGTCCTTGTTGGAGCAGCACTGCACCGATACCATCATTGCAGGCATCAGTCTCGATCACAAACGGTAGGGAGAAGTCAGGCAGAGCCAACACTGGTGTTTGTGACATTGCTAACTTCAGGTTGTCGAAGGCTTGCTGAGCACTCGCCGTCCAGACAAACGCTTTGTTATGTTGCAGCAGATCTGTCAGTGGTTTTACTAACAGGCCATAATTCTTGCAGAACTTGCGATAGTAATTGGTAAGACCCAGTATCCCTCTGAGCTCCGTGAGATTGGTTGGCACCGGCCATTGTAACATTGCTTCTGTTTTTGACTTATCAGTTGCCACACCTTTGTCAGATATGATATGACCCAGGTATTCTAAGCTAGTAGCAGCAAACTGGCATTTACTCATTTTGGCATAGAACTTGTGTTTCTTCAGGATTTGGAACACCACTTCCAAATGTGTTAGATGCTCCTCTAGATTTTTACTGTACACCAGTATATCGTCCATGAAGACCAACACGAATTTCCGGACATATCCTGCGAAAAGAGAATTCATTATACATTGAAATGTGGGCGGGGCATTCGTAAGACCGAATGGCATGACCCGGAATTGGAAATGACCGTGATGTGTTTTGAATGCCGTCTTCTCCTCATCTGCGGGGATCATGCGTATCTGATGATAGCCACTTCGTAAATCCAGTTTAGAAAAGTATTTTGTACCCGCCAATTCATCCAAGAGTTCATCCACCACCGGCATTGGGAACTTGTTTTTGATTGTTGCTGCATTCAGTCTCCTATAATCAATGCAAAAGCACCACTGTCCATCCTTCTTCTTCACTAAAAGGACAGGTGATGCGAACGGGCTAACACTTGCTGTAATGATACCAGTTTTCAGCATTTCTGCCACCTGACGCTCAATTTCATCTTTCTGCAGAGGCGAATATCGGTAAGGGTCGGGCATTGATGGGTGTTGTGCCAGGAAACAGGGGGATGGCATGATCTGTCTCTCGAGCAGGTGGCAATTCCGTGGGCTCTTGAAAGACTTCTTCATATTTCTGCAGCAATTGTTGCACTGCTGCTGGTACTGGCAGAGCTGTGAGTTCAGAAGTATTTTCGAGTATGGCTGTTGCCCATAATTCATTTGAGGTGTGCAGTTTCAGCACTTGATCAATTGATATTTCTTCAAGATGGTCCTGGTGAACTGGAAGCACACCTTGTAATTTAACTGTGCTCCCTTGGTATGGAAATTCAATCCATTTGGCCTCCCAATCACATTTCATTGGTCCATATAGTTTGAGCCAGTCCATTCCCAGGACGGCATCATATCCCCCCATATCCAACACCTGCATATCATGCTTGAATTGGACTCCACGAGTGTACCAAGTAAATGCTGGTACATAACTGTCACAGACCAATTGTTCCCCATTAGCGACCTTAACTGACACTGGTGTTCTGGGACAGGGGACCAAACCCAGTTTTTGTACCATTGCTTTATCCAAGAAGCTACTGGAGCTACCTGAATCTATGAGCATGAGCATAGATAGGTTATTCACCTCTGATGGGAGCCTGATGGTGTTAGCATGTTCTGCACCACTGAGAGCATGCAACGACAGCTTTTCTGAATCCTCCAGTGATAGGGATTCCAACTCAGTGACTACCTCCAGCATTTCATCGGCCAGTATCTCTTGGGTCTGTTCCATTATTGATGGCCTAGAGCGAATTTCTCGCCACATTTGAAACATAGTCCTTGGATTCGACGATATTCTTTCAATTGTTGAGCCTTCCACATCTCTCCTGCTTGAAACTTGCCTCTGTTCTCCTTCCAATTTCCTGACTGGTAAGGTTTGTGCCCCTTTTGATTTGCTTTGGTGTCGTCAGCCAAACTTTCATGCACTTGTGCTATTAGTGTTGCCTTGTGCACTGTTTCAGGTAATTGTGCTTCGACTGCTGCCCTCAAATCATCTCTCAGCCCCAGCAGGAACTGTGTGACCAACATAATGCCGCCAATCGATGGGTCATACAATTTTATGTTGTACGCTAGTCTGTCAAACTGCCTTCTGTATTCAGCCACAGTTCCAATCTGACGGAGTTGTAACAACTCCTTCATCTTGACACGATGCGTGTCAGTATCGAATTCGAGCAACACTGCCTGACGGAACTCCTCCCATGTAAGCCTATCGTGTGAGCGCTTGAAAGCATGGTACCAATGAGCTGCAGATTCAGTCAAGTACATCGTAGCAGCAGAAACTTGAAACCCCGAAGCTATTTGGTATAGAGTGAAGAAAGTTTCACAAGTATCTACCCAAATACTCGCATCACTGCCATCGAATCTAGGGAAATCCATCCGCGGCATCCACTGGCGTCTCGTGTGCACCTCCTCACCGTGATCTATCAATTTCAAATGGTCTCTACTCTTGGAACTTTCGGGAGAATCAACTGCAGAGGGTGTAAGCGGGGCTACCTGCAATTGGGGTGCTGATGCTGGACGGGCACCCATGATGATGTCCCGTGTTCCCGATGGCAGCTGAATTGGTGGTGGGCGACCTGAGGGGAGGACGTCCTGCTTCTGCACTACCTTCATCATCTCGGTCTGCTCCTCCTCGAGCTTCCCAAGCTTCTCCATGGACAAATCGACTTTTACTTGCATCTGATCTAGACGACCCGACTGCGAATCGATTTTCGAGGCCAGATCCGAGACGCGTTCAGCGAGACCATCTAATTTCTCCAATTTTTCCAGTATCCTCGCCTCCATAGCCTCCAACACCGAGATCGTGTGGCGCTATTGAGTGCTGGGCTTGAACGGTGCCATCGCTGTATCTCCTCTGAATCAACCGACGCTGGTTAGGATTTTGTGCCGAATCACCCGAGGGTAATCAGCGACCTTCCCAGTCGAATTACAGGTACGATCTAGAGATTATGAGAAGCGCGCCAGACCGAAACGAAGCATCTTATACCAACTGTTATGTACCTCGGTGTATGAATTGGATTCACCAAACCTCGGATACTCTAGTTCATCAATTCGGATCCGATACAGGAATAGTTTGGGGAGGAAGAGACGAAGAAGACAGGGATATAGAGTTGCGTCTAAATACTTCCTAACCAAGACAGAGCCAACCACTCTCCTCTTATCCCCACCTCGCCAGACGCAGCTGGCAATCGCCACTCTACAGCGACACGTAGGTCGCGACCCAAGCTTCATTCGTCACCATCAACCGAAGGCGCATTTCCCGTAGGCGTCTCCGACGTCGCATCCTCGTGTGACACGCTGTGCGTGACACAGCAACAGGGTAGACGCGTGCTAGAAGGCAGCGGCCCTGTCCTTGACGACGACGTCCTCGACCTCCCGCCTCATGAGCTTCTCCTCCTGCTGCCTCCTGCAGAAGACCACCCACGCGTTCACCTCCAGCGCCACGCACCCGCCGATGAGCGTGGCGAGCGCCATGCAGTAGCCGAGCTTCCAGTAGGAGGCGCCGAGGCCCATGACCTCGAAGCCCTGGAACACGTTCACCACGCCGATCACCACGCACCCGTACCCGACCAGGTGGTGGTACGACTTCCAGTACTTGCGGTACCGGTTCGTCGTCTTGGGCCGGAAGAACACCGCCAGCGTCTGCAGGCTCCCCGCCGTCGCCGCCGCGATGCCCAGCCCACGGTGCAGCTTGTACGTCACCCCGGGCGACGCCGCGCCCATCGCGATCCCCAGCGCGAACCCGGCCGCGCCCAGCAGGTACCCTGCCGCCTGCGTCGCCGCGTGCGCGTAGAACCACCCTGCCGGGCCCGCGGACGCGCACGGCCGGAGGTACCGCGCCAGAGCCGCGCCGATGGGGAGGAGGAGGCCCCAGGAGAGCGCGTTCAGGGTGCCGTGCGCCCACTGGAGCTTCGCGGAGGTGATCGGCGAGGACTCCGTGGCGGTGGTGAGGATGTTCACCGTGGCGTGCGACGCCAGGTCGGAGGCGTCTGTCGGGTGGATGGTCGGGGAGTAGCCCTGCACGTAGAGGCCACGGTTCCAGACGAAGTGGAGCGTGGTGCGGTTCGGGGAGAGGCGGATTGTGGCGGCGATGGTCACGGACGCGCCGTCGCGGACCGTGCGCGCGGGCGAGATGAGTGTGGCCGAGGAGGCGACCAGGGAGATGTCGAGAGGGCGGGACACCAGAGGCTTGGCCTGGAGCTTCACGTCCGGGGTGAGCACGAACGGGAGCGCGAGGAGGGCGCCCGTGGACGGGTCGGAGAAGGCGGCGATCACGCGCGCACCGGCCATGGCCGGCGCGTCCTGGTTCACGCCCCAGGCCACCCACCCCGACGGCGAGATGAAGGAGCCCGTGAAGGCCGCGTCCAGCGTCGCGTTGCGCGCGTCGTAAGTCCACGCCAGCGTCGCGCCCTGCGTCGGCAGCGCGATGCACTTGTCGTACGCCTTCACCGGCGTCGACGTCGTGCACCGCCCGGGCGCCCCAGCCGCCGCCACCTCGCCGCCCCACGACAAACCCAGCAGCAGCAACACACCCAGCAACATACGGCTGAGCTCCCCCGCATTGTTGATCCTGCAGTCTGGTGGATCAGCTGGGTCGAACGAAGTGTGTGGTGCGACGCACTGGCGGACCTTAGTGTAATAAAAAAGGGCCATGGCCCCCCCAACTCAATGAAAAAATACACAATACCACTTAGCATTTACATTTTTTTACCATAGAAAACACAAAATAACTCAACTTGGCCCCCTCAGCTGCCATCTAATGTGGTTTAGCCCCTCCTATAATATTGGTCAAGGTCCGCCACTGGTGCGACGTTTGCTTCTAACTAACAGAGCACAATGGTTTTGTGCGTGCGCGTAAGTGGGGTTTTAGTGGGGCGTTTTGGAAGGTGGGAACGACTGATTCGTGATGATGGCTGTGAACGGTGCTTCCGTTTGTTGGTTGCGTTTTTTGGTTTCGATGATGGGTTCTTGGCTTCGAAGGCAAGGGAGAGCCTCTCAAAAAACAAGTCTGGAATATCCTGTGGCGATCTGTGTGGTTCCCAACTTTGGCCCCATCTTGCACTTCGCTCCTGTAGTAAGGACACCTCCAACGGGGTGGAGCAAACGGACACCGAAATTGGTCCGGTTTTGTCCCTTTGGGGACGGACCACGGACACAAAATAGCACTTTGTCCGTTTGAGGTGTACACCTCCCCCAACGGGGTAGCGCATATTTTCCCCACCAGTTTTTTTTCTTCAGTTTCAGCTAGCTAGCTATGATGCAACATCGATTGCCGAGTAGTACTAGTACACAAGCACCTCGACGGAGAGCTCGCCTGCGTGCTCCAGCGAACTGGCCGCGAGCGCCGCGCGAGTGCCGGCGTGCCCTGCCGCATCCATCAGTTGTGGGCAGAAACAGCCCGACCCTCCAGTCCGGCTGGTCCTGGCGCAGCAGCGACGAAGTAGAGCAGCGGCGGCCGAGCTTGGAGCAGAGTGGATAGCCGGCCAGGACCTCGCCTCCATCCAGCAAGTATCTGGCCCAGGAGCAGGAATCGAGCGCTCCCTGGCTTCCGCGCACACCAAGGCGGCCGTCCGACGAAGCCCCACGCCGGCAGGAATCAAGCGTGCGGCATCTGCGGCGGCGCGCCCGTGCTCGAATCTGAAGAGGAAAGAAAGGCAGATGGGCATCTCCAAGACCACAGGGCGGCGCGCGAAAGGCGACCAGCACGGCGGCGAGCTCGAGGGCGTCGTCTTCGAGACCACGGGGCAGCAGGGGGACGGCCCGGGGTCAACGCCGGCGCCCCAGCCCGAGGAGAGGAAGGCGACCAGCAGTTTTGGCTGGCGGCGGCGTGCTTCGATTTGTCCGGCGGCGGACTAGGCCTGGCCGGAGGCGGCGTGCTCCGACTTTGCCGTGGTCGATCTGCCCGGAGGCGGAGGCGGAGGGGACCGTGGTAGTTGGGGAAAAAGAGAAAAGAAATCTGGTCTTTGTTTCGCTGGCAGCTGGGCCAGATCGGACATGGGAGGAGGACAAAGCGGACAGCCGGACAGCAAACTTTGTCCGCGCTCACCCCAAATCCGGACCAAACTTGGGCCAGTTTTGGTCCAACACGGACAGTCCGCCCGGACAAATTTCTTTATGCGCCAGCCCGTTGGAGCTACTCACATGTCCGTTCGGACAAAAACGGACTGGCCAGGTCTTTTTGCGCCAGCCCGTTGGAGGTGCCCTAAGATCACCGTGGTGGTTTGGTGTAAAAGCAGTGAACTGTACTGGCTGAAAAATTCAAGCTCCACATTGAGAATTTGACATACACTTAGCTCCACATTGACTAAGATCAGTGTGGTGGTAGGTGTAAGAGGACCAGGTAGTGACTGTGTCAGTTAGTGAAAAGGATTGCAGTAGTTAACGAAAATTAAAAAAAATCTTGAGAGCATATTGAGAATTTGAGATGCAGAGTTACATACACTTGTTAGTACTGTAATACATACTTGCATATTATACGGGCCAGCTTAACTGAAAAAATATACTTCTAGAGAGTGCGAGGAGTGTAAGCATTAAAGCTCAGTGACTAAATTAGTTAGGTGTGGCCTGATCCCAAGAGTGGACAGACTGATTGCTAAGTGGGAGATTTGGTGGCTGCACCTGCAATCGGGGAAGCCGCTCGCTCACACTCACGGGTGATGTGATACGATGGATTCGATCGGCTTGGAAATGTTTGCTGTGAACTTTACCGGGTGCCGTTGTAGTTATGATTATGATTATGATGATGGTCCTAGCTAGCATGCTAGTTATTGGCTTTCAAGGCACGGCTCCGAACGAGGATTGTGTGATTCTGGTTGGGAAAGCGGCGAAACAGGTAGGTGATCGGTGAAAGTAGCATGGGCGCATGCCATATCTATGCATGCTTCCAGGAAAGCTAAGTGAAGTATATATATCTCGTCCTTATAAGAAGGATTAGTGGAGTGCCAGCGTGTCACTTAGGCGTGCTTAATTTGTAGTGCGCCGTATGAAAAGCGCGTGTCGGCAGGAGGATCATGATGCAGAGGATGATTTCATCTGAAACTGGTTCTTTTTGCGAAAATGACTCTGACATTAAAAGAAATACCGAACATTACAAAACATCTCAACAAAAACAAAAATTACAACGAACTCCTTGAGATGCTAATCGTCTTCAACCTCCAGACCGTGTCGACGGCGTGCCGCCGCCGCCGCTCCTCCCTAAGCCGGCCTGACGTTGTTGGTTGCAGACGGGAAGTCGCCGAACAGGTCTAGAAGACCACATCCGCCCCTGAGCCGAAGAAAAAGGAAGAATCGCCGATGAACCTCCTTAACGATCCAGAGAACACCACCACCAGAAGAAATCCTTGAGAGCACACCACTCCCACAAGCTTCTTGTAGCGTCCCGA
The DNA here is from genome assembly GCA_947311845.1 of Poa pratensis. Taxonomy (NCBI): domain Eukaryota; kingdom Viridiplantae; phylum Streptophyta; class Magnoliopsida; order Poales; family Poaceae; genus Poa; species Poa pratensis. The sequence goes on from CAMZMU010000066.1 coordinate 16,269,853, forward strand.
GATTTTCCCCAATTAGATTTGTTTGTTTTCTTTTTGGCATCATCATGCATTCAACACCTTGCATATTTTTGCTAAAGCTAAAAATGTTAATTTTGTAAAACCTTGGTGGCTTCATGGTACTACTGCTGCTAGTTATGCTAATAAAACAGGCTAATGGATGTACTTGCTGTGTCTCTTTTTATATACCAGTTCATCAAAAATTTCTCAAGGCTATTCTATCCATTCTTTCACCCATCCCCGTGTCAATACGCATGAGCAACCAACAGTTTGGTCATGCAGTAGCTATGCTTGCAACACAAACAGGGAGAGCAGCATATTTGCATGAAATTCATACCGCCTCAGAATTTTTCCTTGGAGTTGTTATCCAATTTTGCATAAGTAGCACGTTGCTAAACGAAGTCCTTTTGGTGCCTCGGATCCTGGAGCCTTTTTTCAATCAAAAAGAAATAAATGAAAACCGCATTTCAAAATCTAAAAAAAATTCCAAAAATATACATGGGTACATATACATGTCTAGTATATACAAACCAAATTTCATCAAAATAGTATCATTCATGATCTACACAAAAACACAAATGTAGGGGTCAAAATTGATTTTTCCCTTTTTAGATCCAATTTGTTTTTGATTTTTATGTAGCCTAAAATACGACATGTTTTTTAGCGAAACTCTGCCGATATATAATTCACATAGTATGTATCCACATCTATAAAACCAGTATTTGGACACCTCTACATATATTTTTTGGAATAAAAATCTCGTGCGGTCTATCAAGTTGTCACACACGAGCGAATTGATCACCAACCCAAAAAATGCAACTTATTGGTCAGCAAGTTGTGACAATGTTGCATATTAATTAGTCAGTCTGTCATGGCGACAGTTAACTTTTCTAAATACCCCCTGAATTTTTTTATATAGAGGCCTGTATAGCTGAGTGACCACCCTGTAAATACATGCATGGGAGGGATGCTGGCTATAAGCCTGTAACAACCTCCGTGCACCAATTTGTTTTCGTGCTCTTAGTTGTTGACCCTAATCGGTGATTGTACAATTTCACTGTTTAAACTGAAGTTCCCCGACCTTCTCAACTTGGTGGACAGCTTTGAACGCCGGAAAACTGGACTCTAACAGGAAGAAAGGAATCACGACATCCGTTTATGTTGTTTGGCACATTTGGAAAGGAGAGAGGCCGGCGGATTTTCCAACAGAAATCGATGACAACTCAGTTGGTGGCTGAGCTTGTAGCCGCGTACCTGTCGATGTTGCAAATGGCGTTTAGAACTCACAATTCAACAGTAACTACGACCTAAGAAAGCTAGGACCTAGGGCGTGATTGGTAGCCTGCATGGGATTTTCATTTCCTTGGGGGCAGGCTCTCCAGGTCCCTGATGAGCAAATACAGACTCTGAATTGTGTTGTGTAGTTCGTTTGGTAGGCTACATCAAAAAAACGTGGCATCAGCTGGGCAAACAACTTCTCTTTGTTTGGTTGGATGCAAATCTTGGTTTAGCCTCACCTATTTTCACATGGGTGAAGTTACCACCTATCACCACACTTGGACAGCTCACTAATGGCGCATGGCGGCGGCGGAGCTGGACGGCGAGGAGACGACGTGGCGGGCGGCGGAGCTCGACGGCGACGATGCGACATGGCGGTGGCAGAACGACGAAGTAGAGCCGGAGGTTGAAGAAGACATGGACACGAAGAACAGTCTAAATACGCATCTTACAGTATAAGATCTACTCGTCTACGGACACCTAAATGAAAAACTTACAACACGAAAGTTGTGTGAAATGAGGAGGTGAAGCTACTCCTTAAAGGAATTTGAAAACGGTCGACCGTGTGCGACAAATTTGACGAAATTCGTCTAAAAAGCTTCAGACAAGAACACGAAGTTTGAAGTTAAAAGCTAATGAAAGTCGGAAGCGGTTGGCAGAATGGAACCACGTGGCTAATGTGCACAGATTTCATGTAGAGCTTATTTTGAATCGAGTTGATGTTGTGTTAATTATAAGAGGGTCGGTGAGAGGGAGAGTGAGCGGAAGCAAAGGACAAGCACCAGCGGCAAGAGCAGCGCTCGGTTTTGCAGCTGCGTAGCCTGGCCAGTAAAGAAGTGCCGATTCGGCCCTTCCTATGGAGCTGGCCCGAGTATGCTTTAGAGCGCGTGCGGGCCAAATATTCGTTTGCACAGTGCAGCTGGCCGGCCTGGCCCTGCCGGCTGCAGGCTACCAATCACACCCCCAAGAAAGTGTTGAGTGCATTGGTGTTTGTTGTTTCTGAGATCAGCCTCAGGGCTGAATGTAATTTTTAACCTTTCCCCCTTCTAATAATGCATAAGCAAAACTCCTGCTAGTTTCCGTCAAAAAAAAAACTGAAGTTCTCATGGAAACCTTAATTTTGGATTAATTATATGCCGCTACATCTTCAAGAGTTCTATTAAAATAAATAGTAGTAATTGACGGTATAACGGATTTTGCACACAGAAACTCGGAAACACCATAGGCTGAAGTGTCCAATGAGACAACGAATCAAGAATTTTCTTCCTGATTGCAGTATTGCAACAGAGATATTACAAAGTCTGGGCTAATCTAAACAAAAAACAGCATGCTAATTGCACGACACCCGTGCTTACTAAATTCGTTATACCGTTATCCCCGATGGAAGTATCTATTCTTTCCCTTGGCTCATATGGTTGACAACCAAACTCAACATGAACATACGGGAGGTTCCTGATAAACGAGAGAAGCAGATAGCGTTCATTCTCCACGTTGGCTTCATACTCTCCATCTCATGATCAGCAAGTCAGTACTATTCTTGCAAGTATTCCAGTTGCTACACTCTGCGGTATCAGTTTCCTCTAACATAACAGGGTATTTTTGTCCTATCAATCTCTTCTGAATCTATGTTACCATAGTGGCGGCAACCTGCTACTGCTGCTACCTACATTAATTAAACTGGCTAATAGATGGACTTGCCATGTCTCTCTTTATATACAGGTTCATCCACATTTCCTCAAGGCTAATCTAGCCATTTCTCCTCCCCGTGTCAATACGCATGAGCAACCAACACTGTTGTGTTGTCATGCAGTAGCTATGCTCGCAACACAAACATGAAGAGCACCATATTTGCGTGAAAATTCGCACCGCCCCAGAATTCTGCCTTGAAGTAGTTATTCAATAACGCATAAGTAGACTCCTTGGAGCCCATTTTTTGAAATAAATAAATACGGGCATTTGTAAGTTTCAAAAAATTCAGGAAAATATTTCTAGATGTAGATAATGATGAACATTACTAGTGTGTAAAAAACCAATATGTAAATATTTGTATTCGGGAGAGCGAAAATGACAAAAGTGTACGTCTGACCGTACCGGGGAATTCTACCGTATGGTTGTTGATCCGGCGGAGCCTACTCAAAGGTTCAGGCCGAATTGTAGGAAGTGGGCGATACGTTTTTTTGTATTTCTATGAGAAGAAATAAGGTGACCGGTGCACATTTAAAAAAATGTGTGCACTCTAAATAAACATTATTCCGTACTGATTTTATGCACACTAGTGGGGTTCGACATTACCTACATATTTAGTTAAAACTCTGAAATTGCGATTTTGAAATTTTTCGAAAATCGGGCTCCATGGAGCCCGAGCTCTTTTTCGACTTTTCGCCACTTCTTGTTGAGTCATCAAAGACCAAGCACAGGGGGGGGGGGGGGGGGGGGGGGGAGCTTTTGGAGCTTCTCCTTTTACGAAAATTCCCTATTTTCTGAAATACCCCTCGAACGAACTGTTCTTACTTGGATATATCATTTGATTATTTAGTTCTTCAATGTAGGCTGAGTTAGTTCAATTCTTCAAAACAAAGTGAATCTTCATTTGATTATTCAAAACAAAACGTTGTAGAATGTCCTAAGACGTAGATATTTTATGAAGTCTCGACATATAGAAATTATAAACAACTAGACCCATATCAAAACAACATAACACAAAGCATTGCAGGGTGTCGCGTTTTGGAGCTTGGGCTTCAGGAATCTGTTTTGTAAACGTTCAAAATCTGCCTTTTAATATTTCGAAAATTCTGAAAAATCCTTGATGTAGACAATAACATGATCTACAAGTGTATAAAAAAATTCCAAAATTCGTGATATTTTAGGCCGGGAAAAGTGATAAATGGGTGGATCTTTGTCGGTGAACAGTACACACTTTCAAAACTTATTTTTTATCGATTTTTCCGTTTTGTGTAGACGAAAGTAATATCGATTTTGCATTAATATTACACACTGGTAGAGTTCGATGTTATATGCACCTAGGTTTTTTGTTTCGACTTTTACGAAACTTAAAAATGCAGATTTTTACTCATGGAGCTTGAGCTCCATTTGCACTTTCCGATAGGCGATAGCATGTACTACTGGTGCCCAGGAGCACAAAAGATTCACTCACATATCTAGTGCTAGAATGTCTTTCTATGCTACCTGGTTCCACAACAATTTGGGTCATCCCATTAAAGCTAACAGACATGATCAATACTGGATGTGCTTTTAGTGTCACAATATGAAAAGAAGAGTGCCCACAAAGGATAATCCAACATTTCTAACAAATCTCCCTAAATCAAAGCTTAGGTTGAAGCTCAACAGGCGTCTAGAGATTTAGTTCACCCTCCAATCGAAGCTAGGTTGGTGAGCAGCCCAACACGTTGCCATGAGATTTTTTTTAGGTTAAAGGCGGTCGTATCCGCCATCCGATTAGATAGAATAAGTTTATGTACAGAATTTTGAGATAGGAAAAAATCCCTTTACAAACAAGTTGCCATGAGATTCAGTTTACTCCCAAATCGAAACTAGGTTCGAGGTAGCAAACAAAGGCCTTGTAGCACTAGATATGTCCTCACTACCTAAGCAATACATCACGCGCATGGAACATTAGTACATTCGATACAGCTGAAGCCTGTGTAAAAGAGTGTGATGCACATTTTGTTTCTCAATGGCCGAGGCTCGGATGGTAAGATAGTTTGCATCGTCCGTGTTGGTTTCTTGCTCGCCATTCCATGATCAGCAAATCGGGGTTCCGGGCTATGTTCCACGGTTTTGCATGTCGGGCGCACAGCACTATCAGTTTCCTCCAACATCACAATTAACTTTGTTCCCACCTATTTGTTCCGAACCTGCGTTAGTGTTGTGGCAAACTTTGCTGCTGCTAGCTATGGACTCTTCTTGTTCTTCCTATGCTAAGATGGCTAGTTGGTAAACGAGTAAACTTTTGTTGCCCTATTTATACCCATATGGCCAATTGGCCATATCCCCTTTCTTTCATCTTCCCCATGTCAATACGCATGAACAGCTAACAGGTTTATTCCAAGTCTTTATGCACGCAACGACTACTGCACAGAATCGAAGGTTCTGCTTATTCGCGTCCGTTTGTGTCGTGCTTACGTAATTATAGAATACGCCTTCCATGCAAAGTAGCACCTGCTGATTTTGAGCCTTCCAGATTTGGTCTGTTTTGGCTCACTGTTCCGTGGACTCGTGGTCGTGGGTCGGGGTCGAAATACTGTAATGGAGGCGCCGGAGGCGGCGGTGGCCACGGCGGCTGCGGCCGTGGACGAGAGGAAGGGATGGGGCGGAAGGGAAGCTGGTACGCGGTGGGGGAGCGTACGGTTCTGGTGCCGTACCTGCGGGAGCACGTGCCGCGGTACCACGAGTGGATGCAGGACCCGGCGCTGCTGGAGGCCACCGCGTCGGAGCCCCTCTCCCTCGCCCAGGAGTTCCATGTCCACCACTCCTGGACCCTCGACCCTCTCAGTTCGGATCCTGATCCCCTCGCTGCTTCATCTCTCGATTTGGTGGTTAGGTGATATGCTGTGATTGATTCAGTGATATTTGTTTGTTTGCAGAACATACTTTCATAGTCCTGGATAAGGAGTTGATCCAGGGAGAGTTCGTAGTCGGGAACCCACACACTGAAGGTTTTATACTCTCCTCCGCACGTTCCCTTTGTAATGTTTTAACTTGGTTAGCTCAGTCTTTGATCACGAATTGGGAGCCAAAAGTTACATGGACCTGATTTGATTCTGTGTGCTGTTTTGCTAATTTTTTGGAGGCGGATGCGGTTTTCAATTGAGTGGAAGTGGACTATCACAATCACAAAATCTTGTCATTTATATGTACATTTGTTCTTCTCTGTGGTCAAACGCGATGGAATCTTGGCGCATCATGGAACTGAGTTTCTCAAAATGAAAAGGCTAGGGAAATTGAAATTGATTTTACGCTGGTGGTACTGAAGCATAGGGGTGAATATATAACGGGTATTTTGTCTACATGATCAGCAAACTGTGTATTTGAATCCAATTAATTCAGATGAGACGTTGCATTTTAAGTATTTCATTACTGCTACTGTGTAAGCCTGTAGTTTGTTCACGATCCTTATGAAAGTAGAAACTTTATGTAAGATCATGTCTTCCAATCAATGCAGTAGTCCTCTTCTGAAAAGCTTCTATGTTCTGCTGACTGTGACTCGTGAAATTTACTTAGACTTGATGTTTAACCGCTTGCCAGTCCTTGCTAGCACTAATGTTCTCCCTAATCTATTACAGCTATGGTTGGCGATGTAAACATCTACATGAATGATCCTGATGATCTGGAACTTGCAGAAATAGAGATTATGATAGCTGAACAAAAGAGGTACTGTCCATGTTAGTTTTAATTTAGACGCATCTTCATCATCTTTGAGTTTTCCATGCTCATAGCCAATATTAGGCTATGATAGTGCAGTTTGCGCATCACATTGATTATGTATGTTGAACTGGTGACAATTAAAGCTACTTGACTTATTATTCTTTGAATATTCAGCAGTGTAATACTGCGTAACCAACAACACTCAGGACTCGTTTGGCACTCATCATTTCAAGCTAGAATCATGGAATTATTTGTGATTCCATACTCAACCTGTTTGGCTGTCATGGAATTGGACATGTCATTTCATTTGGAATTCCAGCAAATACCTATTGTATGTTATGCCAATTCCTATTCCTAACCTTGTCATTTCACATGATGGGTGCCAAACGAGCCCTCATAGGAAAGTTCATTACTACCTCCGGTCCAATTAAAGTGTCGCAGGAAATAACTACGATAGTACTGAGTACTAGTGCAGCTCACGACACTATTTACGGATCCGAGGGAGTAGTATATGTTGTACATTATAATCAGCCAGAAATATGTTTTCTCATGATTTGTTAGTTTTAATGCAACATGGAGAGAATGTTAAATTGCATTGTAAAATTGAACCTATATATTGCCCAAGCACTCATTATTTTGAAAGCTTTTGTCATGATCCTATTGTTATGTACTACTCCCCCGTCACAAAATAATGACATCAATGTAGACCACATACGTACGTATAAGAGTGAATTTATACGCTAAAACGCGTCTAGATACATACGAATCAAATGCCAATTATTTTGGGTCGGAGGGAATAGTAATTAAATTGTTGAGCAACAAAACAGATGCCACATGAAAATAATTGCTTTACCATTGCTATTATTTATCCGTATAGCAGTGAGATGGTAATAGACTCGTGGCGTTTGGTTACTTACTCATGGTTCCATTGCTTCATGTTACAGCCGTCGAAAGGGACTTGGTCAAGAAGTAACGTTAATGATGATGGCATTTGCAGTAGAGAAATACAGAATTCAAACTTTCAGAGCAAAAATTAGTGATTCAAACACCGCATCCCTAAAGCTCTTCAGAAAATTGGTGAGCAGACGGCGACTGGTTCTTTCCCTTTTTCTTGTATGTTTACCTGATTGCTGGATCATAATTATATGTTGTGTTGTCTGGACTCAGGGCTTCAAGGATGCTACCTATAGTGCAGTTTTCAAGGAGGTCCGGATCTTCAACGCTTTCACTTTTTTAAATAATATCTTAGCATATTTTTTTTACTAAAACTATTACAAATCCTCCATGGCTTCTCTGGTACAAAGATGTTCAATTTAGTATTCCAAGCATCTTTATGTCTTTCTAGTAACAATAAACTTGATGTCTCGTCATGTTTTACAAGATGTTGACACCACTGCAAGTATGTCACGGACATATAAAACCTATTAGTGTACTGCAACAGCAGTAGTTAATACTACTCAATTTTTCCTTGCCGAGCTCATTATCTCTATCTCTCAGGTGACACTTGAGGCGCCTGCAGTTGAACTCCCATTGAGCTCTCCTCTGACCATAGGAAGTTGGTGACATCTGATCATGTGTACCACCATTCCACCAAGCTGTGTTCTGGCAGCAGACATGCATCGGTGATTGGTCTTCATGAACTGGTAGAAGCTAACTGCGTGCTATGGGCATGCTGAACTGATGAATACTGTCTTCATCTGCTTGGGACGATTGCGTATAGGTATTGGCGTATAGCAATAACAGGAAGCACCCTGTGTTGGGTTCTTAGGCTTACTGGGTTGCTGAGTGATGGCGCCTGATGTTTGAAGCAAAATGTTGCAAGTTCAGAACAACATTTCCATTGAGGTTCATGTAATTACAGTAATATTCATGAACTTTAGGGGTATATGCATCCCTAGTGACAAGGAACACTTGCTTAGTTTTAAAGCAGTTCACAATGCTTGCCTCATGCGTCCGCAGATTTCAGATTACTCAATGGGTGGATTACTGAATTTCATTCGGAGCACGGAATAGTGATGTACGTTACCCAGTTGGGTCACTCTTGAGGCCCCACATGTCGATGACTCTATGTCAGGATAAGCTCCGTCACGGGATCTTAATCCAGTACTAGATATGTCCTTACTATCCAAGTAACAAATACAAGTGATGTATGCATGGAACAGTGATACATCTGATGCAATGCGGTTGAAGCATGCGTGGAAGAGTGATGCACATTTCTGTTTCTTCAAAGCAGAGCCGAGGTGCCGATGGTAAGCTAGTTAGCATTCTCCGCGTTGGTTTCTACGAAACAGGCTTTCGCCCCGCTTTATAAATAAAGCAACATGCCAAGCAAGTCCATACAAAGTCACAAGTACCCAAGAAAAGCTAGACAAGTTTGCTGGGGCAACAGCACAAGTAAGCCCAACACCAAGAAAAAGTAGCTAGAAAAGCAAGGGGGGTAGGGCAAGGGAAAGAACAAAAAAAGGCGGCCCTCCGACGCTAGCTGCTAGATGAGGAGGAGATGCGACGTGCGGTCACCAAGAGCCTGTCAAGTATGTCATCTAGCCGCCCCCTGTCCCGCTGTCTAGAAAGCGGGTGCCACTGCTGCAAGAAAGCCAGAAATTTAAACATGGAGTCAGACGCACGTCGAAGAAACACCCGCTCTATCACCATCTTATTACGAATCGTCCACAGAGTCCACGCCATCGCCGCGAACACCAACCAGAAGAGGCGTCTACCCCCCCCCCCCCCCCCCCCCCCCCCTCCCCCCCCACCCGGTGCGGTTCGCTTGGATCTCCAGGAACACGCCGAGGTCTGAGGCCTGCCAAGCAGGCCCAAGCGCCTCGTGGACGAAGTTCCATAGAAACCTGGCCGCGGGACAAGCGAACAAGATGTGGGTTCCCGTCTCGGGGATCCCACACATGGGGCAAAGACCATCCCCCGGTCCATGCCGCTTACGGACCTCCACCCCCGAAGGGAGGCGGTCCCTAAGAAGTTGCCACACGAAGATTTTGATTTTTAGGGGAAGGGAGCCTTCCACAACGGGGAAGCCCAAGCTCTAACTGGACCACTGAAGAGACTCCGATAGGCCGTCTTTACGGAGAAGTTCCCAGAAGGCGCCAAATGCCATGACACAAGGTCGTGGCCCCCCGGCAGCGCTTCCGGAGCATACCCCGTAGCTCCGTCCAAGCTGTAGCCTCGGCAAGTCCAAATGTACGTCGGAACGAGATGTTCCAAACTCCATTAAGTACTGCCGAGGCCATCAACAACATCGGGTCCGAACAAATAGCAAAGAGGGAAGGGAACCTATGCTGTAAGGGGCTTTCACCAAGCCACGGGTCCAGCCAAAAAAGGATGCCCTCTCCGTTACCGATGGAGAAGCGAGCACCCTTTCTAATCTCATGCTTAAGGGATTGAATGGATCGCCAAAATTGGGACCCATCCCGGCGGTCACAAGCAAGGAGGGGACGGCCCTGCAGGTATTTCGCTTTGATCACCTGCAGCCAAAGGCCCCCCTCCTCTCTAAGTATCCGCCACACCCACCGAAGCATGAGCGCGGTGTTCATCTTTCGAGATGCTAAAATGCCTATGCCCCCCATGTCCTTGGGGCGCAAATATCTGCCCACTTGACCATATGGTACTTCTCGCGCCCATTGGCCGCCTGCCAGAAAAAGCGCGAGAGTTCCCTGTCAAATGCGACATGTACACCTTCTGGGAATTCATAAACTTCCATCATGTACATAGGCAAGCTAGACATGCAAGAATCAATGAGGACCGATTTGCTCCCCTTGGAGGTAAACCGTCCTTGCCAAGGTTCAGCCTTGGCTTTGACACGTCCAATAACCGGCTCTAGGTCGGTTTCTTGCTCGCCATTCCATGATCAGCAAATTGGGTTTCTGGGATATGTTTCACTCTTGTGCCGGTGTGGCACATGGCACTATCAGTTTCCTCCAACATCACAATCAACTTCTGTTCCCACCCATTTGTTCTGAACCTGCGCTAGCGCGGTGTCAAACTTTGCTGCTACTAGCTGCATGGACTCTTCTTGTTCTTCATATGCTAAGATGGCTAGTTGGCTAAACAAGTAGACGTTTATTGCCCTATTTATACTCATCCATATTTTCTTAAGACAAATCTGCACATTTCTTTCACCTTCTTCATGTCAATACGCATGAGCTGCTAGCAAGTTCAGTCATTAAGTTGTTATGTCATCCAAAACAGCGATAGCACCCCAGCATGTACTAATGTACATGAAAGACACCACTACACATCATTAAGACATTAACCATTCGCATATGTGGCAGATTTGTAGAATGCTTACGGAAATCAAGAGTACGCCACCAAGCTGTGTCTTGCAGTAGACATTCATCAGTGGTTGGTCTTCATCATCTGGAAGAAGCTAAGTGCGTGCTATGAGCATGCTAAAGTGATGAAAACTGTCTTCATCTGCCAACAACTGCTTGGGACAATTGCGTATAGGCATCTCTAATGACACGGAACACTTGCTTAGTTCTAAAGCAGTTCACAATGCTCCCCTCACGCATCTTCATATTTCAGACTGCCCAACGGGTGAATTTCTTTTCGGAGATTACTTTTGCATTTTTGTGAATTTCTTTTCGGAGAGTACAAGGACCCTCACACGTGCGCATGCTAGAAATATTGTTTAACACACATCGCTAAATGTGCTACAATATTTTTTATTTTGGTGAAAAATTACAAAATCTAAATTCGAAAATAAAATGAAAGTAGTTGCAGAAGTTCCCCTACAAAACATGCCGGAACACTAAGGACGCGTTTGGTAGCCGTTTCCATTTTGGCGCTGCGCTGGGTCAGGCTGTGGAGGGCACTGCTGGGCTACAACACACTTTGGGCCATGTTGTGTGAGCTGTTTGGTAGCCCACAGCTGAAAACGAGTCCGTTTTGACCCATTGTTTGGCTGCATGTTGTTTCTGTTTTCTGCTCTCCACATGCAACCACACGTTGTTTGGCTGTGTGCAGAATGCATGTCGTAGCCACAGCAAAACTGATACACTCCCCCATATTCAAACTTGGTGAGGTTACCAGCACATAGACAAAATGAAAGCATGGACAAACAAGCTAATTAACAGCTAATAATACCATATTACGTCAGGGGAACACACCCATTGACCCAAAAGAGCAGGGTTTTAACTTACATCCCACATCAGCGAGGTACTACGGTTAAAGTTTTGTCACAAGTGCAATCAGTGCACCTGATAAGTATTTACACCAGGGGAACACACCCCTGGCATCAAAACAAGAAGGGCATATAAAAGAACTGCCCTTCAAGCAACTACGGTAAGGAGTTCTTACTCACTTGCCATGAACTGGACACATGAAGACCTCCTGCGTGGAGTTGATGAACCTGAACAGCTTGACCTTGAAGTCGTCGCCGTCAAATTTGAAGACGATCACGTCGCCGACGTCCAGCTTGATCTCCTTGATGAAGTCATCCCACCCTTTGAACATGACAAGGTGATCTTCGAACCACCTGAGCTAGACGAAGAACTCATAGCACTTGGTGGTGCGTAGAGGAATGCACACCTTCGGCTACTTGGCATCCTTGTCGCTCTTCTTGCTCTTCGGTTTCTTCAGCTTGAACTTCTCCACCAGCAGGCCCATGATCTCCACCGGGATCACAATCGCATGGAGATCCTCCACCTTCACCTCCACGAAGAAACGCCGTGGCACGACATCAAGGAGAACCTTCCCCAGGCGTGGTTTACGACCCAGTTCAGATTTCCCTTTCAGCCTCTTCTCGGTGAGCTCCTTCAATGTCGTGGCCAGAGCTGGTACACTGGGCCTTCTCACCACCTGTTGGTGGACGATGCAGTCGGTTAGAGGGTGGGGAGGCTCAACTGTGTTCCTGTATTGGGTGTGCCAATCCTGCAAGTGAGCATTGGAAGAAAGGTGTCAATGTGCATTGCAAGAGTTGTGTCAATGTGTTAATGTGCATTGCAAGAGTTGTGTCAATGTGCAATTGCAAGTTCATAGAGAGTTTGAACAGATCTACAATAAGATGAACATGGACATTGTGCATCACAAGTTCATAAACATTGTGCTGGAAGCACACTGACATTACACAAACCTACAGATCCTAACTGGTACTGATCTAAACAAAGCTTAACTGAACCCTAATCGAGTTTGAACAGATCTACAATAAGATGAACATGGAGTACATGAACCCTAATCTGAAGCATGATCAGATCTAAAAGATGAACATTGAGTGCATGAACCCTAATCTGCAATGGAGAAGAATGGATACCACTTTTACCGATGCTGTGCTCGAGGGTCCTGCGACGGTGCTTGGAGGAGGAGGAGGAGGAGGTGGCCTTGAGGGTCCGGGTACGGTGCTCGGAGGAGGAGGTGGCCTTGACGCCGGCGCGCCGGGCAGAGGGTACTGGTACACCGGGCCCTCGACCACACGGGGAGGGAATCCCGGCGGCGGACCAAGCGGCGGCCTAGCAGCGGCTTCATGCGCCGCCAACGCCGCCATCTGGGCTTGCCGGGCCGATTCCGCGAGCCTCCGCGTCTCAGCCGCCGCCATCACCGCCGGGTTCGGCCGATGCGCAATCGGCGAAGGCCGATTGAGATACGGGAGGCGAGCCGGCTCCATCTGCGCCGCCGCGCTTCGAGCGCCGCCGGAGGACCCTGTCTCGTACTCCCGGAAGGCGTGCGCCACCGAGCTGCACGGCCCAAGCTTGCCGGCGGGATCCCGGCCAAGCGGTGGCGGAGGAGGAGCAACAGCTGCCATTGGGGCTTTTGGGGCGGTGAGAGGAACTGATGGGACGTGAGAGAGCGGTGACAGTGAGGGAGAGGAGTGGGTGCGGGGGGATTATGCCGCGTCTCCCGCGCTTCTCCACGCGTGCACGCGCTGCAGTCAATTGCCACAACTGCGCTAGCCAGGCCCAACACCATAAACAGAACACCATAAACAGGCTACCAAACACGAGCACCCTGGAGCTGGCGAGCCTGGCCGAGTCGCTGCGGGCTACCAAACGCGCCCTAATTAAAGGGCACCATCTGGAACAGACGTTTTTTTAGGTGAACGGGCTCTCTCTTTGTTGTTTGGGCATCGTTTACTGATTGGGCTTCTAAGGGCTTATTTGGTAACTGCAATCTCGGGGGGATCCTGGCCTTTTCCCGGGGAGAATTTTTCCCTAACCCGGAGGTCGGGAATACAATCCCGGAGTTTTACACCTGGTTTTTTAGATTCCCGACCGGGATTATTTTCCCGGGAATATTTAACTCGAACGGCCAAAGCGGCCGGCCCATCCATCGGAGGAACTGACGGTGGGACCCGCTTATCAGAGTCTCCGTCCCACTCCAACCCTGGGCTTGGGCAAACAAAAACGGAAACGATAACGAAACTGCGAGGAGGAGGAGAGGCGATGGCGGCGAAGAGCGAAAACGAGTCGGACGGCGACGAGGGCACCAACCCCGGCGAGGGAGGCGCGTCCGCGTCTCCTCCTTTCCTGGCCGCCGCCCCGGTAGTATGCGTCACGCGTTCCGCCGGAGACTTTGCCGGCGGCGCTTTCGTCGGATCTATCTTCGGATATGGTAATCACCCGATTTCCCCGTTATGCTTACTCGGATTACTCCTTTTTTAGCGGTGATGCCTTTCAGTGTTCCTGTTGTTGGTAGTCTCGTAAATTTCTCTATATTTGGAATTCGGTTCTTATTAGGGCAGGTGATAAGAGGAAATTTCGTTGTCCTAGGTTTTGCGCCCAGTTCATGCCAGGATCTAGGAGTATACAATTGCACAATCTGCAACTCCTTTTATATTCACTTAATCTTAATTTTAGATCCTTATTACTGTGTTAGCATAATTGGAGCAGTTACTGGTCTACATGCCGTCAGTAACACCACCTGTTGACACTCAGTTAACTCCTCAGTCCTCACAGCATATCCTTATATTGCGTGTCGTATTCTTCTTTCAGGGCAAGGTTTGCTGACTAAGAAGGGCTTGAAAGGCTCACTCGGCAATGCAGGGTCTTCTGCCAAGGTAAGTTTTCATGTTTGCGCGTATTCTTAAAAAGAAACTTGTGCTATCCCTTTAGAGAGAGCTTGCTAACACTATAATTCTCTTGGATTTTAGAGCTTTGCAGTTCTTTCTGGTGTCCAGAGTTTGGTTTTGTGCTTGTTGAGAAGGCTGCGTGGGAAAGATGATAGTATGTGTATTTTTTTTTGGCCAGCTTTTTTTTACCTTGGAGTTGGATACATAGCATGAACTAACATGTTTCTTTCGCAGTTATCAATTCTGGCATCGCTGGTTGTTGCACTGGTCTGGCTTTGAGTTTTCCAGGTACATTCACATCAAACTAATGAAATTTTACTTGGTATCCTTTTGGTATTGTATCGAGAAGCTGTAATGCTATATTTAGTGATATTAAAAAATAAAAAATCCCACGTCGGAAGGACCCCGTTGCATTTTTCAAAGAAGAATGATGTAACATCACCGAAATTGCGAGTGTGAGGACTCGAACTCGGCCGGGTGGAGAGGCTAGGGGAGGCATCAGCCCCTCTGCAACTGAACTATGCCTTAATCTGCATATTTTGTATTGACATTGTGAAAAATTGTTAGTAGCTGCAAGATTTTTTTTGGCTTTGTGCTCAATTTGTGGTGATCATATTGCTCTGTATTGTTATTCCTGTTATTGGATTGCCTAAAAAGGTATTGTTCTTCTGTTATTGGATTATCTAAAAATGTCATTGCTGTTGAAAGTTTGTGATACTGAACTGCTATGAGCCTATGCATGGATTCTGGGATGCCCCCTTGTAATGAAAACTTTAGAACACATTGGTAATTTGGACAATGTTCTGGTACATACTACCTCTCTTTCTAAGTATAAGATGTTTTAGGTCCTTCACATGTTGACTAGCTGCAGACCCAAATGAGTGAACATACGCACTAAAACATGTCTAAATACATGTAGACACATGTGAATGTGGACAAAAGCTAAAACATCTTATATTTAGGAACGGAGGGAGTAATTGTGTATTTCGAGAACAAGAGAACCAATGTATACCGATGTTTGCATAGAAATAAGTCCGAACTACCTCATACAGTAATAATTACTGTAGTATTTCAAGAAAATTGTTGTTCAAGAAGTTCAATATCATGTTTAAGACATTCACTAATTTGAAGCCTTATGATTTACATATTTGTTCGACACCACAGTTTGCAGTCCAATTAGACTGGATCACTATGCATGAATTCTTGGATGCCCCTTTGTAATGAACACTTTAGAACACATTGTTATTTAGACAATGGTCTGGTACATAGTTGTGTATTTCGAGAACTGGAGAACCAATGTATACTGATGTTTGCCCAGAAATAAGTCTGAAATACTTCATACAGTAATAATTACTGTAGTATTTCATGAATAATTTTCAAAAAGTCCAATATCATGTTTAAGACATTCACTAATCAGAAGCCTTACCACTTACATATTTGTTAGACTGCACAGTTTGCAGTCCATTTAGACTGGATCGCTCATATATCATGTGGTTTTGATTTGTACAGTTAATTCAGGATAATTTAGTGCTAATATAGTATGAAGTAGCAGGGAAGTATGCTGGTGACATGCTATACACATCCTTGTGCATTAAACACCTGGGAAATATGGGTAGCTGGTGATATGCTAAACACATTCTTGTGCACAACACTCACCTCTTTTTTTGTTCACACTGCATCTCCTTGTTGCTTTACTGCTGCATGTAGTTTGAGCCTTGGCAGTCATGCAACTCCATCTCCATCTAAATGTAGTGTGGCAGTATTCAGTTGGCCTGTGGAAAGAAGAGGTCTACACTGAAAGGATATTTTAAGCATGATATTTGTGCAAGCGTTCTCCCTAGATTTTTTCTTTGGAATTCATTATTGATCTAAGCCACTATCTTTGCTTGAAATTGGTGATGTAGTTTCCTTACAGTCTTATTTCTCTTAATCCAGGTACACCCCAAGCACTGCTTCAAAACTGTGCCACCTTTGCAGCATTCTCATGCATCATAGAGGGGCTCAACAAGCAGCAGTCTGCAATGGCACACACTCTCGCTGGGAATGCCTTGACCTTTGCAGACGACAAAGGCGGCGTCCTTCCTCCTTTCACTCTTCCACCAATTCTGGATGCATCAGATGCTTTAGCTTCGTGCTGCCAGGCCCTGGTAAAGCCTAAGTACTAGATAGCAGCATTAGGAGGGAGGGAGATATATATGCCCAGGAAACCTAGCTAGCTCCTGGCGTATGTAAATTTTGCTTTTGAATATTGTCGAAAACCTAGATTATTTGCCGTGTGGTTCAGGTTTTTGCTGCTGCATTTTGTGGCGTGCGCTTGCTTAATGATATCTTGGATGGATTGTGCTGGCCTGTTAGTTAAAAGTCATGGAAATTCGTCTCGATGGACTATCTGTTCTGCAACCTTTGCATGGTCTACTTCTACTTGTTTCACATCTGGGTATATGGTTTTGTTACCAGTTAGATGAAGTTGACGGTTATTCACTTATATGTGTTTTCCTACTTTCTATCAAGTAAGCAATGGTCAGCAGTGCTGACTGTTTTACAGACAACAGTCAGAGGCACCATCAGCTTGATTGAACCGGCATTTGCACCGGTGCAGCATATCTTGTTAGGATGGTCATGCCGTGGGAGTTACTCTCGGGGAGAAAAAAAATTCAGTCCGCCGGTTCATGTGACGATTGATCACCGGAAAGTGGTGGCAGCAGCAACGACGAATGGCCTGCTACTGCGTGTACGGACGACGGGTTCAGACAAAATCACCCATTTTTTCCTTGTACAGTAGGTTGCAGCTGTTGGAATGCAAAAACTGTTATTCAGTGGTGGTCTCTTGTTTCCAAATAGGAGAGAAGCGTTACAGCGGAGGTACTAATGTGATGCTTACGCGATCTGAAAATGCAGCTAGGATTCGTCAACTCTGAAGCCTGCAATTGCACTGACCTCCAAGATACCCCAGCTTTCACGTCGTCGTATTACAAATACCCTTCTGCCTTCTTACGTTCAGACTCCACCACACATTGCATTTGCGCCTCTAGCTGGCCCGGAGTCGACACAAGCAAGAGACTCCACGTACGTTCGTGCTAGCATGGCGCGGCCAGGACACACGCCGTCGCTCTTCTTCCTCCTCGTAGCCGTAGCCACAAGCACACGGCCGGCGCGACGGCCCAGGGCTGCGCGAACGTGACGTTCCCGGCGGGCCGGTCGTTCGAGCGGTGCGACATCCTGCCGGTGCTCGGGGCCAGCCTGTACTGGACGTACCACGCGGCGAACGGCACCGCCGACCTCGCGTTCTGCGCGCCGTCCGGCAGCGGCGGGTGGGTGGCCTGGGGCATCAACCTGGACAGACTCGCCATGGCCGGCAGCAACGTCTTTATCGCCTCGCGGGACAACAGCGGCGCCGTCTCCGTGCTCACCACCTTCCTGGAGAGCACGGCGCCCAGCCTGACCAACGGCAACCTCAAGTTCGACGTGCCGGTGCCGCCCACCGCCGAGTACGCGGGAGGCGCCTACACGATATACGTCGCGGTGGCGCTGCCGGGAAACTCCACGAAGCAGAACATGGTGTGGCAGGCCGGGCCACTCAGCGGTGGTCCATATTGCCGCACCCGACGTAGTGCACCCCGTGTTCCTGCTACTAGTTTTATAGAATAATAAAGTCTACACGAACGCTACACGCTAGTACTAGCTTAGAAAACTTGGATTTTCTAACCCACATGTATGTATCTAGACATATTAGAGAATTAATAATATTCACCCGTTGGACTTTTTTCAAATATAGGACAGCAGCCACAGCTTTTCATTATAGAAAGCCGCACATCGCATCGAAACATCTATTTTACAGAGAGAACATTCAAAACCTTGAAAACAAATGGTTGCCATGTTAGTCTCTTGGAAAATTTGGAATGAACGTAACGCCGGCGTCTTACGAAACAAGTGAACAACACACGCCATACTCGTTGAGAAGATCAAAGAGGATGCGAACATGTGATGTCTTGCATGGGCTAAAGCCATCTGTAACATAATGCCGCGAGAGTGGAACCTTTTAAGTTGGTGCCTTGACCGGTTTGGTCAAGACTTGGCATGTAACAAACTTAAAAAATCCTCGCTTATTTAATGAAAATGAAAAATCTTTTGCCTTATTTAAAAAAAGCTGGGAAACAAATATTCCAACAAGTTGACTTTAGTAAAAAGCTCCGGTTCTCGCCACTTCACAAAAGTACTAGCAACTAAACTACTCCCTCCGTTCCATAGATGACTCGTGTTTGTCCAAATAGGGATGAATCTACACACTAAAATAGGTCTAAATACATCCGTATTTGGACAAACTTGCATCATCTAATTCGGAACGGAGGAAGTACTTGAGAAACAGACCAAACATCAAGACAGTTCATTTAGCATTTTGGAAAATCACATCAACCAGCTCTGAAACTTGCCTTTTTTCCCTCCACTTTTCATCTCTTTTGCTACTTTTTTTCTAATTCTCCAACCTTCTGATCCCCCAAACACCAATTGGACTAACCTCAAAGATTTTAGACGGCAGTAGTAGCCGTTCATGTCAACAGGTATGACAACCTAAGATCGCCGAACATAGTGTATGAACAGGAACAACTTACTTACAAGGCATGTTGTCGAACAACAGTGGTTTGTCAATAAACTATCGAGGCATAAAACAAGGAACCAAAAAAATGAATGAGAGAATGTAAAACAAGCAACTTTTAGAGTACCTTTTACTACACCTAAAAGAAGATTAGGCTCAACAAGCCCAAGTTATTGTAAATTTGGTGGAAAAATAATGACGGAACGAGACCCGAACGCTTCGCTGACGCATCCATCAACCGCCTCCACTCCGCACCAGAACGTGACGGCGACAAGAATAACAATGAGTACCTCAGCTTCGTCAACACAGGTGTGGTTGAGCTAGGGTTTCCATTTTCGCGAAAAATGGGGGTTTCTGATTGATGAACCACGGTTGGGACATCGTTTCAAAAATTTGGTCTTGGCCTGGGGGGGGGAGGCTCAAAATTTCTATCGCGGGCCTTGTGGAAAAAATTATTTACTAATTCTTCAAATATAAAGTGGGGCGGTCCCCCCCCCCCCCCCCCCCCCCCCCCCTCCCCCGACTTGTACAAAGCTCGACTATGGTCTTGGCTGAGGATTAACGTTTTTTTCCTGGTCTAGCACCCTTCTACCATCTTGGGCCAGGGCCCATCTGCGAGAGGTACTGATTTTGCACTAGTATGACTTTTACTATTAAATCCTTTAACCACAGGTATTAACTTTTTTCAGCCTTTCGATTGACGAAAATAAACTTATGTGGTTCATTTAGGGTACCAAGAAGGCCTCCCTACAACAAAACATACACGACATTACCGTCACAAGCTCGTCGAGCTCCCTTTGTTCAGGGGCCTCACTCTAACTTGTTAGAGAAAGGGTCTCACATCTTGTTCTCCTGACATTTTCCTACTCGGCCACCACGTTCGCGTACACGAATGGGGAGCCCCAGATTCTGGACGTCTGATCGCCTTGCCGTCAAGGGATGGCCCCATCACCCCATTTGCCAGCTTTGGAGATATCAGTCGAAAATGGCCCAACACATTCACTCTGAATGTCGGTTCTCCATGAGGATCTGGCATGCTGCGCCTCTTGGCTCTCCTACCCCTCCCGCGCGCAATCTTTGGGATCGGGACGTCCGACGGTTCTCCATTATTGGGACCCCATCTTGGAAAGTCACACATCTTTTCCGTCATCAGGTTGATCTCTTTGGACATTTGTAAGGAAAGAAACGGTGGTCAACAACGTTTTATCTCGATGCCCTTGGTCCTTATCCAGATCAAAGACGAGATTAGGAATTAAATCCTTGCGGGTGCAAAGCATTTAGCCGAAATAATTGAATAGTGGTTCTCTTTTGTCCTTTTTTTTTTTTGGCCTAGGCCGTCACATGTTTACCCCTTCCAATATCAGTATATAAGGCAAATCTTTTGCCTCTTTTCGGAAAAACGAAAAAGAATGGGGAGCCCAGCCAGTGCCTGTACAGACCGGCTGGAGTCTCACCGAAAGTCACAGCCCAAAAGTTCAGTAAGCCTGTTCATGTGACGATTCATCACCGGTAAGTCAAGACGAAGGTGGCAGGAGGAGGACGAATGGTGAATTACGGCGTGTACGTAACGAGGCGTTGCACCTGTCGGTCCTTCCCAGATTTCCGGCCACGCAACTGCGTGCGTGTGCAGCGAGCTAATGTGTTTACGGGAACGTGTGTAATTCTTCAGGTGTCTGCAACACAGCAAAGTCTCGACCAAATGCGTTCCGCGAAAGCGATTAATTACTTAGGAGTATATAGCTGATGTGATTTTCTAGTAGGTTGTTGCAGCTGTGATTCATCAAAATCAGTGCCGATCTCTTGTTCACTTGTCTTCGTAATGTGAAGTAAGATCGATCACGTACGGTGGAGGTTATTACTGTATTTGTCAAAGTTGAAGAATTCGTCAGCTCAGTAGTCACCCGTTTCCCCGCACAAAAAACTCTGAAGTTTCCAACCGTACACGGACCTCCACCGTGCCTGCGTACCCCAGATATCACGTCGCCGGCCGAGTTACATATAGCCCCCCTCTCTACATTCAGGCTTCCACCACACGTTGCACTTGCACCTCTAGCTGCAAGCCTCGGTACGTCCGTGTGCTCTAGCTAGTACCATGGCGCGGCCGGGCCACACGGCGTGGCTCCTCCTCGTAGCCACCACCGCACTCCTCTTCGCGGCCGGCGCCACGGCACAGGCCGCTGCGCGAACGCGACGTTCCCGGCAGGCCGGTCGTTCGAGCGGTGCAACGCGCTCCCCGTGCTCGGGGCCAGCCTGCACTGGACGTACCACCCAGCGAACGGGACAGCCGAGCTCGCGTTCCGCGCGCCGTCGGGCAGCGGCGGCTGGGTCGCGTGGGGCATCAACACCGCCGGCGTCGGCATGGCCGGCAGCAGCGTCTTCGTCGCCTCGCAGAACGGCACCGGCGCCGTGTCCGTGCTCATGACCGTCCTGGAGAGCACGTCCCCTAGCCTCAAGAACGGCACCCTCAAGTTCGACGTGCCCGTGCCGCCCACCGCCGAGTACGCGGCCGGGTCGTACACGATCTACAGCACGGTGGTGCTGCCGGGGAACTCCACGGTGCAGAACATGGTGTGGCAGGCCGGGCCGCTCAGCGGTGGGTCCATATCGCCGCACCCGACGTCGGGGCCGAATGTGCAGAGCGCCATGAGGCAGGACTTCCTGTCCGGCTAGAGCACCTGTGCCGTGGCCGATCGAGGTCTCTCGTCCACGCCACGTTTCACCGTCGAGATTTTTATGTGTATATGCGCAAGTATTGCCAGGGTCGTGGTGATGTATACATAGATCGCACGACATATTTCTCGTGCTCCTGCTATTTCTTTTAGCGAATAAAAAGTCCACGCTTTCATTGTATCATTATTGTAACTTTGTAAAGATAAGTTCAGGGATTGCTACCTACATCACCATCCAGTTAAATATGTTTTCGAAACTATTTCTAAGATAAGAGTTGCAAAATTTACAAACCCTTTCTTTCTCTGATATTTTTGTTTTAGTAAACTGTGTGAATTTATTGATTGAGTAATTAACGGTTTTGCTAAATCTGGTGCGTTTGAGATTTTTTTTAAGTCTCAGTCGAACGAAAAAATGTAACAACAGTTTAGAGCCACCGTTATACTTTTCTGTCCGAATAAAATCATAAATTCAAAAAAAAAAAAAATCAGTCAAACAAACGGAATCAAACTCAAACACCAAGTTACATCAAGGTTTTCCAAAGGGCGAACGCTACGTCGGCTGTTCGATCAGCCGGTCTTCGCGCGCACGCACGCGACAAAATGCTGGGCTGCCCACATGCGCGGAGCCCACTAAGGCCCACCACAACCGATGTTGCCTGCTGCTCTCTCCCTTACACGACTGAATGATTCGTTGAATATTCTCATCCATTTTCATCTCACGTGTTGTTGCTTAGTTACAACGTCCGGCTGTTGTGATAGTTTATGTAACAAAAAAATTTACGTAACGATTTTTTTGCCCATATAGCATCATGTAACAATGTTTTCTCTGGGTATATAACATCGCATGTAGCAACAATATTTCAGAAAAAAATTGTGTCCCATCAATGTAGCAAATAAATCCGGGCGTAACATTTTTTGTCTCTAGCATTGTGTGTAGCAATTTTTTCTCTTGTTATGTAACATCGCATGTAGCAACAATATTTCAGAAAAAAGTTGTGTCTCATTAATGTAGCAAACAAATCCGAGCGCAACATTCTTTTTGCCCATATAGCATCGTGTGTAGCAATTTTTTCTTGGTATGTAACATCGCATGTAGAAACAATATTTCAGAAAAAAGTTGCATCTCATCAATGTAACAAACAAATCATTTTTTTGCCCATATAGCATCGTGTGTAGCAATTTTTTCTCCGGGCATGTAACATCTCATGTAGCAACAATATTTCAGAAAAAAGTTTCCTCTCATCAATGTAGCAAACAAATCCGGGCGCATCGTGTGTAGCAATTTTCCTCAAATATGTAAAAAGTTGCGACGTCCGATCTATGTAGCAAAAACGTTTCGCGTGTAGCACCATTTGTCTACGTATGCAACATCGAATGTAGCAAAGAAATTTCAGAAATGCTATGTCCGATCTATGTAGCAAAAAAAGTCAAACACAACATTTTTTTGTCGCATGTAGCACTGTATGTAGCAAAAAAATATCAGATCCGTAAAACTTGCGACGTGTAGCAAAAACGAATGTAACATTTTAAACACAGCCATGTAGCAAAAATCAACCAGCCATGTAGCAAAAATCAACAAGCAATGTAGCAAACCCAATTTGTTGTACCAAAATGTTTGAAATATCACTTTTGAAGAAAATCAATGTAGCACTTTGCCCGTGCTTATCCAACAAAAACCATATTCATATGTAGCAAAAATCCCCAAAAAACTGACCTTCATATCATGGAGGCGCTGCCATGGCTGATTCAAAAGGTCGTCGGCGCAAATCCGACATGCTGGAGGTCGGCCGGAGCAAGATCGAGTGAATATGTAGCACATAGCGTCCATGGGGACCTCCGCCATGGCGTCAATGGTGCCAGTTGTGATGATGCAGTGGATCAAATCGGGGGAACCCCGTGGGGAGCAAAGCCGAGATGGGGGCGAGGCTCCGGCGGCGCTTGAGGTATCTTGCACGGACAAGGCGCCAGCAAGCGCCCGATTCCATGGATAACGCCGTCAAATGATAGTCCAGAAAATATGTAGCAAATCTCAACACAGTATGCAAAACTCGAAAAAATCTCTAAGGATGACCTTCGCCATTGCCATGTGCCCACAAGAGATGTCGAAGCCATCCATTAATTGTGATGAAACTCTGTGGCCATGCATACACTGCCTGCGTCCATTTTAGACATCGCCGGCAATATTACTACCAAGTACTCCCTCCGTTCTAATTTAGATGACTTCCATTTGTACAAATATGGATGTATCTAGACATGTTACATGTATAGGTACATCTGCATGTGGACAAATGGAAGTCATCTAATATGGAAGGGAGGGAGTAGAAGTACTACTCCTGAACCAGCAGTAGACACGGGGTTTAGTTTATTTTTACAGCAAGGAAGGGTCTCTAGCTAGTACAGTACTCCGTACTAGTGCTGGTCATAGCGAATGCATGCGCTGGTGGATGTGCATGCATCATGCATGTGTGTTGTCAGCCAACCGTGCGCGACTAGGGACCGGCAAGCGGCAAAGCTGACAGAGCGTGTGCTATTTTTCCATCCTGATCGGGCGGACCCACGCAACGCACGCGCGAGCGAGCAAACCGACTGATGCATCAGTCGGTTGACAAATAGCGTTTCCTTTCCAAAGTCGTTGTTGGTGTTTTTTACAAGTTTGGATCGGTCAGGAGTATACCTTGCCATACTTCGGACCGGTCCATGCCTAAAAAAGCCGGCGCTAAAACCCAGGCCTGAACCTGGCCTGGCCCGACTGTTGGGCTGTAGAATCAGGCCCGAGACCGGCCTAAGCCCAACAAGCTCGACTAGACCCAATCAGCCCGGTCCGACCACGGCGTAAATCACGTTTTCGTAAGCCCGAGCCCGACCCGATTGTCGGCCTGAATTTTAGGCCCGAGCCTGCCCCGATGTGCAGGTCTGGTCCGGCCCGGGTTTTTGGGTCAGACTGCCCATGGCCAGATATAATCAGGAGACACGCCCAAATGACCATACTCCTGTTTTGGGCGTATTCTATTGGACGTTGCTACGTCGTGGTCGACCTCGTTCTAGCCTATAGCGAGGTCACCCGAAAAAGGAAAGTGTCCCTCGCCCCGTACGGAAACGCACACGCGCGCACCCCAGGACCCAGGTGCCGGATTTGGCGGGAAGCGTCCCGCGCCGTACGGAAACGCGCGCGCCCAATCCGGAGACGTAAACAAATAGGACACGGGACGCAGCCCCCCCCAGGTGTTTCCTTCTTCCTCCCCCCGTCGCGAACAAAAGCAGCAGCGGCTGCTGGAGGAAAACACCCAGAGATCGGCGCCCCCAAACACCAATTCCCACCATGGATTCCAAGAAGAAGGCTTACATCCCTGCAGAAACATCCACCATCTGAACATCCCCCTGTCCCTTTTCCCCTGTTGATAACCCCCAAGAGCAAGGGATCACTGTAGCACATCTCAATGTGGAAGTAAGGTATCGATCCGCAGGAGAAAGAAGGAAAAGTTATCTATTCCCTACAACTAAAGTGTCACAAGTTTTAGTTGATTATGTACTAAACAAGTTTAAGGAATAAGGTGGTTGATTTAGTGGATAGAAGTTTGATGTAACAAGGCAAGAATGTGGAAGTGTCCCAATCCTCTTCAATGCAAGAGGACAAGACAAAGGTTTTCTAGGATGCATGAAAATAAGGCCTAGGGATCATACTTTCACTAGTGGACACTCCCAACAATTGAATACATAGATATTTCCTCTTCACTTTGCTACTCTGAACTATTCTCCCGTTGGATAGAAATACCAATCTACTGCGTAGGGCTACAAGAGCACACCTTAAAGTCTGAGTGAACAAACACCACAATATCATAGAACACCAAGACCATCGTGTAGGGCTACAAAAGCACACCTTAAAGTCTGTCTTGCACATCTAGGAAACCCCAAGATCACTATGAGTGCACCAAAATAGTACTAAACAAACACCACAATTTTATAGTGACATCCAACACAAAGAATAACTCATGGTAAGTATTTCTGTAACCTTTAGCCTAAGAGTCACACACGGTGCGCACACTGTCAACTTCACACCATGGGACAAAGGTGACTCTGGAAATTATATTAATAAAACCACTTGAGTAGCACAAACAATGAAGGAAAAAACATCCATGAATTCAATTAGATTACAAAGCTCATGATCACTTAAAGATCACATCATGGGAGAGAGAGATGAACCACATAGCTACCGGTAGAGCCCTCAGCCCCGATGAAGAACTACTCCCTCCTCATCATGGGAGGCAGCAACGGCGATGAAGATGTTGATGATGAACACGCCGGAGGGGGGTGGAGCCCTCCGGAGGCGATTCCGGCAGCGTTTCCCCCCTCCGATCTTCTCCGGCGGCAGCCTTCTGTCTCTGTTTCGTGGTTTTGTGTTTCTCCACCGCCTCCTTTCGCGAAACGCCAGGAGACCTTTTTTATAGGCGTTTTTAGGTCAAGACGAAGTCGGTGGACGAAAGATCGACGGCCACGGAGCTCCGAGGTGGAAACGAGATAGGCCCACGCGGCCATGTACTTTAGGCCGCGTGGGACCCTCCCATTTCCAGCCTGTTGGGCATCTTGTCTTCAATTTAAGCCCATTGCGTTCGTCTCGAAAATTCTGAACCGTGCTCTTTGACCTTGCCCTTTTTGGAGTCCCGAAGCTCCCGAAAGTCTGAAACACTAAAAAAGACGTTTTCTGGAAAAACAGGGTTAATTCTAAATAAATGGGAAAACTATGAAGTATTCCCAAAATCATTATAAAACATTGATATAACCCTTATATGATGCAAATATGATTGGAATATAAGCAATTAAAGTGCAAAGTTCATGTATGGATTTTACATGCATCAACATCCCCAAGCTTAATCCATGCTCGTCCTCGAGTATGAAGATGATAAAACTAACATAGACTTTGCAATTTAATACTTAACAATGAATATCAAAGATGATTACTATTGCTACATATAGTCAAATGATTCATTCTTCAAAGGAGTAGCAATATGCAAATAGTTTATGAAGTGATATCAAGTATTCAAGACAAGGATGTTCATTGATAGTTCACAAAGTGTAACATAGTAGCAAGTAATATGAAACACATGTATGCATAATGATAAGTAGAACATCCTACAATGGTCATAGAGTGTAGATGGAAATCTGAATATGATAGGTGTACACTTTGGACAGATGTATATGTGAGTAGAGGTAAAGCATGCATAAGTTTCATCCAACTTCCAAACTCTTCTACTTAAGTTAATGATTGCAATAAGGTATTCATTGGTGTCAAGCTCTCATTGCCCCTATCATAGCATCTTGAATGATTAAGGTTAAAGTGAAAGCAAATATGAGTAGTGTGCTTGACAAAGTAAAGGTTGGATGTCTCATGCCCCTTGAATACAAGTACCTACACCATGATTACTCAACTTAGGAAACAAAGCAAGTTCAAGTTATATATCATTGTAAGTAATAATAGTATCATCAAGAGCGTCAACTGGGGTACCTCTTGTCCCAGGATATGGAACAAGCCCATATCAAAATGACAAGACAAACAAATAAGATGAAAAACCTCAACACCCTTTTTATTTACCATTGGAATAGCTTTTTATTGTAAGGTGCGTCATAGATAATTCACCATAGCATGCAAGTAAATTTCCACCATGAATAATGCATGGCTTAGATTAGCGGCCTAGGCGTCTCTCTAACCATTTATACAAACTCATTTAAACTTCTTCATTTCCACCTCATTTCACCATGATAGGCATCCATAAACAAAAGTACATGATATCAACTAAATGAGATGAAGGAGCATGTTGAAAGCTTGCATGTGACAGCACATATGGGCTAACTCCCAACCTCGAACATATATCAAGCCACTAGCATCATAATCTTAATCACAATGGGTCATGTTTTATTATTGCAATGATAGTAAAATGTGCATCAAGTTCGTGAGAGCTATATAACCAACTTTTCCCATGCAATCAATAACATAATCATTTTCATTCAGAGGTATAGATAACACAAATATCATGATGAACATACTCGGAATAGCATAAAGCCAATAGGTAGATATGGTGGACTCACTGGAATAACTTTGGTTGAAGGTGTTGGAAACAAGTTTTGACTTGTTGGAATGTTTGGGCTAGCAAAAGGGAGAAAGTTGACCATCTAGATGCATGCATGAGTGTCCATAGAACTAACTAATCCATGTTAAACAATGTAAAATAACAATCAACATCAAAACATGAATAAGTTATAGCTCTTCAAAAAGATTTGCAAACTATTACTCATAAACAAGCTCATGAATCATGCAACTATATGTATCATTAAAAATCAAGTCAAACATCCCTTTTCCCAATCTTATAAAAGCATCCAACATATTTCAACCCATATTTCAGTATCTCTCTCATATATAATTGATAGTGTGGTGGTTTCTCAAGACTCAAAGAAAAACAAAAAACGACGCTCCAAGTTTATGCGATAAAGTGTTTTGATCAAAAAACAGAAGTTGGACGTGTGCAAACCGAGAGTGTGTAGGTCCAGCGGGGTTGTCTTCACATCCCCAAGCTTATGGTCTTCACCATCCTTGGATAGCTTTTGGTGCATCTCCTCCAATCCCTGTGAAAAAACTTCAAAACACCGTTTCTCCCATCTCTTTTCTGTGGGGTGCATTAATAGTGATAAACAAATAGATTCTTGCTGCATATAATCCTTGAACAAAAATTAATATGAATGTCCAGAAAGTATATAATGTTGTATTCCTACTCATAAACTCAATTGGATCAAAAATATTCAACTTAAAAGCTCAAAGCATGCATCAAACAAAATGGGACAGAATCTGTCCAGAAAAAACAGCAGCAGCAAAACGTATTTTTCTACCCTACCAAAATTTCTCGAAAAATTCCGAAAAAATTCATGCATACAGAGGATGAAAAGTTGCAACTACAGTTCAAATATGAGCTCATTCGGAGTTACAGAATAAGAACTAAAAATCATACCGTGCACTGACTCGTGCAGGAATAAAATCTCCGAACGCTATAAGCAACTTTTTCAAACCAAAAAGGGTAAAACTTGGCACTTTATTAAAAACTCCAGAACCTAACTAGACAAAAAATCTCTTGTTACAGCAAGAGGACACAAAGAAAAATCACACACAAAAATAACCGGGTTGCCTCCCGCAAAGCGCTTTCTTTATAGCCATATAGCTAGGCTTGATAGTTTTAATGATGCTCCCATAGGAATAAGAGTTGAATATAAAAGAGCATCAAGAAGCAAATATCAAACACATTTAAGTCTAACCCACTTCCTATGCATTGGGATCTTGTAAGAAAATAAATCAATAAAACACAAAGTGACTAGCATAGGAAGGCAAAGCAAGTGCAACTTCAAAAATTTCAACAAAAAGAGAGGAGACTTAATATTATTGTGGTATATGAAGTCATGTCTCCCTCTCTCATAAAATCTTTCAGTAGCATCATTGATAAAACCCACAATATAGCTATCACATAAAACATTCTTATCATGATCCACATGCATAAAAGTATCATTACTCTCCACATAAGCATAAACAGTTTCATTAGTAATAGTGGGAGTAAAAATATCACATCCATCAATGTAATCATCATAAATAGGAGGCATAGAATAATCAAAATGATTTTTATCCTCAATAGTAGATGGACTGAAAATATCATATTCATCATTGTAAACATCATATATAGGAGGCATATCATAATCAACATAAACTATATCCTCAATAGTGGGTGGACTGAAAATATCATATTCATCATCAGCCACTTCCCCAAGCTTAAACTTTTCTAGAGCAATAGCAATAATGGTGTTCAAAGAATTTATAGTGATAACATTGCTACCATCATGCAAATAATTTTCCATATGTTTTTTAATTTCTCTTCAAACACATCATGTCCTAACTCAAGATAGATTTCATAAAGCTCTCTAATTTTTTTGTTGTTTTCCATTTTCTAATTTTTATGGGTTTTTGATATATATAAAACTAATGAGAAACTCACAACCAAACAAGTTTAAAGGAACCTCCCAAGCTTAGATGATTGCAAGATATAAAAGGAACCTCCCCAAGCTTAGTCTAGTGCACACAAGAATAGAAACTTAAGCGCTACGCTCCCCGGCAACGGCGCCAGAAAAGTACTTGATAACCCCCAAGAGCAAGGGATCACTGTAGCACCTCTCAATGTGAAGTAAGGTATCGATCCGCAGGAGCAAGAAGGAAAAGTTATCTATTCCCTACAACTAAAGTGTCACAAGTTTTAGTTGATTATGCACTAAACAAGTTTAAGGAACAAGGTGGTTGATTTAGTGGATAGAAGTTTGATGTAACAAGGCAAGAATGTGGAAGTGTACCAATCCTCTTCAATGCAAGAGGACAAGACAAAGGTTTTCTAGGATGCATGGAAATAAGGCCTAGGGATCATACTTTCACTAGTGGACACTCCCAACAATTGAACACATAGATATTTCCTCTTCACTTTGCTACTCTGAACTATTCTCCCGTTGGATAGAAATACCAATCTACTGCGTAGGGCTACAAGAGCACACCTTAAAGTCTGAGTGAACAAACACCACAATATCATAGAACACCAAGACCATCGTGTAGGGCTACAAAAGCACACCTTAAAGTCTGTCTTCCACATCTAGGGAACCCCAAGATCACTATGAGTGCTCCAAAATAGTACTAAACAAACACCACAATTTTATAGTGACATCCAACACAAAGAATAACTCATGGTAAGTATTTCTGTAACCTTTAGCCTAAGAGTCACACACGGTGCGCACACTGTCAACTTCACACCATGGGACAAAGGTGACTCCGGAAATTATATTAATAAAACCACTTGAGTAGCACAAACAATGAAGGAAAAAACATCCATGAATTCAATTAGATTACAAAGCTCATGATCACATAAAGATCACATCATGGGAGAGAGAGATGAACCACATAGCTACCGGTAGAGCCCTCGGCCCCGATGAAGAACTACTCCCTCCTCATCATGGGAGGCAGCAACGGCGATGAAGATGTTGATGATGAACACGCCGGAGGGGGTGGAGCCCTCCGGAGGCGATTCCGGCGGCGTTTCCCCCCTCCGATCTTCTCCGGCGGCAGCCTTCTGTCTCTGTTTCGTGGTTTTGTGTTTCTCCGCCGCCTCCTTTCGCGAAATGCCAGGAGACCTTTTTTATAGGCGTTTTTAGGTCAAGACGAAGTCGGTGGACGAAAGATCGACGGCCACGGAGCTCCGAGGTGGAAACGAGATAGGCCCACGCGGCCATGTACTTTAGGCCGCGTGGGACCCTCCCATTTCCAGCCTGTTGGCTTCTGGTCTTCAATTTAAGCCCATTGCGTTCGTCTCGAAAATTCTGAACCGTGCTCTTTGACCTTGCCCTTTTTGGAGTCCCGAAGCTCCCGGAAAGTCTGAAACACTAAAAAAGACGTTTTCTGGAAAAACAGGGTTAATTCCAAATAAATGGGAAAACTATGAAGTATTCCCAAAATCATTATAAAACATTGATATAACCCTTATATGATGCAAATATGATTGGAATATAAGCAATTAAAGTGCAAAATTCATGTATGCATTTTACATGCATCACATGTTCCCCAGCTTTTCAACAAACAAAGCCAAAAAAAAGTAGCAGATCTCCACCATAAAACCATTACATCCATCAGAAAATCTCTCCAGAGTAAAGAACAGAAATCTTTCGAAGTTGCATCTCCAGATTGGAAGAAGTAAAAGATTTTCAGAGAAAAAGCTCCTGCAGGGTAAGTTCTTCAGAAATCAAAAATGTCAGATCTTCCCATCCACCCCATGTCCATCTTGTTTTGTTCTGTGCGCTTCCTCACCTCGATGAACTAGGTTATGGTCTGGAATTTACATCACTGCAAGAACAAAAACATGTAGAGGTAACATATATGAACTGCTGAGCATGAATTTATGAACTGGTGAGCATGAACCTAGTTGTTGCTTGACAAATTGTATAATTAGGTCTTGGTGTAAGTAAATGAAATTTGTTACTGTCATAGACTGAGAACTAAAAACAAGCCTTACCCCCCTTTTACACCATGCTATGTTCTGAAAACACCATAGCATGTAACTAGTATACCATGCATGTACTGACATTAGGTGTAGTATACATGTCTTTGTTGTGGCACAATCTGCCATTAGCTAGAAAAAGTAACTTCTTGTTAGAACAAAGTATTTTCTATTACCATTGGGATTTTTACTTAAATGGCAGTAACATCCTAACAAAAAATGAAAAAGAAGTAATTTCTTGTTGAAAGAACTGGTAGTATCTATGTGTTCTTTCACACTGAACTGGTAGTATCTGTGTCTTTTTGACAGCAACATCTACATAGTAAAAACTTCTTGATGAATGAACTGCTGGACAATGCAAAAAATATATTCTCTTACATTTTGTTTTTGGAGAACCTACTGAGCTGCTGGACTAACATACTCCTTGAACCTGAAAATTAAGATGACAAACAAACAAAGTTAGAGGAAGCTCTATTGAAATAATAGTATTAGGACTACTGACCAGCACATCATTTTTGTGTTCTTTTTTTACTTCGTTTCAAAAGTAAGAGTTTCATCTTATATATAAAAAAAATTTCAGACCCCCCCTGTTTCTTGTGCAGAAGAGAGAAATGGATGCTGGAGGCTTTGGTGGGATTGATCTTAACATTCCGTTTGCTGATGAAAATCCTGGTGGTTCGCATGGCGAGGAGGCCCCAAATGTCACTGGTCCGTATGGCGTTGGGATGGATGTAAACTTGGAAGAAGCGGGTACTATGCAGACAGGGGTGCCTTCTGAAACAGCTCGAACCTTATCTAGTGCAGAGAGCGGCAGCGATGATGAAGTACAGTCGACGCCAGAAGGGTTTGTCCCAAAAACACCATACTTGGGCATGTTGTTTGACTCACCAGAGGCTGCCCTGTTACACTACAACAAGTATGCCAAGCATGTGGGATTTTCAGTGAAGATCAGCTCGTCTCGGAGATCAGTGGGCGACAACCAGAAGGACAAAGCTTTGTTCATTTGCAACAAAGCTGGTAAAATGGCAGAAAGGGAAGGAGAAGCACAACCCCTCAAGACAGGGAACCGAACTATTACATTGCTTACTGACTGTAAAGCAAAGTTGCGTGTGAAAAGAATGGGATCAAACTGGCAAGTCACTCAATTTGTTGAAGAGCATACACATGAGTTGATAAAAAAGTTTGCATTGAAGAAGTACTTGAGGTCACACAAGAGGATCCCTAAAGAAGAGAGGAGGTTCATTGACCTGCTTTACGAAGTTAATCTGTCTTCTGGTAGGATATTGGCAATCATGGCTGAACTGTATGGGTCCATCAGGAATGTGGCTTATGATAGCAAGGCTATAAGCAACTACACTGCTAAGCTAGGCGAGGGTCATAGGGTTCGGGATGTTAAGAAGCTGCTGGACTACTTTGATGAGGTAAAGAAGATGATCCGGGTTTCTTCTACAAGTACTTGCTGGACGATGAAGACAGAGTTGTAAATATCTACTGGGTTGATGGTCCTGCAAGAGAAATCTACAAAAACTATCATGATTGTATCTCTTTTGATACCACATATCTGACGAACCGGTATAACATGCCTTGCGCGCCGTTCATTGGGATTAACCGCTATGGGCACTCCATCCAGTTCGGGTGTGCTTTTATTAGGAATGAGCAGATACCAAACTTTGGTTGGATTTTCGAAACTTTCCTAGAAGCTATGGGGGTCTGCATCCTTTGAACATCATCACCGACCAGTGTCAGGCGATGAGATCTGCCATCCTTGCAATCTTTGTTGATATTGTGCACAGGTTCTGTAGGTGGCACATAATGCAGAAGGTGCAAGAGAAGCTTGGTACATACATTAGCAAGCACGAACAGATGCGGCTTGAGTTCAATGAGATCATTGATCATAGCCTTACTGTTGAGGAATTTGAGCAAGCTTGGGCTGCGATGGTCTAGAATCATGGTGTTGCTGACAACAAACACTTTCTGGACCTTTATGACCTAAGGGCATTTTTCGTTCCAGCCTATTTCATGCACCGGTTTTTCCCCTTCTTGCAAACTACAGCTCGAAGTGAAGGATTCAACGCGGTGTTGAAGAAGTATGTTACACCGACAGACAGCTTGCTGCGTTTCTTCCATCAGTACATGAAGTTACAGGAGAAGATAGATTCGTCGGAGGATTCTACTGAATTTGTTGGCATAGATAGGACAGTGCGTTTGTGGTGTGATTTTCCGATGGAAAATCAGATCCTGGAAACCTACACACTGGAAATCTACGACAAATTCCAGAAAGAGCTGCGTAAAATTACTTCCTACAACCTTCGTGATCATGGGGACAGTGTCTATGAGGTTTATCCTGTGCAAGGTTCAGTTTTTGGGTATGGCAGGAGAAGCTACTACGTTGATGTTGATTTACCGAATGAAATTTACAGCTGTTAGTGTTGTAAGATCAACAGAGATGGCATCCTTTGCTGTCATGCTATGAAAGTAATGAGCCATTTGGGTGCAGTTCACCATTACCCATAACATTACATTCTCCCAAGATGGTGTAAACCCCCGCCTGATATCGTAGTACCGCTGTCCGAACCGCGTGAGATTCCACCTGGCAAGTTATCTAGGAAAGAGATGAGATTGCTTCGCTACGGGAACCTTTGCTCTGACTTTGCGCAGCTTGCTGTTGGAGCAGCAGCTTCAGAAAAGACAGAAGAGGTAGCCCGGAAGCATATGCAAGCACTAGAGAAGGAGCTTGCTATGATGAAGAAGGCAGCAGCTGATGCACTGAAGAAAAAGAAGGGGAAGGCTGAAGCAATGAAGGCTGCTAATACGGAAGATGTAATGCACTCAGCTGCTGGAATGGCAAGTGGCACACCTATGGATGTAGGGGCAGCGGGGGCGTCGCACTCGTCGGTTCAAGATCCCTGGTGCAACAACCCACAGGAAGGCCACGCCAGAAAAGGAGAAAAGGAGCTCTACATCTACAACCATCGCGAAAAACTATCTGTAGCGTTTGCACTTCTGAATCTCATGATGCACGCAATTGTACTGTGAGGCTGGCCAATCCAGAGAAGTACCCCCTGCTACCACTATTCGAGTGATGGACTGTTTTGGTACTTGAATAACAGTGGTTATCATAGAACAGTAGATGTTAGAGAATAATAGTATGCTTCTCTTTTCGATGTAAACTTATTGGAGCTCAAAATGAACAACATGCTTGCTTGATTCCCTGGTTGTAAGAAACTTTCACTGTCGCGGAATTTTAGTGTTTACCTGTTCATATGGCAAGCCTCCATTGTGCCTTGTTTTGGGGCCACCGGAGCATTTTATCATTGAAGAGCTTCCTGATGTTTGGCATGTCGCTTTGTTCGAACATTTCAGGTACTTCATCAATCCCACCCTGCCAAGACTCTAAGGTCTTGAGCATGAAAAACCCACAGTCAAAACTACACATCATAGAGAAAAGGTTTTTTGATTATAAAAAGACAATGGCTAAGGACAATGGAGTGTAAAAATCACAAAAAATAAAGGGTGCTGGGGCTTACCCATTAATTTGTTTTCCAATTGGAATCATCTCTATAGGGAATTGTGAGATGTTAATTGGCGACAAATGTGGCTCCCTTGACCAGCACTTTTTAATCAATGCAATCAAACAATGGCAGCAATCCATCATGATTGACTCACCACTTCTAGTTGTAATTGAGTCCATGACTTCAAACCTCTGTGCCTTGATGTTAAGGTTGACTAGAAAATAATGGCCAGATGATGTTTCATGGCATCCATCGAAAGGTTGCAGTGTAGGGAAGCAAATCTGTTTGGGTCACATAAGTAAACATATGTAAAAAATCTGTGATAAAAGTAGTTTTGATGTACCAATAAATGTTAGTTGTAAAGAAATGTTTCTATTAACCAGTAAACCAAGATGGGTAGTAGTCACAAATAATAAAAATGTAAGATGGTACTTACGAGGTCTTTTTCGTCCATTCTGTTATCATCTATGCAGCTGAATGCTTTCGTCACCTCTTTTAGATCCAAACGCTGATCGATTAAGTATCTCTGTGCATAAGAGAAAACCCAACATGTTAGACGATGTAAACTAGCAAAAAAAGTGTTAGTTGTAAGAAATTGAAAGTAAAAATCATATATAGTGGAAAATAAACATGTGAGTGTTTCAGAACCAGATGTAAACCAAAGTGGATATTTTACTTACAGCAAAACGAAGAGGCATGATGAGTTTCCTTTGATTTTTGTTTTCCGCCTTGATCATGTGGATGGCAATTTCGCAAACTATGTTCACAAGCTTCTTCCCTGGTTTCACTGAATCTGCCAATGCTTGCTGGTGGCTCTAAGTTGACGAGGGAATATCTCCCCGGCAATAGTGCCAGAAACAATGCTTGTACGTCACACGTCAGTTGGGAACCCCAAGAGGAAGGTATGATGAGTGCAGCAGCAAGTTTTCCCTCAGTATGAAACCAAGGTTTAATCGAACCAGTAGGAAAACGAGGTTTGCTTCGAAGGTGTTGGTGAAGGAGTGTAGTGCGGCGCAACACCAGGGATTCCGGTGCCAACGTGGAACCTGCACAACACAATCAAATTACTTTGCCCCAACTTAACAGTGAGGTTGTCAATCTCACCGGCTTGCTGAAAACAAAGGGTTAAACGTATCGAATGGAAATGATGTTTGTTTGCATAAAACAGTAGAGAACAATGATTGCAGTAGATTGTATTTCAGATGTAAAAGAATGGACCGGGGTCCACAGTTCACTAGTGGTGTCTCTCCAATAAGATAACTAACATGCTGGGTAAACAAATTACAGCTGGGCAATTGACAATTGATAAGTGCATATAACATGCATGTGTGAGCTGTGGTGTCTACTATGAGATTCATTTGGGCATTACGACAAAGTACATAGACCGCTATCCAGCATGCATCTATGCCTAAATAGTCCACTTTCCGGTTAACATCCGTACCCCTTCCAGTATTAAGTTGCAAGCAACAGACAATTGCATTAAGTAATGTGCGTAATGTAAACAATACATTCATCCTTGAATAAAGCATTGCTGTTTTACCCCTAGTGGCAACAACACATCTACAACCTTAGAACTTGCTGTCACTATCCCAGGTTAAATAGAGGTTGAACCCAACTATCATGCATAAATACCCCCTCTTGGAGTTACAAGTATTCACTGGCCAAGGCTTCAACAAGTAACGGAGAGCATGCAAGATCACAAATGACATAGACATGATAATATAATATTCAGCTCCACATAGGTATCAATATAAGTCAGATCCCAGCAAACACAACATGTAGCATTACAATAAGATGATCTTGATCATGATAGGCAGCTCACAAGATCTAAACATGATGGCACAAGTGGAGAAGACAACCATCTAGCTACTGCTATGGACCCATAGTCCAAGGATGAACTACTCACGCATCACTCCGGAGGCGGGCATGGCGATGTAGAGCCCTCCGGTGATGATTCCCCTCTCCGGCAGGGTGCCGGGAAGAGCTTCAGAAACCCCCCGAGTTAGGGTTGACGACGGCGGCGGCAGCGAATATGTTCTGGATGAAAGGCTCGGTGTTTTAGGGTTTTCACGTCTCGGGGAATAAATAGGCGAAGGGGCGATGTCGGCGGACCCCCGAGGGGCCCAAACCACAGGCAGGCGCGGCTGGGCCCACTGCCGCGCCGCCAGGTGGTTTGGCCACCTCGTGGCTCTCCTTCGTCTCTCCTTCGGACTCCGTGTACGTGCTGGAAAAATAGGGACTGGCCTTTTGTTTCGTGCAATTCCGAGAATATTTCCAGAAGTAACTTTCTGAAACCAAAAACAGCAGAAAACAGGGAACTGGCACTGTGGCATCTTGTTAATAGGTTAGTCCCAGAAAATGCATAAAAGTGATACGAAGTGTATATAAAACATGTAGCAAATGGTATAATATAAGCATGGAACAGCAGAAATTATGGATACGTTGGAGACGTATCAAGCATCCCCAAGCTTAGTTCTACTCGTCCTCGAGTAGGTAAAACGATAACAACAAATAATTTCTGAGGAGACATGCTTTCACACAATCTTGATCAATATATTGCAAGGCTCATGTCATGAATGAAGTGACTCAAAGCAATGATCTATAGTTTGCTAACAAATAGATAAAGAGTAAACAATGAATCATATAAGCAAAAACTTTTCATGAATAGTACTTTCAAGACAAGCATCAAAAAGTTTTGCATAAGAGGTAACTCATAAAGCAATAGATTCAAAGTAAAAGGCATTGAAGCAACACAAAGGATGATTAAGTTTCAGCATTTGCTTTCAACTTGTAACATGTATATCTCATGGATAGTTGTCAACATAAAGCAATATAACAAGTGCAATAAGTAAATATGTAAGAATCAATGCACACAAAGTTGACACAAGTGTTTGCTTCTAAGATAGAAAGGAGTAGGTAAACTGACTCAACATAAAGTAAAAGATAGGCCCTTCGCAGAGGGAAGCAGGGATTAAATCATGTGCTAGAGCTTTTTAAGTTTTCGAAAGCATATAGAGAGCACAAAATAAGTATTTGAGAGGTGTTTGTTGTTGTCAACGAATGGTAGTGGGCACTCTAACCCCCTTGTCAACCAGACTTTCAAGAGCGGCTCCCATGAAGGACGTTATCTCTACCAGCAAGGTAGATCATCCCTCTTCTCTTTTGTTTACACATGTATTTTAGTTTCTTTATAGATGACACTCCTCCCAACCTTTTGCTTACACAAGCCATGGCTAACCGAATCCTCGGGTGCCTTCCAACATTCACATACCATGGAGGAGTGTCTATTGCAAAATTAAGTTGCTTACTGATAAATCAGGGCAAAACATGTGAAGAGAATTATTAATGAAAGTTGTAATTAATTGGGGCTGGGCACCCCGTTGCCAGCTCTTTTTGCAAATTATTGGATAAGCGGATGTATATGCCACTAGTCCAGGTGAAAGTCTGTCAGAAGTAAATGACAAGATTGAAAGATAAAACACCACATACTTCCTCATGAGCTATAAAACATTGACACAAATAAGGAGTAATAAAGTTTTGAATAGTTTAAAGGTAGCACATGAAATATTTACTTGGAATGGCAGGAAATACCACATAGTAGGTAGGTATGGTGGACACAAATGGCATGGGTTTTGGCTCAAGTTTTGGATGCACGAGAAGCATTCCCTCTCAGTACAGAGTTTAGGCTAGCAAGGTTGTTTGAAGCAAACACAAGTATAAACCGGTACAGCAAGAATCACATAAAAACATATTGCAAGTATTATAAGACTCTACACTGTCTTCCTTGTTGCTCAAACATTTTACCAGAAAATATCTAGACCTTAGAGAGAACAAATATGCATCCCAAGTCTCAACAAGCTCTACGGTAGTTCTCCACTACTAGGCTTTAACTACATGATGCAAGAGCTTAAACATGATCTACTTGAGAGCTCAAAACAATTGCAAAGCATCAAATCAAACAAGACAATGATCTACAAGAATGCATATGTCTTTTCCAATACCAACTACTACATGTAGCATTTTCTTTCTTCCAAACAAACACCAATAATTTATTAAACATAAACTCTCCAAATGATAATATAATGCAGCAAGAGAGTATTTATAAACAAGTGCTAACAGCTCGAAGAGATGCATGAAAAACAGGAGCTAAAAGCACTGCAGTAGCTAGTTAAGAATACTCAACAAATATAAGTGAAGAACATGAGTATTCACATGAAAAAGCGGAGCGTGTCTCTCTCCCACACAAGGATTGCTAGGATCCGAATTTATTCAAACAAAAACAAAAATAAAACACACAGACGCTCCAAGTAAAGCGCATAAGATGTGAAAGAATTAAAATATAGTTTCACTAGAGATGACCTGATAAGTTTGTTGATGAAGAAGGGGATGCCTTGGGCATCCCCAAGCTTAGACGCTTGAGTCTCTCTGAATATGGTTGGGATGAACCACGGGGGCATCCCCAAGCTTAGGCTTTTCACTCTTCTTGATCACATAATATCACCCTTCTCGCTTGATCCTTGAAAACTTCCTTCACACCAAACTCAAGACAGTTCTCATTAGAGGGTTAGTGCATAATCAAAAATTCTCATATTCTGTAATGATACAATCAATCCCAAAGCTTCTGGACATTAGCTACAGCCACCAATGCTTTGTGGAGCAAAGAAATCCACACAAACACAGTAAAAGAGCGAATGCAAAACAAAAGGCAGAATCTGTCAAAAACAGAACAGTCTGGAATGACGAATTTTTTCGAGGCACTTAAGTTGCTCAGATGGATCTGGCCTAAAATAATGAAAGTTGCGTACATATCTCAGGAATATGCGTGATTTTTCTCAGAATTTTTTGAATTTTCTACAGGGAGATAAGCTCAAATCCGTGACAGCTAAAAATCTGTCACTGCGCAGAAATCCAAATCTTGCATCAACTTTCAATATAGAACTTTACTTGGCACAACATTGCGATAAAATAAAGATACAAAGGAGTTGCTACAGAAGTAACAAAACTCCTTGAGAAAAACTAAAAATAAAAGATAAAGGGTTGCCTCCCTAAAGCGCTTTCTTTAATGCCTTTAGCTAGGCTAAAAGATTTTAATGATGCTCTCATAGGAATAGAACTTGAAAAACAAAAGAGAGCATCAAGAGGCAAATATCAAACGCATTTAAGTCTAACCCACTTTCTATGCAAGGGAACCTTGTAACAAAATAAATTATTGAAGCATAAAGCAACTAGCATAGAAAGATGAAACAAGTACAACTTCAAAACTTTCAACATAAAGAGAGGTGTTTTAGTGACTTGAAAACTTTTACAACCATATTTTCCTCTCTCATAATAACTTTCAGTAGCATCATGAACAAACTCAACTATATAACTATCACATAAAGCATGCTTTTCATGATCTACAAACACATAATTTTTATTAAGTTCAAAAACAGTGGGGTCATTAAACCCACTTTTGACAATAGTAGTATAATAAATATCATTAGGCAATATAGGACCATCATCAAGAGCATTATCATATATAGCATTAGGGAGCCATTGTTTTATTTCTGAAATTTCGTTTTCTTGAGTCAAGGAGCTTGTTACGTAAAATTTATCAAAAGGAGATATTTCAAAAGAATCATGGCATTCAACAATATAACACTCTTCCTCCTTAGGTAGGCATGGAGGGCAATTAAATAGTGTAAGAGTTGAAGAGTTACTGTCATTAGAAGGTAGATCCTCCTTTTGTTCTTCACTCTCCTCCTCTTTTTCATCCAATGAGATCACAGTTTCAGCAATTTCCTCTTCCTCAGGTTCCTGCAAGGCACAAGTTTCATCTTTTTGAGGAAACATCCTCTCAAGATGTTCAGTAATGTAAGAATTATTATCCTTGTAGGTATCACAACAATATTTAAGTATGGCAATACATTCAGATTTATAAGGGGCATCAGTTTTATGTTCAAGATAAGAACTAATTTCAAGGGCACCCTTAAAAACAATAAACTCTTCAATTTGTTCAAGATTACCAAAATCATAGTTTCCTTTAGCATAGGCAGCCAAGGTTTCATTATCAGTATACTCACATTGGAAAGGGAGATGTTTGTGCCTTCTATAGCAAAGAGATTCATTAAAGCAGTAGGATTCATCATATGTAGAACACAAGTTCTTAGCAAAACCATTCAATCTTCTTATTTGTTCCCATAGATGTTTTCCTTTTGGAGAGAAGCGGTAATTCTTATAACGAGACCCAGTTTCATAGAGATAAGACATTGAAAACAACTAGTCATAATAGTAATTCGAAATAAAAAGGAACTAATTTTTTTGTGTTTTTGATAAAGAGAGCAAACAAGACTAAATAAAAATAAACTAAGCAAGACAAATAACAAAGTAAAGAGATTGGGTGTGAGAGACTCCCCTTGCAGAAGCAATTCGGTTTTCCCCGGCAACGGCGCCAGAAAACGTGTTGGTGGCTCTAGTTGACGAGGGAATATCTCCCCGGCAATAGTGCCAGAAACAATGCTTGTACGTCACACGTCAGTTGGGAACCCCAAGAGGAAGGTATGATGAGTGCAGCAGTAAGTTTTCCCTCAGTATGAAACCAAGGTTTAATCGAACCAGTAGGAAAACGAGGTTTGCTTCGAAGGTGTTGGTGAAGGAGTGTAGTGCGGCGCAACACCAGGGATTCCGGTGCCAACGTGGAACCTGCACAACACAATCAAATTACTTTGCCCCAACTTAACAGTGAGGTTGTCAATCTCACCGGCTTGCTGAAAACAAAGGGTTAAACGTATCGAATGGAAAATGATGTTTGTTTGCATAAAACAGTAGAGAACAATGATTGCAGTAGATTGTATTTCAGATGTAAAAGAATGGACCGGGGTCCACAGTTCACTAGTGGTGTCTCTCCAATAAGATAACTAACATGCTGGGTAAACAAATTACAGCTGGGCAATTGACAATTGATAAGTGCATATAACATGCATGTGTGAGCTGTGGTGTCTACTATGAGATTCATTTGGGCATTACGACAAAGTACATAGACCGCTATCCAGCATGCATCTATGCCTAAATAGTCCACTTTCCGGTTAACATCCGTACCCCTTCCAGTATTAAGTTGCAAGCAACAGACAATTGCATTAAGTAATGTGCGTAATGTAAACAATACATTCATCCTTGAATAAAGCATTGCTGTTTTACCCCTAGTGGCAACAACACATCTACAACCTTAGAACTTGCTGTCACTATCCCAGGTTAAATAGAGGTTGAACCCAACTATCATGCATAAATACCCCCTCTTGGAGTTACAAGTATTCACTGGCCAAGGCTTCAACAAGTAACGGAGAGCATGCAAGATCACAAATGACATAGACATGATAATATAATATTCAGCTCCACATAGGTATCAATATAAGTCAGATCCCAGCAAACACAACATGTAGCATTACAATAAGATGATCTTGATCATGATAGGCAGCTCACAAGATCTAAACATGATGGCACAAGTGGAGAAGACAACCATCTAGCTACTGCTATGGACCCATAGTCCAAGGATGAACTACTCACGCATCACTCCGGAGGCGGGCATGGCGATGTAGAGCCCTCCGGTGATGATTCCCCTCTCCGGCAGGGTGCCGGGAAGAGCTTCAGAAACCCCCCGAGTTAGGGTTGACGACGGCGGCGGCAGCGAATATGTTCTGGATGAAAGGCTCGGTGTTTTAGGGTTTTCACGTCTCGGGGAATAAATAGGCGAAGGGGCGATGTCGGCGGACCCCCGAGGGGCCCAAACCACAGGCAGGCGCGGCTGGGCCCACTGCCGCGCCGCCAGGTGGTTTGGCCACCTCGTGGCTCTCCTTCGTCTCTCCTTCGGACTCCGTGTACGTGCTGGAAAAATAGGGACTTGGCCTTTTGTTTCGTGCAATTCCGAGAATATTTCCAGAAGTAACTTTCTGAAACCAAAAACAGCAGAAAACAGGGAACTGGCACTGTGGCATCTTGTTAAT
This sequence comes from Poa pratensis, assembly GCA_947311845.1. Lineage (NCBI taxonomy): Eukaryota > Viridiplantae > Streptophyta > Magnoliopsida > Poales > Poaceae > Poa > Poa pratensis. The sequence goes on from CAMZMU010000066.1 coordinate 16,313,339, forward strand.
AGGTTAGTCCCAGAAAATGCATAAAAGTGATATGAAGTGTATATAAAACATGTAGCAAATGGTATAATATAAGCATGGAACAGCAGAAATTATGGATACGTTGGAGACGTATCACTTGCACATTGCAAAATAAAGTGGAAATGTCCCAGACAGTTTCATGGTTTGATTTAGATGATGTCTTTGTGCCGTGGTTGCAAACCATCTTGTAAAGCTCCTCCACTTGTTTGCTGGGCTTATCCACTTTTTTCTGATTTTTGTTTGGCACGATTGTTTTACTTGCATCTGGTGCATCAGTTCCGTGTTTGCTGCATCCGGCTTCTGCGTTTGGAGCTTGCTTGCTGAGTGTTGTGCCCTTGCTGCAACCAGCTTCTGCGTTTGGTGCTTGCTTGCTGAGTGTTGTACCCTTGCTGCAACCAGCTTCTGCGCTAGCTGTTTTGTTTATGATGACTGGATGGTCAATATGCTCAGCTGTGCCAAATCCCAAATTAAAAGGTGGGGCATCTGGTGCAAGATCAAGTCTATGCTTGCGCTATTCTCCTTCATTGCTGTTAAAAGTTAATTTCCTTGCAAGTAAATCTTGAGCTTCTGTGTTTGTCTGACTAGCAGTTTGACATGTTGCAGTATATGTTGCCTCAGTTAGCTTGGCTGCTCTAGGTGAAGCTAGTCTCCTGGGGTCTTTGTCAGGTGATGTTACTTCTGGAATGTTGATGACTGTCTCCAAATGTACAGCTCCCCGAGTCCTGTATTTGCTTGGTGAACCTGTGTTTGAGGCAACTGTTGCCTCTGTTCCCTTGTATGGTCTGGGTGAAGCTATCCTCCCAGTGCCTTTGGCTGGCGATGCTGCTACTGGAATGTTGATGCTTGTGTTTACTGCAGTTTCCAAGCGGACAGCTCCCCTAGTCCTGTATTTGCTAGGTGAAACTGTTGTGTACTTTACATCCTTCTTTTTCAACTCGGGTTGCTCAGCGAATGTCACTGCTTTCCTTTTCCTTCCTTTTGATTTTACAGGTACCGGGTTAATGTCCATCAGGACTCTTGTTAACTCTTCACGCTCAGCTTCACCACCGAATGTTGGCAGTCCATCTGTTTCCAGCTCTTTGGGCTTCAAAGACTTCAATAGATTGTTGAATTCTGGCTTGCCCGGGTGCTCTAGATCTAGAAAGACTGGAACCTCGAACTGCTTGATGTCGTGGTAAGGCATGTGCGGAGATGTGAATACAAACTTGCGGAACTGCTCGCTACTCACTTGCCCGTAAGCATCTCCATCTTGGCAACTGCTGTCAGATGTTGACTCGTTGGTGTCATTGAAGTGATGTAAGTTCTTGGTTTCTGCTGGTCTTGAATGTGGAACTTGCATAGGTGTCTCAACTTCTGCTCCTTTATCTCTGCTGGTGTCAATAGGTACTTGTTGAGTACTTGTGGCAGCACCTGGGACATGAGGAACTTGTTCCGACGGTACTGCTTCACTGGTGTCGTTCTTTGGAACTGACGGTGGTACTTCAGTTTGATAGTTCCATTTTGTTGCACACTCCATCAACACTTCCTCAATCTCATCTTGTTTATTGGGCGTTGTACTGTCAGCCCTCACTTGGTGAAACCTCTCCTTCTCAGCTGCATTGCTGGGGCCACCTTCATCCTCGGTTTTTTTTGCCTGTTTCAGTACCCTCTAATGATCTCCTTCTTACTTTTGCTACTGCACGTCTAGGTCTCCTATTTGGCTTAGCAATTTTACTGGCTAGTTTGAATGTAAACTTGCTTATTAAGCTGTGCAGCCCCCTTTCGAAACCTAGCAAGCTTCCTTTACACCCTGAGCAAACAACTCTTTTTCCTGTCATGGTTTGCAACCAAGAGTTACTTCATAGTGTAAGTTTCAGAAAAATGTAAAAAGTCTAACAGAAAAATGAGGACTTACTTCTTCTGTGCAACCTTCTGGAGTGTTAACATCCATGAAACGATTAATATTGTTTGGCTCGGCAAAAAGAATACTTTGATCTTCCATGGTGTTGTCACCACTTGGTGCATTATTTCCTGTCATTCCTGCCTCACTGTTCACATCATCCCACGTGTTTGCTTCCTCATCTTCTTTATCATTGTTGGTGCAAAGAGTTCCGCCATGTTCATCATCGTCAACCTCTTGACCTTCGTCAGCAACGTCTTGTTCATCAGATTGTGCTGGTGTGCCTTCAGCTAGCACTTCTGTATCAGTATCACTGTTATGGATCTCTGTGTCAATAATTGGAGGCTCGATTTCTGTATCACGGTAGCGTGCCTTGAGCTGCAGAGAATAAAACATAGTATGGACTTCAAAATTTACTTTCAAAAGGAATGTATTGTTTGATGGGAATAGAAATGCATGGGACAGAAAAAATAAAAAATAAAAATACATCAAAAAAATGTAAACAAAACATGTGAATCAAACTAGTGAGGGCGTACCGGTGCTCGCCCAAATGTACCATCACTGAAAGTATCCTGGCTTATTGCTTCCCTCACCATTTCATTAGTCCACACAGTAACTCGTGTTCCCTCTGATTAATTTCCATTCCTTCTAGTTCAAGAGAATCTAGATACTTGATCTGCCATAAAAATTGGTGTTCGAAAAAGAAAACGTTATATTAGTATCCACCATGAAAAGTAAAAAACTAAATAGTACGGCATCCAGTAAAAAAGAAAATCAGAAAAATGATTTAGAAAACCCACCATGAAGTAGAGCACACAGGCCTTTAATATGCCCCTTTCTGCACCAGATTTTGCTGCTTCCCGGATCATCCAGATTACGAACTTTGGAATATTCAAATTTTTGACTTCCTTTATGTTGCAGAGAGATGGGTAGATCCTCGGGCTGATATGTATACCTGTAGTAGGAGCTAGTACAGAACACATTGCCAATACAGTCCAAAGCCTTAGGTATGTCCAGTTAGCTTCCGTCATTTTTGCAAGCTTCTTCTCTAAGAAAGTAATTTTTGGCTGCTTCTTGCTGGCTCTACCCATCTGTTTTAACATGAATTCTACTGAATCTTTATCCTTCTCATATATTACATCTTCATTTCCCCATGGGACTCCAAGTGTATGGTACACTGAATACTCAGATACGAGAATTGAACCCCTCCCCGGGAAAACAAGCTGACAGGAGGTTGGATTGAAGCAACTCATGAGGTATTTGCAGAGTTCGGGGTTCAATTTTGAGCACCTAATATTCACTAAGCCACCAAATTCTGCACGAGTTACCAGCTCCACTTGCTGTGGTGACATGTGAGGATACAGCTTGACAAGCTTCATGGGAGACCCTCGCTGGTACTCCTTTCGACGCTGAACCTTTATTTGAAAAATAAAAACAAGTAGGTTAGTGTTACCAATTAGGTGCAATGAAAACATCGGAGTAGTTCGAGATTACTCTAAAAAAAGTTAGAAGAAAACGAAAAGAAAAGGCACTAACATTTGTGTCGTCGGCCTCAATGTCGTCATCGATGTCATTTCCCCCAATACCCTGAGGTGTGCTCAGTGATCATAATGTAAGTTTTTGGCGCAACCGGCTGAGCTTCTTACTTGACCTGGAGCTGGAGCATTTGATTGCTTTACTGCCTGAGCTCCGACTAATAAATTTCTTCATCATATAGTTTTTTTCACTTTACTTCCCCTGGCAAAGAGGAACACATCAGTTGCTGATTGCTTATATTTCTCCAGGCAGAAAACAATTACATCTAAAAAATCATCTAAAAAAATGCATAGCATATTTGCATACTTGGGTTTCAGGCAGAAAACAAATTAAATCTAGAAAATGACTTCTTCATCATCCATGAACCTTCACATCTGACAAAATTTATCTAACGTGTACACCACTATCCGGTTTTTGTGTCATGCTTAACGAATTTGCAGGAAGAAAAGGCAGTTTCAAACGCACAAATTACATTGTGGAAGAAAAATGGGCAGAAATACATAAGACGCATCATATTTGGGGAATCTTACATCACACATTCATGCTTGACATGCTTGAACTGCATATTTTGGCTCATGTATTCCTACCGTCAGAGATTCGTCAAACAAAATCTTACATCTAGAACATATACTGTTTTTGCAGGTTTTTGTTCGCGCTTGTGGACTGCATATTTTCAGGAAAAAAACTTACATCTAAAACCTGGAAGTATGCTATAACATCAGAGAAACAAAAACCTACAAAAAATGCATTTGACCCTAACACACTTACATTTTGTGTATGCTATAACCTGGAACATATACCATTTTTGTAGTTTTTTGTAGGGTCAAATGGTACCGAAGTCTAATGTAGATTTCTGTTCATTGCATCAGAGAAACAAAAACCTACAAAAATGCATTTGACCCCTAACACACTTACATCTATAACCTGGAAGTATGCTATACTACCCGTATCCATCAAAAATTAGTACCAGTAGAATTACATCCTACAAACTGACCTGCAAGTTAACTCTCTCTTCAATCTGCAAACGAAGATCAACTCGAACAGCGGTAGAAAATCACCCCGGTCTGCACAAAAAAATTCCAGAAAAATAGGAGTCCATGTTACTCGCCTAGGAACTGCATCTAATCGATGGAAACGACAAGGAATAGATGGATGTAACATAGATCTGTTACCTCCCTTGCGCAAAGCCGACCACCGTCGTAGATCTGCCGTCGCCGGTGAAGAAAACTATAGCCGGCAATGGGACACCCTCCCTTCTCTCTACCTCCAACGAATCAGCCCCCCTTCCGCTCCCCCCCACCCCCCCCCCCCCCCCCCCCCCCGACGGTGGTGCGCTAGTCGGCGGAGAAAAACGCGAGCTCACCGGCCAGCCGACGGTGATTTTGCGAGGACGCCGGCGAAAATCGCGATAGGGGCGTGGTGGAGCTGCGCGATGGAGACAAGATTCAGTCTCCAGCCGCACCCCCCCCCTCCCCCGACGGCGGTGTGCTAGTCGGCGGAGACAAACGCGAGCTCACCGGTCCCCGCCGGCGATCTGGATCGCGTGGTCGCCGTCTTGGTCGGGAGAGGCGTGGCGGAGCTTCGGGAGAAAAGGGGAATGGCACGCAGTTCGAAAATCGAACCGTTCAGGTGAAATGCTGTCCGCACCCACGGTACCGACTGACGCGTGGGCCAGAGTCACGTACGAGACGAGACGCGCGCGCCTTTGGATCCGGATCGCAGGGATCGCACGGACGAGACGAGTGAGCTCGCGTTTGTTCCAGATCGAGGTCGACCAATATTAAGAAAATGCGTATTCTATTATGTATGCGCTGGTTGCGACGTGTTGTTTCTCCTGTGTCATGCCTTTCATGCACTACTATTCGAGTCGGCTTGCAGATGAACTCCTAATCGGATGAAGACTAATCCAAGTATTCCGGGTACGTCTAAGCTTTGCCCTGTATTCCAACTAAGTGATACTCCACATCCATGCAAAAAAAAAGTGATACTCCACATATTTCTGTTGGACTCTGAATCATTCCAACTAAGTGATACGCCCAAACCTTTATCTTACCTTAAGGTATCTGGCGTTCTAGATACAAGTTAGCGTCGCCTCTAGTTTTAACTTTCGCACATTACAACGCTTCCAGAAAAAACATAGAACAAGAAGAAAAATATGCGTTAACTCGACTAACCTTAGATATGGCAATCTAAGATTGTTGAATGTACCGAGTTGTCAAGAACACATTCCTTACACAACATATTGCCGAACTGTTATTTTGTCGTTACTAGCTAATTGCCCGTGCGTTGCAACGGGAGAGAAAAAAATGTGAGTCATGCATATGCACAAAGTTTTCATTGGTATATCGCCTGAAACCGAATTGATCATTGACCCAGCTATATCGCTGGTTAAAACCAAAATTAGTTTTAAATTAAGTCCTTCGTAGTCCCCTTCTTCTCTGGCATGCAGTCTGCAATATCCCAGTTCTTGCATCAAGAATAAGTGCAATGATTCTTTAAATAAAAAGGTGGGGATACTTCCATCATCAGAACATAATTAACATACATCTTTCATACATGATTCAAAACATGCCTCCCCCTTCGGCCAGCGTCATGTTCAAAATCGTCCATATTCCAAAGGTGATGATTTATTCTGATGAGAAAATCACTAAATTAACATCTGATTAGTAAAGATATCACCAACTAACACTGTGAAATCCAAGAAACATAACATAGGAGAACCAAAGGCGACCGCTGAGCACACGACCATGGCTGCAAAAATTAAGAGGAAAATAGATTTTTTTTATTAAGAACCGTCTATGCACACCCCGATCATCATACTCTAATGCGGCTCAATTTCATGGAAATTCTTCGCCTAGGAGAAGTTCAACTCCAATGTCGTATGGTATGTTACGGAAAGTGAACAGGATGTCCGCACACCTCGCTGCTAGCCGATCACGATCGCCGGGAAAATCGCCGAGGTCGGACGCGAGACCGCTAGACGACAATGTGAAACCAAATTTTCTTTTAAGGTAGTAGAGATAGAGATAGCATTCTAGATACAAGTTAGCGTCGCCTCTAATTTTAACTTTCGCACATTACAACGCTTCCAGAAAAAACATAGAACAAGAAGAAAAAATGCGTTAACTCGACTAACCTTAGATATGGCTTTTGGAACTTCCGCTTTGTTATGTTTAAAAACTCCTGCTCCATCGCCTGGATACTCAAGCTTCACCGTGGAGGGCTTGTCTCCTACGGTTATAGTTGCAACTTTGCCAACCTTCGACGCCTCATGTCCTGCCGTCACTGCTTGTCTCCCTCGTCCTCTGCTACGACTACGACTCTCATGACTACTACTACGACTACTGCGTCTGCCACGACTCCCCCTTACGCTTTCGTCTTCTCCTCATGACTGGTGCAATGCTTGACATCGCAAATTGAAACCCCAGGGGTCTCAATGATCAAGGAAGAAAAGACTCAGTCCGCGAAACTTTGGCTACAGCCCTCTGCCACATCGCCTGCTTGCAGGAAACAAAGATGAGTGTCATGCTGCCTCATGAGGCGGCGTATATTGGAGGAGGCCGGCTGAACGCCTTTGCCCACCGCCCTTCTATCGGAACCCGCGGTGGAATTCTGCTACTCTGGAATGACTCATATGTCTCCATCACCGAGGCTCAACTTGGCACCTACTCCATCTCGGCCACGGTCAGGATCATTGCTGAGAACCTCTCCTTCAGGCTTACCACGGTGTATGGACCTACCACTGATAATCTGAAGCCGGCTTTCCTTGACGAGATTAAGGCAGCCATGCCACCTAACGACGTACCTTGGCTGATTCTCGGGGACTTTAACCTCATCTACCAGGCGGCTGACAAGAACAACTCAAATCTTGAACTTCGTCTTATGGGGCTCTTCCGCAATGCCTTAAATGACTGCAGCCTCAAGGAGATTCATCTCCAAAATAGGAAGTTCACCTGGAATAACGAACGGGCTGATCCTACCCTGGTTAGACTGGACAGGGTCTTTTGCAACCCTGCTTGGGATATGATGTTCGACAACCATACGCTTAATGCGTTGTCTTCCTCCATGTCTGACCACTGCCCGCTGCCCCTCTCCAACATGGGTGGACCCCGTAAGCCAAGAACTTTCAAGTTTGAGAATTTCTGGACGGACATGCCGGGATTCAAGGAGGTGGTTGCCGCTGCCTGGGCGGAACCCACCACTCATACTCAGCCTGTTCATGTGCTCAACCACAAGCTCAAAACCATGGGTCAACGCCTCACTACTTGGAGCAGAGGACTCTTCCCTAATGCTAAGCTTCAGCTTACTCTGGGGCTTGAAATCATTCTTCAGCTTGATATGGCTCAAGACGTCCGTCAAGTCTCTCCTGCTGAGAGAGACCTCCGTAGGCGACTCAAGAAAAAGTTTATTGCTCTCGCCGTCCTGGAACGCTCGCGCAAACGTCAATCTTCGCGCGTCACGAAACTTCGGAGGGGGATGCGTGCACCAAGTACTTCCACCTTCGCGCAAACGATCGCAGATGAAGAAACCTCATCTCCCACATTGCTACTGACGCTGGGATCGCCTCCACCCATGCTGCCAAGGAAAAGGTCATCTTCGACCATTTCAAGTCCTTTATGGGCCGCCCCGAAGCGCGCACTTTGGACTTCAACTGGGACGCCCTCGGCATCACTCCCCGCAATCTGGCACTCCTGGGTAATCCTTTCTCCAGGGAGGAGATCATGATGGCCATCTGTCTCATGCCTCAAGACAAAGCCCCTGGTCCTGACGGTTTTACGGGGGCCTTCTTCAACACTTGATGGAGCATCATTTCTGAGGACCTTATGCGTGTGGTTCACGCTTTCACCACTGGACAGGCACACAACTTCCATATCCTCAACTCGTCCATGGTTACGCTAATCCCGAAGAAGGAAGGCGCAGAGCGTATGGGCGACTATCGGCCTATCAGTCTCATCCATGGGGTGGCCAAAATCATCACTAAGGGGCTTGCCTTGCGTCTTCGCCCGGAAATGGACTCTCTAGTCTCGCCCTGCCAGAGCGCCTTCATTAAAACACAGACCATACATGATAATTTCATGTACGTCCGCGGAGTAAGCAGAAGACTACACTCAACAAAATCGCCGGCTCTTCTTGTCAAGCTCGACATTGCGAAGGCTTTTGACACCGTTCGCTGGGATTTCTTGCTTGAACTCCTCCGCCGCCTGGGATTCCTGGATTCCACATGAGCCTGGATTGGACGCATCCTCACAAGCTCCTCCTCTAGGATTCTTCTAAACGGCATTCCGGGACCCCCTATTCTGCACGGGCGGGGTTTGCGCCAAGGGATCCCCTATCCCCTCTACTGTTTGACCTCGCCATCGACCCGATGGAACGGCTTCTACACCTTGCCACCGAGGCTAACCTCCTTTCGCCTCTTCCAGGCAGATACACCAAGTTTCGGATTTCCCTCTATGTTGACGATGCAATCATCTTCCTGAAGCCAGTGAGGGAAGATGTCAAAAACCTGGGACTTATTCTGCAAATCTTCGGGCAGGTTGCTGGCCTCTGCACAAACATTGAGAAAAGCAGTGTTGCCCCCATCAGATGTCAAGACTTGGACCTTGACTTCATTCTACAGGATTTCCATGCTGCCAGAGTGGACTTCCCCCTTCAATACCTTGGTCTTCCCCTCTCGTTGGGCAGGCTTCGCAAGGTGGACATTCAACACGTGATGGACAAGTCTGCCAACAAGCTAGCTGCTTGGCAAGGACGATTCATCGCCATGGCCGGTCGTGCCACGCTGGTCAAGACTACCCTGGCTGCATACCCAACACATCTGCTCACAGCCCTGAAAATTGGCAAAGGTCCCATCAAGCTCTTTAACAAGCGATGCAGAAGCTTTCTTTGGGCTGGCAAGGAGGACGTAACTGGAGGCCAATGCAAAATCAACTGGGCGCGCATCTGCCGGCCCAAGCCTCTTGGAGGGCTTGGAATCCTTGACACCGAAAAGTTCGCCCGCGCTCTTCGTCTTCGTTGGCTTTGGCACCAGTGGAAATCTCCTCACAAGCCGTGGGTAGGGCTTGACCTTCCTTGCGATGCCCAAGACCACGAGCTGTTCGCTGCCTCCACCCATATAATCCTGGGAGACGGTCGCACTACTAAGTTCTGGCACTCTGCTTGGCTTGACGGGACCCCTCTCAGGCTGTCGGCGCCCCTGATCTACGCCTCCTCGCGACGCAAAAATTGGACGGTGGCCCAAGGCCTCCATAATGGCTCTTGGATGACTAACACCGATCCCCTTCAGATTACGATTCAGCACCTGCTGGAGCTCACGAACCTCTGGAACAGGCTATAGGCTGTCACCCTCCTACCAGACAATCCTGACCAGATCACCTGGACGCTTACTACCAACGGGACCTACTCGTCGGCCTCTGCTTACCAATCTCAGTTCTATGGGTCTACCGTCTGGCGACCACACTCTACGGTGTGGACGGTATGGGCACCCCAGAAGTGCAAATTCTTCGTTTGGCTTGCCACCCAAAACAGGCTTTGGACGACGGACCGACTAGCCACCAGGGGATGGCCCCATGAGCCGCTCTGTCAGCTCTGCAAAGTTCTACCGGAGTCCGCCGAGCACATGCTCTTCCGGTGCCACTACTCTAAGCGCATCTGGGATGCTATGGCCTCCTGGCTCGGCTGCGCTGATCTCTTCCAGCCCCCGCTACCTAATCCTGCGATGGGGGTGGCCAAGCTCTAGGAGCTCTTCGCTAAACATGACGGATACTCGTCGAAGGGCTTAAGAACTGCAACAACCCTTGTGTGCTGGGAAATCTAGAAAGAGCGAAACGCCAGAGTTTTCAACAAGAAGTCCACCATGCCTACTGTCTTGACTGACAAGATTAAGGACGAGGGGCGCCCTTGGATTGCGGCTGGAGCCAAGCACTTTGCCCAGCTTGTCCCTTAGTGTGTAAGTGCTGCCTTCGGGTGCTGCTAGGCGCCCCGAAGGCACCCTTCTGGGTCGTGTTTGTGTCTCTTTTACTTTGGCCTAGGCCACCCTGTTTACTCCTTCTTAATATAAAGGCAAAGCTCCTGCCCTTAAACTTCAAAGGCAATCTAAGATTGTTGAATGTACCGAGTTGTCAAGAACACATTCCTTACACAACATATTGCCGAACTGTTGTTTTGTCGTTATAGTATCGGAGCAGAAAACAAAGAAGCCAAAAGAATGGACCAGGAGAGCATAAAACATTTCTTGCGCTGGTGTAATAGCGCTGAAAAAATATTTTTACGCTTTGAATCAGTTAATATTAGGGGTGGCTCGAAAATCAGATTTTAGAGGGATGAGTGCCTCGTAAACCTATAAGGCGATGTAAATAAAAACGGAGGGAGTGGGAGATTTTGTTTTTTTTACAGAAGGTAGACAAGCCCACTCTCTGTACAGAACTTGTGGCTTTCCACCATTTCCACGAAAGCCTCAGATTTAATTTTTTCTTTAGCATAACGAAACCCTGAGATAAAAGCCCACCTTACACTAGGGTACGATCAAGCCCAGCGCGAAAAAGTTGGCCCCGGTGCGGCGCTTCGATTCGACCGGCGACGGCGAGTTTCCCCTCCCGCCGCCTGTCCGCGCGCGGGGCGGTTCTTCCATCCAGGCATCCGCCACGGTGACTCGCACGCGCGCGCACGCCGGCGGCCAGATCGAACGATGCTCAATCCCGTGACGGAGGCATCATTCCTCGTGTTTTATGCAACGCGAGCAGCCGCCAGCGCCGCCACCTTTATCCCCACTGACGAGAAGTTTAAACATACTGCCGGCTTTGTTAGCCTGGATCGATGGAAGCATCAAGCAGAACGTATGGATATATAAGATATGTTTATAGCACTTGTCAACTTTGAGCTTTGGTTCCTGCATGTGAATCAAAGCATCCGGCTGGCCCCGACCGAGGTTCGTGTCTTCGAAACGAAGGCAATGGACGACCCCGCGGAAAAGGCAAATCAAGACCCTTCTGCATACGTCGTCGTTTTACCGCGGCCGCGCGCAAATACATGTTAATCCGTCCATTCCTAAATATTTTAGATATTTCAAATATAGTCTACAACTCTACGTACGTTTTTTTTTGCAGAAAAGGCATAAGCCATATATTATCTTAAACCAGCCATTACTTTTTACAAAAGAAAGAAAAAACACACAAGTTTTTGAAAAGTTCTGCACCATCCTCTTTTCGCATGAGGTGTATCGTGAGCACAGCTCGATGCTGCCTTTCGGCCTCCGGCGGAGCAGAGCTCGCGTAGAAAAATCTTGAAAAAACCAAGACGCTTGTAGAAGCAGCGGCCAGGAAGTCGTCGACATAGACCAGAGGATGCGACCGACCACGATCTCGAGAGATCACCGTCCCGAAGAAGGTAGTACCAAGTTGGGCCGGGAGATAATCCCAACTCCGACTAGACAGAGAGGAGGGACACAAAACGCCCAAGTTCCCCAACGAAGCCGTATCTGGTTGACCTTCACTAGACAGAGACGGAACTTGAGGATACCAGCCCAATACGCTGCAACGTCATCCCCTCCGCAGAACGTCGCCGCCATACACAAACCCGTATCACGCCAGACCTAATGCCCGGCGATCCACTCCAAACTCCAGCCCGTACATGCTCCTCTGAGGAAAAACATCGATTAGGGGCGGGCCGAAGGATTTTTTATTCTCATCATCGACGCTGCCCTTTCACTGGAGATGAAGAACTCGAAGACCCTACAGGACCGGACACACCAATCCGAGGCCCCCCCCCCCCCCCCCTCCCCAGCCGCTATAGCGGCAGGCGGAGGACTAGGGAACTAGCGACGGCGGCTGAGGGGAGCGTTGGTCGCTTTCTGATCGCCTCCTCCCGAAAGCCCTAGAAAAATTGTTCCTACAGTCTACATATGGATTTGGGTGAACATACACAGTAAAACGTGTTTAGACTTTAGACACATGTAAATCTGAAAAAAAAAATCTTATACTCCCTCCGTCCAAAAATAAGTGTCTCAAGTTTGCTCAAAAGTGGAGGTATCTAGACATGTTTCATGTATAGATACATCCACTTTTTGTCAAACTTGAAACACTTATTTTTGGACGAAGGGAGTATTTGAAAACAGAGTAAATCTGATGCAGTCAGCTGACGGAGAAGCACAAGCATGGTCACTGGTCAGGACAGATGAAGTCATCATGCAACGCACGGGTGCACACCAGTAGGTTGCAAGTGTCGATTGTTGAATGACGTTGTTCCAGAACGCGGTCACCTTTAGGTCACATAACTTGCCTTCCAAATGAAAACTAGCACGACACGGCAGTGGAAACTGGAAACTATCTCTGGAGTATGAATCTGCAGAAAAATCTAGCTTTCGTTAGTGGTAGGTAAACCAACTGCTCCTCCGCGGCACCCAGGACGAAGCGAGAAGGAACCAGTCAAGCGGCCACATCCAATGAAAGAAACACTCGACATATTTGTACACACAGTTGCAATTAACAATGGACCTACATGCGGGTACATCCAATGAGCGAAAGCGTGTTGTTTAATTCGTCCTTCAACTGCAACTGATTCAGGGTATAAATCAACCATAACATTTTGGGTCAAACAGATTAACGGCATATAGGCATGGGACGAGCTGCTTGTCCGAAGACCCAACTACCAGCACGCAGTCAGCCACTAGGCATGCAGCAACCTTCAGGCAAAACTAAGTCGTAAAAACGTTTCCCATATAAGCTACGCCTAAGCAGCATTATGTAATCCCTCAATTCCCTAATATAAAGCACATGATTACAAGTGCAGCCAACATCGTAAAGCTTCGGACATGTAATGTATGCAGTAGTATATTGGGCATGTAGCTATAATACTTTTGCATTTGTCTTGCAAAGTACTTTTATGCCATATGTCCTTTATTTACTAATTTTGTACACATAATGTAAGTGGAAAACTTAATCAACATAGTGCACTAGACATTGTGAAAAAATAGGGCGCCATGTATTTTAGTTTGAAGAGAGTATTTGACTTGGCGCTTCCCTCACACGTATCTACTCTTGTTTTGTTGTTGTTTCGAAAATATGCAATGCATATTTCAGAATCTTCTAAAAATAATGGGAAATTTGGAAGATACTAGATACTACTCCCTCCGTCCAAAAATAAGTGTCTTAATTTTGACAAAAAGTGGATGTATCTATACATGAAACATGTCTAGATACTTCCACTTTTGGGCAAACTTGAGACACTTATTTTTGGACGGAGGGAGTACATATTTGCGGCTTTGCATTATCTCCTAGTCAAAACCCAAGATCTAACCTCAACCATTAGTGGACAGGTAAGGTTGCTTTGAAGTTTACGAGACATATCCTAGCTGAAAATGTTTTTATCAAGCTTCGGTAGGGGACAGTAATCCCTAACACAACCGTTGTTTGGAACTAGCAACATATCGGCACACAAAGCGATGATCCTTTTTTGAAAAATGTTATCTTGGAATATTGTACTCTTAGTTGGATTTAGTGTTGTTGTTCCGATGGAATTGTTTCCAGCGATAGTTAGTGGTATAGTTCATGAAGAAACTGGTTGTTGTGTAGTTATAGTTATGTTGGTGGCCTCATGGGGCCTTGTATTTATTTTTCTTCTTTTTGGTTAGCCGTTTTGTTTGGTTATGATGCCTATATGGCTAACAATACACTTTGTGCATCCAAGGATCCATAAGTGGAGGGCTGCTGAACCTACTAAATGAAAACAATGTGTAATAAGCGGAAGGCCTTTGCATCCCTCCTCATGCTTGTTTCATGGCAAATTTGGATTGAGAGGTACGTGCGGATTTTTTTGCAATGTTTCAACCATTCCCACTGTTTTTTACTTTTTTTATAGAATTAATTAGGAGGCCCGGCTTTGGGCCGTGTTGGGTGCGAAGCACTTGGGTGCTCTCATGTCGTGGGAGTAGTTTGTCGTTTTGTTTTCTGGACTTCGTGGCATGTTGTAATTTCATCTAAACCTCCGTCTTAATTAACGAGATGAGGCTAAACTTTTCCCTCCGTTCCGGAAAAAATTACTTTGTTTCATGTCAACGAAGAATATAGCTAGATATTTACTTGGAATGTCATAGATAATTATCCATTGATAAGAAACATCAACACTTGCATTTATAGAATGAATTCAGTCAAGTTGATAATTTAGGTTAAGATATTAAATGACTATAATTGTCTGTAATTGGACGATGTTGTCATACTAATTGGGGTGCTCTAGTTCCCAATGTAACCAGCTTATAGAGGAAAACAAGAATCTACTCGTGATGGTCCTACGTCCGGCCACGAATATGCTGTAAGTTAAGACATACAGCTAGTGAGAAGTATGGCTTTTATAAAGTTTGTATTGTTGATTAAAAAAACTGGGATATCTCTTTAGTGAAGTGTGGTCTCCCAGTAGTGAGCATGTCATTACATAGTGTGGACAATGGGGTCAACACAAGTTCTCTATTGAGATACTGGCCCCAATGGCACAATATTTTTTTATGAAAGATGAATGATCACATATTTACAAGACCAGGAGAAGTGCTACAAACTCATCTAGTTTACCATGAGTATTTGCAGGAATTTGTAGTGATTTTAAGATTTGTTTGGTATTCAAGGCACACCACTTCGTAAGAAAAAACCTAGTAGCAAGGCCTTCAGATATGTTTCGAAAATGTGCCACTGGAAAAAGATCACAGACAATTTTCACATGGATATGTTTAACCAGGCTCACTTGCATTGGTTGAATTGTATGCAATATTGGTTTATCAGAACTCACACATGATGGGTCTTCTCCAATGTGTTTGTCTATCACAAATGTTGCTTGTGGAAAAAACCTAGGAACTTTATGATTATACTACGGAGTCTTTTCGGAAAACCCCTAGTAACATAGAATTGATGTACTTTTGCTTTCATGTTATATGTTATAGCTCTAATATGAATTTATGTAAAATTATCGGCTCTTTAAGGCATACTATTATCATCTCACGTCTACATGTGAAAGGGAATCATCTAGGACATCTCAGAGCAGTGCACGCCATGATGGCTCGATGCAAATGTTTACATTTTCAAGAAAGCAAAATGTGCATAGTGAGTAAAAACTACTTCCTCCGATCCAAATGTAAGTTCTTTAGGACATGAACAATCTTCAAGATAGTACTTTCACCATCAATTTCCTTGCAACACATGTTGTCTAACATTATAATAATTATACATGTAAAAAGTATACTTTGATAATTCTAGTAATTTCAGTTATATATTTGAAATGGTGGAGGATCTCTAGTAGATCCAAAATAAACTGGAAAACTGCCACTATTAGGAGTTACATCACTCTAGCAGATTCTCAATATGCATCATAATTTGCAAAAAAAAAAAAAAATTCGTAGCTCCCGATTACACCTATCCCGCTCCACAAGGTAGGACAGTTTTACTCGCTCCAAAAACCAAATTCTCAAATCAATGTAATCCTCCATTTTCAAAATATAATGGACATAAGTACAAGTGCAGCCAACATCGTAAAACTGTACGTGAACGTTGATAATATGCCAAAGTATCTGGATTGGGCATGTAAAAAATAGTTTTCATGAATTTTTGCAAAATACTTAAATGTCACATGTCATTTTACTAATTGTGCACACATACAATAAGTGAAAATCATAGGGCACTGTCGTGCATTAGAGACCGTGAAAATATATAGTACATTTTGGACCGAAGAGGGTATTTTCCCTGGCGCATCACATGTATGTGCTTTTTGTTTTGTTATTATTGAGAAATATGTAATGCATATTAGACAAACTTATAGAAGCAATAGAAAAATCGAAAGATACTATACGCAACATATTCATGGCTTTGCTTTATTTCCAATGAAAACTCATGACATAGTCTCAACCTTTAGTGGCCAGGCCGGGCTTTAAATTCTATGAGTCGTATCCATGCTGAAGGTGTTTCTTTGAAGCTTCATTCGACAACAAATAATCATGAACCCAACCTTTGTTAGAACCAACAACATCGGTGGTACTTTCTTAAAGATGTTGTCTTAGAACATCACCGTCTTAGCTAGGTCTAGTGTGTTTGTTCCCAATGATCGATATGTTGGTGGTAGTTAATGGAGATGTTTGGTTGTGGCTAGGTAATAGTTATGTTGATAGCTTTGGGTTCATTTTTCTCCTCTTTTGTCCGATTTTTATGCTTATAGTCGTTAGCACTAAAATTTGGATTTGTGCATCCAAGGATACAACGACCAAGGGCTTGACCCTACAAAACAATGCCTATTTGCTCGCAAGGGTTAAATAATAATCTAGTTACCATGGTTCATGTCAAAATATCTAGAGTTTGATATTTACATGCAGAATGTTATAGATAGTTCTCCATGGATAAGTAGGGAATATCCAAACTTGGTTTCATACAAGAGAATTCAATCAAGTAGATAATCAGATTCTAGAGAGTAGATGACAATAGTTGCCCCTAATTAAATGGTGTTATATTTTTTTTGACACACTGACTATGAGGCAAAAGCCCCATAGTTTATTATTATCAATGGTGTTATATCCTAATAGAGGTGCTTTAGCCTCCAATCCAATCAACTTATGGAGGAAAAAATATACTAAATCCTTGAGGGTTCTAAGTATGGCCATGAAAATTGTTTAAGTTAACATAGGTAGCAACTAATATGTGTCTTTTATAAAGTTGTATTGTTGAATATAAGAACTGGTATATCCTTTAGTGTATGAGTATGGTCTCCCGCTAGTTCCCGTGTCCTTCTAGAGTATGTATAGTAGGGTCACCACAAAATTTTCCGCACATAGAAATTAGAATAGACACCAAAATTTCAAGACAGATGAAAGATGATGATATTTACTACGAGAAGAAGTGCCACAAATACTCATCCTGCAAGTCTTACAAAAATATTTATATGGTGACTTAAGAGGTGGAAAACAAATCAATTGTGAATTTTTTAAAAATGTTGCATTAAATTCTGTAGCGTCGTGTTCACTAAATATGGAAATGGTGGTAGATAATAAATTGAATTTTTAATACTAACACGTATTTGTATGGATAATCAAACAACTTTTATTAAATTTCTACGAAAATAGGGTAAATGAAAATTGAAGTAAAGAGTGATAGACTTTATTTGCATTTGGATGTTCACATATATTTACTATCTATTTAAAAGTCAAATGTGAATATGTTGGTATACTTGAAAGTAGAATATCAACATCTATTTTGGATGCCGCGTGTAAAACAAAATTTAACGATCTATAATTCACATTTTATTGTACCAACAAGTCAAAAGTTCCATGAGAAAACTTTGCTTGACTTTGTCCATGTTTCTTAAATTATTTAGCATTTGCATGAAAGTGTAGCAATAGTAGGCAGACCCTCATATGTCTTTCAAAAGGTGTTGGTGGAAAAACCTCGTTGTTAGTTTTCACATTAGTCACAATTAGGCTCACTTGGTTAGACCGTATTGTGATAATGGTTTACCATATAGGATCAACCGAGAAATGGGTTCTCTGCAATATACGTGTGTATCACAAGTGTTGCTTGTGGAAGAAAACAACAAACTTCATGATTATAGTGTCTTTCTAGGGCAACCGCTAGTACACGGCTCAAGAACTACTTCCCCGATCCAAGTCTTTAGGACATGAACAATCTTCAAGACAGTACTTTGCCCAATGGCCATCAACTTATGTGCGACAACACATGTTGTTTGGCATAAAAACAATTGTATATTATAAAATATAGGCACACGAATAATTTATATTATTAAAATATATTTTCTGATAGATCTAATAATATCAATTTGGTATTTAAGATGCTAGGTATTTTCTTAGATGGTTAAACTTAGAAATATTTTAGTGGTAAAATTATAATAAGACCTACTTGGACCACATGTAGTATTGTATTTTTGGTCAAAAGATCAACACCATATAGACATGGTACGAACTACTTGCACGATGACCTAATTACCTAACTAGCAGACTACCAGCCAGTCAATCATTAGGGACCTGTGGCAAAATTTAAGCAAAAAAATAATGTTTGGAGTGCGTATTTGCCTTACCTGCTGCATTACTTATTACTCCCTCCGTCTCAAAATAAGTGTCTCAAAGTTGTATAAAAGTGAATGTATCTATACTTGTTTCATGTCTAGATACATCTACTTTTTGACAAATCTAAGACAGTTATTTTGGGACGGAGGGAGTATTAATTTTGCTCTTGTTGAAGAAAACACATGTATCTTTGAACAGTTAATTAGGACGAAGTCCAAACACAGCAATTGGGTTGTAGTATATGAGTAGCTGTTTGCATGTGGTGGTTGCTCGTCTTAGGTGGTGCTCTTTTGACGTGGGCTCTTCTTTGTGGTGTTGGTTGTTGATGTTAGTTGTACGGTTTTCGCTCGGTTTCTTCCGTAATAAACCGGGCACCTTCTTCTTAATTAATATATAAGGCAAAACTTTTGCCTTCATTTCAAAAAAAAAAATTAAACTGTGGAGTATCATATGGTTTGGTGATGTTTGTGTGTTCCTACTACACACCCTCTGTTTGTCCGCGGTCGTTAGTCAGACTGAAGAACGGAATTATTGGAATTAATGTCGTTACTACCTATTCGCAAAAAACTATGTCTATATTACCTGAAGAGATCTATACTAGGATAATGTTCAGCCGGCCTTTTCCATTTGTATTGTTAATTGCTGTCGCAAGTTGATGTCATCAATGAACGCTGCGTGCGTGCATGAGGAATTGGTCCCATTGCTTGATGCTTTGGCCCTTCAAGTGACACATGCTTTGCTCATCATAAATCAAAGCGCCTTCCTTCAAACATATTCCAGGTGGCTTTGCTATGACTGAGCTGAAGTACAGACGTACTTCTTTGATTTTTTCTGAGCGTGAGATCGCTATGGCGTATGGCTTCGCACCTCATTTTTGCAAAGAGATTACACTGTGCCGATGCGTTGCTCCACAGAACATGGGTTCTGTACGTACGTTTAGTATACTGTATAATGTGCAAGTTAAATCTTGACAAAGTGCAAGTCTTTGACTTTGAGGTTTGCGGTCGCCGAGCGCGGTTTCTACACCTGATCTGAACGACTGAACCTTCGAGCCTGCAGCATCAGCGCATACACAGTTAGCAGCCACAGGCAGTCACCGGGCTGGATACGACGAGTCATCAAAAGATACGAGCGGGTCGCTGTCCCGCGATCCTTGACGATACGTATATACGGGTGTCTGATATACTCCCTCCGTATCATAAGACTCTCTAGCTAGATTGTACACACATGTATCTAGACATGTTTTAGTGCAAGATACATGTGTGTACAATCTAGCTAGAGAGTTTTTTTTTTTTTTGAAGCGTGGGCAAAAACTTTGCCCTTTTCGATTAATTAAGATAAAAGCTTTTTACAACCCGGACCAAAACGAGAAAAAGAGAACTCGCTTGGCCCCAAAACATACAAACGGGATTACTCTCCCGGCATTATTTCACCCAAACGTTCGCGCCCGCGATGACCCAAAGGCGAGCCTCGCCCTTGATCTTATTGAAGATGACCGTGGGGGGTGCAAACTTATTCCGGAACACGCGAGCGTTTCTTTCGTTCCAAATTTCCCAAGACGCAAGCAAGATAATGGATGCCAAGGCTTTGCGGTTTGGGGAGGAACCTTCCGTCATCTTGAGCCACCAACTAGAGAGCGTGATGTCCGTCCATTGGCTTGGGTCCAAGGCATGGATGCCAAGCCAATCTTTGATGAGACACCAAAGACGACGAGTGTACCGACATCCAAGGATGAGGTGTGCGATGGTCTCTGGAGCTCTTTTGCAAAGCGGGCAAAGCCCACAATTTGGCCACCCCCTCTTCGCCAACCGGTCGGACGTCCAAATCCTATTTTGGAGAGCAAGCCAAGCAAAGAATTTAACTTTCGGCGGTGCCCACACTTTCCAAACAAGGCTCTTCATGTTCGAAGATTGGGCTCCAAAAAATTGCGCCTTGTATGCCGAGGCCGCCGTGTATTCACCATTAGGTGTGAGGTTCCAAGTGATTTTGTCCTCCACGTTCTCAACAAGAACAACACCAAGTAGTAGGATCCACAGCTCCACAAATTGGGCAAGGTGGTCATGCGAGAACTCCTCATCTAAGGTAATCTTGCTCACCCAAGCGTTGTCGTCCAAAGCCTTCTTGATAGACCACTTCTTGGATTTAGATACCAAGAAAATTTGAGGAGCAACGTCTTTAGGTTTTTGTCCCTCAAGCCCAGGGCCTCCCAAAAAGAAGTCAAGTTCCCATCTCCAACCGTAATGGAAGTAGAAGCATAAAAAAGATCCATGTCCACTTGAGTGCAAGGGTTGCCGTTGCCCACCCAAATTTTTCCCCTCTCACGCCATTCAAGCCATGGCCACCTCAACCGGAGGGCTCTTGCGAACTTGGCATTGTCGAGGATCCCAAGGCCGCCAAGGTCAATAGGGCGGCAAACCGTCCCCCAATTTACCTTGCATTGCGCTCCGGTAACCTTGTCTTTGCCCGCCCAAAGAAAAGCACGCTCCACTTTGTTGAGGTATTCCAAAGTGCCCGGAGGGACAATGAGAGGCGTCATGTGGTGAATAGCTTGGGAGGTGAGCACCGACTTGACAAGAGTGGAGCGGCCGATGGAGGTGATGAGGTTACCATTCCATGTGGGAACTTTCCCGGCGACTTTGTCCTCGAGATGTTGGAAATCCACCCTCTTTAGTCGCCACACCGAGAGCGGTAGGCCAAGATATCTCATAGGAAAGGAGGAGCGCACCACCGGAAGGCCGGCAAGGACTTCATCAAGATTTATGCGGCCACATCTAATGGGAACCACAGAGCTTTTTTGGAAGTTGGTGCATAATCCGGTCACCTCACCGAAACCTTCAAGAATGTTGGAGAGGTTAATAATGTCATCCTTGATCGGAGCCACAAAGATTGCCGCATCGTCCGCATACAAAGAGGTCCTCAAGATGGTAGTCTTATATTTTGATACGGAGGGAGTACAACTGATGGTACACGTAGTCAAAGTGGATCCAAAAGCCAAGAAGTAGATCTCTAATCGGACCCCTCAAACCTCAAAGTCAGCCCAAACGTCCAGACGGACAGTCCGGACTAGGCCAAGCAGGGACAGAGGAAGGGGGGACGAGCAGGGGCTAAGCCACCCCCAAGAATCTGATTTTTCACAAATGTCCTAATAATCATGCTTACACCTAGTAATTCTAAGCTATTTTGCCCCCTCCAACATGATTCAGCCCCCTCCATGGTTATTGGCTGGCTCCGTCCCTGGGGCCAGGCAAAAAACATGCACCCAATCGGCCTCTCAAAGTTAGTCCAAACTATTCTAAAAAAAAAAAAGTTAGTCCAAACGGTCCGACAATTCTCATATCCAGCCCATATGTGGGAGGAGGGTTGGGTTTAGAGCTGCCCGGAGGCGTCCATCACGCCGGACCCGACAGCCGAACCCACGCCAAATCACACCAAATTGGATGGAACCCTCGCCGCTCCCTCGTCCTCGCAATTTTCTCGTCTGCGCTGCCCCTTCCTACTTCCACCCCATTCCCATCCAAGCTCCGCCGCCGGTTCGAACATGCAGTGGAGGGAGCCAAACCCTTCGTGTTTGCCGCCGCTGCCCCGGGCACGGTCGCCGACCCTGTATGCCGTACCCACTATACGTTTCACACCGTCGGATATACACCTCACCCTTCAAGTGTTCGTCAAATTGCCGGAACTGGTTTGTGAATGTTTTAGCTAATTTTTAGGCATGGATTCGAATGATGAGTATAATTACGAGCAAGTAGATGACTTCAAATACAACGAGTTCATCGAGGATGAGGATGATCGACGAGGACGACGAAAATGAGGAGATAGCCACGATGATGGGCACCCTTGAAGAAGTGGAAAGAAGGAGTAGCATGTCCTCAACTGCAGGGGATCGATTAGGAGCAGGATAAATGTGTCATGTGATCACTACAACGACTACTTCAGGGCCGATCCGGTCTTCCACGAGGGGTTTTTCCGGCGTCGCTTCCGAATGAGTTCAAGGTTGTTCCGGCGCATAGAGAAAGAAGTGACCAAGTATGATGACTAC
The DNA here is from genome assembly GCA_947311845.1 of Poa pratensis. Classification (NCBI taxonomy): domain Eukaryota; kingdom Viridiplantae; phylum Streptophyta; class Magnoliopsida; order Poales; family Poaceae; genus Poa; species Poa pratensis. The sequence goes on from CAMZMU010000066.1 coordinate 16,335,851, forward strand.
TTCTCCTTGAGGAAAGATTGTTGCCGACAACTTTCCTTCTCTCCTATGCAGAGTATTGGAATTGAGACTATGGTCAAATTTGCATACGCTGTGGTAAAGGTGTTTGGAGTGGAATATCTGAGAGAATCCAATACCGAGGACTCGGAGTAGTTATTGGCCACCGGAGTATCAGGAGGATTTTCAGGTATATTTGGTTCAGCGGATTGCATGCATTCGCAATGGAAAAACTGCCATGTAGATTTGTGTGGGTATTATCAAGATCACTGCAAAGAGGCCACGATCATACTTAAAGTAGTGGCATGATTTGGCATGCCTGATTCGCACAACGATATCAATGTGTTTCAGCGATCACCGCTGGTCAAAAGACTTTCTGATGGGGATGCTCCATCGTGCAACTACACCGTCAACGGACATGACTACACCATGAGATATTATCTTACCAGTGGCATCTATTCTCAATGGGCGGCATTTGTGAAGACTATAAGCAATCTGGTAGGTCGAAAAAGAATCCAATTTGCAGTCGTACAAGAATCTGTTAGAAAAGATGTTGAGAGGACATTTGGAGTGCTCCAAACTTGTTGGGGTATTGTTCGTGGAGCTGCAATGATGTGGGATCAGGAAACATTGTGTCAGGTGATAACTTGTTGTAAAATTTTGCACAACATGATTTTAAAGGGCGAGAAAGAAGGGGCACCCACACGAATGATTTTCTGCTACCCGGAGAACATGTCAGTCTCCTAGAACAAGATGTAGAGCATGTTCTGAACTTTCTTGAGATGCATTGACAACTTCTAGATCAATAAGCGCACGTCCAACTATTGAATGATCTTGTGGACCATTTCTGGATCTTCAGTGGAAATCGGTGAATTTAAATTTAAATTTAAATTCAGCACTAAGAATAATTTTATGTACTCTCAATCTGAACTATGGTTTATGTTGATTTGAATAATTGTACGATGGACATGCCTGACTTGCGTGAATTTGAGGCTTCTACTATAGGTTTGTGGTTGGATCGAATGCCACCCGTTTGGTGGTCGTCCGGGTTCTGTTCACAGATATGTCTAAACGTGTCCACAGACATATAGGGGTTAAATTTAGTCGAGTTGTAGGTGTTCTTAGCCGACGAGTGCAAGCCACGAGCACTACATTTGCGTAGGTTTGGTCTCACCGTGTGACGAACAAGTCACTCGTGTGAATTGTGAAACCCAGTCACGGCCGGACAAACGGGCGGTAGGGTCTCCATATGGCAAAACACGTAGTGGTGAAAAACTCTCATATTTTTAGGAGGAATGGCAGGTGAAAAGTGAAGAAACCTCAATCACCGGCGAGTGTCATGTGCAGGTCGTGTGTGCGTGCTGCGTGGATTTGGGGGACGAATCCGCGAGCAGAGTAAACAACAATTGAAAAGAAGACACATGTGGTAGCTTGTAGCATAGGAAAAGGATCGCGGGCGGCGGACGGAAGGAAGCGGATGGTTGACACGCTGCGCAGCCTCGAAGTTCCTGCTCATCGATGCTGCTCTACCTAATCCTCTATCTATCTTCAACAACTCTTGGCAACTCGCCGCAGGTAACTAGGCCACGACCCACTATACGTGGAAAAGTTAGCAGCGCCACGCCTTGTAAATTGCCTACTAGGAGTATTGTTTATGCTTTGACTGTCTGACAGAGGGATTCTGTAAACATGCTCCAAGCGATACACGGCACGGCCATCGATGATTTACATAAATTATCCCGCCGCAAAAAAGAAAGACTGAAATTATTACACCATCGAAACAATCACGACTAAGAGATAAAATTCGTCAGAAATCCGTTAGCACAAAAATCCATGTTTGATCCAGTATCAGTAGTACCCATTCGTTCGTGCAGGCAAATCAATATTTGCTGAATTGAATTAATGGCTGACTTCACTCACACGCTCTGACGAATATGCCTGCTAGTATGTTTTGCACTTTGCTGCTGCAAGCAAGCACACAGCCTCGCTAGCCATCCTGCTAGTTTCAACAGAGACGCTTGTCCGGGAACCAACTGTACCTCGGTTATTCAGCAGAGACCCAAGACCGTGTCGCGCAACGCACAACACTAAAAATAACCATTATCAACCTGGAAGCTTCCATCCGCACGGCAACCTCCCGCCAACAACCGCGCGCCTCACCCTCACGTCGCCATTACATATACCTTCTCCCTCTCCTCCCACCTTCATCATCACCTCCCGCTCCATTTCGCACCTCGATCGATACAGCTCAAAAGACAGCGCGGATCAGGTGCTCTCTCTGATCCCTCTCTCACGGCAGGACTAGCTAGTAGCACCATGGCGCGGCCGGCGTGGCTCCTCCTGTCGATGGCGGTACTGCTGTTCGCGACCGGCGCGGCAGCGCAGGGCTGCCTGTCCGCGACGTTCACGAGCGGGCGCACGTTCCTCAAGTGCAATCCTCTGCCGGTGCTCGGCGCCAGCCTGCACTGGACGTACCACTCGGAGAACGGCACCGTCGACATCGCGTACCGGGCGACGTCGGACACCACCGGGGGGTCGCCTGGGGCATCAACCTGGAGAGGCTCGGCATGCAAGGCACCAACGCCTTCATCGCCTCGCACGACGCCAGCGGCGCCGTCACCGTGCTCGCCACCTACCTAGAGAGCACGGGGCCCCGCCTATCCAGCGGGGGCCTCAAGATCACCGTGCCTGTCCCGGCCACCGCTGAGTACACCGGCAACGCCTACACCATCTATGTCACGGTGACGCTGCCCAACAACTCCACCACGCAGAACACGGTGTGGCAGGCCGGGCAGGTCAGCGGCGGCACCATCCAGCCGCACGTGCAGTCGGGGCAGAACATGCTCGGCCTCCAGAGTCTGGACTTCCTCTCCGGCACCGGAACCGCCGCCTCCAACTCCAGGCTTCACCGTCGTAACGTGAGTTTCTCCCCTTTCTGCTCCTCCACCCTACCTCCAGCTTGCTTAAGTTTTTTTTTTTTTTGACTATACCAGCTTGCTTAACTTTATCTTTTGTTCCCTCAAAAGAAAAACAATCATTATTAATTAAAGAAAGAAATATGAATAGTAGTACTACCTCCGATCCATATTAGTGGGCATAACTTTGTCTAGATACACATGTATCTAGTCTAAATAATTAGATACATATGAATTTAGACAAAGCTATGCCCACTAATATGGATCGGAGGGAGTAGTTCTTTGGTTTCTTGAACGGTTCAATGCTAGATTGTCCCAGTTCGCTGTCAGATTGTCTACACGTTAGGTACGTTAGGATAAGTGTGGATGACGGCGACTTATTATGTTCGATTATTTTCAGTGTAGTTGGAGATGACCGAAATTGTGATAGCTGTTCGACTTGTCTATTTGGACATGACGCATAAAACCTGCCCAAATGAAATGTTGTGAACTCGGGATTGGTGTTTGGTGATATGGATGACGATAAACCTGTCTCTTTTTGGATCATGCTTACCTGGACTAAAGATGGTCAAACTCAACTCCGAGAAGCAACAACCTTAGAGAGCTGCAACTGCCCGGCGGCTGCACCAACCCTTTGAACTTTCACCAGCCCAACTGAACTACTAGTAGAATAACAATTTAGTTAGCCGCCTTGAACTGTTCAATTTGCTACACACATTACCGAATACCGACCAATGTTTCTTCTTGACCTGGATTTTAGTCACAGTTTTCACTACACTGTAGTATCTGATGAACCGTGTTACATGCAACAGCTCCACGGTGTGCTGAACGCGGTCGGCTGGGGCATCCTGATCCCGCTCGGCGCCATCATCGCGCGCTACCTCCGCGTCTTCGAGGCCGCCGACCCGGCATGGTTCTACCTCCACATCACCTGCCAGATGGCCGGTACGCCCTCGCGTCGCCGGCTGGGGCCTCGGGCTCAAGCTCGGCAGCGAGTCGGTCGGCCTCATCTACCACCCCCACCGCAACATCGGCATCGCCATCTTCTGCCTCGCCACCCTCCAGGTGTTCGCTCTCTTCCTCAGGCCCGACAAGAAGAGCAAGTACAGGAAGTACTGGAACGTGTACCACCACTCCGTCGGCTACTCCGTCATCGTCCTCGCCGCCATCAACATTTTCAAGGGGCTCAACATCCTCAAGCCGGCCACCGGCTGGAAGACGGGCTACATCGTCATCATCGCCACGCTCGCCGGCGTCGCCCTCGTCCTCGAGGCCATCACCTGGGCCATCGTCTTGCGGCGGCGCAAGCGCAACAACTCGTACGGCAACGGGCCAACGGCAGTGTGCAGCTATAATCAGATCAGATGTGTCGACGTGACTCGTACGGCGTGGGCGTTGCGCTGCGCCACGCGTGCGTATAGTTTTGCTGCTGCGATCGATGTGTTCATGTCTTTGAGCTGTTCCATGTTTTATCTTTCGTCTTACTGCTTCCGTAGAGATCTTTTTTTTCCCTTCTTCTTCTTTCTCTGTACACATTCTTTGTCAGCATTGATGTATGATTACTTTTATTTTATCGGTATGCGTAGTGTATGATATGTACGCATTCTTTGTCTGCATTGAGGTATGATGACTTTATCACGGACGAGATAGCCCAATAAACATCGATAGACTTTGGGCAACATCTTCAGCCATCTCGTTCCAAGTCATTTCCTATGCAAAACTAATAAAACAGAGAAATTTTCTAGAGGGGCGCCTTCAACATCGCATAACGAAAAACATGACTCCTTCCCACCATATCCTCTCTTCTGCTCTCTCCGTTCAAAATTATAAAATGTTTTAGATATTTCACGAACTGACGTGAGTGGACAGACACACTGATACACATATACATACATGCAATTCAGAAAAGATAAAACATCTTATAATTCAAAAAGGGGGTAGTATTTGGCATCATCATGAGCTCTTGGTTAGCAGGCAGCGATGCGGACGCGAAACAATGGTTTAAGAGAAATTCCAATCACAAGGCTCCCTATTCCACAGACGTGTTTTTTAGGCCACTAGCGGACCCTCCTATTAGACAAGTAATAATGAAACATATGACATGTGGGTCCACCTGTCACTCTCCCTCTATGTGTGTCTGTCACTGGCAATTACTAATAGTGGCGGCTGAATTTGGTGCTCAAGCCTCTCTGTGTCGCCGCTCGCTGGTTGTGACTAACATCGGCGACAAACTTTGGAGTGGGAACAACAAAGGGACACAACCGGTTAGGAAAGGAAAATAGCGACGATGGAACAATGTGTGTGCCGCTAGCAATTACTAACAGTGGCGAGGATGGGGGAGGAGCGGGTGTGGCGTGGACGGGAGAACATGGAAGGACTGGCCGTCGGCAGGGAGAACATGGAAGGACTGGCCGTCGGCAGGGAACACAAATGGACACAACCGATTAGAGATGGACAAATGGTGGTGAATCAACCAAGTCAGATATATATGGATATATAGTTTAGATAGAACGGGAATTACAGGTGGACCCACCCTATCATATATTTCATTAGTGTGGTCTGACAGGTGGGCCCGTCCTGTCATATGTTACATTACTAGTCTGACCCGTACACGACGATTTTTGTTGTTGGACTTTTTGTTATAATGCATCAATACTTGGTTGATTTGGTACATCGACCATCAAAGGTGTGTGTTTGTGCAATTTACTCTCTCTTTTTTTCCTCCAACCATCATTCTAAAATCATCTCCCCATTTTTCTCTTTATGCATATTAAAAAGAAAACTGGCGGAAATCGGCGATGAGCTTTGCGAGATCTGGAGGGCTCCGGCCAGCGGTTACCGCAAACTGGGTGGTGGTAGGGGAGGGCCTGAGCTTCGGCGGGTTAGAGTGTTTTTTTTCTCTCCAAATACTCTAAAATAGGGGATATGGAGGTGAATTACGAGAGGGTTGGAGTTGCTCTAAGATCGTACTCAAGGCAACTGACCATTTCTCACAAGATCTCATGAGTGAAATTGTTGATGATTTGTCTATTAATTTTTTACCTCTTAACAAATATGTCTAAAAGGGGCGTAGTAATGGCGTCAAAAACATGATGGCGCAATAGAGTTTCAGTAATTAGTCGCTATACCAAGTGGAAGACTATATGCTATGTTGACAACATTTAGTACAAGTAAGTGCAATCAACATTCGTACATACAATACTATTTATGATGTAACCTTGTGATGTTCTAGCGATGCAGACGTGTAGAGTGTAGTGTAGTTGCCAAGTTGAATACGCCAGTTGATAGCATGCCCATGCATTCGAGGTGCAGAGCAAACGGCGTTGTTCACCAAAGAAAGGAAAGCAAACGGCGTACGCAAGCATGATGTACAAATGACGTGCTTGAGCCTGTTTTTATTTGTTGAAAGAAGTCTAATTTTCACGATGAACTTTGGGCCTCCTCAGTAACATTTTGAAGTGAAATTTCGTCAACATCACGGAATATTTTTCTGTACTTTGCGGGCGGCGCCTACATCGCTCCAGTCGTGGGCCGGCCCATAGCAGTCGGCGCCATTCGTTCTGTTTCTCGCTTCGCACAACGCTTCATGGGCCGCTTTCGAGCGGCCCAATAAAAGAAGCACAATTCTTTTTCTCCTTTTATATATTTTTAATATCCGATTTAATCTGAACAGATTTCAAATCTGTACGGTTTTACTTGAATAATTTTCACATTTGAACGAATTTTGAATTTGATTTTTTCAAAATCTGAACAATTTTTAAATTTGAAACCATTTTTTAATTTGGAACCATTTTCAAAATGAAACCATTTTAAAAAATGAACAATTTTCAAATTTGGAACCATTTTAAATTTCGAACCATTTTAAATTCGGAACCATTTTTAATTTGGAACCATTTTTTAATTTGGAACCATTTTCAAAACGATCATTTTTTAAATTTGGAACCATTTTAAATTCGAAACCATTTAAAAATGAACAATTTTTAAATTTGGAACCATTTTAAAAATGAAACCATTTTAAAAATTTAACATTTTTAAATTTGGAACCATTTTTTAATTTGGAACCATTTTAAATTCGGAACCTTTTTAAATTTGGAACCATTCTTGAATTTGGAACCATTTTAAAAATAGAACCATTTAAAAAATGAACAAATTTTAATTTGGAACCATTTTAAATTCGAAATCATTTTTAAATTGGAACCATTTTCAAAATGGAACCATTTTTTAATTTGGAACCAGTTTAAATTCGGAAACATTTTTAAATTTGGAACCATATTTAAATTTGGGACCATTTTTTAATTTGGAACCATTTTCAAAATGGAACAATTTTCAAATTTGGAACCATTTTAAATTTGGAACTATTTTAAATTTGGAACCATTTTAAATTCGGAACCATTTTTAAAAATGAAACCATTTTGGAACCATTTTCAAAATGGAACCATTTTCAAAAATGGAAACCATTTTTAATTCGGAACCATTTTAAATTTTGAACCATTTTAAAGTTGGAACCATTTCCAGAAATGAAACCGTTTAAGAAATGAACAATTTTATAATTGAGAACCATTTTAAAAAATTGGAACCATTTAGCGGAAACAAAAAACAAAAGCAGAAAAATAAAAAGAAATGAAAAACAAAAAACAAAAATTAGAAAAAGATAACGGAAAAAGAAAAAGGAATAAAGAAACGACAACAAAAAAATGAAAAATAATAATAAAAAGAAAACAAAAACAAAAACAAAATCGAAAGAAGAAACAGAAAAGAAAAAAGAAACAAAAAGAAGCAGAAAAAGAAAAAAAGGAAAAAAGGCGCACGAATTCTTCATGCGGCGCAATTGCTATGCGGTGCTAACGGGCGCCGGATACAATTTGCTGGTTTCTCTGATGCCCAAAGTTCAGGAGTTGGATTTTTAACTTTTGAATCCGTATCTATATGGGCCTAGCTATTCACATCCTTCTCCAGTTTTGACACGTTGGCATATTGCACGAATTTGGGCCTACCTGGATAGTGCTTTTGGGGTCACACCAGGTTAGCTGGATGGTGGATTTGTTTTTTTTTTTTTTTGAAGTGAGCTAGATTGTGGATCTGGTTACACATGATCATGCAGTGCAGGACGGTGTTTCCGGGAGCTCCATACATCGCTTTCAGGCGACGAACCGTGGCCGCATCGCCTACTAGCAGCGCTTATTGGGCTCGGCCCATATGCGTGCTGCTGGCTCGATCGCGACGTGACGGACTGTTCTGTACTGTTTCTGCTTCGGACAGTTTTTGCGTCGTACTGGATTTTGAGTTATTGCAACTGATCGTACTGTCTCCGTCAGTAGCTTATGCTCACTGATCGTATCGACTGTACTAATAAATGTTTGTTCATAGGCGTTTCTGATACTTCACCTAGTGAAATGTAGAGAAAATAGTGTACTGCGTGTCTCGTACACAGAAGTTATGCCTAGAAAAGGTGTTTTTGTACTCAGAAAAATAGAGATAAAATTTCACAGTATGCTTTCCCGCGGGGACCTGTTAAGACAAAAACTTTATGCTTGGACAAATACATACTCCCTCCGTCCCAAAATAACTGTCTTAGATTTGTCAAAAAGTGGATGTATCTAGACATGAAACAAGTATAGATACATTCACTTTTGGACAACTTTGAGACACTTATTTTGGGACGGAGGGAGTAGATGATTTCACTTGTTTCCTTCGAAAACTTGGAACTGGGCCATGAAAAACAACAACGTAAGTGGAATCCAACATAGATATAGAAACGAATCAGCTAATCAAATTTGATTTTTAAGTGAACAGAAAAGGATTGGTGAAAAGAAATTATTTTTGAACAATTTTAAAAGTGAACAAAAAGTTGTGTGAATGAAAACTATTTTTGAATGATTTTTAAGTGAACAGATATTATGTTTGCATAATTTTTTAGTGAAGAAAGAAAGATAGGTGAACAGAAAAAGGTCTGTGAACGGAAACTATTTTTGAACGATTTTCAAAATGAACAGAAAAAATGTGAACGAAAACTATTTTTAATGATTTTTAAGTGAGTAGTTTGCATGATTGTTAAGTGAACATACAAGTTCGGTGACCAGAAACTATTTTTGAGCGATTTTAAAATGAGCAAAAACTATTTTGAACGATTTTAAAAGTTTAAACATTTTTTAAATCTAATCAATATTCAAATATGAATATTTTTCAAAAACTATTTTTTAAATCTAAATGTTTTGTAATCTGAACCTGTAAAAATTTGAACAGTTTAAAATGTGAATAATTTTCATATTTGAACCATGTTGGAATTTGAAACAATTTTAAGATTTGAATTGTTTTTCAAAATATGAACTATTTTCAGTTTTAAATATTTTTTGAAATTTGATTAAAGTTCGAAAGTAAACATTTTCAAAATATGAACTATTTTAAATCCGATTTTTTAAGTGCAAAAATGATAACAAAAAAGGAAAAGAAAAATGAAATAGAAAATAAAAATGAAAAAGAAAAGAAAAGGGAAACAAAACAATAAACAGAAAAGAAAAAAAAAGGAAAAACAGGGGAAAAACGACGAAATTGAAACAGCCTAAATGGGTCGGCCCATCAGTGCAGCGCTTTAGGTGGCGCGACGGCGTTGCCTGCGGGCGATATATAGGGCAGGGCCTATACATAGCCCGTAGTGCTCGCAGGAAGGATCGGCTGGCTCGCTTCGTATGCTCCTTATATGGGCCTGGGCAGCTGTCCAACACGCTTTGGGTAGAAAACAAGTTTGCGATCAACCAGGAGCACTTGCGCACGGTCATGTGTTTTTCATTTTTTTCCTTTTCTTTTACATTTTTTGCTTTGAAAATGAATGATTTTTAACACATTAAACTTGACGAACCAAATTAAGGGTGAACCATAATTTTTTTGCATCCGGGTTTACTTTGAAAGAATTCACTGTAAAACAAATTCGAGAAGCCTTGATACTCCTATACCTAAATCAAACAATCTTGATAGTGATAAGAAAGGTAAGACTTTGATGGTTCACTCGGAAAAAACAGGGAGAGTCAAAATAAAAATGTGAGCCAATAAATAACGAACCAAATTAAGGTGAACCGTAATAGTAATGAACCAAAAGAATTAAGACGAGACAAAGAAAATAGGAATAAAAATTCGTCCGAACTAATTGGGTGAACCATAATAATAGTGAACACAAAAGAAATTAACAAGATGAAAAGGAACTAAAATTAGGGAACCGAAAATAATAGTGAACCAAAAATGTCGGTGAACCAAAAATAATAGTGAACCGGTGAACCGAATAATAATACGAAAAATAATATTGAACCAAAAGGAAACTAAAACTAGGGTGAACAAAAAATAATAGTAAACAAAAAATGTCGGTGAACCGAAAATAATAGTGAACCGAAAATGCCGGTGACCTACAGATAATATTGAACTGAAAATTATATTGTATAAAAAAGAAACCAAAATTAGGGTGAACTAAAATGTCAGTGAACCGAAAATAATAGTGAACCGAAAATAATGGTGAACCAAAAATAATATTGAAGTCAAAAGATACTAGGGTGAACCGAAAATAATAGTTAATGATCGATGAGATAAAAAAAGTTCATGCGTTCATAAGAAAATTCAATGTTTTAAAAAAAATGTTTAACTGTTTCAAAAATGTATATTCTTGTATCCCCAAAAATGAGGAAAATGAAAAAACAAAATAAATAGGAACAGGAAAATGAGAAATAAGAATATTACAGAAAAAAGAAACATAAAAAGGAAACGGAAGGAGGCTGAGGAAAAGAAAAACGTGGAAAAAAAGAAGAACGAAGAAAAACATGAACGCAGTGTGAACGATGGTTGCGTACAAGCGGTGAGTGCGTGACACAGTGCGAATGAAGAAGGAATTAACGGGCGATAATATATAGGATTCACTGGTGTTTCCTACTGACGCCAACGACCACGTAGTCCGCTTGTTGGACCGACCCAGGTAGACTACTTCTCCTTCCCTTTTTTTCTGTTTCTTTTTCCTGCTTACCTTTTTCTTTTTTGTATGCTTTTTTCATCCTTTTCTTAAACCATACGAAATTTTCTTATTAAGTGAATATGCTTTTACACCTCATGAGAAATTATTTTGAATTGCCCAAAAAACATTTCTCTAGCATTAACATTTTTATCTCGCTAACACTTTTCTGAATCGTCTAAATATTTTTTCTCCTCTCGTATGAATATATTTAAACCGAAGACAAAAAGTTATACCGTGCAAATATTTTTTGAAGTCGCGAGCAGTTGTTTGGTGTTGTGCACCAATTGTTTTCCATTATACCATTTTTGTTTTGGACCTTGCGAAAATATTTTTTAAAGTACACAATTTGTTTTTGAAAACCTCGTGAACATTTATTTTTGACTTCGTAAACAGTTTATCTTAACCTTCTAATTTATTTTTTAGAAAGTATTCATATTAATATTAGAAAAAAAGACAGAAAAAAAAACAGAAAAAAGACACCAAAAAAATGAAAATAGGAAAGCCCTATTTGGCCAGCTGCGAGCGCCAGTGGGCGTTAGCGCGTTGTCCCCTGTGTGACACTACAAGCGTCAAATAGGAACTCCCTCGGAAACAACTGGACAACAGTAATTCCAGTTCACAAATGGACCTACGCTGCGACACATCACAAGAGTTTTGAACCCAACATGTTTCCTACAAATACTTGGTTTTAAAACAGAAGTTAAATTTCTAAGAAGTTTTTAGTACTCCCTCCGATCCATATTAATAGCCTCAACATTGTCTAGATACGGATGCATCTAGTCTAAACACTTAACTAGATACATCCGTATCTAGATAAAGTTGAGCCCATTAATATGGATCGGAGGTTGTATTACTTCCGTTCCAAATTATAAAATATTTTGGCTATTTTAATATGGGACTATATACAAATTGAAATGAGTGAACTGACACACTAAAACACGTCTAGATACGTGTGAATCAGATAAAAGTTAAAACATGTTATATTTAGAAACGAACAGAGTAGGAAGTTAGGAAAGCAGTCACAGCCCGTAAGAGAAGAGAAAGTAACAAGCAATTTAATGCAAGACGGGTAACCTTGAACTTGAAGAGTAAGTTCATGAGCTTGAATGAAAACCGTCCATTCCATTCCGAGGGGTAAGGACGGGTCGGGGCTAGGAAAACCGCGTTCAAGTTTTCAAGCCCGTCCTCGACGTCTATCAAGAAGCGTTCAGATATCACGAACGAAGAACATGTGGTAGCTGGGATTCATAATTCATTCACCTACGCGTACTAGTACTACTCCAACGTACGATTACTAGCCCAAGTCTCTTTCTAGCACGTTGGTTCGATCAAATGCGAGTCTGCTGGATCGATCGTCTCACACCGATGGCAGCAAGTATTTTCCGCGTGAATTCAGGCTAGCTGCGGGTGGTAGTGGAGTACGTTTGATCGTAGCGGGCCACGCGGGTTTAGCTAGCTTGCGACCGTGACTGGACTAGGACAAGAGAAGCCTCTCGGATTTCAGTTTTCTTTTTTCCCTTTCATTCAAGAATCAAGCTAGAGGAATCAAGGAAAACTTCAGTCCTTATTTCCACGCTAACTTGCGTGTAAGTACCTCGATCGCGTCCGGCCATGGAAGCGACTGACTTGATTATTAGAGACCACGACGGTGACGGTGAGCTGAAACTTGGAGCTTACTACTCTCGATCGATCCCAGACAAACACTCTGGATAGTCAAACGGATCGATAATTCGTAGCTCTTACCACCATGCATCAGTTCCGTGTATTTTTTATCTGTCGTTAACCCTTCTCATGGATTATTACTGAAGAAATGCACTGTCCTATCAAGTACTAGGAACCTTCGCGCGCTTGTACCCCCCTTCCAACTTTAGTCACCCATGTCCCTGTCCCGAGCACACATTACCCACGGACGATGAGCACTTGCTGACAGATCGATAGATCAGTCTGCAGATAAGCGATATATCAAGCCAGTGCATGTCCATATATGCGCCACAGACATAGCATGCACATCCCGTTCAAGTGGGGTTTTGGAAAAAAACAGAGAATAACTCACGACAGAGCCAGCGGCAGACACCATGACGGCACGTGACCGCGCATCGACATTTGCAAGTTGGCAACACGGAACGTTTGAGTTTCTGCAGGAAACTCCTCCTGTGAATGCAACTTAGGCTAAGCTAGGAATATGCACATTTCCAGGACCGTGTTTTCCATTTTTTCTACGAAATAAATAAGATATATAGAAGAATTCTCTATTGATACTTAACTGTGGTTGTATAAAGTTTATCCTAATAGTATCTTGCTGCTCCATGGCGCTATTGCAGTGACCGTTCTGCTAGGAAACAGTACCGAGGGCCGAGAACTTTGCCGAGTGCATTTTTTTGGACACTCAAAAGAAAGTCTCTCATCCTAAACCAAGTGTGAGAAAAAAAGCAATTGGGGACAAAAACACTTGGCAACGTCAATTGTTCGCCAAGTGTGTTTTCTAAAACACTCTGCAAACTACCTTACGTGTCCCTGCTCGCCGCGGTTGACGGAGGGTCGATGGCGGTACCATCTTTGTCGCGTGTTCTTGAAAAAATGTCGGCAAACTCGTGAGCCGCTAGTGTTTGCCAATTTTTTTCTTAGAACACACGCCAAAGAAGAAGAAAAATGTTTGATAATCTAAAGGAAAGCTAATTAACACAATCCAAGTTTCCCTACCCAAAGATGTAAGGCGCATGCACGTTGCGAGCAGAGTCGTGCTTCACAAAAGTGATTCCGGTGTCCTCGTCAAACTGGAACTCAAACTCAAACGTGAGGCCAAAAACAATATAAGAAGCAAATGTAAAGTTGAAGGTGTAGATACCAATAACAAACGGACTGTCATCAAACTCCATGACATGGTGGCTAGCCACACCAAACAAGTGGGGAGTTGCCAATGAACCCAAAAAAAACTCTACTCCTTTGTCCACAAATAAGTGTACTTAAAGGTTTTATTCTAAGACAAATTTTGTTAAATTTGATCAACTTTGTAAAAAATATATTTTAATATTTACAACATCAAATTAATATCATTAGATGTATATAGAAATATAGTTCTATAATATATTAATTTATTATCATAAATATTACTACTATTTTTATTATATTGGTCAAACTTAATATTTTTGTCTAAGGATAAACACTTATTTGTAGACGGAAGGAGTTCGTGGAAGAAGAGACAAGCAGCATGCATGTATACTCGGAAAGACGAGAAACTATAGTACTGACTCTTCCATGACCCCGAACGTGGAACATTCAACCAACAATGGCCCTGCTGAACTAGACACTGTAGTAATACTATCCAAGGTAAAACCTTCATTCCGCACGATCCAATTACTTTTTACTGTGGATTTCCGACACATATCGTTCTCATGGAAGATACATGTTCAGTATTGCCCGGTCTGGAAGTCAAGCTTTGGGCAGTACTTACGCACGTAGCAGGTATCTAGCTAGTTGACCGAAATTTTCTTTTCCCCTAAAAAATATAGTTGACCAACAAAGTCCTATCTACCAACTAGTACAGATATGATATCTAAAGATGCATATGCATAATTACAAAATATCACACGCGTTGCTATGTTGAATAGTATCCATCAACCTTCACCTCACAATCATCGGGAAACTGACTTTTTGCTGGTAAACGGCTACAAAATAATTATGACGTCCTCACACATTATGTGATGGAGATGGTAAATGTTTCCTACTCCATGCAATGTCAAACAAACAATTGATCACCTTGTCTTTACAAGTTCATTGCAAAAATATGTTATGTATAAGTTCAGAGTGCTTTTAGTCTTAGGATTGGGCCTTACAGTCTAGCGCATGCATCTGTGCGGTACTCTTTCCCCATTGTGTGAGGGAAAGTTTAGCGAATGCATATGTGCGGCTCTGTTTCCCCATTTTTTGAGGGACAACAGCGCGCACACGGTTAACTCCCGTCAATAGCGGACCGTGTATCTTGGCCGATCGTTTGCTTCCTAAACAGTTGATGTGTTGGCTGCGACATGTTTCCGCCCCTTATGTTTTGTCAAAATCAACCCGCTCCACTTCAGAAATGTTTCATAACAATATTTCATAAAGGTATCTGAAACTTGGAATCTCCATAACATGTTTTTCAATTTTTTTCTCATGCATTCAATGAAAATTAAACAAATTTAGAATATTCCGACACTTGGAGCGAAACATACTCGGAGATGGAGTCTGTGTTGATTTCGACAAATAGTAAGTTTTTCTTATAAAATTTCCTCACTGCATCGTCTACCCTAACACAAAAGGCAAGATATCATCACCAGTTGTTATCTTCGGGTATAGTTCTAATTTTCTGTGCATTGCGCTTTTTTTAAAAGGGAACTTGCTTTTAGACAGTTTTTCTAGTTAATGACCTTAATTTTCTAGGTTATTTTCATTTACGAAAGGAATATAAAACTACTTCAACAACGAGCACCTAGGTTAAAGGTGGTGGCGGGGGGGAGGTGTTTGGTCTCTCAGAAAGCTGCGCTATAACAAATCAATGATTCATTACTGAAACTTCATAGATCAACTATAGCTGCTCTCACCATTATTTTTATATTTGCAGAACCTAGTACGCCATTTTCATATTCCTTTGTTCATAGGGCAGACCTACTGGGGCCAAATGACATGAATGGGGGAATGTTTGGTATGCATTGTGATAATTTGCCTTTTTTTACAATTACAAACAAAATTTATCGTGATTGAGAAATTGGGTGAAGGCCTCGACATGGATTTTCCCCTGATTTTCCTTGTATTATGCCAATGATGCTTAACCTTCATCTCTGGTGCATGTACTTATGTAATTGGTTTGTTTAGTTAATGAAATCGGAGAATTTCCACTTTTTGTATAGAACAAGTATTCTATCGGTATACAAGGAGCAAATAATAAAAACCATGTTTCAGAGTCCAGACAAACGCGCTCATGACCAAATGGCTGGTTGACATAGCTAATGAAATGACAAGAACTCTCGGTTTCAAAAAAATAAAAATGACAAGAACTCGAAGGCTGGTCATGCTAAACAAACAACAATACGGTAGAGCGGCACTAGTAGAAAACGGGGCATTAGTCCCGGTTCCAGAGGGCCTTTAGTCCCGGTTTTGTAACCGGACAAGCAAATCGGGACTAAAGCCCCCCCCCCCCCCCCCCCCCCCCCCCCCGGTAGTCCCGGTTGCACACGAACCGGGACTAAAGGGCCTCCACGTGGCCACGGCCGGGCGCCCACGGCGGGAAGACCTTTAGTCCCGGTTGGTTTTGTTTTCTATTTATTTATTTTTCCTGGTTTAGGGTTTAGGGGTTTGGATTTTGTGTTTTCCATTCAAATCTTTTTGTATGGAGATCACGTTGATGCGCAAAAAAAAGTCGTATACATAAATTTTATACTACATCGAGATCACGTTGATGCATATATATACACATACAAGTTGCTTTAATGAAATTCTCACGTCGAGATCACGCCATTTACATGGAGGCATAATATAATTACTACGGTGATGAAATTCTCCGGTTTCCTTTATGACCCCCGAGTTCAAAAATCCCGCCAATTCCTCTTGAATTGCTTTTAGGCGCTTCGTTGGTATGAGCTTGTCCCGCATTCGTTTCATCTAGATCAATATGAATATGTGAGTTGTGTGTATATATATATGAAATCATCATAAAATAAATTATGAATGGAACTCAACACGATATGGTAATAAAAAAATTGCGAATAGTGTTTACGTACTTCAGTTGTTCTGTTATCTCTATTCCGCTCAGTGACACAAGAGCGTATGAACTCGCAAACGTAGTATGCACATAAATTAGTCCCTTGTTCCTGCCTCAGGCACCACTTTACAAAGAATAGAATTCAATCAAATAATAATCAAGCATGATAATGGTATTGAAACTAGAATTAAAGAGTTGTGTGGACCTAGATATATAGTACTACTTACCTTGGTGGTATAAAAATACAGCTCTGGTTTGCACTCCCCTTTAACCTTCTCGGTGAACCGTTTCCAAACCCTGCCCGGCAAAAGAAAATGATTAAAGGAGTTATTAATTACTTGATATCAGAAAATGAACGAAAGAGGTCGATATAGAGCGATAATGATTGAAATTACCTCTGGAGCATTTCTTGCAAATTGAGGTACTCGTCCATATCTTTCCTTAACGATTCCATGACTTCAACGACTCCTTCGTCAACTCTAATGATTAGCAGAATCCAGTGGAATCTGCGCACGTTTATATGTATATGCATACATAACTCATCGATTGCACTAAGCAAAATAGAATGTGTAGAAGACAGTAACACTCACTTAAAGTTGTAAGGAGAAAGTATTTCTGTGCAGGTATTTTGTTTCACTAAAAACCAGAGATCTCTGTGTCCTCGGCATGGTCCCTTACGGTAACTTCATGATTGTAATAAGGGTCAACGAACCCAATGTCAAAGATGCGGGTTTTTCTGCATTCGACAATCTTCATTCTGCATAATAGCGTACAAAAGAATATAGTGAGATAATTACAGGCAATGAACAAGCTGAGCTAGAGACTTAATTAAATTACAGAAATAAATCACTTACAAACCATAGCAACTGACGAGGGCTTTGTCAAGGGCGTCTTGATTGAATAACTGAAAATTTTCAGAAAAAACGGAATATAAATCGCGTCATCCGTGAAGTAATGCTCTTTTCTATATGCCACCCAGAAGTGGTCATGCCCGTCCGTTGCGGCTTTCATGTACCACTGATGCAATTGGCGCAATTGTGTTGTTAGAGACTGGACCGTCTTAGGTCTGACCAGTGACTTCCCGTTGACATATGTCCATGCATACTGATACTCTATGGGGTAACCAGTGTCGCCTATGCGACCAGTGTCGTGGTGTACTTCCTTATCGGGCATCACCTTAAGCGGGGGATCGACTGATTTGCCTGTTCTCCGAGCTAGGCCACTTGTTTCCCGCTGTTTGCCGTCCGCAACTGCTCCCTCTTTTGGTGATATGCCGCCTCCTCCTGGTTCTCTTGACTATATGTCTTCTCAACACAACGTTCATAGTCATCTGGCAAATCAGGCGGCTGTGGCGGTCCACTCGATAGATTTTCAAACATCTCGCAACTTTTTCCGGTGGTATTATCTCCTTCGACGGGGGCCGTTTCGGTGCTAATTGTCTTTTCACATCGGCTCTCACCTTCGCCTCGAGTTCCTCTGGAGACAAGTCGTAACTTCTCTTTGGAAGAGGCTTTAGCAACTCGTGTTCCTCTCGAGTTTCCTTATATGCACTTTTCTTCTGTGTATATGCCGACGTGAAGCCATTTTCCGCTTTAACGGGGCGGTGCGGGCGATGGACTTAGTAGTGGACGCAGTCGGCTGACGGGACGGCGCGGGCGATGGACTCGGGCTGGCTTCCCAACCGGCGGGGAGGGATGGACTTTGAGGTGGGGGATTGCTACTCGGAGGAGTCGGTGGCCTTGGCGCCGAGTTTGGAAACACGATGTTTTTCTTGTTCCATAGAACGATACCACGCCGGACTTCTTCCAGTGTCTTCTCCTCATCACCTCCAGGAATGTCAAGCTCCAGTGTACCAAATCCCGGCCTAACTTCATCCACCCCGACATGAGCATAGCCAGCTGGAATCCCGCCGAGATGGTATCTTTCTCCAGATTGATTTGGTAAAGCATAGCCGACCGCCACCTTGAAGGATATGTTCTTCATTGACATATGTAGCTCACAGTCTGTCTTCTCCGTGATATTATCCACGGGGTAGTGAGCCGCCGGCGCTTCGAATTCAGAATTTTTTAGCTGCGCGGAACCCACGCTGCTTTTCCGCTGATCAGATGGGACGGTTTCGACTTCAGGACCTTCTAGCTGCTGCTGAGATGCCCTTTGCTGACTAATTGAGTCTAGTTGCTCCTGCTGCCACTGCACCTTGTGTTCCAATTCCGATAACCGGTCTAACTCCTGCTTCTTCTTTCTCTGACGGCTTCTATAAGTTTCAGCGTCCTCCGGAAACCCTTGCTTCCAAGAAACACCGGGTCCATAGCCTCGTACTCGTCCAACTTTTTCAGATTCCCGAGGGCGAGTGTCAGCTCGTCATTCTCTCTGTCGGGCACGTACTCTCCCTTTCGAACTTTTTCTATTGCGTCCACAAGATCTTTGGTTACTGTTTCAATTTTTTCCTTCCATTTTCCCTTTGCAACAATCTGCCCTGTCTGTGGGTCCAACCCTGCCCCATGCGCGAACAACCAAATCTTGAACCTCTCGGGCCAGTCCGCTGTCTATGGAATGATCCCTTAATCAAGCAGTTTTACTTCAAAGGCTTCCCACTTAGGCACGGCAGTCTTGTAGCCACCTGTGCCAAAAAAATGGTGATATGTCTTCTTCGCAGCATTTGTCTTATTTATTTCCGATCGGGCCACAGCGGCCTCCGATTTTCTTATCTTCACAAATGCGGGCCAGTCATGTTGTATCTTCACTAGTGGTCCAGTGAATTCTGGATCTTATTCCTCCGCCGCTACATAATTTTTCCATAAATTTTCTTCCAGGTCTGGAATTGTGTGGCCATCTTCTTCAAAGTCCACTGCTTGACTTTCTCCTTCTTGTCCTCTGTGCGACCTGGCGGTAGGTTGACATGTGTCAAGAGCGTGTTCCAAAGGAAATTTTTCTTCTATCGTCGACATAACTAGCTGCCTTGTTGTCGTCCTTCGGCTTATGCCATTCTTCAAGGATGATCGGGACCAAGTCCCTAACAAGAACTCCGCATTTATTTATAAATTAATGGCGGCTCTCTGTGGGTTCCAGCGGATCGCCATCATCACCAACTTTGTCGATCGATATCCTTGCACCATCGGCCAACCTTCTGGTCGGGCCTCGTTTCGTCTTTTTAGCAGCTGATGATTTGCTCGATCCAGAGGGCTAAAAGAAAAAATGATTCGTTAATAACTGCAATAAAACTCAATTAATGCATCTACTGATCGATCAACAGAGGCTTAATATACCTGGCCGGAGTTTGTTAAAGGCACTTCCTCCTTTCTTCAAATTTCTTCTTGCTGAACTCCCTCACCGGAGTCGTTCAGAAATTGTGAGCTGTAATCGTCTCCAATTACCCCATCTTCTCCACCGGCATCTTCTTCAGGCGGGTTTGCACGTCCATATATAATCACATACGGTCTTCACACTCCTCGTCTCTGCCGGGGGAGTCCATAGCTCAATGTCCCTGCAATCAATTACTACAAATCAATTACTAAAAAGGGGAAAAAAGGGCTACTCTAAAATTGATTTGCAACCTTAATTTTTTGCAACTCTAAAATTGATTTGCTACTCTAAAATTGATTTGCAACTCACCGGAGGGCACCACTAATTTTTTGCAACTCTAAAATTAACATCTAATTTTCTAACATCTACAATTTTTTTCTAACAAATTTGCTCTATCACCTCACTTCAAGAAAGTGCAGAAATGGATATCAAAATATTTTGTGAACAAATTGATTTTACTTCTATTTGCTCTAACGATGTGAACACAAGATACAATTGTCATATATTATCCTGCAACCAAAATTTCTTAACACAAGTATTACAATTTCTTAACACAAAAATTGATATAAATATTGCAACAAAAATTTCTTAACACAAGTATTACAATTTCTAAACAAATTTTCATATAACAAAAATTATCCCGCAACAAAAATTTCTTAACACAAGTATTACAATTTCTAAACAAATTGTCATATAACAAAAATTATCCTGCAACAAAAATTTCTTAGCACAAGTATTACAATTTCTAAACAAAAAATTCTCTATCTTTTTGCTATTTTGCTATCTAAAATTCCTACAAATTGCTATATTTTGCTATCTTAACACAAGTATTACAGTTTCTAAACAAAAATTTCTCTATCTTTTTGCTATTTCAGCTATCTAAAATTTATACAAATTGCTAAATTTTGCTATCTAGAATTACTAACATTTTGCTATCTACATTTTGCTATCTACAATTACTAACATTTTGCTATCTAAATTTTGCTATCTACAAATACAAATTGCTCTCTAAATTTTGCTATCTAGAATTACTAACATTTTGCTATCTACAATTACTAACATTTTGCTATCTAAATTTTGCTATCTACAAATACAAATTGCTCTCTAAATTTTGCTATTTACAATTACTAACATTTTGCTATCTAAATTGCTACAAATTGCTAAAAATGCTAAAAATTGCTACAAATTGCTAAAAATGCTAAAAATGCTATCTAAATTGCGAATTGAAGGGGAAGGACAGAGGGGCGCCGGCGGGGAGCTCGCTGCGGCGGCGTCCGAAGCCGGGGACGGCCGAAGGTTAGGGAGAGTGAGCTCTCGGAAAGAATGGCGCGAGAGCTTGGGCGGAGGCGGAGGAGGCCGGCAAGGGCAGCACCTCGGGCGGGCCTACGGCCTGCAGCGTGAGGCAGGGGAGGGCGACGGCGGCGTCTTGGAGGCGGAGGAAGGCCGGCCGGGCAGCACCTCGATCGGCGGGCGGGCGAGGCAGGGGAGGGAGGGCGACGACGTCGTCTTAGAGGCGGAGGAAGGCCGGCTGGGCAGCACCTCGATCGGCGGGCGGCGAGGCAAGGACAGGAGTCGACGGCGGCGTCGTGGCAAGGGACGGACAGACGGCGACGGCGGCGTCGTGGCAGGGCAGGGTACGGGACGGCGACGGCGGCGTCTTGGAGGCGGAGAGACAGAGGAGCAACTGATGTTTGAGGAAGATGGATTATCGGGGAGAAAGGTCTCTTTTTGGGCGGCCGAAAATTCGCGCGCGAACTCAGACCTTTAGTGCCGGTTGGCAATGCCAACCGGTACTAAAGGTGTTTTCGAGTTTTTTTTTTTGCTCTATTTTCATTTTGTTTTTTCTATTTTCTTTTATACCTTTAGTCTCCTTTTCTTTTTTCTATTTTCTGATTTCTTTTATATGTATTGATTTAAGTCAAATTAGTTTCTAAAAATAAGTCAAATTAGTCAAATGAAGTCAAATTAGTTTCTGGTTTATGTTTTGTTTTTTGCTCTAGTTCCTTTTTCTTTTATATCTATTTAATTTAATTGTCTATATATTATAAAAATTCATATGTATATTTGATTTATTTGTAAAATTCATATATATATTTGATTTAATTTTAGAAAACATCCAATATTTTGAGTGATTCTTATCTATTGTTTTAATACAGTTACATAAAATATTTAATACATTATCTATTGATTTTTTTAATATCTATTCACCGTCATCAGTTATAACTTTTGAGCTGTTGGATCAGGGGTGTGTTTCTTTTGAGCCGTTGAATCAGGGGTGTGTTTCTTTTGAGCCATTGGATCAGGGGTGTGTTTCTTTTGAGCCAATCAGGAAGAAGCACACATATCGTATGTTTCTTTCAAGCGCTTGTGAGCCGTTGGATCAGGGGTGTGTTTCTTATGAGGGCTTGTGAGATGTTGGATCAGCACTATCACGACCACTTCGTGAGCCACACGACCCTATATATAGCCCACCTCTCGGACATGTTCGGCACTCAGTGTGTACTCATTGTAGTTCATTTGGTATACAAAGCATTCGGATTCCCTGCATACATCCGACGGTGTGGTCACTCACGAGCCACCGTCGGGCTGTATGCAGGGGAAACCGTGTATTTTGTTCCAACTTTTTCGAGCGCTTGTGAGCCGTTGGAGTTTTTAGAACCAAAAATCGTGTTTAGAGTTTTCTTCTGAGTTTTCAGAACACAGTTACATAAAAGGTTTAATACATTATTACACATCACCAACAACATCCCTATCTAGTGTTGTGGTATAAACTTTTTCTTCGTGTGTGTCCCTTTCTTCTGATTGCGCCGTAACCATGGACAATCTTCATCATTTAACACGATGCTTGGGTCAGTGTTCACTGCGAAGGGCGGAATTTCATCAAACTTATTGTAATCTTCTGACATGTCTGTCTTGTCCTCCACTCCCACGATGTTTCTTTTCCCTGAAAGAACTATGTGGCGCTTTGGCTCATCGTATGATGTATTCGCTTGCTTATCTTTTCTTTTTTTCGGTCTGGTAGACATGTCCTTCACATAGAAAACCTGAGCCACGTCATTGGCTAGGACGAATGGTTCGGTGTGGTACCCAAGATTCTTGAGATCCACTGTTGTCATTCCGTACTGTGGGTCTACCTTACCCCGCCTGTCAGGTTGAACCATTTGCACCGAAACAAAGGGACCTTAAAAAGATCCATAGTCAAGTTCCCATATCTGCTCTATGTAACCATAATATGTGTCCTTTTGCCCATTGTTGTTTGTTGCATCAAAGCGGACACCACTGTTTTGGTTGGTGCTCTTTTTATCTTGGGCGGCCGTGTAAAATGTATTCCCATTTATCTCGTACCCTTGAAAGTCAATATAGTCGAAGATGGTGACTTGGCCAACAAGTATAGCTGTTCTCCAACAGTGGTGTCATTAATGAGACGTGTTTGCAACCAACCGCCGAAAGTCTCACGTGTTTCCTTGAATCCAATCTTCAGGCTGCTCCGGGTATTTGGAGCGTAAAATATTCATGTGTTCATTGATATACGGAGCCACCAAGCTGGAATTTGTAGAACTGTGTAGTGTGCTTGAGTGAAAGAATGCCCGTCCATACATATTTTGCTTTCTTTCCTAGCGTGCCTTTTCCACGCAGTCTCCCCTCATGGCGCGATTGAGGAACACCGATCGGCTTAAGGTCAGGAATAAAGTCAACACAAAACTCAATGACCTCCTCTGTTCCATAGCCCTTGGAGATGCTTCCTTCTGGCCTAGCACGGTTATGAACGTATTTCTTTAAGACTCCCATGAACCTCTCAAAGGGGAACATGTTGTGTAGAAATACAGGACCGAGAATGAAATCTCTTCGACTAGGTGAACTATGAGGTGCGTCATAATATTGAAGAAGGATGGTGGGAACACCAACTCGAAGCTGACAAGACATTGGACCACATCCTTCTGTAAACTTGGTAGAGTTACTGGATTGATCACCTTCTGAGAAATTGCATTGAGAATGCACATAGCTTCACAATGGGTACTCGAACATTTTCCGGTAGAAGCCCCCTCAATGCAACCGGAAGTAATTGTGTCATAATCACGTGGCAGTCATGAGACTTTAGGTTTTGGAACTTTTTCTCTGCCATGTTTATTATTCCCTTTATATTCGACGAGAAGCCAGACGGGACCTTGATACTGCTCAGGACTTCAAAAAAGATTCCTTCTCTTCTTTGGTAAGAGCGTAGCTGGCAGGACCTTGATACTTCTCTGGATTCAGGTCGTCTCGTTCGTGCATACGTTGCTGGTGCAGCCGTGCATCCGGTGTATCTTTCGTCTTCCCATACACGCCCAAGAAGCTTAGCAGGTTCACGCAAAGATTTTTCGTCACGTGCATCACGTCGATTGCAGAGCGAACCTCTAGGATTTTCCAATAGGGTAGCTCCCAAAATATAGATTTTTCTTCCACATGGGTACGTGTCCGTCGCGTCATTCGGAACAGATTGTCCGCCAGGACCCTTTCCAAAGATTACTTTTAAATCCTTGACCATGTCATATATATCAACACCAGTAGGGCAGGTAGGCTTCGTCCGGTGATCTGCCTCACCTTTGAAATGCTTGCCTTTCTTTCTTACGGGATGCTTGTTTGGAAGAAATCGACGATGCCCCGGTACACATTCTTGTTTGTCAAATATATACTTTCAGTCTCACCTAAACAGTGCGTGCATGCATTGTATCCCTTGTTTGACTGTCCTGAAATGTTACTAAGAGCAGGCCAATCATTGATGGTTACAAACAACAACGCTCGTAGGTCAAATTCCTCTGTTTGTGCTCATCCACACACGTACACCTTCTTCACGCCACAACTGTAAAAGTTCTTCAACCAATGGCCTCAGGTACACATCAATGTCGTTGCCGGGTTGCTTCGGGCCTTGGATGAGCACTGGCATCATAATGAACTTCGCTTCATGCACAACCAAGGAGGAAGGTTATAGATACATAGAGTCACAGGCCAGGTGCTATGACTGGAGCTCTGCTCCCCAAAAGGATTAAAGCCATCTGTACTTAGACCAAACTTAAGTTCCTTGCGTCATCTGAAAATGTCGGGAACTCTCTGTCGATTTTTCTCCACTGCGACCCATCAGCGGGGTGTCTCAGCATCAGTCTTTCTTACGGTCTTCTTTGTGCCATCGCAACAACTTGGCATGCTCTTTGTTTTGGAACAAACGTTTCAACCGTGGTATTATAGGAGCATACCACATCACCTTGGCAGGAACCCTCTTCCTGGGGCGCGGCTCGCCCTCAACATCACCAGGGTCATCTCGCCTGATCTTATACCGCAATGCATTCAAATTCTCGTACTCCTCACCGCGGTAGAGGATGCAGTCATTGATGCATGCATGTATCTTCTGCACCTCTAATCCTAGAGGGCAGACAACCTTCTTTGCTTCGTACGTACTGGGGGCAATACGTTATCCCTTGGAAGCATCTTCTTTATTATTTTCAGCAAATTTTCAAATCCCTTGTCAGATAGTACCATTCTCTGCCTTCCATTGCAGCAATTCCAGTGTGGTACCCAGCTTTTTCTGGCCATCTTCGCAATTTGGGTACAACAATTTTTTGTGATCCTCTAACATGCTCTCCAACTTCAACCTCTCGTTTTCACTTCCGCAGTTTATCTGTGCATCAAGAATGGCCCGACGAAGATCATCATCGGGCTCATCAACAATGGGCTCTTCTTCAGCTTCGTCTTCCCCCATTGTAGTACCACCGTGTTCAGTGAACATAGGATAGTTGTCATTATCCTCTTCTTCTTCATTGTCTTCCATTATAACCCCTCTTTCTCCGTGCTTGGTCCAACAATTATAGCCGGACATGAAACCGGACTGCAACAGGTGGACGTGAATGGTTTTTGAGGTAGAGTAATCCTGCGTATTCTTACAGCACTACATGGACAAGAAATAAAACCATTCCGCTTGTTTGTCTCAGCCACGGGAGAAAATTATGCATGCCATTAATAAAGTCGGGACTCGTCGGTCACCGTACATCCATTGCCGGCTCATCTGCATTATATAAATATATCAAAAACCATTACACTACATCATGAATATATAATAGTGACCAAATTAATTAATACAAGTTCATCACATTAAAACCAAAGTAGAGTAGTGACCAAATGTAATACATAGTTCACATAAAACATACATTGAAACTAACATACAACTATCTAAAGAATTTAAATCCAACAACAAATGCGATCAAAATCGCAACTAAGTAATTATTGAACCAACAACATAATGATACCAAGCCTCTTTATGAATGGCATATTTTCTAATCTTTCTAATCTTCAAGCGCATTGCATCCATCTTGATCTTGTGTTTATCGACGACGTCGGCAAGATCGAACTCCAATTTCATCTTTCTTCTAGGCATTGTAGACGAAGATCTTCACTTCTTTTCAATTTTGCTTTCAAATCATTGTTTTCTTTTTCAAATAAATTTAGCATATCGACAAGAGGGTCGGTTGGAATTTCCGGTTCAACTACCTCCTAGATAAAAAAATCTATGTCAAGTTGGTAGGCATAATTGTCATAAAAACACGAAATGAAACAAATAGTTATAAAAATATACCACATCCGAATCATAGACCGACGAGGGCCGACGGGGACGGATATCAAAACCATGGCACTATACATATAAAAAAACATAAGAAAATTATACAAGTAATAACTATGCATTAAATCATACAAGTAATTTTTTTAAATAAAAGATAAAAACAAGAGGCTCACCGAGGTGGTGCCGGTGACGGGACGCGGGCTATCGACGGCGGTGAGGACGGGACGACACTAAAACCCACAAATCATAAATTAATTTGAGCTCAAAATGCATTAAAAAACTCCCTAACTTAGGCATTTCATCAAACACCTAGCTAGCACTACAAAAATAAATGAGCTAAACTAGCAATGAAATGAGCTAAATAGCAACGCCGGAAGAAAGGATGAAGTTGCTAACCCTTGAATAGATGGGGTGCCGTCAATCTTGACAAATGGTGGAGAAAAATAGGGATGAACTAAGACTCGGGAGAGGAAACGGAGGAGAAAAATGGCGAAGTTTCGAGCAGGAAAAATGGAGAGGGACTCGGGGTGTCGTGGTGGGAAACACGCAGATGCCACGGGGTGGCTTATTCTGGGGCCGAACGGATGCTTGTGGATTCGGGGAGGGATTGCGCGATGGAATCGCACACGAAGAACACACGAAGAACACGAAGAACAAGCAAGAAGAAGCAAGAAGACAAACACAAGCACATGCACACCACGATGTACCCTGCTTCGGGGCCCTCGTGAGGAGGTAAAACCCCTACTGCAGCCCTAGCCTACTTGGTGTATTCTCCTCTTTGTATACCGTGGGCTACAAATGCTCCTCGAGCTGTTTATTCCAACAATGGCAGGGAGTTCTAGGGAGAAGAAGAAGAAGGAGCCCAGGGGAGGAAGAAGTGCCCAGGGGCTGCGTATGCCCGTCTCCCCGTGCTCCTCTCCCCCTGGTGCCCTTTTATCTAGGTGCCCAGGGACATGTGAGGGACAAGGGGACAAAGACTAAGAGCACTGTAGCTGTGCACTGTTCACCGCACTGTTCACCGCACTGTAGCAGAGTTGACTCCGAACTTTGTCTTCTAGCGTCTGTCTCCGGCATCTCCGGTAGATGCTGTCCTTTTCCTTGTCTTCTAGTCGTTGTCTCCGGTATCTCTGGTAGGTGGCAGGCATCTTGTACGAGATACAAGCAACGATGCCTCCGAGATAACAGCGATCCGTCCGAGATACTCCAGCGCCGGCCTATCCGAGATAGAAACACGGCTCGCCCTGGGTCACGCTGGCCTGGCCGAGCTGACGAAGGAAACTCGGCCCGTCCTGGGGCGTAGAAGAACTCGGTCGAAACCGAGGTGCTGGAGATGTTGCTGGCCGGCCCGAGGTGAAAGCGAGGTGGACCGAGACGTGAGAGTCGACCCAGGCCGAGGTGCAGCGTCGAACTCGTCCCAGCCGAGACAACCACGTCGGCCCGCTCGAGGTTGAAGCGTGAGGTCCAAACCGAGGTTGCGGCGCGAGGCCCAGACCGAGGTAAGCAGCCTGGCCGAGGCGGGAGGTGAGTTCGGCCCATCCAGGCTGCTGGTGAAGCTCGGACCACAGCCGAGGCTAGCTATCGATTCGGCCCAGCCGAAGCTGGCTGTTGCCTCGGCCCGACACTGCGTATGTCGATCTGGATAATACCAGTTTCGGCCCAGACTGCCTCTTTGGCATTTTCTTTTATCTCTTATCTGTTTAACTCCGGTTTCTATCTCTTTTACCGACATAACAACCACCTGACTTTGGGGTACCGGGGATCACATACCCGACATTAGTCCCCGAGGCTGCGGGGGACTCGCAGAGTCGCGCGCAGTCTTACAAAAACAAATGCCACCATCGAAACCTCCATGTGTGCACATCTTGCCTGCATGGGCACCATTGTAATTCGGTCGTCTTTGCTATGCCCTCCAGGCCAAATGTCACATCCGGTTGATCGAGCTCACCCGGATCAACAACGGGATGGACAGTTTGTACTGAAAACGTGTTTCATGCATGGGCAGCATTATAAGCCGGTTTTTAGCCCTCCTGGCCTTTACCGAGCTCGGATGCTGCCAGCGTTGGTTAGCCCTCCTGGCTTTTACCGAGCTTGAATGCCGCCATCGTCGGTTAGCCCTCCTGGCTTTTGCCGAACCTGGATGCCGCCAGCGTCGGTTAGCCCTCCTGGCTTTTACCGAACTTGGATGCCACCAGCGTCGGTTAGCCCTCCTGGCTTTTACCGAACTTGGATGCCGCCAGCGTCGGCAAGTATGTATCTCATATGTCTCGGTATCTCGGCCTCATTGGCATATCACACATGTCTCGGTACCTCGGCCACTCTGGGCAAATCACACATGTCTCGGTACCTCGGCCTCATTGGCATATCACACATGTCTCGGTACCTCGGCCTCATTGGCATATCACACATGTCTCGGTACCTTGGCCTCATTGGCATATCACACATGTCTCGGTACCTCGGCCTCATTGGCATATCACACATGTCTCGGTACCTCGGCCTCATTGGCATATCACACATGTCGGTTTTAGCCACTCCGGGCGTATACCGACATAAGTGTCTCCAGCTACTGCTGGACTGACATATAACCTGAGAAAATATATCTCAAAGGTTGCCTCCGACTAACAAACATAAACAAATATCTGGTATGCAAATGATGCCATGATACGTTGGCAAACGGAATAAACAGCGATGTGAGATATGGAAAGATGTCATGATATTGTGACAAACCGAAATAAACGGCGATTCGGGATGGGAATGATACCGTGATACTGTGGTAAACCGAAGTAAACGGTGATTTAGAGAATACCGATAATGCTAGGGTACCTTGGATAATTTGAGATAACCAATATAACCATGATACCTTAGATTTCCACTATAACCCAGATTTCCATTATGATCCGGATTTCCATTATGATCCGGATTTCCAATATACCTCGGATTACAACACACCTCGGATTTCTGGAATACCCCAGTGACGAACATTCTCAACAAAACCGACGTCACCTTTCAACGTTAGTCCAACATAGATATCATGAAGAATATTTGACGGGAACAACAATTATACTAACCGAGGCAAACTAGCTATAGTATTTGATAGAAAACGAATTTAACAGCAGATACTAAGCACAAAAAACTAGACTCGGTTTCAACCGAGTCCCCGAGTTACTTTTCTTATCTAGGAGAAGGTGTACAACAGACTGGTTATCCAGTCCCCGGGTCAAGACATCTTGTCCCGGGTAGAACACAGACAAAAAGCGAGGGGGCAGTCCCCGAGATATTTTTGAGATTAACCACCTAGCATGCTACACACATATTCTGTCGATACTCACCTAGATGTCTCGGCGCAGGGTAGGCATAAATATCCCGGTTGATGTAATGTGGTACCTAAGAACGGATACCAGCTTAAACCCAGCAGCAATCGCGGGCACCGGCCGACGCACGCGCTCTTGATCAATGGAGCAACGTCGGATAGCAATCGCCCGGAGCAACCTGCTTTGCTTCAGTAGCAGCAGTGTTGCCGAGGCTGCCCTAGCACTGGCAACGCCAGCCCAGACGAGGCTTCGGTGCGCCGGCCAGTCAGAGACTGCGAGCCCCAGCCCGGCCGAGGTTGTTGCGACTGCCCAGCCGAAGCTGGCGGATATCTCGGCCCGGCCCGAGGTAATTCAGTGTCGATCCCTCCGAAGCAAAGATGCCTCGGTCCAACCAGGGTCTGGCGAACTCGACCCAGCCGGGATGAGAAGTTCGGCCCAGCCTAAGTAAAGAACACCCCGGTCCACCGAGGCGAGGTAATGTCAGCCCAATATGTCGGCCACCGACATCGGTACTCGATCCACCTGACCAAGACGTGCGGGAGCGCACCGGCGATGGATAGCCGAGGTCGTTGGTATGCTGATACAGAAACGCCGGCCCACCGAAATGTCAGAACACAGAAACAAATCTCTGGACTCGCTCGCTGTACGAATCCCGGCCGACCTGGTCAGGGAAGTCAACGATGTGAATCGCACCTTTATCTCTTTCTCTCTTTCTTTTTCTTTCTTTCTTTTTTTCTCTCTCCTTTTTCCTTTCCTTCTTATCTTCTCACACGCAGCGGCCGGCCATGGTGGGATTCCAGAGCCAACCACGGCCAGTTAGGCGAGGCTGAGCGGCGAGGGCAAGACGGAGCCGGAGCCGGCCGTGGCGAGGGGCGGAGCGGCACAAGCGGAGGCGACGCGAGGGTGGCCGGGCGCGGGTGGAGTGGAGCCGGAGGCGACCGCGGCGAGAGCGGCCAAGCGAGGTCGGGCCTGAGCCAGGGCGAGCCAAGCTCGAGGCGGGCATGGGAGCAGCCAGGAGTGGGAGCTTGGTGCGGGCAAGGCCGAGCGCGAAGGCGGCCGAGGATGGCCGGACGCGGGCGCGGCCGTGGCGGCGCTGGGCAGGGACGAGTCGGGCGCGGGCGCAGGAGCGCGGACGCCGGAGCTCAGGCGTGCGTACCGCTGGAGGTGGAAGATGGCTTTTTTGCTGTGTACCTCGGATTGACTCTGTATATCTCGGTTTTTGCTAACCAAATGTCGGTTTGAGCTCTGTTAACCCGGGGATGATGTCGGAGTCGAGTCCCCGAGTCAACAAAAAATGTCCCGTCCGAATTTGATCAAGCAAGCGCCACTATCAGCCCCACGGTGGGCGCCAACTGTCGTGGTGGGAAACACGCAGATGCCACGGGGTGGCTTATTCTGGGGCCGAACGGATGCTTGTGGATTCGGGGAGGGATTGCGCGATGGAATCGCACACGAAGAACACACGAAGAACACGAAGAACAAGCAAGAAGAAGCAAGAAGACAAACACAAGCACATGCACACCACGATGTACCCTGCTTCGGGGCCCTCGTGAGGAGGTAAAACCCCTACTGCAGCCCTAGCCTACTTGGTGTATTCTCCTCTTTGTATACCGTGGGCTACAAATGCTCCTCGAGCTGTTTATTCCAACAATGGCAGGGAGTTCTAGGGAGAAGAAGAAGAAGGAGCCCAGGGGAGGAAGAAGTGCCCAGGGGGCTGCGTATGCCCGTCTCCCCGTGCTCCTCTCCCCCTGGTGCCCTTTTATCTAGGTGCCCAGGGACATGTGAGGGACAAGGGGACAAAGACTAAGAGCACTGTAGCTGTGCACTGTTCACC
Source organism: Poa pratensis (assembly GCA_947311845.1). NCBI lineage: Eukaryota > Viridiplantae > Streptophyta > Magnoliopsida > Poales > Poaceae > Poa > Poa pratensis. The sequence continues at coordinate 16,367,518 of CAMZMU010000066.1, forward strand.
GCACTGTTCACCGCACTGTAGCAGAGTTGACTCCGAACTTTGTCTTCTAGCGTCTGTCTCCGGCATCTCCGGTAGATGCTGTCCTTTTCCTTGTCTTCTAGTCGTTGTCTCCGGTATCTCTGGTAGGTGGCATGGCATCTTGTACGAGATACAAGCAACGATGCCTCCGAGATAACAGCGATCCGTCCGAGATACTCCAGCGCCGGCCTATCCGAGATAGAAACACGGCTCGCCCTGGGTCACGCTGGCCTGGCCGAGCTGACGAAGGAAACTCGGCCCGTCCTGGGGCGTAGAAGAACTCGGTCGAAACCGAGGTGCTGGAGATGTTGCTGGCCGGCCCGAGGTGAAAGCGAGGTGGACCGAGACGTGAGAGTCGACCCAGGCCGAGGTGCAGCGTCGAACTCGTCCCAGCCGAGACAACCACGTCGGCCCGCTCGAGGTTGAAGCGTGAGGCCCAAACCGAGGTTGCGGCGCGAGGCCCAGACCGAGGTAAGCAGCCTGGCCGAGGCGGGAGGTGAGTTCGGCCCATCCAGGCTGCTGGTGAAGCTCGGACCACAGCCGAGGCTAGCTATCGATTCGGCCCAGCCGAAGCTGGCTGTTGCCTCGGCCCGACACTGCGTATGTCGATCTGGATAATACCAGTTTCGGCCCAGACTGCCTCTTTGGCATTTTCTTTTATCTCTTATCTGTTTAACTCCGGTTTCTATCTCTTTTACCGACATAACAACCACCTGACTTTGGGTACCGGGGATCACATACCCGACACGGGGTGGAAGAAGATGATATAGGGGAAACCTTTAGTACCGGTTTGTATCACGAACCGGTACTAAAGGTCGATCTTTAGTCCTGGTTCGTGTTACGAACCGGTACTAAAGGTTGCTCGCGCTGGCCCCGCCTCTGCGGCCGCTGCCGCAACCCTTTAGTACCGGTTCGTAACACTGTCCATCGCCCTGGCCGTTGGAACCGGGACTAATATTTCCTTTAGTCCCGGTTCCAATGGTATCCGGGACAAATGGGCCGAACGGATGGCCCGTTTTCTACTAGTGCAGGCGTACTGTCGACATGTAAGTAGTCAACACATACGTGTATAATTTGTAGTGTGAATGCACACTGAGTTGACAAGAACGATGACTTGTTTATCATTTGGTCATGTACGAGTGAGCTCACAAAAGTTAGGATTGAGATCATGACTAAATCTCTTGAATGCATCAGCGAGAAGATCAATCCCTGCTGCGACGATTAAGGAAAGAAGAGTTTGTGGCAAAAAACAATTTAGGCAAGTAGACAAGAAAGATGGCCAGGCATAATTCAATATAATCTCAATGCAACTTGAATCACGGCATGCATGTTAGGTTAATGCATGTTCGCTTAATGGACTTGTCAACAACCAATAGCTAGCTGCTACTGTATAGTTCTTTTAGATTTACTACTTGACTTCTCTGGCTCTTATGATGCCTCCTTTTAAAATTCAATTTATTAAAATAAAAAAACGCATTTGGTGTGAGGAGGCCTCCCTTGGAGATATTGTTCTTTGTAGGTTAGGTTAGGACTAGATAGAAGATTTAGCACCAGATAGAAGATTTGCAGTTGTTGTTACATTTTTGGTGCCCGAGGGAAAACAGGAGCATTCAACTACCAAAAAATAAAGAAAAATATTAGGGTAAGAGTAGTAGATCAGTACCATCACCATCCTAGACTTATAGCAGCGCACTGCGACTTCCCTTCTTTATTTCTCTCTCCTCCTCGCACCGGCTTGAGAGTCGGCCTCGTCGCCCTGACACCTCTCCCCTCCCCCTCCGCCGGTGGTTCTCGTCAGAGTGGAGATGGGATAGGTGGCCGACCTCCCTCTGGGAATAGTAGATGTATGGTTTGCTCTGGTTTTGGCACTATAACGTTGTCTTGCGTCGTTCTTGTTCGCTCTCGAGCCGCAATGTGGGGGGGGGGGGGGGGGGGGGGTGGGGTGCGTTTTTCTTTGCTAATCTCCACTGTGGAAAAGAAAAGGAGGAGGTAATATGGTGGTTGCTTAGCGAATAACCTCATTTGTACCTTGGGTGTTGTCAAGCTTGCCCTTTCTGTCCACCGCGGTGGTGGAGTAGGGGTGGGTGTGACGAAATCTGCTGGCCCATGGGAAGTTGAGAAATATGTGTGTTGTTGCAGCGAAGCTCATCTGCAGGGCCTGGATTGGGTGACACTATCTTTGCCCACAACGGTTGCCACACCTCTCTTGAGTACGACCTATGCTCGAGATCTTCTTCCTCCGGGCCCGAGTGCCATTTTGTAGGATCTTCATCAGGTTAGACTCGAGGCCCCAAGTGGCCATGTCCTCGGTGGCGACATGGGGGGCCTTGTCCGGAGTCTATTCTTCTTCAATGGAGTTCATAGATTTTCTCGTGTTTTTGCGATCGGTTTAGGGTGGTTCCTGTAAATGTAGAGGATTTGGTTGTAATTTCATTTTTATTCTGAGTTTTTTAAATGTACACCCAGTCACCCACCGACTGTATAATGCAGATTCCAGATCCTTCGGGACCTTTCCTTGTGCAAAAATAAAACATCTGAGACTTATACAGCTTCCTCCTCTACATTGGTATATGTTTTAACTGAGTAGGACAAAACATTGGTCCATATTATCCCTTCCAAGAACTGTTCAACAAATCCAGTTTAGTACGGCTGCACTACCCATTTCAAGAATTAGTCAGATCTTCAACAGAGGTCAACATATAGAAAATCCCACTACACATGCAAAGCACCTAATCACACAATCAAGCTTGCCCATGTGGAATGGCAGTGAAAAATTCCAATCAGAATAGTCTGGCACTTGCTTGCAGGAAACTACCGCGTGGATATATATGTCCTTTCTGTGCATGCCCTACATCTAGCTGCACAGCTATAGTACGTCGAGACAAAAAAGGCTAGTCGATCATGTCCTCCAAATCTCCATGGTTAGTCCTTCAAGGGGCGGCGCCAGCGTGTATTCCCTGTCTTCGAGTGAATACCCATGATTTTGACAAAAGCTTGAAATTTTTGGGTAGAAAAACGGAATTTTTGGCAAAAATAATAAGGATTTTGGCAAAATGAATACTCACGTTCAAAATGAATACACGCCCCTTGAAACCTGGCGCCGCCACTGCTTCTAGATGTAATACACAACAGAACTTCAACTACATTATTGCTGATATTTGATCGTTTCAGTTCTTCCTAACAAAATCAAACGTGTTCCTACTTCCTAGTCTTTGGATGCTCAATGGATATGCTGTTATTAGTTGTGACACTCGTTACGCCACTCACATTGGGAGCCTTCTCGCGGCGCACTAGGAACTACTCAAAACTAGATAGAGACATACAATACATCATGGGAAAATAATATATTGCATCACACATCATGTTTACCAACAGGTAACAATAACAGTAAGGATGATATAGAAGTTGTTGTAGGCAATGCTGGAGTTCAGCAAGATGGCGATAGCGGAGGGGCAAATGCCACAAAGCCATTCCGGCAGAGGTTCTTCCTCCATTCTCCTTCGCGGAGGCTTGCGCAACCCCATGTTTTGTTCTCTGTTCCATAGCACAGCCTCTAACTCACGAAAAAAAATCTGTGGGGATATTTATAAGAGGTTTTAGGTCAAGATGGAGTCCTTGGCCAAAGGGTGTGGCAAAGCGATGATCGAACAGTCGAGGATGTACCTAGGCTCAGCTAGGCAAGGGTGTTCCCCGATGCCTCAGTTGGTCCCTCACATAGTTCCGGTGCATGCCGCCTGCGGCTCCGATAAAAATTCTTGATATTTGTCTAATTTTAGTTCAAATTTCCCCTTTTCTCATTCTCCAAAACAATTCTTGTAAACCTCCTAAATTTATTTCCTTTTTTTTTGACATTTTAGTCCATTTCCCTAACTTCCTCTTTAAAGTACTTGAGCTTTTTTGTGGAAAAATACAAAAAAGAAAAAGGATTTCCCCTCTTCTTTTTTATTTGCCTCATTTGTCAAATTTTATAACGACCAGGTTGTCTCGTGTGCAAACCGTCGCCAAGCCATTATTAAAGCATCTTTCAACGAAGTAAATGACCACATCCATATGGTTTTTACACTAGAGGCCAATGGTTTTTTTTGTATTGAAGCTGAGGTATCAAAACAATAATTTGTTGAAAACAACATATTTTTTTATTTCCAAAAAAAAAGGAGATTTACTCATCAGCTAGCCAGGCATGTTCTTCATCTAAACTTTCGTCCCAGGATAAGAAGATTACAACGTCTGAATTATTACCAAATCGATACACATAGGATTTCTGAGATTGACCAACAGCCCCTGCCAGGAAAATCATATATCCTCTTGTCATACGTCCAGGTGGTGTGCATTCGAGCAGTGCAGGTGTGGACACGAAGAACCAAGATTTTCTAAGGGGGACAAACCGTGCATAGCCGAAGACTGCCTAAACAGCTGCGGCCGGTGATCGAATCTGTTTGAACTGAAATCAGCTGCTTGCTTCCGACCGTGGACAGCAATTTTCAAAGTGGACCAGCCGGTGGCAAAGCTACTTTTCAACGCCGGTTTGCTCGCTGGGCTTCCTATAAATCCAGCATTGCTCACATTGTGCTCTTGCCAACTTAGGCTAACTGTGTGTGCTCTCCAAAGCCCTAAAATACATCCAGGAGCTCCACCGTTTCTTGCCGCCAAGAGCTACCTTGCTAGCTAGCATCCTCTCACATTTTCTTGCATCAAGAGTCTGTGACTAGTCCAAGGTAGGCTAGCTCCAAGGTCGACCATGCCGACGAATATGATCTCCAAGTATGCACCTCCTATAGCCATACAATTACGCTTTTCGTTGTGTATATAGAGCATGGGTGATCCATGCGTGTTAATTTCATCAAGGGGTCTAGCTCAATCCGATCATGTGTTTAATTGTTGTTTTCCTTTGTTTGATCATACATATGCAGGGTACTTGAGAAGGCTGTCCTTCCACTGGATGTTGCACCTCGTGTAAAGATGGGAACATGTACTGTGTTACTGCTCTTTGATCCTTGTTACATTAATGTTCTTCCTTGCTTTCTGTATGCTAATAATCGCTGCTGCAATTCAGCTTCTCGGACGAGCGTCCGCCGGAATCCAAACATGGAGAAGCTCCGGAATGGGTACTTATTCCCGGAGGTACGTGTATACAGAAAAGTTGGGGATTTCACAGACATGTTTGAGCATTTTATTCACTCAGTAATTGGCCATGCCGCTATAACTGTGCGCTCTTTGGATGGTTCAGATTAGCATGAGACGTGAAGCACACCAGAAGAAGTACCCAGACGCCAAGGTCATCAGCTTGGGCATCGGTGACACAACTGAGCCCATACCAAGCATCATCACATCAGCTATGGCCGAGGTATATTCATTCTTTCTTCTCCGTAGCAATGCTAGCTGTTACTTGTTTTTTCATTTTTACTCTTGAACATGCATACTGTGTGGAAAGCCACATGAGGCATAGTGAGTTTCTTAAATCAGAAACTGTACCGCATCAAATCTGCACAAGATGCTCTCTCACATATTTCATTTGGCTTCTAATCGTGATTCTATTCTAAAAGGCCTCCACCCCGCAGTTCTAGCCAACTACAACACGGCGACCAGATTAATTAGTCCAGTCTATTTCATGCGCAAATACCCAATAATTGCACAGGCACTTCTGACGATCTGTGTATAAGGTCGGCATATACAACTGAAATGGTTAGCATGCAATATGCACAAAAAGCTGGCGACGTTACTGGCACTGCAACGGCCAAGACCTCACCAACTACACTAACTAATGAAGTCATTGATCGGACTTAGGTTTTCAAATTAACAAGTTACTCCGGTGATGTGGGTCAGAGTTCAGTGACACGGCATCCGTGTACTCTTACAGTCTCCAAGAAGACCTATATCGTTGTTCTCTGCATCTCATCGGCAGTCCTCTGCCGAATGTACCACACAATTCCTATAGAGGGTTAATGCACGTGACGTATCTAATTCTCAGAGGTTTCCCTACTGTTTCATGTACATTTATGCAAGAACTTTCGCCCAAGTAGAGAAGAAGACCACGCGTCGTCGTACGTAAGAGCCAGCTAGCAACTGCCAAGCCAAGCTAGATTCTTACGCTTCATCGATTGGAAATTTTTGACTTGTCAGGCCCTTAATCATCTCTCAAGATCGGCACTTTACATGCCTACCAAGAGACACGTGTAAACTTTGTTTCATTGTCAAACCTTTCATGCACGCATCTAGTTATAATTTGAGACCCTACTCGTCCACATCATGTTGAACAGTGTCGATTTGTTCCATTCCCTCCCGCGGTTCGGTCAGAGGTATTGCAGTGCTACCCACTGCCACAGGGTTTATCCCCGGAGTTGTCTAGGCTCGCGGTTAGTACTAGTGTATGATCTAGCTTGTGCACTAGGGGCGTGTGTGTGTGGCGTGCGTGTGGTGTGAGTTAATGCATAAGTTCAGATACTACAGCTGTACTAAGTTGAGGGAATCTAAAAAAAAAAAAAACCTAAAATTGGGTACATAGTACAAGTGGATAGAGATTAATTATGAGATCATCAGACTCCCCATCATCTCGATCTCTGATTAATGCCAGCCGTCTGGATCATATATAACAGTAGGATCATATAAGGTGTCAGTGTCTGCCGCTGCATGTGCATGGCTGCTGTGTTTAGCTTACTCGTGGACTAGTCTATGCTAGCTCTTGCTCCTGGTCAATCCGAGAACAAGTACACTTAAAGAGCTTTCAGATCAGGTCAATGGCCGTCTCCTGCAGATATACATATATCTAGCTGCTCTCCCATGGTCGGTTGACATCATCACTGGACTATAAGGCGACGACTGGGACCCGAGAACAGATTCAAGCTTTGCTTCTCCTGCTTGACTTTGATGTGGCTAGCTGAAATTATCCAAGTCAAGCTCAACAGGCTTTAAACTAGAACCGATTTCAGTGTAGTCATGCATGATCGATCATGCTTGTGGTACGAAAACTAAAATAAAATCCATGGCTTACGATTGTTTTCTCTCGTTTTTGCAGTACGCGCTTGCTTTATCTACTCCTGAAGGGTACCAAGGCTACGGGCCGGAGCAAGGTCAGAAGGTAATTAATCTTGCTCACCAAAAACATCTACTCTCTGCAGTAAAATGCATGTATTACCGCGAGATTTTTGACTGAATTAAGAGATACACGCCTCACGAATGTACATCTACATGCAGAGTCTGAGGAAGGCCATCGCGGAGAAACTATACCCAAACATGGGGATACGAGGCAACGAAGTGTTCATTTCTGACGGAGCACAGTGCGACATCGCACGCCTTCAGGTTCAGCAAAGTCACTACTGTATTTCTTACTGACGATCGAGGGAGGAAAGTCCGTTCCTAACTAAAATCTCATATTGGTTTCTGTTTCTGCAGATGCTGTTCGGGCGAGACGTGACCATTGCCGTCCAAGACCCCACCTTCCCGGTACGATCGAGACACCATTTCACTATACTGAAATTTCAGAGTCGGCAGCTGTTTACTGAACTTGCATGGCATGGTACGTGCGTGTGCAGGGGTACGTGGACAACGGCGTGATCATGGGGCAGACGGGCGCGGCGGACGAGTCCGGCCGGTACGCCAGGATCGAGTACATGTGTTGCGCGCCGGAGAACTCCTTCTTCCCGGACCTCGCCACCGTGCCGCGCACGACGTGATCTTCTTCTGCTCCCCGAACAACCCACGGCCACGCGGCGTCCCGCTCCCAGCTGCGGCAGCTGGTGGACTTCGCCCGCCGCAACGGCTCCATCGTCGTCTTCGACTCCGCCTACTCCTCCTACGTCTCGACAACAAACCAAAATCCATCTACGAGATCCCGGGCGCGCGGGAGGTGGCCATCGAGATCTCCTCCTTCTCCAAGTTCGCCGGGTTCACGGGCGTGCGGCTGGGCTGGGCGGTGGTGCCCGACGAGCTGCTCTACGCCGACGGCACGCGCGTGGCCCGGACTTCGACCGCGTCGTGTGCACCTGCTTCAACGGCGCGTCGAGCGTGGCGCAGGTGGGCGGGCTGGCGTGCCTGGAGACGGCGGAAGGCCGGGAGGCGGTGCGGCGGGTGGTGGGCAAGTACAAGGAGAACACCAGGGTGCTGGTGGACACCTTCGCCGCGCTGGGGAAGGAGGTGTACGGCGGCGGCGACTCGCCCTACGTCTGGGTGCGCTTCCCTGGACGCAAGTCGTGGGACGTGTTCGGCGAGATCCTCGAGAAGACGCACGTCATTACCGTGCCGGGGAGCGGCTTCGGCCCCGGCGGCGAGGGCTTCATCAGGGTCAGCGCGTTCAACAGCAGGGAGAGGGTCGTCGAGGCCTGCGCCAGGCTCACCAGCTTCCTCGCATAGATCGATCATACAAGTACAGCTACGCCGACGTGTAGCAGCAGGGAAACGGTCGTCGACGTGTAGTACGGCATTCATGCGTACGTAGGTCAAATAACTCTGGAGTACAGCTATATGTACTGCCTCTTACTACTGATCAACTACGTTCATGTATCAATCAAGGGCTGGACATTCATATATACTCTAATCTAATGCTCATTGGTCAATCTGAAACAGTAATCCAGAAACATGCTACCCTCCCCTCTGCAAATCCAAACGCATCTTATGTTCTCAAAATGTGTGTTTTACATGACATACTGGAACAAAGCAAGCACAACAAGTGTACAAAGATTGTTTTTTAGATCCACAACTGACACCTAAAGACACTTGGCTCTTATTTCGATTGGGCACACACAACATAACTTAATGATCCCTTCTCTTACTCAGTTTCATTTTCCTCCTCACTTTCTTCCTCGTCTTCGCTAAGATTCAAGTGGTTCATGTTCTCCTCCAGAGGCGGCAAGCCATCGTCAGAATCATCATCATCTGATCCTTCCTCTGTGCTCTGGTGTGATTTATCTGCCGCGGAGATGCACAAGTATATAGTAAAATCAATATCCACATAACCAATCTTAGTATGATTTATGTACGGATGCTTGTGCCAACATTCAAATCTTCTGAGAATGATGTCATTGTTACCGTTTATAGGTGATTTCTGAACACTCGTGGCACTTGCTAACCATGAGTTCTGCACATGATTATCTCGGTGCCATTTCCACACTTGGAGTATGCTTTCAGCAGATCTCTGCACATTATTACAAGGGAAAGAGCGTGAAAACCAGACCCAACACACTAGAAAAATGAAACATGCTTGTACGAAGAATCTAGAATGTAAAGAAGATAGTGTGACAAATTTGAGTATCATATTCAAAGATGATTGAATGCCCTCAGCCCGCAATATTGTCTTCTAAAGTTTACTGGACAATGTTAAAAATGCAGCACCGTGCTTTATTATGCAGGACAGCATGGATTATCGTGGCACTATAACTGATAATTAATGGACACGGCGTTTCGGGGCAAGGGTGCGGATGCACCCGTTATGTAAAACATTTTTAACATTTTTTTTTAAATGTCAAAAAAAAAATTTTCGGATATACATCATGACATTCTATGTTAGCACAAAAAATTTAGCGAAAAAAATATATTTTTTGTGACCTATGCAAAAAAGACATAAAACAATCGCGTACAAAGTCATTTTGAAAACCCCGGATTTGTCTTTTTTGCACAGCCCACAAAAAATGTCTTTTTTTTGCGAAACTTTTTGTGCTAACATAGAATGTCATCTAGTATATACGAAAATTTTATTTGAAATTTTTTGACATTTTGAAAAATATTTTTTGAACAGTGGGTGCATCTAGACCTATCAGCCGATATGGATTTCCGATAATTACTGTACTATTTTGGTCAGCAGTTGACGTGTACAATCAGAATTAATTTGCTTGATCTATGCAACAATTATTGGACTTTGTGCCTTGCAGGACAATGGTATATTTAACACACCTCTGATCTTACCCTATCTAACAAGTACATTTGGGGAATGGGGGTATATAGTCTGAAATGCTTTGCTTAATATATGTAAAAGTTATTGGGATTTGTGTTTTGCAGGACAACACGAATCTCATTGCTTACCCTATCTTACAAGTAAATTGGTGTACATAGTCCGAAATTCACTGCAAACCTATAGTGACATTAAAAAAATATTTACTGAACTTACTTGTTAAGTGATAAGAATGAGTGACCCCACTTGAATTTCGCAAGCAGCAGTTCTCCGGTATCTTTCTCCCCGCTGCAAATAAAGCTATAACATAAGCTGACACCCTCGCAAAAATAACTAGCATCATCCTGGACTACAAGTTCACACGCTGGATATGTCACACTAGAAATTTAAATCGAGAAGTTCAGCTTGAACACTTGGGACGAAAGTTAGGCACTATAGCACATTACTTCATACATTATACAATCAATATAATAGCTGTATTACCCCTAATTTCGATCAATGTAACATGATGGTGCATGATGTATTTGGAAACTCAAAGTACGTAGCCTAGTAATGCAAAACTATTATCTAGATGAAAGCTTAACAAACAGTTATCCATAGTCGGGGCTAGAAAATTTACCATATTATGAGGGCTGCTGATAAAGCTTCCACACATGACAGCTGACATGGGCGGCCGTAATTCACAGGGTTTGCTGCTACCAACCACGGCACTGCAAACAGTACGATTAACATATACTTTATTTAACAAATCCACACAAATTTACAAGAGTTAAAACTTTGCAAGATATAATAATTATTACTGACCTAATTTGGGCAAAGGAAACACTGTAAAAGAACTCTTTCTACCAAAGCATGCCAATTCTGTGTTCTAAAATCTAAACTGAAAGAGCAGGTAATTCTGAATGTGCAACTTGATGACAAATCAAGAAATAATAACCAGTATGAAGTCACAGTAATCTTTTAATAGAACCATCTAAATGGTATGCTACAGGTAGGTCCATGCAAGTTAGGTAGTTGAAAGTAATCCCAATTATCTAAATCATACTCTATTGATGCACACCCTTACTGAACTTTACTTAAATAGGATGATCTTACAGAGACGAGGAGCACCACAGCGTAGTTTCGCGAAAGGGACATCATCTAAACGTGCCCAAGAACAATCAACCACGGCCAACCCTTTTCTTTGCACGATAGGATGATCTTCCTTGGATACACAATGTGTACCAACAGGGCTGAAAGCAAAAGAAGTAAAATAATCAGCGGGAGCAGCATATGTATCTCAAAGGCCAAATTTATATGAGCATACTTTGTTGGTTCTATAATATTATACAGGATAATCAAAACGAGAGAAATCACTAAACTTAGCTCCACAAAGTTTCACATGACTACTTTTTACCACATATCTTATATATTACCTGAGAACAACGCCACCAAAACCATTTGTCACTCTCAACTCCTGTAAGACAAATAAGAACCTTATTAGAAAAAGGTAGCTATATCTTTAATAGCAGAGGCAGTGGCTGTAGTATGACCAAAAGCATATCGTAAGATAAGAAATTACCAAAAACCTAGAAGGATTAGATGTCCATGATTGTATATATATGTTCATAACTTCATATGCAGTATATGTAATTTAATTTTTCTTATTTTCTATTTTAGCATGTACCTTGGTTTTGAGAGGAGTGAAGGGGATTGGAATTTTAGACATTGCTAACCAAGTAGTGCCTTACCTTTAATAGCCCAAATCTTGAAAGCTTACGACCGGTGCATCTTTTAGCATCACATTGCCCAAAGTCCTATAAATTACAAAGCAAACACAAGAGCTTAGACATACTGTCAACGGGTAAGAACACGTGATATCATTACACCTACCCACATTGCAAGCTGAATTTTTGGGCTACTAGGTTCCTCTCCGGTGCTGTCTGGATAGAAAATCAAAATAGCATTATCAACAATAAGGTTTCAGGAATAGTATAAAGCAATTTCATGAAGCTGATGAGCCTTAATATGGATTTGCCAGCGGCATACATGTTATATACTTGCAAAGCTGCATTCAAGTAGTACTACTCCCTCCTTCCCATAAATAACATCTTATATTATCGGCCAGAGGGAGTATAAGATAATTTTGTGAGTTGTCAAATTCTGTAAACTGTTGAATATGATCACAGCGAACACTCCATAAGAGCTGAACATTTTTCGTGTAAATACAACATCTCAATCTCACACAACTATTTATCCATCATGAGCAATTTTTAGAGCAAAAACTATCCATAAAGCAACCAGGAAATTCCAGGGAATTTGTACCTTCCTGCCTTGGAAGTGATGTCCCCGGACCATCATCGCTGAAATTGAAGACAGAAGAAGGTTAGTTTACAGTTTACACCAGTTTGTCAGAATAAAAATTCGCTGGTGCTACAATCTAAATTCGCACCTTCAATCGATGTACATATCGTCCACAGTGCATCACGGAAATCAGCTAAACACGACAATTGGAGCTAACTAGCTAGCGCTCGGAAGAGGTCGAGTTACCACGAGGCTTCTTCTTGCTTGGTGCGGCGTGAAGACGATGATGATGAGGAGGATCCACGCCCTCGCCTATTGCGGTGGTACCCCATCCCGGAAGACTTGCCAGCGGCGAACCCCTCGTCCGACGGCGGCGGCGGCGGCGTTGTTCGGCTCGGGAGAGGAAGCCCTGAGAGTGGAGCCCACTGTAGCCAATGGTTGGGCGGCTGCCAGTGGGCCCGCACAAGTTCCTCAAGCATAGCCACTGCGCGTGGGCCGCGGTAGTGGGCCGGGCTGGACCTGGGCCCTCGTAATCGGCCGCAGTCGCTGAGGCCATTCTCGCCAGAAGATATGGGGAATCTGGACCGTCGAAGCCACGCGCATCCGGCCGTCCGCGCTCCAGCTTCCCCTCCTCCCTGTCTCATATCAGGTGGACGCCGGCAGCCGGAAAACCCTAGCTAAACCCCGCCCCAATCCCCATTCGCGCGCGACCCCAACCCAACGGCGAGCGGCGGCGGCGGCGAAGATGAGGAAGAAGGTGGACGAGCGCATCCGGACGCTGATCGGAACGGGGTGCGGCAGCGGCAGCGCTCCATGTTCATCATCGTCGGCGACAAATCGCGCGACCAGATCGTGAACCTCAACTACATGCTCGCCAAGTCCCGCGTCAAGTCGCGCCCCTCCGTGCTGTGGTGCTACCGGAACAAGCTGGAGATCAGCAGCCACCGGAAGAAGCGCGCCAAGCAGCTCAAGAAGCTCATGCAGCGCGGCCTCATGGACCCCGAGAAGGCCGACCCCTTCTCCCTCTTCCTCGAGACCTCCGACATCACATACTGCCAGTACAAGGACTCCGAGAGGGTCCTCGGCAACACGTTCGGCATGTGCATACTGCAGGTACTATAGCTTCGAGCTGTTGTTTCATTCACTGTTTGGATGCTGCTATGGTGGCCTGAAATTCTGTGTTTGTTTTGTGTAGGATTTTGAGGCGCTGACGCCCAACCTTCTGGCCAGAACCATTGAGACCGTCGAGGGGGTGGTTTGATCATCCTGCTTCTCTCTTCGCTCTCCTCGCTGACCAGTCTGTATACCATGGTCATGGTGAGCTCACTTTTCTCTTGCACCAACGCCCCCCTTCACTTTGTTGGCTCCAATCCAAATTTATGAGCACACAGACATGATTTTGGATCACTCTTCACTATCCCACTCAGTTAAAGTAATCAAACTTGCGCCTTGTGCTAACAGGATGTTCACGAAAGGTTCCGAACAGAGTCTCATACTACCGCAGCCACAAGGTTCAATGAGAGGTTCTTACTTTCCATAGCATCATGCAAAGCATGTATTGTGATGGATGACGAACTCAACATTTTGCCTATATCATCTCACATGAAATTCATACGACCAGTTACGAACAATGAGGTATTTTTTTCTTCTTATGCCTGTGAAGTTCTGCTGGTGAAATTATGCATCTCTTGAAGATTCTAGTTGTGTCATCTAATTCCTTTTTGACATGCATATTATACCATGTGTTTAGGATTCTGAGGGACTGTCAGAAAGGGAGCGAGAGTTGAAAGACCTAAAAGATCAATTCCGTGAAGACTTCCCAGTTGGCCCTTTGATTGGAAAGTGCTGCACGATGGATCAGGTGCAATTTACTTACCTCTTACACTTTATGCATCTCCCCTTGGGCATAAAAAAAACCTCTTGGTCCCTACCATAAACTGAAAATGAAAAAAATGTTCACAGGGTAAAGCTGTCATCAATTTCCTGGACTCGATTTTGGACAAGTCCCTTAGGAGCACGGTTGCCTTACTCGCTGCTCGTGGACGTGGGAAATCAGCTGCCCTTGGTCTTGCAATTGCTGGAGCCATCGCAGCTGGGTAAAGCTCAACTAAGTAGTGTTATTTATGTACTTCATGCACTGCTCTCATTAGGGCTAATGCTTTGTCTTTTCAGGTATTCAAATATATTTGTCACCGCTCCGAGCCCAGAAAACCTTAATACTCTATTTGATTTCGTCTGCAAAGGAATGAATGCATTGGAGTACAAGGTGTTTGTCTGTTATCTTGTTTTATTGTTGAAGTTTAAACATATGTTATGGCGTTAAGGTATGCATGCTTCATTTCCCCCTTTCAGGAGCATTTGCATTATGATGTAGTGAAGAGTGCAGATCCAAATCTCAGGAAAGCAACAATACAAATAAACGTCCATAAGCAACACCGTCAAACAATCCAGGTAATAAAAATACTTGTTTGCAGACATATTTTGCTACCGCTGAATATCACTTTGCTTAGTACTCCCTCCGTTTTTTAATATAAGATGTTTTAGGTGTTGTACATGTTGTCTAGATACATACTAAAGTGAGTGAACATACACACTTAAACATGTCTACATACATTTGTGTACACATGCATGTGGACAAATGCTAAAACATCTTATATTAAAAAACGGAGGGAGTATCAGTGAGCTGGTTCATAATTTTCTCATGTTTGCAGTATATGAAACCACATGATCATGGGAAGCTTTCTCAAGTTGAACTTCTTGTCATTGATGAAGCTGCTGCTATTCCATTACCAATTGTCAAGTCCTTGCTTGGTCCATACCTTGTCTTCCTGTCTTCCACTGTCAATGGGTATGTTTACTTTCAGTTACTAATGCTCTAGAATTACAATGCATGAGGGTGATTGTTCTGGATAATTTCCTGTTGAAGGTATGAAGGAACAGGTCGATCCTTGTCTTTGAAGCTCCTACAGCAGTTAGAATCCCAAAGCCAGCCATCAGCTTCGAGGGATGGACCCAATTCCAGTAAGAGTCATTTTACTTTCATCTAAAAAAGAGTTGTCTACATTTTGAGGGAAACCTTCTGAGTATTTGGATGCTTTACTCGTGTTTGTGCTCTATTTTGGCTTCTAGGTAGGCTTTCAAGAAAATTGAATTGAATGAATCCATTAGATATGCCTCTGGTGATCCTATTGAAACCTGGCTTAACGAGTTACTTTGTTTGGATCTTGCGAGCTCCATTCCAAATATCAGTAGGTGAGTATGATCTGATTTATGGTTGTCTTGTGTTTTTCTTTTCTTATATCTTGCATGCTTAGCAAGCAAGTCTGTGGTTTTTTAGGCTACCTCACCCAGAACAATGTGATCTGTATTATGTCAACCGGGACACACTTTTCTCATATCACAAGGAGAGTGAGGTATTCTTACAGGTATGAACTAATAATGTTTTGTTCTCTTTGAACATTTATATATTTAGTTTGAATATAAACTTATGTATGGGTGCTTTACATGTCGATCAATTGATATTTATTCTGTATACTTAATATTTCAGCGGATGATGGCACTTTATGTTGCCTCTCACTACAAAAATTCACCCAATGACTTGCAACTAATGGCTGATGCACCAGCACATCACCTTTTTGTACTGCTTGGTATGTTTCAAATTGATTTGCGAGCATGCCAGTTTAATATGATGACATTATTATACAGTACTAACTTGTGTTCCTTATTTGCTAGGCCCGGTTAATGAGTCCGAAAACCAGCTCCCTGATATTTTGTGTGTGGTTCAGGTTTGGCCACTCTGTCCTGATTATCTTTTGGAGGATTTTTTTTTTTGAAAATTTCTCCTGATGATAGGGGTGGTTTATTAATTGCACGGTGACTGAACTACCTGAAACAACCGCACATACATGAGATACATGCTAAGGGCAGGCACAAAGAAGACATAGAAGATATTCTTAGTTATTATCTGCCATATTTTTTGCGTTGTTTCTAGTGGAGATCGTATGTGCTTGAGCAAAATATCTTATCTAAAATTTTGCTATTGGTGAAGTGTCCTGCTCATATGCTTATTTCAAATCATGAACCACATATAAAGTTACTCCGTTTTGTTACTTTCTTGGAGCGTGCTCAAGCTACAGGGGTGCAATGAAAGCCAAATAGTTTATGTCTACTACAGTTGTTCATTGTATGCCGCAGGTGCACAACATGCTGTAAATAGAAGTTACAAAAATCTGGGTTCATTTAGTTTAAATGACTTATTATTGATCACTCTATCTTAGTCCTAAATTTACTTTTCTTGTATTATCTCCTGGTATTCAATTTTATGATTTATCTCCATCATGTGTTACGTTACTCATGTACTGCCATTATTTTCTGATAATCTTATAGTTCTACGGAAAAATCGTGCTTCTGTTTTATCCTTGAACTAATTTGTTTTATGCTACTGCTTGTACTCACTAATTTAAGTTATGTTGGTTGCTATACCTTCCACCTTCATGCCCCTAACAACCTCCTTTAGTCGACACCATTCAGAGTTCATCTTGAAATTGAGATTAGAATCTTACTGGATAGTATATACACTCATCCATTTGCAATTTTCAGGTCTGCCTGGAAGGACAAATATCTCGAAAATCAGCTATCAGAAGCCTCAATGAGGGACATGCACCTTCTGGTGATCAAATACCATGGAAGTTTTGCGAACAGTTTCAAGACAATGTATTTCCCAGTCTTTCAGGAGCTCGGATAGTTCGGATCGCTGTTCATCCAAGTGCCCTGAGGGTCAGGTTTTTGCCTTTATTGAATGTGATTCGACCTATGTTAACACCATTCCATGTTCTAAATGTTCTTTTTTTGTACGCAGCTTGGGTATGGTTCAGCTGCCGTCACCCTTCTAACAAAGTAATACATTACTCCTTTTCTATTACTCCATCTCGGGCTTTATCAGTTGATGCTCTTACATTTTTCCTAAGCCTACTATTTGGTAATTAGATAGGTTTGTGGTAAGAGGGATGGACTTGCAATATCTAAGTTTTAACGCCCTGGGACATTACTGCTAAGCCCATGGAGGGACAGGGGGGTATGGGATGAGGGCAATGAGGCAGAAGGTGCTGCTTTCAAGGGAAGATGACGGTGTACAAAGGCTGTAATTCTTAGCTCTATTGTAGGCGAATGTAGATAAATCTGCACGCATGGCTCGCAATCGTTCACTGAAGCTCGACCTCTAGCAGTCCTGTGGTGGCAACCTAGGCCAGTAAGGGCACCTAGCTTGTTTTGGTTCGGGAATTCATTCCCCTCTCCAGCGGTGCAGTAGTGGTGACCTATGCCGTGAAGGCAGCAACAACTGCGAAGGTGCAGCAGCACACAACAATAGGTGTTGGGGAGGGATCGGTCGATCCTATGAAAACGGAATAAATGCCATACCTCCCTGATGAAGATAATCCTAAGAGGTGCTCTTAGTTCTCTTCACTTCATCTAGAGTTAGACAATACATTTGAGTGCGTCTTAAGCTGATAGTAGCATTTACATAGATTTTTGTTGTTTGGAGTGGTACTGAACAAGAGGCATCCCTGGGGTAGTATTTTCCTAATTTCTATCTTTCTGATAGCATAGCCTAATTTACTCATAATATTACTTCATGGCAATGGTTTTACTATGCTCAGTCTCTGTCAGATATGTCTTAATCTATCCCTATTTTATTGACAAATACATTTGCTTTGATTGGTTCCATAGGTACTACACAGGAAGCTTGGCAGATTTTAAAGATGAGGAGGAAGTTGAAGAGCCTGGAGTTAAAATTAGTGAAGCTGCAGAAAAGGTTCATTTGAACAACTATGTTTTTTCGGGTTTTTTTTTCATATCTTATAGTGTGGCAGCTTGAAGTTCCTTTATTATAATCTTGAAACCAAATATACCTTTCCCATACTTTTTGTTTCTGGCTTGTTTTGATTCAGTATTTCGTACTTCGAACAAAATGACGTGAATTTGTGCAGGTTTTATGTGTATTTGATTATGTAAGAATGATATAGCCATTATTTTCTTATGTATGTATGGTTTATGCATCTCCTCGCGTGTGTACAACCTTCTAATTTTGCATATGTTCTTGCAGGCTTCTCTGCTAGAAGAGAGCATACAGCCTAGGGCAAATCTTCCCCCGCTCCTTGTTAATCTTGGGGATCGTCGTCCTGAAAAGCTCCATTACCTGGGTGTATCTTTTGGGTTGACACAAGAGCTTTTCCGATTTTGGCGCAAGCACGACTTCTTTCCTTTCTATGTGGGCCAGATTCCAGTAATGATCTGATCTGATTGTTTGTTTCATGAGGTTCATGGTTCTCACCCTTTGCTGTGCTTTTATCACGGGCATTAATTAGCTGTTTCCGTTTCATAGAGTGCTGTTACTGGAGAGCATACCTGTATGGCCCTGAGTCCCCTAAATAGTGATGGCATCAAAGTTGGTGATGATTCAATCAAGTCTGGATTTTTAGAACCATTTTATCAAGGTATGCCCAAGTGTACCATTACCTTTTTTTAGTGAGCGGTGATTTGAACTGAAGCTGCTTTATCTGTAACTGCATACATCAGACTGAATAGAAAATGTATGTTAGTTTTTTGCTTTAGCTGATAGATGCACAAGGTAGTATTGTTTCTTTTGTTTTAGAGCCTGCTTTTTGCTTAGAAACATGCTTTTGGTGCTCTAGCTAAGTTTGTAAGTAATATGTCCAGATTTCAGACAAAGGTTCAGGCGGCTTTTGGGAACATCTTTCCGGCATCTCAACTTTAAGCTCGCAATTAGGTGTGTATAACCTTCATATTGTTTTCTTAGCAAAATAAACGTGCTTCTCTAATATTCTTTTGTGTGTTTCTAGTGTTTTGGCTTCCAAAATAGATTTTTCACATCACGAGCCTTCAGAATTTGATACCAGTGTGACATTGAAGTTACTGAGAGACGTATTATCCCCACATGACATGAAGCGGCTAGAAGCATATTCCAACAACCTGGTCGATTATCATCTGGTAAGAATCCGATGAAACAATATGGAGGGATCTTAATATTGAATGCAGTTGTCACAATATGTTTCTTCTGAATTGCTGTAAAATCTCTACTACCTCTTGATATTGACCTCACTGATCACCTGCTCTGCAAATCATGGCTTGCCATCTGCTTATAGTTGTTACTATATACTCCCTCCATTCGGAAATAGATGTCTTAGCTATCTCAAAATTTGGATGTATCAAGACATCTATTTCCGAACGGAGGGAGTATATATTTATCACTTTTGCTAGCTGTAAACAATTTTTAGCTTTGGTGGTTTTATCCGAGGTCATTGTCTTCTTTGCTTCTTGCTTAGTCTTATTTACCTCCTTAAATGCATGTTCCCAAAGAAACTTGAAAGCTTCATTTGCTGCCAATATTCCTGCATGTGGAGTAAACCTCCTCTGTGAACTTATATATAGCAATACATGGTAGAAACCTTTCCAGCTTAATATTTTGTTTTGTTTTGTAGATTTTGGATCTTGTCCCTATCCTGGCACATGAGTACTTTTCAGAGAAGCTTCCTGTTACACTACATGGCGCCCAAGCTTCAGTATTGTTCTGTATGGGTCTGCAGGACAAGGACATAAGCGCTACAAAGGTTGGCTCAAGTTTTTCCAGGCGAACACCCTTTTTTTTCTGAATATTTGGTCAAACTGATTGGCAATTCTTCTTTTTTGTCCGTTGACAGGAAGAGCTTGGCATAGAAAGGGAACAAGTTCTGTCTAACTTCATCAAGACGATGAAGAAGTTGTATAATTACCTTCATAACACTGCAGGAAAAGAAATTGAAGCAACCTTACCACGACTTAAGGAAGTAAGCAAAAAAAATTGTTTTGTTGTCAGTTTCATGTTTGCATGTAATACCCCCGCAAAATAATATGTTTGATGTCCTTTTTGGATTCTGGTTTGGCATCATGTCATATTGTTGAGGATGCAAGCAAGCTTCATGGTTTATTTAGACGGAAACTTGACCATGTGAACTACATGGAATAGTATCTACCAACTATGTTGTTTGACCTATTTGTGCTATATTTTTGTTGTATCAGAGTGAAATGGCCCCACTTAGTAGATCAATGGATGAAGACCTTGATGAAGCAGCTGAGGAAGTGAAGGTGATATTTCAGAGTTACATTACCACATCGTCATATTATGATATTTAATGGTTACACACTAATATATTTTGCTGTGGGCCTAATATAGGAGAAAAGAAGAGCTGCAGATGAAGCTACCGTGGACCCGAAGTTGCTGCAAAAGTATGCAATTAAGAACGATGACTCTGAGATTGAGAAGGCTCTGCAGAACGGGAAGCTTTCTGCAAGCGGCGTTATCAGTGTAAAATCCAGCAAGACGAGTGCTGACAAGAAAGAGAAGCACAGGGAAAAGGAAAAATCTAAGAGGAAAGGAACAGATGGTAGTAGATCCGAGTCGAAGAAAAAGAGGACTTGAAGCTATCCACATGAAGTTGAGATGGCCTGATGGTTTGACCCTGCTGCTTTTGATATCACCAGAGATACTCTGTTTCCCAGAAAAAGTAGACCATGTTAGCAGCCAGAAATTGAAAAATCCTAATCATCTGAAGAGTATGGGTAGAAGGGATCAGATCTGTTTCTAAGCTCCGTTATGGGTAGAAGAGTAGGGGTAGAACGGATCAATCATAACAGCAGTACCCTGTGAAAGCTCTCCAAAAACCCTGTGGCAGTACACTGCCTCAGTTTTGATGTATTTTTTGTTTTATTAGAATGCAGGGCAATCGCAAGGATCATACCATAAGAAAGCTCTCCAAATTTTGTTTTATTAGATAATAATTTTGCTTTATCCTGACTGCATTTTATTTTGTTGGGAAACTTGTGATTAAGTAATGGACATTTTACTTTGTCGCGAAACTTTGTGGTTGTTGAAGCGCCAGTTAATCCTGCCCTCCCTCGAAAGATCAGGATGGTGCAGGATCCAGCGTGGTTTCGTAGTATCCCACGCCAGAGATCCTGTTCAAAAACAAATTCAATTCTTCGCCGATGAGCCACGCAAGTTTCATCTTGTGGATGACCTGCCATCCGTTCTGCAAATATTTGGATGCTGTTTGACCTGCCGGTTTGACTTCATTAATTTAAAACCAGGCTCTGCTCGAGCCTTCCGTCTAATTATTGGTTACACATGCTTCCGATTATTACTTAGATGAAATTGGAGTTGGCGAAGCAATGGAAGGATCTCATGTCGATACATAAAGCGGTTGACGTGTCTATACACTTGGGGCTCAGGCCCCTCCAGCACGGGCGCGGATTCGCTGACGTTGCCCTCCCTGACTTTGCGTGACTTTGAGTCACTTACATGTGGGGCCCACATGTAAGTGACTCAACGTCAGCGGGAGCAAAGTCAGCGAATCTCAACCCCTCCAGCACTAGGTCTGCAAAACCTGCCCCTTGGGTGATTGGGTCACAGGTATCACTTGCCATGGTACCCATGTCTGGTTCTTAATTGTCTGGGTGAACTCCCCGGGGGAGCTCTAAAGATCCCATCACATCATCATACTGGTGCCTCCAAGATTTCTGGTGAGCAGCACAAGCTAGCTTTTGAGCATTGTGCGCTTCAGGTGAATTTGACTGCTGTATGCCGGCCATTCAAGGTTTATGGTGGGTACTGTTGAAGAAAGAAGCCAGCATATTCGAAGTGCACGTGCCTACTTGGTCTTGATCTATGCTGGACACCGTTGAAAAAAAGAAGCCAACACATTCTAAAGCGCCCGTACCTATTATTCCAAAGTCCCATTCTCTATGCAAAGGGGTTCAGTGCATTTCGATAATTGAATCGGTCATGATGAGTTTTCTTCGGCTCTGCATTTGTGTGATAACTGTTTCACTAGGTGTTACTTTGATGGAAATGCAGGGTGCAGCTTCTCCTTTTTGTCCGTTGCAAGCATTTTTCTAGTAATCCCCGTAAATATATTTTTATTATATATGTGCTTTGCATCCGTACAGTTCAAAAATATTGAGGCTCAACTTTAGTCCTGTAAACTATTTGGACGTAATACTCAACTCAAACGGATCTCAAATGTTTCCGTGTTAAGCTTAGATTTTTAATTGGTTCCCTCTCTTAAGTGAGAGGAACCTTGTACCTTTCATCATCTTTGTCTTGATAAAACGTAACTTGCAAGAATGCATGACCTTATGCTGGTGCATTATTGTTGAAAATGGTACATGCTGTCCACGCGCCAGATGTCAGAACTCGAACTATTGATGCGTCAGTGAGAATTGTCCTGCCACCCTTCTGCAAAGGAGAATCGGGCAGCACTAGCAGATCATACAGAATAAAAATAATATTAACTAAGGTAGCTATAACTCACATTAATCTAAAATTCTGGATTACCAGCAAAAGGAATGATATGTGCTGCCAGCAACGGAGTTTACTGCATGAACACGGAGGGATAATTGCATAAAAGAATGAATAGTACAATCTTACAAAGAAATATTAATAGAAAAGAGGTGAGTTGTTGAACTTTAGAGAATTGTCATGAACCGCGTCGAGGCACATCTGATTCTCATTTACTTTCAAATTGGATCACCGAGCTTTGCGACCTTGGACGCTTTCCCCTCTCCCGCTACAGTACATGGCGGTTTTCTGAACCCCCAGGCAGATCCACCTCGCCGCCGGCGAATCGACGGTTCCCCCTTCCTCCGCCGGCCGCCCTGGCGGCGAGAGGTTGGGGAACCTCGGATCTCGGTGTGTATATAGTGTAGGAGTTGTTAGGGACCCAGCCGGCGGCGTCATGGAGGTGGTGGCGCGCCTGGTGTTGTTTTTGCAAGTGGTGCTCGTCCTCTTCGGCGGTGGATCTCCATGGAGTTCCACGGCGGAGCGCCCCCATCCTCACGCTCGCGGTCCTCTGGGATTGCCGTGTGCGGGTCTGCCCCCTCTGGATCTCGAAGCGGCGGATCCAGTTGACGATGTTGAAGCTGCTGGTGGTGATGCAAGGCGGTGCTGCCAATGGAGTAGGGTGGAGGCTCTCTGGAGTTCGAGGACCGACGACTTCCCGTCCGCAAGGGGACATCTTCCGATCCAAGGTTCGAGGGAAGATGCAGCGGCGGCGCGCCATCGGCACGTCCTGCTCCTCGCCGGCGACATTGAGATGCAGAAGGACTTGTTTGTAATTTTCATCTTTGTGATGTTCCTTTCTGTCTACTTGCTGTAATCACCAGCTGTTTCCCGCAAAAAAAAAAAGCTAATTGCAGGATGAAAAATAGCAGAAATTAAGTTATACTAGGTTATAGCACATATGGCAGGAGACTTCTCACTTGTGCCTCTAATCTTGTTGGCGCCCCGCATACCACATATACAGTAAGGGCTGAGTGCATAAAAATCCTTCCGTGCGATTGCAATTGCCCTTCCACTTGTCAGCAAATTTAGTGTTCAACCTTTGTTCAAACATGTGAAAAGAAACAAATGACACCCGTGTGTCCAGCTGACCAGTGACCACATCTTTTGCCTCTGTGTCCCTCTCTCACTATCATTCCTTTTTCCAGAGGGGGGCTGAAGGAGAATTACACCCGAACTTTAATCGCATATCTGGGTGCATAGCAAGATTCTGCACGAACAGACCATATAACACCAAAATAGTTCGGTGGACGTGTTGGAGGAGAAATTATACAACTTGAAGGTGGTGTAAGCACTTATTATGGCATGACGATTGGCAAGCTTGACAACTTGGGTTCAAGAGTCAACTTGGTGTAAGCACTTATTATGGCATGATGAAGATTGGCAAGCTTGACATGTTCCTTTCACGACTCGGATTCAGGAGTCAAATCACAAAATGGAAGTGAAAAGTTTTTCTTCTTCTCTGTTTTCGAGTACGCGACAAGAAGATATGGTCGATTTCGTCAAAACATAGGAAACTCACTCCAAAGACTGTGGAACTTTGTAATCAAAGAGTGAGGGCACCCCGGCGACGAGGGCATCTTTTCCCTTGCGCTACCTTGGCCTCCCTCACTCAATTTGGCGCCTAAGGAGATCGGACTTCCAACACGTTGAGGACAAATGTGTGAACAAGCTCCCTACTTCGAATGGAAAGTTCATTACCACGACCGGTAGGGCGGCCCTTGTCAAATCGGTCATCGCCTCACAATCCATCTACTACTTGACCCCTCTCGTTATTCCGCTGGGTACTATGCATTTCATGAAAAAGATTCAACGGGCTTTCCTATGGCCGGCTAAGGATACAACGACGGGTACCAAGTGCAAGGTGAATTGGGAGTTAGTGTGACGCCCCAAAGATCTTGGTGGGCTCGGCATACTCCATTTAGACAAGTTCGCGTTGGCTTTGCGGTTACGGTGGCCATGGCTTGAATGGAAAGACCCCAACAAAATATGGGTTGGATATGGGAACCCTTGCACAAACAAGGACATGGATTTGTCCTATGCCGCAACGACGATCACCATGGGAAATGGCCTAAAAACTCCTTTTTGGCATGCCCCTTGGATGGAGGGTAGGAAGCCAAAAAATATTGCACCTCTCATCTTCGCGTGTTCTAGCAAGAAGAATTGTTCGGTTGGCCATGCCATGCTTGGTGCAAGTTGGGTTGAGAAAGTGCAGCTTGATGAGGATTTCACCATCGCCCACTTCTTGCAATTTGTGGAGCTTTGGTCCTTGCTTGCCGGCATTCAACTCAACCCCAACACAAGTGATGACATCCGTTGGAAGCTTACGGAAAATGGGGAGTACACGGCTAAATCGGCCTACAAGATGCAATTCATGGGAACCATCTCCTCCACCATGGACAAATCGATTTGGAAGACTTGGGCTCCACCCAAGACCAAGTTTTTTTGCTTGGCTTGCCAACCAAAATAGGATTTGGACGGCGGACTGGTTGGCAAGAAGAGGGTGGCCAAATTGTGGCCTTTGCCCTTTTTGTAAACAAACAATGGAGACCACCACGCACCTTTTTGTTCATTGTTGCTTCACTAGAAGACTATGGGACCTAATAAGAGATTCGCTTGGCCTTCACACCATGGCCACGACAGATTGGATAAGCCTCAACTTCAACGAATGGTGGCTTTTGATGACGAACACCCCTCCCAATTGCAAAGCCGTCGCCTCCCTCTCCCTACTCACTACTTGGGAGGTTTGGAACGAGCGCAACGCAAGAGTCTTCCGCAACAAGAGCACGCCAAGTTTTGTTCTTTTAGATAAAATTAAGAAAGAGGCACGCCTTTGGATTTTTGCGGGTGCCAAAGAATTGGGCAATTTGATGCCGCGAGAGTAGTTGTGTTGTAATATTTGGGTCACGAACTTGCTTTCTTGCAACCTTCATCTTAATTAATATAAGGGGCAAAGCTTTTGCCCCACTGTTTAAAAAAAAATGTTATGGTGCTTGCCAAGACCCTGGAAAGTCCATTTGGAGGACGAAGCTCCACATAGGCCGTTTTTTGAAAAACATTAAATCGACATTTAAAGTTTCAGAAAATTTTGAAACAAAATCCTAGACGTTAATAATGACTTATTCTACGATTCAGCAAATTTTCAATCCTGACAAAATTTGAAAATTTTCGATCACATCACAGATCTAGATTTTTTTGTTTTTACACATACCAAAATACAGAATATTTCGCATTGGTTTTTTGCACAGTGGTACACATAATCATGTTCTACTTCTAAGATTTTTTTTTCACATTTTTAGAAACTTAAAATGTCATTTTCTTATTTTTTTTCCAAAAAAGAGCTCCATGGAGCTCATCCTCCAAATCACCCTACTCCATATATTACACCATTTTTCATATTTCCAAAGTGGTTGCCTTTTGGATTACAGGACTTTACATGCTGCTCACCACCGGCGCCCCCAAAGGAAAAAGGAAAACAGATAAGAAAGAAGAAAAGAAGTGGGAAAAATCCACCAAATGGGCTAGCCCATCGGGCGAGGCTAGCTATCGCACATTCGATAGATAGCTAACGCTCGAACGATTTTGGACAACCTTAAAATGGAAAGTTTCGGCCCACGTGCACAACCTTGTGGATAATTATAGCTTAATCACGCATGCATGCATGGCATTCTCCTTCCTAATTTTCCCTCTCGTATGGATGAAATGAATAATCGGTGCATGCATGGACTACCAGACGAAAAATGCTGATGTCATCCAGATTCTCTCCGAATTCGAAATTTTAAAATGTTTTATCTTTGAAACGACAAATCAAACTGAAAATCCGTTTTCACCATTAAGTCGGTCGCGACGAGATTTTTAAAACTAAATCCCATGTTGATATGTTTTGACAACTTTTTTTTTTCGGGCTAAAAGTTACTAACCCCACTGTACGTGAGTTATCAAGGGTAAAAAAATAAGAGTTACCAACCTCAAATTTTATAGTGACTTTTCTTTCGACATCTTTGTTGCATTAGAATCACTCGCATGATATTCGACACTTTTGGTAGCTTTTGAATGTCCTGGTGAGCTATTTGAGAAAAGTGTTGCATGCATGCACTAGAGCATGCATTCAAAAAGTTTTGTCTCTCAAACGATACGCGTGATTTAAGATTCTCTTTCACCAATAAAACCGGTCATGACGAGATCTTAGTACTAACTGAAATATTACCAAGCATATAACACATGAATAACCAACATAAAAATTAGTAGATGATAACAAGCACATAGCAAAACGAGATACCTATCCTAGAACTAAATAAAGTGTTACTAAGCATTCAGAGTACGAGTTACCAACCTAAAAAAAGTACATGATGATACCAAATACATAGCAAGCAAGTTACCGATCCTATTACTAACTAAAGTGTTACCAAGCATCTGGCGCACAAATTACCAACCTAAAAACTAGTAGACGATGATACCAAGCACATAGCAAGCAAGTTACCGATCTTAAAACTAAACTGAAGTGTTACCAAGCATATAGTGCACGAATTATCAACTTAAAAAACTAGTACACGATGATACCAAGAATATAACCAGCGAGTTACCGATCCTAGTACTAACTAAAGTGTTACCAAGCATCTAGCGCACAAATTACCAACCTGAAAACTAGTACATGATGATACCATGCACATAGCAAACGAATTACCGATCCTAGGACTAGCTAAACTGTTACCAAATACCAACCATCTAGCACACGAATTACCAATATAAAAACTAGTACATGACGATATCAAGTACCTACTAAGCAAGTTACCGATCCTAAAACAAACTAAAGTGTTACCAAGCATCTAGATCACGCGTTACCAACCTAAATACTAATACACGATGATACCAAGTACCTAGCAAGCAAATTACCGATACTAGGACTAACTAAAGTTTTACCGAGCATCTAGAGCACGAGTTACCAATCTAAAAACTAGTACATGAATGAGACCAAGTACATAACAAACAAGTTACCGATCATATAACTAGCTAAAGTGTTACCAAGCATATAGAGTACGAATTGTCAACCTAAAACTAATACATGATGATACCAAGTACATAGATAGCAAGTTACCAATCGTAGAACTAATTTATACTAGTAGAAAGTGGTAGTTGTTTTCTATTATAATTTATTGTACTAGTAGAAAGTGAACTTTTCCTATTTCCCACCCATTTTTGTTTACCCTAAAAAACCACTGTCCCAAAAAGGGAATTGAAAAATTATACTTGGTGTTCTTTTGCAGGCAAAAAACTAGTTCGTCTTTTTATTTTTTTTGGTATTATAAGAGGCTCTAAAAGCAATCTGTGTCGACCTGTTTGGGTTTATTAAACCAGTTTTAGAAGAAACTATTGTTTTTGCTGTAGTAATAAAGTATATAACTAGTAGGAAGTGACAGTTCATTTATCTTCCAATTTTTTGAACTAGTAGGAAGTGGGCTTTCTACCTCCCACCCATTTTTTTACCCTAAAATTTCACTGCCCAAAAAGGGAATTGAAGAAAATTTGTCTTTTTCTTTATTCTTGTAATTGCCAAAAAAAAAGGGAATAGCGAAATATAAATATTCTACCGCGTAAAGGGAATAGAAAAATTATACTAGGTATTTTTTTAAACAAAAGTCAAATATTTTTGATTTTCAAAAATATTATACTAGATTTTTTTGCGTGCGCTAGATGAAAAAAGAGAGAAAAATCTAGTGCATGCTCGACGTGAGAAAAAGGGAAAAGTGAGACAGCTACAAAGCTACGTGCATGCTTCGATTAAGCATAGCTAAGCGCATGCATGGATTAGGCGGCATGATTACGAAATAATCTAGTGAGGACCATGCTGCATGGTGCATGCACTGAGTAAGGATGTGTTCGTTTTTTGGATGAAGTGGAATGGAATGGAACGTTCCATCAAATGGAGTCATTCCATTCCTATGTTCGGTTGATTTTGGAAAAGGAGAACGGAACCGCAGCAAATTAATTTAGACATTCAATTTATTAGAACCTAAATTAATCTAAACATTCAATTATCAATTAATTAGAGACAAATTAATGGCCACACCTTCTTCCTCCTCCAAGCCGGTTGCTCCCGTCCGCCCCGGCCAGTCGCTCCCGCCCGCCCCGGCCCAGCCACTCCCGCCCGCCTCCGGCCCCTCGCGCCCCAGCCAGCCGCCCGCCTTCGGCCTCACGCGCCGCCGCGCCACCCGCCCTGGCGACCTCCGGCCGCTCACGCCCCCGCGCCGCCCCAGCCAGCCACGCGCTCTCCGGCGACCCCGCGCCGCCCTAGCCAGCCGCCCGCCGGCTGTCCACGCCGGCCGTCGAGGGAGAGAATGGAACCGGAGGGAGAGAGATTAGGAAGAGGAGAGAGAGGGATTAGGGAGAGACAGCCAGCCGTTCCACTCGGTCCAGCCAATTCGGCCGGACGAGTGCATTCCGCATCTACACGGAATATTCTATTCTGAAGAACCAGTCCATTACATTCCTCTGTCTAACTGAACACAAGAATGAGCTCTAGGTGCAGAACCATTCCATTCCATTCCACCTAGTTCCCAACCGAACACACCCTAAGGCCTTGTTTACTCCTCGGGTATTTCTGGGGTTGGGAAGTTTGGGGATTGGAGGGGATTTGGTGAATCCATCCCTTTCACCCAATCCCCACATTTTCCCTCAAATACTTTTCCCCAAAAATACACTAGCATGACCTAGAGTTTTCAATCTAGGCAAAAATGAACTGGTTGGTGGGGGATATTTGGGGATTATCCCTTACAAAACCGGAGTAGTAAACGGTCTATTGGGGATTTTTCGGGATCCGAGATAATCCTCTCCGATCCCATAAAATACACTAGAAGTAAACAAGGCCTAAAACGACCGAGTCGTAGGAAAAAGGGAATAGGAGGATGGAGGGACCACGACGCGTCGCGCGCATAGACAGGTCGTGCGAGCGCTTCGCACGTTCGAGAAAGAGCGCTTTCGCAGCCCATCAGTGAACTCCTTCATTCGGCTGGCGCCGCTTACAGGATTCACCGTCGACCTCTGGGCTCTGGCCAGGTTGGTCGAATCGCTGCTGCCTGATTACTCCCATTACTGCAACCGAGCCTAGCCCATTACTCGTCCTCAACCCGTCATGGCGGCGGCCGGCGGCGGGTCGCCGCCTGGGGCAGCGAGGCTCGCGCTGGTCGCTGCAGAGAGGGAGGCGGTACCACCTCCCCAGCACAGCTCTTCTTATTCTACTTCTTGCCTGTTCTTGCGCTCTGCGCCCTAATCGCTTGCCTGTCAAACTACTAGTTTAAGCACTGGATCCATACCAAACAAGAACCGGCTAAATAGATAAACAAGGAGCAGGAATCATGCCGTAACTCCACAGTCAAAAAAAAGTTGATACTCCGTCCAGTTGTAAAGCCGTGTTGCCTTGTGATTTTCTAATCGTATAGCTTTCAATTTGAGAGAGTGGTTCTATCTATATGCAAGTATAATTTGAGAGCACATGGGGACATACATTTACTATCAAAATCAGGCGCCCTCGCGACCCCTCGCGCCGCTTCCCCGGTGGCGCCAGGGGAGAAACTTTTCGCCGCCGAGACCTTCCCTCGCCCAGCGCCCTCCTGCCGCTACCGTCGCCGGCCTCGGCCGCGGCGGTGGCGGCGCCCCCCTGCTGCCAAAAAGGTGGTCGGGGGGCTTCTCCTCGCGTGCTCGATTTGGTGGCAGACCGGCCCGTGGGGGGCGGCGGCGGTCAGGGCTAGGGGACGTCAAGCCGGCGGGCTCGGGCGGAGATGGAGTCCGGCTGGACCTCCTGGCAGCGGTGTGGCGCGGTGGGCGCCATCGCTGCTGAGGGAGCCGTCGGCGGGGCGCTCGCGCGCGGATTTAGGCCCCATCGGGCTCGATCTGGGCCTGGCGGGCCCGTGTGGGTGGCGGGCATGCGGGCGGTGCAGGGACCCTGGCGGCAGCGGAGACAAGGGCTTCCGTGGAAGACGTTGCAGAGGCAGGGGAGAGGAAGCGGAAGCTGGGGTGGCGGCCCCGGATCGAAGGCTGTGCGGTTGTGGCGCGGCTGGCTTGCCGGCTTCCGTGGCGTGAGGTGCCGTGGCGGCTTCGGCAAGTAGTGGAGCTCGGTGGCCGGCCACGGATGCGGTCTCCATCTCAAATCTCCCTAAGCTTCGTGGGCGGCTCGAACCCCGGGCGAAAGCCTAGCGCCAACTCCGGTCGGGGCCGACGATGGCGGCGCCCTTGGGCGTCGTTCTCCTTCTTGTTTGCATCGTCGTGGAGTTTCGACAACCGGCCTGACGGGAGTGTTCCGATGGTCTTCGGGTGAAAGCCTAAGCCCAGTCGGGGGCGGGCGACGGTGACGGACGCGTCACTACCTTGTTGGAGGCGTCGTCTTGGATTCATCGGCTCTCCCGGTGTGACGGGTTCGTGGCGGATGGGTAGGATGGCTATGTGGCCACGAAGGTGGATGTTGGGGTGGCGGCCCCGGACGGTGGCGGTACGCCGAGGCGGCGGCCTCGGGCACCCACGCGGCGATGGCCCTATGTGGTGGGGTTGTGGCCAAGTGTGGTTGGGTGGCGACCTGGATGAAGACTGCGCGGGCAGAGGGTTCGTCGACCTGACTGGATCGCCTTCGGTCAATGCGAAGGTCGATCTGGTTGCTACGCCGAGGCGGCGGCCCCGGAACAGGGTGATTTTGGTGGCAACCTGGATGAAATCTGCGCGGGTAGAGGGTTCATCGACCATGACTGGATCGCTTTCGGGCAATGCGAAAGTCGATCTGGTTGCTACGCCGGGGCGGCGGCCCCGGAGCGGGTGGTGTGTGTTGTGGCGTGTGGTCGACTTTGTGTCGTGTGGGCGGTGGGTCGTTTCGTCTGTGTGATTGTTTTGTACAGTTTGTATGGTTTTTGGACCCGGTTTCCCTTATAAACTGGGTCTATTCTACTCTATCTATTCGAGCGGTGGAACGACCACCTTATCCTCAATTTTTTTTTGATAAGTGTAGGACAGTAGGAGAATCACAGTCCGGCAAATGATTGGTCAAGTGACCTAATCAGTGTTAGCATTATTCAGGAGTACTCTTAGTCTTAGCTGAAGACTCCTTTCCATGCATTGTACATTTATACTGCCTTGTGAGATCTGACAATACTGCAACAAACACTATGTGTCTGAGTATATTTAAGTGATTACAGTCACAAAAATGAGGACTGCATAACACATCAGTCAATGTGTTTGATTACTATGGAAACATACGTTTACTATCACTGTTACAATATTAACTTTCTGTGAGCATTCGATTAGCTGTAAACCATGTTCACTGGATACAAATCCGCACCACATGGTGTTATTTCTACTACCACACACTCAACACTCCGTAGCACTGCCCTTATGCGCAGTTAGACATCCTTCCACTGCTTCACTAACTGTCAGGAAAATCCAATCCTCTCCTATTCTGTCAACCACGTGTCCCAGTTTCATCTTCTGAATTGCTTGCCATCCTGGACTGGCAATAGCCATCTGCGGATAATTATTCGAACACAAGAGTGAGAATGTTTTTACTAATTAAACTGTAAATTACTTGCCAAAACATCAGTATGTTCATGAGTTCATCACTTCACCTGTATGCCCATGGACACGAGGTCCCTATGAATTTCTTCCAATCCCACAAGTCCTGAAGTGTCGATGTTTACCACATCTACAAACCAGAAGCATGAATCAGACATGTTTTGGAATTTTCAATAGCAGTTTTAGTATCCGTAAACTTCTTTGTAGAAACTTACTTGACATGTCAAGGACAACTGAGTGCACCCTTTCCCTGGCCTTTTCATTGGATGTCTCCACCTCTGCCCTTACCCATTCTATGATCCTGATTTAAAACACCTATCTGAGCATTCACATAGAAATTTACATAATGTGATGTTAACTTATGTGAAGATTAGTACCTTTCTTTGATAAAAGTTGCATTGACGAAGCATAGGAAGGATGTATCAATGCGTATGACTTGTACAGCTGGTGTTCGGCATGCCACAGGGTACTGCCTGACGCTGCAGAATATGTTTGTTCCTTGTAGCCTGCCTAGAACCTCTACCTGAGGCCGGATTGACTGTATAATGATCTTTGCGAAGGATATGGCAAGCTCCAAGGATCAGCACTAAGCAAGTCAGAAAACTGAAAGGCATTGTGCATATATGATTAGGTAATTCAGAGCAAGGTATATCGATCATCTTACTGCAACTCCAAGGCCAATCTCCACGGACCCAAAGAGCACGCCAACGAAGGCACCGAGGCATATGAGGAAATCCATCTTGTCAACTTTCCATATGCTGCAAGCTTCTCTGATGTCAATCAGTCCGGGAAGCGCCGACAGAATAATGGATGCAAGCACCGCCATGGGTGTGTAGTAGAGGAGCTTCATGAACAACTCCAAGGCAATGAACACCGTGACGGCCATGACGATATTGGAGACCGCTGACCTGGCACCTGCGCTGAAGTTGACAGCGGTTCGAGAGAATGAACCTGTAAACGTACGTCTGTCAGACACATGGCCCAGCATATGTCGTTCCTTTTTTTTAGAATATTACAGGGATTAATCATAATGCTCACCTGTTGCGACATAGCATGAGGATAAAGATCCAGCTACATTCGAGAACCCCATCGCTATCATTTCCTTATTTCCATCAAGCTTATACCCTCTTATCGAGGCGAAAGATCGTCCAACGGCAATGGCTTCCTGAAACAGGCAATGCGTGCTTGTTCTGTCAGTTCAATCTGCATTTCTGTAGTGCAGACACTTGCTTGATTGTGCATGACAATAGTTACCGTAAGCGCGATGACTGCGCAGACGATGGCAATCTTGGCGCATTCCGTGGTGTAGGGTCCGTTCAGCTGTATCTGCTTGACCGAGCTCGGGTTCAGGCCCGCGTGCACCTCGCGGATGATCTTCACGCCGTGCTTGTCGGCTCTTGTGGCGTAGACCGCGGCGGTGGACAGAATAACCGAGAGCAACGGCGAAATTGCGGATAGCCAGAAGAGCTTCGTGTACCTCCTCCCCTGGGATTCCATTGTGTCATTCATGTTAGCAACAACAGGACATGAAAACCGTGTTCTCGAGGCTGGTGAGAAGAGAGTTTTTTTAGTCTTCTTACGATGAACCGTGTGGCGAGGATGAATATAAGAAAAGAGCATCCAATGAAGAAGTTGCCCGGGTGCCACTGCCATTGGACAGTAACAGTCACGTTAGATACAGACATTAGTAAAATCCAGATATAAGCTGGATGGGGTTCACACAAAGGCGCGCTATATTTGTCCAAATAGTGGTTTCCAAAACAGTAAACAGTGGTCATGGCATGTGGTCATGTTCTTCGTCCACTAAAAGCCGTACTGTCAAGCTGGATATTGATTCCAAGCATTCAGTCTGGCAGGCTGCCTCACTGTCTTTAGCACTAAGCTTCTGCCCGTGCTCCACCGCTCATGAAGTCTCTCTAGTCAATGTTTTGTACAGAAAATCAAACTAGAAGTATTGTATGATTATGTAACAACGAAAGGTGTTTGCTTGCTCCTTTGAGTGAACACACAACTGAGCTGGGATCTCTTGTTCTTTTTGTTATTTAAATGTTTTAGGCTATCTAAGACACTGAATTCTCAACCAGATGGGATAAGAAGAGTTTTATAGACGGGCCATAAGATGAGCTTTTCGTCACCGGCGATAGCTCCAAAAGTAAAAGTGAGTTTCGTCATGGCGATAGCCCCAAAAGTGGTTTGAGGTTACGACACGAAAAACCCTGGTGAGGAATGGGTTTGCTTGTGTTCTGGGGAGTGTTTAGCGTAAAACTACCACTTTGCAAACTAAATCACAAAAACATACCACTTTTGCCCGCAATCGCAAAAAGCTACCACATTTCGTCACAAATCACAAAAAGCTACCAAATCGCACTGATCGTGAATTGAACAAAGATTGACACTGAATCCGATAGGTGGGACCCATTTGTCAGTGCTGAGGTGGCAGAAAAATGAGCAATTTGCTGAGGTGGACAGGACCATGGACGGCTCCAGCGGCCGTGGGCTGGGGGCGGCGGCCATGGATGGCCACCTTTTTTTAATTTCTTTTTCGATTTTTATTAAGCTGAAAAGTCAACATGCCACGTAATCACTTACATGTGGGCCCGCCATGTCAGTTTGAGTGTCAATCTTTGTTCAATTCACGATCAGTGCGATTTGGTAGTTTTTTGTGATTTGCGACGAAATGTGGTAGCTTTTTGCGATTGCGGGTAAAAGTGGTATGTTTTTGTGATTTAGTTTGTAAAGTGGTAGTTTTACGCTAAATACTCTGTTCTGGGCTTCGTTCTCTTCTGCGTCATGGGGAAATAAACGCCTCATGTGTCATCTCGTAGTATATTGTAGAGAGAAACGAAACGGACGCGCGTTTTCTGTAAGTTTTGGCATGATATCACCCGAATCATGAAGTCTGTTTAGGTTCACAACAATCATGAAGTCGTAAGTGAGAGAAACGGGTTAGCATACTATAAGCGGACGAGAAAACGACATGTATGCGTTGTATTAGCGTCATTTAGTTAGTGAAAAAGGCTTCATTTAGCTTCAGTTGGCACACCCTTTGGCAGTACGCAATTTAACAAATCGGAGTGAGAAATGGACTCACAGGGTCCTTGAGCGCGGAGCAGACCGCCTTGACGACAGCGACGACGTCGGTGCTGTTGGTGAAGCGGGTGAGCCCCAGGAGGCCCTTGATCTGCTGCAGCCCGATGACGATGGCCGCTCCGCCCATGAACCCGACGATGGCCGCGTGCGACAGGAAGTCCACCAGGAAACCCAGCCTGTGAAGGGACCGAGAGCCTACTGTTAGTGACAGTGTCATTGTGACTCTGTGACACGCCCCCTACCTACGTAGGTAGGTCGTGAAAGAAAAAACAGAGCAGACAGCAGGGCTGGGCGCGAACCTGAAGAGGCCGAAGGAGACCTGGAAGACGCCGGCGAGGAAGGTGACGGTGAACACCAGCGTCCGGTAGGTGACCGGGTCGGCAACAGGGTCCACGATCTTCTGCACCATGGACGACAGCAGCAGCGACACCACGGCGACGGGCCCGATGGCGATCTCCCTCGACGTCCCCATCACTGCGTAGATCAGGGGCGGGACGACGCTCGTGTCTACCGCCGCGTAACAACAAGAAAACAAATTCGTTCAGAACAACAGTAACAAAGACACGGCGATGCAAATTATCCAAGCTCATGATGCTTACAAAGGCCATACTGAGGGTCCAGCTTGGCTAGATTGGCGTATCCAATGCTCTGCAAAAACCATATCCGAAAGAAGATTATAAGTACTTGTTCGATTATGTCTTTCTTTTTAACTTGTTCGACTAACTTGGTGAGTCTTTTTATTAGCATGTCTTGGTTAGGGCAGGAAATTAATGATGGACTGCAAGAGCAGCTGGAGTACGTGGAAGAAGAAACAGAAGAGCGCGTACGTATTGCTAGCGACTTCAGCAGCGGTGCTGCGCGCGTACCTGTGGGATCCCGAGGCTGGCGAGTGTAAGTCCAGCCATGACGTCGCTCTTGAAGGACTTGAGAGTGTAAGTCTTCCCCCACTGCAGCACGGGGAACACGGCCTGCAGCGCCGTCAGGGCCCACGCCCACCACGGCGGCCGGCCGGCACCGCTCGCCTGCCGCGGCCGGAACGTCTTGCCGACCACGCCGACGAGCTCCTCGCGCAGGCTGGGCGGGTTGGGGCTGTTGAGGACCAGGCCGGCCGTGACGGGCCGCCTGCTGGATACATCGAATGCCGGCACCGTGACCGGCATCTCGACGGCTGCCATGGACTCCATGGACAGACGGGTAACTGAAGTGTTTGGGCGAACTCCTACTCCTTCTACTTGGTCTTAAAAGGGGCCTGTCGTTCTGATGCCTGGACTAGCTAGCTGTTGTTGGATAGATTGGATGGAGAATCTCTCGAGGTGAAGTGACACGGCCGACGATCACAGCTACTAGATTTCCGCCGGTGTAAACATCACAAGGGAGAGACGAGTAGTCATGGTCTCATGGATAGGATTGCGAGATACGATTCTTGGGAGGAAGCAGAGGACATACATGCACGCGCGGCATCGATGAGCCTGCAGCCCTCCAAGAAGAAGAAATTCTCTCTCGGAGGTGTACATGTGCCGGAACAAATTGACATGCTGGGTGCTATATATGGGTGTGTGCGGTAGTGGTGCCATGGACAATGCACATAAAGCTGGCCATATGCATCTCTCGGTGGGAGGGGCGGCACTTTTGGTGATTCCTCGATGATTGGTTACGCTGCTGCTGGTGCATCTTGGTATTATGACCAGGACATACAAATAATACCATCCAGTGTTAGGGAGTATAAATGATTGCTTAAAATAGGGTTTATTAGTTACAGAATCACATCACATCAAGTCGAGGAGCTAGATATTATCATACCAAATTGGAAAATAGTTAATTAATTATATGCTGATTTTAATTTTGTTCTGAGAACAGAATTCGAACATGCTTTGAGAAGGGTCAGTTGGATGAATGCTCAGCAAAAACTAAGATTCAAAGAAAATGAATTACAAAAGGACAGTTCGAACTCTGGAGAAATGCCACTGCAAATTCTCAGAGCTTTCCATGATACCATCCTATGATAATTTGTACACCGAAATGGCCCTACATTCGTCCTTCTCGATCCTCACCTTTTCAAGTGGCCAGAAAATGTGTTTCTGACCTCCGCCCACTCCCAGCACCACCGCTGGCGCTCGTTCCTCCTCCAATTGTGGAACATTACTTAGATTAGATTTAGTCAGAGAATCCATGTCTGGTAAAGCTAGATATATTCCATATATTCCCAGAAATCAAGAACTAGACATATTCTTATATTAACACAAAATGGCGATTAATTTAGAGTTAAAATCCGGTTTGTATCCCAAAGATGTTTTCATTGACGACGAGTACCTTTTTAGGATGCCACTCACCAATGTATCTCATTTTACCACTCACATCAAATCTGCCAAGACTGTTTGGTTGTCTCCATGTGCTTGTTGTTGTCGCCTCTTCTGATAAACTATGGTGACCGTACCACTTCATTTCAACACAGAGCATCTCAAGTGGGAGTGAAAACACATTGATCTTAATACCGATACCTTAGAATTATAAATTCAACATGTACATACATAATGACATAAGTTACGCAAATCCCTGATACGAAATACGAAATTCTTCATCACTTCACCACACCAGTTAACAACACCTAGGCTGAGATCATGGGATACTATATTGCGTGATCATCAACAAGCATACTAAGATGAAGGGCTAGAAAACCCCTAGTGATCACTATTATTTCAGCAGTAAGAATAGCTAAGGGGGCTTATGACAATTCAACACCCTTTGAGAGAAGGTAGGTTTAGATTGTCACTTCTACCCCCTAGTCCGTAACCTTAAACACCAAGAAGCCGTTCATCCTCAGGCAATGACCATAAAAAACTCATGCCATCCTTTGTTGAAGACAACCTTGCTAGAGAATCACTCGCAGATCTTGGAGCTGTACCAACACTAACCTAGGAAATGGGTTGTTCACATAAGGCTTGAACATCTTAGAGATGATGATAATGTAAAAAGTCATCCTCATCCAACTGGACATAGAAGTGCCTACGACGAGGATGGGTAGTATAATGGACGAGCTTCCGCGACGTCGTTTTGGTCTCTCGCTTGCGATGCAGCTACTCACCTACCTGTCATTGGCAGCTTCAACGCCCGTGTAGCCATCGGGAGAACATCGCCGTAGCCCGGTGGACTAGGAAGGTTTCAATAAACTTGGTCAACTCCTTCTTCACCTCCATTTGTAATGCAAATGAGCCATGCATGCATCATCTAAATGACCATTTCATCATCGATATTAACAAATTTGGGAAAAAAAATTGGCCACTACTAAAATTCAGGGAATTTCAGCGATTTCAGTTTTCGTTTCGGCCAAATGACCAAAATTTTCTGTTTCAAATTCATTTAAATTTTTGAAAAAACTAAAAATATTTTAAATATTTTTGAATTCCGTGTAGTACTGAAATTATTGAAACATTTTGACCGAAAGGTAATTATTTCGGTGTTGGCACTGAAATTCAGTGAATTTCGATGAAATTTCATTGAATTTTAAAACCATGATCATTACCATTGCATCATCTAAATTAGAAAATTAGGCATTATCAACATGAACAATGGATCATCAAAATGGTAATTTCTAATTTACATAACAAATGGATCATCTATATTAAACAAAGAATCATCTACATGATCAATGGATCATGAAAATGGCCATTACACCATCTACATGCCCAATGGATTATCAAAATAACCTTCTCACCATCTATATTAATAATGGACCAACAAAATGACCATTACCATAACTCTATATACTAAGAGTCGTAGCTTTTCTTTTTTTCTCCGATTTTGAGCCTCCGCGCGAATTTTCCTCCATTCAATGTTTCTAAGAGTCGTAGGTTTCTGTGATTCAAACCAAAACTGGTACCAAACTGCAATTGAAGTTGCAAAAGCGGTAGGTTTACGCTATCAACTCCTCCGTTCAATGTTGAATTTGGCAGGTTTCGCTGTGGTTAACTGAACCAACTACACAATACAGCGCTCATTATACAAGAAAATACAGTACTCTAGCCCCTTAGTCCTCAGATCTACTGGTCACGCTGCAATGTGGCTTAGATTAGTTTTTTTCTTGGTGTTGGATTCTCTTGGTTTTGTCAGCTAGTCTAGGTTTTGGTTTTGAGCTCTGCCTTGCAGTTTTGTTTTGCTATCGATTCGTAAGTTAAAAAAGAGACATATTTTGATGCTGTCCGAGGAAAACAAAATTTCAAATTACTGACATATATAGTCACTGCCTGCTTGGGCTGTCTCCCGCTTGGGCTGCCTTTGATTCGGTCAAGGATTGGTGGGATAGTTTCTCCTCCTACACGGGCTCTCAAAGAAAGGCCACCCTCTCACTCATCATCCTTGTGGTTTGGCAACATTGGAATGAAAGAAATGCGAGAATATTTAAGAACAAATCATCCATGCCATCTTCGGTCATTGTTGACATAAAAAACGAGGTGGCGCTTTCGTTTAAGGCCGGCGCGAAACATTTAGGGTCTCTCGTTCCGGGAGAGTAGGCTTTTGTTTGTGGAGTGAGACCGCCTTTTTTGTTGTCTCTCTCTCCTTATTCGGTTTGTAAAACTTTTAAACTCTCTTATTAATTAATAGAATGAGGCAAAACTTTGTCTCCGTTTCAAATAAAAATCACTGTCTGCCACCTGAAACGTGTCATCCGTCGCCAGGGCGCGACCCACCCCAATGACAGTTGACAGTTGCAGATAGAAGGGGAGAGGGAGATGTATCACATCATCTGTAGCCACCAGACCGCCAGAAGAATGTCAACCGGCCACCACTGTTGGTAGCTACAGGTGGTACATATGGCTCAGATAATCATCAATCAAATATATACAGTAGATGATGATAAGACCAGTCGTGGCGTACGTGTAGCGTGCATGTTTTTGTTATACTTCAGTATTATTTCTCCAATTAGCATTGGTCGGTATTAACTAGCACTACTAATTGTGTGGTGTTCAGGTTCAGCTTGGCCATGCGTATGATTTTTTATGCTCAACCTGCCACTGAATTTGTGTCACTGGTGACGGTAGAACTTTGCAGACGTAAGGGGATTGCTCGCCGACTGCTTACGAACCACAGAGAAAAGCTCGCAATCATTCAGAATCAGAAGGTGCATGGCAGGCACCGAGCGCAATTGCATCATCGACGTCACCTCGCCGGTGGCACTCCGTTACAAAGGTGGTAGGAGGCTGCAGGAACTTGCCTTCTTGCAGCCGTCGAACCTTTTCCATGGCTCCCAGGTTTAGTGGAGTAGCACCACATGATGATGCAAACAAGCATGAGAGGTGCTCGTGCTTTTACACGCTTCGGTCGATCAGGTTCTTTTCCTCGGTAACTTCATAATGCCGTCACCACATACGTGCAAGTTGTGCATGGAAAATCCTTTTTTTTTTTTTGTACTCCGTAAGAAACCTTTAGCGCGCTTGCAAGAAAAACTTCAGTGTGCCGAGAAGGGACTGAACTTGCCATGGCATGGTTCTGAACTCTGAACTTTTCAGCAGCATGCATGGGATCCCGGTATTGCACACGAGTTATTTTTTATACTCCCTCCGTCCAATAATAACTGTCTCAAGTTTGTCAAAAAGTGGATGTATCTAGACATGATAGATACATGCACTTTTTGGCAAACTTGAGACAGTTATTATTGGACGGAGGGAGTAGAAAAAAACAATCTATCTGAGAGAGGAGTTTTGGCGCCCAGGTGCATATGCACCCTTTATTTAAAATGCATTTTAAACACGTTTTAAATTTCAAAAAATTGTAAAAATGTGTGCGCGTAGATATTAAGACCCTACGTGTTCAGAAGGTCACTTCATTAAAAACAGACATTTTTTGTGACTTTTGTAAAAAGACAACATTTGATGCTAAAATATGGCTTTTCACGAGATTCTTTTTTTACACTAAACACAAAAAATATCGGTTTGGGAAACGGATTTGTGAACACCTAGAATATGAGAATCTGTCCATCGAATTTATTTCATAATATTTTGACGTTTCAAAAAAAGTTTTTATATACCGGGTACATGTGTACACAGAGCCAAAGTGGATTTCACTATCTTTTTTCTTTCTAAGAAACACCAACACCAAGTATAACTTATACGCATACAACAAACACACGTAACCACGTGGACACACACTCACACAACCAGTGTAGACTAGAGTCACGCGGCGGCATCAAGATCAACGAATTCACCACATGTCCCCTCACGCTAAAAGAACAATCTGCGTTCACTAGTGGCCTAGGAGTACGACCGCTACACTAGCCACCGAACGAGTTATTGGTTTTCAGGTATAGCGAGAACGGGGCAGAGGCCCAGTGGTTGGAATTGTGGTGAGCACACTCGACAACCTGGGTTTGATCCCCATCGGAGACGAATTATCACAAGGGAGCACTCTTCTATAAACGTATGCCACCAAGGTCTAGTCCTGGTTGGTCGCGTTTTTTTTTTTGGGTTTCAGGTATATCATTTGTTTGGTGGAGTTTTGGGGACAAGACTCTCCGCTATCAGGGTTAAATTTCTGGTCCTCACATTTACACTACACATGCATGTGCCTTTAGCAAAAAAACTGGTAAGAT
The DNA here is from genome assembly GCA_947311845.1 of Poa pratensis. Classification (NCBI taxonomy): domain Eukaryota; kingdom Viridiplantae; phylum Streptophyta; class Magnoliopsida; order Poales; family Poaceae; genus Poa; species Poa pratensis. The sequence continues at coordinate 16,409,314 of CAMZMU010000066.1, forward strand.
TCATAGAATTATCTTCCATATACGCCATGCTAACGTCTGATTAGGGCATATACTATATGCAAAATAGTGGGCTAACATGAGTGATAGCTACGCACCCCAATCCACCCGTTGGATCAGCCTATAGAGCATTTTCCACCGTGGATCTACTTAACGTCGTGAGCGACCAGCCGTCTGAAAGCCTCGTCCTTTTTTTCTCCCCCGGCCCCACTCAAATCCCCAATCCACCAACACCATCGTCCTCCTCGAACTCCAAATCCACCGGTGGTCCGGTGCCAACGACAGGCACCGCTACTTGGCGTCACCGGAGTGCCGCGCCGCCGCGTGCTCCTTATGGCGTCGGTCGAGGTGCCCGTCGCCGTCTGGGGGCCCTCCTCGGCAGCGGCCCGGGAACTAGGCCTCGGTGGTGGCGCGTTATTCGGGGCCGGCAGCGGCGCGTAGCTCGGCAGCCCGGAGGGAGCCACGTCGTGGGGAAGCCGGTGAGCACGTGGCCGACGGGGCACCGCCCGCCGGGCCCCAACCACGCCCCACCTTCATCCTCCGGCGACAGACCGCCTCCCACGTCGGCACCAGCACCACCATCTGATCCCCCACCGCCGGCACGACGACCTGCCCCACCAACTCTCGTCGGCGGCCCCCACGCGACCTGGTATGGTGGCTCTGCATCCCTATCGGCGCGCCCTAGCTTCCCTCCGCGCCGCGACCGGCTCGAGAATGAGAGGCGGCCGAACCGTGCTCCTTCTCTGCGCCATCGGCCGGCTCGGGAGGTATAGGTGTTCGAGCTAATTTTCCCCTCCGTGCCTCGAGCTCGAGGATGATGACGAGCCGCGCGAGATTTTCCTCTCCTATCTGTCTCTAATCAAAACTGAATCGCGAGATTTCTCGTTGGGATTCGAGCTCGAGGATGATGGGGAACCACGGCACGCTGTCCTGGTTGTCCCTAGCGCGTGGTCTGCAGGAGATGCAGTGTTCACTGCGATGCGGTTGCTACTCTGCGTCGGCGGCCGGGCGCTGGAGTACATCGGGCGACGCCGTCGACGGAAAAAAGTGCGGATGGACGGTACGAGGCGACGGGAGCAGAGAGAGGGTCGGGGCGGCGGAGGAGTTGCTCCTGCCTCACCGGCGTGGCGGCGAGTAGAGGGAGCTGCGGTGGTGCGGGGAGACGGGGCGGCTCACCGCCGTGAGGCAAGGCGGCAGATCGCCATCGTCGGCGACAAGAACCGAGCTGGGCCGTGGGGCTCTCCGTCGGTGGCGCGCTTTTTTTCACGGCCGCACGGTGCCATTTTTCAGTTCCTTCAGAAAACGAGAAGCCGTGTCATGTTTTGGTGGTTTTCTCATCCGGCACGGGTGTCTTTTTTCTGCGCTGACGGTGAACGTACGTGAATGGAAGAAAACGGCAGCACGAATCACGGCACCACATCGGACGGTTTTGATAGCATGCGGTGCTATCACCCTTGTTAGGAAATCCGCGTCCTATACTATATATTAGTAAAGTAATTGTTGGTCAAACTTCCATTTCAAAGAAAAAAAATACTTTGACCAACAATTACTTTACTAATATATGTATATATGATGCAAGATTATGTCAAAAAAGTAAGTACCTTTTTTCTTTTGAATGTGGGATTGATACAATGTTTATGTCATATAATGCATAATGGTAATCAAATAATTATTAGATGATTTTTCTTCCTAACGAATCCTAACTTAATCATAGGACATTCATTCATGCACACCTTTTTCTGATAAAGTGAGCTTTATTAAACTCAGACTAGCCATAGTGGAAAGTATCATACACTAGTATCATGCATATGATACTAGTCTATGTTACTACTTCCATAGTGGGTAGTAACATATATGTGGTATCATATAGCAGTGTATTTATTAGCATGCACACTCATCTTGTCTTGGAATCCGTTATGTTACGGTATCTACCTATGATACCAACATCACCTCTCTCGTCATTAATTGCAGTGACACGTCATCTTTTTACCAACGTGGCATGCATGATACTACCTATGATACTCCCACTATGACTAGTCTCAGCAGTTAGCTTCACGCTGATATAATCCATATATATAGTTTATATCTGGCCTCTACATAGTTATGATGCACATAACTGCACATAGAAAATAAAACAAAAATGGGCGTAATACAAGTAAATGGGAAACTCGTAGCAACGTCTAAGTCGAAGGAGGACCGCTCCATCCACTGCCATCTATGCATGATAAAAATATCTACCGACCTTTTCACAAAAAAAAAATATCTACCGACCTCCGTAAACAAATATTTGTTCTCCATGCACTGAAGAGACGGCCACAAACATAATGAATGTGTACAGCTGTAAATGACATGTAAAGGAGTAAAATTATCACCATTAAGAATAAGATCATTTATACATAACCAAATCGACCCCAAAATAATAGCAAAAGCTCCCAATACAACACATTTCTAGATTTTATTCAAGTCAAGGGATATTTTTACATTACGTTCATGGATGAAACAGAATACTAATTTTCCTATTATACAAAAAACAGTTCAGATAGATTGAGCAAAAAGGGGTATATTTTGATTCCCTATTTTTAAACCTGGATGCTAATTCCCTTCAGAATGAATAGACACCCGCATCTCATTTTTATTTTTGAGTGGAGCGTAATACTTAGGGAGGTGGTTAGAGCCTTAGAGGTATAGGCCATCTACGGAAATAACTTACGGAAAGGGAGCTACGCGCTGACGTGGTATGGTACGTGGAATCCAGGTCGCTCGATTGTAACAAAAAATCTTCAATTCCCCATCGCGTCTCTCATAGGCGACGAGCCGACGGCGACTCAAACGGCCGCAGCGGCGCCGGGCTCCTTCGAGACGGCGAGGCGAGCTCCCCTGTGGATGAAGCGGCAACCTCTCGGTCGCCGGCAAGCGGAAAACCATTCCACGGGTTCGTGCAGCCGCATCGATCTCATCATGCATCCAATACTTGCAGCTGTCTGCTCTCTCGTCGGCGCCGCTGTCCAGCGTCTACCGGCTGTTCTTGATGTCGTCGCTATCAGCCACAAAGGGGATAGAGCACAGAGCACGGTGACCATGCTCGCGAGCAACTCGCCTGCGGGCTGCGGACTGGGCGAGGCCAGCGGCCGGAGGCGGCGTTAGGCGATGGTAAAGACAGGGGGCCAACATCAACAACGACAGCGTGAGTCGCCGGAAGTGGCACGGCAGTTTTTTAGACCAAAGGCCTAAAAATGGCCCGACGTTAAATTAATAACGCCAGAAACGGCGACAAGGATACAAAGTGCTGAATCCAGCGTACAACACAACCCCGCACACACACAAGGAAACAGAACTACAAGGCGATTACAGGTAGACGCCGATGACCACCGCCACCGTCCACCAAGGTAGACAGGCTCCAAGAGGGCCTCAACGGGACGCCGAGGAGACAAGAGGCGATCAACACCTCCACTGACCACAAAGCTGCGGACAGGCTCAACAAGGGGGCCACAGAGAAACTCCGAGGAGATAAGGAGAGCGTCGACGAACACCGCCACTGACCACAGAAGCTGCAGACAGGCACCAAGAAGCCCCAAACAAGAAACGCCGATGTGTACGGGGAGTTGTAGGCCTTGCCGGAGAGAGCTCGGTGAGAGGATGCCACCGCAACCAACACCTCCCAACCTCCGGAAAGCAACCAACCGTGTGCTCCAAAGCGGTGTCTTCAAGAAGAGCACGGCGCCAAAACGCCGCCACCGCCCGATCCGAGAATCTCAGGTTTTCACCCGGAGCACGTGACGAGGACCGAGAGAGTCGCAACGGCGCCTTCAGGAAGGAAGCGGCGTCCATGGACGTCGCCGCCGCGGTCCGGGAGGATCCCGAACAAAGGTTTCCCTTTGACATGACTCAAGGCCTCGCACCCAGGGCTTGGAGCGCCGCCGAGGGCGACAACCGCACCACTGACACGAGAAGTCGCAAGTCAATCACCACGCCGCCCGCACGGCCGAGGTCACCGACCAGCACCAAAACCACCGGCACGCCCGTCAACCGAGTGATTCCCACCTTCCAGGGCCGCCGTCCCGGCATCCTAGCTCCACGCACCGCTGAAGAGAACGAAACGAGGAGGAAGTCCTCCACCCCCAAGTCAACCACCAGCCGCCCCCATGGCTGCCGGCGGCAACAGACTTGGCACGGGGGCCGTAGAGCTCGAAGGTCAGGGCCCCTGCCCCTTCCAGTCGAGGCGGCCGGAACCGACCGGGCCGCACCACCCTAACAGCCACACCCGGAGATCTTCAGGCAGGCCAGAGGATCGGAGCACCACCGCGCCGGCCCTCCAGATCCAGGCTGAGCATCCACACACACACGCACAGGGCGGCCCGCGCTGCCCAGATCGGGCCCGAACCGCCGCCGCCATCGCGCCTCCTTCGGCCGCTCCGGGCGCCGCCACCGCCACAGAGCCACCGCGGTACCAGCCCAGCACGCCGCCGACACCTCGCTGCTCCGCCCAGCCGCGCGCTTCGCCGTCACTTGCACCACCGGCGCCGCCCGATGTCGCCTCGCCTCCGCGCGAAGAGAGCCCGACGGGGCGCGCCCACTGCACCCGCCTCCTTAGTCGGCCGGGCGCGGCCGCCACCGCCGGCGCTGGCGGCGGCAGCGGCCAAGGAGAGCCGCCGCGGGGACCTCTTTTTTCTAGGGTTGGGGGCCTCCGGAGCTGCTCGCGCGAGCAGCCCGGGAGGAAGTAACCAGCCAGAAACCAGAGCCGTCATGCTCTCCTCTGCTTTTCCCTGCTTTTCCGGTGAATTGCTGGGCCTGGGCGTCGGCCGTCGGTTTCCACGTACTAACCCACGTCAGCGCGTAGGACTCTTTCCGTAAGTTATTTGCCCGTAGGTGTAGCATTACTGCCCTGCTAGGACGTGAGGTGATCTCATCGTTGTGTTTGTTTAGAACTAGAGAAAACGGACATAGCTAATGGCGCATTAGTGTGCTCCACTAATCGTGCGCTTGTCTTAATTTCCTCTGCTTCTCGATCATTCATGGATTCCCTTGGAGAACAAAGGAAGCTGGAAGGCCTTGCTTTATTAGTCAGCAGGGAAATTAAGATCCTCAACGGAGGATGTTCAAAGTAGTCACCGCATTTTCTTACTGACTGAAAAAGGACAGTGACCATTAATTTACCACTAGACTGACAGTTTGTTCTTAGCACACGATGGTTCTCCTTTTCATTTTTCATTGATTCAATACTTGTGAAAATGACAAAGAGAGGAATAGGTTGCTAACTTAGAAATTGGCATCGATTAACAGCTGAGCACCAATCGCTCCAATCTGATCGTCTAATCAGTTCAAATCGATCTCGTTAAACACGGCTCCTTAATAAAGTTACAATCAATGCCAAATTTTTTTAGTTCGCAAAAAAAAAAAAAGTTGCAATCAGCTTTTCAATTCCAGCTTTACTTTTTTAATTCCAGCATTACTTAAGTCAGTTATTGCATTTATTTGCTCCCCTGTAGTGTAGAACTAAAATCGTTTTAGTAACTGCTCACTGTCTCACACCCGCCTTAATTTATTTGTTCGGTCGTAAGGAATGTGCATGTCATAATATATTGATTTCTATGTAGATAAGTAATTTGCAAAATCATGGTATTGCATACTGTTTTTTTCTTTATGTAAAAAATTAGAACCACTGGCAATTGTATTTTTTGTAAGATATATGAATGAAGAAATATAGTTTAGAATGCGTATATAGTGTTTCCACTAGACATACACAAAGTCATTGCATAAAAGATTAAACGGTTTGTGAATGGAATATGCAAGATTGTTAGGGCTGATAAGTGCTTAAAACTAACTTATCTGAATTTGAAGGAGAAGTCGCCCATAATTATATGCTTATTTTTATCCAAGTGGCATTTAAAGTAGTAAACCGCGCGAATCATTTACAGGATAGTATATTACTACTTTTTTGTTTTTGTTTACGTGTCAATAGAAGAATCCATGTATTTTCTTCATTTTTAAAAGGAACAACTAAGAAGCCTTAAGTATATAGCAGAATTTTTTCATGCCCAATTATTTCATGTTCGTAAAGTATTTCTCAAGACGCAGTTATTTAATAAAAACAATAAACTTCTCGTTAAATAAACAAATAGGGGGTGGGAGTGAGGGGTGATAGTGAGAGCAATGCAAATTCTAGCAAAATTTTCTAGAATGTCCTTTGTGCAAAGATTAGTCGCAAATAATATAAGATGTTTAGTATTTCATTTTTGCAAGGCATTCCTTTTAGCTTGTCGCAACTTGTCACCGCCAAAGATTTATAATATAATAGAATATAATGTTGCTTGCTGAAGTGAAAGAATCTCATAAAATACATAGAACATATATAATATACACATAAGTCTCCTCACGGCCATATACACCGATCTTTCCTACATAACCTTATCAGTGCTCACGAAAATGCTTTAATTAGATAAAAACATTATGATACATTCTCTCAATTCAATAATAGCACCCATAAAAAAGAGTCATGTATGATTCTAAAGTTTGACTTCAAAAAAGCACGTGGTAAATTAATTAGACTTTTCTCTTAGAATGTATTTTAGTTGGGGATTTTCCCAGGTTTGGTACACATAGATAAAGTAGATCGTAACTAAATGCACCTTAGACTAAAATATGCAATTTTCCGTACTTTCAAAGTTCTAAATGGGTTAGACAGAGACATGAGCCGACCTAGCATATGGTCACTGTTGGAGATATGCCCTAGAGGCAAATAAATAATAAGTATTTATTGCATTATCTCATTAAGTTCATAATTAGTTTTATACCATGCTATAACTGTATTAGTCGGAATTGTTAATACACGTGTGGTATGTAAAACAAACCAGAGTCCCTAGTTAAGCCTCTATATAAACTAGTCCATCAGTCAATGGATGATCGTGATTTCCCGATCATATTGATTCATAACAGTTGATGATGGAGTCATTTTATTGGGAGAATAATGTGATGGACATTACCCACCAAAGTATTGCAAAATGATCGTATCACTAAGTTCAACACTGCAATAGGAAAGTAACGTGATAGCTTATTCCTTAGACCGTGAGATTATATCAAGTCGCTGCTTCTGGAAGATACTTTGATCGCATCAAACGTCATATCTTATATAGTGTGACAATAAAGGTGACACTTTCGGGTATTGGAATGAAGTAGTCGGGGCGAGTGATCAAGAGCGGGATTTGTTCATCCGTGTGATGGAAAGATACTCTGGGCCCACTCGGTGAGATTATATCTATAAAGCTGCGCAGCGTATGACTAGATCATTGGAGATATAATATCACGGAACGAGTTAAAGCAACCTTGTCGGTAAAGAGATAAAACACAACATAGGATGTTGACGATCATATCTCGGACAAAGGTAGTATCGATGGAACAAAGGGAATGAACATATCGTGTTAACGGTTCAACGGCGATTTATTCTGGAATGCACAGGGGCCGTCAAAGTCATCCAGGGCTTCCTGACGGTCATTGGCGAGCGAAGGGTCTCGGCCATGTCTGGAGTATTCCCGAACCGTAGGGTAACACACTTAAGGTCTTGACGACGCTGGGAGAACGTTTTGGAAACATCGGAATAATTTAGGTATAGAGAAAAGAGGTTCCGGAAAGGTTCTGGCAAGAACGGAAGTGTTCCGGGGATATCCGAAGTGAGTTCGGAGTGATTAGGAAATTGTTTCGGAGTCACGGAGATTAAATATAATGTAAATATATTAATTATAGAATTATATATATTTATATTAATTTAATATTAAATAAAAGGAGAAAAAAAAGAGGGCAGCCCACCTAAATGGGCCAAACCCCGGAGGGAAAAGCCCAAGTGGGGGACTTCCCCCCAGGTGGTGCGGCTGGGCCCCAGGGGCCCATGCGGCTGCATGGGGTGCGGCTGGGCCCCATGGCCGGCGCACCACCCCCTCCTCCTCCTTTGTTTAGTCCCACATGGACAACTGGAGGAGAGGTGCAACCCCTCTCCTCCAATAAATAGAAGGCCGGATTAATTGAGAAAATACACAATAAATCCAGGATTTAATCCCGGTTGGCTAAGGCTTCTCCCTTTGTCCACTTCCACCCTCCCGTCTCTCGGCGTATGCGATCCCACGTTTGGATTGCGTATACGTGAGACCTATATACCGCAGTGCGCCGTTGTGCTGCGGGATTCCACCCAAGTTCTCGCTTCCGCTATCTCGGCTGGATCGGGGAGCCCGGAAGTCATCGTCAAGGTCCGTACGTGTACGAGTACTCGGAGGTGCTGAACACTCAGGCTCGGCACTGGAGCATCGTCGTCGCGCCGCCTCCTTCTTCGTCGCGCCAGGTTCTCCGCGACCTTGAGGTCGGCTACGTACGTCTTCATCGGCAACGCTTGTGCGGGAGCGTATTTCCCGCTTATCGGTCTACAAGGGTACGTGTCCGATAACTTCTCCGTTACAGCATTACTAGATAGATAGATCCTGGCTAGTTTTCGATGTTGCGATAGTTAGAAAAATTATTGTTTTCTGCTACGAACCCCATCAGTCACTTGTGTCAAATGGCACTGATGACTTTTTGCAAACCTTGTTTGGAAATGAAGAAATACTCTAAGCAATATATCATCACACTAATGCATTTAGAGATTTAACACCAACGATGTATTTTTCCGGCTTCGCCATTGGGCATAGAGACATTCTATGACCATCTTATTTAAGATTGTTGGTTGGTGTCACCGGAATGGTGAAGAAACCATAAAGCAAATATCTAACAGTCTATCTAACACCATAATGGCGGCCTCATGGAAAATAAATGATATGTTTCACATTTTTGCTGCTCTTGCAACAAGAATCATGTGACGTTTATTTCAACTTCTCTGGTTTCTAAAGTGGCCTAGGGTAATAGATTACATCTATTGTGATTCTTATGTTGGACCACTTCCTGTTAAATACTTACAAGTATCAACAAGCTATCTAGGCTCAACAAAAGAAACAAACGCTTAAACAATTTTAATAACATAAGTTTCTCTTTGGTAGTGCACTTGTCCTACTGAATGCTTCCCAATGTAGTGACTATAGTCATCTAACATATTACCATATAACTAATAACATTCTCCACAAATATTCCTAAAGGAGATAGGTAAGCATCACTTGAAATTCTTTTGAAAATATTGAAGCACAACAAGAAATTCCACTTAGTAAGATTAAAAAAGGTACGTGAATAGAAAGAAAAAGACGCTCTAAGTATTACAAACCCAAGACTTCTAAAGACAAGCATATTATACTAGTGGTGGAAGTTGGAGTACAAGAGTGACATACCTGAGGATGAGAAGTGGAAATTTCATCTTACAAAATAACCTGAACAAACTCGATGGGGTCTTATAGAATCTAAAATATAGTCTGAAATATATGACATCCTGATTTCAGTGAGATGTTGGAGAAAATCACAAGTAATTTTAGATCATGCATCAACTTGAAATCAATATGTTTTGAAATATTATTTCTCAAAATTATAAGTTAATGACGGATTTCCTATTGCACAAAGATTCTCTGAGGATCACAATTGTGCTACTTTTGCAACGAAAACGGGTCATGTGCTTGTCTCTTTTAGTAACTTGTGGAGACACTGAAATGAAAACAAAATATTAAGCCACCGATATATGTTGATGGTTTGTTCTAGGTTGGACAACTTATGCTAGAGTATTTACGACTACCCGTAAAACTTTCAAGGTTGGAGCCTAATAAACTGGAAGAGCAATTATTTTTAAGTAGAGTTAGACTTTCTAGTCAATACTTGCATGTATAGTGACTCTAGTCGACTACCATATTAACATATCTCTATAAACTTTGTTGACACACTTGGAATGTAGAAAAGTATAATATGATATTCTTTTGAAAATATAGAGACACTAACAATAAATACCACCTGGTTTGATGGAAATGAATGTAAAGTAAAGAAAAATAGGTGATGATGGGATTACAAACCTTTGATACACTAGAACAAAAGCTTATTATATGGAAGTAGTGGTGGAATTTTGAGTATGAGAGTGGCATGCCTAATGAACTTCACACATTTCATCCTACAACACAAAGGGTCTTATCAAATCTAGAATTTACTGCATGAAATCAACGTCTTCTTGCAAACAAATGTCATTGGACCAAGACACAACTCATCTTGGAAAGAAACACTCTAGCTAAAGGTAAATATTATGGTACGTCCTTTTTTGAAACTTTAGGCCGACGATGGATATTTTGATCAAAAGGTATGTATGAGATCACCATAGTGCTATCATTAAATTAATGACAAAGAAACACGTGACTATATTTATTTTCACTTATGGAGTTTCCAAAGTAAGTTGGGTGTAATAGGTAAAAATTTAGCCCTAATTCAACAATATATAACTATATTATTAGGTAAATTTTGGCTCTAATTATATAGTGTGGCGGACAAAATAACTAATCCCAACTATATTGAAGTAATTTTGTATGTTAGGTTGGACCATTTCCTATGATGTATTTAAAACTTTTATTAGTTTGTATGTGGATATTATGAAAGAAAAACACATGTGTTTATCTTTTGTCTTAGACTTATGTTCATCGTTTGGCATGTATAGTGACTTTACTATATGATCTTACCATCTATATATAAACCTTCTCCATAAATAGTCTTGAAGCAGATAGTTCTAAATAATGTTATTTTGACAAGTTGGAAATCTGTATATCAAAGAAAAATAGTGGCCTAGGAATAAGAACTTTGGATAATCTTTAAACTAAAACTGAGTCCGTGGTAGTCACACTCCGCACTTTTTACATACCAAATGCAAATACACTTAGTTCTTTCTAAACACAACACCGTCGTCTAATCATTTAGTAGTGAACCCCTCTTTCTGCTATTTTCAGCTCATATCACAAAAATGTTGATCTGAGGAAAGTAGCTAGATCAATACTAAATGTTTGATGGGTGCTCAACACTTCTTTCCGCATACACCGTTTGCATGGGAAACAGGCGCTATAGACGGACGTCGGTAAAATTCACGGGACGAGACAACCCGGACATCAAAATTTGGTGGACGCTTGGTTACACACGTTAGAGAGAACGAGCGCTAAGGTATCGCTTTTATTTTTTATAAATCTTGTAGCATCCATATATTACTAATGTCTACTACATGCTTTTATTCTTGTAGACTTGGTTACACAGGTTTGTATGACAACAACAAATTTCCCTTCAGTGAATGACCCAAGGTTCATCGAACACAGGGATGTGTAGGTTGAAAGTATCCCTCTCTAACAATCATACAATTAAGATATAAAAAGTCTATTTTGTCCCCAACACAACTAATATAATTTTCAGTTGTATACATGCACTAGTTCGGCGAAGAGATGATAAAATACGGGTAATACGGATGGTAAAACATGGTTTTGTAAATCTGTAATAAAAATGGCAGCAAGGTAACATGTAGCAAAACTAAAAATAAAAGGTGTTTCAATGCTTGGAAACAAGGACTAGGATTCATACTTTCACTAGTGACGACTCTCAACATTGTTAACATAATTAAACATATGATATCCCTTCAGAGCATGCATGAATGGTTATTCTGAGTTCATTCTTCTTGTGGATCAAAACAAGATGAGACTTACGTAGGGCTAAAAAACCACACCTTAAAGCTTGTCTTTCTAATACATTGAGCATCCAAAATCATAATAAATAAACATCTCATGATTTATGTCTTTCTAATCTATTATCCAGAGAGTCCCAATGTGTCGCGGGCCTCTGAAAATTATACTAAACATGCATCAAGTTATCTCATGATTCCATTATTCAATCCAACATATATATATAGAACAAACTCATGATCAATATTGTTCTAACATATTATCCATAGATGTCCCCACGGGTCTCTAGAAATTATACTAGACATCAATCAAGTGAGAAACATCATATCCAATAGATAAGGGAATAGAGGAGAAAACATCATATGATTCAACTACATTAACAAAGCTGATGATCATAATCAAGATCACATCATGGAAGAGAGATAACCACATAGCTACTGGTACAATCCCTCGGCCCTGAGGAGGGACTACTCCGATATCATCACTGAGGCAGCACGGTTGATGAAGTTGGCTCCGAGGTGGATCGCGTTCCGGCCGGCAGGGTGACGAAACAGGACCCTGAAACCCTGAACTAGGTTTCTGGACGATGGAGGTGGCTTTGTATCTAAAAAGCAAAAAATCCTCCAGGGAGTAGGGTTTTCTCCGCACGAGTAAAAAATAGGCCGAAGGGGGTCATAGGGTGGTGCCCGAGGAGGCGTCGTGGGTGGCTGGCCCGAGCTAGGCCTCGGCCGCGGCCCCAGCCCAGTGGGCTCCTGGTTTCCCTCCCGGGGTCCAAATTCTGGCTCCATGGCTTATTTCTCCCGAAAGAATTCTGGTAACGGATTTTTTTCGAGAAACTTTATTTTTCGCCTTTTCCTGCGGTGCACAGGCAAATAAGCAGAATCTGGCACTAAGCACTGGATTAATAGTTTAAGCAATAAAATGCTATAAAACATATTAAAATATGTAGTAATAATGATATAAAGTAGCATGAAACAATCAAAAATTATATATACGTTTTGAACATAGATGCCATGGCCAAAACCAGTTACAAGTGCCCCTCCTTTGGAGATGTCCTAACAAACTAACTAATATGTTTACAGAAAATAACATCATTTATAGATCCCCCTACCAAATGGCTATCAAATTATCTTTAAAAAATAGCTAAGAAATCTTCTTTTAAAGATGGTTAAAAAAACTTAGCCTATGTCAACAGAGAACAAAATCAAACGCGGCAAACTTCCTAATTATACTATCATGCCGCTCAGATGACCTGACTTTCCAAAATCTAGTTAGAGCATCACAATTTTGTCCCATTGAACTCTAATCTCGTGGATGATCTCTTGAACTTTCAGACGGCGACATCTAGCTAGAATGAGATTGAAGTACTATAATTTGAATCGGCAAACGACCTTGGTTTCATACAATTAATAATCCTTCGAGATGTTGATATAAGATTATATGACGAGATAAGTGGTAGAACTGATGTATCTGAGCCTGAAAGTGAAACCTCCCTTATTTATCTACATATTCACAACACAAAGCGTATCAATCTATGCTAGCACTAGTTTTTAGCTCTTGCCAAGTTCAACGGAAGGGTCCCTAATACTAAATGTACATTATAGGTGCAGCTAGAAAGCCTGAAATAATGCAGCACTTTGGCATCTTCAATCTTTCTCCGTGTAAATGATACAGTACAAAAATGTCAAGATATGTTCCATCTCTAGAAAATGAAATTGTTATACACGACTAATTAAAGCGAGTCAACGAAACTTAGTACAGTTTTATTGGAGGAGCAAGTGAGGAGCGGCGACCTAGCTAGCACCAATTAGATGTCTAGCTAGCTCAGATCCACGGTGAAAGCTTATCCAGTGTGCCACTTGACAAGGTGCCAGCAAGGAATACAAAACAATCTCTGCGCATAGGCATAGATTAGGGCAATAATGCCATCAGAATAATCATGTGCTCCACATCGGAGAGCTAATTAAACTCGATCACATGGATTAATACTGTATTTGGTTGATTGTTTCCATTTATGATTACATGTTAATCGCCTCTCAAAGTCAAATAGGGCATGCAAAGTCCAATCTCGTGTGCTTATCGGTAGGAGACAAGGGTATCGAGATCGACGTCGTTCATCGTCGTGAGATATACCGGAGCATATTATTTATTTGTTGATAATAGGCCGGTGGACAGAGATCGAGACCGCATCCCTTCAGAGCATGCATGGTAATGGTTATTCTGAGTTCATTCTTCTTGTGGATCAAAACAAGATGAGACTTACGTAGGGCTAAAAAACCACACCTTAAAGCTTGTCTTTCTAATACATTGAGCATCCAAAATCATACTAAATAAACATCTCATGATTTATGTCTTTCTAAACTATTATCCAGAGAGTCCCAATGTGTCGCGGGCCTCTGAAAATTATACTAAACATGCATCAAGTTATCTCATGATTCCATTATTCAATCCAAGATATATATAGAACAAACTCATGATCAATATTGTTCTAATATATTATCCATAGATGTCCCCACGGGTCTCTAGAAATTATACTAGACATCAATCAAGTGAGAAACATCATATCCAATAGATAAGGGAATAGAGGAGAAAACATCATATGATTCAACTACATTAACAAAGCTGATGATCATAATCAAGATCACATCATGGAAGAGAGATAACCACATAGCTACTGGTACAATCCCTCGGCCCTGAGGAGGGACTACTCCGATATCATCACTGAGGCAGCACGGTTGATGAAGTTGGCTCCGAGGTGGATCGTTCCGGCCGGCAGGGTGATGAAACAGGACCCTGAAACCCTGAACTAGGTTTCTGGACGATGGAGGCGGCTTTGTATCTAAAAGCAAAAAATCCTCCAGGGAGTAGGGTTTTCTCCGCACGAGTAAAAAATAGGCCGAAGGGGGTCATAGGGTGGTGCCCGAGGAGGCGTCGTGGGTGGCCGGCCCAAGCTAGGCCTCGGCCGCGGCCCCAGCCCAGTGGGCTCCTGGTTTCCCTCCCGGGGTCCAAATTCTGGCTCCATGGCTTATTTCTCCCGAAAGAATTCTGGTAACGGATTTTTTTCGAGAAACTTTATTTTTCGCCTTTTCCTGCAGTGCACAGGCAAATAAGCAGAATCTGGCACTAAGCACTGGATTAATAGTTTAAGCAATAAAATGCTATAAAACATATTAAAACATGTAGTAATAATGATATAAAGTAGCATGAAACAATAAAAAATTATAGATACGTTTTGAACATAGATGCCATGGCCAAAACCAGTTACAAGTGCCCCTCCTTTGGAGATGTCCTAACAAACTAACTAATATGTTTACAGAAAATAACATCATTTATAGATCCCCCTACCAAATGGCTATCAAATTATCTTTAAAAATAGCTAAGAAATCTTCTTTTAAAGATGGTTAAAAAAACTTAGCCTATGTCAACAGAGAACAAAATCAAACGCAGGCAAACTTCCTAATTATACTATCATGCCTCTCAGATGACCTGACTTTCCAAAATCTAGTTAGAGCATCACAATTTTGTCCCATTGAACTCTAATCTCATGGATGATCTCTTGAACTTTCAGACGGCGACATCTAGCTAGAATGAGATTGAAGTACTATAATTTGAATCGGCAAACGACCCTTGGTTTCATACAATTAATAATCCTTCGAGATGTTGATAGAAGATTATATGACGAGATAAGTGGTAGAACTGATGTATCTGAGCCTGAAAGTGAAACCTCCCTTATTTATCTACATATTCACAACACAAAGCGTATCAATCTATGCTAGCACTAGTTTTTAGCTCTTGCCAAGTTCAACGGAAGGGTCCCTAATACTAAATGTACATTATAGGTGCAGCTAGAAAGCCTGAAATAATGCAGCACTTTGGCATCTTCAATCTTTCTCCGTGTAAATGATACAGTACAAAAATGTCAAGATATGTTCCATCTCTAGAAAATGAAATTGTTATACACGACTAATTAAAGCGAGTCAACGAAACTTAGTACAGTTTTATTGGAGGAGCAAGTGAGGAGCGGCGACCTAGCTAGCACCAATTAGATGTCTAGCTAGCTCAGATCCACGGTGAAAGCTTATCCAGTGTGCCACTTGACAAGGTGCCAGCAAGGAATACAAAACAATCTCTGCGCATAGGCATAGATTAGGGCAATAATGCCATCAGAATAATCATGTGCTCCACATCGGAGAGCTAATTAAACTCGATCACATGGATTAATACTGTATTTGGTTGATTGTTTCCATTTATGATTACATGTTAATCGCCTCTCAAAGTCAAATAGGGCATGCAAAGTCCAATCTCGTGTGCTTATCGGTAGGAGACAAGGGTATCGAGATCGACGTCGTTCATCGTCGTGACATATACCGGAGCATATTATTTATTTGTTGATAATAGGCCGGTGGACAGAGATCGAGACCGCATCCCTTCAGAGCATGCATGGTAATGGTTATTCTGAGTTCATTCTTCTTGTGGATCAAAACAAGACGAGACTTACGTAGGGCTAAAAAACCACACCTTAAAGCTTGTCTTTCTAATATATTGAGCATCCAAAATCATACTAAATAAACATCTCATGATTTATGTCTTTCTAATCTATTATCCAGAGAGTCCCAATGTGTCGCGGGCCTCTGAAAATTATACTAAACATGCATCAAGTTATCTCATGATTCCATTATTCAATCCAACATATATATAGAACAAACTCATGGTCAATATTGTTCTAATATATTATCCATAGATGTCCCCACGGGTCTCTAGAAATTATACTAGACATCAATCAAGTGAGAAACATCATATCCAATAGATAAGGGAATAGAGGAGAAAACATCATATGATTCAACTACATTAACAAAGCTGATGATCATAATCAAGATCACATCATGGAAGAGAGATAACCACATAGCTACTGGTACAATCCCTCGGCCCTGAGGAGGGACTACTCCGATATCATCACTGAGGCAGCACGGTTGATGAAGTTGGCTCCGAGGTGGATCGCGTTCCGGCCGGCAGGGTGATGAAACAGGACCCTGAAACCCTGAACTAGGTTTCTGGACGATGGAGGCGGCTTTGTATCTAAGAAGCAAACAATCCTCCAGGGAGTAGGGTTTTCTCCGCACGAGTAAAAAATAGGCCGATGGGGGTCATAGGGTGGTGCCGAGGAGGCGTCGTGGGTGGCCGGCCCGAGCTAAGCCTCGGTCGCGGCCCCAGCCCAGTGGGCTCCTGGTTTCCCTCCCGGGGTCCAAATTCTGGCTCCATGGCTTATTTCTCCCGAAAGAATTCTGGTAACGGATTTTTTTCGAGAAACTTTATTTTTCGCCTTTTCCTGCAGTTCACAGGCAAATAAGCAGAATCTGGCACTAAGCACTGGATTAATAGTTTAAGCAATAAAATACTATAAAACATATTAAAACATGTAGTAATAATGATATAAAGTAGCATGAAACAATCAAAAATTATAGATACGTTTTGAACATAGATGCCATGGCCAAAACCAGTTACAAGTGCCCCTCCTTTGGAGATGTCCTAACAAACTAACTAATATGTTTACAGAAAATAACATCATTTATAGATCCCCCCTACCAAATGGCTATCAAATTATCTTTTAAAAATAGCTAAGAAATCTTCTTTTAAAGATGGTTAAAAAAACTTAGCCTATGTCAACAGAGAACAAAATCAAACATAGGCAAACTTCCTAATTATACTATCATGCTGCTCAGATGACCTGACTTTCCAAAATCTAGTTAGAGCATCACAATTTTGTCCCATTGAACTCTAATCTCGTGGATGATCTCTTGAACTTTCAGACGGCGACATCTAGCTAGAATGAGATTGAAGTACTATAATTTGAATCGGCAAACGACCCTTGGTTTCATACAATTAATAATCCTTCGAGATGTTGATAGAAGATTATATGACGAGATAAGTGGTAGAACTGATGTATCTGAGCCTGAAAGTGAAACCTCCCTTATTTATCTACATATTCACAACACAAAGCGTATCAATCTATGCTAGCACTAGTTTTTAGCTCTTGCCAAGTTCAACGGAAGGGTCCCTAATACTAAATGTACAGTATATGTGCAGCTAGAAACCTGAAATAATGCAGCATTTTGGCATCTTCAATCTTTCTCCGTTTATATGATACAAAAATGTCAAGATATGTTCCATCTCTAGAAAATGAAATTGTTATACACGACTAATTAAAGCGAGTCAGTGAAACTTAGTACAGTTTTATTGGAGGAGCAAGTGAGGAGCGGCGACCTAGCTAGCACCAATTAGATGTCTAGCTAGCTCAGATCCACGGTGAAAGCTTATCCAGTGTGTCTCTTGACAAGGTGGCAGCATGGAATACAAAACAATCTCTGGGCATAGATTAGGGCAATAATGCCATCAGAATAATCATGTGCTCCACGTCAGAGTGCTAATTAATTAGCTCGATCACATGGATTAACATTTTGGTTGATTGTTTCCATTTATGATTACATGTTAATCGGCTCAAAGTCAAATAGGGCATGCAAAGTCCAGTCTCATGTGCTTATCGGTAGGAGACAAGGGTATCGACGTCATTCATCGTCGTGATCGATATACCGGAGCATATTATTTATTTGTTGATAATCTCGTGGATGATCTCTTGAACTTTCAGACGGTGACATCTAGCTAGAATGAGATTGAAGTACTATAATTTGAATCGGCAAATGACCCTTGGTTTCATACAATTAATAATCCTTCGAGATGTTGATAGAAGATTATATGACGAGATAAGTGGTAGAACTGATGTATCTGAGCCTGAAAGTGAAACCTCCCTTATTTATCTACATATTCACAACACAAAGCGTATCAATCTATGCTAGCACTAGTTTTTAGCTCTTGCCAAGTTCAACGGAAGGGTCCCTAATACTAAATGTACAGTATAGGTGCAGCTAGAAACCTGAAATAATGCAGCATTTTGGCATCTTCAATCTTTCTCCGTGTATATGATACAAAAATGTCAAGATATGTTCCATCTCTAGAAAATGAAATTGTTATACACGACTAATTAAAGCGAGTCAGTGAAACTTAGTACAGTTTTATTGGAGGAGCAAGTGAGGAGCAGCGACCTAGCTAGCACCAATTAGATGTCTAGCTAGCTCAGATCCACGGTGAAAGCTTATCCAGTGTCTCTCTTGACAAGGTGGCAGCAAGGAATACAAAACAATCTCTGGCATAGATTAGGGCAATAATGCCATCAGAATAATCATGTGCTCCACGTCAGAGTGCTAATTAATTAGCTCGATCACATGGATTAACATTTTGGTTGATTGTTTCCATTTATGATTACATGTTAATCGGCTCAAAGTCAAATAGGGCATGCAAAGTCCAGTCTCATGTGCTTATCGGTAGGAGACAAGGGTATCGACGTCGTTCATCGTCGTGATCGATATACCGGAGCATATTATTTATTTGTTGATAATAGGTGGAGAGAGATCGAGACCGCATAACTCCTGTTCTCTATCTAAAACAGGCGTCTGAGATGCGTCTATACTCTATACCCCAGGTGGTTGACGCTTCCCGACACTAAATATAGTGGCATGAGACGTCGCTGGCTTTCATGTGGTCAACAGCCAAAGGGCTCGCTAGCTGCTCATGATGAAATGACGTCGCTTGCGCGGGCCGGCCGGGGGCGGCCGGGCGGGGAAGTGTCCCGTCCTTCTTTGCGCGCGCGCATGCTTCACTGCATTCAGGGGTCAACATAAGAGTGAGTTGGCTAGATATGATTAGACGGTAGCACATCCCTACAAGAAACTAAGGGATCCGCCACCAAATCCACCTCCCAGGGACAACGAAGGGGCACAAACATTCCTCATATTTTTCTCTACAATGGAAGCAAACCATTTTTCTGTTCGTATATGTGACTGGCATACTCGTCATCCTTTTGCAAATCCAAACTAGGCAATTCTTTTCTTAGCAAACTAGCTAGCACATCAACAAGTGTAGAGAGCTGTTAATCAAAAATGGGTACTCCGAATCTCGGCCCATGAAGGAAACAAATAGGAACACCCTTATTTTTTTTCTTATGCATTGTGTGTTACATGGCTATCTACTACTTCCTCCATTCCAAATTATAAGATGTTTTACTTTTTTAATGTGGATTGCATACGGAGTAAAATAAGTGAAACTACACAGTGAAATAGGTCTAGATACATGTGAAACAGAAAAAGGCTAAAACATCGGAACAGAGGGAGTATATTCTTGACGGAGAAAAACAGTAGGGAAAGCCCCTACTGTGTCATTTTGGATTTTATAAATGGTAGAATATGTACAAGGGGTGCATGGAGATCAAATTCCAAAGTCCAAGTTCAAAATAAATTACATGGCATCTAACCACAGTTGCATACCCTTTTTAAGAGATGGTTTTTCTCTATGCATGACAATAGTGAAAAACCCTTGAACATATGGATACATTCCTCCATATTGCATTTCCAAAAATAATTCTGTGATTCCAAAGACTCCAGCAGCCAATAATGAGGTACTCTCTAAAGCAAATGTTCCCGGATCTATTCCTGCCATCCATAAGCATGTCCATGAGTTCCATGTCATTATTCCATTCCTGGCTTAGCATCCACCAGAAAATTTGGCTAAAATCACATGCAAAGAAGATGTGTTTCATAGTTTCATTAGGAGTATCATGACACAGGATGCATGAGGAGTCGTCTGACTGATTCTTTCTGGATAAAAGATCTCTAGTGTTGAGTCTGTCTTGCAGGAGAAGCCAGAAGAAAAACTTGTGTTTCATCTGCACACATGATTCTTTAGTCCTAAACCCGTGCACCAGCGCACGGGCCCACAATTTAAAACAAAATGATAAACTTCTTAATGATTTTTCAAAAAGAAGAAGAAACAGAATACACATGAAATCTTGCAATGCCTTTCTAACAAAGTATTATAAGAAGTTTGAACACTACGTACCTTTCCGTTCTTGCTACAAAAGTAGTGAAAATTCCTTAACAACTATACCATCACCATTCTGATCACCCAAGATATAGCTATACCTAGTACAGACAATCGGTTAGTATAGAAAGCCCTTGCAAAAGTAAGGTACATGAATCTAGCTTGCTGTGACAATGTTGTATGTAATAGAGAAATATAATATCCAGTCTTGCCATAGAAATTTATATATTAATAGTGTATATATATCCACATCCGCAACATAATGTATATATATCCAAACTAAATTCTTTAACACATGAAAAATAATCTTGAGAGCACATATGTGTGGCACGTTAGTTCAACAAAGAAGTGACAACTACAAATATGAGCATTATTAATTGACTTTCTACTAAATAGATAGTTTGAAAAATAAGAAGGAAACATGCATAACACAAATATGAAGGTTTTGATACATGATTTCTCCTATCAAACAACTAAAACCTTCTGCTCAAAACCTATCGTCAGCCTAGGAAGACACAGAGAATATATTATCAAAAGATATGTGTGTTCACATAAGAAAACGTACAATCTTATTTCTTGATACGGAAAAAGATTAAGCATTAAAACATTCAATATTTGAATATAACTTTGAATCTTAAGTAGGCACAATCACTGATAATGAGCCATTGCCTCCACGAGAAAAATAGATTACAAAAAACTAAAAGAAGATTGAATTTCGGTGCATATTGTTTGGCTTGAGATGAAGCTAATTTGGAATGCGTAAAGACAAATGTAATTATGGCCTACTAAAATAGTTGATCCGAGTAACATGTAAACATCAGGACATCACCGATAAGATATGTCTGAGATATTTTTGCTAACCACTTCATTTTTGGCTTGATTAAAAACTAAGTGGAGCCCATTAGAAGCATGTACGAAGGACAGGGTGAAATCTTCTGATGAGATTGAGGGTGCTTATATCATAGATGGAGGATTCTATGAAACTACTTGACTCAAAATATAAATTTAAAATTCGAAGTTATGGGACTAACCTTCGCCAATAAGATATGGCCATGTACTGTAATTGGTGAGTTCCTCCATGGTTGCTTTTGCATAAAGCATACTTACATTCTTATGGATATAACTAGGTCAAGTATGCATCATTTTTTCTTTCAAAATGAAAGAAACTTTTAAAAGATAGTGCTGCAAATATTACGATGATAATTGTTTTCTTTTGTTACACACTGGACATATAATATTGCACAAATAAGATTATTATTTTAGAGGTGCACATATAAAATTAACAAGATACATCACATCTAACGAATAGCTTATGGTAACCTTAATGAGCATAGTAATTATAGTTATATGAGGTTTAATTCTCTAAAAGCTATGGTTTTGCACATGCATCGCCCACACGGCCACACCATAAATAATGGAGGCCACCGGCTGAAAGGAATGCAATAATAACTTGATGTTGAATATAACCTATCTATCACCACGATATGAAAAAAAAACCGTGAGAGGAGTGGTGTGCAAAATATGCTATTCCCTAGACTATTCTCCTGTGCAAAGGATAAGCTAGTCTCTGTTAAGGATTTCTTTGCCATGAATCAGTTTTCTGAGGGTTTCCACCAGCCCCTTTCGATAGAGGCTTACCAGGAATATAATGTCTTGCACTCTTTCTTGCTTGATGTTAATATCCAGCAAGGAGATGATATTTGGATCTGCAATTTCAGCAAAGGGGGTTTACTCACCCAAAGGTTTCTATAACCTTCATTTTTCCACGCTGCCAACTCATGGGCCTTCCAAATGGATCTAGAAATCCAAATGCATGTCCAATCACAAGGTTTTTGCCTGGTTGTTGTTATATGACAGGTTAAATAAAAAGGACATGATAGTGAGGAGACATTGGAATGTGACAAATAATAATGATTGTGTGCTGTGTCATGCAAATACATTGGAGGATTGGTGTCGTTTGTTTTTCTGGTGCAAGTCCAGTTCCAGAGTATGGAATTATCTAAAGAGTGAGTGGATTGATGGATCACCTGCAGAATGCTTGCTACATGCAAACAAGAACTTCCCTGGACCTTGCTTTTCTGAGGTTGTGATTATGGCATGCTGGAACATTTGGAAACAACACAATGCCCAGATTTTCAAGAATATCAGATAAGTTTTAGAGGCTGGAAGGCTGGGTTTGTATATGATATCTCTTTCATAGGCATAGAGTTAAGTCTTCGATTCTACCTCTTCTAGAATCATGGCTTAGAAACCTTTTTTTAATTCATGTCCTATAAGTATTACCTTTTATTATGAAATAAATGGTTGTGGGGGTTTCCACTGTAGTAATCTTTCAAAAAAATGTCACCACGTATTGCCTCCTACTATATCCCGAACAAATGTGGCCAAAAGCCTTTGGATCAAAAGGGCATTGATCATGGCCGAGTAGCATTTTATAGATCCATATAAACAGGAAAAGTCCTAATTTTGGGGAGGCCGGCCCTTATCACAAATTTGCCTCTCCCTTAGCAGCCGCCAAGATGGGTGAGGATCCTCCATAATAGCACCGACACCAAGGAAGAAGGGTCTCAAGGATCTCGCAGTCCCCAAGGGCCACTGCCCTCCGTAGCCGCCTCTGGTCGGCCGCCACCACGTCGTGGCCTTAGCCGCCGCCTTTGTCGCTCCTCTCCGGTCTGCGACCTTTCCATCAAGCTCCCCATCTTCATGTCCATGTGTGAGTAATCCCGCTGCATGCGTGGGGTGTATGAGAATTGGATGGGATCGATCTTGTAATAATGACTAGTCGTTAGCATGTGGTGCCTAGCTCAAACATTATCTTGTGTCATGTTGATGCAACTTTGCTAGCTATGTGTATGGTTTTTATTAGGACCCGAGTAATGTGATTTCAGGATGGAAAATTTATTGCTTCATCCTATATTTGAGTTTGATATTTATCTGCAAACTGCATCACCTATTGTACCATGGAACCCAAGATTCAAACAACTACTGGTAAGGAAATTTGAAAGGGATTGGTATAATTTGAGGAGTTCATGTGTTCACGAAGTGTTAATGCATTGTTTCGGATGACTAAATAAAAAAATTATCCTTAATTATCCTAATTTCATGCAGTGGCCCCAGTGACATACGTAGTAAGTAGGACAATAAATCTCGTTAGTATCTACAATTACATACATTACACATGCAACATCCCGACCTAGGTTACACCACCGTTATGCTCACACAAATATTATTATAATCTCATCCATGCAACATCCCGATTATCACCGCACGCTTGCATTTAAGAGAGTGGTAATCTTTAGAAGAAATTCTTAGTTTACATTACTGCAATTTCACTTTCCTGCACTTCTACTTTTCTGCATTTTTACTTTCTGCTTTATATTACAAGGAAAACTTAGTCCCAATTTAATGCATAGATAAATATAATTTACACTAGTTTAAAAAAAAAATTGATTTACCTTCAGCTCCCTCGTGGGATCGACAAACTCAATACTTATCGAATTGTGCTGCAACTAACCGTGTGCACTTGTAGGACATCACCTTGTTATTAGGAGTCTCATCTACCACTAGTAGCATCATGATAAGAGGGTATATAAATGTGCACTCCTCTTTCATCGTTTCTTTTTACGAACGTGACCGATGAATCTGAGTTCTTTAGAACAATTTCTCTCAGAAGTTGAACGAGCGGAAAATGAATCTGAACGGTTGTAGACTATTCCTTTTCATCTCCCTATCTCCTAGAAAAGGGGACACAACATATACATGAGACTGCCTTCTGTTTCCAGAGTTCTGCGTCGCCACTCATGACATACCCATCCCACCTCCGGTAGTGCACCGTGAGACAGACAGTAGGCCTCCGGAATTCCGCCTCCCGTGATCCTATACTGGAAATGAGCAATTAGCTTTTTGGGTAAAGCTCTTACGCCACTACTCTGCATAGCATGTGTTCCTCCTCTCTCTCAATTTGGGACCATGTTCGAATCACTATTACTAGCAATCAGTTTGAACATAGTGGTTTTTTCCTACCTACTAGATTGCATGACTAGTTTATTCTCTACCTTTGTGGTCATATTTTACCTACTATTCCTTACGAATTAAATCATATGAAA
Organism: Poa pratensis; assembly: GCA_947311845.1. NCBI lineage: Eukaryota > Viridiplantae > Streptophyta > Magnoliopsida > Poales > Poaceae > Poa > Poa pratensis. The sequence continues at coordinate 16,433,936 of CAMZMU010000066.1, forward strand.
AAATGCTCAAAAATTAACATGTGTATGTGCCTGAGTGAAAGGTTTGAGCTAATGAAATTGAAGTCACATTGGTGCAATTTATAAGAATTTGACAAGACCAATCCTACGATCCAAAGGGCTAGCTTTTATAGTGAACAAAAACCCTTTATAGTGGAACCATCTAAATTTTCTATGAAAATCTTACAATCCAAATAGGATCCAGCATAAAACTTCAATACGTTCAAAATGCGTCGAAAATACGAAAGAGAACATCCAGATGCCCCTCCTTAAATCTGGTGACACGTTTAAATATCCAATTTACGTATCTTTCCACCGTATTAAATGCTCAAAGATACTCCATTGTTCACCTAATCATGGCCAATTGAATTCACGGGACCCACACCATTGAACATGCATGTAAGTGCATTGATTTTCATCATGTTGTATTGATGTTTGCCGTGCCATAAGAATCAACTAATAAATTAGTGCTTAGTATTTGTGCTTAATAGTAATGCGTGTTAGGTTGCTAGTGCTCCGTAATTTCCTAATGTACTGTTATTGTTGATTGGATACAAAATTATATGTAATAGTTGAGCGAATACAAATTCATGCTCACTCTGTCTGGAAATAGTTAACTTAGATTTATCTAAATTCGGATGTATTTACACACTAAAGCATATCTAAATATAGTATTTAGACAAATCTTTGACAAGTATTTTCGGACGGAGGGAGTATGAGTTTTGTTACACTGTTGTGCCATTTGTTGTGATTATTAACTAATATCATTAACTATGTACTCCCTCCGTATCATAATATAAGATGTTTTAGCTATTCTAGTATGGACTATATATGGGTAAAATGAGTGAATCTACACAATAAATTGCGTCTATATACATTCGTATGTAGTCCATGTTGAAATAACTAAAACATATTATATTATGATACGATGGAGTAGTGGTAAAAAAACACCACTTAATATGCTTCCCTAATAGATCCAGGATAATGCCCATCACTCTAACTCACATGATCAGTTTATACTTTTGTACTACATCCTTTCCAAAATATAAAATGTTTTAGGCTTTTCTGATTTGGATGTACCTAGACGCGTTTTAGTGTGTAGATTCAGTCATTTCAATCCGTATGTAGTCTATATTGAAATATCCAAAACATTTTATAATTTGGAACGGAGGGGTACATTGGAAAAAAAATGTCGCATAAATAATTTTGTAATTATTACAACTCTTATCTACTCCCACGCACCCGAGAGTCATAGGATCGTAAAGATCTTAAATGCTACTCCCTCCATATCAAAATATAAGATGTTTTAGATATTGAGCATTTTTCTGATACAAATGTATCTAGACACGTATTAGTGTGTGGATTCACTCGTTTCAATCCGTATGTGGTCCATATTGAAATATGTAGAACATCTTATATTTTGTTACGGAGGGAGTACTACTTATTATCCTAGCATTTATCCTCCTTTTAAGTTGTAGTGTATTTCTCCTGTATTTTTCTGTGTATAGGTATTTCTCATTTTAACAAATGTTTTAATGCTTCTATATGCTACTTTGTTAACGAATCATTAAGTGGTGAGGCAATTGATATATCATGGACGCTCGTCCCCGAGAGCCAAAAGTTTGCGTCCCAAAATGCACGGGCTAGCTTCTAATACACTTGTTGCATTTAATGCTAATAGTGTTGTCTTGCTACAACTCGTTGTTTTTTCTCTTATTAGCGTATGCAAGTACTTATTTCGTGTGGTATATACCACTCCTTTGCATAGTTTAAAAAACCAGACCGCCGACCGAACCGGTGAGGGTCTTGGTTCGCCATTGAACCACCGGTTCACTCGGTTCACTTGCTGGTTTTTTATAAATAGAATAGTAGAGAAATATTAATAATCTGTGAGAAAATTCAATGTATTTAATTAGTACGTGTACCAATATGACAGAAACTAGGCTCGCACCAGTTGGCTAACCCAGTTGCACTACCCACGCGCGCTGCGGGTTTTCTCGAAAACGCGCTTACCAGACGGATCGACTTCTCCAGTTGGACCGGCGGTCTGTAGGCTCCGGTTTTCTCGAAAACGTGCTTAACAGACGGGTGAGGGCTGCGGTTCTTGTTTATTCCGATTCAACCGGCGGTCCGATCCGATTTTTTAAACTATGCTCCTTTGTTTGAATATGTTATTACTTACTCCCTCCTTTCTGAAGTTATACATTTTTATGAACTGCATCTATAGAAATTTGTTCGAGTGTGTCTTCATTTAAGTCTATACTAGGTATATTAGCGCGGCCTATGCCGCTTGTTTTTCGTTAAATCTTAGTTTGGAAATGTTGATATTTAATAGGTGTGAAGATTTGAATTTTTTTGAATCGCGAAGAAAGTTTAGGGATAAAATTTGTGAAGTCTTCGAAATTTAATCAAATTAGGGAGTTATTCAGATTTGAATTTTTTTTGCATTTGTAAAGTGGGTAGATTTGAAAGGCACTTTTTTTTGAATTATTCAAATGTATGTGCCATGCTCCTGTTTGGTGAAATTTAAATTTAGAAACATCGATATGCAAATATGGTGGTTAGAACTTGTAGAGTTTTTATGAAGACAGATCAATCGTTTTGCTGGTTGAACAAAATTTTCAGTGTTATTTACAAATCTATTACATAGATTGAAATTGGAAAAAAAGAGAATTACAATTATTCTGCAAAATAAAATGTTCCGCATTTATTTTTTTCTTCTTTTTATCATTGTAGCAGTGTTGTTTTATTGCAAATGAAAAAAAAGAGAATTTTTTTCTTCTTTTTTACCATTATTGCAATGTTGTTTTATTGCGAATGAAAAAAAAGAGAAAAAAATATTAAGGTTGAATTTCAATGTTTTTACAATTTTATTTGAACAAACTAAAATTGGGAAAGCATTTTTCTTCTCTTTGATTATTATTTCCAATGTTGTTTTATTGTAAAACAAAAGGAAAGCAAATAAGGGAAGAAAAGAAATAGAAAAATGGAGCTAAATGGAGGTGGAATGTCATTTCTACATTTTTTATATTTGATATTGTAGTTGTTTTAATTAAGCAATAATTATAGTTGTTTAATGGTGCATGAAAATGTGTTAACTGTAAAGATTTTATTATTTATTATAATTATGGTTTGAAATTGAAAGTTATGAATTTTACAATTTGCATATGTTTTAAATTGTGGTTTGGAAGATATTAATTTGAAAATTTGCATGCATGTAAATGTGTTAGTTGTAAAGTTTGTAATTTTCTGAAAATTTTGGTATATTAATTATTTTTTTCTGAATTATGGTTTGAAAGTTATGTATTTTACAATTTGCAACAATTTTCAATAATTTTTTTTAAATCTAACAATGGGTCCCGCATGTCAGTCTCGGATGGGCCTGTGTTGACGTCATCAGGCGACGTCTGCCAGCGCGGCGGAGACGGCGGAGCTGCCGAGCTCGCATCCGGCCAGTGGCGAACGCGCGGGAGGCTGGGAACAGGCAGATCTGAGTGCTAGCGTATAGGCGAAGCGAATGGGCAGCGCGGCGAGCCATTTGGCTGCCGGAATCGCCGGCGGCAAGCAATCCCGCGGCGGCGGATGTCCAGATGAGCTGTGGTGGTGCGGCGGCGATTCAAGCCGTCCCGACGCGCGTTCTTCAGCGAGGATAGAGAGGGCGAGGCGGCGGAGGTCGCCGTGGGCTTGGATTTGAAGATAGAGAAGCGAAGGAACAGCACGGCGCGTCGGCGGCGCCGGCAACCTCGGCGCCGTTCGCGAGAGAGAAGGAGGAGGGCAATTTGTGCGGACGGTTTTGCATAAAAAGTCCATGTCTTCCTGTGTAATTGCAAACAGGTCCCTCGCAGTGTAATAAGTTGGACCGCGGGTTGCTTTGCGGTAGTTTCAGGTTCTTTTTTGTAAGGTTCTGTGCGCCAAAAATCGTGCGCCACGACGTGTCGCTGCGTGATTGGAAGAAATCCAACTGCTACAGTAATAATGTAGCAGCGCGAGTTTTTAAAGCACATCTGGACCGTTCAATGACGCGATCGGACGGCTGTGCAAAAAAGGCGACGTGGACGTGCGGAGGGGGAGCGGTTCTGTTGAACTTTTATATATAGTAGGATGTAGTTGACAGTTTAATATTTTATAATTTAGAAAAGAGGGAGTACATACTATTATATTGTTTAAGGCAATGTTTTGATCCACAATTATTATATTACTCCCTCTGATCCATATTAATTGTCGCCCAATTACATTTCGAGACATATGGATTATTTTTTTGGATACATAACAGAAAAATGTGTTTTAACCACAACAGACAAATGCGTTGTCGCCAGAACAGACAAATGTGTCGTCGATAGAACAAATAAACGCGTTGCCGACACGACAGACATCAGGCATATGCGTGTGATCGAAATCTTGCTGTCTCTCAAATTGTAATTATTTCTCATCCTACTAGTTATGGTTCTTCGAAATCAATTTGAACCTATCATGCCCCCCTAAAAACTATATATAAGCAAAGTCAACGTGGCAAACAGGTGTTTCGGTTTGATCCCCTTCTCTATCCTCCTGTTGCCTTCTCCACCAGATTCATTGAACCTGGACGCATTTTGACTTTCTCTCTCTTCCGCATTCTTTTCACTTTGTTAACCCTCTCCTGTTTTAAATAGTGAAGAAGCTGTCGTCCATCACCTGACCCACAATCGCGTCCATATTCCAATCAACCCCCACCATCCAATACGGAAGGTACAGTACTAGAACACTGGTGGGGCCCAGAGAAAGCAAAGGAGAAGAAAAGGTCTGGAGAGCTCGACGGAAGTGCTCGACGGGAACCTCACAGTAAGAAAAAGAATCCCTTTGTTCTTTTCGATCTCCTTCTTCCGCTTTGCTTTTGCCGGAGCTAGCAGGCAAAAGCCCAGCAGAAAAGCTTTTTTTAAACATTCTCGATCTGTTCTTTGGGGCGATTGCTTCTTCTTGGTCTGAATGGTCGCTCCCGATGCTTTCTGGGATGATGTTAAACAAGCACTTTCTCTTGTAGGTTTGTATAATAGGATGATCGCATCCGAAAATTCTAGTTTTCTGGTATTACGGTTCACTTCCGGCTGCCTTTTTCAGTTGCATATACCCTCAGATTCCCTAGATTTTTTACCATGAGGTTTAATTTGAATTCTCAGTATTTTCCATGAATGGGAACTGCCGTTTTCGTTGTGTAACTTCATCGATCCTGAACCTGTTAGGCAGAGCAACTGAACATCTTAGATGCTTCTGTTCTATCCTGAACCTGTACATCAAAAAGTAGAGAACATTTAGTCATTGGCATCCATGGAAAGATATAGAGGGAACACGAGGCAAGGTTCGTTCGCACGCAAGTGACGAGAGCCACCGAGAGTGGCCCGGAATCAACCAGTTAAGCAGAGAAGCGCGTAGGTTGGTGCTGTGCATTTCAGGGCCGTCCACCTTAGTCGGCTCATCGCATATGCACACGTCCCAGTCTAAACCAGGAACCCATCACATTAAGCTACTTTCCATCGGTTCTTTGACCAAGTTCCATTGCAATTGGCTGACCCCGCTTTGCAGAACTACTCTCTAATTAATTAGAATAAAAACACTAGTAGTTAACTGGTTGATCTGATTTTGCGGCGACTAACTGTAGATATGCAGTCTGAACTGGTAGTTCTGCCGGAGATCATGTTCTGATGATCTTCTCGAATTAACAACTGCATTATTGGGGCCCCGGAGACAGCCCATTATAAACTGTAACCAGTGGAATCTGTCCATAACTACGGTTAAGAAACTTTATTTTATTCCCTGAATGACCTTGATCAGTTGGCCACTTTGTACGGCTGTGGGAAAGATGAGTACATGTCTGCATAGACAAGCATGGAAAACGTGCATAGGGCAGGTAATGATAGCAACTAAGATTGCCCACAGCCCCAGAATTCCACAAAACTGGCTTCTGCAGTGGGCAATGCTTTTCTGAGTCCTCCAGTTGCTGTATGGCCTCGTAAGTCATAGTGCATACATTTGGGCATCCTAAATGTCAAAATCCCAGAAGTTTGGCCCCAGAGTTCGATTGCCACTTAACCCAAGGTGTGAATGCCTTGACAGCAATTTGTGCTGGAAAACTGCCAACATTCCAAACTACAACTTGTTGTAGATTTTCGTCTAAAAACAACATGATGTAGATTGTCATATTAAATTCAGTTGCCCATGTACGTTGCGTACTTATTGCACTTACATCTAGTTTCCACAAAGTCCACTCTGGCCCATATGCGTTTTCTTCAATCACATTCAACCAGGGAGAGCCGAAACAGTATGATTGTTCCTTCTGTCACCTGTCACCCGCGCATCGTTTCAACTACGGTTATGTGTGCAAAATGATTTACAAATTCAGCAAGCGATGAGCTGTGTGGGATAACCTATTCATTAGATAGGTATTTCCTGTGCTCTGTTGAATGTGGTGCAGTTTTCGACGCAGATTCGTCTTTGCAGCTAAACCGGCCTATAGCTCTTGGCCTTTTTAAAATTGAGGGTTGACCTTCATCGTAGCCGGAGCTCCTCTCATCTATATATTATGAACATTCTCTAGCTTCTTAGCAAACCAACGAAGAAGCTTGCAGGCCTTTGTCTTCCTGGGCCAAGTGAAGCATCGTGTAGGTTTTCCTCGCTTTCTCCATTCTAAATGCTTATCAGTTATGCATGATGACTGTTTACATTAGAAAGCCTCCGATCAGTTGTTGGTGGATGGTGTTTTGTGCTTTCTTGCTTGTTCTTGTTCTTGCATAGGTTTCAAATTCATCTGGCCCTGAAATAAAATATTTCATGTACTATTGGTTTCTTACAGCGAAGTATTTCATTCAGCTCAAAGCTCAGATCAGCTTGTTATGCATGTGTTCATGCTAGCTGCTTCAAGATAGTTGTGGCTCTTTGGAATAGAACTTGATCAATGTGCTCACTGCTTCTTTTACAGATAGGAGTGTCTTCCTGCACCTAGGCGCGTGGTGCAAGCAACATCGTCAACAATGCCGCGCACCGTGTCTGATGGTGGCGAAGAATTGGCCGGTGATGACATCTCCAGCCGTACCATGTCGCGCCGCCGCTCGGACAATACCCACCATGGACACAAGGTCGGGTTCCCTCCCAATAAGGGCGCCTTCGCGGAGTTCTCCGCCGGGGTGAAGGAGACGTTCTTTGCCGACGACCCGCTGCGAGAGTACAAGGACCAGCCAAAGTCCAAGAAGCTGTGGCTCGGCCTGATGCACTTCTTCCCGATGCTGGGCTGGATCAGGCACTACACCTTTGGCAATTTCAAGGGCGACTTCGTCGCCGGGCTGACCATCGCCAGCCTCTGCATACCTCAGGTACGTACCGTACACAGCTGCTAGCACATGATCGATGCAAAGGACGATCCATCCAGTCGTCTCAATTGATCTTGTTAGTTCTGACTTTTGCCACGTCTACACACCAGGACATCGGTTATGCCAAGCTTGCTGGCCTGGATCCACAATATGGACTGTGTAAGTGTATCTCTTCGTTATTGTTGTGATGAGAGTTTTGCTCCAGTGGCTACAGCTGATGGCAAGAAACTTTTGCAGACAGTAGCTTCGTCCCGCCTTTGATATACGCCCTAATGGGCAGTTCCAGGGACATAGCCATTGGTCCAGTTGCGGTCGTGTCGCTGTTGCTGGGCACTCTCCTTCAAGAAGAGCTAGACCCTGTCAAGGATAAGCAAGAGTACATCAGTCTGGCTTTTACCGCGACGTTCTTCGCGGGGCTCACTCAGCAGCGCTCGGATTCTTTAGGTAAGTGTAGGCCGATCCCCTGGTTACAATTAACCAATCAGTTACTCGGTACGAACCCCAAGAGTATATTCCAATTGGAATAGATAGTTTAGCAGTTTATAACCGGAGTTTGCTGCAGGCTAGGGTTTATCATAGAGTTCTTGTCTCATGCCGCCATCGTCGGTTTCATGGCGGGTGCCGCCATCACCATTGCTCTTCAGCAGCTCAAGGGCTTCCTTGGCATCGCGGTGTTTACCAAGAAGTCAGATATCATATCAGTCATGAAATCAGTCTGGGAGAATGTTCACCATGGCGTAAGAAAAATCGTACCTTACATTTTCTTTTCATACTTTTCTGATGAAAACCAATTTCTAAGAGTAACTCACCCTTGCTTTGTTGATTCAGTGGAACTGGCAGACGATATTGATCGCAGCATCGTTCTTGGCATTTCTTCTGGCAGCCAAGTTCATCGTAAGATAAAATACTCCATGTTCTTATTTCCATATTAGTTCTTCTCGACTACTTGGGATGATCACGTCATTTTATTCGGATACTTCAGGCCAAGAAAAATAAAAAGCTTTCTGGGTTTCTGCAATCGCACCGCTCATTTCGGTGATCATATCCACCTTATGTGTGTACCTCACTCGTGCAGACAAGCAAGGCGTCGCAATCGTAAGCCATACTTGACTACTCGAACCCTTTTTTATCAGAGTCTGTGGTAACGAATTAGTTGAGGACAACAATGTGGATCTATCATTGATAAATGGGTAAATTGCAGGTCAGGCACATAGACAAAGGCATCAATCCAGTTTCCATTCATCGCATATTTTTCAGTGGCCCAAATTTGGCGAAAGGATTCCGAATTGGGGTAGTAGCTGGAATGGTCGCCCTAACGGTAACAAGAACTTCCCTTTTATTAGTTTCAAATTTGTAGAATGGAAAACAATTCAAGGATATCCAACAATGTGCTAAAAGTGATGGAAAAATTATCAGGAAGCAATTGCAATTGGAAGGACATTTGCTGCCATGAAGGACTACCAAATAGATGGTAACAAAGAAATGGTGGCTCTAGGAACCATGAACATTGTAGGTTCATTTACTTCATGCTACGTAGCCACAGGTAACTGCAAACTCCATTGCAAAAAAGTACCTAGCCATACAAATGTACCATTCTACTGAGTATTGACACAAGTTGTTTGTTATAGGTTCTTTCTCACGATCAGCAGTGAATTACATGGCTGGCTGCCAAACAGCAATATCCAATGTCGTTATGGCAATTGTAGTAATGCTCACACTGTTGTTGATCACTCCGTTGTTCAAATACACGCCTAATGCCATCCTAGCTTCCATCATCATAAATGCGGTGCTTAGCCTAATTGACTTCGAGACGGCCTACCTTATCTGGAAGGTTGATAAAATGGACTTTCTGGCGTTACTAGGAGCGTTCTTCGGAGTTATATTTGCATCAGTGGAGTACGGCTTGCTCATCGCGGTGCGGATTATCACAACTTCTTTCCTTTTATTTACAATTGAGTGCCTCCAATTGACATTTCCTGATGATTGTTGAACTTGTATGGAATAGGTTGCGATATCTCTTGGCAAAATTATTCTTCAAGTAACACGACCGAGAACAGCTTTACTTGGTAACCTTCCAAGAACATCGATCTATAGGAATGTTGAACAATATCCAGACGCTACCAAGGTCCCTGGGGTTTTGATTGTAAGAGTAGACTCAGCCATCTACTTCACAAACTCCAATTATGTTAAAGAGAGGTAAACTTCTCATATTCAACACACATGTACTTATTTTAGTGACTGGTGTGATTACTAGTAAGGGAATCGGATAGAAGAGCAAAGCTTCCCTTGCTATCATAGATAGGAAAAATAACCATGCTTCACTTGATATGATATTCTCAGAATCCTGAGATGGCTGAGGGATGAGGAAGAACAACAGGAGGAACATAAGTTGTCCAAAACAGAGTTTCTGATTGTTGAGATGTCTCGTAAGAACACAATGTCTTATTATACTTTCAGAATACATCAATCATTTTATTGGTTTCTTGCAAATGGTTCAAAACACTGACCTAACTATTCAACAGCGGTGACTGATATCGACACAAGCGGAATCCACGCGTTGGAGGATTTGTTAAAAGCGCTGGAAAAGCGCAAAATTCAGGTGAAAGATCAAAACTGGTATTTGAATTATACAGCTACTAGCTGCTACCACAAAAACACTTGACTAAGAACAAAACCCATGTGTGCCACTTACAGCTGATCCTCGCAAATCCTGGGCCGGCAGTGATCCAGAAGCTCCGGTCCTCGAAATTCACGGAGCTCATTGGCGACGACAAGATATGCCTGTCGGTCAGTGACGCGGTCAAGAAATTTTCTCCAAAGGCCGAGAACGCCTGAAGAAGAAAGAGATGTTTGGTGTGATTTTATAGAGCAATGAGCACAGGAGTATACCGCGTGGTTTGTGCAGAAGGTAAATATTGGAGGTGCGTGGAGTGTTGGATCTTATCAGGTTTGCAAGGCGTGTTTTGAGGAAAAGGAGAAGATGGTGGTGGCCTAGCGGGACATCAGTCATCAGCGTGTGTGCTCGTGGTGTGTGTTGGCAAGCAATTGGCTGTCGGTTGAGGATTTGTATCACGGTCCATCTTTGTTTTTTTTTTCAGTTTATGGATCTGTACCACGTATATATGTTAGTTTCTTGTATTTACAGTTTTTTTGTACTTTTTAAGGCTTTATATAATAAAAAGAAGTTTGCAATTTTGGCTCAGTTGTACAGTGCATTTGATTGTGAGCAATATGATATTATCAAGGATCCTCGATACTGTTTGTCAAAAAAAAAAAAGATTCCCCATACTGTACCCTGGTAACATGAGTTACTTGTACTCCCTCCGTTTCAAATTAATTGACTTCCATTTGTACACATGTGGATGTATCTATACGTGTAACATGTCTAGATACATCCATGTGTAGACAAATAGAAGTCAATTAATTTGGAACGGAGAGAGTATTAGACATACAATTGTAACCAAGTCGGTTAGCAATATAAAACCGACTTGGACTCCTTTTCTTCACCTTCCATATAATTGCTTGAGACGCAAATCTCACCCATATAAATAGAATCGATGCGGCTCGGTTTGTGCAACCGAGTAGAAACGCTTCCAGGACGTTTGACATGGTATCAGACGCCTAACTCTTCCGATACATCCAGATCGACTACCGAAACTCTAGAAAAACTACCCTACCCGACCACCGCCGCCGCTGCCGATCATGGCATCCTCGAGCTCTTCTGGTCCAGGCTTGGAGAAACCCACGGAGAAGCTCATGCGGACCAACTATCCGCTTTGGAAGGCACAGGTGATGCCGTCTCTACGAGGGGCGCAGCTAGTCGGGATCGTCGATGGCACCGAGGCCATGCCCTCCAAGACGGTGTCCGACGACGTAGATAAGGGCAAAGCGTCCGAAAAAATCAACCCTAAGTATGCTGCCTGGTACATCCGAGATCAGCAAGTTCTCAGCTACCTCGTCACCTCGCTCTCGAAGGAGATCCTCATCCAGGTCACCCGCTATGGGCATGCCGCAGAGGTTTGAAAGGCGATCGAGGACATGTTCGCATCGCAGAGTCGTTCGAAGCTGAACAACTTGAGAATAGCGATTGCCAACACGAAGAAAATCAACATGACCACCCCGGCGTTCTTCTCCAAGATCACGAGCCTGGCTGATGAACTTGGTGCTGCTGGCAAGGTGCTTGATGAAGAAGAAATTGTCTCCTATGTATTGGCCGGTCTCGGCCCTGATTACGACAATCTGGTTGGTGCGATTGGTCTTATGAACATGCCCATCTCCCTCAATGATCTGTATGCCAAAGTCCTCGCGCAAGATCAACGTCAAGAGCTGCAAGGTTCATCCTCCAATGGTGGATCTTCCAACGGTGGTTTTGACTCATCAGCCAATGCCGCCATACGATCTCGTGGTGGTGGCTATCGTCGTGACAGCCGACCATCCCCTCGCAGTGTTTTCCAGCAGAAAGACGAGCGCTCGGAGCAGCGCTCAGATCGTCCGCCATCACGTCCTAGCTACAGAGGTGGACACACGGATCCTTTTGGAGGAGGTCGAGGACGTGGGCGTGGTCGACGTCGTACCTCTCCATGGGTCAATGTCACTTGCCAAATCTGCAACAAAGAAGGTCATGCCGCTAAAGATTGTTGGTGGCGATTCCAAGATGATGAAGATGATGATGACACATATGAGGAAAAAGAAGTGCATGCTGCTTCCTATGGTGTAGACACCAACTGGTACTCCGATACCGGGGCTACACATCACATTACCAACGAACTCAACAATCTCACCGTTCGCGACAAGTACAAGGGGCATGATAAGGTGAACACGGCCAACGGTCAAGGTATGGATATTTGTCATGTTGGTCATTCAGTTGTTCGAAACCCTGCTCAAAATTTTCATCTTTGAAATATTCTCCATGTTCCTCATGCATCCAAAAATCTTTTGTCTATCCATCGTTTTACTCTTGATAACAATGTATTCATCGAGTTTCATCCTTCCTTATTTTTGGTCAAGGATCAGGATACGAGGAAAACAATTCATAGAGGATGTTGTGTTGGAGGTCTATATCCGCTTATTTCGTCATCCGTGTCTTCTTCCCCGAAGCATGCTTTTGTTGCCACGAAGCCATCTCATGCAAAGTGGCATAGTCGTCTAGGTCATCCTTCGTTTGCTATTGTTAGGCGAGTTACTAGCAAGAATAAACTTCCTTTTGTTAGAGTTAAGAGCATTGAGTCTATTTGTGATCCTTGTCAACAAGCTAAAAGCCATCAGTTACCCTATCCTATTTCCACCAGTGTATCTACAGCTCCCCTTCAATTAGTTTTTACTGATGTATGGGGACCTTCTCCTACTTCTGTTGGTAGACATGATTACTATGTAAGCTTTATTGATGACTATAGTAAATTTACTTGGATCTACCTTCTCAAAAAGAAATCTGTGTGTTTTCTGCTTTTGTTAACTTCCAAAAACTTGTTGAAAGGAAACTTGATAAAAGAATTCTCACAGTTCAGTCTGACTGGGGAGGAGAGTATGAAAAAATAAACTATTTCTTCCAAACACAAGGAATTGCACATCATGTGTCTTGTCCTCATGCCCATCAACAAAATGGTTCAGCCGAACGTAAGCATCGTCATATAGTCGAGGTCGGACTCGCTCTTCTTGCTAATGCCTCTATGCCTCTAAAATTTTGGGATGAAGCCTTTCTCACTGCTACGTACTTGATTAATATGCTTCCCAGCAAAGTTATCGACTACGATACTCTTGTTCATCGCCTGCTCAATATCACACCTGATTATGCCTCTCTTCGAGTCTTTGGTTGTTGATGCACCTAAAATGCATCTACTTTTCCAAGCACTTTGCTTCATAATTTGCTCCGGAATCTTCCCATATTTGAATAAAACTGCTGAATCTGACGCTGTTTTTAGCAAAGTCTCCTTTCTGGTTGTTTTTGCAGGAAATTAAATCGGGGAAAAATACCACGTCATTTTTTATGGAAAAGAAGGACATCGTGCAAAAGACGGACTCGAGGAGGCGCACGAGGCCCAAAAGAGTGGGCCCCACGCGGTCAGATTCCTTGACCGCGTGGGCCCACCTATCTGGGGCGTCGGGCACCGCCTCTCCCTCGGTCTTCCGCGTACCCCTTCATATAGACGAAAAAGTGGACGCCCTAGAAGGAGGGGAGCTTTCGCGAAACACACCGCCGCCGCCACCACGATCTTCGATTTCGGAGACAGATTGATCCAGGATTTCTCCCCGGAGGAGGGATCGGAGGCCGTCTCCACCGCCATCTTCACCGCCTCCATCTCCATCAACCATGAGCTCCCTCACCATCACCATGTGTGAGTAGTCCCCTGTAGGCACATGAGGTGGATGGGGATTGGATGAGATTGATCATGTAATGGTACCCGTTGTTCTAGATCCTAGGGGTTTATCTTGAAGATACTTTTGTATTGTGTTGATGCACTTATGCTATGTTTAATGCTTGCTACTAGGGCCCGAGTGGCATGATTTCAGTACTGAACTTATTTTGCCCCATCATATATTTGAGTTTGGTATCTATCTGCAAAGTGTATTACCTGCTATTATGTTGAACCTGCGAACCCTAAAAGTGACAGGTAGGGAAAACAAGGGGGAGATGTATTAGTTTGAGGATTCTATGTGTTCATGAAGTGTTAATGCGTTGTTCCGGGCTATTCGAAAGGGTAGACCTTAATTGGCCCCGGTGAAATGGGCAGGTAGGACAATAGATGTTGTGCAAATTCTCTTGGTTAGTACGCACAACTATTTATGGAACACATACCTACATATATCGGAGTTAGAGATAAGTCCCATTGCTGTTCGTATCTTATTATATGATCAATCTTATTCATGCAACGCCCCGCTGTCACCTCGTGCCTACGTTTTAAATCCCTGAGTTACACTTTCACTTTTCCGGTGAAAACTGGGAAACCCTTGTTACTACTACTGTTTTATTTTGCTTGCTTGAATCACCTTACTGCCATCACTATTACTGCTGCAAGTTTATTGATATACAGGTGTGGTTGAGAGTGACGCCTCAATTGCCAAAGTCTTATTGGTATTCTTGTGTTCCCATCGAGTCGAACTATAAATTTGGGTAATACTTCCCAACGAAGATTTCAGCGATCCCCTATACTTGTGGGCATCAAGACATTTTCTGGCGCCGTTGCCGGGGAACCTAGCTTTATTGGTAAGACCACTTGTTATCATTTATTTGCTGCACTTGCTTGTTCCCAACTATGGGAAAGGAAAAGAGTACTCCGAAGGAGGTAAGGCCTTCAACACTCGTAGAGGTACTGATTGCTAAGTAGGCAAAACTTTTCACCTGATGTTGCTTCTGCTGTTATTACTAAAAAGAAAGGAAAAGTTTTATCTAGTTCACCATTGTCTAAGATGTCTACTAGTACTGAAAATGATTTAATATGTGGTAGCATAGACAAAGAAGTGACACCTGAAACATCTGAGACAACTGAAACACCTGAATTGCCTGAATCATCTATTATTGAAAATGTGGAGTCTGATTTGGAAGATAGTGAGTCTTGTGATGATGAATATGAAACTTCTTCTTATGAGGAAGAAGATGCAATTGCTATGGCTTTTATGGATTCGAATCTTGATAAATTGGATAAACTTGATAGCAATAAAAATTCTTCTCTTGCTGATTATTTTCCTGTTACTAAGAAAATGAATGCTCCAGCTATTAAAATTAAAGATAAAGATTATGAGTTTAGTGTTGATCCCGAAATAATTAAAAAGGCTGAGAAGTTTAAGTTTAATGGGAGAGACAATGAATTTCCTTTTGAACATATTGCTGTTTTGCATGATTTATCTGTTTTATTTGGTAAAGATGAGATTCACCAACGCTATTATTTCTTAAAGTTGTTTCCTTTTACCTTGGGAGGAGATGCTAAAACTTGGTATAATAGTTTAGAACCTGGATCTATTACTAGCAAAGAAGAATGCTTGCAATTATTCTATAATAAATATTTCCCTGCTGATAAGATTCATGGTTTAACTATTGAGATTAGCAAATTTTCGCAGAAAGAGAAGGAGGATCTACCCCAAGCTTGGGGGAGGTACCGTAAGTTGGTTAGGAAATGTCCTACACATGGCTTCAAGAGTAATGAAATACTTGATATATTTTACAATGGACTAACTGAAAATACTAGAGACTATCTTGATAGTATTGCAGGGAATGTTTTCAGGGAAAGGACCATTGATGAAGCAACCGAATTATTGGAGACTATCTCTAGGAATTATGAAGATTGGAATATTGAAGTGATAAATGAAAAAGAGGTATTCCCAGAGAAGAAAGGAGGTATTCTTAAATTAAATGATGAACAAATGAAAGTAGCTGCCAAGGATATTGAAGAGAAGGGAATTAAAACCTCTCATCTCTGAAATGGGTGTTAAACTTCCTATTGATAAACCATGTTTTCCAATCCAAGTCAATGCTATTAGCTCTATGGAAGGTAATGAAAAGGTAACACCTCCTATTGATGTATCATATGTTAATGATTTTGCTTATAATCATAATCCTGAGGAGCATAGTATTAGAATGAGTATTATGGAAAACTCTCATAAGATTAAATTTCTTCGCGAAAGTTTAAATGCTAGTGTAGAAGAAGTTAGAAGAATTATTAAACATTGTGAGATGATGAATAATCAAGTTGAACAGATGGTTTCTCTTCAAAATAAATTGTATGAAAATCTTATTGAGAAGAAACAGGTTTGTGGAGTTAATACTAGAGGTGGTGCAAGTACTCAGGATCCTGATTATCCTGAAGACCATCCTAAGAGAAAAGAGCAAGAGGCTCTCAAGAAGAAATCTTCTGCAGGAAAATCTCCCAATGAAAACAAAGATATTGATGATTCTCAAGAACAAGATAAGGATATTTCTATTTCTGATGCTGAGACTGAAGATGATAATAATGAAGAAGAGGAATCATCTACACCTGAAGAACAACATGAAGCTGAAAATATTGAAGAACCTGAACCTCCTGAAAAAGACCCTCAACCATCTATTGATAAGAATAAAAAGAAGAAGCATCCAAATCAACAAAAAGGTAAAGAGAGGGATCCATGGGTACAAAGGCCCATACCATATCCCCAAGAGGTAATGAAATCTTTGGATGATGCTAGGTTTGAGAAATTTCTTGAGTTGATTAAAACTTTATATTTGCAAATCCCTCTTGTTGATGCTATTAAAATTCCTCCATATTCGAAATATATGAAAGATATTGTCACTAATAAAAGAAAGATACCTAATGATGCAATCACTGCTATGCTTGCTGAATATTCATTCGAAGGGAAATTGCCTGAAAAACGTGGAGATCCTGGTATTCCAACTATTCCTTGTCATATTAAAGATACTTATGTGAAATATGCATTATGTGATTTAGGAGCTGGTGTTAGTGTTATGCCTTTTTCTTTATATAAGAAACTTAACCTGAATAAATTGGTTCCAACTGAAGTTTCATTGCAAATGGCTGATAAATCAACTGCTGTGCCTATAGGTATATGTGAGGATGTTCCTATCTCTATAGCTAATGTGTTAATTCCTACAGACTTTGTTATATTAGAAATGCCTGAGGATGATAATCTATCTATTATTCTTGGAAGACCCTTTTTAAACACTGCAGGAGCTGTGATAAATTGCACTGAGAGCAAAGTGACATTTAATGTCAAAGGAAATGAGCATACTATCTATTTTCCCAAGAAGAATCCTGTTACAATGATAAACAAGAGTGTGAATTCTATTCAAAGAAATACTATTATGATTGGAAGCTTTGAAATTGCACTACCACCTCCTGCACCAAAGTATGCTACCTTGATGATTGGAACTATTCCAATCAAATATGAGGTATCCTGAACTTCTTCTTTATATATAAAATAAGAATCATTTATGTTATCCTTTGCATATTATCAATGAGACTTGATCAACCTCATTATTAATGTGGAAATGATGAAAATTTGATTCCCATAAAAATTTGTGTTGCATTTTAAATTACTTGTCCTAGAATTTTAGAGTATATGCATAATCATGATTATTTCAGAATTCAGAAAATTCCAGAATATTAAGTTTGAAAAATTCTCTGTAGAAAATTGTCTCGAAAAATTCTAGAAAAATTTGTAGGTAAGTTATTTTACCAGGGGAACCAACAGCCAGAAGTGGGGCACCAGAAGGCCACCAGGGGCCAAAAGAGAGTGTCCCACGCGGCCCACTAACTTGGCCACCTGGGGGTGTTAGGTGAGAGGTCGATGCCCATCTCCTTCCTCTCGACAGAAAACCAGCTCCAGGTATTTTCCCAAAATTTTCCCGTGCACGTTCTTCCTGCTATCCTTGGATCTCCAAGTTTAGGGCAGATTTTTCAAATCTGCTTGGTGGAATTGCTCCTTGGTATGTAACTCCTCCACCCATCCAATTACTTTTTGTTATTATGCTTTGTGTATGAAGTATTTTGCTGTACAAGGTGTCACCTAATATGCTTGAGAAACCCATGGATTTGAGTTTTCTAGTTAATATGGATGCATGATATTGATGTGGAGACTAGCTATGGATGGCTCAATGTTGTTTTAGATTGTTACATCTTAATTTTTGTTGGGTATTATTTTTGTACAGCAAGGTATCATGTTGAACAAGGGTAAGGAATTGCTTGGAATGACTTCAAGACCAAGAAGAAGAGTATTGAGAGTCTCCGAGAATTATGATGACAATCATCTATGGGAGGATAGTGCAGTTTATGCAGGAGAGAAGCTTCGGATTCATGCAACCAAATGGCAAGACCCCTTGTTCTTGACCATTGGGGGATAACAGAGGACTTCAATGCCTTTGTCACTGCGACCGGCTTACTCGAGTTCTCCAACAATCCACGGAATACATATGAAGAGCTCTCGCGGGAATTCCTCTCCACATTTCGGTTCGAGGGCCCTGAGAGCTACAAACACAGTAAGAAGAGTAAGCCACCACCTCCTACCTTTGTCATAAAATTTTCTATGAGAGGAAAGCGTTTTGTTATGTCATTAGAGGAGTTTTGCAAGGCTATTCGAGTAGAAAACACGGTAGTTGGGAAGAGACTAAAGCTGATACTAATAAAGATCTTGTAGCCTTTTGGCGTAGTATTTCTGTGAACGCTCCTGAAAGACTTAATAGGGGTAAATTCACACACATACACACCCAGGGTTAAGATATTTTGCCTTGTTCCTTGCGAGAGGATTTCTTGCCAGAGATAACTCTTCTGCTTGCACTGGACCCATGATTTATTTACTTAAATGTGCAAAAGAGAACACACCATGTGAGTATAATTTGGGAGTAATTCTTGCTAGGACTTTGCACTTTGCTGTGAGTAGAAATAATACCGATGAAACTCCTATTTATGCTGGTGCCATTGCTACCTTAGTATATGAGCACATTAAGAACGAGAGAGGATTCAGCGATAACATGGGCACGCGTGTGGAAGAGTCTAAATTACTTGATTTTACTTTACTTTCTCGCATGGAAATGGGGGAGAGACATGGGGAACATTATATATACAGCTATAAGGGCTCTAATGGGCAAAATGTGCCCGTTAGGCTCCCTCGTGTTGACCTTTTTGACAGGACTCTCGGGAAGTGGACCGTGGAGGAAGTGCAACCTCAAGAGGAGCCCCAATATCCAGAAATGCAAAGCTATCAATATGGTTTCACTCCCGGAAGTGGAAGTGGTGGATATGGTTACCACCCAGGATACTAGCTTGATCACAAGCTTGGGGGAGTACTTCTCTCCCTTCCCATTCGTTGTCTTATATCACTTTCATCCTGTTATGTTTTAGTTTCTTGTTGCTAAAATCACAAAAAGATTTTATTTGTTTCTTTTTGCTTATTTGTTTCTGGTCATTTACTTTATGTATTCGAAATATAAAAAGAACAAAAATATTTTCGTTTTCTTGAATCTAATGCAAAAACGGAGGTGCAGGAATTTCTGATTCTGTTCACTGTTTGATTTTTCATATTTTTTCTGTAACTCCGAATGAGCTAAAATTTTAACCACTGCTGCAACTTTATATGACCTACACACCCGTAAATTATGAAATTATTCTGATGTGTTTAGGTAGGGTAAAAACAGTACTGTATGCAGTAGCATTTTATGGCAGATTTGAGTTTTTACTGCGCAGTTCAAGTTGGGAGAGGAGAACAACAATGATGAGCTGATGTGCATGAAGTGGATGAAAGGTATGACACCTTTGCCGTGCTTATGTGGACTTTTTAATAATAGCAAGTGCGCATGTCATAATTTCTCTAACATCTAGGGAAGTGCTAGCAAATGTTTATCTCCTCCGTGGTTTAGTATGTTATATTATGATGCAAGAGAGATATTATTTAGTGTCAACACTTGGATGTGGATTGAGTAACTGTGGTTCTAAACAAAGGTCTACGCATCCCATTGTGCTTGCTAAACTTGCCAACCAAAGTAAAAGATCTTTTCAAATGATAAACATGAAGTCATATGCTTGACAATCTTAGGGTTGAGAGTTAGCCCATATGTGCTGACACATGCAAAGCTTTCAACGTGTTCTTAATTATATTTAGTTGATATCATGTACTTTTGTCTATGGATGCCTATCACGGGTGAAATAAATGTGGAAACTTAGTAAGTTTAAGGAGTTTGTATAAATGGCTAGAGAGATGCTTTGGGCCGCCAATCTAAGCCATGCATCATTCATGGTGGAAATTTACAGCATAACCATAATGTTCATTCTATGATGCACCTCATAATAAAAAGCTATACCCATAGTAAATAAAAGAGTGCTGAGATTGTTCATTGTCTGTTTGTCTTGTTATTTTGACATGGGCTGGCTTCCATGTCATGAGGCAAGAGGTACCCCTGTAGCAACTCTCAATGACGCTATTAAAATACTTACAATGACCTAAAACTTGAATTTACTCTGTGACCCGAGGTGAGTAACACGTGGTGTAGGTACTCGTATTCACGGGGCATGAGGCTTTCAACCTCTAGTTGGTCAAGCATATGAGTCATAATAGGGAATGTTAAATGATTTGATAAAATTGAGAGCAAGGATGTAAGCACAATGAGTTCACTAGTCAACAAAGTAAAGAATCAAGAGATCTCAAAAATCTTGACATGATTCAATCAATAGCGATGCAAGAACCTTTGTTTTCTTCTACAGTTGGGCAAACTCATCCAAGTGCTGACACTTCATGTTATTTCCTTGTAACAAATATAAATGCTTTAACACCGGTTAGATGCATCTTTGCCAGCAGTTTGTTATTTGTTATGGAAATTATGTTTTGAATACTTGTTGGTATTAAACGGTGTTGTATATGCAATGCAAAGTTCTTGTCAAAGTCTTTTCATCGCTTCTGCACTACGTTTGAGTTGTTCGAGGACAAACAACGAGCTAAGCTTGGGGGAGTTGATGCACCTAAAATGCATCTACTTTTCCAAGCACTTTGCTTCATAATTTGCTCCGGAATCTTCCCATATTTGAATAAAACTGCTGAATCTGACGCTGTTTTTAGCAAAGTCTCCTTTCTGGTTGTTTTTGCAGGAAATTAAATCGGGGAAAAATACCACGTCATTTTTTATGGAAAAGAAGGACATCGTGCAAAAGACGGACTCGAGGAGGCGCACGAGGCCCAAAAGAGTGGGCCCCACGCGGTCAGATTCCTTGACCGCGTGGGCCCACCTATCTGGGGCGTCGGGCACCGCCTCTCCCTCGGTCTTCCGCGTACCCCTTCATATAGACGAAAAAGTGGACGCCCTAGAGGAGAGGAGCTTTCGCGAAACACACCGCCGCCGCCACCACGATCTTCGATTTCGGAGACAGATTGATCCAGGATTTCTCCCCCGGAGGAGGGATCGGAGGCCGTCTCACCGCCATCTTCACCGCCTCCATCTCCATCAACCATGAGCTCCCTCACCATCACCATGTGTGAGTAGTCCCCTGTAGGCACATGAGGTGGATGGGGATTGGATGAGATTGATCATGTAATGGTACCCGTTGTTCTAGATCCTAGGGGTTTATCTTGAAGATACTTTTGTATTGTGTTGATGCACTTATGCTATGTTTAATGCTTGCTACTAGGGCCCGAGTGGCATGATTTCAGTACTGAACTTATTTTGCCCCATCATATATTTGAGTTTGGTATCTATCTGCAAAGTGTATTACCTGCTATTATGTTGAACCTGCGAACCCTAAAAGTGACAGGTAGGGAAAACAAGGGGGAGATGTATTAGTTTGAGGATTCTATGTGTTCATGAAGTGTTAATGCGTTGTTCCGGGCTATTCGAAAGGGTAGACCTTAATTACCTGTAGTTCCAAGTTGGCCCCGGTGAAATGGGCAGGTAGGACAATAGATGTTGTGCAAATTCTCTTGGTTAGTACGCACAACTATTTATGGAACACATACCTACATATATCGGAGTTAGAGATAAGTCCCATTGCTGTTCGTATCTTATTATATGATCAATCTTATTCATGCAACGCCCCGCTGTCACCTCGTGCCTACGTTTTAAATCCCTGAGTTACACTTTCACTTTTCCGGTGAAAACTGGGAAACCCTTGTTACTACTACTGTTTTATTTTGCTTGCTTGAATCACCTTACTGCCATCACTATTACTGCTGCAAGTTTATTGATATACAGGTGTGGTTGAGAGTGACGCCTCAATTGCCAAAGTCTTATTGGTATTCTTGTGTTCCCATCGAGTCGAACTATAAATTTGGGTAATACTTCCCAACGAAGATTTCAGCGATCCCCTATACTTGTGGGCATCAGTTGTGCCTGTTGGCCCAATCTTCGTCCCTACAACAAACGCAAACTTGTTTTTCGCTCCAAAAGGTGTGTTTTCCTTGGGTACAGTCCTCTTCATAAGGGTGTTAAATGTCTCTAGGTTTCCACTGGCCGTGTCTATATATCTCGTGATGTTGTTCTTCGATGAGTCCATCTTTCCTTTTGCACAATTACATCCAAATGTCGGTGCTTTACTTCGCAAAGATATTTTACTTCTCGATTCATCCTTGCACTCTTTTGAGCATGGGGACGAACAAATTAATGCTTCCACATTGACTAATATACCATCTAGATATGTTGTTCAGCCTTTGGAGGAAACAGGAGAAAATTTGGGTCATGATGATGAAAATTTGAGTGAAAACAGTGGACAAGAAAATATGACAGAAGATGACGAAACTGGCACTGAAAGTGAGGCTGATCCGTCCTTGGATCATGTGCAGCAGCCGACCGATCAGCATCAGCAGACCTCGGATCAGGAGTCCGGGTCGTCCTCCAATCATGGAGCTGCTTCGAGCAGTGCACATTCACGTGCTGACAGCATGCATGCAGCAGCGGCTGGATAGCCAGCCCGTCTCGCCATTTGGCGCCTCCTGGTGGGTTGTCCTCCCCGCCCGGATCTTCTGCGCACGGTACTGCTGGTGAAGATGTTCCCAGCCCTGGCCACACAGCTTCGACCGGATCTGGTGTGCATGGTCATCATGAGATTCCTGACAGCCCTCCATCTGGATCATCTGTGGCTCCGTCTCCTGTGCAACCGACTACGTCTGCTCCGCCTACACGTGCTGTAACTCGTGCTTCTCGCGGTATTTCAAGGCCCAGAAAATATACCGATTGCATGGTAAGATGGTGTTTGTCTGCTTCCACGGATGAACCAGTCAATTTCAAAGATGCTCTTGCACACAAGGATTGGAAAATGGCTATGGATGAAGAACATATGGCACTAATGGAAAATAAAACATGGCACTTAGTTCCTCCACGACATGGTAAAAATATTATTGACTACCGTTGGGTTTACAGGATAAAGAGAAAGGCAGATGGATCAATTGATAGATACAAAGCAAGATTGGTAGCCAAAGGTTTTGAACAACGATATGGTATTGACTATAAGGATACTTTTAGTCCAGTTGTTAAAATTGCTACTATTCGTCTTGTTCTTTCTGTGGCTGTTTCCAGGGGTTGGAGTCTACGACAACTGGATGTAAAGAACGCGTTCTTACATGGTGTTCTGGAACAGGAGGTCAATATGAGACAACCACCTAGTTATGAAGACAAAGAAAGACCAGATTATATATGCAAACTGGATAAAGCTTTGTATGGCCTCAAACAAGCACCCCGAGCATGGTATTCTCGTCTAAGCTCTCAATTAACAAGTCTTGGTTTTGTTGCTTCAAAGTCCGACACGTCATTATTTGTCTACCACAAGTCCAATATCACTATCTACATGCTTATTTATGTTGATGATATCATAGTTGCTAGCTCTTCAGATGATGCAACATATACATTATTAAAGGTGTTGCGCAAAGAATTTGCTCTCAAAGATCTTGGAGATCTTCACTTCTTCCTTGGCATGGAAGTTCGGCATAATGATGATGGGCATGTGTTGACTCAAGAAAAGTATGCTAGAGATGTTTTAGCACCTGTCAATATGACAAATTGTAAACCCGTCCCTACTCCCATGTCCTCATCTGAGAAAGTTACTGCACATGATGGCGAGTCATTGGGTCCAGAGGATTCTACGAGATATAGAAGTATGGTTGGTGCACTGCAGTATTTGACTCTCACGAGACCTGATATTTCATATGCAGTAAACAAGGTTTGCCAATATTTACATGCACCTACTACATCACATTGGACTGCAGCTAAACGTATTTTGAGATATGTCCAAAGTACACTTAGTATTGGCTTAACTTTCAACAAATCTAGTTCTCTGTTAGTCAGTGCATTTTCAGATGCTGATTGGGCAGGAAGTCCTGATGATCGGAGGTCAACAGGAGGTTTTGTTGTTTTCTTGGGCCTAATCTTATCTCTTGGAGCGCAAAGAAGCTGGCTACAGTTTCACGGTCAAGTACTGAAGCAGAATATAAGTCTCTTGCAAACGCAACAGCAGAAATAATTTGGCTGCAGTCTCTTCTCACAGAACTTGGCATCAAATCAAGACAGACGCCGTGTTTATGGTGTGACAATTTGGGAGCAACATATTTGTCAGCAAATCCAGTGTTTCATGCACGAGCTAAACACATTGAAATTGATTTTTACATTGTTCGTGAAAGAGTTTTGAACAAGGAATTGAAAATTCGCTTTGTTCCTTCTAAGGATCAAGTGGCCGATGGTTTTACAAAGCCTTTACCAGTGTGAAGTTTTGAAGCGTTCAATCGTAATCTCAACTTGACTAAGTTGTGATTAAGGGAGGGTATTAGACATACAATTGTAACCAAGTCGATTAGCAATATAAAACCGACTTGGACTCCTTTTCTTCACCTTCCATGTAATTGCTTGAGACGCAAATCTCACCCATATAAATAGAATCGATGCGGCTCGGTTTGTGCAACCGAGTAGAAATGTGTAACGTCCCAAATTTTGGAACCTAGAATAAGCTTACTTGTTAGAGACCCAAAATTTAGGACTAACAAAAACTTTTTGAAATGTCTTGTTAATGGATGTGTAGCACTCTTGTTTGCTCTGTTTGACTTGTTGTGGTTTGTTGTTTGTGTTCTTGACCTCTAAATAACAACTTATTAAAATCCACCAAACTTTTAACATGACCCTTGTGATCAATGTCATGACAAGTAAAATGGTCCATATCTCTTCTCCTATCACTCCTTCTACCATGATGTTTGGTTTTATCCACCCTTATTTCAAAACTCTTAACTCATTTAATCTTTGGAAAGTATCATCAAGAAATGGTTTAACCTTCCTTCTACCAAAAACCTTGTCATGATTATGTTTGCTACCACTTCACCAAAATAATTGCTTTATCTTAGAGTTTGGTAATTTTATTCCATTGCTTGTTTGTTGAAAACTATTTGACTTATAACTGATTTATGTGTCTTGATTGTGAGCATGTGAATTATTGTGTCAACACTTGGTTTTGGTTGGGTGGTGTGAGCTTGTTGCTTTGCTTGAACTCATTAGCTTGGTGGTACACTCTGGTAGTAGCACAAATACATCTTTTGCCAATTTCAATTAAAAATGGTGATCTTCTTGTTTATTAAAACATAGCTAATTTAGAGTCCTAGATTAAGCATCTCTGGTGTTGTTTTTGAAATGCACCTTGACCATTTTGCTCCTTGAACTTACTACTTTTAACTTATGCATTGTTTGACCCTTTCAAAACTTGTTTGAGCATAAAACCATCCTTGTGTTTAGGGCTACTCAAAACAGTGACCATTTGGTCATTTTTCTCAATTTGCTTAGTTTTCAAAATTCTTTCTTCTTTCTTTTAGACTTAAAAACTTTTGTAACACCTCATTTAGGTCACCCCTCTCTTGTTAGTGAGCAGCACCTGTGTTGTTCATGTTTAGCATTATAAGTAAAAGAAGCATTTTGATTTGTATTAGACTAAAAATCCTAAACCTAGTCTAAACCAGCCTTCTCCCCACTCCAGCAACCCTCCCTCTCTCTCCCCAACGTTCCTCTCCTGGTGGCAAGGAGAGAGACACCACCTCTCCCCCTAGGACCCACATGTCACACCCCCATCACCCCTCTCCACCACTCCCTTTCCTTCTTTTCCAAGAATGGCCAATGGGTGATCACTCCCTCACTCCCCACTGGCCAGCACCACGTCCTCCCCGACCACCTCCTCTCTGTCCCCTTCTCCACCGCCCCTGCTGGCCTCTGCTCGCACCCCACGTCACCCCAACCCTCCCCCTTGTCCGAAAACCCTAAGAAGGGCCCGAGCTCACCCCTCACTCTCTCGTGCGCCTCTCGGTCCCATTTCCCTTCCAGAGCACGCACACACACCCCCTCTCCCCTCCCACGAAGCCCCTCTGGTTTTCGAGTCCCCTGCTGCTCAAGAACGCCGGAGCTAACCGAAGGTCACCGCCGATGAAACCCGGCCGTGCCGCCGATTCCCTCCGCCATTCTTCGCCATTTTTGGCCCAGGAGACTCCCTGTGCCTAGACCTAACCATCCCCCATCTCCTTGTTTGCCCAGACCCGCTGAGGAGCTCGCAGTCGCCGTCGACTCGAAGAAGCTCGCCGCCGTCGCAGCCGTGGACTCCGGCCATCTCCGGTGACGCCGTCCCCTCCCGCGTCTCTCCCTCGACTCACTTCACCTCCCCCAGCCCACCGAAGCCGCATGCAGAGCCCCTAGGTGAGGCGCCCGTCGCCGCCGTCCTTCCCTGTCCATGGTCGCCGTCGCGCGCGACGCGGCTGAGACGACGGCTGTGAGCCGTTGATCGCGAGATCAACGGCCCAGTTTGAATCCCGCGCCCCGCCCAATTTTTTTCGCGGCCTGCGCACGTGACTTGCTCGGATGGGCCGGCCTAGTCCGCTGGCGGCCCAGATCTGGGCTGCCTTCGGCCTGATCTGGCCAGCACGGCCCGGTTCCATTTTTTTTCTCAGATCCTTTTTCTATTTCTTGTTTCTGTTAATTCTGCTGGTTTAGTTTAATTATTTTATGGTAGATCTGTTAGTGTATTTTAATTGGGGTAAATTTTGTAGTGCTCTGGTGTGTTTTCTTAAACATGCAGAAGTGAGTTTGCTAAAAAATAATTAGTATTTATTGCATGGCATTAAATCTTGTGAAATATATCTTCTGTAGTGTTTTATTTTTAGCAGGAGCTAAGAGTGTCCAAATTGAGTGAATCCAACTTTGTTGGAAAGCAATTGGGGTAACCTTTCTCTGGAATTTTACCCCATAGTGTTTTGATGCTCAGAATAGATTTGGTAGATGTTTGAATATAGTGGCAAAATGCATTTTGTGCATTTTTCTTATTTTCTGTGATTTTAGTTTTGGAGTAAATCCAATTGTGTTAGTTGCTAATAGTAACAGAGAGCCCAAATCCAAGTTTGCATGATTGTTTGCTTAACAGAACTCTCTAGGGGTAATTGTTAGTGAAAGTGGTGTTTCTGCCACTAATAAATTGAAATAGATTTAAATGTTTTTGATTATGAAAATGTGTGTGTGCTTGTTGTAAATTGTTTTGGTACTGTTGTTTGCTTGATATTGTTGTTAGGCTTGCTAGTATATATTAGTACTGATAGTGACTTGTGTTTAGTTTGTTTAAAGTTTAGCAAGTATTGCTAGAGTAGAATTAATAGCATTTCAATTAAGTGTTAAGCCGTGTTTGTATTGCTTGATTGTTAAGCAAGTTAAACAATCTTTTCTTTTAACTAAGTTCAGCTACTGGTTGTTTAGGTTTGTTGGTTGTGCTTAGCCTAGCTTGTTATTAAGAAATCTCTAACAGATGCTTAATCACTACTTTAATTATAAAAGTGGAGAGTGTGGTGATTGCTAAACCTGTTTGTTAGATAATAGTCTTGTGTCTTGTTTATTGCTTGTTAGTTAAGCTTGATGTTTGCCTTGTTTGGAATGCCTTATTGTACGATTGATTGTGTATTAGTTAGTGAGTAGCATCTAAGTCACCCCTGGTGTGTAGGAGTACTTTAGATATCTAACTTTTGTCTGAAGTATTTCCTTGTGTTTATATGCTAAGTTGTCACTTGTTTGCTTGTTTACTTTAGATTGTTGTCAACCCGCGTTTGTAGTATTGACGGTAGTCCGTTTACCTTTCCGGTACCTTAGGACCGCGAGAGGAGAAGCTGTACGTGGGAGCTGAGCCACTGTACGAGGAAGAACAGGACCCAGGGCACTTTGCTGAACAAGGCAAGCCACCTCACCATACCCTACTGAAATCCTATTATTTCATTAAAGCATGTTTTGTTTTCAAAATAAAATAATGCATGTTTTACTTCTTCTGTGGCACTTGGCCACCCAAAACTATTTTATAAAATATTGTTTGGCCAAAGATATCTACTAGTATATAATAGGTTTATAAAAATAGATCTGTACTTGAGAAGCCTTCTACTGAAGGTGCCATCAAGAAAATTATATTTTCTGGTAGTATATCCTTATATCTTTATCCCAAGACTATATGATGGGAGCCTGGTCTTTGGTAAAATGTTTTCAGAAGAAAAACCCGAGTCGCTGGGAGCGATCGGTGAGAAAGTATTTTATAAAACCCATGTTGCTGGGAGCAAATGGAGATGTTTATGAAAACCCGAAGTGCTGGGAGCATTCGGAGAGTTTGTGAAAACCCGAGCTGCTGGGAGCAGTCGGAGGTGGAGATGTTTTTGAAAACAAAGTACAGCCCTAGCGGCCGCACTGAACAATTAACCCGTACAACCACATTACCCCAAAATGGGCACGGGCTTAGCGGAAGCTTGTTGGTGTTAGTATTCGAATACTCCTCAATGGGCTAGAAGGGGTTAGAGTCCCCGGAACCGAATGCTGGATATGGGTATACAAAGTGTGGACTGCGTGTGCCACCGGGAAGCAACGGTGGGTCTCCTGTCATGGCGGTGTGAGACTAGGGGAAACCGGATCGATACGGCTAGCTCACTCGGTGCCGGGGAGAACAAACCCACTCGAAGAGGATATTCTTATACTAGCGCTGACATAGTGGAAGTTAGGATCGGCCGTCTGATGTGTGCATGCTGTCTCTGTACAGTCCGTGGTTGATCCACGGCAGACCATCCGAATCTTGTGGTGAAAGTGTACCACCTCTGCAGAGTGTAAATCTATTCGAATAGCCGAGTCCTCGGTCATGGACGGTTGGAAAGACCCCCGATCTAGGCGTATGGGCACTTTTATGTTTTAAAAAGAAACTGTTTTCGGCAAAGGAGAAAGGAGACATCAAGGAGTTACCTGGAGGTATGGATTTTGGGAGAAGATGGTTGGTCTCGGGGAGTCAACCAGTCGGAACCCGGAAAGGAAAAAGGGGCATCCCTATCCTAGTATTTTTGAAAAGGTTTTACAAAAAGTGTTTCAAACGTGGAAATGTTTTCTGCCATTTCTAAAAGAAGGAGAATTATATCTCCAAATGCCTTTTTCAACAAAGATATAGAGATGTTGTATTTTCTATGTCTAAAAGCATCGTTTGCGAAAATTAAGCCCTATAGTCATATATAGCAGCTATCCCAGTTTTCGAAAACGCTTTTATTGCATTACCATGAAAACTTAAGCCTGGTGGTGGTCTTGCGAGTACGTAATTGTACTCATGGCTGTGTCCCTGGATATTCCAATATCCAGATTTTCAACTAGAAGACTTATGCCGAAGATGAGGAGTACGCCGACGACTACGCCAACTGAGTGTCACTGGTCAACTGCTCTGTGGGAATGCGTCCGGTTGTGACGAGGGCCGACGCTAGCCGAGAGCTTCCGCTATATCGTAGTTAATTCTGTCCTGCGTGACAGTGATTGCAGACTTGGTCATGTGACCACCATTTATTTGTGTAAGACTTGTATGTACGTTTGAATGATGTAACTTTGTATACCAGTTGGTTATGTGATCGCGATGCACTGATCATTGGGATCGTGATCTGTTTACATAACGTGGGCACCTCGGTCTGGTAAATCTGAGGGGTCCTTACAAAATGCTTCCAGGACGTTTGACAACTTGCTCGTGCATTTGAGCTTTGGGGTATTAAATCAAACATATGATGTGCATGGTGTAGTTTACTGTGCTGCCATGCATGAGTAAACTATCGAAGTGCTCTCTGAGTCTACTAGTGAAATTTTTTCATAAATTTGTAAGATAACTCCATAATTAAAGAATATATTTTGTGAGTATTTGTTAAATTTAAATTACTTCATAATTAGATGAAGTTCACTTACATTGTATGCAAATATTAGCCAATTTGAATTGTTTAAATATGTTTGTATTTTGGCATTAATAAGTACCTTTTTTCGCATGTCGATATGTTTTGGAATATTTGTAATATTTTAGCGGTTTGAAATGTTTAATTATGCTTTTATTTTTTAAATGATATTTAATTTAAGTATGTACTTAGTGGTAATGCATATTTTTTGGATTTGAGTCCACAATTCAGGAAAGCTTACTTATATCGGCGTCACGCCGCGATTTTGTTAGTTTGTAACCATTTTGAATTGTTTAATTATGATTTGTGTTTTGCCGTACGTAGGTAGTGTTGATTTTTTATGAGCATTTTTTATATAGTTTATATAATATCCAAATATTTGGCAAATTGAAGTGTTTAAATATGTTTCTAAGTTGCCATAATTTATTTTACTGTAATTAGAGAAAATGTATTTAAATTATCTCTAAACATTTGCTAATTTTGAATTTTGTAGGCAATTTGGTGTGCCGACACGGCGCACCCGTCGGGATTGAAAATATTTAAATTTGCTGGAATTTGTCGTTTAGGGTATCTCGAAATACTTAGCAAATTGCATTGTTCAGAAATGTTTGTATTTTTTCATAATTTTGTAAGATAACTCCATAATCAGAGAATATGTATTTTATGAGCATTTATTAATTTAAAATCCATAATTAGATGAAGTCCACTTAGATTGTATACAAATATTAGTCAATTTGAATTGTTTAAATATGTTTGTATTTTGGCATTAATTTGTACCATTTATTTATCAGAGCTTGTTGATATGTTTTGGAGTATATCCAAAATGTTCAAATATGTTTCTATTTTCGAAATAATATTTAATTTAAGTATGTAGTTAGTGCTAATGCAATTTTTTTTTATTCGAGTCTACAATTGGGGAAAGTTTGGAATTTTTTTTCTTTAGTGAGAAAATAGAAGAATTATTTGGAAAACTAACTCAACAAAATTTAAACAAAATGAACATTTGGTAGTTCATGTGGGAATTTTGAAAAATTCTTAAATTTAAAAATTTGTTAGTTTCACTTTTGTGTACAATGGTTGTTCGGTGCAATTTTTGTGTGGAAAGCTAAAAAAATTCATAAATTTGAAATTTGTAGGATGTCGTGCTGGCTGTAGTGGTTTGGATATGCTATGTATCTGTCTACGCAATTTGAATCGAGTCAATGCAGCAAAACCTGTTCATGAAAAGAAAATTGGAGAGACATGTATGGAATGTATTTGAAACTTTCGTGAATATTATTGAATAGTCTTGGGGAAATCATATTTTCATGTTGTTGAATATTCCCTGGGGTAAAATACTTGTTGCGAAATTTTTGTTGGGAAAAATTTAGGAGAAACTTGTTTGAAATCTATTTTGAAATTTGTTAGAAATATTGAATGTTTGTTGCGAAATAATTGTTTTGTGAACTAAAATGTGTTGCAATTTGTTTTTTTATCATTATTCCAATGTTGCTGTTGCGGTGTCACGCCGCACTCGTGGTGACAAAAAAAATGTATTTGAGTGTATGGTCATTGTTACTGCAAAGGGATAGAAGTGCAAATTTCGGTATATTATTTGTATAATAGAACTGATCAAATACGCTTGTTTTTTCTTTCCATAAATTTGTGACTGAACTTCATAGTCGGAGGAAATATTTTGTAGTAGCATTTATTAAAGTAAGTCCATAATTTTTAACAAATATCCAACTAATCAAGCATTTTTAAATATAAATAGAGAATTTAGCCATATTACCTCTTATATGGTAGCTAAATTGAAATGATAAAATATGTTTTCTATTTTGCCATAAGTAGTTTATTTAAATTCATAATTAGAGGAAATACATTATGATTATATTGAAATATTCACTAATTTGAGCATTTATTAAATTTAATTACGTATTTTGAGAGAACTTAATTATATTACCTCTAAATGTGCACCTTTATTTTAAATTTTGTTTTTTGGATTCAATTATGTTTAGTTGTAATTATTTTAGTGAATTGGGATCAATTTAAAAAATGTCCAATAATGTTTGTATTATGATATAAATAATTAGATTTTTCTGATTATGTTGGTATATAATGATATAATATGTTTTCCTTTGTGACATAAATATTCTATTTAACTTCATTTTCAGAGTAAATACATTTTTGGAAATCATTCACGCGGAAAGTTTAAAAATTTGTTAATTTTAGAAGATTTTTGATATATTGTTTGTATTATTTTGAATTGTAGATTAAAATACCCTAAAACAATATCTATGAAGTGTCTTTAATTTTAGAAAGCATGCTTTATTTTAAATTTCGTTTTTTGGATTTAATTATGTTTAGTTGTAATTATTTAAGTGAGTTGGGATCAATTTAAAAAATATACAAAAATGTTTGTATTATGATATAAATAATTAGAATTTTTTCTGATTATGTTGGTATATAATCATAGAATATGTTTTCCTTTGTGACATAAATATTCTATTTAACTTCATTTTCAGAGTATATACATTTTTGGAATTCATTCACGCGGAAAGTTTGAAAATTTGTTAATTTTAGAAGATTTTTTGATATATTGTTTGTATTATTTTGAATTGTAGATTAGAAGGCATGATTTTTGGAAATGTAGATTAAAAGATATGAATTTTTTGAATCTTAGCATTTTTTTTGTAATTGTGAATTTTTCTGGCAGGTGGGGCCCACACATCAGGGGGGGTTTTTTTCATTTTGGAAATCATTTACATGGAAAGTTTGAAAATTTGTTAAATTTAGAAGATTTTGAGATATTGTTTGTATTATTTTTGAAGTGTAGACATTTATTTTCCGTGACCATGTTGATATATTTTCCATATTATGTCAGTGAATATAGTCGAAATTACCGATTTTGCAGCATTTAGTAGTTTTTGGAAATTGTTTAAATACCCTAAAACAACATCTATAAAGTGTCTTTAATTTTTGAAAGCATGCTTTATTTTAAATTTCGTTTTTTTGATTCAATTATGTTTAGTTGGAAAATATTTTGATATATTGTTTGTATTATGTTGAAATGTAGATTAAAAGGTATGTTTTTTATGAATTTTAGCATTTTTTTATAATTGTGAAGTTTTCTGGTAGGTGGGACCCACACATCGGTTTTTTTTTCATTTTGGAAATTATTTTCACGGAAAGTTTGAAAATTTGTTAAATTTAGAAGATTTTGATATATTGTTTGTATTATTTTGAGTTGATATTATTTTGAATTATGGATTTAAAATTTGATT
Organism: Poa pratensis; assembly: GCA_947311845.1. Lineage (NCBI taxonomy): Eukaryota > Viridiplantae > Streptophyta > Magnoliopsida > Poales > Poaceae > Poa > Poa pratensis. The sequence continues at coordinate 16,467,156 of CAMZMU010000066.1, forward strand.
TTTTTTGAATTTTAGCAAATTTTTTAATTGTGAATTTTTCTGTCGAGTGGGCCCACACGTTGGGAGTTTGTTCATTTTGGAAATTATTCACGCGGAAAGTTTGAAAATTTGTTAAATTTAGAAGATTTTGATATTTTGTTTGTATTATTTAGAATTGTAGATTAGAAGATATGAATTTTTTGAATTTTAGCATTTTTTCCTGAATTTTTTTTCTGGCAGGTGGGTCCCACGCATCAGAGTTTTTTCCATTTCGGAAATAATTCTTAAAAAAAACCTTTGAATTGGTATTATTTTGATTTATGGATTTAAAAATATGATTTTTTTGAATTTTAGCATTTTTTTAATTGTGAATTTTTCTGGTGAGTGGGTCCACACGTTGGGAGTTTGTTCATTTTGGAAATTATTCACGTGGAAAGTTTGAAAATTTGTTAAATTCAGAAGATTTTGATATATTGTTTGTATTATTTTGAATTGCAGATTAGAAGATATGAATTTTTTGAATTTTACCTTTTTTCCTGAATTTAATTTTTTTTCTGGCTGGTGGGTCCCACGCATCAGAGTTTTTCCATTTCGGAAATAATTCGTAAAAAAAACCCCGACAGGTGGGGTCGCGAGTGACGTCAGCGAGTGATGTCACCCGCGCCAGCGGCGGACGCGGCCGATCCGCCGAGCTCGCTCGCTCGCAGCGGCGCACGCACGCAGGGCTCGGATCACGCGGGTCCGCTCGAGGGCGACGCGGGGAGTTAGGCGGGCGGCGTTTTGCACCATATGGCCGCCGGAGCCGCCGGCGGCGAGCATTTTCGCGGCGGCGGCGTCGATTCCGGCGCGGATGCGACTCCCCGGCACGCGAGTTTGGGCGACGACGGAGAGGACGCGACGGCGGAAACTTCTGTAACCTTCGATCTGGACGGGGAGACGTGGAGCGGCGGCAGTGAGCGTCGGCGACGGCGGCAAGGTCCGGACGCGCGCGGGAGAGAGAGGAGAGGATGGAGTTGTGGACGGTTTTACAAAAACGTACCTAGCGTTTGCTAAAATTGCAAATTAGTCCTTTTCAGGTTTTTTTTGTAAAATTGTCGTACTGTTCAACACTGTAGAAGTGAACAGTACGTGTATTGTTAAGCACAGTAGCTCGGCCGCGGAGAGGCCGAGAAATCGGCCAGCTTTCATATAGGTAGTAATAATGGTGTAGTTGGTAGAAGGCTAGAAGCGCATTACTATGAGTGAACTATCGAAGTGCTCTCTGAGTCTATGGTAGAAGCGTATTACTACTGCTTAGCTATCCCCGCTTCACTACGACAGGGAAGCAGAAAGGCAGTAGGCTCACCGTTTTTTATCGGAATTGAACTATCGAAGTGCTCTCTGAGTCTATGGTAGAAGCGTATTACTACTGCTTAGGTATCCCCGCTTCACTACGACAGGGAAGCAGAAAGGCAGTAGGCTCACCGTTTTTTATCGGAATTCGCCGCCGTCCTTGTTTCCGAACGCTACACCGTAGGAAGCAGCGGCAGCGATGTGTCGGAATGGCGACTTGGCGAAGCAGCTCCTCCCAGCCGCCGCGTACTGCGCCACCTCCTCGGCTGCCGGCCGGGAAAACCTACTTGCCGCGCCGCAGCGTACTGCGCCACCACCTCGGTTCCGCGCACCCTCCGTCGTGCAGTGGGCCGGCCCACCCTCCAGCCAGATTTCTGTTTGACCGCATTCCTTTTTTTTTTTCTGTTTGCTTTTCTTTTTCTTGTTTCATTTCGTTTTCTTTTTTTCCTTGTTTTTTTTTCTTTCTTCTTTTCTTAGGTATTGTTTTTATTTATTTTTTTGTTTTCTTTTTCGTTTTATATTTTCTCTTTTACTAGTGAACGTGCACGTGTAACGTATGTCTTGAATTTATTATAATATAATCGTTTTCGAATCGGTATATATTTCACTGAGTTATTTTACGAAGCCAGTTTAATAGTTTTCTTGATAAAAATTGAAATTGGACCAAATATCTCCCGAGAAGTACTCCTCTGTCTGATTCTAGGTAGTGTTGGTAATATATGAAGAGGATATTTATTATTTTTTGGATTGTTAATATAATTTATCTTTTTTTCGCTTGCGAAACACATGTGAAGTACACATAAAAGAGCATAATAATTGGTCAACTTTAATAACATAACCAATGATGATGAAATGAATATAATATACTCAGACCATGTGTATAGTTTTTTTTGTTCCCCATTATAGTACTCCCTCCGAAACTGATATAAGAGATCAATTTACCATGCGTTTGTATATCTCTAAATTTGTTCAGCCATAGCAACGCACGTATACATGTGTGCTACCCTTAGTATAAATTTTGAAGTAGGTAACCAAACGTCTAAAGGGGGCAATTTACGGTAGGCACTCAAAGAATAAAGAAGGAATCATGAATCATGAAAATTAGTGGGTTTTTGTGAGCCGAAAAGAGCATGAATCATGGTGTACTACTCTGCACCATATCTTATCGTTTTTTTCTATATCAACTATTTTACCTTGAGTCTGATTGGTAATTCTCTCACCGGCCATGTGTGCCACCAATTGCCCCTTTTCTCATGACCGCTTAATAAACTGATTTGCATGGTTGGCACTGTTAGATGGACATGACATCTATTCTTGGTGATGCAGTGGAGTACCTGAAGGAGCTCATACAAAAGATCGATGAACTTGATGATCGTCACAATGAGCTGGAGCCATCTTCCTCCTCATCGTCGCTGCTCCCACACCTACAAGCTTCCACCCACTGACTCCAAATATTATCTACAATCTCATCTCCCGGGAAGGAAGGCAGCTTTGCCCAAATGCACTACCGACCACGGGCCCGTTGTCTTGCCGTCGCTGCCGTTGCCGCACAGCTGCGCGCCTTTTGGTGGCAGAGGTCCAGTGTGGAGACAGACGTGACGACTCTGTAGTCGACTGGGAGTGCGAAGGGGGCGGCAGCAGAGGTCACGCTGGACGTCCATGAGCACTGACCGTTAGGCATCACCTGGGCAGGTCACGGTCAGATGCTCGAAGCCATCTTCAGGGTTCGCCGGAGAGCGGCCACAGAAATCGAAGCACGCGTCCTTTAGCCCGCAGCAGCCAAGCGGTTCGGGAAACACGACGGTGTTCGTCGTCGTGCCAACCTCGATGCTCCCGCACAGCAGATCCTCGCAGAGCAGCTTCTCCATGTCGTACCCGTGGGCCGCCACGAGCAGGTGCTGCGGCAGGGCGGCCTCCTCCTGCTTCGTCGTCCGCTCCGGCAGGAACAGGTAGTCCGTGTACATGAAGTAGAGCAGCGCTTTGAAGACCTGCAGCTCCATCTTGTCCACGCGCACCACGCCGGCCGCCGCGAGCGTTGGTGTGAGCGTTCCTGCTAACATCCTTGGTCTACATGCGTGCAAGAGAAACGATGGAAAAGACTGCTGAGTGCCGAAGCCTGAAGGGAGCAGCAGAACGACCACAGCAGGTCATCGCTAGAGAGGAGAGCATGCCGGGGCTGAAGGGGAGCAGCAGGACAGCCGCAGCAGATCGAGCACCGGCCGGCGAGCTCGAGCTTGGCTCGATCCGGAACGATGAGTTTTACTTGGTGGCCGCGGGCTCCCCTCCTCCATGGAACGGAATCGCGGACAGGAGGACCTTAATGCCTCCATGGTCCTGTTCCAACGTAAGGAGGAGATGGATCTCGCCGGTGGCCGAAGATCAAGGGGCCGGCGGCTGGACCTGCACGAATTCCCATAATCAGCATAAGCAAATCAATATTCTGGATCAACAGTGCACATAAATGGTCTCTGTTTTGACGCTTTCTCTGTTCTCTTTTATTCCACACAGAGTAGGAGGACTGGAGGAGGGCCGCATGCAGCCAGGCCGGGAAGTCCAGAGACGGGTGGGGCTCGCCGGCCTTCCGTTGTGGCCGCGAGGTGTGCGTGCGTGACGGCGCGGTCGACCAAGCGAGGCAGAAACAGATCGTGGGCGGAGTGCGCCGAGCAGGGATGGCGGGATGGGGCGCGCTGGTGAGCAGAGCCGCGGATGCCGGCTGGCCAGGGATCCTACCGCCGATTTCCCGTAGGCCGTCGCCTAGTCGACCTCTGAGACAGATCCGCCTGCCGCCGATGTACGAGCTCACGCCGTCGTTGGGTTGTGCAGCTTCAGATAGGGGCAGTTCTTTTTGTCGGTGGCAATTCATGTAATTACCACGAAACCGAAAAGGTGTGTTGAGTTGTCAAACATTGGAGCGATCTGGAGCGTTGATCAGATATTGAACGACACAAATTTAATGTATCCCAAACATGTTTGTTCTTTTAATAGTAGTATAGATAGATATTAAAAATCAATGTTTAATGTTGTAGAAAAATATTGTTAATTTTTTGTTTCATATTGAAAGTCGTTTAAATATCATAGATGTTCATACTTTTGAATAAATGTTTACATATATGTTTTTATTGAAAAAATAGTTTATATAACCTAAATGTTCATACTGAAAAATCTTTCAAATAAAATGAATGCTATATTTTGAAAAATCACTCGAATAACATAAATATTCATATTTGAAAAATCAGTCAAATGACATAAATGTTCATTTTTAAATAATCGTTCAAGTAACATAAATGTACATATTAAAACATTATTAAAATACCAAAAAATTCATTTTTGAAAATTGTTCCAATAATATAAATGTTCATATTGAAAAATCTCCCAAATGAAATAAATGCTATTTTTGAAAAACCGTTCGAATAACATAAATGTTCATAATTTAAAAATCGTTCAAATAACATAAATGTTCATATTTTACAAAAAATGTTCAAATAAGATAAATATTTTTTTACAAATGTAAATATTTTATTTTTTCGAACGAATTGTCTCTCCTTTTGTTTTTCCAAAAACGCGGACACATTTTTTACTGTAAAAACATAAAAGAAAAGGAGGAAACAAAACAAAATAAAAATGAAGAAAAGAAAAAAGAGAACAATACATGGTATTGGGCCGTGTTTGGAGCGGGCCATGAAGTAACTGCAGCAGGCAGAGCGCGTTTCCCTCCGCCCTTATATCCCGCAAAACGGCAAAATAACCTCCAGTTTACCGTTTCGTGCAACAAAAAAACGACCCGAATGGACACCGCATCCGCCCTCGGTCTTAAAAAAATTTTGAGGGCTATGGAAAAAACACCACCCGACCCGCGAATACAAAGGATTCCGTTGCCGGCCAGCGGTGCCCTGTATTGGGAGGAAACCCTTGGCGGGAGGGACATTTTAGCCCGCGTGAGTTCCCTCCCTCATTTTGCAGACAACCGTTGCTGTCGATATCTGTCGGCCTGAAGCCACCACCACGTTGTCGCCGTCCCGCATCCACCGCGCCGCCCCGCGTCGACCGCTCCCGAACGATTTGTCGCCCCCATCCGGATCCATCGGTGTGTGATTCTTAGTTCGATTAAGATAGAGTATGCGGAGATTCCCGTAGATTCGTAGTTCATACGAGTTTCCTCGCGTATTGTACATGGATTTGGGTCATGCAAGGAATTTTTGCTCAAGGACTCGTCTTCGTCTGACGACTCGGACATAGAGACGTTGCTCGAGAATCATCGGAAGCAAATGGTGGTGGCAGTTCTCGCCGTGAAGGAGCTCGAATATGGGAAGAAAAAGAAGCGGTGAGGATTGAAAGTCGACCGCCTTTGCATCCCTTGGAACCGCCATTTCGGGAATGAGCTGCCCATGCGAGACTACTTTGCAGAGTTACCTGCGTATCCGCCTCACCTCTTCCGTAGAAGGTACCGAATGCGCCGATCCTGCTTCAGGAAGACAATGAAAACTTGCGAGGCCAATTATCACTATTTTACCCATCAGAGGAACACTACAGGCTTAATTGGGTTTAGCCCATATCAAAAGATCTCCGCTGCGATGAGGGTGATTGCATATGGCATTCCGGCTGACTACGCCGACGAGTAGCTTCACATTGACGAAGATACAATAATCGAGTCAGTGTGTAGGTTCGCCAAATTGATGATCCGTATCTTTGGTGATGTATATCTTAAAGCGCCCAATGAAGAAGATACGATGAGGTTGATGGCGATGAATGAGAAACGAGGTTGGTCGTGCATGTGAGGAAGTATTGACTGCATGCATTGGACTTGGAAAAACGGCCCGAAGGCATGGCACGAGCAGTATTGTGGCAATAGTCGTGATGCAACAATTGTGCTTGAGGCGTTGCGTTCCGAGGATTTGTGGATTTGACATTGCCTTTTTGTTTGCCGGGTACCCTCAATGACATCAATGTATTGCATCAGTCTCTTCTATTTGCGAGGCTAGCTAGTGTTGATGCTCCGGCTTGCAACTACATGGTCAATGGGTAGCCCTACACAAAGGGGTACTATCTTGCCGACGATATTTATCCTACTTGTTCTATATTTGTGAAGACCATCTCAAATGCCGCTAGTACGAAATAAGCTGAATTTGGCAAGACACAAGAGGCATGCCGAAAGAACATTGAGAGAGTCTTCAGTGTTTTGCAAGCTAAGTTTGCCATTGCTCGAGATCCTCCTCGTTTTTGAGAAAAAAAAATACTCAACAACATATGTGTGTAATTCTTCACAACATGATCATCTAGGTCAAAGCTAACGGGCCAGGCCGTGCTCAGAGTATGGGCCTTAGATGCAACCTTAGAGCCTGCGGCCCATCTATCTCTCCTTCAACTTTTGGTCTTCTTCTTCGTGGAGCTCCCTCCCTCCGCAGGAAATCCCTTGGCCACCGCCTCCCCCACATGGCCGCCTCCCTTCTCGCATGACGCCATGAGATCCCCTGCCTCCAATCCTCCTCCTCCTCCTCCAATGGCGCCGCTTGCCCCTCGCCTCCGCCCCCTCTCCCTCCTCCTCCCACGCCCCGCCGCCGCCCGCCTCACACCGCTCCTCCTCTCCGCCTTCACCTCCTCCTCTCGAGAGAAGTGCGGCCCGGGATCCGAGAAGACGCAGCCCGATGACCCCCGGAGTATCCACAGACTAAGGGTGGCGCGGCGGAAGGAGAAGGAGAAGAAGAACATCGAGCGCGCGAGCTCGATTCTGGCGCAGCCCGATTGGCAGGGCAGCGCGGTGCTCGCCGCGCTCACGCCCGCGCAGGCCGCCGCCGTGGCCACCTCGCACCCGGACCCCGTCAGGGCGCTCGACCTCCTGCTCTTCCTCGCGCGGGAGCCGCATTCCCACAAACACCTTCCGGGCACCTTCGCCTCGCTCGGCACCCGCCTCGTGGAGGCCCGCAAGCACCCCGCCGCCGTCGGCACCGCCCGCCTCCTCATGATCAAGGCCTGCCGCACCAAGGCGGAGATGGCGCGGACCATGGACGTCCTGGAAACCATCACCCGCGGAGGGCCCAGGATGGGTCTCCTGGCGTATGAGGCCCTGCTGGTCCAGCTGAGCCGCTTCGGCATGACGGCCACCCTCGTGGACAGGTACCGCCGCCTTCTCAGAGAAGGTTTGAAGCCCAACTTGCGTATCTACAACACCGTGATCAACGCGTTGTGCAAGGATGGTAATGTTAGGGATGCGCTGTCGGTCATGGATAAGATGTCTGAGTCCGGGATGAAGCCCGACACGTTCACCTACACGTCCATGATTCTCGGGTATTGTAAGGACGGTGACTTGGATTCAGCATTTGAGGTTTTCGTTCGGATGGCTAAAGAGGGGTGTGAGCCGAACGCCGCAACATACTCAACCCTCATCAATGGGCTCTGCAGCAGTGGGAGGGTGAATGAGGCGATGGATTTGATCAGAGAAATGACACAGCGTGGTCTTCTGCCCACAGCTTACACTATTAATCCCCCCATTGTTGCATTATGTGACATGGGGCGCACTGAAGATGCTTGGAGGCTGTTTGTCGATATGAAAAAGAAGGGATGCGTACCAAATGTGTATACATACACGTCGCTTATATGTGGGCAGCATGTGCCAAGGGTGGCCATTGGACTGTTCCATAGGATGGCAAGAGATGGTGTGCTCCCTCATACAGTGACATATAATGCTCTGATAAATGTTCTAGTGGAGGATAGGAAAATGTATTATGCGCTTATGGTCTTTAATGTGATGAGAAGGCATGGTTGTTTAGCCGACACCAGGACATACAATGAAATGATCAAGGGCTACTGCATAATTGGTGATATCGACAAGGCAACGTCAATTCTGACCAATCTGTTGAAGGGAAGGCATAGAGCTACACTTGTGACATACAACACCATCATCAAAGGACACTGTGACTCAGGGAATACCAGTGCTGCTCTTAGGATTCTAGAGCTTATGAAGGCTAACGGGTGTGAACCTGATGAGTGGTCTTATACTGAACTGATACATGGTTTTTGCAAGATAAGCGATATGGAATCGGCTTCTCGGTTGTTCAAGGAAATGGTGGGTCATGGGCTACGCTCAAATGAAGTTACCTACACTACACTCATTAGCGGCTACTGCAAGGACGAGAAACTGGACTGTGCAGCAGAAATGTTGGAACACATGAAGGCAAGTGGTTGCAGACCAAATGTTCAGACTTACAATGTTCTAATCCATGCTCTGACTATACAGAATAATTTTTCTGCTGCGGAGAAACTATGAAGCGATGCTTGAAGAAAATATATCTCCGAATGTAGTCACTTACAGTACCATGATTGATGGGTTGTGTAAAAATGGTCCACATCTTTGGCCCTTGAAATGCTCAACAGGATGATTGAACATAACTGTTTACCTAATTTGCATACTTACAGTTCTCTTATTCGAGCTCTGGGTCAAGAAGGCAAGGTAGAGGAAGCTGAGCAACTGTTTTCAGATTTACTGAGGCAAGGGCATACTCCAGATGAAGTTGCTTATGTCAAGATGATTGGAGTTTATATAATGTCCGGCAAAGTTGATCGAGCCTTTGATCTTTTAGGAAAAATGATAAATGCTGGATGCACACCAACCTTGTTGACATACGATGTTTTGATTAAAGGCTTGCAAAATGAGTACCTGATGGTGAACCGGAAACTTGTGGCCTTGCCTGATGCAGTGTCAAACTGCAGTTTTAGTGACCAAGTCCTTAACAAATATACCATTTCAATCTTATCTTCGAAGTTAGCAGAACTGGATGTTGGGCTATCTCTACAGTTGTACGATACATTGTTGTCTGGATTAAGCAGAAGTGGGAGATGGTTTGAGGCTGATATTCTGTACAGAAGCATGGTTGGTCAGGGTTTATGTCCAAACAGAGGCATATAATTATTTTATTATTTCCCTACTGAGGGCCGTGAAAGTTGACCTGGCTATGGGCGTATACAGACATATGTCTGCTCAATGTCGTGAACTCCATCTTGTTGGTTATAAAGCACTAATATGTAGTTTATGCCAATTTCACAGAAGGGAAGAAGCCCAATTTATTTTTGAAGACATGCTATCGAGGACTTTTGATTCTGACAGTATTGTGTGGACTGTTCTCATCAATGGATGCTTGAGGCCGATACAAAGACGTGTCATGGAATTCCTGCACATCATGGAAAAAAATCATCGTAGGCCTAGTTTCCGTACATACACCTTTTTAGCAAGGGAAGTACTGAAAGAGTAGCCTTCACTAGAATCAGCTGGACTTGATTTACTGCAGCAATTTGGGGATTTTCTTGTGATGCCTGATGGGCCAGAGCTCACCATCTTGAGTGAGTTAGATGGCTAGAGGAACCTCTTCATTGTTTGTGGTCTTCCACATTGTTATCTATTTCCATTTTCCAAGGCTTTGATATTGTGCTTCCAGTGATACCAAAGAATGTCTGTGAGCAGCAAGTTTCATAGTCAGTTTAGCTGTTACCTAGGCCCATCATTTTGCACTCTACACCCCAACCTCCATTTCAAATCACTGGTACAGACTTCAATCACTTATAGTTTTCTATATCCATTAATTGTCTTGTGAAGTTGTGATGCATAATACCTTATTTTACTCAGGTGTGGTGCACAAAAGTTGCTTGATCCCCTGATTGCTATTGAGGAAGCTGTGCCATATCTTTCTTCTGGACTCTCTAATGTATCTCTGTGTAAGCAAAATAGGATCAGGGAATGTCATTGTCATTGTTGCTGGGTACAGTTTCATATGCCTGGATGAACTTCATAAGAACGGTTATGCTTAGTGTTCTGGTATCTGTCTGTTCATTTGCAACCAATATCTGGTAAGTCTATTGAGCGTTAATCTCTTGTTGGCATATTGTTCTGTGATGACTTGGCATGTGATGACTTGGCTCATGGCAAACTTGTGTCATACAGTTGGAATATCATCTGGAACACGTTTTGCCCCACAACCAGCAAGAGTGTCCATGGTGCTTGAAGCAGTTGTTCTCCGATTGTTCCGTCTCTTCATACTAGAACTGGTAATGCCTTCCCTGCAGGGGGCTTTGTACTGTTATAATCTTCCAGATACGACCAATTTACTGCTGCTGTTTTGGCATTCCTCATTGTTTTATGTATTTCCAAGGCTTCCGTGTTGTGCTTCAAGTGAGCTTAAGGAATGCCCATGTGCAGCAAGGTTCATGTCCAATTAATGTACTTTACATGTTGAATATACCCATTACCGACCTCTATTTCGTATCTAAGGTACATACTCCAATTCCAGTGCTTTTGTTCTAGATATGTATCTTTTGATTTTTGTGCAAGTGCTACCATGGTTCATTGACATTGCAGCTTCTTTACAGGAATTACAGTGAAAAATTTCGTGGTTAACATTTTGGGCAAATGAATGGATCAGAGTAATCTGGCATTCTGTTTTTCGTGGTCTTCATGCTGTCAGCTTGTGCTCTCAAAGACATGTATTGAAGTTTCTGGATCATGGCGAAGGATGTTGCTAAGCAGCTTAAGGTAAACATAGTTTACATTCACTGCATATGATGTCTTATTCTAATCGCATGTTCTCCTTTTATTATTTGGGTTATAATATCATAACTATTTCCTTCAAACAAGTGGAAGTTTAGTTTTCTTACGCCTACATATTTTTCCTTCATGTGTATCTTTATAATTTATACTCTCTCGTTTATAAATACATGTGAATGTGGAAAATAGGTAAAACATCTTATATTTAAAAACGGAGGGAGTATATGGTAGCTTCAAAATGAACTGATTGATCCCTTCTGAAGCAATACATAGCACTACAAGAACTAGGTTGACCTTTATGATGCCATGTATGTACATCTGTGCATATATGCGTATATGTACTACACTGTGGTTCTGCAATATGTAAATCTAATTTGAAAGGACAAAGTGCACTATCTGGATATGTTCCATAGGACCAATGTAAAAAGATGTGCACCACCTGAATTTTGTATTATGAGATGAGACATTACGTAATGTTTGTTGCCATTATTAGTAATGTTGGAGGGACATTAGTTTATGTTCTTAGTTAGTATCTGTAGTGCTGGCTTAGATGCGTTCAGAAATCCCTTTTTTTTCTTCTGCGTTTTGATCTTCTAGAGTTTTTCTTCCCTATTGCATGCTTTGAAGCTCCTGCCATTTGCTGGCGCATCAATATCTACCATTTGTTGATACTGATTAGTGAGGCAAGATACAACTTCTCTCAAAAAAAAAAAAAAAGGACATGACTGTTATGAGTTATATTTATGATGGCCTTTGGCCTCCTCATAATAATAAGTTGTTGTTTCTAACATGGTATTACGCCTAGGTTTTCTCCCCACATTTTTTTTACGCCGCAACTCGTCCTGGATTGGATCTCCATTCTGTCCGTCATAGTGTGACGTTCTCCGTCTTCGATTCTCCATGTGCTTCTCTCTCCGTCGATCGATTTCTGTAGTATTTTGGAGTGCTCACCTAGTGTGTGGCAGCACAGCCCCCCACGGGAAACGAGCACCTCCGCGAACTAGGTTAGCACACTCACACATATGGGCCTGGGCCAACTGGGCCACTATTCAACACTCCCCTCAAGAGGGGTGATAGCTATCTATCATTCCCATCTTGTCACACGCCAGATTGCATTCTTTAGTTCCCAATCCTTTAGTCAAACAGTCGGCAATCTGTTGTCCTGAACTCACATGCTCTATCTTGATGATTCCAGTATGAAGCTTTTCTTTGATGAAGAATCTGTCTATTTCCGCATGCTTGGTTCTATCATGCTGCACTGGATTGTTTGCTATGCTGGTTGCTGACTTGTTATCACACCACACATTCACACAACTAGTTTTCAATATCTTCAGTTCTTCAAGCAAATTTCTTGTCCACAACATCTCACTCATAGTTAAAAAACCGACTGGGCCGCCGTTGAACCGGAAAAAACCGGAACCAGCCCTCGCGGTTTGTTAAGCGCACTGGACTGTCCGCTGGGAACCGCAAAAAACCGGACGAACCGCAGTTAAACCGCGGTTTTAAAAACCGGGCATCAACAAACCGCCGGTCCAACCTAATAATGCCAAACTCGCGAGAAAAATATATTGCAGGCGGCAGGAATCGAACCTGCGCCCTCACGCAGCGCGCGGAGGCATAACGCTTGGGGTAGCCAACTGGTCCGGGCATGTTTGTGTCATAGTAATACACGTATTGATTAAATACATTTACTTTTTTGACCAGATTATTTTTATTTCTTAACTATTTTATGTTTAAAAAACCAGCAAGTGAACCGAGGGAACCGGCGGTCTAACCGGTGAACCGCGAACCGAGACCCTCGCTGGTTCGATCGCCGGTCTGGTTTTTTAAACTATGATCTCACTTAGCCCTTGAGCCATAGCTCTATATCCTGCCTCGGCCGTTGACCTGGACACAACAGCCCGCTTCTTACTTCTCCACGAGACCAAGTTCCCATCAACAAAGACACAAAAACCCGAGGTTGATCTACAATCATCTAGGCAACTTGCCCAATCCGCATCACAATACCCATCTATTACGTGCTTGTTACTCTCAAATAGCAGACCTCTTCCTGGAGTTCCCTTAAGTACCTCAAAATTCTATATACTGCTTCAAGCAACGTTCAAAAAGCGGTAACTGAGCGGCGCTAAAGCGGAAAAGCGAGCACATCGTTAGCATAATGCTTCGCTTTGGGCCTGCGCGGCCCATTAAGCGTTGAGCGACAAAAATCAGATCGATTTCTTCTCTAGTGTACGCTTCTTCCTGCTGGAGCGGCGCGGAAGCAGAGAAACGCGGCTGCTGAGCGCTCAAGTTTGATGGTAGCCAACAGCGGGAGATGAAAAATTGGGAGGGAAAAGGAGGGAAACGGCAACAGAGAGAGGGTTAGGGTTAGGAATCGACCAATCGGCCACTTCCACTCAGAACAGAAAGAGGCAAGCTCTCCCTCGCGTCGCCATTTGCAGCTCTCCCTCCCGCCGCCGTTCAAGCTTTCCTGCGCCGCCGTTCAAACTCCTCCCGCACCGCCCTCTAGTTCTTCCTCCAAGCAACCAGCACCGCGACCCCTTCCCCCTTGTCCCCTCTCCGTCCAGATCGAGGGCATCGCTAGCCGCCACACATTAGGTATTCTCCACAACTCGTGCTTTCTCCACAAAACAAGAAAAGGAGCAAATGAGGCAAATAAAGATATTATTCCACATTCTTCCTTGGAGATATAGCCTAGAATTGCTAGAATTTCTTATATATTAGGCTTATATATGCCTAGAAGTGCTTCTATTTTTCTGTCCGTACGGTTCTGTAGAAAACGCTTAAGCGGCGCTTAAGCTCGCTTAAGCTGTAGTTCCTCTGATCGGAGCCTCACCGCTCGCTTACGGCTTACCGCTTTTTGAACCTTGGCTTCAAGATGATCACTCCTAGGTTCATGCATGTATCTGCTTACTAACTTACTGCAAAGGCAATGTAGTGTATGACATAAGTATAACAACCTCCCTACTGACCTTTGATATCTTTCTTTCTCGACTGGCTGTCCTGACTGAGCTGTCACTTTGTGGTTTTGATCAATAGGGATTGAGGCTGCCCGACATCCTATAGCATTCCTACATCACTTAGGAGGTCTAGAGTATACTTCCTCTGAGATAGCGCAATCCCCTTGGTAGACTTAGCCACTTATATACCCAGGAAGTACTTGAGTCAGCCTAGATCTTTGACTTCAAATGCCTTGCCTAGACACTCCTTCAATCTTGCAATTTCTTCTTTGTTATCCCCTGTGATAATAATATCATCCACATATACAGCGAGTATGGTGATTTTCCCTTTTTCATGCCTGTAGAACAGTGTGTGATCACCATTACACTGCCCATAACCCATACTACATACAACACGTCTGAATTTGTCAAACCAAGCTCTTGGAGACTGCTTTAATTCGTAAAGGGCTTTCTTTAATCTGCATACCTTGCTAGTAGTCTGAGAGGTCGAGAAACTAGGTGGGATCTCCATTTAGACCTCTTCCTGCAAGTCCCCATGCAGGAAAGCATTCTTCACATCGAGTTGATGCAAAGACCACCCAAAGTTCGTTGCGCAGGAGATCGAAATCCTCACAGTATTCATCTTTGCTACTGGAGCAAAGGTCTCATCATAGTCAATGTCGTAGGTCTGACTACCCCTCGCCACAAGCCTTGCTTTGTACCTTTCAATCTTTCCTTATGCCTTCTGTTTCACAGTGTATACCCACTTGCAGCTAACTGCCTTCTTTCCTGCTGGGAGAAGTGTCAAAACCCATGTCTTGTTCTTACATAAAGCATCCAACTCCTCCACCATGGCCATACGCCATTTTGAATCCTCATTTGCCTTCTTCAAGTCAGTTGGAACCGACACAGACTGAAGAGAAGCAACGAATGCTTTGTAGGCTGGTGATAATGCTTGATAGGAAACATAGTTTCCAATATCATTTGCATTGAACCCATATCGTTCCGGTGGTATCCATGCGTTTGCTTGGGTAGTTCTCCTCAAAGCAATTTCCCCATCAATTTGCCCTTCAGCCTGATCTCCATCAGAGGAGATGGAAATCACATCAGCACTACCTTGTTGTTCCGTTAGTGGCTAATCAAGTTGCTCCCCTTGATGTGCAACACCATTACCACACTTTCGTGAATACACCTTAAGTCGCTCCTCTGAGCAGTCCAGCTCGGTACACTGCCACACACTCTACCAATATGAGCCGTTGCAGAAACCTGCAGACCACCAGTGTCGGCCGATGGCACACCAGTAGTCTAGGCTAGTGCTGTCACAGGAGCCACGGAAGTTAGTGTGCTACTGTTCTCCCCCTCTTGGCCAACTTCATCATCGTGAAATTTGTCAAGGCTGTCAAACAGTTCCGATTCACGGAATGTAACATCCATGCTCACAAATGTCCTCCTCTCAGACGGACTCCAACATTTGTACCCTTTTGCCCTGAAAAATACCCAATAAAGATGCACTGACTACTCGAGGATCCAACTTGTTGACTGATGGCCTATGATCACAAACAAAACAGGTGCAGCCGAACACTTTGGGAGGAACTGGAAATTTATTTTCTGCGAAAATCAACTCCCACTGTGATTTCATACATGTCACTCGGGATGGTGTGCGGTTGATCAAAAAGTGGCCATCATGACAGCTTTTCACTCCAAAGGAACTTGGGCACATTCATGGTGAACATCGAAGCCCGAGCCACCTCCCGTAGGTGACGATTTTTCCTCTCCGCCACTCCATTCTGAGGTATATCCGGACAAGATGTTTGATGCAGAATGCCCTTTTCAGACATAAAAGCACCAATGGCCTTGTTAACGTACTCAGTGCCATTGTCTGACCTGAGTGCTTGAATCTTCACATTAAATTGAGTCTGAACAAGGGCATAAATGGTTTTGAAACACTGAAACACTTAATCTTTATGTTTCAGAAGATAGACCCAAGTCATGCGAGAATGACAGTCAATGAACGTAACAAAGTACTTCATACCACTAACAGATAACACTGGACATGTCCATACATCAGAATGGATTAACACAAAAGGAGATATGCTCCTTATCCGCTTACTCACATAGGAGTTTCTGATATGTTTAGCAAACTCACACGCATCACAGTTTAGCTTGCTCTTGTCCACACCACCCATTACATCAGGAAATACTGGATACATTTGTCAAAAGACACATGCCCCATCCTACAGTGATGAATGAGGGCTCTAGTCTCCTTATTCTCAGCAACTGCAGCAAGCATGTGCATTCCCTCCTGCTCCATCATGTTGCGGTCCCTGTACCATAGCCCCTTACGCCTCGCTCCAGTCCCAAGGCTCCTGCTCGTCGATCTCTCCTGGATCAAGAACACAAAGCGGTTAACAATGAGCTGACAATCAATTTGATCAACCAAAGCGCTCAAGGACACTAAGTTGACAGGAAAAGCTGGCACATGCAACACGGAGGATAATTTTATACTCGGTGTGCAGGTGACTGTCCCAACACCTGAGATGGGCTGGGCTGTGCCATCTGCTGTGTAAATGGTTTTCAGATTTGTGTGTGGGGTATAAGATGTAAACTCAGTAAAGTCTCCAGCAACATGTTGTGATGCTCCAGAGTCAAGCACCCATTAAGATTTTTGATTATGGACTGCTATTGATGTGTGTTCAGTGTTACCTTCATTCGTATCGACAAAGTTGGCATAACTAGTAGCAGTCTCTTGTCCTTCTATAGACTGCTTCACCTCGACAGAGGCAGCAACATTTGCCCTGGGAGCATTCCAATAACCACCATGTCCATTCCGACCACATCTGTTGTTACTGCCACTATTATACCCTCTGCCTCTTGGGGGGGGGGTTCAGTATAGAAACGGCTGATATGCACAGGGCTGCCACAATTAGAACAGTCCCTAGAACCACGCTGATCAGCTAGTCTCTAAGCAGACTTGTTCCCAGCTCCATGCAGGCGAACCTCTTCTTGAGACATCACAGCAATGGCCTCATCTAGAGACACGAGTGTAGTCTGATGGAGCAGTGCAGCACGCCGGTACTCAAAATCTTGATTTAGACCCTTCATGAACTGCATCACACGTCTGCGCTCAACCCAAGTCCTGGCAATCTCCATTGACTATGCATGTAGAAGCTCAAGGGGACCACACTGATCCAGTTCTGCCCAAAAATGTTGTAGCTCATTCACATACACCATCACACTTCTGTCATTTTGATGAACAACATGGATCTTGTCTTCAATTTGAGACATAAGCATAAGATTTCCCTTACCAGAGTACCTCTTGGACAGCAAGGTCCACACATCAGAAGCACATGGCAATGCCTCAACGGCCGCTGCAATAGCTGGACTCAGGGAGTTCAACATCCATGCCAATATCAGGGAGTCAGTGACACTCCACTTCTTCCACTCTGAGCTCTCCTTGTCAGCCGGTTCTTCAACAGTCCCAAGAACATATCCCATCAGACACTGTTTTCAAGATCAACAAAGCCCACCTCGACCGGCTCAAGTAGCTGCTCACCCCATTCAACTTGACATCATTGGGCATGAGTTCGAGCTTGAGAACATGATCTACTAGGGACGCAACAAGTGCGCCCCCTGCTGCACCATTTGCTGACGACCCCTCGGCATTCGCAGTCAGTAGTTGCGCGAGTTTCTCCAAGGCAGAAGTGAGTTCAGTCCCCATGATAGCCTCCTTATGCAGTTCGCCTTCACCAGCAAATCCACACAACTGCTCCCCCTCGACTCCTTGGGCTGCACATGGGCGTCTTCCCCGCCACCAGGAGCAAGCTCCTACTGTCCAAGGACCAAGCTCCTGCAGTCCCCTTCTCTCACGCAGCCCTGCTGCCGCCGTAGCCGAACAACACCTCCGCTTGGTGAAACTCCTCCATCCAAGCTTGCCCCGCTTGCACTGAAGCTCTTGGTCGCCCGGAGCTCTGCCTCCCGCCCCCGATTCATCGCCGGCAGCCTCCAGGACCCAGCATCCCTAGCTCTGATACCATGTAGTATTTCGGAGTGCTCGGCGGCACACCCTCCACGGGAACGAGCACCTCGCTGAACTAGGTCAGCACACTCACACATATGGGACTAGGCCAACTGGGCCACTATTCAACAATTTCTTCCGCTGCTACTCTTCCTCTCTTGGTCGATCGATTTCTCCCGAAACAGATCAGCGATTGTTGTCCGTCATCTTCCAAATTTCTTCCTTGAGGGTGACTGCTGCTGCCGAAATTGGCCGTCGCGGGTTCCACATTCCAGTCTCCGTCGTGGCCGACCCTGCTACAGCTCCGCCATGGGCCGTCGCCCGCCTGACTCCCTCCTTCAGGCCGCTGTCGGCTGCCTCCTGCTTCGATCCCATTAGGACTAAGCTCCGCCGCCGTCGGCTTCGCTCGGTCTGCCACCATTTCTTCCACTCTACCACCGCTGGACGGTGCCCCGCCGTCGCCGGCCGCCGGACCTCACTGCGGTTCTTCGTCGCTCGTGTTTGTTCGGCTCGCTTCGCTCACGTCTGTGTGGCTTCGGCCTCGTGGGCCACTTTGCCTTCTGAGTTCTGATTCGTTGGTAAAAAAAGGAGTAAAATGAATAGGTGCAACGTCTCCATCCTTGGGCTATGGTTCCATTCCTCACTGCCAGGTGCTTTTCCCTATATTGATCCCGTCACGCACATGTGCCTTACCTCGTTACTTGGTGCTCGCCCGCTTGGAGGTGGTGCTTGTCGCTCTACTTGGACTCGCCTTGCGACTTCCATTGGTGGTGTTGGCTGCTCTACATTGACTCCTTTGGCAGCTGCACTGATATGATGGCTTTGGCCTCCTCATAATAATAAGTTGCTTTGGCCTCCTCATCTATACTTCTATACTATTATTAAAAGAGCAAACATGTTGAGATACTTTAAATCTGTACCGTTCAAATATCTGATTGACGCTCCAGATCGCTCCAATGTTTGACAACTCAACAATGTCCGATTTTTCCCGTTTTACCCTCCCACCAAATCACATAATACTACTAAATTGCCACCGTACCGCTTCGTTTTGTTTATTCCTGACTCCCTATACTACCGCGTCTTGTGCAGGGAGGCCATCCAGCCCTGCGTGTCGCGCGCTACCTTGCACGGTGCGGCCGATACGCTGCCGATTCCCCGGCTCGTCTCTTTCACACAGCGACGTTTTCTTTTCGCTGCCTCGGCCGTCGTGCCGCACTTTCACCGCCGCGCCTGCCGCTAGCCAGCGTGAGAGCCGCCTATCGCTGCGACTGTTGCCGGGACTGCGATAGCTCTCTGGCCGCCCTATCTCACTGCAGCTTGCCCTTCGAGCCTGTCTGACAGCCGTCCTACAGCACGATGGCCTGCCCGCGTGCGTCTCGCACGAGAGCCTGCTCGCCGAGCCTCCGCGCCGCTCTGCACCACATGAGAGCATCCAAGCCACTACCCTGCGTGAGCGCCGCACGAGGCCCTCGATCAGCACGTCCCCAAGCAACACCCACGCCACCACGCGCCCTTCCCTGCGCCGTCACCCGCAGCGTTGCCAGCGTCACCCACGCCAGCGCCTCCCCACCACGTTACATCGCCTCACTGCACCACGCCGTCGCCGCCCTAAACTGCTCCGTAGCACCTACGTACCTTCCCCATGGTCACCCGCCACCGTCGTGGACTCGGAGCGGCAGCGCGGCTGCCTCCAACGAAGATGACTTCCATCACTTGGAGCGACATCGACGGCCTCCCGCTGTCTTCTGTCGAGGCACGCCTGCCCTCTGTCGTCGCGCCGCAGTCGCCGTTGTGCCGCTCCATTGTTGCCCCGCTCCCCAATCTGCCGCATCCCACTGTTCCCAATCTTGTCCTGTTTTTTACCAGTCCAAGACCAGGTCATCGCGGTGCACGGTGACGAGCCACGTTCCGTGCAAGAACGGCCTCGACCACACTGAGTAACCTGGTGATGTAGCTGCTCAGGCATGATAAGATGGTCGGCGACTAGATTCTGCAGAGTTGCCACTGGACACCCCGCTGTGTCACACGATGTTGTAGTCACTATGGGAGAGCAGAGACTTGCAGGAATCTCGGATGAGGAGAACCGATGTTCTAGATTCAGATCACTGTTATCCTACTCACTGCTCTCGCATGATGCACACGAAGTTTTCTTTTTAATGTCTGTAAAATGTTCTGTTGTATGTTGGGTCAGCTATGTTAATTGTAACCTGCAAGCAACATAACTAAATCACAATTGATGGCAGCAAGCCAGCAACCTTCTAGGTGAAATCCCCAATGAAATGGATTTGAGTGTGTTTTGACAGTTAGTGATGTACAGCAATTTTGTTGTACGTGAAATTGAATTGAATCTGTTTAAATGTGACGGATTAGCTTGTTGGCTCATGTCCCATGCTGCTTTCGACATGTTCTACTGTTTATGTGGATCAGCAGTTATGTCCAGTTGGGTTAGGCCTTGAGGAGCAGAGAGGTGTGGCCAAATTAACAATACAGATGTGATTTAGAGATAGGATTCTCTTTTCCATAATAGATTGATTGTAAATTTGTATCTTATTTCTCCGTAATATATCATAGGCTGATGGGCACCAAATGTTTTCCATGTAGAATGGCACAATGAAGTGATCGCGAATTGCTTCAGGTGTTGTTAGTGTGCAGACATCGAATTGCAATTTGGAGCCCTTAACATTCAGTGATTGGTTCGTTTTGTGCTGCAAAACTTTTCTAGCTTTTGACATTCTGCCTATGGGTGTCACTCTGGGATTGATGAAGCATAGATTGTTTTCGAGCTGTGTTTTCTGGTAACATTAATGTTGTATAGGGTTATTTACTTTGCTACTATATCTAATAAAAGTTTTCATGAGTTTAGATGGCTCTGGACGAGACTTGGATTTGAGGTATCCATTAATGCAGTGTGTGATTTATATTTTGTTGACAAAATTGGTTTGAAAAAAAGAAAACATGGGTCATTTTGCTAACTGGAATGAGAAAGTGGAGTACTTCACTCGAGTTATTTGGTCCGATTACAATTTTGTATCGCGAAATAAATTTAACTCCCTTGGTAAAAGAACTCAATGAAACAAATATAGATATAAATACCTGTTTATATTATAGTAAATTATGAGACGTGTGTTGCACGTGCAAAGCCACTAGTACTATTAAAAGAGCAACCATGTTGGGATACTTTAAATCTGTACCGTTCAAATATCTGATCGACGCTCCAGATCGCTCCAATGTTTGACAACTCAACAATGTCCGATTTTTCCCGATTTACCCTCCCACCAAATCACATAATACTACTAAATTGCCATCGTACCGGTTCGTTCTTCTATTTCTCCACAGCTGCCTCACCGACGTCGTCGAATTCCTGCCCGACCAAGACCTCGCCTAGCGCTCCCCACACACGCCTATCGCGCAATCCGCCGTCCTGCACCTCGTGCAACCTCACCGTCGAACCTGCCGCCGCATTCACCATCCCTGCCACCGCCGCCGACCCCGTGCTCGAGTCTGAGCCCGAGTCAGCGGAGATACCAAGCGCCGAGCCATGCCCACCCCCGGCAGCCACCTTCCCGCTGCCGCAGCTAAGGCCCAAGCGTGTGTACCCCAACTCGGTGTCGGAGTCCCCACGGCCCGCGGCCGAGCAGCCGAAGCGATCGAGAGGGGACTATGCGGGCAACTTCGTTCGGCTCAACATCAACGGGTCTGGCCGGAAGAAATCGTTCAAGTCGCAGGCAAGGCGTCCGAACAAATACCGCTCCTGGAGGCGGCAGCAGCCCGGCCATGAAAAGCCCCGGGGAGGCGCCGACGAGGAAGGAGATTTCATGGCAGAGGAGCTGATCGAGCGAGACAAGAATGGGGCTGGAGGTGGCGATGGTGTTCTACTGTTCTCGACGCTGTTGAGGTAGTGCGGGTGGAACCGTCCCAGCAGAATCTCGAGAGCTTGCTCAGGAAGGTGTTTGGCTATGCTTCGTTCCGTCAGGGTCAGCTTCAGGCAATCCAGTTACAAGATGAAAGTAATTGCTCAAATATTCTTAGAAAGTCTGGATTGATCAATATCATGTACTATAAACATATGAGTCGGGAAAACAGTCACATAAGCTTACCTGTGTTTCTTCTGAACAATTAAAATGTCTAGATGTTCACTAATTTAACTACACTTTGTGAACTAGATCGGTATAGCATGGTGCCCTGAATGAGTATTTCATTTGGTAACTTGAAGCCAGGGCTTGTGAGGATTAAACAGACGCTGCTAGAAGAACACAAAGCCGCACGCAGATTGTTTGTCAGTCTGTTTAGTTATGTGATTGAGGGCATGAAGCAAGCGATCAAGATGGACGAGTTAAATTAGATGTGGGAGTGCAGAATAATTAAATTAATTAAAAGCAGAGTGGTCTGCCTTCATGTGTCATATATATGAAACAATGTTTATTCGCAGCAATTATCTTTTTCTTATGATTAATATAGCAAGATTGTGTCATTTTGATTAGTTGTATTATTATTCATTGATTTTCCTATAAAAAGAAGTAAATTAACTTGTTATAATCACCGAGTTACAGAAATCACTTTCATAGGCAAATTCCGATTATTTCCAATACTACTGACTTATTAATAAAAACGAATATTTAGAAACTAAATATTTTTCTATTTTTGGCTCGCATTGCATAATATATTCACATTATTATCTGGACTAGATCGCTACTGTTTACAAACTTAAGTTTAAAAATTATAGGTCCGAATATTAGTGTGTAAGTGGCCTCTCAGATTTGAAACTTTTTTCCATGACTTGAACCATCTGCATAATTTGGTAATTCGAATGGTATTATAATGTGAGCCTGTCTCACATATAAGCTACATTCGGCATGCAACTAGGATTTACAAAATCCTTCTCTAATACTACCTCCTACCCATGGAAAGGTTCCTTCCTTACCGCGAGTGTAGCTTTGGCGGGTGCCACGTGAATCAGTCAGGGACGAGGGAATATTTCACGATAACAGCGACGCCGCACACCAACTTTGTTGGCTTTTGTATGAGATTTGTATGGTTCATGATGGTTACATAAGAATGCATGGTTCTATTTTCAATATAAAATCTACGAATGCAAAAGTGTAGAAGAAGTAGTCCACATTTTTTATAGATAAAGAGTGTTTATTAATATCGAGAAGATACAAAATACACCCAGCCTCTGCAACAACGCAATAACCAGAGCTATTACGGATGCACACAGCCAGAAGACAATAAAAAGAAGAAATAAAAAGCAAAGTCCCGCTAAAGAGTTACAGTCCTTGCAACAGCCGCACAACCACCACCAAAACAACACCTGATGTCCCATTCTTCAAAAGCAACGCCTTCAAGAAGAACAGTGCCAGGCACAACCAATTAAGGCCAGACCTTGGGTTTTCACCCTGAAGATAGTCCTCGCTCTCAAAACAATGTCTTCAGCAAGACCACTGTCAGGCACAACCAATTAAGGCCAGACCTTGGATTTTCACCCTGAAAGGTAGGAATTTGGACTTCACGTATGTTGTCGCCCCCACTTACATGCCGCTGCTCCAAGTCATGAAACACCAAGCCAATTCCTCATCCGCACATGGAATCAAACCACCATTGCCAGTCCTCAGATCTCGCCTTCCATGTCATTCTCCGCCAGCACCATGGAATGAGAAAGCGTGCTCCATGATATTAACAGCCAGCAGAGGTTCGAAGCGCTCCCTCTGAAACCAAACGGTCAGAGAAAAACATGGGTGCGCTCGATCGAATACCATCAGAGAAAAACCGGCCCGCGCCAGCCCGCTGCGTGAGGGAACAATCGATCCCCGCCGCCGCCGACGCCGACCGGGGCAAAGCCCGGCCGCGCCCTGTGGCGACGGCGGCGAGGGAGGAGGAGATTGGGGAGAGGGGCTTGGCGGCGGCGGCGGAATAAGGGCACCTCCCCGTCGCCACGCGGGGGCGAGGGAGAGAGCCGATTTGTTTCAGGTGATAGTTTCGCCGATATTGTCCACCATCGTGGCAAGTTCTACGCCCTGAGAAGTAGTCCACACCCATTTAATTGTGGAAACGTGCGTTGCACGTACATGACAACTAGTAATAATAAGTTGTTGTTCCTAACAATGATGACAAATGATAAGTGTGCTGATATATTGACATATTGTTTGTATTGGTTTTGCACGTTCATAATCACTGCCTCTCCTGTTTTTGTCTGTGTTTTGATCTTCTATTGTTTTTCCTATTGCATCCTTTGAAGCTCGAGACGTTGGAGGCATCGGTATCTACCATTCGTAGCTACTGATTAGTCAAGCAGGACACGACTCCTTGAAATAGAAAAGCACGGTATGAATGACTACAAATGTTAAATGGGCTGATATATTGGCTGTATTGGTTTTGCACGTCCATAATCTCCATTTTGGCAATTCATCAGGAACAAGAAATTGCACATGAGGTGAACGGATACATCATCGCTGCCAATCCATTTGGTGGAGTCTGTATTGGCTGATTGACCTTCCCTAGCTGATTTCATGGAAGCATTTTTTGTTCAGAAACTGATATGCTGCTTGCTGTTACAGCATAAACCAATGCTTTGAGCTGAGAAAGAATGGGCAACCAAGCTTGTTTTGGGCTATTATGGTTGCAATTGTAGAGCTTAAAGCGAGTTTGGGTCGAAACTTGTAGCAGAATGTGCGTGTGCTTCAAGGCCAGTGTGGTGGGCATATACAATGGTCCCGTTACAGCCATGGCCTGCCATCTGTCCATGATCCAACAACATTCAAGAGTGAAATTTATATTTATCACCAGTTTGGCATGTGTATGACGTTACGGTTTCCCAGCTGTGGTCAAGAATGCACGGTTCATGCTTGCTACGCACCGGACATGGGCCCTCTATGCTCAGGAACAAACTCCAGACCATCTCGAGTCCAATTTTGTGCACAGCCGGTAGGTGATGCAGTGTTTAACTATATTTCGTTGACGTGCCTGTCGGCATCTCCAAGATGATGCTCTTGCGGAAATGGCTGCTGAAGCGTAACAGAAAGGGGACTGAGATCTTAATGATGCTGGTTCTCCGGTGGTTTTGGAAGTAGAGAAACCCAATGGTGCTCACTGTTCAACCCCCAAAAATGGAGATGAGCATACTAGCAGCGAAAAATGCTGACAGTGGAGGGAGTTTGCAAAGAATTTCTTTGCCTAGTCAGCTTCTGCACATTAGGTGGGGTTGGTGTGACAATCAATCTCAAGCATCACCGTACGCTTTTCATGGCTCCAATGCACATGAGTTCCAAGAAGCGAGTAGTACATTGATTGAAGTATTGAACACTGGAACTAGCCCGACTGTTCCGGCACCGCTGTACTTTACTACTACCATGGGCACTAGCCTTTTCAGTTCAGTTCAGCCTGCCCGACTGCACACGGGCACGCACGGTTGGTTAATTACAAGCGGATATGGAGATCCTCGTGATAGGCATTGAAAGTAAACAGTCTGAGCTTGTACCGTGGTCCTTCACTGTCTGGCCATCAGCCAATATTACGCATACGATGAATGCCAAAGGGTGGAGGAGGAAGGATGAATGAAACTGCTGCCAGCATGCCTTCTCTGAAATCCACCCGCTGCGCAGCCATTGGCTGAGCCGCGCATGGCGTCAGAAGCTTTGTTTGTTTCGACACCGGTCAATATCTAGGAGTAGCACTAGAGACACGTAAACGACGAACGGAGCTAGGCCAGATGAGATTCGAGGATTCTATGCACAAGAAAATGTATCTCGATCCTAGTTAAATATTCTTGATGTTTTGATTAGGTCTGCTGTACATACTACACCAGCCTGATTCAGGTCAATTGTTCGTGCCTTTTATGTACTGGTTGATCAACTAGGAATGTTTTTTCCACTTGATCAATCTTCTGGCCTTCTTTCGCCTCTTTATTCAATTCAAACACTTTTCGATGTCTGCTTGAAATTGATGAGATCACGGTTTGGGCACGCCATATTGAATACCCTGGCCAGTTGCACTGGCCACTTTGATCACACGCACTGTCCGTGATCTGTTTCAGTTTCTCTGACCATGGGCCAGTACATTCTTAAGTGTCGTGTCAGTACTGGTAGGCCGTGCGTGATGCATGTGATGTCTCTCCTTGCCATATTGCAAGATACTAAGAATGCGCACAATATAATTAACAACACGTTAAGCTTATAGTGTGCAGATTCGTCGTATCTTATTTTGAAACCAGATATCATCTTTTTATTTCCTCTGTATAGGATACCCCTTCTGAAAATAGGTGTATATTGTGTACTGTTTTCGGTATGGTTACTCTTGTTTTGGTACGAACTTTGGTGATCAATGTTCTCCTAAATATGTATAGTTATATTAACATATAAAAACCTCATGTGCAAATTTTACTCAAAATGTAGTTCCATAATAATTAGGGTTCCGATTTCACCTGGCTTAATAAACATAGTGTGTTCAGTTGGTGAGCAAAGTTGTGTTTTGAGAGATGTGTCAACATCGACTCGACCATCCACAGGACATGCTATAATTAACAAACATGCACCTTGAAGATTTTTTTTTTTTTTGAAATGCACCTTGAAGATTCAGATACGTGGAGTCGTATGTGTCTAAGAAACCTCAAAGTAACCCACGAAGTAATCAAGCAGTGTACTGCAAATAAGTCCGGAGCTTACAAGCCGTACAAAAATAACGAAAGAACGGCAGAGACGCCAGCCATACGTAGATTACATTACAGATGGAGCGAGGTGTCCACGTCTACATCAGCCCGGTAGCCTGAATTCTGCATTCTCGGCACCTCACTGAACGAGCTTGCCGCCGCGGGCTGCGACGCCTGGAGGGCGCCCCCGTTGCCTCCGTGCCCGCTGTACGACGCCGCCGGACTGTGCAGTGGCCTGGACGGCCGGACCAAGTCGGGGTGCAAGAACCACCTCGGCCGCCCGTCGGCGTTGGCCGCCACGGGGTCCAGGGGCACCGGCGGCAACGGAGAACCTGAACGATCACGGTCGGTAGCATCACCGGAGTGGTGGTGCACCCTCTGCAGCTCCCTCCCCTCCCTCATCTCCTTCACCCTCTGCAGGTTCCTGAACCTCTCCTGGAGAAGAGCTATGGAAGACGTGTGGATGATCGAGGGGGAAACCTCATTGCCGCCTTGCCTTCTCATCAGCGATTGAGATTGTTCCAAACAATTAGCTACAAGTGTTTCTTGTCGCAAAGAACACTTGTTTGTAGCTGGATTGCTAATGCTAGGTTTGTGAGTGTGCGTGCTGTGAGTGAGGGAGGTGCTGGTGCTGTTTGGTTGGAGCAAAGCTAGCAAACTGCAAATGGACGGATCACTGGTTGAGGAGAGCTTGGAGGGAGCAAGCTGGGGTATATATATGTAAGGGGGAGGAGGGGGTTTGCATATGCATTGTCCTCTTGCAGCACTATACTCTCACTCATCATGATTCATACTGACTGCATGTGTTTCTGTGCCAACTCAACTATATCTAAAATGGATCCAATCCAGGCCCGGCTAAATTTGCGTTGTTGGCAATTGAAGCAATTTGAAGGAAAGGGAATCAGGGCGAGGGGTGGAAAGTCCAAGGGGGAAAATGCCCGGTGTGGTGTGGTAGTGGTAGTGGTAGGGGGGTTTTGGTGATTGGATGTGAGGTGCCACTTTTTAAAGTTTGGGGAGTGGAGGGTAATGCCGGAGAGGTAGTACAAACGGGCCGTGGAAGGTAGCGCTTGGCGGGAGATCGACAAGGGGAATATGGTCATATAGGATTTCGTGGTGGTCTTTGTCCTCTAACCCTTGCCCCGGAACTGATGAATTGGAACGGGTGGGGGCCTTTGGTTGGGGTTTTTTCTTTTCTTTTTTGAGGGTTGCTGGGCTCTCTCCTTTGTCCCCGCCCTCCTTGTTCCGCTATGTTTATCGTGGCCTTTGTTTGATGTCATGGAACGTACGATCTCGATCGATTGGGACGGGAGCTGCTCATCACCAACTTAACGCGATCGATGCATATCGAACCATTCCAACACCGGTTCTTGATTTCATAACTAATATACCTAGCTAGCTTGGGGTTTTGCATCCAATATTGTACGGTGGAGCTCTGTGTCGTACCTGTGTAGGGGTTGGAGTCACTTTGATGTTTTCTGTTGTTTGGTTGCACTGGGGCGAAGGACGGGTTAGTGCTCCAACCAAACGACATGCCAGATGAAGAGTTAAGGATTGGTATAGATATTACTAGCTACTAGCCTTCTTCGGTTGCGGATTCTGTTTTTTACTTGGTGTAGTTGGACTGTGTTGGAGCAAGCTCAGGCTTTCCAGGGGGGTAGCTAGGTTCAAGTACCTGATTGATTTTAAAATGAGATCGAGTGTGCAAGAGTCGTAGGCCCAAATCACACGTTATGCCAAGAAGGAGAAAACAAGCAGCACAAATAGTGCAAGCATCCGTCCATGCATGCTGACTGCTCTTTGTATATGAATTAATGTATTTAGTCCCTCCCATGTAAGGATCAAGGGTTCCAAAGCTCATTTTAATGTTCCAGTTTTTTATTACCCTAATTTTCCGACCTTCGTACGTCAAGCATGCTTTTGTGTATTCTGGTTCTCTGCCCTTGTGGGCGCACGCCTACATGTGTGTGCATGTGTGGATGTTTAGGCACTGTGTGTGTTTCCTTTCCGTTGTTTGCCCGAAAGGGACCGCTCCTGCCACAACTTACTTGATCCATCCCGATTATGTTATCATGGGTCATCGATCATCGATTACATGTAGGGTCTAATAATAATAATAATGCAAATACAAAAAACTAATTTATCTTACGTCATACGACAAGGTCCTAATCGATGTTTGAGTTTGATTATTGAAAGGATCCACGAGTGGGGTCCTGATTCAATCATATGTCCAGCTTGTGCAACACTTGAGTGCAGATATAAATAGCTAAGAAATGTATGTTGATGCTTAAGTCGTACAAATTGATCAGACTCTTGGCCTAAAATGTCGATTATATTTGCATCATAAATTGGGAATGCTTACTAGTTGCCTAGACCACTCCAATAACCTAGCACGGGTTTAAAATCTATTCATATTATATAAATGAAAACATTCGCCTGGCATTATAAATAAAGCTCTGGATTGCCAATAAAGCTGAACACATACGCACGCACACGCACATGCACACATTGAGGATATCAGTCGACATGAAAGGCTCAATAGCCGATAGAGTGGCGCAAGAGATTGAATGCAACCCAAAAGGAAATATTACATGGATGGGACCCTAATTGATGAGTGAAGAGTTCCAGTCGCCGCCATCGCTACTCCCTTTAAGTCTCTTTTCTCTTCCCAAAAGGCCCAAAAGCTATAAGAAGACTGACATTTTTAATAAACAATCAATGGGGTGCTTAGGTATGACTCATCCAGTCGTAAGTATATTCCTAATGTTACTCTGCCAGAGAAAATCTTTGATTTTTAGAACGGCATTGGCCTTCCAAACATCTCTAAACTGCCCAGCCGGCCGCCTCGTAGAAGAGTATGGAGTACATCTTCATTCGAGAATTGTACATAGGCTTCAAGATGCCAGTAAATCTTATCTACATTGTCCAAAATCACCTTGGTCCCAATTTGACGGCACAAGTTGACTCATTTGGTACTAGGATGACCAAAAGAGTGGTAAAACACTTGTCAGGCCAAATTTAAGCTAGAGACCTGTACCTCCGAGATCTCATGGATAATGTGGATGCTGGAAAGTACCAGAAAACTATCTTTCAGGTGGTGTGTATGGGGGGTGGGGGGGGGGGGGGGGGGGGGGTTCTCAGTCCACAAGTCAATCCAAAAGCTACATTTCAGAAGGTGTTATACATTTTTATAACTTTTTAAGGGTCACCAAAGCTATGATCCACCTTGCATATTTATCCATTTGGCATATACATTATCCACATATCATGACAAAAATATTGTGAACTGAAATCTGTAAAGCATGAAACAAATTAAAGGTTACTTTCCTAATTGTCTTGCCATGAATCATCCAAAACCCATTTAGGGATCCTAGATGTACTTTCACCTGTCAGTGATGGCATCTTCTAACCTGGACAATCACCACCTTAGGTCATATTACTGGCCGGATTCTTGAAACCTATCATTGGTGTGGGGTCAACGACATGCTATTATGTACTAGTGACAGTCACGAGATGTAAACCCTATAGATAGATCGGTGCACCCGTTTCAGCATCCACACCCATTTGTAGGACAGTGACCAGGACAATCAATTGACTTGTGATCCACTTGGGAAATTGAGCAGCAGCAAATGGTTGGAGTTGGGTCGTTATTATGCGATCAAGGGCGGGCGAATACACCTGGTCGCTTGACATGGACTACCTGGGATAATCTTTCCACAATAAAACCAGGCTGTGTCCCTGTAGGATGAAACCCTACCTCCCCCGAGCAACCTAGCATGAGAGATGATAGTCATTGCCACCACCCCAGGTGCTACGAAACTGTCTTGTCGACGCAACCGGAGTTCTCAAGGGGCCCAGGGGCAAAACAGTGATCATGTCAACAGTGACCTCAACGACTTCACCGCGGAACGCACGACCTTCGATCACCTACCATGTGTTGAAGATTTGGGAAAGGCGAAACCCGGCTACACTCCCCGCCAGTGACGAAATAGAAGTTGTGACCTCATCAACTTAATAAAGTTATAGATCAACGAAAGAGCAAATCATTGCTTGGATGATAATGAGATGGTTGTTGTCACAATGCATAAGAGATCAAATTAAGTCATCAAAATCCCATTTTGATGTACAATGTGTTCATTAAAACTAAAAAAACAGAGCGAGGCAATATTCTCCTCCATAGCAAGATGCTTTTTGAAATAGAAGTTGTGACCTCATCAACTTAATAAAGTTATAGATCAACGAAAGAGCAAAGCATTGCTTGGATGATAATGAGATGGTTGTTGTCACAATGCATAAGGATCAAATTAAGTCATCAAAATCCCATTTTGACGTTACGTGTGTTCATTAAAACTAAAAAAACAGAGCGAGGCAATATTCTCCTCCATAGCAAGATGCTTTTTTTGGATGTCCATCTTGTTCAAATAGAAGCGGTGACATTATCAATTTAACTGTGTACATGTTTTGTAATTGTCTACACCAATGTTGTACTGGTGGTTCTTAGGAAAAGATGTTCAACAAGCTATAGCAATAGCTAGCTAAGAGTGTACGGTGTATCGATCACTACTTCACTTCCAATGGGGATCCACCTTTATTCGGATATATATCTGACTAGTACATTGTAAATCCATTATCGAGATATTCACAGGTAGTTGACACAAACTTATTTAACCATGCTATAATATGTTCATGTGCCATATAGAACAATGTAAGTTTCACATATATCTTCTTCATTTTTTATGGAATCCGGCTCAACAAAATATTTCAAACTAATATTTGAAAAGATAACATAGCTTTCGCGCCAAAACAAATTTCTGCTTTACAACTGTTATACTCGTAGCAATGAACGTCTGAATTGTAAAATAATGAACTTTAAGATATATTATTACATGTTTTAGGAATAATAATAGAATACTAATGTGCGTATGTTGTATGTTTAATTTTGTATGGATTATCAAATTGAGATTAGTGACTCTATAAAGACGTAAATATTTAGTATAAATATGTGAAGGACAAAGAAATTTATGATTGTTGAATGTAACATGATAGATATGAGACAGGAACTCACTAGCCTCGTCGTTGTTTTGAATGCTGAGCTGTGATGACTGCAAGTGCACAGGTTGATGTAGCTAGTTTCGAAGTAAGGGTTTGTCGAACCACATAGAGCTGAAGGAAATAGTCTTCGGTCCTTCCTTTGGTTATCCAAAGATTGTACCCGCAAGTTAATCTGATCCAAAGCAAACAAGTGTGTGGAAAAAGTGTTGTTTGTGTTGTTATTGTTGTTGCTTGTGAGAGCAATGTGAACAGAGACAGAGCAAATGAACGGTGATGATTATGAAAACTGCAATAAGGCTAAAGGCGTTCTCATGAAGAGTTGGTTCCACCCTAGTATGTTCTCATGAGCGAGATAGTTCATAAAGTTAAATATCATATTGTGCATGTAGGAGTTGAGTCCCTTATAAAGACGTGTCCTGAGTCTATCAGGCATACAGCCCGCACAACCACTGCCAGCCCCAGTAAGAAATCCGCTCTGCATGGCTGCCTAGGCTCACCATCATACGCGGACCAAACCACTGACAATTAAGGTTGGACCCCATGGATGTGGGAGAAGGTTTGTGGATCTCCATTACTCTCATGCCAAGCAAAGGAAACAGGGGTAAACCTCACCCGCAAGAAGGATATCAACCCCTCTCACGTCAGCGAGGCACATAGCCCCTCCGTCCTTGTCTTGACACGAACAACCTACTCTGACCAGAAGGCAGTTACCGTTCAGTCGACGTTCGCACAAATAAACAGAGTAGACGGTTACTACATGACAATTGTTATTAAACCATATGATTTCTATCTCATCTCAAATAATTATACTTGGGTTTCCCATCTTCCCATGAACTAATGAAACTAATCAGACATGAAAGCACAACACATCGTCATAAGAATGGTATGAAGGTACGTACATAATGGTATGAATACGAGTGCAAATCCACAACTACAAGTTTTGGAATTACAACAAGGTGGAGGAGGGATTCGGTGATGATGACGAAGGAGATGGTGCTGGTGATGACGATGGAGATCGATGCCTTGGCCTTCTACAGCAGCAGTGAAGATGGTGGCAGCCTTCTACAGTTTTCCCCTCCGGATCCCTTCCAGAGGCTATGTTTTTTGGACTGTTTTGCGATGGCGGCGGCTCTGCTCGTCTTATCAGAAATCCGAAGGCATGGGGTTAAAGTACTCGACGAGGCGGTTCTCCTAGCGAGTGGTACAGTCGGCAGTATGGTCGGGTCCGACCGTATCGTGACTCGTTATCTTCTTTGTTTCTTTTACTTCATTTTATTCTCCTTCTTCTTTATTTCTAGCGAATTGTTTCTTCACAAGGAAGGTTTTAAGTGCTCCCAATCAGCATTTTCATCTCATACTTGGCAAGAATACCATGTATGAAAATGTTCTTCAATTTTCTGGCGTGGTAAAATGCAAGAATCCCTATCTCTACGTTGTAATAAAGTAAAGAAAAAAACACTATATGAAATGGACGCATCAACATCCCCACGCTTAGTCTCTTGCTCGTCCCGAGCAAGGTTGCAACTGAAAGAACATGATCATCATGTTCATGAAGGGCAAGTCGATAAAATAAAATGCGGTCATCTCATTATAGTGGTAATGATAATGGATTTAAAACATTCATGAGTTCTGATGTACTCATACTTATATAAATGAGGTAGAAGGCTTCCACACCTTGTAGATAAATTGTTAATGAGAAATTCAACAACATAAGATAAAATATTAAATTCAACCGAACGAGGTGTGAGGAATCTCAAACATATTTTAGAGCTTCGCACATCCCCTTTAGATTTTAATGATATGAACGGTCACTTCTTTTTCTTCACATAGTCAGGATTATGCTTATATTTTCATAACACAATTTTAAAGACTTATTTTAAGTTGTGTGTCAGGAACTAAGCATAACCTTCTCATGAGAAAAATAAAGCAAGGATCAAACATACATTAACTTCAAAGCCGAGCATGAAGCAATTCACTTGTTCGTGGATTGAGATACTCCTCTACTTGTTGTCATTCTGAAAAACTTTTATCTTGCATATGAATATTTCTCTTAGCTTTTACTTTCAATATTGAAATTTAGTCTTAATCAAATTAAATATAATACTTCATGTTATGAACAATCTTTCATTAGCCCAATTAAAATAGTGGTGTGGAAGACCTCTATATCATAGCAAAGTAGCAAGTAAATAAGTCGGAAACCACAAATGGAGGCCGGGCTACAGGGAGCCCTTTATTTTGAAATTTTGAAAACCACAATTTGAAGTTGTAAAAAATTCTGAAAAAATTCCTGCATGTAGACACAGTTGTATTCTACCGACTTGTGAAATATCAAATCAAAAGAGTTCATATTTTGAGCTACACAAAAATGACAAAATCTGACAGATTTGGAAGAGTTCAAATTTTGCACTGTTCACTACTTTCAAATTTCAGATTTGTCATTTTTGTGCAGCCCAAAATACGAGATATTATTTTCTGATATTTTACAAGTCGGTAGAATACAACATTGTCTACATGCAGGAATTTTTTCAAATTTACAACTTCAAATTGTGGTTTTCAAAATAAAGAGCTCCCTGTAGCCCAGCCTCCATTAGTCCACTCTCGTAAATAAGTACCCATCCTAATTCATACATTTAATAAAATCACCACAAACTGAAATAACTTCACTTATAATAGATGACTCCAAGTTCATTGGATATAACTCATCTCCCATTCATGGGTAGTTGATTTATTATGCAGCACACTCTTTAACTAATGCATTGCTGAAAAATAAACATGCTAAAAATTGTAAAGATTACAAGGCTTAAAGATCTCTACAAGCTTAAACTCAAGCTAGGTGGGATCAAATAATCCTTGCGATTATTTGGTACCATTTTTCGGCTCCTTGGTGTAGGCGGTGGCGCTACGTTCGAGTGCTTGCCGAAGTGTGTGGTTGGTTTGTTCCTTTACTTGTGGATGCCCGTGAAGGGCTTGTTTCTGTTGTATGCGTCGATGAGTTGTGTGTTTGCCTGGCGTAGCAGCCTGACAGTTCTCTCCCAATCAGCCGCACGGGTTTCCTGCAGCTTGTTGGTATCTTCCAGTTGCGCAATAACGCGCATGCACACATCCAAGGTTGCTTCCCCCCTTACGGATCTTCTCATCTAGCAGGTCAAGATATTTGCACAAGAGCTTAGCATGTTGGGTAGATCCATGACCCGTTAACTCTATGGCGCGTATCTTTTCCTCTATTTCTTCAAGTTGGAGGTGAAGTTCTTTGTCGACGAATTCGCAGAACATTTGCTCTCTAGTCATGCCCTTTGTCTCCTTGGTCTTCATCTCCTTCTCCAGCTTCAGGCCCTCTTTATCCAATCTCTTGAGCATCCCCTTGACGTCCTCCTTCCTTGCCATTGATGTAACTCGAGAGTTTGTTGGGGGGAAATAGATCTGCAAGATACAATGAAAAAGTGGCACCTTTTCGTGGGTATATATGAGGGGTTAGCCCGCCTCTACCCACGGGATTAGGGTTTAAGGTCGGTTACAAAAGAATCCCGAACAAACAGGAAAGAAATCGATTGTTTCGGAAAGATTAGGCGTGGTAACGAGTCCCGGTACGGTCGGAGGCGACCGTACCGGCTATCGTACACGTTTTCAAACCTGTTACGAGATCGATCCGTGAAGCAGTTTTAAGTAACTATTGACGGTACGGCCGTTCCCGACCGTACTGTCAGTCGTACCACTTGACTTTTCTTCTCTTTTTTATTGTGTGAAAGAAAGGCTACACAAAACTGAACGAACAATGTTACGGTCATACCTGATCGTACCGGCGGTCGTACCCTTAGCCCTTTTCGGAATGAAAAGTTCCCAAGACTTTAACGAGTGGCGGTATTGTGGGAGGCCACCGTACTGGTCCTGGGAAAATCCGTGCATGCCCAGCAATTTTTAACGACCAGCGGTATGGTGGAGGTCGGTCGAACCGACGACCATACCATCTTCGAAAAGCTATTTCCTGCACAGAAAAATCAAAACAAGCCAAAACACATACCAAATATTCTGAAAAATGAACTATCATAACTAAAACATTCTAACTAAGTAATTTGGCTTAAAGGTCATGATCCAAACCTTAGACTTCTTAGATCAACTATGTGGCATCTTTCTTTTTCTTTCCCCTACTATCAATGAAATTGAGATTGGAGCTCATACCTTATACTTACCTACAGGTATTGTACAAAAAGGAATGGTCATGTTGTTGTACTTTACGACTCAAATGAGAGATATTTCCTTGTTCTCACTATTTCTTCCTCCTTGAATCCTCTCTCCATGATTTGATATTCAAATTCTTGTAGGAGTAATAGGCAACGGACTAGCCTTGGCTTGACATCTTCTGCAGTTATAGTTCTTTTGAAAGCTTGATGGTCAGTGTAAAATTTCACTTTTGAATCCATAAGATAAGGTCTAAATTTATCACAAGCAAATACTACAGCAAATAATTCTATCTCATTTTTTGGATAGTTCTGTTGTCCTTCGTTTAAAGTTCTACTTGCATAGTGAATAATATCGAACCTATCTCCATTATACTGCCCTAGGATAGCTCCAACTTGAATATAAGCATTAGGTATGAGTTCAAAAGGCTTATCCCAATTAGGCGGCTTAATGGTTGGTGCATTGACTAAAGCATTTTTAAGATACTTGGAGGCAACAATACATTTCTCATCAAAGAAAAAACTTTGCATCCTTCTGCAAAAGATTAGTTAAAGGCTTTGCTACCTTGGAGAAATTATTTATAAAACGTATATAAAATCCTGCATGTCCAAGAAAGCTTCTAATACCTTTAACATTAACAGGGTAAGGTAACTTTTCTATGGCATCTATTTTAGCCTTACAACATGTATGCCCTTACCTGATATTTTGTGACCATAAAGTGACATTTCTCCCAGTTTAGCACAAGGTTTGTATCCTTATGATGGCGTGGAATAGCACGTTCATTGGGAGACCCCAAGTATAAGGTTTGATGTAATTTAGCAGCAAGTTTTCCCTTGATTACAAAACCAAGGTATTCAATCAGAAAGGTGTCAACGGCACCGTTTACGATAATTGACGTGGACCTGCGCACACATGAACAAACTACTTTGTCCCAACGAAACAGAGAGGTTGTCAATCTCTCCGGCTTGCTGAACACAAACATTAAACGTATGGTGGAAAATATTATGAGAGCAAAAATGACCAGCGAGCAAATGACTAGTAAAAGCTATTAGAACGGTTGTAAACAATATAGGAAAGTAGGACCGGGGTCCACAGTTCACTAGTGGTGTCTCTCCAAAAGATAAACATGTTGGGTAAACAAATTATAGCGAGGCAATTGACAAATATGGGCGCAACACAATACTATCATGACACAAAGTTCATCGTTTCATTTAATATGGGCATTACGACAAAATACATAGACCGTTATCCAACTACATCTATGACTAATAATCCACCCCGGGATCGCTATCCAGTCTGTCACCCTGAAAGTATTAAGTTGCAAGCAACAGATAATTGCAATAAGCATGGTGCGTAATGTAAGCAATGTAAACAACATAAAGCAATAAACACCGCTGTTTTATCCCTAGTAGCAACATCACATCTCAAGTCCGAATCGTTTCTGTCAACTCGAGATCAGACAAGAGAGTCATGAACCCACTATCTAGCATAAATACCCTCTCTAAGATACAAGCAATTACTTCGACCAAAGCATCCACAAGCATCAGAGAGCATGCAAGATCATAAATAAAACATATGAATAAACAATCCAAACAATAATGTCATGACTCCATATTCATCGGATCCCCGCAAACACAACATGTAGCATTACATAAAGATGATCTTAATCATGTAGGTAGCTCATAAGATGTAAACAACGGAGCACAAAGGAGAAGAGACAACCATCTAGCTACTGCCATGGACCCGTAGTCCGTGGTTAACTACTCACGCATCACTCCGGAGGCAGGCATGGTGGTGTAGATGCCTCCGGTGACGATCTCCCCCTCCGGCAGGGTGCCGGGAAGAGCTTCAGGACCCAATCTAGAGTTGGCGACGGCGGCGGCCTCGGAACTTTTTTGGAAAATATGATCGGGTATCGAGGGTTTTCGGGACGAAGGCAATTTATAGGCGAAAGGGCAACTCGGGGAGACGCCCGAGGGCGCCAGATGGGCCCCAGGCACGGTCAACCCTTTGACCACTCCTGGGTGGCGTCTGGGGGCTGTGGGCCCCCTGCAGCTCCCCTCCTGGCTCCGTCTTCGTTTTTTCATAAAAATAATTATATTAAATTTTTAGCCAATTTCAAGAAAATTTCCGACTACTTTTCTGAAACAAAAGACAGCAGAAAACAGGAACTGGCACTGGGCATCTTGTCAATAGGTTCCATTAATCATGCCAAAATGATATAAAAACATGTGGCAATGTTATATAACAAGCATGGAACAATCAAAAATTATAGATACGTTTGAGACGTATCAGCATCCCAAGCTTAATTCCTGCTCGTCCTCGAGTAGGTAAATGATAACAAGATAATTTTTGTGGTGACATCTTCTAACACAATCTTGATCAACTAATATTGTAAAGCACATGAACTGAATGAAAGTGATCCAAGACAATGGTCTATAGTTTGAAATGAAGTAAACAATGATTAACCATGTATAACACCTAAGCAAAAAAAGTTTCATGATAGTACTTTGGAGACTTGAAAATTGTAAAACTCGTCATGATTGATAGCTCACAAAGCAATACACTTTTGAAAAAGGTGTTCAACCAACACAGAGGAAGATTTAAGTTTTCAGCAAGAGCTTCAACTTGTAACATACTTATCATTGGATAATGTAATACAAAAGTTTTCACAGTTAAACATAAAGATAAAATGTAGTAGACTTGCACCAAAATTGATACTATGCGTTTGCTTGAGAGATAAAGATTGGAAAGGAAAACTGACTCAACATAAAAGTAAAAGAAAGGCCTTTCGCAGAGGGAAGCAGAGATTAATCGTGTGCTAGAGCTTTTTGGTTTTTGAAAGCATATAGAGACATAAAAATATTTCTTTTTTTACAGTGGTGTTTGTCCTTGTCAACGACTAGCAATAGCGGTCCTAACATCTTCCACACCAACTATTTTAAGAGCGGTTCAGAGATGTCATACTTTTATATATATATATTTTGACACTCCTCCCCACCTTTGCTTACACAAGCCATGGCTAACCGAATCCTCGGGTGCCTTCCATCAATCACATATCTATGGAGGAGTGCCTTATTATTTTATTTCTGATATTGGACTAACCAGCAATGTGCAAATTTTTGACGAGCAGATGAAGCATGCAAGTCATATAAACATTATTTGGTATGGAAGATGATAATCCCAACTACTACGTCCTCATGAGCTAAAATAGTGGCACAAAACAGGAGTAATAATTTTTGAAATTTTAAAGGTAGCACACGAAAAATTTACTTGGAGTGGCTAGGAAATACCACATGTAGGTAGGTATGGTGGACACAAATGGCATGGATATTTGGCTCAAGGATTTGGATGCACGAGAAGCATTCCCTCTCAGTACAGAGTTTTTAGCTTAGCAATGTATCAAGCAAACACATATCATCAACCCAATACACGAATGACCACAAGATATACATTAACCATAATAAGAACATCATATCGTCTCCCTTGTCAACCAAACATGCTTTTACAAAAAGAATATCTAGACTTTAAGAAAATACCAATCAAAACAAGTGTCATAATTTAAGCTTTACGGTATTTCTCCACTACTCCATTATTAAGTAAATGATCCACAAGTTTAAACAATTAATCTAATTCATCTCTCAAGACAATTGACATACATCAAATTATTCAAGACAATGACCTACAAGATTATGTAAACTTCTTTCTTTTACCACTTCCTACATGATAGTTTCCTTTCAACCAAACACCAATCAACTTATTTGAACAAAACTCTCTAAGAAAATACGCATGAAACACAAGAGAGTACTTCCTAACTACAAGAAACTAAAAGCTCTGAACAAGAGATACATGAAAAAACAAGAGCTAGAAGCTAAGATAATAAAATGCTAAACACTCTACACATATAAGGAAGAACATGAGTGTATAATGAAAAAGCGAAGCGTGTCTCTCTCCCACACAAGAATGCAAGGATCCATTATTAAAAATGACCAGCAAACAAAACAAAAACAAAACTGAAAGCAAAACATAATGACGCTCCAAGAACAGCATATATTATGTAAAGGAATAAAAATATAGTTTCATGGGATCGACCTGATTAATTATCGATGAAGAAGGGGATGCCTTGGGCATCCCCAAGCTTAGACGCTTGAGACTTCTTGAATATTTGGTGGAGGTCCAGGGGAGCCTCCCCAAGCTTGAACTTTAATCCCTTCTTGATCTTTTTTCATCACCTCGTTCTCTCAACACTTGAAAACTTCCTTCACACAAAACTTCTCACAAACTGATTAGAGGGGTTAGTTCTCAAACAAAATAATCCACCTTCAATTCTCATTTGGCAAATTTCATAAACTTGTTCCTAAACATTGGCTACTGCCACAAAGATTTAAGTGATGTTCCGTGGATAAAAGAACTCCACTTTGCTCGTAAAAGAAGCAATGCAAAAACGAAGACAGAATCTAAAACAGAACAAAACGTAAAGATGATTATTTTTTGGGCTAATAGGACACCTCGAATCAGAAAACTTAAAACTAATGAAAGTTAGACAAAACACAGATTCTTGCTATGAAAAAATTTCAGCTACATATCATGTTCTGTGCTTTTTTTGAATTTCATACGGTGATGGACAGAAATTTGTTTCTGGACAGCAACTCAAATTTTTTACTTTCCTCCCATTAGAGGCTATTCTTGGCACAAAAACCAAAACAAAAAGGATACAAGGGAGTTGCTACAGAGGCAACAACACCCAAAACTAAACAAAACAAAAACAAACTGAAGGTAAAAATAATGGGTTGCCTCCCATAAGCACTTTTCTTTAACGCCTTTTAGCTAGCCACAATGGAAAAAGTCAAGTATTATCAATATTGGTATTCAAATCATCACTTGACTTAACAAAAGACCCAAAATATGGCCTCGTTCTCTTTCTAGGGAAATGTTACATCCCTTTCTTAAGTGGAAAATGAAATTTAATATTTCCTTCTTTCATATCAATGATAGCACCAACGGTTCTAAGAAAAGGTCTTCCCAACACAATAGGACAAGAAAGTTTGCATTCAATATCCATAAAAATAAAATCAACAGGGACATAATTACAATTAACCATAATAAGAACATCATCTATTTTTCCACGGGTTTAGACAGTCTTCTAGTGGTTCCAAATCAAGAATGTCATACAACTTTTTAGGCATAATGGAAACACTAGCACCAAGATCACACATAGCATTGCACTCAAAATCATTAACTTTCATTTTAATGGTTGGTTCCCAAGCATCTCCTAATTTCCTAGGGATAGAAAATTCACACTTTATCTTTTCTTCCCTAACTTTGATCAAAGCATTTGTAATATGTTGGGTAAAAGCAAGGTTCAACTTACTAGCATTAGGATTTGTTTGCAAGCTTTTGTAAAAACTTAATGACTTCAGTAAGATTACAATTATCAAAATCAAGATCATTTTCATAAAAAATAACAGGAGCATTATCTCTAAAAGAATCATTATCATCAGGATTAATTTCAGCACTTCTTTTAGAAGCATTTTTTAGCACTATTGGAGAGCTTTTCATTTTTAATAGGTGCAATAGAATTTTTTCCTACTCCAATCTTTTTACCATTGACATATTTAGGTACTGTAGATGACTTATGAGCACTTGAAATTTTAATATCATCATCGGTAAAAATAGTGCAAACATTAGCAATCTTACTAGTTTCAGCAATTTCAGCTACTTTTTCCTCTCTTTCCCATCTAGCATGTAATTCGGCCAACATCCTTATGTTGTTATCAATTTTAATTTGTATAGCATTCAAAGACTTGTGTTTCTTAATATCAATGGGCTAAACTTTTATTTTAAGCATCTCAACATCATGAACAAGATTATCAACTTTGACACTAAGAACATCCAACTTCCTAGCTTTTCCTCAACCGTTTTATTGAAAGCTTTTTGTGAAGTAATAAAATTCTTAAGCATGCTTTCAAGATCAGAGGACACATTTTTATTGTTGTTGTAGGAATTACCATAAGAATTGCCAAAAGAATTACTACCACTTGGAGGATATGGCTTGTAATTATTATTACCAAAGTTATTCCTATAAGCATTGTTGTTGAAATTATTTCTAATGAAATTCACATCAACTTGCTCTTCTTGAGCAACCAAAGAAGCCAAGGGAACATTATTAGGATCAATAGGAACTTGTTTACTTGCAAGCATAGAAATAATCATATCAACCTTATCACTCAAAGAGGAGATTTCTTCAATAGAATTTACCTTCTTACCACTAGGAGTTCTCTCGGTGTGCCATTGCGAATAATTTGCCATCATATCATAAAAGAGCTTTGTTGCTGCACCCAATGTGGTGGACATGAAGGTACCTCCAGCGGCCGAATCCAATAAATTCTTTGAAGAAAAATTTAAGCCTGCATAAAAAGTTTGGATGACCGTCCAAGTAGTCAGTTCATGAGTGGGACAATTTTTAACCATAGATTTCATTCTTTCCCAAGCTTGAGCAACATGTTCATTATCAAATTGTTTAAATTTCATAATGTTACTCCTCAATTGTATAAAATTTTTCAGGTGGATAATACTTCCCAATAAAAGTATCTTTGCATTTAGTCAAGAATCAATACTATTTATAGGCAAAGATAATAACCATTCATTAGCACGTCCTCTCAAGGAGAAAGGAAAAAAGTTTCAGTTTTATAATGTCGCCCTCTACTTCTTTATATTTTTTAATATCACATAACTCAACAAAGTTATTTAAATGAGCGACGGCATCATCATAACTAGCACCAGAAAATTGCTCTTTCATGACTAGATTTAGTAAAGCAGGTTTTATCTCACAGAATTCGGCTTGAGCAGCCGTGGAGCAATTAGTGTGCATGTAAAATCATTGTTGTTCGTGCTAGTGAAGTCACACAGCTTAATGTTCTCAGCTGAACCCATTTTAGCAAAATAAAAACAAGAAACTAAGCAAAATGAAAAGAAACTACTTTCTGGAATTTTTAATTTTTTTTGTGTTTTTGAGTTTAAAGCAAACGAAAAGCAAAACAAGACTAACAAAAAATATACTAAGCAAGAAATAACAAAATAGAGATTAGGGGTGTGCGAAACTCCCCTCGCTGAAGCTTCCAAATCCCCGGCAATGGCGCCAGCAAACTTGCTTGATGGCGTGGAATAGCACGTTCGTTGGGAGACCCCAAGTGTAAGGTTTGATGTAATTTAGCAGCAAGTTTTCCCTTGATTACAAAACCAAGGTATTCAATCCAGTAGGATTTGGAGAAGGCTTCGGAAAGGTGTCAATGGCACCGTTTACGATAATTGACGTGGACCTGCGCACACACGAACAAACTAATTTGTCCAAACGAAACAGAGAGGTTG
Organism: Poa pratensis; assembly: GCA_947311845.1. Lineage (NCBI taxonomy): Eukaryota > Viridiplantae > Streptophyta > Magnoliopsida > Poales > Poaceae > Poa > Poa pratensis. Next base: position 16,510,184 of record CAMZMU010000066.1, read on the forward strand.
TCAATCTCTCCGGCTTGCTGAACACAAAGGATTAAACCTATGGTGGAAAATATTATGAGAGAAAAAATGACTAGCGAGCAAATGACTAGTAAAAGCTATTAGAACGGTTGTAAACAATATAGGAAAATAGGACCGGGTCCATAGTTCACTAGTGGTGTCTCTCCAAAAGATAAACATGTTGGGTAAACAAATTATAGCGAGGCAATTGACAAACATGGGCGCAACACAATAATATCATGATACAAAGTTCACCGTTTCATTTAATATGGGCATTACGACAAAATACATAGACCGTTATCTAACGACATCTATGACAAATAATCCAACCCGTGATCGCTATCTAGCATGTCACCCGAAAGTATTAAGTTGCAAGAAACAGATAATTGCAATAAGCATGGTGCATAATTGATGCATGTAAATGCATACATGAACTTTGCACTTTAATTGCTTATATTCCAATCATATTTGCATCATATAAGGGTTATATCAATGTTTTATAATGATTTTGGGAATACTTCATAGTTTTCCCATTTATTTGGAATTAACCCTGTTTTTCCAGAAAACGTCTTTTTTAGTGTTTCAGACTTTCCGGGAGCTTCGGGACTCCAAAAAGGGCAAGGTCAAAGAGCACGGTTCAGAATTTTCGAGACGAACGCAATGGGCTTAAATTGAAGACCAGAAGCCCAACAGGCTGGAAATGGGAGGGTCCCACGCGGCCTAAAGTACATGGCCGCGTGGGCCCAGCTCGTTTCCACCTCGGAGCTCCGTGGCCGTCGATCTTTCGTCCACCGACTCCGTCTTGACCTAAAAACGCCTATAAAAAAGGTCCCCTGGCGTTTCGCGAAAGGAGGCGGCGGAGAAACACAAAACCACGAAACAGAGACAGAAGGCTGCCGCCGGAGAAGATCGGGGGGGGAAACGCCGCCGGAATCGCCTCCGGAGGGCTCCACCCCCCTCCGGCGTGTTCATCATCAACATCTACAGCAAGAACTTCTCCACCATCATCACCATGATGAAGGGGGAGTAGTCCACCCCCTGGACTAGGGTTTGTGGTGGTAACTTTTGTATCTCTCCTCTCTCTTGAGCTTCACTAATTAGTACCGTATGAGCTGCTGAACATGATTACGGTCATCTATGTAATACCTTTGTGGTGAATATTGTGGTGTGAGATGATTTGTTATGCATTTACCGTTGTGTTGGAGCTTTTGTGATTTGTCATACTTTGAAGTATGATGTATGTGGGTACGGGATGGCCGATGTGACACGGCATAGGTATTGAGTGACACAGTACCGCCCAACATCCTTTATCTGGGGGTAAAAAGAAAGAGTATGATGTGGGAGTGAGAGAAACCACGCTAGCCTTACGAGGGGTGACCTAGCAACACAAATGAGTATTTCTTTCAACTATGTGTTTTAGGACATATAGCCGTCATAAAAAGCTACCATTAAAACATGACAATTGTGTGTACTTTATCTATAACATGATGATCACCGTAGATGAGAGAGAGAGGATTAAGTGAACCCATGAACCATGTCCATTGTTCCTATAAGAAACACACACTTGAGCTTGTCCTCTTGCTACATAGAGGATTGGGCTTTCTCTCTTTGAGAGCTTTCACTTGCTACTACCTTTGTCTTGTCCTCTTGCAAAGAAGAGGATTGGGACACTTTTACATCCATCAAACCAACCATCTTGTTCTCTAAACTTGTTTAGTGCATAATCAACTAAAACTTGTGACACTTTAGTTGTAGGGAATAGATAACTTTTCCTTCTTGCTCCTGCGGATCGATACCTTACTTCCACATTGAGAGGTGCTACAGTGATCCCTTGCTCTTGGGGGTTATCAAGTACTTTTCTGGCGCCGTTGCCGGGGAGCGTAGCGCTTAAGTTTCTATTCTTGTGTGCACTAGACTAAGCTTGGGGAGGTTCCTTTTATATCTTGCAATCATCTAAGCTTGGGGAGGTTCTTTGACTTGTTTGATGATACTATGTCTCCCATTTATGATGATGAATATGATATTTTCAGTCCACCCACTATTGAGTATAAAGTTTATTGTGATTATGATATGCCTCCTATATATGATGATTACAATGATTATTATGAATGTTTTACTCCCACTATTCCTAATGAAACTGTTTATGCTTATGTGGAGAGTAATGATACTTTTATGCATATGGATCATGATAAGAATGTTTCATGTGATAGCTATATTGTTGAGTTTATCAATGATGCTACTGAAAGTTTTTATGAGAGAGGGAGACATGATTTCATATATCTCAAAAATATTAAGTCTTCTCTCTTTTTGTTGAAAATTTTGAAGTTGCACTTGCTTTGCCTTCCTATGCTAGTCACTTTGTGCTTTATTGATTTATTTTCTTACAAGATCCCAATGCATAGGAAGTGGGTTAGACTTAAATGTGTTTGATATTTGCTTCTTGATGCTCTTTTATATTCAACTCTTATTCCTATGGAGCATCATTAAAACTATCAAGCCTAGCTATATGGCTATAAAGAAAGCGCTTTGCGGGAGGCAACCCGGTTATTTTTGTGTGTGATTTTTCTTTGTGTCCTCTTGCTGTAACAAGAGACTTTGTGTCTAGTTTAGTTCTGGAGTTTTAATAAAGTGCCAAGTTTTACCCTTTTTGGTTTGAAAAGTTGCTTATAGCGTTCGGAGATTTTATTCCTGCACGAGTCAGTGCACGGTATGATTTTTAATTCTTATTCTGTAACTCCGAATGAGCTCATATTTGAACTGTAGTTGCAACTTTTCATCCTCTGTATGCATGAATTTTTTCGGAATTTTTCGAGAAAGTTTGGTAGGGTAGAAAAATTTTGCTGCTGCTGTTTTTCTGGACAGATTCTGTCCCATTTTGTTTGATGCATGCTTTGAGCTTTTAAGTTGAATCTTTTTGATCCAATTGAGTTTATGAGTAGGCATACAACATTATACACTTTCTGGACATTCATATGAATTTTTGTTCAAGGATTATATGCAGCAAGAACCTATTTGTTTATCACTATTAATGCACCCCACAGAAAAGAGATGGGAGAAACGGTGTTTTGAAGTTTTTTCACAGGGATTGGAGGAGATGCACCAAGAGCTATCCAAGGATGGTGAAGACCATAAGCTTGGGGATGTGAAGACAACCCCGCTGGACCTACACACTCTCGGTTTGCACACGTCCAACTTCTGTTTTTCGATCGAAACACTTTATCGCATAAACTTGGAGCGTCGTTTTTGTTTTTGTTTGAGTCTTGAGAGACCACCACACTATCATTATATATGAGAGAGCTACTGGAAATATGGGTTGAAATATGTTGGATGCTTTTATAAGATTGGGAAAAGGGATGTTTGACTTGATTTTTAATGATACATATAGTTGCATGATTCATGAGCTTGTTTATGAGTAATAGTTTGCAAATTCTTTTTGTAGAGCTATCACTTATTCATGTTTTGGTGCTGATTGTTATTTTACTTGGTTTAACATGGATTAGTTAGTTCTATGGACACTCATGCATGCATCTAGATGGTCAACTTTCTCCCTTTTGCTAGCCCAAAAACCCAAAAAAAAACTTGTTTCCAACACCTTCAACCAAAGTTATTCCAGTGAGTCCACCATATCTACCTATTGGCTTTATGCTATTCCGAGTATGTTTAACATGTTTTTGTGTTATCTTACCTCTGAATGAAAATGTTTATGTTATTGATTGTGGAAAAGTTGGTTATATAGCTCTCACGAACTTGATGCACATTTCTTTTATTGCATAATAAAACATGACCCATTGTGATTAAGATTATGATGTTTGGCTTGAAATGTTTTGGTTGGAGTTAGCCCATATGTGCTGTCACATGGCAAGCTTTCAACATGCCTCATTCATTTAGTTGATATCATGTACTTTTGTTATGGATGCTTATCATGTGAAATAAATGTGGAAATGAGTAGTTTAAATGAGTTTGTATAAATGGTTAGAGAGACGCCTGGGCCGCTAATCTAAGCCATGCATCATTCATGGTGGAAATTTACTTACATACTATGGTGAACCTTCTGTGATACACCTTGCAATAAAAACTATTCCAATGGTAAATAAAAAGGGTGTTGAGATTGTTCATTTGTTTGTTTGTCTTGTCATTTTGATATGGGCTTGTTCCATATCTGGGACAAGAGGTACCCCAGTTGACGCTCTTGATGATACTATTACTTACAATGATATTTAATTGAACTTGCTTTGTTTCCCAAGTTGAGTAACACATGGTGTAGGTACTTGTATTCAAGGGGCATGAGACATTCAACCTTTACTTTGTCAAGCACACTACTCATATTTGCTTTCACTTTAACTTAATCATTCAAGATGCTATGATAGGGGCAATGAGAGCTTGACACCAAGATACCATATTGCAATCATTAACTTAAGTAGAGAGTTTGGAAGTTAGATGAAACTTATGCATGCTTTACCTCTACTCATATATACATCTTTCCAAAGTGTCCACCTATCATATTCAGATTTTCATCATCACTCTATGACCATGTAGGATGTTCTACTTATCATTATGCATACATGTGTCCATACTACTATCTGTTATGTTACACTTTGTGAACTATCAATGAACATCCTTGTCTTGAATACTTGATATCACTTCATAAACTATTTGCATATTGCTACTCCTTTGAAGAATGAATCATTTGACTATATGTAGCAATAGTAATCATCTTTGATATTCATTGTTAAGTATTAAATTGCAAAGTCCATGTTAGTTTTATCATCTTCATACTCGAGGACGAGCATGGATTAAGCTTGGGGATGTTGATGCATGTAAAATGCATACATGAACTTTGCACTTTAATTGCTTATATTCCAATCATATTTGCATCATATAAGGGTTATATCAATGTTTTATAATGATTTTGGGAATATTCATAGTTTTCCCATTTATTTGGAATTAACCCTGTTTTTCCAGAAAACGTCTTTTTTAGTGTTTCAGACTTTCCGGGAGCTTCGGGACTCCAAAAAGGGCAAGGCCAAAGAGCACGGTTCAGAATTTTCGAGACGAACGCAATGGGCTTAAATTGAAGACCAGAAGCCCAACAGGCTGGAAATGGGAGGGTCCCACGCGGCCTAAAGTACTGGCCGCGTGGGCCCAGCTCTTTTCCCCTCGGAGCTCCGTGGCCGTCGATCTTTCGTCCACCGACTCCGTCTTGACCTAAAAACGCCTATAAAAAAGGTCCCCTGGCGTTTCGCGAAAGGAGGCGGCGGAGAAACACAAAACCACGAAACAGAGAGACAGAAGGCTGCCGCCGGAGAAGATCGGAGGGGGGAAACGCCGCCGGAATCGCCTCCGGAGGGCTCCACCCCCCTCCGGCGTGTTCATCATCAACATCTACAGCAAGAACTTCTCACCATCATCACCATGATGAAGGGGGAGTAGTCCACCCCTGGACTAGGGTTTGTGGTGGTAACTTTTGTATCTCTCCTCTCTCTTGAGCTTCACTAATTAGTACCGTATGAGCTGCTGAACATGATTACGGTCATCTATGTAATACCTTTGTGGTGAATATTGTGGTGTGAGATGATTTGTTATGCATTTACCGTTGTGTTGGAGCTTTTGTGATTTGTCATACTTTGAAGTATGATGTATGTGGGTACGGGATGGCCGATGTGACACGGCATAGGTATTGAGTGACACAGTACCGCCCAACGTCCTTTATCTGGGGGTAAAAAGAAAGAGTATGATGTGGGAGTGAGAGAAACCACGCTAGCCTTACGAGGGGTGACCTAGCAACACAAATGAGTATTTCTTTCAACTATGTGTTTTAGGACATATAGCCGTCATAAAAAGCTACCATTAAAACATGACAATTGTGTGTACTTTATCTATAACATGATGATCACCGTAGATGAGAGAGAGAGAGGATTAAGTGAACCCATGAACCATGTCCATTGTTCCTATAAGAAACACACACTTGAGCTTGTCCTCTTGCTACATAGAGGATTGGGCTTTCTCTCTTTGAGAGCTTTCACTTGCTACTACCTTTGTCTTGTCCTCTTGCAAAGAAGAGGATTGGGACACTTTTACATCCATCAAACCAACCATCTTGTTCTCTAAACTTGTTTAGTGCATAATCAACTAAAACTTGTGACACTTTAGTTGTAGGGAATAGATAACTTTTCCTTCTTGCTCCTGCGGATCGATACCTTACTTCCACATTGAGAGGTGCTACAGTGATCCCTTGCTCTTGGGGGTTATCAATAATCTAAGCAATGTAAACAACATAAAACAATAAACACCGCTGTTTTATCCCTAGTAGCAACAGCACATCTCAAGTCTTAATCGTTTCTGTCAACTCGAGCTCAGACAAGAGAGGCATGAACCCACTATCTAGCATAAATACCCTCTCTAAGATACAAGCAATTACTTCAGCCAAAGCATCCACAAGCATCGGAGAGCATGCAAGATCATAAATAAAACATATGAATAAACAATCTGAATAATAATGTCATGACTCCATAATTCATCGGATCCCCGCAAACACAACATGTAGCATTACATAAAGATGATCTTAATCATGTAGGCAGCTCATAAGATCTAAACAACGGAGCACAAAGGAGAAGAGACAACCATCTAGCTACTGCCATGGACCCGTAGTCTCGTCGTGGACTACTCACGCATCACTCCGGAGGCAGACATGGTGGTGTAGATGCCTCCGGTGACGATCTCCCCCTCCGGCAGGGTGCCAGGAAGAGCTTCATGACCCTCCCAATCTAGGGTTGGCGACAGCGATGGCCTCGGAACTTTTCTGAAAAATATGATCGGGTATCGAGGGTTTTCGTGATGGAGGCAATTTATAGGCGAAAGGGCAACTCGGGGAGACGCCCGAGGGCGCCAGGTGGGCCCTAGGCGCGGTCAACCCTTTGACCACGCCTGGGTGGCGTCTGGGGGTTGTCGGGCCCCCTGCAGCTCCCCTCCTAGCTCCGTCTTCGTTTCTTCGTAAAAATAATTATATTAGATTTTCAGCCAATTCCGAGAAAATTCCCCGACTAGCTTTTCTGAAACAAAAAGATAGCAGAAAACAGGAACTGGCACTGGGCATCTTGTCAATAGGTTAGTTCCATAAATCATGCCAAAATGATATAAAAACATTATAAAAACATGTGATATTGTTATATAATAAGCATGGAACAATCAAAAATTATAGATACGTTTGAGACGTATCACCTTACAACGCTGGAAAACTTTGTCAAGATCGCAAGACAATAATCAAATGCAGTACCATAGACAGAGAAGTCATCCATGAATACTTCCATTATATCTTCAACAAAGTCACCAAATATGGCTGTCATGCATCTTTGAAAAGTGACTGGTGCATTCCACAACCCAAAAGGTATTCTTCATAAGCATGAGTGCCAAATGGACGAGTAAAGGTAGTTTTCTCTTGATCATCAGGGTGAACAGCTACTGGAGAAAAACCTGAATATCCATCTTGATAACATAAATAAGAATGTCTAGCCAACCTTTCTAGCATTTGACCAATAAAGGGTAAAGGATAGTGGTCCTTACATGTTTCTTTATTCAATTTTCTGAAATCAATACACATACGGTACCCTACAATTGTTCTAGTAGGTATCATCTCATCTTTCTCATTAGTAACAACGGTAAATCCTCCCTTTTTGGGAACGCAGTCAACAGGACTAACCCATCTACTATTTTTAATCGGGTAGATAATTCCAGCATCTAAAAGACGTATTACCTCTTTTCTTACCACTTCTTTCATCATGGGATTTAGTCTCCGTTGACGTTATATAACCGGTTTAGCACCTTCCTGCATATATATTCTATGAGTTTTAATGGAAGGGCTTATTCCCTTTAAATCATCCATTGAATACCCGAGAGCTCCTCGGTGTGTTCTAAGCATAGTCATAAGCTTTTCTTTCTCGGGCTCTAAAAGTTTAGCATTGATAATAATCGGATATCTTTTTGTATCATCTAAAAATTCATACCTTAGATCATCTGATAATATTTTTAACTCAGGCGGTGGTGGCGTTTCATCCCCTTTTCTTTCCGGTATCTCATAGACTTCATCACAAGAGGGTCTCGCAGTCGGAACTGAATTGAAATATTCATCGAGGTTTTCTTTCTCAGGATCTTCTGGTATTGAGTCATAGTCAAGCAGGCTTCTCTCCAAGTCATCTTCAGGTGTTCCAAAATATGCTGCTGCAAGATCTGTAATAGTCTTCCCTTCCTTTTCCTCAAGTTCTTTATGGTATGGCCTACTATTGAACTTGGAGAAATGGAATTTGAGAAGATCTGTCCCAAACTTAAGAGAAATAGTTTCATGCTTGCAATCAATGTTAGCCTAAATAACTTTTAAGAAGGATCTCCCAAATATGATAGGCCGGAAAGAATCAAGAGGTATATCCATGACAACGAAATCTATTGGATAGCTGTAGGGACCAATAAAGATGCTGACATTGTTAATAACTCCATAAAGTTTCCTTAATGATTTATCAGTTAGCATTACTGACATGTCCACTAACTCGATTTCTGCTAATCCTATATCATTTTTTATTTCTTCATAAATTTCATAAGGAATTACACATATAGCAGAAGCAATGTCACATAAGCCATAATAGGATGATCCTCCAAATGAACATGGCAAAACAGGCTTACCCAAATTCTTGATCTTACTTTTACCCGTAACAACTTGAGATGGACTTTTGTCAAACCTTACTATTTTTTCTTTGGATGTTTCTGATGGCAAAAGTTTCTTGAGCTTCTCTTTCTTAGGTGGGGCCTCCTCTTCTTCTTCGACAATCATGTTAGCATGTACCATTGCCTCGTATCTCATTTCATGGCTTCTCTTGGCATCGGGAAAAGGTACCGGTTTTTCATAAGGAGGTTTCTTTGCCATCGGGTATGACTCTTCAATATACTTCTCAATAGATGCAACTTTAGTTTATTTTTCAAACTTTATAAAATATTTCTTTGGAACATTTAGGTAATCGGTATACCTTTTTACAACCTGCAAAATAATGTCAGGATCAAGGTGCAGATTCTTACTTAACCTTTCAACCTTTCCTGATTCAATAAAGTTTTTAATCCAGTCATATTCCACTTTGGTTCCACCATCACTATCTAGATCATGCTGCCATGTTTCTTAATTTATTGATATGAATTTTATCTAATAATTTCCAGGCTTGAGTGACAGTATAATGCATAAAAGAACAATTAGATATATTATCTAATTCAGTTGTGTTCTCTTTGCTAAGTCCTCCATAAAAAGTATGCAATACTAACCATGGTGGTAAATCATGATGAGGACATTCGTCAAGTAGACCACGAAACCTGAGATATCCCTTGATGAGACTCTCTCTCCCGGCTTGTTCTTTAAGTTGGTTACCACGCGTCTTGTTTCACAAGCTTTTCTCTGGATAGAATTTAGAGAAAACCGCATTAGATAATTTTTCCAACTATCAAATGACCTGTGGGATGAGTTTTAAGCTAATTTAGAGATGCATCACATAAAGTACGTATGAGGAAAAAATTAGCTTCATCTCTTCATCAATGAAAGCATTGACTTTAAAAGTCCCACATAAATCATTAAAGAAATATACATGCATATACGGATCTTCCTATCTCCCTTAAACTGATTAGAACACAGTATGTCAAGGGGTAGTGGGTTTATTTCAAACCCTTCTTTGTTTATCCTTTGGCTCACGGCATGAAAGCATCAATAGGTGGACCTGGGATATTTTTGATTCGGAGGAGCCTGTACTGATGAGTACAGGAGTCCTCCATGGTGCCTGCTAAGAACCTGTAGACAACTTAGCATAATAATAAATAAGGAACAAAAAACAAAAGACCAAATTAAAACGCTTAGCTCCCCGGCAACGGCGCCAAAAAATAGCTTGATGACTGCAAATGCACATGTTGATGTAGCTAGTTTCAAAGTAAGAGTTTGTCGAACCACAGAGAGCTGAAGGAAATGGTCTTCGGTCCTTCCTTTGGTTATTTAAAGATTGTAGCTGCAAGTTAATCTGATCCAAAGCAATCAAGTGCATGGAAAAAGTGTTGTTTGTGTTGTTGTTGTTGTTGTTGTTTGTGAGAGCAATGTGAATAGAGACAGAGCAAATGAACGGTGATGATTATGCAAACTGCAATAAGTCTAAAGGCATCCCCATCTTCCCAAGAGCTAATGAAACTCCTCAGACATGAAAGCACAAGACATCATCATAATAATGGTATGAAGGTACGGTACACAATGGTATGAATACGAGTGCAAATCCACAACTATAAGTTTTTGAATTACAACAAGGTGGAGGAGGGATTCAGTGATGATGACGAAGGAGATGGTGCTGATGATGATGGAGATCGATGCCTTGGCCTTCCTGAGCAGCGGTCAAGATGGTGGCAGCCTTCTGCAGTTTCCCCCTCCGGATCCCTTCCGGAGGCTAGGTTTTCTGGACTATTTTTGTGATGGCGGCTCTTCTCGTCTTCTTGGAAATCCGAAGGCACGGGGTTAAAGTACTGGACGAGGCGGTTCTCCTGGCGTACGGTCGGCGGTGCGGTCGGGTCCGACCGTACCTTGACTCGTTATCTTCTTTGTTTCTTTTATTTCGTTTTATTCTCCTTCTTCTTTATTTCCAGCAAATTGTTTCTTCACAAGGAAGGTTTTAAGTGCTCCCAATCAGCATATTTCATCCCATATTTGGCAAGAATACCATGTATGAAAATGTTCCTCAATTTTCAGACTTCCTGTGAACATAGACATAAAAGTGCGCACTGGAGCGGTAAAATGCAAGAATCCCTATCTCTACGTTGTAATAAAGTAAAGAAAAACACTATATGAATAGGACGCATCAAGCTGGAACGTACACCATTCATCCATGGTGAGTTGAGCGTGGTGGATCCATGTAGGTCGCGTTGGACGGGCCTAGATCTATCGTTGTGTTTCTTACGCATCCTCGACCTCCACCAGATGACGAACACGAGAGAAGAGCTTCAGAAGGATGAGTAGCATCAACCAATCTGTCTCCATTCAAATCCTTGTGCTAAAACAATGATGTGAGGACACCTACATGATCATCCTGGAGCATGACCACTATGAGGGCCACATCATGGTTACCACGTCTCCCTTACACTTGTTTCAACTTGATCATCATTATTAATCCCATCTAACACATTGTATTCTAATCTTAGGATCACCCCCCCCCCCCCCCCCCCCCCCCACACACACACATTGAGTTCATCAACAAGCCCATCTTCAACTACAGACAGATGTAAACAATCTTCTCGTACGGTCTGGCCTCCAGCAAATTTGCCATGGGCTGAATTGAACCCCTCGGCACGCCTGGGCCGAACTATGCAGGCACGCACGAGTACGAGACCATCATCCTCGATCGATGGTCCGGACAAGCTGGCTGATGTCCCAAGACTAGCTACTGGAGAAAAGAGGAAGAGGCGATCCCTCGGTGACGATGAGATCCAGGCCTTCTCTTGCATGACTGAGGCTAAAGGACGTCGCCCAGAACATCTGGGAGAACAAGCCTACAACCATGCACCTTGATTTGTTCCGAGTTGTCATGTACGTTGTCGGCTTTACTGAGGAGGCTCTGGGCCACCTCGTCGACAAAAAGGCACAAGGTGTCAACTTTGTCGGCATGACAGAGCAACACATGGCCCCTTTGGCTTAGAACCTTCCTACAAGTGCTACTACTGATGAGGGTTCCTTGCAGAGCGTGGTGGTTGTGGCAGCATTGTGATGAACAAATGATAATGATGATGTACATTTTGGGTTAGTTAGGTTTTAAAAACTTATCTTATGGCATTTATATTTTGATGAGGTGTTGGTACATACTAACCCCTTATATGATGGTGAACTTGGCGGTGGTAAGATGACACCAACTTTTGATGTGGTTGTAGATTGACACCATAGTGATAGGATGAACTTGTGGTCCCTTTTTAGTAATGTCATGCATGCTGCTCTTAGTCTATGATCTGGTGTGAACTGATGATGCTTGTTGTGATGTTGATTTTGCTTGTTGTGATGTTCACTGATGCTTGTTATGATGATATTCTGATCTTTTTGTTTGTTGTTATATGAACTGGTATGTGGTGTATAGAGGGAAGCTTACAAGAGTATACAGTTCGTGGCGGACTTGTCAGGACCAAGTGAACCGGTTTCCCAACAACGCTCCAGGTTTGAAACTTTGTAGAAGGCAGAGGATAACTACTCCAAATCCCGTAATCTGAGAATCCCAATGAGGTGGATTATGAGAATCTCAGTGAGGTGGTACTCGACGAAACTCATAAGATCCAACCAAGTAGGATAAAAAACTTCATAATCATCGTCATGTTTGTGATGATTGTAAAGCTCATGATATTCTAATTGTTGTGTATGATCCATAACTGGTAAGCTCGCCACATTCGAATTAAGATAACCACATACGGCTCATGCGGGCACCAAATCTGGGGTATTTGGTTGAGCTGAGCCCAAAAGTAAGGGTTGCAATCTACCAAACAAAATGGGATAGTAGCCCAACTCATACCGACAAATCCTATGTAGACGACCAAACAATTTGCGCAACATGGACAGAGGTCGTATTTCCGAGGTCATATCCCCCAGTGCCCTGTGCCAGCGAGCGCAAAAGGTATACCAATCTCGCCAAAATGCCCGTTGTTGCACAAGCATACATGCATGTATGATGCATCGATAATATGCAGGGCCGGTCCTGAGGGGGGGCAAGAGGGGCGGCCGCCCCGGGCCCCCGAAATTAAGGGGCCCCCAAGTCCAACTAGCTTAGGCAAATGAAGGGGGCGAAGAACTCATTTTACAGCGCCATTACTACGTGGAAAGCTTTTCTCGTTAGATTCAGAGAGAGCAGGACGAAGCGTTATGCTGTCTGGCTGGACTTGGGCCTTTTCTCGGTTAGTTTGGGCTGTTTTCTTTGGATCTGGGCATTTTTCCTTTCGTTAGCTAGCTGGGTCTGTTTGATCTAAGAAAAAAAAGGGTGAGAAGACCGCAGCACACTAACAAAAAGAACACAATGACTCAGTTTTCTTTTCTTCTATCACGCTTTTATTTCTCTTATCTTTTTCAAACACTTAACTATAAGGACGTGGCAAGGTACTTGTGTAACTTTTTACATGTTGTGTATCTTACTATGTGAGTCGTTCGATTGATTTGGACATGAGCTGGAGATCACCCGTTGTCAACCTCAACTGGCCACGCCAAGTAGCGAGAAGCTGAATTTTCGAGAGGATCCTAAAAATAGTGCACAACGAGTCGACATGAAAATTTGTAAAATTGATATTAACATGACATCATTCCTGACTTTGCATCTAGTAATGTTAGAAGAAAATTGATAAAATATGTATATATTATTCGATATCAACATCGATTTTAGGAGTTTATGGTTAACAGTTGACATCATGTATAAATTTTTATTTTAATGCTTAGGGCCCCAGTTCTGGTTTCGCCCCGGGCCCCCGAATTGTCAGGACCGGCCCATTCATATGCATGCATATGATGGCACGCATCGGATCCTCGATCGAGAGAGCCTCCCCTGATCGCTTCCTTTCCTCTCGTCATCCCTGTATCCTGAACCTACCGACCGATCCACCGTACATGCATGTATGATGCATCGATCATAAGCATGCAGAATTGCAGATGATGGCACGCATCGGATCCTGATCGATCGACAGACCCTGAGCCTGAATTCCTTTCCTGATCTCGTCACCTGAGTGCCACCTCCCCAACTCCGAACTCGACTCCGATTCAGCTACTAGACCACAGATCGTTTGATCGCAATTCCCATGCCTCGCCGTCCCCCGATCGCCTGCCATTGCTGATCGGCGTCAGTGCCACTCTTCCTCCAGCCAACGTACATACGTGTTCCCCTGGGAACCAAGGAAACATTAGAAGCAAGAGGAGGGAGCACTTGAGATACTTGGACAGTACGTATCCAGGTAAACACATGCTAAATATGTAGATGTAGGTGCACATGTTAAATGTGCTACTCGCTCGGTCCAAAATAAGTGTCACGGTTTTGAAATATGGTTAGTTCAAAACTGCGACACCGAGGGAGTACCTTTATTTCCCACATACTTCATCATAAATTTGCTAGTACATAAGCTAGCTACTAGCTAGTCGTATAACAATCTTGTTACTCTGTCTAAATGCACACCTTACAATCTACCAACCTCTACACTAGCAAGACTCGCTACAAGTCCTAATCGTCCTATCTATCTACGCAGTTGTTCAACTCCAGGGATGCCGACGACGATACGCTACGTTTCCGCGGAATAATGATGGGCGGGTGGTAGCGTCGTCGATCGATCAGGCGTCGCCTCCATGGCCATGCATGCAGATGCTGTATACGATCGATCAGCATAGGTGTTCCCCGTCCCGTAGCGCCGCGATAATTTCCGGCCGGGTGTCCGCTAGCGCGCGGCCGCCGGACTTCTCCGGCCGAGGACGGTACTTGTGGAGGGGAGCGCAATGATGCGGTCCGGCGAAGCGAACCCCGCCGCTTGGTTTGGACGGAGATGACCGACGTGATCGACAGGCGTCAATTCGATCGGTCGATAGATCAGATGGATCGCTCAGCTCACGGCTGCTTTTGCGACCTGTCGCGTTGCGCTTGGCGCCCAGTTGTTCTCTGCATATCCATGGAGGAGGGTCCGGCGCCGGTCGCTGCTGGAGCCCGGCGGGGAAGCGCGAGAGGACCGGGAGACGATTGGGTACCGTGCTGCATATGCGCCCGTGGCCAGTGTCCGAGAGTCTGGGCGCGCGATCCATCGACAGGGTTGCAGTGTGAATTCTCTCTGTCGCTGCAGTTTTGCTGCTGGGTGATCGCTACTCCTCCAGTCTCCACTGCAGTGGCGTGGCGTCCTTGTACCCTTGTTTCATCGGAATTTATGCATGCACAGGGCGTGTTGCCAAGTCGGCAATCGATGCCTCGCGTGAAATCAGTTTGATCGGATTTAACCTTTTATAATGTCCAAGCCGTGTTTTATTCAGTTTGTATGTTATTGTTCGTACAACTCGGACAGTACGTAGAGCATCTCTCACTTACGAAGAGCACGCATGCTGTTTGAGGCGAAGAAAGCTTAAAAACACATAGGGCCGCACAGAATAAGATTAGGCCGAGCCGCAAGGCGGGAGGGCCTGTACATCGCCTTAAGGCGATGGATCGTAGATGCGTCGCCTACTAGAAGCTTTTATTGGGCTCGGCCCATATGACCGCGCGCTTAAGACTGTTTCGTACTCCTTTTTCTTCGCTTTGTCTGCGCCTACACGAACGACTGTTTAGGCTTTGTTAGTCTGTTTCTTAGCCCGCGGGCGAAACTTTTTTGTACTATTTCGTTCAGTCATACCATGTTAAGCGCGAGAGAAAAAAAAACTGTTTCTAGGTGTTTGTACTAGCTTATGAATACATATGTAATACAGTAATAGGCTACTTAAAAAGTTTGTCAAAAGACTTTGTTTCAACAATTTTACTGAGTCTCTCTTACACCAGTAAATACTTGAAGTGAAGTGTCAAAAAAATAAATATATAATTTCACTAAAACGTGAATTTCACACAGACAAATTTGAAGGTGAAGTACACATGAATTTCTCATAGAAAGACTTGAAGGTGAACTACACATGAATTTCCCACTCGGACTTGTTAAGATCAACTTTTTCCTAGGGACAAGGTATCAGAAAAAGTTTAAGAACGGTTCTGTTAAAAAAAAATTGAATACAAAAAATGTTTGAACACTTTTAAAAATGTGCACATAAAAAAGTTTGAACAGAAACTATGTTTGAACAATTTTCAAAGTGAACAGAAAAAAGTGTGAACGGAAAGGGATTTGAACGATTTTGGAACGTGGATATATGCGTGTGATAGGAAAAAGTTTTAAAAAGCGGTAGGCGAATAGAAACTAAGATTTGAACGATTTTAAAAACATGAACACAAAAATGTTTGAACGAATTCAATGTGAACAGAAAAAGTGTGAACGGAAAGATATTTGAACGATTTTGGAACGTGGATACATCGTGTGAACAGAAAAATAAAAAGGTAGGCAAATAGAAACTAAGATATGAACGATTTTAAAAGCGTGAACAAAAAAGTTTGAACGAAAAATATGATTGAACAAATTTCAAATTGGATAGAAAATTTGTGAATGGAAAGAGATTTGAACGATTTTGGAACATGGATAAACGCATGTGAACAGAAAAAGTTATTTTTTGAATGATTTTATATTTTTGAACGATTTTGAAAAGTGAACAGAAAAAAGTTTTTTAACAGATTTAAAAAGTGAACAGAATTTTTTTATGAACATAGTTATTTTTGAACGATTTTAAAAGTGAACGAAAATTATTATTAAACGGTTTTAAAAAGTGAACAAAAAAAGGTCGGTGAACAAAAATTATTTTTGAACAGATTTAAAAAGTGAACAGAAAAAGGTTTAGGAACGAAAGTTATTTTTGAACGATTTTAAAAGTGAACGAATTTTTTTGAACGATTTTAAAAAGTGAACAGAAATAGTTCGGTGAACAAAAATTATTTTTGAACGATTTTAAAAAATGAACAAAAAATTGTTTATCAACGGAAACTAACTCTGAACGATTTTAAAAGTGAACGAAAATTATTTTTGAATGATTTTAAAAAGTGAACAGAAAAATGTCGGTGAACAAAAATTATTTTTGAACAGATTTAAAAAGTGAGCAGAAAATGTTTATGAACAAAAGTTATTTTTTAACGATTTTAAAAAAGTGAACGAAAACTATTTTTGAACGATTTTAAAATTGAACAGAAAAGGCCACTAAACGGAAACTATTTTTGAACGATTTTAAAAAATGAACAGAAATGGGGGTGAACAGAAACTATTTTTGAACAATTTTAAAAGTGAACAGAAAAGGCGTTTGAACAGAAACTATTTTAAAAGTAAACAAAAAATAGGGGTGACCAGAAACTATTTTTGCACGAATTTTAAAAACAGAATATGGGGGTGAAAAAAAAGATACAAGAAAAGAAAAAGAAAAAGAAAAACAAAAAATAAAAAGTGAAAAAGAGAAAAGCAAAGAAATAGGAAAAGAAAAATTAAAAGAACAAAAATTAAATAAAAATAAAATGAAAACAGAAAAGAAAAAGAAAACAGAAAACAGAAAAAGAAAAAGAAACGTAAAAGTAAAAAAGAAAAGAAAACGAAAATAAAAATAAAAAGTGAAAAACGAGAAAAAAAAGAAATAGGAAAAGGAAAAGGAAAAATTAAAAGAATGAAAAGAAAAATAAAAAATAAAATGAATAAGAAAAGAAAACGAAAACGAAAACTGAAAAGAAAACGTAAAAGGAAAAGAAATAAGAAAAACAAAAATAGGAAAAAGAAATACGAATACAGGAAAAAGAAAACGAAAACAGGAAAAAATCGTTGATGGGCCGGCCCATCCGCGCCGACGCTCTCCTCTCTTCAGGCGACGCGGGCGTGATCCGTGGCCAGCGGGCGATATAAAGGATTCACGCCGCAAGGCGCGCACGCAACCAAAACGATTTCCTACTTGGGCCGCGCGGGGCCGTCCTTTCATCCTCTGTTCCCAAATCCATTCAGACGGATGGCCTGTGGGACGCCAGTAGCTGTGGGCTTTCGCAGGTAACTGGGTTGCCGCCACACTGTTTTTTCTGCTGCGGCCTAATTTTGTTCCCCGCGGATCACACTGACCGAACTCTTCCATCCTATCTTGCCCGATCAAATACAGGGACCGGACCAAATGTGCCTTACAACCTCCATCGCCTCCGCCCTCGGCTGTCCTATATCCGGCACCTGCGCATTGCAATTCTTTTTTATATAACCTTGCTACTTGTTTTATATGCTACTCCCTCTGTTCCTAAATATAAGATGTTTTAGCATTTGTCAACATTCACATATATGTAGTTCCTCGAAACTATCCTCCAACTCTGCCTCCCCACCTACCGAGCTATTATTAGATGCACCTTCCATCACGGCAACCACACTTCCTTCTGGCTTGATAGATGTCCGACGGTACGCTCGCCTCCCAATTCCCGGCCATTTTCTCACACTGCCTACGCCCAAATATTTATGTCGCCCCCGCTTGCACAGCGGGCCTCACCTTCCACCCGAGACTGTCCACGACTGTTGCGTGGGAACTGGTTGTGGTGCAAGGCATCATGGCTTCCCCCACCTTGGGCGCGGGCGAGGACTGCCCGTCTCTCATGTGGGGTGCAAGTTCTGCCTTCAGCTCCCGCGCCGCCTATGCCATCATATCCTCTGGTTGCGTCTGCTGGTGATCCCGCCTCCCTTCTAGGATTAAAATCATCTGCCTCCTTGTGGGCGCAGATCGCCTCAGCACCCGCTTCGACCTTCATTGGCAAAACCGCGCCCCATCTCCCCTTTGAGTCCCCTGAAGCGCGCCCGATCAAGACTACTTGCCACATCCTATTCGACTGCAACCTTCCTGCTGAGACCTGGAGTCGGCTTGGCTGTCCCGTCCTAGCCGGCGTCTCTATCTAGAACATCGCGGCGGCATGGGAGCTCTGCTCTGCCGCGGTCCGTTGGCAACTCTGGAAGACAAGGAACGACGTCGTCTTCAACAACAAGTCTTGCACCGCCGCGGATGTGCTTCGTCGCGCGGCAGTCGACCTCTCCATTTGGTCTCATAGGTTAACATCTTCGATTCAGCTTTCTACTGAGGCACTGCATGGCTTCCGGTTGCGGTGTTCTCATATGTAATTTGTCTCCCCTCCTATGTTTGCTGATTCGTTTGTAATCTAACTTGACCTGTTTTGAGGGGTCACCTCGAGTAATATTACAAGCGGTGGGGAAAGCTCTTCCCCCCCGTTATTCTCGGGAAAAAAAGTGTGTTATGATTGATGCCAACAAGTCATCAAAAAATCTTTTGAAGATTCATGCTCTTCGTTCTGAGATTTTTTTCCAACCGGATTCATGCTCTTCGTTCTGAGATGTCAAGATCAGATTCAAGTAGCTAGTTACGTAGGGAGTTGCTGCTTGTGTTACCTAAGCTGTAAACATAAATGGTTTGGTTGCACACGGCAGATCTTCAGCTATCGATCCACTTATGTCCTCTCGAAAAGAAGGCAAAACCCTCAGTTATCCACTAGCCCAGCGGTGCTCCACTGCATGTAGGAAGAAAAGCAGGATACGTTGGAACCTTCAGGCTGTGGGACGGCAACAAACCGAGTACTACTCTACTTGCTTTTGTGTATTATTCTTAATGAAGCCAGCTTATTATCATCACCGCTCCTCTGTTTGTTTCTAATTACTCGGACGAAGAGGACGTGCATCTGCTCTCTTGATCGCGCACGCACCGTCTGCCTAACTTGTGATACGTAAAGCTGTAAACAGAAATGGTTTGGTTGCACACGGAAAATCTTCAGCTATGGATGCACTTACGTCTTCTCGAAAACAAGGCAAAATCCACAGTTATCCACTAGCTCAGTGGTGCTCGTCTGCAGGCCTACGACTGAATGCAGAATTTGGCAACTTCAGGCTGTCTGACGGCAACAAATCGAGTACTACGCTACTTGATTTTGCGCACTCTTTTAATGATACCAGCAGCTTATTATCATCACCCCTCCCCTGTCGCTACTCGCTAATTACTCGGACGAGAAGGACGTGCATCTGCTCGCGCTCTCTTGATCGCACACGCACCACCCTTTCTCGTATGCATGATGACCAGTTATGCGAATGAAAGAGATGCATACTCATCTGCGCTCACTCACTTGCTGCCGAATCAATCCACCATGCCTGAAATGCCGGACTCAACACAATTTGCAAGCTGCCATGAATGCTGTCTGATGGAGCAACTTGTCGCTGGCCAATGTGCGGCGAACGTACTGCATGCTACGGCGTTTGAAGCGGCACTGCGGCAGCTGCCGCGCCGCCCCTGCGCTATTACGGTTCCGTTGTCGGAGAGTGGTATTGTGCGGTGGGCATTCATGTCGACCGGTCCATTGATCGATCGACCTAGTGTGTGTGGTGGTCCTCTGATCCTTCTACCATTCCGTCCCTGTCCTGTGTATCCGATCGGCTTCAATGTCTCGAGCCAACGGGTCTTCCCCAACGCAAGATCGAACCAGCTGTGGACTGGCGGCAACGCCCATCGGCATCATCTGCCATGTACTTCGGCCGACGTGCTGTTGAGTAGCTCGAATTAATCACGATGTTCATATGTTTGCTGCTATATAATTATGGAAATAATTAGATCGATTTCGCGCTATTAATTCAAACGAACAACAAAGACCGGCGTCCTATTCTTCTCAGTCGTCCAGCCCAGCTGCCCGATATTCCAAGTTCTATGCGTACGTGCTGCCTTTAATTTGGAACCCGGGTATGGAGGGAGGGGCATCGCATCTGGACTCTGCGACAGCCGATGCGAATCGCCATCTCACTCTTGTCCCTGCCGAGCCCTTCCCCCTTGCCCTGCGGAAACGTCTCACACGACAGTGTAAAATAAACAAGACGCCTTGCAGTACAATTCATTCACGACTTGCCACGTACTGCCGGCCGGTGTATGCAATGAACATGCTTGCTTGGAAGGCATGCACAAGTCCAAAACATGCCACTGACTACCATGTACACGACGACGAAACATGCATGCATTACAGCCGAAATTCTCGCTCCCTCCGCGCTCAGTACGCACTGTAGCTAGCTGCAGTGTCGAGAATTTCGTACAAAGTCCTCATTTCCCGTTGACAGGGACTTATCCGCAATTTCCAAAAAAAACGATGACCTCGATGGAAAAGCATCCGGAGAACCATCCCTCCCCTTCTCTCTCCCGCATGCGGCCCCAGGTCGCCGCCGCCGCCGCCGCGCATCGCCGCCATTCCGCGCCTCCTCGCTTGAATCGGAGCTCACCGCAAGCTCGCCCGTCGCCTCCCCTCCATTCTCACCGACCGCCGCCTGCCGGGACGCCACGTCGGCGTCGGAATCGCCGCCGCGTGCGACTGCTCCCTCCGCCGCGTCTGCACTCCGCCGCGGCCGCTCCGGCGAAGCACAAGAGGCGGTGCCGCCGTCCGCGAGCAGCCCGCTTCCGCGCGCCCGACGCGCAAGGGCAGTCGCGCGCACGCGTCCCACCTCGCCGTGCCGCCGCGCCGGCGTGGTCGCCCTGCTCGCTGCGCCATTGCTGATGTCACCACGACATCAGCGTGGGGCAGGCGTGTCAGTTTTTTTTCCAAAAAGAATTCAGAAATTGTTAAAGCTCTGCCAGATTCCCTAAAAAATATGCAAAAAAAAAACTAAAATCAACAACTTTAAACTACATATGCAAGGAAAAATATATATATAAATAAAAATAACCACACAAAAAAATGCTGCCTATTTATACCACATTCCAAATCTAAGCAATTTTTAAACATTAAAATAATTCAAATCTGAAAAAAATTACCAGCTAGAAGAATTTTCCAACACATAAACAATTTTCAAACACATACTTTTTTTGAATTCCAATAATTTCCAATTCCGAACAATCCTTAAATTTGGACGCTCTGAAATTTGAATTTTTTCTAAAGAGCTATTTCTTCTTCTATTGACAATTTAATCCACCTAACATTTTCACGGTAACGAACAGTGCTAAAATCCGAACAATTTTTGAATGTCGCCACTTCCAAATTTGAATTTTTTATTCACATATACCCATCCGAACAAATATAACCTGAATAACTTACCAAGTAGAACACTTTTTAAAATCTGAAAAAAAATCAAACATACACTTTCTCGGAATTTCAACAATTTAAAAAACCAAATAATTTCTGAATATGGCCATTCCCATATTTAAATTTTGTATTCAAATATACCCATCCGAACAAATATGAAAAATATACCAAAACAGCCACAAATAAAAAATGCTAGCTATTTACGGCGTAAGCTAAAATTTAAAATTCAATCATTCCAAAATCTTAAATGTCTTCCGAATCTGAGCAATTTGCAAACGTGAAAAACAAATCAAACCTAAATAAACTCCAAATTCGACAAATTTTTGAAATCCAAACAAAAATTTGAACGCAAACTTTTCTTTAATTTCACCGATTTTGAAATCCAAATAACTTCTAAACATGGACATTTTCAAATTCCATTTTCATCACACGGGTATTTGATCATTTAAATTTACCTAACATATTTGCAAGCAAAGTAAATTAAATCTCTCTAATTATGTAGTCGCATTTCAAAAAAATTGTTGATTCGATGAAAATTTTGACAAAATACAAACTCATTTACTCTAATTATGGATTGCTGTCAAATTGAATTTCAGCTAAACACATTATACGATTTAGAACTACCACCTTTCTTTACAATATATATAACGCAATAAAAAAAATCACAAAAAAATTCAGCAAGGGTGCGGCGTGTCGCCGCACCAAATTTAACTAGTATGCACCAATGGTGCACTGCTGATGATCTTCAGATATCCGCGAGCTTATCCTGTTTGGAGCACGATATCTCTCGTGCAGCCATCTTTGGTAAAGACAACACAGATTTCCTGGCTTCCTGCCATGCTTGTGCTTGTGCCGTTGTGCGGCTCAGCCGCTGTGCGTAACCAACAATGGCGGTTGCCATGATGTGCATGCATATCAATGCCTTTGTTTCGTTGTGAATACATGGAGCCTGAATTCGGGAGTTTGCCGGCGCAATTTGGGCATTCTCTTGCCTTCGTCATTTTTGTTTTGGACTTGTTGCCTTGATCAGTTAAATTTACTTTTTTTTCTTCTTTTGATCACGTTCTTTTGGGGAGCTGTATATGATAGAGCTTTTTTTTTTAATTTTTTTAGTGAATCACGTAGCTTCAGTCTGCTTGGTGGGCCGGCCCAGGCATGTCGCCTCTCTTTCGTTTTTTTTCATGTTTTTCTTTCTTATTATTTCTTTTTTCCGTTTTTTTTTGTTCGTTCTTGTTATTTTGGTCACGTTTTATTTTAATATTTTAATTTTCTCTTAGTCTTACAAATGAATTTATTTTTCTGTGTAAGGAGTGAACAATTTTATGAACTTGTGCTAGTAGGAAAACCTTGGTGGAGCAGGCTGGGTCGCCGTCACCACCACCGATCGAAGATTGGCCATGGCTGCAGACTGTCTTCTTCGACCTCACCCACAAAAATGACGACGAGTAGGCCTCGGCCGCGGCCACCAACGGCTATTTAGTTTTTCGTGTTTTTTAATTAATGTAAGCGCCTTTTAGCGTGAAATATGTAAATTCGCCGCCTTTGAATAAAATTTTACGTTTAAATCTGAGTTCAAATGTCTTGGTTAAATTTCAGCGAAATTACAATATTACCGTTCTATTTGAGTTGCCAAATTGTACCGGTGGCGTGTGTTTGACACGTCACAGCTAACTCGGCGTGGCCACATCACGCCACTGGAAGCCTTTTTCACTAGAGTGTAGATCGCACACCACCAGTAGCTATTATAGGTGGCGTATAACCGGTGGCATGTTGACAACACGACACCAAAGATCAAATCAGCACGTCACTATTAGGCTATTTCCTACTAATTTTGTGAGCAATTTTAGTGAACTGTCAAAAAAATTGAACTCCCAATCATATTTTCCGGTGGCAAAAGTTTTTCTCTCTTGCGAACATTTTATGTACTCGTGAATAATATTTTGAAACTGCAAGAACATTTTTCTTAAACCTCGTGAACATTGTTTTAACCTTGTGATCATTTTTTAAGATTTATAAACGGTTTATATCAACATTATGAATACTAAAAAACAATATCAAAAGTAGAAAACATAACAATAAAAGAGAAAGAAGGAAATAATAAAAAATGAAAAAATATAGTAGGTTTCCAAAAACCAAATTATAGACAATTTCCCGAGTTAACGAAGTCTGACTCTGCCGATGTAGAGTCTGGTCATCGGTGTGCACATTGAGAGTAACCGAGTCCTATGGCCATACTTCCTGAATTAGTCGGAGTGAAAAATTCCATCTTGATCAACCACCTCATCTAACCTTTTCACAGCAAGGCCAAAATCTACCTTTGTAACTATTCAGCTATGGAATATTGTTTTATAGATCCTAAGTCGAACGATCGACAAATCGAACTGAGAATCTCAGGTCTAACAACATAGGCATATATATTGATTAAGACTAAAAAATGACAACTTACTCGTTTCATCATATACTGGATCTGTCTGACTCGCTAAGCTCTTTTAGCCGTGTCAGTGCTATTGGACCATTGAAACCGAATCATTAGCCGAGTCGTACACTAGTTAAGCTTATGTATCCTCATAACTTTCTTGACTATGGACTATTAGAATCAAATATTATCTAATTAGGTAGACAATTCGTAAGCATGCCCTTAGGAGCATACACCTATTGTGTTGAATTAGTTAGATTTTATGAAATTCATTAAAAATACCAATTTTACCTACGGCTAGCTGCTCCTATGTCTTCCCTAGGAAACATGGGCTTGAGAGCATCTTCAACCAGGCCCCCTACTTCTCCACGTTTGTCCCGGCAGACACTACGAACAATGACCCCTCAAAGTATAGTGATCCAACCGTACCCCTCGAATCCAAGCCAAATGTTCGAGCTCTCGGGCACCCCTCAAATCCAGCCCATATGTGGGGCTGATATCGGGCGATCTGGACAAGCTCATCGAGTCTGCCACGTAGGACAGGGCTAGGATGGCCTAGTACGTCCCCACATATACCCCACCGCCAACCCCACGGACCAAACCCTAGATCATTTTCGACGCATCCGCCCCACTCCCCCATCTGCTCCCCTCCCGTCGCCTCTTTGCACCACCAAAATGACCCGCTCCGCTGCAATGTCGCTTGGGATGCCGTCGAAGTGGAACGGTCGAGCGCTCCCATCCTCTACGGCAACGAGGAGCTCTCCATCTGCCTCGCCATCCAGCGGTTGTTGTAGGACATCGAAGGCTCGAGCTCCCCCGGTGAGAGGTTGTTGCCGGATGGGCTTGAGCTCCCCCGGTTGAAAGTGCAGTCCCATGCCTAGGTTGTCGGCGCACCATCCACCAGGCAGAGGGAACGCGAAGCGGATGCCTCGGTGGCAGACAAACTGATCCCTCTGAAGGTCATGGATAGGTCCATGACCTCCGCAGAGACGGATGCCCATCGCTGGCATCGCAAGAACTCCAAGGCGTTGGCAGAGGCCATCGCCCTGTCAGAACGGGAGGTGGCGATGCAGCAAGTTGCGGTCTGCCTCGCCAACAACCATTCCCGCACTGTCAGGATCCTTGCAGCTCGGCGCCTCGCTTAAGATGCCAAAGGGGAAGGGTAAGGCTCCGAGTGAGATCCTCTGTCTCTATGCTACATATTTTCTATATTTAGCGGAACTTGTCCGTCTCTTTTCGTGAATTTGTCCGTGTGTAGCTTAACCGGAGGTGAACTTGTAGATATGTTATTTATCTAGTATGTTGTGTGATATATCTGATGATATAAGTTGCATATGTTATGGATGATCTATGGTGTATGTGTAGTATGGTTTTGAGGGGTGTAATTTAGGAAGCGGCTAAGCGGTCATTTGACGGTTGGCCACGAGCTATCCACACATGCGTCCGCGGACAGAAAAAATGGGGGCCAATTTTTTCAACAGTTGGAGTCTTGGAGATGCTCTGAGTTGCCAGCCCTTCAGCTGCCTTGTCATATTAGTAAGTTGGTATTCTCGATTAGTTTAGAAAATAATAATACGAGACAAAAACCGTCACATGGTCACAATTATTAAAAGATGGAGGACATATGGCATTTCAAAAAGATAAAATATGACAAAGATTTTAAAATCATATAAAAAATGTAGAGAAATGATCGTGCGTATTTTCACTCCGAACTCAAGCTGATATAGGCCTAGTAAATGGAAAACTGAATATGCATTTACTCTTAACTCAAGTGAACCGATATGTAAAATGGTTTGATTCCATCCATTAAGGATGTGTTCGTTTTTTGAATGCAATGGAATGGAACGGAACGGTTCCATTCCACTAAAATGGAATATCACGGTTCCGTCCCATTCCTATGTTCGGTTACAAAAAAATCTGATGGAATGGAATGGTTTGCCTAATCTAGGATTAACAATTAAATTAACATTAATTTACAATTAGCAATTAAATTTGCACTAATCTAGCAAATAAATTGG
Organism: Poa pratensis; assembly: GCA_947311845.1. Classification (NCBI taxonomy): domain Eukaryota; kingdom Viridiplantae; phylum Streptophyta; class Magnoliopsida; order Poales; family Poaceae; genus Poa; species Poa pratensis. The sequence continues at coordinate 16,536,292 of CAMZMU010000066.1, forward strand.
GGAAAGATTGGATATGGCAGGAGAACGCCGCCCCAGGCTGCTGCTGGCCGGAGAACGCCGCCGCCGTCGCCTAGAGGCTGCCGTTGCGGCCGCTCGAGGGGAGGGCGCCGCCGCTCTTCGCCTGGAGGCCGCCCGTCGCCTGGAGGCCGCTCTACGGGGAGGCCGCCCGTCGTGGGAGACCTCGCGCCTCCGCTAGCGGTGACCTCGGAGGAGCGGCCGGACGGCGGCAAACTCGGAGGAGAGAGGGCGGGCGACGTCCTCAGATACGCGGCGGGCCGGCGGCGACCTCGCAGAAGCGGCGGACCTCGGAGGGCGGCGACCTCGCAGAAGCGGCAGAATCGGGGCGGCGCTGGGGCGTTGCTGGGGTGGAATCGGGGCGGCGCTGGGGCGGTGCTGGTGCGGAATCGGGGCGACGCTGGGGCGGACTCCTGGTCGCCGCCGACCTGCTGCGGCCTCCTGGTCGCCGTCGGCCCGTCGCGCCTCTTCGGGACGGCGCTGGGCTGGTCGTCCGTCCGGCGCGTTACGGGCCACCGCGGAGCTCGCCTGGGGCCGCCGCCGCCGCGCCTTGCTTCGGCCGCCGCGCGTGGTTAGCGAGCGGTTTGCGAGAGGAGAACGTGGTTAGCGAGAGCAGAGCGTCCGTTCCACCTCGTCCGGCCGATTCGGCCGGACGGGTGCATTCCGAATATTCGCTTTTGGGGAATGGGTTGGTTCCGTTCCAGGGCATAACCGAACACGCGAATCCCTCTTCAGAATGGAACGGTGCCATTCCGTTCCACACGATTCCAGAAACGAACACACCCTAAGGATGTGTTCGGTTCCAGAACGAGGAGGGACGGAACGGAATGGTTCCGTTCCGAGGTCATGGAATGGTTCCGACCCCGTGTTCGGTTCGGAAAAATTCGAGGAATGGAACGGTTCCGTTTTCTGTTCGGTTCTGGAATCGTATCGAGGAACGGAACCGCCTAAACGTGATTTATTTGCCCAAATCAAAATCAACAGAAGGGGAAAAAAAGCCTGGACACCATCCCCAACCTCCATCCACGCCGGCGACCACCCTCCCTGCCCAACCTCCATTCCCGTCGACGACCATCCTCCCTGCCCGGCCTCCATCGTCGACTTCCATCCCCGCCGGCGACCTCCTCCCTGCCCGACCTCCATCCCCGCCGCGCACACCCCTCCCTGCCCGACCTCCATCCCCTGCTAGCCGCCACCCTGCTTGCGTGTGGTCGCCGCCGCCCCTGGCCCTGCCGCCCCGCCGCGTGGTCGCCCCCGACCCTGCCCCTGCCCCTGCTCACCCGCCGGAGCCCTAGACCCGTGCGTACTCGCCGCCGCAGGCTGGACCCGCGCGAGCTCGCCGCCGCCGGCGCCTGGCCCCGCGCGTGCTCGTCGCCGCCGGCGCCCTGGCCCCCCGCGTGCTCGCCGGTCCGCCCCCAGCTCTGTATTTTTTGGAAACGAACGAGATGCTTTTTTTTCTTTCTTTGACAGCGATAATATGCGGCAATCAGCGAGCCGTTCCGCGCGATCCGGCCGATTTGGCCGGATGAGCTGGTTCCGTATATAGGGGAATATGCCGTTCCGAGGAACTACTCAGTTCCATTCTTTTGCCCCAACCGAACACAGGAACGGGTGCTAGGAACGGAACGGACTGGTTCCGTTCCTCCTAATTCCAGAACCGAACACATCCTAAATTCACATCCGGACGGCCCTCCCATGGACAATGGTGCCGGGTTGGTGGAGTGCTCCTAGCCAAGGCGCTGCACATTTACGATGCTCTGCTCTTTCATCTCTGCCCTCGTTAAATACCTCCGCTCCCCGTCCCCGTAGCGTACACACACCACCTCTGCTCTCTGCTTCGGTCATCAGTAGACAGGAGTAAACAGTAGCAGGAGGAACCAGAAGAAGCCATCTTCTTTAGCCATGAGCCAAGGCGGCGGAGGCGACGGCGTGAGCCCCGGCAATGTCCCGGTGTGCTACTACGGGGCGGGCGGGCGCGTGTCGGCGTCCATGGAGCGGCGGATGCGCGCCGCCGAGGTGGTCCTGCGGTGCGCAGCGTGCGGCCTCGCCGTGCTCGCCGCCGCCCTCCTCGGCGCGGACAGGCAGTCCCGCACCTTCTTCTCCATCCACAAGGTCGCCCGGTACACCGACATGCAGTCCCTCGTGTAAGCCACCTGCCCTTCCTCCCCATGAACGCACCTCGTCTTAATCTACTCGCCTGATGCGCTACCTGCTAGTAAATCAACTCCCGCTCTCGGCTAGTCACGGCTCATGGTCTCACTGAGGCTGTGAAGCAGCAAGAAGCGGATCTTTTTCAAAAAAAAAAATTCCTTTTTGCACCAAGTAGCCACCGGCCCGGCCACTGGTACGGATGTTGACAATATGGTAATGTTCCAAGGATGCTGTGTCCTGGAATCATTAGTTTCCACTGGTCACCAACCGATTGAGCCCATTCTTCTAAGATTCTTCACAACCACTAGTTTTCACATATCGAGCACCTACCTTCCCTTGCGTTTGTTCGGTAGTAAGCTCAACACTACCCGGTGCCGGTAACTGGGTCAATCTTCTAGTACCACTTCCTTTCTAAGCTATGCAGGCTCAGTTATAGTACTCCGCAACTTGTTTTTATAGAAATCTTCCTTAGTTTGGCACACGGATCAGGTTAGCCACCATATCAACAGTTGAATGCACAGTGCGCGCACGAACGCACGCACGAGCAAACCAACTAAACTATCGGCCTGCACACATCCAAGCTAGTTAAACATGAGGACGGAAGATGGCACGGTGAGAATGAGACGGGCGGCTGGGGTGGTACGTTAGATCTTAGTCTCAGAGGAAACAGCCGCTTAAAGACGGAGACGATGGCACGGTTGGGCTATTTCATTTCCCTGTCGGAGCCAGCGGCCCATCCCCCACATACATGTGCCGGCGCCACCGCCGGGGAAAGGCTCTGCGTGTATGTGGACGGGCAGGCAGACTTGGCCGTAGGAACTCCATTAATGAGCTACTGGCTCGTCCTTGATGGCATCTCGCAGGGAGAAGAAGGGCCAATTTCTTTGCCAAGTGAAACGGGAAACGGGAAGGAGAGCGTACTACAAGTGTTCAGGCTCGGAGCTTTCACTCTACTCCTCAGTAGCAGAGGATAGCAGCTCGCACCTACCACGTGGTGGCTGCACGGCCGGGCCGACGCACTGCTGAATGGTTACCACTCGTAAATGCACAACCTGCACCTCGCCTAGCTACCGGCAAGGACGGTCGAGGCACGTCTAGGATTTTACCGAGTTTTCTTCCTGGTGTAACTTTTTCTACTTGCTGGCTTCAGCATAAGTTACCAGTAAAATTTGGGTGAAACTGCGTTGATACAGTGCTCCATGATAAGTGCTTCAGGATGTTTGGCAGCCATCAATGGTTGGTATTTAAAACATCAGGCATTTGTGTTTGTATTGGCCACTTCGTATCTTCATTTTTGCCGTCCACATTTAACACCTACAAACTTAGCTAGCAGGACCATCTCTTCATATTGGAACAGTGCATGGAGTCACATAATGTGCAAGTGTGCAAGTACATGCTTACAAACTATAGCAAAGCTAATCAAGGCCACCAAGCCGTAATTTGTAGGAATATCAGCGCCCCTGAAACAGATTTTTTTTTCGCAAGTGTGTGAATAATCAGTGATCACAGGGATAGAGTACACAACTCAATTTAGTTACCTGTCTCTGATGCAGGATTTTGGTGGTAGCAAGTGGGATTGTTGCTTGTTACAGCCTGCTCCAGGGTGCCAGGTGCTTGCTGAGCATTCTGAGAGGTGGCATCCTTCTCAACAGGCCCTTGGCATGGGCTATCTTCTCCTGTGATCAGGCAAGTACTTGTTGTCACCATCAGCTTTTCCTGTCATTTGTATGCTTTCGTTAACGTATAGCATGTTTGTCTCATTCTTTGTCACTGTCAGTGGACGACTTAATTTTCAGCTATCATGAGCACAGTTTAGGTGGATTGTGTTGGTCTTGACACTGAACACAGAGCTTCTACTGTGTGAAGAATTAAACAATTATTAAGTGGTGTGCTACCTAAATCCAAGTTTCAACACACATAACAAGATTATGGTTACTGTCTTCACAGAAAACCCTTCTAAAAACAAAAGCTGGCATTTTCCCTATCAAGAGCCCCAGTGGCTAATATTGGTAGTTGTTGTAGTTATTATTTCTACAAGAGAATAGGTAGTTGTATAACCAAATCATGCATTTGCCAGATGTGTTAACTGCATGAGTTTACCGATACAAGGACTACTTTGTCTTTCCTTTTGCTCATTAGATAGGGGGAATCAGATTAAAAAACATTCTATCCACACTGAACCTTCAGAGGAAAAAAAGGGGAAACTACTCTTGATTTTTGTTTATCTAATCGGATGGCAGATCGCCTGCATTTTCCTCATTTGTTCTTTTTGCATTTATAGCATATGGGGCACTTCTCTCACCCTGGAAATTATAGATTCGGCTATCGTCAGGTCACATCGCATCTAGCTGCTGCGTTACTGCTGCTATAAGAACACGACCATACAGAAAGGCATATATCACAATCAACACATAGCAACATTTTGGTATGTTCCACGATAATTGAGAAATCATTATGAGCAAAAAAACAACTAATTAAGGCATCCTAGCACATGTATGCTCCAACCCACATGCCACCCCAGAGCCGTGATGCATTTTCCAGTGACCATAATAAGCTATATAGACATAATGCACGCTACCAAATTGACACACGAATGATCTCTCACGGTCAAATATGAACATGTGCATTTGCTTTCTGAATTCAGCAAAACACCCGGCATGGACAGTGCATACTGGTATTAGGTGAGATCAGAAGTTCAGAACCATCAAAACACCACCACATGGTGGTGGGATTAATGGGAAGCCCCGGGTTGTTGAATTGCCTAGCTACTCGGCATTGAACACCACAACATATCGTGGTACTCATGCACTGTTCGTCTGGAGGAAGTTGTGTTTGCTTTGCTACTAGTGGCTTCTAAGAGCTCGACACGGCAGCTTCCAGTAGTACTGATAAACTGACACACCATGTTTTTTCTGCAAGATATTGATTTCTTTTGAGTCTGCGCCTAGTTTAGTCATTTGTAACTCTACAGTACATAGTGTAAAGTTTTCACACTCGTTGGAGACTTGCTCAATTGTGAGTGATATAGGTTTGTAAAAGAGAAAACTGAACTGCATGTGCAGGTGATGGCGTACGTGATAATCGGAGCGGTGGCGGTGGCGATGGAGGCGGCGCTGATCGGCAAGTACGGGCAGGTGGAGTTCCAGTGGATGAAGACGTGCCACCTGTACCAGCGGTTCTGCGCGCAGGCCGGGGGCGGCGTCGCCTGCGCCATCGCCGCCAGCGCCAACATGGTCGGGATCTCCCTCCTCTCCGCCTTCAACCTCTTCCGGCTCTACGGCCAGGGCAAGGGCAGCAGCAAGTGATCCAAGCCCGCCGGCCGCTTTTATTTAGGTTTTAAACACCGTACCGAATCCGGCGACAAAACCGTGGTAGCTGCCGCTGTTCGTTTTTAGTTTGTTGTTGTTGACGTGTTGTCAGCGTTAGCCGTAAAAGGTTCTGGGACACAAGACTGGTTTCTTTGTATATGATGTGAAGTGGTCGATCCAAGGTGCTTGTAGTAATATGTGCGTAATAAAACAGCCAGAAAGCGATGTATCAGTGTGGCCGGCCGGCGGCAGGATTGGCAGGGTAGGGCTGGGGAAAATTTCTTGGCTGGGCGTTGAAGTTTTGCCACTGCATGGTGCATGCGGCGCATGCTTTCATAGTCAGTAGGAGTGTAGGGCGACGTCCGCAGACAGGAAGAAAAATTCTAGAGGCTTCTTTGGATTATTATTACATGATTAAAAACTGTAGAAATTGTAAAAACATAGGAATTCGATAGGATTGTAGGCGCAAACGAAGTATTCTCTGGGACCGGGCCGCAGCGCCCTTCTCGTGAGACCCCTCCTGATATGTTGACACCTCACCCTGAGCGCGCATCCCAAAGCAGGCCATAATCATCATAGCAGTTGATACGCACGCACGCCGGCTTGCTTTTTTTCCCTGAACCATGTCACCAGTGTGTACAAATTAATGTACACATGTTCAGTGCAAAAATAATAAATGCCGTACAAAGAGCATCATGAATTTTACTGAGGTGGATCATCAACCTACATGTCAAGAAGATAATCTCTACTATATAATATCAGTAAACGACCGTGGTATGTGGTACGTCGTGGTAGTTTTGCAGTTTGGTCCTCTTGTTTTCCGGAAATCAACCCGCGATACTCAGCATTGTCTTGACTCTCCCCGTATCTCTTTCGCTCTCCACCACGCCGCCACCTACCGGACAAGACTGTGATGCTGGAGTTGGAAATAGCATAGGTTAGAATGATCTTGCAATAACTTTTTAACTGTAAGACTTCTACTGGCGTAGGCACTCATATTCTGCAACTTAGCCCTCATATTCTGCAACTTATTCTCTAACTGCCACCACTTTAACTTCCTCTTAATAGATGCAACATGTCCCTATCACCATTCACCAGTTCATCAATGTTTTCCAGAATTTAGTAATTTACATCTAAGTATACTGATGTCTTTGTCTCATTAATAGGTGCAAGATGAGTGGAAAATCTTTTGTCAAGGGCACAGTCGAATAACATTGTTCTGCTAGCACATCCAGTCTCTCAACTGTTTTAAATAAATCAACAGCAGCATTGCATTGCACTATCTAAATTTGACATGATCATTTTTTATCTGAACTTGATCATCATGAAAGACGAAATATTGTTTCCTGATAGAGAAAAATGGGTCATTTTTCGTATGCACGATGTTGGGCATGTGATCCTGTAGTGCTGCTCAATGGTGCTGGAGAGTTTGGCGTTCAACATAGTCTCTTGGACAAACGGAGTTCTTTTCGCGGACAAGACTGTGATGCTGGAGTTGGAAATAGCATAGGTTAGAATGATCTTGCAATAACTTTTTAACTGTAAGACTTCTACTGGCGTAGTAGGCCTTGCAAGCTTTGTCTTCCAAGGAATATAAGCAAGGCGTGTTTGACAAACCAACAGTGCGCCGTGTGTTGTGTGTGTGGCTGGCAAGTACTTGTGCTACTTTGTTTTCCTCTCATTTCAGCTCCTAACATTTTAACTGGCCCTATTTCTTACCTGTTTGCATTCTGTATTCTGGTACGTTGCTAGATTTTAATCTTTGAAATTCATTTATGGTGTGAGTGATGCATTACATTTCTTCGACCCTTCTGGTAAAAATGTATTACTTCAGCTCTTATAGCCTGGTGCAAATGAAAGCATCCTTGTAACATAACTGAATCCCAAGGAAACTGCAGATTAGTCACAGTCTCTGCTGATGTCTGAAACCTATATATCATTTTATACAATGGGAACAGATCAAATATCTAAACACTGAAAGTTGGTTCAGGCAGAAGGACAAATTAATTTACCATGTGAACAAGGTAAAGGGGCGCGTTTGTAATTAGAAAGGCTGACTGTTTCTGTTTTCATTTACTTGCTCTGTCATAAAATATGCTTCTCAAAAGAACTTTTGTAATTCATAATTGATTTTTTTTGTTTGGGATATGGCAATTCGAAGTGCTTGGAACGGATTAGCAAATTTATTCATACGACTAGCAGCGTGTCGTGTAGTCATTTTTGCGGCCTCCGTGAACTGCTTTTTAAAAAGATTTGGGGGAAATAGATGGGAACCCAATGTTAGACTTGTTCATATGTTTTGTGCAAATTTAAGAGAGTAATCTATTATCCAAGTATTTAGCCAAATTTGTTTGCCCGTGGCAGCCTCGCACGGGCATTTTGCTATACATGTGTTATAAACTCTCGTTCTCCTATCCATGTGTAGCCAACAATCTCTCTAAAACAAAAACACACCTCAAGCTAATCAGAATCTCCACTTGCACCTTGCGTGCTCTAGCTAGCCAGCTATTGCGTCTGTGTCATTCTCCACCTGGTGGCGGCGGCAGCTCTCCGCCGATCTTGGGCGCGGCGCCCAGCACCCGCTCCATGTCGAAGCGCACCTCGATATTGCGCATGCTGTACCCCACGATCATCAGCCAAAACAACAGGTTCGCCAGCTGACTGCCACTTGTCTCCGACACCGCCGTCTGCACCAACAGAACTCAGCGACCAAACAGCATATGTTTCTTTTTTCTGAAAACTACTACTATCGAGTTAGTGCTACTAGGTTCGTTTTACCTTCATCTGCTTGGGGTCGGACACGGCCAGGAGACGCTTTATGAACGCGTTCATGGCGAACACCACATCCTCACCCGCACTGCTCGCCAGTTCCTGCAAGAGAAGGAGAGATAACCACTAATTAGCAGAACCGAGATAGCCTTGTTAAGATGGACATTCAAAGATGGCATGATTAACAATGTGCTCAAGTACTTCTATACATAAGCGAACAGAATAGAGGTATATATACCTTTAGATTTTGAGGTTCTAGAGTTTTCAGGTATTCCAGGAGTTCGTTGCTTCCTTGACACGATTTCCTAGCGACCTGACGGCTCAGCTCATCGATCTCTGCTTCAAGCAACTCGATGTATTTCACTGCGTCGATTTTTTCTGGTCCTGTCGCCTTGTTCCACCGGATCACTTCCCCCGATACCTTCTTCTGGGTTCCAGGAGCGTAATCTTCTGAAGCCTGCAAATGCCAGGCATGCATACATTACACAGCTGTGCTATATATGAAACCAAACAGCCAAAACTATTGCGAATCAGCATGTGGCTTTTCATGAATTTTACTATTTATGGGAACAGAAGCAGCACGACTCTTTCAGAATGGTCAAACAACGCAGGCACATTGCTGCCAAGCCAATGAGCATGATTCTGGACACTAGATCAGTCAAGTAGTAAGTGTAAATACACCACCCAATCAACCATATCACCAGCATAGTTTTGCAGTGTTAACAAGCAATGACCAAACTAGTACAAAACAATATGGATGTAGTTTTAATTGCTCTGTGAACAGAGATACAGGTCCGGCAATTTATATGTACAGAGGTGTCTAGGGAGGTCCATCTCCAACATCCTAGAGGCAATTTATATGTACGGAGGTGTCTAGGGAGGCCCACCTTAACATCATAGGGCATGTCTGGATTTGTTCTGTAACCTCATCTTAACCAGAGAAAATGAATATTGCATCTACGTTGTCAATACCTCATCGTAGAGCATGTCTAGGCAGGTACCAAACTAGCGATAAAAAAATAACAGTAATTGTGATAGCTGAATAAATCTTCAGAGAAAGGCCCTGGTGGTGAGCTAGCCAGCCAGGTTCGAGCCTCACTCCTACCTATTAAAAATCTTGTCCCCAGTTCCTCCTAGGACAAGCTCAGAATTCAGTCTTCCATGTGACACAAAGCTGTTCAATCATCAGGTGACGACGAGTGTCAATCTTGAGTGTGAAAGCAGCTAATACAATGCCATGATCATGGAAATACTTCTTCCAGTCATAGATTTTAAGTCATGCAAACAATGTTAATGAATAGTAACTTCATACAGCTTGGCAATGTAGGCCCAACAAGAAGTAATTGCAATTCAAGAAATAGGATTATCGTGACCAACTTTCTTAGCTAGATCTATTAAGCACTAAACCATATCAAGGATTTACTGTTCGATCAATTACGCGATGATAGATCAGTAAAAATGGCATGATTGTGATAGTAGGATCATTATTGTTGTCAATCATTTGTAACCGGTTGATCTCATTTTTTGAAGGGGGTGAAATGATTTAGAGACCGAAATATCAGCAGAACTATTGAATCATTATATCCATGTGAGAAGCAATATGCTAACACTAGCCGACAAGAACCTTTTCTTCTTTCGGTTCAGGGAGAGCGATCTGCTCCAAACTCTGCTGCAACTCCACACGGTACTGCGCATTCCTGAACATGTACCCAGTCATCAAAACACTGTACATGAGCTGAGCCAGATTTTCAGCAACCTGTGTTGATGAAAAGATAAGGAAACATGTCACCAACCAGTTGATGGTAGAAATGCACACATGTTTTTCAGTGCAAAAAAAGTATGCTATAAAAGAAAAACTAACATGGTGAATGTCACAGATGACGTTGAATTACCTTTGTGACAGTGACAGCAAAAAACTGAGGCGGAAGAGTCCCAACCATGTTAGTCACAGTATGGCACATGGTTTCAACAACCTTTTTTTAGGAGAAAAATATGCAGCAGGCGATGTGAGCATATAAATATGATTATTAGCAAGAGTAAGTTATTCATGAAGTGAAAAGCACATAGGTCGTGGAAAGAAATTGGGGGAAAGGATCAAATGTTGTTACCTGCGTCGGTGCTCTTTTGACGAAGAGGTCCATGAACTCTGGTTGGACACTTCTGACGTACTCCAGGAGAATATCCGTCCGGTTCTTGGGCTGTGAAGAGGACCAAAATAACAGGTAAGGATATCTTGTTTCAATCACGGGTACATGGATGCAAAATCAGAATCGCAGCTCTATGGTTTGAGAGGAAGGGCCATTCCTATTTCGAGAATTGTTACAAGAGACATTCGGTTATACTGAAGACCCGAGGTACATGTAATCATCTTTGATAGAGAACTTTTCAGAATGCAGGCTCGAGCAGAGCCCTGCTTTAAATTAATAAAGCCAACTGGCGAGTCCGATACAAAGTACAACACAGGTGAACAACACATACAACAATAAGGTTCCAGGCAGCACGCAGGCTACATCACAGCCACTCATAAGAGGGCAACACTCACACAGCCCGTAGGCACCTACAGAGATAGCTAGATAAAACAGGCGGCGGAACAAAGGGTCAAGGGCGCTCCCTGATGGTGTCGTGGATACGGCGAATCTCACGAATCGCGGACTCCAGCTCGCCTCGGTCCTGACGTCTAGCCACTGGCTTCCACACCTGCAGGTACATTGCCAATTTGAAGAGGCTGTCAGCCGGCTGTGAAGGAAAGATCCCTTCAATAGTGTACTTGTTCCGCGTGTTCCAGAGCGTCCAGCAAAGACCCGCGCAACAAATCCAAAGGACTCTACGTGCCCGGCCCGCGTAACCCTGAAGGAGCCTAAAGAGCTCCGCAAAACACGTGGGGTTCCAGGAGCAATGTAGTAGTTCCCTAACTGCGCTCCAGAGGAATTTGGCTAAAACGCAGCCAAAAAAGATGTGGTTCGAGTCCTCATGCTCACCACATAGCACGCAAAGCCCATTAGAGGGGCCCTTGCGGCGAGCGATATTATCGCTAGACGGGAGGCGCTTCCGCATCAGCTGCCAAAGGAAGATCCTAACTTTGAGGGGCACCGCAATCCCCCATATCTGGGAGTAGTGCTTGTGCGGAGAGCCGTGGCAGAGCTTCCGGTATAGGGATTTCACCGAGAAGTTACCGGACGGTTCGAGCGTCCAAGTGAGCTCATCTGGCCCATCCTTCAGGCGAGTATCCATGGTAACCCTCCGCAACTCGCCCCAGGCCGGGAGATCAGCCTGGCCAAGTGTCCGGCGGAAGTGGATATCCCACCCTCCGGCGCGCAGTGCAGTAGCCACCGAGATACCGGGGTCAGAGGTCACCTCATAGAGGGAGGGGTATCTGGTACACAGGGGCCCCGACCCCTGCCACCAGTCGATCCAGAACCTCGTGGACCTGCCATTTCTGACAGAGTGCCTAGCTCCCAAGCGAAGCACCTCCTTCACCTTTTGAAGGGCATTCCAGAATTGGGACCCAGGGTTATGGGAGTCCACAAGGATATCCTTTGAACGCAGATATTTGCTTCTAATGATATCCGCCCATAACCCCGGTCGGTTGGTCAGCAGCTTCCACACCCATCTAGCCATAAGGCAAATGTTCATGAGTTTGGTATCTCGGATCCCAAGACCCCCCAAAGCTCTCGGTTGGCACACTGCTGACCACCGGACCCAATGGTATCTGCGTCGAACTCCGTTACTTTCCCAAAAGAAACGGGATCTATGCCTATCCATAGACTGGTGCACCCCATCACCAAGGAGGTAGACCCCCATCGCGTGAAGGGGGAGGTTGGATAGACACGCGTCAGTCAAGGTAAGCCTGGCGGCCGAAGACATGAGTTTGCCGAACCAAGGGTCCGCCCGTTTACCCACCTTCGCCGTCATGGGGTCCCAAGCTCCAGCGAAGAGCGCATGGTCACTAATGGGAAGGCCCAAGTACGTGAAGGGAAATTGCCCACGCTTACAGTTAAGCATGTCCGCAATCCTCTGCTGTTCCCCCTCATCAATCCCAATCGCTAGCACCTCACTCTTGTGGAAGTTAATCCTCAGCCCCGACATGTTCTCAAAGCACATGAGGATGAACTTGAGATTGGCAATTGCCAAGTCCTCCGGCTGGATCATGATGATTGTATCATCTGCATATTGCAAGTGAGACACCCCTCCAGGGATAAGGTGGGGGATAACTCCCTGGATATGCCCGGCTCTCCTTGCCGCATCAAGGATAGCAGCAAGGGCTTCGACCACAAAGTCGAAGAGGAGAGGGGAGAGAGGATCCCCCTGGCAAACCCCCCGGCCATTACGGAAGAAGTTGCCCATATCACCATTAATGGTGATAGCAGTCTAGCCCCCAGAGACCAAACTAAGCGCCCTATGAACCCAGCCTGGGTCAAAGCCTACGCGTAACAGGACCACCCTGAGGAAAGCCCAGTTAACCCGATCGTAAGCTTTCTCAAAGTCTAATTTGAGGAAGACACCTCGGAGTTTCTTAGACCTGGTCTCATGAACTATCTCCTGCAGGGAGACCACCCCCTCATGGATGTGTCGACCTTTGATGAAGGCCGACTGGGTGCAGCTGATAGTACGGTGGGCAATCGGGGCGAGGCGAATGGCATAGGCCTTAGCAATAAACTTGAAAATCACGTTTATAAGTGCTATCGGCCGGAACTGTCTAATATCCTCCGCCCCAGGAACCTTGGGAATAAGCGTAAGCACCCCAAAGTTAAGCCTCGCGATATTCACCCTACCCAGGGCAAAGTCATTCGCAATAGCTAAGATGTACGGTCTAACCAGATACCAGAACTTCTTGAAGAAGCATACCGGCAGGCCATCAGGCCCCAGTGCCGTGTCCACCTTCATGCTGGCTTGGACAATGTCCAACTCCTTCGCAGTGAAGGAGAGCATGAGAGAGTCATTCTCATCCGCGGAAACACGCGGGCGTGAGTCCCAAAGGGATGGAGAGAGGGTGAGGAGAGGTAGGTCTCCCTCGGAGCCCATAAGGGCCCGGTAGAAGTCATAGATGTGCGCCTGAAGAGCCCTGGGCTCCGTAATCAACCCCTGATCCGAGGTGAGACGAGTAATCGCGCACTTCCTCCTTCGGCCGTTGGCCACCGCATGGAAGAAAGCCGTGTTGGCGTCCCCTTTCAGGATCCAGTTCAAGCGGCTTCGTTGCTTCCAGTAAGCCTCCTCCACACGCGATATGTGGGTAAGTTGGTCCTCAAGGAAATAACGGAGAGCCCATCCGTCATCATCAAGGTCCGACAGGTCTGCCCGGCTATCCAGAGCCAGAATCTGTACCAGGAGCTCCTCCTTGGCGTCCCTGGTAGCCCTACCCAAATTGGCCCCCCAGCCTTTGAGGAATAGTCTTAGGCTATTGGATATCTGTTGCCAGGCGGTAATCGAGTCCAGGGGGGCACCCCTCTGCGCCTCGATCTCGCGCCACTTGTGAAGCACTAGGTCGCCAAACTCAGGGTGCTCCAGCCAGCTTTTCTCGAAGAAGAAGCGGCTGCTTCTCCTGCGAGACTCCTCTCCAGAGTAAAGCACCAGGGCCGAGTGGTCGGAGCCAATAATGGTCTCCGCCACAAGGGAGCAAAGAGGGAATAAGGCCTCCCAATCCGGGGACATGAGTACCCTATCAAGCACACAGCGGACCGGATTAGGCTGGCGGTTCGTCCAAGTATAACGAGCCCCGGTCCGCCGGATCTCTTTCAGGGCAAGGTTAGCGATACAATCGTTGAACCTGTGAACCCTGGGCCAATTGATGTTGTCGTTGTTCTTATCAGCCGCCCCTCGAATAAAGTTGAAGTCGCCTCCAATGACGAGGGGAAAAGGACAGGCCCCCACCGCCGTAGATAGCTCCCCGAGGAACTCCTCGGTGCGGCGGTGGTCAGCAGGGCCATAGACAACAAAAAGCGACCAAGCCTTGGAGGTCTCGAGTTGGAGTACATCCACTCGGATGAAGAAGGAGCCAGAACTCCAGTCTTTAACCTCAAAGGCATCCTCGTTGACTCCCAACAGCATCCCACCGGAATGGCCATTCGGTGGCGTAGAGTGCCAGGCGAACCGCCCACGGGGGTCAATGCTGAGAAGCTCCGCAGGGGTAAACGCTTGTTTGATGGTCTCCTGAAGGCCAACAAAGTCAAGCTGTTCTCGGGAGATAAGCTCTCGGATCTGGGTTCGGCTTCCCGGCCGGCCGAACCCCCGGATGTTATAAAATGCCACGCGCATCAAGCGACTGCAGCTTTCCTCCGTCCACGACGGGAACCCAACGCACTGGGGCGAGCGCCCCTTTTGTTGGTCTGTGGAGCAGCAGAAGCTGGTTCCAAGGGCGGATGCCCCTCCTCCCTAGACGCAGCAGTGGCCCCCGCCACCGCCTGGTTGGGAGGGTCGACGGTAGACGCCGAAGCACTGGACGAGGCCCTGCGAGCCGCCGCCTCGGCCAGTGCTGCCTGGGCCACCTCTTTGGCTCGGATAAGCGACAGAACATCACTCGTCTCACCCGCCTCTATCGTGAAAGCCAACCCCACATCGTGCATAACCGAGACCAAATGAGAATCAGGGAGTTCCTGGAGGATGGCATATGGGTTTTTACCTGGCGTGTCGAGGTTCTTGGCCACCGCGCGGAGCTCCGCGCGCTCCGCCACCGGGACCGACGCAGCTGGCCCGTGAAGCCTCACGCTCTTGCGAGGAGGACCCGTGCAAACCGCCGTGGCGTGGCGGCGTCGTGGCTCTGCAGTCTCCACGTCCACCGGGTCCAGGAGCTCGCCGCCGTCGCCGTGTCCGTCGGACTCGATGTCGCTGGAAGCCTCCCCCTCCATGACCTTCGCAGTGTCCTCGCCCGAGTCCAAGATCGAGTCCTCCAGGGGCGAAGACGGACCAGAGGTGGGCATCAGGTTGGCGGTGGCGATGTCGAAGCCCTTGGCGAGGTCCCTGAGACGCTCCAGGGCAGTCAACGGCAACGGCCAGCGGCCCGACGGCACCATGTTGCTGCCATACTCGTCAAGCGAGATGGCCGCCCCTGAGTCGCCGCAGCTGGAGACTCGCCGACCGGCGGGGCTAGGGAGGAACCAGTGGTCCGCTGCGAGGGGTTGGCCGTAACGGCACCACCCGGCGTGCCCGTAGCCGTAGCCGAGGAGGACTGGTCAGCCGCGGTAGCCGACCGGTCCTGGACCACATCCTCCTCCCGCGTGGGGCTGAGGTCGTCCATCTCCTCGTCGTCGGGGTCACCGCGGCGAGGGGCCGGAGGAGCCGGAGGGGGTGGGAGCGCGCCCCCCTACCCTCCACGTGCACACCCATGACATAGCCCTTGCTCTTGAGGAAGATCTGGATAGAGCCTCGGAGCTTGGCGGGGTTCCGGCAGGCCAACTTCACGCGGACTGGCTGCCTGCGACGGATGGAGTCCTCATCGAGCTCCAGCGGCTGTCCCAGCATGCCCAGTCCCACAAGGAGGCGGTCAGCGCGGCTAAACTTCCGGGTCACCCCGGTCAGCTTCACCCACACCTCCTTGAGCGTCACGGCCGGGGCCGGGTCGGCATCGGCTAGGCGGATATCCGCCTCCGAGCCGCTGAGGGGGAGGTAGATGCGACCACTCCGGGTACACATGCGCAGGGTCTCCTTAGAGGGGAAAACCACCGCGAACTCCGCTGCCGCGAGTCTCGTCACCTGCCAGTCCCACGCACCCTCAATCAGGTTGTGGAGCTCCTGGTCGAGGTCACGGGTCGAGAGGGGCTTGTCCTTGAAGGATATCACCGCCTCGTTCGACTCCACTTCCTGGTCCAGGTCATCTTCCTCGAAATCGAGGTCGAAAAAACCCTCCCCGGCAATGGCATTGCCGAGGGTGGAGAGGACGGGAGGACGCCCCCTGGAGGGCGCGCGCACGGCATTGGGTGCCGAAGCAACCCCAGCCGGAGACGGGGCCGGCAGGCCAGCCGCAGCGAGGCGAGACGCCTCTGCCTTGGCTGCCTCCGCCTTGGCGGCCCTCTTCCTCTCACGGGCGAGGTACCAATCAGGCTGGACCCGCGCGCCGGACGCCGCCGTCTGCTGGCCCTGCCCAACCTTGGCCGCCCCCGCGGACTTCTTCCCTTTCTACACCACCGACTGGCCGTGCGACCCGCCCTGCCGCACCGCCGTCGCCTGCGGACGCGGTTCCTCGAGCTGGCGCTTGCCGCCCTGCGAGCCGGAGCCAGAGGCGTGCGGGTCCATGGCGACCACCTGCGCAAAGGAGCGAGAGAGGGTGGGAGATGGATGAACGATGCGGATGGAGTTTTTGCGACGCCGCCGATGGATGTCCTCTTTAGAGGCCGGAAACCCTAGCGCCAGGTCGTTGCTCCCCCGCTGGACCCAGAACCACGAGTGGGCTCGGGCCCGCGGTCCATCAGCAGCGCCAGCAGGCCGGGGGTGGGCCTCCAGCCGGTCCACAAGTTGCTCCGCATCAGTGGGCTGCGAACCAGGCCAGACCTCCGGCCCCAGGCCCAAGAGAAGGAACGGACCATCCGTCGGCCCACTCCAGGAAGGGGAGGGGCTGCGACTCGCCCTCCACCTAGGGCTATCCGGCGGCGCCGACCTCGCCGGCGGTGACGGATGAGCGGGAGCAGGCTGCTCCGGACTAGGTCCACCCCGGCGGCGCGGAGGAGGGGAATAGCTCACCCGGAGCGCGCGAGGCGAGCGGGTGGACGCGCAGCGAGGGGAATCTCGGCGGCGGCCAAAGCCAGCGCTGGTCGCCGGCGAGAAATAGGAGCCGCGGCTGCCCGGGGCAAACGCCGTGCGCCGAGGAGCGCTCCGCGCGTCTGCCGCCAGGAGAAAGTCTCCGAAAGTAGGCCTGAGGCCAGCTCAGGAAGGGGAGGCAGGGTCGGCGTCCTCGCTGGCGTCGCTTGATACGTCCAAAACGTATCTATAATTTTTGATTGTTTCATGCCATTTTTATGCTTTTAGCACTTGTTTTATATTAAGTTTATTATTTATTTGGACTAACCTACTAATAGTTGCAAAAGTGCACAATGTTCTTGTTTTACTCTTTGATGTGTAGAAATTATCAAGAATACAAGAGGAAACCTTGTTGGAGTCGAATTGGGACTTTCCTGAAATCTGTCTGAGAACTTTTTACGAAGATTGCCAGTTTGACCCTCGAAGATGACGTTATATGGAGACCTGGCTGTTACGAAAGTTGTCACAATTTTCCATACGAAGATTTTAAGCCCGAGATCAGCCCAATCGGAGTTCGGACGCGGCCTGTAGGCCCGTTTTGGTGGAACCCTAAAAGGGGGTGACGGAAATCCGAGAAGATATATAAAGGGAGGAAACCTAATTCGTGGAGGACTCCTCCACCCACGAATTTCAGCCACCAAAAGCCACGTTTTTGCCTCCCCCATGGATCCCATCTCCATGGGGGAGGGCTCCCAAGAAGCCATGAAGGAGGGAGGCTAAGGGGCGGCGCTCCCCAAGCTTGCCGGCGGCGGGGAAAGGAGTTCCCCGCACCGCCGGCGCCGCCGCCGCCCTGCGCCGCCGCGCTGCCCCTCTCCGCCGTCTTCACCGCCATCTCCATCACCATCTCCTCCTTGTATTCAGTGGTTCATCCTCCCACAAACCTCTGTACCGTCCTATGTAAACATGGTGTTTGATGCTATAATATTTATCCTATGATTTACATCATGTTTCCGTAGTTTATTTGTCTTT
This sequence comes from Poa pratensis, assembly GCA_947311845.1. Classification (NCBI taxonomy): domain Eukaryota; kingdom Viridiplantae; phylum Streptophyta; class Magnoliopsida; order Poales; family Poaceae; genus Poa; species Poa pratensis. The sequence continues at coordinate 16,554,231 of CAMZMU010000066.1, forward strand.
TGATTGCTTAATTGAATGCATGAGGTTCATTAGAGTTGTATGTCTATATGGTGCTGTCCTTTGGTGTCCATTATACTTGTGCGCGCATGGATCAAACACCCTAGGGTTGGTAGTATTTGTAACGAAGCGGGGGAAGTTCTGCCGGAGTGACAGAAACCTGAGAACGCGAACCGATTAGTTGCACGTATGGGAGTAAGAGGACCTTGAACTTAAGGCTATGGTTGGGGAAACCTTAATGCATTGTTAGTATTTGCGGATGCTTCTAACAATCCAATCATATAGTACTTGTAATCCCAAGTAGTGGAGTGCATGTATATTTAGCCTCTCCCACATAGAAAACTGCATCGAAGACAATGAACCAAGTACCTTCACTAATTAATCTTGGACAAAGCCACCACAATTACCACCACTTTTCCACACTCATGGTACTGTTAGTATATGGTTACTTAGTGTATTTTATTGCTGCAGCACTAACATTTACTTTCTTGTATTTATTATCTTGCAAAACTACCTCTCATACCCGTATTGCTACCGTAGTTTTATTTCTAGATAATGCAAACGTTTAGTGTGCGTAGAGTTGTATCAGTGGTTGATAGAACTTGAGAGAATACTTATCCTACCTTTAGCTCCTCGTTGGGTTCGACACTCTTACTTATCGAAAAGGCTACACGCGATCCCCTATACTTGTGGGTTATCAAGACCTTTTCTGGCGCCGTTGCCGGGGAGCCATAGCGTAGGTTAATGTTCTTGTGTGCACTTGTTTGCTTTATCTCTAAGTAGTTTTTATTTTCAGTATTAAGTTGTTCTTTATCTTACTATGGATAGGGAATGCGAATTACAAAAAAAATTAGGTGTAGTTGTTATCTAAAAACGTTTTCAAAAAGAAAAGTGATTGGAAAGATGAGTAATGGTTAAATGGGGGTCGACCTTGAACACTTGTGTTCATGCCTATGAAACCAAAACAAATCTTTCCATGGAAGCTTTTCATTAAAAACATGTAAATATTGTAAATATTGTGTATATACCTCTGTACATAAAAATAAAATGCTAATTATAGTCTTAGTTAATTGAAAGTTGATAGTTTTACTTTGCTGTCCAGAAACAGATTTTCTGTGCTCCACCGTATTAAATGTTTAAAATCACCAGAACGTGATCTTGATCTGAAATTTCTTGAGTGCAAAGTGATGCTTATTAGCTTTCTTTCATTAGACTAACTTTTTCTGATTTAAGGTACGTAGATAGGTCGAAAAATTCGATCTTTACTGACTGTTCTGTTTAGACAGATTTTGTGCTTCTCTGTAAATAAAATCGTGATAAATCTCAGAATAGTATTTTGACTTGAAAATTTTTGTGCATAAACCTGAGATTATTATCTTTCTTTCATTAGACTAAAGTTTTTCGATTTGAGCTACTTAACTATCTCGTTGAATGCCATCTTTACGGACTGTTCAGTTTTGACAGATTTCTTTGTTTATTCAATATTGTACTTGGTGTTGTTAGTTTCATTAGTTTTTCGACGGACAACGGAAATCATGAACACCTTAGTATATACAGTGGCTAATGTTGAGTAAAAATTATAAAACTTGTCAATGCTTGAACATGAGTGGATTTTATTTAATGAGTACTAACCCTACTAATGAGTTTTGTGAAGTTTTATGTGGATGTAGCTTATAAGATCTAATCAATATGGTGATATGAGATGAATAAGAAGACGCAAGAGCTCAAGCTTGGGGATGTGTAGGTGCATCCCAAGAACATATTCAAGAAGATACAATCATCTAAGCTTGGGGATGCCCGAGTCATCCCCCTATTCATCAACTAACATGAGGTTGTCTCGTTCATACTCTATATTACCCGTCCACATGATATGTATTGTCTTAACTTGTATTATAATTGCTTTTATATGTCTTGGTTTTACCTTCTTTAGTTTTATTAGGCTCCTTATTTGGTTTCGATTGCTTCTTTACTTTCACTTATAAATTCAAAATAACAAAAATATTTTCTTTTGTTTTGCTTCTTTGTTTGGTTCTTTATTTTAATTTTATTTGGGTTTTACTTTTGATTTTTATTTAGAGTTTTCCTTGCTGTAGCTAGCATGTTTAGGTCTTGCTTAGCCTCTGGTTTCTTAGTTTATCAAAAATAAAGTACCAAGTTTTATCCATTTAGCTTAGTTGATACATATGTAAAAAGTGATTTTCTGTTTTCGGTATCTACTGCTTATTGCGCGATTTTTCATATTTTACTGGAAGCTCTAAAAATCACGAAAAAATTACTGATGTTGTAGCACCTAATCCTCTGCATGTACAAAAATTGGCTAAAATTTCGGGCATGTTTAAGTGCACCTAAAAATTGCGTTTTCCAGCTGCTGTTTTTCTGGACAGATTCTGACTTTTGTTGCAAGAGTGGCCTCTTTTCGTTTTCATTTGATTTTTAATGGTTCTTACCTTTCATTTATAAGTTGGCCATTTAAGCAACCTTTCTGTAACTTAAAAACAAAATTTTATTTGGTTTAATAGTAGCACTTGGGAAATATTATCTATTGTACTAATGTCTAACCGCAGAAAAGAATGGGAAAGTTTTTGTGTTGAAGTTTTTTCACAGAGAATGAAGGAACACCAAACTATGGAATATTGAAGAATTACCAAAGTCATAAGCTTGGGGATGTCCCCGCATCCCTCTTCATCAATAACCCCACGGTTTGCAAACCTTTAAACTTTGTTTTTTGAGCAACATAGGAACTTAACTAAACTTGAAGCGGCTGTATTTTATTATCTATTTATCTTAGCATCAAACACCAGTTACATTAATAAGTGGATCGTCACATATTTTATTTATCCTCTGTTTTCAATGTTTACTTGGTTAATGGATTACTTGTTGAAACTTAAAAATGATGTGTGAATAATACTGTTTAGTAGTTTATGTTTTCTTATGGTTAGTCTCAACTAGCTAATAGTGCATATTATGTTATTTTGATATCAACATGCATTGTCCTGTTCATAAGATGGTATGGTATTGTGGTATCCTCCTCTGAATAATTCACTTGAATCGACTTGGCACATGCTCACACATGTTATGACTGAAAAATAAAAGTCAATTAAGCCTTGATGATCTATTTTGCCTCAGAGTTTTAGTATCGTTTTTATGCCTCCGTTAATTTTATTTTGTCGCAAGCATGATTATGACCGTTATCGCTCTCGTGGTTGTCGCTTCCCAGTCTATTGCTAGCCTTCACTTGTACTGAGCGGGAATGCTGCTCGTGCATCCAAATCCTTAAAACCAAGTTATCCCAAAGAGTCCACCAAAAAATTCCTATGCATGGTATTTCAAGCCATTCCAAGTAAATTTGCATGTGCTACCTTTAAAACCTTCAAAATATTTCTCTTTTTGTGTCAATGTTTACTAGCTCATGAGGAATTAGTGTGGTTATTCTTTATTCTATTTGTCAAATGGACTTTTACACCTGGACTAGTGGCATATACATCCGCTTATCCAATAACTTGCAAAAAGAGCTGGCAACGGGGTGCCCAGTCCCAATTAATTACAACTTTAACCAATTAATTCTCTTCACACTTTTGCCCTGATTCATCAGTAAGCAATGACAAACAGTGAAATACCTGAATGTGTGTAAACCAAAGAGAAAGAGGGATGATCTGCCTTGCTGGTAGAAATAACGTCCTTCATGGGAGCCGCTCTTAAAAGTCCGTTTGACAGGTAGAATACTGTTCTCACCCGCTACCATTCGTTGACAATTAACAAACACCTCTCAAAACATTTTTACCTCTGTTTTTAAAACAAAAAGCTCTAGCACGTGTTAATCCCTGCTTCCCTCTGCGAAGGGCCAATCTTTTATTTTTATGTTGAGTCACCATCCTTTCTTTGAGCACTTCTTCGAGAGCATAGCTGTCGTTCTTAGTGTAATGTGCTTGTCCCAGAATACGATTAATTGAGGTATAACCATGATGCTTTTATCTTTGATATCTCTATATCTAGTCTTCACTTGAACTTCAGAGGTGCCTTGGCATTTATGTTTTGCTCCACAATTAAGGGCAAGCGAGATACCACTCTATCATGCTTTATTATGGTCATTACAATCTTGTTGATGTTTATAAATTTCATGTTATAAGCTCTTAGTTCGTTGATACTTTTCATTAGGAAACATGATTGCTAAGTTTTATTATCCATACATCATGCAATTGTTAAAGACCTGATCATAGCATTTACAATCAAAAATTATTTTGTTATCATTTACCTACTCGAGGACGAGCAGGAATTAAGCTTGGGGATGTTGATACGTCCAAAACGTATCTATAATTTTTGATTGTTTCATGCCATTTTTATGCTTTTAGCACTTGTTTTATATTAAGTTTATTATTTATTTGGACTAACCTACTAATAGTTGCAAAAGTGCACAATGTTCTTGTTTTACTCTTTGATGTGTAGAAATTATCAAGAATACAAGAGGAAACCTTGTTGGAGTCGAATTGGGACTTTCCTGAAATCTGTCTGAGAACTTTTTACGAAGATTGCCAGTTTGACCCTCGAAGATGACGTATGGAGACCTGGCTGTTACGAAAGTTGTCACAATTTTCCATACGAAGATTTTAAGCCCGAGATCAGCCCAATCGGAGTTCGGACGCGGCCTGTAGGCCCGTTTTGGTGGAACCCTAAAAGGGGGTGACGGAAATCCGAGAAGATATATAAAGGGAGGAAACCTAATTCGTGGAGGACTCCTCCACCCACGAATTTCAGCCACCAAAAGCCACGTTTTTGCCTCCCCCATGGATCCCATCTCCATGGGGGAGGGCTCCCAAGAAGCCATGAAGGAGGGAGGCTAAGGGGCGGCGCTCCCCAAGCTTGCCGGCGGCGGGGAAAGGAGTTCCCCGCACCGCCGGCGCCGCCGCCGCCCTGCGCCGCCGCGCTGCCCCTCTCCGCCGTCTTCACCGCCATCTCCATCACCATCTCCTCCTTGTATTCAGTGGTTCATCCTCCCACAAACCTCTGTACCGTCCTATGTAAACATGGTGTTTGATGCTATAATATTTATCCTATGATTTACATCATGTTTCCGTAGTTTATTTGTCTTTTGATTGCTTAATTGAATGCATGAGGTTCATTAGAGTTGTATGTCTATATGGTGCTGTCCTTTGGTGTCCATTATACTTGTGCGCGCATGGATCAAACACCCTAGGGTTGGTAGTATTTGTAACGAAGCGGGGGAAGTTCTGCCGGAGTGACAGAAACCTGAGAACGCGAACCGATTAGTTGCACGTATGGGAGTAAGAGGACCTTGAACTTAAGGCTATGGTTGGGGAAACCTTAATGCATTGTTAGTATTTGCGGATGCTTGCTAACAATCCAATCATATAGTACTTGTAATCCCAAGTAGTGGAGTGCATGTATATTTAGCCTCTCCCACATAGAAAACTGCATCGAAGACAATGAACCAAGTACCTTCACTAATTAATCTTGGACAAAGCCACCACAATTACCACCACTTTTCCACACTCATGGTACTGTTAGTATATGGTTACTTAGTGTATTTTATTGCTGCAGCACTAACATTTACTTTCTTGTATTTATTATCTTGCAAAACTACCTCTCATACCCGTATTGCTACCGTAGTTTTATTTTCTAGATAATGCAAACGTTTAGTGTGCGTAGAGTTGTATCAGTGGTTGATAGAACTTGAGAGAATACTTATCCTACCTTTAGCTCCTCGTTGGGTTCGACACTCTTACTTATCGAAAAGGCTACACGCGATCCCATATACTTGTGGGTTATCATCGCTAACGTCCGCATCGAGCAGGTCGTCGGCGAGCGCCCAGAACCGCCCACCAAGCCCTCCGCCCGGCGAGGGGTGGGAGGAGATGAAAGGTGAAGGAAGGGGGGAGCTTACCTTGGTACGCGCTCCCGCGGCGGCGCGGACATCGTCACCGGCACCCCGACTCACCTCAACCGCAGCCACCGCCGTCGAAGTCGATCCCGCCACCCCAGCCACCCGAGCCAGCGAGGGGACGGACCGGGGGACGCGCGGGAGGACCTCAACCGTCACCGCTGGAGACCGACGTGCGAGCGTCGTCGCGGGCGCCGCCGCGGGCGCCACGGTCGCCCCTCCAGTCGCGGGAGCCATCACCAACGGACAGTTTTCAAATGGATCCTCTCTTCAACATCTCCCTAATCTTTCTCACCCGATGTGTCCTCTGATAGAGAACTTTTCGAATGAGAAAGTAAGGGCGCCTAGTTTTTGTTATTATTAATATTCAGTCGGTTAACACAATTGGTTTGACACAATTAACAGAGTCCCATACACAAACATCCTAGCACCTCTGACCTAACAAGAGCAGTATAAGAAAGATAGAGAAGTAGAAGCGCCCAACCTATCTTTCATTTCACCAGAGTCACATTTATTATCAACACTTCCAGACGTCCGTTTGTCATCCACACTAGGTAGGTAGTCTAGCGAACCAATGTGAGCGCCAGCCGATGTTTCTTTCATTTCACCCGTGTATGCATGTCCCTAGAAATCACCGCCAACAATAGTATTTGCGTCTATTTTATCACCAACATACCCACTCAATAGGGTTCTTGGTAATAACCGTAGTATCCCCCAATTTTGTTAACTAATTAAAAACAAATATTTAGTAGCCCCATAATGTTTGCTATGTGCGCTGATAATTTGTTTTCTATGTGATTGGTAATATCTTAATAGGTCTCATCAAAGAAAATTTCTATGCTAGTGTCTTGGTAGTAAGAAATTTATATCCCCAACCAAATAAATATTTTGCTATGTGATTGGTAGTATCCTACTAGGTTTTTGTCTGGTTGCATGTTAGAGTCTTGATAATAGTTTATTAGTATCCCCACCTGATAACATAATTTTTATGTGATTGGTAATATTTTACTGGTTCTCTCATCGATAACTCGCATGCTAGTGTATTGGTAATAAACATTTAGTATCCTCACCTGACATCCTCGTCGCCCACTGGGTCCTCGAGAGGCAATGAGACACGCCAATCCGTTGGGAGGTCATCATCCTGCTGGGGTTCAGGCACCTCCTTGATGGCTTCCTCCTTATTGGCGCCGACGTTGCGCCACTTTGCTCCCAGGCTCCTAGTCCATTTCTTATAGATAACTTGTATGCTAGTGTATTGGTAATAATGTTTTTAGTATCCCCACTTGATAATTTGTTTGCTATGTGATTGCTAATATTTGACTGGTTTTTTCTCATCGATAATTTGTATGATAGTGTGTTGGTAATAATGCTTGTAGTATCCCCCTCATGATAATTTGTTTGCTATATGATTGGTAATATTTGACTAGTTCATTTCTTACCGATAAACTTGTGCTAGTGTATTGGAATAATGTTTTTAGTATCCCCCAGCTGATAATTTGTTTGCTATGTGATTGGTAATATTTGAATGGTTTTTTCTCATCGATAATTTGTATGATAGTGTGTCGGTAATAATGGTTATAGTATCCTCTCGTGATAGTTTGTTTGCTGTATGATTGGTAATATTTGACTAGTTTATTTCTTATTGATAACTTGTATGCTAGTGAATTAGTAATAATGTTTTTAGTATCCCCACCTGATAATTCGTTTGCTATGTGATTGGTAATATTTGACAATTTTTTCTCATCGATAATTTGTATGATAGTGTGTTGGTAATAATGGTTATAGTATCCCCATCTGATAATTTGTTTGCTATGTGATTGGTAATATTTGACTAGTTTATTTCTTATCGGTAACTTGTATGTTAGTGTATTGGTAATAATGTTTTTAGTATCCTCCACCATATAATTTTTTTGCTATGTGATTGGTAACATTTGTCTAGTTTTTTCTTATCGATAACTTGTATGCTAGTGTGTTGGTAATAATGGTTATAGTATCCCCACCTGATAATTTGTTTGCAATGTGATTGGTAATATTTGACTAGTTTTTCTTATCGATAACTCGTATGCTCGTGTATTGGTAATAATATTTTTAGTATCCCCACCTGATAATTCGTTTGCTATGTGATTGGTAATATTTGACAAGTTTTTTTTCATCGATAATTTGTATGATAGTGTGTTGGTAATAATGGTTATAGTATCCCCCACCTGATAATTTGTTTGCTATGTGATTGGTAATATTTGACTAGTTTATTTCTTATCGATAACTTGTATGCTAGTGTATTGGTAATAATGTTTTTAATATCCTCCACATGATATTTTGTTTGCTATGTGATTGGTAACATTTGTCTAGTTTTTTCTTATCGATAACTTGTATGCTAGTGTGTTGGTAATAATGGTTATAGTATCCCCACCTGATAATTTGTTTGCTATGTGATTGGTAATATTTGACTAGTTTTTCTTATCGATTACTCGTATGCTAGTGTATTGGTAATAATGTTTTTAGTATCCCAACTGATAATTTTTTTTGTTATGTGATTGGTAATATTTGACTAGTTTTTTTATCGATTAGTTGTATGCTAGTGTATTGGTAATAATGTTTTTAGTATGCCCACCTCTGATAATTTGTTTCCTATGTGATTGGTAAGATTTTACTAGTTCTTTTTCTCACCAATAGGTTGTAATATCTTACTAGTTCTTTTCTTATCGATAACTTGCGTGCTAGTGTATTGGTAATAATCTTTTTAGTACCCCCACCTGATAATTTGTTTGCCGTGTGATTGGTAATATTCGACTGGTGTTTTCTTATCGATAACTTGTATGCTAGTGTATTAGTAATAATGTTTATAGTATCACTCAACTGATAATTTGTTTGCTATGTGACTGATAATATTTATCTAGTTTTTTCTTATAGATAACTTTCTATGCTAGTGTATAGGTAATAATGTTTATAGTATCCCCCACATGTTAATTAGTTTGCTATGTGATTGGTAATATTTGAGTAGTTCTTTCACACCGATAACTTGTAATATCTTGCTAATTATTTTTCTCATCAGATTTATGGCTTTCTACCAATAGAGAGTAGGAAGTGGTTTTTTTTTATCTCCCACTCATTATTTTACCCTAAACCATCACTAGCCCTAAAAGGGAATTGATTTTTTTTATCTTAAGTAAGAAAATCCGGTGTTCTTTCATTTTCGTAACAAATGGGAATTGTCTTATCTAGATCGTTCAAAAATTTAGCCAGGCAAATCGTATCGTGAAACCAACGCGAGCAGAAAAAATTGATCTTCTTATGATTACACTAGTAGAAAGCGGTAGAGTTTGTGTTCAAAATGATTGTGCTAGTAGGAAGTTGTTTTTTCCCTATTCCCACCCATTTATTTTATCCTAAAAAACCACTGTCCTAAAAAGGGAATTTTTGGAAACATTACAGTAGAAAAGGGATTAGCCTGGCCTTGCAATAAGTACCGGGCCCAGCAAAATTATGTGGGACTTTTTTTCACATATTTTTTGTACTGTTGGAATTAATTGCATCATTTTTTAAAAAAAAAAATTTGTACTACTTGGAAGTGCAGCTATTATATTGTTGCGATTTTTTGTACTAGTTGAAAGTGGGATTTTTCGATCTCCCACCCATTTTATTTTACCTAAAATATCACTAGCCCAAAAAGGGAATTAATTTTGACTTGCAGGATTTTTTGATAGTTAAAATTCCTATTTTGCCAAAAAAAAAAAGGAATAGTTTTGATTTAGAATGTTCAAAAAAGTAACGCCAGGTTATTTGCTAAAAACAACAGACACGTAAAATCACGGCGCGCTAAAAGGGAATAGATCAGCGTGAACACGAAGGAAGGGAATAGCGAACCAGACTGAAAGGGAATTGAGAAAAGTCAGCATGTCAGACGCGCGGGAAGGAATCTTACCTTAACTAGTTGAATGCCCGTGCGTTGCTACGGACGCTTAACTTATTATGATTGTACACATGTTGCACATGTAATGTAAATATTTGCATGTATAGAAATGATATACTACCTAAGAAGATTAAGATTCGTTTCTTTAAGAAGTGTATTCCAATAAAAGCCACAATTGGATGTATGCGTGCATATAAAGCTACAAAATAACATGAAGGAATATATAGAAGCAACATTGATCAAAAGATGCATTATGCATGTGCTTCCTCCACCATGGTGATCTTTCACTCATGCCGATTGCCTCAACTGTTTCATAGGCCGCAAAGGAAATAATTAAATCTTGAAATCTCAAATATCTATGCCTAACCAATCAAATGCAGAGAGATTATATCAATTCGGATCATGTGCCTAAGAAAAAATAGCTTGAGAAAATTGCCTGATGGATGATTGTAATTAAAAAATTGAAATATTGAGCTTTGTCGACTTCCATTAACAAAATTACCATAACAAAGTTCTTGCAAACTTAAGAACGATAAGAAAATGAACTAATGCTAAAATTGTTATACCGTAGGGAAGTGGGAAAAAAAATGAAAATGCACTTTATTTGTCATGATATAGAAAGCATCAGCAACCCTTGTGAAACATTGCTTTTAATCCTCAGTTGGTGACCATTAGCTAGTGCCAATCCATGTCTTCAAGTGAATCCCTCCCATATCATCTTCCTGAGCATCAGGACCGCCTCTCAATTTATCTTCACATTTTCTCTTTATGAATCATAAAATCATATTAGCATTGCTTTACATTGCAAGACTGTACCAAGAGAGTATCCTGTTGTGAGTTCAGCTTAGATAACCTCAAGCATCACTTGGATGCAAAAAGAAAAACTAAATAAGGCACACATCAAATATAACTGGCCATCGGTCAAAACCAGCCATAAAAATCCATACTTCATTGCAACGGCAGCTAGTTACTTCTCTAACACCCCAGGACCGAGAAAACTAACCACATATGTGCGTGACCTCTTCCAACAATATCTTGATTCATACTTCCTACGTACAGGTGAGGAGACATTGCAGAAAATAAAAGACCACTCAGCATCCGTATGCATAAATATAACCTTAATGAACAACTAACTTTATTTGCTAGGAAATGAATAACATGTGAACATTGGGGACGAAAGAAACAACATTCAGTTTCGATGCACACCATACGGTGGTGGATCTGCCTTCGATTGCCCAACTCTGTGACCAAGAAGCACAAGGAATCTCTGCAGAAGTCAAAATCAGTGGTCTAATTGATGCGCTCCCTGGTGAATCGAGAGAAACAAACGAGATCAGCCACAACAATACCTTGCGTTGAAGCCCACCGTCGTGCCCTGTCCGCTATGAAACAATCCACAACAGGGCTGAGGCCGCCAGCCGCTCACCGCGATGCTGATGCTGCTCGTAGCCAGACGCCTCCCACAGTACGCCCCCATTGCCGCCGATTCAGCGGGCCGAGTACGGCGCCGCCGATTTCACCCATTGACCACGACGCAGCCGAGGACACCAAGAGCCGCCGAATCCACCAACCGACCACGACGCCGATTCGAAACCAGGAGCACGACGCGGGCCAGCCATGAGCGCGTCGGACCAGCAGCGCGGGATCGCGGGCGCGGGAGGAGCGTTCTTGCGCGCTGGCGGCTCACGCAAGATTGATCGGTAGAAATAATCACATGAACCGTTTTTTGACTTATGGGTGGCAAAGTGGGTAATATTCTCTAAGACATAAGGGTAAAACTAGAAATCTAAAAAACGTACCAACACCTGCTCAAGCCATATTATATAGTAGAGATTAGCAAAAACGTCGCTGTCGGAAACCGATCGACGGAAACGATTCCAACGAGCGCGCAACAGCTAGCCCCGCCTTGTAGGTTACCAATACTAGATCTCTTCTCGCATCGTCCCCCAGATCCTTATCGTTCCTCTGCCGCGGGCATGTGCAAACCAAGAGCTAGAGGTTTCCATAATTGGTTAATTACTGTGTCCTTTTAGGACTTGCATGTGATTGCTAAAGCATACGGCGTGAGTCCTTAGTCTACTAGGTTTGCATGCAACGACCAGTCGGTTTGTACTTTCCAAATTGTGTACCAGTTCGAGAGGAGTACGTAGTACTAGTCTAGTCCGGTTAGGTCAGCTGATCGATCGTGTATATATAAACGGCAGCCAGGATCCAAGCTTTGTAACACATACCGGCCGTGAGATCGATTGAGAAGCTTTAATTTGTGCGTGCGTACGTACGTGTTCCCAACACCCGGCCCATGGCCTCGATCCAGCAGCAGGCGGCCATCCCCAATGCTGCCTCCGACAAAGCGGCCGCCATGCCCCCTTCCGATGCCGATGCCGCCGCCGCCGCTGATAGGATGCCTCCTTCCTCCTTCCGATGCCACTATCCAATGTCCAACGGCCTCTTTTGGTTGATTACGAAGAAAGCCCTCGAGATCGAGGGAACGGCCGACGTCCCCGACTCCATCAAGCAGGAGCTTGCTCAGATGAGGCAAGATATAGAGATGGGGCAAATGACCAGCGTCCCCGACTCGATCTGGCAGGAGTTTGCTCAGACGAGGAAAGCTATCGAGATCCCCGACATGTTTGCCCAACACAAGGCGGGTGTATGGTTTGCTCTGGTGGTGGTGCTACTGACCGTGATCCTTCTTGTGCACTTCCAAGGACAACCTATGACCCAAGTGTGGGTAATGGCGCTCATGATGTGCTCAAGCATCTTCTTATTTCCACTGCTCATGTCCATCTCGCGGACTCGGTGCTTCTATGATGACTTCTTCCGGCTCTCCTACGCCCCAATCATCGCCTTTTGTTTCCCCATTGGCTCTGTCACCGCCACCTTCATCCTCTTCTTTGGTATGGTCTGGGCTGCTGGAAACTTGGGCTACTCTCTCGCCTTGCACCACCTGCGCAAGGGTACCGAGCCGGCTATCCACGCCTTGTCGTCTATCCCCTCCAAGTTCACTATCCAAGAACTCAACCTACTTCTTAATTATGGAGTACCCTTTGTGGTTCTGCCTTGGACTTTGTTCATGATGTTGTTTGTCTATGCACTCACCCCGATTGACGAGCTGATCATCCTTACCATCCTCTCGTATTTTGGTTGCGTCCTTGCTCTGTTTTGGGTAATATTTGTCGAGATGGTGCCCATGCGTGCAGTTCCCCTCGGAAAGTGGATGGACCGGTTATTGCCTCCTCTTGTCCCATTTATGATTTTTCTTCCTATGCTCAGCATTGTATCTGAGATCCTCTCGGTCTTGTGCAATTTGGTATTGATGATGACCTTAGTTGCCTACCTTTGGTACAATCTTGCCGTTTACAAACACTTCTTGGTGACTGCTACACCAAGGTATGCCTGCCTCTTTCTAAGCAAACTCACTCAACATGTTTTATTAATTATTCCATCTCTATGAAATATCCATTTTACTAGCTAGGGTATGTATATTCTACGTATGGTATACTTGAATTGAATTTGTTGCTTAATTGGTTTAGTACAACAACCCGGGGGAACGAAGATCTGACCAGATGTGAAGTCTGAGCGTGCTGGCATGGAAGGAGAGAGCTAGAGCGGCGACGGCAGAAGGCGGAACATGAGCGAGAACCTGGATCGGCTGATCGAATTCCTGCGTGAAGGGTGCATGCATGTGATGCTGAGCTGAATGTGTTTCGAACGAGCTAGTTGTGCATGTTTGTTTTATTGCTCCTGATCCCCCACTATCCTTGGATTTTCTAGTTTTATTCTCTGGGACCGGGCCGCAGCGCCCTTCTCGTGAGACCCCTCCTGATATGTTAACACCTCACCCTGAGCGCGCATCCCAAAGCAGGCCATAATCATCATAGCAGTTGATACGCACGCACGCCGGCTTGCTTTCCGATAACCCGAGCCGCCGGCCGCGAGTCTGTTAGTGCGAGACAGTGGTGGCCGCGGTTGAGACCATCTTCATGCCAAGGTCCATCACGTGGACGTTGCTCTCTCCCTCGAAGGCCACCAGGCTCGCCGGCGTTCCGTCGAGACAGGACGCGGGACGCTAACGCCATGCTCGCTGCCCCAGGGACGGCGGGTGCGCGAGGGTGAGGCGGTCGGCGAGGCCCTGTACAAAGTTTGATGCGACGCGCTGGAAGTCTGGAACGTCGTGCTGTGCACGGGCGCGCCAACCTGGAGGTCGCGCAGCAGCGCCGCGGCTTGCTCGCTGTCGGCCGCCGTCTCGTCGGCAGGCCACCAGCGGCGGTACGAGTTGCATGCCATCAGCACCACCGGTGGCGCCGCCGCCGTCACCCGCAGGAACCACCGCCTCGTCTTGCTCCAGCTGGAACTGGCCGGCACCGCCCAGTCGCGGCGACTCCAGAGCCTCCAAGGTCTCGACCTTCTGCTTGCAGATCTCGACGGAAAAGATAGGAATCGGCTGTGCCCCGTGGTCATCTCACTGCCGGTAGGCAGTGCGCCGCCGGCGGCAGCAAGGGCGGTGTGCTGGACGTCCGAGGTCTTTATCACGCCATTGATCGGTGCACCGAACGAGAAGGACGCTGCCGATGGACAGTCTCCCGACGCCATGATTTTTCCTCGCATGTTCGTATCAACCGGTAATGGGGATTAAGAGCTGTTTTGAGATTCGTGCTGAGGATGAGGTGTCAGCATATCAGGAGGGGCCCTAGGAGGAGGACGCTGCGGCCCAGCCCCAGAGAATTTTTTTCCAGCTGAGTCGCTCACGCGCGACACAAACAAGGTTACAAGGCAAAAAGGCAGCAGCGCACAAATCCGGCGCTAGGCACCCACAACCCCAAGCGATGGAAGTCGGGATGATACCTTACACACGCCGCCGGCCGGAGAAGACACCCCCGCGCGCGCCATGGAAGCCTGCACGGCGACCTCCCCATGCGTTGTCAGGCCGAAGAAGACGTGAAAGCCATGGACGGAACCTCCCCAAGCGATGCCCTTCCTCGACGGCCGCCTCCGTCCTCCTCCATGTGACTCCATGGATGCCTCCACGGCACGGGCTCGCCGGAGGCAAGCTCGCATGGCTCCATGGACGGCAAGCTCGTCACATGCGCTGGATCCGAAGAAGACGACTTCCTGCGAGTGGATGGGTCAGAGATTCACTCGATCAGCCTTCAATTGAATTCACGACGTGCCAGATTTCATGTTGAATGGCGCATGGCCATGCCTCCATTTCAACTATAGTGGTCAGTTTTTGGGAGTTTTTCCGATGTTGCAAACGGTTTTCCAATATGCTACATGTGTGTAACATATTTGTTGCATAAGCATGGATAGAATGCTGCAACCATTTATACGCGTATGAACAGAGGGATTTTCTGCAAGGTTGTATAGGTGCTTCAGTAATGTTGGATTCACACGACATTTTTGTTGAATGCGTTAGCTTTTTTATTGCAACCGACGATCGGTTTCCAACATTTTTTGTGCGACCAATGGGAATTTGTTACATACAGTGTTGATTTTCGCTACATTGATGTGTTCAAAATGCCACAACGTTACTTTACTACACGCCACAAGTTTTTACAAATTCGGGAAAAAATGCTACACACAATGCTACATGCGTAAAAAAAATGTTGCGCTCGGGTATTTTTGCTACATTAATCGGATGCAAATTTTCTGAAAGATTTTTGCTACATGCGATGCTACATACACAGAGAAAAATTGCTACGCGCGAACCGCAAAACGTTTTTGATACATTAATCGGACGTGCGGGATGTGTTCACTTAAGTGGATCAGATGGCTTTGGAGACTGCTGATTTTTTCTAATCTGCAGCTGACTATTCGCTAGCGTTTGCCATATTTAATTGGATGGAAGAAAAGTGTCGCTATTCTACGTAGCTGCAAACAAAAGACTAGAATATTCATTTGGATGGAGCAAAACTATCTCAATCCTACACCAATGAGTATGAAAAAGAGGTTAAAATGAATGTTGAAATTCTTATGGGATTGAGATGTAAAAATGCAATCCATAGGAGGTTAGAATAAACGTTTTTCGCAAAAAAAGAATAAACGTTGAAGTTATCATGGGATTTCCATATTTTTTGGAAGTGTCATTCTTTTGATTCAAATGGATAAGAGTCTTGTAAAAACATATCAAAATAGTTAGATCCAAACTCTTATCCAGAACTTTGTGGGCTACCTTCTATTCGCAGCATCAGCGCTTGCGAATAACAGTAGCTTCGCAAGTTCCGGGAGAGGATGCCCTTGATGCATTCATTGCAAGCTAGCTTGAGAGTCTCTGCATAAGCGCAACACTGCTCCCCAACGCATCTGATGTTCATTTTTAAAGATTGCAACATCAACATTCACGCAATCTGCCCCGCTGATGGGTGGAATTCAATTCGTGGTAGCGGAGGAATGACACATGTAAAATGCCTTGCCCATTCCTAGCATCATTTTCGCACAATATTATCCGCATAGGGATTGATCTTTCTGGCTACTCTCATCGACGTAAAATACCTTGCCCATTCCTGGCATCATTTTCTAGCTTCCCATATATGCTAACATGAGACCAACAAGTTAGTGGCTTGGATAGGGGAAGGAACCTTCCTATCCAAAGTAAGTATATGAGATCATGTTCAACAAGCTAGAATATGTTCCACATCAATAAAATACTTAAATACCAGCTAGATGGGAGAGAAGGGATGCGAGAGAATGGAACGGGCAATCATGTTATCATCGCTCGGCTACATCACAAAAATCAAAAGGCTACAACTCCTTGTAGCTTGATGCACACACTACATTTTGGGTCTTTCATGCAAGAACAACATATATCAATGGATCCAACATAATAGCCAGATTATTGTAGACATGTATATATATATATATGGTAGTTTTAGGTGACATGACATGTGTATTTAGCTAGCAGATGGCTACATTATTATGATTGCTCTTAGTTAATTCCAGAATGTTGAAGCCAAACAGGCAAAATAGGCATAGGTGATCGACACTCTCTGAACGCCCACATGAAATACAACGATCATCTATTTGGATATGGCGGTGTTAATATTGAACAGGGCCGGTCTAATGATAATTTCGGCCCAGGTTGAGTAAGGCTAACTACAATTTTTACAAAACTTTTATAATTATATAGATCCCATTTTTAGCATGTTACAATATTACAAGTATTTTTTTTATTTTTGGTCATATTTTAACCACATAACCAACAATTTTACTAAATATTAGTTGGCGTTTTTTGTTTGTATCGAATATCACTGAAAGGTAGTAAACTATATTTTATAAAAAAATTATTTAATATAAATACTTTTTCTATAATGCATAATCTATATAATTTATATGTATTTGTGGTAAAGATTTGCAAAGAGACTGGGAGCTGCCACTGGTGCTATCATTCTATGGAAAAAGAAATACATCGTGTTTGAAGACTCCACCCTTCCACGGACTCCTCCTTGTAGCAATCAACCTCAGCAAAGTCCACCCCTCCCCGAGAGGGACCCAGCGCGAGTCCATCTCGATCTCCGGAGCATCAGCCGTCTCCGCCCATTAAGTGGACAAAGCGGAAGCCCACCAGTTCGCCTCCTAAGAAGACACAAAGAAAGAAGGCAAAAGTCAAGATTCCTGAGAAGTTACCATGCGAAAGGACTTACGAGGAAAACTGCGTGATCTCGGCTGCCGAGGTGAAAGCCTTTTTTGCACCAAAAAGCCCGAGCCAAGGCAGAAAATACCTCCAGAGGTCGCTGAGCGCTGCATTATGAACTTATATAACCCGGAACCGAGGTTGCCAACAGACTATGAGCGCTCTATTGACAAGTCATATAGCTCACTGATGGAGCAGAGGAAAAGCGGGAAAAAAGATGCCCAGCTCGGAGAACAGGAAGTATAATCGGTCCCCCTCGCTTAAGGTGTTTCCCGATAAGGACGTACACAACGACAGTACTGGTCTCAGTGTTGCTCAACAACACATAGGCGACTCTGGTTACCCCATTGCTGAGATAGCATGAAAATATGTTCACGGGAAGTCTTTGGTCAGACCTGAGCATGTCCCGTATCTAACAACACAAATGCAAAAATTGCATGATTGGTACATGCAAGCCGCAAAGAAAGGGAAAATCTATCTCATGGCAGCAGTTAAGGAAGAGCACTACTTCCAAGAATATGGTGTGCATATTGATTTTCCCGAACTTTTTCAGTTATACAATCAAGACGCCCTCGACAAATCTCTTGTCAGTTGCTATTGTCTGTAAGTGATTTATTTATGTAATTTAAGTCTTCAGCTCGTTCATTGCCTGTAATTATCCTCACGATATTCTTTTGTACGCTATTATGCAGAATGAAAATTCTCGAATGCAAAAAGGAAGGAATCTGGGATATTGGGTTCATTGACCCGGATAAAGTTTATGAAGTCACCGTACAAATGTGTGCCCAGGACACAGAGGCACTTTTGCTAAGGTTTTTAAAGCGACAACATACCAAAAAAGAAATACTTTTTCCTTACAATTTCAAGTGAGTGTTACTGTCTTGTACACACTCTATTTTGCTTACCCGATGTTAAGTGTAATTGATGAGTTATGCATGACTGCGTATATAAACGTGCGCAGTTTCCACTAGATTCTGCTAATCATGAAAATTGACGCTTGAGAAGTTGAAGTTCTGGACTCATTAAGTAAAGAGCCTAAACAATTCACGAGCGTGTATTATATGATCCAGAAGTAATTTCAATCTCACTATTTCGGCCTCTTTCGTTCATTTCCTGATATCAAGTAATTAGTAACTCCTTTATTCATTTTCTTTGCCGGGCAGGGTTTGGAAACGGTTCATCAAGGAAGAAGCCAGTGTATGGAAAGAGAAGCTGGATTTTTGTCTGAACAAGGAAAGTAGTACTACCTAGGACCGCACATCTCTTTAATTCTAGTTTCAATACCATTATCATGCTTGATTATTATTTGATTGAATTCTATTCTCATATAGTGGTGCCTCGAACAGCCACAGGGGACTAATTTATGTCATACTACGTTTGCGAGTACATTCACATGAGGACCAATGAGAGATTCAATAATCAAAGAAATAAAGATGTATGTAAACATTATTCACAATTTTATTTTGTTACCATCAATTGTGTTGAGTTTCATTCATAATTGTTTTGATCTCCTTCTTTTATAGTTGCGGAGGAAGCGGAACGCGCTCCTGATGCCCACAAGTATAGGGGATCGCTGAAATCTTCGTTGGGAAGTATTACCCAAATTTATAGTTCGACACGATGGGAACACAAGAATACCAATAAGACTTTGGCAATTGAGGCGTCACTCTCAACCACACCTGTATATCAATAAACTTGCAGCAGTGATAGTGATGGCAGTAGTATGATTCAAGTAGCAAATAGAACAGCAGTAGTGAACAAGGGTTTCCCAGTTTTCACCAGAAAAGTGAAAGTGTAACTCAGAGATTTAAAATGTAGACACGAGGTGATAGCGGGGTGTTGCATGAATAAGATTGATCATATAATAAGATACGAACAGCAATGGGACTTATCTCCAACTCCGATATATGTAGGTATGTGTTCCATAAATAGTTGTGCGTACTAACCAAGAGAATTTGCACAACATCTATTGTCCTACCTGCCCATTTCACCGGGACCAACTTGGAACTACAGGTAATTAAGGTCTACCCTTTCGAATAGCCCGGAACAACGCATTAACACTTCATGAACACATAGAATCCTCAAACTAATACAGCTCCCCCTTGTTTTCCCTACCTGTCACTTTTAAGGTTCGCAGGTTCAACATAATAGCAGGTAATACACTTTGCAGATAGATACCAAACTCAAATATATGATGGGGCAAAATAAGTTCAGTACTGAAATCATGCCACTCGGTCCCTAGTAGCAAGCATTAAACATAGCATAAGTGCATCAACACAATACAAAAGTATCTTCAAGATAAACCCCTAGGATCTAAAATAACGGGTACCATTACATGATCAATCTCATCTAATCCCCATCCACCTCATGTGCCTACAGGGAACTACTCACACATGGTGATGGTGAAGGAGCTCATGGTCGATGGAGATGAAGGCGGTGAAGATGGCGGTGAAGACGGCCTCCGGATCTCTCCTCCGAGGGAGAAATCCTGGATCAATCTGTCTCCGAAAACGATGATCGTGGTGGTGGCGGCGCTCTGTTTCGCGAAAGCTCCTCTCGTTTTAGGGCGTCCACTTTTTCGTATATATGAAGGGGTACGCGGAAGACCGAGGGAGAGGCGGTGCCCGACGCTCCAGATTGGTGGGCCCACGCGGTCAAGGAATCTGACCGTGTGGGGCCCACTCTTTTGGGCCTCGTGCGCCTCCTCGAGTCCGTCTTTTGCACGATGTCCTTCTTTTTCATAAAAAATGACGTGGTATTTTTGCCCGATTTAATTTCCTGCAAAAACAACCAGAAAGGAGACTTTGCTAAAAACAGCGTCAGATTCAGCAGTTTTATTCAAATATGGGAAGATTCCGGAGCAAATTATGAAGCAAAGTGCTTGGAAAAGTAGATGAATTTTAGGTGCATCAGCTCCTACCAGAGCTCCACGTAAAAGCAATTGCGGAGAAATTGTCGGGATTTCTCCTTGCGGAGGTCATACCTGAAACCGGAGAATACAAATACAACTATAGCGAATAATATGCCTCCATGTACTAGTGATCTCCATATGTAATTAAGTAGATATATATACCAAATTGTATGTGTTATGTATATACATCAACGTGATCTTCATGTAGTACTTTATGTATACAAAAACTTGTTTTTGGCGCATCGACGTGATCTCCATAAACCCCTCCTAAACACAAAATCAGAAACCCTAAACCCCTCCTAAACCCTAAACCCACCCTAAAAATAATAGAAAAGAAAACAAAAATGCACATACCTTTAGTCCCGGTCTCCAGCCACGCGGGCTCTGCGGCAGCCATGTGGGAGGGCCTTTAGTCCCGGTTCATAACAAACCGGGACTAAGGGGGGGTTTAGTCCCAGTTGGTCAGTCCCGGTTGTCCAACCGGGACTAAAGCCCCTTACGAACCGGAACTGTTGCCCTTTTCCACTAGTGTCGTGAGCCGTAGGTGGGATCAGTATCTTTATCTTACTACCTAGTGACCTGATTTCCGAGAGCGATTTCCATGTGCCTCCGTGATTCTTTGCACATCTTATGGAGGAGTACGTCTCTTCTAGCCAGATTGTACGCAGACTATGCATGCCGACCGAGTACGGCGGGCTCGGCGTCCTCAACCTCCGCTTCTTCGGCTGTGCATTGCTTTGTCGTTGGCCGTGGCTACGATGGGCCGACAGCCCGCGACCTTGGTGCCTTTTGCCCCAACCCGACGACGCCGACGCCATGGCCCTCAGCAAGGCGTCCACCTTCGTCAAGCTGGGTGACGGGAGGCGGGCGCGCTTCTAGACGGATGCCTGGCTGCCCTCCAAGCAGTCCATCCTCGATGCCTACCCCATCCTCACGACGTTCGTCCAAAACTCCGGCGTATCGGTGGCGGATGGTCTACAAAATCACAGATGGGTCAGAGACATAAGAGGAGGGATCTCCACGCCGACGATCATACAATACCTAAGCCTATGGGATCTACTCCTTACGATTCAGCTTCAGCCAGCAGTGGAGGACAGATTGATCTGGCGGCTTTCCAATGACGACAACTACTCCACCAAGTCTGCCTATGGCCTGTTCTTCGCCGCCAACATCAAATTTCCCTGCGCGGGAGCAATCTGGAAATCGAAGGCACCGGTGCGCTGCAAATTCTTCATGTGGCTTGCTGTTCACCAACGATGCTTGACTGCAGATAATCTACAGAAGCGTGGCTGGCCGCACGGCGACTCCTGCCAGCTCTGCGGTTCGGTCCCTGAAACCTGTACGCATCTGTTCGTGCACTGCTCGTTCAGCTCGAGGGTGTGGCGGATGATCAGGTCTTGGACAAATGCCGACTTCCCCACTCCAAGCCCGGCGTTCACGAGCACTGAAGATTGGTGGTTGCAAGTCAGAAAGCGTGCGCCCAAACACTTGAGGCGCGACTTCGACACGGTGGTAATCCTCGTGCACTGGAAGCTATGGAAGGAGAGAAACAGCAGGATCTTCGAGCACAAAAGTCAACAGGAGGAGACGATCTTCAATAGCATTCGAGAGGATATTGCTCTCTGGCGCTCTGCCGGCCGTGTCTCAGCAATCTGACTCACCGTGGGCGTAGGTGTCGAGTTGGGTTTTTGGCTGGCCAGGCCTGTCTGGCTCAGCTATCACTACCTGTACCCGATCGTTGGCACACACTTTGTGTGACCGGCTTGTTGTACTCTCCTTTCTCTCTTAATAAAGATCGGCCAAATGGCCTTTCGATATAGAGCTTTTTCATGTGGCCACGTGATGACGTGGATCACACGTTCGTTGGGAGACCCCAAGAGGAACGTATGAAGCAGTGTAGCAGAAGTTTCCCTCAGTATGAAACCAAGGTTTAATCGAACCAGTAGGAGTAAGAAATCACTTCTGAAGGTTGTCAGTGGCGCGCTGACGTGGAACCTGCACACAACACAATCAAACTATTTTGCCCAAACGAAACAGTGAGGTTGTCAATCTCACCGGCTTGCTGAAAACAAAGGATTAAACGTATGGTGTGGAAAACAGTAGTAAATTGCAGAGAATGAAAATGAACAATGATTGCAGTTGGTTGTATTATCAGTGCAATAGAATGGACCGGGGTCCACAGTTCACTAGTGGTGTCTCTCCATAAAATATAACTAACATGCTGGGTGAACAAATTACAGCTGGGCAATTGACAAAATATTGAGCGCATGACAATGCATATATATGACATGATGACTACTATAATATTCATGTGGGCATTACGACAAAATACATAGACTGTTATCCAACAGCGTCTATGACTAATAATCCACCTCCAGGTTGTCATACCGAGTTCCCCGTTGGTATTAAGTTGCAAGCAACGGATAATCGCATTAAGTAATGTGCGTAATGTAAACAAATGCATTAGACCTAACGGCGCACCCTTAAGCTAAGCATCGGTTATTTTATCCCTAGTGGCAACAGCACATCCACAATCTTAGAAGTTGCTGTCACTCTCCCAGATTACCGGAGGCATGAACCCACTATCTAGCATAAATACTAACTCTTGTAGTTACAAGCATGTACTTGGCCAAAGCATCTACTAGTAACGGAAAGCATGCAAGATCATAAATAACATATAAGATAGATTGATAATCAACTTGACATAGTATTTAATATTCATCGGATCCCAGCAAACACAACATATAGCATTACAATAAGATGATCTTGATCATGATAGGCAGCTCACAAGATCTAAACATTATAGCATAAAGTGGAGAGACAACCATCAAGCTACTGCTATGGACCCGTAGTCCAAAGATGAACTACTCACGCATCACTCCAGAGGCAGGCATGGTGATGTAGAGCCCTCCGATGATGATTCCCCTCTCCGGCAGGGTGCCGGGAAGAGCTTCTGAACCCTCCCAAGCTAGGGTTGACGGCGGCGGCGTCTCTGGAACTTTTCGTGGATAATGGCTCGGGTGTCTAGGGTTTTCCCGTGAAGATGAATAAATAGGCGAAAGTGCGGCGGCTGGAGCGACCCGAGGGGCCCACACCACACCGCGGCGCGGTTGTAGGTGGGGCCGCGCCGCCCTATGGTGTGGTCGCCTCCTCGGTCGCCTCCGTCTCTCCTTTGGACTCCGTGTACGTGTTGGAAAAATAGGAGGACATGTCCAGGTTTCGTCCAATTCCGAGAATATTTCCAGACTAGCTTTTCTGGAATACAAAAATAGCAGAAAAAAGGAACTGGCACTGTGGTATCTTGTTAATAGGTTAGTCCCAGAAAATGCATAAAAATGCTATGAAGTGTATGTAAAACATGTAACAATTGGTATAATATCAACATGAAACATCAGAAATTATAGATACGTTTGAGACGTATCACCACACTGCAAAGTATTAGGATACATGTCTGCTTATCGGAATCTGCTGGATCACGCGCGCCATCTCAGTCCAAAAGGTGAACCGAATCATGCCAATGTCCCAAACTTGTCATGATGCCATTTATCAGAAAAACAAAAAATTGTGGCTTGCAATGACACGCGCCGTCTCGAGTCTCGACGGTCCGCATCGTCCTGGCGGCACATGCTTGGCCCATGTGGATCTGACGCTCTAATAGCCTGATTGTGGTCGATGTACAAGATGGACCTTAGGCCGTGTGCCCTTCCCATGCCGGTGGCTACTCTCGTGGCGCACCTGCATGTAATTGTTGGCGGGAGCCCCTACCTATCGGTCAAATCGGTCAAACCGTCAAAACGGTCTGAGCATAGTTTGGTTCCAAACCGGTCAAACCGTCGGACCGCACCGCACCGTAATTACGGTTTCTACCGGGTTAAATGGTTTCACAGACTAAAACCGCGATCGAAAATCCCCGTTCTGGGCTGAGACGGGTTGAAACCAGGTAAACCACGAAACTGTCGTGAGTTTGCCTTTCCCCCATCGTCGCCATCAATCAAAAGAAAAGGAGAAAATCCCCCGGCCGCCAGGGCACGGCGGAGACAGGGTGCGTGGTTCGAGGTGTACACGGCGGGGAAGGAGCTCGTCGCGGACGGCGTGTTCGTGTGGCCGAGCGAGGGCGGTGGAGGAGGGTGGCACGTGGAGTGTCGGCGCCCGGTCGGGGCGGCAGAGGTGGTGGTCCTCATGAAGGGCGGCGTGCTGGTCAGGGCGAGGGCGTCAGCAGCCAGGCGGGTCGGGTGCCTGACGAAGTTGGAGGGCATACCGGAGGAAGAGGCGGAGTGGGGGGCTGCGGGGAGGAATGGGAGGTGGTCGGAGAGGAGGAAGTGGATCGACGCGGCCGACGTACACACCAAACCGTATACACCGCCAAACCGGCCCGCACCAATCCGTTGAAAGTGCATGTGTTGCTCCATGCGTGGTTTTGGTAATTAATGACAATCCTTATGGACTAATGTTTGCATTGATATATACTTGTAGATCTTGTCCATAGGAAAAGATTGTTGTTCATGTGTTGGACTCTAGAAGATTACATGATGATCAATGCTCTTTCAAGGGTTTATATGAAGAATGTTCATGTGTAGAGTTGAGCTTATTACAAGTATGTCTTGAAAGATTAAAGACATCATCTTTGTGAAGAGAGAGAAGATTATGAAGTGCAAGTTCAATATGATCCATCTCGGAAGATATCATTTGATTGAATCTTTCAATGGATACATGAAGACGGTGCTTAGCGAGGCTCTCCCATAACGGAGTATGGGGGAGTATTTGGAGAAGTCTTCATCAAGAATGTGCTAGCAAGCACAATCTAGAAAGGTGTTCCAACTTGAAAGAGTCAAGATCATCACCATCTAGCTCAAGTGGAATATTCAAGGCAAAGGTATGATCTTGATAGGGTTTCTATTTTACCGGTCTCATGGTGTTAGTAGGAGACCGGGTTATAGGATAGACGGCGTACTATCAAAAGGGGCTCTCAAGTGAGTAACTTGATCACATCTTTTTGGAGAGCTCAAACCTTTGCATATTTGGCATATCATCTTTCTTGGTTCTTATTTGGCTTTTATCCATGTGAGAAGCTAGAGCTTGTGTTCATCTCCATACCAAGCTCTAGTTCATCAAAAAAGGATTTCATTTGAATATCTTGTGGTGTTTTTGATGTTGGAGGTTTTACCGGTCCGTCTCTCGTAGAGAGGTCAAACTCTCCTCTTGTGTTATCCTCCTCACATGATGGACTATGATGTGTATATGCATGATCTTGTAATGCTTGTGATTATCTTCGGAGCAAGCCCAAGATCATAGAAAACGGAGTCCGGATGAAAAACTTGTTGCGTTTTCTTGTTGGAAATATTATCGGTTTATCCTTGAGGAAAGTTCCACACCTTCCCATGTGTGGCAACTTAACTCTATTTATGGTTCTTAATATTTCCGGTTCCCAGATTCAGCAACGGGCAGATTTTTGGGAGGGGTATAAATACCGTCCACCTTCCTCTAGCCAGTAAACTCTTGAGCACGAAAAAGCCCCCCATTGTTAACCTTCTTGAGCTTGGATTTCTCTCTATTCCTCCATGATTCTTGCCTCCAATTAGAGGGAAAAGAGAGAGGAGATCTAGATCTACATTTCCACCAATCAATCTCTCCTCTAAGTGAGGGGAACCCTTTGGATCTAGATCTTGGAGTTCCATTTGTTGAGTTCTTCTTTGTTATTCCTCTCTTCTCCCCCCATACGCATTAGTTGCTTTTGGTGGGATTTGAGAGTGAAGGATTTGAGCACTTTTGCTCTTGCCATTGCTTTGTGCATCGGTTTGTGCTCTCCACGAGGATTTCGTGGAAGTTGAAAGCTTGTGAACTTGTTACTCTTGGGTCTTTGGACCCTAGACGCCTTTGTGGTGGTTGAGACCTTGTGTGGTCACTTGTAGCCGTTCGGGAGCCCCAATCCAATTGTGGGTTGTGCCTCGGATTGTTGTTGTAAAGGCTCCGGATTCTGCCTTGAAGGATTCCGATAGTGGAAGGTGAACCAATCTTTTGTGGTGTGGTTCATCGGAGAATAGGGTGAGCCTTTGTGGCGTTGAGATCGACCTTTGTGGTGCCTCACACCTCTCCAACGAGACGTACTCCCCTAAAAAGAAGGAACTCGGAAATACATCCTCGTCTCCGCGTGCCTCGGTTATTTCTATACCCGAGCTCTTTACTTATGCACTTTACATTGTGATAGCCTTCCTGCTTGAAGTATTCTATTGCTATCACTTTGTTGCTTGTCTTTCTTAGCATAAGTTGTTGGTGCACATAGGTGAGCCTAGTATATTTAGTTTGTTGGCTTGTTAATTTAAACACCTAGTTTTATTCTGCAATTATCAATCCTAAACCAGAAAAATTTTAATCGCCTATTCACCCTCCCCCCTCTAGGCGACATCATTGTCCTTTCAACCGTGTTACCACCACCTATCGAGGCATTTAAACCAAACCAAACCAATTGAAACTGGTACCTGACGGGTTGGTTTGAGGAAACCGTTGAAACCGCTCTAAATCGGGAATGCCCAGGTTTACCTATCGCTCCTTGTGGTAGGTGGACTCACCCGCACGAATTGCTACGTTGCGGTCTGGGCAGGATTTCAAACCCAATACAGGTATCTTTTCTGTAATTTTCTTTTTCACAAATTTATCTTCTATATTTATTTCTCGTTTTTCCTTTACATTTTCTACATGTTAAGACTATACTATTTAAAAAAATAAAAATATCTTTAAAATAAATTTCAAATCTGAATTTTTTTCATATTTAAAAAATGTTCAGATTTTGAAAAATGTTGTAGATTTTGAAAAATGCTTCGATTTGTCAAAATTATTCATATTTTCAAATTTTATAAAAAATAAATATTTTCAAAATCGGAACGATTTAAAAAATGAACCATTTGTAAACTAAACCATTTTCAAAAGAGATATATGCATGGTTAGTCACTTAACTAGGCTGAGATGAGTACTTTGGTCACTAAACTTGAGAAATGTTGCGCGAAGGTCTCTCAACTTGGCAGAGAACCGTTGGCATTGTGCCCACCGAAGCAATGGCCACCGTCGAGCACCGGAGGAAGCACAATGCCATCCATTTGGCCGCCCTCGAACGGAAAGTAGTGCGTGCGCACCGGGTCCTCCTCGTCTTCGTGGATCAGCGGCAGGTCGGTGATGACAGGGCTACGGTCGAGCACCTCCGTGACATGGATGATGACGTTGTGCAACGTTGTCCGCTTCGACGTCGGCGCACTCGGTGGTGGAGGAGTGGATGGGTCCTCCTCCGACTCGTACTCGGAGGACGGTGCTCCGACCGGCACTCGCGCCAATGGCACCTCGATCAGGAAGGTCTTGGGCACATCACACGGATTTTTCATCCATGCCTCGACTGAGAGGAACCAGCTGTCCTGAGGGGGCAGCATCTTCTTCAGGTCGCTGCCGAGCCGATTAACGAACTGCCCCACCGCCTCCGGCTCCCACGCCTGCCGCAGGAACCTCTCGAACTCCTCGGTTCCGCTAGCAGGGTGCCAGCGGGCGAACTGCAGCGGCGCGCCGGAGATGGAGAGCTCCCACGACTGGTACAGCATGCGAGAGCAATCCTCCTCGTGGCGGAAGCAGATGAAGAAATCGACGAGCGGAGCTGCGACGTCCACCTTCACGTCGCTCCGGGGCACTTCGCACTTCGACCCAAGCGCCGCCACGACGTCCTCCGGCGAGACAGGAGGACGGCAACCGCGGACAGTGGCCACCAGCGCCCGCCCAATCCACTTCCGCTCGAACTTGAGCATGGTGCGCGTCGGGGTGAGGACCCAACGGCCCTGCTCCGGCCGTAGCTCCGCCTCGCCGTTGCGCCACATCTCCATCGAAAACTTGCGGCGGTTATCCATCGGCGCTGCGTCGCGATTTGGGAAGCAGGATTTGGGGATTTTGGGAACCTTGGGTTCGGGCCCGTTCTTTTATTCCAGCAACCATTTTTCAATTTAAACCATGTCTTTTAAGTTCGAGGGGGTTTTCATAGAAATACCATCCCCAGTTAACCGATATGTTCAACACGTCATAATTATAACGACTAAACCTGCCATGTCAGCGTCCATATGTTGTCAACCCTGATTTGTGACCTGTTTACTCATCCCTGCCAAGTTGAGAGACCTTCGCGCAACATTTCTCAAGTTTAGTGACCAAAGTACTCATCTCGGCCTAGTTAAGTGACTAACCATGCATATATCTCTTTTCAAAATCTAAACCATTTTTTAAATCGGAATCATTTTCAAAAATCAGAACCATTTTTCAAAATCGAAACCATTTTAAAAAATCAGAATCATTTTTTATTATCCAAACCATTTTCAAAAACTCGGAACCATTTTTAAATAAACATTTCTAAATCTGAACCATTTTAAAAAACTGGAACCAATTTTTAATGAACTTTTTAAATCTGAACAATTTTCAAAAATCAAAATCATTTTAAAAAATGAACAATTTTCATATATATGAACCAATTTCAAAAATGAATATTTGGAAATCTGAACCATTTAAAAAATAAACATTTTTCAAATCAGAAACATTTTCAAAAATAAAGAATTTTCAAATTGAAATCATTTTTCAAAAATGTTCATATTAAATAATGTTTTGATTGATAAAATGTCCAAATTTAAAAAGGTTCAAAATTTGATCAATGTTCAGATTTTTTAAAAAGAATATACAGTTAAAAAAGAAAATAAAATAGAAACAGCGAAAAAACAGAAGAAAAAAAACAAACAACCAAAAAACCGAAGAAGAAACACAAACACATGGAAAAGGAAACAAAGAAGAAGAAAAAACGAACCTGCGGTTAGATTGGCCGGTCCATGAGCGGACCGCTGCGGGCGAGTCCGAACAAGGACTCGCAAAGGGCGATGTATAATTATTCCGATTGTTGGCCACTTGAAAAGCTTATGGCGAATCGATGGCCCAGGTCGGCAGCAGCAGAGCCCACGTCTTTATTTTCCCTCTCTCGTGACCCGAAGGATGGAAAGGGATCACTGCAGCGCTGAATCGCTGATGCGCATGTCCAGCTACAGGCCCGTCTGTTATCCACGTACGTGTACATGCGTACATACACACGACGGTTTCTTACTTCAAATCGCATCCTGAAATATGAACGAACACAAAAGGCACATGATCTACCTTACATTTCTGTCTCTTCAAATGTAACCTGAATCCGCAACCTAATTGGGAGGAGATTTCAATGTGCCTACTGTGAACCCCAGAGCCTGCATGCATCCTTCAGCCTGGGTTTGCATGCATGCCACTGATATCCCACAAGTATAGGGGATCGTTTGTAGCCTTTTCGATAAGTAAGAGTGTCGAACCCAACGAGGAGCTAAAGGTAGGATAAGTATTTGATGCATGTAAAATGCATACATGAACTTTGCATTATAATTACTTATATTCCAATCATATTTGCATCATATAAGGGTTATATCAATGTTTTATAATGATTTTGGGAATATTTCATAGTTTTCCTATTTTAATGGAATTAACCCTGCAGAGGCAGAAAACCCTATTTTCTATATTTTGATGTTTCAGGGACCCAAACGACGTCCAAATGACCTAATATTTTACGAGCATCAATATTTGGAAGGAAGAAAGCGTATGAGCCAAGGAAGCGCACGAAAGGAAGTCTGAGGAGGATTTTGGTGGGTCCCTTGCGGCCAGATTCTCTGGCCGCGTGAGGCACCTCCTTTTCCCCCTCGTGACTCCGATGCCGTCCGTTTTCATCTCCGTGGCTTCGTCTTGACCTAAATCCTACTATAAAAATAGTCTCCCGAAGAGTTTCGCGAAGAGGCGGCGGAGAAACACAAAACCACGAAACAGAGAGTCAGAAGGCTGCCGCCGGAGAAGATCGGAGGGGGGAAATGCCGCCGAAATCACCTCCGGAGGGCTCCACCCCCCTTCGGCGTGTTCATCATCAACATCTACAGCAACACCATCTCCATCTCTCCACTGTAAACTCTTGGCAAACATGATATATGATGCAATATACTATTCCCTTGATCTATTGTGTCTCCCCATCTATGTTTGAGAAGTGATTTGTTCATGGCAAAAGTGAAATAGTTCGTTGATTGGTTGCATACAAGTTTTGTTATCTTTTATGATTGTCTTGATGTACAATGTATGAGTGCACGCATATGTTGGGGAATGCATGTAAGGTGATCACCGTAGTGTAATGGATTGAGTAGGACGGGTCGGAGTACTATGACGGAAACCGTGGTCTGAGACTTGAAGTTACATTATGGGGGATATATATGGGGGACCCTAGAACTTAAGGCTATGGTGGGACAATTATGTCTTAATAATTCTTGTGCTGCACATTTACTTGGTCATGAGATCCATCATAAGAGTTGTGTAATTTGCTCATTTACTTGGCTACACCTATTTATGGCTCCTTCCTAAAAGAAACAATTAAGACTGAAACATGTGCTTCACTAATTGTGACACCCACACGAATGAAATAACAATTGCTAGAACATTTGCTCCCTTGAGATATTTGTTACTTGAGATATTTGCTACTTGCTACTTAGAGAAACTTGCTCTAAGAAACTTGCGTTTGAAACTTGATTGAGAAACTTGTCACTTGATAAACCCATTCCACATCACTTATATAACTTGCTTCCATTAGTTAATAATAAAAAGTTCCTTTCATATTTAAATTTATTGCTTTGCATAAAAGGCCATATAAGAGGGTTATAGGGCTTTAGAGAATAGATAGTTTACCTTCAGCTCCTCGTGGGTTCGACACTCAAATACTTATCGAATTGTGCTACAGTGATTCCTTGCTCTTGGGGATTATCAGTATTCTCTCAAGTTCTATCAACCACTGATACAACTTTACGCACACTAAACGTTTACTTTGTCTAGGAAATAATACTAGAATAATAATACGGGTGTGAGATATAGCTTTGCGAGATAATAAATACAATAAAGTAAATGTTAGTGTTGCAGCAATAAAATATACTAAGTAACCATAAACTAACAGTACCATGAGTGTGGAAAAGTGGTGGTAATTGTGATGGCTTTGTCCAAGATTAATTAGTGAAGATATCGGGTTCATTGTCTTCGATGCAGTTTTCTATGTGGGAGAGGCTAAATATACGTGCACTCCACTACTTGGGATTACACATACTATATGATTGGATTGTTAGCAAGCATACGCGAATACTAACAATGCATTAAGGTTTCCCCAACCATAACCTTAAGTTTATGGTCCGCTTACTCCCATACGTGTAACTAACCGGTTCGCGTCCTTAGGTTTCTGTCACTCCGGCAAAACTACCCCCTTCGTTTACAAATACTACCAACCCTATGATGTTGATCCATGCGCGCACAAGTATAATGGACACCAATAGGACAGTACCATATCAACATACAACTCTAATGAATCAAAGACCTTTAGCAAAGCAATCAAAAGACAAATAAACTACACAAACATGATATAGATCATAGGATAAATATTATAGCATCAAACACCATGTTTACATAGGACGGTACATAGTTTTGTGGGAGGATGAACCACTGTATACAAGGAGGAATTGGCGGTGGAGATGGCGGTGAAGATGGTGGAGGAGGCAGCGCGAGGCGCAGGGCGGCGCCGGCGCCGACGGTGGCGCAGGGGGCTCCTCCTGCACCGCCGGCTCCATGGGGGAGCGCCGCCCCTTAGCCCTCTTCCTTCATGGCTTCTTGGGAGCCCTCCCCCATGGAGATGAGGTCCATGGGGGAGGCAAAAACATGGCTTTGGCGGCTGGAAATTCGTGGGTATGGGGTGTTCTCCACGAGCTAGGTTCCTCCCTTTATATAGACTCTCGGATTTCCGTCATCCCATCTAGTGTTTTTGTAAATCGGTCTTATCTCGGCCGTCCGGACTCGGATTGGGCCGAATTTTATGTCCAGATCCATTAGAAGAAAATTCCCTGCAACTTTCGCGACTAGACTTTTTCCGTTTAACGTCATCTTCTGTCCGGTATGTGACAATCTTCAAAAAGAGTTTTCAGACAGATTTCAGGAAAGTCCCAATTCGACTCCAAGGAGGGTTCCTCTTGTATTTTTGATAATTCCTACACATCAAAGAGTAAAACAAGAACATTGTGCACTTTTGCAACTATTAATAGGTTAGTCTAAATAAATCATAAAATTAATATAAAAACAAGTGCAAAAGGCATAATATTAACATGAAACAATCAAAAATTATAGATACGTTTTGGACGTATCAACATCCCCAAGCTTAATTCCTGCTCGTCCTCGAGTAGGTAAACGATAACAACATAATTTTTGATTGTAAATGCTATGATCAGGTCTTTAACAATTGCATGATGTATGGATAATAAAACTTAGCAATCATGTTACCTAATGAAAAGTATCAACGAACTAAGAGCTCATAACATGAAATTTATAAACATCAACAAGATTGTAATGATCATAAGAAAGCATGGTAGAGTGGTATCTCGCTTGCTGTTAATTGTGGAGCAAAACATAAATGCCAAGGCACCTCTGAAGTTCAAGTGAAGACTAGATGTAAAGATATCAAATGTAAAAGCATCATAGTTATACCACAGATAACCGCATTCTGGGACAAGTACATTACACTAAGAATGACAGTTATGCTCTCGAGGAAGTGCTCAAAGAAAGGATGATGACTCAACATTAAAATAAAAGATTGGCCCTTCGCAGAGGGAAGCAGGGATTAACATGTGCTAGAGCTTTTTATTTTTAAAACAGAAATAAAAATTGTTTTGGGAGGTGGTTGTTCCTGTCAACGAATCAGTAATAGAGTTCTTGTTATCTTCCATACTAAACAAGTTGAGAGCGGTTCCGAGTTATTGATATTAGCCATTTATAACATGCACTTTTATTTAGCATGACACTCCTCCCAACCTTTGCTTACACAAACCATGGCTAACCGAATCCTCGGGCGCCTGCCAACAATCACATACCATGGAGGAGTGCCTATTTTATTTTATTTTTTAGATATTATAATGGTCTAACCAGCTCTTTGCAAAATTAATAACGAGCAGATGGAGCATGCAAGTCGAGGACTTAATTTAGCATGGAAGATAACAAACCCAACTATTACGTCCTCATGAGCTAAAAACAGTGTCATAAAATGAGAAGTATTTTGACGGTTTTAAAGGTAGCACATGAAAATTTACTTGGAATGGTTCGAAATACCATGCATAGAAATTTATGGTGGACTCTTTGGGATAACTTGGTTTTAGGGATTTGGATGCACGAGCAGCATTCCCGCTCAGTACAAGTGAAGGCTAGCAATAGACTGGGAAGCGACAATCAAGAGAGCAATAACCGTCATAATCATACTTGCGACAGAATAAAATTAACGGTGGCATAAAAATGATACTAAAACT
The DNA here is from genome assembly GCA_947311845.1 of Poa pratensis. Taxonomy (NCBI): domain Eukaryota; kingdom Viridiplantae; phylum Streptophyta; class Magnoliopsida; order Poales; family Poaceae; genus Poa; species Poa pratensis. The sequence goes on from CAMZMU010000066.1 coordinate 16,587,963, forward strand.
TTGAGGCAAAATAGATCATCAACGCTTAATTGACTTTTATTTTTCAGTCATAAACATGTGTGAGCATGTGCCAAGTCGATTCAAGTAAATCATTCAGAGGAGGATACCACAATACCATACCATCTTATGAACAAGACAATACATGTCAATCATAAAAATAACATAATATACACTATTAGCTAGTTGAGACTAACCATAAGAAAACATAAACTACTAAACAATATTATTCACACATCATTTTTAAGTTTTAACAAATAATTCATTAACCAGGTAAACTTTGTAAACATGGGATAAATAAAAGATGTGACGATCAACTTATTAATGTAACTGGTGTTTGATGCTAAGATAAATAAATAATAAGATACAGACGCTCCAAGAACAGCACATATGATGTGAAACAATTAAAATATAGTTTCACTAGAGATGACCTGATAATTTTGACGATGAAGAAGGGGATGCCCAAGGCATCCCCAAGCTTAGACGCTTGAGTCTTCTTGAAATATGCTGGGGAGATCTATGGGAGCCTCCCCAAGCTTAAGATCTTCACTCTTCTTAATCTTATTATATCACTCTTCCCTCTTGACCCTTGAAAACTTCCGCCACACCAAACACAAAGTAAATCTCATTAGAGGGTTAGTGCACAATCAAAAACTCACATGTTCTATAAGGACGCAATATGACTGTTACTTTAAACATTAGCTACTGCCACTGATGTTATTGAAGCTCTTCCACCCAAAAAAGAATTCCACCCAACACTAGTAAAAGAGAGAATGCAAAATAAAAGACATAATCTGTCTAAAACAGAACAGTCCGCAAAGACGAATTTTTTCGAGACACTTACGTTGCTCAGATCGAAAAACTTTGAACTAACGAAAGATGCGTACATACATCAAGATTACGCACACAACATTTCAGATTAAAATCACATTTCTATGAATTTATAATTTTCATACAGTGAACAGAAAAAATCTGTTTCTGCGCAGCAATCAAAATCTAGCATCATCTTATGAATTAGAGATTATTCTTGGCATAACAATACGAAAAAGTAAAGATACAAAGGAGTTGCTACAGAAGTAGACAAATTTCTTGACTCAATAAAAGAAAAATTGCAGAAAAAAAATGGGTTGCCTCCCATAAGCGCTTTTCTTTAACGCCTTTTAGCTAGGCACTTAGTGCAATACATAATAATTCCAAAGTGCTGCTATTAAACCAAATCAAAAAAAAAATCTAAGTTACAGGGAGGTTGCTTAAATTGCCAACTTCTAAATGAAAGGTAAGAACCATTAAGAAGCAAATAAAATGCAAAGAGGCCACTCTTGCAATAAAAGTCGAAATCTATCTCGAAAAACAGTAGCTGAAAAACATAATTTTTAGGTGCTCTCAAACATGTCCGAAATTTTAGCCAATTTTTGTTCATGCATAGGATTCGGTCATACATCATCAGTAAATTTTACGTGATTTTTAGAGTTTCCAGTAAAATATGAAAAATCGCGCAATGAGCAGTAGATGCTGAAAACAGAAAATCACTTTTTACATATGTTTCAACTAAGCTAAATGGGTAAAACTTGGTACTTTATTTTTGATAAACTAAGAGACCAGAGGCTGTAACGTCCCAAATTTTGGAAAACAAGAAATACTCTGTTATTAGTGACCCAAAATTTGGAACCAACAAAAACTTTTTGAAATACTTCACTAATGCTTGTGTTTCACTTACTATTGATCTGTTTGACCTTGTCTGCCTTGTTGTTTGAGTTAACAACCACTACCTTTGAACTCAACTAATAGAATATATCATTTAATTTTGGTGATCATGTCATGACAAGAATAATGATCCATATATCTTCTCTAAATCTTGTTTTGGCCAACTCCTTTTTCATTGATGTTTTGATTTTATCAACTAACCAAAGACCTACTATTTGAGAAAGTAAAAGTATTCCAAAATTTAGGTGTGTCCAAAATGATGGAGATCCATATACTATCTCCTACCTATTTTATACCTTGACATTTTGCAAGTATTCAAAATCTCTTATTTTAAAGATCCTGTTTTCAACACCCTTTTAAAAATGACACAATTGGGGAATATACTACCCCATATATTTTCTCTTTATCAAACCTTCTGAAAATTATCAAGTACGAGTTGAGATAGTTTTAAAACACCATCTTGTCATGATCATGTGTGATCACTATGTCCCCTAATCATATTAAGGGCTAGGTAATTTGGTGATTGATATTTGGTTGTGTTTGAGTGTTTTGGATAATTGCTTGAGCTATTGAGTTGTTTGTTTGTTGTGGCTTGTTGAATGGTTTGATTTGTGTTGACTTGCTTGTGTTAAATATTGTTATCAACTATTTTCAAAAAGGATAGAGATTGCTTATTCCATCATTTTGTGAACAAAAGTATTTCCTAAAACCTGGAGAAAATTCCCTGGCATGCTCAAGGTCATGTGTGACCTAAATCAGCATCATTACCATTTTTTCCTAACTCAAACTCTTGAATAAACATGGCAAAAACCTTCTCTGGACCTATCTTCATTCCTGTTAAGAGATAGCATTATGGCACCTCTGTCATAACTTGAAAACTTGCTCTTTAATTTTTATTCTTGCCATGGTATTGAAGTATTGTGTTTGTACTTCACTGTAAAGCCAAGAGATTTCCTGTTGGAATTTGATATGGTGATGATATCATGCTCTCAGCTTGCTATTAAATAACAGTGCTGAGAAGCTGTTACAGCATAACACTTCTTCCTATTTAATTATCCTAGATAGATCTCTTTTCTGGATCCATTTCCTTGGTATCATCCATAATTGGAGTGAGTACTGTTTTATAAAAATAATCTCACTTCATTTGGAATAGTTTAAACCCTCAAGATCATCTGTTGAACCTAGCTACTCTCTGACAGAACTCAGGGACTTAGAATTTTTCTAGTCTGAAACTGAATTTCTGAAAACTGTCAGTTTGTTTCAGATTTCGAATTTGATTCAAATCTTGATTGTTTTTCACCCAAACTCTCACCTAGCTCTACCTCTCATCTCACCCATCTACCCTAGTGCAATGTGGGCACTTGTGCCGTGCATGGAAGCCGAACACGGCCGTGTCGAGCACGGTGGCCACTTTGGCCGTGCTGGGCACACACACGCACACACACGTGCACACTCGTGCACACTTCACTGAGGAGCACCACCCACCTCTCTGCCCGCCTCCCAGACAACCCATCTCTCCCTCGTTGGCACCCCAGCACCGCAGCCACACCCAATCAGCCCCCTTGCAATTTAATCGAGCACCTGGCGGGAGGACATAACCTCACCTGGGCGCCGATCGAGCCAAGCGGCTCCCGGCCACTCACTGGCGTCCAAATCCAGGGGGGGCCACGGGAGGAGACGCTCCTCCACCTCCCACCTCCTCCAATCGCCATCGCGTGCACCCCTCGCTCGAGTCCGTGCTCGGTGTCCATCATGGACCGGCCACCTCGGGGATAAGAGGCCACAGGCCCTCTCCCACGCCCAAACCTTGGCATTTGCACTCCCCTGCCTCCGCTCTCTCACCCCACTCTCACACCCCCTGCGAGGCCGAGCAAGCTCTCTCTCCTCTCTACTCGTTTTCGAGTTGAACTCGACGCTCGGGTCCGTGGACTCCGAGCAAGCTCGCCACCTCCACCGTCCCTCTCAACCCGCCATTTTTGCGCCGACTTGCTCCCCCCCTCTAGCACTACCTCTGAGACATGGTCGTTTGGTTGTAGGGACACTGGAGCTGCAGCAGCCACCTCGTGTCCGTCGCGGGCGTCCACGACGTCGCGGTTGTTCGGGAGCTCTCCAACGCGATTTGCATCCACCCCTGGCTACCCCGACCCCCTGCACCTCTCTTGCACACTCCCCGTCGCCCCCAGCAGCCCCCACGGCGAGCAACTGGCAGCCCCGGGTCGAACCCCCTCCATTTTTCACGTCCTGGACGTGCTCTGTTGAAGATGATGCACAGCAGCGCATGGGCCGATTTGCCAGCCCAACTTTGCTCAACACGAAACTGGGCCAGATCTGGCCCATTCATCTTTTTTTTCTTTAGATCTATTTTTCTGTTTGAATTTCCGGTTTAATTTACAGTATAGATTTAATTCATTTGTGGTAGATCTGTGCGTGCAAATATTGTGAACTAAATTTTGTAGCGTTCATATGTGTTTTCTTAACCGTGTGGCACTGGCCGTTTTCAAAAATATGTTTTCATCTTTGTGCTAGGATGATTCTAGTAAAAAGTATGGTTTTCACCCTTTATTTAATTGTGGGAGTTCTGTAAATCCAAATCATGCAAACTTTAGTTCTATGTAAAGCCTAAAACCCTACCTACCTAGATCTGTAAGCCGTGCATGCAGGAGATTTGTAAAACTAGAGTTGTATTAGGTTTTGTTTTAACACCAGTAGCTGTTTGGCGATTTTTAATTGGTTTTTAAAAATACTTCTTGGAGTAAATCGAATTGCTTGTGTTAGATATGGGTATTAGCTTTCATTTCCTAGCTTGGTAGAATTTTCCAGCTTATATTTTGCCCAGAGTGTTTTATTTCCACAAACAGTGTGGTTTTGCACTTGAAAAAGAATATTTTTATTCTCTGTTAATTGTTTGTGTCTAGTTTTAATTGTTTGTGTTAGATCTGTTCATGATTTGAACTTAGGAGTATTTTTGTGGAGTGCCTATGAGTTTTCTTTAACCTGCAGCACTGGTTTGGTATAAAAATAAACTTTATTTTGTGCTGCACATTTAATCTAGTAGAAAGTGTGTTTAACACTCAAATTGGAATATCTTGAGCTAGGATGATCCAAACAGAGTGAATCCAATTTCTACAGAAAGCTAAAATCTATACCTTTCCATAGAAATTAACCTTGCATGCATGAGATTCCTAGAACTGGAGTTTTAATTCTTTTGGTTTTGAGGCCAGTAGCTTTTGTAGGATTTTTAATTCTTGTTTGGAGTTATGTTTTGATGCAAATCCAATTCCTATAGCTTTGTATGACTACTAAGAGTACTGTGGTAGAAGGATTAAATTTTTGGAACATTATGTTAGGACTTGTGCCTTTTTCCCCAAAACAGCAACTTTGCCTCTATTAAAAAGTCATATTTTAATGGATTGTTTAATGGTTTGTGTTTAGGATTGTTTTAGATGTGTGTCCAGAGATTGTTTTGTGTAATGAAATGCTTGCTGTTTTGTTTAAGTACTTTAGATTGTTGTCAACCCGCTACTTAGAATTAACGGTAGTCGCGTTTAAATTTCCGGTACCATAGAACCACAAGAGGAGGAGCAATACGTGGGAGTGGAACCTGTCTACGAAGAAGAGCAATACCAGGGACACTTTGCTGAGCAAGGCAAGCCACCTCACCATACCCTACTGAAATCCTATTGTTTCATTAAAGCATGTTTTGTTTTCAAAATAAAATAATGCATGTTTTATTTCTTCTGTGGCACTTTGCCACCCAAAACTATTTTATAAAATATTGTTTGGCCAAAGCTATCTACTAGAATATAATAGGTGTTATAAAAATTAAGTCTTCACTTGAGAATCCTTCAACTGAAGGCGCTATCGAGAAAATTATATTTTTCTAGTAGTATATCCTTATCTCAAAACTATTAGGATGGGAGCCTAGTCTTTGGTAAAATGTTTTCCGAGGAAAAACCCGAGTCGCTGGGAGCGATCGGCAAGAAAGTATTTTTACAAAACCCATGTTGCTGGGAGCAAATGGAGGTGTTTATGAAAACCCGAAGTGCTGGGAGCATTCGGAGAGTTTATGAAAACCCGAAGTGCTGGGAGCATTCGGAGAGTTTGGGAAAAACCCGAGCTGCTGGGAGCAGTCGGAGGTGGAGATGTTTTGAAAAACAAAGTACTGCCCTAGCGGCCGCCCGAACAATTAACCCGTACATCCACATTACCTCAAAATGGGCACGGGGCTTAGCGGAAGCTTGTTGGTGTTAGTATTCGAATTCTCCTCAATTGGCTAGAAGGGGTTAGAGTCCCCGGAACCGAATGCGGCAAGGGAATGGGCATACAAAGTGTGGACTTCGTGTGCCACCGGGAAGCAACGGTGGGTCTCCTGTCATGGCGGTGTGAGGCTAGGGGAAACCGGATCGATACGGCTAGCTCACTCGGTGCCGGGGAGAACAAACCCACTCGAAGAGGATATTCTTATACTAGCACTGACATAGTGGAAGTTAGGATCGGCCGTCTGATGTGTGCATGCTGTCTCTGTACAGTCCGTGGTTGATCCACGGCAGACCATCCGAATCTTGTGGTGAAAGTGTACCACCTCTGCAGAGTGTAAAACTATTCGAATAGCCGAGTCCTCGGTCATGGACGGTTGGAAAGGCCACCGATCTAGGCGTATGGGCATTTTATGATTTCAAAAGATAAGTGTTTTCTCGGTGGAAGCAAGGAGGCATCAAGGAGGTACCTGGGAGGTACGGATTTGGGGAGAAGATGGTTGGTCTCGGGGAGTCAACCAGTCGGAAACCCGGAAAGGAAAAAGGGGCATCCCTATCCCAGTGTTTTGAAAAAGTTTTACAAAAGTGATTTCAAACGTGGAAATGGTTTCTGCCATCTCCAAAAGAAGGAGAATTATACCTCCAAATGCCTTTTTCAACAAAGTTATAGAGATGTTGTATTCTCTATGTCTAAAAGCATCGTTTGCGAAAAATTAAGCCCTATAGTCATATATAGCAGCTATCCCAGTTTTCGAAAACGCTTTTATTGCATTACCATGAAAACTTAAGCCTGATGGTGGTCTTGCGAGTACGTAATTGTACTCATGGCTGTGTCCCTGGATATTCCAATGTCCAGGTTTTCAACAAGAAGACCTACGCCTAAGATGAGGAGTACGCCGACGACTACGCCAACTGAGTGTCACCGGTCAACTGCTCTGTGGGAATGCGTCCGGTTGTGACGAGGGCCGACGCTAGCTGAAAGCTTCCGCTACATCGTAGTTAATTCCGTCCTGCGTGACGATGGTTGCAGGCTTGGTCGTGTGACCACCATTTATGTAAGTCTTGTACTAATCGAGTTGGATGATGTAACTCTGTATACCAGGTTGGTTATGTGATCGCGATGCACTGATCATTGGGATCGTGATCTGTTTACATAACGTGGGCACCTCGGACTGGTAAATCTGAGGGGTCCTTACAGAGGCTAAACAAGACCTAAACATGCTAGCTACAGCAAGGAAAACTCTAAATAAAAATCAAAAGTAAAAACCAAATAAAATCAAAATAAAGAACCAAACAAAGAAGCAAAACAAAAGAAAATATTTTTGTTGTTTTGAATTTATAAGTGAAAGTAAAGAAGCAATAAAAACCAAATAAAGAGCCTAATAAAACTAAAGAAGGTAAAACCAATACATATAAAAACAATTATAATACAAGTTAAGACAATACATATCACGTGGACGGGTAATATAGAGTATGAACGAGACAACCTCATGTTAGTTGATGAATAGGGGGATGACTCGGGCATCCTCAATCTTAGATGATTGGATCTTCTTGAATATGTTCTTGGGATGCACCTACACATCCCCAAGCTTGAGCTCTTGCGTCTTCTTGTTAATCTCATATCACCATATTGATTAGAACTTATAAGCTACATCCACATAAAACTTCACAAAACTCATTAGTAGGGTTAATACTCATTAAATAAAATCCATGTTCACCATGTTCAAGCATTGGCAAGTTTAATTTAACATTATCTACTGTATACTAACCAATTTATAATGTTTATTGATCAAATAAAAATTATAAACATTGAGTATAAGCACAATTCTAAATAAGCATAACAATCTGCCAAAACTGAACAGTCTGTAAAGATGACACTTAACGAGATAGCTACGTAGCTCAAATGAAAAAACTCAAAACTAATGAAAGACAGATAATAATATTAGATTCATGCACAAAAATTTTCAGGTCAAAATACTATTCTGAGATTTATCATGATTTTATTTACAGAGAAGCACATAAATCTGTCTAAACTAAACAGTCAGTAAAGATCGAATTATTTGGGAGAGCTACGTAACTCAAATCAGAAAAGTCAAAACTAATGAAAGAAAGATAATAAGCATTACTTTTCACTCAAGAAATTTCAGATCAAGATCACGTTCTGGAGATTTTAAATGTTTTATATGGTGAAGCACAGAAAATCTGTTTCTGGACAGCAAAGCAAAACTATCAACTTTCAATTAACTAGAGACTACAATTAGCATTTTATTTTTATGTACAGAGTTATATACACAATATTTACATGTTTTTGATGAAAATCTTCCATGGAAAGATTTGTTTTGATTTTCATAGGCATGAACACAAGTGTTCAAGGTCGACCCCCACTTAACCATTACACATCTTTCCAATCACTTTTCTTTTTGAAAACATTTTTAGATAATAAGTACAACTAATTTTTTTTATAATTTGCATTCCCTATCCATACTAAGATAGAGAACAACGTAAAACTGAAAATAAAAATTACTTAGAGATAAAGCAAACAAGTGCACACAAGAATATTCACCTACGCTATGGCTCCCCGACAACGGCGCCAGAAAAGGTCTTGATATCCCACAAGTATAGGGGATCGTTTGTAGCCTTTTCGATAAGTAAGAGTGTCGAACCCAACGAGGAGCTAAAGGTAGGATAAGTATTCTCTCAAGTTCTATCAACTACTGATACAACTTTATGCACACTAAACGTTTACTTTATCTAGGAAATAATACTAGAATAATAATACGGGTGTGAGAGATAGCTTTGCGAGATAATAAATACAATAAAATAAATGTTAATACTGCAGCAATAAAATACACTAAGTAAGCATAAACTAACAGTACCATGAGTGTGGAAAAGTGGTGGTAACTGTGATGGCTTTGTCCAAGATTAATTAGTGAAGATATCAGGTTCATTGTCTTCGATGCAGTTTTCTATGTGGGAGAGGCTAAATATACGTGCACTCCACTACTTGGGATTACACATACTATATGATTGGATTGTTAGCAAGCATCCGCGAATACTAACAATGCATTAAGGTTTCCCCAACCATAGCCTTAAGTTTATGGTCCTCTTACTCCCATACGTGTAACTAACCGGTTCGCGTCCTTCGATTTCTGTCACTCCGGCAGAACTACCCCCTTCGTTTACAAATACTACCAACCCTATGATGTTGATCCATGCACGCACAAGTATAATGGACACCAATAGGACAGTACCATATCAACATACAACTCTAATGAATCAAAGACCATTAGCAAAGCAATCAAAAGACAAATAAACTACACAAACATGATATAGATCATAGGATAAATATTATAGCATCAAACACCATGTTTACATAGGACGGTACAGAGGTTTGTGGGAGGATGAACCACTGTATGATACGTCTCAAACGTATCTATAATTTCTGATGTTCCATGTTGATATTATACCAATTGTTACATGTTTTATATACACTTCATAGCATTTTTATGCATTTTCTGGGACTAACCTATTAACAAGATGGCACAGTGCCAGTTCCTGTTTTCTGCTGTTTTTGTATTCCAGAAAAGCTAGTCTGGAATTATTCTCGGAATTGGACAAAACTTGGACAAAACCTCCTATTTTTCCATCACGAAGACGGAGTCCAGAGGAGAGACGGAGGAGGGCCACGTGGCACCCACACCATGGGGCCGCGGGCCCCCCTGCCGCGTCGTGGGGTGGTGTGGGGCCCTCGTGGCTCCGCAGCCGCCGCCCTTTAGCCTATTTATTCTTCCCGACGCGAAAACCCTAAATACCCGAGCCATTATCCACGAAAAGTTCCAGAGACGCCGCCGTCGTCAACCCTAGCTCGGGAGGGTTCAGAAGCTCTTCCCGGCACCCTGACGGAGAGGGGAATCATCACCGGAGCGCTCTACATCACCATGCTTGCCTCCGGAGTGATGCTTGAGTAGTTCATCCTTGGACTACGGGTCCATAGCAGTAGCTAGATGGTTGTCTCTCCACTTTATGCTATCATGTTTAGATCTTGTGAGCTGCCTATCATGATCAAGATCATCTTATTGTAATGCAATATGTTGTGTTTGCTGGGATCCGATGAATATTGAATACTATGTCAAGTTGATTATCAATCTATCTTACATGTTATTTATGATCTTGCATGCCTTCCGTTACTAGTAGATGCTTTGGCCAAGTTGATGTTTGTAACTCCAAGAGTGAGTATTTATGCTAGATAGTGGGTTCGTGCCTCCGGTAATTTGGGAGAGTGACAATAACTTCTAAGATTGTGGATGTGCTGTTGCCACTAGGGATAAAATAACCGATGCTTAGCTTAAGGGTGCGTCGTTAGGTCTAATACATTTGTTTACATTACGCACATTACTTAATGCAATTATCCGTTGCTTGTAACTTAATACCAACGGGGAACTCGGTATGACAACCTGGCGGTGGATTATTAGTCATAGACGCTGTTGGATAACAGTCTATGTATTTTGTCGTAATACCCACATGAATATCATAGTAATCATGTCATATATATGCATTGTCATGCGCTCAATATTTTGTCAATTGTCCAGCTGTAATTTGTTCACCCAGCATGTTAGTTATCTTTATGGAGAGACACCACTAGTGAACTGTGGACCCCGGTCCATTCTTTTACACTGATAATACACCCAACTGCAAACATCGTTCCTTTTCATTCTCTGCTATTTACTACTATTTTCCACACCATACGTTTAATCCTTTATTTTCAGCAAGCCGGTGAGATTGACAACCTCACTGTTTCGTTGGGGCAAAGTAGTTTGATTGTGTTGTGTGCAGATTCCACGTTGGTGATCGAGTAAACGGCGCCACCAACAACCTTCAGAAGTGATTTCTTGCTCCTACTGGTTCAATTAAACCATGGTTTCATACTAAGTGAAAACTGCTGCTACACTGCATCATACCTTCCTCTTGGGGTCTCCCAACAAACGTGTGATCCACGCAATGAAGCATATTTTCTGGCGTCGTTGCCGGGGAGCAAGAGGATTTCTGCAAGGGGAGTTTCACGCTTCCAATCTCATTACTTTGTTATTGTCTTGCTTAGTTTATTTTTACTTAGTCTTGTTTGCTTTATTTATCAAAAACACAAAAAAATTAATTTCTTTTATTTTTGAATTGTTATTTTTCAGTCTTGTTATCATGTCTAGCTCTACTCATAAGTTCACCTGGGGAGTACACTTTACCTCTCTACCTGTTTTTATTTTATATTGTTTTGTCAAGTTTTATGGTTCTTAGTTTATTTATGTTTAGTTTGTTTTGTTTAGTTTACTTTTGTTTAGTTTATTTTTGTTTAGTTTTATTTTTCTTATATACCCGAAAATCCATAAAAATTTAAAAACCGAAAATCTAAAAAAAAAACTGTTGCTATGGAAGAACATGCTAGAACCTCTATGTTTATGAAAGCTAAAGAATCACATATAAAGTATAGAGAATCAAGAGAGGGTAAAATCATAAGAGGCATGTTAAAAAAGTTAAATCAAATTGCTGAAATTTTGCTTGAACGCCATGATATAAATTGTTGCTCTGAACATGATACTAAACATTTTAAATTTCAATGTGGCTTCAGTAAAGAAGTTTTAATTATGAACTATCATTGGAATAACCATATTCATCTTGGATTTGAAGAAGTAGAACAAATTTTTTTACTTATGGGAGCTATTGAAATAGATTCATTCATGGCTAAAAAATATTAAACTTGTGTTGCTTATAATAAACTTAAAGAAACGGTTTCTTTTATCCTTGATTATTGCCTAGAAAATTTCAGCAATAATTGTTATATCATTGATTATAAAGGGAGACTCATTCATGCACAAGAATGTACTCACAATTTGCAGGAACCTGTGGAAGAAGAAACTGCTGAAGCTGAAAGCTCATTGGATGAAAAAGAGGAGGAGAGTGATGAACAAAAGGAGGAAGAATGGATTAGCTACCCATGCCTACCTTCTAATGAGAGTAACTCTTCATCTCTTACACTATTTGATTGCCCTCCATGCTTACCAAAGGAGAATGAATGTTATGTTCCTGTGGATTCTCTTGAAGTATTCCCTATGAATGAAACTTGTGGAAATGATTATGCTACTGTTACTTATGATAATCCCTGCTATTTTGATAAATGTTTATGATAAAGCTCTAGATGATGGTCCTATATTGCTTGATAATATTAATTGTTCTACTAATGAAAATGGGATTGGAGAGGTCTTGACTTTATCTAGATGGAGTCCTATACCTCTTGAGAATGATCAATCATCTTGTTATAAATTTTTTAAAAGTGGGTTTGAAAGTTTTAATCCTACTATTTTGGAGCTTGAGAAAAATTATGTGTTTGTAGATCAAGAAAAGCATGCTTTATGTGATAGTTATATTGTTGAGTTTGTTCATGATGCTACTGAAAATTATTATGAGAGAGGAAAATATGGTTGTAGAAATTTTCATGGTACTAAATCACCTCTCTATATGCTGAAAGTTTTGAAGTTACTCTTGTTTTATCTTCCTATGCTTGTCACTTTCTTCTTTATGAATTTATTTGGGTACAAGATTCCTATGCATAGGAAGTGGTTTAGACTTAAATGTGTTTCGAATTTGCTTCTTGATGCTCATTTTGCTTCATTTTCTATTTTTATGTGAGCATCATTAAAACTATCAAGCCTAGCAAAAAGGCGTTAAAGAAAAGCGCTTATGGGAGACAACCCATTATTTTATTTCTGCAATTTTTTTTTTTTAGTCAAGGAGTTGTTTACTTCTGTAACAATTCCTTTGTATCTTTATTTTATCGCATTGTTGTGCCAAGTATTGCCTCTAATAGGAAGATGATGCTAGATTTGGATTTCTGCGCAGGAACAGATTTCTGCTGTTCACCGTTTTAATTCTGTAAAATCACAGAAAAATTATTTAAATCTGCAATTTTTTGTGCGTGATCCTCAGATATGTACGCATCTTTCGTTAGTTTAAAGTTTTTCGATCTGAGCAACGTAAGTGCCTCGAAAAAATTCGTCTTTGCGGACTGTTCTGTTTAGACAGATTCTGTCTTTTATTTTTCGCATTCTCTCTTTTACTAGTGTTGAGTGGAATTCTTTTTTAGGGTGAAGAGCTTCACATAACATCAGTGGCAGTAGCTAATGTTAAAAGTAACGGTCATGTTTGTGTCCTTATAGAACATGTGAGTTTTTGATTGTGCACTAACCCTCTAATGAGAATTACTTTGAGTTTGGTGTGGCGGAAGTTTTCAAGGGTCAAGAGAGAAGGATGATATAATGTGATCAAGAAGAGTGAAGAGCTTAAGCTTGGGGATGCTCCCATGGATCACCCCAGCATATTTCAAGAAGACTCAAGCGTCTAAGCTTGGGGATGCCCAAGGCATCCCCTTCTTCATCAGCAACTTATCAGGTCATCTCTAGTGAAACTATATTTTAATTCTTTCACATCATATGTGCTTTACTTGGAGCGTCTGTGTGCTTTTATTTTCAGTATTTTATTTTTCTTATGGTCAACTTGATTGGACCCCAGCATTCTTGATTGGGAGAGAGACACGCTCCGCTTTTTCATATGAATACTCCTATTCTTCACTTATACTTGTTGAGTATTCTTATCTAGCTATTGCTATGCTTTTAGCTCCTGTTTTGCATGCATCTCTTATTCAGAGCTGTTAGTTCTTTTAAAGAAAGTACTCTCTTGCTTCACTTATAATTGTTTGGAGAGTTTATGTTGAAATAAATTGATTGGTGTTTGGTTGGAACAGAAAATGTTGCATGTGGTAGATGGTATAATGGAAAAAGCTTACATATTCTTGTAGATCATTGTATTGGATAATTTGATACTTGTCAATTGTTTTGAGTTATCAAGTAGTTCATGTTTAAGCTTTTGTATCATGTAGTTAAAACCTATTAATGAAGAACTACCGTAAAGCTCGTTGAAATTTGGTTTGCATGATTGGTATCTCTAAGGTCTAGATATTTTCTAGTAAAAGGGTTTGGTTAACAAGGAAGACAGTGTAGAGTCTTATAATGCTTGCAATATGTTTTCATATAAGCTTGCTGTGTCGGTTGATATCCTGTGTTTGCTTCAAATAACCTTGCTAGCCTAAACTCTGTACTGAGAGGGAATGCTTCTCGTGCATCCAAAACCTTGAGCCAAAATCCATGCCATCTGTGTCCACCATAACTACCTATATGTGGTATTTCCTTGCCATTCCAAGTAAATTTTTCATGTGCTACCTTTAAACTATTCAAACTTTATTACTCCTATTTTGTGTCAATGTTTACCAAGCTCATGAGGACGGGGTGGATGTCTTTATGTCAACTGTCAAACAGACTTTACCACCGGACTAGCGGCATATACATCCGCTTATCCATTAATTTTGCAAAAAGAGCTGGCAAATGGGGTGCCCAGTCCCAATTAATTACAACTTTAACCGCTTAATTCTCTTCACATTTTTGCCCTGATTTATCAGTCAAGCAATGACAAACAGTGAAATATCTGCATGTGTAAACAAAAGAGAAAGAGGGATGATCTGCCTTGCTGGTAGAAATAACGTCCTTCATGGGAGCCGCTCTTAAAAGTCTGGTTGGCAGGGGTCATATTGTACTTTCCATTTTCTGATTCGTTGACAATTAACAAACACCTCTCAAAACTTATTTTTACTCTCTATATGATTTCAAAAACTTAAAAAGCTCTAGCACATGATTTAATCCCTGCTTCCCTCTGCGAAGGGCCTTTCTTTTACTTTTATGTTGAGTCAGTTTACCTACTTCTTTCTATCTTAGAAGCAAACACTAGTGTCAACTTTGGTGCAACAATTTTTATATGCTCGTATATTGCACTTATTATATGCTTTGTGTTGACAAATATCCATGAGATATATATGTTGAAAGTTGAAAGCAATTGCTGAAACTTAAATCTTCCTTTGTGTTGGTTAAATACCTTTTACTTAGAATCTATTGCTTTATGAGTTAACTCTTATGCAAAACTCTTTGATGCTTGTCTCGAAAGTACTATTCATGAAAAGTTTTTGCTTATATGATTCAGTTGTTTGCTCATTATCTACTTGCTAGCAAACTATAGACCATTGACCTGGATCACTTCATTCATAACATGTGCTTTACATATTATTTGATCAAGATTATGATTGTAGCATGTCACCTCAGAAATTATTTTGTTTTTATCGTTTTACCTACTCGAGGACGAGTAGAACTAAGCTTGGGGATGCTTGATACGTCTCAAACGTATCTATAATTTCTGATGTTCCATGTTGATATTATACCAATTGTTACATGTTTTATATACACTTCATAGCATTTTTATGCATTTTCTGGGACTAACCTATTAACAAGATGCCACAGTGCCAGTTCCTGTTTTCTGCTGTTTTTGTATTCCAGAAAAGCTAGTCTGGAAATATTCTCGGAATTGGACGAAACTTGGACAGAACCTCCTATTTTTCCAACACGAAGACGGAGTCCAGAGAGACGGAGGAGGGCCACGTGGCACCCACACCATGGGGCCGCGGGCCCCCCTGCCGCGCCGTGGGGTGGTGTGGGGCCCTCGTGGCTCCGCAGCCGCCGCCCTTTCGCCTATTTATTCTTCCCGACGCGAAAACCCTAAATACCCGAGCCATTATCCACGAAAAGTTCCAGAGACGCCGCCGCCGTCAACCCTAGCTCGGGAGGGTTCAGAAGCTCTTCCCGGCACCCTGCCGGAGAGGGGAATCATCACCGGAGGGCTCTACATCACCATGCCTGCCTCCGGAGTGATGCGTGAGTAGTTCATCCTTGGACTACGGGTCCATGGCAGTAGCTAGATGGTTGTCTCTCCACTTTATGCTATCATGTTTAGATCTTGTGAGCTGCCTATCATGATCAAGATCATCTTATTGTAATGCTACATGTTGTGTTTGCTGGGATCCGATGAATATTGAATACTATGTCAAGTTGATTATCAATCTATCTTATATGTTATTTATGATCTTGCATGCTTTCCGTTACTAGTAGATGCTTTGGCCAAGTAGATGCTTGTAACTCCAAGAGTGAGTATTTATGCTAGATAGTGGGTTCATGCCTCCGGTAATCTGGGAGAGTGACAATAACTTCTAAGATTGTGGATGTGCTGTTGCCACTAGGGATAAAATAACCGATGCTTAGCTTAAGGGTGCGCCGTTAGGTCTAATGCATTTGTTTACATTACGCACATTACTTAATGCAATTATCCGTTGCTTGCAACTTAATACCAACGGGGAACTCGGTATGACAACCTGGCGGTGGATTATTAG
This sequence comes from Poa pratensis, assembly GCA_947311845.1. NCBI lineage: Eukaryota > Viridiplantae > Streptophyta > Magnoliopsida > Poales > Poaceae > Poa > Poa pratensis. The sequence continues at coordinate 16,604,232 of CAMZMU010000066.1, forward strand.
TCATAGACGCTGTTGGATAACGGTCTATGTATTTTGTCGTAATGCCCACATGAATATCATAGTAATCATCATGTCATATATATGCATTGTCATGCGCTCAATATTTTGTCAATTGCCCAGCTGTAATTTGTTCACCCAGCATGTTAGTTATCTTTTATGGAGAGACACCACTAGTGAACTGTGGACCCCGGTCCATTCTTTTACACTGATAATACAACCAACTGCAAACATGTTCCTTTTCATTCTCTGCAATTTACTACTGTTTTCCACACCATACGTTTAATCCTTTGTTTTCAGCAAGCCGGTGAGATTGACAACCTCACTGTTTCGTTGGGGCAAAGTAGTTTGATTGTGTTGTGTGCAGATTCCACGTTGGTGATCGAGCGGCGCACCAACAACCTTCAGAAGTGATTTCTTGCTCCTACTGGTTCGATTAAACCTTGGTTTCATACTGAGGGAAAACTGCTGCTACACTGCATCATACCTTCCTCTTGTGGTCTCCCAACGAACGTGTGATCCACGCAATCACTGTATACAAGGAGGAATTGGTGGTGGAGATGGCGGTGAAGATGGTGGAGGAGGCAGCGCGAGGCGCAGGGCGGCGCCGGCGCCGGCGGTGGCGCAGGGGGCTCCTCCTGCGCCGCCGGCTCCATGGGGGAGCGCCGCCCCTTAGCCCTCTTCCTTCATGGCTTCTTGGGAGCCCTCCCCCATGGAGATGAGGTCCATGGGGGAGGCAAAAACGTGGCTTTGGCGGCTGGAAATTCGTGGGTATGGGGTGTTCTACACGAGCTAGGTTTCCTCCCTTTATATAGACTCTCGGATTTCCGTCATCCCATCTAGGGTTTTGGTAAATCGGTCTTATCTCGGCCGTCCGGACTCGGATTGGGCCGAATTTTATGTCCAGATCCATTAGGAGAAAATTCCCTGCAACTTCCGTGACTAGACTTTTTTCGTTTGACGTCGTCTTCTGTCCGGTATGTGACAATCTTCAAAAAGAGCTTTCAGACAGATTTCAGGAAAGTCCCAATTCGACTCCAACGAGGTTTCCCTTGTATTTTTGATAATTCCTACACATCAAAGAGTAAAACAAGAACATTATGCACTTTTGCAACTATTAATAGGTTAGTCTAAATAAATCATAAAATTAATATAAAAACAAGTGCAAAAGGCATAATATTAACATGAAACAATCAAAAATTATAGATACGTTTTGGACGTATCAGCCATCAACTCCCGCAGCAGCTTGTCAGGCTCTGAAGCGTTTGAACAGTAGAATTCCATTGGTACACATACATAGTGCAGCTGCAATCCCTAGTTCCCGACCAGGTCGGAGGGCTATTCGCTCCGCACCCCACCCACCCCCCTTGGGCATATGGGCCGGCCCAATAGATACACCTTTTGCTCTTTCTGATTCTTTTTTCCTTTTTTTCTTTTTTCTTTTAATTTTTTTGATTGTTTCTTTTTTCTTTTTCGTTTTCTGTTTTCTTTTTACATATTTTTAGATTTTAATTTTTGAATTTTTTGAAAATTTAAAATGTTCAAATTTGAAAATTGTTCATATTTGAAAAATGTTCAGATTTGAAAATTGTTCATATTTTGAAAAATGACCGGACTAAAAAATATTCAGAATTAAAAAAATCCATATTTGAAAATTGTTCATATTTTCAATAAAATATTTACTTTTTTTGGAATTATTTTTTCTGCTCTTCTTTTTTGAAATCGTTCAAAAATAGTTTCCTTAAAAATACCTATTTTGTTCACTTTTGAAAATCATTCAAAAATATTTTCAGTTCATATACTTTTTTTGTTCAATTTTTAAAAATCATTCAAAATAATTTCCGTTCATAGACTTTTTTTGATCAACTTGTAAAACCGTTCAGCAATAGATTTCGTTCGCTGGCCTTTTCTGTTCACTTTAAAAATCGTTCAAAAAAAGTTTCCGTTCATTTTTAAAATCGTTCAAAAATAGTTTTCGTTCATCGGCCTTTTTTGTTCACTTTAAAATCATTCAAAAATAGTTTCCGTTCATCTCCATTTTTTGTTTATTTTTTAAAATTGTTCAAAAATAGTTTTTGTTCACGCTTTTTTCTGTTCACTTTTAAAAACCGTTCAAATGGGGTAAATGTTCTAATTGAAAAAGTTCAATTAAAATATATGTTCTTATTTTTGAAAAACTTTTTGAGTACCATAAATGTTCATATTTAGAAAATTGTTCAAATTAAATAAATGTTCATAGTGAAAAATCGTTCAAATAACATAAATTTTCATATTTTAAAAAATCATTTGAATAAGAGAAATGTTCATATTAAAAAATCGTTCAAATATGACAAATATCATTTATTATTTATTTTACATGTGTGAATATTTTAATTTCTAGAACGGGTTTTTCTCTTCTTATTTTTCAAAAAACGTGAACCCATAATATTACTGTCAAAGCAGAATATAAAAAGGGCAAATAAAAAAGAAATTAAAAGAAAACAAAAAGAGTATCTGTTATTGGGCCGTGTGACGCGGCCCGTGTAGTGACCGCGCGGGAAATGTGCCAGCAGCCCAAAGTGGGCCGAGCCCACTACCGCCAGCGAACCGCGGGGAACGTTCTTTCTTCCGCATATGCCGATAGCTAGGGGTTCCCATCGCATCGAGCGTCAAATAGGATTCACCTTATCAGCCACTTGAAAAGCCTATGGCCGTATGTGCCTGATCAATCGGCCCAACTCGGCAGCAGCAGAGCCCAGGTCTTTATTTTCCCTCTCTCGTGACCCGAAGGATGGAAAGGGATCACTGCAGCGCTGAATCGCTGATGCGCATGTACAAAAGGCACAGGATCATCTACCTTACATTTCCGTCTCTTAAAATGTAACCAGCTGGATCATCTACCTTACATACACACGACGCTTTCTTACTTCAAATCGCATCCTGAAATATGACGAACACAAAAGGCACATGATCTACCTTACATTTCCGCAACCTAATTGTCAGGAGATTTCAATGTGCCTACTGTGAACCCCAGAGCCTGCATGCATCCATCAGTCTGGTTTTGCATGCATGCCCTCATCTCCGGCTGTCCGGCAGCAGCTTGCCAGGCTCTGAAGCGTTTGAACAGCAGAATTCCATTGGTACACATACATAGTGCAGTGGCATATCCTGTTCTATATTTCCTTTAGAGTAAAACGCCTGGGCGGTCTATCAAGTTGACCCCCTAGATTTTTGTTTCTTCTAATTGTTTAGTCCTGATACATCATGAGTATGGAAAAAAAATCACCGCACCACGCACACTCCTGGCGTAGTTGCCTTACACGGCGGCAGGGTACTGCTCGAGTTTCGTCAATGATGGCCGGCACCGACGGCTTGCACGGCGAAGAGAAGGCAGGGACCCCGCGGCTCAGCTGCTTGCTGCACAGGATGCGGATGGAGCGCTACTTCTCTCCATGGTCACAAGGAGCGCAGACCAAATGGTCACCGGAGCAACGCCGGGGACCATCCCGCGGCGGCGCATGGCGGAGGTCGGCGGCGCATGGCGTTACAGAGCACGCGGGAGAGGGAAAAGTGGTCGGCGAGGATGGCCTGCTCACCCTGAGTACGTGTGCTTGATCAGAAAGGCTGGGGAAGGCCGGAATCGAGCTAATCGAGCTCGGCGGCCGGCGGCCGCCGACGGAAAAGAAGGACCGATTCGGCGGACTCCGGGCACCCTAGCACACGAAAATTGGCAGAGTGGAAGAGGAGCTCGCGGCGAAGCTGTACGTCTCCTCGGTTGAGCTCGGGAAGGTCGGAGACGATGGCGCCACGAAGACCAGACGGCGGCGGCAGCTAGCTGATTACGTGACCAAGGTAGAAGACAAACATTTATACCTGACAGGTAGGCCCCGCCTATCAGGACCTAATGATAAGAATAAATAGAATGTTAAGGTTTTTTTTATAAAAAACATTGTCTACGTCAGCATTTTAACGGTAGCAGTGACGGAATGACTAACTTGCAACATTATCACAACTTTTGCTGACCGATAGTTAGCAATTTTTGAGTTGGTGATCAATCCGCTCATACATGACAACTTGATAGACCGCGCGGGTGTCCTTTAATTGGCTTCGCGGTGTTCTATACTAGAGTAACGTATTATGGTAATAATGTGGTTGCATGTTGCACAACGCTTGAAGAAGCTGAAGTGAGTACAGATGTAGACCGTAGATTGAACAGCGAGTGAAAGTGTGATTCCATGAACGTACGTACAGATACGATGGTTCCAATTCATCACTGAAGATACACATCGATCTCTGCATGCATGCAATCGATGGCCCTGGCACGGGAGCTTGTCATATGCAGCAAGGCGTACACGCATGGGCTTTGGGCGGTTGCGCGCAGCCTCTTCTCACACGTGACCTATCGCCATCGATCACCACCGGCCAGCAGCAGCGTTCCGTCCAAAACGCCATGGATCGACCGCTAGCTCGATCATAACGACAGATTGGCCGCTTCCTCGAGAGATTCCAACATCTCTTAATTTGCGAATATATGCGTATATGCATGGTAGGTGTAGTCCTGCAGTACGTGTTTGTGTCATTGTGTGAGCAAAACATCTGATGGTATTCATCTCGGTGTCGTTTGCGCGGCGCTAGGATCTTTGCCGGGCGGGCTTGCATGGCGACCTACCATCGATCGAATCGACGACAATGTATGTACTCTCTCCTGACTGTCTCGTGAAAGCCAGGTGCAGTAGATCTATATGTCGTTTTACGTACATTCACTACCAGTTGCTCCCAGTACACCACTGTATCTCTACATTTGCGTATGTTCACCGGCCGTTGTACTCGTGTGCATGGAAAATTGGAAATCCAGGACAATCCATTTACTTCCGTGTTTGTGTGAGCAATGAATGCACACACGGTGTTGTCGTTGCAGCAGTAGCTGCATGCTTACAAAAAGATTGATGTGTGTCGCGCCTACGCATTTCCTGGATCTCAGACTGATCGAGCGCGCGCGGATACGTAGTACGTATTCAATCGTTAGTGTTAATTTGGGGGAACAATCGTTGCCCAATTGGGTCGATTGGTTGCGTGTTATAAAGGCCAGGAAGAGTCCCTGGCGTGGCGTTACAGAATACGTATTCGAGGTGGAGTACTACTCCATGCTCTTGTACGTGTACAATATATGAAACCGTATTTCAATCTAACACCTCCCTTAATCACAACCTTCTGAGATTACGAATAAATTCATGAAGATTCTTGACTGGCAATACTTTTGTGAAACCATCTGCAACTTGATCTTTCCTAGAGATGAACTTGATATCAAGTAATTTATCTGCAACTCTCTCACGAACAAAGTGGTAGTCTATCTCAATATGTTTGGTCCTGGCATGAAACACGGGATTAGCAGATAAATATGTGGCACCTAAATTATCACACCATAAACATGGTTTGTCTTTCAGTTTAACACCAAGTTCCTTGAGAACTGCTTCAACCCAAATTATCTCAGCTGTAGCATTAGCAAGAGCCTTATATTCAGCTTCAGTACTGGACCTTGACACAGTTTTCTGTTTTCATGCACTCCACGAGACCAAATTTGGTCCAATGAATATAGCAAAACCTCCAGTGGACCGTCTATCATCAAGACACCCTGCCCAATCTGCATCTGAGAAAGCACTAAGCAAAGTTGAGGAGGACTTCTGAAAAGTGAGTCCAACATGTAGTGTACCCTGAACATATCTCAAAATTCTTTTGGCGGCTGTCCAATGAGCAGTTGTAGGAGCATGCAAATACTGACATATCTTATTAACAGAGAAGGAAATATCAGGACGTGTCAATATAAGATACTGCAATGCACCTACAATGCTTCTGTAATTTGTGCTATCATCAGGACCAAGGGGAGTTCCCTCGGTTAAGGACAGTTTTTCAGTGGTGGATAAGGGTGTAGGACAAGGAGTGCACTTTTTCATACCGACTTTAGCAAGGAGATCCGAAGCATATTTTCCTTGTGTGAGAAGTAACCCAGATTGTGTCTTCTTTACCTCAATGCCCATAAAATAGTGTAGATCTCCCAAATCTTTGAGGGCGAAGTCAGCATTCAAGTCATGAAGGAGAGCCGAGATGGCCTCATCTGAAGAACTTGTAACTATGATGTCATCAACATAGATTAGAACAAATATCATAACACCAGACTTGTTATACAGAAAAAGTGAGGTGTCAGCCGTAGAAGGAGCAAAACCAAGCTGTTGCAACTTGGTGCTAAGTCGTGAATACCATGCACGTGGAGCTTGTTTAAGACCATACAGGGGCTTTGTCAAGTTTGCAGATATGATGTGGGGCTTGAGGATTTTCAAAACCTGGAGGTTGGTACATATAGACTTCCTCTTCCAGAACGCCATGGAGAAACACGTTCTTGACATCTAGCTGCCGCAAACTCCATCCTCTGGTAACAGCAACAGAAATGACAATGCGAATCGTTGTTGCCTTGACCACAGGACTGAAGGTATCTTCATAGTCTATCCCATATCTTTGTTTGAATCCTTTTGCAACTAGGCGTGCCTTGTACCTGTCAATAGTGCCATCTGCATTTTTCTTAACACGATACACCCATTTACAATCAATAAGATTTTTAGTGTGATGTGGAGGAACTAAGTGCCATGTTTTGTTTTGCATAAGAGCATCATACTCATCCTCCATAGCTTTGCGCCACCTATCATCCCCAAGCGCCTCCGTCAGTGTATGTGGTTCTCCTGTTGATGCAAGAAGACACCAGCGAACAGTACCATCAGTTATGATTCTAGGCTTACGGATACCTTGTTGTAGTCGAGTGCGGGGTGCTGGAGCCGGTGGTGGAACTGGTGGTGAAGGCGGAGGCGTTGTCGTTGGCGTAGTTGTCGGTGTTGATGTTGGTGTAGTTGATGTACAAGATACCACACCGGAGCCTGGAGCAGAGGATCCAGGCGAGTCATCACCCCCACGTGCAGGAGATCCGGTCGGAGGGGACTGCATAGCGGCGTCAGCCTCGGAAGCTTCCCGCGACGGAGACCGAGACGGGGAGGGCGAGCGCGACGCATGCACGTGTGGCGGGGACCGCGATCGGGACGGGGAGCGCGCTGTCCTGGAGCGCGACGTGGCGGTGCGGGGTTCATCATGCGTGGACGAGGAATCCTCCTGTCGATCGGTGTCGCTGGCGCCTGCACTGTCAGCCGAATCCTCCTCGGGATCGACACGAATCAGATCCTCCTCGGGATCGCACAAGGACAGACGTGGTCTGTCGTTTTTCGACTTGTTTTGCACCATTTTTGCACCGTTTGATGCTGAATTTTTTTCTGAATCTTTTTGCAGCGTGCTTGCACCTGCTGTTGCACTAGTTTCCGCATGTTGATCATTAGTAACAACTGGTATAATAGGCAAAGGCATATAGTCATCAATATTTGCATCCCCATGATTTGAAGGCAATAAAAGAATATCTTGACAGAGACGTGCACCGGCATTTGGATGGAGGGACTCGAAAGGAAAAACACTCTCATCAAAGACAACATCCCTTGAAATATAAATACGGCCAGTGGAAACTTCTAAGCACTTAACTCCTTTGTGGCGTGGACTATAGCCCAAGAAGACACAACGTGTGGAACGAAACGCAAGTTTTCTCTTATTGTATGGACGGAGATTAGGCCAACAAGCACAGCCAAAAACTCGAAGAGACTCATATTTAGGCTTAGTGTGGAGGAGACGTTCTACAGGTGTATCAAGGTTGATGACTTTACTTGGGAGAAGATTGATAAGAAAGGTGGCGGTGAGAAATGCTTCATCCCAATATTTTAGGGGCATGGACGCATTGGCAAGTAAAGCAAGACCAACTTCAACAATGTGGCGATGTTTGCGTTCAGCGAAACCATTTTGTTGATGGGCATGTGGACATGAGACATGATGAGAAATGCCATGTGTTTGAAAGAAAACATTAAGTTTTTCATATTCACCACTCCAATCAGTTTGCATAGTGATGATTTTTCTATCAAATTTTCGCTCAACAAGTTGCTGAAAATTAAGAAAGACTTGATACACCTCAGAACGTTTCTTAAGCAAATAAATCCACGTAAATTTACTATAATCATCAATAAAGCTTACATAGTACGAATGTCTACCAACAGACTCAGGTGCAGGACCCCATACATCAGAGAACACTTGCTCCAAAGGAACAGTGGAAACACTAGTGGAAGTAGGATAGGGCAACTGATGACTCTTAGCTAACTGACATGAATCACAAATGTATGGTGTAACTTCTGGAGTAAACGAAATTTTATTGTTTCTAAGAACTTGCTGAACCACAAAAGACGAAGGATGGCCTAAGCGACGATGCCAAGTGGATGATGATGGCTTTATTGTGACGAAAGCATGCTTGGATGACCCAGTGGAGAACGACACTAGCGGGTAGAGACCATCATGGCAAGGTCCTTTAAACAGAATTCTCCTTGTTGCCTGGTCCTTAATTAAAAACAGATATGGGTGAAATTCAAAGAAGATATCATTATCAAGTGTAAGTTTATGGACAGATAGCATATTTGTGGTGGCACTAGGAACATGAAGGACATCTTTAAGATTAAAAGAAGCATGTGGGGTGCATAATACTGAATGACCAATGTTGCTTATTATCATACCGTTTCCGTTTGCAGTGTGGACGCAATCACGCCCCTTGTACTTGTCATGGGTGGAGAGTTTGCTCAGCTCTCCCGTGATGTGGTTGGAGGCACCGGTGTCAGGGTACCAATTGGTGTCAACACCATAGGAAGCAAGATGCGCCGTCTTTTCTTCACGAGCTTCATCATCAGAGTCATCACGGTCTTCATAGCGCCACCAGCAATCGCTTGCCGGGTGCCCATTGATTTTGCATATCTGGCAGGTGGTGTTGACATAGGGAGTGGGGGCGCGATCACGCCGGCCACCCCCATCACGGCGGCCTCCATTGCCACCATCACGGCGACCACGACCTCCATCATGATGCCTGTCTTCACGTCAATCATCACGGCGATCCCCATCACGGGGCCGCCAGGGAGCACGGTCATCACATGGGCGGTCATCACGGCGATCCCCATCACGGGGCCGCCAGGGAGCACGGTCATCACGGGGCGGTCATCGCGGCGGCGCCACCCGCCATCATCACGACGATCACCACCTCCATCACTTCGGCCGCGGTCACCACCACGGCCCTGATCATTGCCACCATAAGCGAGGTGAGCAGAGGTGGTAAACGTCTGGACGGGGAGGGCATCTTCTTCATCGGAGAGAAGCTCACGGCGCATGTCATGCGCCGCGATTTGAGCGAAGAGGTCGTCAAGCGTGGTGCCATGCTGTCCGTTAACTGCAGCAACAACATCGTTATAGGAGCTATCAAGGCCATTGAGGATATACCCTATCAGTTCATCATCATCGATGGGTTTTCCGGCGGCGGCGAGCTCGGAGCCCAGCCCCTTCATCTTGGTGAAGTACTCTCCCGCAGACATGTCCTTCTTCTTCTTGGTCTTGTTGAGGGCGGTGCGGAGATGCGTGATCTTGGATCTTGACACCGAGGTGAACATGGAGGTGATCGTGTTCTAGACCTCAGCGGTGGTCGTGTGCTCGAAGAAGTGCGGGGCTATCTCTGGAGAGAGAGTTTGAAGAAGCCACCCCATCACCTGCTGGTCACGGACAATCCAGGATGCGTACAAGGGGTTGGCGATGATGGTTTTCTTCCCCCCTTCGTCGATATCCACAGTCTTGGCGGGGGCTGCATCCGTGCCATTGAGGAGCCCGATGACTTGCGCTCCGCGAAGAGGAGGGAGCACCAGGGTCTTCCAGAGCAGGTAGTTCGAGCGGGTGAGCTGCTGGGAGGGGGGAGAGCCAAGGGTGGCAGCAAGCACGGCCGGCGACGAGGACGACATGGTGGCGGCGATGCGAGGTTTTGGTCTTGATCTTTAAGGCGGCGGCGGCGGCACAAAGCAGCGGCGGCGGTTGTTTTGGTCGTAGGTTCTTTCTGGTCGTAGGGTTTTGGTCGTAGGAGCGGCAGCGGCGACAATCTATGCGGCGACAGCGGCAGTTTTGGTTTTGATCTTGAGAACGGCGACGTCAGCAATAGTGCGGCGGTGGCGGTCTAGGGTTTTGCGGCGGCTAGGTCATGGAAAAGGCTAGCTCTGATACCATGTTAATTTTGGGGAACAATCGTTGCCCAATTGGGTCGATTGGTTGCGTGTTATAAAGGCCAGGAAGAGCCCCTGGCGTGGCGTTACAGAATACGTATTCGAGGTGGAGTACTACTCCATGCTCTTGTACGTGTACAATATATGAAACCGTATTTCAATCTAACAGTTAGAGCATCTCCAGTCGCGGCGTCCAAATGGCCGCCCAAAGGGCTTCCGGACTACCTGGCGCATTTGGACGCCGTCGCTCCCCACTCGTTGCGTCCAAATATTTTTTTGTAAACTTAAACTTCGACGATTTTCATTCAAACTTTAGGAAATTTTACAGATTCGAATGAAATTTAAAAAAACAAAACCTAATCTACTGGCCCGGTAGCGGCGCCTGAAGGCGTAGTAGGGGTCCTCCTTCTCCTTCTTCACAGCGGCGCCGCCACTGCTTGGTCCTGCGTCGCCGTCCTCCTCCTGGATGCGGCTAGGGCCGGCGTCGTCGTCGGTGGTGAGGTCGAAGAAGCGCACGCCTTTGGTCTTGGCGTGCTCGAACGCCGACCACGCGGAGGCAGCGGGCCCGTCGAGCGGTGGTACGCCGTCCATGGATGCGGCGAGGACGGCCTGCGCGATGGCGTCGTCGTCTGCGCCCGACTGCGCCGCGACGAGCTCGGCCATGAGCGGCGACAACCCCGGCTCCGCCTTGACCTTCATCTGCTCCGGCTTCGGCATGAGCAGAGGCGAGGTGCGGGAGCGGGAGGAGGAGGAGCGCGACGAGGAGGCCCGCGACGAGGGCGCCGACGCACGCGGCACCCATAGGTTGGCGGCCGGAGGAGGTGGAGGCGGAGCAGGCGCCGGCGTCTCCTGCAGGGATCCGCCGTTGGAGATGTGCTCCATGACGGCGTGGAGCGTGCGGCCGGGCACGCTCCAGAACGCCCCGCGCCCGGAGACGTTCTTGTCCATGGACGCCGGCCCGGGGCCATCCCAGCGGCGCATCTCCTCGTCGAAGAGGCGCTGGAACGCCGCCTCCTAGCGGCCGTAGTTGGCCGCGTTCTCCGGGTCCCAGCGCGGGTCCTGACGCATCTCCGGCGTCAGCTCGCGCCAGTAATGCGCGATCATGGCGGCCGGGAAGTCGCGGTTCGCCCTCGTCAGCGGGCGCGGCACCGGGATCCCGCGGACGGAGATCGCCCAACGGCCTCCGACGCGCATGTCGGGCGGCACGGGTAACCGTTGTGCCGCAATACCTCCGACTGCTCGCGGAGGAGGGTGCGCGGCGCGAAGTCGTTCGCCGCCGCGCCCCCGGTGCGCTCCAGTTCCCGCCATCTCCTGGTGCGGTGGCGGCAGAGTGTGGTTCGCGGTGGCGGGTAGAGAAGGAAGAAGGAAGAGAAGAGAGCGGTGGCAAGAGTGGCGAGTACGGGGCCGGCGTACGCCTTTTATGGCCGCCGGAGAGCGGTGGCATTAACGTCGCTTCCTCGAAAAGGCGTCCGCCGGCAGTGAAAACGAGGCGTCGCCATGCGGCACGCGCCTTTGACGACGGCTTTGACCACCGCCGGTTGAAGTCGCCTCTCACTGACAGGCGTGGCCCACGCGTCGGAGGCAGACGTGGCGTCGCGTTTCGTTCCGTCCGGGGCCGCCCGAAACCTCCCCAAGTTGAGGGCATGGGCTGGACGTGCCGGACACAAAACTGGGCCGCGCCGGACCCAAAATGCGTTTGGGCGGCGCGAATGGGAGCAAAAACCTGTCCGACACGCCCCAAAGGGGTTTGGGTGGCCGTTTGGGCGCCACGAGTGGAGATGCTCTTATCCATGTGCCATTCGAACACAGAGAGCGCTGCTGGGTCGATCGGGGAGCTTTGCACAAATTAACCCCGTGATAGATTCAGAATTGCTGTCCCAATGTGTGTAGCAATACCAGCTTGCGCATGCATACGAACGGTTGTGTAGCAGCAGCGGGTCCGGTGTTGTCACTTCGACGACGGTATTGCAGTGTGGCCGGCACCCCCACCTCCCGTGGCCCGGTCGCGATGTATACGAACGGTTGTGTAGCAGCAGCGGGTCCGTCGTCGAAGTGACAACACCGGCCGTCGAGCTGGATGCAAGTGTAGGCAGGAGCCCGGCGAGATGAGCTCGGCCTTTCCACATAGAAAAAGGATATATATAGGGATTTCCCGATCCGGAATGCTTGCTTTCGGACCGGAGAGCACGTAGTACGTTACTACGACGTGCTTGGACCGGAACACGCACGCGGTGCATGCCAAACGCCCTAGACAGACAGCTCCACGACGACGCCTACTACGCCTAGCCAGGCACTTCAGCGTCCAGTCCACTCACCAGCGACGGCTCCATCGACCGGCCGGGGGAGAAGATGTGAACGTTTTAACCTTAAGTTTTGACTGCGTCTGCTCGCATTGCACCATGCATGTCGATATCCCGGCCGGCGCCGGGCAAAAAGCCTGAAATGGCGGAGCGCCCCGGCAGGCAGGTCCGCCGTACCCTGTCTGCCCCAACCTGCTCGCCTGCCATGCTCCAGGAAAAAATTCTGGTTCTCTCGGACCTCGTGAAGCAATCTCGTCAGTAGCGAATTAACTTTGGGTCATCGCTCTCATCTGCAAGTAGATCGCAGCTTCGCCACAAAATAAAGAGACCGCGGTAGATTTCCAGCGATGGACAAGAGAATCCGCATATGAATCCTATAATCCGGATGACCGGCTGGAACAAAACCGTCATGGTTACCTACTGGTTTTGGGAATCTCCCAGCCGAAATGTGCTTAACCGTTTATACTATATTGTTGTTCTTTTCTCCCTAATATGTACTCACTCCGTTCTAAAAAGATGACTTCCATTTGTGTGCATGTGGATGTATCTAAACATGTACATCCAGATTTAGACAAAGGAGGGAGTAGGAGCTATACAAAGAAAACGCACAACGAACTAGGCGGACGGTGGTCCATTTCACCGCCGGTCCCGGGAGGCTCGGGCAGTATTAGCAAGACTCGGTTGCTGGCCTAGCTACCCGTATCCAGTAGAAGCAACAACTTGCCTCTTGCTGCAAGAAATGCTAGCATGTCATCAACTCAGCTGGGCACTATCATCGTCGACCGATCACTCATGGATCTCCCGAAAGCAACCGCGAGGAATGCCATTAGTACGTAAGTAGAAGTAGCTGGAGGGATCACATGCGCGACTTGCACGCAACACAAGCATCCCGACGAAGCAACAACACGGGGAAGCGATACAAGGCGAGTGCAGAGAAACAGCAAGTCGCCAAGCGCACGCAGACAAGGCCCAAGCGTACACCCAGGAAAGAAAAACGGAGAAAGAATGATTATTTTATTTCCATATTCAATGGCCCGAGGGTACAGCTACTACAAATGCCAAATTAATTAACTAATGATCCTTATTGCGCGTGCTAATAACGGGTAAATGGAACAAGATTGTGTTGTTGACCGCCGGCAGGCCAGGAACGCCGGATCGTACGGCCGGGGTGGAGTGGGGGCGCGCCATGGAATGGTACGTGCGCTTGCCCATTGATGATCAGGACACGTCCACGGGTTTGCAGAGGAAGAGCAGCGACGAGGGCGGCTGCTGCTGTCTGCCGGCGCCGCCCCCTCCACCGAGGCGCTCGTAGCAGTCGATAGAGAAGAGCGAGAGGGAGAGGGAGAGGGACAGGCGCGCCCGCGCCTGCGCCTGCGCGTGGGCGACTTGGCCGAGGCGGTCGAGCGCCGGGCCGAGGCAGAGGCGGTAGAGGCGGCGGTACCCGCCGAGCGCGGCGACGACGGTGCGGGTGACGGTGCCCGCCGACGCCGGGCCCACGTGGCGGAGGCAGAGCGCCTCCCAGACGGCGTCCCGGCGCGACACGGCGGCCCAGAGGCGGCAGACGCCGGCGGCGGCGGCCAGCGAGCGGCCGTCGAGGCGCGCCAGGATCTCCGAGAGGATGTCGGCGTTGTCGTTGATGTTGTACGCGACGCCGCCGCCCAGCAGCAGCTGCACGCGCACCTCCAGCTCCTCCTGCCGCGGCGCCGCGGGAGGTTCTCCCATGCACATGGAGCGGTTGGTTTGCTGGTGTAGGAGAGAGGAGAGACGGAGGTCGGAGGTGAGAGGGAGACGGGTGGAGGGCGTATATATAGGGAGGAGACGGGGTTTTGACTCTGCTATGATATGTTGCTCGTGTCTGTAGGGCCAGGCGCAACACGAAAAGGCGATTAAAGCCTTCTTGGAACCAATAATGGCAGCGGCCGCCGTGGAAGCTCAGAGAGAGCTGATGAGTGTGAGCTCTTTAATTTTACTCGGTCACCGTAATAAAGCAAGGAATCCCAAGGTGCAGGTGACTCCGGTCCGGGCTAGCTCCGCCGGAGAGGTTGAGACGGAGTTCTTGCGTGTGGCGTGTGGCTTGTGAGCTCGGGGTATCGAGTGAAGGAGAAGATGGGGCCAAGCGGGAGGTGCCAAGCGGCGTACGTGGAGATGCGCGCGACGTCCCTAGCCCCGGCCTGCGTGCCTGCGTGCGACTCTGGAGCCCTAAACTACTAGCCTCCGTTTTGACGCCGACGTGCATGTTTTCTCTCGTCCTCGGGAAGCGTAGCGATGGTGGTGTGAAGGAGACACTCGCACAGCGGCGGCGCACGACGTTCGTCTTCTCCACGTCCGGCTCGATCGCGCTGCAAGTATGGCGGCCGGTGGTTGTGCGCCACTGTAGCTTGGTCAGGCCGGCCGGAGTACATCTGTAACATCTTGTAGTGTTCTACAGTTAAGGTGACATTTCATGGAACCACCGACCGTAGTACTCCACTGTTCAAGTTTTCAACAACGCAGTGTGGCTACGTGTAGGCACTCCACTGTTTAAATTAAGAAGAATGCCGTCCCAGGCTGACGACAAACACATTTCGTATCTCCAGTTCGTGCGGATTTCGGGTCCCGTTCCCCACCCCGAGAAAAGTGGACGCAACGGCTAGCTTGAGCCATTGTCCATGCGCACACACATCTTTTCGATGCAACCGATCGATCACACATTGTGTATTCGACGTCGCTCAAATCAATGCGTGTTTCTTTGATTAATCCTTTCCTGGTTGATGAACCCTCACATCAACGTTGCTTACTCCACAGGGTCCCGATAGACAGGTGCTTGATCCACCCTTGTTTCGTGCCGTTTGACGTTTCACTTTTGGACCAAAGCTAAATCAGATGCTGATAAATCATCACGTAACCTGAACTCAAAATGGTGGTATGAACACATTCAACGTATTTGTATATCAAACAGTGGTAGAACCTGGTGAACCGGGCCTACTACTAAATATTGATTCTCTCTCCTAACCACTCTGAAATATGTTAAATACACGGAATCGATCCAAAACTACAAGCAAGGGAATCAACTCTTATTGCCGTAAAGGAAAAATAACCCCTTTCCTTTATATATATAGTCCACCAAGTAGCCTTCGCCACTTATTCTTGAATTAAGGGAACGCGAGAAATCTTTCTCTATGTCAATTCAAAACAAAACAAACGGACGACTGAATCTAAAGAAAATATTTTGAGAAGAGCTTGCGCCTATGCAGGCTCTCACCCATGTGGAACAGATGCTTCTACTTGGTCATCATAGACCAGCAAATCCATTTGAGAGCCGTCTTTCTTTGATGGTAGTGTCCTTCGTATGTGAATAGTGAAAACTGGGAGGAACTGTCCCCCGCTTTGCTCACCGGGGCGGGACAGGTCCCGCCACCCCAGCCACCCTCCCTCTCTCCCCTCTTGGCAGCGGCAGGGCCATCTTCCTCGCGCCCGTCGATGGTCCGCTGCATTGGTGATGCGGTCGTGCAGCAAGGGCAGTGGTGCCGCGAGCTCACCAGTGTCCTCTAAGTCCCCTTCCTGGTGGTCGTGGCCGGCCTGGGCTAGGGGCCGGTTCATGGTGGCCCCTTCCTCCAGACCGTGACGACTTTGCCATGGATCTAGCCGAAGAACATGATGCCGTGGGGTTCCTCCTCTAGGGGCCGGAAGCTCCTGTGCCTGTAGCTGACCTACTCTATCCAGGTCTGATGACCCTGTTCGTCGATCTGGCGAGTAGAGGTGGGTGTTGAGGTGGCGAACGGCGGTTAAGTTCAACTACAAATGCCTCTGCTGCTGTCGGAGATCCCGACTCGGCTGGATCTTCTGTGCAGTCTGCTGCTGTAGCACCTCTGCTGCTGGAATTCAAACAAGACTCAAAAGAGGTATAATTCAACCAAAAAAAATTCAAAGATGGTACTGTTCGTTATAGCACCAAAGGTAGGACTGTGCAGTATGGTCTTCTTGCTTCCATAGGTGAACCTTCATCTCTCTCCGAAGCTCTTGATCATCCATAATGGCGTCAAGCGATGGAAGAAGAATATGATGCTCTTATGAAAAATGAAACATGGCACCTTTGTTCCTCCCAGCTCCAACCAAAACTTGATTGACTGCAAATGGGTTTATCGTATCAAGAAGCGTTCTGATGGTACAATTGACAGGTATAAGGCTCGTCTTGTTGCGAAGGGCTTCAAGCAAAGGTACGGTATTGATTATGAAGATACTTTCAGTCCCGTTGTTAAAGCAGCCACTATTCAAACTGTTTTAGCAGTCTCGGTTTTCAGAGGTTGGAGTTTACGGCGGCTAGATGTTAAGAACGCGTTTTTACATGGTGTTCTGGAAGAGGAAGTTTATATGCGACAACCCCCAGGTTTTGAAAACTCCAAAGCCCCTCAATACATTTGCAAACTTGACAAGGCTCTATATGGTCGCAAACAAGCTCCTCGTGCATGGTTCTCTTGTCTGAGCTCCAAACTTCATGATCTTGGTTTTATACCCTCTAAAGCTGATACATCTCTGTTCCTTTATCATAAGTCAGATATTATTATTTATATTATGATTTATGTGGATGATATCACTGTTACAAACTCATATGATCAGGCCATTACAGTCTTGCTCAAGGAACTCAATGTTCACTTTGCCATTAAAGATCTTGGTGATTTACACTTCTTCTTGGGGATTGAAGTGCACAAGCGTGAAGATGGTCTCCTACTCACACAAACCAACTATGCTACAGATTTGTTGACTCGAGTTGGTATGCTTGATTGTAAGGCTGCTCCTACTCTCTCATCTACAAAAAAATTGTCTTTGACTGAGGGTAAGCCTCTTGATTCAGAAAACAACACACGTTATAGGAGCATTGTTGGTGCTCTTCAATACCTTACTTTGACTCGGCCAGATCTGTCCTTTTCGGTAAATAAAGTTTGGCAATATCTTCATGTACCTATGACATCTCATTGGACTGCAGTCAAAAGGATTTTAAGATATGTTCGTGATACTGTAAAACTTGGCATCACCTTTCAAAGATCTTCCTCTACTTTGTTAAGTGCCTTTTCAGATGCAGATTGGGCTGGATGTATTGATGATAGGCGTTCCACGGGAGGGTTTGCCATTTTTGTTGGACCGAATCTTGTCTCCTGGAATGTTAAGAAACAAGCTATAGTTTCAAGATCAAGCACTGAAGCTGAGAATAAGGCACTTGCAAATGCTACAACTGAAATTATTTGGGTTGAAGCTCTTCTTCAAGAACTTGGAGTAAAACTGAAGGAAAAACCATGTTTATGGTGTGACAATTTGGGTGCTACCTATTTGTCTGCAAATGTAGTTTTTCATGCTCGTACCAAGCACATAGAAATTGACTTTCACTTTGTTCGTGAAGAGTGGCAAGCAAAAATCTTGAGATCAAGTTTATATCAAGCAAAGATCAATTGTCTGATGGATTTACTAAGGTTCTTCATGTTGGTAGTCTTCGTGAGTTTAGAGGTAATCTAAATCTGCAGGCAGTTTAGATTAAGGGGGGTTGTTGGAATATGTACTCTGTATACGGTATAGATATGGTATATTATACCAATCTATACGGTACATCCATGTAAGCCACGGTGGGGGCTATGCCCACGTCCACATGACACGAACCCGATCCCTCTCAGAGCAACTCTAGCAGATGCGGAATAAGCCCCTCGGCCCGGAAAAGTCCGGCCGATTTGGGGTACGGGCCGATATTTCGTCCCGATCAGAAACTGGATAAGCCCACGGCCCGGAAAAGTTTATCCGGTGAGCCGGATAAGCGGCGCCTCGACCTCTATATGAAGGGGACGGAGTGCTCGATGCGGTACCAATACCCCACCGCTCCGGCGCTTCCAGCACCCCTCCGCCGCATCCCGCTCCCAACTCCGGCGAGAAATCTACTCCGCCTCGTAGCTCCTCTCCCCTCCCCACCACCAGATCCATGCCGGGATCGAGCATGCGCAGCTCCAGCGGGCGCGGAGGAGGCCGGGAGCCGCCGGAGGACGAAGCGGCGAGGAGGGCGGCCAAGGCAAAGGCGCGGCAGGCCGCTGTCAACCGCTGGAACGGCGCGCGCCTTCGCGGCTCCTACAAGGACCGCCGGTGGGCGGGCCTCATGACGCCGCGGACGCCGCGGCGTCACGACGCGGAGGCGGGGAGCTCGAGCGGCAGCCGGAGGCGGAAGCGGCAGGAGCCGGCGGAGGAGCCGGAGGAGGAGTTCGTCGGCGACCCCATTCCGGCTAGGCACATCCGCGTGACCCCCGAAGGCCGGCGGGGCTCCACCATCATCGCCTTCGACCACTTCCAGGAGGTGCTGCTGCCGGCTTACGGTCGTGTCCGTAGAGCCGAGCAGGAGGTCGCTGCCGCGACGGCGGCGGTGGAGGCCCGAGCTCCCGGTGCGGACGTGCACCTGGTGAAGGCGGTCGACGAGCTCGAGCTGGCGGTGGCGCTGCGCGACATCGTCGAGAACAAGGAGCTCGACCCGTAGGTCGATGCCGACGCCGACACCGGGGAGAAGAACGCCGTCGCATCACCGGGAAAAGAACAATGCCGCCGCCGGAGTAGATCTAGGGTTCCATTTCCGTTCTAGTTTAGTTTCATTAACGTTTTTAGTTATGTTTAATTTCAGTTCTAGTTTTAGTTTCGATAAACTTCCTCTCTAAGATTAACGCGTGAACTAGTATCTGTTCTTCATTTCAAATATCCAGTAGCAATTTCCTGCATCTGTTCAGCGAGAGCAAATTTTGGTACTGCAAAACTTTTCCTGCTCAACCGGATACAAGATATCCGATACCATCTTATCTGATATCTGCTAGAGTTGCTCTAGCGAGGGTATCGTTTCCGCAAGGTTAATATGTTTCACAGGATACGTTCTCAATGGAGAAATTCTACGCCGCCAACGCCTTGGGTTGTCAGACCATTTTCCACTTTACCTTGCATTGCCATACCTTATCGATTTGGAAATGTTGGCGCGTGCCTTGACGACCGGCCGGCACTGTCCAGCCGGCGAACCAATGTAGTGCGTGATGATGAACTGATCATATCACCGGCCGGTACCAGGTACACGTAGCTAGGTACTCCAGCTGGCTCGTTTCCGGCCATCACACACACGCCTATACACAACGCATGTGTGGTGAGCGTTTTCTTCGCTGCAGCAATAGCAAGCACAGCACAGCAGATTGTGCGTCGTCTACCGATCTGCCTGCATGCATTAGCGCCGGAAGCTGGGACCCTTCACGTTAACTCCTCATTTGTACGCTAGCTGCGTACGTACCTACTCGAAACTCCATCTCGAACATGATTCCAGGTAAAGAGGCGAGACCCATGTGCCGCGTACTACGTATGTCTATCTATCTATCTGACCAGCGCCGCACTGTGCGTGGGTCGGGAAGACGGTACCAACCGGAGAAGCGGAGTTCATGACACGCGCCTCCAGTTCCCATACTTGCCACTGTAGTTGCAGCCGTGCTCGGTCGAATTGATGATTGGTCCATCCTTTTGGAGAATCTCTACCTGGATCACAGTAAATTCGGACCGATATACGGTTTAGGCCATTTTTACGGTCCGAACAAGCATCGCATATCGGTTCGGTCCAAAAAAAATATCCCGGATAAGCGGCGGTTTCAACACTATATTAGCAGTATCAAGGGCCATGCCCAAAAAAAATAGTGCCGTTTAGGGTTTGTCCTCATTTCTCGCCACCGAGATTTCTTCCCCGCCGCCGCTAGGGCTAGACAGTTCCAGCGAGCAATTTCTCGCAACTCTGCCGCCAAATGGACCACGGGCATGGCGATGCGCCTCCGTCGGGCCGTGCTGACCTCGGTGGTGCGCCTCCTCTTCACTCCGAAAGCGACGACCTCACGTGACGCGTACGAGCTCGCCGCAATCATCGACGATGCCGAGCTCATGGAGCGCATCCGACAGAAGTCAATTCGCTCCATCGTTCGACCGAGAGGCGGTGCCGAGACACTGCCCGGTGGATCGAATGGTGCAACAATAACAAGTTCCGCCGGAGGGAGGAGCACCGTGGCCTGCGTGATATCTGGCGGTCCAGCAACTAGTGCGGCGGCGCGGCCGTCCTTTTGGTTTGTATGTGTCGAGGATTACTCCCGAAGGAAACTCAAGCGTAGTGTCGTTCGAACACTGGGGACTGAAACCCACTCTCAACGAAGCTCTCGGTGACCTCGGCGAAGAAGACACACACGCAGCAAGGAGACACAGCAGTTACCCAGGTTCAGGCCACCATGGAGGTGTAAAACCCAACTTCCTGCTTGAGATGGATTGCACTGCTCGGAGCGATACAATACAAGTGTTGGTATTTGTGGCGAGGTAGAAGATAACTGGATCCCCCTCTACGGCCGCAGTGAGGCCCTATTTATAGCGCTCCGGTCCTCTTCCCAAATGTTTAGGCGGGAAGGGTTGCCACATAGCACCAAGAGGGGATACCGGCGTACTGCCCTAGCTCAGATAAAGCCACCGTCCATGGCGTAGTCGATAGGCCTTGTCAGTGACGTTGTTGATGACGCCTGCGGTGGCGCGTAGCGCCGGTCCGGCCGTCTTGCACCAAAGAGGGAAGTCTTGGGCTCCGCTTTGCTTGCTGTGGATGGTCGGCACCCTTTAATCACCAAAGTAAAAAGTTTTGGCCGACACGCTCTGCTGGCGCGAGCATCACTCTGGGAAGATGCAGACGCACATGCCCCCTGGCGCGGGGTCACGGGTGCGCCAAGTCTGTCTTGTACCGCGTGAGGCTTGATGGCACAACTCTTCTTCGCGAGGGTGGCCTCGCGAGGCCCTTCCTTGGCCGTTTGGTGAAGCGTCCTGCCGAGGTTTCTAGCCTTGGTCGCGTGAGGCTTGGAGGAGCCTGGCGAGGTGGGCCATGCTCTATTGACTGTTGACTTGTCTTGTTCTTCACGCGTGGACTTCTGGGCCAACGGCATACGGGCCGTGGTACCCTGGTTTCCACTGGTCCGACAGTAGCCCCCGGGCCCGTGTTGTGCATGCCTTGTGACCGTTCGATGCGAAGCGGCACGGGCCCAAGAAGATGCCGGGCCCAGGAGATGACGCGTGTCACGGCAGTTCTGCGCGCACGTGCCCACGACGGCCGTGGCGCCTCGGTAACTGCCCGAGTTGGCATAAATCCCTGGCCGCGCGTGGCGCGGCCGTCTCATCGTCTTAACCACCCGAGTGGGTTAATGTGCCTTTGACTCCTGGACTCTCGGTCGAGTGGTGGCCAACGTGGTGTACCACGGTGGCTATTTAAGGACAGTGAGTCTGCCTTACTCCGTCTTCATTCCATACTTCTTCTCCTAGTCGAGAGCCTCCCCTAATACCTTCATCTCTCCTGGCGTCGGCGTTCTTGATGGTGAGCACGAGGAGAGGCTCGGGTGGTCTTCGTGCGCCGTCGTCTTCCTCGGGAAGGGTACTAGCACTCGTGGGGGACTCGCGCCCCGCGGTCGCGGCAGTCGGGGGGGAGACGGCCGCGGGGTTAGGGGCCGCGGTGGAGCTTCCGCCCTCTTTCGCGTGAGGTGGACCACCTTGGGCGAGCGGTGTTCGAGTTCTTCTTGCATCTGGGCGACAGGCCCCGCAGCCGACCTCTTCTCCCTGATTCCTTCCTGGCTGGAGTGCGGGGCAACCAGCCCTAGGGCTTCTGGCTTCACGTGGAGGGGTGTCCGAGCGGACCCTCCTGGGTTTACGCGGATTACCTTCACCAGGTCTCTGTTCTTCGTCTCGGTCAGGGGTGGCGGTCGTTTGCTCGTGCCCGACGTCTGGCCCCTGGGCAGTATCTGTCCTTCAGATATGACGGGGACGCGGCTCTCTACGTGAAGGTCTTCCACGAGCACGGTGGACGCGTGGAGTGTTGCGCCGAGAGCGAGAGCAGCTACAGCGTCGATTCCTATGGTGAGGATGAAGATGAGGAAAACTCCTCCAGCGTGAAGAAGGAGGCTGAGTCTTCCTCCTCTTGAGGGAGATCCTTCCACAGGGCTACGAAGATCTCCTTCACCTCCTTCTTAGCAGCCTCGTCGACGTGCTTCTGGGAGCAGGGTTGTCGTCTTAAGTCCTTTCCGTATACTGCAGGGTCGTTAGAGCTTTTCCTATTCTTGCCTTTTGAGCTACTTTGTAAGCCTTTTGTACTTGAGAAGAATGAAAAAAAAGGTTGTGTCTCGGTTGTTTTTACTTATCTTTTTGTTGCGTAAAAGATCCTCGAGGACGAGTGTGCGGTTGGGGTTATCACTCCATGTAGCTTGCGAGCCTTCGCTCCTTCCTAGAACTCCTGCGTCCTGTGCGAGAAAGACAACGAGGGTTGTTTGTGGTGCGCGCTTTGCCGGTTCGCGCCTACTGTTGCACGAGGAGACTCAGCACCAAGGACCTTGGGAGGTGGCATGTACGAGGGCGTCCCCCCGAATCCACTCATGGTTTACTTGGGTTTTTCGATGCTGCTGGGACTGACCCGAGCACAGACACCGTGCTCTAGCCCCTGCTCGTGTAACACTCAGGGGAGAAATTAGCGTGCACCAGAGAGAGGTCATACGCAAGTATGCTTGGCGCAAAGCGCTTGCTGAATGAATAAGTTAATTACAAAAAGTGTCGCTGTGGGTAGGGAGATCCTCGTGAAGGGGATTCTCATTGAGGCTGTAGTGGCCGCGTGGCACCCTCAAGAAATAAAGATGCCGCCATGATGAGCACGGGGCCCCACGTGAAGTGGCTGGAGTTCTAGCGGCTCCGAAGCAACACTAATGTGAAGCTCCAGTGAGACCCTCCAGGGGAGGAAATCTCGGCGTCGTTTTTACCGTGACGTCACGGGTAGAACTTACGGAGGTGTTGGATGTTCCACGGGTTGGGCACCGGGATGCCATCTTCAGTCTCCAGCCGCGCCGCTCCTGGGCGCGTGATGTGGGTGACCCTGAAGGGGCCTTCCCACATGGGGGAGAGCTTACGCAGCCCTTCCCTGGAGAGGATCCTCCAGAGGACGAGGTCGCCTGCCTCGAGCGTGCGGGGTCGGAAGCGACGGCTGTGGTAGCGCCGCATGGCCTGCTGGTACCTGGCCACGCAGATCTTGACGTGATGTCTTGCTTCCTCCAATAGTATGAGGTCCTCTTCCCTTAGCTTGTCTTGGTTAGCCTCGTTAAAGGCCATCACCCTAGGTGATCCGTGCTTGAGCTCGGCGGGGAGGACAGCTTTCGCCCCATAGACGAGGGAGAATGGTGTCTCGCCGGTGGGCTTGGTTGGCGTGGTGCGGATGGACCAGAGGACGGAGGGGAGTTCGTCGATCCATCCCCTGCCGCTGGCCTTGAGCTTCTTCTGGAAGCTCCGCGTCTTGAGCCCTCGGAGCACTTCAGCGTTAGCCCTCTTTGCCTGCCCGTTGCTCCGTGGGTATGCGACCGAGGCATAGCAAATCCTTGTGCCAAGATTGGCGCAGTAGGACTTGAACATGCCACTTGTGAACTGGGAGCCGTTGTCCATGATAATATGGTTGGGGACGCCGAACCTGCATACTAGGCCTTTGATGAACTTAACTGCTGACCTTGATGGGATGGTGCGCACGGGCTCTACTTCCGCCCACTTGGTGAACTTGTCGATGGTGACGTAGAGGTACCGGTAACCGCCGACCGCCCGTGGGAAGGGTGCCAAGATATCAAGCCCCCAGACCGCGAAGGGCCATGAGAGGGGGATTGTCTGCAGCGCCTGGGCTGGTTGATGGATTTGCTTGGCGTGGAACTGGCATGCTTCACAGGTCCTCACGAGCTCCGTCGCATCTTCGAGGGCAGAAGGCTAGTAGAAGCCGCTGCGGAATGCCTTTCCGGCCTGCGTGCGGGACGAGGAGTGGTGGCCGCAGTCACCACACTGTATGTCCGAGAGGAGTTCACACCCATCCTCGGCAGACACACACCGCAACGCGACTCCGTTTGGCCAATGGCGGTACAGGACGCCGTCCAGCAAGCTGTAGCTCTTGGCCTGGCGTACTACCCTCTCTGCCTCATCATCATCTTCCGGGAGTACCTTTCTCTCCAAGTAATCTTGGATTTGGTGGCGCCAGTCATCGTTCAGAGGGTGTGCCGCGAGCAACAGGCGGCCTGGGGGTATGCCTGTGTCGGGTGCTCCCGTGGCAGGTGGTGGCGGCAGCTCTTCTTCAGGTAGCGTGCCCTCTTCGGGCGGCGGAGACGCGGATGGTTTCATTAGTCTTTCCTCGAAGACACCCAGTCGTTGTGGCTCGCGTCGCACCGCCCGCTTGGCGATGTCGTCGGCCTCCTGATTCTCACTGCGCGGGACGTGGGCTAGCTCCATGCCAAGGAATCTTTTCTCCAGCTTGCGCACTTCCTCAAGGTAGGCGGCCATGTGGTCATCCTTGGTCTTGTAGCTCTTGTTGGAGAAGTTTACGAAGAGCTGTGAATCTCCCTGGACGGTCACCCTTCAGATTCCCAAGGCGATCGCCGCCCGGAGCCCGGAGAGGAGTCCCTCGTACTCCGCAATGTTATTGGGGACCTTGTCGGTGTCCTTGAAGCACAGTTGTACGGCGTAGTAGAGCTTGTCTCCTGTGGGTGACGTGAGCACGACGCCAGCCCCCGCGCCGTTCCGAGAGAACGCGCCGTCGAAGTTTATCGTCCAGAGCCCTGGGGTCACTTTCCCCAATACGAGAGTCGCCTCCACCTGATCTTCTTCGGGAGGCTCCATCCACTCCGCGGTGAAGTCCGCTAGGGCCACGCCCTTGATGGTCCTGGTGGTGTGAAAATCCAGCTCGAACGGCTGGAGCTCAATTCCCCAGCCAGCTACACGGTCGGTAGCGTTGGGGTTGCGCAAAATCTGCTCCATCGGGAAGGACGAGACGACCTTGATGGGATGTCCTTGGAAGTAGTGACGCAGCTTCCTAGAGGCCATGAGGAGGGTGAAGAGTAGCTTCTGTTGCTGCGGGTAGCGCTCTCGGGCGTCTCGCAGCACCGTGCTGATGTAGTAGACGGGGTGCTCGACGAGGCGCTTGGGGGACGACACCCTCGTGAGGCCCTGTGGCGCCCCGACACTCGTCTCCTTGAGGCCGGCGTCCTCAGGAGGGGAGCCCCCTGCCGAGGCAGCGGGTTGACTGCCTCCTGAGGGGCTTGCGATGGGCTCTTCACGCTCCGCTACCAGGACAGCGCTGGCTGTCTGTGGCGTCGCCGCCAAGTATAGCAGAAGTGGCTCACGAGGTCAGGGGCCACCAGAATCGGGGGACTTGCTAGGTACCTCTTGAGGTCTGCGAAAGCGGCGTCTGCTTCGGGGGTCCACTTGAAGGGTCATGTCTTCTTCATTAGCTTGAAAAAGGGGAGCGCTTTTTCGCTAGATTTGGAGATGAATCTTCCCAGTGTGGCCATGCATCCGGTCAGCCGTTGTATGTCCTTGAGGCGCTTGGGAGGCTGCATCTCCTTGATGGCCTTGATCTTGTCAGGGTTGGCCTCGATGCAGCGGTGGGAGACGAGGAAACCGAGGATGTTGGGGGGATAATAACCCGGTATACTCATGACCGAGGAATAATCAGTCGGACGGCCCAAGGTCTGGTCCGAGTGAAGTGTACAAGATATGGGCCGGGTTATAGTTGGGCCAATAGGCCTAACATGACTCGTCCCTGGAAGGAAGGACCTAGAAGAACTGGAGTCCGAGTGAAGGAAGAAACCGGGTGACTTGGAGGCTACGGAAGGTCTAGAAGAACCTAGAGTAGGACTCCGTGCTCGTATGTAACTCGGTATTCATTGTAAGTTCGGGAGACCCGGCGTCTATATAAACGGGCTCCCAGAACATAGATAGACAAGTTCTAAGCTAAGTTTCAACCCTAGTTCGATATCACCGCTATCAAGCGAAACCCTTGTAACCTGTCTCGTAACCCGGCTCTGTTGTCGTAGCCGAGTTATCGAGACCTTGAGATCAATAACATAGAAGCAGGAAGTAGGTCTTTATCTCCAATGGAGAGGCTGAACCTGGGTAAACCCTTTTTCCCCAACGAGCGTGACAATCTCCTGAAGGACCAAGGCGCCTTGCCCCAATCATCAAGTTACCCTATGGTAACATCTGCCGTGTTAACCCCACGACAGTTGGCGCCCACCGTGGGGCCTGCGACCAAAGCTGTCCTCATCAAGGGAGAAGCTCTGCGAGGGATGGAGAACCTCGCGATCGGCGAAGTCAGGATGGATCAGCGCGGAAACGCATCGTCGACGATTCCGGCTGGAAAGAAGCAGATCTGCTGGATACCGGCCGGGTGATCCCGTTCGGTCGGATCCACGTCTTCGTAGGTATGGTTAATGCAATTCAGCAAATTGATGACGAGGTTATGTGCGACTCCGTTTCAGGGGCAGCCACCATCGTCCAATCTGATGGAGAAGAGTCAGTCGGAACAGGAGGTTTCGAACATCAGTCGGACATCCAGGCTTGCGAGCCGGAGTACCGACGTGAGGAAGATTTGGATACAGATACTGAATCGATCTTACCGTTGTTTGACGAGAGATTTGGGTACGTGGCTGATGAGGAAGATTATGAGTCGGAGCCAAGGACCATGAAGCATGCGTGGTGTATACTCTGAGGAATCACAATGATGGGACAGAAACTTCAGTGAGCGAGGACGATGCCACGCGTGCGGCCAGAGAAAACAGAGAAAGAATTCAGCGTCTCACAACGTTTCAACCGGGTGAAGGCTCGGGACAGCCGGTTGTGATGGAAATCCCACCAGTTTTTAGGCCCTTGGACTTTGACGCAGCAATAGTTACCACCCCAATCACACCAGATAACGCAGCAACCCGGGCGCAGCAATTGGATACGTTACGAATCACGCTGGAGAATCAACAGAAGGCTTTATTGGCGGAGCAGCAGCGCATGTTTGATGAGCAACAAGAGATAGAACGGGATCGAGCCCGTGTGGAGCAAGAAAGGATAACAGTGCAGAATCGCCATGAAGATCTTACAGCAGTACATCGGAGGAGGCACGAAACCCGGGTGATGCCAGGCATGACTTTAGATCCAACGAGATTGAACTTTGCATCACCAAACGGAGCTCCCAATGTCACTCGGCCTGAGCCAGAGCCGGTTGGAATTGGGCATGGAATCATGGTTAGAGCAAATCAGGGAGGAAACGGGGTGCCACCCAACACTCGGGCCGGAGCTCAGCAAAATCAGAACACAGCGGCTGCGGGTGATATGCCACCACCAGCAGATCGGTTCCACACGCCCAGGGTCACTACTCAAATCCGGCTGATAACGTGTACGCAGCAACATTAGCATTATGCCGCATGCCGATTGATCAATCACCACAGGGAGACGAAGCGCGCAGGGCAATTGAGATGTTGAAAACTGCGATCACGCAGCAGGGAAACATGCCGGATAAGAGTGGAGCGTTACATTCAACACCATACAATAGCCGAGCTAACCGGAGTCATCACGGAGAAACACCAAGGCCAGCCGGATCAGGCGTCAGGAACGGACAGCAGAATCAAGGTCACCCGGCGCCGCAGCCTCAGCGTTCGGGACATCAGCAGAGGCCAGCCCAGAATCAGCCGGCCCGAGGCCGCATCAGCCGGCCCCGGCCCAGTCTGTGGCCCAAGCAATTGTCAACAGTTCAAGAGCACGGCGTGCGGCGAGCGCAAACCCGGCTTTAGGTGTCGCCGGAGGAGCCGGAGGACAACCTGAAGCAGGAGTGATGGGCCACGCACCAAATACCGGGTCAGGTTTGCCGTTAGTTTCTTCATTACTTAACCCGGTTGGAACTAAATGTCTTTCAGATGCTATTAAGAGCGAACCTTTTCCCGAGAAGTTTAAAGAGCCAAGCAAGGTGACAAATTATGACCCCAGCATGGATCCAGAAACATGGCTCAGCAGTTACGAGATGGCGATGAGTATTCGCAATGCCACCGCCAACTTGTGCGCGAGATACATGTACCTGATGATGAGTGAAGGAGCAGCAAAGTTATGGTTCAATGGATTACCCGAGAAATCTATCAATTCTTGGGATGAGTTGAAGGCATTATTTGTCAAGAATTTCAAGGGCACGTGTGAGAAGTTGTTCACTATAGAAGATTTGGAGCGATGTTTCCAGAAGAAAGGCGAGTCAGCGCGTCACTGGATGCGCCGGGTCACAGCCATCATTCACTCATCAAAGGGAATTACACCAGCTGCGGCCGTGTCGTCGATGGAGAAAACCTGCAGATATGACCCGGTAATTCAGAAGATGGGTCGACTGAGGGCCACTGGCGAAGCAGAAACCATCACCATGGGACAGCTGATGGAAGCGGCTCATAAGCACGCATCCACAGACAAGACCCGGGATGATGATGAAGATAAGGGAAAAGGAAACGTCAACAACGGAGGAAAGAACCACAACAACAACGGTAACAACAACAATGGGAACAATAATCACAATGGTAACAATGGGAATAACTCCAAAAGGCAGCATGATGGTGGTTCAGACTTGGTGGCAAACACAAACACCGGGTATAACAAGTTTCAGCGGCGAGATGACAATTATCGAGGCAATAACAACAATGGCAATTACAGGGGAAATTTCCGAGGACCGGCTAACCCCCAGGAAGCATTCAACATGCCGTGTCCACGTCATAGTAGGAACGGTAAACCGGCAAATCACTCTTTGGCCCAGTGTGTTGATCTTCAGAGATGGAAGAACGAGGAGTTTGCCAGGATGAACATGGGAGGAAACGGCCGAGGCCGGGTAATGGAAATAACCCGGCCACGGACCACAAGCTGGAGGAAATAATGGAGGACCACCCGGCCCGGATAATGGACCAGCCGGGTTAGGTTTCCAGCAAAACCCCAAAGAGTTAAATCGAGGACAGTATCATATTACAGTTTCCAGCACTTGTCGGAGAGATCAGAAATTAAAGAAGAGCTGTCAACGCCGTTCTTCCCGCGGTTCCGAGATATTTGAAGTGGTCCGAGTATCCGATCACTTGGTCTAGAGAGGATCACCCGGACCGAGTGGATTTAGTTGTTGCACCTCAGGTTTCGGGTTATATTTTACACAAGGTTCTTATGGATGGAGGTAGTAGCATCAACATTCTGTATTGGGATACATTCATCCGGATGGGTTTCACAGCCAAGCAGCTTCACCCTTCTGGTACTATCTTTCATGGTATTGTCCTGGAAAGTCAGCAAGACCAGAGGGAACAATAACATTGGAGGTCGCGTTTGGAGAATCAAAGGATAATTTCAGGTCTGAGATGATTTGTTTTGAGGTGGTCAAATTGAAGAGCCCTATCATGCTCTCTTTGGCCGTAACGTTTTTGCTAGATTCATGGCGAGGCCGTGTTATGTGTACTTAAAGATGAAGATGCCAGGTCCAAAAGGTATTATCACAGTCAATGGCAGTCGTGAGTTGGCGTTACAATGTGAGCAAGGTGATGCTGTTATGGCAGAACAAGCCTGTGCGGAAGAGGAGTTGAATTACTACAAAGCTACCACAAATCCGGATGATGGGACAATTTTGAAGAAACCAATGACCGAAGAGAGGGCGAAATTCAAAGCGGCTCAGGATACCAAGATGATTGACTTCGTGCCGGGTGATTCGTCCAAGCAGTTCTCTATCGGGTCAAATCTGACTGACAAATAGGAAAGCGCGCTCATCGAATTCATCCGTGAGAATCGGGATGTCTTTGCATGGAAACCTAGTGACATGCCAGGCATACCGACTGAATTCGCTGAGCACCGCTTACATGTTGATCCTAAAGCAAGACCGATTAAACAGGGATTGCGCAGATTGAATGAGGAAAGAAGAAGGATTGTAGGAGAAGAGATAGCTCGTTTACTCGCCGCAGGATTCATTATGGAAGTGTTACATCCAAAGTGGTTGGCTAACCCGGTTTTAGTGTTGAAAAAGAACAATGAGTGGAGGATGTGTATTGATTTCACAAGTTTGAACAAGCATTGTCCGAAGGATCCGTTTGCGTTACCAAGGATTGATCAAATCATAGATGCTGTGGCAGGTAGTGATCTTTTGTGTTTCCTGGATGCATATTCAGGATACCATCAAATCAAGCTTGCAGAGGAGATTGGGAGAAGACATCATTTATCACCCCATTTGGAGCTTTTTGTTACAAGAACATGACATTTGGACTGAAAATGCTGGAGCAACTTATCAAGGTGCATCCAGAGTTGTTTTGAGAAGCAGATAGATCGGAACGTGCATGCGTATGTTGATGATGTGGTGATCAAGACAAAGAAGGCTGAGACATTTATCGATGATTTGAGAGAAACTTTTGCTAACTTAAGGAGGTTTCAGATGAAGCTTAACCCAAAAAAGTGTGTGTTTGGAGTTCCATCAGGAAATTACTCGGCTTTATTGTGTCCGAGCGTGGGATTGAAGCAAACCCGGAAAAGATAGCAGCAATCAATAGGTTGGGAAAGCCGACTGAATTGAAGGAAGTCCAGAAGATCACGGGCTGCGTGGCTGCGTTGAGTAGGTTCATATCCCGACTGGGAGAGAAAGCAATTCCTTATACCGACTCTTGAGGAAGTCAGATAAATTTGTTTGGGATGAGGAAGCTGATAAAGCCCTGGAGGCATTGAAGGAAACATTATCGAAAGCACCAATCTTAGCTGCTCCAGCTCCAAAGGAGCCCATGCTGTTGTACATAGCTGCGAATTCCCGAGCAGTTAGTGTAGTTATTGTGGTAGAGCGAAAGGAAGAAGGAAAGGAGCATCTGGTTCAAAGGCCGGTTTATTATGTCAGTGAGGTTTTGACTCCGGCTAAACAGAGGTATCCCCAGTGGCAGAAGTTAGTTTTTGGCGTTTTCATGGCCAGTCGGAAGTTGAAGCATTACTTTCAAGAACACCCCATTACAGTGGTAAGTGGAGCACCATTGGCAGACATTGTGTGCAATACTGAAGCTACTGGAAGAATTGCCAAGTGGGCGATTGAGATGGGTGATTATCACATCAAGTATGAGCCTCGCACAGCGATTAAGTCACAAGCCTTGATTGATTTTGTCAATGATTGGACCGAGTTAAGCACGGCACCACCCAAGGCGCCGAGTTATAAGTCATGGGTTATGC
Organism: Poa pratensis; assembly: GCA_947311845.1. Classification (NCBI taxonomy): domain Eukaryota; kingdom Viridiplantae; phylum Streptophyta; class Magnoliopsida; order Poales; family Poaceae; genus Poa; species Poa pratensis. Next base: position 16,635,673 of record CAMZMU010000066.1, read on the forward strand.
ATTTTGATGGATCCAAGCAGTATGAGGGATCAGGAGCAGGAGTGGTTCTCACTTCACCCAAAGGGGATAAGATGAGTTATGTTCTTCAGATTCACTTCGATTGCACCAATAATATTGCTGAGTATGAAGCTTTGTTACATGGTTTGCGCATTGCCAAGGAGATGAACATCAAAAGGATCATGTGTTTCGGTGACTCGGATCTTGTAGCGCAGCAAGTTTCTGGGACTTGGGACAGGAAAGATGAGAAGATGGCGGCTTACAGAAGGGCTGTTGATGAAGCAGCTGGATTCTTTTCAGGATTCCAGGTGGATCATATTGATAGAAGGAAAAACGAGGCAGCAGATGCTTTGTCAAGATTGGGATCACGTAGAGAGCCAGTTCCACCAAATGTGTTCCTGGACGAGTTATGGAAGCCATCAGTCCAACTTCCGGGTGAAGAGGAAGATGAAAGTCCAGATCAAGATTCCGAGTTAGTAGCAGCGTTGCATGAGATTCCTGAGTGGACTGAACCATATCTGGATTATATGATAAGGAAGATTTTGCCGAGTAATGAAGTTATGGCGCGACAAATTGTTAGAAGATCACTCGGCTATGCAGTAATTGATGGTGAGTTGTACAAGCGCAGTGTTTCTGGAGTTTATCAGCGATGTGTTTCATCAGTCGAAGGAAGGCAAATTTTGCAAGAGATACATGCTGGGGACTGTGGTCATCATGCTTCATCTAGGTCTCTGGTGGCCAAGGCATTTAGGCATGGATTCTTTTGGCTTACAGCTTTCAAGGATGCAGAGCAGATTGTTAGGGCATGTGATGGATGTCAAAGATATGCAAGACAGGAGCATGTGCCGCTCAGGAATTGAGGACAATACCAATCACTTGGCCGTTTGCAGTTTGGGGTCTTGATATGATGGGGCCCTTTCAGATGACATCGTGCAAGAAAACTCATCTCTTGGTGGCTGTTGATAAGTTCACTAAGTGGGTTGAAGTGGAGCCAGTTACAAGTTGTGATGCTTCCAAAGTTGTCACGTTTCTGAAGAAAATTATCAGTCGGTTTGGTTATCCTCACAGTATCATCACAGATAATGGGACCAACATGTCACTCGGTGAAACAGAGATATTCTGCAAAGAGAAGGGAATCAGATTAGACCTTGCTTCGGTGGCACATCCACAGGCCAACGGGCAGGTAGAAAGGAGTAATCAGGAAATATTGAAAGGAATCAAACCAAGACTTCGAGTTCCGATTGAAAAGGCGTATGGAGCTTGGGTGAAAGAGTTACCCGCAGTGGTTTGGGGGATCAATACAACCCCGAATAGATCAACCAAACGTACACCGTTCTTTCTGGTGTATGGAGCAGAAGCAGTGTTACCGAGTGATATAGTCCATGACTCGCCAAGAGTGGCGGCGTATGTGGAGTCAAGCAATGCAATTGCAAGGGAGGATTCGATTGATGCCCTTGAAGAGGAGCGTGAGTTAGCATTGGAACGGTCCGCAGTTTATCAGCAGGATTTGCGGCGTTATCATAGTCGCCGAGTAAGATCAAGAACTTTCCAGGAAGGAGATTTAGTTTTACGGCTCAGACAGAATCAGTCAGGGATGCACAAGCTAACTCCTCCATGGGAAGGGCCGTTCCTTATCAGTCGGAAATTGCACAATGGTTCATATTATCTGATAGATGTGAGAGAGAAAGGTGAAGAGAACAACACGGACCATGCTATCCTTCCTATGGAAGAGACGAAGCGGCCGTGGAACATTGCTCATCTTCGCCCATATTATACCTAGTGAACATGAACCTAGGCCGAGTTATGTAACACACGATGTAACCCCCAGCAGGTTTCAGACGCGCTCTTTTCCTTACCAGGGTACCTAAGGGGACTGGAAGGTTTTTAATGAGGCGGCTTGCTGGTGTATCTTTAATAAAGAAGAGTATTGAGAAGAAATCTTTTTCTACTGTTTTACTTTTTATGCATAGATTATGTTTATAAAGCTTTGCCCAAAGGAGTGCTTAGCAAAAAGTCCTATAGCTGTTGCCCAAGAGAGCACGCATAGAGATGTTTTGAGGTCAATGGGGTAATGATGCATAGTTTAAGCCTTTACTTGTAAACATTGATCCAGGGCTTGGGGACTTATGAATTATAAGTTCATAAGTTTTAATCCTAAGACCGGCTTTTAAGCCTTAATTTTGTTCTTGGTTAAACTTGCCTATCAGTTTGATGTTACTCACAATTTTATGACCAGATTGCTTACTTGTTAATTCAATCAACTATGATGCCCATGCTGGGACTTAGTTTGACCCTGTTTTAGCAAAGGAAAAAGTAGCAACTGAGAAAGTCATGTGAAAACCGACTGATAAGAAGCTAAAGATAAACCAAAAGGGTCATCTAAACCATAAAAAGTATAAGTTATTACAAAATATTGAGTATTTCATATAGTGCACAGACGCACCATCAAATAAAAGGCAAAGTATTTCAGAGCATATTACAATGCCCATTGGCCGAATAATTGTTTTGCAGGAAAAGGTAAAGCAGAAAACTGGCTCAGATAGCCGGGTTATCGGTTGAGGTTCCCTTGGCAGCTTCAGCTTCGGCAGAAGCCGGGTTATCTTCAGGAGCTTTGGCCTGGGAATCATCGGTGCAGTGCCTTGATCTTCTGCAGTGTCCTTAGCAACATCAGCCGGCTTTTCCATGATTGGCGTAGTAGGGGCACGGCTGGGTGCAGGGACAACTGGAGTAGAGGTACTTGGCGCTGCAGCTTTCTTCATCTTTGCAATGGAGTCTCTCAGCTTGGCCAATAGATCAAAATGCTTGGGTTCAGGAGTGGGGATTGGAGTGTTGTTCTCATCCACTGCATCTTGGAAAACCGACAGATTGAGGCCCTCAGCTATTTTGCAAGCAATAGGCCGGGTTTGGGCAGAAATTTCCTTGAAATCTTTTCCCCAAACTTGGTGCCATCAGCGTTGTACTGAGGGAATCCTTTGACAAAAGGAGCCGGGTTAAGGCGTGGGTTGTAAGCTTTGGCAAGAGCTAAGCTGCGCATTGCGCCAACCCGGCATGCTGAGCGCGTCCAGAGGTCTAACCACTCGGGGATCGTGGAAAGCTGATGCAGGGACTCGATATAACTTGGGGAGGAGCACAGTTGCTCTTAACACGCTTCATAATCTCAGAGTGCCAAACTGGAATTGCCGAATGATGGTGTTCAAGCAGTTCAACTTCTCTGGATAGGATCTCCTGATGGCAGCATTCTGTTCACCTGAAAAGTATGATGTGGGTTAGTATGTGAAAGCCGAGTAAAGAAGAAAAAGTGAAAAGAGATGGTGCTTACCAATGAGTGGATTGAGGATATCCTTGATATGGTCTTTCAGGGTGTCCAAGTATTTCTGGACACTGACCATCTTGTCAAAGCAGACCTTGTACTTATCTCCAGCCTCTTCCAACTCCTTTTCAGTTTGGTGTTCTCTGCAGTTAGAGATTCAATTGTTTTCTCCAAGTCTGAAGCATGAACTTCAGTTTCCTTGCGCAGCTTGGTTTCAACTTCAAGGAGTTGGTTGGTCTTGGCAAGTATTGGTCATTATGGGACACATACCTCTGAAAAAAGAATAGCAAGTTAGAAACATGGGGCTGAAATATTTCAGTCGGCAATTGAAAGTAAATTATATGCAGGCAGAGTATTTATACAAGTTCCGAGTGACTGAAGAGCAGATCACTCGGCACTTGGGGACTGGTATGTCTTTTAAGTTTTTACAAGTTATTCAGTAACACATCTTCAAAGTTCCAGATAAAATGTGAACATATTACCCGGAACTTGGGGGTTATGAGGATTTGAAAGTATTGTTATGGTGAAAGGCAGAATTAATGAGGATTTGAAATCAGAAAGTAAAACAAGTTCCATGTTATCGTAGACTGATAACTCGGAACTTGGGGACTGGGATATTCTGAAGTTTTCAAAATGATGGCAGAAAGAGATATATATTTTCAAGTACCGAGTGACTGAGGACAGTTTACTCGATACTTGGGGACTGGTTTGGTATATAAGATATGAAGAGGAAAGATATGTACCTGATGTTCTTGGACAAGAGAATCCACAAGTTTGCCCTCAGCAAGTTTTATGTGTTGTACTCAGTCAACAGATTTTCAAAGTTTGTATGGCCATATTGTGGCACAGTGGAGCCTTCGCCTTTATCAGTCGGCTTCGACTTTTCTTCAGGGGCAACAAACTTGGTTGCAGTTTTGAGGGGAGAGATCTTCTCAGTAAAGCAAGCTCCTGTGATCACGACTTCTGGATCAGTCGGTTTTTCAGCAGGAGAGGAGAAACATTCCTCTGGTCAGTTGTCTGCTCCTTATCAGTCGGCTCAGCATGTTTTTCAGGGGTATTCTCCAAGTTATCCTCTTCAGCAATGGGAGGGCTTGGATCGCCACTAAGAGTAGCTTTCGCCCTGAAATTGCAAGTATGAAGTAATATAAGAAAGAGCAAAAGAAAAAAGTTGATGAAAGTAAATACAAGTAATAGAAGGTATATGTATTACCCGGTATTGACTTGAAAGTCACGGGGGAGGTCATTGCTGGAGCCTGAAGAAGCTGTAAGGAGTATGATTTAGAAACTCGGATTTGACCAGCTAAAGGATAACTATCAGAGGGATGTTTTTGTGGTTCAAAGTTGGAAAAGGAAGTACCAGGACGGCGTGGAGATGGAATGTTTGGGATTCCCGGGTTAAGAGGATCCTCACCAGGGGAGGTCCGAGTAGCTCTCCTCTTGGTAGAGGGTTCAGCAGAACTCTGCGAAGATTTTTGAAGAAGAGTTTGGTTGAGTTTTTGCATAGCAAGATAAGAATATGGTTCTGTGGATATGCGAGAATATGGCACCTTGGCACAGATAGTGCGAGCCTTCCTTTTCCCGGTAGCAGCAGATTCAGTGGCTTCAGAGCTATGGCCGGGTGAAGGAGTGGCTGCCTTTTCAGCCGGTTCTGGTATTATAAAGTGGGCATCAGTGGATAAATTGGGTTGAGTTTCGTTCTCAATTAAGCTTATGAAGAAGTGGCCAAGGGAGTCAAGTTCACCTTCTTCTTCTTCCTTTTCTTTTTCTTCTTCTTCTTCTTCTTCACTCGAGGACTGAGCCTCGTCATCATCATCTTCATCATCATCTGCCTCAGGAGTGGCAGGGGGAGTTTCAACTTGCCACCAGTCATCAGATTCCTAGTGAAAAAGTAGAAGCAAAGTAATCAGTATACAATTGAGAAAAGAATATGTTATTGAGATTTTTATCAGTCGGACTTACTGGTGGTGCCGGGTTATTCTTACTGAATGGCAGAAGGCCATTTTCTTGATCGTCTCAACCTTTTCAGCAAGGAAGGCCTTGATAGCCTTGTTCAGAGCAGTGTTTGGGTAGGACTTCTCCGAGTAACGGAGGGAATCAGTTAGATGGCCCGAGTAATCGCAAAGAAGCTTCTTGCGAATACTGTTGGGCTGAATTCGCCAACCCATCCACGTCTTGATCAGATCAGTTCCACGGAGACCGTGCGTAACAAGAACCGAGATCTTCTTGAGAAGAGGCTGGATAGCTTCTCTCTCAGAGGCAAAGGAGTTCATGTTGCTGTTGAGAGTGAGGGGTCGACCGAATAACCCGGTAAAGGGTGTTCACCAGAAGGTATCTTGGCTTTACAGTAAAAGTATGATTTTTGCCAATGCTTCACGTGGGTATGAAGTTCTAGAGAAGGCATAGCAGAACCTTTGCGGCGTTGAATAGAAACACCGCCACAGACCAAGAGGGGGCCATTCTTGTGCTCACGCTGAGGTTTGCACAAGAATAGCTCCAGGAAAAGAGCTAAGCTGGGAGGAGTGCATAAGTATGATTCACAAAGAACTATGTAGTTACTAATGTTCAAGATGGAATTGGGTCCGAGATCGAAGACCCGGAGGCCGTAGTGACGAAGAAGATCCCTAAAGAAAGGATGACCCGGGGGACGAAAACCCCGGGTGACATGTCAAGAAACAGATAACTTCACCTTCCTGGGGGAAGGCCGAGTCTCTCTTCAGTCCCTCTCCACTCGATCTCCGACTGAAGAGGAAGAACACCGGCTTCTGCCAGTTCTTCAAGCTTGGACTGTGTAGCCATGGATTTGGCCCAGTTGGCCGTAATCCCAGATCTGCGCTTGGTGGTCTTTTTGATCTTCTTTGATGCCGATGCGGTGGCGCCATCACCGGCCTTGGCCTTGGCCTTCAGCTTCCTCGGATCTTGGGTGCCATGAGATCTAAAGATCTAGAAAATAGCAAGAAAAGAAATGGAAAAACAATGAGCTCAAGAACAGCCCAAGGATGAACAAGACAAGATCTAGATGGAAACCAAATGCAGGAATGAAAAACTTACCGGAGCTTGTGGAGATCTGGTGCGGAGCTGATTTCCCGGCGATTAGCTGCGGCAATGCGGGGCTCCGATGGCCGGCGGCGGCGCGGTGAGCTTGGAGGAACCCTAACCCTAGCTCGGGAGAGAGAAGGACGGAGGTTGAAGAAGAGGGCGCGGTGAATGGGGAAAGTGAAACCCTTTTTTACTGCGCCCACTATTTATAGCCCAGGGTGAAACCCTAGGAGCGTGAAACGAGGAGATAAGATTCTGTTTTGATTATGGGTCAAAGATACGAGAGAATATGTCAGAGAATGTTCCTTGGTCGTTGACCGGAGGGATAAGTGCGAGAGAAAAGCCGGGTTATAAGAGAACCGCCAAAAGGAGCTGGTCTGAAATAACCCGGCCATTCAGTGTTAATGATCTTTATTTTGTTTTCAGGAGTTTAACTCGGATAATCCATCAGCAGCTACCCTCGAGTAATCAAATCAAGATCAAGATTATCAAGTGAAGCAACAGATGAGCTTATGCAAGTCAAACTTGGGGACTACTGTTGGGGGGATAATAACCCGGTATACTCATGACCAAGGAATAATCAGTCGGACGGCCCAAGGTCTGGTCCGAGTGAAGTGTACAAGATATGGGCCGGGTTATAGTTGGGCCAATAGGCCTAACATGACTCGTCCCTGGAAGGAAGGACCTAGAAGAACTGGAGTCCGAGTGAAGGAAGAACCGGGTGACTTGGAGGCTACGGAAGGTCTAGAAGAACCTAGAGTAGGACTCCGTGCTCGTATGTAACTCGGTATTCATTGTAAGTTCGGGAGACCCGGCGTCTATATAAACGGGCTCCCAGAACATAGATAGACAAGTTCTAAGCGCTAAGTTTCAACCTAGTTCGATATCACCGCTATCAAGCGAAACCCTTGTAACCTGTCTCGTAACCCGGCTCTGTTGTCGTAGCCGAGTTATCGAGACCTTGAGATCAATAACATAGAAGCAGGAAGTAGGTCTTTATCTCCAATGGAGAGGCTGAACCTGGGTAAACCCTTTTTCCCCAACGAGCGTGACAATCTCCTGAAGGACCAAGGCGCCTTGCCCCAATCATCAAGTTACCCTATGGTAACATCTGCCGTGTTAACCCCACGACAGAGGAGCTTGCCCGACGGCACCCCGAAGACACACTTGGCGGGGTTGAGCTTGATGTTGACCTTGCGCAAGTTCGCGAAGGTCTCCTTCAGGTCAGAGATGAGGGTATCGCCCTTCCTAGTCTTGACGATGATGTCGTCGACGTAAGCTTCGGCATTCCGCCCCATCTGGACTCCCAAGGCAATGCGCATCAGCCTCTGGAAGGTGGTACCGGCGTTCTTGAGGCCGAAGGGCATGCAAACGTAACAGTATACGCCGCACGGGGTGAGGAAAGATGTCTTCTCCTCATCCTCCTTGGCCATCTTGATCTGGTGGTACCCTGATAAGGCGTCCAGGAAGCACAAGAGGTCGCAGCCAGCCGTGGAGTCCACGATCTGATCGATGCGTGGCAGCGGGTAAGGGTCCTTGGGGCAGGCTTTGCTGAGGTCGGTGTAGTCGATGCAGAGCCTGCCCCCTCTAGTGTGCTTTGGGACAACCACTGTGTTGGAGAGCCAGTGGGTGTGCATGACTTCTCGAATGACCTTTGCGTTCTTGAGCTTCTCCACCTCCTTGATGATGAACTCCTGCTTCTCCGATGCTTGCCGTCGAGCCTTCTGCTTCATTGGGCGAGCAGTTGGGCAGACGGCCAGGTGGTGCTCGATGACCTCACGAGGCACTCTAGTCATGTCGGAGGCGGTCCATGCAAACATGTCGGCGTTGGCTCGGAGGAAAGCGGTGAGCGCCTCTTCTTGCTCACGGGCCAGGTTGGCCCCGATGGTGACGGTAGCCCCCGTGCCATCGGCCTGCAGGGCCACTTTCTTGGTGGCCGTCCGCTCCAAGGAGAAGAGCTGCTTCTTCTTCTTGGAAGATTCGGCGAGAAGTTCCTCCGGGAGGTACGCCTGTGTCGTCCCGTCCTCGACTGAGAGCGCCCCGGGGAAGTCGCCAGGGGCTACCTTCCTCTTCCGGCCAGGCGTCTCGTGGACGTCCTCGGGGGCTCCTTCCTCGGCCAGGCTGGCGACGAAGTCGTGCGCGAAAGCCTGCCTGGCCATGTCGCCGGCCTGGTCCACGCGCACAGTGATGATGCCGATGCTGCCCGGCATCTTGAGGAGGTTGTACGCTAGGTGAGTGGCCGCCATGAACTTGGCCAACGCCGGGTAGCCTAGGACGGCGTTGCACGGGAGGCGGATGTCGGTGACCTCGAACGTGACGTGTTTCGTGCGGAAGTTCATGAGGGTGCCGAAGGTCACTAGGAGACTGATCCGCTCGTACGGGTGCTCGACCCCAGGGGCGATACCAGAGAACGGATCGGCCGGGGTCAGGTGGTCAAAAGGCACCTGGAGCTTTGCGAACGCCTGGATGGAGAGGAGGTTGACACTAGCGCCGCCATCGATGAGCGTCCTGGCAACGGACACGTGGTTGATGGTGGGGGTGCAGACCAGCGGGTGGTCCCCGACTCCGACGGTGTCCTTCGGGTGGTCATCGGCGTCGAAGGAGATCTCGGTCCGCGCTTGCTTGTGCGGCCCGCACGCCCTGCCGCGGGGGAGGACGGCGCCTACCATTCTGGCCGGGCGCTTGGCGACGCGTGCAGGGGAGGAAGTCTGGCCTGCTCCGAGGATGCAGGCCACGTATCTGCGGGGTAGTCCTTCTTCCTGCGCCTCGGCCGCTCGGTCGGGTCAGGCGACACGTGCCCAACGGCTATCTCTACGAGCTCGGCGATATGCTCCAGCCAGGCAGCGCCCAGCCACCGAGGGACGATGCTCGAGGAGTTCTTGCGCTAGCAGCAGCGCAGCTTCTGGTGTTGGTGGAGCCCGGATGAAGGTGGACGCGGCGTGGCCGTCGGACGACGGGGGTGTGCTCTGCCAGGAGGGGCAGAGAGAAGCCTCCGCGTCTTTCGGCCCGTGCCCTGTTTCTTCCTTGGGGGCGGCGAGAGCAGTGCTCTCGCGCGGGTTGCCGACGACGGATTTGGGGGCGGCTTGGCTAGCTGCTTTACGGGCCGCCTTGCTGCGAGTGTCGACCATGGCGGTGAGGAAAAACGAAGAGAGCGCCTCAGTCCACTACCTGGCGCGCCAAATGTCGAGGATTACTCCCGAAGGAAACTCAATCGTAGTGTCGTTCGAACACTGGGGACTGAAACATGCTCTCAACGAAGCTCTCGGTGACCTCGGTGAAGAAGACACACACGCAGCAAGGAGACACAGCAGTTACCCAGGTCAGGCCACCATGGAGGTGTAAAACCCTACTTCCTGCTTGAGATGGATTGCACTGCTCGGAGCGATTACAGTACAAGTGTTGGTGTTTGCGGCGAGGTAGAAGATGACTGGATCCCTCTCTACGGCCGCAGTGAGGCCCTATTTATAGCGCTCCGGTCCTCTTCCCAAATGTTTAGGCGGGAAGGGTTGCCACATAGCACCAAGAGGGGATACCGGCGTATTGCCCTAGCTCAGATAAAGCCACCGTCCATGGCGTAGTCGATAGGCCTTGTCAGTGACGTTGTTGATGACGCCCGTGGTGGCGCGTAGCGCCGGTCCGGCCGTCTTGCACCAAAGAGGGAAGTCTTGGGCTCCGCTTTGCTTGCCGTGGATGGTCGGCACCCTTTAATCACCAAAGTGAAAAGTTTTGGCCGACACGCTCTGCTGGCACGAGCGTCACTCTGGGGAAGATGCAGACGCACATGCCCTCTGGCGCGGGGTCATGGGTGCGCCAAGTCTTTGTCTTGTACCGCGTGAGGCTTGATGGCACAACTCTTCTTCGCGAGGGTGGCCTCGCGAGGCCCTTCCTTGGCCGTTTGGTGAAGCGTCCTCCCGAGGTTTCTAGCCTTGGTCGCGCGAGGCTTGGAGGAGCCTGGCGAGGTGGGCCATGCTCTGTTTTTTTTTAGAAAGGGAGGGGGGGGGGGGGAGGCCGAGCCTCTGCATCAGGCCTTTTTTTTTAGAAAAGGTTGGGCCATGCTCTGTTGACTTGTCTTGTTCTTCACGCGTGAACTTCTGGGCCAACGGCATACGGACCGTGGTACCCTGGTTTCCACTGGTCCGATAGTATGATCTAAATCTAGGCGTATGTATTTTTTGTTTGTATGAACTTGTTGTAGAATATGCCTGAACTTGTTGTTGGTTGACAAAATCACGGCCCAAAGTATTTGAAATTTTCCGTATCAATAATATTCGGTATCTATTCCGCGTAATGGATTTGCAAACCGGAAAAGTGGTTTCGACAGTTATTTGGTTGCATTCATCCGGAATCTGCTAGAGATGCACTAATACACCCGATCCCCGCCAAGTCTCAGCGTCCAAAATATCCGTGTTCCAACCGGGCCCTTAATAATCAGTATGAAATGATTGAGTGAAACAATTCAAGGTGGCATTGTTGTAACTTCATGTCACGCAGATCGCTCCCACGGTGAAACATCGATAGTTAATGGCCAGCCTCGACGCGTCAGAGGGCCATTAGGCGATGGTCGGTGACGAGAGGAGGTAGGGACTGCTGTGCATGTGGGCGCGCCTTCTGAATCCAAATCCATGGACATGAGCTTTTGTCTCGCTTGCTTCCCCCCGTTCCATCGACGGCCTTGGTTTCTTGTGGATGGATCCGTCTGATCTCCACTCCCATCCACCGGCTCCCCACATAAGGGTCACGGGCCGCGTAAAGTCACGAGCGAGACGGAACCTAGCCCTGGAATCTTCCTTTTGTTTCACCTGCTCGACCGATCCACCAGCTATTGCTGCTGCCTCCTCTCTCTGGCTCCCAGCCGCGTCTCCTTTTCGACATTTCCCCTGTGTCGGAGCTGCATGCGGCACAGCATCGGATCCATCATCCCTCCAATCGTCCATGGAATCCCCTTGGATCGGAGGTCAAAAGATAGAAATTCATTCTGGATGCAAATCTGGGACTTGTATCAGCTAGCGGCGGCTAGAATCACAAGTTCACAATCAGCAAACGAACGGGAAGAGGAGAATCCGAATGTGTAAAAACCGCGGCAACGGCTAACGAACCTATGGCGAGTCCTCTGAAAAGTAACCCAGGAAGCAGGCAACGTAAAAACCCTAGGAGCGCACAAATTTGCAGGACGTACTACGTCGGAGGAGCGCATTCAAGTCGTCCGAGACTCGGAGTAGGTACGTAACCTGCAACTCTGCAAGATTTGAATGGTGTACGCTCCCAACAAATACGATGCAGACTGAATTACATGCCACAATGGCAACCTGCCTCGCCAGATGTACTGTATCGTCTGGGGCTATGGGTTCTGCCTCTGCTTCCCTCTTACAAAAGGACTGATGGAATGCAGCCATTATAATCTGACTAGTTGTACGCGTTGCTAGATAATGTCTAGAGAAGGTATCTGGAGTGGAGATTTCTCGCTCCCGGGGTCCAATGTTCCCTTCATTTGTTTGTTTTTCAAATAATGCTTATAAGTTTAAAAAATCTGAAAAAAAATCCTACATGTCGTCAATGAAGTATCCCACCAACATGAAAAATTTCAGTTTGTAATATTTTATATTCTGAGCTAAACAAAAATGACAAGTGTGTGGATCTGAGTCCTCACTTTCAAATATCTAAATATACAAAATTTTATCATTCTTGTGTAGCCCATAATAAAAATAAATTCGCATTGAGATTTTACATGTTAGTAGAATACTAGAATGTATCGGGAGCCAAAGTTACTTTCAGTAGTATCTGGTTGAAACCAAGTTACAATTAAACTCTATGGAATCCATGTTCACAACTTTAGAAAAATCTCGATAAATATAGTATGTTAGAAAGGTGATTTCAATAAACATGTAAAATTCTAAATTCAAACTCATATTTTTTGGGGATAAAAAGATATATAAATATATGCATATATAGTGATGGTTTATTTATTTTTCACTACTCATGGTTGTATTTACTTTTTTCAAGCCTCCCAAATGGATTTGATTTTGAACTTGAAATTTTGCATGTTGGAGAGCATTGCCTCCTCAACATAGTCAGAATATTTTTTATAAATATATATATAATCTTTGAGACATGTTTTCACGGGTTCCCGTTGTAACTTGCTTTTCACCCGATATTTACTCGCATGTGCTCGATACTTATTGCAGAAGAGCGGTATCAGCCTAGCACTGCCTTTTGCTCATAAACATAACACATTGCTTACAAGTGAACCTAATATGTCTATTTCACGTGGGGAGGGAGTAAGTTGTTGCTTTAAGCGGGGCGAATAACTGTTTTGAGGAGGGAAGGGTGGAAGCCCCAAATTCTCGGTGTAGACGAGGGCCAGAGATTCTTGTCAAAGATGATATTGCCATTACCCCCAATAAAGCATATAGGTGTACAACTAGATTCAGAAGAAAATTAAAAGCGCGATACTTGCAGGTGCAAGGTGGCGACCTGCGCTAGGTCTTCTGCGACTAACTATAACTACAGGCTGCGAACGCAGGATGTAGCTTTTGGGCCGTTATGGCAAGACATTTCGGTTTGTTTACTAGCTGCTCGTCCCATGAAAGGCAATGGCCGTTTCTTCTCAGAAACCATGTAAGCAGCCTCTTGGTCTAGTAGTACGTTGCATGCCACCCATCCCGATAATCATAGTTGCATGCAAGAACAGCAAATGCTACTAGTACTGTAGTACCACATAAGCATGCAGAGGCAGTAGCAATACATGCGCGCCTACTCGAGAGCTCGCCAACTCATCATCACAGTTATGCAGAGTTATTCACTTGTGCTCCTATGTAACTTGCATGGGCAAGGACGGACATAAGGTGATCTTTGTTTCAGACAAATCTTAACTAATGTTTCACCAGACAAAATACCAGTTGACTCTTAGACTTTTCTCTTTAGCTTATTATTACTGAAATCGATAAAGATGATCTGTGTAAGTAGTACCAGTACTCTACTTTGTGCATAAGCGAGAGGCATTTTGCAGGAGGAACAGAGATTCCCAGCACAAACACAAGAACCCTAAATTAATTACGATGGGGCAGGTGCAGGGAGATGTATCCAAGGAAGCCCTCACGTGGAGAGTCCCCTAAACACGGTGTCACTGCCGGGGGATAAAGAAATCGGTAAGCACGGGATCAGTGGATCCGAGGATGGATTTGGGTGGCCATGGAGTCAAAGAGGCTAGGCCAACGGAGCCAGCTTTCCAGAGGAGGCCGGCCGGCTGGTACACACACGGCAGATCGAGCAGAGATCATAGTAGGTCTGTCTATGCGTCTACGCCTACGAAATGAATCCATGCATGGACGCAGGGGTAAACATAGCAAACAGGAAGAAATGGCCAGGGAGACCAACCTAGGGCAGGTCGAGCCGAGCACACAGGGCCTCCAAGCATTAATATTGCCTTGTATGCTTGCTTGTTTAAGGAATTTGGAAGGGCCTGTTTGACGGGAGCAACTCTGCTCCTGCAACCATGCAGAGGCTGGCAGATTCATTAGTTTCAGACAGCAGCAGCTAGTTAAGTTTTCGAAATTTACCGGTAGTATTCAGCTACGTCCTACACAGACATTATGACTAAGCAAGTTAATACTATCATGTTTGCATTTTTTATCTAATCAGACGTGAGAAATAATATAGGCAGCAAAAGTCCGTAAAGTTGAAACGTCGTGTCAAGGAGAAGCAAAAAAGCAGAGAAAAGAAAGGTCGCCCGCTCGATCTGTGTTGAGATTTATGGAAGGACCCCCGAAGCCCAAAGTGAGCAGACAAGGTGGGCTTGATTGAGCTTGACGATGACCAATCGGCAACCCTACTCGCCACTACACGCGAGACGAGTGCGTGTGGTCACAAGACAACAAGGAGGCTGGCAACAAGCACAACACAACGGGGGCGATCAAAGAAAAAGCCGGACCAGCAACCAAGTTCGCTATAGCTCGTTGCGACCATGCATGTGAATGAAACTTGACCATGTTCCCTCATGTGACTACTGCGGTTTGCATCTCCATATCAACTTGTTTTCTTACTCGGATATGATCTCTGTTTAATTCAAAGAACCGATGTAAAAAATCCAGCCAGTTTCAGGACATGCACTCGACGGTGATCGGAGAATTTTCAGCTCATGTTATTTGAGACAGTGGCGTAAAAGGAGACATGGGCACCACAGAGGGTTTAACACAAAGCATGGGGCAACTGCATCGTCATCCTCTCATGATCCGGCCGGACGATGCAGGCTACTGTATGTGCAACAGTAGGTTACACAGCTCGATCTACCGCTGCACTAGCTGGTGTGTTTTTAGGTGAGGACTGGAACAAGACGGTTGGGCATTTGCTGTTGAACCCGAGCCCCTTGGCTCACTCCCCTATACGGTTTCGTGTTGTCCTCCGCTGGTGTCGACGGGTGATGGATGGATGGATGGAAGAGTGCGCGCGGGGTTTGGTGTGGTTCGCTTTGGGAGCGTATGCTTGGAGCTACACGAAGGGTTCTCCGTTTGTGGCATGGCGAACCGGCAAGTAGGTGTGTGATGTGAATATACGAATACTCGATGGTGGCGCTAGAGGCGATAGGAAAGATTTGGGCGGTAGGCGACGGGAAAGGGCGAACAAGATGAGTTGACTGTTGGAAGACGGCCAATGCACATGTCAGTTGTTCGGGATTGACCTTTGGAGTTTGGTTTCACAATCTGAGTCCCACAGACGTGATCCAGTTAATAAAGCAAAACAGAAATGCATTGAGCTCTTATTTTATGGCGGGGATTGGCTTCGTACGTGGTAAAAGCGCATGGGGGCAGCAGGCGCTGCCAAAAACGGCTTCTACCCACTACGGGAATGGCCAGCTGTGCCGACGGCCAGAACCTGTGCCGACGGCTATTTATCGGGGCCGTCGGCACAGGGGCGTACCAGGGGCAGCCGTCGACAAGTCCGTCGGCACAGAAACGGCCGTCGGCACAGACGATCTATCCCGACGGCCACCGTCGGGACACAGGAAGCCGTCGGCACAGAATATGAGGTGACGTCGACGGCACTCTGTGCCGACGGCAATACCGTCGGCACAGGCCTCACCCATTTTTATTCATTTTTACCCTAATCTTCATTTTTATGTATCTACTTATTACTCTCAATTAAATTTAATATGTTTTTATTCATTTCTATATGTATATAGCTACGCCAAATAGCGGTCTCCACCCACATAAAATAACGTTGCGAATCATCATCATTAGTAGTAACAGAGTAGTAGCAACTAAGATATGAAGCCCTAAACTTCCCGCCAACCAAACTTCTTGGGTCCTGGAGACGCGCTCCAATTCTTGAATGCACTGCAGCCCCTGTTGATGGAATTTTTGCTTCTGCATGGTTTTAGTGTAAGTTTGCAAGATTTTAGTGTGCCCAAGATTCTGTTGATCTCGGGACTCCGAGGTGTGACCGGCCTTTCGACTACTTTTCTACCCCTTTGAACTACTTTTCGCATTGATATTAAACAAACCATGCAAATTACAGTGACAAGATAAATTACACAGAGAACATTCTTGAACCGCCGATACATAATTGACTAAGAAACAAGTAAACATGCATGTAGAACAAATTACAACAATCATGAACAACTAACAAACTTCTCCACCCTATGCCGTGCGTGTGCTGCCACCCTTGCCCTTTGACGAAGATTCTGCCTTCTTGCCTTTGCCCTTGGACGAAGCTTCAGCCTTCTTGCTTAGTGCTTCAACCCTCCTTTCCTTTGACGACGGCATGAAATCGTCGTCATCATCGCTGTCAAATACCCAGAGACAGGAACGACCGTACGAATCACGGTCAGCTTCAGTTCGGTAGAACGGACTATTCATAACTTTCCTGTCAAACTTATCTGCAAGCCTGAGCATTTCTGCACGAATTTGGAGCGGGGTCCTATACGGAAACCCATCGCGGCATAGCTTCGCCCCGAGTGAAGCGAGATGACTCTCAGTGTGCAAAATTTCTTCAATTGGAACTACCCTACCATCTACCTTCAAATTGCTTGAAAGCCTAGCGAGATGCTCGGATGCGGAAATGTGAAACCCAGACACACACTTCTCGCAAGGACCAATACACACCATGCTTGCGCTCAAGTGAGTACCATGCCTACCTTCGACTGGGTTATATAGAACTCCCGGTGGCGGCATTTGGCGGGAACAAAACACACGGTTTCCCCTAGCTACATCCCTACAGTGATTCACGGTCGAATGCCGTTGCGTTCACTGTAGGACGTAGCTTGGGAGCCGTTGGATCAAGCGAAAGAAACACACCGCTGATCCAACGGCTCAGAAGCGCTGGGAGGAAACACACGATCCGTGTGCTTCTTCCTGATTGGGCATACTACAGCTCACAAGCCCTTTCGAGTGACTCCCTCCAGCTAGCCAATCAGGAACAAGTACGCGGATCGTGTGTTTTCTTCGAGAGCTTGGGAGCCGTTGGATCAAGCGAAAGAAACACACCGCTGATCCAACGGCTCAGAAGCGCTGGGAGGAAACACACGATCCGTGTGCTTCTTCCTGATTGGGCATACTACAGCTGAATCGGCAGGAATTTGTCATTTTCAAAAGAGGAGCATGGAAACCTTTTCACAACCAACACTTTGGTTATTTGTGAATATAACATGGTCTAGTGTACTCAAAAAATGCATGTCCCAATTTTTGCAACATATTTGTGGTTGCTGCTTCACAAAAAAACCCATTTTTCGCACTCGAAAAATGGAAAATGGTTTTTTTTTTCTAATAAATATGAAAACTTCCTCCGTAAACATTGTTCATGCTTCCAAGATGCATGTTTGTGTGGAAGATGGGCACATTTTAGCAAACTATGCCATGGATGTGGCCAAAACACCCGTCATTTGGCCCGAAACCCTAGAATGTTCGTAGGAGATAGCTCGTTTCTTTGAAAACATTTTCAACAGAACTTTGGTATTCCAAGTCTATTATTTTTGGTGGATACTAGGTCATATATAATGACACCACGCGAAGGTCTTACACCATTTTGATTTTTCGTCAATTTTGTAGAATTTTCTATGCCGGTTTCAGGAAGAAGTCAAGACGGTGGGCACGACCGTTCGTAGCTAGGGGTTGAATATTGAGAAACTCTTTGTATATCTCTGATGAAATAGGTAGTTGTGTACCTAAAAATGATTTTTCCCAAAAATCATGACTAAACTACGATGCACCTGCAGTTCAAATTTTACCCGTTTCCAGCTGAATCGGCAGGAATTTGTCATTTTCAAAAGAGGAGCATGGAAACCTTTTCACAGCCAACACTTTGGTTATTTGTGAATATAACATGGTCTAGTGTACTCAAAAAATGCATGTCCCAATTTTTGCAACATATTTGTGGTTGCTGCTTCACAAAAAAACCCATTTTTCGCACTCGAAAAATGGAAAATGGTTTTTTTTTCTAATAAATATGAAAACTTCCTCCGTAAACATTGTTCATGCTTCCAAGATGCATGTTTGTGTGGAAGATGGGCACATTTTAGCAAACTATGCCATGGATGTGGCCAAAACACCCGTCATTTGGCCCGAAACCCTAGAATGTTCGTAGGAGATAGCTCGTTTCTTTGAAACCATTTTCAACAGAACTTTGGTATTCCAAGTCTATTATTTTTGGTGGATACTAGGTCATATATAATGACACCACGCGAAGGTCTTACACCATTTTGATTTTTCGTCAATTTTGTAGAATTTTCTATGCCGGTTTCAGGAAGAAGTCAAGACGGCGGGCACGACCGTTCGTAGCTAGGTGTTGAATATTGAGAAACTCTTTGTATATCTCTGATGAAATAGATATTTGTGTACCTAAAAATGATTTTTCCCAAAAATCATGACTAAACTACGATGCACCTGCAGTTCAAATTTTACCCGTTTCCAGCTGAATCGGCAGGAATTTGTCATTTTCAAAAGAGGAGCATGGAAACCTTTTCACAGCCAACACTTTGGTTATTTGTGAATATAACATGGTCTAGTGTACTCAAAAAATGCATGTCCCAATTTTTGCAACATATTTGTGGTTGCTGCTTCACAAAAAAACCCATTTTTTGCACTCGAAAAATGGAAAATGTTTTTTTTCTAATAAATATGAAAACTTCCTCCGTAAACATTGTTCATGCTTCCAAGATGCATGTTTGTGTGGAAGATGGGCACATTTTAGCAAACTATGCCATGGATGTGGCCAAAACACCCGTCATTTGGCCCGAAACCCTAGAATGTTCGTAGGAGATAGCTCGTTTCTTTGAAAACATTTTCAACAGAACTTTGGTATTCCAAGTCTATTATTTTTGGTGGATACTAGGTCATATATAATGACACCACGCGAAGGTCTTACACCATTTTGATTTTTTGTCAATTTTGTAGAATTTTCTATGCCGGTTTCAGGAAGAAGTCAAGACGGCGGGCACGACCGTTCGTAGCTAGGGGTTGAATATTGAGAAACTCTTTGTATATCTCTGATGAAATAGGTAGTTGTGTACCTAAAAATGATTTTTCCCAAAAATCATGACTAAACTACGATGCACCTGCAGTTCAAATTTTACCCGTTTCCAACTGAATCGGCAGGAATTTGTCATTTTCAAAAGAGGAGCATGGAAACCTTTTCACAGCCAACACTTTGGTTATTTGTGAATATAACATGGTCTAGTGTACTCAAAAAATGCATGTCCCAATTTTTGCAACATATTTGTGGTTGCTGCTTCACAAAAAAACCCATTTTTCGCACTCGAAAAATATGAAAATGGTTTTTTTTCTAATAAATATGAAAATGGAATTAAAATTTATAGCAAATAGGTGCTGTCTCTTTTTTTAAGTGGAATTAAAAAAAATGGAATTAAAATTTATAGCAAATAGGTGCTGTCTCTTTTTTAAATGGAATTAAAAAAAAAGGAAAAGGCTATGCCGACGGCATAGCCGTCGGCATAGGTTCTGTCTCTTTTAGACAGGGCACGCGCCGGCCGAAACGAAATCGAAATCACAAATCCAAATCCAAATCGAGCGCCCGCTTGCTCCAGCGCACCACCGGCGACCCTCCCCCCTCCCCCCTCCACCGCACCACCGGCGACCCTCCCCCCTCCCCCCTCCACCGCACCACCGGCGACCCTCCCCCCTCCACCGCGGCGGCGCTCGCCGGCGTCCACCCGCATCTCGCCATTCCACCTCCTCCTCCCTCCACCGCATCCCCCCTCCACCGCGGCGGCGCGGCCAGACCCTCCCGCATTCCCCCTCCACCGCGGCGCCGCGGCCAGACCCCGACGGCGGACGGCCGGACCTGCTCCTCCAGACCTCCACTGCCACTGCCACGCCCTAGCTCCTAGCCCTAGCGCCGCCCACCCGCCCCTCGCCCTAGTGCCTTCCCTCTCGGGCCGCTCCTAGCCCTAGCGCCGCCCACCCATCTCTGGCTGACCCTGCTGCTCGCGACCCACTCTCCCGCGACCTGCACCTCCGGCTGACCTACTGCTCGCCGGCGGCTCCTCACAACAGAGAAGGTAGTCCCCTTTTTTTTTACAATGTATATGGCAGTGTAGCAACGGTATTGCCCCTTAGCTCAAGAGAGTTCAGCTCTGTAGATATATTTTGCTAGAGATCATGGCATGACTTCCCATTGTATTTATAGAGTATTCATGGAGAAGATATATCAGTATAATTGGGCAACATCCTCACTGAATATCAAAGAGACATTGGTAGTAGAGTCCTGTGCTATTATGTTCTGGTTGTTAAAAAGACTTATAGTACATATTACAAATAATGGTCCCATAGGTGTCTGACACACTGGCTTTATATCTCCATTTTATCCACATGTGTTTTTAATAGTGTTTAGATAAGAGATCGTTTTTTCGTGGCTCGGTACTGCAGATTTGGACTGTTTGTCTAATTCACCATGATGCAAAAAACCAAAGTAACTAGGCTGCACACTTCAATGCATGCTTCAGCTGTACTTATAGTTCGAAAATGACAGTTATGCCAGCTACTGTAAATCTTCCTTTCTATAACTTCCAATTTTTGTTTTGTATATGATGATCCTTTTCCTAAAGGTTACTTCATGGTATAAAACGTAGTTAAACTTTTCACAATTTTCTAAAATAAAGATGTGAACTTGATTGCCACAGCTGACCACTGTGTTGTTCTCAAAATTTCCACCACTTGTTAAAATCTATATCTCATGGTGTTGTATATTTTTACACAATATTATTGTGCTGCAATATAACAACACATTAGTTTCGCATACTGTTATTTTATCTGAAATTTAATGGTTATTGTGCTGCAATATAACAACACATTAGTTTCGCAAGGAAAGGGCAGCTACCTTATATTGCTTATATTGCTTCAATATTAATGTTGTCATACTTGTGTGCTAATATTTATTGTTTCTCAATGTAGTTGATTGAACAATATGAGTCAGGGCAAGGAAAGCGCAGCTACCTTGCTTAGTACGCTGAAGGCACAGAAGTCTAACCTTACACGGAGTGGACGACCTACCACCTCGCGTTACGCCGCGGACGAGGGTGCACGAGGTGGAGGACGAGGTGGAGGGCGAGGTGGAGGGCGAGGTGGACGGCGAGGTGGAGGACGAGGTGGAGGGCGAGGTGGAGGAGACGTGGAGCAACCACCCTCCGGTTCTGGCGACGTGGATTCCGAGTTGCCCTCCGCTTCAGGCGACGTGGCTTCCCAGAACCAGCTAGAGCTGGAGGTGGAGGACGAGGTGGAGGTGGAGGTGGAGGCGGCGCCGAAGCGGAAGAAGATGCGTGGCGAAGCAGGAGTCCCCGAGGAAAAATACTGGCCTAAGACCGAGGAGGCGAAAACCCTCATTGAGCCTCATGGCGTTGAGTAAGTGTACTAGTTTTGTAATTTTGAACATGAAATTTCATTTTGGTCCTCACAATTTGGCATATGTACTAATGTTTACTTATTGTGCAGTTCATGGACATGGACATGCCCTAAGATTTTTCGCACTCCTGGCAGCATGCTTGGAGCTCTGATCAGGAAATATTGGCCAGGCTTGTACAATACAGGGCCCGACGACGAGGCGAAGTTGGCCACGAAATGGGCGGACTACGAGGCTGCGCCGTCCCCACCGTTCGAGACAGCTGCTGACGCCGTGATCACCACTTTTTGGGTAACACATATTTTCCGAATTCCGTTCATAGTTAATGACCCCACCGTGATAACTCATGACTCACAATTTTTTTATGCATGGTTGAAGCGGTTTTATCGTGTGCTGGACCAGCAAGCTGCGTCTAGCATTTTGCATGCTCATTGTGTGAGGTTGACACGGCAGCAATTCTACAACCAAAAGTTTACATCCGCCAATGACTTTACCTTTGAGAAGACGGGCAAGAGGGCCAAGAAGGCGGATAATGCCAAGAATGCAGCGGAGATGACAAGGGAGGAGTACATTTCGGTAAGTACATTGTCAATGGAATTCTATATTGCTGCTAAGTTGCCATTGCACTTAGCTCTTCTTGAATTGCATTTTCAGGTTATGCCCGACTGGGCCGACGGCAAAGAAGACGCATGGGATGCGTTGGTTAGGAGGTGGGTCGGGGAAGACGAGGATTTCAGCGCCGTGAGCCAGCGGAACAAGGCAAACCGAGGCTCCGAGGGAACACACAGTGCGGGAAACCGCAACCACTTCCTCTTTAAGGATAAGATGGTATATATTTACATGGAACGACGTGCATTTATTTTTACCGCATGTTTCTACTTGGTATGAATAACATTTCTTTTCGTGATGCAGGACGCCGATACTGGGACGGTAAGCTCCCACCTGCGTGCGTGGAAGAAGATGAGGGAAAAGAAGCCCGATCTCAAGAAGCCTCAGCCACAGCTTCCTGAGTACTACGGCGGAACCGAGGAGGCCGTGGACAGCTACTGCACGACGTTCACGGGTTTGAACCCATGGGTGGATGACCCCTTGAGCGAGGAGGTCGACGAGAGGTCGGTATATATATACATGGAACAACGTGCATTTATTTTCACCGCATGTTTCTACTTGGTATGAATAACAATTCTTTTCGCGATGCAGGGCGGTGGTCCTCTCGGGGCACGGAAGGCCGCATGGCCGTAATCGCACTCTTAATAAGGTGGTTAGGCCTGCCATGACCTTCACGCAGGCAAAAGCTACTCTCCCTGACAACAGCCCACTGATCCCGCCTCGTCCACAGCCTCGTCGATCCACTTCCATCGATGTAAGTTTTTTTGCATCCTCTTTCCGACATTCGTTCTTGCATGGCTAAGTTGACGAGATTCATTATTTTCGAAATTGTAGCCCGATTTTGAGGAAGCCTACGCTGCCGCTCATGCGCAGTATGAGGTGGCCTTTGCCAAGTGGGAGGAGCAGAATAAGCCTTGGACCGAGTATCAAAAGTTGTTCCGAGCTGTAAGTTTTAACCTTTACTTTTGTCAAATATGACAAGTCCCACTTCCCTAGTTTGCACCTTCATTTTTGCAACACCTGACATCTGAACTATCTTGCAGTCGGTGCTGAACTTTTTCACCACTGGAGTGCGGGTAGCCCCTCCTATGGAGGAGCCTCCGGAGCCGGGTCCGACTCCACGGATGCCATCGAGGGACGTGTTCGCTCTCTCCTTCTACAAAAGAACCCCGGTAAGTTTGATCCCAAACCACTGGTTACTGCTTTCCTTTGCCTCGCAGTTGCTAACTCTTGCTCAAACATGTAGGAAACGGGAGGCTCGTCGGAGAACCCAGACGTTGATCCTTCTGCTTCTCCTAGTTCCTCGACGGGTTCGCATCGCACCACACCGATACATAGCGATGGTCCTTCTCCCGGTGCTTCAGCTTCTCCTCGTGCTTCCGGCGATTCGCCTACTTCCGGTGCTTCTGCTGCGGTGATCCGACGCTCACCCCTTATCAGCCGGGGAGATATGGGGCTCACCCCGTCGCCGTCGCCGCCGCCGCAATAGATGTAGGGATTTTGGGCGTCTAGACTTGATGATATACTTGATGATGGTCCTATGTGTATGTACTTGATGATATACATTTTGTGATCCATTGTGATCAATAGATGGAGCCACTGTGTGATCTTGTTTGTTGTGAATTTGTCGTGATTTTTTATTATTTTTTCTGCTATTTTTGCTGCAAAAAACGAGCTGCTGGATAAAAAAAATTCTGGGACACACCTGTGCCGACGGCAATGCCGTCGGCACAGACCCCTTAATGTGACCAAATGGTCACGTCTGTGCCGACGACAATGCCGTCGGCACAGGCTCATCCCAGGAGCGCCCAGTTGCCTCCACGTGGCAGGTCTGTGCCGACGGTTTGGCCGTCGGCATAGACCCCTACCCCTGGCCCGGCCAGTGTGGGCCCCACGCGCCGCTGTGCCGACAACAAGGTGCCGACGGTGCGTTTCTGGCCGTCGGCAAAAGCTGTGCCGACGGTTTATGCCTGTGCCGACGGCCAGGTGGCTTGTGCCTACAATGCCCTATACCGACCACCCTGTGCCGACGGTGGCCGTCGGCATAGGGGTGTGCCGACGGCTTTTGGACCTTTGCCGACGGGCTTCGGCCGTCGGCACAGGTGGCCATTCCTGTAGTGACCGTACGGTGTTTAGATGATTTCTCAATCATGATGTTTACTTTTCTTTTCTCTTTTTGCGAAAAGGCCAACCGATTTATGGATCATCAACAACGGTATGAAGAATTCTAAAAGTAATAAAAATTACAAATAGATCTTCTGACCACCTAGCGAAGACTACGAACACTGAAACGAGCCAAAGGCGCGCCGCCGTCCTCACCCCTCCCTCACCGGAGTCGGGTAAAGCTTGTCGTAGTATAGCTTGTTGTAGTAGACATACGAGAAGTCGTCGTGCTAAGGCCCCGAGGGACCAGCGCAGCAGAGCAGTAACCATCGCCAATGATGACAACTGTAAATCCGAAGGCCAAACTTGCAACCACAAGGACGAATTTCCATAAGCATCCATCATTATAGATAGAAAAGTATATTAAAATGTTTTTAAAATAATTTCCATCTCTATAAAAATCCCGTGTTTTTTAAAAATCAATAAATAAAAGAATAATAATAATTTCCTGCGTTGTAAAATCGAAAAGGTGATCGTTTTAGTTTGCTGATTTGGTGTTTTATTTTGTATTTCCTGTAAAAACTAGTAAATCCCAAATGTTCTTTGTGGTTTTCAATCAATCAAAGCCAGGCTTAGATGACTTTTCTCTAAAAAGAATGCAGAGGAAGGAAAAAAGACAAATAATATGGAAAGGATAAAAAATATTTTATAAAAATTAACACATTAAAATAAAGTATTTGAAGAAGAATAGATTTAAGTAATAATAATAATAAATAAAGGGAAATGCATTTAAAATACTTTTTATCATAGGCATTTAAAATACTAGTTTACCTTTTATTCAGGTGGAGAGCTACTCTCCCCGCTAGACAAAATTTTCTGAGGCCTAGTAGAGCCTGGAGTCAGCCCAACAATGAACGATGATCGTTTGTTCGGCCGGGCTGGTGCCGCACGGTTTGCGGGCCGTGTATTACGTTAGCTGGGTCGGTAATGAGTAAGCTTCATTTTGTAATCATTTTTTCTCGGGAACTACTTCTGTTAAAAAAACAATAATTTCTCAAAAACATTACAAAAAAACAATTCATTAAATTTGATTCCGCTTTATGCTACTCCCATGGATGATT
The DNA here is from genome assembly GCA_947311845.1 of Poa pratensis. Lineage (NCBI taxonomy): Eukaryota > Viridiplantae > Streptophyta > Magnoliopsida > Poales > Poaceae > Poa > Poa pratensis. The sequence continues at coordinate 16,660,693 of CAMZMU010000066.1, forward strand.
AGCGTTGTCTAGCCACTGGAGCTACGCTCCGGCAGCATGAAGTTTGCCACAAAGCAAAGCGTATCAGTATGACAGCATGGTATGGACAAACACTTAAATTAGAGTGTTGTAATCCCCAGCTATGTCATTATCATCGTACGAAATAAAGATTATTAATCTGGTTAAAAAAGATATCAACACATAGGCATATACTTGCACTGGTGTCAAATGATTCTATCCATTGCGGTGACCTGGTCAGCTAAAGGATCTCGATTCCTTTAGGCTTCAGATAAGAGAATCGAGATTCAAGGCTAGTTTCCCACAAGCAATATCCTAATGGTTGTCAAAGTTGACGTTGCTCAAGGAAAACATAGAGATCCAATAAGCAACCGTATTACCTTTTGACGAAATGCTACAGGATGACATCGTGTAGCCGTCAGTTTGCAACCAGTTGCTCTTGTCCGACGGCCGCGTTCACAGAAATCCTACAGCCCTATGTGCTTAATCTATCCTGTCAACTTATCAATTTCTCCAATACAGGATTGTTACTTTTGTGTCCAGGCAGTCAAATCCTGGGCTTATTTTATCCTGTCAACTTATCAATTTTTGCAATACAGGATTGTTACTCTTGTGTCCAGACTCCAGACACCCAAGACGTTCTTAATTTTCGTTTCATTTTTTTAAACATTTTGCCTAGTTGACGGCTTTGTTATTTTGATGTGATCCAAATTCATATAGAAGCGAAACGGAGAAGTTAGCCCATCCGATTGACCACTTGCGAGGGTGCGGGGACTGTCGCCTCCGCAGTACGGTACACATCGTTGCCGAGTCGGACTTAGGGTTTTACCACCATATATACATCTTGTAAGATGTCGGTTAGGATAAGTCGTATTTTGTAAATCCCAGCGTTTGTAATCTCACCCGATATAGTGAACTATTGTTGACTGGCGCCCGTGGTTTTTTCTCCAGCATTGTTGGATGGGTTTTTTCACGTTAAATCTCGTGTCCCCATTGGTTGATCTTCCGTTTTCTTCATCGTTTCTTTGCTAAACAGGCTTGGCGTCCTTCAAATTCAAATTAAGTACAAACAGACTATCTCAGACCGTCGACCGGCAACATGGAATCAGTAGTCGCACTAGGTTCAGTCAATGCTGGGCACCAGCTTACTCTGCAGGGAGTGGAACGTTTGGTGCGCCTGGGCTGTCAGTATTGTGCTGCGCAATTCCGATTGCCGGAAATGATAGTTTTAAACGCATCCGTCGTTAATGTTTGTGCCGTATGATTGCGTTTCAGAGATATAATTTCGACACATCTACACGGAATGGATGAATATCCAGGAAGACGGGGAACAGAGCGTCTGCTAGGAGCATCTCTATTCTTGGCGTCTAAATAGCGTCCGACGCGTTAGACGGACACTATTAGGGCCGTCCGAACGCACTGAAAAAGATTATGGAAGCGTACCCAAATCTGGGTCGCTGTGGTGCTATATATATCGGATCAACATACAGAGTTCTATCCAGTCTACAACACCTGACCGGTACAGATACAGGAGACACACACGACAATACGTATAATTACATTGCTTTAACACTCCCCCTCAATCATAACTTATCTAAGTTAAGATTGCGACGAAACACCTCTAACTGTCGTGTAGCGAGAGACTTCGTGAAGCCATCCGCCAATTGATCTCCTGGAGGAATGAACCGTATGTCCAAAAGCTTCAGAGCTACCCTCTCACGAACAAAGTGATAATCCACTTCAATATGCTTTGTCCTAGCATGAAACACTGGATTAGCAGAAAGGTACGTAGCTCCAATATTATCACACCACAAACAAGCCGCTCGAGACTGCGACACTCCCAACTCAGTGAGCAAAGACTGCACCCATATGACCTCAGCCGTGGCATTAGCTAGCGCTTTATATTCAGCTTCTGTACTAGACCTAGAAACTGTAGCCTGTTTCCTCGCACTCCATGAGATTAGGTTTGATCCCAAGAATACTGCAAACCCACCTGTCGATCTTCTATCATCCGGACATCCAGCCCAATCAGCATTAGAAAAGGCACTAACCAATGTAGAATCTGATCTACCCATACGTAATCCAAGCGAAATTGTACCTCGCAAATACCTTAAAATTCGCTTGACAGCTGTCCAATGAACTGTAGTGGGTGCATGCAAAAATTGACAGACATTGTTCACAGAAAAGGAAATATCTGGCCTAGTCAAAGTGATATACTGTAGAGCTCCAACAATACTCCTGAAGCGAGTAGAATCCTCACTACTCAACACCTCACCGTCAGTCAGAGACAATTTATCAGACACTGATAAAGGAGTGTCAACCGGTTTGCACATCTTCATATTCACACGGCTAAGCAGATCATTTGCATATTTTTCTTGTGAGAGAATAATACCATCATGTACCTTCTTCACCTCAATCCCAAGAAAATAATGCAAAGCTCCTAGATCTTTGAGAGCAAATTCCAGTCCAGATCATGAAGAAGAGCATCAACCGCCTTCTCCGAGGAGCTAGCAACAACAATGTCATCCACATAAATAAGCATAAATATAGAGACTCCCCCTTTGTTGTAGAAAAACAGAGAAGTGTCTCCTTTGGATGCAATAAAACCAAGCGATGTAAGCTTGGAACTGAGACGAGAGTACCATGCACGCGGTGCCTGTTTCAACCCATATAGAGCTTTGTCAAGTTTGCAAATATGTCCCATGTGATAGGGATCCTCATATCCAGGAGGTTGCCGCATATAGACCTCTTCTTCCAGAACACCATGCAAAAACGCGTTCTTCACATCTAGTTGACGAAGGTGCCATCCTCTCGAAAAGCCAAGAGCCAACACCAATCGGATAGTCGCCGCCTTGACAACAGGACTAAATGTGTCCTCGTAGTCAATACCGTAACGCTGCTTGAAGCCTTTAGCAACCAAACGAGCTTTATACCTGTCAATCGATCCATCTGCCTTCCTCTTTACTTTATACACCCATTTGCAGTCAATAACATTTTTACCACTACTAGCTGGAATCAAGTGCCAAGTTTGATTTTTCATGAGTGCCGAATACTCCTCATCCATAGCAAATTTCCATTTGGGATCGGCAAGAGCTTCCTGAACATTATCTGGTTCACCAGTAGTGCAGAAATTAGCAAAGTGAATCCGGTCATACCGTACACGACCATCGCCATCATGTTGAAGCCTCGTATTTGGTTGAACAATACCCTGTTGCAGCCTTGTACGCACACGAGGAGGTTCAGGAACAAATTGAGCTACTCGAGGAGAATCTGCATCCGCTGACATGCTTTCCACATGCGATCCAGTGTGGCTCTCTGGCGAAGACGGCGCAGCCACAGAAGATACACGGGAGTCAGAGGAAGCCGCGTCGTTCCGACCGCGTGTCTCAGTCGCGGGGGCCACAGGAGAGGAGATGGGCGAATCTCGCAACGCCACGTGAGATGCTCCTGCGTCAGGCGAGTGCACGCCCGAGAAAGATGCTGGTGTCGACCCCGACGCTGATTGCGTTGGGTTTTCACGCTGATTGGAAGCTGCGGGAGAAGCTGTACCGGAGTTTTCTCCCTGCATGGAATCGTGACCTGTTTCCTGGACAAATGAATCAGCCAAAACACTATCAGCAGGATTAGCGTCATGATCAACTCGTAATTCATTACCCCCATCATCATGCAAAGGAAAGGGTTGGAAAGAGAGAGGAAGAAGATTGATTTCAGCTCGTAGAAGTGCTCCGGCATTGGCATGAAGATTAGCAAAAGGAAACACCGTTTCATCAAAGACAATATCACGCGAAATATACACGCAACCAGAGGAGATATCGAGACATTTATAACCTTTATGAAGTCCGCTATAACCTAAAAAAAAACATTGCTTAGAGCGAAACTGCAACTTGCGATTGTTATAGGGATGAAGATTCGGCCAACATGCACAGCCAAAGATTCGCAAAAAAGAATAATCACCTTTGTTTCCAAAGAGACGTTCCATGGGAGTTTGTGAGTTAATGACTTTACTAGGGAGACGATTGATCAAGTAGACTGCGGTGTGAAAGGCTTCATCCCAAAATTTTAAAGGCATAGAGGCGTGTGCAAGAAGCGATAGACCAACCTCAACAATGTGTCTGTGTTTGCGTTCAGCGGGACCATTTTGCTGATGTGCATGAGGACAAGAAACGAGATGGGATATACCTACTCGTTGGAAAAAGGAATTGAGCTTTTGATACTCGCCGCCCCAATCGGTTTGCATAGCAATGATTTTCTTGTCAAAGAGTCGCTCAACATGATGCTGAAAATCGTGAAACTTCTGAAACACCTCAGATTTATTTTTCAAAAGATAGATCCATGTGAACTTGCTATAATCATCAATAAAACTGACATAATATTTATATCTCCAAAAGATGGCGAGGCAGGGCCCCAAACATCAGAAAAAACAAGTTCAAGGGGAAAAGTTGAAACACTCGATGACTTAGGATAGGGAAGCTGATGGCTTTTACCCTTTTGACACGCATCACAAATAGACTGTAACACCCGGTCTAGAACTAAGACCAGAATGCTACCATAAGCATTTGTGTAGGAATTGTAATCCATATTTATTAGATATTTTGGCAAAGTTTCAAATATAAACATTAGCATTAACGACAAGCTAGCAATAAACAAAGTACGAGGCAACATTATAAGGATATCCAACACATCATCTCTTAAGGGAATTAACCGTCTGAGCTCAAAAATTATTTCAGCTAACAAAACCAACTGATCCTTGATACAAGTATAGTGATAAACAATCTAAACCTCTCTATAAATTATAGACTCGCTATTTTAACAATACAAGGAAGCTGTTCTAAACATTTGTATGTGTGTGTTTGTGATGAAGAAGATTGTTCTACTCCCAAGCCCATGCATGCCAACTTCGTCGGACACCTGAAAAGTTTGGTGACAACAAGGGTGAGCTCACCAGCTCAACAAGCACAATGGGATGGTAAAGAAACAATGTACACCACATCTCAAGTTAAGGAACGTAACCAAATATCAATTGTGTTTACTTCCTACATAACTAGATTGTATCAACATAATAAGGCTCCACCAACAGGAACTCAACTCTAAAGAGCCTAACATGGGGCACGCAGGCTTTATGAAATAAACATGAATTTCGTGGTCACTTCGATATCAGATCTGCATGGTTACTCTCAGATGATATTTGCTTCTATAGTTCACTAATAAGAGATATTAATCATAACAAATAAACATGGTAAATCATTACCCAAACCTGCAAGACACTCCTGAATAATTAAACATTCATCATAAAGAGCAAGCACACATGACATCAACCAAAGTCACACAAATATCTCTCACTCTTTTCTCCTCATGTTAGCAAGCAAGTCAATCTCACAAAACCACCAATGGTTCATGTAGTAGAAAGTCCAGCCAAGGCATGTGTCACTCACCACAATCCAAGGTAACACATTAATGATTATATTCGCAAAAGTAAATGTCCTTTCATTCTACTGTTCATTTTCATCTCATAGATTAACCTTTTCGTTTCATCCCATCTCATTGCTGATACCAACGATTACCATGTAATGATGTAACACTTGTCATGTCACATTGATAATCCTGTATGCCTACATGCTCTTTACTTTCACTTTTCTTTGCGTATACCGGTATCGCTTGAGTGGACACCCGTCGGCATCCACTCACTCCAACTTGTGGAGATTGCCTACAATGTGGGTCGCAACCCATCATTGACGGTCTCAAGGTGACTACCTCAGTAAGTCACAACACTATGCATTGTTTGTAAAATGCTATGCAAAAATGCAAGCGCCACTTATCCTTTGCCTTATCCACTTTGTCTCCACACATATAACAATAACAATAAGGATAATTCATCTTCAACCCGAAAGGCTTGGAAATTCACATATCAACACAGGGGACTAAGATGATCACAAACCAAAAGAATGCATATTTAGGGACGAGGGAATAGTTGGGAATGGGAATCACACTGTGATTACCAACCCACATGCACTTGCCTTTTACCGTCCGATGGAGTGACCTCACAACTCAACCAACAAGTCAAAGCACAGTCACCTGTTAATCAAGAATATACAAATCACAAACATTGCATCCGTAAGCATCACAAGGAAAGAACATAAGCATTGCTCCTATGTGCCATCATCGACCTCTCCATGTTCCAAAAGGTATTATCCTAAGCTCTCAAGTTTCAAACACGAGAACATTACATGTTCTGGTCTATATATCAATGCTTTAACAATTTGTCTATAAGGTAATCTTCAGATAAATAAGATTAACCCCTCAGTTTTAGGCTTTTAGGTTAACATGTGCAACAGGACAAACCATGTGTTATTCACAAGGAGATTACCATAACTTGGAACAAGGAAAATTATATCACTACGTACATCTACAGGAAGTTATGTCTACCCAACATGTTGTGCAAACAAGTAAAAATTCGACCTAGAAACATGGCTAGTGCCCGATGCAAGATTACTGCACATATCTGAAACTTGTTGCAGCATAGCAGCACCGCGAAGACTGTAGTTTCCAGACCACTCGCCGGAAAAATGCAAATGACCACTCTACGGAAAGCTAAGGACGAACCCTACAAGTTTACTTGTGCACCTATTCCCAGATTTTGCACGGTTTAAGAGCAGTTTGGATTTACCGGTACTGCACAAATAGATCAGGTAAAATATGCATCTACTAATTCCAAAATAGCTCACGTGTCCCTCTATCTCAACCACTAAAATACAAATAAGTGCTAGAGCCATACGATGTTAATATCACTCAGATTCTCATATGCTATCAGATCAATCTTACAAGAACCAAATGATTTTGTGCATACCCTCGACACGAGATGGTATTGACAGGATGAGACGGTGTAGTCAACGTCCTCTAGCTGACCCTTCTCTTCTCCTTTCTTCCTCCTCCAGGTTGTTGTGCCTCTCTAATTTCCTCTCGCTCTCTGGTTCATCGGGAATATGAGATGGGGAAGGGGCAATCAGATTGGCCAGAGTTGGCACCGAAGGCTGCCGTCCCGTCCGCGCTGCGACGCAGCCAGGGCGCACATCGGTGGTGGATGCCTATTTGCGAGACAAGAGGCGGGAGGCAGATGTGTGGCGGCGGCGGCTTGCTGCTAGGGTTAGGGAGAAGGATGCGTTTGGGTGCAGGAGCAGCCGTAGTTACAGAGGATTGGCCGATGTCTCTCACCTGGTTTGGTCTAATGACCAATTCTTAGGTCGTACAAATAAAAACTAGCCCAAAAGCCTCTTAGCTGATGGATAAGGTCAACACAAGCTAGTACGTGTTGGGTTCATAATGAACCTACCATATTTTTTTTCACCTTAAATAATTTGTAGTGACAAATACTAGATGTTTATTAAAAAGATGATCGATGAAACTCGACGATGGTTTAGTTCTAATTTTGAACTCGCATATCATACCGCTATGGAAAAAATGTCATCATTTTATTTTATTTTGAATTTGAAACAATTGTATAAAGTGTGCCAAATTTGGGGTATTACATTCTCACCCCCTTAAACAGAATTCGTCCCCGAATTCTTACTCATCTTGGCTTCACAAAACAATAACGTACCTAAGGACTTTTTAAGTTCTAAACTTTATCGGAATCTTTTATTGCCCGACAAACAAAACTACAGCACCCCTTGATTAGCTAGAGCTTAACCTCATAAGGAAGCTCCAAGACATACATTACATGTTTCAATTCAAACAATTGTTGGCTAATAACCCTTCACATGAAAATAAAATGTCACTAGAATCGCAAACTTGAGGTCTGCACAAAACATAGAACAATCGTGAATTCGACATTAAGGATCATATTTTTTTTTCCTCTCTTTGTAGAACAAGTACTACAAACACCAAGCAATGTTTGGATCACAGGAAGGGAATGCTCACATTATAGAATTGCCTTTATAAACAAACCATCTATTAGTTATTTTGCCAACACAGTCATATATCCGGTCATAACAACACGAGTTAACAACCAGTCAACAACACAAGCATAAAACGTCAATAAAGTTCGACCAAAACTCACAAGCTCCAATACGAAGGACGTAGAAATGACATGCTGAGTGGCATCACCCCCGGTAGTAGTACACAAGAAGCAAGACTCACTCACACAAACAGTCGCGCTGACAGACAATTACCTTGTAAGTAAACGGGATAATCTCTGAGAAACCACAGCACTTAATATCAACAATCAAAATCCCGCGAGGAGCAAACATAAATCGATACCATTCCAACCTTGGTAGGTATGACAAGAAAAGAAATATAAGTACAATCATATAAAGCAAGGATTTCATTCTCCATAAAGCACTTACACAATAGTCTTTAAAACTGTTTCACAGAAACAATTCCATTTATTCTACAGAAACATCATACAATATATAACAATACTCACCACACAACTGTACATCTCCTCATAATGTCACAAAGCCCTTATTCTCAAGCAAACATGGCATCGCTACGTCATAAGACACAAATCGAAGAAGCTAGATAGCTAAGACATACCCAGAAAAAAAAATTACTCCAATCTGATTGTCCATTGAAGATCAACCACTAAAGAGCTCTACACTCATTCCACTTAAAATCATCAGCTCAGCCCAGAGACACGATACACCTCTCCCTTGTAGCCAAGGTGTGTAGCACGAGTAAGCATAATGGTTAGCTAGGCCATTTGTTACCTATACTACCCACCTGGTACACAGGATTGGTGGATCACCCACTCGGTACGCACAACCTACTCTTTCAGTGTCATGGAATAATTACTTGGGCACGAACAAATTGTTCGAGGTCGACCCCCACTTAATCAATCCATGTCGCACAACTTACCTCTGCACTTGCGCTTGAAGAGCCTACTCAAAAACCCACTTGCCGCAACCAAAAACACTACTCAAAAGATGAAATGGGCATGATCGCACCAAGAGCACACTCATAAATCTTTTGATACGACTAAACAACTCTGAAATCGGGTCACCAAATTATTTCCTTAGATCTCCTAAGGTTATCAAATAAGACAAGACAATAGGAAGATATATTCAGCTAAAACAGAGCCAACACAAAATTCCACCACATGCCCCTATGGTATGCTCAGCGCAAATGGCTATGAAAAAGAGTCAACTTAACAACATTACGCTTCACCACTTTTTAACTAGGCAACACATTTGCCTAACCAATGTTAAAGTTAAGAACCTTAATCCTCAACAGTACGATGAAAATTCTTTAAAACCCAGACTTGTGGCTTAATATTTTGGTAGGTATTAACATATACAATATCACGTCTGGCCAGCACAATGTGGTTTATCCCTTTAGGATCTAGCCATCTACAGAACCTCATATACACTTATGTGGGGCAAAAAGTTGGAGTTGAAGTTGCAAAACACTGAAAGATGTGATCTGGACAGCAGAATGTACAACAAAGTCACGCACCCAAGTGCTGTTTGAAAATATTAGAATTTTCTTTGCTCGAACACGGTTTATGGTTCGTCTTTTTCTGTTAGCAGAAATTGCAAATATGGCATAAGCCTTGTGATCCAAAGCAAAAGCTATGGCAGGAGTACCCGAAGCGAACAGAGGTTGCAACTGAGACAAGAAAAACTGAAGAGCTTAAAACTTCATCCAAGTCTTCTATATAGAGACCAATACGAAATTAAAGATGGGACAAACCCATAATTAACCAAAGCTCCTAAATCTTCATTAAATCTAACACATAGCTAGCTATTGCTTCACATTTATTTTATTTTCCTCCCACGCACAAACTGACTTTCCTCGTGGTTAAGCAACAACAAGTAGCACAAATAATAGCTACGAACATGCTACCAAGGTTAAACGGTTCATAGTAGATACATCCAACCAATACTCAGATGAAAGGCAAACACTAGTATTATTTAATCCTTATGAGTTTAACATTCGTCAGCCATATTATGCCCCCTTGGCAGAGCCAGAATAGAAATTTTACCAAGGCTGGATATTTTATACACAAAGGATCAACTCGACCACTATTATTAACAACCTTTTTCTCTAATACTAGCATATACCCAAAGCCGTTTCCAAAAAGGTTCCTAGTACTGACCAAGCAATAATTACCGAGGGACAAGGCATCGATAAAGCGAACAAATGGTACCAATGTAGTAGGTTGCCAATAACGGCCGGTCGGATGACCACTCCAGACCAGCAACACACACAACCCAACATAACCACGCATACAAACCACAACAATCATAAGATCCAATTTTAACCATCTTGTAGGCGGAAGTAATTGATAGTCTGAATAGCGGAAGCGCGTATAAGATGCATGACCCAAACCCAGCCTATTGTGCACCAGTGTGTCAAGTTTTAATGTTCAATTATCTTATATATAAATTTTAGAGTTTTATTAACCTAAAAGAGAGAGTTCAAAATTTTAAGTTGTTAAATTATATGGTCACAGTATAAATATCATAGGTATCTAAGTATCATTTCTATACCAGAGACCTGAAGCCGGGCTCTGATACCAACTGTAACACCCCGGTCTAGAACTAAGACCAGAATGCTACCATAAGCATTTGTGTAGGAATTGTAATCCATATTTATTAGATATTTTGGCAAAGTTTCAAATATAAATATTAGCATTAACGGCAAGCTAGCAATAAACAAAGTACGAGGCAACATTATAAGGATATCCAACACATCATCTCTTAAGGGAATTAACCGTCTGAGCTCAAAAATTATTTCAGCTAACAAAACCAACTGATCCTTGATACAAGTATAGTGATAAACAATCTAAACCTCTCTATAAATTATAGACTCGCTATTTTAACAATACAAGGAAGCTGTTCTAAACATTTGTATGTGTGTGTTTGTGATGAAGAAGATTGTTCTACTCCCAAGCCCATGCATGCCAACTTCGTCGGACACCTGAAAAGTTTGGTGACAACAAGGGTGAGCTCACCAGCTCAACAAGCACAATGGGATGGTAAAGAAACAATGTACACCACATCTCAAGTTAAGGAACGTAACCAAATATCAATTGTGTTTACTTCCTACATAACTAGATTGTATCAACATAATAAGGCTCCACCAACAGGAACTCAACTCTAAAGAGCCTAACATGGGGCACGCAGGCTTTATGAAATAAACATGAATTTCGTGGTCACTTCGATATCAGATCTGCATGGTTACTCTCAGATGATATTTGCTTCTATAGTTCACTAATAAGAGATATTAATCATAACAAATAAACATGGTAAATCATTACCCAAACCTGCAAGACACTCCTGAATAATTAAACATTCATCATAAAGAGCAAGCACACATGACATCAACCAAAGTCACACAAATATCTCTCACTCTTTTCTCCTCACGTTAGCAAGCAAGTCAATCTCACAAAACCACCAATGGTTCATGTAGTAGAAAGTCCAGCCAAGGCATGTGTCACTCACCACAATCCAAGGTAACACATTAATGATTATATTCGCAAAAGTAAATGTCCTTTCATTCTACTGTTCATTTTCATCTCATAGATTAACCTTTTCGTTTCATCCCATCTCATTGCTGATACCAACGATTACCATGTAATGATGTAACACTTGTCATGTCACATTGATAATCCTGTATGCCTACATGCTCTTTACTTTCACTTTTCTTTGCGTATACCGGTATCGCTTGAGTGGACACCCGTCGGCATCCACTCACTCCAACTTGTGGAGATTGCCTACAATGTGGGTCGCAACCCATCATTGACGGTCTCAAGGTGACTACCTCAGTAAGTCACAACACTATGCATTGTTTGTAAAATGCTATGCAAAAATGCAAGCGCCACTTATCCTTTGCCTTATCCACTTTGTCTCCACACATATAACAATAACAATAAGGATAATTCATCTTCAACCCGAAAGGCTTGGAAATTCACATATCAACACAGGGGACTAAGATGATCACAAACCAAAAGAATGCATATTTAGGGACGAGGGAATAGTTGGGAATGGGAATCACACTGCGATTACCAACCCACATGCACTTGCCTTTTACCGTCCGATGGAGTGACCTCACAACTCAACCAACAAGTCAAAGCACAGTCACCTGTTAATCAAGAATATACAAATCACAAACATTGCATCCGTAAGCATCACAAGGAAAGAACATAAGCATTGCTCCTATGTGCCATCATCGACCTCTCCATGTTCCAAAAGGTATTATCCTAAGCTCTCAAGTTTCAAACACGAGAACATTACATGTTCTGGTCTGTATATCAATGCTTTAACAATTTGTCTATAAGGTAATCTTCAGATAAATAAGATTAACCCCTCAGTTTTAGGCTTTTAGGTTAACATGTGCAACAGGACAAACCATGTGTTATTCACAAGGAGATTACCATAACTTGGAACAAGGAAAATTATATCACTACGTACATCTACAGGAAGTTATGTCTACCCAACATGTTGTGCAAACAAGTAAAAATTCGACCTAGAAACATGGCTAGTGCCCGATGCAAGATTACTGCACATATCTGAAACTTGTTGCAGCATAGCAGCACCGCGAAGACTGTAGTTTCCAGACCACTCGCCGGAAAAATGCAAATGACCACTCTACGGAAAGCTAAGGACGAACCCTACAAGTTTACTTGTGCACCTATTCCCAGATTTTGCACGGTTTAAGAGCAGTTTGGATTTACCGGTACTGCACAAATAGATCAGGTAAAATATGCATCTACTAATTCCAAAATAGCTCACGTGTCCCTCTATCTCAACCACTAAAATACAAATAAGTGCTAGAGCCATACGATGTTAATATCACTCAGATTCTCATATGCTATCAGATCAATCTTACAAGAACCAAATGATTTTGTGCATACCCTCGACACGAGATGGTATTGACAGGATAAGACGGTGTGGTCAACGTCCTCTAGCTGACCCTTCTCTTCTCCTTTCTTCCTCCTCCAGGTTGTTGTGCCTCTCTAATTTCCTCTCGCTCTCTGGTTCATCGGGAATATGAGATGGGGAAGGGCAATGATTTTGTGCATACCCTCGACACGAGATGGTATTAACAGGATGAGACGGTGTGGTCAACGTCCTCTAGCTGACCCTTCTCTTCTCCTTTCTTCCTCCTCCAGGTTGTTGTGCCTCTCTAATTTCCTCTCGCTCTCTGGTTCATCGGGAATATGAGATGGGGAAGGGGCAATCAGATTGGCCAGAGTTGGCACCGAAGGCTGCCGTCCCGTCCGCGCTGCGACGCAGCCAGGGCGCACATCGGTGGTGGATGCCTATTTGCGAGACAAGAGGCGGGAGGCAGATGTGTGGCGGCGGCGGCTTGCTGCTAGGGTTAGGGAGAAGGATGCGTTTGGGTGCAGGAGCTGCCGTAGTTACAGAGGATGGGCCGATGTCTCTCACCTGGTTTGGTCTAATGACCAATTCTTAGGTCGTACAAATAAAAACTAGCCCAAAAGCCTCTTAGCTGATGGATAAGGTCAACACAAGCTAGTACGTGTTGGGTTCATAATGAACCTACCATATTTTTTTCACCTTAAATAATTTGTAGTGACAAATACTAGATGTTTATTAAAAAGATGATCGATGAAACTCGACGATGGTTTAGTTCTAATTTTGAACTCGCATATCATACCGCTATGGAAAAAATGTCATCATTTTATTTTATTTTGAATTTGAAACAATTGTATAAAGTGTGCCAAATTTGGGGTATTACATAGACTCTTTATTGGACTCACTAAAAGGTATATTATTATCTCGAAGAACTTGATGGACCACCGTTGAAGACGGATGCCCTAGACGCCTATGCCAATGCGAAGAAGATGACTTGACGACACCATGTGCTTGTCGCCCAGAAGATGGAAGAGGTAGTGGATAAAGACCATCCACACATCTACCTCGAAGAAGGACCTCCCTCGTGTCCCGATCCTTAACAAAAAAAACAGTCAGGCCAATACTCAACAAAAGCATGATTATCTTTGGTGAGATGACTAGTGGAAATTAGACTTTTATTGGCTGTGGGAACGTGCAAGATGTTTTTGAGTTGCAAACTATGATTAGGGGTATGAATTAACGAATGACCAATATGACGTATATCCATACCTGCACCACTAGCTGTGTGGATTTGCTCATTCCCGTTGTAGCGATCTCTCACGTGCAGCTTCTCGAGCTCACCCGTGACATGATCGGTTGCTCCAGAGTCGATGTACCAATTTGCATCGACTCCATATGATCCACTTGCTGCATTGGCTGATCTATCAGGACCATGATAGTTTTTACTGAACCTCTTCCAGCACTGCAGCGCAATATGCCCTTCCTTGCCGCACACCTAGCATGTAGGCTTTGGTCCATGCTGATATCCACCGTACTGCTGACGGTAGTTTTGGTAGCCACGATTTCCGCCACCTCTGTTCTGGTCATTGCCACGTGACTCATAGCCGCCACGATCGTAATTGCTGCGCTGGTCGGGGTAGCCGCCTCCACGTCCACCACTGCGACCTCCATCACGGCCACCACGGTATCCACCACGATATCCACCACGAGTAGCAGTATTCACCGATGGGTTCATTGATGACTCATCGGTAGGGTTTTGTGACTCCAGCCGAGCCTCATAGGAAAGAAATTGGGAATACAAATCACCCAAACTGATAGACTGTTGTGCCTTGATCAGCGCTGTAATTGCAGCAACAAACCCATTGTACTCGTCATCAAGTCCAGCGAGCACATAGGAGATGATATCCTCTGTATCAAGAGGCTTGCCGACAGTCGCCATCTCATCAGCCAAACTCTTGATTTGGCCGAAGTAGACTGCTCCGGTCTTGTTTTCTTTGCGGGTCTGATTGAGCTTCGTGCGCAGATGAACCACACGCGCTTTGGATTGTGACGAGAACATCTCTGTCACATGATTCTAGACCTATGCTGAAGTATTCTGCCCGACCATCTGAGTCAATACCTCCCTAGACATGTTCCGCACGAGGTAGCCGAGCAGCTTCTGATCTAGCGAGATCCACCTCGCGTACTCTGGGTTAGGGATCGTTACATCGACCCCGTCTTTATCCTTGGTCTTCAGCTCCTTCTCTGGAGCTTTCACCGATCCATCAAGGAAGCCTTCAAGCTGAGCTCCCCGGATATCAGGCATGATCTGAATTTGCCAAAGGAGAAAGTTCTCTCCTGTCAATTTGTCAGACAGGGTGAGATTCAGAGCGCCACCATCAGCTGAGGACGAGGAGGAGGAAGATCCTAGCGACATGGTGGCGACGACGACAGAGAGACAGCGCCGGCGGCGAAACCTAGATGTGTTTGGAAGCGCCGAGCTCTGATACCATGAAAAAGATTATGGAAGCGTACCCAAATCTGGGTCGCTGTGGTGCTATATATATCGGATCAACATACAGAGTTCTATCCGGTCTACAACACCTGACCGGTACAGATACAGGAGACACACACGACAATACGTATAATTACATTGCTTTAACACGCACTGTCGCGTATTGGGGCGCCTATCCCTACTCGCATCCCAATATGCCCTCCCAATAGATTTTTAATCCAATTCATTATTTTGGCAAACACAAATTGCGGTGACCCAGCACACCACTGCATATTGTAGTGTACAAGTCGTTGACATAACACCCACGGAAGGACTAATCCGTAAATATTACATCACTCAGAGTAGTACAACAGAAACATTGCTGGTCCACTTTATTACACACTACTAAAGATTACAAGCCAGAAATGCATAAAAACATCGACGTCTTCCTCTGACATGGGAGGAATGTGTCTATTATTGCGATGTTGACAGGAGTCAACCTACAAGCGATAGAAAACAGAAAACTAAGAACCATATTGGCTCAGCCGCTAAGTAGTACTAGTCTAGTCCTGCTCGGCCAGGTTCATACTATATAGATTCTAGGTCTCCACCTCTTCCTCTTCTTCGACGTCGTCAGCTCCGTAGGCAATGATGTAGTCGACGCCCTCTACTCCTCCAGACAGATCAGATGCCTCAAAGTACACCTCGTCAGCATGGTATGCACCATAGCTCAGCAGGGGATCAAAAGGGAACGAATGAGTAACAGCGTTACTCAGCAAGTTCAGCTAAATGCTTAGATAAGTGGTATGCACTAACTACGATCCTGACCAAAAAGTCATAGATGAATATGCAAATTTTTGTAAAACATTTTTAGGAAAAGGTCCATTTTATTTAAAGAAAACTATGCCCCCAGTCTCCACGGGTCTTTAGTCATCACTTGGCATGCCTTTCCCACGGCGTTCTGTAGTTCCCTCCTGGAACAAGGATGTGACAGTCACAATTTCTTTGTTTAACTCTGCAGAGCTGCACCACTTTACCCAACAGCAGCCTGGCTCTTTATGCTCTCTCCGCACACCATTTGTGCTATAGCTAGAACTCAGGGCAACAAGTCATGTGGAGTCGCTTCCCGGCACAATGCATATCCGCCCCTTATGACCCAGTCTGGTATAAACCAAAGAGTCGTCACCACTCCCGAGCTCCTATTCCAAATCACCCCGTCGGGTGGGGAAGGTATGCGCTCCCACGCTGTTGGCCGCCGCAACGGACGCAACCAGGTAATAGTCTGCCGAGGATATGCGAACGAAGGAAGAAACCTCTGATGAGCCAATCCATAGTGAATCTGTTGGTTGATGCTTCAATACGGCGCAAGGATCACTGGGCCATGGGTTATTAATCCTAGGTATATACTTTCCCGTACAATGGAACCTCCACAACAACAACAAACCATGGTTCCATTGCCAGCCAACAATATATATGTATAGCAATTCACATCATTCGAAAATAGGTTTTTCTTTTTCATGCAATGATAAACCATAGTACTTTACAATTACTTTGATAAAATTAATCAAGTAGGACATGCAAGTTGGAACTTGCCTTGAGACTGACAGGTAATGCGGTCTAAAGCTTCCGACGAATTGGGACCCTCGCGTTCTGAAAATCAATATCATTGTCTGTATGAGACAATGTTGAAAAACCAAATACATGCCAATATGCATAAAATGAGATGATTTTTATTCTTTCCCAAAATTCCCCAGAGTTTTGTTAAGGATTTCTTTTTAAAATTTCTTTGATTTGAATTTTAGTTAGGATGAGTAACATGACAGTCATAATGTAGTTCAAATTATACTTTGAACTTGATACATAATTTTCACATATTATTTTCTTTTGAAAATAATTTGAAATATTTCAAAGTCATTTCCACTTAAGGATCATTTGAATTTTTACTGCAAGAAATAGTTTTCAATAAATCAGGTGGATATTTTATTTGGATTCCTTATTTTCTGCTGATGTTTGTGGATATTTTTATATTATTTATAGGATTTTATTTGAATTTATAGCAAGTTTTGAAGTTTGGGAATTTCATAATTTCAAAAAATTTCAAATAAGTCCCTGGTCCAACTTGGTTGAACCAAGTCAAAGACCTGGCTCGGGTCGGGTCAACCGACCGAGCCACTCTCTTCTCTCTCTTCCTCTCTCGTGCTCGAGGCCGTGTCGACTCCTCTGGCGTTCGTGTCGCCCGCACCGTCGCCGCCCAACTCTGGCCAGCTCCGGCCACCTCCGCCGTCGTGATGTGGGGCAAACGACTCCCCTCACTCCGATCTTCCTCCTCACCGGAGGGATTCGTGCTCCGCTTCCTCCCGCGGCCGCGCACAACCCAATCCCCTAGGGTTAGGGTTTCGGTGCCAGCGCCGCTTCTCTCCTTCTTCTCCAGCGTGCTCGCCATGGCTGGGCGCAGAGCTCCGTCCTCTATGCCGCCGTGGCGCGGTGGTGCTGGTCCATGACCTCCGTGTGCCCCCTCCAACGGTAGCGCAAGCACTGCCTCGCCGCCGTGGAGCTACGGCCATGGACGCACGGTAAGAACTTTCTCCCTCCTCCTAAATCTTCTATTCGATGTAGTAGCTTCCTAGCTACTGATTATACGCATGTTTCTCTGCTGGCTTAGGTTCTAGATGAACAAATGATGTTTGGATGATGATTTACTCGGATATGTGCACTGCCTCCTCTATGTGCACACAGTAGAGGTGAATGGTGTAGATCTAGCATGTGTAGATCTTCCCACTGCCTCTGAATTTACTGTGGAGAGCATTTCTTGCTCACAGAAGATGAAATTCTCTTTAGAAAAATAATTCTGAGCTAGAACTTGTACTAAATGATCTAGCTGTGATGAATGAGTGCTTTTAAGAATGATTTAGACAGGTTTTGCTTGCTGTGATGCCTCCTTGTAGAGTTACACAGCAGCTTGCTTGTTTAGAGATGATTTTTTTATGCTTTCCTGTGCTTCTTCCATGTGTAAGGATGTGCATAGCTCAGCTAATCCAGCTCTGCTGGTTCACTGGCTTGTGTGATGCTTTGTTAAAAACAAAATAAGAACAGATACTACACTGTTGCCTTTTTCCCTTGCCTCCAATGCTCAAACAAATGCTAAAGCACACAACTTCACTCCCTTTCATCTCTCTGTCCTATTTCTTGCATAAAACAGAAGTTCTCTGTGGTGCAATTTATTTTCCTATAGCACCCTACCTTGCAGTGCAAGGCTCTGTTAAGAACAGATGCTAAAATGAACACTCTAGCATGATTCTGTCATTTACAGAACCTGCTTAGCCTCTCACTAGCACTTATGAATCAACCTCTGTTGTAGAGCAGCTAGAGCTACGGAAGAGCTCTGATCTTGCTCCAAGGTTCAACCGTCTCCTCCTTGCCGCTTCTTTTTCCTAGAGTTTAATTGCTAGCTGAAATGGCTTGTGGTGGATGGGTTTAAGTAATCTCCATGATGTGCTTGTGGCTTGTGGTTGTTCTTGGTGAAGAACAGATGAAAATGGTGCTGCTAGATGTTCTAGTGCTTGTGAATAAGTGTGATTGGTGATGGCTGTGACTTGTGTGTGCTAGTGGCTGCGGCTTGGGTATGTATTTATACAAATTTGAGCACTCCTGTGCTTGTGACACCAGGATAAATGGGCTGTGGTGACTCACCTGCTTGTAGTGGCCCTCTTCTACCTCGAGCTGCCCTATTTGACCAGTCTTGCACTTCTTTTCACCTAGGAGATCAGCTCAATGCTGCTGATGCGCAGTTCATCTCCCCGTGGTGATAACTCTGAGTCATCCTTGACTCATAGATCCTATCTGATCCAGATATTTGTGTGGAAATACTTGGCTGTGAAGGAATTGGATTATGATAGTCGGTTTGAGATGATTAAACTCAAGTGTGTGGTCAATTAAGCTAATTGCTAGCTTAATAAGTGATTTAGGGTCCATTTGCCTAATCAATATGCAAATGTGATACCATTATTGTGGGCTAAGGTTTTATTTGCTTCCTGGTTTGATTTTTGGGGAATGCATTTTATCTGCTGCTTTGTCTTTTGAGAGATCAGGATCATATGCTCAACTCAGCACTTGTTTGCCTAAGATTTCAGTTGCCTGAGTTAATTTTCTAAGTGCTGCAATTATGCCTTTGCCCCTCCTTGTTGCCTTCGGATTAAAGAGCATGATCCAATTGATCAGTCCCTTCTGTTGCCTTTGATGATGTGCAATATTCCCCAATTTAGCCTAATTGAACCACAGTTTTGATTAGGCTAAAACCAGGTTTCAAAACAGTAACATGCCAGCACCAAATAATGTTGGCAACATTTTAATCATAACCCCAAATTCTACTTGTTTGTGTTGTTTATTTTGCAGATTAGAAGATCTCCTGGATGACCAGAAGTAGAAGTTTAATTTTAGGCTTTTATTTTCTCCCTTTGTATTATTCATAACTTGTTGCAAAGATGAAGTTGTAGTTCTGGTTGTGTAAGACAGATTGTAATATTTGATTTGCTTGTATAAATATGGATCTGACCTTGTAGAGAAAATGGATTCAATTATGTGGTTTTGATTCAAATTGTAATTATTTAAGAGAGATGATCTTGTGTTTGTGAATCATTCAAATGTTTGAAATTATGGGTATATATGTCTTGTGTTGATAACCATTGGAATGATTCATTCCCATTATTTCGATTTGTATAATCTTGAGTTTTTGAAATATATTTTGTGTGTGAATGATATTGGAGAAGATATAGAAATGTATTGAGTTTAAGAACTTATAAATAGGTCATGTCAAATTTTAAATATCCATTTTGAAAAGATAGGTTTTTGAAAATAAGTCGTAGGGTTTATCGACACCTCTCGACTAACTGTCAATGTCTGACTCCCAGACCATCGACACTCGTCTGATATCGACCCTCGATTCATTTTATCACAAAAGCGCGAAAATTTTCCAGATTTCACCAAAAGATGCATGAATGCACATATGCAAATTCCTATTTCTACCCTCTCGAGTCCTATAACTGCGGGGTATTACATCCTCTCCCCCTTAAACTAAACTTCGTCCCGAAGTTTCTTTTCTGGGGTACCTGAACAACTGTGGGTAGTTCCGTCTCAATTCCTCTTCTGTCTCCCAAGTTGCCTCTCTTTCAGAATGATTCTTCCATTGAACAAGGCAATACTTAATTGCTCTATTCCTTAATCTTTTTCCAGTTTTCCTTTAATATCTTCTCTGGCTGTTCCTCATATGATAAATCTGGCTGTAGGTTTAGTCCTTCAAACTCAATTGGTCCTTCTGGTGGTTTCAAACACTTCTTGAGTTGAGACACATGGAACACATTGTGAACTTGTGATAATATAGCAGGTAATTCCAATTCATAGGCTACTTCAACTTTCCGGCTTAAAATTCTGAATGGTCCTATGTATTTGGGAGTCAACTTTCCTTTTACTCCAAATCTCTTTACTCCTTTGGTAGGACTAACTCTTAGATATACCATATCTTGTACCTCTGGTTCCCACTGTCTCCTAGATATATCAGCATAACTCTTCTGTCTACTCTGAGCAATCTTCAATCGATCCCGAATAATATCAATGATGGCTTGTTGTTCCTTAGTATATTCAGGTGCAAATTCTTTACTCTCTCCTACTTCAAACCAACAGATAGGTGATCTACACTTTTGTCCGTACAGAGCTTCAAATGGTGCCATTTTAATACTACTTTGATAACTGTTGTTATAGGAAAATTCAGCTAACGCCAAATGCTCATCCCATGATCCTCCAAAATCAAGAACACAAGCTCTTAACATATCCTCTAAGATCTGATTTGTTCTCTCTGTTTGTCCGCCAGTTTGTGGTTGATAAGCAGTACTATATTTCAAATGTGAACCTAACTTATTGTGAAGTTGTCTCCAAAAAGCTGCCGTGAATATGGATCCATGATCGGACACTATACATTGTGGAACTCCATGTTTACTTACTATCTCTTTTACATATATGTCTACCAATTGTGATGCATTATCTTTCTGATTGATTGGAATAAAATGAGCACTTTTTGTTAACCGATCAACTATTACCCATATCGCATCCTTATTCCTCCTAGTTTTGGGTAATCCAGTGATAAAATCCATACTTATTTCTTCCCATTTCCACTTTGGAATTGGTAGTGGTTGTAGTAACCCTACTGGACTCTGATGTTCAGCTTTCACTTGTCTGCAAGTATGACATTCTGCTACATATCTAGCAATTTCTCTCTTCATATTGTTCCACCAAAATACTTTCTTCAAATCCATGTACATCTTGGTACTTCCAGGATGTATAGAATAAGGTGTCTCATGTGCTTCCTTCAAGATTACCTCCTTGATTTCTGGAATTGCAGGCACACAGATTCTACCGTGATACCATAACGACTCATCTTCCGTTTTCAAAGTAAATTCAGACTCTCTACCTTCTTGAATTCTACGGATTTCCTCTGAGATAAATTCATCATCCTTTTGTCGGAAGATAATATTTTCTTTCAATTCCATATCTATCTCTCCAACAATATCCATAGCCATAATATTATTCAGCTCTGGTCCTTCCCAAATCTCAATTCCAGCTCTTTCTATCTCCCTTCTCAACTCCTTGGGCATCCCTTTTTCCATCAAAGGATTGCATGTAACCTTACGACTTAAAGCATCTGCTACCACATTAGCTTTTCCTGGTGTATACCTGATTGCTAAATCATAATCTTTGATCAGCTCTAACCATCTCCTTTGTCTCATATTCAATTCCTTTTGTGTAAAGAAATACTTCAAACTCTTATGATCCGTGTATAGTTCACACCTTTCTCCATAAAGGAAATGTCGCCATTGCTTCAAAGCATAAACTACTGCTGCTAACTCCAAATCATGTGTAGGATAATTGAGTTCGTGTGGTTTTAACTGTCTTGATCCATAAGCAATTACCTTGCGATCTTGCATCAATACACAACCTAATCCATTTTTAGATGCATCACAATATACTGTGTAAACTTTTCCAGTTTCTGGTACTGCTAACACAGGTGCTGTTGTCAATTTCCTCTTGAGTTCTTGGAAACTTTGTTCACACTTCTCCGTCCATTCAAATGGTACATTTTTCCTAAGTAATTTAGTCATTGGCCCGACTATTTTGAAAATCCTTCTATAAATCTCCGATAATATCCGGCCATTCCTAAAAATCCTCTAATTTCCTTAGGGTTCTTGGGTGCTTCCCAACCCAATACTGCCTTTACTTTTTCAGGATTAACTGCAATTCCCTCCTTACTAATCACATGACCAAGAAATTGTACTTGATCCAACCAAAACTCACACTTACTGAATTTGGCATATAACTGATGTTCCCTTAGTGTCTTTAACACAATACTCAAGTGTTGTGCATGATCTTCCTTGGTTTTTGAATAGATCAATATGTCATCAATGAACACTATGCCAAACTTGTCCAAGTATGGCATGAAAATCTTGTTCATCAAGTTCATGAAAATTGCTGGTGCATTCACTACCACAGAAAGGCCTTTCTGTGGCGCACGTTTTTGACTTTCTGTGGCGCACCCCCAGGTTTTCTGGGTGCGCCACAGAAATCTCGCCACAAAAATTATTTCTGTGGCGCACCCTTAATTGGTGCGCCACAGAATTATCAAAAAATTCAAAAATGCAAAAAAATAGAAAAAAGTTTCAAAAAAATTCAGAAAAATCAAAAAAGAAATAATATGAAAAATCCTAATTATTGGAATTATTTTCATATTTTTTGAATTTTTTGAACTGATACCTTCCCACTAGGTCACCCATCCTCAAACTGCTCCAACCCTAGCACGCTTAACTTCTAAGTTCCACCCAGTCCACCTACCCTTGTGCTACTCAAGTTCTTATTGATATATATATGATATGAACCCTCTTAAGTATTATGTGTGTATATGTGGTATGTGTTATAAATGTGTGTTTTTAAATTTCAGATTTTTCAAAAACTTCTAAATTTTCAAAAGGAGATTCAAAAGTTTCAAAAGATCCAAAAAAATTCAAAAAACTTAAAAAAATTCAAAAAATCCAAAAAATTCAAAAAATCAAAAAAAAAATCCAAAAAAATAAAAAAAGTCAAGAAAAGTCAACAATCTTCTTTGTTATACATTTCTGTGTCTTTTTTGGAATTTTTGAATTTTTGAATTTTTTTGAATTTTTTTATTTTGCTGCAAAAAATCGTCGGTTTGAAATAACTTTTTTTTCTTTTGGAATTTGAGGAATGTGCGAATTGCTGACCGGGTAAACCCGGGTGGATTCGAACTAGGATTTTTCTCACGATTTTTTTGACATATTATTTGCATTATTTCGACGTCGTATGCAAAACCACAGAATGTCACCTTTCTGTGGCGCACGTGCCAGGTGCGCCACAGAATTGTGACTTTCTGTGGCGCACGTGCCAGGTGCGCCACATAATTGTGACTTTCTGTGGCGCACCTGGCCATGTGCGCCACAGAAATGTGACTTTCTGTGGCGCACCTGGCTTGGTGCGGCACAGAAAGTCACATTTCTGTGGCGCACATGGCTAGGTGCGCCACAGAAATATGCCTTTCTGTGGCGCACCAAGCTTGGTGCGCCACAGAAATATATTTCTGTGGCGCACCAATTAAGGGTGCGCCACAGAATGTAACCTCTCTATAAGGGTTTTCCTAGTAGTGATTGGTCAAACCAAATGGTACTACTAAATACTCATGATGTCCATATCTTGACACAAATGCTGTTTTGGGGATATCCTCGGGTTTAATCTTTATCTGATGGTATCCTGACCTCAAATCTATCTTGGAAAATACCCCTGCTCCTCTTACTTGATCAAACAAATCTTGTATCCTTGGCAACGGGTATTTATTCTTAATGGTCACGCTATTCAAATTCCTGAAATCTCCGCACATCCTTCGTCCTCCATCTCTCTTATCCACAAAAATTACTGGTGATCCCCATGGTGATACACTTTCTCTTATGAATCCTTTACTTCCAACTCATCTAATTGCTCTTTGAGTTGTACCAATTCCTTGGGACCCATCTTATATGGTGCTTGTGCAATAGGTGCTGTACCAGGAATCAAATCTATGGTGAACTCAATTTCACGATCCGGTGGCATCCCTGGTAACTCATCTGGAAATACATCCTGAAATTCTTTAACCACTGGGATTTCTTCTATCTTAGCTTCCTTCATAGCATTCAACTGTAAATCTGCTCTTAACTGACTATGCTTATCCCCTTGGTATACTGTTCTCATACCTCCTGGTCCTCTCAAAGACACTGTCTTCTCTGCACAATCTATTTGAGCTCCATGATCAGATAACCAGTCCATCCCTAAGATGACTGCTATATCTTTCATGGGAATTACTAGCAAATCAGCGTCATAAACGCGATCACAGATCATAATTACTTGATCCATTTTGACTTGCGTTACTAACAATTTTCCCCCGGCCGACATGACCGTTATGGGTACTTCTAACGGCTGACATCTAATCCCATATGCATCCACAAATTGTTGCGAAATAAAAGATGTAGTAGCTCCAGTATCAAACAAAACTTTGCCAGGATGAGAAAGGATTTTGAGCGTACCGATCACCACGTTGTCGGTGTTGTTGACTTGCTCCAAACTGGTGCAATTCAGCCTTCCATATGGCTTCCCTTTGCCCTTATCTGCTGCATTCCTTCCAAATCCTCCATTCCTTGGCTTGAATCCTCCTCCACCCTGGTTATTTCCTCCACCAGTTCCTCGGCTTACTTGTTGATTCTGTTTATTTGGGCAGTCCGGCTTAATATGCCCAGCTTGCCCACATCCAAAACAAATGATCTTGGGCTTCTGGCAATCTTTTGCCATATGTCCCCTCATTCCACAACTATTGCAGATGATGTGATTCATGGGGTTAGGATTCCTCTGCATAGGTTTCCTCACATCCGTTCTAAGCTTAGGCTTGAAACGTAGATTTGGTGGTTGTCGTTGGACTTGAAACTTCCTTGGTTCCATCCTTGCTTTCTTCCTTCTTTCTTCCTGGAGTAGCTTATAATCATCCTCCAATGTTATTGCTGCATCTACCAGCTCCTGAAACTCCTTTGGTTTGGTCAACCTTAACTGCATCTTCATAAAAGGACTCAGACCCTTCATGAATCTCTTCTTCCTTTTCTCCTCAGTGTCTACTTCATCCAATGCATACCTCGATAACATGTTGAACGCACTGACATAACGTCCAACAGGTAACTCATTCTGTCTCAGATTCTCAAACTCCCTCCTTTTCAATTCCATAATACTTTCAGGAACATGTGCTTCCCTAAACCTCTTCTTAAACTCCTCCCAAGTTACAACATGATCAGCAGGTAGTGTTGCCACTATGGCTTCCCACCATGATGCTGCTGGTCCGGTAAGCAAATGAGTTGCATACCTAACCTTCTCCTCATCAGAACATCCAACTGTGTTGAGCTTTCGTTCAGTATCTGCCACCCAATCTTCTGCGTCCATAGGTTCTGGAGCTCTTGCAAATGGTATGGGTCTAGCATTTTGGAAATCTGATAGAGTCACTCCTTTAAGTACTTCATCCCTTCCTCGTCCTGCCTGTATTTCCAGCAAATCTTGCAGAAATTTATTCTGCCTTTCCTGGTCTTGGCGCCTGCCTTCTTCCACCATCTGCATATACTGCATGAAACTTTGCTCCGTGATTGGCCTTGGTGGTGGTGGTATTCCTCCTGCATCTGCATCTTGCTTCTCCTTAAGTTCACGTTCTTGCCTCTGCACATCACTCTCCTCACCAACGTACGCCATTACCCTCTAGTCCTGTTACATCGAATCAGAACTCTCCATTACATTATGCATATGCACTTCGAGTCCTATTCCATGCACAAGTACTAGTCAAACAATGGAAAACAGAAAAATCCAAAGAACACAAAACTTTTCAAACATATACCATGTATTATACATGTAGGATTACAAACATGGGTACAAAATAATAACACACTCTAAAAGTGAGTAGGTCTCACTTATTGCTACCAGCGTCCTTACAATACTACGTACAATACCCTATATTAAACATATTACACAACTACTGCTTCACTCCGTCCTGCTCTTCTTCACTTTTCCGTATACTTCCCAGGCTTCCAGTGACAGTTACGCCTGGTCCTCCTGAGAATCCCGGGTAACTTCACACTAGTGGTAGGCTGATATTCAGGGTCAGATGGGCTTGCTTCTAACGTCATATCCGTCATGGCAAAGTAACTATCAAGATACTTGTATGCCGCTGCTTCCCCATCGTAAACATCCTCATCTCCATAACCCTCGCCTCCATCATCGTACCCAGTTGGTACTGCCTCAAAGTTATTGAAATACCCTCGTGATTCGTCTCCCTTCTCCGTCTTCGGGTAATACTTGGTCTCGTACGCATACTTCCATTCCTCATCTTCCTCCTCAGAATCTATTTTTATTGGCTTACTTGACTCACCAACTCTAGGCTTCCTCCTAGGGGTATGACTAGTAACTTCCGGTTCTCCTGGATCTCCTGGAATTCTTATGGGATCACTCAGTGTACCCTGATAAGGTTCTTCATCCCAACCTGTGGCACTTGGTACTTCAGGTTCCCAACTCTGCCATCCATTCTCCTCATCAACTAAGACATACCAGAGTGTGGTGGTGTATAGTCAGGATAAATTGGGGTATCGGGTTCTACTTCCTCCACATACCTAGCTGGTGTGGGTGGTGGATCAGTGTATCCCTTCTCTGCTTCATACCTCAGTATATCACACTTTTCCTGAATAACTTCAGGACTGGAGTACTGCTCTATCATGGCTTCTACCTCTCCAGCTACTACTCCGAACGTCTTATGATACGCCCGAATCATCTTGAGACAACTGTCCATGAACTCAGCCACATCACGTGGATTAGTTTTCAGGAAAGCCTTATAATCCACTGGACCCTCAAGCCGGTAATTCGCACTCGGAATAGCGTTAAACGGTGTTTCCACCAACGCATAACTCTTGGATGTCCTTATCTCAGTAACTGCTCTGACAGCAGCAATCTGGAAAGCTACTTCCACATTCTTCGCTTCTCCAAAGGGCATTTTGAATCCCATCTTTAGTTCAGGCGGTAACTTGAGTGCTACACGGTACAGGGCTAAAATTGACCGTCGTAAAAACTCATCACTTTCACTATCACCTTGGTTTTGATACCAAGAAAATAGATCAGTTGCTGAAGCATTTCCGCCCAGCTTCCCCGAAAAACACCCTTGCCCAACTCAGCATCTCTCACACGAACTGACCTCCTGGGACCTCGTTTCTCCATCCTAGCTGTTATAGCCAAAAAGGATATCAGAATTGAAATGAAGTAATAATTGCATGATAATGCTATTCTCAAGTGAATATCAATCATAACAAATTAAAACTCAATTCATTCTAAGGCCTCGCACACCTACAGGTTTTTCCCTTTAATAGGTTTCCAACCTAAGGTCTAGCAATTGCTCTGATACCATCTGCGGTGACCCAGCACACCACTGCATATTGTAGTGTACAAGTCGTTGACATAACACCCACGGAAGGACTAATCCGTAAATATTACATCACTCAGAGTAGTACAACAGAAACATTGCGGGTCCACTTTATTACACACTGCTAAAGATTACAAGCCAGAAATGCATAAAAACATCGACGTCTTCCTCTGACATGGGAGGAATGTCTATTATTGCGATGTTGACAGGAGTCAACCTACAAGCGATAGAAAACAGCAAACTAAGAACCATATTGGCTCAGCCGCTAAGTAGTACTAGTCTAGTCCTGCTCGGCCAGGTTCATACTATATAGATTCTAGGTCTCCACCTCTTCCTCTTCTTCGACGTCGTCAGCTCCGTAGGCAATGATGTAGTCGACGCCCTCTACTCCTCCAGACAGATCAGGTGCCTCAAAGTACACCTCGTCAGCATGGTATGCACCATAGCTCTCCTCAATGGCCTCCTCAGAGTCTAAGCAGGGGATCAAAAGGGAACGAATGAGTAACAGCGTTACTCAGCAAGTTCAGCTAAATGCTTAGATAAGTGGTATGCACTAACTACGATCCTGACCAAAAAGTCATGGATGATATGCATTTTTGTAAAACATTTTTAGGAAAAGGTCCATTTTATTTAAAGAAAACTATGCCCCCAGTCTCCACGGGTCTTTAGTCATCACTTGGGATGCCTTTCCCGCGGCGTTCTGTAGTTCCCTCCTGGAACAAGGATGTGACAGTCACAATTTCTTTGTTTAACTCTGCAGAGCTGCACCACTTTACCCAACAGCAGCCTGGCTCTTTATGCTCTCTCCGCACACCATTTGTGCTATAGCCAGAACTCAGGGCAACAAGTCATGTGGAGTCGCTTCCCGGCACAACGCATATCCGCCCCTTATGACCCAGTCTGGTATAAACCAAAGACTCGTCACCACTCCCGAGCTCCTATTCCAAATCACCCCGTCGGGTGGGGAAGGTATGCGCTCCCACGCTGTTGGCCGCCGCAACGGACGCAACCAGGTAATAGTCTGCCGAGGATATGCGAACGAAGGAAGAAACCTCTGACGAGCCCATCCATAGTGAATCTGTTGGTTGATGCTTCAATACGGCGCAAGGATCACTGGGCCATGGGTTATTAATCCTAGGTATATACTTTCCCGTACAATGGAACCTCCACCACAACATCAAACCATGGTTCCATTGCCAGCCAACAATATATATGTATAGCAATTCACATCATTCGAAAATAGGTTTTTCTTTTTCATGCAATGATAAACCATAGTACTTTGCAATTACTTTGATAAAATTAATCAAGTAGGACATGCAAGTTGGAACTTGCCTTGAGACTGACAGGTAATGCAGTCTAAAGCTTCCGACGAATTGGGACCCTCGCGTTCTGAAAATCAATATCATTGTCTGTATGAGACAATGTTGAAAAACCAAATACATGCCAATATGCATAGAATGAGATGATTTTTATTCTTTCCCAAAATTCCCCAGAGTTTTGTTAAGGATTTCTTTTTAAAATTTCTTTGATTTGAATTTTAGTTAGGATGAGTAACATGACAGTCATAATGTAGTTCAAATTATACTTTGAACTTGATACATAATTTTCCCATATTTTTTTTTTGAAAATAATTTGAAATATTTCAAAGTCATTTCCACTTAAGGATCATTTGAATTTTTACTGCAAGAAATAGTTTTCAATAAATCAAGTGGATATTTTATTTGGATTCCTTATTTTCTGCTGATGTTTGTGGATATTTTTATATTATTTATAGGATTTTATTTGAATTTATAGCAAGTTTTGAAGTTTGGGAAATTTCATAATTTCAAAATTTCAAATAAGTCCCTGGTCCAACTTGGTTGAACCAAGTCAAAGACCTGGCTCGGGTCGGGTCAACCGACCGAGCCACTCTCTTCTCTCTCTCCTCTCTCGTGCTCGAGCCCGTGCTCGACTCCTCTGGCGTTCGTGTCGCCCGCACCGTCGCCGCCCTACTCCGGCCAGCTCCGGCCACCTCCGCCGTGT
This sequence comes from Poa pratensis, assembly GCA_947311845.1. NCBI lineage: Eukaryota > Viridiplantae > Streptophyta > Magnoliopsida > Poales > Poaceae > Poa > Poa pratensis. Next base: position 16,690,520 of record CAMZMU010000066.1, read on the forward strand.
GTGTGGGGCAAACGACTCCCCTCACTCCGCTCTTCCTCCTCACCGGAGGGATTCGTGCTCCGCTTCCTCCCGCGGCCGCGCACAACCCAATCCCCTAGGGTTAGGGTTTCGGTGCCGCGCCGCTTCTCTCCTTCTTCTCCAGCGTGCTCGCCATGGCTGGGCGCAGAGCTCCGCCCTCTGTGCCGCCGTGGCCGGTGGTGCTGGTCCACGACCTCCGTGTGCCCCCTCCAACGGTAGCGCAGCACTGCCTCGCCGCCGTGGAGCTACGGCCATGGACGCACGGTAAGAACTTTCTCCCTCCTTCTAAACCTTCTATTCGATGTAGTAGCTTCCTAGCTACTGATTATACGCATGTTTCTCTGCTGGCTTAGGTTCTAGATGAACAATGATGTTTGGATGATGATTTACTCGGATATGTGCACTGCCTCCTCTATGTGCACACAGTAGAGGTGAATGGTGTAGATCTAGCATGTGTAGATCTTCCCACTGCCTCTGAATTTACTGTGGAGAGCATTTCTTGCTCACAGAAGATGAAATTCTCTTTAGAAAAATAATTCTGAGCTAGAACTTGTACTAAATGATCTAGCTGTGATGAATAGTGCTTTTAAGAATGATTTAGACAGTTTTGCTTGCTGTGATGCCTCCTTGTAGAGTTACACAGCAGCTTGCTTGTTTAGAGATGATTTTTTTATGCTTTCCTGTGCTTCTTCCATGTGTAAGGATGTGCATAGCTCAGCTAATCCAGCTCTGCTGGTTCACTGGCTTGTGTGATGCTTTGTTAAAAACAAAATAAGAACAGATACTACACTGTTGCCTTTTTCCCTTGCCTCCAATGCTCAAACAAATGCTAAAGCACACAACTTCACTCCCTTTCATCTCTCTGTCCTATTTCTTGCATAAAACAGAAGTTCTCTGTGGTGCAATTTATTTTCCTATAGCACCCTACCTTGCAGTGCAAGGCTCTGTTAAGAACAGATGCTAAAATGAACACTCTAGCATGATTCTGTCATTTACAGAACCTGCTTAGCCTCTCACTAGCACTTATGAATCAACCTCTGTTGTAGAGCAGCTAGAGCTACGGAAGAGCTCTGATCTTGCTCCAAGGTTCAACCGTCTCCTCCTTGCTGCTTCTTTTTCCTAGAGTTTAATTGCTAGCTGAAATGGCTTGTGGTGGATGGGTTTAAGTAATCTCCATGATGTGCTTGTGGCTGTGGTTGTTCTTGGTGAAGAACAGATGAAAATGGTGCTGCTAGATGTTCTAGTGCTTGTGAATAAGTGTGATTGGTGATGGCTGTGACTTGTGTGTGCTAGTGGCTGCGGCTTGGGTATGTATTTATACAAATTTGAGCACTCATGTGCTTGTACACCAGGATAAATGGGCTGTGGTGACTCACCTGCTTGCAGTGGCCCTCTTCTACCTCGAGCTGCCCTATTTGACCAGTCTTGCACTTCTTTTCACCTAGGAGATCAGCTCAATGCTGCTGCGCAGTTCATCTCCCCATGGTGATAACTCTGAGTCATCCTTGACTCATAGATCCTATCTGATCCAGATATTTGTGTGGAAATACTTGGCTGTGAAGGAATTGGATTATGATAGTCGGTTTTAGATGATTAAACTCAAGTGTGTGGCCAATTAAGCTAATTGCTAGCTTAATAAGTGATTTAGGGTCCATTTGCCTAATCAATATGCAAATGTGATACCATTATTGTGGGCTAAGGTTTTATTTGCTTCCTGGTTTGATTTTTGGGGAATGCATTTTATCTGCTGCTTTGTCTTTTGAGAGATCAGGATCATATGCTCAACTCAGCACTTGTTTGCCTAAGATTTCAGTTGCCTGAGTTAATTTTCTAAGTGCTGCAATTATGCCTTTGCCCCTCCTTGTTGCCTTCGGATGAAAGAGCATGATCCAATTGATCAGTTCCTTCTGTTGCCTTTGATGATGTGCAATATTCCCCAATTTAGCCTAATTGAACCACAGTTTTGATTAGGCTAAAACCAGGTTTCAAAACAGTAACATGCCAGCACCAAATGATGTTGGCAACATTTTAATCATAACCCCAAATTCTACTTGTTTGTGTTGTTTATTTTGCAGATTAGAAGATCTCCTGGATGACCAGAAGTAGAAGTTTAATTTTAGGCTTTTATTTTCTCCCTTTGTATTATTCATAACTTGTTGTAAAGATGAAGTTGTAGTTCTGGTTGTGAAAGACAGATTGTAATATTTGATTTGCTTGTATAAATATGGATCTGACCTTGTAGAGAAAATGGATTCAATTATGTGGTTTTGATTCAAATTGTAATTATTTAAGAGGAGATGATCTTGTGTTTGTGAATCATTCAAATGTTTGAAATTATGGGTATATATGTCTTGTGTTGATAACCATTGGAATGATTCATTCCCATTATATCGAGTTGTATAATCTTGTGTTTTTGAAATATATTTTGTGTGTGAATGAGATTGGAGAAGATATAGAAATGTATTGAGTTTAAGAACTTATAAATAGGTCATGTCAAAATTTAAATATCCATTTTGAAAAGATAGGTTTTTGAAAATAAGCCGTAGGGTTTATCGACACCTCTCGACTAACTGTCAATGTCTGACTCCCAGACCATTGACACTCGTCTGATATCGACCCTCGATTCATTTTATCACAAAAGCGCGAAAATTTTCCAGATTTCACCAAAAGATGCATGAATGCACTAATGCAAATTCCTATTTCTACCCTCTCGAGTCCTATAACTGCGGGGTATTACACAAATCAAATTGTTTGAATGGTACATAGTTTCCAACACATAAAATAAAATTCCACAATAACTAAATATAAACATAAAATTCTTCATACAATTCAAATAAATTGAAGTTCAACTAGCCCGTGGTGGCCAATCCTTGGCGCGCCCACAAATGTTCGGCTATAAGATTTTGAAGTTGATGATAAACAATTTTATCTCGGATCTCAATATGCATGACGAGGAAATTAGCAAAATCTGCCGGTAAAACAAGTGATCAACATTGGCGAGAGGAGCCTGGAAGTCACACGGAAGAGGATCATTGACTAGATTCGCGCGCTCACGCTTGATGATCATGTTGTGAATGATCACACACACTTTCATTACATCCCACATCTGCTCGTTCAACCATGTTAGCGCAGGGTAGCACCGCCACGTTCGACGGGAGAGGTGTGGGTTCGGTGTCCAAATGACGGCGATGATAGGCGGTAGATATGAAGTGGGAGAGAGGAGAGGTAGAATAGATAAGCTTTCTGGTTGTGTCAATGATATGGCGTGCCCGCCTGTCCGTATCCGACATGGCGTTGCGTGCGCCTTTTTCCGGCGCTCCCAAGCGACTTCCAATGGGGGTGTGGGCTGGGAGCGCTGGACAAAATATTGGGCCGCGCCGGACGGAAATGGGTTATTGACGCTGCAAGTGGGTGAGATTTTTCATCCGGTGCACCCATTAAAACTATTGGGAAGGCTATTGACGCCGCGAGTGGAGATGCATGCTCTATAAGACAGTCAATGTAGTCGAACAGATGAGCTACACTATTGGTTGCACACTAATGCACTACCGTCTACAATAAACGTCATTTGTGTAGTAAATCAAAGAAGTTCTGCATTCGTATTCAAAAGGTTTTGATTATTTTTTAACTTATTAACTTGTGTATTTTTCTTATTAAAATGTTGCCTAATTTCCCTCGTGAAAATAAACAAATAATTCGCCTATTTTAAGTTGTGTATTTTTCTCTTATTACCCTCTGACCAGCGAGAAAGTATCCGGTGAAAACCATATTACAATGAAAACTTCATGGAAACATACTTGGAAGTTCCGAAAATTATGAGAAAAATGCATTCATGTTGGGAGGGTGATGTTATATAAGCATGCAGATTTGCAAGTTCCAACTTATATTCATTTCATAGTTATATAAAAGATAAATACAACGATGAATAGTAAAGTTACTGTTTTCTACCAAGCATTCCTAAATTTGGTATTTTCATAGCTCGTAAACAATTTTGGTTTTCAACTTGAACTTTTACGTGTATATAACTCTACCTTCTCAACGTAATGCATTTTTTGAAAAACTTTTAGACATGATTTTTTACGTGGTTTCACCAGTTTCCACTGAAATTGGTTTCCACCAGATGACCGGCATACCACACGAGTTGTCAGCTTTGTCACCCAAGTGAAAACGGCGAACACCTCACAACACCACTGATCCCCGGAACCGCTGCTCCAAAGTCCACACTGGACCCCAATGCGTGCACCAATTGTGTCCTCCGCTTTGCCGCCCAAGGGATCAAATGAAACACCTCAAATGTTGAAGAAATCCGGAACCGCCGCTCTGGTTTCCACACCGATCCCAACATTTTGCACCCGCCCAGCCAACGGCGGAACAGAAGGCCTATTCAAGCCATTGCCAACCGGCGAAGGATCGAGTCTCTCCAAGGCATCGCCTCCGAAGAGGAAGTAACTGTAACACCGCCACAGACTCCCACTCCAAAAAAACAAAGCTTGAGCTTTCACCCGGAGAATCTAAGACTGGATTTTGTGAAGGGGCTCCACGACATCGCTGCCAGGGTGGGGGGGGGGGGGGGGGGTGGGGGGGGGGTGGGCAACGTACTTCGTCCCGACCGAGGTCGAACTAGATCACTCCGGTCGTCAGAAATAGTCAACTCAACTAAAAGGGGCTATAGGTGTTTTTAGAATAAAAGGAGCAGTACACTGGTAGTCTTTATATAAAAAAACGTGTTCTCGTGGTTCTAATAATTTGGTGCGTGATTGCGGTGTTTTTTCGCAATTCCTCTCACTCTAGGTGTGTTCAGTCTTGCCATCGGTGTTTGCCGCTGCTCTTTTCTTTTTTAAACATGCCGCTGTAGCTAGAGTTGAAGTCGGAACTGATCTGTGATCGCAGCCGTGGTTCACAGGCCCTGTTGTTTCTCATAATTAAAATTGTGATTTCCTATTTTGGAAAACTATAGTACTCCTATTTAGAAATCATATATGTAAGTGGAAGAAAATGCTCTCCAGGAAAAAAAAACACAGAGAGAATGATCTTCTAAAAGAGCTATAGACCAATAGATGAAGCAGTGCAAAGGACCTAATAGATGTTCAGCTGGGGTTTTTCTTTGTTATTATTCCATAAGAAAAGAAGAAGAAAAAACAGCTAACAGTATATGGGATTGCTCCAGGCTCAATGTCTAACTGAGCTCTAGGATAATTGCGGTCATCAACCAACCACAAATATCATCAGGAGTAAAACACTCTCGCTTGCACTAAATAAACATGTCACGAGACCTTCAAATCACGTAATCCGACCATCTCTGCTCCATGGTGATCCCTGGCTGGTCCTCCGGCCGCCGCTGCGGTGCCGCCTTCTTCCCGATCGCCTTGGCCGGGTTTCCGACTGCCGTGGTTCCGGACGGCACGTCCCGGAGCACGACGGCGCCCGCACCGATCTTGGCTCCATCACCAATGCGCACATTGCCCAGCACGCTGGCTCCGGCGCCGATGAGCACACCGTCCCCGACCTTGGGGTGCCGGTCGCCGGACACCTTCCCCGTGCCTCCTAGCGTCACGGCGTGCAGGATGGACACGTCGTCCCCCACCACGGCCGTCTCCCCGATGACGACTCCCGTGGCGTGGTCGAGCAGGATGCCGCCCCCGATGCGCGCCCCGGGATGGATGTCGACGCCGAACACCTCGGAGGCACGGCTCTGGAGGAGCAGCGCGGCGGGCGCGCGGCCCTCGGACCAGAGCGCGTGCGCGGCGCGGTGCGCCTGCAGGGCGAGGAAGCCCTTGTAGTAGAGAAAGCAGTGGACCATCTTGGCGCAGGCCGGGTCGCGGTCGCGCGCCGCGAGGAGGTCGGCGCGCGTGTCCCGCACCGCCTCTGGGTGCGCGTCCAGCGCGCCGGCGAGGAGGTCCCGGAGCGCGTCCTGCGGGAGCGCGCCCGGGATGCAGAGCTTGGCGGCCAGGTGCGCGGCGAGGGCGGCCTCCAACGAGGGGCGCGAGAGGACTAGGTCCGCGTAGAACATGCCCAGGAGCGGCTCCGCCTCCGCGTCGGCCTGCGCCTCGGCGCGCATCTCGTCCCAGACTTCGTCGCAGAAGCCGCCGTTCTCGTTCCCGGTGACGGACACCGGGCAGTCCATGACACAGTCCGGCATGAACCGGTAGATGGAGCCGGAGAGACGGCAGCTGGAGTATGCCGGGTTCCACTTGTCGACACAGGCAGCCATGGCCGACCACGCAGCTAGAGAGAGAGGAGAGCGAAGGGTGTAAGCGATCGAAGATGTGGTGGTGGAGTTGCAGAAGCAATGGGTGTTCACCTGTTGGACACTTGAGGTGTTCGGCCACCTATATATACGTGTTCGTGGTGCGATCAGAGGACAGGGGAGGAGGCAGGGGAAGCTTCACAGAAGATGTACGTCCCGCAGGACGTCAGGATACTAAGGCTGTGCTACTCGAGGCTTCCTCAGTGGCAAGTCAGCACTCATCAGCTCGTGCTGTTTTTTATGTTCGACAGTTTGACCATCCACCGTCACCACGTGCATCACCGATCACGATCATCTGCATCTCTCCTCTCTTACCATTTTACAGTTATTTTTAGAGAATGTCATTTTACAATTGTCGCGTAAATACGTGAATACCTCGATCGATGCATCTTGGTGAACAGGGGAAGCAACAATCCGCACTCGGAGACGGAGGCATATTTTTTGAGGTTTAAGACGGTCGTATCCGCCATCCGATTAGATAGAATAGAGTGTTATGTACAGAATTTCGAGCTAGGGAAAAAAAATCCCTTCACCAGCAAAAAACAACAAAAACTAGTCTTCAGGATCTTGTGTGTGGGCGAAAGCCCGCACCGCCAACTCCTCCCGCACCAAAGCGGCCACCTCCAAAGGCGAGATTGCCACATTGCATAGGGTCCTTTGACTCCTCTCCTTCCCTGTCCGCCAAATCAAATGGATGATGGTTTCGCCAGTCGCTCTCCTAGCCTCGTGTGAAGAACCCACAAGTGCTCGCCATGACAACAGACAACCTCGATCAGCACCTCTCAGCATTTGCTAGGAGGAGTGTCCAAGCAACAGAAACTTCATCATCTAGGCCTCCCCCGGCGGCATCTGCCGCACAATCCTAGTCCCTGACGTGGTCTTCTTCTTCTTCTTGGTCTTGTTCACGGCGAGGACGAGGTCGTTGATGGCCGCCACCTCCTGGTCCGAGAAGGGCCGGTCCGAGACATCTAACAAGGCCAAGAAGTCCTCTCGCCGGCGCCCCGAGGGGTGGGCCTCCTCGGTCAGCGAGCCGAGACGGCGCGCCACGTTCTCCCTGGCCAGCTGCTCGATGTTGGCGCCTTTCGGGTGCAGCTTGGCGAGTCTCTCGCTCCTCCACACAGACGGCGCCTCCACCTCCCTCGCGTGGACCAACGGTGTGGCCGGCGTGCCCAATACGGTGGCCGCAAGTGGCACCGTGATCCGGGCTAAGAAGCCCGACAAGGGGCACAGAGCTGCACCGACCTCCATGTCCTGCTGCCCAAGTCCAGCCTCCACCGGCGAGACAAAGTCCTTCACGAACTGCTACCCGTCCACCTTCTCAGCAACGATCTCACCCTGAGCGGACAACAGGGTAGAGCCCGCTCCAGGCTCGGCAATGCACTTCTCTTCATTCTCCACCTCCTCGTCCAGCAGCACCACCTCGCAGGACGCATCGCCTGGCGAGACGATAGAAGGCGGCTCGTCGCCCACAACCGGAAGCGGGGAGCACCCCGAGTGAAAGAACGAGGATGTCGCCTAGAGAGGGGGGGGGGGGGGCTGAATAGGCGTTTTAAAATAATTACGGTTTATGCTTGAATAAATGCGGAATAAAACTAGCGTTTAATTTATCAAGCACAAAACCTAAACAAGCTAGGTTCACCTATGTGCACCAACAACTTATGCTAAGCAAGATTAACAACTAAGTGATAGCAATATAGATTACTTCAAGCTCGATGGCTATCACAAAGATAAATGCATAAGTAAAGGGTTTGGGTATAGAAGTAACCGCAAAGTGGACACGAGGAGATGTTTCCCGTAGTTCCTTCCCAATGGAAGTACGTCTACGTTGGAGGGGTGTGGAGCCTCCTAGGCACTCCAATAGCACCGATGTGCTCACCCTATTCTCCGTGAGCTTCACCCGTGAGGGATTGACTCGTTCCACTATGAGATCGACTTGAAGGCGCTGACCAAACCGATACACCAAGGTTGAGGAACTCCACAATGATTTGGAGACTCCCAACAATGTCCCGGAGCTTAGCAACAAGATAAAGCTCTGAAACTCAAAAAGGCCTCCTAGGGTTACAACTAACCCACGAGGCAACGAGAACCACAAAGAGTAATGAGCTTCTCAAACTTCAACTCCACGTATCACCGTGGAGAACTCAAACCGATGCACCTAATGCAATGGCAAGAACACAAGAAGTGCTCAAAGCAATTTACTCTCGAATCCCACCGAATCAACTAATGCTATGGAGGAAGATGAGAGGAAGAGCAAGGAAGCAACAAATGAATCCCAAGATCTAGATCCAATAGGCTCCCCTCACTTAGAGGAGAGATTGATTGGTGGAGATGTAGATCTAGATCTCCTCTCTTGTTTCCCTCAAGAATGAGCAAGAATCATTGGAGGGATTGAGAGAAAGCAAGCTTTTGGAGGTCAACAATGGAGGGCAAAACTTGCAAGAAAGGTTGGGAACCATTGGGGAAGAAGGCCCCTTAAATAGGTCACCCAAATATCCAACCGTTGGGTGCAGATTCGCGCCGGGGCGGTACTACCGCTAGACCCAGCGGTACTACCGCCCCCTAGAAGTTAGTACAAGAAAACGGGCAGAAAACAGGCTCCAGGTAGCGGTACTACCGCCCCGGGCAGCGGTACTACTGCCCCGGCGGTACTACCACTTTTGGTGCCGCTGAAAACAGGCTTCTGTTTGCTCCGGCGGTACCTCGGGCGGTACCGGGGCGGTAGTACCGCCCCCTTGAAAACAGCAGGAAAGACAAACACCAAAACGACAATATCTTTTGCATCCGGACTCCGTTTTTATGATCTTTGGCTCGTTGGAATCACAACAACGAGCTTTTCAAGATTATGCAGAGAAACATATAGTCCAACAATGAATCATAAAACCAAATGGGGAAAGGTTAAACCTCTCGAAAAATAGAACAACCGGTAAAACCTCCAACACCAAAAACGCAATAAGTTTTTCTTACGAAATCCCTTTTTGATGAACTTGAGCTTGTCTTGAAGATCATGACAAGCTCTAAAACCACACATGGAGGAAAGCCAAATAAGAACCAAGAAAGATGATGCCAAGTATGCAAAGGTTTGAGCTCTCTCCGAACGATACGATCAAGTTACTCATTCGAGAGCCCCTCTTGAAAGAGTGGCATCTATCCTATAATCCAGTCTCTTACTAACACCATGAGACCGGTAAAATAGAAACTCTATCAAGGTCATACCTTTGCCTTGCGCAATCCACTTGAGCTAGATGATGACGATCTTGATCACCTCAAGTTGGATCACCTTTCTTGATTGCGCTCCGCTTGGTGAAGACTTGTGAAATGCTCCCCCATACACAATATGGGAGAACCACTTTTAGGAACATCTTCACTTGACCATTATCTTGATGACGACCACCGCTTGACGTCATCCGCCATGGGCTATATGGAATCTTCCTTTTGATGCATGCCCAAGGGAAGATACCTCTAACCCCACATAGATACTCCACACACACATGTATATGGGTTAGTTCACAAAGCTATATAGACGATTGCTTACCATACCATTGGATCACAAGATCCCACATGTTACAACATGTAGCTTTATGTGTTGATCACTTGAAATCCATCCTTTCCACTTAGCCTTGATCAACTTTGTATTTTTTCTTCTTTCTTGATCAATGATGATGTCTTGAAGATGAGCATGAATATTCACGGAATTCTATTCTTCAAGACATACTTGCAATATGCTCAACTCTATATAAGATCATTCTTCATATAAACCCTTGAATAAGATCTTGGTCATCTTATAAGCTTCTAGAGTCCAACACATGAACTCCAATCTTTCCTATGGACAAGATCTATAAGAATATCTCAATGCAAACATTAGTCCATAAGGATTGTCATTCATTATCAAAACCACGCATGGGGCAACACATGCACTTTCACCGAGGCCGGACACGTGTCCCACGCCGAAATCTCGCCGATCAGACCTTGCCACGCCAACATCTCCTCAGACTCCTTCGCGGATATCTTGCCAGACACCTCCTTCTCCCTCTCCTCGCGGTCGCCGTCCTCCCCTTGCAAAAGCAAGGGCATTCGGCCGTCCCGCACATTCTCTTCCGAGAGAGCACTATCCACGCCCTCCATGTAGCCCCGCCTGCAGGCCAACACCTCCTCCTTTGCCTCGGAGCAGCACACGTCCAGCACCAAGCCGCCCTCGAGCTCCGCCGGTGCCATGAGCACGTTGCGGAAGGAGCGGAGAGGAGAGGTCGAGGTGGCACTCCTACGGGGCGGCTTGGCAGGTGGAGGCGAAGCTGGAGGTTCACTGCAGCCCCCAGCGAGGTGGCCAGGCTTGTGGCACTTCCAGCACACCTTGGGCTCACGGCAGACAATGGCGAAGTGGTGGTGGCTAAGACAGCGAAAGCAGCGACCCCGCAGTTTCACAAGGAGTAGAGCGCGTCTGGCTCCATCCACTTCTGCCGGCCGGCTGCCTCGGGCACCATCCGCACCCCGTCGCCACCAATGCGGAGGGCGGACGGGCGTCCATCCGTCCAGTTGCCGGGCCGCGCCTGTCGCAGTCAAGGAGCCGCCATCCTTGCCTCGGCCCGCCCCTCTGCGCCTTGAGGAAGGAGGTGAGCTGCCCCTCCGCTCGCCATGAAGATGCCTGGAGCTGCCAACCTGCCTCTGCATCCGAGACGAGACCGGGCGGGAAGCTTGGAGGCGCTGCACATATCCCGCCCCGGCCGGAACCAGCAGGCCGCCTCCAACGGCTCCAACCCGCGAGGAAACGCGCCGCGGCTGGCCCACCGGCGGCGACCCCGGAGGGGGCGGAGGCAGCAACTCCCCACGCGCCTCAGGATCCGCCAACAACGTGCAGCGGAACCGAGGCTGGTACCGCGGTGGCGTGCCCAGCGGAGGAGAGGGGGCGGTGCGAGCCAGCCCTCCCAGCGGCACGGCCACCCCCGCCGTGCCCGCGCCGCCCAAGGCCGCGAAATCCAGCGAAGCCGGCGGATCCTGCATAGTGGGCTACGACACTGCCATAACCGAGACCTCTTCTCCATCCTCCTCCGCATCAGCCCAAAGGAAGGGGCATGGCGAGGGGGAGAGGGTGGGCGATGCGGATCTGCGGCCGGGGCGGTGGCTGGAGTGGGTGGAAGCGGTGGCCGGAGTGGCCGCCGCCAGCATCGCCCCGAGAGGGTCGGGAGCGAGCATCAGGTCATATTAGCTGCTTCTCAGACGGAGGCATATGCCGCAACGATAGAATACTTGTGCACTAAACTCTCGACCTAGATAGAGCTGCGGCGCGCAAGCGCAACAGAAGATTCCGAAAGCAAAAATCTCTTTGGGAATTAGGACAGACATCGAAAAGGACTAGTAACTGAAATGCCAATCTTGCTTCCACGGCGAGCTGAAAAACGGACGCTTGGTTGCACGAAGCGACACGCATGGCCTACCGACAAGCCGACGCCCCGGTGTTCTTGCACTAGTAGTAAGTACTCCCGTGCAGGCAACGGAAAAGCATAATTCGCCGCGAAAGGACGCCTGAATCCTCGACGGAGATGTGGCGACGCGGTGGCGGACAGCGACGACACCGGACGAGGCGCACGGAGCAGGTGATCTCCCCGGCGCGGCAACTTGGACACCATCTGCCGGCCGCTCGTGTGGCTACGACGGCGGCGATCGTCGTGTGTCACGGTAGCCACCAAGTGCGATTTTCCGTGGGAATCTTGCTTGGATCCTTGGCCACTGGCGCCAACTCTGTGTGGTGACCGCTTGAGCAAAATCCGATGAATGCGCTCGTATAGATACGGAGGAGGTGGCGCCACGCCGGCCATGAATTCGTTCCCAAAATCCGATTTTTCAGCGCTGCTTTTGCTGCAAAAAACGACGCATGTGTTTGTTAGCTTGCTGTTGTTTACTTACGATTCTTGGGTGTTCATGTCAAACTTTGCCCAAAGATAAACGAGTGAGCGATCGTAAGAATCAAATTATCCCCGCATGCACGGCCATGTTCCTAGTACGCCGTAGTATATGCAATTTCGCCCTGGATCCAGTGTTGACTGTTGACTGTCAAACTAATATGATTGGGGGGTTTTTCATATCCAAGAAGCTGACAGATTCCAGGATTCATTACGCGCGCTGGATAGCGCGAACTATGCAGAGGTCCCTGTCGGGAGCCGCAGAGGATCCGAGCGGTGACGTTTGGAGTGACGATGTAAACGTTGACTGTGTTCAGTCAATCCTGTGCATTGACTGATTCTATAGCAGAGAAAAATGGGGCCAGCAACATGGGAGCGTGCGTTGTCTCGGCCTTTGACCCAGGTCTTGCTCTGCCTCCTTGTTACACAAGCAAAGAACCTAGCTAGAGGAGGTTGTGGCTTATTGGACCAATCACTGACGCGAAATCGGGATCGGATATCCAGTGATGATGCCATTGCATACGTGGGAAACTCAGGAACAAATGGATGTACTGGGGCCAATTCTATCGGAGGAAAATGGGGCGGCGAGCGTCGTCATCTTTTTTGGGGCGTCGTCGTGGAGCTCAGTTAACTATTGGTCGCGTCTCGTCGTCATCGGCGGACAAGGTCGGATCCTATCTTGAAGTCACTTCGGCTCTAGCGTGGGGCGGTTCGACGGCCTTCTATGTGACTTAGTCGTCATTGTTCTCGGTCTTCGTTGTCTGCTAGCAGGATCGATACTCCACGGCCTGGAGTGAGAGAGCAACGACTCTCTCTAGCAACAACTTGGTGTGTCTGATGCGACGATGTCCGGTGGTTTCTTAAGGAGCGGTGGTGTCACATCTCGTCGGTAGTCTCGGGTGCTTCCTGTGGGGTGTGACTTCTCCTGTTGTTGTCTTTTTATCTTCGATAGAATGAGGTGTTTTGAAGTTCGAGCTCCATGTAGCTCTCTTTTTAAAAAAATCAATATTTGTATTATTAAGTTTTAGATAATTAGAACAAAAATTCTAGATGTAGATAGTGATATGATTTACATGTTTGTAAAATTTAAATTTGAAAAATTGTTATTTTTAGTCTGGGAAAAAATACAAATGGGTGGATCTGGATCCGTGACAATGTATTTTTGTGTAGACTAAAATAATATGAATTTTGGATTGAAATTTGCACACTAGTAGATCTCGACATTGCCTACATGTATGATTTATTTTCGAATTTTGAAACTAAAAAATGATTTTAAATTTATGAAAAAATGAGCTACATGAAGCTCGGGCTCCATTTACACTTTACAGTTTCCCTCATCATTTTGTATCAGTTCACAGTATAATTTTATTGATAAAGCATGGAAAATGCCTATTTCGAGGATAAGCAAATGTTACTTACCTTCATGTATTGCTCCTTTGTAAGAAATATGACTATCAACATCTTTCTTCAACTTCTTAACCTTCAGCTCCGTCGTGTGGGGCACGGATTCTCTGACTTTCTGCCTCTGACTTTATCCTGACTTTGAGTCAATGGAACATGGACCCCACCAGATATGGGACTCACATGTCAATGACCCAAAGTCAGGCTTGGGTAAGTCAGAGGATCCCCACCGCGTCGTGTGATATTGCACTACGTCATGTGCACGCCTCATGGACATATGGTCGATCGATTTATTGGAACTAATCTTACCCTGAGGATGTGTAGTTTGTGAGTGTCTGTAATGGAGCACTTGACATACATGGTAGCACCGTCAACATCTTTGTCGAGTGTCTCATTCTGCACACTCGACAAAGCGATGCTTTTGCCAAGTGTTTTGCCCGACACTCGGGTTGGGGGAGAGCCTTTGCCGAGTGTCCAATAATTCGACAAGAAATTTGACGCTCGTCAAAATCATCGTTTCTCGTAGGGTAAGCTTGTCTGGATTTCTACATTTGTTTCTCTGGGTTTCTTTGCATATGATTATAAATGCCTACTGGCTTGCTTCAAATACAATATCCATTCGACTTATCATCATGGAGAGAAACAAACTCAGGGCCTCTTGGTTCGTTGGATTTTAAAAACATAGGAATAGAAATACCGCAGGAATAAAATATCATGCCACTTGGAATGCTACAGGAATCTAATACGCAAAAATCAATACTAACTATTGCTTGGTTGCGTCGTACCGCATAGAAAACGTAGGAAATTTCTATAGGGATAGAGCACATTCATAGTTATGGTTAACACATAGGAAATTTTCCAAAAGGTTTCACCTCTTACTAGAAATCCTATAAGGTTGTAATGTAGGAAAGCAATCCATAATTTTTTTGAAAGATTCATTCATTTGAACCAAACGAACTCTATAAAAAAAATCCTACGGACTGAAATCCCATACAGTTGCTGTGAAAATGTTCTGAACCAAAGAGTGCCTCAATCTGACATGTACCTTCTCTCCTAGAGTCGTTGCTCGCCGTAGATGCTACCATAATTCCGTAGCCACGTCGTGCTACCGGTTCATTATATACGCGTGTGATATATCCGCAACATCTACAATTCTAGTATTTGAGATCATGTTTCTATACGCGTATCAAACTAGTTTAACTGGAGCTAGATTGCCAGTTCGTCACACAATTTTGTACAATCAGTGAGCTACGTGGCACGGTGCCAGTGCGAGTTTCAGTAGCACGCACCCGGATCCCAGAATTAGCAGGCTACATCCGATCCTGCCCAGCGATTATTGCCGCGGACGTAACAAGTGACAGCACCCCAGTCCAGTGAAAGCAACGCCTAGAGAGGTCAAAGAGGAGCTAGCGCACCCGATCGGAATCAATAAGCCGCCGCCGCCGTCCCTTTTTCTTCTAAGAAGGAAACAGAGAGGGAGAGAGATTCGCATTTCGCAAAGGGATGACCCCACCCCATCATGCATTGAAATTTTCGCTGCAGAAACAGTGAAGTGGAGCTCACTGGGCTGGAGCTCTCCGTGAAGGCGACGGCGATTTTTATCTGAGCACGACGGCGATTTCCCTAGTGCCACGAGCCATGTATATTTGGCTGATGAGATCAGTTCTGCGACTTGCTGGGATTGGCATAGTATTACTGAATTCAGTGTATGTACCGACATCATTGTTAGATATAGAAAAGGATAATAATGTTTAATTTGAGCGTTTAAACGTGGAGTGCTCGACTTGTCCAGCCCAAAATGAAATACTCTAGTCCAGTGTGACATTTCGCGCGCGCAGTGGCCTGACGGTGACATTTCGGTCAGTTACCATGCCATTTAAGAGCGACGTATGCGATCCAGTGTGCTTGGTCGATCCGAAGATAGCATCCGACTCATCTAGTGATCAAAGCAGCCGGACACAATGATAAAAATTAGAAGAAGAAGAGAAGGCCAAAGCACGAAGGAAAAGCAGTCCCCGGGCATAGATTATGTATTTCTTGGTCGATAAAAGATACCTGGTCTCGCAAATGCTCGGGTCGTTTTCCAATGGAGGAGACAAAGAAGAATGGCACCGTAAAACAACAGTATAATCTATACCTATATCAAAGCAGACCCTTTAAGCCTACCGCCGGAGCTGCCCACGTCGACAGATGCTACATAGTCTATACCTATATCAAAGCAGACCCTTTAAGCCTACCGCTGGAGCTGCCCACGTCGACAGATGCTACATAGATGCATTTCTATAGTACCCGGCACGTCCGCGCCGTTCGATCCGCATCGGACGATCCGCAGCGCCGGTCACTGTGTCTTTTTTTATAAAAAAGATCCTCGCAAATCCAGAAATTGCCATGCACTTACAGCTACCCACTAATTTGGACTATTGTGCAAATTTCCGCAACCAGAGGGACCCCGCTGCAAAACTTCACGCACACACCCCCTCCCTCTCCTTCTCCCTCTCGCGCGGCCTCAGCGTCGCCGCCGTCGCCGACGCGGGATGCCGTCGGTGCACGCTTCCCACACGAATCCAAGGCCGCCACGAGCTCCGCCGTCTTCCCCTATATCTCCGTGCCAACGGACACAAGCTGGGAGGCTCGGAATCAAGCGGATCGAGACCGCATCTCCGCCGTCTTCGGTTCGCCGCCGGAGCTCCTCCGGCGACCTAAAAGGAGCGGCGCCGCTACTTTATAGTCGCCCGCGTCCTCCCGCGTCGAACGCGCCTCGCACGCTGCCCCGCCCACTCTCCTGCGACGACGACATGGTCAACATAGCCTCTGCCGCCATTGATGACGTCAGCAACCGACGTCATCACGACCCCACCTGTCAGCCTCCATCTATTTTCCGAAATAATTTCTACAATTATTAAATCCCTGACAGTGGGCCCGGTTGTCAGCAGTTTAATATTTTCCAGAAATTCATATTTTGTTTCGAACTTTGGAAATTCATAACTAATTCATTTTAAATCAGAAAAATATAATTAATATACCAAAATTTGCAGGGAAGTGTAATCTGTCTATTTATATCAATTGCATGCATGTTTAACAAATTTTAACCATATCTATTTAAATACCCATATAATAAAAAGTGTTAAAAAACCAATAAATTTGAATCTATACATCGGAAAAATATGAATAACATATCCAAATGGCCAGGGAAAAAAATACTAGCTAATTATAGTAAAAAAAACATGTTTACATAAAAATATTAATAACATATCCAAACGGTCAAAAAAATAATGCTAGCTATTTATGACAAACAAAAAACATGTTTTCATACCCCAATTTGGTAAATATTTCAATAAGATCCAAATGCACTTTCTCCAAGTCTATATGATGGTAAATTTATTAGATGTTCAAAAAATGCATTCCCTCTAATTATTGAGACATAGTTGTTTCAACCTTATTTCCCAAATAAATATAATTGAATCAAAGAGCAAAATTTAAAATAGAGCATGCTTTACAAAATTTTAAACATTTTATAGATATTGTTTTACGATATTTAAACAATTTCCAAGAACTACTAAATGCTGCAATATCAGTACCTTCGACCATATCCACCAACAAAAAATGAAAAAATATATCAAAATGACCACAAAAATAAATACTGCCTATTTACTACATATGATCAAACTCCAAATTTGAACATTTCCAACTTCAAAATTTCCTCCAAATCTGACCATTTTAGAAATGTAAAAAAGAAATCGAATCTAGAAAACTTCCCAATTTGAACAATTTTCAAAATCTAAACCATTTTAAACCACAAGCTTTCTTTGCATTTCAATAATTTCCAAATCTCCACACTTCTAAAATGTGGACATTTTTCAAATTTCAATTTCACAACAAGAACACGGCGTACAAATTTGAATATTTTAAAATTTCAGGTGCCTTCCAAATCTAACCCTTCTACTAACGTTAAAATAATTCAAATCTACATGACTTTCCAACTTGAATAATTTTCAAAATCTAAACAATTTCCGAATGTACGCTCTTTTTGCATTCCAACAATTCTCAAATCTACACAATTTTAAAAGGTCGACACTTTCAAATTCGAATTTTACCACAACGGGTGCGGCGTGTCGCCGCACCGAATTCCACTAGTATATGTTCATGGGGGCTGCGAGTGTAGGCTGCTAAATACCAACATTTATTCATTCCTTTTTCTTCATCCAGGAAGACCGCTTTAACAAACGTCGGATCAATTGCGTATGGATTTCGCCTTGGAGTATAATGCAACAGAGGGTAAATAACTAGTGCCAGGACAATTGGTCTGCATTGTCTGTATGCTTGTGAATGCCTGGTTTCTGCAGAGGCAGGTAGAGGGAGTGCCAAACGAGTGTGTCAATTGTGATTTAAGACGCAGCAGCCAAACAGAGCTTCCAGTATCTTCTTTTAGGTTGAAACACATAACAACAGACGCCGATCACATTAACTTGAAAACGTCTGCAGTACTACTTAGGGACGGAGGTACTAGTATTTCTGAGAGAAATTAGGAAGCTTTGTCATTATGTTGAATCAGCTAAGAAAGCGGCGAGTAAATAACTAGCTCCATGGCGGCTTATTTTCAGTTCCTATATGCTTCTAAGGTCTGGTTACTAACTGCATTACACACAGTTTAGGCTTTCGGTGGCTTTTAGGTTGAAACTTGGAACTCAGAACAGATACTGAATAGACTTGCAAACTTGGACTATTTCTATGAGTAATCCGGAAGCTTTTCTGAACCAGCACAGAAATAAGTGCAACCAGTACTATGCTGGAAGAAGAGGTTAACAACAGATGCTATTCTTCCGGACAGACCACTAGCAGATGTTCACTGAATTGGCTGGGAATTCGCAGCTACTGTATTGTTACACACACTCTAGGTCAGACAATTCTACTCCCTCAAACAAATTTAACTGCAAATAAAGCATCGGTACAACAGGATGGAAATAATCTCGTTCAGTACTTCAACTGTAAGATATTTCATTTTCTGAACATGTACTCTGTGTTACAGGCTCTACATATGTTTCAAGTCTCAGACAGCAAAAAACTCAACTAGAAATTTTGCAAAAAAGAACATCACATTACATAGAACTTTAAAGCGTCCAGCTCTAGTGAGATCATAGTTTAACCTCGACATCCACGCCGGCTGGGAGCTGGAGCTGCATCAATGAATCGATCGTCTGGGCTGTCGGGTACATGATATCAATCAGCCGCTGGTGTGTCCGGATCTCGAAATGGAACCTCGAATCCTTGTGTACATGGGGAGATTGGAGCACACAATATATTTTCTTCTTGGTTGGCAGGGGAACAGGACCCATGGTCTTTGCATTAGTTGTTTTTGCAGCTTCAATGATCTGCTTGCACGAGTCCTCGATCAATGGCACCCAGTAAGACCTCAGCTTGATTCTGATCTTCTGCTTGGGTGCCAGCTGCAAACAGAAAATATTGATACCAAACTGTGTTAGTTCTAAAAGAACAGCTACTTCTGCCAGTAACCCGAACAAACAGAAACACCAAATCAAAATATGCAGTTAGCTAAGGTATGATAGAAATACAGTAAGTAATGCCAGAAGCATGGACACTTACCACTTTCAACTTCTGCAGGTAACCCGATGAAACAGAAACACAAAATCAAACTATGCGGTTGACTAAGGTATGATGGAAATACAGTTAATAGTGCCAGAAGAATGGACACGTCCGACTAAATTTGATAGGGCAATAATGTAGTGGAAAGAAATTGATGAACAGTGGTTTCTTTACTAAAATTAATCGAGTCACAAAAATATTGGGACAAACATGCATTCTCATGGTTACATTTGTTTCTACATCCTTCTTTCACCCAGATCTAACAAACTTCACTACAATGTTAGACAACTCAAGCTGATGAGATGCATATCCATGATCAGCTCCTTCAATAATATGCAATTCGTGATTGCTTATATATTTATGAAATTCCAGAGCATCCTCCGATGAGACAACATTATCATCTGAACCGTGAACTGTCAAGACTCTGCAACTAGGGTCAATAGACATGCATATACTTTGCATATCTATCTTAAGACGATCCATCAGACTTTCTTTCGTTACACGGTAGATGGGACGTCTTTTTTTCAGTCCCACGTCGATGTAACCGTGTTGATTTATCCTTTCCATATAGTCATTGCCAAGGCGATCCGCAATTCCACGTTTCAGGTCAAATCTTCCAGACATGTTGATGATATGAGATACATCTTGATACATGGATGCATAGATGATGACCACATCTCCTCCCTTACTGTGGCCAGCAATAGCACGGGTATCACGCTCTTGATCCTTAAAATGTTGGACTACATCATGCAAATCATCCACCTCTTTGTAGTAGTTGCCATACTGAAATGTACCTTCACTCTTTCCATTGCCAGAAAAGTCAAAACGAAATACACTAATCTTCTCTGATGTTAATGCATCGGTAAGACCCATTATGGTTCTACTTTCCTTTGATGACCTAAATCCATGGCATAACACTACAATGTCCTTAGATCCAGCCTCGTGCAAAACACCAACGAGTTTCTCTCCATATCTGTTCGTTATCACTATTTTCTCTTGGGACACCTTGAAGGAATCAGTGGAGGAGTGCAACTGTGCGCATAACCTCGGAACAGTTTCTTTTCCAGCAGTAGCACCAAACAGTAACTGCACACAGACATGCTTAACAGATGACAAACGTGAAGCAAGAAAGGAAGCATATAATGTTAGGGGGTGGTCAGTGGCAGATTACTATCAAGTAATAACCTAGTGTAACACAAACTCTAATTTTCCAACACCAATAGTATTAGAGTTAGAAGTTAGAACAAATAAAAAGGAGTTTCCATGAAAGATGAGCAAACATGCATAGATTACTCTTAAAAGGGTTAATCAATTTTGGTGAAAACCTGCTTTTCTCAGCCCACAAACCTAGCAAATCAACCTCCAGACAAAGATGCAAAATAAGTTCCCAACAACAAAAGCTAATAGCAGGAAAAATGATACCCATATACAGTACATGCACGAATAATGGCTGAACACATAAGATGGTAAAAGAATGGGAAAACATTTGACAAATGAAGGCAGATGATTAGAGAAAATTCAGTAGACTATCGACATGGAGAAACCAAAAAGAGTTGGAGATCAGGTGTTCAAGAAGAATGTCCATATAGAGATGTAAAGGGCAGAACTAAAAAAACACTACGCTTTGAAATCACCAAACCGAATATTCTTAGCAAAGATCCAATAGAGATTGAGCTGATGATCAGATACAGTTAGCAATTTTCATCCAGGGACCATTTTAGCATCCAGTTGAACTTGGAAAACTTCACCACTGTTGACCTTGAAACAACCAATAGCTTTGGCCACATATAACTCAGATATCATCCTCACTCAGTTGAAAAGGAAGGACTTCCAGATGTACATCACCACGAACTCTTAAGACGGAGTGATGGCACGTGGTAACTCAACATAACCAACGGAACAGTCAGGACGTCATGCTAGCTAAGGTGACACCACAGCCCCACATCCAAAGCACACTCTCACCAGCAACATTTTCTTACAAGTCAAATGCTTATCGATGTAAATGCAGTCATCATTTTTCTAACCAGTAATCCACGAAGAATTTCATCCCACATAATGGCACTAGTCAATATGTTCAGTACGTTGTGTCGATTTTTTCAGCTTGCAAACATTCGCATTTCATTTGTTATGGTATGTGCAAAGGTATGCAGCAACGAATGATAAGCTGAGGCAATATGCTAACAATGAAATAGTGCAAAGCAATCGCAGCAATGACAGTACTGGAATGGAAAACATGTGACAGCATAACCAGGAAAAGATTATCTTGTGGATAAGGTACCTGCTCCCCATCATCCCCAATCGACGACGGCATCGTAATTCCACTTCCCTCCCCAACCTGAAACAGTGAAACCACAGGCACACAAATTACAATCACCGGATGACAAACTCCTAACACGCCATATCTACTCAACTGGCTGCCTACATTGCAATTTACAAGTTCTGCAACAGATATACGCGAAAGGCCGTATCTTTATGCAGAGTCACGTACCGGCGGCGTGTCGGAAGGCAGGTCTTCCAAAGCGATGGTGTCGGCGGTTGCGGAGGCGGCCGCGGCGGCGCGGGAGCGCAGCGGGGTCGCGCGGAGGGAGGAGGGGAAAGAGAGGGCGGCGGGGTTCGGGCTCGCGGTGGAGCGGTGGAGGAAGAGGAGCGGGAGGGTGGAGGTGGAGGTGGAGACGGCCATGTCGACGGGGAGGGGAGGATGAGGGTGGTGCGAGTGGGAGGGAGGCGCTGGTTTTGTGAAGGCCTGTGCTTCGCTATCGCGGCGTATTATCCAGTCCGGGGCGACTTTTGCGTTCGGGTCCTCCATGTTTGTTGAATTGCAATCTGGACTGCAAAACTGTTCTTCGTGCAGAAACAGTTGCCCTCGTTTGACGCTCCAAATCGATGTGGTTAGAGGAGCCTCGTAATCTTCTTTGTTTCTTTCTCACGGTAGATCGTGAGATTATATACACGCTAAGCTAGCCGACCTGATAACCAATACTCCAGTAGCAATTCTACTCGGACACAAGTCGTGCGTATGTCTAACACGCCCTGGCTTTCCTTTTTTTTAGGGACCCTGGCTTTCTTTTTCGAAGTTCAGTTGCCCTGCTTTTAGCATGTTTCTGGCGAAACTATAGTGATTTTTCTCATGTATTCTCTGCTTGGAACTCAGATGTGTCTCTTTATTACATCATCTGACCTCAGAGTTTTTGCAGGAGAGGATCAGTTTCTGCAAGATACAGCGAAAATTTCTGTTTCCAGCCCCCTTAATCCAATTTATCATGATTACAGACATAATAATTTGCTGTCTACAGCATATATTGAACAAAGACGTATATTTCGCGCAGCTAGCAGACTATTTTGCATAGATTGTGCGAAGACAATGATAAAATAGAGATGCATGGTCATTTGATCACACAAAATAGTAAGTAACATGCTACAACATGGGGTAAAACTTCACATCGTCTGGCTACAAGATGCATTGGAAAAACAGGTTGTCAAATTAATCTCAACTAGAGATAATAAACATCTATATTTACAGAGCTGATCTCTTCTGATTATAGAGCTGATCCCCAGTCTAAAACTTGGCGCCTTGGGCCAGGCCGTTTTGGTCTCAGGGTAGCACTGTCGGCGACCTAGGACGTACACTAAGATCCCCATCATCATGTTGTAACTTGCCTCCTAGGAGGATTGTAAACCCAAACTCTATCTTTTCAATGGACTGAAACGCAAAGCTCTTTTGCGTTTTTTCGTAAAATTTCTTCTAATTTCATCGCGGAAACCTTCACTTGCCCTCTTTATCACGGCCATCGCCACTATCCCCAGCACTCCTTTTCCCACGTCCAGACAGAAGGTCCATGCCCAAGCCCAACTGCATCTCACGAGCTCTAGGATACGATGAACCAGCTGCTGGTGCCGGTTGCTTAAGCTGCCATGGTACAGGCTGCCTACTGGGAGGGGATGGAAGCACCTTCGGTTCAGTTGACCATCGATCAACAAAGGGTGGCTTCATTGTTACATCCGCCTTTTCAGAATCCATTGGACAGGATTCCTCGTTAAGGTTGAACCCACGAATGCTCGTTTCCATATTGTCACGGTCAGAGTTTGGAGATGCTGAAAACGGAACATTTGTTTGCCAGCATGCCTGGTTCAAGTCACTGGCCTCAAGTATTGAAGGAGGTCGACAGAGTAGGCCGGCTTTCCTTTCTTCCTCCTCTTTCACAATTACCATGTGGTCAGGCTCTGCAGCTTCAGAGCTTTTCTGCTTAATACTATCCAACATCTTATCCTGATAAAGATCTTTTCCACTCGACGAGCGCGCTGAATATATGTTTGTCATTGGGAAAGCTTTCTCGGGTGGCGTAGCTGGTGTGTAGTTCTGGGGTAGCAGGTCATCCCAATTCTCCAGGAGTTCTTTATACACTTTACGAAGAGTGACCTCTGTAAGCCCTGTTACCTTACAGATCTCTGCTTGAGTCTTGCGCTTGTCTTCGAGCTGACATGCAAGGTAGATAGCAGCAGCAGATATGCTTATGGGGTTCCGCCGTGTACAGAAACACTTATTAACAACTACCTCACCAATGTGGGCTGCAAGTTCCTGAGGAAACAGCATGTGATATGTTAAAAGGAGGGCATATTATTTCCCATAATATTTCCAGGTTTTAAGCTCATCTGATACCTGAGCTGATTTATTGAGCTGGAGGAGGTTACAAAACCGAGGCATGTGAACTGCTATTGAATTGCTGTTAAGAGGTTGGCTCAGTTTCAGAGCTTCGCCAAGTATTTTGATGTATTTTCCAATCTCTTTCTGAGGAAGATTGCTAGCGGTAGAGATTTCCTGAATATGCAGTAAACGGAAGATGAATCAGTGTTAATTGAAAATGTAGCTATAACCAAAAGAGAGCATATGTCTTTTTTTTACCATTAAAGAGAGCATATATCTTTAAGGTGGCTAAGAAATTCTTATTTCTAAGTCGACGGTCCTAAGGCCCCGCTTGGTTCGCCGTTTTGCTGGGCAAAACGGTTGGAATTTTTCACGCCTGTAATTATCCCGGAAAGACTGCTTGGTAGGTTGTTAGTTTTATCGGAAGTGTATTTGTTCTCGCTTGTTGCCTGGTGCGGAGGCCAGAAAAATCTCACGGACTGGACCCCTCACTGATTAAAATCCGGGGGGCACAGCAAAACTGCCCCGTAAATGTTCAGGGCCGGAAAATTGAACAGGTAGTCCAAGCGAGGCCTAAGGGTCGTTCATTATCCAACGGGAATTGAGTAGTTGCACGTAATTTCTTGCAACTTTAAAGCTTTGAAATAGCAAACCTGTAACGAAAAATGCCAAACCAGGTATTTACTATTTATACAACACAGATTTCCATGCTCAAACAGCTGAGCCGGCACTAGGTTCAGTCCTTGGCCAGTGAAGGATGACAAATGTGGTTTGTTAGGTACAATCAAGGTATTCGCAACATAGTTGATTTTATCGTAATCTATAACAATTTCAATACAAGTTCACATACACTATGGTAACTGAAAGACATATAATTGTATGACTTGACAAAAGGAATAAATGTATGTTCAAGTCAACACGGTCGGATACTCCATAAATAGCGATACTAAGTAGAGTGCGGTAAATTGATATGGGAATTTTTGGTCCTTCATCAGTTTACTGGAAAGCAGCATATCACCCAACAGCAATACTGCCAGATAGAGATGATCTATTGAGTTGCTTGGTACCTGAAGCACTAGCTAATCACAATTCGTGAACAAATTTCCCGATTTTGAAGCAACCAAATCCTAGACTACATTGTGGAGTTTTTTCACAACCTAGAATTCTTGGTTAGTTCTAAATCTTGGTTGCTTGGAAATTGGAAGTACTAGCTGATTGGTAGAAATGATGAACAAAATCCCCAATTTTGAAGCAACCAAATATTGAATTACATAGTGTAAATCTCGTTAGTCCTAAATCCTGGTTGCTTGGAGAAAGAAACACATAAGCCTCTATGTAAATCTGCACAGGGGGGCATTTCAATAAACAAGTTGCGAGCAAGAGCGCAGCACAGACCTGCAGGGTCCTGGGCTCCCTTGCCTCGCGGATGGCCTGGACGAGCGCGGCGGTAGCGAGCGCCTCGACGCTGCGGTTCCTGAGGCAGGTGGCGGTGGAGCACTCCTTGAAGAGGTCGAAGGCGTGGTCGGCGATGTCGCGGTCGAGCCTGAGAATGGAGGCGACGTCGACGATCTGGAGGTAGGCGCGGAGGCTGTCGACGGAGACCAAGGGCCCGGCGGGGTCGGGGGTGGAGGAGGCGGGGGAGTCGACGGCGAGCGCGCGCTCGAGCTCGGCGAGCTGGCCGGAGAAGGCGGAGGCGGAGCGGGCGAGGACGGGGTGACGCTCGAGGGAGAAGGCCGAGAAGGCGGAGACGAAGCCGGCGGGGAGGAAGGGGTCGTCGTCTTGGTCGTTGGGGGGCGGGGGCGGGGAGGCGAGGTCGGGGGTGACGAGGGGGAGCTGGTGGATGGAAGGGAGGAGGGGGAAGAAGGGGTGGGTGTGGAGGTGGCGCTCGAGGACGAGGCGGGCGCAGGAGGAGCACTCGGAGACGGTGCGGGAGAGCGGCGGCAGCGTCGTGGCGCACCGCGCCGGCCCGGAGGAGTGACAGTAGGGGCACGGCGACGGCGACGGCGGCGACATGGATGGCGGCGCGCGTGGGGGCGGAGGCGAGCTTTGGGGTCGGGTAGTGGCTGGGCGGCTGACCTCACTCGCACACGACTACGGGGAGCTTTCCAGCCAGAAAGTATCAGGTCAAAACGAACTGGAAACTGGTAAAAAATACGAAAAAATCATGTTTAAAAGTTCGGTTTGGCTAATTCTCGACTAAGTAGCTGAGAACTAACTTAGCATTTAGTCAACTCCATCACCGTTGGATGATGGATTTGTTGTGCCAAGATTCGTGTGTGGGTCCCACCCTGCCTTATTCTCTTCACATCTCAATCTCACCTCCACACAGTTTCTCCCTTACACCCGGCGACCTGGGCATGAAATTGAGAAGGCCAGTCACCTACCTCACCGGAGGCACGGCCGACGCGGCAGGGCGTGGAGGGGCGGAATCCGGCGAGGAAGAAACTTATCATTGGGGGTTGCAGGGTCGCTGGCGACGGAGAAGAACGGCGGGGTTAGAGGGATGGTCGTGGTGGCGCTGGAACGGCGGAGGAGGAGCTTGGGGCAGTGCAAGACGTCAGGTCAGCGCGCCGGCCGCGGGCGGGGTGGAGAAGCATGTCTCGCCGGAGGTGAAGAAGAGGATCACGAGGAAGACGGCCGACTGAAATTCTAAAAGAATCGTAACACAAATGCATTATGTTGAGAAGGTATAGCTGGTAACTTCTAAACAATTTGGAGTTTCAACTTGAAATTTACATGCCTATAGAACTCTACCTTACCAACGTAAAATATTGTTGTTGATTTTTTTAACTTTTAAACATGTTTTTTCATAATTTTCACCGGTTTTCACTAAAAGTTGTTTCCACCAAATATTATTTTCCTAGTCCAGCCTCTTGGTCCACTCGAGTTTTTTTTTTGACAGGAGTCCACTCGAGCTTGAGTAGTTGAGTGGCTCACGGGCTGTGTTCGTACCATTGTTTCTTGGTTTACTTTTTTTCGAGCATTTCAGTATAGCTTTTTATGCTCACTTTTTTTTAATCTATTTTAGAATTCCTAGTTTTCCTTGTCTCTTTTTTTTCAGAGACAAGCAGGACTAGGCGACTATTTATAAACTCGAAGCAGATTGAGAGAATATAAATACAGTAAGGCCACACAGCGAAAGCAAAACTCGAAGGGTGTCTTGCTATTTTGAACTCTCTGAGTAAGCTCCGATCATTTAAAAGCATATTCTGTTTCAATTCCATTCCATACCATTGCATTACATAATAGTAAATTTAATAGAACCATAATTGCCTTAAAAAATAGGAACATATTCCATAAACAACACATAGAGTAGAAAAGCTATCAATTTAACGTGTAAATAAGAAAAGGACATGTGAAACAGCAGGTACATAACAGATATATGAGCCAAAATCAAAATGCACTCATTGTATATTAAGCTCTCGACTCAACCAATTATGTCAGCAGCTGTTGTCTGCTGCATAAGCAAGAAGACCGAAGACCGGCACGATTCGGGTACAGAACAATGCTGATATTAACCCACATTTGCTCATATGTTCACTCGAGAGCAGGCTGATTAATCTTCATGACCAAGCAAGATTTACAATGGGATCCATTCCCATATGTTCTATCAATTACACTTCTAATCTTGCCAAAAAAGAATACAACCCGTGTATATGCGACGAATTATTGATTAGAAAGGCAAAACAATTGTTAAGCTTCCAGTTCCAGAAGTGCTTTTCTAGATAACAGCCTGGTCTTCCGTATATAAGTATAAGCTCTCATTTACCTGAGATGCGAAGTGTTAAGAGTCGGTGAGTAAAAGCTGTTCTTAGCAAGCACCAGACATCAAGAGGTGTTTGTGCATTCCTTTGCAAAACTAACACAGCTCACAAGCTAAAATGTTCTTGTGTATAAGACAGGTAACTGGTGAAGGTAAAAATGAATTTTTGTGTGGCGCTAGTTCCAGTTGTCAAAAATAAACTTACCATAGTTCTGGTTTTTCTTTGAGAAGTTATAGAAGGCTTTCACAATGGCCCCGTATTTCATTGATTTCAGAGGACCCATATGCCTGGAAAATAAAGAGTAGAGATTTTTCAGGCATGTGAAATTATGCTAGCACACGACTGAAGAATTGTGTTTCTCTGCTTTACTTGTTACACTCAAAATCTGAAGAGATAGATCCTACATAATACCACCACTTTCAGGGACAGACAACTAAGCACGGCAATTTATATAATTTTGGATAGTTACCAGCTATTTTATTAAAAAATATATCGGCTGAATGCATTTAATGGAAAATCTAAGAATTTTTTTCTTCCGAAACTGCAATCTGACAAATTTCCTTTGATGTCATAGGAGTACAGTAGAACTCCAACCACATTGGTTTCTATCATAGGTCAATATACATAGGTACAGACAAGAGTCCTTTACGTATCAAAGAATAATAGCATGCGATCTAAGTTCAGTAGTAAAGGAGCATTGGAACACTTCTAGGAAGCCTACTATATAAAGGAACTTACATGATCTCAGTATATCGCAATCTCCATGCAGGAAAACCTAGATGGCATCTAGCAGGACCATACACAAGAAGAAGATCAGGTTCTGGTCCACCACAACCTAATGTACAAAGCAGGGTCTTAAGTACTCATCTAAAGTTTCAACAATGTAAATTCTGAAATCACTAGCGCAGGATATATCAGAATAAAAAGGGGTCGGGGATGGGGTGTTTAAGCCTACCTACGGATTTCAGTGCACTGGCCATGTCAGTTTCTGTAAATACTGACTCACTTTTGACACTCTCGTCACCGTTTAAATAAGTTGAGCACAGTAAGTTGGCTGCTTTAGCAATGCCTTCCTTGCCATCAGAACCAGAAATACACTCTAGAGTCATCTCACTGTGACAACGGTCTAAAGCTTTGATGTTTGCACGGGCATCCTACATATTGACATAACCCATGATTCATACAAACTATCAAAAACATAACTTGTAGTGAATGCAAACACCGTGAGGCTTTAGATAGGAAATGAAGCAAACTCAGTCTGTAACTTACCAAATAATCTCCGAGATTGTCATCTCTTGAGCCATTCATACTAGGTTCAAACAATTTCTTCAGAACTCCTGTGTTGCAGTATAGAATGGTAAGCTACAGCTCTTGCATATTACTAACTGCTTATGCATCAGTAAATATCACTAGCTGAAACGTACAAGGCAACATGGCTATTCATTTGAATTGTTCTGTTCTGCCCCTGCCCTCCTAATATGAATACGGCTATGTATTGCTGCTTAATGTTTCTTCATTTCTATAACGAATTTTTGCACGAAATATGGTGTAGGCATGTATGAGGATAAATTTCAGACAGAAGACAATAGTATCTACAAGTTAGAATAGTGAACTCAATGTCTTACCGTCGATGTCATAGAGACATACATACTTGATATCCAGAGTTTTGAGCCAACATAACAGTTGATTGATCTTTGCGGTATTCTTTGCTTCTCTGCTATCTACCACAATAGCCAGGTATCTGACTCTAGACAGTTGGAGATTCCGATACTTCCGCAACAACCCAGATGAAATAAGATAACACTCTAGATTGAACATCAGATGACAACATAAGCTAAAAATGCTGATTGTTACGTGGATGATGCACCAGAGCAAACCCAAGGTGAGCTTTAAAATTGTTGATGGTAGAGACATCTGCACACAGAAATACAAACCTTTAGACTAACTTTTCTCACCCAGAATGCATTAACCTGAAGAGGCGTATATTTACAGAAAGACAAGTAGGAATCTATGTTAAACGGTTTTGGCACCTAACCCTTAATATACTCCACTAATTTGATGACAACACACATTAGCTATTGTCGATAGAATGGAAATGATCATCTCAGTAGTACCACACATATTGCTTACACATTCTTAATTTACTAATAATTTTCTTGTTCTAATTCCCCAAATCAACACATGAAAAGTGAGGACATACACTAGCATAATGTCTGAAATATTTCAGTAAATTAATAGGGATTAGTTCAAGCTAAAATGGGGTTGTTACAACAGGCAAGAACTACTACAAGTGAGGATTGAAGCTTGACATGATTGGAATTTGTTGGTAGGACTAACTCAATGGAGAACTTCAGCTGAGATCATAAAAAAATGTGGGACTAACATCAACAGTTAAGATTTCAACTAAAATCATCAGAAATATGGCTATGAGATAACTCACTTCAGCAAATTAATAGTTAAGCTTTTAGCTCAGATCATTAAAAATAGGGTAAAGAGACAACTCAGAGAAAATTTCTAAGTAAAGCAATTCGGTTGCAAGATAAAAACCAAATATAACTTCTATAACGAATATAAAGTTTGTTTCTACATACTCCTCCTTTCCCTCACAAGAACAGTGAATACCTTATCTAGAAGAACATACGATACTCACTGGTACGGTTCTGCACGATTATAACTACCCCCCACTATCCGCAGCAAGTATTCGCTCAACAGAATTTAGTATCTCCTCAGAAGAATCACTATAATAACACAGAAACAGATCTAACAGCAGTTGCAAGAGGAAGAATCGAATTCACCAGTTTAAATACATGCGGAGGAGGCTTATTCAGGAATAGGGGGGTCTCATTGGCCACAAACGCCTCCCTGCACAACAGCCACCAAATTAATGTTTCTCAAGAAAAAAATGGAAGAAAAGGACATCGTACTGATACAACGACCTATGCAATGAAGAATTGTGGAAGTTCAAAGAAGGAAGAAGAGGACAACGACCTATGCAAAGAACAATCTGGAAGTTCAAAGAAGGAATAAGTGGACATAGTACATACAACGACCTATGCAAACAACATTTTTTGGAAGTTCAGCTAATTTATTTTTTCTGAACAAGGAGTGATTAGGTAACATGGTTCGAAGCCAAATGGCACAGGGGAAATGAAATAGGCAGAAGGGTTTGCTGCAAGAAAATGAGAAGATAGCAAGGCAAGCAAAGAAATCTGACATGGCCTTGGTGCCCATGGTAGCCGCAGCTGGACTGAGAGAGATGGGGAGGGAACAGCCGAAGAATCAAGAACCACGAGTACGCTATCAAATTGGAGAACCGAATTTGTAGCCGGAGAGGCAAGAACAGGGATGATCACAAAAAAAGTTAGACTAGCCACAATGGGCGTATCATAGGTGGTATCATACATGCCATGTTGGCAAAAGCTGACGTGTCACTGCAATTAATGATGAGAGAGATGATAGTAGTGTCATAGGTAGATACCGTAACATAACGGATTCCAATGCAAGATGAGTCTACAACCTAATAAATGTTGTATTGTATGATACCACAAAGATGTTACTACCCATTGTGGAGGTAGTAACATAGACTAGTATCATATGCATGATACTAGTGTATGATACTCTCTATTGTGACTAGTCTTAGATGTGTCATATCAAAGGCGAATTATCACGTATACTGATTCCGATGTCGACTTGACTTGTCCGTTTGCTAGGAGATTAATGTACTAAATAAATACACAGAACCGCTCCTATCTGCTTTGTAAAAGCTTATTCGACGCTACGTGCCGACTTAGTGCAATAATTCAAAGGCGAGTACAGTACTTTGATTCGCTCGAGTGGACGGCGCAAAGAGCCAAAGAGTACATCACGTGAGGTGGCATGCGAGGTGAGAATAAACAAGTCGGGGTTTCTTGCCACGCATTTGCACGAACACCTACCATGCGACTCCACGAGAAGCACGCCCACGCGTCCCGCACAGGTAGGTCTGCCAGTTTCCACGGGGAGGAGAGATGAAAAGGTGAGAAATTGAGACCTGCCTCAACCTGCCGCCGCTCGAACCGCTGCCGCGCTTCCTCCCAGGCTTGGCGGCGTCACGGCCGCATCGGCACCGCGATGCTTGGCGGATGGATGCGGCTGCGGCGGCCGGGGAAAGAGCGGAGTAGTCGCCAATTCTGATTCACGATCTGGATTCGACAAAGTCGAAAGGTGGAAGAAGAGCAGTGACCGAAATTTGACCTGAAAGAATCAAAGGTAATGGGCCGTAATCTGATGATGCCTTCCCCGAGATGCAGCTGGCGCCCGGCCAAACCTGGCCATGCTCACGGGCCGGCCCGTCAGGGGCCTGGCACGGCACGCGGTTAAACGTGCCGTGCCGGGGCCAGGAGGCGAGGCCCGCGTGCCGGCCAGGCACGGCCCGTTTAACTGGGCAAGCACGCAAAATATATATTATGTGCAAACCTCCTATGATCCACCCGTTAGCGCCGCATAGGGGAAGCGTCGCCTGAAGAGGATCCGCGCGACGTGTTCCTGGGCCGGCCCGTCTGGCCTTTTTTGTTTCTTTTTCTTCTACGTTTTTTTCTTTTTCTGTTTCTTTTTTGTTTTTGTTTTTCTTTTTTGTTTCTTTTTCTTCATTTTCTTTTTTCGTTTATCTTTTTCGTTGGAAAAACCAATACCGACGTCATATTTTTGAAAATGGTTTCATTTTTAAAAATGGTTCCCAATTTAAAATGGTTCCAAATTTTGAAAATTGTTCATAATTCAAAATGGTTCCATTTTAAAAATGGTTCCAAATTTAAAAATGGTTCTATTTTTTAAAATGGTTACAAATTTTGAAAATTGTTCATATTTCAAAATGGTTCCATTTTGAAAATGGTTCCAATTTAAAAAATGACTCCAAATTTTAAATGGTTCCAACTTAAAAATGGTGCCGAATTTAAAATGGTTCCAAATTTGAAAATTGTTCATTTTTTAAAATAGTTCCAAATTAAAAATGGTTCCAAATTTGAAAATAGTTCATTTTTTAAATGGTTCAAAATTAAAAAATGGGTCCATTATGAAAATGGTTCCAAATTAAAAAATTGTTCATTTTTGAAAATGGTTCCATTTTAAAAATGATTCCAAATTTAAAAATGGTTCCACTTTGAAAATGGTTCCAAATTCGAAAATAGTTCATTTTTGGAAATGGTTCCAAATTTAAAATGGTTTCAAATTAAAAATGGTTCCAAATTTGAAAAATGTTCATTCTTTAAAATGGTTTCAAAATTTGAAAATGGTTCCAAATTTAAAATGGTTCCAAATTTGATAATTGTTTAATTTTTAAAATGGTTCCAAATTTAAAAAATGTTCATTTTTTAAAATGGTTCCAAATTTTAAAAAGGTTCTGAATTTAGTAACGTTTCCAAAAAAAAAAATTAATGGTGCCATTTTCAAATTTGGAACCATTTTGGTTTTCGTTTTTATTTTTTGAAAATGTTCGTATTTTGAAAATGGTTCGTATTTGAAAAATATTCAGACTAAAAAAGTATTCGTGTTTTAAAAATAGAGCTGAAAAAAGCAGAAAAAAATCGAAACAGGCCCGAAACAGTAAAAACTGTGGGGCAAACTGTTTTCTGCGCGCGGGAAATAGTTGGGCCGGCCCACGTACGCAGCGCGCGGCGAGGCCATGTAGGCAGCGTGGGGCGAGAGCGCCGCTAACGTGCGGTGTATATCAATCTCCTATTATGTGTATCAGGGGTTCGAACCTAGCACCTCTGCTTCGCTGCGCACGCATGCTAGCCACTAGATCTCTTACATAATTATGTGTAGTAGATAGATGGAAGGCATATTATTCAGGTATCGATTTTTTAGCTAGCTAGCATGCAATTGTGCACGCAGGCACTTACGAATTTAGCTATCTAGCATGCACTACTGCACCCACACACATACTTATTTCTAGTTAATTAATATTTTACATTTTCTATATTTAATTTTGATTTTTTCGCATTTTTTAACAAAAAAAGACAAAACTGGCACGTGGGCCAAATCTGGCCCGTCAGGCCTAATCGTGCCCGTGCCGGCACGTTTACCTCATGGGCCGTGCCTGGGCCTTTAGGCCAGGCCCGTGTGCCGGCACGGCACGGCCCTCTTACTAAACGTGCCCGCGTGGGCCGTACCATGCTAGGCCCGTGAAGGTCTAAACGGGCTCGTGTCGTGCTGGGCCGGCCCGCTGGCCAGGTTTACGCCCGGCCGACCACACGGACAAATGGACCGTTCGGTCAAGAACTTTAAACTTCATCTAGCCCATAAGAGCATAACGGCCGATGTATAATCAGCCGTGCCATATAAAGCCTAACATATACAGCACGAAACGGCAAAAAACGCCATCCAGCAGCTGCCCTATTATACTCCGTGCCCTAAAAAATTATATATCAAAACCCATTTTGATGCAAATATAGATCACCAGAGGCCCTACCCTATATCCCAGCAAGCGAGCGCGCGAAGCCCAACAGCCATTCGGAAGTTTCACCCGCGCACGATCCCCTTTCGGTCGCCGCCGTCGCCAGCTAAATTCCGGCGAGCTCCGGCCAAATTCCGGCAGCCCCGCACCGCTGCCCACAGGGACAGCTTCCCCCGACATGGCCTTCCGATTCCCTGTGTCGCCGGCCGCCTCCGTCGCTCTGGCGAGCCCCGCCGTTGCCGCCAAATCCGGCGAAATTCCGCGCCGCCGCTCACCGGAACGGCTTCCGGAGACCGCGCCTGCCAACCGGCGAACTCCTCAAAGGGTCTGCAGGCCGAGACGGACGGACGCAGGAAGAGGAGGAGGGCAAGCGCGGCCATGGCGTCGGTCAACTCTGCTGGTCGAGCGGCCGGCTTGCGGTGCTCTAGTGTCGATCTCGATCTGGGGCAAGAGGAGGAAACGATGGAGGAGGCGCTCCAGGTCGTCGCCAGCGCAGGCTGCTACCTGACGCGCGATGGGATTGAGCGCTTTCTCCGCCTCCGCCTCCGGTGACCTCCGCCGGCCAAAATCATGCTCGGGGCCTAGCGACCGTCGGATGCGTCTCCCGCTCTAGTGACCGTCAGATATTTATGTTGTGCCGTAAAATAGGACAACCGCTGGAGCAAGCCGTGCCCTATTATACATCAGCCGGTAAAGCGCCGGTCGTTTTCATGCCCTAAAACGCAAAAACTGGTGATGTATAATGCAAAATCGATGCCCTTTTTTACATCAGCCGTTAGAGATGCTCTAAGCTTTTTTTTCTTTCGGTAAAGAGCGGATAAGGTTTTGCCAGGAACTTCCTACCTAGGAAGAACCTAACCCTCAAAAAAAAAAACCTAGGAAGAACCTGATCTGAGTGCGTCTATGGGTGGTGTCATATTGAGGCACTGTTATCAAGCTTTTTTCGACAAAATATTACACTAGAGCACATGTACAAGTACATAACCCGGACGAACGGAGTCGTAATAGGGCTTTGTTGCAACACAAATGGATAGATATAAAATGTTCCATCAAGAGAATAACTGAATGAGAAAGACTATGCGAGGATCAGATCATGCGAAATTCCAACGCGCAACCACAACCGCAGTCTCCAAGTGCCTCGGAACATGTGCTAGCCAATAATATCTCAATGGTTCAAATTAGCATGTACACCTGACGTTGAAAAGAAACCGTGTTAAAGATTCATTACAAGCTTCACCGAGCTCGGCCATAAAGTGCCATTTCCATTGAATTTGTTAATTTCATGATTTAGTGGACCTGACACTGCCTAGGTCTCCTCTTTCTTCTCTTTTCGGCTTGCAGGGACGGAGACAAGAGGGAACAAGAAGGGGCTGCGCCCCCCCCCCCCCCCCCCCCCCCCCCCCCCCCATGCTTTTCATTGCAATATTAGACACTATGGCTGCTTGATTAGTGTATTTTAACTTGATTAGCCCCCTTCATCAAGATCACCCACTCTATTAGCCCCCCCTTGATCTCAAATCTTGGCTCCATCTCCACGGGGTTGGGTCTAAGGCAACCAGTTTTCCCAAAATAAATATGGCTATATTAGACTATACTATCATATCATGTACTCATGTGTTCCACAATATCACCATGTATGCTCTGCGTACCATGGACAAGAAGAGAATCAAATGTGATGCAAGATTTGCACTGTTGCAAAATATCATGTGTGGCCATGTCCGATAGCACCTAC
The DNA here is from genome assembly GCA_947311845.1 of Poa pratensis. Lineage (NCBI taxonomy): Eukaryota > Viridiplantae > Streptophyta > Magnoliopsida > Poales > Poaceae > Poa > Poa pratensis. The sequence continues at coordinate 16,726,252 of CAMZMU010000066.1, forward strand.
ACAATGCAGAAAGGGAACAACACACTTTTGGTAAGCACAAATGTGTTGGTTGCACCTACATAATGATCAATGCAAGCAAACAACTTTCTAGATGCAGAAATATGTCGGTCAGACGGTGCAGGTGCATAGTAGCAACCTGGCCTCCATGAATAAAGTTTTCAAGCCAGGTTGACAAGAGAGTTCTTAGCAACTTCTAACTGGGGCTGTGAGGTAATAACAATTAAGTAAATATGTTATTCCATAAACTATAAGTAGTTTGCCATGTTACTTACGCCACTGCCGTTCAATTGATGCCACTACTGTCCACAAGATTTTTGACAGGGATGCATTTTTGTAATGAAATAGGCATATGAAATTGGACAATTTTGAAAGTTCTGCCAGCGAGAATGACACCTCCGGTGCTCCAAACACTGAAAGAAACTGGAAGGGTACAGACAACAAAGGCTGCTCACTCACGTTGTCAAACAGTACACATTGTTACCTTCAGGCGTTCAGAGCAGCCGTAGAAGGGAAGATAGGTAGCGACAGTACGTCCAGCGACACTGAAATGACAGCACAGTCGCCCTTCTTCTACAGTTAAGCAAGCGTAGCAACTTCACATTGCTCTTCAATTCCCTAAATTAACTAAGAAAAGCAAGGTAAAGTAAAGCAAAGCGAGTATCTCACGAGCGCGCGTGTCCATGTAGTATAGGGCCGGCGGCCAATCTTTTCGCTAGCGCGGCTTTCTCCCTGCACCGTGCTTAGTATACAATCATGCCCAATGGCGCCGCAGCTTACTGCGGCATCCACCCACTCGGCTAGGCGGCCGGCGAGATCAATCGCTATCAGGCCGCTCCCTCTCGCCGGAGACTTTTGGCGGCTGCTGCCTCCAACTTAACCAGAGCACCCGATCGATCGGAAGGTAGGCGAACTGATTGATCGGCCGATCGCAACAGCAGGTCGACGTGAGTGAGTGGATGGGCGGTTTCAGTTTTGTCCATGGTGGCAATGGTGCGTCCTTTTGATTTTCTTTCTGACGAGACTGGCCGCTACACGTGTTCCATCCATCCCGTAACCAGCTTTAGGCCGCGCCTTTCCACGGTAGGATCGGATTAGTTTCCACAGGATATACATTGTTCCCGCGTAATGCCTTGATCTGATCGCTCCTAATTGCGCGCGGGCTCCGCCATTTAATTACTTCTTGGTTGGAGGCGCATCGCGTCGTACGGTAACCTTGGTGACCGGTCGAGTGTTATAGCAGGATGCCAGGATATACCAAAGAGAAAAACTAACTGACCAAATGAATGACATCCCTGGGAAAAAAAACAGTAGCTCTGGGTCCAACGCAGCCAGGATCGAGAACATCTTAGCAGCTTTTTTCTTTTTCTTGAGAGAAGTCGCTATATTAAAATCAAGTAATTGTTACATCGTTCACAGGTTCACTTAGGAGGAAGCTAGACTGCTAGAGGGCCGATCCATCCAATACAATCAGATTTACAATCATAGCAAAATCTAGCTATGTCATTCCCAGCTCCATTCTTCGACGACGCTCTCCTCAGGTCCAGATGGGTCCTGCTGTCCACTTGCCATTCTCTTCTTCTCGGCGTCAAGGGTGGGTTGTTTGTTGACACGTGTTGTCCTGGAGTTTGGGTTGTTCTTCGAGCTGCCTTGCTTCGGTTGTGAAGCGGTCTTGTGGCTCTGTGTCGCGACCTCTCGCCTTTCTTGGCAGGGGTTTGGCAAGGCGTGCCTTGTTGTTGGGTGTGTGGTTGTGCGTTATAAGCCAACTGGCATTGTTTGTATGTTTTCGGGTCTGGTTTCACTCATAAATTGGACCAACCTTCTATCTATTCATTGGATTTAGCAGTGATCCTGTTAACATTGAAGAAAAAAAAATCCCAGCTCCATTTGCTTCTCGTGGGCAGTACTTGAACTCGATCTTGGGATCTTCCCCGTCGCAGTCATCTGACTCTATAATCATGCACCTTAGTATCTTTTGTTTGTCACTGAGACCCTCGGTTGCAGTCGAGAGTGGACACGCGGTTTCATCCTCAGACACCGCAGGCACATCCTTCCATATATATCAGCAGCAAAGGAAACTGTATCGACATAGAAATTACTACCATGATGATTGCTTGCACGCAGCAAATAAGCAAAAGGTTCAGAGCGGTCTTGAAGAAACATGATCAAATGAGGAAAAACGTTGAGCAATCATAACGTCTTTCTTGCTCATCCTGATGTTGTTTCCGTACAGGGTACATCATGTCCCATCTGCAGTGCTGGAAAATCATGTTGCTTCTTGGCAATCTAGAGTAGGGTTTTAAATTTCAACAAAAAATTATTTCGGTGGGTTCTGAAATATATTTATCTTGAAATTTTCCTATTGAATTTATGAAATTCAATGAAATCCAGACTCCGTAACATTTCATTTAAATTTGACAACATTAGACGAAACAATTCCAAAGAATTTTTTGAAATTTCCGCGCTTTCCAAAATTTCGGAGATTTTGGTAGGTCTCGGAAATTTTCTCATACCGAAAATGCCCGCAAGCCCAACCTGCGTCCCCTTTCTTTCTTCTTTTTAGAGAGAAAGGGGCTCGTAAATAAGAGAAGATATACATGTGGATTATGGCTCGTGTAGTGGAGGCCTCAAAGGTAGCAAAGGAGGATTCATCATGGACAGTGAATGCACACATGGAGCTGGAGTTCACGCTAGTGAGCTCCGAGAAGACGTCAGGACTCCGTGGTATGGGCCCTAGTCCAGCCGATTTTGGATTTGCAGCAGTGATCTCGAATAGGCGGAATTCGGTGCGTCATTTGCTGGCATAAGAGGTATGTCAAATAAAATTGGTTGATATTGCCTACATAGTTTTAACATTTGCAATTGCAAGCGTGCATGTTATTTGTTGCGATGAACACCATGTTTCAACAAATCTGAGCCTATTGTGCAAAATTGAGTTTTGTGGCAATTGTTACCATGTTATTTTTAATATTGCATAGAAGTTTTTGTCGGGTGGTTATGTCGACGTGTTCCATCAATTTTTTTATGGTATCGTTGGATTGCACGGATGTTGCATACACATAAAAGATAGCATGAGTTTTCTTCTATGCAATAATGGACGTCATTGATTTACATCTTTGAGTAGGTTGGGCGGTACAATGGTGGTTGGTTAGGGATTTTCTATCACCAGGGCCATCTCAAATCCTGGGCGAATTAAAATAAATATATTTATATTAAAAATTTATACTTATTTGTGAATTACTTTTTTCAAACTATAATCTTGGCTCGTATAGTTTTCTATCAATTAGTTGTCATAATAAACCACATTTGAATGTTGCTAATATTATCATATTTACATCAATTATAGGGTGTTTATTTTTATGTGTGTATACACGCATATGTGTTCAACTCTATTTTAATATCCTTAATATCATGGTAGAAACCTCTAAAGTGTACGGTGTAATAACTGAATATATTAACAATAGTTTCTCCTGTATGATTAGGTAAGCACATTTACATAAACTTTTAGATTATAAGTTGAAATATCAACAATAGTGTTGCAAGTTTGGTGATAAGTTGAAAGTATACGCATGTAGTACTGAAATATCATCGACCGCAAAGTCTATTTTACATATGATTTCGATTTGATATGCTCGTCTGTAAAGCACTGTGTTATTTGGTGTATGCAACAAATCATATATATTTCTCAAATAAAAGTTTAGGCGCAAAATCAAACATGGAAATCCCATTGATAAAGATTTGAGTTTAAACATTCACACGAGAGAGACTAATAGCCTAGCTAAAACATGTCGTCGCTGATCGGATTGGTTTGTTTCTATGTGTTACACGATATTTGACCATTGTGTCGGCTTGGTCCTGCAAATTGATATTTTTCACATATTCAATATTTTTTGAAAGTAACGGAAAATTGTACAATAGTTACTAATATTCTTCCGAGGGGCCTTTTTCTTTCTATGGCTTGGGGCGGTCGCCCTCTTTGCCCGGCCTATGCCCAGGGGCAACCTAAAAGAGAGTTACGACACTTTGGCAAGTCACGCAGCCTGGTTGATCTCTGGCGTGTCGTGTGACAGGTGGATCTAGCTCCCGAAGATGAAAGGAAATAAAACGGAAAGTAAATTCACGTGAAGAAAGAATTTGTGGCACATGCTGTTTTTCTCTTTGGGCATCTTCGTCCATGGTATGTTTTTTCAGAAAGAGCGTTAGAGTGAGACCTGCACTCATCGATTTCCACATATTAAAATGTGTCCTTGGTTAAAAGGCTGATCATCATATCGATATATAGTTGGGACTTGGGATTTGCCAACTCATGATTAAGTAGTAGAAGTGATTTACTAGGTAGTACAGTTCAAACTCTCAAGCCCATCAACTTCAACTTTGTGTTTACGCCACTCAGGCACCTAGAGAAAAGACTGTAGCTTAAATCGACTGGACATATACAGGTGATCTGTCTCATCGGTTAAAATCTAAAATGGCTAGCTCTATATCTACCCCCAAAGTCCACACAGAAGAGAGTTCACCGTTCTGTCTTGCTAATCTTTTCTTAACCGCAATGAGAAGAATTATTGTTGTGCTTCTACCAGAATCGACGAGAAGATGTTCAGTGTGCTCCTTAAGAAAACATAAAAGAGATGTTCACTGTGCTTCTCGGAAAAGGAATAGAAGGTTACTGATTTGTCCAAACCCAGCTAAATCTTTTGACCCAGTAGTTTCCGGTCCCTTCCAGTTCGTATCCCATCCTACACGCAGTAACACAGGCGGTCCTCCAAGATATTTTGGATCGATAATGGTGCTCATTGTCCTTGATCGAGCAGCAGAAAAATACCAGCGTACGCCACTACTCACGATGGAGGCCGGTAGGCCCGTGTTGCAGGACGACGTATGGCAGCGCAGCAGCATCGGATCGGAAGATAGCCAAGGTTCCGTGATCAGCACCACATAACAATATTATACCTGCATCATTGGACAAGAAAACTACTCGCACTTAACATACTTAGTGCATCGTGGATGGGTGGAGTATGATGGTGGTAAAGCGAGCTGAAACACATCGGATAACAAGAATTAAATATCCATGCAGCCCTGCTAATGGTGTATAAAGGATGCGATGCTCCTTGGTGGAAAAGCCGATGCTGATACTGCATTTCGTTGTCTACGTGTACGGGAGCAACCGGTGCAAGCTCAGCGGCAGGGCCCCAAGATACGTACTCCTACATTATTTCTTCAAGTCTCTGGTGAGAGACATGAGACGAGACGCGCGCGTTAGGTAAGCGTTCACTAGCTAGACTGTACGCTGATGCAACGGGGTTAATGGCCAGCCTGAATTCAGTGGCAAGATTCTAGGGCTGGAGTCGAGATTGGAGTGTGACCGTGGCTGCAAAGCCGTAGAACACAACACGCTAGCAGGATCGGGGCCTTGTCAATCGCGATCTGGTGAGATTCGCCGTGAAAATAATGGAAGTAAAAGCCACGGGGTAATAAGCGATCCATGTCTTTCTCTGGGCCGGCCGGCGGGTTTGTCTCGTCGCTTTCGACCGGCGCAGGAAGTCTACAGCGCCTGACATGGACACCCCGTCGCTGCAGTTTCATGGACCACGCTCGCCGTCGATCTCACAGCCTCTAGCTTGCTTCCGGCCGGTTCCACCAGTCTGAGCACGGCCGTCTACACAGGTGCTTTCACGGAGCTTGTGCTTGTCACAGAAATAATACATGCATCCAACACCGGGTTGAAGAGACTTGAAGTCTCGGACAAGTTTACTCTAGCCATGGAACTAAAATCTGGGTATCTCGTTGATGAATGATGAAGAGGACTATCTATCGGTCCCAATTGATTACTCTCATTAACCGATCAACGATCGAGTGCAGCCGCTAGATCTCAAACCGATCGCTAGTTCATGAAGGAACAGAAACGAACGTGGCGCCCCGGGTTTCCACAACTATCCGGAGATCCTTTTAATTTTTTTTTTAAGGATACGTCTAAGCATGCGTATCGGTTTCAAGAAGGAGAGGCCAAGAGGCTGTTTACAACGCGTTTAGGCACATAGTTTGTGCCTAAAGGCCTGGAGATCGCGTATTGGACGGACAAGTTTGTGCTAGATCGATAGATCGTTCGATCTGTGGTAGCAAAGCATGACAAGATACACAGAGATGGTGGCAAGATAGCAGGGCCGATCTAGGTAGGATGCAACAGGCTACGCTAGGTGTGTGTTCTAGTGTCACGATCTGCATTACGATAAGTAGAAAAAACGGTGCCACGGTCTCGATCGATCTCAAGGCAGACACGGCAAATTAAGTGTCTAGTGTAGAGCAGTCTCCTTCACTTGGAAATACGGGATCAATTGCCGTACGTACGTGACGTACAGACAGATTTCCTTCTCAAACTACGGCCGGTGCTCTTGAGGTTGAAGATGGCCTGTATTTAACGACGGGTCAGGACTCAGGATGGTGGTAGCAAACGTGAGTTAAACATGATCCAAGCGTATATATGTATCTGTGACGCCGGGTCGATGCAGTGGAGCAATTGTCCGCGGGATGGCAACCTGACGAGAAGGTTTCGTGCGCAGGTGAGATGAGGACCCGATGCTGCCTTGTGGGAGGCTGCAGTGGGGGACAATGTTGACATCGTAGTATTGTACCCAGCACGTGCACACAGAAAACGTGGTGTCCTCAACACCAGGTAAGTGTAGGAGATCAACTCCCCGCATACGAAACGGAATAATTGGAGGGCCAAGGTAGCGCAAAGGGAAGGTCGTCGACTTGGTCCTTGGCCAAGGTGCACTTTATTGCTTCAGCTTTCCTCGTTTCAGTGACCATCCCTAGGAGCTCCATGTATAAAAGAGGGCCGAGCACAAGCCAAGTTCCCACACAACATCTCGTAGCTAGGTTGGTAGCAGTGAGGAGTGGGGCTGCCACGCCTATTCGCTAGACCTATAGTACAAACAATTATAGAGCAGCTAACACGGCCAGAGCAATAGGACGGCACACCAAGACAAATCCTGTTAAGTACCCTGCCGCGGAGCTACGTCCGATTACCACAAACGCATCATCTCCAAGCTGAGCTCGCGCCATGACGGACGCCGTACCGGTGGCCGTGGCGCCGGCAAAGCGCCCTTCCATCAACAAGTACGCCTTCGGGTGCGCCCTTCTCGCCTCCATGAACTCCGTCCTCCTCGGATATGGTACGTGCATTTCCATTTCCAAATACCACGACGTCCATGCAAGGTCGATGCTAGCTAGCTAACGCGTGTGGGCGCGATCGAGCAGACATCTCGGTGATGAGCGGCGCTCAGCTGTTCATGAAGGAGGACCTGAAGATCACGGACACGCAGATCGAGATCCTGGCCGGCTGCATCAGCATCTACTCGCTCTTCGGCTCGCTGGCGGCGGGTGTGACGTCCGACTGGCTGGGCCGGCGGTACACCATGGTGCTCGCGGCCGCCATCTTCTTCACCGGCGCTCTCATCATGGGCCTCTCCCCCAACTACTCCTTCCTCATGGCCGGCCGCTTCGTGGCCGGGATCGGCGTCGGCTACGCGCTCATGATCGCGCCCGTGTACACCGCCGAGGTGGCGCCCACCTCCTCCCGCGGCTTCCTCACCACCTTCCCTGAGGTGTTCAACAACTTCGGCATCCTCCTGGGCTACGTCTCCAACTTCGCCTTCGCGCGCCTCCCCGTCCACCTCAGCTGGCGCGCCATGTTCCTGGTCGGCGCCGTGCCGCCCGTCTTCCTCGGCTTCGCGGTGCTCGCCATGCCGGAGTCCCCCCGTTGGCTGGTCATGCGTGGCCGCATCGAGGACGCGCGCCACGTCCTCCGGAGGACCTCCGATTCGCACGAAGAGGCCGAGGAGCGGCTCCTCGACATCAAGAGGGTCGTCGGCATCCCCGAGGACGTGACCGACGCCGACGACGTGGTCGCCATCGTGCGCGCAAACGAGGCTGCGCGGGGGCAGGGGGTGTGGAGGGAGCTGCTCATCAACCCAAGCCCGCCCGTGCGACGCATGCTCGTGGCCGGCCTGGGTCTCATGTTCATCCAGCAGGCCACGGGCGTCGACTGCGTGGTGATGTACAGCCCGCGGGTGTTCTCGACTGCCGGCATCAAGTCCACGACCAACTCGGTGGGGTTGTCCATGTTGGTGGGCGCGTGCAAGACGTTCTTTATCCCGATCGCGACGCTCCTCCTCGACCGCGTCGGCCGGAGGCCGCTGCTGCTCGCCAGCGGCGGCGGGATGGCCATCTTCCTCTTCACGCTTGCCACGTCTCTTCTCATGCTGGACCGTCGGCCGGAGTCAGAGTCCAAGGCGCTGGGCGCAGTGAGCATCGCGGCGATGCTGTCGTTCGTGGCGTCGTTCGCGTCGGGGCTGGGCCCCGTGGCGTGGGTATACTGCTCGGAGATCTACCCGCTGCGGCTGCGCGCTCAGGCCGCCGCCCTCGGCACGGGGCTGAACCGGCTCATGGGCGGGGCCACCACCATGTCCTTCCTCTCGCTCAGCCACAGAATCACCATCGCCGGGGCGTTCTACCTCTACGCCTGCGTCGCCGCCGCAGGGTGGGTGTTCATGTACTTCTTCCTGCCGGAGACGATGGGCCAGAGCCTGGAGGACACCGGGAAGCTCTTCGGCAAGGACACGGACGACGACGTCGACGGTGGCGCCGTCGTGCGCCACGAGCGTAAGAAGTCCACTGAGCTCATCAGCGCTCCAGCTCCACAGTGACAGCGAGTAAGCTATGCCTGCTTGTGTTGTGTGCTACCTGTAGATTCTGGACACGTTGGTTAGATTCCCAAGCTTTCGGACTTGATGCAGATCGAGTGGTCGTGTAGGGTCAGGTTCACCGGCCGTTGTGGTGCGCACTGACTGCGCAGCCTGAGCCCGTGACCGGATCTTTTCACCGGGTAGGTGTTAACGTGTCAGTGGTGCTGTATTAGAGTGTACGAGTATCTATATGACTGAGTCATCTGTGTACTTTAATTTGTGTCATTTGATGATTATAGTTGCTTGTTTTTCATCTTTGTTGAGATTCCGATCGCTCCGGCGGGGTGTTTTTTCTCTTTCTTTTTTGTTTTCTTTTTTGCTATGTGCACTCTTAATGTCTAGATTCGCTCTCGACATTATGTTGTTGCAGAGTCTGGGTGTATTTGGTACCATCTTGCTATTAATATGTTCTCTTTATCGAAAAACTGAAATAGTAGTAGTTAGGTAAATGGACAAGTAGCCAAATAGAAACAGAATATACGACAAAACATAAGAGGGTGATTTGGGGGTGGATACCCTGGTGGTTCCCACCTGACGCGAGGTCAAAACTCCGAACACTAATGAACTCTCGAGGCCGCCGTCTTGGACATCTAGCTACTCCGCCACACCTCGAGCAAACCGCCAATGCCACCGTTCGGGACCGCCGCGTCGACATACCATCTCTTGCGCTTGAGCCGCACTCCGCCAACACCTGCTGCCCAAGCTCTACAAGACAAACCGCACGTAGACAACATCCTGGGTCTTCGCCCTGAATTATAGGGCAATTGCCTTCGCTGAGACGCGTTATTGAGTCGACAATCTCGCTGCACCAGCAACAAAAAGGTTATTGATCAAGCCATGCCAAGCAACTGCAGTACACCACCATCTAGGGCATTCGTGCATGTCCACCCTCCCCGAGCAGCACACAATCGAGCCCACGGCCCGCTGAACCTCCGCGGCAGGCATGACTCCGCGCGACGAGGCTGCGCCACAACACCGTTCCATCCCCTCTGTCGCGTCTAGTGACGTGCCTCGCCGAAAAATAGCTATCACATTAGAACGATCGTGCCGCCATCGACGCCGTGTGGCCTGTAGTGCTCTCTAACAGTAGAGAGGGAGGGGTCGAGGTGGCGGCCGGAGTTAGGGGTAGGGCATGTGTCTCTTTGCGGGATCTACATTGTTAATTTTATTACTGCACTTTGACATCAGAGAGTTTTTTCATATTGTATACTCCCGTCTCGTTCATAAAATATAAGATATTTTAGTTTTTCCCCCTATTCATACATATCTAGAACTATTTTAGTGTCTCGGTTCACTCATTCTAGTCTGTATTTAGCCCACATAAAAATAGCCAAAACTCTTATTATTTGGAACGGAGGGAATACATGTGTAGTTTTGATTGTATGCCTACCGATAAACACACATTGAAGTTCAGATTTAATCTACCTTTTGTGTGTGCAGGTCTTCCAATAATCTGTTGCTCTTTCTGGATATAATGTTAACAGACTGCTGGAATTTTCTCTCGTGGCGAAACGAACAGAGAGAAAATTGTGAACAATTGATCCCCCGTAAACAATAAGCAAGGCAACTCAAACAGAAACCTAGAACATTAGCAAAGATCATGTGATCCTGCGTGTGCAAATCCGCAAGGATATATTTTCAACATAAACCATCATATCTGACCCGGAGTACAGCAGTCTAAGCAAGAACTCCATCAATTCAGTGTGAAGTACTTCCTACGTCCGAAAAAGGATGTCTTTTTTTTTTTAAACGAAGGCAAAAACTTTGCCTTATGTATTAATTAAGAAGAAGGTACCTGGCGGAAGAAACCGGGCGAAAACCATACAACAACACCGACAACCAACATAACGGGGAGGATAAAGCCGCCCACCTACAACAACCGTGAACAACACGCCCAAAGAAACCCCACAACTCGGAGACGACAACCCCCATCTATCAAGCAACCCCGAAAACTCTAATGGCGCCTATCTTTCTTGTCATCTTGAGTGATTTCCCCACCTTCTTGATTACACACTCAGAAGCCATCCCCGCCAACACGGAAGCAATCTCCTTGCCATATCCAGGCAAAGCCGTCTCCAAATCGACGAGTAAGTCACAAATCTCTTTTCCAAAGAGAGTCTCGGAGTTAGGCGTCAACACACCTGTCTTATCAACCCCGTCACTCAAGGGTGACTCTGATGTAGCAACCACACCACCTACAGGAACCACACACCCAATGGACTCGGGCGAGAGAGAGAGGCTACGCCATCCACAACACCACTCTCCTCGATGTCCAGCGCACCTCTATCCTCGCTCACAGGGGCGGACGTCGGAACAAACTGCGTCGACGGGAAAGGACTGCCACGAGGAGAGAAACAACCATAGTGAAGCGTCTCCTCAACCACAGACGACTGCTGCTGAGAGGAGTCAAGCGGAAACAAAGCCTCCCCCTGGGTGAGCCCCAGGCCATCAGAATCACATGCCTCCGCCGGGTGCGAAGGACCACCAACGCCTACCAACAACAACTTGAGATTTGCCACCTCTTCACGAAGAGGGCGAGACGCCTCCTCAATGCGGTCAGTGACCAACTGACAGAGCTCCAAACGCAGCAAGGCAAAACGGGACTGGAAGGCAGAGTCACTGAACTCCTCGCAACACCTAGGAGAGGGCCTTGGCTGCACCGCAGGATACAACGGAGAGTGGCACACAACCTCGGCCAGACTCTGAGACTGAAAGTGCATGAGCCCTCATGTGTGGTTTTAGTAATTAATGACAATCTATATGGACTAATGGTTGCATTGAGCTATCCTTGTAGGGTTTGTCCATTGTCAATGCTTGAACACCATGTGTTGGTATCAAGATTGAAAGAAGAAGATAAAGTGATGACCAAAGTAATATTCAAAGCCATCATATATATTAAGAGAAGAAGATGAAGTGCAAGTTCAAGAGAAGCATCTCGAATAAATCCTATGCTTGAAGCTTGTCACCCATTTGGAGATAATGATCAAGTAAAGATGTGTCTAAGAGAAGCTCTCCCATAGTGGTGTATGGGGGAGCGATATGTGAGTCTTCACCAAGCAAAGCGCAATCAAGAAAGTGGTCCACTTGAAGAGATCAAGATTGTCATCATCTAGCTCAAGTGAATGCGTAAGGCAAAGGTATGATCTTGATAGGGTTTCTATTTTACCGGTCTCGTGTGTTGTGGGAGACCGGGTTATAGGATAGACGGTGTACTATCAAGAGGGACTCTCAAGTGAGTAACTTGATCGCATCTTTGTGGAGAGTTCAAACCTTTGCATACTTGGCATCATCATCTTTCTTGGTTCTTATTTGGCTTTTCTCCTTGTTGGTTTTTAGTGCTTTGCTATGATTTTCATGATAAGCCCAAGTTCACCGAAAACGGATTTCGTATGTAAAACTTGTCGCGTTTTCGGTTTTGGAGGTTTTGCTGGTTCATCTTTTTATAGAGTGGTTTTACCTTTCTACATTTGGCTTCCTCCTCACATGATGGACTATGATGTTTCTCTGAATGATCTTGAAGAGCTCTTCGTTGCGATTCCAACGAGCCCAAGATGATCGAAATCGGAGTCCGGATGAAAAAGTTATTGCAGTTTTCGTTTTGCTGTTTCTGTCAGTTTTCTAAAAACCGGATATTCCGATCATTTTAGGAATATCCGGTTGGAAATATCCGGCTACCTCCAGAAGGTTTCAATATGGTCGGATATTCTGATCCAAAATGGAAACGGAATATCCGGTTCCTCGTTTTTCCTACAACGACTCTATTTCATGGGGCCCTATAAAAGCCGTCCATTGTTGACCTTCTTCAGCTTGGATTTCTCTCTATCCCTCCATGATTCTTGCCTCCAATTAGAGGAAAAGAGAGAGGAGATCTAGATCTACAATTCCACCAATCCATCTCTCCTCTAAGTGAGGGGAACCCTTTGGATCTAGATCTTGGAGTTTTATTTGTTGAGTTCTTCTTTGTTCTTCATCTCTTCTCCCCCCCATAAGCATTAGTTGCTTTTGGTGGGATTCGAGAGTGAAGGATTTGAGCACTTGTGCTTTGCCATTGCTTTTATGCATCGATTTGTACTCTCCACGAGGATTCGTGGAAGTGAAAGTTTGTGAGCTTGTTACTCTGGGTCTTTGGACCCTAGACGCCTTTTGTGGCGGCTGAGTCCTTTTGTGGCCACTTGGGAGCTCCCAATCCTTTTGTGGGTTGTGCCCCAAGATTGTTGTAAGGGACTCGATTTCCGCCAAAAAGGAAATCAATAGTGGAAGGTGAACCGAGCTTTTGGTCAAGGTTCATCGGAGAATAGGGTGAGGCATTTATGGCGTCTTGAGTTTGAAACTCACACCCCTCCAACGAGACATACTCCCCTAAAAAAGAGGAACTCGGAATACATCGTCGTCTCCGCGTGCCTCGGTTATTTCTATACCCGAGCTCTTTACTTATGCACTTTACATTGTGATAGCCTTCGTGCTTGAATTATCCCTTATTGCTATCATCTTGTTACTTGTCTTGCTTAACATAAGTTGTTGGTGCACATAGGTGACCTAGTTTATTTAGGTTGTTGGCTTGTTAATTTAAACATCTAGTTTTATTCCGCATTTATCGAGGCTAAACCAGAAAAGTTTTAAATCGCCTATTGATGGCCTTTCACGTAGTTACATGCGTGAAAAGTAAATGGGTTAGGTTGAGACTCCAAGTGCAGAGTGTGTAGTAAGTGGATGACGTGTTTTCCCCACGAGGGTGACTCGAGGGTTTAATATCGAACTCTCGGGGAATCAGTAGTGAAGATTTATCTTTCATATCCTTCTTTTGGTTACCTACAAAACAAAGTAAATGTTTTGGTCCTCAACCTCACCTAGTGGTTGTCAAGCATAAGGTGTGAGAATGATATCAAGATAATATGCAATGCAAACAAGAAATAAATATGCAATGGTGGTAAATAAATATGCAAGGATGGTGGTAGCAATGATAAATGATATTTTTGGTTTTATATTGTGAATGCAAGATGTAAAAGTGTTTTTGTATTTTTGGATTTTTAAATGGCAGAAAATGTAAAGTGGATAAAAGTTGTTGGAAAGTTGTTTCTTATGATTAAGAATGGACCGGGGTTCATGGTTTCACAAATGCACTCTCTCTTTAATAAAGTGGTAGACAATGGAACACTAGAGTTGACATATGAGATTACAACACAACAGTTTAATGAAAGTTATAATTATATGGGCATCACGTCCTAACATAGAGACCTTTTGGTTATTAGTCTCTCTTATACTCCACCAAGATGCGAACTAAATCATAACACCTCAGTAATTAAGATAACTCAGAGTATAGCAATAAGTATCATGACATGAAGTTAAAATAAGAACATGCTAGATCTAGTCATGGAGTAGTGGCAATGGTCACACCCACATCTCTGGTAGCATGGTATTTCTTTTTATCCCTAGTGAGGCAACAAAGTAAGGTAGAGATACCCAAGTGGATCGCAGAACTTTCTCTCACGTTCACTCCACTAGCCACCCCCCGTTACTCCAACTAATGCACACGTTCCCCTCACACGCTCTCATAAACATGCTTGATCATGACAAGTAAATAAGAGCGGGGTACATAATATGCATCTACTTTCATAACTGAAACAAAACCATTGCAATCTCAAACATATATTAACTCATAAAAAGATCCACCACAAAGGTATTACATAGATGACCGTAATCATGTTCAGCAGCTCATACGGTACTAATTAGTGAAGCTCAAGAGAGAGAGATACATAAGTTACTTCCACAAACCCATAGTCCAGGGGTGGACTACTCCCTCTTCATCATGGAGACGGTGGAGAAGTCATTGGAGAAGATGGAGACCACGCCGGCAGCGCCCCGCCGGAGTTTTTCCCCTCCAATCTGTAGCTCCAGGTCTCTGTTTCGTGGTTTCTGTGTTTCTGCGGCGCTCCTTCCAGAGAACGTCGGGGGGCTATTTTTATAGGAGGTTTTAGGTCAAAACCGATTCAGTGGAGGAAAGATCGACGGCAACGGAGCTCCGAGGCCCAAAAGGAGGGGTCCCACGCGGCCCATGTACCTGGCCGCGTGGGCCCACCTATCTTGGCCCTTGGGTCTCCGCTTGTTTGCTTCCTTCGCTCCCAAATCTTCTTCCTTCCAAAAATTGACGCTCGTAAATTTGCAGGTCATTTGGACGTCGTTTGGGTCCCTGAAACATTAAAATATAGAAATAGGGTTTTCTGCCTGTGCAGGGTTAATTCCATAAAAATAGGAAACATATCAAATATTTCCAAAATCATTATAAAACAGTGATATAACCCTTATATGATGCAAATATGACTGGATATAAGTAAAATAATGCAAAGTTCATGTATGCATTTTACATGCATCACCTATTCACCCCCCCCCTCTAGGCGACATCCTTGTCCTTTCAATTGGTATCAGAGTTGGGCTCTCTTTTTGGGCTTTACCGCCTAGAGAGTAAAAGATGTCGTTTAGAGAATTAGTGCACGATCTCACTTTCATATTCGATGGCACAAATTATGATGTTTGGAAAATTCGCATGCTTAATCTTTTTAGGGAGATGGGTCAAATTATATTGAGAGAATTGTAAATGTGGGTTTTTCTCCTCCAAAGGATTCCCAAGAATTATCTTTATTGGATGAGGAAACCTCTCATCTCGATACTCAAGTATCTAATGGTCTCTTTTGTGTTTTGAGCGATGTAATTCTTGCATCAATCATGTCTTTTCGGAACGCTCATGAGTTTTGGACCAAGCTTCAAGATAAATATGAAGTGTCCAACATTATTGAGGATGATTGTTCTCCTTCCACCTCCGGCCGTGATGAGTTCACAACTTATTCCACTCCACCAACATGTGATTTGTCACAAGGTAATGGTATGGTGAGTGGTGATAGAAATTGCTTTCTTGATGGTGATATTCTATTGACTATACTTCATCTCTATCTCATTGCAATGTTCTATCTTTGGACTTAAACTCGTCTAGCACTTCAAATGTCCTACATGCTAGTGTTGATAGTCCTTGCATATCATGTATTAGTTGCTTAACTAAATATCATGATGATATGCTTTCTATGTCTTGTTGTCATGAAAACAATGCTTTCATTTCCTCTAGTACTTGTGTGGCTAACAATGTAGAGGAAACCCAACACTTGTTGGAACAAGACATGGACCTCAATGGTGTTTCAAGCAATTCTTCATCATCATCGTCCATTACTCACTTTTGCCTTATGGCTAGGGATTCAAAGGTATCTCCACCTTTGGAACCCTCTACATCTTGTGATGATGAGAATGAGGATTATTATGGATTAAAAGAGGATGATATTGACTCTTAAAAAAAAAGAGTGAGATGGTTTTTAGTGCTTTCCCTAAAGGTAGTAAAGCTTGCTCTAATTTGTGTGAAATTTTGACTTATGCTATTAAGTGCAAGGAAATCATTGAAGAAAAGGGAAGGATCGAAAGAGAGGATGTTATGGAAAAAGCAACCTTAGAAAATACTCTTGAGGAAGAGCATGAGTTTCGAGTGTGTTGAGGAGAAATTTGAATCTCTTGATGAAACAAATGATCTTATTCTTGCTAAAATCATTAAGGAAAGAGATCATGCTATTGCTAAATATAAAGTGCTTAAAAAAGAAAAGTTGAATTTGGTGTTGGCAATGCTAGACTAATTGAAGATATAGAGAGACTTGACAAACCTCTTAAGGCTTTGGAGAGTGAACACTCTCTCCTTACCAAGTCTCATGATCAACTCCAAACTCAACTATCTAAAAATGATGTGCCTAGTTCCTCTACTCCCTCATGTGATCATGCTACTATTATTGAGGAAAATGCTAGGTTGAATAATGAGCTTGCCAAGTTGTTTTCTTCCATTTCTAATGCTAATGAAGTATCCCTTATTGCTATCACCTTGTTACTTGTCTTGCTTAGCATAAGTTGTTGGTGCACATAGGTGACCTTCGTGCTTGAAGTATCCCTTATTGTTATCACCTTGTTACTTGTCTTACTTAGCATAAGTTGTTAGTGCACATAGGTGACCTAGTTTATTTAGGTTGTTGGCTTGTTAATTTAAACATCTAGTTTTATTCCGCAATTATCGAGACTAAACCGGAAAAGTTTTAAATCGCCTATTCACCCCCTCCCCCTAGGCGACATCCTTGTCCTTTCAGAGACGACGAGGGACGATGAGGCTGAGTGGACGACAAACGGCTCCGCTGGCAAGGAGCACAAGCGTCTGGAGAACGAGCCCGAGCATCCGGAGAGCGAGAACGAGCAGCAGGAGAGCGAGCACGGCATAAACGCTCCCGATGACCAGGACGACGACATCGGATGCATCTGAAAGGCCCACGACATGTGCTGACCTGGTGGCCACGCTCAAGGCAGCGAAAACACCTCCCTCGAGCCCAACGCTTGAAGGCGAGGCTACGGTCGAGACCTTCTTCTCGAGACGGAGACGATGGCGCGCGGACCGGACGGCCGCCTGGACCCACCTGCACCCAGCCTTTCTCGTCATCTAGAGCAGCAACAACACCAGAGAGGCCGCCGCACGGCACCGCAGGAGCCACCTCAATATGGCGCACATCAGTGTTGCCGTGAACCGAGCCGGAAACAGCGCCGTTGGTGGAGGCCATCGAAATCTGCGGAGCCAACTCTGCATCGCCGTCGACGTCCTCGACGGAGCTCTCGTCGGTAGAGACCGGGCCGCCCAAGGCAGCCGGCGTCAGCGACAAGGACCCAAGGCCCTCGACCACCACCGCGGGGTCGGACCCATGCTGCCCATCGGACAGGAGAGCCGAGGCGACGGGCAACGGGGCCATGGCGGCCGCACTCGCAGCCGTGGAGCGCTTGACCAACATCGGCGTAGCTTCTGTTGGCTGGGCCGGCGACGCTGCGGGCCAGGACTGGGAGCTCGAGCCAACAGGGAGCTGCTCCATGGGCAACGTCGTCAGGTCGGAGGAGGTGGCGGTGAGGGGCGCGGGGGCGGCGGCAGACAAGGCTGGAGCTGCTGCCATTGCTCCCGCGGGCCGGTGCTGGGAGCTCGAATCTACGGGAGGAGCTGGGGCGGCGAGCGGCGGAGCCGGAATGCCCGTCTTCTTGACCTTGGGCGAGCGCTTGACAAACATCCGTACACGGATGGCGGGATCAGACTTGCGGGAGGCGAGGACGGCCGCGGCGAGCGCGGCGGCGCGAGCGGAGGCGTTGGGCGACGACGAGGCCAGGGCGACCGCCGTCGCGAGCATGGGGACGAGGCAGGAAACTCCGGGGGCACCGCGGCATCAACAGTCGAAGCCCCTACATGCCGAGCAGCGGGATGGAGAGAGGGAGCCGTGGGGGTGCCGGATCTGGTCGCGGCGGCCGGAAAGGATGCTGGACGGAGGAGATCAGGGCGCCGGCGGCGGCAGCACACCCCAGGTCGCCATGGTCGCGAGAGCCTTAGGTTAGGCTTTTGTTCCCACCGTTTAGCTAGTTACTGTTTTAAAAAGTATGTGTTGACTTTGTCTAAATTTAGATGTATCTACACACTAATACATGTCTAAATACATCCAAATTTAGATAAATCAAAGACATCCTTTTCCATACGGAGGGAGTATAAGACAAGTCTAAGCACCCAGGTCGAAGGTAGGCATGCCTTTCAGAGCTCTAGTACGTACGGATCACCTATTCTTCACTATTTGCCGATGATTGATTGCAGCACTGAAGCTAGATCCTACCTACTCGATTGATACAACGAGGCTGATGGGATGGGATTATACATGCTTCGTGAAAATACAGGCAGCAATGTCTTCAATTGTACGCTGGATCAGGTTTTACCATATGCAAAACTACCACATCCAGTTCTAGGATCATCGGCGGAGACGCTTTTCAAAAACCTTATCACCCCTCTACTGAGGCAAGATCTCAAATATGGAGGTCTGCTTTCCCGGTGCACATAACACAAACATTATGCGGTGGAAGAAATATAGCCTGTGTCAAGCAATCATATGCTTATTGACATGACACATAGAGTTGGTGCACCAAGCAAAATTTAATTTTACACGAAAATATGTTATAATTAACTTGAACTAGAATTCGATTCACAAAACATGTGCGGCGAGGCGGGTGGAGCAGGGGCATATCTAGGGGGGGGGGGGGGGGGGGTGCCATGGGTGCCATGGCACCCCTAAAAAAACTGGAGTTCTTTTAATCCAGTACCAATAAGTCTAATTTTTGGCGCATTACATGTGTTAAACATACTCACCCATGGCACCCCCTAAAAAACTGGAGTTCTTTTAATCCAGTACCAATAAGTCTAATTTTTGGCGCATTACATGTGTTAAACATACTTGCCGACGGTATTTAAGCTATGAAACTTGAGTCTGGCACCCCAGCGGTTTAGTTCTACATCCGCCACTGTAGAGGAGGAGTGTGGGTGAATCTAATTCTCTCCGCTTCTCACCCATGTAATGGATATTAGAAAAGCATCCCTTATGTGGTTAAACTTTCAACCCCTTATAAGACATGCAAATATGAATGAACATTTTCTAGGATTTAGCAGACTAAATAGATACAAGCCCATAAAATCCAACACAACACTCTTATGTTTTTATAGACCGTTGCGAGAGTATGACGCACTTCCACATGTGGAGTAATCTCGATACTCCCGTGTCATTTTGTCTATCTAAAAATTGCAGAAAATTATGAGGAAAAACACAACATTTATACTTGGTGCAAGCTATGTGGCGAAAGTTGAAATATGTAGCTTGCGAAAAGTATAAAGCCGGTCGACTACTGGCAATATTGATAGCTAGATTTGGTCTTTTCATTATGTGTGTATTACGTTGAATATTTTTAAAATAATAAATGTATGGTCTACCAGTGTTAGTACTATTTTTTCATATTTGCATAAAATTAGAGCAACGATTGTCAATGTCGGGCCCTCCAGGACGATACGACTCCATCTGGCGAAACCTATACGTCGACCTGGTCGACGTTAACCAGGCGTCGCACCCCCCGCGCGTGGATGGGCCTGGCCCAGTTCCCTGGTATTTCGTCCCGTCGTCATTCATCGCTCTCTCCTCGTTCGTTTTTTTTTTGGTTTCCATTTGTTGTTTTTTCTTCTTTTTCGTTATTTCTTTGTTTCTTTTTTTTTTTTTTTTTTTTGCTGTTTCTTTTTTATTTCTTCTTTTCTGTTTTCTTTTTATATATTATTTAAAATTCAAATCTTTTCTGCAAAACATTCAAATTAAAAATGTTTAGATTTGAAAATTGTTTGTATTCAAAATTGTTCAAAATTGAAAATTGTTTAGATTTAAAAAATCTTTCAAAAATAATTTCTGTTCATATAGTTTTTTTATGTTCATTTTTTCAAAATCGTTTTAAAAACAATTTATGTTCATATAGTTTTTTATATAGTTTTCCTGTTTATTTTTCGTTATCCTTTTCTTTGATGCTTCTTTTTTTATTTCTTATTTTCAGTTTTCTTGTTAGATAATATTTCTTTATTTTGAATTTTCATTTTTAGAAAATGTTCAAATTATAAAAATGTTCATATTTGAAAATTGTTCATGTATAACAATTGTTCAAAAATAATTCCGTTCATAGAATTTTTTCAGTTCACTTTATAAAAAATTGTTCAAGCATAATTTTCGTTCTTAGACTTTTTCTGTTCACTTTTTAAAATTGTTCAAATAAGATTTCGTTCACCGGTTTTTTTGTTCACTTTTTGAAAATCGTTCAAAAACAATTTCCGTTCACAGACTTTTCTGTTCGCCTTTTAAAATCGTTCAAAAATAGTTTCCGTTCAAATACCTATTTTGTTCACTTTTGAAAATCGTTCAAAAATAATTTTCGTTCAGAGACTTTTTCTGATCGCCTTTTAAAATCGTTCAAAAATAGTTTTCGTTCAAATAACTATTTTGTCCACTTTTTGAAAATCGTTCAAAAATAATTTCTGTTCATAGACTTTTTATGTTCGCCTTTTAAAATCGTTCAAAAATATTTTCCGTTCAAATACCTATTTTTGTTCATATTTCAAAAATTGTTCAAAAATAATTTTCGTTCATAGAGTTTTTTTTTCACTTTGTAAAAATCGTTCAAAAATAATTTCCGTTCATTGACTTTTCTGTTCACTTTTTAAAATCGTTCAAAGATCGATTTCATTCACCGGCCTTTTCGGTTAACTTTCAAAATCGTTCAAAAATATTTTTCGTTCAAATACCTATTTTGTTATTTTTTTAGAATTGTTTATAAATAGATTTTTGGACCACCGGTTCACTTGCCGGTTTAATAAAAGTAAAATAGGGGAGACATATTAATGATCTGTGAAAAAAGTTAATGTATATATAAAATAAATGTAGCAGTTAGACACGAACAGGGCTTTTGCAAAGTGGCCAGTGCAAGGTTGCATCGCGAGGCGAAGCCGAGGTCGCGGGATCGAATCCTGTGTACGCGAATTAATTTTTTCGTGCGGCAACGCTATTTATGCGCGTAGAAGCCTATTCTGGGCCGGCCCAATAGAGCGAGGCGGGGTATGCGGAGGGTGTGCGACGCGACGCTCCCGTCGCACGGGTCGAAGCATAGGCGATCCCCTCCATCTTGGTTAATACGTGCTGTTCAGGCCTCTACTGGGCTGAATAAAATGTTGTTGCATCTCAGCGGTCAAATTTTGGCCCACGTACAGTCGAGAAGGATCGCATTGCTTTTTCTTTTCTCCGGAGCCGTGGGTGATTCCTAACGGACGCTCCATGCGTCGCTAAATCGACATCACGAGTACCCTGGATACCGAACGAGTTCTCTTGTTCGCCCATAAGTGGGCCGGCCCAGGTACGTTGATTTCGCTTTGGTCTTTTCCGGTTTTAGGAACATTCCAGAAAGTTCTTGCTGGTTTTTTTTGGTTTATTGTTTTTCTGAGTTTGCTCGTTTATATGTTTTCGTTCTTTCTTTTATTTTTTTAATCTTTTAATTCATGAAGATTTTCATATTTTTGAAAATGGTTCACTTTTTTTAAAAATGTTCCTTTTATAGAATGGTTCATTTTTAAATTGGTTCAGATTTTAAAAAAAAATCATATTTAAAAATGTGCATTTCTAATATGGTCCAGATTTTGAAAAATGTTCATTTTTAAAGAAAAAACGTTTTTGGAAATGTTCATTTTCTGTTACCTTCATTTTCGGTCTATTATCATTTTCGGTTCACCAACATTTTGGTTCACCCTTTTGGTTCTTCACCTGCATTTTTGGTTCACTTTTTTTCCGTTTCAATATTTTTCGGTCCCATGACATTTTTGGTTCATTTGCTTTTCTGGTTCATCTGCATTTTCAGTTCACCAGCATTTTTGGTTCACCTTCATTTTCGGTTCTTCACATACATTTTCAGTTCATATTATTTTCGTTTCACCGGCATTTTAGATTCACTATTATTTTTGGTTCACTAACATTTTCGGTTCACTGTTATTTCGATTCACCATTATAGTTATGTTTCACTTTTTTTAAATGGTTCATTTTTAAAAATGATTCATTTTTTAAATAGTTCATTTTTTAAAACGTTTCATTTTTTAAAACGGTTCATTTTAAAAATGGTTCATTTTGAAAATGGTTCATTTTTTAAAAACAGTTCATTTTAAAATGGTTCATTTTTAAAACGGTTCATTCTTAAAAATGTTCATTTTGAAAATGGTTCATTTTTTAAAACGGATCATTTTAAAAAATGGTTCATTTCAAAAATGGTTCATTTTGAAAATGGTTCATTTTTAAAAAGGTTCGTTTTTAAAATGGTTCATTTTTTAAAACCGTTCATTTTGAAAATGGTTCATTTTTAAAATTGTTCTAATTTCAAAAAATGTCCATTCTAAAAAACATTGTGACGCATCTCGCTCCTACATTCGCTCGTGCCGAAATTTTGTGCGCAAACCAAATTTGTCAAGCAGTCGTAAATTTTTTGGTTCACTCGAATTTATCTATGATGTACGTTCGCTATCACAAAAAATTTAAAAGCTAACAACCTTTGCGGTCGTACCAAAACCAGTAAACGAAAAGCGATCTACATCGTAAAATGGGCCAGGCCCACGATCGTTGCCTTACAGCGAGAGCTACGCGTCAGGAGCCAGAAACGACGTGAAGAGCGCCGTACGTGGCGTGTGGGAAAACCTATACATCGCCTTACGGCGACGCGCTGCAGGCGCGCGTGGGAAAACCTATTCATCGCCTTACGGCGACGCTGCAGGCGCGCGTCGCCGTAAGGAAGCGGGATGCAATCGCTTCGTGGGCCGGCCCAGTCCGGCGTGTTTGTTTTCTTTGTTTCTTTTCTTTTTCTTTTTTCTGTTGTATTTCTTTTCTTTTCTGTTTGTTTCGTTTGTTCTTTTTTTATTTTCGATTTTTCTTCATATTTTTCGGAAATTGTTCAAAATAAAAATTTGTTCAGATTCGAATTTGTTCAGATCTGAAATTTCGTTCAGATTCGAAATTTCTTTAAGATTCGAAATTTCGTTCAGACTAAAAAATCGTTCAGATTCAAAATTTGTTCAAATTTGAAAATTGTTTAGATTTTAAAAATTGTACGGATTTTATATTTTTTGTTCTAATTTGAAAATTGTTCAATTTTGTAAAAAAAAATCGGTTTTGAAATTTGTTCGGATTTGATTTTTGTTCAAATTTGAGAATTGTTCAGTTTTTAATTTTTTGTTCAGATTTGAATTTTGTTCAAATTAGTTTTTTTTTCATTCAGATTCAAATTTTGTTCAAATTCGAATTTGTTCAAATCAGAAAGTTGTTCAAATTTGGTTTTGTTCAAATCGAAAAAAAATTAGATTCGAATTTGTTCATATTTGATTTTTGTTCAGATTTAATATTTTTAAATTTATATTTCGTTCAGATTTGAAAACAGTAGAAAACGGAAACAAAAAACTGTAGCTTTTATATTGGGCGCTCCATATTCGGCCCATGAAGGACCTCCCTTCAGGCGACGGGGCGCACAAGCGTCGCCTGAAGGCGACGTACATCACCTCCTGTGGCGTGTGGAAGGGCAAATCCTATTTCCCGCTCTTTGCGACGCGGGAGGTTCGCGCCGCATTGGGCCGACCCACTTCGCGTTTTTCTCCTTTTCTTTCTGTTTTTCCTATTTCTTCTTTTTTCTGTTTCTTTTTTAAAATGTTTTTTTTGACAAATGTTCAGATTCAAAAATTTGTTCACATTCGAAATTTTTCAGATTCAAAAATTTGTTCAGATTCAAAAAATTGTTTAGATTTGAAAATTTGTTCACATTTTTAAATTTGTTCAGATTTGAAATTTGTTCAGATTCGAAAATTGTTCAGATTAGAAACTTGTTCAGATTAAAAAATCTGTTCAGATTCGAATTTTATTCGGATTCAAAAATTTGGTCAGATTCGAAATTTTCAAGTTGGACCAATCTCATATTTGAACAAATTTCAAACTTGAACAAATTTTAAACTTGAATATTTTACAAAAAACACATTTTAAAAAAGAAACAGAAAAAAAAACAAAAAAAAACAAAAAGGAGAAGCGGAAAACGCGAATTGGGCCGGCCCAGTATGGCGTAGGGGTGTTGAAAGGACAATGATGTCGCATAGAGGGGGGAGAATAGGCGATTAAAACTTTTCCGGTTTAGTCTTGATAATTGCGGAATAAAACTAGGTGTTTAAATTAACAAGCCAACAACCTAAATAAACTAGGCTCACCTATGTGCACCAACAACTTATGCTAAGCAAGACAAGTAACAAGGTGATAGCAATATAGAATACTTCAAGCACGAAGGCTATCACAATGAAAAGTGCATAAATAAAGAGCTCGGGTATATAGAAATAACCGAGTCACGCGGAGACGAGGATGTATTCCCGAGTTCCTCCTTTTTAGGGGAGTACGTCTCGTTGGAGAGGTGCGAGGCACCACAAAGGTCGATCTCAACGCCACAAAGGTCACCGTACTCTCCGATGAACCGCACCACAAAGGTTTGTTTCACCTTCCAGTATCGAAATTCCTTCGAGGCAGAATCCGGAGCCTTTCAACAACAATCCAGGGCACAACCCACAACGGGATTGGGGGCTCCCGAAAAACTACAAGTGACCACACAAGGGTCTCAACCACCACACGGGCATCTAGGGTCCAAAGACCCAAGAGTAACAAGTTCACAAGTTTTCAACTTCCACGAATCCTCGGGGAGAGCACAAACCGATGCACAAAGCAATGGCAAGAGCACAAGTGCTCAAATCCTTCACTCTCAAATCCCACCACAAGCAACTAATACTTATGGGGGGAGAAGAGAGGAAGAACAACGAAGAATACAACAAATGGAACTTCAAGAACTAGATCGAAAGGGTTCCCCTCACTTAGAGGAGAGATGGATTGGTGGAAATATAGATCTAGGCCTCCTCCTTCAATCCTCCAAATATCAACAAGTTTGGGTGGAGGGATTGGGAGTAATCGAAGAAATGAGCTTGCAACAATGGAGGGGAAGAAATTATGGGCGAGCTTAAGAGCTGGAGGTAGGTGGAGGGGTAGGCCGTTGGAGAAACAGGGGACCGGATATTCCGGTCCAAGTTGGGGCCGGAATATCCCCCCCCCCCCCCGGAATATCCGGCCTAGAACACAAAAGGTCCGGCCCAAATGTCCGGTTTTACGAGAGGCTCGCACTCGGGGCTCGAAACAAGGTAAAACCACTTTTTAGTGCCGGAATATCCGGCCCCCGACCCCGGATATTCCGCCCCCCGGAATATTCCGGCCCCCGACCCCAGATATTCCGCCCCCCGGATATTCCGGTTGACAGAAACAGAGATACGAAAACAGCAATATCTTTTTCATCCGGACTCCGTTTTCGATGATCTTGGGCTCATTGGAATCGTAACGAAGAGCACAATAAGATCATGCAGAGAAACATCATAGTCCAACAATGGAGGATAAAACCAAATGGGGAATGGTTAGACCTCTCGATAAAAGAACAACTGATAAAACCTCCATACTAAAACCGCAATATGTTTCTCATCCGGACTCTGTTTTCTATGATCTTGGGCTTGTTTGAAGATACTCACAAGCTCTACAAGATTATGCATATACACATCATAGTCCATCATGTGAGAAGGAATACAAATGTAGAAAGGTAAAACCTCTCTATAAAAGATGAACCGGCAAAATCTCCAAAACCGAAAACGCAATAAGTTTTTCATACGAAATCCGTTTTCGGTGAACTAGATCTTGGTATGGAGATGAACACAAGCTCTAAATTCTCACATGGATAAAAGTCAAATAAGAACCAAGAAAGATGATGATGCCAAGTATGCAAAGGTTTGAGCTCTCCACAAAGATGCGATCAAGTTACTCACTTGAGAGTCCCTCTTGATAGTACGCCGTCTATCCTATAACCCGGTCTCCTACTAACACCATGAGACCGGTAAAATAGAAACCCTATCAAGATCATACCTTTGCCTTGCGCATTCCACTTGAGCTAGATGATGACGATCTTGACTCCCTCAAGTTGTAACACCTTTCTTGATTGTGCTTGCTAGCACATGCTTGATGAAGACTTCTCCAAATACTCCCCCATACACCATTATGGGAGAGCCTTGCTAAACTCCGTCTTCATGAATCCACTTGCACTTCATCTTCTTATCTTGATATATGATGGCTTGGAGATAACATGAAGTTCACTCAATCTTCTTTTCCAAGCCATGTTTGTAATAAGCTCAACTCTTCACATGACCATTCTTCATATAAACCCTTGGATGGAACCTTGGTCATCATGTAATCTTCTAGAGTCCAACACATGAACTCCAATCTTTTCCTATGGACAAGATCTACAAGAATATCTCAATGCAAACATTAGTCCATAAGGATTGTCTTTAATTACCAAAACCACGCATGGGGCAACACATGCACTTTCAATCTCCCCCATTTTGGTAATTGATGACAATCCCTTTTACGAGGGTTTATATAATGAATTAAGCAACCATGCAACACAAAGAGCAAGGATGCAAGAGCAAGAAAGGCAAATGCTTAAGAACGAAACTAAAGCATAAAACCAAATTCCCTTAAACCCTCTAAACTTCTCCCCCATTGGCATCGATTGCTGAAATGGGAGGAAAAATTTAGAACGCCAATATAGTAAGGGCTCCCCCATAATGTGTGCATTTCTCATAATATGAGTGAACTCAAATGCACATATCCAATGACGAATAATTGGGAAGGAGATCAAACTATATTGAGGATCCAAAGTTTGCAAAAGAAAACAAATTGAAAGATACTTCGACAAAAGAAGTAACCAATCAAAGGATCCGAAAAAGTGTTCTAAAAATCAAGAGGGAACTCCCCAAGGTACGTGCACAAAGTAGGATTTTCATTTTAATATGTTGTGCACAACATGGAATCCTCACTTCCTCTTAGATCATTTGAAATAAACAAGTGCAAGAAGGCTTAAAGATAGAAAGGAAGCAAAACAACTTGCAACAAACAAATGTTGAGCAACAAGAGAAAGAAGCGACGAATATAGACTTGCTCAACCGAAAATAGATGGGTGTGATAAGGAGAGACATTTTAGGAGACTAATGGAAAGATGAGCGTAGCATCAACATAGTCGTTCAATATAAGTGGCACATAGTGCATATCATGTCTTTCCATAAACACAACCCAAAAGATGGAGCAAATAGGTCCACAAGCTTATTAAGGTCCAAAAAGTAATACCAAAAGAAAAACAAAGCTTGTACCTTTTAGAGACCACCAAAGAATCAAAAGCAATAAAAGGTGGTCACTAACAAAATGGAATACCAAATAAAGATGTAACTACTCTCATGTGTATAAGTTTCTAAGTAGACATCAATCATGAAGATATAAGTCCACAAAGAAACATGCACACACAAAGTAGATACTACGGTGAAGAACATGATATCCAAGTGGAAGTCATATATATACCAATAAGATCATTGCTTAAAAGCATAGCACAAAGCTCAATTTTATCTTAGAAGGATATATATGAACTTCCAACACATACTCATCATAGCATCAAAAAATATCCACAAGGGATAAGGTGAAAAATGGGATGCTCCGAGAAAGATAACAAGTATCGCAAAAGGCAAATGATTTTGAAAAGCATCAATATTGCATATGTGAGACATAGAGTAGAAAGTGCTAGATTAACATATATGGGATTGATGAATCATGAAAATGATTATATAAATTCCCCTTGATATGTAATCATCCCGGCTTGCCCACATTTGCAACAAAGTTGTTTTGCAAGAACCAAATGAATTGCAACAAAAGAGATTCATGCCATGAAACAACCTACACAAGGTTGAAAGCTAGAAAAATGCATGAGGTAGATACTTGTTACCGAGATAGCATTGGTGATGTAGAAGATAAGAGTTACGATCATCCAAGCTTGGCTCCAATAAGCACATGGTGATAACACCTTCCTTGTAAATGAGACAAGCTTCCAATGCATCTCAAGTACCTAAAACAAATTCAAGTACAACATGGTACCCAAACTCATTGGGTCCAAAGTAGTTAGAGCAACTACAATACATAGGACAAACTCCACATAAATATGTGCATATTGATATGAAATTGAATTTCATGCACATCTTAGCCATTTAGGATTTGATGGAGTTTATCCTATATATTGGATCAACGAAAGTAAGCATGCCATAAGATATACATATAATAAATATGCATGCACAAGACTTTCAAGAACCAAACGAGATACAATTTGGACAAAACACCAATTAAACCAAGAAAACACACAAGTGTGACAAGAAAAAAATTGCCCAAATTATATCAAAGACCCAAATCAACACATGATTGAAGATACCACTTTGAAAAGATACCAAATGAAAGTAAGTACCAATTGATGAAAATACCATCAAGGAATAAACCAAACCCTCTACACTTTTCATGATGGCACAAAGTACCAAGACGAAAAATGTTTGTCTTCCAAAGAGACATCATCGGGATAAAACCAATTGAAGACAACTAATGTTCAAAAGCATATAGGATTGCTCCCCCAAGATTTGTGCATTATTTATGATCTTGCATTTGAATACAAATGCACACAAATGGGATCATCACTCTCCATACATATTATTCAAACACTAGTCATGTTCAAGGAAAGCAATAAAATCAATACCAATTTAAAGAATGGTGTTCTACTCAATGTAGGATAGCTTCCCCAAGAATAGTGCATTATCTAGAAGTATGTTTTGAATGTAAATGCACAAGATGGCATTGCTTTTCCTAACTCAAGAAAGCACAAAAAATTTTGAGTAGAGCAAAAGGATCCAAAAGATACAAGGAAGACAAAGAGTTTAGATCAAAAAATCCTTGGCAATAAAATAAGGCAATTCAAAGCAAGAACCAATGAAGATGATCTACAAATTCCACACAATTATGATATCACTTGTCATGGACAAGGAGTATATAGAGATATTTCTCGGTGGTATAGGAATGAAACAAAGATCAACTTCACAACAATAAGCATATGGCAAAGAATAAGATTTAAAGCCATGCTTAGATAAATATATTCTTGATAGCTTCAAATATTCACGCGATCATGCAAAGCAACTCCAAGAGTAGCTTGAAGCAATTGGTTTCCCAAAAAGATATATGAAATATTTAGGGAAAGCCATATCAAGAACTTCCATCACAAACAAGATCCAACGGTGAGAGGCAAAAACATTTAAGCAAATGGAACTTGTTTGAGAAACATGCCACATAGGAATAAGATAATGAAGAATATCAATTCTAGGTGGCAATACCTCACATGTTCACATTTTCTAGGTTTGTAATATGCACAAAGCTTATTACTCCCCCATAATGTGATAATCCAAATTTCTTAACAAGAGGCAAACAAAACCAACAAGAGATAATTAATGGACATTATAGAATTTGAATTTCTCATGAGAACATACCACATAGAGAATAGATAATATTAATATATCAACACTAAGTGGTATTCCTCATGTATACACAATTTTAGGATTGTGAAGTGCACGAAGCATATCACTCTCCCAAAATAGGATAGTCCATTAATCTCTCAAAAGAGAGCCAACAAGATAAGATATCAAATAAAAGCAATAAGGCTCAACACAAATACATGGTGTGCAAACCAACATACACATACTTGATTACTCAAGATAAGTAAGTAGAGAGCACAACACATACAACACTAGCAAGGTACAAAACCTAACACATGCAAGGGTGCAAGCAACTTTCAATGTATATATGATTTAAATAAAAGTTACCGCAAGGAGGAACATTGGATATGAGATAGAACAATATAATCCAAATGACTTGACTTGAGAGAATATAATTGATGAAGATCCCTTAATTCTTCATAAGTAGCCAAGTCTCCAATGCCCTCCAACAACACCTATTGATCAAGTTTTAGCTTGTTGGTCCCCAACCAAGTTGGGTCCTAAGAGGTTAGTCACAATAGGCTTGGCAACCCAAATGGTTTTTTCTTGACACCACTTTGAGTACCAACATATTTGGCAAACACATTGCCAACCTTATCCTTCCGAAGAGAATAATCATCATCAATAATAATGGGGTTGGATAAGGTACCATTTGTGCATGAAGAAGCAAAGTGACCCTTCTCACGGCATAGGTAGCAACATCTACTTCCTCCTCTCTTCTTAGTTGGAGTCTTGACTTGAGGAGGGGTAGCTTGATTCTTCTTGGGAAGAGGCCGTTCTTCAACTTGAGGAACTTGAGTTTGAACTTGAGGCTTCTTCCCTTGTTGCTTCTCACTAAGAGCTTCTTCTTCAAAGGGCAAGATCTAACATGGTGCCCTTCAACTTTGCACTTGAAGCAAACAATCTTGGCCGAATCTTGACTTGTTCTTGGCCCTTGTTCTTCTTGTTATACTTGGACTTGTTCTTATATTGGAGTTGAATCCAAGTCCACTCTTGTCATTGGGGCGTCTTTGAACACTCAACATATTGTCAAGTGTAGAATCCCCAACATGACGCTTTTCCAAGTCTTTCTTCAAAGAAGTGACTTGGGCCTTGAGCTCATTTAATTCCTCTACATGGTTAGTATCAACAAAAACTAGAGGAAGTAGAAGCTTCATTGTTAGAGCAACAAGGCATGGAAAGTAATTCATCACAAGATGTAGCAACATTGTGAGTGGATGAATTACTAGGACTAGCACATGGCAATATAGCATTTAGTAGAAGTTGTGCCTTGTCCACATGAGGCTCACAAGATGTTACCTTTGTAGTGATAGCCTCATGAGCTAACTTTAGCCTTGCATGGGATGCTAGAAGATCCTCATTAGAGCTAGAGAGCTTTTCATGACTTTCTTCCAATTTCCCATACTTGCTAGTTAGCAACTCAAGTTGAGCCCTTAGCTCAACATTCTCCTTCAAAATAGATGCTTCACAAGAAGTGGAGTTAGTAGCACAAGCATCATCAATATTAGAAATGGAAGAAGACAACTTGGCAAGCTCATCATTTTAGATAGTTGAGTTTGGAGTTGATCATGAGACTTGATAAGGAGAGAGTGTTCACTTTCTAAAGCCTTGTGAGCTTTGTCAAGTCTCTCTATATCCTCAATTAGTCTAGCATTGCCAACACCAAATTCAACTTTTTCCTTTTTAAGCACTTTATATTTAGCAATAGCATGATCTCTTTCCTTAATGATTTTAGCAATAATAAGATCATTTGATTCATCAAGAGATTCAAGTTTCTCTTCAAGAGACACTCGAAGCTCTTGCTCTTCCTCAAGGGCATTCTAAGGATGCCTTTTCATCGGCATCCTCTCTCTCAATTTGACATTTCTCGAGAAATTGAGTTTCCAAGTCCTCAATGATTTCCCTACTCTTAATAGCATAAACAATGATTTCACTTAGAGGAGGGATAGCTTTGCTACCTTTGGGGAGAGCACCAAAACCATCTCACCCTTCTTTGTTATGGATTCAACATCCATAAGTTCTCCATGAGAATCCTCATCCACATCATCACAAGATGTAGAGGGTTCCAAAGGTGGAGATACCTTTGAATCTTAGCCATAAGGCAAAAGTGGGTAATGGCGTTGATGATGGAGAATTACTTGAAGCACCATTGAGGTCCATGTCTTGTTCCAACAAATGTTGGGATTCCTCTACATTGTTAGCCAACAAGTACTAGAGGATATGGAAGCATTATTTTCATGGCAACAAGACAAGAGAGCATATCATCATGAGATTTAGTTAAACAACTATTACATGATATGCAAGGACTAGCAACACTAGCATGTAACATTTGGAGTGCTAGAAGAGTTTAAGTCCAAAGATAGAACATTGCAATGAGATAGAGATGAAGTATAGTCAATAGAATATTCACCATCAACAAAGCAATTTCTATCACCACTCACCATATCATTACCTTGTGACAAATCACATGTTGGTGAAGTGGAAAAGTTGTGAACTCATCACGGCCGGAGGTGGAGGGAGAACAATCATCCTCAATAATTTGGACACTTCATATTTATCTTGAAGCTTGGTCCAAAGCTCATGAGCGTTCCGAAAAGGCATGATTGATGCAAGAACTACATCGCTCAAAACACATATAAGACTATTAGATACAAGAGTATCGAGATAAGAGTTTTCCTCATCCTCCTTTGGAGAAGAAAAACCCATATCTACAATTCTCTTAACATGTGGGTCTATGTCCCGAAGAAGGTTAAGCACACGAATTTTCCAAACATCATAATTTGTGCCATCGAATTTAAAATGGGATTGTGCACTAATTCTCTAAACGACATCTTTACTCTCTAGGCGGTAAAGCCCAAAAAGAGAGCCCAGGCTCTGATACCAATTGAAAGGACAAGATGTCGCCTAGAGGGGGGGTGAATAGGCGATTAAAACTTTTCCGGTTTAGGCTTGATAATTGCGGAATAAAACTAGGTGTTTAAATTAACAAGCCAACAACCTAAATAAACTAGGCTCACCTATGTGCACCAACAACTTATGCTAAGCAAGACAAGCAACAAGGTGATAGCAATATAGAATACTTCAAGCACGAAGGCTATCACAATGTAAAGTGCATAAGTAAAGAGCTCGGGTATAGAAATAACCGAGGCACGCGGAGACGAGGATGTATTCCCGAGTTCCTCCTTTTTAGGGGAGTACGTCTCGTTGGAGAGGTGTGAGGCACCACAAAGGTCAACCTCAACCACAAAGGCTCACCCTTCTCCGATGAACCGCACCACAAAGGTTTGGTTCACCTTCCACTATCGGAATTCCTTCGAGGCGGAATCCGGAGCCTTTCAACAACAATCCGGGGCACAACCCACAACGGGATTGGGGCTCCCGAACAGCTACAAGTGACACACAAGGGTCTCAACCACCACACGGGCGTCTAGGTCCAAAGACCCAAGAGTAACAAGTTCACAAGCTTTCAACTTCCACGAATCCTCGTGGAGAGCACAAACCGATGCACAAAGCAATGGCAAGAGCACAAGTGCTCAAATCCTTCACTCTCAAATCCCACCACAAGCAACTAATGCTTATGGGGGAGAAGAGAGGAAGAACAACGAAGAACACAACAAATGGAACTTCAAGAACTAGATCGAAAGGGTTCCCCTCACTTAGAGGAGAAATGGATTGGTGGAAATGTAGATCTAGGTCTCCTCCTTCAATCCTCCAAATATCAACAAGTTTGGGTAGAGGGATTGGGAGTAATCGAAGAAATGAGCTTGCAACAATGCAGGGAAGAAATTCTGGGCAAGCTTAAGAGCTGGAGGTAGGTGGAGGAGTATTTATAGCCCTCCCAAAAATCTGGCCATTGGAGAAACAGGGGACCGGATATTCCGGTCCAAGTTGGGGCCGGAATATCCGCCCCCCCCCCCCCCCCCCCCGGAATATCCGGCCTAGAACACAAAAGGTCCGGCCCAAATGTCCGGTTTTACCAGAGGCTCGCACTCGGGGCTCGAAACGAGGTAAAAACACTTTTTAGGGCCGGAATATCCGGCCCCCGACCCCGGATATTCCGCCCCCCGGATATTCCGGTTGACAGAAACAGAGATACGAAAACAGCAATATCTTTTTCATCCGGACTCTGTTTTCGATGATCTTGGGCTCGTTGGAATCGTAACGAAGAGCACAATAAGATCATGCAGAGAAACATCATAGTCCAACAATGGAGGATAAAACCAAATGAGGAAAGGTTAGACCTCTCTATAAAAGAACAACTGATAAAACCTCCATACTAAAACTGCAATATGTTTCTCATCCGGACTCTGTTTTCTATGATCTTGGGCTTGTTAGAAGATACTCACAAGCTCTACAAGATTATGCATATACACATCATAGTTCATCATGTGAGGAGGAATCCCAATGTAGAAAGGTAAAACCTCTCTATAAAAGATGAACCGGCAAAACCTCCAAACTGAAAACGCAACAAGTTTTTCATACGAAATCCGTTTTCGGTGAACTAGAGCTTGGTATGGAGATGAACACAAGCTCTAAATTCTCACATGGATAAAAGCCAAATAAGAACCAAGAAAGATGATGATGCCAAGTATGCAAAGGTTTGAGCTCTCCACAAAGATGCGATCAAGTTACTCACTTGAGATCCCCTCTTGATAGTACGCCATCTATCCTATAACCCGGTCTTCTACTAACACCATGAGACCGGTAAAATAGAAACCCTATCAAGATCATACCTTTGCCTTGCGCATTCCACTTGAGCTAGATGATGATGATCTTGACTCCCTCAAGTTGGAACACCTTTCTTGATTGTGCTTGCTAGCACATGCTTGATGAAGACTTCTCCAAATACTCCCCCATACACCATTATGGGAGAGCCTTGCTAAACTCCGTCTTCATGAATTCACTTGCATTTCATCTTCTTATCTTGATATATATGATGGCTTGGAGATGACATGAAGTTCACTCAATTTTCTTTTTGAAGCCATGCTTGTAATAAGCTCAACTCTTCACATGACCATTCTTCATATAAACCCTTGGATGGAACCTTGGTCATCATGTAATCTTATAGAGTTCAACACATGAACTCCAATATTTTCCTATGGACAAGATCTACAAGAATATCTCAATGCAAACATTAGTCCATAAGGATTGTCATTAATTACCATAACCACGCATGGGGCAACACATGCACTTTCAGGTGTGCGGCGCGAGCCTCCCGCGCCGCAAAAAGGCGGCACATAGCACCTCCCGCGAGCCTCCCGCGTCACAAAAGGCGGCAAATAGCACCTCCCGTGTGGAAGCGGCAAGAACAAGCTCAACTTCATGTTATGGACTGCCGTTGCCCCCTCGCCGGAGATGTTGTCGCGGAAGATTTCCAACCAAGAAACGATGGATCGCAACAGTCAGTAACTAAAAATTCATACCCTTCATTATCACCTTTAAACTCTGCTGCACTAGGTAGCTAGCCCCCGTGGTGCCCGTCACCCTACATTTCCCAGTCAGCACTCACTATTGACGAGGACATAGGCTAGGAATATCCACATGCATATCTCTCTGGAGAGCGCTAGGCGTCCCCCGGGGGATCTGGGGGAAAAATCCCCCGGGTCCCCCGCCGACACGTGTCCCTCTCCCTGACCCAAAATCGCACCAAATCCCTTTTGCTACCGTGTAGCAAATAATTACCCGCTTTTGCTCTGTATGTAGCAAAAACGGTTCGCCCAGAAAATAGAAAATGAAAAGACGGACTTCGCCGGAGAAATCACCGGAGACCTCGTCGGAGATTTCGTAGCTACAAAAACGTGCTATTGTAGCAAAATCGACTTCGCCGGAAACAGCACCGGCGACATGGACGAAGACCTCGCCGGAGACATGGTAGCAAATGTTTTGTTCTATTGTAGCAAAATCACATAACAATAATAGCAAAAAAATGTTATATTGCCGCATTGTAGCAAAAATTCTTCCGTCGAGATTTACCGATTAGACTTATGGTGCAAAACGGCAGAAGAAATTGTAGCAAAAATTTTCTTCTTGTAATGCAAATTCATGCAACATATGGTGCAAAAATTTAGACATGGACAAAGACCTTCGTAGCAAAAACATTGTGCTATTTTAGCAACACCATGAAACTATTGCAGCAAAAAAAAGTCGACAGCATGTGGACGGAACCACGCCGGGAACTACGTCGGCGGAAAAAAGGGAGCAGCATAAGCGGACGAGAACCACCACGCTGTGCAGCTCGCTGGAGCTTGGGAAGACGAAGGGGCGTTGTGGAGCTCGGTGCGGAGAACGGCGGACGACCATGGCGCTGGGTCGAGTTGGTCGCGGGCGGAGCAGGTGCCTCGCCGGCACCGGTTGCCGGCTTGGAGGTGGAGCTCGGCGCGCCTCGCCTCGGGCCCTTGTCCTAGTGGTCGCCAGAAACCTCGCCGGGATTGGGGATGCGCTGCGAGCCGGCGGCGCAGCTGCACGGGGGAACGAGTGGCGACGGGGGCTGCGCAGGCGTGCGGCGGCGGAAAAGGCGGCGCGTCGGGCGAGAATCCTGCGCTGTGTAGAAACGGATGGATGTAGGTGAAGAAAAATGAATGGAGGAGAGGAGCCGGGAGGAGATAAGGTGGAGGTGGGCCACCAGAGGGCACGTGGCGCAAGGGAAGGCGGAGGACGTGGAGCAACGGATCGTCCGGGGGACTACAAACCTTTCCCTATCTCTCTTGCTCCTGCAGTATTTTCTTGTGTGCCAGAAAGGTTTCCCTGTCATTTTGGTTCCGTATGAGTATGACCTTGCGCGGCACCAGCACGAACCGCTCATATAGTTTGGAGGAAAATTCACCTTCCTTGAGCAGAGAAGAGATCTGCATCATCACGGCTAAATGCCCGGACGGAACCTGCAACTATGGCATTGGCATGGTAGACGCTGCCGGGATGTAGTAGATGGATTCAGCAATTACCAAATCTGTCGCCGACTCAAAGCCACGTGCACCGTGTGATCACTTTCACCAGTCACCATGCCTCTAATACCACGGCAAATGACGCTGCGGTCCAACAAGGCAGGTTGTAAGTCAAGTTTCTGATGCAAGAGGAGAAAAAAGTGGATCCTTCCAAGACTCATCTGCTACTTAGAAATGGCAGTTGCCCACCCAGCAACAAAAATAACAAAGAATAGTTTGTGCAAAGACTGAAACTGATTGGCTTTGACCCAAATCACAATCAGGCAACGTAAAGAGAACAAGTCATCGTTAATTATTAGCAAATGGACAAACCTGCAAGTTAAACACAGGGAAGTTTTTCCATGTCGTTTCTACTACGCCGTAGCTTTCATTGACGCATGCCGAGTCAAGGTGTGCTGCTGTCCTCATATCCTTACTGTTCCCGTCCTCGTCTCCTCGTCAGTGATTCAGTTGGACCCGTCTTGCTCGCGCGTCATGGGGCTGCCATGGAGTCATGCGTGCTTATCACGTAGAAAATTGCGAAAATTCATATGGCCTCTGTAGATCCGTAAGTGGATCGGCGACCGAAATGTTATGAATGACGATGCTGCCATCCATGTAGGAGTGGTACGTGGCACATAACTGTTAGTACAAATGTATGCACATAAATGGATCCTACTACTATTCAAACTGCTTTTTAGCCACGTGAATTTGATAGTTTTTTTCCTCATGACACTAATACAAGACATGGGTTGGATTGTATCGCCTTGATGCGGCCATTTGAGTTAATAAAAACTCCCTTTATCGAAAAAAGTAATACAAGGCATCGCTTGCGTGGCGATGTTCATGTCAAGGCCGTGCGTGTGTGAGTCTCTGAGGTGTGTGTATGCCATGTATGCCCATCCCGGCTTCATTGCATGTCCATCCAGAGAACTTGGTTGGAAGGTCGGAACTTCAGACTATGACAATCTTACGGAGCGATTGGTTTGAATTCGGCTTTGTCAGGCTAGAATATATGGAGGTGGTGATCTGAAGCGGAGGTGGCAACACATGGTGAATGAGGCTTGGTGGTGGTCATTCAGCTAGGTCTTGAACTCTGGGGTGAAAATCACTTGGTCGGATGTTTGTTGGTTGTACCTGACAATGACGAGGTATAGGCATCAATACCTTGCTGTAGGTGCTGCATGCCAATTTTCCAGACCTACTCTACAGGGTGAAAACCTATTATCTGGTCTTTATTTACTGGATCTGGCAATGGTGAAGCACATGCCTCGTTCTATTGGAAGGTATTATTTCTGGAGAACCTTTCTAACGGCTCATATGTTACCTAGTACACTTGTTGATGTCGTCTATGCGTTCCCTTTTTTTCTTTTAAGCATAAGCATGTTACTTCAGCATTATGCTTTTTCTTTTTTCTTTCTGTTTTATAATAATTTAGCATGACACTTTTGCTTCAGTATTATACATGTATGGTCTCAATTTGATAAGTGCAGCGCCACGCAAAAGTGGTCTTGTATGGTCATATAGAAGTTTGGGAGGCAACCCTTGCAGCTCCTCAAACAGAGTGCTTGTATTCATGAATTTGTTTATGAATTCTAGGTGGTGTTGAATCCACATGTTATTTTACTGCACAATTTGTACCAAATACAACAAAGCATCAATTAGCAGCACGATCACTCGTCACATGGTAATATGCTAATTCGGATGATCCAAGTGTAAAGTTGTATCCATATTTCTTGAAAACGACATAAATTAGCTATTACACCACACTAAGCCTACGTTTTCAAACTACAATTGCAATTGTACATGAATCCACCCTTAAATTAGCGATAATTAGAGCATCTCCGACGGCATTACCCAATTTGCTCCCAATACCAAAAAGAGTTGTTTTTTGTATTAGGAGCGAAAACTTGTTCCTATAGTGGTCATGTATCAAAATATTGTCTAGCTTGCCAAATTGGCTTATTTGACAATCCTCACTCCAGTTGCCAAAACACTGAAGCAAACCACCAATTTGGCAATCCTCGCTCCAATAGCATACTCTTAGGGCCTGTTTGATTCAAAGGATTTGCATAGGAATCTTGTAAGATTCAAATCCTTAGGAATTTTTCCTGTGGTACTTGTTTGATTCATAGGATTGAATCCCATAGGATTTTTTCCTATGGAATCCTTTGCACTAGTTCCTATAGAAATTCTAACATCCACTCACACCTCTTTTTCAAAATCCTTTGCTTTTCCTGTGATGGAATCAAACAAAGATTGATGCATGTGAAATCTCGTAGGATTGAAGTGGACATGACATTACAATCCCGCGGTCTTCCTATTCCTGCGTTTTTCCTATCCTGCGAATCAAACATGCCCTTAGATGGAGAAATTGAAGGCGATGCTCCATTTGAGCGATGCATGCACGCTGCGCACTTCTCAATTTTTAACTTTGAGTCCTCTCTTTCCACATGAAAACAACAACCACCATAAAACGGATTGAGATCCAGTGACTTCACCATATAAAGCTATACTGCAACAATATCTATCCAATTTCAATCTAATGGTTCAAATTTGGATCTCAAATTAAAACTTCTCAGAAAAATCGAAAAAATCATGTAAGTTTAATATGTTACATTGTGTATTCTGGGAAATTTTCGATTTTGTTAGATCACCTGTTTATGATTTAATAGCTTTTTAAGTTTAAACATGAAAATGTAAGTTAATGATAAACCATTTATCCAAATGAAGCCAAAAAATTGTGAACACACAATGTAACATATACAATTTACTAAATATTTTTCGATTTTTTTTTTTGAAGAGTTTTAATTTTGAGATCTAAATTTTGACCGTTTGATGGACGGACACGAGCGACTTTAAGTCACTGGATCCCGGTCCCATAAAACAAGGCGCTGATAGACCACAAGAAGAGTCAAGAGTCCAAGATTATTTCGCAGATTCGGACGACATTTTTCTAGTCAAATGATAGCAACACCCTTGGTCCTCACAGGGTATTAATTTGAGGACGAAGACCAGTTATAAGAGGGTGGCAGTGGCTCGGCGGGAGCAGGACACGGCGAGTGTAGCTGAGAGCCACATCACATACAAACTTCGTCCCCGTGCCTCCCCTCGGTTCCACCATGTCGATGGACGCCACCACCGACATCCCCGTCGCCGAGGCGCCGGCGAAACGCGCCCCCCTGAACAAGTACGCCGTCGCCTGCGCTGTTCTCGCCTCTATGAACTCCATCCTCCTCGGCTATGGTTCGTGCACTGATTCATACACGTACGCAACTTTTTAATTGTACTAGTCAGTGTATAACAAGTCTTTTGTGCTATGCCGGTACGTGCGCGCTCGAGCAGATGTCTCGGTGATGAGCGGAGCGCAGATATTCATGAAGAGGGACCTGAACATCACGGATAGGCAGATCGAGCTCCTGGCCGGCATCATCAACATCTTCTCCCTCGTCGGCTCGCTCGCGGCGGGTCGGACGTCGGACTGGATCGGCAGGCGGTACACCATGGTCCTCGCGGCGGCCATCTTCTTCGCGGGCGCCCTCATCGAGGGCGTCGCACCAAACTATGCGGTCCTCATGCTCGGCCGCTTCGTCGCCGGCGTCGGCGTCGGCTACGCGCTCATGATCGCGCCCGTGTACACGACCGAGGTCGCGCCCACCTCGGCACGCGGCCTACTCGCGTCCTTCCCGGAGGTCTTCATCAACACCGGGGTGCTCCTCGGCTACATCTCCAACTACGCCTTCCACAGCCTCCCCGTGAACATCAGTTGGCGCGCGATGTTTCTAGCTGGCGCGGTGCCGCCGGTCTTCCTGGCATTCGGTGTCCTCGCCATGCCGGAGTCGCCGCGCTGGCTCGTCATGCAGGGGCGCATCGGCGACGCGCGCCGCGTCCTCCAGAAGACCTCCGACTCCCCCGAGGAGGCCGTGGAGCGGCTCGCTGACATCATGAGCGCCGTCGGCATCCCCGAGGGGATCTCCGACGACAAGGACGAGGTGGTCGCCATCGTCCGCAAGAACAAGGGCACCCACGGCGAGGGCGTCCTGAGAGACCTGCTGCTCCACCCCACGCCGCCGGTGCGCCGCATACTGATCGCCTGCCTCGGCCTCCAGTTCTTCCAGCAAGCGTCCGGCATCGACTCCGTGGTGCTGTACAGCCCCAAGGTGTTCGAGGCGGCCGGGATAAAGTCCGACGCGAACTCACTTGGAGCCACCATTTCCGTGGGCGCGACCAAGACGCTCTTCATATTGGTGGCCACGTTCCTCCTCGACCGCGTCGGACGGAGGCCTCTGCTCCTCACCAGCGCCGGAGGGATGGTGGTCGCGCTCGTGACGCTGGCCTCGGCGCTCCACGTGATCACCGGTCGGGCTGCGCCGGCGGACGGGACGACGGCGCTGTCGGCTGTGAGCATCGCGTCCGTGCTGGCGTTCGTGGCGTCCTTCTCGATCGGGATGGGGCCCATCGCGTGGGTGTACAGCTCGGAGATCTTCCCGCTGCGGCTTCGCGCGCAGGGCTGCGCGCTCGGCACGGCGATGAACCGGATCATGAGCGGGGCCATCACCATGTCCTTCTACTCACTCTCTGGCAAGATCACGCTCGCCGGGAGCTTCTACCTGTACGCTACTGTTGCTGCCGCCGGGTGGGTGTTCATGTTCTGCTTCCTGCCGGAGACGAGGGGCAGGAGCCTGGAGGACACCGAGAGGCTCTTTGGTGGTGGCGATGGCGGGGAGAAGGAAGATGGCCATGGGCAGAACAAGTCCACAGAGTTGACCGCTCAGTAGTGACTAGTGAGTACTCCGTACCTACGTACACAGCACGTGTCTACTGATAGTGGTCGTGTTTTAGTCCAAACTAGATGACCGGTTGCGCCCTGGTGCAGGTGACGGAATCAAGACTTTAATGTAGTCTTAAGTTTTATATATTTTTCGTATATTGTTGTTTGTGTTGAAATCCCTGCGGCTGAGAAATTGTTGAATACATGTCACTAATAAAAAATGAAAGACATACTATTTCTCTTGCACATTTTATCGTCAAAAACACGGTATAGGTAGGCACGCTCCCAAAATAGTTATTGGAATCGAATATATCAGCTAAAAAAACCAGGAATACATTTAATATAGCTCATACATATTCCAGTAAGCCTAAAGGATTCAATTCACCATCAAGATTCATGTTTTCATAGTCCATCTTACATATTGACAATTCTGTTTTATTTTCTTTTCTTTTCTTTGGGTGTATGTTTGCTGCCGCCCAGCATTGCAATTCTGTTGGTTGTATCGGGTGTTTGCTATATTTATATAGCGGGGCTACAGCCTATTTCGTCATCTTACATATTGACACTGCAGGTACAGTCAAGCAGAAAATCTTATTCTACATACTAAACTTGATACACTTTCTTAATCTTCATCATCGGAAATGTAGATAACTTGCTGAGAGACATCGCGTTTGCTGAGAGACATCGCGTTTGCCAAAAGCAAGATTGTAATGTAGTCTTAAGTTCTATATATTTCCGTATATTGTTGTCTATTTCTGAAATTCCTGCGAAAATCATGCAGGTACCATGAAAAGAAATCACACTACCTTTATTGACACCAAGACTGAATAGATTGTGAATTTCCGATTTAAAAAAGAACCGTGCCTTAGGCAGACCCTTCAGAATTAAATTTAAACCAGCCAAGCCCACTGTGAAAGGAAATCCTGTATTTGTAAATTGATGCATGAGAGAATTGACTGGCTATTAGTTATGTACATTCAGAAACATATAAATGATAAATTCTATGAAAAGAAATCACACTGTCCTAAAGAGCGCAATCAAACCATTCCCATCTGAAGTACAAAACTACTACATTGCTAAAAGAGAGCCAATTCTCACCTAGGAACAAAACAAGATCAGTTCTGCAGGGTCCGACATGCATATAGATACATAAATATATATGAAACATCACGACACTTCTGAGGTAAACTGTAAAGCATGCACATCATATAACTGTAAGAAACTTGAACGGCTTTTATTTATGATTTAAAATTGCATCCAGTTGTAAATCTAACAACATTCAACGGAAATCAAACCATCTAAAAAGGAAGTAGTATGCAACCGAGACAATGAAACCGAGACAATGATTTCTGATCAAACAATCGTTCTGAATGGTGTGATGTCCATTACTTCCACAATAAATGTAATGTGAAGTACCCACTGTTGCTTTCACAATAAAATTAACATGACCAATAAAACATGATCAGATTGCAGAGAGGCGAAGGGTGTGATATCAGAATGTCCATTACTTCCAACACTTCAAATCACTAAAAAATAACCACTACCATTGTCCTAACCCATCATTCTATTTTCTCACTTTAAAAAAAAATTAAAGCCAGAATTTGCGCCAATTTAGTTAAGATTGAAGCATAGATTGCACAAATTGCATAGCCTCATCTGGTGGCGTCTCTATCATTTAATTACCTGCGGTACATGCTGCGACTGTCCAGCTCAAGCTCATACACCATCATTGGGTTCAGAGTAGCGAGCTTCATCGACAGAAACTGAATCAAACAAGTTTTAAATTCA
This sequence comes from Poa pratensis, assembly GCA_947311845.1. Taxonomy (NCBI): domain Eukaryota; kingdom Viridiplantae; phylum Streptophyta; class Magnoliopsida; order Poales; family Poaceae; genus Poa; species Poa pratensis. The sequence continues at coordinate 16,769,356 of CAMZMU010000066.1, forward strand.
GCTTAACAATTGCTCATATAAAAATCATATATTTACACCAGTGGCTAAACTGTAACACACATATAAACTCAAGTTCAGAACATACCATGTCAAACTGGTGTATGTCTGCGGCTGCATTCTCCTTGCTGCCTCTGGGCTGTATATCTCTCATCCGCTGCTCCTCTCCATTAATCCGACGGAGGAAGAATCTCCACCACGAACCTGACAGGGAGGCCGAGGACGCAGTGATACATTTACGTGCAGACAACGGTTAAATAAAGATAACATTTACAGATTGGAAAAGGAACTGCTATTTACTGACGGGTGTACACTGCAGGCAGCTGCTATATAGATAGCAAGTAGCAATCTGTACAGAACCAAAAGAGCACCATATTACACATAAAAACTGGCATTGCCAAGAGCATGAAGAGAGGATAGACCTGCAAGCAAATTGATCGGAAAACCTTTATTTATGAAGCATGTGCATCACACAAGCAGAACATAAACCAATTTCTGAACGAAATGCACAATATAGGAGAGCTAATCCAAGTAAGGAGAACCCATATTTCCAAATATGTAAACGGAGACAGAGAAGATATGAGTGTTAGGGAGACACAGTGAGAGTGTTGGCACCTCATTGTCAGATCCAAATCAGAGGCAACGGTGTCTGACCTCCCCTGGTCACTTTTAGGCAAGGCGACGTCCAGGAAGATGGCGTTCCTGGTGACCATGGGCAGAGCGTCACCGGCAGTAATAACACGGTCAAATGCTCAAATATCAAACAGATGCAAGGTATACAATGTAGTCTTGATGTAATAGAAAACATGACCAAATGGACCAACGAAACCGAGAGGCCAATCGATTGGAAGCTCACCTCCACCATGATCAATCTTGCAGCGTCCAGGCTGGGGTTCCTCTCTGCAACAAAGAAAAACTAATAATCAGGCTAAAGACAGACTTGTTCCTTTTTTCTTTTTTGCTTTGGCAAATACAAAACAATACACCAACAATCATTATCAATTTGTCCTTTTCTTGTGGAGTCAGAAACTGAACCATGCTAATTGAAGAGCTTACCAACCTATCTTTATAAGCTCACCTCCACCATGATCAATCTTGCAGTGTCCAGCCTGGGGTTCCTCTCTGCAAAAAAGAAAAACTAATAATCGGGCTAAAGACAGACATGTTCCTTTTTTCTTTTTTGCTTTGGCAAATACAAAACAATACACCAACAACCATTATCAATTTATCCTTTTCTTGTGGAGTCAGAAACTGAACCATGCTAATTGAAGAGCTTACTAACCTATCTTTATAAGCTCACCTCCACCATGATCAATCTTGCAGCATCCAGCCTGGGGTTCCTCTCTGCAACAAAGAAAAACTAATAATCAGGCTAAAGATAGACCTGTTCCTTTTTTCTTTTTTTCTTTGGCAAATACAAAACAATACACCAACAACCATTATTAATTTATCCTTTCCTTGTGGAGTCAGAAACTGAACCATGCTAATTGAAGAGCTTACTAATCTGGCTTCCATAACACGTCTGCATTTTAACGCAAGCAAGGACTAACAAAAGAAAGCATACCACGGCCCTAAATCTTATTTTTCAATGAACAAGAGTTTTTGCCTTAACTGTTTATTCAAATGCATATGTTCTATAATACGCAAAAAATCAAGGCAAAAATGACTGTGCAAGAAGGAAACGGCTTCCAACGAGAATGTGATGGCTTTACTCAGAGAGGAAAATAGGAATACGGCTATACAAACGCTAAGGAGCCCATCCCTCCTCTTATCACCCTATACAAATATTGTAAAAATAGTATCTCTATTGTGCATTTACTGAAACACATGACATCAACAAAGAATAGATGATGCTAGTGTAAAATCGAAGGATAATCACCTACCTCGCTGCCACATCTTACATATTGTGTGTTCCCTGATTCCCTCCATAGTATTCCCAGTTATTGTGTAGTGACAGTATCAATCTCCTGATATGTGTAATGAAGCCACTTGACCTCCAGGTAGAGCGGAAGAACTGACCAGTGGATCATGCCTTGCCTATCCAGCTTCGGCTTCTTTACCTTGGTCAGGTCTGATTCTGATATGCTATATTTCCTAGCCTTATCCTTCTCTTCCCTATACCAGTAGTAAGATCCTAATTAATTCATTCAGTTCAACACATGGTAAAGCAATGAGCATGGGAAGCAAAATGAATTGAATACATGGGAAGGAAGTGCATTACTCGCTTCAGAGCATAAATGGGAAGGAAGAGGGGCATTACCCACTTTAGAGCATGGACCTCTTCTCACAAACACCATGGCTCACATATTGTGGATGTGCTAGTGGAAAGAAAAGCAGAAAACACCAGTCTGTAAATAGATACCACCGACTAAATATTTATTCCTGCGTTTTCAAATAAAGCTGAGCCATTTTCTTACCCTACAAAAGGAAAATATAATAGTCATTGCCTTTCAGATCAATCAGTCACAAAAATAAGTATAAGAGGCATGGTAGTGTAGACTGTAGAATAATATGTATGAAGCAGCGTTGAGTTATTGTAATTTATGGAAATGAGGCCAACAAGTCGTTATACTTTAATGACGGTCAAAAGTATAAGAGTATAGTGCAGAATCTATGGTCAATTGGGTTTAGAGGAGAATACCTTACATCGAAATGACTGAAGTACACAGAGGTGTGGTGCATTGATACGTCTCAAACGTATCTATAATTTCTGATGTTCCATGTTGATATTATACCAATTGTTACATGCTTTATATACACTTCATAGCATTTTTATGCATTTTCTGGGACTAACCTATTAACAAGATGCCACAGTGCCAGTTCCTGTTTTCTGCTGTTTTTGTATTCCAAAAAAGCTAGTCTGGAAATATTCTCGGAATTGGACGAAACTTGGACAAAACTTCCTATTTTTCCAACACGAACACGGAGTCCAGAGGAGAGACGGAGGAGAGCCACGTGGCACCCACACCATGGGGCCGCGCGGGCCCCCCTGCCGCACCATGGGGTGGTGTGGGGCCCTCGTGGCTCTGCAGCCACTGCCCTTTCGCCTATTTATTCCTCCCGACGCGAAAACCCTAAGGACCCGAGCCATTATCCACGAAAAGTTCCAGAGACGCCGCCACCGTCAACCCTAGCTCGGGAGGGTTCAGAAGCTCTTGCCGGCACTCTGCCGAAGAGGGGAATCATCACCGGAGGGCTCTACATCACCATGCCTGCCTCCGGAGTGATGCGTGAGTAGTTCATCCTTGGACTACGGGTCCATGGCAGTAGCTAGATGGTTGTCTCTCCACTTTCTGCTATCATGTTTAGATCTTGTGAGCTGCCTATCATGATCAAGATCATCTTATTGTAATGCTACATGTTGTGTTTGCTGGGATCCGATGAATATTGAATACTATGTCAAGTTGATTATCAATCTATCTTATATGTTATTTATGATCTTGCATGCTTTCCGTTACTAGTAGATGCTTTGGTCAAGTAGATGCTTGTAACTCCAAGAGTGAGTATTTATGCTAGATAGTGGGTTCATGCCTCCGGTAATCTGGGAGAGTGACAGCAACTTCTAAGATTGTGGATGTGCTGTTGCCACTAGGGATAAAATAACCGATGCTTAGCTTAAGGGTGCGCCGTTAGGTCTAATGCATTTGTTTACATTATGCACATTACTTAATGCAATTATCCGTTGCTTGCAACTTAATACCAACGGGGAACTCGGATGACAACCTGGCGGTGGATTATTAGTCATAGACACTGTTGGATAACGGTCTATGTATTTTGTCGTAATACCCACATGAATATCATAGCAATCATCATGTCATATATATGCATTGTCATGCGCTCAATATTTTGTCAATTGCCCAGCTATAATTTGTTCACCCAGCATGTTAGTTATCTTTTATGGAGAGACACCACTAGTGAACTGTGGACCCCGGTCCATTCTTTTACACTGATAATACAACCAACTACAAACATTGTTCCTTTTCATTCTCTGCAATTTACTAATGTTTTCCACACCATACGTTTAATCCTTTGTTTTCAGCAAGCCGGTGAGATTGACAACCTCACTGTTTCGTTGGGGCAAAGTAGTTTGATTGTGTTGTGTGCAGGTTCCACGTCAGCGCGCCACTGACAACCTTCAGAAGTGATTTCTTGCTCCTACTGGTCGATTAAACCTTGGCTCCATACTGAGGGAAAACTGCTGCTACACTGCATCATACCTTCCTCTTGGGGTCTCCCAACGAACGTGTGATCCACGCAATCAAGCATATTTTCTGGCGCCGTTGCCGGGGAGCAAGAGGATTTTTGCAAGGGGAGTTTCACGCTTCCAATCTCTTTACTTTGTTATTGTCTTGCTTAGTTTATTTTTATTTTGTCTTGTTTTCTCTATTTATCAAAAACACAAAAAAATTAGTTAATTTTATTTTCAAGTTGTTATCTTTCTGTTTTGTTTTAATGTTGCTAAAATGTGTACCCTCTGATCTTGAAGTCATGCTTAAGGATTTTATTAGTACACAAACTGTTTTCAATAAATCTGTTGAGGAAAAGTTTGGGAAAATTGATGTTCTTGCCTCTAAAGTTGATAGTCTTGCTCTTGATGTTGATTTGTTAAAAATTAAAACTATGCCTCATGATGTTAAAGAGAGCAAAACTCTCAATGTTATACAAGTTAAAATTGATAATAATGTGAGGATGTTAGCTGATTTACATGCTAGGTGGGCAAGAGAGGATGAAATTGCTTAAAAGAATAATATTGCTAGAGTTTATACTATTACTACTACTGAAAATGTTGTAAACTCAAGTGTTAACAAACCTCCTACTATCAATGGTAAAGTAATTGGTGTTGGCAATGTCTCTACTTCTGTTGCAAAACGTTTAAAATTGCCTGAAAACACTGAAACTGTTCCTGATAAAAGTGCTGAAATTTTTCGAGATGTGGGAGACAATGGTCCCATTACTTTGATAATAATGACTTTGATTTTGATGGTTGCAATATTTCTGAAGTAATTAAGTTTTTGCAAAAGCTAGCTAGAAGTCCTAATGCTAGTGCTATAAACATGGCTTTTACTAAACATATTACTAATGCTCTCATGCAAGTTAGGGAAGAGAAATTAAAACATGAAGCTTCTATCCCTAGGAAGTTAGAAGATGGTTGGGAGCCCATCATTAAAATGAAGGTGAATGATTTTGATTGCAATGCTTTATGTGATCTTGGTGCTAGTATTTCTGTTATGCCTAAGAAACTCTATGATATGCTTGATTTAGCACCTTTGGAACACTGTTATTTGGATGTTCACCTTGCTGATAATACTATAAAGAAACCTTTGGGGAGAGTTGATGATGTTTTTATAATGGTTAACAATAACCTTGTCCCCGTTGATTTTGTTGTTTTGGATATTGAATGCAATGCTTCTTGTCCTATTGTTTTGGGAAGACCTTTTCTTAGAACTGTTGGTGCTATTATTGATATGAGAGAGGGGAATATTAAATATCAATTCCCACTCAAGAAAGGTATGGAACACTTCCCTAGAAAGAAGATGAAGTTACCTTTTGATTCTATTGTTAGAGCAAATTATTCTGTTGATGCTTCATCACTTGGAAACACTTGATTCTTACTTTCTGCGCCTAGCTGAAAGGCGTTAAAGAAAAGCGCTTATGGGAGACAACCCATTATTTTATTTCTGCAATTTTTTTTTTTTTAGTCAAGGAGTTGTTTACTTCTGTAACAATTCCTTTGTATCTTTATTTTATCGCATTGTTGTGCCAAGTATTGCCTCTAATAGGAAGATGATGCTAGATTTGGATTTCTGCGCAGGAACAGATTTCTGCTGTTCACCGTTTTAATTCTGTAAAATCACAGAAAAATTATTTAAATCTGAAATTTTTGTGCGTGATCCTCAGATATGTACGCATCTTTCGTTAGTTTAAAGTTTTTCGATCTGAGCAACGTAAGTGCCTCGAAAAAATTCGTCTTTGGGACTGTTCTGTTTAGACAGATTCTGTCTTTTATTTTTCGCATTCTCTCTTTTACTAGTGTTGAGTGGAATTCTTTTTTAGGGTGAAGAGCTTCACATAACATCAGTGGCAGTAGTTAATGTTAAAAGTAACGGTCATGTTTGTGTCCTTATAGAACATGTGAGTTTTTGATTGTGCACTAACCCTCTAATGAGAATTACTTTGAGTTTGGTGTGGCGGAAGTTTTCAAGGGTCAAGAGAGAAGGATGATATAATGTGATCAAGAAGAGTGAAGAGCTTAAGCTTGGGGATGCTCCCATGGATCACCCCAGCATATTTCAAGAAGACTCAAGCGTCTAAGCTTGGGGATGCCCAAGGCATCCCCTTCTTCATCAGCAACTTATCAGGTCATCTCTAGTGAAACTATATTTTAATTCTTTCACATCATATGTGCTTTACTTGGAGCGTCTGTGTGCTTTTATTTTCAGTATTTTATTTTTCTTATGGTCAACTTGATTGGACCCCAGCATTCTTGATTGGGAGAGAGACACGCTCCGCTTTTTCATATGAATACTCCTATTCTTCACTTATACTTGTTGAGTATTCTTATCTAGCTATTGCTATGCTTTTAGCTCCTGTTTTGCATGCATCTCTTATTCAGAGCTGTTAGTTCTTTTAAAGAAAGTACTCTCTTGCTTCACTTATAATTGTTTGGAGAGTTTATGTTGAAATAAATTGATTGGTGTTTGGTTGGAACAGAAAATGTTGCATGTGGTAGATGGTATAATGGAAAAAGCTTACATATTCTTGTAGATCACTGTATTGGATAATTTGATACTTGTCAATTGTTTTGAGTTATCAAGTAGTTCATGTTTAAGCTTTTGTATCATGTAGTTAAAACCTATTAATGAAGAACTACCGTAAAGCTCGTTGAAATTTGGTTTGCATGATTGGTATCTCTAAGGTCTAGATATTTTCTAGTAAAAGGGTTTGGTTAACAAGGAAGACAGTGTAGAGTCTTATAATGCTTGCAATATGTTTTCATATAAGTCTTGCTGTGTCGGTTGATATCCTGTGTTTGCTTCAAATAACCTTGCTAGCCTAAACTCTGTACTGAGAGGGAATGCTTCTCGTGCATCCAAAACCTTGAGCCAAAATCCATGCCATCTGTGTCCACCATAACTACCTATATGTGGTATTTCCTTGCCATTCCAAGTAAATTTTTCATGTGCTACCTTTAAACTATTCAAACTTTATTACTCCTATTTTGTGTCAATGTTTACCAAGCTCATGAGGACGGGGTGGATGTCTTTATGTCAACTGTCAAACAGACTTTACCACCGGACTAGCGGCATATACATCCGCTTATCCATTAATTTTGCAAAAAGAGCTGGCAAATGGGGTGCCCAGTCCCAATTAATTACAACTTTAACCGCTTAATTCTCTTCACATTTTTGCCCTGATTTATCAGTCAAGCAATGACAAACAGTGAAATATCTGCATGTGTAAACAAAAGAGAAAGAGGGATGATCTGCCTTGCTGGTAGAAATAACGTCCTTCATGGGAGCCGCTCTTAAAAGTCTGGTTGGCAGGGGTCATATTGTACTTTCCATTTTCTGATTCGTTGACAATTAACAAACACATCTCAAAACTTATTTTTACTCTCTATATGATTTCAAAAACTTAAAAAGCTCTAGCACATGATTTAATCCCTGCTTCCCTCTGCGAAGGGCCTTTCTTTTACTTTTATGTTGAGTCAGTTTTCCTACTTCTTTCTATCTTAGAAGCAAACACTAGTGTCAACTTTGGTGCAACAATTTTTATATGCTTGTATATTGCACTTATTATATTGCTTTGTGTTGACAAATATCCATGAGATATATATGTTGAAAGTTGAAAGCAATTGCTGAAACTTAAATCTTCCTTTGTGTTGGTTAAATACCTTTTACTTAGAATCTATTGCTTTATGAGTTAACTCTTATGCAAAACTCTTTGATGCTTGTCTCGAAAGTACTATTCATGAAAAGTTTTTGCTTATATGATTCAGTTGTTTGCTCATTATCTACTTGCTAGCAAACTATAGACCATTGACCTGGATCACTTCATTCATAACATGTGCTTTACAATACTATTTGATCAAGATTATGATTGTAGCATGTCACCTCAGAAATTATTTTGTTTTTATCGTTTTACCTACTCGAGGACGAGTAGAACTAAGCTTGGGGATGCTTGATACGTCTCAAACGTATCTATAATTTCTGATGTTCCATGTTGATATTATACCAATTGTTACATGTTTTATATACACTTCATAGCATTTTTATCCATTTTCTGGGACTAACCTATTAACAAGATGCCACAGTGCTAGTTCCTGTTTTCTGATGTTTTTTATTCCATAAAAGCTATGTCGTGGGGTTAACACGGCAGATGTTACCATGGGGTAACTTGAGTTGTTGGGCCAGGCGAAACTAGTGTCTGGGAGTTTGTTTAGCTCTGCGAGGACAAAGGATTTACCCAGGTTCGGCCTCTCCATTGGAGATAAAGACCTACTTCCTGCTATGCTATTATTGATCTCGATCTCGATAACCCGGCTACGATAACAGAGCCGGATCTCGATCTAGGTTACAGGGGGCGCTTGGTAGCGATGATCTCTCTGGTTCTCTCCTTGTGAAACTTGTCTCGTAAAGGCTTCCCCTAACTATGATCTAAGAGCCCGCTTATATGGACGGCCGGGTCTCCTGGTTCTGTACATGGTAACCCAGGTTCTACCCAGACTCGGAGTCCTACTCTACCTCCTCTAATCTTCGTATTCTCCAAGTCTTATATCACATAGCTCGTACCGCCTCCGGGTCTTCTAGAATCTTCTCCACCCAAACCGGGTCACCGCCCAGCTTGCTGGCCCATCGACGTAATCCGGCCCATGATGATGGTTTGCTATCCTGGCCGGGCCTTCTGCCTGGCGGGTCACGCTTCCCTCTTCATGGGCCTACCGGGTTATTATTCCCCCATCAGTAGCCCCCAGGTTAACTTGGACGCCGGGTTTGGCGTGCTTCTCTTCTAGCTTCGATCTTTTACTTCTCGAGTAAAGCCGCCATTCTCGATGTTCGAGTTAACCCCCTGAAAAACAAGAACAAACACTGTAACTTAAATGCCGGGTTACTTAGGCCAGCTCTCTTTGGCGGTCCATACTGTAACCCGGCTTGGTCATACCGGGTTCATACGCATCCGGATTTCACGCTCAACACTTAGCGAAAACTGCCACCCAATTGTAAATCCATCCCTAGTCTATCTCAATCGTGATCTTATCAATTAATATCCCGTAATTGTCTCATTCTGTTTGTTATTGACTTTTGGTCAAAGATTCTTATCTCTTCACCTTTTTACCGCAACACCCCTAGGGCTTTTACTGTGCCTATAAGAATAAGGTTAGGGTAAAACGCACTGTTACTTTCCCCATTCTCCTCCTTGGCCCGTTCATCTTCTACCTCGGGCAGCCGCCGCAATCCACCTCCAATCGAGCTCCCAAATCCCAATAGAAAGCTTCACAACCAAAACCAATTCATCCAGCCGTGCTGCGCCATCAATTCCGCGCTCACTCGCACCCGCTGCCGCTCCAAATCTTCCTCTCCTCGCATCCACTTCCTCGGCTAGGGTTAGTTCATCCACTCACCGAGATTGGGCACCACCATAGCTCTGCGTCAATGGGGAAGGAGAAGGTGAAGCCCGGAGGTCCCAAGGCCACGAAGAAGGGCGCGAAGAAGGGAGCAAGCTCCAGCGCCGCCGCGGCTACCGCTCCGGTGAACTGGACCAGATCCAGCGCCACGGACACAACACTGCAAACATACGTGAACCGGGGCGAGCTTCCTCCCAAGGACGAGATCCATTGGCGCGCTCCTGGAGAGGAAACGCGTCCCAACCCAAAGGAAGGTGAAATAGTTGTTTTGCTCGACCATGTCTCCCGTGGCCTTCGTCCTCCAGGCTCTTTGTTTTTCCGCCAAGTTTTCAAGTATTATGGCCTTATCACTATGGATGTTGCTCCCAACTCCATCCTCAACATTAGCAATTTCGTAGTTTTCTGCAAGATTATCTTCAGATGGCTCCCAGTCTCGAATTGTTTTTAGAACTCTTCTACTGCAATCCCTCTCACAAGAACAAGCCTCTTGGCCCTTATGGAGGTGTTTCCATCCAGCGCCGAAGAGAGTGTGATTTCCCGGCTCTCATTCTTGCTAGCCACCCTAAGGGGTGGCAAAACTCTTATTTCTACTGCAAGGATACCTCCCCTGCATCAGACGAGGCCCGCTTCCCGGCCTTCAGAAACTCTACACTAGTTTATGACCCAAAGATGAACAGCTATGCCAGCGACGAGAACCGGGTCTTAGTTGAAGCAGTCCGCGTCCGGGCCAGAGCACTGCTTTCCCACGGCCTCCGCGGCACAGATCTAGTCAAGTGCTGGATTGGTTGGTTCATCCAGCCCCTCAGCATCAGGACCCGGTTAATCCACGAGTACACTGAAGAAACAACTGACAGCATGCGTTACTCTGAGATAACGCTCACTGATGATCAGATTGTGAAGAACGCCAAGAGACTGCTTGGCGAGACCAAACATGACATCGCACTGACCGGGCTTGCCCCGTTCAGTGCCAAGAACAAACCACCCACTGTATGATACTATCTTTTGCTTTCCATCTTGCTAACCCGGCTTTTATCGCACAACACACTTATATGATCTCTTTCTTCTTTTCAGGACCCAGAGTGGTGGAAAGCTGACTATGCCCCTGAGTCTCCTCCTGTCGATGAAGACACAGACGCACGTGATGAAGAAGAAGAAGAAGGTGAGCTAGACTCAGCTGGCCGGCTCTTCCTCGACCTGATTAACAATGAAGCCACCGCTAAGGACCAATCATCTGATAACCCGATTTATTGTTCCAGGACCTTCTGACCCGGCTGTTGATGAAACGCCGGGTCCCAAACTGCTGAACCTCCCTCTCTCAAAGGACTCGAGCTACTGTTGCAAAGGTGCCTTATTCTCGTCTTTCAAATTATGCAATGAACACATCTCAACCCCAAGCACACACACAGGCAAAGGAGCTTGAGAAGAAACTGCTGCCAAGAAGAAACCCGAACCCGGTCTGCTGCAAACCCGGGTTCCCTGAACACAGGTATCCCTCCATGCTCCTTAGCCAGTTGGGCCAAATCCATCCAGAAGACACACCCTTTAGCTGGCAAAATCCGCCGCTAAATCATATTCTTTGTCAGCTTCATCCTCGGACAGCGTTAGCACTCCCGAGGATTTCCAGATCAACACCGGGTTAGAAATACTTTACACACCTTTCCACACCTCTAAACTTTTCTGCCCTTTTGACTAAATCACTATCTTGTTTCAGTGCCAGGGCCTTTGCGGATGAAGACCCGGACTCTCCTCCAGCGGCGTCTCCTCCTCCAGCAACAACAGAGCCTTCTCCTATGGAGGCACATATTGAAGAGCCGGTGGACAGAGATGAGCCAATGGAGCATGTAACCCCCGTGGCTTCTCCAAAAAGCCCAGTCGCTCCTGTGCCAGAATCATCCCCAGCTGCTCACTCGCCCGGGTTAGGATCTGGAACCAAAGAAGACGAAGCACAAGTTACTGGACCCGGCACGTTCCTGTACAAAGTGCTCCTGAAACTCTGGCCAAGGTGCCATCTCCCATGCTAAGCCGGCGTCTCCTGCCAAGGGAAAGGACCCGGCTCCTTCATCAGATTTGCCGGCTCTGGACTCCATGTCCGTCCCAGCCCTTTGCGATGAGTACTTCTCTCGCCTTGCTCAACATAAAATCTGGAGACTGAACTGGTTGCCCTGATTCAGAAACGATACCAGGTACACTTTTTGCTTCTTGCCTTTACTGTTTTTTGCATAACTATACCCTTAGTAGCCCCCAAGCTCTAAGTTCATCACTTGTTGATGAGCTTGGTGCTTATAATATGAATGCATCTGATAAAACTTCAATCCTGTAGCCCCCAAGTGCCGGGTTGTCTGTTCACAGCTACCTGGGACTAAAAACTTCCATCATTTAAAACTTGTCAACCTTCACATCAAAATTTGAACACTGTAGCCCCCAAGTGCCGGGTTGCCTGCCTGCAGCAGCCTGGGACTAGAACATAGAAAATTTCAAAGTTTTGCACGTGTAGCCCCCAAGTGCCGGGTTGCCTGCCTGCAGCAGCCTGGGACTCCACTTTAGTCTATGTTGAACAAAATTTGAACACTGTAGCCCCCAAGTTCCGGGTTATCTTTCCTTCAGTAACCTGGGACTACCATACGTCTATATTGCTTATGTACTACTAAAAAACTTCAAACTTGTAGCCCCCAAGTTCCGGGTTAACTTGCCTGCGGTAACCTGGGACTAACATAAACTCTTGTATTGTAACAGGAAGACCATGCCAAAGCCGAGGAAGAAATTACCCGGCTTAAAGGTGCTGTAAAAACTGAATCTGAAGCCCGGCTCACCCATGCTGAACAGCTGCAAGCCCTTGGAGAAAAATGTCACGGAGCTGACCCAGGAAAATTCTGATCTCAAAAAAGAACTAAACGACATGAAGAGCACTGGAAAGAGCAACGCGCCAATCTCCAGAAGCAACTAGATGCAGTCACCAATGAGCTAACCCGGCTTAAGAAAATGGTCACTTCCATGGTTGAATCCTTAGTGGGTAAGCATTACTCCTTTGAATTCAAACTGTATTGAGCAACAGACCCGGATTTCAATTCTCACTGTTATACTTATCTTACCCAGGCCCTCGCGATGGAAACCTTCGCAAGACTGCTGCGGAGAAGATCAAGTGCATGTACACGCTGACACGCCAGCTGTACTTTGGCAGCTGCGAAGTCATCAAAGCAGCAAGGAACTGGGAGAACCCGCCAAGTGCGTACACTGAGGTCCTTGGGCATCTGTCAACAATGCCCCAATGGATCCATCTGTTGAAGAGATCTGCTTGCAGGGCCGGGGTGATGCGAGGTCTTGCTTTGGCAAAGGCCTACCATCCCCAGCTAAACCCGGTCCTCTGAAGAATGGCTTTCCCCAATAAACACTGATGGCACGGAGTTTGACAAGAAGAGCTACTCCCGGGTTGTGAAGCAAACCCGGCACGTTGCCACTGTCATTGCAAGTAAGATGAAGCTCACCACGCTGCAATATGGATACACCGAAGCCGACGAGGAGATCATGGATGATGAACCACAACGCATCGACCTCCTTCAAAGCTACAAGGATTCCATTGATCCAGCAAAGGTTGCTCCCAGTACCTCCGCTGCGCCAAGCTCTGCTACTCCAAGTGTTCCTCCTCCATCACGAGCCGCCGTTGAAGAGATGATGAAAGCTACTTCCAATCACTTCAACAAGTCACCCGGCGCAAGATCAAGGCCAAGGCAACAAAGGAGACAGAAGCTGACCCGGCGGCTGCCAAGGAAGATGACCCGGCGAAAACCACTGAGGAGCACCCAGCCAGCTCGCCACCCCGTGACCCGGCTCCTGAAGCCGAGGCTTGAAAAACTCATGCAGATGCTTTATCTCTGCAAAAAACACTCATTCGGCCCTTTGGGCAGTTATTGTAATAACTTAGCACTTTTATCCCTTGCTTGCAGTGGTGTAGTAGTACACCTTTGAAACTTGCTTGAATCACTTGAAACTTTTGCTTTATGATATCTCTCTTTGGTTTTGATGACCCTTTTGATTTCTTTAACTGTGAGTTGGCTTTCGCATGGATTCTCTGTCGCAACTTCTCTGACAAAAACAGGGTCAAACCAAGTCCCATTGGGCCTCATGGTTGATTGAATTTTCAGGTGAGCAATCAGGCCATAAATTTGCGAGTCACATCAAACTCAACAGCAAGAAACCAAGAATAAACTGGTGGCATAAAAGCCGGGTCTTGGGATTGCAGCTACAAACTATTCAAGTGAGAGCCCCCAAGACCCGGATCAATGTTTATAAAGTAAAGGCTTCAACTATGCACATTACCCCATTGATCCATATACTAGTGTGACGCGCTCAATGGGCATCTATCATGATAAAAATAACTTTGCAACTATACTACACATAACTATATCAAAAAGATGGATAAAAGCTGTAAAACTAAACATGCATACTAAAAAAGAAGATACTAAAGTAACACTGAAACTTTCTCTACCGGGTCACAGAAAATTATGTGACCCGGGCAATCTCAAAGCCGGGTCTTGGAAGGACAAACTATGTCACCTTAATGACAAGCCCCCAAGACCTGGCACATCATCAACTGCACATCTTTTCAACTCAAATTTTTCAGAGAACTGCCGGCTTTCATAACAAAAACTGAAAAGTAAACTGAGAACACAAATTTCTGTTCAACCTTCACTTTATTGATAGAAAAGGTTAGGTCAGCAAGCCGCCTCATTAAAAACCTTCCAGTCCCCTTAGGTACCCTGGTAAGGAAAAGAGCGCGTCTGAAACCTGCTGCCTGTTACATCGTGTGTTACATCTGATATCTCAATCTCATGCTAAGTATAATATGGGCGCAGCTGGGCAATGTTCCATGGCCGCTCGCGCTCCTCTAATGAAGAAGTGGAATGTGTTGTGTCGTTCACATACTCAGATTTCTCTCTAGCATCCACCAAATAATACGAACCATTGTGCAGATTCTTGCTTATGATAAAGGGCCCCTCCCACGGAGGAGATAACTTGTGCATCCCTTCCTTGGATTGCGTCCACCGCAGCACTAAGTCACCCTCCTGGAAAGTGCGAGTTCTAACCCGGCGGCTGTGATACCGCCTCAAATCTTGCTGATAATTGCAGATCTTGCCAATGCTTGTTCTCTATTCTCCTCGAGCAAGTCCAAAGAATCTTGCCGGGTTTGCTCATTCTCAGCTTCAACGTAAGCCGCCACTCTAGGCGAGTCATGTATAATGTCACTTGGGAGTACTGCCTCTGCCCCATACACCATGAAGAAGGGCGTCATCTTTGTGGATCTATTTGGCGTTGTATTGATTCCCCAAACCACGGATGGTAACTCCTCAACCCACGCTCCGGCGGCTCTGATGCACGGGACCCGGAGGCGTGGTTTTAAACCTCGCAGTAACTCTTGATTTGCTCTTTCTACTTGCCCATTGGCCTGTGGATGAGCAACTGAGCCACATCCAAACGTATACCATTGTTTCCGCAAAACTTTGCCATCTCTCCAAGTGACATGTTGGTTCCATTATCTGTGATGATGCTATGAGGATACCCAAACCTGTGTATGATTTTCTTCACAAACTTAACTGCTGTAGCTGCTTCACATTTGTAACTGGCATCACCTCAACCCACTTTGTAAACTTATCAATGGCAACTAAGAGGTGGGTTTTCTTGCAAGGGACATATGAAAGGGACCCACCATATCAAGCCCCCAGACTGCAAAAGGCCAGGTCAAAGGTATTGTTCGCAATTCCTGAGCCGGCACATGAACTTGCCTTGCATATCTTGACACCCATCACATCTGCTCACCAAGCGTTCTGCATCTGCCTGGGCTGTGAGCCAGAAAAACCCGTGTCTAAATGCTTTCGCCACTAGAGATCTTGTTGATGCATGATGACCACAATCTCCCTCATGGATTTCTTTCAAAATTTGCCGGCCTTCCTTTCCAGATACGCATCGCTGAAATACTCCTGACACGCTCCTTTTGTACAATTCACCATCAATGACCACGTAAGCCTTAGCCCGGCGTTGGATTTGCCGGGACACAACTTCCTGTGGTGGCAACTCCCCTCGCAGAAGATACGCTAAGTAAGGTTCTGTCCACTCTGGAATTTCCCGGGTTGCTGCTACCAACTGTGAATCCGGGTCATCTTGACATGCAAGTTCTTCCTCATCTTGAAGCTTGACTGACGGAGTCCACAATTCATCTAAGAAAACATTAGGTGGAACCGGCTCTCTGCGTGAGCCGAGTCTTGATAAAGCGTCTGCAGCATCATTTTTCCTGCGATCAATGTGATCCACCTGATAGCCTGAGAAGAACCCGGCTACCCTATCCACTCTCTTCTGTAAGCCGCCATTGTTGCATCCTTTCTATCCCATGTTCCTGAAACTTGCTGTGCCACAAGGTCTGAATCTCCATAGCACTTGATACGCTTGATATTCATCTCCTTTGCCATGCGCAAACCATGCAGCAAGGCCTCATACTCTGCCACATTATTGGAACAATCAAAGTGAATTTGCAACACATAACTCAACTTGTCACCTTTTGGAGATGTTAACACAACTCCGGCTCCTGAACCTTGCTCTTGCTTAGACCCGTCAAAATGCATAACCCAGGATTTGATACTTGGTGTAAGGGGTGGTGCACTTAACTGTGTCCAATCATTAAGAAAATCAGCCAACGCTTGAGACTTGATGGCTGTACGAGGCTCATAGTTGATATGATACGGCCCCATCTCTATTGCCCACTTGGCAACTCTTCCTGTAGCTTCTGAATTTCTGATAATATCTGCCAATGGAATTGAACTAACCACTGTGATTGGATGTTCCTGAAAATACGGCTTCAACTTTCTACTTGCCATGAAAACACCAAACACCAATTTCTGCCAATGTGGATAGCGCTGCTTTGCCTCTGATAATACCTCACTGACGTAATAGACCGGCCTCTGACCGGGTTTTCTTTGCCTCCTCCTTACGCTCGACCACCACCACAGCGCTAACAGCCTGAGGCCCGGCGGCGATGTATAATAACATGGGCTCTTTGGGACCCGGCGCCGCAAGTATTGGCGCCTCTGACAGCTGCTTCTTGAGAGCTTCAAATGCCTCATCTGCCTCTTGATTCCACACGAAGTTGTCCGTTTTCTTCAGCAATTTGTACAAAGGGATGGCCTTCTCTCCAAGCCGGGATATAAACCGGCTTAGCGCAGCTACGCACCCCGTCAACTTCTGAACATCTGCTAATTCCTCAGGTTTCTTCAAACTTTGAATAGCCTTGATCTTTTCCGGGTTTGCCTCAATTCCTCTCTCTGATACGATGAAACCCAGGAGCTTCCCAGCTGGAACACCAAATACACACTTTGTAGGATTGAGCTTCATCTTGTACTTCGCAAGTTCACAAACGTCTCTCTTAGGTCATTAATGAATGACCCGGCTTTCTCTGTCTTGATCACCACATCATCCACATAAGCATGCACATTGCGTCCAATCTGATCATGAAAACACTTCTGAATACACCTTTGATACGTGCACCTGCGTTTTTCAACCCAAACGTCATGGTCTTGTAACAAAAAGCACCAAACGGGGTTATGAACGCTGTCTTTTCCCAATCCTGTCTATTAAGCTTGATCTGATGATATCCTGAGTACGCATCCAAAAAACACAAGAGCTCGCTGCCCGCAACTGCGTCAATGATTTGATCAATGCGCGGCAGTGCAAACGGGTCCTTGGGACAATGCTTATTCAAACTTGTAAAATCTATGCACATCCTCCACTCGTTATTCTTCTTCAGAACTAGAACCGGGTTAGCCAACCACTCCGGGTGAAAAACTTCCATGATAAAGCCAGCTGCTAGGAGCCGGGCTATCTCCTCTCCTATAGCCTTTCTTCTCTCTGCATTCATTTTCCTCAAACCTTGTTTTACCGGCCTTGCCTTGGGATCAACATGTAAGCGGTGCTCAGCGAGTTCAGTCGGAATGCCAGGCATGTCACTAGGTGTCCATGCAAAAACATCCCGATTCTCACGGATGAACTCGATGAGCGCGCTTTCCTATTTATCAGTAAGATTGGACCCTATGGCGAACTGCTTGGAGGAATCTCCAGGCACAAAATCCACCATCTTTGTATCTTGGGCGGCCTTGAACTTTGCCCTGTCATCTTCTGTTGTTGGCTTCTTTAGTGCTGTGTTATCTGCCGGGTCAAGATTAGACCTGTAAGCTTTCAACTCCTCTTTCGCACAAACTTGCTCTGCCAAGGCCGCATCTCCTTCATCGCACTGCGCTGCTATCTCTTTGTTGCCATGAACTGTGATGATCCCCTTAGGACCCGGTATTTTCAACTGTAGGTACACATAACACGGCCTTGCCATGAACTTGGCATAAGCCGGCCTTCCAAATAACGCATGATACGGGCTCTGGAACTTCACCTTCAAACGTGAGCCACTCCGATCTAAAGTTGTCAATGGACTCGCCAAAAGCAACTTCTAACGAAATTTTTCCCTCTGGTGTGGCTGATTTCCCCGGAACTATGCCATGAAAAACTGTCGACGTCTTCTGTAACTGTGATACTTTGAGACCCATACGCAAAAACGTCTCCCAATACAAGATGTTGATACTACTTCCACCATCCATCAGACTTTCTTTAACTCAAAGCCATCCACTTGGGGAGCCACAACTAAAGCTAGCAGACCCGGGTGCTCAACAACATCCGGGTGATCCGCTCTACTCCACGTGATCGTGTGCTCTGACCACCTCAAATATCTTGGAACTCCTGCAGCAACTGCATTAACCGCCCTTTTAACTACCTTTCGCTCCCTCTTGGTCGCACCACTGGTATATATGTGGTACTGGCCAAGTTGCTTTGGCTGCTGTGAGAACCCGCCTTGATTTCCTGTATTCTGACCCGGTCCTGCGTTGTTGGTGGTACAGCATTAGCTCCAGTCAAAAGACCTGCAGCCGGGTTACCACCCGGGCCGGGTCCTCCACCTCTGCCTGCCCTTGCAGTGCCCTTTGTATCTCATTGTTTTTCCATCTGTTCAAGTCCACGCACTGAGCCAACGAGTGATTGGCGGGTCTACCGTTCCTGCTATGGCGAGGACACGGCATCCTAAAAGCCTCCTCAAGACTGGTTGGGCTTGGGCGTGACATTTGATAGTTGTTTCCACCACTGTAGTTCCCATTATTTCCTTGATACCCTCTATTGTCCTGAAAATTTCCTTCCATCCTTTGCCTCTGAAACCCGGCATTGGTGTTTGCCACCAGCTCTGAACTTCCCTCATTGTGCCCACGCTTGTGTTGATTCTGGTTGTTGTTGTTATTGCCTCCGTTGCCATTGTTACTCTTTCCTCCATTATTTGCTGGACCTTTCCCTTTCTCTTCTTCATTATCATCCTGGGTCTTGTCCGTGGCTGCGTGCTGTTGCAAGCATCCATCAACTCAGCCATGGTGACTGGCTTGACCCGGTGACCCTCCTTCATACGGCCAAGCTTCTGAACCAGGGGAACAAATTTGCACGTCTTTTCCATTGATGAAATCGCATCCTTGGGCTCAATACCAGACGAAGAATGAAGGATCTCCGTGACCCGTCTCATCCAATGCCGCGCTGACTCGCCCTTCCTCTGCACACAACGATCAAGGTCTTCAATAGAAAACAAACGCTTGCAGGTACCTTGAAAGTGCTTGATGAAGATTGCTTTTAGCTCGTCCCAGGAATTGATTGATTTTTCTGGTAAGTTCTTGAACCACAATTTTGCTGCTCCATCACTCATCATCAAATACATGTACTTTGCGCAAACGTTCTCCGTGGCATTGCGAATACACATAGCCATCTCATAACTGCTCAACCAAACCGCCGGGTCCACGCTAGGCTCGTAATTGGATATCTTGTTGGGCTCCTTGAACTTCTCGGAAAGGCTCCGCTCTAATGGCATCTGAAAGACACTTTGGCCCGGCTAGGTTAGAAGAACTTGCTAAAAAATTATTGTTACCTGGTGAGCCTACAGATACTGCTGCGACGCCGGGTCCTCCTTGCGGCACTGCTGCGGCAGGTGCCGCCGGGTTCGCGCTGGCCGCTCTTCTTGCTCGCGATCCATTAACTATTTGCTGGGCCACTGATACTGCTGGGGCGGGTTGAGGTTGCTGATTATTCTGGTTCTGCTGCTGGGCCGCGGCTAACCCGGCTTGCGGCGGGGTTTCGCCGTGGCGGCTCTTGGTACGCTTACTACGATACGTTGTTGAATGAAGTGCACTTTTGTCCTTTGAGTACTGAACTTGCTGAACCACAGCGGTACGTAACATGTCAATGGCACGCCGGGCTTCAATCTCTGCTGGCGAGTCTCCAGGGGAATACGGTCGAGCGCTAAAGTTGCGGCGTACACGTTATCCGCTGGATTGGAATAATGACCCGCCGGCGTGTGGAACCTCGGCGTTCGTGGCGGCAGACCCGGATTTCCCCCGGCTCTCCCGGCGAGCAAACCCGGTGTCCCAACCACTGCTGCACCGGCTCCTGCAGTCCCTCTGTTTGGTTCTACACTTGTTCTGATAATTGGAGCTGCTTGAGTTACACCGGTGGTTTGATCCACTGGAGTCCTAAATAACACTGCCGGGTTTATGGTATTCTCACCCGTTGCTAACCGGCTTTCATGCCTTCTCCTGTGAACCCGAGTCATCTCGTTGAGGCGATTCTCCTACTCCTCAATTTGCTTTGCTTGGCTGATATATGCTGCTTTTCTACTATTGTGTCTCTACGCATTTGTTCCAAAGCCCGACGCGCTGTGTCTAACTCCGTAGCTCGCACTGCTGCGTTCTCTGGGGTAACCGATCTCGTAAGCGCTGTTGGGTCCAGGATCAAACCATTGTTGAACAGAGCGGGAGCACTAGCCGTGTTATCTCTTTCTTCGACCTGAACCCGGTTATTGAGGAAACCAAAGCTGTTTCTGTAACGAGCCGTGTCATCACTCTCGTCTGTCACCGAAGCCGGGTCCCCATCCATCCTCTGATCTGCCTGCTCCAGGACAGGTGGTAGCTGTTGCTGCTGTGGTTGCTGCTGTTGATCTGGGTTTGGGACTGGTGGAACCACGGTTGATGGTGATGCTCCTGCATTGATCGAGGGAGCTGTGTAAACAGCCACCCTCCTGATTGTACTTGGGAAGGACTACAGCTCCTCCTCGTCTTCCTCTTCAGCCTCATAACTATACCGGGTCTCAAACAAGGGCAAGATTGATTCAGCATCCTCCTCGTGCTCCACTGCGTCACCCGGGATCCATGCCGGCTTCCCCGACCGTTCCTCGTGTGTGACCAAGGGCAAGAGGGGAATCATCACCGGAGGGCTCTACATCACCATGCCTGCCTCCGGAGTGATGCGTGAGTAGTTCATCATTGGACTACGGGTCCATGGCAGTAGCTAGATGGTTGTCTCTCCACTTTATGCTATCGTGTTTAGATCTTGTGAGCTGCCTATCATGATCAAGATCATCTTATTGTAATGCTACATGTTGTGTTTGCTGGGATCCGATGAATATTGAATACTATGTCAAGTTGATTATCAATCTATCTTATATATTATTTATGATCTTGCATGCTTTCCGTTACTAGTAGATGCTTTGGCCAAGTAGATGCTTGTAACTTCAAGAGTGAGTATTTATGCTAGATATTGGGTTCATGCCTCCGATAATCTGGGAGAGTGACAGCAACTTCTGAGATTGTGGATGTGCTGTTGCCACTAGGGATAAAATAACCGATGCTTAGCTTAAGGGTGCGCCGTTAGGTCTAATGCATTTGTTTACATTACGCACATTACTTAATGCAATTATCCGTTGCTTGCAACTTAATACCAACGGGGAACTCGGATGACAACCTGGCAGTGGATTATTAGTCATAGACGCTGTTGGATAACGGTCTATGTATTTTGTCGTAATGCCCACATGAATATCATAGTAATCATCATGTCATATATATGCATTGTCATGCGCTCAATATTTTGTCAATTGCCCAGCTCTAATTTGTTCACCTAGCATGTTAGTTATCTTTTATGGAGAGACACCACTAGTGAACTGTGGACCCCGGTCCATTCTTTTACACTGATAATACAATCAACTGCAAACATTGTTCCTTTTCATTCTCTGCAATTTACTACTGTTTTCCACACCATACGTTTAATCCTTTGTTTTCAGCAAGCCAGTGAGATTGACAACCTCACTGTTTCGTTGGGGCAAAGTAGTTTGATTGTGTTGTGTGCAGGTTCCACGTCAGCGCGCCACTGTCAACCTTCAGAAGTGATTTCTTGCTCCTACTGGTCGATTAAACGTTGGTTTCATACTGAGGGAAAATTGCTGCTACACTGCATCATACCTTCCTCTTGGGGTCTCCCAACGAACGTGTGATCCACGCAATCATGCATCTGTATGTTTCTGCATGTACGTAGCCGCTCGTGATCCTGTGGAAAGCTCTGAAACGAGGCATTAACTTAACTCTAGTATAGACATTACATCATCTCATCGGAACCATGCGAATCTGAATAAGCATACAAACCAGTTTTTAGATAGTGGAAGGAACAGAGCACATAAATCTACAAAAGTGACTTCAGTGATTTTCTTTTTGAACTGCAGAGGAAATAAAATGGACTGACATATGATCTACACGAATTTCATCAGATGCCCAGAGTTCATGGCATGCAAACACAAGGATAATTTGCAGTCTACAGCTCAAGCATCGGATTGTGCTGAGACAGGTCTAGAAGGTCATTTTTCCTACTGTCATTAGTTTCTACTTACAAAAGCATGCTTCTGGACAAGCATACACTTACACAAAATACCCTCCACACAGTGCATTCAAGCAGCAATCACATGAGGTCTATGCCGCAGCATTAAAGATACATCTAACAGCACTGTGGAGGCAAACAGCAAGGCCATCACATCACGCTGATAGCGTTAGACAGGACATGCAGATGCAAAAGTCGCTCGACAAGGCGATAAGGCTGTCTTCAAGCCTCGACGATGTACAGAGAAGACACGATGAGGACCAGCGGACGTCGAGGCAGCGAGCAGCAGAGAACCATCTAAAAACCCTTCACCTGTTTCTTGTGAGTTAATCTCTTAACAAGAACGATACAGGAAGACAAGGCTGTACCTAAGAGAACCTGGTCATCACACAAAAGAAAAGAATCAGCTCAACATATTTCCACCAAAGACAAGAAACCAGGAAATAAAAAGGAATCGTTTAAAAGAGCAAAAGCAGACAGTAAAATCTAAGTGCTCATGCAACCCTGGAATGTAATGCCTACAAGAAGAAGGAAGAACATACACAACACAACGAGCACGAACCTTATTTACAAACTATGTCTGCAGGCATTGCAGACAAGCCCCTACTTCTGCTTCTTAGTTGTTCCAGACCCCTTGCCACCGGACGGAGGCCTGACACATGAGAAAACCACATGTGAAATCTATCTCCAACAGACAAAACTGTAAGGGCCAGCATGTGCACTGCAAAGTCAATGGACTCGAAACTCTTATACCCTTATTCCGCATACCACAAACTAATAAACAGAATGCAAATGGACTTAAACCAGACCTCTTGATCTTAGGGAGCACGGCCTCAACATCTTTCTCTGCAACGGTTGTGGAGGATCATCGACCATAGACTTTTTGGGTTCAAGGGGCATGGCATCAGTATCTTTCTCTTCAACAGTTTTGGAAGCATCACTCACGACAGTTTCCACAGCAGCCTACATGATTGCCAATGAAAAAAAGTCAAAGCAAGAGCAGCGAGGACCTAGAGAGAGAACAGTAAATAGGAAAACAGACATCCAGCACCTGGGCAGATGAAGCACCATCCTGTAGCACAGCGTCAGTCTGTCCTTTGGAAGATTTACCAAATAAAGAACGCCTCGCGCCACACTTCGGGGCAACAGGGCTTTTGCAATAAATAATATGACGATAAGAAAACGAATGAACCAAACGAACAAGAGCTAGACACTTTCATAACACTTCGGAATTCTGTACCCTGGAGATGGAGTTGAGGGAGCGATTTTGCCAACAGAAGCAGGCGTGTGTTTCTAAGAAAGGAAAATCAGCATTTAGAAAGAGGGTACATAATCCGTGAAACAACCAAACAGATAAGAATGTATTCTGTAGGTTATACCTGCGCTGCAGGTGAACCAAGCGTAGAACCTGTTGGAGAAGGTGTGGTTGATCCAGGCAAGATAAGCGGTCCTAAGACATGGAGCTTTTCACCACAAACACTGGTTACCGATGTATCCTTGCCAGACCCAGAAGGAACAGCATCAACAGAGGGAGGCAACTCAGGTTTGTAGGTCTCGTCAACTCTGTTGACCTGGAAAGACAAGTCCTCACCATTCTTGAACTTCCATTTTTTGGATATGTAGACCATAAGCTTGTACTTCTGGCCAACGAGACGAGTTATCTGTGCTGGAACATTGGCGTCATGCCTGGCAAGGTTAGCCATCTCATCCACAGTAGCACAGCCAGGATACTTCTGACGAAATATAGCAAGCAATGGTTTTCCCACGGCACCTGCCGCGACTTTGTCAAACATCACAAATTCAGTCTCTGCCGTACCATCAGATGCAAAGACAGAAATACAATACCTGGAAATGAAGAACAAAATAAGGTATCAGCTCACGGGTAGTACTAAGTCTAGCTCACATGTAGCAGCAAGTCATAAATAAGAGGAAAAAAAAGCTAAAGCTGCTCATGTTGGATCCGCATCAACAGAGGAGCAATTATCATCCGAGCATCTATACTGATAGCCATTATGTTTAGAGGACTTGCGGCACGTGGCACATGAAGCGAACCACCAACGCTGGTCAAGGCCAAGCCTGTCAACAATGACAGTACAGAAGAACCGCTTGTCCTGTAGAATATAAAAAGACAATATGAATTAGGCACTGGTCTACGAAGGATCACGTGCTGAAGCCAAGAAACAGGAAGAACTCACCATGTCAACAAAAGGATCAAGATCAGTAAGCTCCTTTACAGTTTTATCAGTTGGCTGTTCCTGTGCCCTAGACCTAAGAGCATCTGGCCCTGTAGGCACATAGGAAGCCAGAGGAATAAACTGCCCTCTAATACTGCAGAAAGAAACATGACACGTAAGCACAAATTATTCAATGTAAACATAAAAGCAAGACAAAAACACCATAGTCATTTAGAACAGACCTTTCACGGAAGGAATTTATGTCAGGGATATCCTCATCGATATACCAACGGCAGGCAGCACTCCCACTGAGAATTCTAACACCTACAGCAACATCATAAAATGAGAGACGACCGAGGCTTGTAGATAGTATCAAAACGCACTTCAGTACAGGCAACAAACAAAGAATAACAAAACACCTCAGTAGTAATTGAAAGACCATAAAGGAGGAAAAGTCATAGTAATTACCACGAGCCATTTTAGGGAGCAGTCCCACGAAAATAGCAATGACTGGCTCTTTAGCACCCATAACACAAACTGCCTCTCCATCAAATTCAACAGCACGGTCACCCCAGAGAAAAATCTTAATCTCATTGCCCCTGCATAAGACATGCATAGTAGTGCTAAGAAATGCGAATCGGCGACATTTAGAATGAGCATGAAAGAAAGCAGACATAAGAAACAGAATAACCCACATCAGGTCAGTCAGCACAACTGTCCTTGTGTTGGAGGCCATTGTCTGGTACATGGATTGAACATACGTGATATCAGAGACCATAGTAATTTTGCAAATAACATCTAAAATAAAACAGATAAAACATGAGTTAAGCACGTAAGCTGAAAGTTAGCTGTATAGATCATAGTTAAGATGGACACAGAGTGAGAATGGACCAT
This sequence comes from Poa pratensis, assembly GCA_947311845.1. Taxonomy (NCBI): domain Eukaryota; kingdom Viridiplantae; phylum Streptophyta; class Magnoliopsida; order Poales; family Poaceae; genus Poa; species Poa pratensis. The sequence continues at coordinate 16,794,799 of CAMZMU010000066.1, forward strand.
TCAATAGAAGGGCTCGAAAGCACAATGTATAACTTACCAACGAAACGATCAGGGTTTGCGCTGGGCCTTGGAATCTCGGTGAAAGCAGTCAAGCTGTATGTGTAGAATGGAAAAGATTCTTCCACCCCAGGCCTTGCTTCAACGGTGGTATATCTTGTGAACTGCACCATGAAAGGGCTCTCCACAGGCCTATAGGATGTCCTTGATTCATTGCAGAAGAACTTCTTAATGATGTAGACCTTTCCTTCCTCCAACAGACCTTTCATCCGATTTGTCGTGCCTCTAGTCGAAGGGATCTGGCCATACATGTGAGTTTCCTAAAGAAAAATCATTCGCGTTAGATCGAGTATAAAACAAATAAACGAACCTAGGTACTAATAACAAAACAGGCGTGTAGTGCAGTGGTAAGTTGTAGTGCTCACCTCACTATCAAGTAGGACAAGGTCAGTATGCTTGATTGGACCGTCATCAGTTCCGCCACGGAAATGCCACAGGCGAGAAACAAGGACACAAATGGTCCACTGGTCACTGTCACTACTGATCTCAGAAAGCTTGCTACAGGCCATCTGCCAGAAACAAGATAAGCAGGATTAAAACAGAAAGAATAGTGCAACGGGTAGACAAACTCAACACAGAGGGAAAATAGTTCCAAGCAAAGGAAATCATAGGAAGAAACATAGATGTATACCTGTGAAGAGATGAGAACATTTAGATTTAATAAACAAACGCAGGAGAAGAAAAGCATATAGTAGCAAGGCAATATGCACCCAGAAGTAACAGTCCAAAAGACATAGCTCGGAAGGGTTCAGCCGAAAGAAGGATGGAGCATACATAGTCAGGTAATTAGAACAGGTAGTTTACTAACAAAAATTGAAAGAACAAAAGCACATAGCATCAAATCAACATGCACCCAAAAGTAACTGTCGAAAAGTCATAGCTCAAAAGCCTGCAGTACACAAAAGTATCTAATGTACATAGGCATGTAATTAGAATAGTTGCTAGTATTACTTATCGACAAGAGATTCGAAAATCTCAGAGAGCACGATATTTCTAGTCTCAGAACCACAGGACACGGGAGTTTTCAGATAAAGACCAACGGACGAAAGATTTTGTCCCTGGCTTTTGTTAATAGTCATGGCATATGAAACTCTAATGGGAAACTGTCGCCGATGCAAAGTAAATGGCCACTTAGGATCTCTAACAGTTAGGCATATCCTCGGTATATAAACTATATCCCCTATATTGGAACCAGTCATAACAACAACCTCAATGAGCTTCTGAGCAAATCTAGTAACGATAAGCCTTGTGCCATTACATAAACCAGCAGCCTGGCTTATGTTCCTAAGGAGCATAATTGGCACACCTTTTTTAAGAACCAGTGTATGATAAGGAAAGTTATTTACTTTGATGGTATTTAAAACCTCAACTGGATAAAAAAATATCTATGTTACGAGCCCCATCCGATGAGTTTCCCGTCGAGTCACAACTTAAGTATTCCCTTTCCTCCCCAGGCACCAGAGAAATAATATGATCATTGATGGTAATAGCTTGATCATTCGTGGGTGTTAAAATAGCTCTTTCTTTCAAATACTTTGGATCAGAGAAATGCTCTAAGAAATCTACATAAACAACATCGACAATAGCTGGAATTGTGGGGCCATCGGTGTGAACCAAATGCTCGCTGGGAACACTTATCCAAGTAGGATCAGACTCCCCCTCCCTTGCGACAGTGGGAAAAGTGCCATTGCCAATGCTTAGGACCCACTCATCAAAAGCCTTTGCCTCAGCTTGCACATTAGGATCCTCAGTCTGAACAGCTAGACGCATGTTAATAGTAAGGTGAAGAACCGTCACATGATTCCACAGAGGAGAATTTGTAATGGCAGAATTGACAACCTGAGATCGGGTCCCTCCTCAATAACAGGTAAAATTTGCCTCAGATCACCACCCAACACGACTATCTTACCACCGAACGGGGCATCGGCTAGAGAAGGATTACGATCAGACAAGACATCACGCAAACTTCGATCAAGGCCTCAAAACATTTCCTATGTGTCATTAAAGCTTCATCCCAAATAATAAGAGAAGTTGACTGAATCAAAGTTGCTAGCATAGTACCCCTCCGAATGTCACATACCCCGTTATCATCCAGATCAATAGGAATTTTAAATCTAGAGTGTGTCGTCCTACCTCCAGGGAGAAGCAGCGATGCAACCCCGAAGATGCGACAGTTAAAACAATTCTCTTGAACCCTCGAAGATACGTAACAAGAGCATTCCAAAGGAAAGTTTTTCCAGTACCACCATGTCCTGAAACAAAAAATAACCCAGGTATGTCCTCCCTCACATGGTCTATTATCGAGTTAAAAGCTTTTCTCTGGTCCATGTTAAGTGTTTTCAGCATACATTCAGCAGTTTGAATAAATGATTCAAAATCCTGACAAAGCTCATCGCTAATCATGTTGTTGTCCAGTGAACTGTGATCGTCTACAGATTTCAGAGGCAAGTTATGATCTAAAATATTAGAACCATTTTTAGCAAAAACAAGAGCTAGCTCATCTAACACCAAGTTTCTGAGCTGATCATCAGGAACACGATACAAAGGATCATGACGATCATGACAAATCCTATAATGGATATCGTCAGCCATATGACTCCAGTATTTTTCAAAAAAACCTTTTCATCGATGACTCCACAAAAAAGAATCATAGTAACAAATAGCTGACGTAGCTAGATTCCCATACCCCAATTCAAAGCCTCGTCAAATGCATGAAACCACTCATTATCGTCACCAAGTAAACCCCTGGCACCACATGCATCTTTAAACGTCTCATACACAACACCGCTATAAGTTCTAACATCAGCTAAGACTTCGCGCCTTTCACAATCATTAGTAGCATTCGAAGATAATAAAGTTCACCAGTGGAAGGATGCACATAGTAAATCCTACCAATCTTTTTCCTACATTTTCTTTTCTTCCACTTCTTACCCTGTGCATTCCAAGACCATCCAGTGGGAAAATCACAGTAGGTCAAGGACCTGGCACTTTCGTAGCTTCTATTAGCAACAAACCATTCTGTTAACATAGTTTTGCGTAGCAGGGGATCAATAACAATACTCGTAAGTTTGGTTTTTGCACGAAATCGAACAACATGTTTATTTAGCAAATGAACAGCAAGTCTTTCTACAGAAGGTGTTTTGCTGTGTATGTCATACCCATAACATCTCCAGAAAGAATCATGGGAACATACATAACGACATGCTCTATACTCTTCAATTTCATCTATTCCTCATCATTTGGATCATCAGAATTTCTAATCCTATCAAAGAGAGTTTTTGAATAGTCAGGGCCCTTGGTAACATACTTATAAAGATATTTTATGACATGTGTTTTGTTACACCACTCAACATTTAAATGAGCTTGATATTTCTTCAACATTGCCATGTTATAGGGTACAACATGCCTGTTATCAAGCCTAACCTTGTTTTCCATAATAAATCGGCCATTATCTGGACGCCTATAGACAGGGAAACCTTTTCATCAATGGATGTTTCTTCCTGAAATTCTTTAGGGAATTTTTTTGAACACAAGCCATCTTTCATGCATGGACACTTAGGGTTTTCCTCCCCACATGGTCCATGCATCATGAACTCAGCAACAAGGGCATACCCAAGAGGATCTAGCACAGGGTCAGGTATTTCAGCACACACGAACGAATCAATCAAAGCAGGGCTAATCTCGCCCCGTTCCTCTTTGTCCTGCCAAGTAAGTATGTGCGCATGCGGCAACCCCCTTTTCTGAAATTCCACAGTGTGCAACACTGGGAAGGGAAGGCAAGTTAAAAAACAAATAGCAAACAGGACCTATAAAGAAAGGAAGCAGCAAGCTATATTACCTGCAACAACCTTGCCGTATGCCTTTCCAGATCTAATGTCACGAAGGTACTCGTTAAGCTTCATATGGTAGACCCTAACTGAAATATCAGCCCTATTGTGTGGTTTTTGTCCAGGTTCAACAGAAAGGGCTTCTATTATCTCAGGCCACTTAGGATTACACGTGAATGTAGAAAAAAGATCAGGACAGCCATGCACACGGAGATAGCCACCGCATCTTGAAAATTTTCGATCATATAACGGCGGCCACCAGTAAAAGAAGAGGGCAATATATTTTTTCTACCAACTGAACTTCCATCCATACGGCCTGCTCCAACCGCATCTACAAGTCCTTGCAAATTATCGGCCCTCAAATCATTGTTCGATAGCAAAATAAATTTTAATCTTGCCTCATCAATGCATACACGAGAATCTACAATCGCTTGATCAGACAACAGACCACAAGACAAATATGGATTATGCTGGCCTTCTTTATAGTGTGAACAAAAACAATAATAATCTTGCATTGTCATGTTCTTTGTTTTTTAGGGTCTGAAGGATCTACCGCAATGTAAGGTACACCAAGATGAAACCCACGCTCACCAAACGAAAAGAGTAGAGGGTATTGTAAAGCCATGTAAGCAGGGTGTAATGATGAAATTCGCTGCAAACGAGTTCCCTACCACGGATTATTATATCACGACAAGGAGTCTCCAATGTTAACTCGCCAACAACTAAGCATGCAAGCTCATCCGTAGAAGGAAGATTAAACTGAGGGCCATCATCTTTGCCAGGAGCAAGTATACGAATGGAAACTTCAGCAAATTCATTTTCAAGCAAAATCTCCTTAGCCATGCGGAATTTTTTTACAAGAGAATTGTTAGCGTCTAACATCACCTTCAGACCATCAGCAATATCTCTATCTAATCCCCTCAGAATTCTATCTTCCCTGCTCAAAGCCTGAATTCGATTGTCAATTTCGTTTCCACCATGAAAACAATAAAGCTCAGCAAATTTTGGAGTATCTCCTTCCTCAGGCAAAAGAGATCTCATCCGAGGACATATAGCGCCAGAGATTTAAAAAATGTTTGGACCACCACCATTATTTATTGATCGATCTATGGTTGCCCCATCGAAGTAAAAGCAAATAGACAGTTATACTGACGAATTTTTGCAATGAATTCTTTGGCCTGTGGGGGGCCATCAAATTTTAAGAGGTCAAGGAGAAACTGGGAGGTGTTTTGAAAGGCTCAATGAACACTTTCCCACCCTTGCAGCAAAGATTGTAAACAAATCGTCCCTCCGTAGCCACAGACTTGGACCGCACCCCTTCACGGCGCCAATAGCCTGACTTACAGTGACGGCACCTATTAGCTGGACCTCCATAGAAAGACCTTCCTACATAACCAGCTAGAGCAAAGTTTGTTCTTAGATCTACACTCTCCTAAGATGAGAGAAGTGCAAACAAATTATCCCTTGTATTACCTTTTAATATATCAACCTCCTCGTCTGTGAAACCAACCCACGAAGGATCTAAGTGAGAGGTAAATAGGCCATCTGTACGAAAAACAGTAACCCAAAACCACAAATGACGTCGTGAACATAAGATAAGCCTAAGAAAACAAACAAAAGCAAAGGAACCAAACGGAACTAAATAAGCACTTGGTGTACGACCACACCATCTATCATGTATGATCTTGCGTTTTTTTCGATTCATGCATGTAACTTCTGAGCTAAAAACAGGGAAGAAACCATCGTCTACAGCAATAACAAATAGAGCAGAGAAGCAAACGCATCAATAAGGTAGTATATTAAAAAAACGGCATACTGCAAAAGTGAAAAGCAGCAGGGTCATACATTTTCTCTTGGGAAGACCCGAAGCAATGTACCCAACAAAGTCCGGCGGTGCTGGCAGCAAAGGTTTCTTACAGGGGTACACCCTAGCACCGCCCCTGCGAGGCACATGACGGCGCCCCGGTGACACTACATGTTTCTTAGAGCGAGAAGCAGGAGGCGAAGGCACAAGAGACACCCCAGCAGCCGCCGTGCGCGGACAAGGGATAACAGGAGGGCGTTCTGGTGACTCCACAGGTTTCTTAGAGCGAGAAGCACGAGGCAAAGGCACAAGAGGCACCCCATCAGCCACCCTGGGCCGACGAGTGATAACAGGAGGGCGTTCTGGTGACTCCACAGGTTTCTTAGAGCGAGAAGGACGAGGCAAAGGCACAAGAGGCACCCCATCAGCCGCCCTGGGCCGACGAGAGATAACAGGAGGGCGTTCTGGTGACTCCACAGGTTTCTTAGAGCGAGAAGCACGAGGCAAACGCACAGGAGGCACCCCATCAGCCGCCTTGCGCCGGCAGCTGACAGCACGAGGACCATCCATAGCGCTTACTCTAGGATATAGGCGTGAGAGAACTCATACCCAAAGCACTGGCATACACACCTACATCATAGGACGATAAAGACTAAACAAATTTAAAAACCACCAAATTTAAAGACTGAACAAATTTAAAAAACCACCGATAAGTTCATTGCACACTCTAAAAGGCTGGGCCATAGAAATACCAGAGGCACCAGAAATAAGTCTTTTCAAAGGCAAGCAAGAAACAAAAAAAAATCAAACATACAAAAAGAAAGACAAAAACACTAAGTCTCGCACGACGCCAACAGAAGATAATGCTTGGCATGTAAAGAAAAGAAAGCAGGTTATCATTTCACCACAGCCCAGTCGTCATTATACAAATACCTCCAACAGCAATGAAACGGTTTTGAATACAAGAAATAATTACAGAGACTACACATCACTCATGGATGCCATGAGGCAAGAACACAATAAATTCCAGTCTAACGTCCCCTGGCCAACAGGTCCTACAGAGGCCTCTCTCTCCAATCTTTCGGCGTACCTAGCAGCACACACAGCAACAAGGATAGCGGAACGCATAGTCTCCCTATAGGCCCTCATACTTGCATAATTGTAATCTCGGAGAACGAACCCATATATCCCCTGCAAAAACCGTATCGCCTGCATAGCAGCGTGATCGTAAGCACCGGTGCAGCCACGCCAAGCGTTGCTCCAAAAAAACTGCCTCCGCGGCACTGCGCCGGCGCCACCTTCCGAAGGAAGCTTGAGCTCTACACCAGCTAAGACCGAACCATCCTCGGTCACCTCACACAAGTAAAACAACGCCGGCAAAGCACAACAAACTGCAAGAGTCTCTAAAATAGGGACGACGAACGAAACAACAGCACACATCCTGTAGAGCATCGTAGCAAAACGATAAGAAAAATAGAACACACAAACACAACGCACGGCCATAATCTGCATCAAGAAAAGAGGCGTAAGTACAATATAACACACAAACGTAGGCACATATGACATATATGTGTACAATATATTTTCTGTGGCGAAGAAGCTAACCTTGAGATGAACAGCCGACGCAGGAAGACACCCTGAACCTGCTAGACCTGTGAAAACGATAGAAACATAAGGCAAAGAGAAGGAATACGAGGATAGCGATACAAGTACAAAGGTATCCCTAAAGACTAAAACAAAAGAATAAGGTAAAGAACCTCGTCCCAAAAAGGCAAACTAAACGTTCGGTACCACATAAGCATTCTAAAAGAGCAAAACTATCCAGCAACGAATAAAACAAGAAACGAACAGGCCTACCACCCAAGTGAGACCTTCATAGGTCCGCATACTGAAGAAACTAACCTTCAGAGGAGCAGCTAGCACAGCACGGCCGGGGCAGGATACAGCCTAGGAAATACTTTGGACCTGCTGAACCTGCCTGGACAAAACATAAGATATATTAGGAAAACGCCACACGAAATCCGCAAATCAGAACCGTCCCAAGTAAAAAGACCACACGAAACAAACACAGAAACCAGCAGAAGAAACCTTTGAAGAACAGTGAAAGAGGCACACAGAAATCTGACCCTACAAAGAGCAAAGAACAAAGAAACCTGCTAACAAAAAGGCATACCAAAAATTTGCCAGCAGAAACGTCTGAAAAAACTGTTGAGAACCTATGAAGAAAAGGGAAAAAGGCACACGAAAATCTGACCCTAAAGAGCAAAGAACAAAGAAACGTGGTAAGAAAAAGACACACCAAAGGCTTGCCAGCATAAAGGTTTCTAAACCTGCTGCCCAACGGTACCCAAAGGCACACAAGAAGGTCGACGTTCCAAGCTCAAGCTGCAGTAGCACACGGACAGCACGGGCGAACAGCAACAGAACACGACTAGTAGAAGTTAGGAGAACAGAGGAGTCAGCAAGCAGGCATTTCATCAAACACGTATCACGCAAAGGAGGAGGCAGGACATACAAGCAGCCTAGAACTGGAAGAAAGAAAAAGAGAGGGGTACATACTCGGTATTCAGAAACACTCCTACGTCCAGAAAGCGGTGGGCGACCTAGATCTGCAGGCAAGGAAGAAAAGAAGATTCAGAACAAGCCAAGCAAGAACAAGGGGTGACGAACAGAAAATCTCTCGGCCGCCCAACCGACCTCAACCATACGCATTATCCACGGAGAAGTTCATCCTAGAAGCTGGCAGATCCGAGCAGATACGGGCCGAATAATGTGACGCAAGCAAAGCAGAGCGCGCGCAAACAGTGATCTAGAAAGGGGAAAGAAAGGGGAAAGTGAGAGCGAGAGAGAGAGGAACGACGAGGGGCGAGTGAGAAGGAGGCCGGTGAACGTGGGCGTGGTGGGGCCGGCCTGCTCTCTCCTGCCTTTCCCATCCATCCTTCCGAACCCAACGCCTCTGAATCGAACGACGCTGGCCGTGGGGCAAGGCTCGTTTAGGCCCACCGGTCGGCCTGCTGGGTGTTTCTTTGCCCGGTTATTTTCCTCTTCGACACAGGAGCGGCGGTTGCGGCGACGGGCGGCGCATCTTCTCGGGCCTGGCGGGCTGGTGGTGGTGAAGATCCCCTTTGGTGCTGGTGGGGCGGCGCGGCCATGGTCGGCTCTGGCCGACGGCGGCGCAGCTCGCTTCTCCTGTGTCGAAGACTCGGTAGAGGGTTCTGGGCAGTGCGGCCGCGACGGCGCTCCGGCCGCCTCGCATTCTTGGGTCGGGGCAGGGGCCCCGGGCCCTGGTGAGCCCAGTGATGCCCCCTCTCGGTTCTGGAGGCTCGCAGCCATGGGGGCTGCTGGCCATCGACCTCAGGAGGTTGCAGTCAAGGTGGTCGTCCGCTTTCCTTCAGCTCGGCGGCGCGAGGAGTCGGGACGCCGGGGCAGCGGCCCTGGAAGGTGGGGAGCCTGTGGGTTGGCGGGCGAGCCCGAGGTTCTTGTGGTGCTGGCCGAGACCACGGCCGTGTGGACGGGTGGTGCTTGGCGAGGTGCGCTCCGTGACAGTGGTGTGGTCGCCGTCTTGGCGGCGCCATTGCCCTGTGTGGGAGGTGGAGAGGTCATGCCGGGGGGGAAACCTTTGCCCAAGTCTTTGCTTGGGCCGCGGCGGCGGCGTCCGTGGACGTCGCTCCCTTCTTGAAGGCGCCGTGCGTGGCTGTCCTTTGCCCTCCGACGTGCTCCGGGTGAAAACCCAAGATCTTCGGATTGGGCGGTGGTGGCGTTCTATGTCGTGATCTTCTTGAAGACACCGCCTTGGAGCTCGCGGTGGGTAGCTCTCTGGAGGCGGGGTGGCGGAGTCTTCTTCGGCGTTCTTCCTCTGGCAAAGCTTGTTGCTTGAACTACTCTCTCGGCGTTTCTTGTTTGGACCTCCTTGGTTTGCCTCAGCGTGGAGGTGTTTCCCTGGTGGCTGTCTCCGTTGCCGTAGGGCGGGTCTCGGTGGTGTGCAGTGTGTGTTGGTGTGCCGTTCTCGTCGATAGGGTGTGTTTGGCCCGACGTCTTTGCCCGTGTTGACGGTGTGCAGCGTTCGTCGGTGTGCCAGTCCGTCCTTGAGGGCGAGCTTCGGCCCAACACCTTTGCCCGCCAAGCTGGTTCTCAACCTCACCGGAGTAGCCTTGGGTGGCGTATGTCATGTTGGAGTTTCTTTGGTTGTCCTGTTCCTTGTGTGTGTGAGTGCAGTTCGGTGTTGTAAGCTGGGTTCAGCACTTTGTACCTTTGTCGCCGTTTGTGGCGTTATTAATTTAACGTCGGGTCTTTTAGGCCTTTAGTTTAAAATGAAAGGCGGATCGTAAATGTGCAAGGTAGATTGTGAGAAGTTCGATGGTGTTGTCTGGTGTAATAATCTTGACTTACCCCACAGATGTGTGCAGGGGCGGACCTAGAGTGAAAATAATCTGGTGTCACCGTTTGAGACGTACATATTTTTTACTTGATTTTAGGGGTGTCACACACTACAAATGCATAAGATATATCAAAAGAATCCACTTTTACCCAGTGTCTAGTGACCCCTGGTTCTATAGCGTGGGTACGTCCGTGGATGTGTGAATCTCAAGGCGGAGGCAACGATAATCCAAGACCGACTTAGAATTATCTCAGATGATTCATATTTAACAAAATTGTTATAAAAACAGTGGTTCTTGTGATATTCTGATTGTGCCATGTCGTATGTACATTTTCTCAGTTTGGATCCGAAATGGAATTTTTTTTCCTGTTCGTTAGAGCATCCGTAATGATGCGACGCTTAGGCAATAAAGATAAACCAGACAAATAAAATAGGTATTGAAGTGCTCGCCCTACACCGTTGGACTCTTGTTTGAGGCGTTACCAGACGTGTCATGTTTCCACGTGCGATAAAAAAAATTACTAGCGTCTGGCGACAGGTTTTGCGCCCACGATCAATGGGCCTAACTACCGACTGAGCAAGATCAAAATCCTGGCGCGCCCGTCAAAGCGTCACGATGTGGATGCTCTTAGAATAATATACATATCTGAACACAAACTATTGAAATATCTAGGGGGTAAATATGAACCGAATTAGGGCGTCACAAGTTAGGGAAAAAATAACTATTCAAATATCTAGGCAACACAAGTTAGAGTGTCTCCAATGTTGAAATAAGGCCGGTCTTAAGACTCCCGAGGACGACCTTAGATAACCTTACACGTTGAGAGGATCTCAAATGAGAAAACTTTGAGGACACCATTGTCGTTGTGGTCCGTCCACAAGCAATAGAACAACACTTTCTCTACCTCTTCTTTGACCCAACTCTTGGTCGGGAAAGGGTAGTTGTGTTGTCGCGGGCTCAAGGCCACACCACTTCGGAGGAGACTACCATGGGGGACCGAGAGTGCTTCGTTGGTAGCCACGCAACAACGGGGAGGACAGGGGAAGGGTAATGTCAAAGAGCATGGCGCCTCCACGTATGGTTTTGGTAATTAATGACAATCCCTATGGACTAATGGTTGAATTGAGTTATACTTGTAGTGTTTGTCTGTAGGCAATGCTTAAACTCCATATATTGGATTCAAGCTTGATGCCATCAATATAATGACATAATGAAGTATTTGGCACCAAGATCATCAAGTTTCATTGATATATTTGATATGATCGAGCAGAAAAGTATGTGTTGACCAAGTTGCTGTTCGAGGAGTTATCCGATGATTGGTCATGTGAGAGTTGAGCATATGATGCATGTAAAATGCATACATGAACTTTGCATTATATTACTTATATTTCAATCATATTTGCATCATATGAGGGTTATATCATTGTTTTATATTGAATTTGGGAATATTTCATTGTTTCCCTATTTTTCTGGAATTAACCCTGCACAGGCAGAAAACCCTATTTTCTATATTTTGATGTTTCAGGGATCCAAACGACGTCCAAATGACCTGAAAATTTACGAGCATCAGTTTTTGGAAGGAACAAAGCGTGGGAGCGAAGGAAGCGAACGAACGGAGGCCCGAGGACCAAGTTGAGTGGGCCCACGCGGCCAGATTCCTTGGCCGTGTGGGACCCATCAACTGGGGCCTCGTGGCTCCGTTGCCGTCGATCTTTTTTCCCGAGCCTCCGTGCCCCGACGCACTTCGGAAAGGAGCGCCGCAGAAACACAGAAACCACGAAACAGAGACTTGGAGTTGCAGATTGGAGGGAAAAACTCCGGCGAGGCGCTGCCGGCGTGGTCTCCATCTTTTCCAACGACTTCTCCACCGTCTCCATGATGAAGAGGGAGTAGTCCACCCCTGGACTATGGGTTTGTGTAAGTAACTTATGTATCTCTCCTCTCTTGAGCTTCACTAATTAGTACCGTATGAGCTGCTGAACATGATTACGGTCATCTATGTAATACCTTTGTGGTGGATCTTTTTATGAGTTAATATATGTTTGAGATTGCAATAGTTTTGTTTCAGTTATGAAAGTAGATGCATATTATGTACCCCGTTCTTGTTTACTTGTTCTGATCAAACTTGTGTATGACAGCGTGTGAGGGGGAACGTGTGCATTAGTTGGAGTAACGGGGGTGGCTAGTGCAGTGAACGTGAGAGAAAGTTCCGCAATCCACTTGGGTTTTTGCCTTACTTTATTGCCTCACTAGGGATAAAGAAAAATACCTTGCTACCGGAGATGTGGGTGTGACCATTGCCACTACTCCATGACTAGATCTAGCATGTTCTTATTTTAACTTCATGTCATGAAACTTAAAGCTATACTCTGATTTATCTTAATTATTAAGGTGTTATGATTTAGTTTGCATCTTGGTGGAGTATAAGAGAGATTAATAAACAAAAGATCTCTATGTTAGCACGTGATGCCCATATAATTAGTAACTTGTCATGAAACCTTTATGTTGCAATTTCATATGTTAATTCTAGTGTTCCATCGTCTACCACTTTATTAAAGAGATAGTGCATTTGTGAAACCATGAACCCCGGTCCATTTTTAATCATAAGAAACACCTTTCCAACAACTTTTATCCACTTTACATTTTCTGCCATTTAAAAATCTGAAAATACAAAAACACTTTTATATCTTGCATTCACAATACAAAACCCAAAAATATCATCCATCATTGTTTCCACCATCCTTGCATATTTATTTATCATCATTGCATATTTATTTACTGTTTTGCATTCATTTTATTTTGATATCATTCTCACACCTTGTGCTTGACAACCACTTGGTGAGGTTGAGGTCAAAACAATTTACTTTGTTTGTAGGTTTTCAAGAGAAGGATAAGAAGATAAATCTTTCACTACTGATTCCCCGAGAGTTCGATATTAAACCCTCGAGTCACCCCTCGTGGGGAAAACCGTCTTTCCTATACTACACACTCTGCACTTGGAGTCTCAACCTAACCCATATTCTTTTGACGCAGGTAACTACGTCAAGCGCCATCAGCATATTGCATGTATGTCTTGAAGAAAAAGATTATTTAATCATCCATGGTTATCTTCAAGACATCATCGAATGAAGAGAGATGAAAACAAACAAGACTGATCAAGATATTGTTCAACGCACAAAGCTACAAGATGTACCAATTGGGATCATGTATCTCTTGGTATGGCAAGCAATTTTCCACATAGCCTTGTGAACTAACTCAATATATGTGTGTGTGGAATTTCTATGTGAGGTTTGGTATCTTTATATGCTTGCATCAAAAGGAAGATTTCATATAGCCCATGGAGGATGACGTCAAGTGGTGATCGTCATCAAGCATGAGAAGTGCAATTTCAAGAGAAGCATCTCGAAGAGATCCCATGCTTGAAGGTTGCCACCCATTTGGAGATAAGAGTCCGTATGATCAACATATTGTTTTACTATGATGTTTCTCTATATAATCTTGTAGAGCTCGTTGTGGTGATTACAATGAGCCCAAGAACATCGAAAAAGGAGTCTGTATGATCAACATATGTTCGTTTTCGTGTTTGGTGTTTCTGCAGTTTTGTGTAGGACGGAGTCTCTAGTGTAAACACCCCAGAGTCTCCAGTCCGGACCACAAATCTGAATATTCTGAGCTGTGCGTTTTGCCGTATGTCTCTCGTGCCTAATCCGGAGTTAGGCCAGAGTTTTCGGCCTAAAACTGTCTTGAACATAACAGGAAGATTTCTTGATGTTCTATTTAAGGGGCCTTCTTCCCAACGGTTCCCCAACTTTTGGGCTCGTGTTTTGCCCCCATTGTTGACCTTCTTTGAGCTTGCTATCTCTTTATTCCTCCATGATTCTTGCATCCAATTAGAGGCAAAAAGAGAGAGAAGATCTAGATCTATCATTCAACTAATCAATCTCTCTTCGGGAAGTTTTTGATCTAGAACTTGGAGTAATTTGGTTTTGTTCCTTGTTCTTCCTCTCTTCCCCCCTATAGCATTAATTACTTTGGTGAGATTTAAGAATGAAGGATTTTTAGCACTTCTTGTGTTCTTGCCCATTGCACTAGTTGCATCGGTTTGAGTTCTCCACGGTGATATGTGGAAGTTGAAGTTGAGAAGCTTGTTACTCCTGGATGCTTGGAGTGCCTAGAGCTTGTTCATCTTAGCTACTTGGAGTGTCCTATACGGTCATTGTGGTCTTCGTGGTTTTGGTAGCCACGGGACCAAGTCGGTAGCCTACAATTGAGTTGTGGATGTGTGCCTCAACGTTGTGATTCTTGTGTCTTTGGGAGCCGCGGAAATTCAATGGGAGACTCCAATTGAGTTGTGGAGTGTGCCTCATCCTTTTAAAGGTTTGGTTGCAGACCTAAAATGCAACATATAGTAGCTCGTTGCACTCCACATTGGTGGGGCACGAAGGAGAATACGGTGTGTCATTGACGGTTATTCGGGGATCACTTTGTGACTCCGCACCGCTCCAACGGAGACTTGCTTCCTATAGGAAGTGAACTGCGGGATAAATTATCATCTCCAAGTGTCTCGGTTATTTCTATACCCGAGCTCCTTATTTATGCAATTTACTTTGTGATAGCCATCGAGCTTAAAGTAATATATATTGATATCACATAGTTGCTTATCTTGCTTACCATAAGTGTTGGTGCACATAGGTGAACCTAGCTTGTTTAGGTTTTGTGCTTGATAAATTAAACTCTAGTTTTATTCTGCATTTATTCAAGCCTAAACCGTAATAATTTTAGTCGTCTATTCATCCCCCTCTAGGCGACATATGTGTCCTTTCATAGTGGAACTCCCACGAGGACACTTTGCCATGGGGTCGATTTGTCGAAGGAGATGCAGAGGAGTGGGAGCATGTTGCCGCCGACGGCACGACAGGAGAGTGCGCGGCGGTGGACGGGAAGGAGAAGTGACATAGGGTGTGCTCAAACAGATCTTGTCGCAGCAGGGGAGCGTAACACCTTGTTGGGATTGGGTGGTGCGGTCGCTCGCATTGGATTTGTGTCGAAAAAACACGATTGGAAGAAGATAATGTTTAGTGTGTATCTAGGAGACAGGGAATGGGTGGTGGCTGGGTGTTGTGCGGTCTCAGCAGATAAACCAATTGGAGAAAGAAAAGGAAAAACAGTCACTAGTGGCCTCCAGACTATGGCCAAATGCCATTTGAACTTGAATTGAATTTGATATCATAAAAATTAAGAACATGGTTAAACATAAAAAATATATCATGCTTTAAACTTAACTTTACTAAAAGTATTGCAGCTCCGGCCTCGATAGTTCCTCCTCTCCGGCCTCTGCTATAGAGCGCGCAGGGGCACCAGTTTCTGTGAAGGCCAAACACTCCAGTAGCCGTGGTGGCATGGGTGGCCATGTTGAAAGGACAACCCCACTAATTATATTTTAATTAAGATGATACTCGAGTTACAAAAGCGGATGAACGCTGCTGCTCATAGGGGTATATACACACGAGCTTAATAATCGACGCGTGTATAAGAGCATCTCCAACGGACGCGCTAAAGGGAGCGCGCGCTGGAAATAACTACCTTATGGTGCGCGCGGGGCGAAATCTGAAGCTCCAGCAGCCGCGGTATAATCGCGCGCGCGGAAATAGGCGCCAGCGCGCGGGCAATTGCGGCATCCACCGCGGTTTATTTCGTGCGTCTGCTCGAGCGCGCGGGGCAATGAAATCTTTGCGCGAACTCCACCGACTGCCGGATCTGAAAGCTCCTGGCTCCCGCGCCGCTGGCCGCCGCCGCCCGCACCTCTTCCCCCTCATCTCCGCCGCCCCCCGCCGCCCGCACCTCTTCCCCTTGGTCGCCTCCGCTTCCCATGGACGTGCGCGGGTCGCCGCCGCGGTGAATCGGACGCCGTCACCGACGCCGCCAACAGCGATGCCCCGACTTCAGCCGGCGGCCGCCTCTACTTCCTTGCCCTCTACATCGCGCTATGCCCATCTGGGGCAAAGTTTATCCGACGAACAGCTCACCGCCGGCCATTTCTTCCTCCGCGCCCGCAAGGTGTTTGAGTTAACGCCTAGAAGGTATGTTCGGTTGCCTCAAATTTTTGTATGTGTGGTTGAATTTGTTTGCGCTATGATTGTACATTGTAGATGAGTTTAAATTTATATTTGTAGATGAGTTTGTCATATGATTCTTCCGATGAAGAATTTGATATTGAAGAGGAGGAAAACATCGCAATTATCTTAGCTATCCGAGCGAGCAAGAGGCCGAACCATGGTGGTTCAGTGTTTGGTCGTCAAAAGTTGAATAGGGATAGGATTGATGCCCACAACAGATTGATGAGAAATTATTTTATCGAGACTCCCACATATCTTGAGTCCTACTTTCGGCGGCGTTTTAGGATGGGTACTGAGTTGTTCAAACACATTGCGGAGAAATTGGCAAGGCATGATCGGTTTTTCCAGCAAAGGAGGAATGCCGCCGGAGAACTTGGACATAGCACCTTTCAGAAGGTGACCGCCGCTTTGCGTATGGTGGCATACGGGATACCGGCGGATCTAGTAGATGATCACTTGGCCATGGGTGAGAGCCAAGCAATCATGTGTGTCAAGCGCTTTGCAGTTGGAGTTGTCCAAGTATTTGGCCGGGAATATTTGAGAGCTCCCAATGCTGCAGACACGGCGAGGTTGTTGGAATTCAACAAAGCTCGAGGGTTTCCCGGTATGCTTGGCTCTATTGATTGCATGCATTGGAGTTGGAAAAATTGTCCAACAGCATGGCACGGACAATTCCAAGGCCACAAGAAGGACTCCACTATAATCCTCGAAGCAGTGGCCAATCATGAGACTTGGATATGACATGCTTTTTTCGGTATGCCCGGAGCTTGCAGTGACATCAATGTTCTTCACAAGTCACCACTCATGACTAAGATTGCAAATGGTGAAACTCAACCGGTGGAGTTTGTAGCAAATGGCCGTACGTACAATTATGGCTATTATCTTGCGGATGGCATCTACCCAAGGTGGCAAACATTTGTGAAGCCGGTTAAAAATCCCCAAGGTAAGAAAAATGTTGATTTCCACAATGCACAAGCGGCGGCTAGGAAAGATGTGGAGAGGGCATTTTGGATTTTGCAAGCCCAATTTGCTATTGTGAGAGGACCGGCTAGATTTTGGGATCAAAAAATGCTTTGGTACATCATGACCGCTTGTGTGATCATGCACAATATGATCATCGAGAATGAGCGTGGGCAAGATTTAGACTACACCCACTACGATTTGATGGGACATCCGTTCAAGTGAGGAGGAGGGCGGAGAGAGTTGCCCGCTTTCTTACCTCTTACCATGCCATTCGACGTACCGAGACACATGATGATCTTCAAAAGGATCTAATCGAGGAGTGGTGGACATGGAATGGTCACCACTAGTTTGATGTTCTATATTCATATTTGTTGTATTGTTTGAACTATTTGTCGTATTGGTTGAACTATTTGTTGCATTTACCATTAGTTGTATTGAACAAAAACTATTTGTTTGAGTTGTAATAATAATTGCACTATTTGTTTATTGATTTCAAAGTGTGTGTTTGATCTTCTTGATCTATGTTTGATTGCAAAATGTTGTTTGCGCTCACCGCGCGTGCTGGAGTAAAGCGCGCCTGCTGGAGCGGTGCTTGCGGCGCCCAAAAGTATAGCACGACTGCTAAACCAAAATACCCAACCCGTGCGCGAAATGGATAGTGTTTTTAGCGCGCGGTGCGGTAGCGCGTCCGTTGGAGATGCTCGAACTGCCGTTGTGTTTTGACGGCGAGGTGCATGCAGGTCCCACGTCTGTCTCCTTTCTCTCTCTCCGCAACTCTGCTAGTGCACATCGACCCAGCCTTTGGAGCGAAGCAAGAGAGAGAAACAATCGAGCATGTTCATCGCCTCCTGATTTCCCTCCTCCAGGACAGCATTTGGCGATGGGCGGTCTGCGTGGTGGAGGACGGCATCGCGTCAAGCCCTCGGCAGAGCAGCTCCAGCTCCAGCGCATCCTGCGAGGAGATCGTCCTGGGGCAGGCGGTGGTGGAGAACGGCATCGCGTCAGGCCCTCGGCAGCCGTGTAGGTAGTGGCAGCGTCCGCCATGGCAGCAAGCTCTCCACGCCGGCCACCGCCGTATCCGGCCGTGAGGGCCTCGTCCCCAGCTAGGAACGGCAAGAGGAAGCTTCTTGTGCTCGCGCCGGAGTGTGGCTCGCCGCCGGTGGACGAGATGCGATTCGATTCATCCATCGTTTCCTGAGAGAGCTAGTAGCTAGCATGTGATGCCCAACTAGTGGGCATCTTTAAAAGATAACAAGACAGTCCATGTCGCCAACGAGGTGCGCCCAGTTTGTTCGTAGTCCTCAACGTCAAAAACCCTCTTCTTTTAAGGATACCAGTAAGATGGCGCGGCGGCACGCCGCACCCGTGTGGTTTTATTGATGTAGTAAATTTTAATTTTGTGTAATTTTTGTAAGGATGGAAAATAGTCATATACATTTGAATATTCTGTAGCTGGTAGAAGTGTGGAAATACTCATATACGTTTAAATTATCCAAAAAATAAACACATTGTGAATTAGGGGAAAGTTTTGGCATTTTAAGTATGGTTAAAAGTTGTTTAATTTTGTTATGTGAAATAACCATGGTTAATTTTTTCGAGCATTCGTGAATTCGATATAAATAAGTAGGATTTATTTTTAAAAACATTTTGGTATGTTCAACATATTTTTTCCGTGGACAATGAATTAGTGATGAATTTATTGGAAATTAACCTAAAATTCTGCGGTATTACTATTATTTTTCGTTGGTGAATTAGTTTTCTGTAATTTGTGTAAGCATGGAAAATAGTCATATACATTTGAATGTTCTGTAGCTGGTAGAAGTGTGGAATATACTCATATACGTTTGAATTCTCAAAAAAAAAACACATTGTGAATTAGGGGAAGTTTTGGCATTTTAAGTATGGTTAAGAGTTGTTTAATTTTGTTATGTCAAATAACCATGGTTAATTTTTTCGAGCATTCGTGAATTCGGTATAAATAAGTAGGATTTAAGCATTCGTTAATTCGATATAAATAAGTAGTATTTATTTTTTTAAACATTTTGGTATGTTCAACATATTTTTCCCATGGACAATGAATTAGTTATGAATTTTTTGGAAAATAATCTAAAATTCTGCGGTATTACTATTATTTTTCGTTGGTGAATTAGTTCATATGGGAAATAAATTGAGAAAATAATATTGCAGTGCAATATAAAATATATATGCTGCTAAAAATAATGTTAATAAAATTAGTTTTGGAAAAGTTATTTGGTGGGGATGTTACCGAAATTAGTTTGTAATATCTGGAGAACGCAAGGACCTTTGCGTAAAAGAACCGCGCGTTTTTATTCCGGGAGGTCGATTTATTATTTTTGGAAAACACGTGGGCTTTTCTGCAAAAGGTGGCGAGCGGGGCTTTTTTGCAAAAAGTTTTATTCCGGAGGGCCGATTTATATTTTTGGTCAGGAGGCCGATTTACAATTTTTAGGAAAACGCGAGAGCTTTTCTACAAAAAGTGGCGAGCGGGGACTTTTTTGCAGAAAGTTTTATTCCGAGGGTCGATTTATGATTTTTGGAAAACGCGTGGGCTTTACTGCAAAAAATGCGTGGGGACTTTTATGCAAAAAGTTGTTTGGAAGGGTGATATACATCTACTTGTGAAATGAAAATTCAAACGGATGACCGAGTGCGACGAATTGGACAAAATTTGTCAAATGTTTTTGTGAATCTGGATCTGAAATTATACATCTATTTGTCAAATAAAAATTCAAACGAATGACCGAGTGCGACGAATTGGACAAAATTTGTCAAATGTTTGTGCGAATCTGAATCTGAAATTATACATCTACTTGTGAAATGAAAATTCAAACGGATGACCGATGCGACGAATTGGACAAAATTTGTCAAATGTTTGTGCGAATCTGGATCCGAAATTAAGGAGCTAGACTCGACCAAACTCGAAACCGATCACGAGAATGGAACCTACTCGTCGGAGCACATATATTTCATGTATATAATTTTCGGAGAACGCGAAGTTTTTTTTCTGCAAAAAAAAAAGCGACTACTGCGCTGCACTGTAGCGCGCGCACTGTACACGCTATAGTACGACGCAGTAGCCGGAGGGCTGAGAGCGCGAGAATCCTTCGCGCCATAATATATACTCAGCGTGGCTAACTTCACCCCCCCCCCCCATTCCACCCTCCACGTCGCCTCAAAATCACGACCATTGGATCGCTGCGATCGGACGGCCACGAAACAGCCACGCTACCCCCAGACCGCGGTACTGTACATGCTACAGTGCCCGGCGATTTTCTTCCAATCACAAACTGCCACGTATACCGGTCACCGCCCGGTGGAACCGGTGGCCAGCCGGTCACCCACCTCGCACGACTTTTGACGCAGCAATTTACAAAAAAAAACCTCGGAAGGACTGTTTTGCAATTTGTAGAAACTCCAAGGACCTTCCTGAAAAACCACCCGCACACCTCGCTCTCCTTCTCTTCTCTCTCGCGCGCGCCCGGGGCTCCCCACCGCCGCTGACGCGCGGTGGCCGTCGCAGCAAACGATTCTCGACGGACACGGAGAGTGCATGGTGGCGGAGGCCGTGGCAAATCAACGGGCTCACAGGTGTGGCAGCAGTGTAAAGAAAGGAATACTTTGGATGTTACGACCGTGTAGTTGCCGTTAGTCGACGCGTTAGGATGGAGAGAATCTAGCGGTGTTGCGATTAATCCAACGGTGTTGGGCGCATGTGTAGCTACCTCCATGACTAGTAAAACGCCTCTCGTTACAAAAGTACTAAGGATGACTCCAACGGGCCGACGCATCGAGTCCGCGTCGGTCCGTCGCAGTCCGTTTTTGCGAAAATCCTGGCCCAACGGGGCGACGCAAACGGACCATGGTCCAGTTTTCTATCCGCCGCGACCTATTGTTGGCCCAAATTTGGGTCACCGATGCGTCGGGCGCGGACGCGCGGCGGACTGGAAACGCGTCCGCGCGCCCACGCGGCTGGTCCTCGCCGCGCCCACCTGTCAGCGACACGGCGCCGGTCAGCCTCCCCTGGTCGGTCCTTTTTAATGCCAGGGGATAGGGACGGCCAGCCCCCACCCACTCCCACTGCCCCACTCCGCTCCCTCACCGGCGACCAAACCCAATTAAGGTTTACTACACGCGGGCGCCGACGCCGCCGCGGGCTAGCCGCTGGGACCTGCCGCCGCACATGCGGCGCCGGGACGCTCCGCCAGTGCCGCGGTCCACGTCGCGGTCCGCGTCGCGGTCCACGCCGCCGCCGCCGCTGCCACCTCCCGTGAAGATGGAGGTGAAGACGAGCTCGCCGCCGCCCTCGAAGCCTCGAAGCACACCATGGTCGAGGACGAGCAGAAGCGGTGGGAGATGGTCCTCGAGGCCGTCGCCCGGGAGAAGGAGGAGGCCATGGCGGCGCAGCAGGCTGCGGTCTTCGAGGAGCCACAGCCATGGTGGCAGGTCCCCATGGACGTGGATCTTCCACCGGCGCCGCCCCTTCCAGACGGCCTGTTAGGGCAGAACTGGACCTGGAATGGCGGGAGCTGGGAGCTCCAGCAGGCGCCGCCCCTCCCGGAGCAGGACGAGGAGCAGCCGTCCCACCGCGACAAGGCCCACCGGCGCACCTCTACCAGGAGCCGCCGTACTACATCCTCGACGACGACGACGACTAGTTGCCCGCGAAGGGCAGTTTTTATTTTTTTTGTTTTCAAAAAATATATTTAAAATGGCCGTTTGTGGCCCACCCCCTTATATATAAATGAAAATGGCCCATATATGGCCTTTTAACAAAACAAAAAAGTTGGGTGCGGAATCGATGCGTCGCCCCGTTGGGCGCACTGCGTAGGAAGGGACGGACCAGGGGCGGACGCGCGTCCGTTTGCCGACCCAAACGGACAAAACGCGGACCAAGCGCGCGTCCGTTTGGGTCGCCCCGTTGGAGTCATCCTAATGTTACCTATGAAGTGTCTACTCCGGTTTTAGTCCTTCATTATCGATGATGGATATGGAACCCCCTCATTTTTAGCACGATCAAGTGTCGGTGGTTTACTTTTTATTTGCTCTTGATATTTCTTGAGTCAATAGGAACACCACACTATTAAGAGGGTAATCTCGATGAGCTTGATGGGATGGACTAAAAGACTTATACACGTCCTACCATCATATCGAGTTTGAGGCTAAAGGTTTTTCGAAAATACACTTTTGGGATGTTTTTGCATGTCGCTACCAGCGCCGGTTGACCGGACCCAGGACCTACACATGAATTGGTAATACCGAGCAAGGAACTGATGCTTAACCGACCTCGGTTGGGTATCAGTCCGTAGATCGATCAGCCGACCCATCTCGGTTCAAGTGTTAGACCACTGAAGATTCTATACGCGCGTAAAAGCTCCAACGGTTGGACTTTTTATGAACCATATAAATACCTACCCTTCTTCCCCAACGGAAGGTTGACCAGCTCAAATTCTTTTTATCTCCCTCTCTCTCATCTCCATTGTTGAGCACACCAAAAATTTGAGATCTCCCATCCTTTTCAAAGAAATTCAAATACATTTGAGAGAAAGAAGAGAAGGTCCGGATCTTCGTTTTCACTGAGCCAAAAGATTCTGGTTATGGATCGTGTTTCAAAAAAGTTTGTGAGGGTTTGAAGGTCACCTGAACACTCTACCATTTGCTCATATTACCTCGTTGTTTTTAAGCTTTAACACATCAAAACTATGGCAAAACACTGCTAAAACCATCCCTATGCAATATTAGGCATCAAAACTACTTTGAAAAAAATCTGAAATTGATGTGGATGGTCAAGATTTAAGTCACCATGTTTAGCAAAAATACACAATGTAGAGCGTAATTAGAAAAAGTAATTGTGGGCTGGAGGAGACACATACTAAGTAGGGTTCACTAAAAGGAATAAAAAACATATTGGCATATTGATAGATCGAAGTAGGACGCTGAAGGAGCACAATTTAAATAAATAAAAAAACTTGGGCAAGTTTGGGAGGAAGAAAATGCCAAGCTTCACCCTACCATTTCCACCTCTCGTGGGGCCCACAAGCAATTGCATGCACGATCAGAAACACGTGCCGACCAAACTCTAAGTCCCTAGTTGGGCCATTTTGTGGGCATTTTTTTATCTATTGACCTTATTCACGTAAATATTGACCCCAGATTTTAGTGATTTTTCTGAGAATAGATTCTATATTGTTTCTCAAAACTTAAAACGTTCAATTTCAGGCTACTAAAAGTTACATCGAAGAATGCAATTAGTTGGAGCTAAGCTCTTCTAAAAATAATTGCTAAATTCTCAATTTCAACCATCACAAGAATAAGAAAATTAGTAAATATCTTGACATCAGTAATTATGAGAGGAAAACCTTCACAAATACCCTCGCCCATCGTAGAGAGGCCCTTGTTGTTGCCGCAGCCTTAGATTGAATCTCAGCACTGCTCTCAAGTTCGAGTGCATCCACACCTTGGTATGTCTAAACAAAATTTATATGAGTGAATATACTGTAAGTTTCAAGCGCCAATCAGTTTTTCAAATGTTGCAAAACATTATTATATTTTAGACTGGTATTTCATGCATGACTACTATATTAAAACTTTGGTTTTCGAAAACTGGCGTCTTGACTCTTGATCACTTGCATCTAAACGATGGCTGAGATCTTTTCATCAGCTTCCAACTTTTATCTCGCATTGGTTGGGATGGAAACGAGCCAAGCCGAACCGGTTGTTGCTGGCCTTACGATTGTTGCTGGCTTGACTGAGCTTCTCAAATTTTGAGCCGAGTCTCGCTTGGCTTGTTGGTTGAACAACTTTCAAAACAGGGCTTGGCTTGACTTGGTCGAGCTTCGAGCCGAAGTTGGTCGAGCCTTGAGCCGATCTTGGTCGGCTTGCGAGCTTAGCATCACAAAATACAATAGTAAATGTGTTTTTATTCGAGAAAAGCATATATATTAGAAACTAATGATGGCACACTACACTAATGTTCCGAACTAACATGTCATCCAAGTTGCCTTTATGTGATCGCTAATTATTGACTATAATTGTAATTATTAGTCTTTTACAGTAGTAACGTTCATGTCAATTTATTTTTAACCGATACTTCGAGTCAGCTTGTCGAGCTTGGCCGAAATGCTTGTTCGACCTTTGAGCCGAGCCTCACATTGTATCCACCCCTTGCGTTGTTTGAAATGCGGTTCGAACGGATGACAAATTTCATTCTAGGAAATCCTACTCGTAAGATCTTCGGCTCCAATAAATTCTGGAATTAATTAGCAAGACATATGATGCCGGCCGCACCGCCGAAATTTCACTTCGCGTGCGCGCCAGAGGATATACTAGATCACCTTGCACGTGCAGTCCAGTAGTCCACCTCACCGGTCACCGCTGCCACGCGGCCAAGTGGCTAACATAAGGATGACTCCAACGGGGCGACCCAAATGGACACCGATTTTGTCCGTTTGGGTCGTGGTCTGGGCAGTGCGGACGCCGACGGACAGGCCTGTCCGGCCAGTGCCTCCAACGGTGGCGACGCATCCCATTTGCATTTGTCCGTTTCTATCTCAATCTAGCACACCTGCGAGTCGAGAACGAGGTCACCGGCGCCGGAAGCGAGAGGAAAGAAAGGCAGGCGACCGAAACAAAGAATAGCAAGACCTAGAACAAGAACTACGATTATTTGCCAAGATACAAACTAGTATACAAATACTAGTACTGCGCTTGCGATTATTTGCCAAGATACAAACTAGTATAAAAATACTAGGACTGCGCTTGCGATTCGGGCTGAGACGATGGAGCCATGGAGGCATCCAAGAGAGAGAGAGCAGCGGCAGCAGCAATACGAAGAGAGAGAGCAGCTAAACCAGCCTCCAATAAGTCAAAAGATCTTTCGCTCTGCACATACCTCAGAATCAAGAAAGTCGTTCTCGATAAAAAGACCCTTTCTAACATTTCACAAGATCTCTACCAAATACCAATCACAAAAACCAGTTATCCTGATCCAAATTACATAGGAGTACTAAATCGCATCGGTACTGCAAGGAAGAAACAAAACAGCCAGCTCCATATGCAGAGAGCGAAGGGCAAAATGATGAAGCAAGAAACACTGAAATTAAGTCGGAGGGAACAGAACAGAACAGACCATGATCCAGGTACTAGCAGCCATTGCTCTGCTTCCTCTAGCTTGGAGAGACAGTGGCGGAGGGGAAGTGATTATTGTAGTCTCCTTATCATAAGCAGGCCGAGAGACGAGGACCCTGGCCGCAGAAGCAAATCGGCGCACATGAGCCAAGAGACAAGGACGGCTGCGCTCGTCGTGGAGTAGCTGGACAAGAGCCAAGCGACGAGGACGCCCACGTCCACTACCGCGTCGCCGGGGTGGAGCAGGCGGGTCTCGGCGAAGACCATGCCGCCGTCCTCCACGTCGCCGGGGTGGAGCAGGCGGGGCTCTGGACCGCGAGCAGGAGGCGAGGTCGACGCCGTCTTCCGCCGCGCACCGTCGGCGCCAGGCTCGACCGAGGAGCGCTCCCAGCTGCCATGGCCTGCAGCGACGTTGTGGCCGCTCCGCGGTGGGGAATTTTTTGGGATATAGGAGAGAGAAGAAGTGGAGATCGATTTGTTTGACTGGTAGGTGGGCCAAGCCATGTGTGGGGGGATAGAGACGGACAGCATCCGGACGCAGCAGGACGCGCGGACGCGTCCGTCCCGACGCAAACGCGACCCAAATTTGGTCCAGAAATGCGTCGGACCGGACAGAAAAACAGACAATATTTAGGATGGGTCGCCCCGTTGGGGGCTGGTTTTTGCCCATCCAGACAACTTCGGACACGGCCGGACTGGATGCGTCGCCCCGTTGGAGTCAAGACACATCGCGGACCTCAGCACCACCTCAAGCCATCGGGCCACCCACCCTCTTCGTCGTGATCAGGCCATCAGGGGCACGTCGCGGCCATGCACGCAGCGGCCTCCCACGTAGCTCACGGCTCACGCCACGCACCTCGCCAGCTTAGCATCCCTCGTCTACATATGAGGCGCCGAATCCTCCCGTTCAATTCACACACCGCGCGAGGTCAGGGAGAGAAAGCAAAAAACAAAGACTTACAAACATGGCGGTGGCGACAGCTCGGTGGATCGTCCTGTTTCTGTCAGTGTCGGCCGCCGCATGGGCGTCGGCGCACGAGAAGCAATGGAAGGCCGGAGGCGCGTCGGGCGGCCAGGTCGTCCAGAAGGAGAAGCGGAGGATGATCGCGGCGAGTGAGGCCGGAACGGTCACGGCCGCGGACGTCGCCGACGCTGCCGGCACGGTGTACCGGCTGCAGTTCATCACCATGGATCCCGGCGCCCTGTTCCTGCCCGTGCAGCTGCACGCTGACATGGTGTTCTACGTGCACAGCGGTGAGTATTTACACGGTTGAGCACTACTAGTATCAGGAAGTGTACGTGCTCATATATGACTAATTGTAATGTCGTGATTTCTGGTGGCAGGGTGGGGTAAGGTGACTTACATCCAAGAAGAGGTCAGTGAAGCAAGCTCACTGGAAGTGGAGCGAGGAGACGTCTACAACTTCGAGCAGGGTAGCATCCTGTACATCCAGAGCTATCCCAACGCCACGAGAGAGCGCCTTCGAATCTACGCCATTTTCACTAGCAACGCCATCAGCTCCGATGACCCTCGTACGTACAAGTACAAACCGCTTCTGTGTTGGGTGATCTACTTGTTCGTTATCCTTGTGATACTGACGACGAGTACTCTGCCCCAATATTTCAGCATCCGACGTCAGAAGCATACTCCAGCGTCAGCAACCTGCTGAAAGGATTTGATGAAGAAATTCTTCGGCTGGGATTTGGGGTAAGTAAAACAGTGTATCTCAAACGTCAAATAAGTATGGAAATGCTTTGCCATCTACAAATTACATCGATTACATGAGCTGTTTATCATCTTGTAAGGTTTCCCCTGACGTGGTGGAGGCAATCAAATCGGCCAAGAGCCCGCCGTCGATCATAGCATGCAACCCAGATCAAGAAAAGAAGAAGGAAGAGGAGTCGAATTGGACGGAAGAAATATTCGATGCGCTGTGGGGAGTCGACCCGCTGAACAAGAAGAAGAAGGAGAAGCAAAAAAAGGAGAAGAAGGACAAGGACAAGAAGTCCAAGACATTCAACTTCTACTCCGGCAAGCCGGACGTCGAGAACTGCTACGGATGGAGCAAAACCATGACCAACAAAGACCTCCAGAACCTCAAGGGGTCTGATATTGGCATGTTCATGGTGAACCTGACCACGGTGAGTCCCTCTCGCTGTCACGTTCTGTAGTTTTTCAGTTCTCCGCTACGACAGTAGTCTCTGAAGTCTGAACTGATCGATTTGCAGGGATCTATGATGGGGCCTCACTGGAACCCGAAAGCGACGGAGATCGCCATCGTCACCTACGGATCGGGGATCGTGCAGACGGTATGCCCGAGCACCTCGTCTGGCGCCGGGGGCAGGGGCGAGAGAGACCACCACGAGGGCGGCGAGGAAGGCGTCCAGTGCAAGAACTCGGTGTTCAGGGTGAAGGAAGGCGACGTGTTCGTGGTGCCGAGGTTCCACCCGATGGCGCAGATGTCCTTCAACAACGGGTCGTTCGTGTTCGTCGGGTTCAGCACCCACATGGGGCAGAACCACCCGCAGTTCCTCGCCGGGAAGCAGTCGATGCTGCAGGTCGTCGGCAAGGAGATCCTCGCGCTGTCGCTGGGACAGAAGAACTCGACTGCCGTGGAGAAGCTGCTGTCGGCGCAGAGCGGCTCGACCATAATGGCGTGCATCTCGTGCGCGGAGGAGCTGGAGAGGAAGGCAGAGCAGGAGGAACAGGAGGGTGGGAAGGGAGAGGGGGGCGGCCAGGAGGAAGAAAGGAAACGGAAAGAGGAGGAAGAACAGAGGAGACGGGAGGAGGAAGAAAGGGCTAGGAGGGAGGAGGAAGAGAGGGCGAGGAGAGAGGAGAAGGAAAGGAGGCAGAGGGAGGAGGAAGAAGCTGCAAGGAGAGAGCAGGAAGAGGAAGAGAGGAGCAGGAGAGAGCAAGAAGAGGAAGAGAGGCGCAGGAGAGAGGAGGAAGAGGGCGGCGGCGGCCAAGGCGGAGGAGGAGACGAACCACCAAGGGAAGAAGAGGAGGAAAGGCGGAGGAGGGAGGAGGGAGAAGGTGGCGGAGGTGATGAGCCGCCGGAAGAGGAGGAAGGCGACTGGGGAGGAGATTCGGCCAAGAACCTGAAGAAGCACTACCGTGTTCGCAAGGGCGCCGTGTTCCGGATCGCCTGAAGATCGATCGATTGTTCAGTTCACCACCTCGCATTGCATGGTTTATGCAATTCCGCTCTGCGCTTCCCAGGGTTCTAGTAGTACGAATAATGGTGTCTCGCCAAGCCGTGTGGCTTATGTTCTGTCAAGTTTATCTGCAGTTTTGTTGGGTCCGTTCTGCTGCCACCACCGTGTGGTGCTGTAGCTGCTGGTCGTACGAGTATATAGGAACAGCTTCTGTCTAAAGAATGTGTATCGTAAATAAAGAAGGATGTTTGCTCAAGCATTCGGTCGTCGCCATGAATAAGTCCAGGAGCTATGGAGTTTTTGTTTTTTTGGAAATGGCGGGTCGCAGTGGCCTGCAGGATGTGTTTGAGCGGGCGGTAGCAAGCAGCAGGCCGTGGGCCCCTGGAGGGGCGGATAAAGCATTCGAGCCCACCCAGTTTCTTTTCCTCCCATCTTTGCAGTCGCCACTCGCCAGCATTGCTCAGTCGCTCCACTCCACTCTTTAGTCCCACCTCGCTTCTTTACGAACACAAACACCAGCTTAAATACCCGGCTGAACGAAAGGTATCGCCGAGCTAATTCACGAGAGCATATCAAGGATAACAGGCTGCTGCACCATGGGTCCGCTCTGGCCCAGGATCCTTCCATAACAGACCACTTCTTTTTTCCCTCAAAAACATTTTTATTTCGTGTTATGTTGGTGTCTTGGCGAGGATGTGCAATATATTGAATCTATTCCATTTCAAAGTGAAACGGCTAAGGATGACAACAAATAATTCCAGGCTGCTGAGAAGCTCAGAGAACAGGATTTCTGCCCTTTGTTCTTTGGACTTTACTAGCTAGGGCACGTGCCCCAGATTGGAACTCCGTGGGCACGGATGATAAAATGCTAATTAACCCATGCATGCAGCCAGCTGATGGAATTCTTTTTTTGTTTTCAAACTTCAAAATGTTTTATCTCTTAAACCGTAATTCCAAATCGACATCTGTTTTCACGGTTAGCTTTGTTGCAACGAGATCTTCAAAACTAAATCCCATCTTAATATATTTTGACAACTTTTTTTTTCTCACCTTAATTGCCAGATTATGCTCACTTGGTCATCAGGTATTATCAAGTTGGTTACCAGGTTAAAATCAAATGGTTGTCTGGCTTTTTAAACTGCGATACTCACCCATGTTATACTTCTGCGACGATAATCCCATATTTTACTTGTCTAGATTGGATCAAATAGTCACTTTCTGAATATGCAGATCATGGTTATGACAAAAAAAAAATGTAAAAATGACGGGTAACTATGTATTACTTGGGTGGTAACCGTTAATTAGCTATATGGTAACTACGGTAGTACCTGGCAACTGATAACAAAAAAAAAAGTTTGTCAAAACATATTAAGATAGGATCTTGTTTTAAATTACTCGCCGAGACAAACCCAACCGTAAAAACGGATACTCAATTGGATTAACGGTTTAAGAGATAATTTATTTTGAATTTTCGGTTACGAAAAGAGTCTCGCAGCCCAACCGGACGGTGCTTGCATGCATGCATGTAATTAAGGATCTTTTTATTTTTTATTTGGTGTGATGGGAGTGCGACAACCAGAGCGCCGTATGAGATAGTAATCTGGGGCACGTCCCCTAGATAGATTATTCGTTGTTCTTTTGGATTGATTACTCAGGATCCTGAATTGTGTTGTAGTGAATCATAACTATGTTTGCCTCATCCATTTCGTTTTTTAACATTATATATATTTTCTACTTTCACGATTGATTTACACAGTGAACAGCGTAGTGATCTCAAACTAGGAACCTCGTTATGTTGTATGTTTGATCTGTACATTCAAACGTCCTGGTCTCTGTGGCCATCCTAAACTCCACAATCTTTGAAATCAGTTGGGACAGGAAGAGCTCTACTGCTCTAGCCATGCATACGCTAGACTAAATGAATCAGTACGGCCAGAGATCGGCAACAACTACGCATCAAGAGACAAATAACAGGAATGCCATCTTACGAACTACAAGTAGATTTTCATATTCCGTCGCCAACTCGCCATCACAATTTGTTGCCTGAGTGCTACAGCCCAAATTTCTTCAGTAAAGCGCGTGAAATCTATTGTACCAACTGAAAACAAGAGCACATAACTCGCAGCATTTTCAACCAAAATTTCACATCAGATCATTGCATAGCAGAATTGGCTCCAGAAGTATGACGGTACTTCCAATAGCAAAGCATTTGTACAGAATGTTAATCCAGTAAGTTGATCAGTGTTGGCGACGGCACCATCTTAGCAACTGGATTCATAAAATCCTTCAGACAGGTATAGCGACCCCCTTGCTCGACAAGCTGTCAAGGATGTCGTTCACCGCTTGGCACAGTCCCACGATCTGCAGGTGTCAAGTGCGCAAACCATGTTTAGAAATTGATGGATCTGTTTTCTAGACAGTGGTGGTGGTTGTATTACATAGCAGGCGCATGTGGAGACAAATTCGTTGCTAGAACATATAGGTAAATAAATGTTAAAACTAAGAAGCAATGCACTGCTAAACTAACCTGCTGGTCCCACTGCTGCAGCCCTTCAGTGTCATCCTCAAAGTGTATCACAGCTTCAACCTGTGAAACAAAAGATACAGGAATGAACCAGATTGACACCACCAAGAAGTTGTTGAGTAAATATGTTCCAGAACTTCATGATTTAATTAATACTATCTCTGCCAAAACAGAGGTAGTAGAAAATAGCGAATACACAGAAAACGCGGAACTCGTCAAGATACCTGATCAATTGAACCCGCATTCTATCTTCACAGATCATTCTAGATGCAATCTTCTCAGCCTGACAGTATAGAAGTCAACAGTAAGAGCCTTACATAGGTAAGTCCAAAACTCCACACTGTATTTCTATACCAGTAAAAACTAAAAACCAAAAAAGAACAAGGAACTGAGCCTAATCTATGTTTCCATGTTGTGGTTCATGAACTTGATGTGTTCCATTTATTGCTTTACAGAATAGTTTTAAGTTTCCATTTACAAGTTGTAAGCAAACATGGCAGGCAGTCCAGGTTGCTGGCAGAGTTCAGAGAAGTGAAAGCAGAAGCACGTGAGCAAAGATTATTACCTTCCTAGGGTCAATGCCCAACAATGTTCCAAGCTCATCAAAGCTGCAGAAATATTTGATGATCAGTTAGATAGAATCAACCATGATAAATGCAAAAAATTATCTGTGAATACTGACCTGATATTTGTGTAAAGTTTGCTGGCAGCAAGAAGATTATGCTCAATCACCGCCCGGTCAAGCACAGTAGACTTGTCTGGCAGAAGAGCTTTCTGTTGAACGATCGAAAACTCCAGTCAAGAATACCATAAATGACATCTTATCCGGAAAGAGGTACCAATGATTGAAGGTTCTTACTTGATGCGGCTTCAGTTCCTCTGCAAATGCATCAATTTCTGGTTTCCTCAAAATCCTTTCAAGAAAAACCTGAATATTTGGAGAAAAACTTAGAGACCCTATCAATGAAGAAAACTTATATTCAAAATTTGATGGAGTATATCAACATCAGGTACCTTCTGCAGTATTGGGTATATCTTGAGCTTCGAGCATCTTTCATCCTGAAAGGGCCAAATCAATATAACATCATGCCATAATTCATAGTTTGGAGTCATTATGGTAAGATGTACTCTGTAAAACAAATACATTTGCAGATAACTATGAAGGTAAGAAAATGGTTGTTCTAGGCAGCATTGCCAAAAGGCTAAAGAAATCATTCAGATAGAATAAAGATGATGGTTCGAAAAAGTGTAATAATCAAGATGATGTTGGGTTTCCACAATTCCAGGATGCAGTTCAATTAATTTTATGATACATTGTTCTTTTACATTTGCTATAAAAAAACAGAAGAAAAAGGAAAATCGAAAGACCATTGCGATGGTAAGGTAAAGTCACGGTAGGTTGAGGGTTTTCTCCCCACCCACCGTGTAATAAAATCTGTATAGCAACTTAAACCAGTGAAGGATTAAGTGTCGCTCGACAAGTCTAGATAAGTCGTGCGACTTGTCTACTTGTTGGTACTTGTGTTCCAACCAAAAACCTCGACTAGTCGCGACAAGTTGCGACAAGTCTAGATAAGTCGCGCGACTTGTCTACTTGTCGGTACCCCAGCGACGCGACTCATCGACTCGTAATCCTTGAACCAGTCAGTCCTAAAACTTTAAATAAGTGGCGCATCAACATAAAGCTGCATTCCACTTGTATCAATGATGCTTGGGATACGGGGTACTAGGAGTAATAGTGTAAATAAAATAGGTGTGGAAACACGGGATGCTACTAGGAGAAATAGGGTACATAAAATAGGTGTGGAAACACAGAAATATTGAGATGCGCCAAGAGCCAATACCTTATACAGTGTAGCAAGAACACGAGAGCGTTGTGGACCAGCACCAGCCAATATTGTGCATGTTATAGCAGCACTAAGAGCTAGATCAAGAGCATTTTCATCAATCTCTCTGAAAAATGCACGGGAAAATTCCGTCAAGACTTTTTTAGATTAAAATATCGAAGCAATACAACCCAACATAACCAGCTGCAGTATCTAAATACGGCATGAAGTAGGGCCTTCTATTGCGTACGATGAGTAAATATTGAAATGTTTGCTTGAAAGGTGCTAAACAGAAATTATACTAGCAAGACAACAGATGAACCATACAAACAGAATTCCTAAAAGGGTAAATAACAGAAAAGAAAGGCTTACTCATCCCCAATTTGGCGTTGTTCAATTTGGGAGATACCATAGTATCGAAGTGCAGCTTCCAAGAATTTACGCTTTAGATCTAAAATTCTCGCATAGCAGACCTTTAAGAGAGACAAAAAAAAAGTGTAGTAAATATTATTGTCCTCGGATGTGGTAGACAGATAAATTGCTAAACTGTTTCTGCACCAACATACCCTGTATTGTAAGTTCAGAACTTCCTGGTTGCTGTTTGTGACCAAAAACGAGGCTTTGTTAATAAAAGCTTCAGCATTCACTGCATCATCATCCTACAAAATGAAGAACTACATTAGTCCAGCTGACAAGGTGACAATGCAACGACGATAAAAGCTAAAAACACTAACCTCCAAATAGAGTCTTGCAATCTGGACACACTTGGATAATTTGTTAGTATCGTCAAGCATCCTGATTTTTGGAAGATGGTCAGAATTCCCTGAATTGGAGAAAAAACACTAACATATTTGAAAGAACAAGCCTATTCCTACCTGATTCCTGAGTCCAAGTCAATCCCACTAAGCATTTGTGCTGCTCTCGACCATTGTTGTTCGGATTCGTAGAGTTCTGCAAGCTTCTCTCTAATCACTACTACCTGCATATAGATAACCAGCAAAATCATATATTAAGAATATTGCAGCATTCCTTTACATACTAACAAAGGTCTAACAAAAGGTTGCTCAAAAAGATTTAATGAGACATTACAAAACACAAAGACAGATACTAAATAAGTTATCTGTAATAGAGAAAAAAGATTTGTATTCTCTAATAGATAATTTCTTCCCACAAGATGGCAAGCATGATGTAAGCATTCTGTGTACCTTCTTTCAGCATGGTTATACATCAACCAGCTTCAATCTACATAATCCTCCGAAACTAGGCATATTTTGTAATAAGAACACTTGTTCCACATTGGTTAACTATTATGGTTGATACCAGCTACTGCCTATCAATGAATAGCAAAGACCTACGACATAATTCCAATAATAGAAATTACACTACCATAATTGCAATAAAAAGAAATCACGCTACTCCATAACTGCTCGTTTCAGTGACTGTTTTCAATAGCTTTACAAAGTTTAAACCCGTGACAGTATTAATGGCAACTTCAACAACACCCCCAGAAAGGATGAATAATAAGTAACCAAGAGATATCAGAAATGCAATACCTAAGGGACATTATGCATGAAGCTATCTCTACATATTTAGGTTTCTACAGAAAATCCATACGAGCATGGCAGAAGTAATTGTCTGTATTCCAGTGTAGATTAATAATCTCTACTTGTAAACATGATTATGCAGTATAAACAAAAACTTGCACTGCCCAGTGCCCACTTTTACTATATAGTCAGTTATCTGCATCCATAGAAATTCGGTGGTCACTAGACCAATCGATACTTCAATGCACATACAATGTCTCGGACAATACACAAAAATCACTAAAAGATGACGCCCAGAAAATTAATTGCTTTTATAAGAACATGAACCCCTCAACAGCAGCAGCATTGCCTTTACTACTCTGGACTGCTTAATCAAATTGAAACAATTATTGTAACCCTAGACAGGCAATTTTCCAGCGACTATTCAATATAGGCTGACAAGCATCTACGAACTAAGTTGCTCTGTAACTATCCCCTTCCTGTGTAGTCACTACCTGACACCAGTTCACAAGCTTTGGGGCATTAACCTCGAGTCCTTAACCAATAAATTTCCTATTCCAGCCAAGTATCAAACTATCGAGCAAATATTTTAAATAAGGTAACCATATGGGCTCATAAGCTTAAGGAATTGGCTGACATGTGCGGCATACAGTTGGGTAGATGGCATAACAGTAGGTCTTCTTAATGACTAACAGCTGAACACGGCTTGTAATAGCCATGTGGTTGACTGGCATAGCTCAACTAAAGCTCTATTTCACATGAAGCGTATGCTAAGCAGAAACATAAATGATAGGGAACACCAACAAAAACGCATAACATTATCCTCGCAGAATGCCCTTCCATTCACAATCTAAGCTCAAACTGCATAAATGAGTTAAAGGATGATATCATCTTCGTGCATTGCGTAGTTGCAATGCATCCTCTCTCGGAGAAAAATTAGCCAGAACCTAAACTGGTAATTCCAGAGCGAATCTCATAAAAACAACAGAAAATCCATTACAGCAGCCGCTCGATATGTACTAATAGCTAGTGTGTAAATTCAAAACATTTAGCACTAGATATGTTGGCCAATTGCCCAAAACAGAAGTACTGTGATAGCAATTTCCCCAAATATAGCATGGCATTGTAAAGCAGCTCTACAGATCGTGCAGCACGGCATACTACAACTACTACAGAGCAATCTGGCAGTTCAAATTAGCCTGCCAGGAATCGAAGGGTGCCTACCTGCTCCTCAAAGGAGACCACGCGAGGCTGGATCTGCGTGAGGGCGTAGTGGGCAACCTCCTTCTGCGAGTCCGGCTCCAGCTTCCCCAGCTCCTGCGCGAAGGTCTGCAGCAGCTGCCGCGACACCACGAGCGGCACCTCGTCCGACACCACTGCGCTCGCAGGCACCGATCCCAACCCATTACGCACAAATAAAACCAAATAGCGGTGAATCTAGGGGGTTAGATTTTGAGTAGAGGCGCGTTACTGTGGTTGAGGAAGCGCTTGGCCTGGTCGATGTCCG
This sequence comes from Poa pratensis, assembly GCA_947311845.1. Taxonomy (NCBI): domain Eukaryota; kingdom Viridiplantae; phylum Streptophyta; class Magnoliopsida; order Poales; family Poaceae; genus Poa; species Poa pratensis. The sequence goes on from CAMZMU010000066.1 coordinate 16,830,647, forward strand.
ACGGGGAGGAGGAGAGGACGGAGGCAAGGATGTGGCGGTACTGCTCGATCTTCTGGCACTGGTCGGCGATCGCCGCCGCGCTCGCGAGGGCGCTGTCCATGGCTTGCTACGCGAGGGCGCTGTCGCCGGCGTCGGGGATGGAATAGCTAGGGTTTTGGCGTTTGATCTGCGGGGAAGATGAGGGGAAAAGCTAGAACTGGGTTTTAAGCATGAACTGGACTCTTGGCTATATTTCTCTGGACGGAAGGCAGGAGATGGGCCGCCTTGATATTTGGGCCTAACGTTTTGTTCGTCCAGAGAATATGGGCCAACTTAGCCTTTAACGTTTACACAGTGTAAAATTTGAAAGCCCGGTTTTAGCTGGACCGGAGTACTGGCAAATTGGGCAAGTGTAAGCACACCTTTTTTTTGTTCTAAAAAATAGCACAGCTTTTTGCGAATTTGGACCGTAGGTTCTGCTTAAATAGTTTCTGGTCAGTTTACCTGTGGTTGGATGATCCCCACCCAGTTTAATACCTCCATTGGTTTCTGATGTAACTGTATTTGCTGCTGAATAAAGAGGTTTTAAATTGTCGGCAAAAACAATGGAAACCTGCAGAATATAAGATGAAAAATATGGTTGTTAGCAAGGGAAATCGTTGGACATGAGGGCTAGAACTATCTTGCTCGATACTTGTGTGACTACCATTATTTTCTATATTTTATATATGCTATGTTTTTATAGTGTCAGTGGGAGTTAGCAAAATGTTTAATGTTTCCATAGTTAGGGTTCTTTGGCAGAAGGATCGAAGCATCGTGAAATACCATTTGATAATTTGGGAAACACTTTGTTCCCAAAAGGCTCGTGAGAGTTGGGTGTCCTTAATTCGGATTTATAAATATTAGTTTGCTTCGTAAATGGTTTTGGAAATCAGAAAATGAAGATGGGGCCTAGTAGCTGGTTTTGAAGAATAAATGCCTTAACGGATAACCTATCACTAGGTTTAGGTAGATTAGAAAAATACCGATTTTGGTCTAGATTGATGAAAGTTAAGCATGTTTTTTATGCTTCATATGATAGAATCTTAATACCTGGAACAAAACCAATTTTGGGAGGATATCCTGGAATGATAGTAAATAATTTGATGAAGATTTTACAAACTAACCTTTCGCAAGAATGTTAACGTAGATAAAGTTGTATCATCCCAAGGAGCATGCTTCAATCTAGAATATGTCTGGGGGGGCGATCTGGCCATTGAGTGGAGGAAACTACTTGAGATCATGCAAAAAGTCGGAGTCAAAGAAGGAGATGATAGGGTGAGTTGGAAACAGGGGTTGAAAGGTTTTTTCATTCAAAATCTTATACATTGCATTGCAGACAAGAGCACCTGCAAAAAATTGAAGCAACTATGGTCTATAAAATTACTAACTAAAATTAAGATTTTCTTATGCCTAGTAATGTGGGGAGAACTCTGATCCAATATAATCGAAAGAAAAGAAAAAGCATTTGATGGTTGCATGTTTTGTGTTGTTGATAAAAGCGTAGATCAACATTTTTTTACAAGTCATGTTGCTAGATACACATGGGTTTTTCCAATATGATTTGTATTCCGAACACATTTAGGTTCCGTTTCGAAACTACGGGATTGGATTTGTATGGGGTGTTTGGTTAATCTTTTTTCTTAACTTTTCGATTCGCCTTATAAGCCCTGGCTTTTACCTTTTGGCTTAAGCCATCGTGAAACATAAACCTAAAGCCAAAAGGCAAAAGCACCTATTTATAATCTTGCTTTTACTCTCCACACGAAAACTTTGTAGACAGACCTGGGTTTCGTGAAGCTAAACTCCACGAAGCGTAGCCCAGAACCAGCAGTCAGCAGTCAGCAGCAACTGCACCATGGTGTTCAACGAAGGAAGAGAGAGAATCCGACACGCAGGGCACCGCCGTTCCACCTGGTGCCGCTGCTGCTGTTCAGTTCATCATAATTTCTCGCCCCCGATAAAAGCTGCACGCCGCCGTGTCCCAACCCGGAACGGAGCCGCATTAAATCCGCACGGCCACCCACTCTCGGCAGCAGCAGCAGCAGGCTGCGGCGAGGCAGCGATGTTCAATGCATTTGAAGAGAGTTCAATGCGCGCGCACACCCACCCACCGGATCAGTTCAGCACACCGGGCGCCAATGACGACGACAGTGGCGGAGCACAAAAGGTGACCGGTGATCGACGACAGTAGTAGATTTGTGATGTGGATTGTAAGTTGCCGCGTGAATTGTTTTGGTTTGCCCAAAAACGGCGACCACGAAGGAGGTGTTCTGAAGCTCCGCCTGCTTCTCCGCCTTCTTCTTCGCAACGGCGCGATCATGCGAAAACCCCTGCTCGTACAAGATTCGTTGATCTCGTCGTCGCGCTCGCGTTGCGCGGCGAGGTCCACCGCCTCCCGTTCCGTGCACATCATCATCATCGCCACGACGTCCTCGAGGGTCTCCTCTGGGACAAAGTCCTCCCGCGCGAGGGAGGTGCCGAAGGCGGCGTCGTCGTAGCCCTCCGGCTCCTCCTCCGGCGCGTCCACCGGCGACTCCCTCCACGCGCGCACCAGTGCCAACGAGAAGCTACTCCCGTCGGACGAGGTTCCCTCGCCACGTCGGAGATGCTCCTACCTCTGTCGGTAAAACTCCGGCACCGCGCGGTAGAGGAGCGACGCCGGCGGCTCGAGGCCGTAGTTGGTCCATTGGCGCGCCTTCCGCTTCCTCGTCGCATCGGAGGCGACGTACATCTTGCGCGCGGCGTCACAGAAGTCGCCCCTGAATCTGGAGCCACTCCGGAGCTCGCTGGGCTTCCTCTTCGGCGCCATCTGGCCTCGGCGGTGCCGGATCTGCAGTCGCGGGCGGCGAATCGCTAAAGGAGGCGGTGGAGGACTCGGTGGAATTCTCGTCGGCGGGGGTGGTCAAACTCGGTTTGTGAACTAAGAATCACCCCCGGGCGGAATATATTGGAGTTGGCGGGTGGGATTCTCGGGCCCCCTAAACGGTTTATGGGCCGGGACAGTTTTACGGGCTCTGTTCTGGCCGAAAACACGGCCTGAGCCCGTAAAACCGCCAGAGTTTTATGGTTTTGCTCGGTTTACGGTAAAGCGGTTTACGGTTTTGCTACGTACGAGTGCGGGTCAAGACTAGAGAAGTACTCCCTCCGTTCCAAAATTAATAGACTTTCATTTGTTCGCATGTGGATGTATCTATACGTGTAACATGTCTAGATGCATCCATGTGTGGACAAATGAAAGTCAATTAATTTGGAACGGAGCGAGTAGTAGGTGAGGCTGTCAGAATAATGCGCTGGAGTAGTTCGAGTTCGAGTTGGTAGAGAGAGAGAGTTGGTCGTCAAGTTCCTACGTACGGGACCGGGATGTTTGTTCTCTTCCTCGTGGGATTCAGATCGGGCAGTGTTTGAAGTTCGTCCATGCACTGCTAGTTAATGAGCATATCCAGTCACGAAAATAGGATAATGTACCACGCAATGTGAGATGACTTCGCACCGCGACCCAAAACATGTTGTACTACTACCTACGGCTAGGACGGTAACTACTGCCGTCTGCAAGAGAGATGAGAAAGAGTTTAAACATGGCTGTGCTAAATGGCAACGGGAAACCGCACCTAAGTGGAAAACTTGACGGCCAATGGTCGCTTCCAAGTCCGATCCGTGCAAAAGTATATGACCAAAACAGCGTGAAGTTAGACCTATCTAGGAAGCGGAAAGTGGTTTTTTCTCCCGATTTACATTGATCCCTATAGTTTTTTTAAAAATAAAAATTATATTAAAAGTTTCAAACATCTGAAAATAATCATGTATGTAAATAATCTGAAACATCTTATATTATAGTCTTCAGAAAAATGATAAAATTTGGAGATTTAAAACTATGCATTGTTAACAATACTCAGATATGTAAATTCGTCATTTTCGTGTAGGTCGAAATACAAAGTATTTTTCATTGTGATTTTACACGTTAACAGGATACATCATCGGGAACATGCATGATTTTTATTAGGTTTTTAAAAACTTTTAGAAAAATTAAAAAAATAAAATGGCGGGAGCACTGAAACTCTGGTGCAAGAAATCTCTACTCGGAAATAGAGACATAGTGCACGGATTGACCGACTTGTGGCCTAGCAAATACTACAGAGTTGAACAGATGAAAATGAAAATGACATAGTTCACGCCGTTGTTTAGCAATGGGTCTGACACTAAAATGTGCGAATCTTCGTTGTCCACGATACCTAACCAAAAGGGCAAATATGATCGTTCTCTTTATATAAGCAGATAGCGACAAGGTTTGGTCTGCGGCATAAAATAGGCGAAATTTTGCACAAACGTACGTGCAATCTATGCGTGTCATCGCCCTCTGACATTTGGACCCTTTGCATGTTTGGTCCCACGCATCAGCGTTAAACCATGGTCGTATTAAGAGGAACTATAGAAATTGACATAAACAATTCATTAAGATAAGGGACGATGGCGATGATAATCTAATCAGCCGAAGGCAATGAGTGGTTAAGTAGACTAAGCCATTTTATAATTCGTAGGAGTAGACCTCATGGGATTGTAAAAAGAGTAGGTCGCAGATGATGCCAATCACATTAGTCAATGGGCGCGACGATGTTGAAGTAAAAGTTAGCCGGCCGCAACATGCTCACTTTAAGTTTTATGTGGCATCACTTACGGTGAATCTTATGGACCAAGATCCAGTGCCTTACCTTCAGCAAGGCACGCAGCGCCTTGAGGTCCAACATCTGCCGTTCATCAACATCCAACGGACAGCAGCAGTCAGCGCGAAATAACTTTCGTCCTCACTAGTGGAGACAGGGCCTTCTGTCCCGGTCCGTGAGGGGTTTTAGTCCCGGTTCGCGAACCGGGACAGGACAAGCGGGATTAATGGGCAAACCTTTAGTGCCGAGCCTGTTACCAGCCGGGACTAAATGCCCTCCACGTGGCCGCCTGCGGGGCGCGCTGGGGGCAACCCTTTAGTCCCGGCTCGTATAACGGGCCGCGACTAATAATTTTGTTTTCTTTTATTTATTTCTTTAGGGTTTAGGGTTTATTTGTTTTCTTTTATTTTCTTTCTTCGAGCATACAAAGATAATTGTTTTCTTTTAGCGGTATTTCTACGCTACCACATACCGTACACGTTCGTGCATATATATAAGATAACTTGTCTTACGATCGAGCATACAAATATATACAATTTTGATAGTTACATGGAGATCACAATTACCGGGACTAGAGCCCGTCTATTCGATTACACGGCCGGGGATCATCAGTAGCGCCTATTCACACTAAATTCTCCGGCGTCGTCTACCATCTCTTTCATCAAAAATCCCGCCAGTTCCTCTGCAATTCCTAGTAGGCGTTGCTCTGGTAGGAGCCGATCCCGCATTCTCTCGAACTATATAAGAAAAGGAGATCAATATGAACATCAATCATGATAACAAAAAGTGACGGTAATAAAATAATGTTGTGAATGTATTGCTTACGTCGAGTCTATAATCATTGTGCTCAGTGGTAAACGTGCGAATGAACTCGCAAACGTAGTATCCACATAGATTCGTCCCCGGTGGCTGCCTCGCGCACTTTACGAGAATAGAATTCAATCAAAATAATAATCTAGCATCATAATTGTATTGAAACTAGAATTAAAGAGATGCGCGGACATATCTCGTACTACTTACCGTGACCGGAGTAAACGTCAGCTTCTCACTAAAGGAACCCGTCACCACACTCCTGAACAGGTTCCAAACCCTGCCCGGCAAAGAAAATGAATTAATGAATGAGTTATTCATTACCTGATATCTCATGAAATCAACGAAAGAGACCGATATAGCGCGAAAATTACCTCTGGAGCATGTCCTGCATGTCGCGGAACTCTTCCAGGTGTCTCTTTAATGGGTCCATGACTTCAACTATTCCCTTATCAACTTGAATGTCTAGCAGAATCCAGTGGAACCTGCACACGTTTATATATACGTCAGTAACTCATCAATTACACTTAACATCGAGTAAGCAAAAGTGAATGTGTACAACAGAGTAAGACCCTCACTGGAAGTTGTAAGGAAACAGTATGTGGTCACAGAAATTTTGCTCCGTTAGAAACCTTAGAAGGTTATCCGCCGTCTCGTCGGGTTTCGTCGTTAGCGAATATATGTTTACTTTATCTGGGTCAATGAACCCAACACTATAGATCTTTCTTTTACATTCCCGGATCTTCATTCTGCATAATAGAGTACAAAAGGATATAATGAGGATAATTACATGCAATGAACTGAACAACTGAAAAACTGAACAACTTATATGTAGACAATGAATTCAACAACTTACAGACAATAGCAACTCATGAGAGTTTTGTCGAGGGCGTCGAAATTGTATAACTGGAAGATTTCTGAAAAGTCAACATGGACCTCTTCGGGTCGGAAGAAGTACTCATGTGGGACTTTCGCCACGATCATTGTTCTGCCCCCCACCACACTCAAGTACCATTCATGCAAATTCCGCATTTGTGTTGGCAGTTGTTCCAACTTCTCTTTGCTGACCAAAGGCTTCCCTGGGACATATGTAGGGACAACATCAGCCTTGGGTAACTTGTCGTCTTGGGAACCTAGCAATTCAGCAACAGTCACACCCATAGCGGCCGCCAACTTCGCAGCTTCTTCCATATCCTGCTGCAGCACCTGGGGAACGTTTTCGGATAACACCTTGAGGGATGGGATCGATTGTTTGGCCTGTTCTCCGAGCTGGGGAACGTCCCTTCTGTTCCCGCTTGCACTTTTACCTGATTTGCTCCCGCTTGCACTTTTACTTGATTTGCTCTTCTCCACTTCCTTCCGAAGTGTGCGTAGATAGTCATCTGGCTTATGGTGCAACTCATATTGCGATTTTGTGTTCAGAAAATCACGTGCCCACGCTTTTTGCTTCTCGGTGTATACCGGGGCGGGCTTGGGTTTCATCTTTGCAAAATGCGCATCTTTTTCGGCCATTGCGATCGCTGCGGTTTGCTCGTCAGTACGATCGTAAGTTCTGATGGGAAGATTCTTATGAGGTACTCTTGGGAGGGGCGACATTTGTCGTTTTGGGCTGCTGCGTCGGTTAGTACTCATCGACGGAGCACGCTTCCGCTTATTGTCCTTAGCGGGCAAAGGCGGCGGCGAAGACGGCCGACCCAAGTCCGGCGGCGGAGATCGAGATGGACTCGCGCTGTGGTGGTCGTAGTCATGGGGTGTGCTTCTTGGAGGTGATGGAGGTGTAGGTGACCTGCGACGACTCGGAGGCGGTGTTGTCCTTGGCGTCGAGCCTGGAAACTTGATGTAGTTCTTGTCCCATAGAATGATATCACCCACAACTTCTCCGAGTGTCCTCTCATCTTCAGGTCCAGGGATGTCAAGCTCCATATCATGAAACCCCGATACGATTTCATCCACCCCGACTTTAGCATAGCCAGCTGGAATCTCACGGTCTTGCCAGCGTGCGTCAGGTGGACAAGGTAAAGCATATCCGACCGCCACCTTCATGGATATGTTCTTCAATTTCTGATGGAGCTCACAAGATATTGAATCCTTGATTCCATCCACGGGGTAGCCGGGACCGCCATCTATCATCCGCCGTGCATCGTCAGCCGGGACCTCCGAGTCACCCACGCTGCTTTTCCGCTGAGATGGACCGGCGGTAATATCGAGTACAGGATCTTGCGGGCGCACTACTCCTCTAAGTTCGTCAATCTGCTGCTGCTGGTGGTTAATTCTGGCAAGCAACTGGTTGAACTTGTCTCCCTCCTCCTCCTGCTGTCGCTGCTTTGCTCTCGCTCGGCTTCTGTAAGTTTCTACGTCTTTGGCAAACCCAAGCCACCACGGGACGGAAGGGCCAAAGCCTCGTGTTCGTCCTCCTTTTTCGTCATTCCCGAGGACCAGTGTCAGCAAGTCTTTCTCTCTATCGGGACGGAACTTTAACTTCCCCTCTTTAATTTCTTTCACCACTTTAAGCCAATTTTCCCTGGGTATCCTAATCCCGTCACTGCAAATAAGGTCCCCTGTTGTTTCGTCGTATGAACCCCCATGCGCAAGGAACCAATTTCTTGCCCTCAATTCCCATTCTTCGCGCATCCATTCTGGTTGGATCCCTTTAGCAAGCAGCTCTTGCTCTTTTTTATCCCACTTTGGCATGGCAGTCTCGTAGCCCCCTGGCCCCAATTTATGGTGATATTTTTTCTTGTCAGCATTTTTCTTGTTCCTTACTGACATCGCCTTGGCATCTTGTGACTCCTTGTACTCCTTAAATGCGTTCCAGTGATTCGCCTGCTTCGCTAGATAGCCTTCGAATACTGGAGCAGTCTTTTTCTTCAGATATTCTTGCCATAATCTTTTCTTCCACACCCGGAATAGTTCGGCCATCTTCGTAAGAGTCCACTTCATGACTTTCTTCCTCAATTTTGCAGTGTCGGCAGGATCCTCAAATTCTGGCAGGGTGAAATGTGCCATGAGGTCATTCCAAAGACCCTCTTTGTACCTTTCGGCGACATACTCACTATCGTTCGCCCCTTTGCGCTTATTCCAGTCTCGAACGGTGATCGGGACGTGATCCCTAACCAGAACTCCGCATTGTTTTCTAAATACATCGGCAGCCTTCTTGGGTTCCTTCGGTTCGCCCGTAGGGGATATGACCTCAAATGTATAATGCGTAGATGGGGCCAACTTTTTGGTCGGGCCTCGTTTGGAAGATTTGCTCGATGTGGAGGCCTAAGAGAAGAAACATTCGTCAATTTATATATACAACTCAAGTAATGCATCTACTGATCACCGAACTTCATATATACAATTCAAGTAGTGCATCTACTGATCGCCGAACTTCATATATATACCTCGCCGGACTTCGTTAAGGGTCCACCGGCTTCTCCATCATTGGAGCTATCGCCTTCTCCATCATCGGAGCCGTCGGCTTCATCCTCACTTCGGTCGACCTCCATTCCATGCCCGGAGGGGTTCAGATACGACAACGGAGATTCGGCTGGATCAGCACCTGGGGCGTCGTGGATTATATTCTCGATAATTTCTTCCTGTCTTAGGTCTCTGCGGATTGGACTAGGTGGATCCATAGTTTCTGCAAAATGCACACAATATTATTTCAAAACGCATCAAATAAAATGAGTATCAATTGTTATAAATAATTACTAAAGCAATCAATACAAGTCACAATATATCCACTACAAATCAATTACTAAAAATTACTACAAATCAATTACTCCATATTTAAATATGCAAATAGATCATTTTTTTGCAAAACAGTACTACAAAATATGCAATAGATCATCTTTTTTGCATACTCTAAAATATGCAAATAGATCATCTGAATATGCAAATAGATCATCTTTCCCAATTCTAAAATAAACCTAAATTTGAACTTACAAAACTAAAATTGAAACCAAAATTAACATCTAATTTTTTCTAACATCTAATTTGCATCTCAAACAACTAATTTTAGAACTAAAATTAACATCTAATTTTTTCTAACATCTAATTTGCATCTAATTTTTTCTAACATCTAATTTGCATCTTCTAACAAATTAATTCTAAAATTACAATTTTTCTCTAACAACTAAAATTAACATCTATTTTTTTCTAACATCTAATTTGCATCTCTAACAACTAATTTTAGAACTAAAATTAACATCTAATTTTTTCTAACATCTAATTTGCATCTAATTTTTTTCATCTAATTTGCATCTCTAACAACTAATTTTAGATCTAAAATTAACATCTAATTTTTTCTAACAGCTAATTTGCATCTAAAATTAACATCTATTTTTTTCTAACACCTAATTTGCATCTCTAACAACTAAAATTAACATCTAAAATTACTTCTAACAAAAAAAATTCTGACAACTAAAATTAACATCTAAAATTACAAAAATTCTAACAACATCTAAAATTCTAACAACAATTCTCCTCCACGCCGTGGCCGTGGCCGTGGCCTCCACCACGCGCCACCACCGTGGCGCCCGTGGCCGCCACCACGCGCCACCACGGGGGAGAGCGAGCGAGGAGGGGGCAGAGCTCCAACCTCGGGCGGCGGCACGACAGCGCGAGGCAGGGGAGGGTCGGGCTACGCGGCGACGGCGGTGTCGCAGACGGCGTGCGGCAGGGGCAGCACCTCGGGACGGCGGCTCCTCCGCTCGACGGCGTGCGGAGCGGCAGATCGACGGCGGCGGAGCGTGCTAGATTTTGGCAGCCTGATGGCGTCGCTCTGCTTCTCTGCCCTTCTTCGATGAAAAAAATGGCTAAGGATCCAACCGTTCCTTAAAGTAGGGGAGGGACCTTTAGTCGCGGTCCGTGGCTCAAACCGCGACTAAAGGGGGGTCTTTAGTCCCGGTTTGAACCACGGGCCGCGACTAAAGGGGTGGGAGGGCTTTTAGCGTTCCCGCGCGCTACGCAGACCTTTAGTCGCGGCCCGTGTCTCAAGCCGGACTAAAGGCCCAAAAATTGCGCGCGCAACTCAATTTTTTTTTAACAGAACCAGGACCTTTTTCTAAACATTTAAACATTTGAATTAAGCAGTTTTTGCATATTTTTGAATCTGACAAAACTGTCAACATGAAAAGTGTTCGAATTTGAATTACAAATTCAAAACCATTTTCTGTTTTATAAAATAATTATTCTAACTATTCAAACTATTAACCATTTCGCCATTTTGAATTAAAAAATCATTAACTTTTATCTTTTATCTTTTGCATATTTTGAATCTCTCTAAACTTTCAACATGAAAAGTGTTTGAATTTGAATAACCAAAACCATTTTCTGTTTTATAAAATAATTATTCTAACTGTTCAAACTATTAACCATTTTGCCATTTTGAATTAAAAAATGCATTAACTTTTATCTTTTGCAAATTTTTGAATCTCTCTAAACTTTCAACATGAAAAGTGTTTGAATTTGAATAACTAATTCAAAACCATTTTCTGTTATATAAAATAATTATTCTAACTATTAATCATTTTGCCATTTTGAATTAAAAAAATGCATTAACTTTTATCTTTTGCATAACTAACTCAAAACCAGATTACTTATTCAGATGGTAAAGATCATTAGTTGGAAATGCAGAGATAAAGAATACATTTTACTCCTATTAATTCTTTCAGTCTGAAAAGGAAGGGATACTTTGGAATTCTTTCAAAGAACAGCTTGGTGTTTCATCTCCTATTAATTCTGCCTTTGACTTCTCCAATTTTATCCCCCACCACGATGGGTTGGGGGTTCTTTCGGCGCCTTTTTCGTGGGATGAAATTGATAGGACTGTGGCTGATCTCCCCTCAGATAAAGCTCCTGGACCCGATGGTTTCTCCGGTCTCTTCTTTAAAACTTGCTGGCCTATTATTCGTTTTGATTTCTACTGGTTATGTCATCAGTTTTGGGAAGGATCAGTAAATCTTCAGTGTATCAATGACGCTTATATTACCTTGGTCCCAAAGGTCCACTCCCCTGCTGGCCCTAATGACTACAGACCGATCTCGCTCCTCAACTCCAGTCTAAAACTTCTAACAAAGATCCTTGCAAACCGGCTGCAAGGTAAAATTTTGGACTTGGTGCATATCAACCAATATGGTTTCCTAAAGAGTCGCACCATCCAAGATTGCGTCGCTTGGGCCTATGAGTACATACACCAATGCAAGCAAGCAAAAAAAGAGGTGGTCATTCTGAAACTTGATTTTGCAAAAGCATTCGACACAATTGAACATGCTACCATCCTAAACATTCTAAAATGTTGGAGGTTCGATGATAGATGGCTTAGCTGGGTTAAGATTATCTTTGATCCTGGTACCTCTTCTGTCTTGCTTAATGGCATTCCGGAAAGAAATTTGCTTGCCATCGTGGAGTTCGCCAGGGTGATCCTTTCTGTCCAATCCTATTTGTGGCAGGTGCTGATTTGTTACAATCCATGGTTAATCAGCTTGCTAGCTCGGGCATAATTCAACCGCCTTTGCCTATCCCCAACACGGATTTTCCAATAGCTCAATACGCTGATGACACGTTGCTGATTCTCCAAGCCTGCCCTACTCAGCTTGTAGCTCTTAAAAATCTGCTCCAGGTGTTCTCGGCTGCAACAGGACTAAAAGTCAATTATGCAAAGTCGTGTCTGATGCCAGTGAACATTGATGCTGCCCGCGTTGCTCATCTTGCTGAAACTTTTGGATGTGTGGTTGGTGCTCTTCCATTTACCTACCTAGGCGTCCCTCTCGGCACTTCTCGTCCTTCTGTGCAGGATCTCTCGCCTATATGTGATCAAGTGGAGAGAAGGCTTAATGCGAGTGTCCGTTTTTTAGACTATGGCAATCGGCTAACATTTGTCAACTCGGTTCTATCTTCTTTGCCAATTCACTTCCTATGTACACTTAAAATTCATAAGACGGTTTTGAATCGCTTTGACAAATCTAGGCGTCACGCTCTCTGGGCCAAGGAGGAGGACAGCTCTTCGGTTCACTCCCTGGCGGCATGGACCTTAGTCTGCCGACCCAAGAAATATGGAGGACTTGGCATTCTGAATTTAGAATTACAGAATAAAGCTCTGCTCTTGAAACATCTACATAAGTTTTTCAGTCAGGCTGACATACCTTGGGTCAAGTTAGTGTGGCACCTTTATGATCCAGCAACTCCTCCTCAGGCTCAATCCTCGAGAGGTTCTTTTTGGTGGCGTGATGTTTTCAGCCTTATGGATCTCTATCGTGGCATCACTCGATCAGAGGTCGGTAGTGGCACCAACACTCTTTTCTGGAAGGACCCATGGCATGGAAATGAGCTCTTGTGTGATAAATATGACCGCCTGTTTTCGTTTGCGATTAATGAGGATACTTCTGTCTAGTCGATGAAGCTTGCGATCACTCCGACCTCCTCCTTCCATTTGCCTATGTCGGAACCGGTCTTCGATGAGCTGACGCAGCTGCAGGAGATTCTTGAAGGACTCGACCTGAATGCCACTAGCCCAGATGTAAAACGATTTGTTTGGGGGACTGCTGCATACTCCTCACGTCAGTTCTACAATTTCCTTTTCGCCTAGCTCCGGCAAGACCCCTCCTTACATGCGATATGGAAATCTCGATGCATGCCCAAGCTGAAGGTTTTTGCATGGTTGCTTCAAATGGATCGTCTAAACACGAAAGATTTGATGGCTCGCAAGCATTGGCAGGTTGACTCGGGCACGAACTGTGTTCTTTGTGCTACTGGTGCCTTGGAGACGCGAGACCATCTATTTTTCTCGTGCAGTTTTGCGTCAGAATGCTGGGATTTCATCTGCCTTCACTGGAACTGCTCGGCACCCATCTCCGGTCGATTCACCCAAGCTAATCAGCTTTTCTCTGGTCCGTGCTTTATGGAGATTGCGATATGTGGACTTTGGAACATTTGGAAGATCAGAAACGACCTAATCTTTAAAGATATGCACTCCTCCGTTGAGCGGTGGAAAGTCAGGTTTCAAGCTGATGTGCTCCTTCATCAGCATCGTGTGCCCGCCCCTTTAGTTCAGCCCCTTGTAGCTTGGGTCCTTGTTACTTTTACTTGATGGACCCCCAATTTTTGACCATGTACTTTTCTTTTCATTTTCTCCCCCCTGAACTTGTTTGCTGGTTGTACCTTGTCTTTTGGAAAACCTCTGGCTTCTCCATCAGATCATTTTAATTTAAAATTTACACCGTAGGGCTTTCCCCTACGGTAACATGGTCAAAAAAAAGAATACATTTTACACGATCGTCGTCGTAGCTAGACCAGAAATTAATGAAAACACCCTTGGGTACATAGACGAACCATAGGTTAGTCATACTCCTGTCTAGGCCTATAATACTCGTCCGCGTAGTCGTCGTAGTCGCCGACGTTGTCGTCGCTGTCGTCGGGCGACGCTCGCCTGGACTGGAAGTGAGGGTAGCGCAGGCGGGGGTTATCGCCGGCCGTGATGTAGTCCATGACGCTCTGGAGAGTCCGGCCGCCCCACCACAGTCGACGGCCGGCCTCGTTGAAGTTCGAAGGAGGCGGGCCGTCCTCCTCGTACTTGGCGAGCGCCCTCTCACGCCGATTGATGAAGAAGGCGTCCCAAGTCGGGCGGTAGTCGGGATCCCAGCGGGGATCCATCCGCTGCTCCGGAGTGAGCTTGAGGCAGTAGTGGTTCGTGATGGCCGCCCGGCGCGCAAACCTTGAGGGACAGGAGGGACCGGCACGCCTCCGGTGCTCAGCCTCCAGCCGGCGGGGACATCGTAGCCGGGCGGGCAGGGGTAGTTCGAGGCGCAAAGCGCCTCCGCCTCCGAGTAGGTTAGAGTGGGTACGGTGGAAGCCATGGGAGAGTGATGAGGTTGCAGATATGAGTTTAGATGTGCTATGCCAATGGAGACCATGACTACATATATATAGTGATAAATGGCGGGAAGACGGAGGCGGGAAGCGGTGGAAAGCGCGGGAAGAAATAAGGCGGGAAGAAACAGACCTTTAGTCCCTGTTCGAGCCACCAACTGGGACTAAAGGGGCTTATTTGTTCCCGCGCAATTTTACCAACCGGGACTAAAGGGAATCCCACCAATAAGGAAGAAGCACACGGATCGTGTGTTTCTTTCGAGCGCTTGTGAGCCGTTGGATCAGGGGTGTGTTTCTTTTTAGGGCTTGTGAGCCGTTGGATCCATAGTTTCTGCAAAATGCACACAATATTATTTCAAAATGCATAATATTATCATCCATAAAATTCCATCTATAAAATTCCATCTATAAAATTGCATCTATAAAATTTTGCATCTTAAATTTGCATCTAAAAAATTCCATCTATAAAATTGCATCTATAAAATTCCATCTATAAAATTCCATCTATAAAATTGCATCTATAAAATTATTCTAATTATACAAACTATTAACAATTTTGCCATTTTCTGTTTTTTTGCTAATGCATCCGGATTGTGGCGCTTTCTGCATCACTTGGAAATGCTAAAGATCTTGGAGAATGCAGAGATTGTGTTGGTGAAACTGCAGCTGATTTGAAGCTTCTTGACAATACACATTGGAAATACACATTCATTATTATTACACATGCTCCTTACATAAAGGTTTAATACATTCCATAGAATGCATTACATAAAAGGTTTAATACATTATTACACATCACCAACATCACCAACATTATTCTACATAAACGGACTTGCTGGCTCGGAGGCTGTAGGATTAGGAGGAACGGCGGGAGGAGCCAGCCACGTTCGCGGCCGCCCGGTTCTCGCGCGCACGTTTGCGGCGGAGGGCAAGATCCATGGAGGATGAGTCTTTCAGCGCCCAATTGATGCATGTAAAATGCATACATGAACTTTGCATTATTTTACTTATATTCCAGTCATATTTGCATCATATAAGGGTTATATCACTGTTTTATAATGATTTTGGGAATATTTGGTATGTTTCCTATTTTTATGGAATTAATCCTGCACAGTCAGAAAACTCTGTTTTCTATATTTTAATGTTTCAGAGACCCAAACGACGTCCAAATGACCTAATATTTTACGGGCATCAGTTTTTGGTAAGAACAAAGCGTAGGAGCCAAGGAAGCGCATGAAAGGAAGTCGGAGGCCGAAGTTGAGTGGGCCCACGCGGCCGTAACTGGGCCGCGTGGGACCCCCTCTTTTGAGCCTCGGAGCTCCGTTGCCGTCGATCTTTCCTCCACTGACTCGGTTTTGACCTAAAACCGACTATAAAAATAGCCCCCCCCCCCCCCGACGTTCTCTGGAGGAGCGCCGCAGAAACACAGAAACCATGAAACAGAGACCTGGAGCTGCAGATTGGAGGGGGAAAACTCCGGCGGGGCGCTGCCGGCGTGGTCTCCATCTTCTCCAACGACTTCTCCACCGTCTCCATGATGAAGAGGGAGTAGTCCACCTCTGACTATGGGTTTGTGGAAGTAACTTATGTATCTCTCTCTCTCTTGAGCTTCACTAATTAGTACCGTATGAGCTGCTGAACATGATTACGGTCATCTATGTAATACCTTTGTGGTGGATCTTTTTATGAGTTAATATATGTTTGAGATTGCAATGGTTTTGTTTCAGTTATGAAAGTAGATGCATATTATGTACCCCGTTCTTATTTACTTGTCATGATCAAGCATGTTTATGAGAGCGTGTGAGGGGGAACGTGTGCATTAGTTGGAGTAACGGGGGGTGGCTAGTGCAGTGAACGTGAGAGAAAGTTCTGCGATCCACTTGGGTATCTCTACCTTACTTTGTTGCCTCACTAGGGATAAAAAAAATACCATGCTACCGGAGATGTGGGTGTGACCATTGCCACTACTCCATGACTAGATCTAGCATGTTCTTATTTTAACTTCATGTCATGATACTTATTGCTATACTCTGAGTTATCTTAATTACTGAGGTGTTATGATTTAGTTCGCATCTTGGTGGAGTATAAGAGAGACTAATAACCAAAAGGTCTCTATGTTAGGACGTGATGCCCATATAATTATAACTTGTCATTAAACTGTTGTGTTGCAATCTCATATGTCAACTCTAGTGTTCCATTGTCTACCACTTTATTAAAGAGAGAGTGCATTTGTGAAACCATGAACCCCGGTCCATTTTTAATCATAAGAAACACCTTTCCAACCACTTTTACCACTTTTCCATTTTCTGCCATTTAAAAATCCGAAAATACAAAAACACTTTTACATCTTGCATTCATCATATAAAACCCAAAAATATCATTTATCATTGCTACCACCATCCTTGCATATTTATTTACCACCATTGCATATTTATTTCTTGTTTGCATTGCATATTATCTTGATATCATTCTCACACCTTGTGCTTGACAACCACTAGGTGAGGTTGAGGACCAAAACATTTACTTTGTTTTGTAGGTAACCAAAAGAAGGATAGGAAAGATAAATCTTCACTACTGATTCCCCGAGAGTTCGATATTAAACCCTCGAGTCACCCCTCGTGGGGAAAACACGTCTTCCACTTACTACACACTCTGCACTTGGAGTCTCAACCTAACCCATATTCTTTTGACACAGGTAACTACGTCAAGGGCCATCAAGACTGTTTTCTGGCGCCGTTGCCGGGGAATCATTGCTGAAAGGTTTATCCAAGGGTCCCCTGCACTAGCTCTGTTTTCTGGCGCCGGGTTTATCCAAGGATATCTCACCAAGTCAACTTCATCACCAACTTGTGCTAACACCTAAGCTTGGGGAGGTTGCACCTACGTGAGCATCATCTTATCCATCTTTACCTTCAAAGCAATTTATCTTGTTTTGTCATTGTCTTGCATTTTTAAGTTCGGTTTGCATATTTATTTTCAGTTTTGCATTTTGTGTTGCATTTGTTATTTCGGTTTGCATCATTTAGTGTCATTTTATTTTCAGTTTTGCATAAAAAATTAAAAAACACATAAAAACTTGCTAAAATGGGAGAAAGAACTAAGTTGTGTGATTACACAAACACTCCAAATGATCAATTTATTGCTAGGCCCATTGCCACACCTGAGATAAAAGCTGATAGTTATGAAGTAAGTCCTAGTTTGTTGAACTTGATAACTAGGGAACAATTTGGCGGTAGTGCTATGGAGGATGCCTCTATGCATCTTCATGATTTTGTTGAAATATGTGACATGCAAAATTTAAAAATGTGGAAAGTGATATTCTAAAACTGAAGTTATTTCCTTTCTCACTTAGAGGAAAAGCTAAAGAGTGGTTGCATTCATTACCTATTGATAGCATTAATTCTTGGGATGATTAAAAGAAGCTTTCATTAAGAAATATATCCTCCTGTTAAAATTTTGCAAAATAGAAACAATATTCTTTCTTTTAGGCAAAATGAAAATGAACATGTTGCTATGGCTTGGGATAGGATTAAACTTATGCTTAGAACTTGTCCATCACATGGGGTTAACGAATGGACCATATTACACTCTTTTTACAATGGTCTAAATTACATGTCTAGAAATATTCTTGATTCTGCTGCTGGAGGGCTTTTATGGGAAAAACTATAGTAGAAGCTAAGAACATATTGGAAAGTATTTTGCAAAACTATAGTCAATGGCATACTGATAGAGCACCTAATCCATCTAAGAAAGTAAACTCCATAGAAGAAACAAATGATTTGTCATCTAAAATGGACACTATTCTTGCTTTCATTAATAAACAAAATATTGAAAATGTGCCTTTGCAAGAATTAGTTGGTAATAATCCTGAAAATGTTGATGTTAACTTCATTAGGAACTATGGTAATAATGGGTATGGTAACAACAATTATAATTCCTATAATAAACCCCATATGTTCCCAACAACCGTCCTTCTATTCCATATCCTAATGCTAGTGATAATAATTGGAAGCCTATGCCACCACGTAATGATAATTTTGAGGCTAATAAAATTCTTATGGAACAAGTTGCTAGTCATAATACCATGATACAAGAGTTGAATAAGTCTGTTGCTTCTATTAGTTCTGATATTAAAGGCTTACAACTCCAAACTGCAGGACTAGACAAAGCCTTGTCAAAACTAGCTGATAACCAAGCCACTTTATTGAGTATGTCTGCAGGGAAACCACAAGCACCACCTATGGTTGGAATGAATTCTATTAATATTGCTGAAAATGTTCCTCTTACTTTGGAGGAAACTCTTAATGAATTATTGAACTATCCTGAATATTTGTTGCCATTTATGTCTCAACTTGTTGGTTTAAAAGAAGAAGTTAACGAAACTGAATATGATGAATCTCTTCTGTTAATTGAGTTAGAGAAAAAAGTTGAGAAGTTAAAATGCTTAGTGAAGTCAAGGAACCATTGCTTGACTTAGAGAATTGTAGCTTGCATGAATTAATATCTATCTTACAAAAATTTGCAAGTGATCCTTCCATAATGTAACCAAGCAGGTTTTGGTTCTTATATTGCTAATCATGTTTAAAAGAAAAGATTGCTAGGTACAACCAAGAGGCTATGATACCACCTAAGCTTGGGGATATATGGATTCCCAAAGTATAGTAACCATTGGAAAAGAGACACACCATGCTATATTGATCTAGGATCTAGTGTCTCTGTTTTATCTAAAGAACTATATGAAGTACTTGAATTGAAAAATCTTGAAAAATGCTCTATTGAACTTGCACTTGCTGATGATTCCATTAAACATGCTTTAGGAAAAGTAAGTGATGTTATGGTAGAGTTACATATGACATTTGTGCCTGTTGATTTTCTAATCATGGATATGGGGAATAAAACCTCTAGTCCAATTATTCTTGGAAGACCTTTTCTTCGTACCACAGGTGCTATCATTGATTCAAAAGAAGGGAATGTGAAGTTTCAGTTTCCACACAAGAAGTGCATGGAACACTTCCCAAGGAAGAGGGACCACCAAAGTTCAAGCTCCCTCATGAGCTTCGTCCACTATAAACATCAAGTAAGAAGCCTAGCTATATGGCTATAAAGAAAGCGCTTTACGGGAGGCAACCCGGTTGTTTTTATTTGTGATTTTCTTTGTGTCCTCTTGCTGTAACAAGAGACTTTGTTTAGTTTAGTTTCTGGAATTTTTAATAAAGTGCCAAGTTTTACTCATTTTGGTTTGAAGAAGTTGCTTATAGCGTTCGGAGATTTTATTCCTGCACGAATCTGTGCACGGTATGATTTTTAATTCTTATTCTGTAACTCCGAATGAGCTCATATTTGAACTGTAGTTGCAACTTTTCATCCTCTGTATGCATGAATTTTTTCGGAATTTTTCGACAAAGTTAGTAGGGTAGAAAAATACGTTTTGCTGCTGCTGTTTTTCTGGACAGATTCTGTCCCATTTTGTTTGATGCATGCTTTGAACTTTTAACTTGAATCTTTTTGATCCAATTGAGTTTATGAGTAGGCATACAACATTATACACTTTCTGGACATCATATGAATTTTTTTCAAGGATTATATGCAGCAAGAAATCTATTTGTTTATCACTACTAATGCACCCCACAGAAAAGAAATGGGAGAAACGGTGTTTTGAAGTTTTTTCACAGGGATTAGAGGAGATGCACCAAGAGCTATCCAAGGATGGTGAAGACCATAAGCTTGGGGATGTGAAGACAACCCCACTGGACCTACACACTCTCGGTTTGCACACGTCTAACTTCTGTTTTTCGATCGAAACACTTTATCGCATAAACTTGGAGCGTCTTTTTGTTTGTTTTGGTTTGATTTTTTTTTGTGAGACCACCACACTATCATTTATATATGAGAGAGCTACTGGAAATTTGGGTTGATTTATGTTGGATGCTATTATAAGATTGGGAAAAGGGATGTTGGAGTTGATTTTAAAAGATACATATAGTTGCATGATTCATGAGCTTGTTAATGAGTAATAATTTGCAAGTATTTTATCAAGAGCTATCTTTTATTCATGTTTTGATGCTGAATGTTATTTACTTTGTTTAACATGGATTGGTTAGTTCTATGGACACTCATGCATGCATTTAGATGGTCAACTTTCTCCCTCTTGCTAGCCCAAAAATTCCAACAAGCAAAAACTTGTTTCCAACACCTTCAACCAAAGTTTTTCCAGTGAGTCCACCATATCTACCTATTAGCTTTATGCTATTCCGAGTATGTTTATCATGATATTTGTGTTATCTATACCTCTGAATGAAAATGCTTATGTTGTTGATTGTTATGGGAAAAGTTGGTTATAGAGCTCTCTCGAACTTGATGCACACTTTACTTTTATTGCATAAATAAAATATGACCCATTGTGATTAAAATTATGATGTTGTGGGCTTGACAAATGTCTTTGGTTGAGAGTTAGCTCATATGTGCTGTCACATGGCAAGCTTTCAACATGCACTTCATTTCATTTAGTTGATATCATGTACTTTTGTTTATGGATGCTTACCATGGGTGAAATAAATGTGGAAATGAAGTAGGTTTAAATGAGTTTGTATAAATGGTTAGAGAGACGCCTGGGCCGCTAATCTAAGCCATGCATCATTCATGGTGGAAATTTACTTACATGCTATGGTGAACCTTCTGTGATACACCTTACAATAAAAAGCTATCTAATGGTAAATAAAAAGGGTGTTGAGATTGTTCATTGTGTTTGTTTGTCTTGTCATTTTGATATGGGCTTGTTCCATATCCTGGGACAAGAGGTACCCCAGTTGACGCTCTTAATGATACTATTATTACTTACAATGATATTTAACTTGAACTTGCTTTGTTTCCCAAGATGAGTAACACATGGAGTAGGTACTTGTATTCAAGGGGCATGAGACTTTCAACCTGTACTTTGTCAAGCACACTACTCATATTTGCTTTCACTTTAAACTTAATGTAACGGCCCAAAGTTGAGAACCTAAAAACCCGTGTAATTTTTTTTCGCTTTTGTGTTCCTTGCATCATGGCATTCATGCATCATGTTGTTGCTAGGGAATTGTTGCTAGGGAATTGTGTTGTTGCTAGGGAATTGTGGTGGATTTGGCAACATTCAAAAACCAAATGCCAAACTTGTTTCAACCAATTTCAGATTAATGAAGGCACTCAACCTTGCAAAATACAAAGGCTTGACAACTTATATTTGTCAAGGAAATTCCAAGAGCTACAAAATAATATTTTGCACTTGTTCCAAAATATTAAAGGAACAACATTTTGAAATTTAGTAAAATGCCATATCCAACCTCTCTAAACAAATGTTGTCCAAACATTTTATTTCGAGGCGCCAAATTTTGTGGAGCTCCCACATGAGATGAAAAGGCCACACAAATTATTTCATAATTTTTGAAAGTGTTTAAGTGCTCTAATTAAATCACTGAAATGTTCTGGTTTTAAAAGGTTTATAATTAAAAAACTGACAAAGGACCTAACTGTGATGGAACCAAAGTTTGCAGGGGGTTCTGTGTAAATCTGCCGTCTTCCTCCTGTAGCATGCGCACTGGCGCCATGCCGCGCCGCGTGCGAAGCACGCCCGCGCCGGGGCCCCCTCCTCTGCCCTCACCTGCGAGAAGGACGCCACGACCACGAGGCCGCTCTGCCCACACAGCTCCCCCGAAAATTCCTCTCGTTTCCTCGCTTCTTCTTTCTCACCCCACGAGCCGCACGCGAGCGCGCCGTCGCCGCCACATCACCGACGTTCGGGAGCTCCCCGAGCTAAGCCAAGACCACCAATCGCTCCGCCGCGCCGACTTCTTCCTCTCCACCAGAGGAATCGAGCCGAGCTGGCCAGAATCGCCGTCGTCGTCCGCTGATTCGCCGCTGCTTTCCGAGCGCCGCCGCGGACAAATTCATCGCCATCGAGCATCCCCGACCTCCCCTTCACCGCTGCGAGCTTCCACGAGGCCAGGGTGAGCCTGCCGTCCCTCTGGACCTCGTTTCCCTCCCTCTCTCGCCGCACTTCGCCGTCTCCCGCTTCTGCGCGTCCGTCGGATTTTCCGAGCCATGTCGAGCCGGAATTTCCGGTTTCTCACAGCACGTCGAACCACAGCATTGCTCCTCCGTCGGATTTTCCGATGACGGTCCAGATCGGATTATCCGAGCTAAGGCAGTACGTCAAAAACCCAGAGTTCTCTTCCATCGGATATTCCGAGTCCACTCCGACTCGGATATTCCGAAGTTGATCAGTACCAAAAATGTTTCTGTTCAAATTATCTTGTTCTCTCTAAGTTGTTCAAATACTGGTGCTGTGTTAGAAATAACTTATTAAAGGACATATGTAAAAGAGGGAATTATAAGTGTGATAACTTTTTATCGGTGTATCGAAAACTTGTGTGGAATATACCAAGGTGATCATAAAATTGTGAATTACCCAAAATCATCATATTCATGCATGTTGGAACTGAATAATTGTTGAACAATTTTGAAAACTTGATAAAACTATAGAAACTTTGAAAATTCATATCGAATTCAATTTTTATCGGAAAGATGCAAACAAGGTACCAAAATTCTTAGAAAAGTAAGGCCTATCCAATGGTGCCAGTGTCATGCTTCATTGAAGCCTAGTTTGGTACTGTATATGGAAGGTTAAAAATGCCTCCTTGTTTAAATTATGAAGGTTTGATCCCAATTTTGCTAAGAATAAATATGGTACCCCTTTTAAATTGTTAAGTGGACCCTAAGGGTAACTTAAATGCATTAAATTGACATCTCAACATCTTTGTATGCATTGCACAATTGCCATGTGTTGATTGTTATTTCTGCTTTCCGGTGTTGTTTGCTCTCCGGTAGATCACGAGTTCGGAGTTGAGCATCACTACTCCGACGAGCAGTTTGACTACTCCGCTCAACAAGGCAAGCGTAATCCCCCCTCTGAGCATATCTTATCCTATGTTTCCGCAAATATTTTCTCCACTATAATATTGCATGCGGTTCCAAATGTCAATTTTATTGGATTAGAGTATCCTATAGTTGCATTAAGTTTCCGATGCCAATACCTGTTTCCCTCCTATTATCCATAGGATTGTATTGTTGGCCTGAAATACTTAACTATGCAATGTTGATGCTTAGCCATGCTTAGTTAAATGCTTAGCCGTCCGATGGATACTTCATGTTGGAAACAGGTTGTTGAAGTGTTCAGATGATGGTGGAGAAATTGTGGTGACAGGTAATAAAATGCTTAAAGGTGGGGATGAGAGGCCACTTTGGTATGGTGGTGTTTTGTCTCACTCTCGCCGTCTAGGTGCGAGTTCTTTACCTCTTGAACCAAGAATGAGCGCGCTTCCTTTCGGTGGGCTATATGGAACCCCCGTCGACCAACTAACTTGGGCGGGACTAGCCAGGGTCCTCTAGTTTGAGCTTCCATTTGCGTGTGCGTGAAGATGGTGGCCAAGACTAAGATGAGGATGGTGGTGTTAGGAAAAATGAATGGCCACGGGGCACGGTGTTGAGATCCGCTGCTCCGTCCTCACTGATGATCCTGGGTTAGTCCTTAACAAGGTAAAGGTTGTAACCGTTCCCACTCAGCCGGCTTTCCCCGGAAGAGAGCTAAGCGTAGGCAATGAGCCGGGCGGTACCGAAGGTAAACACAGTGCACCCCTGCAGGGTTAAATCTTTTCGAAAAGCCGTGTCCGCGGTTATGGACGAACTTGGAAAGGACGATAAGATCATAGAATAACTTGAACGGAATGATTAAAAACTGGGTACTAAAGGTACCACTCAGGAATGCAAGGTTGACTTCCTCGAGGGTGATTCGGGGAGATGCCTTTGATGAACAGGTACAGTGGTTGATGATGGTTGATGAGGAGAAAAGTGATCAAAGTAAAGAGTTACTTCTTACCCCTTTTAAAAATACTCTGAATAGTCGATGCCATTGAGTTATGTTTTCGTTAAATAAAATCCGCTTTATGCAAAATAGCCATAAAACCTTGAAGGCCTCATCGAGCTAAAGCTCTATATATAATCTTGCGAGTTCGTCGAACTCAACGTCGTTTGTTTTGTTTCAGAGGAGGACTTCACCGACCTCGAAGGTGGGTTCTTTGTGGACGTCGACGAGTAGTCTGGGGTTCCTAGGTGGCAGCTTGGGACATCCCGAACAGCTGGCGCTGGATGTTTATCTGTAGGCCTCTTAGGCCATAATCTGGATCTTGTTGTTCAGAACAACTTAATTTGCTTCCGCTTGTTGTGATGTTGGGTCTGTGACCTCTGGTTGTCATTTGCTATCTTTCTCTATTATAAGAGTTGAACTATACTGATTTGTGTCGTAGAGTCTGTGATGTGCCAGTTGTTCCACAAGTCTTGATCTCTCTATTATGCTTTGATAGCGTGTCTGCTGGTATCGGATAACCGGAGACACAGTATCACTGTATAGCAGTCGGGTCGGGGCGCCACACTTAATCATTCAAGATGCTATGATAGGGGAATGAGAGCTTGACACCAAGGATTAGCACATTACAGTCATTAACTTAAGTAGAGAAGTTCAGAAGTTAGATGAGAACTTATTCATGCTTTACCTCTACTCATATATATCTTTCCAAAGTGTCCACCTTTTATATTCAGATTTTCATCAATACTCTATGGCCATTATAGGATGTTCTTTATTCTCATTATGCATACATGTGGTCCATAGTACTTTCTTCTATGTTACACTTTGTGAATTATCATTGAACATTCTTGCATTGAATACTTGATATCACTTCATAAACTATCTTGCATATTGCTACTCCTTTTAAGAATGAATCATTTGACTCTATGTAGCAATAGTAATCATCTTTGATATCCATTGATAGTATTAAAATGCAAAGTCCATGTTAGTTTTATCACCTTCATACTCGAGGACGAGTATAGGTTAAGCTTGGGGATGTTGATGCATGTAAAATGCATACATGAACTTTGCATTATTTTACTTATATTCCAGTCATATTTGCATCATATAAGGGTTATATCACTGTTTTATAATGATTTTGGGAATATTTGGTATGTTTCCTATTTTTTATGGAATTAACCCTGCACAGTCAGAAAACCCTGTTTTCTATATTTTAATGTTTCAGGGACCCAAACGACGTCCAAATGACCTAATATTTTACGGGCATCAGTTTTTGGAAGGAACAAAGCGTAGGAGCCAAGGAAGCGCACGAAAGGAAGTCGGAGGCCGAAGTTGAGTGGGCCCACGCGGCCAGGTACCTGGGCCGCGTGGGACCCCCTCTTTTGGGCCTCGGAGCTCCGTTGCTGTCGATCTTTCCTCCACCGACTCGGTTTTGACCTAAAACCGACTATAAAAATAGCCCCCCGACGTTCTCTGGAGGTAGCGCTGCAGAAACAGAAACCACGAAATAGAGACTTGGAGCTGCAGATTGGAGGGGGAAAACTCCGGCGGGGCGCTGCCGGCGTGGTCTCCATCTTCTCCAACGACTTCTCCACCGTCTAAATAATGAAGAGGGAGTAGTCCACCTCTGGACTATGGGTTTGTGGAAGTAACTTATGTATCTCTCTTCTCTCTTGAGCTTCACTAATTAGTACCGTATGAGCTGATGAACATGATTACGGTCATCTATGTAATACCTTTGTGGTGGATCTTTTTATGAGTTAATATATGCTTGAGATTGCAATGGTTTTGTTTCAGTTATGAAAGTAGATGCATATTATGTACCCCGTTCTTATTTACTTGTCATGATCAAGCATGTTTATGAGAGCGTGTGAGGGGGAACGTGTGCATTAGTTGGAGTAACGGGGGGTGTCTAGTGCAGTGAACGTGAGAGAAAGTTCTGCGATCCACTTGGGTATCTCTACCTTACTTTGTTGCCTCACTAGGGATAAAAAAAAATACCATGCTACCGGAGATGTGGGTGTGACCATTGCCACTACTCCATGACTAGATCTAGCATGTTCTTATTTTAACTTCATGTCATGATACTTATTGCTATACTCTGAGTTATCTTAATTACTGAGGTGTTATGATTTAGTTCGCATCTTGGTGGAGTATAAGAGAGACTAATAACCAAAAGGTCTCTATGTTAGGACGTGATGCCCATATAATTATAACTTGTCATTAAACTGTTGTTTGCAATCTCATATGTCAACTCTAGTGTTCCATTGTCTACCACTTTATTAAAGAGAGAGTGCATTTGTGAAACCATGAACCCCGGTCCATTTTTTATCATAAGAAACACCTTTCCAACCACTTTTACCACTTTTCCATTTTCTGCCATTTAAAAATCCGAAAATACAAAAACACTTTTCCATCTTGCATTCATCATATAAAACCCAAAAATATCATTTATCATTGCTACCACCATCCTTGCATATTTATTTACCACCATTGCATATTTATTTCTTGTTTGCATAGCATATTATCTTGATATCATTCTCACACCTTGTGCTTGACAACCACTAGGTGAGGTTGAGGACCAAAACATTTACTTTGTTTTGTAGGTAACCAAAAGAAGGATAGGAAAGATAAATCTTCACTATTGATTCCCCGAGAGTTCGATATTAAACCCTCGAGTCACCCCTCGTGGGGAAACCCGTCTTTCCTATACTATACACTCTGCACTTGGAGTCTCAACCTAACCCTTATTCTTTTGACGCAGGTAACTACGTCAAGGGCCATCACCAATCCAGCTCGGAAGCCTCCTTCGCCTTGAGCTGGCAGGCAGTTCTGGCTCGCTGTACACGGTCGTCGTGGACGGACTGGAAGGAGGCTTCAAGGGCCTCCTGCATCTGCGGCCCGCCGCGCTCTTCCCCATGGTCGCTCCAGTCGAAGTCGTCGTCGTCGTAATCCTCCTCGTCGGGAGGGGCGGCGGCGACTGGTGGAGGTACGGCCGCGCATCCTCGTCGGGGTCAGGGACGTCGGACCACGCGCGCTCGTACGTCCTCCGAACCTCCTCCGGCACCGGAGCAGGAGGCCGGTAGCAGGGCATTCCTCTCCACGCCGGGCTCGTGGGCATACGGCGGGATAGGCTCCCGCGGTAGCGCCCAAGCGCGCTCTGCCGAGCATGCTCGACCTCGTCCAGAAGGCGCTGCAGCGGGCGTGGCGGATCCATCTCGTGGAGACGATGCGTTTGTGGCTAGGAATGGTGGATTAGGGTTTACCCCGTCGGCGACAATATATAAAGACCTCCAGGGCAGCGCTAGGGGAGGACACGTGGCTAGGGCAGCGCTGGGGGAGGACACGTGGCTGACATGAGTCGTGACCGCAAAGCCCGACTTTAGTCCCGGTTGGTAACACGAATCGTGTGTTTCTTTCAAGCGCTTGTGAGACGTTGGATCAGGGGTGTGTTTCTTTTGAGTGATTGTGAGCTGTTGGATCAGCACTATCACGACCACTTCGTGAGCCACATGACCCGGTTGGTGTTACCAACCGGGACTAAAGAAGCACACGGACCCTATATACAGCCCCCCTCCCGGACATATTCAGCACTCAGTGTCTGCTCATTGTAGTTCATTTTGGTATATGAAGCATTCGGATTCCCTGCATACGTCCAACGGTGCATTTGATTCCCTGCCACCTTTGGTACTGAAAAGGACTTCAAAAAAAGATTTCCTTCTCTTCCTTGGTAAGAGCGTAGCTGGCAGGCCCTTGAAACTGCCCTGGATGCATGCCGTCTCATCCTTTATGACGTTCCTGGTCCTCCCGTGCTTCCGGTGTATCTTTTGACTTCCCATACAAGCCCAGGAAGCCTAGAATATTCACGCAAAGATTCTTCGTCAGGTGCATCACGTCGATTGCAGAGCGGACCTCATGGACTTCCAATAGGGTAGCTCCCAAAATATAGATTTCTTCTTCCATATGGGTGTGCGCTTATCAGCGCCGTTCGGAACGGGTTGGCTGCCAGGACCCTTTCCAAAGATTACTTTTAAATCTTTGACCATACCAAATACTTCAGCACCAGTACGGGTGACAAGCTTCGTCCGGGTTTCTGCCTTGCCATTGAAATGCTTGCCTTTTTGCCTTAAGGGATGCTTGTGCAGAAGAAAACGACGATTGTACGGGTACACATTCTTCCTATATTTGTCCAGATATATACTTTCTGTCTGATCCAAACAGTGCGTGCATGCATTGTATCCCTTGTTCGTCTGTCCTGAAATGTTACTAAGAGTAGGCCAATCATTGATGGTTACGAAAAGCAACGCTCCTAGGTCAAATGTCTCCTGTTTGTGCTCATCCCACACACTTACACCTGGTTTGGCCCGCAACTACAATAGTTCATCGACTAATGGCCTTAGGTACACATCAATGTCGTTGCCGGGTTGCTTCGGGCCTTGGATGAGCACTGGCATCATAATGAACTTCCGCTTCATGCACAACCAAGGAGGAAGGTTGTAGATACATAGAGTCACGGGCCAGGTGCTGTGACTACAGCTCTGCTCCCCAAAAGGATTCATGCCATCTGTACTTAGACCAAACCATAAGTTCCTTGCATCACCTGCAAAATCCCCGAACTCTCTCTCGATTTTTCTCCACTGCCGACCATCAGCGGGTGCCTCAACTTGTCGCCTTTCTTACGGTCTTCCATGTGCCATCGCAACAACTTGGCATGCACTTTGTTTCTGAACAGACGTTTCAACCGTGGTATTATAGGAGCATACCACATCACCTTGGCAGGAACCCTCTTCCTGGGTGGCTCGCCCTCAATATCACCAGGGTCATCTTTTCTGATCTTATACCGCAATGCAGTGCATACCGGGCATTTATCCATATTCTCGTACTTCTCACCGCGGTAGAGGATGCAGTCATTAGGGCATGCATGTATCTTCTGCACGTCTAATCCTAGAGGGCAGACAAGCTTCTTTGCTTCGTACGTGCTGGCGGGCAATTCGTTCTTTCTTGGAAGCATCTTCTTCATTAGTACCAGCAACTTTTCAAATGATGAGTCAGTCACACCGGTCTCTGCCTTCCACTTCAGCAATTCCAGTGTGCTACCCAGCTTCTTCTGGCCATCTTCACAAGTTGGGTACAACAATTTGTTGTGGTCCTGTAAAATCTACTCGAACTGCAACCTCTCCTTTTCTGTGTCGCAACCTCGCCTTGCATCAGAAATGACCCGACCAAGATCATCAGCGGGCTCATCTGGTGCCCGTTCTTCACCCTCTTCTTCTTCATTGTCTTCCATTTCGGTATCAGCGTATTCTGGGAACATAGATCGGTAGTTGTCATCATCGTTCTCTTCTTCATCGCCGTCTTCCATCATAACCCCTCTTTCTCCGTGCTTGGTCCAAACATTATAGCCGGACATGAAACCGGACCGAAGCAGGTGGCTCTGAATGACTCTTGAGGAAGTGTGATCATTCTCATTCCGACATTAAACGCATGGACAAAACATAAAGCCACCCCCATGCTTGTTCGCCTCGGCCGCATCGCGAAAAGAATGCACGCCTGCTCTGTAAGCGGTTGTGCGTCGGTCACCGTACATCCATGGATGGCTCATCTGCATCATACAACTATATATCAAATGCAATGACGATGCTAAAATTAGTACCGCACGGTGACCGACTAGAAAATAGTTGCTAACCTTTTAGGACAAGTGGAAAAAAAGAGGTGAAAGCTTAAGTGTGGCTCGGGCACCTCATATCATGTTTTTATTGTGTGAACTCAAATGGCATCACTCTAACATGCATTTCATCGAACACCTTGAGTGCATATGAAGGATAAAAAAAATAGCACTAGCCCACACCACCTCCACCAGGAAAAAAACAAAGAGTGAGTGGAGAGGGTGCTGCCATATATATAGGGTTGCCAGCCCTTTTGTCCCGGTTTGAGATACAAACCGGGACTAAAGGGGGGGGGGGACCTGGCCGCTGCGGGCCGCGGACCACTTTAGTCCCGGTTTGTATCTCAAACCGGGACAAAAGGGTCCTCACGGGCTGGGACAAAAGGGGGGAGGGGCGCCTGGGCTATTTCAGGTGACGTGGCCTGGCCTTTTGTCGCGGTTTGTAAGTGGGCCGGGACTAAAGGGCTTGGACGAAAGGTCCTGTCTCTACTAGTGCCTCAGCGCACAAGGAAACCTTCGCCTTCAGGAAGGAGAAAAAGGATTTCGTCGGCGTTCTCGGGCCGAGCTCTGCCGGTCCGTGCGCTGCCGGTCCAGGAGAGGAGCCCCGCTGGCAGCACCTCCTTCGACGTTGTTGGAAAGTAGCCGTGCTGCCTGCACCTCCGCCACCGACGGCTCGCTCCGCCCTGTCCGACGGGACCTCCAACGCCCCTGTCTTCCCCTTCCGGCG
The DNA here is from genome assembly GCA_947311845.1 of Poa pratensis. Classification (NCBI taxonomy): domain Eukaryota; kingdom Viridiplantae; phylum Streptophyta; class Magnoliopsida; order Poales; family Poaceae; genus Poa; species Poa pratensis. The sequence goes on from CAMZMU010000066.1 coordinate 16,861,279, forward strand.
CCCGCTCCGACGACTCCCTCCGATGGACCCTCGACGCCCCCTTCAGCCCCTTCCAACTCCTCTGACCGGGAACGATTTCTGGACGTCGACGATTCCTTGCCGCTCGTAGCTACAGAGACATGGACATTCGATTCGGTTCAGGGACAGGGACAGAAGCCGACATAGTTCAACCAAAATCTGAACCAAATCCTTGCTGCCTGGATTTCTATGTCTCCTCTGAGTGCCCATTCGCGACAGAAGCCGACTGTGGGGACCCCGGACTAGCTGTCCGAAATACCCTTGTGCCTACATATCAGCGATCCCATGATCAGTGCGTCGCTGAAGCACAATTAAACTGGTAACCAAAGAACATCCATACATACCAAATTTATTTACTTACTTGATTGAAGTGATCAACTTCATCAGGTACTTGCAGCGGAAATCACCAATCAACGTGGAGCCCAAGTCATTTGCCATAACCCTACAGCCAGCAACTGACTGGGAAGCGCCCTAGTTCGCATTGACGTCATCGAAGCCGTCTTCCTTAATCTGCTCTTCTCTAGAATCTGGCTAAGACAATAGCCAGGGACGAAACCAATATGAGTACATTTGATTGTACTCGCAAACTACCCCAACTTGAGTATGCACTGTTTTAGTTTTATTTTTATTTCAAAGACTTTTATTATTGAAAAACATCTTTATATCTTTATTGAAAAACATCTCTATATATATTTATTTAAAAAGGTAAGAAGAAGTTTATAACTATCCTTTAAGAAATCATCATTTTAGCTGCTCCTCCTAAACTCCTCCTTTATCCGACCATAACCCAATCATGGTTCCAATCACATCACAACCTCGTACCAACTCATTTGGTACAGGTATGAAACATACTCTCCACATCAATTTCCTCAACACAGTCCAGAGTTTGCAAAACTTTGCACATGGCCTTAGTAGTTCTTCCCAACTGTCCATATCCGAGGACTCGGCTATTCGAATAGTTTTACCCTCTGCAGAGGTAGTACGCTTTTCCCACACCCATCCGGTCACTCATCGTGTCAGCCACGTCCCGCCATACCAGAGGTATGCGAAGTTGAGTTCCCGGCCATAGTCTGTCCTTTGCGCATGCTAGTATAGGACCCTGCCTCTACGACACTTTCCATCGACACTTAAATCCTCAGAAACTAAGTGTGAGGACTCGTAGTTCTGCCCGGCGGACCCAAGGGAGCCCTTCAATCCTCTTTCTCCAATGCGCTCATACCGGCTTCCGGTAGACTTCACTTAAGAGGACCCAGGTCAGGGGGTAGGTCCTCAGACCATCCCCTCATGGAACGAGGTTATCCTCGTTATTGAGGCATCCAGTACTAACACGAGCAAATTATATGACTATGCCCTTTCCCATATGTGGGTAAATGTGGTCGCACAGATTTTTCGGCTGGGGATGTAAGTACAAGGACACAATGTGCATTTTTCATAGACATTCCCATTCACTTCTTCACTTCAATACCGACCTTCCGGTATTTCATCTCCAGCCATGTATTTTCAAAGAAGTTTTGAATAAACTTTGTTTTACCCAACCTATGGTTTTAAATAACTACCCTATAATTCTACATAGGGTGGCAAAATAGTTTTCATGTATTTGTAAAAAGGGTTTTTCCAAAACCATTGATATTTTTGAATAACTCCTGTGCTTAAAGTAGATGTATATAAATGCAAGCTCAGTGAAGTAGCTTGCCTGCTTTCGGCATAATGTTCCTGGACTTCTTCTCACTGATCAAGGAAATAAACTCCGATCCTTCTTCAATAAATCCTTCCAACGATCACTCCGGTAACGGCTTATATCTAGCGTCGTAACAAGAAAAGAACACACTTAACATACAGTAGAACACTCTAACAACAAAACATCAAGCAATACTAACAAACAACAATCAAGAGGGAAGACTATCATTTAACAAACAAGTTGGGCAATCACCACGCTACTCATGTTTATAAAGATATGGTTAAGGTTGTGGTTAAGCATCTTTATTTAAATAGGAAATACTTCAGACAAAAGTTCTCTGTAATTCAAAATATCTCACCAAGTTAAGGTGAAGACATCAACATGAACAAGCAATACCTACAATTACTAAACTACTCCATCAAGCATCACAGCAACTCTCAACCATCACACACAGCTACTGCACACACAAAGCAACACAATTTGATCTCAATTTAATTGAATTGACTAATATTTAATTAGGTCTTAAATATGGCAGAAATTAGTGGTGCATGTTTAATTGCATAACTTGGGTTCTGTTGGTCACAAAAATACAAACTAAATTTCTACATAAAGCTACTGAAGTGTAGAAGACAACACACTTGGATTTGATTCATTTGGAGTTATTAAACTCCCTACATAATTGTTTTAATCCAGTAAGTTATTAATCAAGTTTTTGCTACAACTCAAGTTAATGTTATTCAAAAATTAAATCCTTTTAGGGGTAACTAACCTTGACTAAATGTGATCTAACAAAATTGGTCCTAACTCATTTGGAGTAACCATTATTTTTCTATAATTGTTTTAGTCCAGAAAGGTTTTCTAATAATCAAACTAATGCCATTTACTTAATAATGCTCAATTAAATCTACCAAAATTAGGGGAGCTAAGTTATCACAGTACTAAGCTAACAAAATTGGATTGGCATCATTTGGACTATTTGAGTATCAGAAACAAACAAGTTTAGAATCTAAACCTTCTGTGGCATTTTAAATAACACATTTTTAATATTAAACTAAATGAGATGAAACCACTTCAGTGAGTTAAAGAATTTCATAAGCTTTCCAGAACATTTGAGTTTGATTTATTTGGATTCCTAGATCTTGAGATATGGAGTTATTTACTTTCTATACGATTTATTTTAGCCAACAATCAAAAATGTAATCACACAAAACTAATTTAACAACAAGTTAAACAAGCATAGCACTCACTAACAGTACTAACATATGCCAACATGCTAACCATAGTAACTAGCAAAGCAATAGTACCGAACAAGCATTTGCTAGAATAAAACATATTTTTAATAACAAGACCATTTTAATTATTTTCTTTCAAATAGAGGCAGAAACATTATTTTTACTAAATATTACACCTAGGGAGTTCTGTCAATCAAACAACCATGCAAACTTGGGTTTGTGTTCTCTGTTGCTATTAGAAACTACTCCAAGTGAGTTTGATCCAAAAAGTTATTTACATAATTTATTAAAAATGCACAAAGTGCTTGCTGGCCTAAACTAGAAATGGATGCAACTTTTGTTCTAAGCATCCAAAACACATGAGACCAATTTCTACTGAAAGGTAATGTGAAGATCTTTCTAAAACCATTGGATTCACAAATTTTAGATCAACACAAATTAAGTTATGGACAAAACACTGATTGTGACCAATCATAGCACAGCATTTTTCAAAGACACACAAATCAATATTTTTCAGATCTGTAAGTTAGAAATGACTCCAAACTCATTAGGTTACTTGTGTGATTTTTGGTTTGGCCAAAATTGCATGTGAACTATTTTAAAATGATTTAAACTAGAGGGCCAGAAATAGATCTACAAGAAATAGAATAAACCACCTAAAAAAAAGGTCAACGGGCTGGATCTGGGCCGTGCGGTGCAGGGAGTGGCCCAGCTCGCGACCCACTCAGGCGAGCGAAGCGGTACTGGGCCGCGTCTTCTTCCTCGACACAGCGACGGCGAGGTACGGTGGGGAAGCACGGCGAGGTCACGCGGCGGCTCCGGTGCTTCTGGAAAGAAAAGGAGATGCCCGTGAGAGAGATCGCGATGAGGGGAGCTTGATGGCACAGAAATGGCGAAGAGAGGTGGCCTGAGTCCACCGTGAGCTTGCTCGACATCCCGGTGGCCGGAGCAAAAGGGGAAGAAGACGGCGACGGCTATCCCGAGCTCCAACCTTCGATTCCTAGCACGGGGATAGAGAGGACGATGCGTCTGAGCTTCTGGCGGTCTTGGTTTTGCTCGGGGAGCTCTCCATTGCCGGCGATGCGCGACGGCAACTCGGCCGGGGTTCTTGTCTGTGGAAGAAAAGAATGGAGAGGGGGAGAGTGAGGGAGCAGGGGAGCAAGGAGACAGTGGAGTGCTTCTTATCGCCTTCGCAGGGCAGCGCAGAGAAGAGGGGTCCAGGCGGTGTCGACATGCCGGGGAGAGCACGGCGTCGTCGGCGAGGGAGCACGGCATCGGCGGCGTGTGGCGTTGGAGCTACAGGAAGTCAATGCAGATTTTGCAAAACGCCCCTTGACAAATAGTTTTCCCTCACAGATAGGTCCTTCTTCCTATTTCGTTTATTTCTTTTTAAAACCAGTAGGTTTCAGTGATTTAATTGGGGTGCTTAAACATTTTACAAAAATTTGAGAAAATTCAGGTAGCCTCCCATATATATGAGGAAGCTCCACAAAAATTGTTTTTGAAAATAAAATATTTTGAACCATTTTTATTCATAGGATTTCTATAAATCATTTTTGGCAAAAACTAAATTAACATTTCTTTTATATTTTGAAGCAAGTGATAAAATATGGTTTTGAACTTTTGGAACTTCTTTGACAAATATGATAACTTCAAATAAGTTTTATTTTCATAGAGAAAACATTTGTTTGAAAGGAATAGATAGTTCGGTAGGGAAATTGATTTATTAAGACCATGTCTTTTAATTCATGATCTAAAGGTTCTGTTGTTGAATAACTTGAGGGGTTTGTCTTTATTCAAGTCATACTTCAAAATTGGTTGTCAAGTAAGTTCTATTTTAATACCAAGCACACCTGAGGAATTATCCTCACAAGCAAACAATCACAACCATATCAACACACAACAATGATCACACAATCAAAGCATTCAGCAAGCCACATCAAACAAGCAACAATATAAGTTCTCAAACAAATATCAAATACTTAGTTAGGTGGTGGGTTTTGTGATCAAGTATCATCATGTCAATTAGGATGTTGAAAAAGCTCAACTCCATAATTTGATATTTTTCAAAAGGGTTGCTAAAATATATGGGTAGTATATTTCCCACTTTTATTGTTTCCAAAAGGAGTGAACATAGGAGTTTATAAAATAGCAGTTGTAAACGGTCAAGGTTGAAGAATAGATAGGAGATAACATATGAATCTCCATATTTTAGGAAACACATAATTTTGGAAATACTTTTACTTTGTCAATAAAGGATAATTTGGTTGTTGCCAAAACCAAATTATTTTTTTGATGACATTTGAATAAAACAGGAGTGACAGAAGATATATGGAATTGTTTTCCTTGTCATAACATGATCACCAAAGTTTAGTATACTTTTATCTTGGTTAAGTTCTTAGGTTTATATTTAGTGGTCAAACCACTTCACACAAGGTTAAGCAGAACAATATAAAGGGAAACACAATCAGTTGTAAAATATTTTTTTAAAAAAAAATTTGTTGGTTCTGAATTTTGGGTCTGGTAAAACTAGGTTTTTCTTGGTTTCAAAATTTGGGATGTTACACCGACACAACGGGGATGAGGAGGACGCCGTCACAGCGAGGGTAAGGAGCGCGTCGAACGGGGCCTGGAGGAGAACCCCCTGGGGGCGAAGGGGCTTGCCGGCGGCATTTATCCGGTGGCCGCCGCCGGAGCTCGCATGGCTCCCTTCCCCACGGCGGCGATGGCAGCAGAGCTCTGCTTCCCCGCCGGCGAGAGTTTCCCTTCCCGCGCTGCTTGTTTGCCTCGCGCGCGTGAGGTTTCAGGACGGGGACGACCAAGTTATTTTGCGTTGACTGGTGCTGTCTGTTGGATGTTGTTGAACGACGGATGTTGGGCCTCAAGGCGTTGCGTGCCTTGCTGAAGGTAAGGCACTGGATCTCGGTCCGAATCTTATGCATTGTGCATAAAATAAGCTTATTATTGAGATTATGGTGCACATCAAACATGTAGATTGCTATAAGTCTTGTCTCTTGCATGTAGCAAGATGAGCCGCAACAACGGAGACGAGGGATTCCGAGGCGGCGTGGGTGCTACTCGCGTCAGCAGGGCCGGTGCATAAGCCGGGTAAACAGGGCGACCGCACCGGGGCCCGAGATAACTAGGGCCTCAAATATTAAAGTATGTCTGTAAATCTTATATTATTATCTATTTATCATGTATAAGAGACTATTGACAATTTATACATAGCAAAGAATCGACATTAGTTGGCATTAACAATTGCACACGACGGACCAATATAATGTACCACATAAGATCAGACCAGTTAAATCAGCGGTGGTAAACTTAACTTGGCAGGTAATCTTACCTGTGAAATACTACATACGTTATATAAAATGTTTATATTAAATGTTCTGCTTGATATATTTCAAATCTTTAATTTCATGCATAACTTATATATTGAAAAAACTAATAGAATAAATTGTATACGGAAACATATTGTAGTGAGCATATATGTCCACTAGTGTTCGTCAGTGATTACTACAAGCATAGCTATTGCAGTAACAAGTATAAATTATCAACAACCGTAACTAAATCCGAGGTAAGTTGTAAGACACATTTGACCAAGTAAACAAAGATCACGACAACTGTTTAATTTATATTTCAAAAGTTCCTATATATTTTCTTACATAACCATACACTACACACCTCTCTAGATATTTTCTAGGTTGCATGCATTGGATCTCTACCAAAATATTTAATAATAGAGAAGAACGTCGATAATATACTTATACGCTATATAATTATTAGTTATAAGACCATGAAGGGACCGTGCATTTTCTATTTTCGTTTGTTTTCACATTTAAGATGAATTTATATCTTGTTAAGAATTATAACTCACAAATGGAAAATCTTTTTGCATAACTAAGATATATATTTTCAATTATAACAATTACAACTATATAATGTAAACAATTAAATATTTATTGTATAGTTAGCAATGTTAACGAGGTATACAACATTTATTTGTTAAAACCATAATATGGTAAAAAACTAAAAAAGTATAAAAGTTTAGCGTAATTATATTTATTTAACTGACCCCGGATCCGAAAATTAACTGGAATATCCCTGGGCGCCAGGAATCCGGGGCGGCGCGTGTGCTTTCCCTGAAAAGCATGCACAATCTCCAAAGGAACGACGTCCCACAAGACAGCAACAAAGGAGAAAGCAGATGGCCAGAAAAGAGCCATAACTATTCGGACTTAAAGCTTTAGGTAATGGTTCTTACCGTATGGCAACAAATGACCTTACGTTTTGTAGGTTTAACCATAAGGCTTGTGGATCCAACACTACAACAAAATATTAACCAATTAAAAAAAAAAAAAACAGGCGTACTAAGAAGGCAGTTTCAAGATCCGCTCCAGGGAGGGAGACGAACGGCTACGGATCTGTCTAATGGCCAATAGCCAAAGTAGGCTGGAAGTTAGAATGAGTGTTTCGAAATGTACTTCTTATACTCATATTTCTTACTATTTTATCCACCTTAGTCATTACATCAATCATCTCCATCTCCCACACCCCTTTACCCTCGTCCTGGTTGTATTGCACATTGTCACGCATTGCATAACCTTCAGTCTCGGATCATAACTAGAAAAATTCAAAAATGTAATTTCAATTTGGCCTATAGTTCTTTCTAAATGCCACAACCTTCAAATGGAATCTGACATCCGCTAGTACAGGAAAGGCTATCTGTGGCGCACCACTTTTGGCCTTCTGTGGCGCATGGTGGGTGCGCCACAGATAGCTCGCCACTAAATTATAAATCTGTGGCACACGGGACCATGCGCCACAGAAAGGCACAGATTCTGTGGCGCACCAAGTTTCATGCGCCACAGAAATATTTCAGTGGCGCATGCGCCATCTATGCGCCACAGAATAAAAGCAGCGCCACAGAATACTTTACAGGTATTCTCGATTTGTTGTTGCCTGCTATATAAATACAGGTATATTACAGGAAATACATGTATATATACAGGATTTATACCGATATAATAGAAACAATAATATATTTAACACGGTATATGAAAACAGACACATTAGTATGTCATCACATTACTTAGAGCCCGAGATACATACATATAGTGACAAGTGCCGAATTTTTACACAAATCTTGATACAAAAGTTCATCATTTCACACATTACAAATGAAGTGGTCACCGCCTAAACTTGGATCAAATAGAGTACACAGCGGCGATGATGGTGAGCAAGAGCGGGAGCACGATCATGGAGCCTTCTTCTTCATCGGCGCCGGGAACGGTTTATACATCTCCTTCGTCGTCCACGTCCTGGTGTCAATCTGCATAGCTAGGCGTTCTTCGATCTTTCTCTGATGCAACCCTGGAGATGGATTGGGACATATATTGGTTAATAATATAAATAAAGTATGATTTATTCATCTAAGTGGATAAGTCTATAATAAAGAAAATAAAGAAGCACTTCTTGCGAGTGAGGCAAAGCTTTCTTTTATAATACATCCTACCTCTGGTGCTGTGGAAGGACCCCTTCTTGTGCTGACATCTTCGATGATGATTTGCGATAACTGCATCTGGATGCGATGGAAGTCTTCTCTAAGCTCAGAATCGGTGATTTCCCTCGCAGATTTGGTCCATTCTCGGAGATTAGATGGCATCCTTGTTTTCTCTGCATCCCGGACAAACCCTTTAGGCCTTGTTTGGTACTAGAGTATTTTAGGGGATTGGTGGGGATTATCTCGGTCAAACCCGTGAATCCCCACATATCCCAAAACATCGTTTGGTTCTAGTGTATTGGACAGGTATTATCCCCACATTTCCTCACAAATCCCCAAATTCTAGTGTATTTTTCTCAATACTCAATCCACTACCCCTACCTAGTGGATTGGATCCCCAATCCCCTAGGGGATTGGGTGAAGTTTGTTGTTTCACCAAATCCACTAGACGATTATCCCCACAAATCCGCTAAAATACTCTATTACCAAACAAGGCCTTAATGTGATGGAGGACGTAGAAGGCCTCCTTCATGCTGCCAGACTTCTGCTTGATACAATGGAACTCGGTCCCATGCCTGAACCGGTGTTTGTTGTCATTCGTGAGACATTCCCCCTTCTTTTCTTTTTCAAAGTGGCCTCCCTTTTGGGTGTAGCCCTCGTGAGCGTCATCGAGAACACCCTTTATTCTGGTGTAGTCTTTCTTCCTGCTCAAACTCCCCGAGTCGAAATAAGTGGCAATGGACCACCTCGGGCTTAGGACGATGAGTGTGCAGTACTTGTCCCTGGTCAACACAATTGAAACGGAAAGTTGGAAAGGATCAACAATGGAAGAAATCTATAAGAAAGCATAAGATACGACGGCGGCGAGTGGATGTGTACTTACTCGGGAAAGAAAGGCACAAGAAGGTTGTTCTTCCTCTTGTTGGTCAGCATGAACCTCTGGAGGTACTCCGTGGCCATGGTCCGTGTTCTTGATCCTTCCACCAGGTGGCTGTCACGCATGTAGTAGGGATCCACTACCGCGACGTACGGGGTATTATCTCTCCTGATATTCATCGCCATATTGAGCGCGTATAGGTGGACCAAGTTATAGTCCAGCCGTTTAGAGTGAAACAGATTGAAGACATCCTCGTACGCTATGAAGAACATATCCACGGGGCCTTCATGGACGAAGTCCGAGTCCTTTGGCACGTGGGCCGTGAACACCGGGTAATTTGGATTCTCGTCTTTAAGAAGGATGCCCTCTAGCGTCAAGATAGATTGATGCAAAGAGTGCATGGGTCCTTCTGCGAGGCGGAGCAGCTCCGGAGGCAGTATCGGTTTACCAGCTTCATGAACTCGGGTCAAGTCATCCGCACGGGGTGATACCTTGTCTTCATGACCCCGGATAATCTTAGGAGCTGGCTGGCTCGCAGAGGCGCCTGGCCTACTTCTCTTCCTGTGCTTCTTCATCTTCATCTCTGGGGATGCTGGGGGTGCTAACCCCTCGCAAATCGTCTTCTTCAGTGTGCCAGGGCAGAAAACGTTAGCCGATTTGTCTTGATCGCCGGCCTCCGGAGGCGTGTCTTGAGATAAACCCTGGAAGGTCAGGCGCTGCGTGCATGTAGTGGGACGACCAGGTTGATCGCCGTGACCGCGGAAGGGTTCCTCATCCACAGGAGGCATGTACAAATCTTTGCAGGCGCCAGTGTTGAGGAAGCAATCGACGTCGACATTATCCTCATCATCGTCGTCGTTGCCAGCAAGTTGAGGTGCAACGTCTTTGGCTTTGGATGGCCGTTGCGGTACAGACGTTCCCAACAGTTTTTGGTGGCGGCTGGTGGTGGCGACGATCGCCGGTTCCTTCCAGGTGGTGGCGACGGCTGCTTGTGGCGCCGGTTCCTTCCCAACAGTTTTTTGTGGCGGCTTCGAGGGCCGAACGATCGGGGGCCTCGAGGTGGCGCCGGTGGTGCGCCTCAACCCCTGAAGACCCTCCCCAAGACGAATCTGGGTCTTCGGCCATTCCATGAGCCACTTGACGCAATCTCCAAGGACCATGTGGTCCTCCTCGGCTCCCGGAGGTTGCATGGGGGGTCGATGTCACGAAACTCGGGCACTACCGTAGTCAACCCGACCTTCATCACGGCCTCGCTCATTTTAGTGTGGTGCATATCGCGGCTCAATGGTTGTACGACAGTGCCCTGAGCAACTTCCTTCAACTCGTCGCCGGCCCCCACCCTATGTAGGAGTATGCAAGGCATATCCTGAGTCAACACATGTTGGGCATCATGAGATGGCAGTCATCAAAGGCATAGTTATAGAAGATGCCGCGGACTAACTATTTAGTTTACCTTGGTGATGGCGTTGAGCTCGGCTAATGTCGAGACAAGGGCGCCGGTGCCGGCGGCCGGCCTATCATTCACCGCCGCCACCGGCAGCGCCTCGGTATCTCCGGCGACCGGCCTATCATTCACCGCCGCCACCGGCAGCGGCTCGGTATCATTCACGGTAGGGGCGTCGGTGGGACCAAAAGGAGCGGCGGCTGCGCCGCGGTGTTGGGCAGCGGGGTCACCAGGTCTGACGACACGTTATTGCTGGAGTTGCTGCCGGCGTAGCTGGGCACATGTATCGGCCCCTGTCGACCTGCCGCGTTCCAAGCAGCTAACCCCTCCATCAACCCAGGGGGTAAGATCGCCCGGAGCTTCTCCTCCACTAACTTGTCCACTGTGCTGGAGTCCACTTTTTCCTGCTGTAGTGACTCCACCTGCTTCCTTAGCTCCACAACCTCGGCTTTATCCCTAGTCGACCTTCTCCTCTCCTTTCTCATCTCGGCGTCCGTGCTGTAGTACTGGAGGAACTTCATGCTCGTGCCAAAGCCGGACACACGGCCAGCTGACGTCGGCGGTGCCGACTTGTCCTTTTTCTTGTAAACGTTAGTCGCCCTGTTGAAAGTCGTGTCCCACGGCTCCGTCGACCCAGGGACGACGGGCCGGCCTCAGCGTCAGCCTTCAACTCGTCCTCCTGCAGACAAAGTAAATTAAGGTGAACCCATGTAGAAATATGGCTTCGTTATCTAATTAGATGACATGGGGATAAACCCCGGGTGGCAAAAGCCCCCTCCAAAAGCGACCCTTTCAAGGCGAAATTAGGGCCAAGGAACCAGCCGGGACCGCCTGCCCCAAGAGCAGTCGTCCCCTCCTGCCTCCTCCAGCCAGGCCGCCTGCCCCGAGCGCAGCCGGCCTCCACTCTCCTTCGCGCCCAGGCCTCCTGCACCGAGTGCAGCCGGCCCGACCGAGTACTTCTGCCGGGGAATGCTGCACATCGACCGCAGGTCTCTGGCCAACCGGCGACATATGATTCCTTGGCGTGAATCACAAGGCGATGAAGACACAAGACGGACCGCAAGATTCAAGCCACCCTCGTCAACTTACCGAAGAAGCAACTCGACAGGACCCGACAGCATAGGATTCCTGTGCCGGCTGGCCGCCCACCCCGATCCGGCCGGACCTATGGAGGCTAGCCTGCAGCCCTACGCCCCCAACGGTCCCTAGGCGGCCGGGATCCAGGGTCAAAGCTCTCCCATTGGACAACAGATGCCAGGCCGTGGAGCACAAGTCAGCCGCCGCGAGGATTCGCGGGAGACAAGGACTAGATTGATGTGACCGGCTGACTAGACCAGCCAGCCCCACCTGTAAGCCAGACGGCCAGGCCTATATAAGGCCGTCCGGCGCCCCACTTAGAGGGGACTGAATACTTCATCTTCTTCCACCCGAACAGCTCGAGGAGCAACTCTGTATTGTGCCGACCTATAGTCGAGAGATTAAGCAGGAGTAGGGGTTTTACCTCCACCGTGAGGGCCCTGAACATGGGTATATCGTGTCACCGCGCCAGCGCGCAATCCCGCCTTCGATGCCGATGCTGCAGATTGCTGCCCCCACTCTCCCACTCAAGCTACCCCATGTAGCACTGCTGTGTCTGATACCACGTCATTAGATCAACGCAATGAACTTTGAGATATCCGCGGTAATTAAATTCCTTACCAGCACTTTCTCGAATGCCCTCACATCGTCATCGTCGGTAACGAATTCCCCCGTCGCCTTGTTCAGATAGTAGCAGGACCGGACAAAGTTCCTAACCTGCTCGTCCGTGATTTTATGCCACGGGTTTTCTTTTCCCAGACGTGCAATCTCGGCATCCTCCTTGTACAGAATGGGTTGTTTTCCTCGGTAACCGCTGCTTCCCAAACGGTGGTTACCTATGTTCAGGTCCCGCATTTGCTTCCCCCACTTGGTCCATTTTTTAGCCTCGTCGGATTTTAAGGACAATTTGAATGCCTCGAACTCTTCTTCGTCGAGCATCGGCTCTTTGACACTTATCTTCTCCCAGCTGTCACCCTTATCAATCTTCTTCTTCACCCAGGATTTCCAGCTGCTCAAGGCGATGCTCATCTTCGTGATGGCTAAACTGTCCACCTTTTTGTTGAACAGCTGCGGGAACGTGTATCGTTGGTGAAGCTTCTGGAGGAGGTTTTCGACCAAAGGCTCATTGGCCTTGCTTCTGAGGTCCTTCGTGTTGATCGACACGCTTTCCCGGAGGATGCACCCTAGTGGCATGTCTTACACTTTGGCACGCTCCGGTGGCGCCACTGTTAGATCACTTGGCGTGACCTCAGTGAACACGTCTGTGACGTTGGCGAGCGCTTGCGGTGTCCGATCCCTCCTTTGCTTCTTCTGCTTCAGAGCGGTCGGGTTGCTGCCACCACCACCATCCGTGTGGTCGCCACCATCGGTGGTGGTGGTGTCATCCTCATAGTCGCTACTAGCAGCTCCATCGGTGGTTTCGGCGTCGTCCTCCCGCCCCTCTTGCTCATCGTCGGCACGTTCGCCACCACTAGCAGCTTCGGCGGCCTCTACCTCCTCCAACTCCTGGGACATCTCCCAGAACGACTTGTTGGCATCTCTAGCTTCTTGTTCGACGCTCACGTGCTTAGAAGGGCCGGGCTCCGCGTTGGCCGACATGTTTGCACTGCATTAAAAAGAGCCAAAAAGTTAGTACAACAAATATAAGAAAAAATCACTTAATTAAGTACTAAGATACCCCGGCCCATGCATTAGTCGCAATACCCCATATGTCCTATTTTTAGCAAAATCATGCTAAAATTCACGAAAAATTTCGGCATGACCTTTGCTAAAAAAGGGACATATGGAGTACCCGAATTTGCCGGAACGGAAGTTAATCGACGTTCCGGCAATCTCAAGGGCCTCATGGGTACCTGCAGACATTTCACAAATCATGTTGGCCGGCATCGCCGGCCGGCCAACAACATCACATCAACACATCCACATCTCCGGTCGGCAACAAACACAATATCACACATACACGACAAAATAATGCGGCATCACCACATCCACATCTCACACACATACACGACATCACCACATCCACATCTCACCTGAAAGAACGTGGATCAACGCATGAAGTTCTTCTAAATTTCCTGCATACGGCAAAATAATGCATTAGTTAATTAAAAATGCATCTTCAAGACAGTTAAAATCCCAAGTTTCAATGTAAGAAAATCCTGATTTATTTCTAAATAGTTATAAAAACAATATTGAATCCCAAGTAAGTTGCTAGCTTGTTTTCCTGCAAATCTTTAATTTTAGTGTCCCTAATATTGTTACTTACTGCCTCTTCTTGCTGTTTCTATGTTAAGGTATTACACTCAAGCTTGGCTTGCTGAGGTGGATGGCCGCGAAGCTCCACATGTTGATGAAGAGATATCAACAGAGAGAAACAAATGTTTCAGGAGGATGTTTGGTGATGGTCCAGAATTACACAGGATCAGACAACAATTTGGCAATTTTATTTTATTTGCTGCTGGATTTAGTTCCTTCGATTCAATTGAGGATAGAACCTACCTAGAGCCCAAGATATGGTGGGGAATTCATGGTAACGCTGCCCGGAGCTACAAAAAGTGGCACTGAAGTTACTTGGCCAGCCAACCTCTTCTTCTTGTGTTGAAAGAAACTAGAGCACATGGTCTCATACATAGTACAACAAGAAACTAGATGAACCAGACCTAGAGGCAATGCTAGATGATGAAGGCTTGGAGAACGAAGCTTGAACGGCTCAGATGGAGGAATAATGATTCACAATTCAAACTTGCCAAGTTGTGAACTTGTGATTTATGCATGTCATGTTATTTTGTCGTGTCGTCTATCTACTATATTCGTACTTACTTATTAGCTGGTTATGTAATTTTGTTGGATGGACTATTGCACTGCTGGGATTTGTTTGTGAACTTATGGTAATATTATTAAGTTATGTACCATCCGCTATCAAATTATTCTTGTGATGTAATTGTTCTTTGATCTTGCTGGTGTTTGGTATATGGAGAAATAGAGGCAAAGAGTGCTAATCGGAATGCAACTTGCAATGTAACTAAGAACCAACAAAACAGGACAACTCGGGGAGGGGAAGGAGGAGAGGGAGAGGGGCAGCACCTCGGGGAGAGAAGAGAGGGGAGGTCGTCGACGGCGGTGGAGGTGCTCCTCGTGGGCGCGGATGGACGGCGGTGGAGGTGCTCCTCGAGGTGTCGCAGCGGACGGGTCCGAGGTCGGTGCGGGTCCGAGCGTGTGGCAGCGCAGGGTTGGACGGGGGCGGGGCGCAGGGGAGGTCACCGGCGACGAGGTTGGGCGGGGCGGCGCAGGGTTGGGTGGGGGCGGCCGGCGGCGGCGAGTCCGGTGGTTGCCGAGAGCGCGGGCGCGGGTTTGGATCAAGACTTAGGGAATTTTGGGGAGAGAGAGGCGGGCGCAGGGGAGGGCCCACATGTAAGTGGTGCAACAGAATTCTGTGGCGCACGGTTGAGGGATGCGCCACAAAATTCTTCTATTCTGTGGCGCACGGTTGTGGGGATGCGCCACATAATTTGGCTATTCTGTGGCGCACGGCTGGAGGGATGCGCCACAAAATAATGTTTTGTTAAATTTAAAGAAAGAACACACACATTTGTTATTCTTTTTAAAAATATATTTTTCGTTATTTTTAAAGAGAGAACAAACACACATTTTAAAGAAAGAATATGCACACATTTTTTAGTAGACCATTATTTTATTCATGATATACATATATATGCTTGTCTCACACACACACAAATTAATACACAAAAAAGTCTTCAATTCTTCGTCCCGGCCGGTTCCGAGCTAGCTTCTCTTCTTTCCCTTCTTCGCGGTTGAATATACACACATTTGTTATTCTTTAAAAAAATATTTTTAGTTATTTTTAAAGAAAGAATAGACACACATTTTAAAGAAAAGAATATACACACTTTTGTTCGTAGACCATTATTTTATTCTTGATATACATGCTTAATTGTCTCACACACACACAAATTAATACACAAAAAAAGTCTTCTTCGTCCCGGTTCCGAGCTAGCTTCTCTTCTTTCCCTTCTTCGCGGTTGAATACTTTAGGCCGGACAACTTGAGATTTCTTCGCGTGAACGGACTACCTTTAGTAGGTAGGGAGGTCTTCCTTCTTTCTTTACTAGTAGTAGGCATGTCAAAATACTTGTCGAATTCCTCCTCGATCTTCGGATCGCCGTTCTTGTCCAAATCTTCTTTGTTGGCGTCTCCTTCCATTTCGATGATGCTCCTCTTGCCCTCCTCACGACAACACGGCTAGGCTTTGACGGGTCGGTAATAAAGAAGCATTGCTCAACTTGGCTAGCTGAAAGGACAAGGATGTCGCCTAGAGGGGGGGGGGTGAATAGGCGATTAAAACTTTTCCGGTTTAGGCTTAATAAATGCGGAATAAAACTATGTGTTTAAATTAACAAGCCAACAACCTAAATAAACTAGGCTCACCTATGTGCACCAACAACTTATGCTAAGCAAGACAAGCAACAAGGTGATAGCAATAGAATACTTCAAGCACGAAGGCTATCACAAAGTAAAGTGCATAAGTAAAAAGCTCGGGTATAGAAATAACCGAGGCACGCGGAGATGAGGATGTATTCCCGAGTTCCTCCTTGTTAAGGGAGTACGTCTCGTTGGAGAGGTGTGAACCAACACAATGGTTCAATAACCACAAAGGTTTCACCTTCTTCTCCGATGAACCGCACCACAAAGGTTTGGTTCACCTTCCACTATCGGAATCCTTCGAGGCGGAAATCCGGAGCCTTTCAACAACGATCCGGGGCACAAACCACAACGGGATTGGGGGCTCCCGAACAGCTACAAGTGACCACACTAGGGTCTCAACCACCACACAGGGCGTCTAGGGTCCAAAGACACAAGAGTAACAAGTTCACAAGCTTTCAACTTCCACGAATCCTCGTGGAGAGCACACCGATGCACCAAATGCAAAAGGCAAGAGCACAAGTGCTCAAATCCTTCACTCTCAAATTCCAACTAAGCAACAAATGCTTATGGGGGAATGAGAGAGGAAGAACAAAGTAGGAGAACACCAAGAACTCCAAGATAAAGATCAACTAGGTTCCCCTCACTTAGAGGAGAAAATGATTGGTGGAAATATAGATCTAGATCTCCTCTCACTTTTCCTCAAAGATATGCAAGAATCATGGGAGGGATAGAGAGGAAGGCAAGCTTTTCCAAAGGTCAACAATGGAGGAGAGAGATGGGAAAAACTTGCTCAAGACGTGTTCTAACCGTTGGGGAAGAAGCCCCTTTAAATAGGTTACCCGAAACAACCGTTATGCCCAGAAACTGCGAGCCCGGCCTGGGAGCCGGCCTGGCTGGCCGGAAAACCGGCCACCCAGCAGACCCGGCCGGCCTGGGAGCCGGCCTGGCCGGCCTGGGGGCTGGCCAGACAGACAAGACCGATAAAAGTGCAATATCTTTTTCATCCGGACTCCGATTTTGATGATCTTGGGCTCGTTGGAATCGTAACGAAGAGCTTTACAAGATCATGCAGAGAAACATCATAGTCCAACAATGGAGGATAAAACCAAATGGAGAAAGGTTGGACCTCTCGATAAAAGAACAACCGATAAAACCTCCAAACCAAAACCGCAATATGTTTCTCATCCGGACTCCGTTTTCTATAATCTTGGGCTTGCTAGAATACTCACAAGTTCTACAAGATCATGCATATACACATCATAGTCCATCATGTGAGGAGGATAACACAAGAGGAGAGTTTGACCTCTCTACAAGAGACGAACCGGTAAAACCTCCAACATCAAAAACACCACAAGATATTCAAATGAAATCCGTTTTTGATGAACTAGAGCTGGTATGGAGATGAACACAAGCTCTAAATTGTCACATGGATAAAAGCCAAATAAGAACCAAGAAAGATGATATGCCAAATATGCAAAGGTTTGAGCTCTCCACAAAGATGCGAACAAGTTACTCACTTGAGAGCCCCTCTTGATAGTACGCCGTCTATCCTATAACCCGGTCTCCCACTAACACCACGAGACCGGTAAAATAGAAAACCTATCAGGATCATACCTTTGCCTTGCGCATTCCACTTGAGCTCGATGATGACGATCTTGACTCTCTCAAGTTGGAACACCTTTCTTGATTGTGCTTGCTAGCACATGCTTGATGAAGACTTCTCCAAATACTCCCCCATACACCATTATGGGAGAGCCTTGCTAAACTCCGTCTTCATGAATCCACCTGCACTTCATCTTCTTATCTTGATATAGATGATGGGTTGGAGATAAACATGAAGTTCACTCGATCTTCTTTTCCAAGCCATGCTTGCAATAAGCTCAACTCTTCACATGACCATTCTTCATATAAACCCATTGGGTAGAACCTTGGTCATCATATAATATTCTAGAGTCCAACACATGAACTCCAAACTTCTTCATGGACAAGATCTATACAGATATCTCAATGCAAACATTAGTCCATAAGGATTGTCATTAATTACCAAAACCACGCATGGGGCAACACATGCCCTTTCACTAGCGAGTACCCATGGCTCATTTTCGCGTAGGCGTTCTTCGATTTCGCATCGGGTATTACCATGGTGGTGAAATACCGGCCTTCTTTGACGACGTCCTTGGCCCATCTAACACGGAACATTGGCACCGACTCTCCACAGTAGTTGAGCTCCCATATCTCCTCGATCCTTCCGAAGAATCTTGACTTGACAGTAGCCTCGTCATCGCCGTAGGATAACATAGTTACTCCTGAGTTTTGATATTCGCTATTCCTGTCATTTTCCTCGGTGCAGAATCTGAAACCGCTGATGTCGTACGACTGATAGGTCCTTACGTTGTGCCCGGGGCCCTGTGATAAGGAGAATATGATTTTTTCGTCTTCCGTAGATGGCGTTATGCTCTCTGCTTGAACCAGTTGCCTTTTCTTGAACCAACGCGTGAAGCTGGAATTGTGATCTCTGGTTACGTCTCCCTTCTTCCTCGGCCGGCCCAGGTCGATGTAATTCTGCTCGATTAAGCTTATGTGCTCTTCCACCCAAGGTTCGACCAATTGTAAGTGTTGTAGCGCGACCCGGTGAGCCCTGTCGAAGTCATCTTTTTGACCATGAATGCCGACAAAGAGTGAGCGGTAGCCCTCGCGGTGACCAAATCCATCGAGCCTGCCGAGGTGCTTCCTGGTGGGCAGACCAACATCCTGGTTCTCGGTGCTTAGATAATTCTGGCAGAAGGAGATGCACTCGTAGGTTAGAAAGCCCTTGCCATGCTTGCGTCTGGATGGGCCCTGTTGCGAACGTATCCTTTCCTGACACCGTTCTGCCTTTCGAACGACATCATGTAGTGCAGGAACGTCGGCCCGAGCTGCCTGATGTCATCAACGACATGGAAAAGGAGATGCACGCAGATATCAAAGAATGCGGGCGGGAAGTAAATCTCGAGCTCGCATAGTATCACAACGATCTCTTCCTGTAGCCTGTCGAGCTGCTTCACGCCGATCGAATTCCTGTTGATGACGTCGAAAAAGTTGCAAAGGCCAAGCAGCGTATCACGGACGTGCTCGTCCATTATCCCTCGGATCGCAACGGGAAATATCTGCATCATCAGCACGTGACAATCGTGAGACTTCATCCCGCTGAACCTCTTCTTCGTTGCGTCCAGATATCTGCTTATTTTCCCCGCGTAACCGTGAGGAAATTTGACTCCTAGGAGGCACCTGTAAAACTGCTCGAGCTCCTCCGGACTCATAGTGAAGCAGGCAGCGGGAAGCACCACCGCGTTCTTCTTTACCCTTTTGCGGCGACCTTGAGTCCCTTCCGTCTGATCATCATCATCATCGTCGTCATCACTATCGGGGGCCTGAAGATCTTCCCTGATGCCAAGCCATTTTAGATCGTATCTTGCTCTCGTCCCATCCTTGGTCTTTTCCGACATGTTGGAAAGAGCGCCAAGCAGACTCTCGGTAACATTCTTCGTAATGTGCATTACATCGAGGCTATGGGGCGTGTCGAGGACCTTCCAGTACTCCAAGTCGTGGAAAACAGACCTCGCTTTCCATACACCCAGCAGCGGATCTACCCTCGGTCGCTTCTTTCCCGGCGCAGGGCACTCCTTCCAATTTTCAAAAGCTCGTCGATTTCTGTGCCGCCCCTCGGGCGCGGGGCTCTTTCGAGCTCGTCTTTACCATTAAACAGGTCACCGCGTTTCCTCCACGGGTGATCCATGCGAAGCCACCTTCGAGCCCCTGGGAACATGGTTTTCGAAGACCCGAGATCCCTTGGTAGCTGGAGATGCGGGGTCTCATCCATGCACCTGACACATGCGCTGAATCCGTGGTCTACCTGGGCCGATACATATGAGCAACCAGGATAGTCCTGCACCGTCGTGAGCAACGCGACTCTCATGTCAAAATAATCTCCAGTGTAGGCATCCCACGTATGGGCTGGCGTCTCCCACAACGTGGCTAACTCCTCTTTCAACAGCCCGAGATACAAATGTATGTCGATACCTGATGACGTGAAACACACGTTCGTTGGGAGACCCCAAGAGGAAGGTATGATGTAGTCAGCAGCAAGTTTTCCCTCAGAAAGAAACCAAGGTTATCGAACCAGTAGGAGCAGCAACTCTTCAGAAGGTTGTCAACGGCGCCAGAAAAATAGCTGTCGCAGGGAGTCTGGACTGTTGACGTGGAATCTGCACACAACACAATCAAACTACTTTGCCCCAACGAAACAGTGAGGTTGTCAATCTCACTGGCTTGCTGAAAACAAAGGATTAAACGTATGGTGTGGAAAATGAGTATTAAATTGCAGAGAATGAAAAAGGAACAGTTTGCAGTTTGTGGTTGTTTAATCAGTGTAAAAGAATGGACCGGGGTCCACAGTTCACTAGTGGTGTCTCTCCATAAAAGATAACTAACATGTTGGGTGAACAAATTACAGCTGGGCAATTGACGAATAGTGAGCGCATGACAATGCATATACATGACATGTTGACTACTATGATATTTAATTGGGCATTACGACATAATACATAGACCGTTATCCAACAGCATCTATGACTAATAATCCACCGCCGGGTTGTCATCCGAGTCCCCCGTTGGTATTAAGTTGCAAGCAACGGATAATTGCATTAAGTAAAGTGCGTAATGTAAACAAACACATATGCCCGTGGACATAGCATCGTTAGGTTATCCCTAGTGGCAACAGCACATCCACAACCTTAGAACTTTCTGTCACTGTCCCAGGTTAAACGGAGACATGAACCCACTATCTAGCATAAATACTCTCTCTTGGAGTTACAAGCATCTACTTGGCCAAAGCATCTACGAGTAACGGAAAGCATGCAAGATCTTAAATAACATATAAGATAGATTGATAATCAACTTGACATAATATTCAATATTCATCGGATCCCAGCAAACACAACATGTAGCATTACAATAATATGATCTTGATCATGTAGGGCAGCTCACAAGATCTAAACATGATGGCACAAAGTGGAGAGACAACCATCTAGCTACTGCTATGGACCCGTAGTCCAAGGATGAACTACTCACGCATCACTCCGGAGGCAGGCATGGCGATGTAGAAGCCTCCGGTGACGATTCCCCTCTCCGGCAGGGTGCCGGGAAGAGGTTCTGAACCCTCCCGAGCTAGGGTTGACGACGGCGGCGTCTCTGGAACTTTTCGTGGATATTTGCTCAGGTACTTAGGGTTTTCGCGTCGGGGGGAATAAGTAGGCGAAAGGGCGGCGGCTGCGGACCCCCGAGGGGCCCACACCACCCTAGGGCGCGGCAGAGGGGGGCCCGCGCCCTAGGTGCGTGTGGCCTCCTGGTGGCCCTCCTCTGCTGCTCCTTCGCTCCGTCAGGTGTGTTCTGGAAAAATAGGCACCCCCGTGTAGTTTCGTCCAATTCCGAGAATATTTCCAGACTAGCTTTTCTGGAATACAAAAACAGCAGAAAACAGGAACTGGCACTTCGGCATCTTGTTAATAGGTTAGTCCCAAAAAATGTATAAAAGTGATATAAAGTAGATGCAAAACATGTAGCAATTGGTATAAAACAAGCATGGAACATCAAAAATTATAGATACGTTTGAGACGTATCAGCATCCCCAAGCTTAGTTCCTACTCGTCCTCGAGTAGGTAAACGATAAAAACAAAATAATTTTTGAGGTGACATGCTACTATCATAATCTTGATCATATAATATTGCAAGGCACATGTAAATGAATGAAGTGATCCAAGTCAATGGTCTATAATTTGCTACCAAATAGATAATGAGTAAACAATGAATCACACAAGCTAAACGTTTTCATGAATAGTACTTTCGAGACAAGCATCAAACAGTTTTGCATAAGTGTTAACTCATAAAGCAATAGTTTCTAACAAAAGGTATTTAATCAACACAAAGGAAGAATTTAGTTTCAGCATTTGCTTCAACTTTCAACATATTTATCTCATGGATATTGTCAACACAAAGTAGTATAACAAGTCCAATACATTGCATATAACGCATGTTGTAACAAAGTTGACACTAGTGTTTGCTTGTGGAAGACAGAAAGAATAGGAAAACTGACTCAACATAAAAGTAAAAGAAAGGCCCTTCGCAGAGGGAAGCAGGGATTAAATCATGTGCTAGAGCTTTTAGGTTTTTGAAAGCATATAGAGATTGCATAAAATATTTGATACTCCTCCCAACCTTGCTAACACAAGCCATGGCTAACCGAATCCTCGGGTGCCTTCCATCAATCACATACCATGGAGGAGTATCTATTTTTGAGAGGTGTTTGTTAATTGTCAACGAATGGTAGCGGGTGAGAACAGTATTCTACCTGTCGAACGGACTTTTAAGAGCGGCTCCCATGAAGGACGTTATTTCTACCAGCAAGGCAGATCATCCCTCTTTCTCTTTGGTTTACACACATTCAGGTATTTCACTGTTTGTCATTGCTTACTGATGAATCAGGGCAAAAGTGTGAAGAGAATTAATTGGTTAAAGTTGTAATTAATTGGGACTGGGCACCCCGTTGCCAGCTCTTTTTGCAAGTTATTGGATAAGCGGATGTATATGCCACTAGTCCAGGTGTAAAAGTCCACTCGACAAATAGAATAAAGAATAACCACACTAATTCCTCATGAGCTAGTAAACATTGACACAAAAAGGGAATAATAACATTTTGAATAATTTAAAGGTAGCACATGAAAAATTTACTTGGAGTGGCAAGGAAATACCACATATAGGTAGTTATGGTGGACACAAATGGCATGGATTTTGGCTCAAGGATTTGGATGCACGAGAAGCATTCCCTCTCAGTACAGAGTTTAGGCTAGCAAGGTTATGTAAGCAAACAAGAATATCAACCCGTACACCAAGTTTTATATGACAAACATATTGCAAACGTTATAAGACTTCATACCGTCTTCCTTGTTAACCAAACCCTGTTATTAGAAAATATCTAGACCTTAGAGGTACCACCGATGCAAACCAAATTTTCAACAAGCTTTACGGTAGTTCTTCACTAATAGGCTTAACTCATGTGATGCACAATTTAATCATGATCTACTTGTTAACTCAAAACAATTGACAAGCATCAAGTTATCCATTTTAGTGATCTACAAGATTAAGCAAGTTTTTCCTTATACCAATTACCACATGCAACATTTTCTGAACCAACCAAACACCAATCAATTTATTTCATCAACTCTCCAAACAAATATAAGTGAAGCAAGAGAGTACTTTCTACAAAAGAAAGCTAATAGCTCTGACAAGAGATACATGAAAACAAGAGCTAAAAGCTGAACAGCGCTAGATATGAATACTCAACAAATATAAGTGAAGAATAGGAGTATTCTCATGAAAAAGCGGAGCGTGTCTCTCTCCCAATCAAGAATGCTAGGGTCCAGTCAAGCTTTATTGAAAATAAAAGTGCAATACTGAAAATAAAAGCACACAGACGCTCCAAGAAAAGCACATATGATGTGAAAGAATTAAAATATAGTTTCACTAGAGATGACCTGATAATTTTGACGATGAAGAAGGGGATGCCTTGGGCATCCCCAAGCTTAGACGCTTGAGTCTTCTTGAAATATGCTGGGGAGATCCATGGGAGCCTCCCCAAGCTTAAGCTCTTCACTCTTCTTGATCCTATTATATCATCCTTCTCTCTTGACCCTTGAAAACTTCCGTCACACCAAACTCAAAGTAGATCTCATTAGAGGGTTAGTGCATAATCAAAAATTCACATGTTCTATAAAGACGCAATATGATTTGTTACTTTAAACATTAGCTACAGCCACTGATGTTATGTGAAGCTCTTCCACCCAAAAAAGAATTTCACTCAACACTAGTAAAAGAGAGAATGCAAAAATAAAAAGGCATAATCTGTCTAAAACAGAACAGTCCGCAAAGACGAATTTTTTCGAGGCACTTACGACGCTCAGATCGAGAAACTCTGAACTAATGAAAGTTTCAGACATTCATAAAGATTACGCACAAAAATTTCAGATTTAATTAACAATCTGGTGATTTTAGGAATTTCGTACAGTGAACAGCAAAAATCTGTTTCTGCGCAGCAATCAAAATTAAGCATCATCTTATCATTAGAGGCTACTCTTGGCACAACAATGCGAGAAAATAAAGATACAAAGGAGTTGCTACAGAAGTAAACAAACTCCTTGACTCAATAAAAGAAAAATTGCAGAAAAATAAAATGGGTTGCCTCCCATAAGCGCTTTTCTTTAACGCCTTTTAGCTAGGCACAAAGCATGCATCAAGTATTACCAAGTGAAGAAGCATCAACATTGTAATTTGTTCGAACAATAGAATCATAAGGTGGCTTAATCTTCTTCCTAGGAAAGTGTTCCATACCTTTCTTGAGAGGAAATTGATATTTTATATTCCCTTCTTTCATATCAATAATAGCACCTACAGTCCTAAGAAAAGGTCTTCCCAGCACAATAGGGCATGATGGATTGCACTCAATATCCAAGACAATAAAATCAACGGGGACATAATTGTTGTTAACCATGATAAGAACATCATCAATTCTTCCCAAAGGTTTTTTAATAGTAGAATCAACAAGGTGAACATCCAAGTAACAATTTTCCAAAGGTGCTAAATCAAGCATATCATATAATCTTTTAGGCATAACAGAAATACTAGCACCAAGGTCACACAAAGCATTGCAATCAAAGTCATTCAATTTCAATTTAATGATGGGCTCCCAACCATCTTCTAACTTCCTAGGGATAGAAGCTTCATGTTTAATTTCTCTTCCCTAACTTGCATGAGAGCATTAGTAATATGTTTAGTAAAAGCCATGTTTATAGCACTAGCATTAGGACTTCTAGCTAGCTTTTGCAAGAACTTAATTACTTCAGAAATATTGCAACCATCAAAATCAAAGTCATTATATCAAAAGTAATGGAATTATTCTCTTCCTTATTGCTAGAAATTTCAGCATCTTTATCAAGGACAGTTTCAGAGTTATCAGGCAATTTAGGACATTTTGCAATAGAAGTGGAAACATTACCAACACCAACTATCTTGCCATTAATGGTAGGAGGTTTGTTAACACTTGAGTTTGAAGCATTTTCAGAAGTAGTAATAGTATAAACTCTAGCAATATTATTCTTTCTAGCAATTTCATCCTCTCTTTCCCATCTAGCATGCAATTCAGCTAACATCCTCACATTGTTATCAATTTTAACTTGTATAGCATTGAGAGTTTTGCTCTCTTTAACATCATGAGGCATGTTCTTTAGTTTCAATAAGTCAACATCAAGAGCAAGACTATCAACTTTAGAGGAAAGCACATCAATTTTCCCAAATTTCTCCTCAACAGTTTTATTGAAAGCAGTTTGTGTACTAATAAAATCCTTAAGCATAACTTCAAGATCAGAGGGTACACTCTTATTATTATTGTAGGAGTTACTATAGGAATTTCCATAACCATTGCCACTATTAGAAGGATAGGGCCTATAATTGCTATTACCAAAATTATTCCTATAAGCATTGTTGTTGAAATTATTATTTTTAATGAAGTTCACATCAACATGCTCTTCTTGAGCAACCAAAGAAGCTAAAGGAACATTATTTGGATCAACATGTGTTTGACCATTTGCAAGCATAGACATAATAGTATCAATTTTGGCACTCAAGGAGGAGGTTTCCTCAACAGAATTTACCTTCTTACCTGTTGGAGCTCTCTCGGTGTGCCACTCAGAATAATTAATCATCATATCATCAAGAAGCTTTGTTGCAGCACCCAAAGTGATGGACATAAAGGTACCTCCAGCGGCCGAATCCAATAAATTCCTCGAAGAAAAATTTAATCCTGCATAGAAGGTTTGGATGATCATCCAAGTAGTCAGTCCATGAGTGGGACAATTTTTAACCAATGATTTCATTCTCTCCCATGCTTGAGCAACATGTTCATTATCAAATTGCTTAAAATTCATTATGCTACTTCTCAAAGAAATAATCTTAGCAGGAGGATAATATTTTCCAATAAAAGCATCTTTGCATTTAGTCCATGAATCAATACTATTTCTAGGCAAAGATAGCAACCATTCTTTAGCACGTCCTCTCAAGGAGAAAGGAAAAAGTTTCAGTTTAATAATATCACCATCTACTTCCTTGAGCTTTTGCATTTCACAAAGTTCAACAAAGTTATTAAGGTGAACAGCAGCATCATCAGTACTAACACCAGAAAATTGCTCTTTCATAACAAGATTTAAAAGTGCAGGTTTAATTTCATAAAATTCTGCTGAAGCAGCAGGTGGAGCAATAGGTGTGCATATGAAATCATTGTTGTTCGTGCTAGTGAAATCACACAACTTAGTGTTCTCAGGAGTACTCATTTTAGCAGAAATAAAAACAGTACAGAAAATAACTTGAAAGTAAACTAGATGCAAGTAACTAATTTTTTTGTGTTTTTGATAATTGAAAGCAAACAAGATAAAATAAAATAAACTAAGCAAGACAAAAACAAAGTAAAGAGATTGGAAGCGTGAAACTCCCCTTGCAGAAGACTGCTGTCTCCCCGGCAACGGCGCCAGAAAAATAGCTTGATGACGTGAAACACACGTTCGTTGGGAGACCCCAAGAGGAAGGTATGATGTAGTCAGCAGCAAGTTTTCCCTCAGAAAGAAACCAAGGTTATCGAACCAGTAGGAGCAGCAACTCTTCAGAAGGTTGTCAACGGCGCCAGAAAAATAGCTGTCGCAGGGAGTCTGGACTGTTGACGTGGAATCTGCACACAACACAATCAAACTACTTTGCCCCAACGAAACAGTGAGGTTGTCAATCTCACTGGCTTGCTGAAAACAAAGGATTAAACGTATGGTGTGGAAAATGAGTATTAAATTGCAGAGAATGAAAAAGGAACAGTTTGCAGTTTGTGGTTGTTTAATCAGTGTAAAAGAATGGACCGGGGTCCACAGTTCACTAGTGGTGTCTCTCCATAAAAGATAACTAACATGTTGGGTGAACAAATTACAGCTGGGCAATTGACGAATAGTGAGCGCATGACAATGCATATACATGACATGTTGACTACTATGATATTTAATTGGGCATTACGACATAATACATAGACGTTATCCAACAGCATCTATGACTAATAATCCACCGCCGGGTTGTCATCCGAGTCCCCCGTTGGTATTAAGTTGCAAGCAACGGATAATTGCATTAAGTAAAGTGCGTAATGTAAACAAACACATATGCCGTGGACATAGCATCGTTAGGTTATCCCTAGTGGCAACAGCACATCCACAACCTTAGAACTTTCTGTCACTGTCCCAGGTTAAACGGAGACATGAACCCACTATCTAGCATAAATACTCTCTCTTGGAGTTACAAGCATCTACTTGGCCAAAGCATCTACGAGTAACGGAAAGCATGCAAGATCTTAAATAACATATAAGATAGATTGATAATCAACTTGACATAATATTCAATATTCATCGGATCCCAGCAAACACAACATGTAGCATTACAATAATATGATCTTGATCATGTAGGGCAGCTCACAAGATCTAAACATGATGGCACAAAGTGGAGAGACAACCATCTAGCTACTGCTATGGACCCGTAGTCCAAGGATGAACTACTCACGCATCACTCCGGAGGCAGGCATGGCGATGTAGAAGCCTCCGGTGACGATTCCCCTCTCCGGCAGGGTGCCGGGAAGAGGTTCTGAACCCTCCCGAGCTAGGGTTGACGACGGCGGCGTCTCTGGAACTTTTCGTGGATATTTGCTCAGGTACTTAGGGTTTTCGCGTCGGGGGGAATAAGTAGGCGAAAGGGCGGCGGCTGCGGACCCCCGAGGGGCCCACACCACCCTAGGGCGCGGCAGAGGGGGGCCCGCGCCCTAGGTGCGTGTGGCCTCCTGGTGGCCCTCCTCTGCTGCTCCTTCGCTCCGTCAGGTGTTCTGGAAAAATAGGCACCCCCGTGTAGTTTCGTCCAATTCCGAGAATATTTCCAGACTAGCTTTTCTGGAATACAAAAACAGCAGAAAACAGGAACTGGCACTTCGGCATCTTGTTAATAGGTTAGTCCCAAAAAATGTATAAAAGTGATATAAAGTAGATGCAAAACATGTAGCAATTGGTATAAAACAAGCATGGAACATCAAAAATTATAGATACGTTTGAGACGTATCAATACCTGGTTGTTTCGGCACCTGAATGAGAATACTCATGTGTATATACCTTTGCTTCGTGCACAGCCACGGGGGAAGGTTGTAAGGCCATACAAATACGGACCAGGTGCTATACGTGCTACTCTGGTTGCCGAACGGATTGAGTCCATCGGTGCTCATACCCAGCCTGACGTTCCTTGCGTCGCCTCCGAAATTTTTGAAGGCGATGTCCAATGCTTCCCACTGCCTAGCGTCTGAAGGGTGTGTCAAGATCCTACCCTTCTCCGGATCTTCTTCAGGCTTCTCCCTTTTCGCGTGCCATAGCATGAGCTTTTCTTCCTTAGGGTTCACGAAGTACCGCTGCAGACGGGGAGTGATAGGAAAGTACCATACCACTTTTCGAGGAACTTTCTTGTTCCCAGTATTCTTGTACCGTCCTTGGCCGCACAGCGGACATGTGGTTCTGTCCTTGTACTCGCCCCGATAAATTGCGCAATCATTGATGTAGGCGTGGTATTTAACGTGCGGTAGGTCTAGAGGGCACACGACTTGCTTGGCCTCCTCGATACTAGTTGGCAATGTGTTCCCCTCGGGAAGACGATCGTGCATGAATTGCATGTTTTTGCTGAAGCTCACGTCGGTCCATTTGTTTTCTGACTTCATCTCCAGAGCATCAAGCGTTACTTGCAAGCGCGTATCCTGTGGCCGGCACCCAGGATACAACGGAGTCTTCCCGTCTATCTCCATTCGCTCCAGCTTGGCTTTCTCTCTGGCTGCAGCTCTAGCGTTGCTCGTCTCCTTGAGGAGCAGTTCTTGAACATGAGAGTTCCTCAAGGCCGACATTAGCGGGTTCTGCGTGTTCGTGTCTTCTACACCACCATCTACTCCTTCATCATGACCGTGTCCATCGGCATCTCCTTCGTCATGATGATCTTGTCCGCCGACATCTCCTTCGTCATGATCATCTTGTCCGCCGACATCTCCTTCGTCATGATAACCATGTCCGGGAGACTCTTCGTCTTCTCGCCCGCCCTCGTCTTCATGCGCACCATTTGCTGTCGGCGCCTGGTTGAAGCCTAGCATGAAACCGCGCCTGAGCAGGTGATCCTCCAATTGTCCGGAATCAGGGTCGATCCAGCTCACGAGTTTGCATTTTCTACACGGACATCTTATCGGGCGCCTGTTGCACCGAATCATTTCCGCCTTCGCTTTTTCCTTGTATCTACTGATTCGACCGGAGCTCATCATGACGACCATGGTTGCCAACGTACGCGGTATACATAGAGGAGAAACGAGAGTATGTTAATTAGAACCGCAACATGCACACACACAGACACACACACACATGCATGGTCACCGGAAAAATTCGGCATGACCTCTCCTAAAAGTAGGACATATGGGTAGTGAATTTTTTTGCCGAAACGGAAATAAATCAACATTTTGGCAAACATCCATGCACCACGCCGGCGCAAGCAACAACCAAAAGCAACAACATGCAAATATTCATGCACACCACACAAGCTTCATGTATAAACATCGTCTCGTCATCGTGCAAACCGCCCGCGCGCGACAAGCGCTTCACCTACAACAATCATCCATACACATGCACCGCCGGCCACACAAAACATGCATATGCATGTCCATCCAACAATACTCACCTAGTAGATTCGTTACCGAGACGTGACCGTGATCGATGAGAGAGTGTGTGGTGTTGGAGAGAAAATAATGGAGACAAAGAGATGTATTGGTAGAGGAGGAGAGTATATATGGAGGCTCCCCAAGCCCTCACCAATTATCTATCAAACAAAGTAGGTTTAACTATAAAAAATGGAGAAAAGTATGGGCAAAATGGGATGGGAGGGAGGAGGAACAAGAGCTGGGTGGAGGAAGAAGAAGAAGAAAATGGGTGGTAGGTAGGGTCTGCCACTTTTTTGTATATCGGGAAAAGTTACAGAAATGTGGCTTTCTGTGACGCATGGTTATAGATGCGCCACAGAAAGCCATATTTCTGTGGCGCATCTAGTACCATGCGCCACAGAAAAGGCAGCGGAGTGTCAGATCCGAACGTGGGTGTTGGGGCCCACCAAACTTCTGTGGCGCATGTGTCTGCGTGCGCCACAGAAAAGACATATTCAGTGGCGCATGGGCAAAGGATGCGCCACAGAAAGTGGTACAATTCGGTGGCGCACTGATGCCCATGCGCCACTGAATAACTTCTATGGCGCACGACAAGAAAGGTGCGCCACAGAAAGGCTATCCACCTATAGCCTATTTTCTAGTAGTGATCCCATATAATATTATCATCCAAACTACAGAAAGCAACAAAAAAATTGAGCTTTACAATCCCCTCTAATTTGAAACCTAAGCCCCCAAATTTTGAATCTGAATCTTCCCTAATGCAATATGAAACAAAGGTGGCAGCAATGCATACTCTACTCCGCTAACCTACGACATGAACATGTGGCTCTTCGATGAGGAAGCCTTTCAGGTGGTTGCCAAAGTCTCTGCCACCGCCAAGTTGGAGATGCTCAACAATCTCCATCATGTGGGACGAAGCCTTGGACACCACGTTCCCCGCCCTCGCCTGCCTCTCCACCGCTGGAAACGTTGCCGCTGGAGAAATCGTCGTCTCCATTGTCAGGTCAGACTGAGCGTTGGAGAGAGAGTTTGAGTTATGTGTGTTTCAACCGTTCCACCAATAGGCTGGGTCAGGATAGGCGTTAACGAGCATTAACGACAGGTAGTGGGGGCGTTACCCTCCACCACGTCATGCATGATAGTGGGTCCCATCGGTCAGAAAGACAGTTAGGGTGACTAAAACCAGGGTATCCATGCTATGTGTAATTAGCCCTGAACCGGTTGTTAAAAAAAATGAGAATTTGATAGAAGAAATTCCGATGAGTACGCACGAGGGAGCGGGCGCTGGCACTCGAACTCGAGAGCTCGTGGCAGGGAGGTATCAACACCTTCTAGCCATCCGGGCTATGCCTCGGTTCTCAACCGGTTGTTTTTAAAATAAGTCTTTTTGTTCGACATTGCTCTGAATTGTTTTTTATTGTTATCGGCTTCGTAAAGCAGAATATACTTGAAGAAATTTATGTTCAGAAACGTATAAAAGCGCAATGCACCATCTTGAATTAGGATAGTTACATCATCTTTGAACATATCCGCACATGTTGGTTCTTTGTAGTCTGAAAGAAAGCCGAGTCAGCTTTGCTTTCCCTGGCGGCGGATGGCATTTTCCCTTTGCCATAACATGCTTGGGTGTTTGCTTCAGCTGATAAATTTCTTCAGAGGATACAACCGTTGCAACTGAATGGTCGTTTTCTCGAGTTTTATCATAAAAAAAAGGAGATAATGATTGTTCACTGATCGGCTTATACGTTTCGAGTTCTCCGACGGCAAGCACATGACTATGGGCAGACATAGGACGATAACATCGTCGTTATGATCTCATTCTTTCCACGCAAGGTATTCAAGATTTGTATTGAGACAGCAACAGGAAGAATCTTAAACCTTGCAAACAGTTTTTGTTTGGCGAAAGCTTGACATTGCCCTGCTGATATCCAGGTTCGGCGTCGAAACGCGCGCGTCGATCAGGACTCATCACTCAACCACGGATAGCAACAATTTTAGTGCAACAGTCTCTTTGAACAGTCTGAATATCCAAAGATCTGATGGGCTTTGGATCCAGATGTCTCTCTGACCAGCAGATACTTGCTCCTCTTTTCCATACTGCGAGTGTAAGCAATCCCTCCGCCGGTCCTAATTATTGAAGCTAAAGTCCATCAGCTAATGCGATCCTGACTGTTCCCTCTGTTTATTGTTTTCCTTGTTGCTACTGTGGGAGCAACATCTGAAATCCTCGTGTGGGAACAATAACAGAGTTGAGAGCACATTTTACCCTTCTAAATGATCTCTTAAATATTCTTGCATGCAGAATTCAGCTACTACACAAAATCTCAACCAGGAGGTACTAGTATTTGAAAAAACAAGCCCAGAATTCGCATTCGTCGACACCTGGGCGATATGGGGTTGCTTCAGCTCTAATCATCCGGTCGCCAAACTCGCGAAACCATCATCAGATGTAAGCAGAACGCAATCAAAGCAGATAGTGTGAGAGAAAACAGCGCCCTCCTTTCTCTTTTTCTTTCCCCTCTCTTCCTCCGTCCAAGACAGCCTATCATCAGCACCAAAAGAGAAGAAAAAAATGGAGGCCCGCAAAAGTCCAAGGGAATATTAGGGGGCGCGCTACGCGACAAGGCGCCTGCCACCGCTTGAGTCCACTAGCCAGATGCCAAGCCCTTCTCCGGCGCCCGCACCCACGTGTACGACAGCGATCCCTCCTCCGGTCGCCGTCCGTCAGCAATCTCCTCTCCTCTCCTCCCATTCCGTTCCACCCCGAGTTAATGCACCGCTCTTGGCTCTGTTGCTGACCTCCATTTCCTCTTTTTATACCACTACTCGGCCCGGCTCGGCTCGGTCCGTCTGCTCTCTCCCCCTCCCACCATTCTCATCGCCGCACGCTTCCCTTCCAGCCGTCGCATCTCCACGACCGGTGGTTGCCCGAGCCCGCGACTGGCCGCTAGCTCGCGCGCGCTTTTATGCTCCACGCAGCTCGCTCCTTGGACTGTTGTAGCAGCGCTAGCGGTGGAAGGAAGATTCTGCTATGGAGGTCCAGACATCGGCCGAGCCCGGCGTGTCGTCTTCCGGCGCGGTGCCACAGCTGCCGCCGCCCGGCCCGCCCGCCAAGAAGAAGCGTGCCCTCCCCGGCATGCCAGGTGATTATTCTAATCTGCGATCGATTGACCAAAATCAACCGCCCGACCTGCCTGCGGCTAGCTCGATGGTGACGGTGTCTCGTCTCTCGTGGTGAGCGCATGCAGATCCCGACGCGGAGGTGATCGCGCTGTCGCCCAAGACGCTGATGGCGACCAACAGGTTCGTGTGCGAGATCTGCCAGAAGGGGTTCCAGCGGACCAGAACCTGCAGCTGCACCGGCGCGGGCACAACCTGCCGTGGAAGCTCCGGCAGCGGAGCGGCAAGGAGGTGCGGAAGCGGGTGTACGTGTGCCCCGAGCTCAGCTGCGTCCACCACGACCCTTCCCGCGCCCTCGGCGACCTCACCGGGATCAAGAAGCACTTCTGCCGCAAGCACGGCGAGAAGAAGTTGGAAGTGCGAAAAGTGCGCCAAGAAGTACGCCGTGCAGTCCGACTGGAAGGCGCACACCAAGACCTGCGGCTCCCGCGAGTACCGCTGCGACTGCGGCACCCTCTTCTCTAGGTCCGTCCGAGTTCCGACCGCCGTCGCCACCAATTGCTAGCACCTAATTCATCACGATGTTAACTCTGCTTGCTCACTGACAACAGGAGGGACAGCTTCATCACCCACCGCGCCTTCTGCGACGCGCTGCCGAGGACGCTAAGGCGCGCGCGCCGCCGGCGGAGGACGGGAGCTCGGCGGCTGGTGGCCCGCCGGCGCTGCCGCCACCACAGGTGCCACTACTAGCCGCACCAGTGCCACTGCAACAGCTGCCGACGGCCCCCGCACCCGCGCCGCAACGGGAGGAGCAAGGTTGGTATTGTAATGGTCAACGGAAATACTATTCCGTCGTCCATTTTAGCTGCTCTCATTCAGGTCTCATAGTCAAAATGGACAGTACTGGTAGTACCACTTCTTTGACGCTTGCGTTGTTTTGGATTGTTATGGTCCTGTCGGTAGAACTGTGATCTTGCGGTGACACTTGGAACAAGTTACTGTGATGCATTTTTGTCTGTAACTGAGAGACCTGTCCCGAAAACAAATGCCGCCTTTGTCCCAGAGTTAGCGGTACGCGCATCTCGAAATCCAATTAGTATTTTAAACAGGCGTTAAATACATTAAGTGTGAGATTCAATCATACACTCGGGATTGTTGTTAATTTCTTTTAGGATCGTGTAAGGTCCTTCTGCGTGCTGATTTACTAGTACCTTTCTGATGTAATCCCGTAATCCCAGTTGCAGCGGAGAACCTTTCTGGAATCTGAATCATCCGCCGAGAAAGTATGTCCACGAACAAACGAAAAGACCCATCATGACTTGGATCCTCTTGTTGCTTTCTGAGTCTGTCTTTAGTGGATGAGCTTTTGTAGATCACCATTAATTTAGTACTAGTAGCTATTATAATCGAAAATCTGCTCCTGATTTGCTGACACTCGGTGTTTCATGCAGAGGGGAGATCATTGCTGCGCCTGAGCCCGTCGTCCAGTTCACGCCGCCGGCGCCACTGATGTCGTCCCCGCCTTCAGCCAACGGTGCCAACGTCAGTGCCAGCACCAGCAGTGTCTCGGCGAATTCGCAGAGCCTCCTCGGCAGCATGTTCGCACCGTCGTCCGTTGCCCAGCCGCCGCAGTATACAGAGCGCGCGCTCGCCACCAAGCCGCCGTCGCTGTGCCTGTCGAGAGACGCCTCGTCCTCGCTGTTCTCGGCCCCTGCTGCTGACCGGCAGCTCGCGCCGCCGCCGTCCCCGTCGCCGCACATGTCCGCCACGGCTTTGCTTCAGAAGGCCGCCCAGATGGGCGCCACTCGTCGAGCTCATCCTTCCTCCGTGGGCTGGGCCTCGACGTCCCGTCCTCGTCGCCGGTGTCCACTTCGTCAGTTCAGCCGCAGCAGCAGCATCACCACCACCAAGAAGCAATGCAGGTGCCGTACCCGGAGGGTTCGCTGCCGCAATGGCCGCCGCGGATGGAGCCTGACCCGGCTCCCATGATGTCGGCCGGGCTCGGCCTCGGGTTACCATACGACTCGACCGGAGGGCCGGTCGGGTTCCCGGAGCTGATGATGGGTCCGTCGTCACTGTTCAGCGCGAAGCCAGCGACGTTGGATTTCTGGGCCTTGGGATGAGCCCGACGGGCGCGACGACGAGCAGGGGCCTCTCCGTGTTCATGCAACCCATGGGCGGTGCGGTGGGCATGGCCGGGAGTGGCACCGGCGCCCAGGAGACGTTCGGCGCCGCCCGTGGCACGCAGCCCAAGCCGTGGGAGAGGAATCCGAGTAGCTCGCCAATCCTGTGACGCTACTCGGTAACAACAACACGTAGCAGCAACTGTGAATTGTGCAAAACGAAGGAGGTAGAGAGGACGTAGTAGAGCTGTAGAGGCCAGGGGTTACGTATAATTAGCAGCTTAGTCCTTCCATTCTACTCTCGTGTTCTTTTGTATTTTAGCTTAGCACGAAAGCTAGTACTTTTGTTTCATTAGCTTAGCAGCACGAAGCCTGCTCCTGAAGTAAGTTTCTTTTGTTCTTCTCCTCCGTCTCTTTCTCTCTTCAGACTTCAGGGTGTTCTCCTCTTTGTCGTGTTGCGTTTGTTTCTCCTCGTTTGCTTCCTTGTTCTTGTCATGTTGCTGCCACTGGCCCCTGCATTTAAGCACGGCAGTAAGCAGATACAGTACATAAGTGGAATTAAATCTGGTGACCACCTGCATGCCTTCAGCTGGACGAGCTCTTGCCTCTTGCAGTGGGTGATCATGAGCATTCAAAACTGATTTGAGCACAGTAGCGTATCCTCACCAGATTGGAACAATTCTCCCGCTCCTTGCCAACTCATAATAATGCTACTTCTGTCGCGCCAGGTACATGCATTGGTTGGTGATTGATGCCTTGAATAGGTTATCTCACTCCCCTCATGATGTATTCTTTTGTGGTTGTTGGCTGCATTGCCTGCCTCCATCAACGGCCGACCTGACCTTTGTTTAGTCATGCAGATTTGCATACCAATTTCATACTATGTTGATAATACTAATACAATACATTGGCATCTTACCTATATGAACCTAATTTTAATAGTGTGTGGCGGACATTGTCTTTAGTGGTTATCATTTCCCAGAAATAAGGTTGTATAGTTAACACATATTTTTATCATAAAAAATGTTAGATATGGAGTAACATTTTTTATCATCTTAATTTGTAAATGGATGTACTCCCTCCGGTCAGGTTTATAAGGCATGTGCTTGTCCGTAAATCGTCAATTTGACCAATATAACATGAGTTGTATAACACAATATTATATGTTAGAAAGTATAAAATCTTATTTTTAAATGGTATTTTTTCGTAATATATAACTCATATTGCTTTGATCAAAATGATGATCTAGGGACACGAGCAGGACCCGGCCGGAGGGAGAATGTGATGTCATTTATATGTGATATTGCATCGATAACTGAACTATAGTTTATGTGTGATGCGAGATCAATATGTATAGGTATAAAACTCTATCGATTGTGCTTTAACTAGCAACGAGGGTCCACCAAAGTGATGTCCAACTAATGTTTGGGTGATGTCTCAAACAAAATTGCAATATATATTTGCTTGATGAGTCGAAAGAAAATAATTTATCCTCCTTAATAGGTAGACCAATTAAGCAGTGATAGAATCAGTTTTGTTGCCTTGTCCTGGTTTCCTTTCTCTCATAGGCCAAATTTTATTAATGAACCGCCTTCATGATGAAAATCTGACAATTATATTGGATTTGACTTTTTATATAATTTAATGAATAAATAATTAGCAATATTTAATGGCATCGTTTTGTTTGGTTGGACATCATATGTTCATATAGGGTTAGTCAAAGTTTAACAAGTTTGGTTGTAATTTTTCTATAGCTCCATTGATATTCAAATCACTTAATGTTATCCAATCTTACATTCATTGTATATGCTCTCGCTCACCTGTATTTATTCATGTACAATGATCGTATGGCTTGGATGGAATAGTTCTAGCCTCTTAACCAGTCGTCAATTTTATCTCGTCTGCTCTCCTAAGTTGATTTAGCTTTATACTTGGAAAGGTACGTAAGAAATTCTAAAGATACAAATCAAACAATACAAATTGGAACAATTCAATATTCAAATTCGTTACTTTTGTACTTTGGATATAAAATTAGTGATCTATACTTGCTATGTGGATAGCAAAAGATGAAACCTATAAGTAAATTCATGGGACAACAACAATAGCACTTTAAGGATATTGGGAGCAATCCAGTATGCAACGCTCTCTCCTACTAGTAATGTAGGGTTGCACCGTTTACTTGAATACAATTTTTTGGATCAATATTTTATGAAGAAGCTAAAGAAAATAGTATTTAGTCAGCAAATTTGAACGAGCAGTACAACTCCCTGAATGACCTCTGTGTGCCTCGCCAGTTTTTTAGATATTATTGATCAGAATGCCTCATCGATTTACTAATATCCATTGAGTGAGTTAGGCTTGAATTTGTGTGTGTGGTTAGCCTATTGCTTCTAGTCCAACTAACAATTATGATCCATCGAATAACATTTGCTTGATGTTTGTACATAACTACGAACGAACTTTAAAATAAGTTCAATTATGATAATTATGTCGCACACCACTAGTTCAATTATGATCACTTTCGGTAAAACATAAGTACACTAAATCAGTTAAAAGTATAAGAAAGCTTGCATATTCTCAAGTCTCCTGCACAAGGCATGAAATATGGTCTATTGTGTGTGACAAATTTATAGGTTCCGTTTTGCATCTTATCTTTGGTACTTATTTCACTAGGTACCCATTTTTGGCATTCAATTTTTTTTTGGAAATGAAACTTTTCCCAGAAAAGTGGATTTTTTCTTTCAAGTTAATAATTGCCGTTATAAGGCATGTTTGTGCCAAAAATCAATTCTTTAAACCATGAAATATGGTCAAAAGGGGGCATGGACTTGGTCATTTGGGTTGAAAACCATGAAACTTCATACTGTTAAGATAATTTTGTCAACTACTCCCTCCGCCCCCAAATTAGTTGACGCATATTTGTCTAAATACGGATGTATCTACACACTAAAACACGTCTACATCCGTATTTAGACAAATGTGAGTCAATGATACGTCTCAAACGTATCTATAATTTTTTATGTTCCATGCTTGTTTTGTAACAATGCCACATGTTTTGTTTATAGTTTATATCATGTTATGCATTTATTGGACTAACCTATTAATAGTGGCAAAAGTGCACAATGTTCTTGTTTTATATTTGATGTGTAGAAATTATTTGGAAATTGACAAAGAACGCAAAAGGAGCCTTGAAGGTGGACCTTGATTCCCTGAAATCTGTCTCCACAAGATACTTTTTAAAGATGTCCCCGAAGCGACCTGAAGAAGACGTCAAATGGAAAAAGTCTAGTCGCAAAAGTTTCTGGCATTTTTCGCTGATCGCCGGGACTAGAACATTTTCCAAATGGGCCCCACAGCACCCAGACAGGACCCAGGCGCGGCCAGAAGTAAACCGGGCTGGGGGGCATCTCGCCGCCTCGTGCACCGCCTTTCGCTGCTCTTCCGACTATATATTCGCCCGAAAAAAGGACCCTAAGCCCCGACTACACTTTTCCCAAAAACGACTCCGAGCTCCGCCACCATCCAACCCTAGTTGCGGGGGTTAGGAGGTCCTGTTCCGGCATCCTGCTG
The DNA here is from genome assembly GCA_947311845.1 of Poa pratensis. Lineage (NCBI taxonomy): Eukaryota > Viridiplantae > Streptophyta > Magnoliopsida > Poales > Poaceae > Poa > Poa pratensis. The sequence continues at coordinate 16,900,204 of CAMZMU010000066.1, forward strand.
GGACGGGGATTGACCTCCGGATCCTTCTCCTTCGATGACACCGCCTCCATGATGGGCTGTGAGTAGTTTCCCCATGGACTACGGGTTCTTAGCACTAGCTAGTTGTTACTCTCTCCCATGTTTTTCAATACAATGATATCATGAGCTGTCTTACATGATTGAGATCCATCTGATGTAATCGGTGTTGTGTTTATTGGGATCCGATGAATTGTTAAATTATGATCAGTCTATGGTGCCTGGTTGACAGGAGAGTATTTGAGGATGATGATGATGGTGATGATGAGTACTTCCCCGGCAACGGCGCCAGAAAACAGCTTGATGGCTACGTGTTGGTGAACCCCAAGAGGAAGGTTATGATGTAGACAGCAGAAGTTTTCCCTTGAATAATCTACCCAAGGTTTAATCGGACCAGTAGGACTTGACGATCTATCGGAAGGTTGTTGATGTTGACTCCCCTGGCGCTAGGGAGCTTGCACCAACGTGGAATCTGCACAGACAAACCAGAACTTTGCCCAACACGAAACAGAGAGGTTGTCAATCTCTCCGGTCTTGCAGAAACAAAGAGTTAAACGTATGGTGTGGAAAACAGCAGGAAAAACAGCAAGTAACAGGAAACAGATGATTGCAGCAGGTTGTGTAAACAGTATGAGGAAATTGGACCAGGGTCCACAGTTCACTAGTGGTGTCTCTCTCAGAACAGATAACTAACATGTTGGGTAAACAAATTACAGCTGGGTGATACGTCTCCAACGTATCCATAATTTCTGCTGTTCCATGCTTATATTATACCATTTGCTACATGTTTTATATACACTTCGTATCACTTTTATGCATTTTCTGGGACTAACCTATTAACAAGATGCCACAGTGCCAGTTCCCTGTTTTCTGCTGTTTTTGGTTTCAGAAAGTTACTTCTGGAAATATTCTCGGAATTGCACGAAACAAAGGCCAAGTCCCTATTTTTCTAGCAACATCACGGAGTCCGAAGGAGAGACGAAGGAGGGCGCCGAGGTGGCCAAACCACACCCAGGCGCGGGTGGGCCCCCTGCCGCGCCACCTGGTGGTTTGGGCCCCTCGGGGGTCCGCCGACATCGCCCCTTCGCCTATTTATTCCCCGAGACGCGAAAACCCTAAAACACCGAGCCTTTCATCCAGAACATATTCGCTGCCGCCGCCGTCATCAACCCTAACTCGGGGGGTTTCTGAAGCTCTTCCGGCACCCTTACGAATAGGGGAATCATCACCGGAGGGCTCTACATCGCCATGCCCGCCTCCGGAGTGATGTGTGAGTAGTTCATCCTTGGACTATGGGTCCATAGCAGTAGCTAGATGGTTGTGTTCTCCACTTGTGCCATCATGTTTAGATCTTGTGAGCTGCCTATCATGATCAAGATCATCTTATTGTAATGCTACATGTTGCGTTTGCTGGGATCTGACTTATATTGATACCTATGTGGAGCTGAATATTATTATCATGTCTATGTCATTTGTGATCTTGCATGCTCTCCGTTACTTGTTGAAGCCTTGGCCACGTGAATACTTGTAACTCCAAGAGGGGTATTTATGCATGATGGTTGGGTTCAACCTCTATTTAACCTGGGATAGTGACAGCAAGTTCTAATGTTGTAGATGTGTTGTTGCCACTAGGGGTAAAACAGCAATGCTTTATTCAAGGATGAATGTATTGTTTACATTACGCACATTACTTAATGCAATGTCTGTTGCTTGCAACTTAATACTGGAAGGGGTACGGATGTTAACCGGAAAGTGGACTATTTAGGCATAGATGCATGCTGGATAGCGGTCTATGTACTTTGTCGTAATGCCCAAATGAATCTCATAGTAGACACCACAGCTCACACATGCATGTTATATGCACTTATCAATTGTCAATTGTCCAGCTGTAATTTGTTTACCCAGCATGTTAGTTATCTTATTGGAGAGACACCACTAGTGAACTGTGGACCCCGGTCCATTCTTTACATCTGAAATACAATCTACTGCAATCATTGTTCTCTACTGTTTTATGCAAACAAACATCATTTTCCATTCGATACGTTTAACCCTTTGTTTTCAGCAAGCCGGTGAGATTGACAACCTCACTGTTAAGTTGGGGCAAAGTAATTTGGTTGTGTTGTGCAGGTTCCACGTTGGCACCGGAATCCCTGGTGTTGCGCCGCACTACACTCCTTCACCAACACCTTCGAAGCAAACCTCGTTTTCCTACTGGTCCGATTAAACCTTTGTTTCATACTGAGGGAAAACTTACTGCTGCACTCATCATACCTTCCTCTTGGGGTTCCCAACTGACGTGTGACGTACAAGCATTGTTTCTGGCACTATTGACCTAGAGCCACCAACACGTTTTCTGGCGCCGTTGCCGGGGAAAACAGAATTGCTTCTGCAAGGGGAGTCTCTCACACCAATCTCTTTACTTTGTTATTTGTCTTGCTTAGTTTATTTTTATTTTATTTTGTTTGCTCTCTTTATCAAAAACACAAAAAAATTAGTTACTTGTTTAATTCAGTTTAATTTTGTTTTTCAAAATGAGTACTCCTGAGAACACTAAGTTGTGTGACTTCACTAGCACAAACAACAATGATTTCATATGCACTCCTATTGCTCCACCTGCTTCTACAACAGAATTTTATGAAATTAAACCTGCTCTATTAAATCTTGTTATGAAAGAGCAATTTTCTGGTGTTAGTACTGATGATGCTGCTGCCCATCTTAATAACTTGTTGAACTTTGTGAAATGCAAAAGTATAAGGATATGGATGGGGATATTATAAAACTGAAACTTTTTCCTTTCTCCTTGAGAGGAAGAGCTAAAGAATGGTTGCTTTCTTTGCCTAGAAATAGTATTAATTCTTGGACAAAATGCAAAGATACTTTCATAGGGAAACATTATCCTCCTGCTAAGATTATATCCTTGAGAAGTAGCATTATGATTTTAAACAACTTGATAATGAACATGTTGCTCAAGCTTGGGAAAGAATGAAATCTTTGGTGAAGAATTGTCCCACTCATGGACTGACTACTTGGATGATCATCCAAACCTTTTATGCAGGATTAAATTTTCCTCAAGGAACTTATTGGATTCAGCCTCTGGAGGAACCTTTATGTCCATCACTTTAGGTGCAGCAACAAAGCTACTTGATGATATGATGATCAAACTATTCCGAATGGCACACCGAAAGAGCTCCTCAAGGTAAGAAGGTAAATTCTGTTGAAGAAACCTCCTCTTTGAGTGATAAGATTGATGCTATTATGTCTATGCTTGTGAATGGTAGATCTCATGTTGATACTATAATATTCCTTTAGCTTCACTGGTTGCTCAAGAAGAGCATGTTGATGTAAACTTCATTAAAAACAACAACTTCAACAACAATGCTTATAGGAATAATTTTGGTAGCAACAATTATAAGCCTTATCCTTCAAATGGTTATGGCAATTTTTATGGTAATTCCTACAGCAACAATAGAAGTGTGTCCTCTGATCTTGAAGCTATGCTTAAAGAATTTATTAGCACACAAAAAGCTTTCAAAAAACTGTTGAGGAAAAGTTTGAAAAAATTGATGATCTTGTCTCTAAAGTTGATAGTCTTGCTCATGATGTTGAAATTCTAAAACTGAAAGTTATGCCTAATGAAGTTAAAGATACTAAGTCATTTGCTACAGCAAATGCCATCAAGTTCGAATTGATAATAATATTAGGATGTTGGCTGAATTGCATGCTAGGTGGGAAAAAGAGGAAGAACTTGAAAAAGAGAATAGTATAGTTAGAGTTTGTACTATCACCACCACTAGTAATGTTAATGTTTCACATGCTAGTAAACCTCCTACTATTGATAGTAATGTTATTGGTGTCGATAATGTCTCTACTACTTCTGCTAAGTGTTTGAAATTGCCTAAAACTGCTGAAACTTTTTCTGATAAAAGTGCTGAAATTTTTCAAACTATTGGAGACAATGGTTCCACCACCATTGACAATAATGATTTTGATTTGATGATTGTAACATCTCTGAAGTTATTATGTTCTTGCAAAAATTAGCTAGAAGTCCCAATGCTAGCACTATTAATTTGGCTTTTACAAAGCATATTACAAATGCTCTTTTGCAAGCTAGGGAGGAGAAGTTGAAACTTAAATCTTCTATTCCTAGGAAATTAGAAGATGGTTGGGAACCCATCATTAAGGTAAAGGTGAATGATTTTTATTGCAATGCCTTGTGTGATCTTGGTGCAAGTGTTTCAGTTTTGCCCAAGAAACTTTGCCCAACACGAAACAGAGAGGTTGTCAATCTCTCCGGTCTTGCAGAAACAAAGAGTTAAACGTATGGTGTGGAAAACAGCAGGAAAAACAGCAAGTAACAGGAAACAGATGATTGCAGCAGGTTGTGTAAACAGTATGAGGAAATTGGACCAGGGTCCACAGTTCACTAGTGGTGTCTCTCTCAGAACAGATAACTAGCATGTTGGGTAAACAAATTACAGCTGGGCAATTGACAAATAGAGAGGGCATAACAATGCAATACATGCCAAGATGTCTACTATGAAATCTAGTTGGGCATTACAACAAAGTACATAGACCGTTATTCCAACCGCATCTATGCCTAAATAATCCACCTTCAAGGCAGCATCCGCATCCATTCAGTATTAAGTTGCTAACAACAGATTATTGCATGAAGTAAAGTGTGTAATGTAATCAATACAAGTGCCCTTGGACACTGCACCAATGTTTTATCCCTAGTAGCAACAGCACATCTACCATCTTAGACCTTTCTGTCACTGATCCAGATATCTAGAGACTGAACCCACTATCGAGCATAAATACCCCCTCTTGGAGTCACAAGCATCTACTTGGCCAAAGCATCTACTAGCAACGGAGAGCATGCAAGATCAAGAGCACATAGATAAACAACTTGAATAAACATGGTATCAATATTCATCGGATCCCAGCAAACACAACATCTAGCATTACAATAAGATGATCTTGATCATGTTAGGCAGCTCACAAGATCTAAACATGGAGGCACAAGGTAGAGAGACAACCATCTAGCTACTGCTATGGACCCGTAGTCCAGGGGGGACTACTCACGCATCACTCCGGAGGCAGGCATGGTGATGTAGAGCCCTCCGGTGATGATCTCCCCTCCGGCAGGGTGCCGGGAAGAGCTTCAGAACTCCTCCGATCTGAGATTGACGATGACGGCCGCGACGGAACTTTTCGTGGAATATGATCGACCGTAATAGGGTTTTCGCGTCGCGGAGAATATATAGGCGAAGAGGCGGCGTCGGTGGCCGAGGGGGGCCACCACGCCATAGGGGGGCGCGGGCCCACCCTGGGCCGCGCCCTAGTGTGGCGTGGCCCCCTGGTGGGTCTGCTCCGACTCCCCTTTGGACTCCGTGATCTCCTCGTGATATTATTGACGATGTCTTTTGTTTCGTCCAATTCCGAGAATATTTCCTTAATAGATTTTCTGAAACCAAAAACAGCAGAAAACAGGGAACTGGCACTGTGGCATCTTGTTAATAGGTTAGTCCCAGAAAATGCATAAAAATGATATAAAGTATAGCAAAACATGTAGCAATTGATATAATAACAGCATGGAACATCAAAAATTATAGATACGTTTGAGACGTATCAAGCATCCCCAAGCTTAGTTCCTGCTCGTCCTCGAGTAGGTAAACGATAAAAACAGATAATTTTTGAAGTGACATGCTACCAACACAATCTTTGATCAAATAACAATGTAATGCACATGATCTGAATGAAGTGATCCAAGCCAATGGTCTATAGTTTGCAAGCAAGTAAATAAAGAGTAAACATAAGTGATCACACAAGTGCAAACTTTCATGAATAACACTATAAAACATTTAGAGATATAATAGTCTAACATAATAGTTAGCTCACAGCAGCAATAATTCTCAACATGAAAGTGTTTGTATCAACACAAAGGAAGATAATAGCTTCAGCTTTTGCTTCAACTTTCAACATGTATATCATATAGATAATGTCAATGCAAAGAATATGATCAACCAAACACAAAGTTATGTAAAAACTGTTATACTGGAGTTGACAATGATGTTTGCTTAAGGAGACAGAAAGAAGTGGGAAAACTGACTCAACATAAAAGTAAAAGAATGGCCCTTCGCAGAGGGAAGCAGGGATTAACATCATGTGCTAGAGCTGTAGTTCCCGAAGGCATATAGAGAGCATAAAATATTGTTTTGTAAGGTAATGGTGTATACAGGTGTCAACAAATCAAATAGCAGGTACTTGTCATCTTCCATGGCTAACTAACTTTTAGAGCGGTTCCGAGAGTTTTTAGGACTGCACTTGTAACAAGCACTTATTGGTGACACTCCTCCCAACCATTTACTTTCCACAAACCATGGCTAACCGAATCCTCGGGTGCCCAACAACATTCACCATGGAGGAGTGTCTATTTATTTATTTATAGGGTGGACTAACCAGCTCTTTAATGCAAAATAAAAGGTGGAGAAGCAGATGAAGCTGCCAATCCTTGTAAATTAATTAGCATGGAAGATGACAAATCTCACTACTACGTCCTTATGAGCTTTTCAAGTAGTGACACAAAAAGGATAATTGTTTTGAGTAGTTAGTAGATAGCACATGAAGAAATTTACTTGGAATGGTGAAAACACCACATAATAGGTAGGTATGGTGGACACAGGTGGCATGGATTTGGCTCAAGGTTTTGGATGTACAAGAAGCATTCCCTCTTAGTACAGAGTTTAGGCTAGCAAGGTTATTATAAGCAAACATCATTATCAACTGGAATAGCAAGAGTGTACATAAAACACAAGGTTTGACGAACCATAGACTCCCACTGTCTTCCTTGTTAACACATAGCCTTCATCCAAAAATTATCTAGACTACTATGGACTTCCAATTATGCAACAGATTATTATAGCAGAAAATCCTTATAGTAGTTCTTCATTAATAGCCATTACTTACATGATGCACAAGCTTAAACATTAATTACTTGACAGCTCAAAACAATTGGCAAGCATCAAATTACTCAAGACAACGATCTAAAAAGATTCATGTAAGCATTTTATACCACTACCACATGCATAGCATTTTTCTGGTCCAACCAAACACCAATCAACTTATTTGACAACTCTCCAAACAGATATAAGTGAAGCAAGAGAGTACTTTCTTCAAAAGAAACTGAAGCTCTAACAAGATATGTATGAAAAACTGAGAGCTAACAGCAATAACAGCAACTAGACAGGAATACTCAACAAGTATAAGTGAAGCACAAGAGTATTCTAATGAAAAAGTGGAGCGTGTCTCTCTCCCAAACATGAATACTAGGATCCAACAAGTATAGCACAGCAAACAAAACAAAACAAACTGAAAACAAAAACACACTGACGCTCCAAGGAAGAGTACACTAGCATGAAGCAATAAAAATATAGCACCATTAGAGATGACCTGATAATTTGTAGATGAAGAAGGGGATGCCTTGGGCATCCCCAAGCTTAGATGCTTGAGTCTTCTTGAAATATGCTGGGGAGGTAAGCCTCCCCAAGCTTAAGCTCTTCACTCTTCTTGATCATGTAATATCATTCTCCTCTATCAACACTTGAAAACTTCCTTCACACCAAAACTTAACAGCTTTTCTCATTAGCAGGTTAGTGCACTAAAAGATAATACTTCAAAGTTCTAGCAAAGACAAAACTCACAAGCCAACTATTTTAAACATTAGCCACTGTTACTAGGCTCAAGTGGGCACTTTTACACGAAAAGAAACCACTTAAAAACTTGTAAAAGAGAGAATGCAAAATAAAAGACAGAATCTGTCAAACCAGAACAGTCTGTAATGACGAATTTTTTCGAGGCACTTACGATGCTCAGATGAAAACTTTTGAAATAATGAAAGTTGCGTAACATCATCAGGAACATGCACAAAAAGTTTCAGCATTTTTCGATTTTTTCTGATTTTCTACTGAATTAAACGGTGACGAACAGCAATCTGTCCCAATGCAGTCCCGAAAATAAAACCAACTTTGCATTAGTAACTCTCCTTGGCACAACAAAACAGCAAATAAAAGATACAAAGGAGTTGCTACAGAGGTAAACAAACATCCTTGACACATGGGTTATCTCCCACAAGTGCTTTTCTTTAATGCCTTTCAGCTAGGCTTTAGGATTTTAATGATGCTCGCATAAGAATAAGAGTTGAAAAACAAAGAGAGCATCAAGAGGCAAATATCAAAATCATCTGAGTCTAACCCACTTCCTATGCAGAGGAATATTGTAGTAAAACAAATCATTGAAGCATAAAGCAGCTAGCATAGGAAGATGCAACAAATCCAACTTTAAAACTTCCAACACAAAGAGAGGTATTTTAGTGACATGAAAACTTTTAAAACCATCTTTCCCTCTCTCATAATAATTTTCAATAGCATCATAAACAAACTCAACAACATAACTATCACATAAAGCATGCTTTTTATGATCTACAAACACATAACTTTTATCAAGCAAGATAGTGGGATCAAAAATTTCAAACCCACTTTTAGACATATTGAAACAAGTTGATTGATCACTCTCAATAGTAGAATTAATAATATTATCAAGCAACATAGGACCATCATCTAGAGCTTTATCATAAACATTTTCTAAGCAAACACTCTCATTACCATGCATTTCGAAATTAGGAATAAAAAGAGGATTATCATAAGACTTATCAAAATAGCATGGATTTTCATAAACAACATTGGGGGAAATATTTGGTACTTCTGTTATTTTTGCTTTCTCTTGAGTCAAGGAATGTTTGTCTACCTCAAATTTATCAAAAGAAGTTATTTCAATAGTATCATTACCAACTTCCCCAAGCTTAATATTTTCCATAGCATTAGCAACAACCATGTTCAAAGAGTGTATACCAATATCATTGGTACTATCATGCAAATAAAGTTCCATAGGTTTTTTAATTTTCTCTTCAAACACATCATGTCCTAGCTCAAGATAAATTTCATAAAGGTTTCTCAAGTTGTTTTCAGCCATAGGACAAGTTTCAAGCAAAGTACCCATGAATAGCAAGCAAAGAACTAGACATAATAACAAACCGAAATAAACTAGATGCAGGAATTTTTTTTTTGGATTTTTGATTTTTAACAGCAAGCAAAACAAAACTAAAACAAGAAAAAACAAAGTAAAGAGATTGGAACTGAGAGACTCCCTTTCCAATAGCCTCCAAGTCCCCGGCAACGGCGCCAGAAAACAGCTGGTGCCTGGTTGACGGGAGAGTATTTGAGGATGATGATGATGGTGATGATGAGTACTTCCCCGGCAACGGCGCCAGAAAACAGCTTGATGGCTACGTGTTGGTGAACCCCAAGAGGAAGGTTATGATGTAGACAGCAGAAGTTTTCCCTTGAATAATCTACCCAAGGTTTAATCGGACCAGTAGGACTTGACGATCTATCGGAAGGTTGTTGATGTTGACTCCCCCTGGCACTAGGGAGCTTGCACCAACGTGGAATCTGCACAGACACAAACCAGAACTTTGCCCAACACGAAACAGAGAGGTTGTCAATCACTCCGGTCTTGCAGAAACAAAGAGTTAAACGTATGGTGTGGAAAACAGCAGGAAAAACAGCAAGTAACAGGAAACAGATGATTGCAGCAGGTTGTGTAAACAGTATGAGGAAATTGGACCAGGGTCCACAGTTCACTAGTGGTGTCTCTCTCAGAACAGATAACTAGCATGTTGGGTAAACAAATTACAGCTGGGCAATTGACAAATAGAGAGGGCATAACAATGCAATACATGCCAAGATGTCTACTATGAAATCTAGTTGGGCATTACAACAAAGTACATAGACCGTTATTCCAACCGCATCTATGCCTAAATAATCCACCTTCAAGGCAGCATCCGCATCCCATTCAGTATTAAGTTACTAACAACAATTATTGCATGAAGTAAAGTGTGTAATGTAATCAATACAAGTGCCCTTGGACACTGCACCAATGTTTTATCCCTAGTAGCAACAGCACATCTACTCCCTCCGTTCCAAATTAAATGACTTTCATTTGTGTACATGTTGATGTATCTATACTTGTAACATGTCTACATACATCCACGTGTGAACAAATGGAAGTCAATTAAAATGGAACGGAGGAGTACCATCTTAGACCTTTCTGTCACTGATCCAGATATCTAGAGACTGAACCCACTATCGAGCATAAATACCCCTCTTGGAGTCACAAGCATCTACTTGGCCAAAGCATCTACTAGCAACGGAGAGCATGCAAGATCAAGAGCACATAGATAAACAACTTGAATAAACATGGTATCAATATTCATCGGATCCCAGCAAACACAACATCTAGCATTACAATAAGATGATCTTGATCATGTTAGGCAGCTCACAAGATCTAAACATGGAGGCACAAGGTAGAGAGACAACCATCTAGCTACTGCTATGGACCCGTAGTCCAGGGGTGGACTACTCACGCATCACTCCGGAGGCAGGCATGGTGATGTAGAGCCCTCCGGTGACGATCTCCCCTCCGGCAGGGTGCCGGGAAGAACTTCAGAACTCCTCCGATCTGAGATTGACGATGACGGCCGCGACGGAACTTTTCGTGGAATATGATCGACCATAATAGGGTTTTCGCGTCGCGGAGAATATATAGGCGAAGAGCGGCGTCGGTGGCCGAGGGGGGCCACCACGCCATAGGGGGTGCGGGCCCACCCTGGGCCGCACCCTAGTGTGGCGTGGCCCCCTGGTGGGTCTGCTCCGACTCCTCTTGGACTCCGTGATCTCCTCGTGATATTATTGACGATGTCTTTTGTTTCGTCCAATTCCGAGAATATTTCCTTAATAGATTTTCTGAAACCAAAAAACAGCAGAAAAAGGGAACTGGCACTGTGGCATCTTGTTAATAGGTTAGTCCCAAAAAATGCATAAAAATGATATAAAGTATAGCAAAAACATGTAGCAATTGATATAATAACAGCATGGAACATCAAAAATTATAGATACGTTTGAGACGTATCATCTATCCATGATGTTTGTTAATTATTGTTGCTGCAATCTTCTTGTGTTCATTGCTTGTCACTAGTGCACGAGTGACATGATCTTAGATTTAAAGTATAATTATTGTTTTAGATTGTATCTACAAGTTGTTTGCACCTGTTGCTATCCGGAACCCGAGGCCCCAAAGTGACAACAATTGGGACAACCGGGGGGGATGGCTGTGACATGAGGATCACATGTTTTCACCAAGTGTTAATGCTTGGCTCCGATGCTCTATTAAAAGGAGTACCTTAATTACCATTTAGGTTCCATGATTGGCCCCGCTGAAACGGGATGGTCGGACAAAAGATGTCATGCAAGTTTCTTGTTTCAAGCATGTATGACTATATATGGAAAACATGCCATACGTATGATTTATAAACTAGATGTCTAGCATGAGTTAGTTGCAATTGTCATTGCCCAACTGTAATTAGTTCACCCAACACATGCTATTTTGTTTGGAGAGTTACCTCTAGTGAAGCTGGGAACCCCGGTCCATTGTTCATCAAATACGTTCCAGTCAACACACCACCAACTATTTCCTGCACCATTGCCTCCGTTGTTACTATTGCTGCTACTTTACTGTTACTATTGCTCTCAAGTTGCTCCCGCTTTCACATCACTTGTGTTACTAGTGCTTTTCCAGGTGTGGCTGAACTGACAACTCAACTGCTAAGTCTTATAAGTGTTTTTTGGCTCCCCTTGTGTCGAATTAATAAATTTGGATTTTACTACCCTCGAAGACTGCCGCGATCCCCTACACTTGTGGGTTATCAGTCAACTAATTCGGAACGGAGGGAGCATGTTTTTAAAATTTAAAAACAAATTGATACTTTTTTGGTGGTAACTTGTACCCCCAAAGGGCTCCATGCAAAATATCGGCGTTGTTTCTTTTTTACCTTTTTACATAATCATTATTTTTTTCAAAGTGGGGTGCAAACGGTGGGAACATGTAACGCCCAAATTTTGGGAAGCTAGAAAAACACAGTTTTTATAGAGCCAAAAATCAGAGTCAACAAAAACTTTTTGAAATGCTTCACTAATGCTTGCGTTTCACTTCTGATTTCTCTGTTTGACCGTGTCTGCTTTGTTGCTTGACTTAACAACCACTGAAAACACTAACCTTGAACTCAACTGATTTAACATATCATTTTAATTTTGGTGATCATGTCATGACAAGAAATAATCCATATGTCCTCTCCAATCTTATTTTGGCCAAACTCCTTTTCAAGGATGTCTTGATTTTAGCAACAACCCAAAAACCTACTATTTAAGAAAAGTAAAAGTTTTCCAAAAATTTTAAGTGTTTCCAAAACTATGGAGATGTATATAATATCTCCTACCAAAAATCCAACAATGTAATTTTTTAGGTATCAACCTCCCTTATTTTCACACTCCTATTTTCAACATCTTTGAAAATAAAACAAGTGGGAGATATATTACTCCTATATTTTTCTATTTATCAAACCTTTTGAAAACTATGAAGTTATGAGTTGAGATACTTTTAAACACCACCTTGTCATGATTATGTGTGATCACTATATCACTTAAGTACACTAAGGGTTTAGGATGTTGTTGGATGATATTTGTTTGTGTTTGAATTGCTTGACTTGAGTGTGTTATTTAATGAGTGTTCATGTGGTATTTTTTTTGTAGCATCATTTGATGCACCTGATTGGATTTGGTATCTAAATGTTTGTTTTTCTTGTCTTGCTTGAGTGGAATGGGTTACCTCTTGCAAAAATTGTTTTATGTTGATATTTACAGAAATTTCTATTTTATATAGGTATAAAATTTATCTTCACTCTTGTTAACTTTTAGGAGTTCTCGAGACTTAGCTTTTGTGTTTCTTTTATTCTTTTGGACAGGAAACCCATCTTACGTCTTCTTCAACATCCTAGTGTCCAAACATACCCTTATGTGAAATTTACAAAAATGTTTGACTACTAATTCTTGCTTGTTTCGAGTGTCTCATTTTTAGGTGACCATATCTAGTTTATAGCATAGCAGTTTGCCTTTTTTGTATGGATTTGTTGTTGAACCCAGTTGACCTAAGCTCTTAAGCTGAATGCTGCACCTATGTCCCTACTTATCAACCCCTCTTGTCATTCAATTTTATGGTCAAAGGATTGACTAATCCATCTAGGTTTTGTGGCTTAGTCTAATCAGCCCAATTTTCACCTATAGCTAAAACTAACACCCCTTCTCCCCCCAACTCCTAATCTTGGATGTGCCCAACAGCCTCACCCACCCCTGGACCCCTTGGCCTTGCCCCTGGCAAACCCTAGCTCTCCTCCCTCTTGTCTTTTTCTCTCTGGCATTTTGTCGAGCACATCAAGTGCAGGCAGGCCTCTCTTTTACTCCAGCCCCTCCAACCCCCTGTGGCCAGGAGCTCGCTTCCAAAACGGCAGCAGGGCAATGATGCGTCCCTCCACCGCCCTCCAGAACCAATCCATGCCCGAGCCTCCTCTCTCTCCCATGCCCATGCCCGTGACAACCAAACTGGCCACCCTCTCTTATTAGGCAGCCGAGGCCTCCTCTGCCCCTCTCACCTTGCCCATTCCACTCCCCTCTGTTCACTCAACCACGCCGTGCAGGAGCTCGTGCCCTCCTTCCCTCTGCTGCCCTGGAACGCGTGGAGAACGCCGCTCGGGTCCGTGGACTCCGAGCAAACTCGCCACCTCCCCCGTCCCTCTCAGCACGCCATCTTGCCCCTACTTGTTCCCCATACCTTGACCTACCTCTGAGACACCTCCGTTCGTTTCAGGAACCGCGGAGACGCCTGGACCTCGCCGTACCGCGCCCGTGTCCGTCGCGGACCACCTCGACGTCGCGGCCGCTCCGTTGCTCGCCGAAGCAAACTAAGCCCACCCTGGTCTTCCCCAAGTCCTCCGCGTCCGCCTAGACCCCCTCCTTCGTCCTGCGTGCGCCCGAGGTGAGCAGCGAGAGCTCCTCCATTTTCTAGAGTTTCCTGCTCAGCTCCGTCGTCCAGAGGGAGAAGACGACTCTGGACCGTCGATCTTTGCATCAACGGCCCGAGTTTGAACCTCCCAGATATGTTCCTGGCCCTCCGATCCAGATCCGGCGGTGGCTTACCCCTTCGTCGCGCGCGCAGCGCCTCTGGGCCGGCCCAGCTCGGGCGACTCAGCCCAGCTCCGGATCTGGCCCGTCTTTCTTTTTTTTCCCAGATCCATAATTTTCCTGTTTAATTTCCTGTTATTTCGTGCTGTGTAGCTTTAATTCATTTCTGGTAGATCTAGACATGCAAATAGCTCAAGGTAAATTTGGTAGAGTAGCTATGGGTATTCTTAACCATGTGGCATGGCCGATTTCAAAAATATGTTTTTCTTTATGTGCTAGATGTAATCTTGTAAAAAGTTACTTTTTCACTAAATCTTTATTATCTTGAGTTTTATGAATCCAAATTTTGTGAATCCAATTGTTCTGGAATGCTTGTGACTGTAGCTTTCTGTAGAAATTAACCTCATGTGTTTGTGATGCTTAGTTTTGAAATGTCATGTGTTTGAAGTTTGGACCAGTAGGGTTTTCTAGCATTTAATTAATTTTCTATGAATAAGAGTTTGGACTAAATCCAATTGCTTTAGTTGATAATACTTACCTAGAACCTAACCCTATCTTTGCATAACTTTTTGTTGAACAAAACACCCTGGACTTAATAAACTCTAAAAGTGGTGTTTTCTGCCTTTTAAAAATGATAAAATGAATATTTGGCCCTTTTGAAATTGTTGCTATTGTTGTTTGTGAATTGTTTAGGTACTGTAGATCATTACATACTGTTGTTCTTAATATGTTAGTACTGTTAGTGCTTAAGTAAAAATAAATGAAGTTAGTTTGTAAAATGTTATTAGTGCCTAAGGAAATAAAAATGAATTAATCATGCTTGTTTGCTTAATTACAAGATTAATGAAATAAAGTAAACTTCAATAATAAAGTTCTTCTTAGCTACTGGTTGTTTTAAGTTTATTAGTGATGTTTAGTTTTACAAATTGGAAGTGATCCAAAAAGGTTGTCTAATTATCACCTTAACCCTATTTGTAAATAAATAATAAATTGTATTGTAAGTTGCCCAACATGTTTGTGTGATTTAATATGTTTGCCTTGTTAGTCAAAATTGGTAGTCTTAAGTTTAAATACTAGCATGAGTAGTTTGTTAATATCTTATCTTAGCTTGGTGAAATAATTTAATAATAGAAAATATTTAGTAACTTAACTTTTGTGTGAAGTATTTCCTGAAAACTAAGGGGATACTTTTGTCTGAAGGATTTCCTGAAACTCTGGTAGCAGCCCTTGTTAAGTGACCTAATCACCCTAAGTGGAGTTTTGCTTTAGTGTTTAGTTAAAACTACTAATTTAGCTATTAGTGTTGTTGTGTAGACCTTCTTAGGGGTGTTTGTTGTTTGACTTAATTATATGGAATTGTTGCTTGATGTTGTATAACTAAGTGAATTGCTTGCTTTTAATTGTTAGCTTAGTGTCTTGTGCAATGCTTGTTGTTTGTTATGTCCTTGTGGCATTGTCTTGTATTTTGAGTGTTGTTCCTTTTCCTGTTTACAAACGTTAGATACTATCGGGAAGAAACTGAAAGTGCGGAGTGAACCTGAGGAACATCAAGATCAAGACCATGGACATATTACCAAGCCAGGCAAGCCACCTCAGCATACCCTACTGAAATCCTATTATTTTATTAAAGCATGTTTTGTTTTCAAAATAAAATAATGCATGTTTTATTTCTTCTGTGGCACTTTGTCACCCAAAACTATTTTATCAAATATTGTTTGGCCAAAGATATCTACTAGTATATAATAGGTTTACAAAAATAGATCTTTACTTGAGAAGCCTTCTACTGAAGGTGCTATCAAGAAAATTATATTTTCTAGTAGTATATCCTTATATCCTTATCTCAAAAACTATAGGATGGGAGCCTGGTCTTTGGTAAAATGTTTCCAGAGGAAAAACCCGAGTCGCTGGGAGCGATCGGCGAGAAAGTATTTTATAAAACCCATGTTGCTGGGAGCAAATGGAGATGTTCATGAAAAGCCGAAGTGCTGGGAGCATTCGGTGAGTTTACGAAAACCCGAGCTGCTGGGAGCATTCGGAGGTGGAGATGTTTTTTGAAAAACAAAGTACAACCCTAGGGCCGCCCGAACAATTAACCCGTGCAACCACACTACCTGATATGGGTAGGGCTTAGCCGGAAGCTTGTCTATTTTAGTACGGAAGGTCTCATACTCCTATAAGGTTAGAGTCCCTCGAAGCCGGGTTGTCGTCTGTACGAGGCAATACACATGCGGATGGAACCCGCGCCGACGATTACGTTGGGTCCCCTGCCATGGCGGTGTGGCATCCTAAGAGAGACCAGGGTCTAGTGGAGCACGGTGCCGAGGGGAACAAACCTAGCGGAGTCCTCTGTACTAGAGTGGATTAGTGGAACGCTTTGATCATGTTATCCGAAACCCCGCATACGGTTGTATGTGGACCGTGGCTGATCACGGCGGAATGACTGTTTGTGTGGTGAAAGTGCACCACCTCTGCAGAGTGTAAATCTATTCGAATAGCCAAGTCCTCGTCATGGACGGTTGGAAAGGCCACCGATCTAGGCGTATGGGCACTTTATGTTTTGAAAAGAAACTGATTTCGGCAAAGAAAAAGGAGGCATCAAGGAGGTACCTGGGAGGTACGGATTTGGGGAGAAGATGGTTGGTCTCGGGAGAGTCAACCAGTCGGAACCCGGAAAGGAAAAAAAGGGCATCCTTATCCTAGTGTTTTTGAAAAACGTTTTACAAAAGTGTTTTCGAACGTGGAAATGGTTTCTGCCATTTCTAAAAGAAGGAGATTATATCTCCAAATGCCTTTTTAACAAAGATATAGAGATGTTGTATTCTCTAGGTCTAAAAGCATCGTTTGCGAAAATTAAGCCCTATAGTCATATATAGCAGCTATCCCAGTTTTCGAAAACGCTTTTATTGCATTACCATGAAAACTTAAACCTGGTGGTGGTCTTGCGAGTACGTAATTGTACTCATGGCTATGTCCCTGGATATTCCAATATCCAGATTACAACGAGGAGATGTACGACGAGGAGGAGAAGTACGCCGACGACTACGCCAACTGAGTGTCACGGTCAACTGCTCTGTGGGAATGCGTCCGGTTGTGACGAGGGCCAACGCTAGCCGAAAGCTTCCGCTATATCGTAGTTAATTCCGTCCTGCGTGACGATGGTTGCAGACTTGGTCGTGTGACCACCATTTATGTAAGTCTTGTACTAATCGAGTTGGATGACGTAACTCTGTATACTATGTTGGTTATGTGATCGCGATGCACTGATCATTGGGATCGTGATCTGTTTACATAACGTGGGCACCTCGACTGGTAAATCTGAGTGGTCCTTACACTACACACATGTTGTTCACTTAGGTTTTTTTTTTTGTAAATTCACGGAATTTTAATTAATCAATGGTAAGTTGTAGGAGGTTTGAAAATTATCAATTCTCGAGCACAAGCCATGAAATATGTTCTATTGTGTGTGGAAAAATGTAAAGTTTTTATCTTGCATATTGGTACTTGCCTCAAAAGGCATCCTCTTATACGTATTTTAAAAATGAAACATTTGGAAATGTTGCAATGCTAAAAGAAATTCTTAAGAAATATGGTAATTGTTTTTGCACGAACTTGGTCAGTTGGGTTGAAAACACATCGCACATCCTTGGCTTTTTCAGGATAAATCGTGTGCAAAGCATCAGAGGCAATATTTATTTGTGAACTGTGTGCGGTTGTTTCCTCTATTACTCTCCTTTTTTTAAGAAACTCTATACAAAGCATCACATATAATTTTATCTCTTTACACGTGTATGATTGCCTTTTCCATCACACTCCACTTTTTCTTGCAATTACTTTCACAAATACACGGCATACATTTTTATTTTTTAACCGTGTGCGATTGACTATCGATTGCACACAATTTTGTCCAAACCGTGTACAATGATGTTATCACATACGGCTTTTAAAAATCGTGTTCGATTGGTGGTACTTAAATGACCGTATTTGTACTCTGGTGACTGCACGTGGCTAGCATGTTAATTGATATATGGCTTAGTGATCCATTAATTAAGAAGAGTTTTAAATAAGCGAAAAGGAGGGGGTGGACGTCGAAAAAACAGAGAAACATGGCGGATCAAAGGAGTTACAATATTTGAGTTGCACTGAAAAATCCTGCTGCGTGAACGTAGTGATTCCAAGCCGGATGTGCCAGAGGCTAGTTTCTCCTTTATATTGAGATGAGACATAGAGCAAATTTGCTAGGAGCAAGTTTTGGACTGATCTGGACATGTACGGATGGAACTTCTGGGCTAGCTTGTGATCCAGATAAGCCATATCCCAAAACTTCTGATGGGGGGGGGGGGGGGGGGGGGGGCATATGCCCCCTATGTGAGGCGATACGTAGACGTAGGTATGTCCCGTCCAAGTCGAGGAGATCGTAGGGGACTGCGCTTCTACTCCTCTCCCCTCTAGTTTCACAGAGCCCTACCTTTCCGCTCGAATTAAATCCGCCAGTGAATGCACTGATTAAATGGCTTGTAACTCAAAGTGTATATATTGCTTTGAAAACGATTAAGACTTGTCAAGAAATTATTGATTCGGCGGTTAGCTCGATTGGGCGCATGAAACCGTGACCCATCCGCGATGTCTCCTGACGCAATGAAGGTATAGCATGAACATATTGCGGCTAATACATACAATTATGATAATCTATCGACTGTGTTTGCTTAGGTCAATCGTGTTTGTTCTCTTTGTTATAATTAGGATGCTCTATAGATTGTGATATTGTTTACATAGAGATATTAAGAAATAAAAATTGTGGTCGACGGCCAAATTTTTTTTTTGTTTTGTGATTATTTCTCGCATGTTATTTTGTTTAATCGTGCTAACTCTTCTAGTTAAGTTGTGATCGTCTATTTTTTCAATACTAAACATATATTAGTTAGGATCTACAATAAAAAAAAGAGGATCCGTTAGATTGATAGCCATATTCTTTGTTTGTTTATAGAATGTCTAGTATATATATATTTCCTTTTCGCGCTATTTGCGAAGTAAATATACAACAAATAAGTTGGTAATTCCTAGGTTTTGCTAGATTCACGTGGTACTTTCTTCGACGACACAGAATGTGTCAAACCGTATTGCAATGTTTCATGGACAGTAATACTAATCTCTAGTTAGACGTATGAGGTTTTTTTATGCAGTTTCAAAATAATTTGAATGATGTGGCTTAAACAACATGGTATCTCTATGGGACCTCACATATTGCTTTTAGTATATGACACATGATGGCGCCTGACGTATAATGAGGTTTTAAAACGATTGATTAGTTAGCGTCTTCTCCCAGCAGTACATGGTTGTCAATGTAGAAGTAAGCATAGGTAAGCAAATACTCTAGAGCGGTAGGTCACGTTCACATGGAATAAATTGGTGGTTAGAACAGTGGTACCAAAGATGCTATGTCACCCTGAAGTTTACGACACAGGATGATCAGCATGTGCTCGACGAAGACGAAAGAAAAGAAGAGAGGGGAAGATGGAGACGCATCCTATACCTACGGTTGTCTCTTTGTCACTTGGAATTATTATCGGGAGCGAGTGTTGCTCATTTCATTTGGAAAAGAATAGACGAGAAAAGATGGAGACGCATCCCATACCTACGGGCTGTCTCCTGTTGCTTCGAATTATTAATCAGGAGGACTGGAGCGGGTGTTGCTTCTCACTTCGTTTTGTTGGATTTTATCTTACTTGGCAGTTTGATCTTACTGTTCTTCCAGTACGTGTTACTTGCTGGTTCAGTGAGGTGAGCTCTCAACTTGCCCGTGAGGCTGGGTCTGACTAGCTTTTCGCTCGTGTTCGAGTGCCCAGCATGTGACGACGCTGGTGTGATACCAGCAGGTCGCTTTTGTACTCGTCTGATGACTTGTGCGTGCTAAAGTCTGAAGAATCCCGCATATTTAGCTGCATCATGCATGCTAGGATGGACTGTGGTCTACGGGGTGACAGAACCAACAGAGTATGAAAAAGTCATGCTGCTGTGCGCCGATGATAATTGGTTTACATGTGCTTGCTTGCATGATTTGGCCCCAAGAATTTTTTTTTCTTCCACAAACAAAGGGCGCCTGCTCGCAACGCAACTGATCGAGTTGCAGAGCTATACAATGGAGTTACCTGACTAGCTGTTGTAATATCAGGATTAGGCTGCTGGTAGAGATCACACTAGAGTGGGCGGTTTGATCTATAGCTGCGGGCGTGCCGTAGTACCACGAGCCTCTACCACTATCATCGCAGTCGCAGTTTTGCCGAATCTGCGTGCCGTCGCCAGCATTTGAGCACGCCGTGGCCCTACTCTACAGTGCACAGAAGGCCGTGGTATCGCCGCCGCCGCCGCCTGTCACATGGACATGCATGTGGCGACAGAGCCAAGTCCAACCAAGCTGGGTCACTCCTGCGGTCTGCTTCCCACGACTAGCGTTGAAGATGCGACGCCCCGAGCATGTGCTTGCGTCGCAGAAGTCAGATTTTGTGGCTAGCGCCGAATCTGGGTGTCGATCGTTCACACGCTGTCAATTTGACCGGAAATGCGTTTTCACTTTCACCCAATCACCACCTTCTTCTTCTCGAGGGACAGTGGCGGAGCCAGGAATGAACTGGAGGGTGGGCACACTTTAAAAAAAAGCCCTAGCCCGTAAGGGATACAAATTTTCCAAATTAATAATGTAAATAGCCTATCATTTCTCTAGTGCAACGTATTCTAAAAAAAAAATGATGTTTAGATGTGTCAAAAAACAGTGGTTTTTTTGTATGTGGATATATACTAATATGATCTACATTTTGATGAAACTTGGTTCATATAATAGTAGACATCTATACGTACCCATATATGTTTTTGGGATTCCTTTAGATTTCAAAATGCAGTTTCAATGTTTTTTTGAAAAAAAAGGCCTCCAGAAGTCTAGGGGAACCAAAAGGACTTTTCGATCATTTCTCAATATTATAGTTTCAATAAAAATGTTATAAATTTACATGATTGCAATAGAAATAGTTAAAAACATATACGAGTCACACATGAATAAAAGACAACATGAATAGAAAAAACAATAGAATCGACAACTCTAAAGTGTTTGGATTGTGAATTCGGCATTTTTAAACAAACACAAGCAAATAATAGAAATAAGTTGGTTGTCATTGTTAAAAAATCCATACAATTTGTCTATTCTGTGATATACATTGGGCAGCCGGGCAGGCATATAACAAGCAGACAAGAATCATATGATGGCAGCGTACAATTCCAAATGAGCTTGTTTTGGACTTCCAAGTTATAGATTAGTAGTTGATAAAAAAATTCTAAAAATTCTGGGAGGGCCGTGGCCCACCCTGCCCACCCTCTAGGTACGCCAATGTCGATGCTCGGAGCAGAAGAGGTTAGGATGACTCCAACGGGGCGACCCAAACGGACGCGTGTTTGGTCTGCGTTTGGTCTGTTTGGATCGGCAAAAGGACGCGTGTCCGGCCCACGTCCGCCCCTTTCTGGCCACTGCGCCTAACGGGGCCAACGCATTGAGTCCGCCCAACCTTTTTTTCATCCCAATATTTCATTAAAATAGGAATTCAAGATTACATTGGGGATTTACATTATAAAAAGACATAAATCTAGGCCACCTCGTCGTCCTCCTCCTCCGGTGATGGGTGGAGTAGCCGGCACATCGACGGGCGGTGGGGACGGTGGAGATCCCGACACGTACGTCGGTGCCATGGCCGGTTCTGGCTCCGCGGCGGCCGGAGCCCAAGGTGGTGAACCACCTTGGGTCTGCACCGGCGAGCCGTGACTCCCATGGAGTCCAGGGCTCCCACGGATTATACGCCGGGGCAGGTTCTTCCTCCGGCACGACAACGTCCTCCTCCGGCACGGCAAGCGCCGCCTGCACGGCCACTGCTTCGTCTTCCCGGTTCGCCATCGGTGCGACGACCACGGCGAGGCAACTATATAGCTGTCCGCACGCGGTTTTTGAGTAGCCAGGCCGTCGGTTAAATGTGAACGCCGGCCGGCGATCCATCTCCCTAAATTTTAAGTGCTAAAATCTAAACTAAAACATTAAAAAAATTAATAACCGACCACCGTCATGGCCGGCAAGGGGAAGATCAAGGAGGGGCTGCGGCCTTGAGGAACTTCAAGTCGCAAGATCATTTGGCCACAGACTTGCTGGCTCTTCCTTCTTCATGGCCGGAGCCAGCAACGGACTAGCTGGCTCCTCCTCCTTGCTTGCTTCGTAGCTACGACATACGTAGTGGCGCCGGCTTCTTTACAAAATTGGCCACGCATAGGCGGCCACGCCGGCGGGGATCTGGCATCAAGTGGAGCTGCCTGCTCCTTCGGCCGCCGCCGCGGCCGCCTTTGCCTCCTGGTGCCGTTTGCGCCTTGCCGCACGCTTTGCGGTCTCTTCGGCGTGGCGGATTTGCTTCATCTCGTCCTCCTGTGCAGCGTCGGCAACGGCGCGCGCGGCGGATATGAACGCGGCTGCGCTCTACGCGTTCAGCTGCATGTGGGCTGCCTCCGCCGCCTCCTCCTCGCTGCTGTGGACATAGCCGCCCACGCCGATGGGAGGTTCGGCGGCGCGCTGTCGGCCGCGACACCGGCGGCGTACGCCTCTTCGTCGTTGTCGATGGCGTCGGAGTACGCGGCCGCCACCGCCGTCCTCTCCTGATCCGACAGCCGCTGGCGCGGCGGCTGCGGAATCATGCCGGCCCATGCCGGGCTGGTCACCATCCGGCGCGAGAAGCTGCCGCGATAGAGCTCGCTCCACCTCGTCCACCAGATGCTGCGGTGGCGGCGGCGGATCCATTCAGGCGCGTGGATCTGTGCTTGGAGGTGGTACCCGCCGTGGCTTGCCCTAGGCCGCCACAGT
The DNA here is from genome assembly GCA_947311845.1 of Poa pratensis. NCBI lineage: Eukaryota > Viridiplantae > Streptophyta > Magnoliopsida > Poales > Poaceae > Poa > Poa pratensis. The sequence goes on from CAMZMU010000066.1 coordinate 16,923,226, forward strand.
TAATGGGCCGCTCTAGCCGTTGTAGTCGATGACACGTGGGATCGGGGCGGACACGGGGAGGACGTAGGAGCGCTCCGCGTGTGTGCGCGGTCGACGCAAACCTGACCCAAATTTGTGTCACGAATGGATCGCGGCGGACTGGAGAACGGACGTGCGGTCTGTTTGCGTCGTGTCATTAGGCCGTGTTTTTGGCTCGTGGCCCCGTTGGAGCGTCCTTACACCGCAGTAAACTTGTAGCTGCCGGATGTAAAGACGGAATTGGCGGGACCAACGCGATTGAAGAACAACAGGACAATGGCACCACATATTGACGCGTAGTCCGGACGGTCTCGGTCCCTGCCGCAATGGGGATAGTATGGCCAGCGCGGCGGGCCTGTCGCCGACGCCGGCCGCACCGTGTTTCGCGCGCGAGTCAAGACTTCGGACCCTCCGTGTGCCCATCCGAATCCTATCGACCTCCCGAAATGGCATCGACCATACGCGGTTGCACGGCGCACACCATGCCGGAACTGTACGCGAGAGCTCGTGCCGTACTAGCACGCCGACGATGGTCCCGTCGCTTGCGCGGGGGAAGGCTTGAGAGCCACGCCGCCGCCGCGTTCGCACGCGTGCGCGCACGGGCGTTTGCTTGCAGGCAGCTCTCACATGGATCTGCGACGGACCCTGGCTGGGCGGTCAGTCAAACGCGACAGCTCGAAGTGAATGCCGTCCCCCCAACGTCAGGTCGATCGATCGATCGCCGGTGGTAGGCGCACGTAGGAGCTAGCCCTAAATGCCATGCAGCCCCACCTGTTTCGTATTAATGGCAGGGTCCGGCCGGCCGGCGTCGTCCACCGCCGCAGGCAACCAGCCGGCATGATCGGTGGCGTACCGGCGATGGGAGATCCTTCGAAGCGACTGGTGTCGTCGCTCTGGTCTTCCTTGGACCTGCATGCGCGCGCTTTGTTCCGGATTGCTTTTGTAGCGTACAGATTGCTGCTACATTTGCTGGATTTCGATCGATGTTGCGCCACGCCGGCCGCCAATTTTAGTGATCATGAACATCGATCGGAGCAGGATCGCAATATATCATGCATGCGCGTGTTTGTATCACATCGCATCATGCTTAATCTGGGTGAGAGGTACGTGAGCAATTGTGTGACGGTACAGAGGACCTAGTACGTCTGTAGGCTGTAGGTGAACGATTGCACTGAAATTCAGGATGATCGTGTTTTTATATGCGAGCATATCTATGGTAGAAGTGACATGTTTTCTAACTGAAGATTCGTCGACGTGCAGTTGACTTCCTTGCTCAATCATCCACGTCATTCATCAATTATCTACTGCACGTCATTTTAGCTAGCTATAGCATGATTTACTTACTTTCTTCGATGTGCTGAAAGTTGAAACTTGGACCTAGCGCCCTCATCCTACAAAATCAAGCTGAATAGTCATCTTGGCGCTGTGCGGTTGCGTTATCTCCAGCAGGTCGATCTGGGAGTCGGGTTTCAGAGTTCCAAACTGAATTCTCGCTTGAACTGGAAACGATGGATCTGCGCTTGCTAGGGCAGCTAATACTGCTGTCAGATGCAAATAAGTAGCCGAAATTATTTAACTATTTCATTAGCGGGGATAGCTCAGTTGGGAGAGCGTCAGACTGAAGATCTGAAGGTCGCGTGTTCGATCCACGCTCACCGCATTATTTTTATTATTTTTAATTTTAGAATGTTGTAGGAGTTCCGTTGTTGCTCGGCCCAGCCATTTCTTCATCGTAAAAACAGCCGTTGTCGAAGTACTAGCTCGGCCCAGCCAGAATTGGTAGACGGTTCGACCAAGAAAACAAAGTGTCTCCTACTCACTCCAGTCTGTAAACTGCTTCAGTCCAAATTGTTGAAACCCAAACAAGCCCAGTCCAATCCAATAAAGGGTAGAGCCCAAACCATACCAAACTACACTACGAATTTAGTCCATACAGACCATTGAAACCAAACCAATGGAAATTAAGTAGAAAACCAATCCAAATATTTTGGTTCGATCGGTGTTTCCTTATCTACTTTCTACTGAAATAACTTGTTTAGCCTATCCCAGTCAGAGCTCTCTCAATCGGGTCAGCTGCACCGTCTCGTATTGCTTCCTTAAGTACTCATAGGCTGTCTCAAAGATAGGTGGCAAGCAAGGCCAATGCATCATAGCCAGCTGTGACTCACACGAAAATTTCTGTTGCCTCCCAATCCTATTCTAGATAGCTATTCTTCCAAGAAAATGAGACTGTAAAACCATTGAGTGAATGGAGTGTCCGCTCAAGGTGAGACGCGTGGTGTGTTGGCAATGAGAAAAGGTCCCGCTCTTGCTTGTTTAAGTAGGCATGGAATCAACTACTCAATTTATTTTAATTGGTAGAATGTACTATCCTCTCAGTTATGAATTGTACCGATCAAACATTGTGGTGCAAATAAATGGTGGAGATTTAGATAGTACCCTTTCATTGAACTACAATGGCCGCCCTCGCATTGCGAGGGCACTGTCTTTAGCGTTTTGAAAGTGGATGAGATATAATTTAATACTCGATCTAACATATAATCACATTCTGCGAAATGATGTAGATATACTAGAAATGGTTGGCTAAATAAAGTACCATGATAAGGAAACTATTTTAATTAGATATAATTTAGTGCTCAGTGTTGATTATGTAATAAAAACATATTGATGTCTATATGTGTCATTTCTACATGACATTAAATGAGTACGTCAGATAAACATTGTGGCATCATTTTTTATAGATATATGATCTATAGTCTCATGTTTTATGTGTTAACTTTTGCATATCTCTCTCTTTTTATGACATGCTGCTCCATATCGTGTGTGATTATTTTAATGTTTATGCAAAAAAAATCTATTGGTTGTTGTATACTCATAAAGATTGGCGGTGTAATGTTTGTTTTTAAATGAAGAATTCTACCGAGTCCCTTTCTTTTGACCATGTCATGCCTTTAATATGTAATATATAGATGTGAGACTTACTAAGATTTCTCTCGTGAAAAAATGGACAATTTTTCAATCGTTTGAATCTATTCTTGTGGTCATCACCTATAACAACGGATCGGGCACCGACATGTGGGGTACAACGAATTCAACTTTTGTCGTGTAGTTTAGATATCTTCTTTCTTAGAATTGTGTAAGACACAGTGAAACGTTAGAGATGCAAAGGCTAATCTTGGATTAAACTCTATTTAGATTTACTTATTTTTAAAGAATTTCAGATTTACTTATTTTTAAAGAATTTCATTAATGGTTGTGATCGGTCTAGGCCTTAAAGGCATATTAATTGTTGTACTAAAAAGGTTTAATGTAGTTTACTAGGATCGAATCAGGCACTCCTTGGGATAAGCCAGAGAGTGTATTAGCTAGGCGAAGTAGTGAAAGGATCTCCAGGGTTCGAATTTCCATGCACGGAGAAGTCTAAGAGGATAAAGGGCGTTGTTCCCTGCATGAGATTTCGCGGGGTTAGAAGGTGCATGTTTATCAAATGAGCGGAAGACTTGACACGAGCCAATGAAGCGCTTCTAAGGCGCTCCGGCTTTCCCCTATTTAGTCGCTCTTTCGTGACCTTCTAAGTGAGTTATAGCTTGCGCTTGCATACTTTGTTCTGCTTGTAGGCCAAGGTTGATAATCCCTGGCTGGGATGAGAGTCTAAAGTTGTATTCTTCTTCATTGGAAGGCCCTGTGAATCCCTCTTTTAGTTTTTTTTACTAAAACTTGCATTAAATCAAACCACAAATTCAGGTTACATTCACGTTCAATCAGACCAACCACACAGGGAGGAACTGACTGAACTAACACACTCTCATCCTTGGATAAACCAAGTTTAGCTAAAACATGCGCTACAGAATTGTTTGCTCGACCAATTTTACTGAACTTAAAACCAGGAAAAAGCTTGAGCAAATCATGAATCTCACTCACCACCGATGAAATGATGGACTTGTCCAGTACCTTATTTTGCAGAGCTTTAATCACCTCTGCACAATCATTCTCAATAATGACCAGTTTGACACAAAATGGGATAATAGATTTGATACTCATGTGTCCAGCAATAGCTTCAGCCATTTATGCAGAAGGGCAGTGTTCAGAGCGACACCAAGCAGAAAGAAGTACTTTCTGATACATCTAAAACGTATCTATAATTTTTGATTGTTTCATGCTACTTTTATGCTTTTGACACTTGTTTTTATATTAAGTTTATGATTTATTTGGACTAACCGACTAATAGTTGCAAAAGTGCACAATGTTCTTGTTTTACGCTTTGATGTGTAGGAATGTACCGGGCACAAGATGACGTCAAATGGAAAAAGTCTAGTCGCGAAAGTTGCAGTGAATTTTCTCCTAATCGATCTGGATATAAAATTCGTCCAATTCCGAGTCCGGACGGCCGAGATATCCCGTCGCACTAAAGGGACAATATCTGATTACGGGAATCCGAAACATTATGACATGATTGACTCCAACTCTTTCCAAACTTGGAGGATACGACCAAGCCATGACTTTGGGACTCATGGGGCTGAGAGAAGACCCTAGAAAGGTTAAAGAGATGCCCAAGAGCCCTTGGATCAAAGGGGCATCCATCGGAGGGTCAAGGATGATCGTCTCGGCTTATATAAAGAGGGGAAACCCTACTTTTTGGGGCAGCCACCAAAAGCCACGAATTTGCCTCCCCCATTGACCTCATCTCCATGGGGGAGGGCTCATCTACAGCCCCAAGAAGGCATGGAGGAAGAGGGTTAGGAGGCGGTGCTCCCCTTGGCCGGCGGCGCAGGTGGAGCCCCCTGCGCCACCGCCGGCTACCCGCGCCGCCTCCACTTTGTCTCTTCCTCTATGGCCGCCGTCTTCACCGTCATCTCCATCGTCAATTCCTTCTTGTATACAGTGGTTCATCCTCCCACACACCTCTGTACCATCTATGTAAACATGGTGTTTGATGCTATAAATTATTATTGATCTATGTCATGTTTGTGTAGTTCCTTTGGTCCTATGGTTGCATTGTTGAATATATTTTGTTGATTCGTGTTGTATGTTGATATGGTACAGTCCTTTGGTGAGCATTATATTTATGCGCGCATGGATCATTCATCTTAGGGTTTGTAGTGCGTGTAGGAGAAAGGGGGAAGTTCTGCCGGAGCGACAGAAACCTAAGAACTCGAGCCTAGATCTTGCACGTATGGATAAAGGGACATTAAACTTAAGGCTATGGTTGGGGAAATCTTAATGAATTGTTAGTATTTGCGGATGCTTGCTAACATTCCAATCATATAGTATGTGTAATCACAAGTAATTCAGAACATGTATATTTAGCCTCTCCCGCATAGAAAACTACATCGAAGACGATGGACTAAGTATCTTCACTAATTAATCTGGACAATTCCATCACACTTTCCACCACTTTTCCACACTCATGCTACTGTCACTTTATGTTACTTTATTGCTGCAGCAACTAACTTTACTTTCGTACTCTTTATTATCTTGCAAAACTACCGTTTCACACCCGTATCGTTCTTCTAGTTTTATTTCCTAGCTAGGGCAAACGTTTAGTGTGCGTAGAGTTGTATCAGTGGTTGATAGAACTTGAGAGAATACTTATCCTACCTTTAGCTCCTCGTTGGGTTTGACACTCTTACTTATCGAAAAGGCTACACACGATCCCCTACACTTGTGGGTTATCACTTTCCCATGATCATCTCTAAGAATGGCCCCCCCAGGAGCCCATGTTTGTGCTCTCTAAAAAACCAGCATCAAAGTTGAGCTTACACCAGCCTAGAGGCGGGGTTGTCCAGCCCGACAGCTGCACAATATTGTTAGATATATCTGGTTTAAGCATAGTCAGGACCGGTTGTTTACCTTTAGGGTCAGCCAAAATCTCAATATCTATAGTATCTGAAGCAGAAGATAGGCAAGTCTGCAGGAACATGGCAGACTGCTCAATCCCACACTTTCCATCAACAAAAATCAAGTTGTTTTGAATATGCCAGGTTCGCCACCATAGAAGAAGAAGTTTAGCACGCATTGTTTCATCCACCTGACCAAGGAGAACTAGAACCCAATCCCTTCCTGTATGTTTGAAGGCATCTTCATGCGGTAGACTCCAATCTTTTCTCAATCTATATCTTAGAGCCTTGGCTTTTGTGCAAGAGACCATGGCATGAAAAGTGTTCTCAGGTTCAGTACCGCAAATAGTTCATGTAGGCATAACATCCAGCTTTCTTTTGCATATGTGAACTTGAACACCTAAAGAGTTCAAGGCAAGTTTCCAGCCAAACACTCTAACTTTTGGCTGGACCTTAGATTTCCAAATAAGATTCTAGGAATTTCGAACACCAGGTTGGTTGTTGCTCATTCCTTCACCACCATTATTCTCTTGTAGCTGTAAAGCAAGTCTGTAAGCACACTTAACAGTGAACATGCCATTTTTCTCATAATGCCAAGCAAGAAAATCCTCCCCTGATCTAGACGAAAGCTTGATTTGTAGAATATAATCAGCATCCGCATCGTGAAACATAGATCTGTTGAGTTGCTCCTTCCAGGACTTAGTCTCTTGATCAATAAGTTTTTTTTTTTGACTATGAGACCGTGAGGGAGGCCCCCACAGTTATTTTATTAATAATAAAAGTATTACAGAATTACATAACAACATAGATAGGTTGAGAGGATCAACCCATCCTGAACTGAAATAAGATACAAATGTAAATAGACTATATAGTAACAATCCATGCCTGTAGAGCTTCTTTTTTAGCTTGTTTGAGACGATAGCAGATTAAGTTGATGTCTTTGATAAATAAGCTTCTCCACTTTCTGAAGGATGGTCTCTCGTTTTTGAAGATGAGGTCGTTTCTACATTTCCAGATATTCCAAGTCGTTGCCACTGCCACCTCCAGAAAACAGGGTTTGATCAATAAGTTCAGAGACCCATCTCCTTCTTGATCCCGAAACATTACCAAGGATTTTTAAATTTCCTCTTGGCACCCAATTGTCTCTTTTAGTTGGCAAGGTTAATCTAGCAGAAGATAGGTCTAGAGAGAGCCGGCTTTAGGGGTTCAAGGGAAAAACTATATCGGCAGTTAATAAGGAATCGTCAGGGTTTGACGGGGTTTTATAAAGGTTCATGAGATTATAGGCAATAAAGCAACTATCAATCTTTACCTTTCCGGTATCACATAACTCAATGGAAGCTCACCCCCCCCCCCCCCCCCCCCCCCGCTCGATCTACACCGTAGCCGGTCAGAACTGTCCATGGGCGTGGCATTCTGTTGCATCCTGAGACCAAACCAAGCATTTCGCGAGGCATGTGTTGCCCGCGATCGAGTCATGCATCATCTTCGATCGCCCGGCAGCATGTGGCATGCGTCCTCATGAAGACGTGATACCTACTTATCTTCCAAAATGAGTTGTTGTACATGTATCCATTATGATGTTGCCTCGGAGTGGAGATTTGCTGCTTTCGAGGTCCAGTGATCTCATTATTTTTTAAATTTAAAAAATATATTTAAAAAGTTTCAAAAAAAAAGAAAATCTGAATAAATCATGTATGTTGTTATTTGTCAATGACATATCCTAGATGCGTGCAAAATCTCCATACAAAATAATTTATGTTTTGAGCTACACAACAATGATAAATGTACATATCTAAGAGTTTTAAGTTTCTAACTTTTGTTATTTTTGTGTAGCTCATAATACAAAAAATGCATTGTAATTTTGCACACTTATACTATACTCCCTCCGTTTCTATTTTTTAATTTTTTTAGATTCATATGTAGCTATACACGTTTAAATGTGTATGCACCCATTTCAATATGTATCCAGACCATATATGAAATACCTATAAACATCTTATATTAAGGAACGGACGGAGTACATCAATAAAATCAATAAAATCATGCGTAATCGTTTTTCGAAAAATTTAAAACTTAAATATATTTTCTAAATTTTACTCCCTCCGTTCCACAATATAAGATGTTTTAGCATTTTGCCACATTCACATGCACACATATGTATGTAGACATGTTTTAGGATACATGTCCACTCTTTTTTGTACGAACCTAGTCAACATGTATAACACCTAAAACATCTTATATTATGAAACGGAGGGAGTATAAAATAGCAGATTACTGGAGCTAGGAGTCAAAATGACTTCCCGGCTGCCTCGTCCCTACGATACAGGAGTTCCTCAAAATCAAAATCACTTTTGTGCCTTGACGAAACAGGGAAACCACCCTCGCAGCGACCATGTGGTAGTATGTAATGCACGGGTGGGTCCCCTGAAGAGGCTACAGGACGCCACTTTTGCCACCACTGTTGTCATCTCCAGGCTTCCGCACGGCTCCGGTGGTAAAGCCATGCCGGCCGGTCCTCTTCACGATCTCACCGTCGTCCGGTCGTCCCCTGCTCTCCCTCATTGGACAAATGGACACGCATCCGAAGTGCCAGTGTACTCTTGTACTTTGAGAGGTTGTTACGACAATTTAACGTTCAGCGCCCGCGGTTTTTTGCTCGTACAATTTGCTCTCACGAGTTGTGCAACATCACCGCTCACTCAGGGTGCAAGCGGGAGCGGGCGGTCCGCAGCACCGCATCGCCAAGCCCACATATTTGTGTATGCGGGCCCCCACGGTGCAGGTCAGAAAATAAGTGGAATAAGCGGCAGGCCCGTGGCAGCCGCGGCGGCCCACTTGTGCTGCATACGAGTCAGAGGAGTCACCGAGGGGAACGCGAGGTGCTGCCGCATGTGGAGCGCCGCCGGAATTCAATCCCCTCCCCTTCCGGCCGGCCAACCCGACGCCGATGCTCCCCTCCGGCTCCCCGACCCCTCGGTGCCTCTCCTCCCCGCCCACTGCATCCTCTGCACGGGCTGCCACCACGAGCCACTCCTCCGGCCATGACCGCCCTTCCTCCTCCGGCTCCGGGGGCCTCTCCCTCGATTCCCTGCTCCGATTCAACATCCCCCAAGGCCGGCGACGGGCAGCCGCAGGCTAGGCCGGCAGAGGAAACCCTCTCGTCTCCCCCCACCCTGCCCCCTTCCCTTCCCCCGTTCCCCCTCCACCTCTCTTCCTCGTCGGCGGCAAATTCAAGCTCCGGAGTTCGCAACCGTGGTGCGCACCTCTCTCCCTAGGATCTCCGTCTCGGCTCTACGGGATTCCTGATATATTTTCTTCAAAGATTTTTCTGCGCCAAGATTGGCTCGATCTTGCCCGCACAGGAAGTGCGCATTTCTCTAGGTGTTAGCGGCTCGCGACGGAGCGGAGTTAGGCGGACGCGGAGAGGCCCAGCCCGGAGACGATTGGCTGCTCGCCGTCGGCCGGCGCCTCGAGGACACAGATCCGGGACTGACTTGCTGCCAGCGTTGGCCACCGCTAGCACCTGCACCTGGGAAGAGAAAGACGCCATCGGGAAGGGAAGGAGGGGGTGAGCGCCGACGTCGATATGGTGGTCGCCGAGGCCGGAGTGGCCGGCGACGTTGGCGCTAGGTAAGGGGGAGGAGAGCCAGAGCGCGAGAGGAGGAAGAGATGACTTCAACTCTAAACAGATACGCAACTACAGGCCAGTTTTTCATCTAGTAGCAGCAGACCAGCTAGCGATTGCAGCAGACGAGTCGGACAGAACGGCGCGCACGGCGCCGCAAAATAATCGCGGCTCATACGCGGCTTGTACGCGGCACACCGTGTATGTCTTGCGGACATATGTGGCGCGTAGCGGCATACCGCGGTGCGTCCCGCTTGCACCGTGACCTCTCACTACTTCACTAGTGATAAGTTTGTTTTTACTTCTTTCGATTATTATTAAAAGGGAAAGCCCCCAGCTTGATTAACGAAATGTAAAACGCCGTGTTTTCTACGGAGTTTTTCACGGCATTACAGAATGTAACTGCTCAAATTGAGATGTCAGAAAATAAAGTGCGAAAAAATACAGAACAACTCAACACACAACATCGCTCAACTCCTTTCTCCAACCTGAGCAAGGCCGAGACACATACATTATGTAGGAAAGCCTATCCACTGCCTAGCCTTCGACATGTCACCGCCCACCTTCTCGATCTACTGAAGTTCTTCCGAAACAATATCACGAGAACTTTAGTTTCTCGAAGTGAAAAATCCAGTTCACACCAATAGTTTAAAATGTGAAATTTTGCTGTAAAAGTTACTGCAACATATAAGCGAGCCACGTCGAATCGTCGATAGACACTACTACCCATGTCGAGTCTTGCCAGCTTAAATTAATTTCAAAAGGACCCGCCCCGGCCATTCCTCTAAATCTCCCAACCCCTAGTCGTTTCTTCGTCGACATCAGCAGCCACCACCCTCAGCCTTGTCGGCGGCGGCTCCGACTAGCTCTAGTCCTCGTCATTGTCGTCGCCGCCGTCGCCGACGAGGTGCTCCGCCTCCTCTCTCTCTCTTTTCTCTTCTCTCGATTTGCCACAGCGGAGATTCGACCGATTGCTAATTTAGTTCTCGGTTCATCAACAGTTAGCAAAAGCGATTTCAAAAATCTTGATTGTTCATTTATAAGTAGTAGAGCATGAATGTACGATTAGTCTACGGCAGCTCACATCTTGTTAATCCCTGAAAAATCAGGCAGCCAACATCACATGGATCATCGTCATAATTTTATCAAAGCAAGTTTTATTTCTTGTTTCCAAATAGACCAAAAAATAGTTGTGAAACAAATTTGGACTGCCATAATATCATGTCCTTTGAAATTCAAGACATCTTTCTTTTTAGATGTGGCAACTCATATGTTCCAAACAACTCCACTGCGCATCGCTCCCATACTGTGAGAATTTCGAGCATGTTCTGCATTAACTGTACCATTGTATACATCAATGAATTACGTATACTGGACCAGGGAGAGGCACCTAGAGTTCTAGACAGATCGGTATGTAGAGATAAAGTCAACCGAGGATAAAACAGCTCAATTTTGAATTCGTATTCAGCCGTTGTAAACTTAGAACAGGCTCAGGGGATGCGCGTGCATGCAGTAATGTCACGAGTACGTGCACATAATTGTTGATCGGAGCCTTAAAAAATATGACGGTTTTACTTCACCAACACTGTTGTTTCGAAGGGACAAATGGGGAGGCAAGAGGTAATCAGCACTATTATTTTACCTTTAAATTTGTAATTAAAGATTAGGACGAGAAGACACGCATTCTTTGAAAATCTGCAAATCTTTATCTGACTGAATGTCATTTTGCTGACAAAAAAGATGAGACTACTCAAGCGCGACGGTAACGCAGAACTCTAGGTCAAGGGGCGCGTGAATAAAGATACTTTGAGATCTTCAAACGCTACGCTCAAGGGTACAGAGACCACACTCTGTAAATGTATGTCGCATCAAATCATGTCAAATCAACTGTTTGCTTTCTTTCGACACAGACTTGTTCGGGAGACTGAATGAACCCTTGATCTGGATAATGTTCACGCAGATGCAGTGGTCGACACACCAGACTTGGTTACCAAGCTGAAACAATCAAGTTAACAAAGCGCCAAAAATGGGACAAACATTAAGCTCAGTAAAATTTAGCCAATGTACATTCACCGTGGCAAATAGTCAGTGAAATCTTTTTGCAATCCACCTTGGGGATTGGCTTCTTTGTTTGTCCATGTCTAATCGAGTGGTAAGTGATTGCACATCACATCATTTTGGGTCATATGGCTTATCCCTGTCCCGGATCACAGAATCAAAATTGGTAATTGATGATTTGAGAAAAACACTTCAAGTATTCGTGCAGGCCATTTCATATTAGATGGAATTCTATAAGATCAAACCAAAACGAAATGAAAAAGACGAACTGTACTGTGTTCAAATAAAGTTTAAAACCAACTGCGAGTTATAAAATATAATTTCTAGAGCAATTTACATTTATCAAATTCTTCGAGAAAGTTGAAAAGAAAGGGATGAACAGGCGTGTGTGCAGACAGACTCTGTTCGCATCCAATCACATCCGAGTGGCGCCCATTTCCACACTGCAAAGATGAAGTAGCATGCAAGGAACCGAAAGGAGGCAGCAGCCGGAAACCCAAAGAAGAAAACATAATTTACATTCTGACGTCTAGTCTACAACTAGTTGCGGATAATTCCTTCTCTTTTTATACAGGGCAAACATACGTGCTCTGCACTTCTACTGACGAGACGTCGCAGCAGCCTTGCAGCCGCGTGCGGCTGCAGGGTCGGACGCGACGGCGCCGTGGGACAGTGGTTTGGCGAACACGGCCTCCCACACGTCGCCGAAAGCGTCGACGATGTCCCGGCGGTGGCGCTGTTCGTTCAGCGCCAGGAAGCACCGCAGCAGGCGCTCGAGGCCGTCGGCGTCATAGATGCCACGCCCGACCACCATTTCCGCCATGGACCGCCGGAAGTCCGCCCGGGGGTCGTCGGAGCGCTTCACCACCGCGAAGCTCCCGGCCACGGACGCCTCCGCCGCTGCCACGGCGCCGGAGCTCCCCGACGAGGTCTCTGTGGCCGTCGTCGTCTCTGGTCGGCTGCAGCTGTACGCGCTGGGCTCCTCGTCGCTGCTGAACCAGCCGCTGTCGCCGGACGAGAAGCTCGCCAGGGCCGCCTTGCGGTGGAGCCGGCGGCGTCGGCGGGAGCGGCGCAGCTGGCGCCGCGCGTCGATCTTGAGGCGGGGCGTGGCGTCGCCGTCGCTGGCGGCGGCCTCGATGACGTGCCAGCGGGAGCTCTTGAGCCAGCGGTAGGAGGGCGTGCCGGGGGGCGGAGGGAGATCGTCGGCGGAGTAGTCAGCGGCGCAGCCTCTGGCGCTGCATGTGTCCGGTGGCAGGGCGCGCCGGCGAGGGAGGCCCCGCGGACAGCATGCGCTGGCAGGGGGCGTGAAGACCGGCGACTGGTGCTTGTTGGTTGGGATGATCACGGCGGCGGCGGTGGGGGAGCGGCAAGAATGGAAGAGGCGCTTGGCCATGGGTGAGGGACGAGCAACGCACACGGTGGTACGGGTCGACGTGACCAGTGCAGTTGCCGGGAGTGGTGTAAATGTGGCGGGGATTGGCGAGTTTATATTGGGAAATGTGTGACGCGAGGAGGGCTGGAGGGAGGAATGGGCAAGAGGGGACATGGTTCCCGTAGCACTGGGTGGGAACCGGAAGTGATCTGTGATAGCGACTTGGTTTGTACAGAGTAAAATGCATCTACAGTCCCTAAACTCGCTGGCTACGTCCAAAACAGTCCTCGAACTCATGAAATGCCTCATAACAGTCTTCGAACTTGTCTAGGACGTCCATCTACGGTCCTGGATACGTATTCGCGTGACATGGCCGTCGGCGCGTCCGCTTCGTCCGCCTTGTCCGTAAACGTTTAATGTAAGGATTAGCGGCGCCCGCCTCCGTCAATTTGGCTGGCCGCTGTGCCTGGCGCGCGGATGCAACGGACGAGCCGTCGCCGCTACATAGCTAGCTTTTTTCAACACCTGCTATGCGTAGTAGCTTTGTATACTGGCACGTGGATATCAATCGTAAGGAGTACTAGCACAACCTGGTTAGCACATGAATATGCTGCTAGCTGAATAAACTTGCGAGGCAGCCTTCCGCTCTGTTTAAATCATACATCGGCCGAACAGAAATATAGGACGAGGGAACGAGTGGAGATTATTATTATTTTGGCTCAAGTGCTACCGTTGTTTAAAAAAATCGAAAAACATATTTATAAGTTTTTAAAAAATTCTGAAAGAATCTAGATGTAGCCAATGGTGTATCTCACAAACGTGTAACAAATCAATTTCAAATACTTTATAGTTTTCGCCACACAAAAATTTCAAATAAACAAAACGCAAAGAACCATATCTAGCTAAATATATCTCCACATTTTTTGCGGCTCATATAATCATGATTAGTTTCGGTGCAAGTTAACTGTAGAGTAAAAGAGTTGGAGATATTCCCCATTTTCAACTTGGAAAATGAAAACGACAATACAATTAAACCCTACTGAAGGACTCTGCTCCCACATTGAGCAACTTCTTTTGCAATTTCCTAAATCATATTCAGATTCAGAGTGTCTAGGTATGAACAAGTTAGAGACTGAATAAAAATTTACTTGGCAGTTAAAACGAATCGAAGATATTTTTAACTACTGAATATTTCTTTAAAGATTGCCATGTAATGTAAAGATTAATAATGAGCACTACAACAACATTGTAATAAGATTTTAAAAAGAAACTATGAACACATGTTACTCCCAACGTCAGAGTACCGATCACTTCGGTATTTCCCCAAATCGTATCTCAGTGTCTAGCTACTATGAACAGGTTTTGAATTCAACAAGAAAAATAAACCACCAATGGCTTTGTCTAGCAGTATCAAATCTGAAGACGGTAGCGCAAGAAACTAGCAGGCATGCGAGTAGCTTGGTCCATCGATAGCTTGGCGCGATCGTGGGCCAACCTGGTGCGCCGTCGGGGTCCACCACATAGCCACGTCACGCGAATACGTAGCCAGGATCGTAGATGGACGTCCTGGACAAGTTTGAGGACTGTTATGAGGCATTTCGTGAGTTTGAGGACTGTCTTGGACGTAGCCAGCGAGTTTAGGGACTGTAGATGCATTTTACTCGTTTGTACACTGTCCGTTGGGAAAACCATAGTAGCTCGCGAGCACACTGGTGCTCATTTTTTAAATATTCCAAACAATATGTCTAGGTCCAAAAAAACTTGAAATGATATATATATATATATAAAGCTTAGATGGGGCACCTAGGAGCATGGGCACCAGGATGGAATACGAACAGTTTTAGGTATGTAGACATATACATATACCTTGGGTATGTATACCTTGGGTATGTATACCTTAGGTATGTAGGAGGTATATATGATTTTGGGTATGCACATTATGGGGTATGCATACCTAATAATGTGCACATACCTAAGTTATTTATATATATACCTGATATGTACGCGTACAATTGAACACACATACCCGAGGTATATATAACATGTAGATACCTCGAATACACATACCCAAGGTTATGTGTACCTCCTATATACCCAACATGTGCATACCCGAGGTATAGGTGTCATCTACATACCCAAAGTTATATTTTACCTATATATATACCCGGGCACCTGGATAGAATCCCAAAAAGTTATATTTTAAGCTATACAGAAAAGAGAAATTTTGGGGAAAAGTTGCTTTTCACTTTTTGCAGCGAAATTTTTGTTTTTTAATCTGTAGCTAGAAGTCAACGATTTTTAACGGTAAATTGCAGGTACGTAAAAAACATGTGTATGTAGTCAAGAAAATAAAAACTGGAATTTCAAACTCAAATGTATCATTCACATTTTTCTAAGAACCAGCACATAGGTGCTCTCGTGCCACAAAATCTCTGTTGGTCCGTTATAGTTATAGTGTTTTTGTTGTTGATTTTGTTGGTATTCACGCTAACTAAACAGTACACACTTTCTCAGTTTCAAAATACAAGTCCTATTTTGATTGTTGAATCCATGCTTTGGTTAGTAATTAATTCATGTTATTTCGTTTATGTTATATTTGTGAAAAAAGAGTCACAATATTTCAAACTTGATGAATAGTCATGTACGTCATGGTCCAATGGTATGCAATCTGCCACTCTAAAATGTGTGTACATGTGAGATACAATTATACAAGGCTTGTTTGGTTCAAAATATAAATGGGGGAAATAACATGGAAATATAAAAAAAAAACTATGATGGAACACATCAATTTTTTTTAAAGAATAGTAAAAGAAAAACATAGACAAATTCTTTTGATCTCTGTTTCAAAGTCGAAAAGTGGAAAATTTATAATCCACATGGACATCTTTTTCCAATTTTTATATATGAAGAACAAGATTGGGGTTTTAGTGGCATAATAACAACATTGGCTAATAGAAAAATAGAAGAAAGATAACGTAAAACTGTCGCCGTAGTTATCTAGAAATAAGTTACACAATGATGGATGCATACGAAAATACGTCTGCCGCGACATAGTTCGGCAACTTTTTCCAAGCCTTAGTTGAGATATCATCCACAACATACTCTAATTGAATTATTAAATTGTGGCGTTAGCGACGAGAAATTAAAACATGACCTTAGCCCATAATATTCACGATTTTTTTTTACTTCGCTTAGGAACATATGTATGTTTTTTGTTGCATGTATGCTTTAATTGTGCCCAAATAATTCACCATTCTAGTTGCTTCGTTGTCCTCAATAATTTATTTTAATAGCCGGATGATCTTTCACATGATTGGGATTTTTTTAGTCCAACGTATTTTTCTGCCTAAATTGACCAAAACCTTAACCAAAACATTGGTAACCAGTTTTTGTTGGAGAGTGCGCGTACGGCAGTTTCATAGAAGATGATTTTTTTTATAAGAGATTGCTTGCGACTAATTCATCATACATTTAGGATGTCGGGACCAATTTGGTGGTGACAAAAGAGTTGCTGCCAAAAATGCAAGTTGCATGCCGAAGTACTTCAATTGTCTTTGGTAGTAGCTGTGGTGGAGAGAATCTCGCGCATGTGATTCCTCCTTACTTGCATGCCTCTTTTCAGCTGGATTCATGCAAAGAAACCTTGCATTTCCTAATGTTATCCGTTGCAGTCACTTATCAACAGCCAGTCGTGGTTCCATGACAAGAAGCTGAATGGAACAGCTGACTGAATCAAATGAGAAATACTACTCCTAGCAGAATTATTGTGTATGCCGGTGTCATCGTCGTTAGTAAGAACCAGTCCCGTTTCCATGCTGAAACCTTTGCTTGCGAGCTGCGACCATGTCCTGTTCCCGTCCTCGCGACGAGGATCGTTTGACGTTTGTGATGAGTAACCATATGAGCTGTGGTCCATAGTCGCCCCTTCTCCCTTCCGTGCAACTCACGGTTTACTCGCTTTCGATGAATTATTGTGCTACCTGCCAACTCTGCCACATATATAATGGCCCTTCGTCTCTACGACAATCCGGATTGCCTCGGCGGCAGATCGTCTACGGGCTACAGCTCTGCAGATGGTTTTTGAAATTTAATAAAGGCTTTCACCCCGGTGGTTTAACTCTCTGCTTTCACTACACGGTACTGATTGTCCTGGATCTTGTGTTGTGCTTTGTACCGATTGCACCGATCCGCCAAGTGGTAACGTTTCACCTGTTTAACCATTGTCCATGGAAAAACCTGGTGTCTGAGTGATGATGAGTCACCGGTGAAAGAACGTGGATAGCTAGGCGGTATTCACCAGGCTGGCTCACAGTTTCTTCTCCAAGTTCCTTTGGATTGATCCTGCGACGGCGCTTCTCCGGCTGCGCTTCCGCGAAACCCGGCCTCGGCGGCAAATCATCTACTACTGCTGCCGAGGTGGTTTAATTATCAGCTTTCACTACATCTACTACTGCTGCTTGTCCTGAATCTTGTGCTGTGCTTTGTACCGATTACCCGAGCCGTCGTAACTGTACAAAATTCTCCAGCCTACAAGAAGCGTGCCGTCCTGTCCGGGAGATCGCTTCCGGCAAGAAGCGTGCCGGTCGTGTCGCGCGCCCAAAAAACCACGGCGCTGGCTGCCCAGTCCCTTCGAACGCGAAAGCGAGCGTGCGTGCGGCAGAAGCTGCCAGTGCCGTAGCGGGCGCTTCCATGGAGGATTTGATCGGAGCCACTGGCAGAGCGCCCGTGCGCTCGCGGTGATCCCTGGCCTGTCCCGGCGCGTTTGTCCGCGCTCGCTTGTCGCGGCCGTGCTCCAAGTGGACGCGGCGTGAGTGGCTTCCGGCCGGGTCCCGGGTCAACCCGTACTGGCCTCTGGGTGTGCTTCGCGATCTGACGGGGTCACATCAATTCTGAATTTCTAGATTCCATCCAGGCTGCGGCATCGGAACCGCTGTGCACTGGCGTGAACCTTGTGCGAGTGTTTCCTGTATTGTAGCGCGGCCCGAGAAATTCAGAATTTCGCCTTCAGCTGCTGTCAGTATCGAAATCTTTAGGATCAACTTTGCAAGCATCGGACTTTTAGGTAATCAGACAGGTCCAGAGCAGTCAATCTCCCGTAAGACAGGTCTCAGGCGAGATAAAAGGATAGCATTGCTCTATCTTCTTTTCATTCCATGCATTTGTGCGTCCTACACCATGTTCGAAAACAAATAGGCGGCAAAATTTGTTATTGTCATCCAGGCTTCAATGATTTTGCTATATTAACTTTGATTTGTTATTCTGCATTGAGATCTTCAGTTGTCCCTCTCCGAGAGCCGCATGATCTCTAATCACCATTGTTCCTTTGCCGCCGTTCAACTCCATCCGGCTCTCCAAGCTGTCTCGGTGGCTGTCCCACCCCAATTTGAAATTCAGTGTTGCTCATCATTGCGTGGAAAATCAAGGACGCACACTATGTGAAAGTTTTCAGAAATATTGATCAATATTGTAATGAAACGACCACAGATATTGTTGTTGATCTCACACCTTGGACTCACCGTTTCAACAAAACAGGGTTAAAGGTGGAGGCCACATGTTGGCGCGATCACCAATCTCTCTGTAATATGTAACCTAGTTCACTGTGAACTAATATTTTAGTGGTTAATCCTACCACTTGCTTCACCCTTGGCTCTCACATTCTGATCATCCCACTCTCAAGGAATCGTACAATGTCTTCTCCCTATGTGTAAATCCTTCTGTACAATAATCTTCGAAATTGTGGAGTAGCCTATGGCATAGTTGTGATGAACACCCCATAAATCAACTAAGATCACAAAGCAAAATTCCAGCATACAGAACAAGCATCACAAGAGAGGGAGAACACAAAAATTTCATGCATTAACTCAAATTAGACTGCATCATCACATTCCGTTAAACCTATCTACTATGGTTTAACCCTACCACTACAACAAAAGGCGTGTCATCCTACCTCCAACATCACACGTTTACCATCAAAAGGGTATATTATACACCACTTCACAAAACATACATGCACATCAACAGACAACGGTTCTGTAGCTCTCTAGCTACAAGAGGAGGTCACTATACACCAACTCACAAAGTATACACCACCGCCAGTAGTTTTGAAACTTTACCACGTAGTAGTCAAGTCCATGTTCATCCAAAAATAGTTGAAGCATTTTGCCTTAATTTCCAACAGGTGGTTCAAAGCCAACATCAAGGCCTCTTCACTGAACGCCTCAACATCAATGAGAGAAGAATACATCATGCACATCTAGTGTCTTGTTCTCTATAATGGAAACATCCACTCATTCAGGTTGGTGGACTAGGAGTAAGCTTGTCAGAGCCATCCATGTCAATGCTCTCATGTTGCTGGCCCTCATGATACTCCTTAGTAGGAGTGCCATGTGTGTCACTAAACCCCCATGGACAACTTGGCAGTTTCCAGGCCAGCAGAAAAGACGGTATGCATCTGAACATAGTTCTCGATTGGCTTGTCCAGGAACTCAATATCCTTGGGGTCAGCCTATTGTTGTAGTTGTGATGCAACATGTAAGTGTATGTAATAATAACAAAAACGTTAGAATTTAACTTTTTTATTGCCAAAGTAATGCTCGACATTTATGACAATGTACAGGTGCCATCATAAAAGTTTTAGATTGCAAAGCGGTATATAGATCTGCCACGTAAACATGCGTACAACCCTAGTAGATACAATGTCAAGTTTCTGGTATTTGAGATTGCTTACACCACTATTCATATCATCAAAGTTCATTTCCATGGAAACATTACATAAAAGACAACAACAACTATGAAAAGCCATCTAAAGGGAATCAAGCCCATTTAAATGGAAACAAGGCAACCAAGAGCCTATGATCCAGCAAGTCCCTTCCATTTAAATAACATCTTTGTGCTTAGTTGGAGAGGAGAGAAGGGTAGAGAGAATCTAAGCACGTGCTTAGACACTTGTGAGAGAGTATGGTAGGCCATGCTCCTAGACACATGTTGGATATAAGCTAACTATACATGACATGGCAATGTCATATAGCCAGCAACCGGCTATATTAGTAGCCTTGCTCTTAGAGCATCTTAAGTGGGAG
Organism: Poa pratensis; assembly: GCA_947311845.1. NCBI lineage: Eukaryota > Viridiplantae > Streptophyta > Magnoliopsida > Poales > Poaceae > Poa > Poa pratensis. Next base: position 16,943,218 of record CAMZMU010000066.1, read on the forward strand.
CAGCCAAATATGTGTCCGGCGCCCCCAATTGTGCCCTCTTTGGTGGGTGACGGACATGTGTCTGCCAACTCTCAAATGCAAGCAAAATAAAAGTTTCAAATTTCATTCATATTTTGATTATATTTAGAAAAGTTTGAATGAAATTTGACCACCGTCACTTAGCCCTAACCCTAGGCCTACTCCTCTTTCCCGAGCTCGTCCTAGTTGACGTTGTCGTCGTCATCAAGGAGCACGAAGGGCACGAAGGTGGAGGAGGAGGCGGCACGGCTGGTGGAGGCGTCGTCTTGACACGACGCACGGCTAGTGGAGGCGCCGCCGGAGGAGGAGGCCGCCATCTGCACGGTGGAGGCCATGGTCGCCATGAGGCCCGGGGAGTCCCTCTTGAGCGCCCCCACCGAGACGGCGATCGACGCCAGGAAGTCGGGGTTGTCGCCGCAGTGTTTGTTTCGCAGCGGGGACGACACGTGGTATCCCGCCGAAAGCACCTCCACCGACAATGGCTCCGGCTTTGGGCGTCGCAGGTACAGGCGGCCCTGTGGTGGGGATCGCCGGGCCGGGTGATCGCAGATGACGATGTCGCCGTCTCCGACTCCACGACGCGGCGGTGGGCGCCACTCCTACCTCACTGGTCGGCAGACGCGGGCCTGGTAATTGCAACGTGCAGGGGCCGGTGGAACCGGTGGCAGCGGCCGCAATAGGGTAGGTTCGACGTTGCGGTATTCTGGCGGGCAGCCTCAATGGCGCATGCCACCATGTGGCCGGCCCCGCCCCACCAGCGGTGCCACGCCTCCGCGTTATAGCGCCCCGACAGGACCAGGTCGTTGTAGAAGGCGAGGGCCTCGTTGCGCTCGCGCTCGAAGAATTGGAGCCAACAGGCCCAGTTGTTGTCGTCGTTCTCCAGGCTTGCCCACTGCTCCCGTGAGAGCTAGCTCCGACGCCAGGCAATGGCGCGCCGGATTTGTTCCGCCGTCTCCAGCAATGCCGGCACTGGGAGCCCGCCGTTGGTGGGCATGCACCAACCCTTGGGGAGGCGTGAAACCGGCGAGACGAGCAGTCCGTACCAATACAAGTCCCACGCCTCGTCGAGGGAGATGGTGCAGGCGCCCCAATGCATCGAGCTACTCGCCAAGTAGTGCGCCATGGTGATCAGAGGCGACGTGGAAGATGAGGATGATTGTGCATTCTGCAGCGGGGCGAGGATTTATATGCGGCGAGGTGGGCGAGATGTACCTGCATCTACGCCGGCATAAATGCATTGTGTGGACGTCGATACGCCAACGCGTACGCTGGCGTTAATGTGACACGTGCGGGCAGGCGTACCGACGTCTTGTCGCCTCGCCTCTCGACCAGTCGTCTGGGAAACCGCCTCGGCGAGTGCGCGCAATTAATCGGGCGTAGCGACATCCTGCACAACCCAATAAACACGACGCCCCGAAATGTGTCTTGACGAGTGGACCACACTTGCGGAAGGGCATGGCACCCCCGCAGAGGCCCCCAAGATGTGGGGGTGGGGAGAGGGGTGCCATTGGTGACAGGCAAAGACATAAAATACCATCATGGCATCATAAGATATTTTAGCATTTTTCAATACAAATCAAGTATTTGTGTGTAGATTCACCCATTTGACCATTTCAACCCGTATGTAGTCTCTATTGAAATATCTAGAATATCTTATATTTTGATATGCAGAGAGTAATATAAGTTTATTTTACCATTTTTCAATACAGATGGCGTATTAGTGTGTAGATTCACCCATATCATCCCATATGTAGTCTGCACAAATATATGTAGAACATCTTATATTTTGGTACTCATGGAGTAGTATAATTAATTATTTTGTATTGAGTGAGAAATTGCTCATTATATAGAAAGTTTGAAATGAATGAAACACTTAAAACTAATATGAAAATTATTTAGTCCAAAGAGAGCTTCAAATTCATAAAAGCCATTTCAAACTTTTTGAAATTATTCTTCCTCATGTTTTTTTTTTTTTGGAGCAAACACGGGGCCCTTTATTCAATCAAAATAGAGTGCGGGATACAAACTCCAGTAGGTGGAGTCAAAAGCCAAACATGGCGACCTATTACATCACTCAGAGCGCTCCTAGCAAGATTGTGAGCCTCTTTATTTGTTCTCTTTTCATGACAGAAAATCATCTCATCAAAGTTCTTTGACCTGGCCAGTGGCGGAGGACCCCTTCGGGCAAGGTAGGGCAGCCGCCCTACCTTGATTTCTTCCAAAAGATCGATTATATGTATGAATCGCAGAGATCGGCAGCCGATCTATTTCGTTCGTGGGCAGTTTCTGTTTTCCAGAGCGTTCTTTGGAGAAGAAAGCGTAAAAGGAAACAGGTAGGCTAGCTATTGGGCTTTCTTTGGGCCAAGTTGGAGGAGCGCTGCCGGCCTGGTGCGTCTTCTTGGGCTTGCCCAACTAGTATCGTTAGTTTAGTTCGACCAAATCACCAACATAGCGACCACCGACGAGGCAGCCGGGCAGCGACCAACGACCAACGACCAATCAGCGTGTTCATGAGCTTGTTTTTGGCTTCTCCAGTAATGAATTGAGATGTATATTAGCTAGTGGAGCCATTGGTCATTCCATACCGGCCATTTTCTGAAACGAAATACTGTACATCTTAATTTTCCTATGTTATTTGTATTTTTCTTTCCTATCAATAAATATTTTACATTTTTACCATGTATTGAAAGGATCATTATGTAGTTCGCCCGACCTTAAATTTTTTTCGTCCTCCGCCACTGGACCTGGCCTTGATCTCAACAATGATCTGGCCATACTCACCCATCGGAACTTCATGCAGCGTGTTTATAACACGTAGACAATCTGATGCAATACGAGCACGACGTATCATCAGATCGCTTGCTAGCGAAAGAGCCTCGCGGCAAGCAATTGCTTCAAGTGTTTCAGCTTCAAACACAAGAGCCGAAGCTCCCAGGTATACTCCATCCGCCGAGCGAGCAACAGCTGCTACCGATCCTTTATCAGTTACCTTTCCTACGGCAGCATCGACATTGATCTTCATCCAGCCTTCAGGAGGAGGAATCCATCTCCGCACTTCCCCACCAGTGCGACGTTGGCTCGGAAGTGAAGGTTTTTGCAGAACCTCCAGTTCTGCAATGAATTTTTCCACAAAACAATGTGTGGAAAGGGGGCTCTGAAAAATACTTTAATGGATAGCTTTCCGTCTAGCATGGCCCACAAGGTGACTAAAAGCTCTGTTAGCTCCTTTTGCTTAAGATTTTCAATAAGGGCAAACAGCCAGTCTCTTGCTTTCTCCTCATGCGTTGTTGCAACATATTCTGCCACCTCTTGAGACGACAGAGCCCACACGCAACGCGACATGGTACAATCGATCAGAGAGTGCCTCCAAGAATCTTGTTGTCCACATAATGCACAACTATCAGTAGAAGCCATATTCCTTGCCTTTAGGAGGTCAGCCGTAGGGATAGAGTGTTTAGCTAACCTCCATAAGAAAGTTTTGATCTTGGAAGGAACAGGTACTCGCCATAAGGACGTCCAATGCTTTTCTTCCTGTTTCTGGTCCGAAGCCGACGCCTTTCCTTCTAGCCAAGCCTCCCTCTTTGATTGTGTGCTCACCAGCATCTTATACGCTGATCTGACCGTGAACATGCCAGTCCGATCATATTGCTAGCTCCAGAAGTCATCTTGCCTCCTTGTGCATATCGGAATATTCCTGATAATCTCGATATCCATAGGGAGAAACCACTTCTGTAATTTACTCATATCCCATGTTGCATCGACGGGAGATATCAGCTCGCTAACTCGCATAGGCGTATCAGCAGCTAAACAAGCAACTGGTCTCAATGCCCCCTCGCGTGGTAGCCAATTATCATTCCACGGGTTCGTTTCCTCTCCTGTGCCAATGCGCTTAATCAAACCCTGTTTCAGAGTATCCATTCCATCTAGGATTGACCTCCAAATCTGAGATGGATTCGATCCCAGCTGTGCCTCCAAAAAATTCGAGTTTGGGAAATACCGAGCTTTCAAGATTCTCGCACTCAGACTATCAGGGAACTGAAGAACCCTCCAAGCTTGACGTGCCAACAGAGCTAGATTAAACAGCTCTATATCACGAAACCCAAGTCCTCCCATAAACCGTGGCTTGGTCATCTCTTCCCAAGAGACCCAACATGTTTTTCGTTTGCCTTCCTTGCAGCCCCACCAGAATTTACGTAGAATTGCATTTATCTTCTTGCATAAACCTCTAGGTATTCTGAAACAGGACATGGAATAGGTAGGTATGGCCTGAGCTACAGACTTGATTAACACATCCTTGCCCGCTGCAGAAAGGATTTTTTCTAGCCATCCTTGTACCTTCTTCCATATTCTGTCTTTTATGTATTGGAGCTTTCCATTCTTGTTACGGCCAACATCCGTAGGCAGCCCCAAATAACTTTCGCTAGAACATAATGAATGGGCCTCAAGTTAAACTGGGCCGAAAGGTCTTATGAAGGGGTTTAGCTTGGTTAATTTTCTGGACGGTGACAGGATATACTAACTACATATCCGTTATTCATGCGTTATATCTGACGAGTAAAAATAAAATAGATCCATGGGGTCTTCACATGTAAGTTTAATTCCTGGAGGTTAGATTATGCAGTTCTAAATAAACTACTTGCCACATTTTAAAGGTGAGCTTGTTAATTCAATCATCAGGTATGGTCAAACAGACTCTGCTGCAAAGATCTCAATCCTGTGTTCAGCAACAATCAAATAGTACGACCACTGAAGTTTTATCGGTTAGAACATTAAATGAAAAACAGCAACAAAACTTGATAATAAACCCGTGAATGTCCTGTGAATACCGTCTAGGCTACACCAAGAACCGGAAACCAATGTAATCTCACGACTATATATTTGGTGGCATAGAGAAGTATGGCCAGATATTGTGGCTTGGAATTACGAAGATTGATCTCCAAACAATCTTCTCCTGGCTCATCAATCTAGGCTCCATGCAGCAGACAGGAAGCCACTGAAAGGCGCCTATAATATAGAGCCCAAATTCTTCCAAGATATTGAATCTAATTGCATAGCTCAGATCTATATAACAGTTTTCTCAGTCATGAATTATCAGAAGCAGAACTGGCATGTTTACTGAAAGTGTTTATCATCACCACCATTGAAAATACTAATTCTTCAAACCTTCATTCAGACTAATCCCAGTTTTATATCCAGTAATAAGAATTTTACTTTTCTCAGCAATTTTAGTTCAAAGAAATTGTTCCGTTGAATAATTTTAGTTGTTACTTTTGTAACAAAATGCTCTTAGCATAAGAACCTCAGACTTGCCCGTTAATGTCATGTGAACACAGCGCCTCCAGGTAGGTTCACCTGTAAACAGGATCCTGGAACCATCTGCACCTCCAAATGTTGAGCGACACATCATTCATCGGGTCATGCCAGAAAGTTTCAGGACAAAAAAATAGGTTTGCTAATCTAGATCTTTTCAGATAATGGTAAAGCGCATGGCTCAGATATATATAACATGTTTTTCAGTCATGAATTCTCAGAAGCAGAACTGGCATGTTTGCTGAAAGTGTTTATCATCAACGCCATTTCAAACCAGATCACAGACAACCAATGGTATCATAGATCTAAAATAAGAGTCAAATAACAAGATATGATTTTGTATGGCTCATATTAAGAAATTCAACCATGTTTTCCCTTGTACTTCATGAATGAATCAGATGCGCGGGTAAGATTCAAATCAGCGCCATTAATCACATAAATTCAGAAGAGATAAATAAAAAAGGGCGAAATAGAAAGAGTGAGTTGAAGCTGATGGGTGGCATCAGATAATAAGCGGAGTTTTGTAAACATGTCAAAGATTCAGTGTTTAGCATATAAATATTTAACATCATTTGCCACCATATGCGACTCAGGAAGATTGATAAATTCGAAAGAAAAAAGTTAAAGCAGTGCTCGTTTAATGCAAGGCATCAGAAAATAAGCGGAGAATATTGATCCACACATGGAATTTTCCATTGAGAGTGTAGGATATCTAATCATCACATGCCAGCAGGAAAACAAGAAAAAATCGAAATTATAGTGGGATTTTTTCATAAATAGGATTAATTTTGAAGAGTAAATCTAGGTTACACTATTTGACTCCAGAGCAATGGCAAACGCTGCTAAGGGTTGGTAAGTAAACCATCTCGCTATCTGCACCCGCTTTGCCCCTCAGATTTGAGTCCAGTTAAAAAACTGAACCCCATCTAAGAAGATAAAAATAAGCTAAGCGCAAATATAAAAAAAGACAGCAAAAAATAAGAAATTGGGAATCTAATGCTTGAGAAGATTGGAAGAGAAAATCATAACTTCTCTCGGGTGCTATCCACAAGGGTAAGCACGGAGGTTGCAGACATATCAACATGGCATCAGTTCAGACCGCCCGTCTGCTTTTAATCTTCATCGAGAAAGATTTTAAACAAAAAGAACATGTCGAAAGATCAGACGGAACGAAGAGAAACAGGCGGGCGATCTACAAAAAGGGTGGCGGAGACAAAGAGGAAGTGCGGCGCCGCCGTCGAGAGGAGGCGGAGGAGGAGGCGATGGCGGCCGTATTGGTGTGTTGGTGGAGGTAGGGGGCGTATATAGAGGTGAGGTTAGGGTTTCGGTAGCAAACGGAATAAAATCTGATGGGCCTTTGGCCCAAAGATAAACGATTGGACCGGAAAATAAATGGAGCCCATCAAATTGGTCTGATCGCAACCCGCAGCGTGAAAATCCACAAATTTGAACCCACACGAAACTTTTGCACAAAATAAGCCTATTCCAAATATAATTTCGAATCTATTCTTTTTTGATAACGCTGTCTGAAGGGAGCTAGCCTCCACATGGTAGCGCCTCCGGCTGGGGCGCTATGCCACTGTCCAACGTGGCAACACTTCGTTACGGAATTCGTAAGTCAAAGAGGGCAGCGCCCTTATCCGCGGCGTTACCCTCTAAGTCATGTAGTTTCAAACCTCTATATTTTTTGATATACAAATTTAAATGACACGATTCTTTTTTATGAGTCACAAATTGAATTATCTTTTCAATGTCACCAATCTCACGATGGTTAGACCAGTAGATAATATTCGTGAATTTTTTGTTTATGTTAATTATTTTTTAATGTTTAGACGATTTCGAAAACATAACTGTGAACGATGATTTTGTCTAAAGTTTAGAACAAAAGGGTTACCTTGAAGAGCCAAACAAGCACCCATTTTAACTATGTTGTACTCATATTTTCAACTATGAATTCAGATAAGCAATTTACAAGTTGTTTGTTACCCTTTTAAAATATATTTGATGCATAGTATTGATCGAGCAAAAATTTATGTTATGCTAGATGAAGGTAATACTTTGTTAGCTTAGTGTTTGCGGGCAATACTTTGTTAACTATGGTCGACGATCGTGTTTGTACTCTTGGTCTACTTATGTATGTTAGTTATCATGCACATAGATGTGCTTATTAAAATGAAATTACGATTTGGGATAATATTTTTAATCAAAAAGACATTTTTTAAAACCTTGAGATCCATGCTATGATGATGACATGTGAGTTCAGTAAAATTCTCAACATTTGTTTTTAAGAAACTCATATGACAACGCCATAATTCTCATTAACACTATTTTTAGAAACATCCCTTGTCAATACATGTCTTCAGACGTTTTTTTATGAAATTTTATTTAAAATAACAAAGTATTACCATCATCTACCTAGCGCAAAGATTTGATTGATCAATATTAAGCATCAAATTAATTGTTAAAAAGTAACACACAACTTGTAAATTGTTTTTAAAATTTCATAGTCGAGCATATGAGTAAAGCATAGTCAAAATGAGTGCTTGTTTGTCTCTTCAAGGTAACCATTTTGTTCTAAATTTTGGGCAAAATTGTCATTCATAACTATGTTTTCGAAATTGTACGAACACTCAAAATAAACTAACATATGCAAACAATTCACAAAATATTATCTACTGGTCTGACCATCATAAGATTGGTGGCATTGAAAAGATAATTTATTTTGTGACTCATAGAAAAGACATCGTGTCATTTGAATTTGTAGATCAAAATTTATAGGAGTTTGAAATTATGTGTTTTAGAGGGTAGCGTCCCGGACAAAGCATTAACCCTCTCGATTTACGAGTTCCGTGACGACGTGTTGCCACGTTGTTAGGGGCATAACGCCGCAGACAGGGCCGCTATCATGTGGAGAGTAGCACTCTTCTTTTTTACTCTCCGAACAGGCGTTATCAAAAGGTTTTTGAGTTAGATTCAAAATTATTTTTGAAATGGGTTCATTTTATGCTAAAGTTTGTGAGGGATCAAATTTGTGTGTTTTTACACCCGCAGGCCACGGAAATGACGAAGTCGCAACGGACAGCCAACTCCGGGCCGGCGATGTCGACGTGGGCGTCCAGACGTCGCTATAAAAACCGCAGCCATGCGAAATTCCCAGCGCTGCTCCCCGCCACAAATTTTCCACTAAAAAAAATCCACAAATTTAACCCTCACCCGAAACTTTAGCATAAAATAAGTCTGTTCTAAAAATAATTTCGAATCTAACCTCTTTCTTGGGTAACGCTGTCTCGAGGGCGCTAGCCTCCACATGGTAGCGCCCACTGCTAACGTGGCAGCACTCCGTTACGGAAATCGTAAGTCAAAGAAGGTAGCGCCCTTGTTCGGGGGCTACCCTCTAAAACATGTAATTTCAAACCTCTATATCTTTTGATATACAAATTCAAATGACACGATTATTTTTTCTGAGTCACAAATTAAATTATCTTTTCAATGTCACCAATCTCACGATGGTTAGATCAGTAGATAATATTCGTGAATTATTTGTTTATGTTAGTTATTTTTTAATGTTCAGACGATTTCCGAAACATAGTTGTGAACGATGATTTTGTCTAAAATTTGGAAAGAAAAAAAAAGGGCTACCTTGAAGAGCCAAACAAGCACCCATTTTAAACTATGCTTTACTGACATTTTCAATTATGAATTCAGAAAAGCAATTTACAAGTTGTTTGTTACTTTTTAAAATATATTTGATGCATAGTATTGATCGAGCAAAAATGCTATGATAGATGATGGTGATACTTTGTTAACTTAGTGTTTGGGGGTAATACTTTGTTAACTATGGTAGCCGATCGTGTTTGTACTCTTGGTCTACTTATGTACTACTTATGTTAGTTACCATGCACATAGATGTGCTTATTAAAATGAAATTATGATTGGGATAATATTCTTAATCAAATAGACATTATTTTTAAAACCATGAGATCCATGCTAAGATGATCGGTTTGTGTGGGTCAAATTTGTGGATTTTTACACCCCGCAGGCCACGAAAATGACGCCGTCGCAACGGACAACCAACTCCGGGCCGCCGACGTCGACGTGGGCGTCCAGCCGCCGCTGCAAAAACCGCAGCCATGCGAAATTCCCAGCACCGCTCCCCGCCACAAATCCCCACCTGCTCGACCGTTATCCGCTGCCACACGCGTTGCCATGGCCGGCGCCGGCGCGCCGCCGGAGCGCCCGCGCAGGTCCGACGTGGACTTCGCCGACGTCTTCGGCGGCCCGCCCCGCCGCTCGTCGGGGAACGAGCGCGTGCGGCGCTCCTCGCTGGACTCGTCCGCGTCGAGGTCGCGGAGCGGGGCCGAGGAGAGGCCCGTGTTCGGGGACCGCACCAGCTCCGGCTCGGCGTCCAGGGCGCGGAGCGGGACGGAGAGCGGGCTCGGTGACAGGCCCGTCTTCGGGGAGCGCACCAGCTCCGAACGGAGGCAGCTCGGGCAGGAGTTCTACAGGGACATTTTCCCCGGGGGCGAGCCGATGTCCCCCAGGCGCGGCGGCTCCTCCGGCGATCGGGACGTGTTTGGCGCGCCGGCGTCGCCTGGGTCCACGACCACCAGCCGCATGCGGTCGAGGTATAGGGCTTTCTGCTCAGCTATTTTTTCACACAGCAGGTTTATGAAGTGCCCATTGTTCTTATCGGTTGTAGGCTTGTAGCTATCTTCACGCTGAGGCATGTGTAATTGTTGATGTTCTCAAGTATCAAAATCGACAACTCACAATTGGAGACCATTTATTTCTAATCATGGAATTTAAACACAAAAATGATTGAGCATTGGACATGAACATAGTAGCCGGAAACGGGAACGGTGCCCCGTCCCGTGAACCCGATTCGTTGTCCCGATTCGCGGTTCGGGAACGATGGGCGGGACGACACGATTCAGTGAGCGGAACGCGTTCCCGGAGATTCGGCGCTGCACCCAGTTCAGCCACCCGACATCATCAGGTTCTCGACTCAATTAGGCGACGGAAACTAGTGCGAACGTATCCAAGGACTCTAACCCTGATTGTAGCCTAGAATCAAGCATGCTATTAGGAAACTAGTGATATGCTGCCTTTGTTCACGTATATGCATCCCCCGATCCATGGAATCAATTAATTGGATGCCCTTTTACTTACACCGTGATATATATAGTGTCCTACAAACCCTAGAACCCTTTTCTCGTACGAGATACAAGGACACAAGAGGCCGATCGCAGGCGGCAGGACTTCATCAGTTCATCCTCATCGCTCCAGGATTCAGAAGGTCCAGATTTTCAGCGTTTCAGCCATCAGATCGGGTTAACCGTTCTTCGACCCACTATATCGTATCGGGTTCATCGTTTCGGAATCGACCGGTTCGCGTCCCCGCAACCGAATAATCGTTCGGGAGATGTATACTCCTTCCGTTCCCTACTTTTTGTAGGCTCCGACTCTCGTCCCACGTTCCCGTCCCACGAACCCACCGTACCGGGAATATGGCTACTATGGACATGAACACTATTATCTGTTCTAAAGGGGCTGCACTGTTGTGGGTGACACTGAAGGCATTGACCTTCTCCTGGTTGGTTGCACGGTCAGCGATGCTTGTGTGCGCTCGACTGGTTGGGCTATATGCTCATTAGGCACCTTATAAGGAGTGGTGGATGCATGTCAGAGAACTATGATAAGGCCTGCAGGTGAGGTATCGACAATTTGTCATTCTGACTCATGGCATAAGAATAGAAACAGCAAGACCTTCAACAACATGGTTGTGTCCATGCCCAATGTCATCTAGACGATCAAGGATGATTTCATGCTATAGAGTACAGCCAGGGTGAGGGGATTGGGTTGTCTGATTCCATAGGGCGCACCCACTTATGCTTCTTTGATTTGTGATGTATAGCACCTTTTGTTTTCCTTTTTTTTTTCACTTTCCTTTGCCTGATCCACTATTCTCTATTTATTAATTGAGGGGTGGTTCCCCTGCATCGTCTCTAAAACAACTTTTACCCGGAATTACATATCATACTTTATTTCTATTTTACTTACATCTTGCAGCTTCTCCATGAAGTTCACCAGAGGTGTGGACAATTCGGTGCCTACTTCTCCATCCCGGCATACATCCAACAAATATGATGATGACACATCTTATGGTTATAGTGTTCCAGCTTCACCGAATTCATCCACGAGCAGTTTTCTTGCCCAAGGGACATCACAGCAAGATTCGAAGAAGAATCCCTTTTCATGGCATCGATATCCTTTCCTATCCCGGTTCCGTTCTCAAAGTGGAGATAAGAAGGACACATCTCAATACGTTAACTCTATAGACAGTGAATGTGAAGGGACTCCTATTAGCTCAGAAAGCTTCATCAGCAGTAATCAGTTCCATTTTTCATTCTATAAGTGGGCAGGCAAAGGAGCTTTGTTGATGTTGCCAGCTAGTGTGCAAGAAAAAGATGGAAATATTATTGGAGTTAGAAGCTTCCCTCAAGTTGTTGTTCAAGGCATTGACCTAATTGATGAGGACGAAAGCATGTCAATCGCCACAGCTGCATCAAAAAGTCAGGCTGACTATGAAGATTACAAGTCTGTGAAGGACGGGTTGTTTGAAAGAAAGCAAAGTATAAACTCAACAACCAAGGACGAAGGTCTTTCTTTAGTCTTTGATGAGTACATGCAGAGTCATAAAACCAAAGAAACAGGTATCCTTGTATTTAGATGCCACACATGTCATTGCTGAAGCATATTTTACCTAGTAATTTAGTCTTTATTTGTTTTTATGTCACCTTATCTAATTTATTTACGAGAAATCGACATGCCTTTTTTTCTAACACAGTAATCTAAACTGTTTTGTGTCATTTTGATATAAATCTGTGAATAGATGGATTGAAGCTCACGTTCTTTCTGTGCAGGGAAAAAGTCTAGCACCAATAATGCAAAGAACAATGTATCAGCAGCTAGCCCTAGCACACAAAGTTCACGGCCACCTTCTGGAGAGAAAAGTCGTGGTAGCAGAGTACTAAAGGATTTCATCAAAATATTTAGCCCTGAGAGTTCACCAAAGCGAAAAGGGGCACCTGAAGCTCAAGATCAGATATCCAGTGGAAAAAATGGAAGCAAAGGTGGAGTTGAAGATAAATTTAGCATATCAGGTTTGGAGGCCGACGAGGGTATTAAGACAGATAAAACGATCAATCAGAATGCATTTTCCGCTGCACCTTCTCAAGTAAGTCAAATTCGAGTGGATATAGTCTGTCTACTTCAGGGAATGCTGGTCAAGATCAGAATTATAAATGCGTGAAATTTTGCTTTGTACTATCTTCAACGAGATAAGCAGTTTGATATTACACAAATACATTATTTATATTAATCTTCATTTTCTCTCAGATGGGTGAAGTACAAGGTAAGATGGAAAAACCAGATCTTATAGTGGATAATGAAATGCATGCAAGAACAGGCAAACTCTCAGGAAAGGAAGATGCTAAACCACCATCTGCTGATGGTAAGTATAGCTGTGAGGCTGAATGATTTAACGTATCTAGCCTGTGAATTATTATTGCTTTCTAGGAGTAACTTTAATCAGTTAAACCGCAGTTTGTTTTTCAACATTCCTGCAGCCCATAAAATCACATATGGGTCTTTCTTAATCTTTGGATGTTCACTTTAACATTTTGGGGGATTGTAATACTGAGAATAAGTGGGACTAGTGTAGGTGGTTTATTCATACCTGGTTGTAAATTTCCAGATGTTGGTTTGTAAGAGCATGTTTATATGGAAGTTGTCATCATTTTAATTACTGAACTTTTATTGCTAGTGTAATCTTCATGATCTCACTGATGTAGTACTTCTTGTTGTGTTTGTTAGAGTCCATCCATGTTGAAACAGAAGAAAAAGTGCATAACTCAATAGGTCGTGAAGAAAGTCACATAGAAGATCTTGAAGGATGTGTGGTATGTGCAACCTCTCATAAAAAAGATACATTATTTGTTGTGGCCGCTTGGAGCTTCGTAGGTAATAGGGGTGTGATACGGGAGGACGAGTTCGTCCTCTGCATCCAGGTGCCGTTGCCGGCGATTAGATCGATAGCAGGGGGTAGGTCGAGAGAACTCAGAGGGATCGGGAAGAGCAAATAGAAGATACGTGATTGTTAATACTTGCCCCAAAAGACACCAGGTACATACCCTTTTATAGGAGGACTCACGCCAGGGGGTTTGATGCACAAACCGACTAGTACTTGTAGTATTCAACTAGGAATAGGACTCTCTGATACAACTAACTCGTATATCCCTATTTCTTTAATCTGTCTAGACTAGTATCTGAACTGGACTCTTAGACTAATTATAACCTGGCTAGACTCACGCCACAACACTACTCCTCCCCTTCAGACACAGCTCGTCCTCGAGCTGTACTTCACGTCGGATCTTCTTCCTCGGTATCATCAATAACTTCAAGGTAGAAAATGCGTTGGCAACGATGGCCTCTCGAGAATTTTTCATCACAGTTGAAACACAGTCCCTTTTCCCTTCTTTCTGCCATCTCTGCGGTTGTCAATCGGTGCAGCACCCGTCCTTCCCCAACTGGAACTGAATCGGTCAAGGAAATACCTTGCAGCTTTCCTGTGGGTATGGACGACTTTATGCTGGAGGGTGCTTCTGTGATGGCAGCAGCTGCGATTTTAGCCCTCAGTTCATGAGCACGAGCAAGGCTCATTGCTGTGTCCAAGTCTTGCGGGTTATGCAGCTCCACGTCGATCTTCAATAGGTCGAGCAAGCCAGAGGTGAAGATGGACACCTGCTGTGCCATGGACAAGGAGTCAATGTGACCCAAAAGTGCTAAAAACTTTTCTTGATACTCTGCGACAGATCCTGTCATCCGAAGCCTTGTTAATTCACCCAGACAATTGGATCGAACCGGAGGGCCGAAACGAAGATGACAACGATCTTTAAAACGAGGCCACAAAGGGGTGCCTTCGTTGTTTTCCAGCTGCATATACCACGTCTGTGCACTTCCGGTCATATGGTATGCAGCAAGCCACACCTTGTGTGCTTCGAGTGTCCTCTGTCCCCAAAAGAACTGCTCACATCTGTTTAGCCACCCGAGTGGATCTTCTTTTCCATCATAAGTAGGAAAATCTAGCTTGTGGTAGCGCGGCACACCGGTGGTGTCAGCGAGGTGTGGCACACCTGGTGGCACCTGCGGCGAGACAAACTGAGACCATGGTGGCAGAGGGCGCTGCTGCCCTAGGGCCAGAGACACTGTTGGGAACCCCGAGCTGGCCGTAGCCGGGGCTGAGGCAACAGCAGTAAGGTTCTCGACTAGGTCTGTAGCAGCCGATGATGTTGACAATGGTAACTGAGATGTAGATGGTGGCAGGTCCTTAGGAGGCGCGAACAAGCCCTCCTGGCTGCCTGGTTTGAGCTCCAGCGCCTTCACGCGGATCTCTAGCGCAGCGAGGCTGTCCTTGATGGCCTTGTTTGTCTCCTGGATGGACTTGTTTGTCTCCTGGATTGCTGAGTTGGCAGTACGCAACTCCATGATTGCTGCCATGATGTCGTCGGTGGTGTAGGTCGTCTGTTTCGCCTTATCCGCGTCGGAAGCCATGGTGGTCGGCTCTGATACCAGATGTTGTGGCCGCTTGGAGCTTCGTAGGTAATAGGGGTGTGATACGGGAGGACGAGTTCGTCCTCTGCGTCCAGGTGCCGTTGCCGGCGATTAGATCGATAGCAGGGGGTAGGTCGAGAGAACTCAGAGGGATTGGGAAGAGCAAATAGAAGATACGGGATTGTTATTACTTGCCCCAAAAGACACCAGGTACATACCCTTTTATAGGAGGACTCACGCCAGGGGGTTTGATGCACAAACCGACTAGTACTTGTAGTATTCAACTAGGAATAGAACTCTCTGATACAACTAACTCGTATATCCCTATTTCTTTAATCTGTCTAGACTAGTATCTGAACTGGACTCTTAGACTAATTATAACCTGGCTAGACTCACGCCACAACATTATTGTAGTACTGTTTGTCCACTAAACACCATGCTAACCCAGCTAGTTTGTTAACACAAACTGCTCGCAGTAATTGGTAAAATCCAAAGGGCCCTGAAAGTGAAAGTTTCATCTTTAGACTGGTATGCAGTATTACTGTTAGTAGTCTGCTAGGCAAGGTGACTAGTCGCCTACGCCAGGTTAATTGCTCCCAACATGTCTTATAATGGGACACTGTCAAAGGTTGGGGCATAAGCCCATGAGGCCACCACATCTAGAAATTGACCAATTTTATTGCTATTGGCCAGTTTTTGCTGGTTTATAGAGCCCACTTGACTGTGTTAACGTTTTAACCCCTTTTCACTTCAGCAGTTATTATGAAACAGTATTCTAGCCGCAAATTAAATGCACATTGACCATAACCATATAGGTTATCATCTGCGAGTCGCATGGCAGTGGCATAGATAGGCCTAATTTTAACACCAAACCTGTCTGGTTTAATTAATGTCTAATAATGGTCTTCAGTTAGTAAAACTGGTTCTGATAGTGTTACATTTGGGCATGTGTTCCTACACTCCAACACAAAAAGAAAACACAGGATCACAACCTATTATTCTTGCCTCTCGAAATCCAACATATGCACCATTTAAGTATCGTACCTGCTATATTCCGCAGTTTGACTCAGGGCCATCATGGGAAATTTAAAATAGTAAATAATGACATATTAACATCGCTATACTCATTCTGGAAAAAAACATCGGTATATTTTCTAAATTTTATACCATGAAACTTTTAATGATAATCCTTTCTCTGAAACCACCAGCATTTGAGCAGTTCATCATTAAATTTTGGGAACCAGACTAATAGAAGTGTCTGTCTCTTAGTTCATGAGCTTGTTTGCCTAACCCAAAAAATATATTTTTTACCATCTCTTCATTTTACAAAAAGGTTGAGCATTTCGACGATGGTCAGATTCTTCATGATGACAAGGAAAATGAGCAAATAAAGGTACTACACAGAATAGGAACCGGCGCCCACAACTTGTTGTTTGTTTCCCGTTACCCTTTCTGTTCTGGTTCTTAGATTTCTTGGTTGTTTCAACATAGATATCTGAATCAAAAATTCGGGCATGGTCAAGGGGAAAAGAAGGAAATATTCGGTCATTGCTTTCTACGCTGCAACTTGTAAGTGCAAGAGTATTTAGCATGCAATCTCATATTGTATGCTAACTCTGAATTCCCTCAATATCCAAATCCACATTTGCAAATTTTGTTAATCTTTTGCATTAATCAATTTTTAAAATAAGTTACTATCTTCTTCCTACTTTAATGGTGCACTAAAGATCAGTGCCAAGTTATGTACATAAAGAAGAATATCTCTTGAACTTCTTGTCGTTTTCATTATGTGTCCCTCACTAACATTTTTCAGAAGAAAGGTTTTCCTCCAATTTTTCTCGTTATAGTGTGATATGATGACATCAGAGTTATGTTTGTTTGTTTGTTTAACTTCATGTGTTTCTGTAGGTTCTCTGGCCTGAAAGTGGATGGAAACCAGTTCCATTGGTTAACATAATTGAAGGAGCAGCGGTTAAGAAAGCTTACCAGAAGGCGCTGTTATGTCTTCATCCAGATAAGTTGCAACAGAGAGGAGCTGCCGTGCACCAAAAGTATATAGCAGAAAAGGTTTTGGATATTCTACAGGTACCCTGGATTTATCCCAAATCCCTTTATGTAAATGAATAAAATAAACACCTTTTTGACTAACAAGGAGTTCATAACAACTGGTTACATTACGTCAGGGTAATAGTTGTATACCAGTTTTTGTGCTTTTTGTTGAGAGAGTGGAATACTAAACGCTTAAACCGGTTTGATAGAGGTCATGATAGCTATTGTGGTATGTTTTTCCTTCGGGGGAGTTTGGTAAGTGGTTTACAGCATAACTGATGGTGGAGTTCACAACAAGTGGTTATGTCGGGTTAATAGTTACATACCATTCTTTCCTGTTTTCTTGAGAGAGTGAAACTCTATACCGGCTTGATTAGAGGTTGCCTTAAGATATCTAGTTTGTTCTTTGGTTTACAGTATAACTGATGGTAGAGGCAAGGGCAGCGTGATATAATGCAGTTTTTCTTTTGCCTCCAGTGTTGTTGCCTTTTTACTTGCTATATTTTTCAAATTTGATGATGGTCCTGAAAATCATCTCAAATGTGCATATCCCAAGCTTTGAGTCACTAAGCAGATAATTTTTAATTCGAAAAAAATAACCAGACCATTTTAACTATCAAACCTATCTGAACGTTTTGCAGGTGTTATTTATTATTTCCATAACGCAGTGCTCTGATGTGCATTTCTAGTCGAGTTTGTATAAAATAATATCTTCTGTGATGTACGCTACCTTTACGCAGATTCATCTTTGTTTAACCATAATAAATTACGTTATTTTCCTTTTGTTATTGCAGGAGGCATGGAAGGAATTCAATTCAGTCACTTTTGGGTAGTATTTCATAGCTTTTACCATTGGTTTGGCTGCACCGTACGTGCTTCTTTGTTCATCGGGACATGGTGCTTCCTGTCCAGCGTGTCTAAACTCTAAACTGACTCCAGTGCCAAAATGAACATGGATAAGCTTATCTCTGATGATGTGTATGTGTAGCCATGGTACAAGGACATTTTTTGAAGCTGGCGAACTGCGCTTGGTGAACTTGTTTTGGTGTAAATGAAAGTGTGAATCTGAAGAACCAGCCAATTCCACCCTTTGCTAAAAAAGATCCAGCGATAGCCATTAAATTATAGTGTTTGCTCCTGGTGTATTTTGATGACTGAAGTTCTCAATATGCTACCTGAAACCTTATTCTTACTTTTGATCACCTGAGTCTTGAAATGTTGAAATTTTCAGCGAGAATGCAAACATCATCTGTTCATGGATTTCTCCTAAGAATCTTGTGCGTTGGCAGATCCAACAGAAGAAGAAGAAAATAACCTGGCAAATTAAGCATGCTAATTGTAATGTAGGAGTAATATACAGATTATTCAATTGCAAACATGCAATGTCGGTTAGGGGCTGGGCAGATAACCAAACGAACGTTTCTATATTTGTTCTGAATATCACGTGGCCCACAGTTTCTCATGGGAAATACAAATGTTGGGAGTATTTGACAGCTCACGAATTTCTCGTTTGCCAACAGTCAGAAATTTGAACTGCCAGAACTATCTCCTTCATCCATGTGAAGCGTCACCTGAGCAGCGCATGTTCTGGCTAAGTCTTGTTTTAGGTCTCAATCTAGTGAGGTTTTTCATTCTGTTTCGGACTGCATCCGGGGAACTTTATGTATTGATGTTATTATCTAATTAATAAAGGAGTGTGTTATATCAAAAAAAAAAAAAAAGGTCAGGGTTTCTTGCTCTCCAAGTTGATCTACGTCCCACTTCAAAAAAAAAGTTGACTAACTACACTAAAGTAAGGTCTAGTGAGTCTGTCTGGAATTAGATTGGATAGGCTGATGGGAAATTTAAGAGTTATAGATATACTTCTTAATGAGGGCATCTCTAGCCGAACCCTTAAAATTTAGCCCCCAGACGTATTTGCTCCTCTAAAGGAAAGCGTTCCCTAACCGATCCGCTAAAGTTATCTCTCTAAAAAATGTTCTCCTTTTTCTAGTTTTGCTTAAACTATCTACATGAACTTCGAACAGCTTCCAAGATTGTATCTTCACCAATGCGGACATAGTCGTCAACGGCGTCGGTCGAACACCCATATGCAAGCACTTGAACTGCCGCGACACACTTCATTAGTGGGCTCGCACAAATCTCTCCCGATGCACTCCTCTGTAACTTAAACCAATCATCGTGGTTCTTCACGGCTTTGGCAATGGTGAGAAAGATACTTGTACGCACCGAATCAGTGGTGAAAATACTTCTCTGGATATGTTGGAATGGGGTTGAAGTAATCTTTCATAAGTTTGGCATGCCCCTTCACTCTATCTCGATTGATGAAAATGCGGCCGATTTGGGATCCTTGTCTCGGCTAGCGAAAATCCTAGTTCACTATCACTGCAATAGCCGTTTCAAAGTCATCGTCATCTTCTTCCTCCTCCTCGACGATGAGTCGTGGAAGATCATCTCCCTCAACCTCTTCATCCACAAAAACAACTCATACAATCATTTTGTCGAACACTTCAAGTGTGGTGGTGGTGAGAAGCTCGGCCGGTGGCGTCGAGCCGGTACCGAACATCTGCAAAATTGCCGCGGCCGAGAAACTGCACAAAATCGACAGAGAGGCTTTGGAGGAGCCTATGCCTTGGCGGTCGGTTGCGCCCCAAGCTCGCCGCGGCCAAATCGATTTGGCGAGAAGTTGGCCAGCCAAACCTTGATTCCGGCACCACTAAAGCTCTGCGGTGGTCCTTCTATGTCCTCCTCTTCCTCCTCTGGTCGTGTTTTTGCTCAAACGGCGCCGAAAAAGGTTCGGCTAGGTGCGGTTTAGATGAGAAAACACGGATTTTTTCTCCTCTAACCAGTTAACCGGTTATAAGGGTTCGGCTAGAGATGCCCAGACTGATTATGGCTTTCCTTGACTAGAGAAGGAAATGTCGGGAGGAATGGAGATGCTGGAGATGAGTGCTCATAGAGACCCTCACGGAAAGATAAAAATTAATGTCGTCTTGATCACGCAACCACAATGTACACGCAATATTTTGTAGCCAACAGTCATCGTTTGGCCCGTAAAGTCAGTGGCGGAGCCAGGAATTGAACTGAGCCGGGTTGAACAAATAAGGTCTAAAAATTTAGGCAGAAAACCAAGTGTATTCAACACAAAATTTGGTATACCATGCATCTAGAAATGACCGCATATCCGGACCAAATTTTGTTTTAGGAAAATTATGACCAACTAAACGATTACGACCTCTAGACAAATATTCTCATCTCATTTTATCTCTGATTTCAGGGGTACCAAATTCATCAATTGGTCTCCGAACGCCGGGATCGGCAACGACATTTGCTAGATCAAATATTTCAGCTTGTTGAGTGTCCTATAACATTGAAAATTTGAAATCAACATCAAATCTCCTGCACACTATTGATCTCTAGACAAGTAGACATGAGAATTAAAAATGGAATCTGAAATCCATAGGGGAAATTAACCTCAACTTGGCGTGCCCTCTTGAGGTTTCTGAAAATTGCAGCCTCTTCTTCTTCGTGAGCTACAATCAGTGCTGCTGCAGCTTTGTCCTCCTCATGTTGCATCCGTATCCATCGGCCAGTTCTTCGTCGTCGTCCATCAGATGGCGCGCCGGCCGTCGGGAGATGCTGCAGATGGGGCGCCGGCCGCCGGGAGATGCTGCTGCAGATGGGGCGCCGGCCGGTCGGGGCGAGCCGGTGGCCGGCGAGGGCTGGGGGGGGATGGCCGGGCGGGGAGTGGAGGTGGCCGGCGAGGGCGGCGCGGGCTGGCCATAGAGGGAGTGGTGGCGGCGCGGGTGGATCGATCCGGCCGGGAGAGACTCGGGGGTTGGGGACGAGGACAGAGTCACGAGCAGTTTTTCATTTTTTTTACATGGGACAGTTGAGTTGGGCAGGGACTCGGGGTATTCGATATTTTTGTCGCTCGATCTGGGCCGGGTCGGCCGACCAGGCTCGACCCCCTACCGGCGTCGCCACTGCGTAGAGTGTTGTCTCGCGCACTCGTCTACATCTCTTGTTCCTGGTCGTCATGTCTGGTTTGCACTACCTCGGCTTTGGTATTCGCTTTGTGATTTCTGATTAATAAAGCGAGGATGTTCTTAGAAAAAAGAAACTTAACTTGGTGCCTCCGTTTTTCTCAAAAAGAAAACTTGGATAAAAAACCCTCGCTCCCCGTCTCAAAAAGGAAAAAAAGAACAAGAAAAGGCTCCCTCCCATCGTCTCGGAAGAACCCTTTGCTCCCAACGCTGCCCCAACCCCTATCCTGCCCCATATCCGCCGTCGCGTGCGAAGATGCTCGACATCAACCTCTTTCGCAAGGAGAAGCGCAGGGACACTGAGCTCATCCGCAACTCGCAACGCAGCCGCTTCGTCGACCAGTCCGCTGAGGTCGTCGACGAGGGCATCGTCCTCAACGAGGCGTGGCGACAAAGTAAGAACTTGACAAGGACATTGCCACCTAGAAGATGAATGTTGTTGCAACCATGACATTGCACAACTACAATCATTCCCGTATGATAGAGAAGATATCCATTTTGAGCGTTAATAATAGGGATCCAGATTATGTGCCAAAACTTCCGGAACGATATGTTGTTCTTCCCGGTGCTTCAGATTCGCCAACTCCGGAAGCAAACAATGCTGAAATGGATGGATTCAGGGATGCTCTAGCTACTCCATTGCTCTAGGATGGCGATCTTCATGTCATGTTGCATATATTTTCCCATGTGATGCTTTTGGACTTGATACCGTCATTGAAATTATGCTTGTATGGGACTTCATACCGCCATTGAAATTATACTTGTATGGGACTTGATGCCGCTGAAATATTCTTGTATACTTGTGTTCAAATTAGCAAAATATTTGCTATGTTCAAATACAAAAATTTCCCTCTAAACTCACACATGCTCTCCAAAAACTGCTCTGTGTTAGTATCTCTGTTACAGCCAAAAATCGCACAAAAAAAAAGGGTGACCAGCGTTACCGAACTGGCCGGCCCAGATAGCGCAAAGCCCACCCAAATACAGCCAGCCTTGTTTACAGTCTTCGAAAATGGTCAGCAAACCGGACCGGACCAGGCTGGAAGTAGCAGGCCGGCCTAAAGAAAATGGGCTGTCGGCCCGACGAAGCGGAGGAACGTTTCTTGGGGGCTCCGTTCGGGACGCTGGAGTCGAAAATAAAAACAGGGTCTCCCCGTCTCGAAAAGGAAAAAGAAAACAGAGGCTCCCTCCGTCGTCCTCCGCGCCGCCGCCGCCCCAACCCCTATCCGCCGTCGCGATGCTCGACATCAACTTCTTCCGCGAGGAGAGGGACGGCGACCCAATGGAGCCGGGGGGCGGCCCCTGTGAATCTAAAAAAAAGAAGGGCGTCGACCTGAGCGTGTTCGCAACTCACAGCGCAGCCGTTTCGAGTCCGTCGAGGTCGTCGACGAGGTCATCGTCCTCGACAAGGTGTGGTGCAAGAGTAAGAACTCCTCTCCCGACCCCTTCCCCACTCAAAACCATCCCGATCCCCGTCCCTGACTCCAGGATTCGTTATCGCCGCAGGGCAGTTCGAGCTCGACAAGATCCGCGAGGAGCTCAACAAGACCAGCAAGGAGATCGGCAAGCTGAAGGCCGTACGTTCGCGTTGATTTGGTTTGATTTGGTTCTGTTCCATCTCGTCGGGTAGCTCTGACGGTGGGCATGTCGCTTTGCCGAAAAAACAGGATGCGACGGAGATGATACAGAGCACGGAGGAGATTAAGGGCAGGTTGGCCGCCAAGGAGACGGAGGTGCAGAAGGCCAAGGCCGACCTCGATGCCAAGCTCGTCACCATTGGCAACATCGTGCACGAATCTGTGCCCGTCAGCAACGACGAGGTGCGTTGAAAGTGCCAACCTTACATGTCGTGGTTTTAGAGATGACCAAGGGGATATTGGTCTGTGAACGAGATGAGTACTTTAGTAATTTTCGGGAACTACTAGCTCCAATTTAACCTAGCCCTCAATCCTGTTGCTGCTGCTAGAATTCCTACTGCTAGAATTCCTACACTATATTAGTTAGGTTGAATTTGCTTGTATGCCTATTCTGGATGGCTAACTCGCTAGGTTCAGTTATAGAACAGTAAAGTCTGCTGGTGAGCTCTGTTTCGCAGAACCAATGTAATGAATGCCATCTCAAGTGGTCTAATATTTCCTTTTCACAGGCAAACAATGCTATTGTGCGGACATGGGGAGAAAGGAGACAAGAGGGGAACTTGAAGAATCATGTGGATCTGTGCATAATGCTTGACATTGTAGATTTGGAGAAGGGTACATGCTCAAAAACATCCTCTGCCGTTGAATAATGCTTTCTCATATTATGCTTCGATTAGCTTGGTTCAAGTTTGATTTTAAGTTCAAATTCATTTTCCTTTACCTGCCAATTGCTGTTGTAATAAATTGCTTCTTTTGTTGTGCTGGTGCCTGGTTGTCATTCTAGAATGACCGTCTATAAAATATAGGTTGTCTTTCATAGATTTTGAAATAATCAGCATGGCTTTATAATTTTTGCGGGTCTATCATCTATATGCAGAATGCTGGGGCATGCTTTGCTTTATAGCTGACACTTGTGTTAAGGAGTATTAGTATTAGTCTAGGAGTCCGTATTAGACTAGATTTACTTTCTTGTATTCCAAGTCATGTGTAATATATATATGCCCCATGGGCTTATCAATATAGACAAGTTGCATCCATAACAACTTGGACTATAAGGAGTAGTATTCGTGTATTTGACTGAATTTTCTTATTTCAATTAGCACTGTTATAGCACCAACAAAAATCTCTGTCTTCAACTAGCGCTGTTGAGTTCGTTGTATTAAGACTTAAGTGTCTATAGGCAGTAGTAGGGGGGGGGGGGGGGGGGGGGGGGGGGGGGGGGGGTTCTCCATGGCATCCACCATCTTGTTTTACTGTTTGCATAATATCTCATGGTTATTTCATTGCTTTTTAAACTCCAGGCCAGCCTTTTTTCCATAATTTGTACCGAAATTGATCTGCAACAAGATTTAGACCCATGGCAAATAAGAAAAAAACTCACTTGCAGTTCAAGCAACTTGCTTACAAAGAAATTCTACATAGATAAAACACAAGGTTAAGAGCCGGATGAAAGATACACCTATTTAAAATGTGAATGGTTCATACTCTTGTCATGTTTGTTTGTGTCTATATAATCCAATCGGGTACCGCTTTCTGCCTTTTGTTAATCTACCCTTCCTTTATAACTGATAGAGGTGCCACTCAATGTTCGTAGGTGCCGATGTTGCTGGTGGAAGAGGTTACTTCTTGAAGGGCGATGGTGTCCTCTTGAACCAGGCGTTGATAAATTTTGGGCTAGCATTCCTGAGAAAAAAAGGCTTCACACCAATGCAAACTCCTTTTTTCATGAGAAAAGAAATTATGGGAAAATGTGCCCAGTTAGCCCAATTTGACGAGGAGCTCTACAAAGTAAGTCCACAGAGATGTCCCCTTCTTGCATATTATGGTGTTATTGAGCAACTGTACTTTCATTTTGTTTGTGTATAAAATTTGGCCATATTTTCCAATGCTTTCTCGGGGTATGCGTATTCTCCAGTTATCAGTTTGCCATTGTGTGTTAGCATATTTTCAGTAAGCATTTCCCAGTTCATTAAAGTTAGCATTGTGATAGGCATGCGTGTAATGGTTATCCCATAAGTATCCATCGATTCCAGTTCTAGCTATCTGACAAGTCTTAACATGTACAGTTCTGGGAGATGTC
Organism: Poa pratensis; assembly: GCA_947311845.1. Classification (NCBI taxonomy): domain Eukaryota; kingdom Viridiplantae; phylum Streptophyta; class Magnoliopsida; order Poales; family Poaceae; genus Poa; species Poa pratensis. Next base: position 16,967,970 of record CAMZMU010000066.1, read on the forward strand.
TTTGAAGCAACATTGCTTGTTTATATTCTGATTACTGATAGTACACTGGTTCCTGATGATCATTATTGATTTGAAATACCGATGTTTCAATAGTATTATTTTATGCAACATATGTAATAATATGTCCATGACCATTAGTTGTGTTTGGCAGGTAACAGGTGACGGAGAGGATAAGTATCTCATAGCTACATCCGAGCAACCGCTATGTGCTTATCATCTAGGATCGAATTTATCCAGCTGATTTACCGATCAAGTGAGCAATGCCTGACTTTAGGTAGCTTTGTCTTTGGTCAGTATGCACTAGAATTTTGATAATAAACTTTGCCCATCTAGATATGCTGGGTTCTCCACCTGCTTCCGGAAAGAAGCTGGTTCACATGGGAGAGACACAGCCGGCATCTTCAGAGTTCACCAATTTGAAAAGATCGAACAGTTCTGTGCTACAAGTCCGAATGAAAATGAATCATGGGAGATGCATGAGGAGATGATTAAAAATTCAGAAGAGTTTTATAAGGAGGTACCTGCTTGAAGCTTTGCAAACCTTAACACCATGTTTTATATGACTATGTGTTCCTGACATGTTTAAACATTTCTATAATGTCCATCTTGCAGATTGGCCTACCGTATCAAGTAGTCTCGATTGTCTCTGGTGCTCTTAATGACGCTGCAGCTAAAAAGTATGATTTGGAAGCATGGTTCCCTGCATCAAAAACCTTCAGAGAATTAGTGTCCTGTTCAAATTGCACAGATTTTCAGGCAAGGAGACTTGGAATAAGCTATGGACAGAAAAAGGTAGGATTTTGTTTCAAATGGATACTGGTATATAACATCAGTCTGCTTTACTTATGTCTTGTTTAGATCAAAGTCTGATCAGTTATCGCCACTTATGTGTATGTACAAATCGCAGAATGATAAGGAACCCAAGAAGTTTGTTCATATGTTGAATTCAACACTGACTGCTACTGAGAGGACCCTCTGCTGTATTCTGGAGAACTTCCAGAAGGAGGATCGTGTTGAAGTGCCAGAGGTATTGCGTCCTTATATGGGTGGAATAGAATTCCTTCCTTTCAAGCGGCCTCTTGATAGCAAACAAGCTGCTGACTCCAAACCCAACAAGTCTAAGCCTAAGTATGTTTGCCCCTCTGCTTTTCCAGTTTCCCAAGACAACGTGTTAATCCACCATCTGAGCGTATTTTGTCCTCTCCTGGCAGGGAAATGCAGCTTGAGCTGTAAGAGGGGTGAACTGAAACTTCTGTTTATTAATTTGTGGGTCGCTGTTTGTAGCATGATCATGATGCTGAAGTTTTGGTATCCCATATGGGATGTTCTGGTTAGAAAATATTGCAATCCATGATATTTGCACATAACTTACCACAAAGTATATTATTGTTTTTCATGAGTTGTATTGTATACCACTTAATGGCTGTTAGAGAGCTCTACTAATGAAGCGTAAAATGTCGAGAACTCCATTTATTTGTTGTGGCTTGTTAAGGTTGGGGTTATCAGGCTGAAGTGTTTGAAATCACACTCGTACCTGAATAGCATAGCAGTGGTACTGAGAGCGGTGAATCAATGCTGCTGTCCAGTGGCGGCGGTGAGCCAATTAAAGGCAGGCGGCGGTTATGAGAATGGAGAAGCCACAGCCCACTGTTATCTTGAGTGCTATCTTTGTTTTTTGCGTTGCCTCTTCAGTTGTAACAAGGTCACTATTGATGCTGAACTACTGAGTATATTGTCAGGTTACGCTGTTTCTCCATATGCTCCAGGCTTTCACTGCTGGATGTGACTGTAGCCCTTGAATTTATTCCGACCAGCCTGAGACGCATTTGGATACCCTTCAAACACCAGGCTGAATAGCAGGATAGCAGGGCCTCTGCCACGGTTACATTTTGAATCGAAACACATGCCGGTGTGTGTTGTCGATCTCACAAACTTTTTGAACATCCGGTCGTCGTAGCTTGGCGTGACTCCATACGGTGAACACTGTCCGGCAAAATAACTAACGACCTGCCAACCCTTGCCGTGTATCGGTTGGATTGGTGACGAATCATCAAGGTTTCAAGTGGTTCCCCAGGTGCAGAGGGACCATCACCGGAAATTTATGTATCACCGATTGGGAGGATAGGACCATCTGACGGCCAAGTAAATGGTGCTTAACAGCCTCCCTCCCTCCATTAGGGTTGTTCAGGTCTGCATTGTTAATAACCGCGCTGGCTAAAACACCCGACCCACGATTAAGGATAAAAAGTGTAAACTGAATCTGCAAAGGATTAAAAAAAAAAGTGATTTTACAATCATGACAACGAACAATGGTCGGTTAGTTGCGCCGATGTCGTCTTCTTTAGGAGCACGCAGAGAAAAGTGGCTGGTTGTCACGCATGCTTATGAAAATAAATGTGGCAATCTTCCAGAAAAAGCTTCATTTCCGGCAGAGGTTTCGGAATAGACGTGGAGCTGGCCATGTTCGCCAATCCAATAATAACCATTTGTCAACAAGATCGATTTCCGTGAAATAATTTGGTGCCTACGTTTTATAGAGCATGTGCTTCTATGTAATAATTTCGGAACTCCCTTCTCAATAATGGAAAGTTTGAGTACATTGACTACCAACCCTGTTCTAATGATTATGTTCATGTTCCCTAAAGCACCTCGTTTTTAAAAATGGAAATGTATCCAAGATCAATGTGTCAATATCGACTACTCTCCGGCTGCCTAGGCCATAAACACTTGCTCTTAAACGTTGCCACATAGGGTAAAGGCTACATAATTTTATTGGGCACACATGCATTAACAGTTAGAGACAACACTAGAACTCTAGAAGATAATACAATCGTATAACATACTTTTTGTTGTTATCTCTAGATAGCATGGATGATTAAGCGAAAATTGTTCTCTCAAAAACTGCACACGCCCTAATGGTTCAGATACACATGGACTTCTCTAGAGTCCATTCCATTGACTTTATACGCTATTGCATTTAACTAACTCTAAATCTCCCTGAATACGCAAGAAAAAACTCTAAATCTCCCTGTAGAGTCGGCTTAAGAGACTATCCACTGTACGAGTAAGCTTATGTATAAGTAATTTTATCCTTGAATTGAAATTACATAGTTGACTATCTTTGTAAAGTCCATGTACATTTACAAATATGTATACACGTTACCAAAATTTAATTTCACAATCCTTGGACCCACATAGAAGCTTCTCACATATCTGTTTCTTTTCTTTTTTTGCGAATGGACTCCGTGTTTGTTTTTGAATGAACTAACCTACAAATAGTTAGACACATCATTGGTCAAAGTTAAGTCTTAAAAGACACGGCGCCCTTTATTTTGGAATGAAGTGAGGAGTAGCAACACGTTTGACCACTAGTGCTCATTCATCAAGCAGGAAAAATGTATTCATATAATGATTTGTTTTTTGTAACACCGCTACACCATCACAACATAAGGATTAGGGTTCAGGAGATTTTATTTTACTTCATCTAAAGAAGCGGCATCATCCCTGAACTTTGGGAGCTGTCCTGCAATTATTAAGTTCAACATGGCACAAATTAGCCAAAGATTCTAGATGTCTATTTTTCTTTACCTTTTTGAAATGGATTCCAGACGTTTTTTTTTTGCCTCATCTACGTAAGTCCAAATGGCAATGAAACAGTACGCCCTGAACCGGAGGAAAGGAAACCAAACAGTGTCAACTTGACTCATATGAAACCTTCACTTTCTTGAGAGAGATTCTGATTTATTTCTCCTTTCTCTCCTCCTGAAACCCGGCCAGAGCACAGGTCTCCATGTCTTTTTTTTTTTGAGACCGTGTCTGTCTATCACGCTCCACGGCTCCAGTTATTCAATGTACGAACGAAAAGCAGAGCTTTCGGAAAGAAAGCGAGAGAAAACGGAAAAGAATCGAGACAAGGCGATAAATTACAAAGACGGCCTCACCCCAACGGAAGGGGCCCTGTTCCTCGGTGCCTTTCCCCAGCGAGCCATCACGAACCCAGCCAGCCAGCGCGCTACTCCACCACCACCACCCAACTGCGCCTCCTCCAGGAATCGATCTCCTCGGATACCTTCCCTCCCATCCCCAGCTCCAGCTCCCTGCTCGCCGTGCGGCTGTCTCGGCCACCGCCATTGCCCTCCCTCGTCGTAGTCTCCGCCCTCCGGCCGGCACCCGTCCCCGCGGTAAGCTTTCTTGGCCCCTCCAATGCCGCGAGATCTTGGCCTGGATCTGCGCGTCCATGCCTCCCTTGGGTTTCTTGGGCCCCTAGCCTTCGCATCTTGCGGTTTGCTCGGTTCTTGGTTCGGTAGAAACAAGGCGGGAGGGGGTAAATTCTCTTTACGCTGCTCATTTCGTGCCAGCATCCTTCGTCGGTTTCCCCCTCAGTCGGTCGGAGCCAGCAAGTTGAATTCTTTTAGGGTGTCCAGTTCAGTTCGCTAGCCCCAGGCGTTGCTTTAGCGGCATCAGTTCACCTCGTCTACCTGTACCAAAACAGTTGTTGCTGTTTGGGTGATGTGACCGTTCCTGGAAGGAAGCCTGAGTTTCCGCTTCCCAGTTATGGAGAGGAGCGGTACATGAAAGCCGAGTTGGTACCTACCTGGCCGTGCATTGTTGGAAAAGAGTGATCTCCTTTCTTTCCTTCTGCGTGTCGTGCTTGCTCAGGAGTAATTGTTTCAAGTGCAGATTGAAGAACCATGCGGCATTGTCACCAACGTAATGTACAAGACTCAATCTTTAGTACAGGATAGGGTAGGTTGAGTACATTGGATGTGTGTGTCAAAAGCAGATCCGGTCTATTGGCTCTCCGTTAGTCTTACAACTCCAAACTAGAGCTTCTTAGAAGCATGGGCGCTTTGAATCAATAAATGGGGCTCGGGGTTAGAATGGTTAAGCTTGTGTGGAAGTAGCAGCCTGAGGAAGTTCAAACCTTATGAACTCGTGCAGTTCTCTGAAGTTTGAAGTAAGACTCGATTCAATCGGAATGGCAACTGCATCATTACTGTTCATGTCAACATTGTTCGTTCTCCTGCAGTTGGAGCGAGTATTGCTGCTAAATTTAGTAGGGGGTTTAGTCGTTCGTTCCCCCTCAGTTGGAGCTAGTATTACTGTAGAATTTAGTAATGGGGTTAGTTCATTCTGGTACAACCAGACGATGCTTGTACCAAGACAGTTGTTCAAGTTTGGGTGATGTACTACAGTACTGTGAATGCAAGCCTTAGTTCCTACTTCCCAGTAATGGAGCAGAGCGGTACATAGACCCAAGTTGGTACCGACCTGGTTGGTGCATTCTTGATTTTTTTAGTTGCTGTTGTGTTTTTGCTCAGAAGTAATTGTTGCAAGTGTAGCTTGAAGAATCATGTGGCATTGTCACCAACAAAGTGCAGACGACTCAATCTTTAAAAGAGGGTACACATTGTCACCAACAAAATCTTGAAACATCAATCTTTAATAGAGGGTAGAGCTAAGTTGAGTACATTGGTGGGATTGCAAGAAACAGTTCCCATAGTTGGCTTGCCATATAGTCTTACATCTTTAAATTGGAGCTTCTTAAATGCATGGGTGTTTGCAATCTTACTGAGACTGTTCCTTCTGACTGAGCCTTAAAATATCGAAATTGTACATAACCAACGGCTCAGGAGTGAGCTACTCACTCTGTTCTGTGGGAATATACTTAGAACTCTTAGGCCTTAGCATTTTCAAGTAGTTCAGAGATCTTACATTTCATATCTTGCGGCTAAATGTAATGCTCACGTGGTGGTTACATAGCCAGCTTAGACTTATTGGGTGCAAGGTGAGCTAATTGCTTTCGTATTTCAGAGAGTTGGGTGCTTTAAATATGTGTAGGATATTATCAAATTTTCAGTTTCCTGCATTTGTTTTATAAGTCCTTGAGGTTAGATTTAGCCTCTTCAAAATGAACCCATTTGTTATTTAATACTTCTTAAGTTTTGATTGTCCCTTACAATATTGGTGTATAGAGAAAAATTGTTAAACTACTCGAGGAAAAATATTTTCAAAAAAAGTTGACGCTCTTAGTCGTTGTCATTTTTAATTTTTGAACTTGATCCTTCATAGATTGATTATCTGACTTGTTTATGTGAAGGAATATGAAACTAAGGACAAAACGTCCTGGATGGAAGTCCCTCGTGCCTCTGCAGTTGAGCAGGAAATCTGCCTTGCGGTTCTTTTTGTTTCCCAAGGTTCAGGCATCCGGTCAATCGCCAACTGATACTCCGGTTTATCTTAATGTGTATGATTTGACACCCATGAATGGCTATATATATTGGGCAGGCCTTGGTATATTTCACTCCGGAATTGAAGGTTCTTCTCTCTGTCCTACCCAAATAGTTAATGTACAATTTGCGTGCTGGTTTATTTATGCGTTTTTTTCTTCCATTTCTGTTCATTTGCATCTGCTTATGGAAAGGTAGAACAAAAAGAATTAATACGTCTATTTAACTCTCTGCTTTGCTATCTTCATGAAAATCAAATCAAGCAATAATTTTCTGGAGCGAGTTTTCAGAAGTGATCTGGATAACAATGTATTCTTATTGCCTTTCTTTCTCATTTGCAGTTCATGGGGTTGAATATGCATTTGGAGCACATGATTATCCCACAAGTGGGGTATTTGAGGTAGAACCTCGTCAATGCCCTGGTTTCAGATTCAGGAGATCGATATTTCTTGGTACGACGTGCTTAGATCCCATCCAAGTTAGACAGTTCATGGAGCTGCAGTCAGTAAACTACAATGGAGATACTTACCATCTTATCATGAAGAACTGCAACCACTTTTGCAAAGATATGTGTTACAAATTGACTGGCAGCAAAATTCCCAAATGGGTTAATCGGCTCGCCCGAATAGGTACCGTACCTTTATGCAAGTACTGGCGTACTGCTGCTTATTATTAGTTGTTTAATGGTTCCATAAAGCAAAGGCTGTTGAGGTAGTGGTGAGTGCACCTTAATGTGCGTAGTCAGAATACATTGAGCACTTTGATAGTTACTGCCACCATTCTTACTCACTAAAGTCCCTTTCCCCTTTAGTTTCTAGAAATGTAGTTACTGAATAAAGCTCTACTTCACCTTCTAGTGCAATTTATTAATCTTCACAGCGACGGGACTTGACTCTTGAGACCTTGACAGATTAGGAAGAAAGAAGTTTTTTAGCATCTGAGCCAACTGCCAAAGAGTGCTGTCAAGTTTTGATAAACATGCATTACATTCAGCACAGGCTAACTTTGGCACAGTATGAAAACTCTGACTTTGTTGTCCGAGACAGTCCATTCATGGTATTTCTGGTCCATTTAGAGTCCTAAAAGAGACACTAAGATTCTTGTATATGTACGCTGAAGTTTTCAATTCTTACAGCATTTTGGTGTTGTTGTGATGTTTCTTGTTATAATCTGGGAGTTAAGTTTTGTCTTTTTTTGTATAGGTGCCATTTGCAATTGTCTGCTCCCAGAATCACTCAAGATCTCTCCAGTTGGCCACGATCCTAATAGCCAACCCGAGGATTCCGAGAAAAGGCGGCTGCGGAACCCGTTGAGCTGTTTCTCCTCCATCTCTAGCCAGAGACAGCTTCCCCCGTCATCCTCTTTCCCTCTGTCGCCTGTGAAAGAGCGCCTTCCGAGCTGTTCATCGAAAAAGGCCAGCAGCACCGCGTCGCTGAGGAATAGGTAGCCAGTGTCTGTAACTTTTGATACCAAGTTGGCTAATTCGGGCAGCGGCTCATCTGGACGGCGCACCGTGTGTGCCATGGCAGCCGCCAGTTAATTTTTTCCCCTCGGTATCAGCCTAATGCTTCTTGATGTTGTTGTATCATGTAATCTGTTGGAAAAACTTGCGGCTACGGATCTCATTTGGGTGTGTGGATTCACCTCGATTCGGCACACTCGTTGTACTCGTGATGAACTCTGGACAGAACAGAATGGATCTGTATATTAATCCTCTATTCTTTCAGCTGTGGAAGCACCCCTTGTGTCTCTGTGATCATGCCTGATATCTTCCTTGTGTCCCGTCATATCTATGCTGTTATCACGTGATTTATTTATGCAGCGTACTGTAAAGCACACAGCTCAGTGTCCAGTTCAGTCCAGTTTGGGCAGTAAACCGAGTAGCTGCACCTGATCCGCTGCTGATTACAAGTGATTTCTGCAGGTCGAACAGTAAGGTCTAAAAGCACGTGCAAATTCTCAGGTCGGCAGTAAAGGTAGGTAGCTACTACACTGGGTCAGGGTGGATGTGCATCTGAACCAACCATCCATAGGAGTAACATACTATGCGGCATAATTCTGTCGTTCGTACAGCTGATCGTGACACTTTGCGGCGTTGAAAGTTCTCTGATGCCTCTGCTCCAATCCCATGGATCGATCGTACAGCTCCAGGGGGGCGGCATCTCATCTCATCATCCTGGATAGGATAAGAATGCTCCTCCTATGCCTCCAAGACTAAGCAAAGCAAAGCAAAGCAAAGCATAGCAGCAAAGGCCTCTCTTTGGCCGGCGTCCTCCGTCGTAACCTTGCGTCCCCCACACCGGTGATGATTAAGCCACGGCAGCAGGAGCCAGAAGGCCAGCGATGGCGACGGGCTCCAGGAGAACGACGATTGCTACGGACTCTGTGCGTCCGCGTTTTGGTTTTCCTCGTCCGTTCGTGCTCGTGCGACGACGGTCCCTGTCGAGCGCCGTGGATGACGAGAGATTGAACTGACCGTAGCTGGGGAAGAGTTAAAACGCTGCACTCACATTAGTGCTTTTGATCGACCATTCAGGTCATCTTTGCAGCGGGAGAAAGGCTTTTAACCACAGGCCGGGTTCATTCAGGCTGCAATCATTAGCTGTGGATAATGGCCGCGGTTTTCTCCGGTCGACACGTCCAACGTCTAGTCGTAGGGTGCTATTATGCCGCCACTTAGGGGAGCTGCACACTTGTACGAACCAATAACTCCTGCTGTGTTGCTGATGCTCAACGTCAGTGCTTATTTTGTCAGGAGATAAAAAGCAGCAACTGATGTTGAACGATAATGGAACATTAGGTGGTATCTTCTCTTCAAGTACGACAAGTATGATGCCATGAGGCCCAGTCAGTTAATTGGGCCAAGGCCAGCCCCAGACAAATTTCATATGGAAGTATTTTCGCAAAAGAAAGTATTCAAATGTAAGTAAGTGAGACAAACGGCACCAGCATCGCAATTGGTTCAGTCCATCACAATCGATTGCATGATAATCCAGACATGATACTTACAAACATTACCAATTCATATAATGTACATAGCTTACAACATAGTGTCATAGTAGATCCTCTGATACTACCACCAATAGTACTACTAAGTTCTGACTTGATACTACTGCTACTTGGAGACGTGCCCTGCAATTTAACGTTGATTAATCCATTAATTAGTTAACACCGATGATAGTAGTGAAACTACAACTGCTGTGCTATCCCATCGATCCAAATCAGCTGAATTGATCGTAGACTCCTCCTCCGAAGTAGCAGCCGGCCGCCAAGTCCATCATGTAGCTGTTGTAAGTGTAATCGCTCATGTAGGTGAGGTCGGCCTCCGCTGCATCCTCTATCCCGAACTGCCCCACCATGGCCGCCGGCGTGTGCGTCACCGTCGAGAACGACGACGAGCTCGGGCTGCTGCCCCCGCCGCCGGTTGTGGCAGCCGCTGTCATGACCTTGCTCCTCTCCTCCTCTGCCTCCGCCAGCCTCTCCTTGAGCCTCAACAGCTGCACCATGCATACATGCACACATGTTAGTACAGCAACTAGTTAGCAGCCAAGAGTTCTTCTGACATGTATGTACTGCATCTGCATGGTGCGAGCACGAAGTATACAGAATACACACAGAATCTAGGCAGTTGCAGGAGGGTCTGTACCTCGGTTTCGAGGTGGCAGTTGTGGACGACGACGGCGTCGTGGGCGGCGCGGAGCTTGGAGAACTCCTCCTCGATGAGCTTGCTCTTGTAGCGGGCGCGGCGGTTCTGGAACCACACGGCCACCTGCTTGGTGTCCAGGCCCAGCTCCGCGGCCAGCTTCACCTTGCGCGGCGTCTCCAGCTTGCGATCCTTCCTGAAGCTCATCTCCAGGAACTGCGCCTGCTCGTCGCTCAGACGCCGCTTCTTGGCCGCGGCGTCGTCGCCATCGCCAGCTGCCGACGCCGACTGCCTCGCCTTCCGCCTACGCCGCTGCCGGCCGGCCTTTTTCTGCTCGCCGCCTACATCGATCCACGCAACAATTAACAACAACACATTGCCGTTTTTTAGATAGCCATTCGATCTCTAGCTAGCTTGCACCTTGAACAACACATAAGGGAGATGGATGGTTAAACTTACCGGGGCTTGGCGTGGTGGCATCCACGGGGAAGCTATCCGGGAAGACGAACGAATGGAACATCAGCATCTCCTCCTGCTCGGGCTCATCTTCAAGTAAAGCTAAGAGCGACACGAGGACACTAGCTTAAATATTTGATCGGCTCTGATGGATGCTTTGGGCTTTGGAGCTTGGATATTTTGAGAGGGGCGCGGAGCTAGGTAGCAAGCTGGTGTGCTGTGCTGTCCAGTGACCGGTGTCCGAGTCTGTGAGCTCGGAGCTTGGGCGGGGGAATTTATAGAGGGTGAGGTACTAGCAGCAGTCTGGCAACAAGGTTATCAGGTACGAGTACTACTGCCTACTGGTAGTAGATAGGAGTTGAGGCTTAATAATTCTTCGTGGTGTGGAGCCGCGAGAAAGCGAGGCGTGTGTGTCGTGCTGTTAATTGTCATCTACTGATGATGATCACTGTGTGCTAGCTTTCCTGGCTAGTTTTGGATAATGGAAAATGAAACGGGAGGCTGGCCGGTATCTGCAACCAAGGAGAGCGATCGAGAGGGAGCTTAACTGACATACTGCTTAATTACGTTACGTACTCTCCCCGGATTAACCATCTTTTGGCGAAAAGGACGCACGCGCGTGCGACGGGTGAGTGGAGATCATTTTTTCATGGCGAAAACTGTGAAATTCCAGTGCATTTCTCGCTTTCCGCCGATGCATAATAACCCTGAACTTTGACAAGTATGCACGCAGAGAGGCCGGATTGAAAGTTCCAAGCCGCTGATGACTGCAACTGAGCGTTGTAACTTCAGGTTGAAAGTGGGAACGTGATGATCAAGGGAAATCAGTCTTGGGTCATAGCTGTATATGCACCCACTGCACAAAGATCATATTTTAAAAGGCAAAAAAATTCAGATATACATCCGAATATTCTATATTCGCACATAAAGTTTCACGATTTTATTTATGTCATGTGTAAAAATACAAATTTCAGTGCTCCAAAATGACTTTTCACGAGGTATATTTTTTGTCTATTTTACGCATACCACAAAAAAATTCGTAAAGCTTTGTGTGCGAACATAGAATATCCGAATGTACATTCGATATTGTTGTTCGGAATATTTTGATATTTCGAAATGAATTTAAAATGCATTTTTCACAACAGGTATTTAGACGGACATGGCTACTTTACGAACGCCCGAGCGCTCGTGCGGTTTCAGGACACTAGAGGACAAGGGCGTCGGAAGGAAGAAGATGAACGCACCCCAGCTGCCCCATCCTTTTCAAATCACCTACTTAACAGGTTCGCCGTTGCACCCCAGCTGGATTCTATTAGACATGTCATTTCAATCCTATGAAATTCCTATTGCAAAGGTTAAATAACAATTTCGCATTTAGACCTAGGAGTTAAAAGACCGTGTGCACGATCAAGCTAGCAACTAGGCTTGATCTACCGGTTTGAGTAGAGAGTTTGGGACGCACAAGCTACGTCACGAGCAACGCCTAACATGCCAAGCGACCCTGACGTCAAGTGCTTGCACGCACGCTTGAGTTGAGCTGTCAGCTGTGCCTTTCTTCAAAAAATGTTTGGCACACCTGCCAGATATCCATTTCCAAGTGTACCGGATAGCACACGCCTTCATATCTCGTCTCGCATAATAAAGTATCCATCGATCTGTGGATAGGGCTACTACCAACGCTCGATCGATCGAGCCAGGATGCATGTGAAACATGGACGCTTAATCATTTGATTGACCAGCTGCAGGGGGCGTACGTGTTGGCGTGGGAATGGATCATCTTCCCAACCGTCGATCGAGGAGGTTCCTTCCGGCCTCTTCCTTCTTCTCTACAGTAAGCTTACTTCTTGCGGCTGATCTGTCCATCCATCCATCTCTCCCGTAGCGTAGGACGACCCGTAAAGTTAGGGTGTGTTCGGTTCCAAGATATGGTGGAATGGGATGTAATGGTTCCACACCTGAGAGGCATTCTAGTGTTCGGTTATAGGATAGAATGGAATGTAGTCGTTCCTCAAAAGCGAATATTTGCTGAATGTGCGGAACGCACCCGTCCGGCCAAATCGGCCGGACGAGGTGGAACGGAGGTAATTAGCGCAACCTCTCCTTCGTCTCCTCCCTCGTCTCTGTCTAATCTCTCACGCTCGTCTCTCTCCCTCGACCTCTCTCTCTCCCCGTGATCCCGTGACCAGCCAGAGTCGTGGCGGCAGCCAGCCCGAGGCCCGGCGGCGGCTAGCCCGAGGCCCGGCGGCGGCCAGCCAGCCCGAGGCGCGCGGCGGCTAGGCAGCCCGAGGCCCGGCGGCGGCTAGCCCGAGGCCCGGCGGCGGCCAGCTAGCCCGAGGCGCGTGGCGGCTAGGCAGCCCGAGGCCCGGCGGCGGCCGGCGGCGGCTAGCTCGAGGCGCGGGGCGGCCAGCCAGCCCGAGGCGCGCGGCGGCTAGGCAGCCCGAGGCTCGGCGGCGGCCGGCGGCGGCCAGCTCGAGGCGCGGGGCGGCCAGCCAGCCCGAGGCCCGGCGGCCAGCACCAGGAGGGAGGCGCACGGCGGCCAGCACCAGGGCCAGCCCGAGGCACACGGCGGCCAGCACCAGGGACGTGGCGGCAGGGAATCAACATCTCTGATTTTTCCTCTCTGATTTTGCTCTCTAATTTGGCCGATTTCCTCTTTGATTTGTTTGATTTGGCCAATTTCCCCTTTGATTTTCCTCTTTGACTTTGCTAATGGAATTGCTACTCCCAAATTAGTGCTAATTGAATTGCTAATCCTAAATTAGGCGTACTTGAATTGCAAATCCTAAATTAGACCAACCATTCCATTCCATTCCATCTCATTTTGTCTAAACCGAACACCGGAATGGCATGGAACCGTGACATTCCATCTCACGTGGAATGTCACGGTTCTATTCCATTCCACTTGGTCCAAAAAAACGGACACACCCTTAGTGTGTACTGTGAACAGTGTACTATACCTTTCTTCGAAACGACGGGTCGATTTTTAGGGCGTGCGTCCTACCGTCGTACTGAATGGCGGCTACCTACAATTTTAGGCAACTTTGCGTGTACCTGCCCTAAGCTAGAACAGTGGCGTGCCGATTCATGGCTCGCCACGCAGGTATCCTACTGCTCCAAGGAAACGCAAAGTCAAGTCCTCCTCGTGCCGATCGATTCATAGGCCAAGTAATGAATGCAGACGTACGGTACTACTGTTTCTTATCCATGCATGCATGAATGGTCAAACTTCACCGCTACTAACTTTGCATGAGCACGGACCACAGCCGACGTCGATCCGGGCGTAGTTTTAAAAGTTTAACAATTTACAAATCACTGATCACTCAACGTAAATACAAAGATCAACCACTCAAAAAGAGGTGCACTAAACATCTAGTCTTATAGGATGTAGCCACCCACCCTGACAGAAGATAGCCCGTATACGACCGTCATCATGCAAGTACATCCGGTATTCATGGGACCACGCTGATCCGCGGGAAGAAGAAATAACCACAAGTGTGAAAGGACATATCCTTCCCCACAGTGTTTTGATGTTTGTTGACAACACACTTAGATGTCTAATGTGTGTGCTAAAAGTGTGCAGGATTGTATCAACTAATATTGCACAGGTTTTGTCTCAAGAAAAGGAAGAAAATCAGTCTTCATAGCTTTAGCCGGTGCTACCGGGTTCACCCCGGTACTACCGGGAATTCTGCCATGCGGAACTACCGGGCCCTGTACCGGGCCCAGTACCGGATCTCCAAAAGCTCTCCTGGACTCGCTCGATTTAATCCGGTAGTAGCCCCGGTAGTAGGCGCGGTACTACCGGGTGGGGAGCACTACCGGACCAGGACGTCCGGTACTACCGATGTGCGCGTGGAGTGAGCGTTGACCAGTCTGACGCCAGGCTTTCAGTTCCCCGTCAGCCGGTACTACCGGGCGAGGCCCGGTACTACCGCTGCGGGCTGTTTACAGTTCAAACGGGCAGATTTTTGGGAGGGGTATTTATACCCCTCCACCTACCTCCGGTTTGATAAGCTTGATTCCTCACTCTCTCTCCACCATTTGTTGCAAGCTTCAATCTACTAGAGCTCCCACTCCAACCACTCAAACACGTTGATACTTTGAGGAGTGAAGGAGGAGCCCTAGATCCGCATCTCCACCGAGCCGATTTGTCTACATCGACCTAGTCACTTGTAGATCTTGTGTAACTTGATTCATTGGATACCTAGAAGATACTTGTGATTCTTGTGGCTTTGGTAGCCACAAGGATTAGCCGGGAGCCTCCAATTAAGTTGTGGAGACGCGACCCGGCCTTGTGATTCTTGTGGCTTTGGGAGCCGCGGGAATTTGGTGAGAGCCTCCAATTCGGTTGTGGAGTGTGCCTCATCCTTGTAAAGGTTTGTTGCCGACCTCGAGGGCATCATATAGTGGCTCGTGGATCTCCTCATCGGAGGATAACACGAGGGAGATACGGTGTGCCATATCAAGGCTATTCGGAGTTCACTTTGTGACTCCACACCGCTCCAACGGAGACGTAGCTTCCATTGGGAAGTGAACTTCGGTAGAACATCTCCGCGTCACCGTGTGGTTATCTCTTAACCTTCCTTTACTCGTATTGCTAGCTTATCTTGTGTAGAATATCTTGCTAGCTTGTTTATTGCTCATCATATAGGATTGTTCATCTAGTTGCATATCTAGAGAACTTATATTTGAGCAATTCCTTAACTTGTTGAAAAGAAAATTAAAATTGGTAGTTGCCTATTCACCCCCTCCCCCTCTAGTCAACCTACTCGATCCTTTCAATTGGTATCAGAGCAAGGTCTCTTTATTAAGGGCTTAATCGCCTAAAGAGGAGGATGGCTAGTGCGGAGAGTACAACGTGCTAAAGATGAGGAGTTAAGACTTGCTAAGGAACAAGAAAATTTGATAGAGAACAACTTGATAGAGAACTAATCGAAGCGGGAATAATCCCTCCCGAGGGTGATGCCCCAATCACCATGAAGTCCATGATTGAACTTTTTGGGTTCATGAAAGGCAAAATGGTGGATGAGGTGTATACTCGGGTATCTAATCAAAATGGCTCCTCATCATCCGCTAGCCCTATTAAGGGTGCTAGTGACAAGGATAAAAATGATAAACCTAATGAGAAGCCTTCTCTTAACTTTGCTCCACCTAGCTCTTATCTCACTCAAGTTTCACTCACTCAACCTCATATAACCAACCTTGGTAGACCCCCTCCTAAGCTTGATAATACTCGTTATTTCACTTGGAAGAAATCTATGGAGTCTTATTTTCGCAGCTCATCTGTGCATCTTTGGAGGGTGGTTCTACATGGTTTCAACCCAGTTGATCCCAACAACTTGACCAAGCAAGAAGAGATTGATGAGCAACTTGATGCAAATGCCAAGTACATTCTTGAGAGTGCTATGACCGCAAATGATGAAGATCATGTGCGGAATCTCAAAACTTGCAATGAGGCTTGGCTCCATCTTGAAACCGTGTATGAAGGAAATGAGGGCATTCAACGCTCCAATGCGGCCGTCCTTCAACATCAAGTTGACAACTTCATCATGCTAGACGAAGAGACTCCGACCGAACTTTACCGAAGACTCTACAAGCTTGTGGTGACATGTAGGGAAAATGGAAAGAAGGATATGGATGATGAATGGGTCAAGGCCAAGTTCCTTCAAGCAATTATGCCATATAGTGAAACTATGGTGATGAACCTCCATGCAAGAGCGGATTACACAACAATGACTCCAAATGACATGTTGGCTCAATTTGTCACATATGATACATTGAAGTCCACATCCAAGTCTTTCAACCAAGTCCGTGGCCCGAAGACTCTTGCTTTGAAGGCTCGTGTGGTAGACCATCCAAGATATGAAGAAAGCCCGGTCTATGAAGGTGAAGAAGACTTGGAGGGTGAGCTCAATGAAGTTCTTGCACTTGCCGCCACCCGGTTTTGGAACAAGAAGAACAAGAGCGTCAACCCTTCACCAATAAAAAGAATGTGCTTCAATTGTGGAAAGGACACTCATCTTGTGAAGGATTGCCCCTATGAAAGAAGAGAGGATAATGGTGGTCAACTCATTCTAAAGAAGAACAAGTACCACCCCAAGCCTACCTACATGAAGAGATCACCTCAAAAGGCTCTTGTGGCATCCCATGAAGAGGAATACGAGTCCGGAGGTGAGGAGGATAAAGAACCAAGTGAAGAAGTAGGAATGGCGGCTCTTGCAATGGGCACCCTTCCTCCATCATTGGCCAACCTCTTCTCATCTCCAAACGACGACAAGATCTCCAAGCCCATGTGCCTCATGGCCAAGGAAACAAAGGGTTTCTCTTCCGGTGGATCTTCATGGCTCATTGATAGTGGATGCTCATCCCATATGACCGGAAGCAAAGAACTAGTAAAGGACTTATTGAAACAACTACTCTCATTCTCTCATGTCACCGTTGGCAACAATGCAAGACTCAAGGTAGTGGGAGTTGGTAAAGTGGTGATCACTCCGGAGTTATCCATTGAGAAGGTCCTCTTGTCGAATCTCTTTCATACAATTTACTTTCCGTTGGTCAATTATGCAATGCCGGTTACACCGTTATTTTTAATAAATACCACGTGACCATCCTTTTCACTCAAACACTCAATGTCGCCTTTGTTGGATTTCGTGAAAACGGTTTGTATGTGGTTGATTTCTCAAAAGAGACCACTCAAATCGCTACATGTTTAATGGCTAAAGGCGACAAGGGGTGGCTTTGGCATCGCCGACTTGGCCATGTCGGTATGAGAAATTTACAAACTCTTGTAAAGGGTGGACACGTGGTAGGACTAACCGATGTTAATTTTTCCAAAGATCGTCCTTGTAGTGCTTGCATAGCCGGAAAGATGCATGAAAAGAATCACCCCAAGAAGACCATTATCTCCACTAAGAGGCCTTTGGAGCTCCTTCATATGGATCTTTTGGGCCTCCCACATATGATAGTCTTGGTGGCAAGAAATATTGTTTGGTGATTGTGGATGATTACTCAAGATATTGTTGGACTTTCTACATCAAGAAGAAGAGTGAAACTCAAAAGATATTCATTGACTTTGCAACCCTAGTTCAACGCCAATATGACTCCAAGATTTTGGCAATTAGAAGTGACAATGGTACGGAGTTCAAGAATTACACTATGGATGATTTCCTAAGTGGGGAGGGCATTCAACACCAATATTCCGCTGCATATACTCCCCAACAAAATGGTGTTGCCGAAAGGAAGAACCGCACTCTTATTGATATGGCAAGAACTATGATGGCCGAGTTTAATTCCCCATACAACTTTTGGGCCGAAGCCATCAACACCGCTTGTCATTACTCAAACCGGCTCTTCTTCCGTCCTCTCAAGGACATGACACCATATGAACTCCTCACCGGTAAAAAGCCAAATGTATCTTACTTTCGAGTCTTTGGATGCAAATGCCATGTTTACATTAAAGGTTGCAAAATTGCTAAATTTGAATCTAGATCTTTTGATGGTATATTTGTTGGATATGCCGCAAAGTCTCATGCTTATAGGGTCTACAACATATCCACCGGGTGTGTTGAAGAATCTATGAACGTGGAGTTTGTCGAGGATAATGGCTCCCAAGCGGAGCATATTGATCATGATGATGTAGGTGATGATCCCATCTCAAGCCATAAGAACTATGGGGATTGGAGAACTAATTCCTATTGAAGGACCCATTGATGATACTCAAGAAGAAGGAACAAGTTCTACTCAAGTTGAGCCATCCACCTCAAATATTGATCAAGAAGATGGTCAAGACCCACCCAACTCTAGTGGTGAACAAGAACATAATGAACCCACAACTCCAAGAACTCCACTTCGGGTTGACCATGAGCAAGATAAAGGCAATGATGAAGATATTTGTGTTGGTGAAACAATTGGTCAAGCCTCGGAACGCCGGGTCATCCGGCGTGCATCAAAATTGGATTACCAACAACACTTCAAAGAAAATATCCTTGGGAGTATCCGTAGAGGTGTGTCCACACGCAATCAATTATCTAACTTTTGTGGTCATGTCTCTTGTTTGTCTAGCTTAGAACCTCTCAAGGTATATGATGCTCTTGAAGACATGGATTGGGTTGCGGCTATGCATGAAGAGTTGAACAACTTCGAGCGCAACAAAGTATGGTCATTAGTGGAAAGACCCAATGACTCCTCCCATAATGTCATTGGAACCAAGTGGATATTTAAGAACAAGCAAGACTCACATGGTCAAGTCATTCGCAACAAAGCAAGATTGGTTGCACAAGGCTACACCCAAATCGAAGGAGTCGACTACGGTGAAACCTATGCCCCCGTTGCTAGACTTGAATCCATTCGCTTACTAATTGCTTATGCATCTACTCATAATATTGTCTTATATCAAATGGATGTTAAAAGTGCTTTCTTAAATGGTCCACTAAATGAATTGGTGTATGTTAAACAACCACCGGGTTTCGAAGACCCTAAATTTCCTAACCACGTCTACTTACTACATAAGGCTCTTTATGGGCTCAAGCAAGCTCCACGTGCTTGGTATGATCATCTCAAGGAGTTCTTAGTAGACCGTGGCTTTGAAATTGGGGTAATAGATCCCACTCTTTTTACAAAAAGGGTAAATGGAGATTTTTTCGTATGCCAAATATATGTTGATGATATTATCTTTGGTTCCACTAACCGTGAATTTAGTGATCAATTTGGCAAGCTAATGACCAAGGAATTTGAGATGTCCATGATGGGAAAATTGAATTATTTTCTTGGCTTTGAAATCCACCAATTTCGAGAAGGAACATTCTTATGTCAAGCCAAGTATATTAAGGACATGCTCAAGAAATTTGATATGAACAATGCCAAGCCATATAAGTTTCCCATGGACTCCAAGGCGGATCTTCACTTAGATCCGGATGGTAAGGAAGTTGATCAAAAGCTTTATCGTTCTATGATTGGATCTTTGCTTTACCTTTGTGCATCTAGACCGGATATTATGTTTAGTGTGGGTATGTGTGCAAGATTCCAATCAAGTCCTAGGGAAAGTCATGAAACCGCGGTCAAAAGGATTCTAAGATATTTGTTGGATACTCCCAACTATGGTCTTTGGTATCCCCATGGTACAAGCTTTGATCTTGTTGGTTATTCGGATGCGGATTGGGCGGGTTGCAAAATGGATAGAAAATCAACTTCGGGTACATGCCAATTCCTTGGTAGGTCCCTTGTGAGTTGGTCTTCCAAGAAGCAAAATTGTGTGGCCTCGTCATCCACCGAAGCCGAATACATCGCCGCCGGTAGTTGTTGTGCACAATTATTATGGATGAGGCAAACTTTAAAGGATTATGGTGTCATTTGTGACAAAGTGCCTCTTTTATGTGACAATGAAAGTGCTATTAAAATTGCACACAACCCGGTTCTTCATGGCAAGACCAAGCACATTGAGATTCGGTATCATTTTATTCGAGACCATGTTGAGAAGGGTGATATTGCAATCAAGTATGTCAACACCAAGCATCAACTCGCCGATATGTTCACAAGCCTCTTGGTGAAGCAAGATTCAAGGAGTTGAGAGGAGAACTAAATGTGGTGGACATATCCAATTGGATTTAGTGGATTTCTTGCATACCTACCCATATTAGACGATACTTATTTGGTTTAGATGTAGGCATGGACATAGGGGGAGTGCGGTCCTAATCCATTGGACCATCCCTCCCCCCATTATGCCGATAGTAAGAATTCATTTGCATCTCTATATTCGTTCTATGAATTGTGAGCTTAAATGACGAGTAGTGGCCGTGGACTCAAGATATATCTTCGCGGTATCACACCACATACTCATACATGGTGGCCTCGGCCACCACCCTCTTCCTTGTGAAGAGTTGGTTTCATTTGGATTTTATTGGTTTTCTAGTGCTCCTATGGAAAACATGCTCAATTTGGTGTTTTTGTGTGTATTTGATTCTTGCAAATTGAGTATGAAGTACCATCTCCAGTGTGTTGATCTAATCCTATGCCTTTCATCTATCTCAAAACAACTTCCATCTTGCACAAGTTCAAATTCCTTACACAAAAAGAGAAATCTGGGGTTTCTTAGGAGGCCCCGGTAGTACCGCCGGTGGGATCCGGTAGTACCGGGCTCTGAATCTAAGCAGTTCTGCTGCTCGCAAAGATTCAGGCCCCGGTAGTACCGGATGTCCGCCCCGGTACTACCGGGAATCGCGGGTTCTAGATATTTCACCGTGCGGGCAGGGTGGGGGTTATTCCCCATTTTCCCCACCCGCACGAAGCCACACCGCCGCCTCCTCTGCTCCTCACCTCCGGCCGCCGCCCTTGGCCGCCGGAATCCGCCATCTCCGGCCAGATCTGCTCCGTGGGAGCGATCCCCTCGTCGATCTCCTCCATGGCCTCCGGTAGTCGCCGTGGTACCAAGAAGCCACGTCTGGTGGAGGATGAGATTGAAGAAGAAGAAGAGGAAGTATTGCCTGCTCGTACCACAGCCAGAACTCAAGCAAGGGGAAGAACATCAGCTGCTGCTCGTACCACCACTGCTCCCCCACGAGAGCCCGCAAAGCTCTTCACTTATGGAAGAATGAAGACTATCAAAAGCTCAGAGAAGAGAATCCCTATGATGAGGAGAGGTCACCCTTGTGCGGAATCCGCACTTTTACACAAATGATCAAGAGGCCATCTACAAGGAAATCTATCTCCACAAGGATTACTCCGTGGTTGTCCAACACACTCTTGATATTCCTTACATGAGAAACTCGAAGCACAAGGGCTATTTTGATGAGACTCTTGCTATGTGTGAAGAGTTTGGGCTGATTGACATCATGAAGGAGAACCATCCCTACATTGAGTACTACATCATTCAGTTCTTTGCCACCGTCTACCTTGACCATGATGAAGCCCGGACCCTATATTGGATGACTAAGGACACCTTGCTTTCCGCCACCATGGCGGAGTTTGGAGAGCTTCTAGGCTATGAAGACAAGGGTGAAAGTGTTGCTAGTGGATGGAGATGCCATGACAATGATCGCTCAAGCTCCAAGGATGTTCTTGGACCAATCACTATGGCAAGGGACACCACCGGTAAAACTGCCCATCTTGTGCGTCCATTTGAGATTCTCCACCGTGTCTATAGGGAAGCCATTGCTCCTCGTGTGGGAAATTGGGATGAGGTTCATGGCTTCATGTTTGACCTTCTCAAGCTCTCATATGAAAATCAAGGCAAAGGCAAGAAGCTTGACGTGATGGATTGGATGTGGAATGACTTGTGGTCCACAATCATTGATAGAAGGGCCCCCATCTATGGCCCATACATTATGAAGCTCATTCGCCGCAAGTGGGCTCTCAAGAAGAATGGAGAAGATATCATGAAGGATGGCAGCACCGTTGTGGCTCACTTAGTGAAGGAACTGCGTATCAAGCCTCATGCTCCTCCCAAAACCCAGCCCATTGATCCCGAGGCTGCTGCTGAAGCTGAGAGAGCTAGTGGGAGTGCACCTCCTCTTGAGGAACCTACATGGTTCAAGAAGCTGCAGATTAAGCTCAAGAGGGCCTTTTGCCTCAAACTGGATTTGGAAAACCGTCTGTATGAAGCTCATGTGTATCACAAGAAGGCAGCTCAGCGACACAAAGCAATGATGAGGCATATGCAGATTGACGTCTCCGATGGTTCTGAAGATGATATCACTCCAAAGGAGGAATGGGTGTCCAAGCATGGTTTCTGGAGTGATGAAGATGCTCCTCCACATGGTGATCGCTTTCAGGCCTCCTCTTCGACCCACCACGGCGCGGGTGGAGCTTCATGCTCCTAGGGACGTATTAGCATCGCGCTTCTCCCTTTTTGGCATTTCGATGACAAAGGGGGAGAATGTGTTCTATTTAGGATGAGCCGTGGGATTTGCATGGGTGGAAACACAAGCTCGCACTTCGTTTGATCTTTATGCTTGTGTTTCATCTTTTATCTTTATTTGGATATTTGCTTTGAACTTCCCTATGCATGGTGTAAGACATGCCTTGAACTTATGGTATTGTAATAAGACCTATCTAGTATGTTACTTGCGTATTGTTGCTTATATTGTGCAAGTTGTTTTAATTGTTGCTTACATTGTGCAAGTTGTTTTAATTGTTATTGATTGTTATCCATATGAACTTGCTTGGTTCGTAAAATATAGGGGGAGCTCCGCCCATTTTATATGGTGTGTTTTGCATTCAAAAGCAAATTCCTAATAAACACACAATTTGGAGAGCCCCGTCTATCTTTTGCAAATCATTTGTTTCTCCTAAGTATGTTGTCATCAAACACCAAAAAGGGGGAGATTGAAAGGACATATCCTTCCCCACAGTGTTTTGATGTTTGTTGACAACACACTTAGATGTCTAATATGTGTGCTAAAAGTGTGCAGGATTGTATCAACTAATATTGCACAGGTTTTGTCTCAAGAAAAGGAAGAAAAGCAGTCTTCATAGCTTCAGCCGGTACTACCGGGTTCACCCCGGTACTACCGGGAATTCTGCCATGCGGAACTACCGGGCCCTGTACCGGGCCCAGTACCGGATCTCCAAAAGCTCTCCTGGACTCGCTCGATTTAATCCGGTAGTAGCCCCGGTAGTAGGCGCGGTACTACCGGGTGGGGAGCACTACCGGACCAGGACGTCCGGTACTACCGATGCGCGCGTGGAGTGAGCGTTGACCAGTCTGACGCCAGGCCTTCAGTTCCCCGTCAGCCGGTACTACCGGGCGAGGCCCGGTACTACCGCTGCGGGCTGTTTACAGTTCAAACGAGCAGATTTCTGGGAGGGGTATTTATACCCCTCCACCTACCTCCGGTTTGATAAGCTTGATTCCTCACTCTCTCTCCACCATTTGTTGCAAGCTTCAATCTACTAGAGCTCCCACTCCAACCACTCAAACACGTTGATACTTTGAGGAGTGAAGGAGGAGCCCTAGATCCGCATCTCCACCGAGCCGATTTGTCTACATCGACCTAGTCACTTATAGATCTTGTGTAACTTGATTCATTGGATACCTAGAAGATACTTGTGATTCTTGTGGCTTTGGTAGCCACAAGGATTAGCCGGGAGCCTCCAATTGAGTTGTGGAGACGCGACCCGGCCTTGTGATTCTTGTGGCTTTGGGAGCCGCGGGAATTTGGTGAGAGCCTCCAATTCGGTTGTGGAGTGTGCCTCATCCTTGTAAAGGTTTGTTGCCGACCTCGAGGGCATCATATAGTGGCTCGTGGATCTCCTCATCGGAGGATAACACGAGGGAGATACGGTGTGCCATATCAAGGCTATTCGGAGTTCACTTTGTGACTCCGCACCGCTCCAACGGAGACGTAGCTTCCATTGGGAAGTGAACTTCGGTAGAACATCTCCGCGTCACCGTGTGGTTATCTCTTAACCTTCCTTTACTCGTATTGCTAGCTTATCTTGTGTGGAATATCTTGCTAGCTTGTTTATTGCTCATCATATAGGATTGTTCATCTAGTTGCATATCTAGAGAACTTATATTTGAGCAATTCCTTAACTTGTTGAAAAGAAAATTAAAATTGGTAGTTGCCTATTCACCCCCTCCCCTCTAGTCAACCTACTCGATCCTTTCAAAGTGGATCCAATAAAACGTCTTGTTGATAACCTGCACATAATGAGTAGATGTTGTCTTGTTAAAGATAATATCATTGCGGCAGTTCCATATTGCTTAAAGAATGGTCGACACACCAATTCTAGTACGAGTTTTGGTACAAGCCTCCATATATCACGAGCAAAAGTGCAAGAAATGAACAGGTGCTCAGCAGACTCGTCTACATCACAGAAAACACATTTCTTGCATCATGTCTATCTCCGTTTAACCAAGTTATCGATCGTCAATAGTTCCTTTCTATGTAAAAACCAAAGAAATATTTTTATCTTTAAAGGGATCTTCAGTTTCCACAAGTATTTTCGCAAGTATCTCTTATGTCCATTGAGTAAATCCGCATAGAAAGATTTTACCAAAAAGATACCCGTTGTCGTCAAAAGACATTTAACCTGTCAAATTGACTCGCATTATCTTTCAACTAGATGTAACCAAACTGTTCTACAATTGCTCACTAGATTCCTTCTAATTAAAAGGAAGATTAATGGGTACCGAATTACAAACAGCAGCCACCGTTGCGTTTTTATTTGAGTCCTTTGCTAATGACATATGGCCTAGCTATGTATCTCCCCAAAACCGAACCCGCTCGCCATTAGCAATCACAAAAGATCCACGAGCAAAAAATTCGTCCTTCACCTTCATTAGACTTTTCTAAAAAATGAATCTAACAGTTTACTTTGTACTTGTGACAATTTTTTATCACCTGAGTATTTATTAGTTAACAGTTCTTGCCACACCCCTCTTCATTTAATAGCTTATGAAGCCATTTACTCAATAGACATTTATTCTTTATTTCTAAAACCTCAACACCTAGCCCTCCTTGGTCTTTAGGTCTACAGACTATATTCCATCTTGTGAGTCTATACTTGTTCTTGTGCTGATCACTTTGCCAGAAAAACCATGAACGATAAAAATCCAATCTTTTACGCACTCCCTTGGGTGTTTCAAAGAAAGACAAAAGAAACATCGGCAAGCTCGTTAAAACTGAGTTTATTAGCACAAGACGATCTCCGTATGACAAAGTCTTGGCTACCCAGGATGCCAATTTTCCTCAAAACGGTCCTCCACTGGTTTGTATTCTTTGTTCAGCATATTAGTTCCTTACTTCCAAGTTACTGCTGCATCCACACTCCACACAAATGCTTTTATGTGCTTTATTGACGTGTTGACTCTGAAGCGGTGTGCCATCCACCGGACAAAGCAACTCTCGTACAAAGTCGCAGCATGATCTTGCAACCTCGATGTATGCCTCGATGTATGCCATCAGCATGTAGTACTTGCTGAACAGAAACACATAGATAGAGCTGCTTGTCATGGATCTATTTTCCTAGCAAGGGTGGCGACCTACTCTCGGTATTTCGACGTCTCAAGCTTTCTAGTGACAATAGGAGTGGACGCGTACTTTTGGCACATGGAGACTAAGACTGCTGGTAGCTTTGCGATTAGAAAACAAAGTAGTGGTTATTAGTTTTAAATGCAGCTGAATTTAAGAATAAATATCTATACATAAACAAATAGGAGACAAGTTGGCTGGCCGAGCATCACCGAAAAAATATGGAATAATACGAATAATATGTCAGAAATTCACTTTGGCTCTCGAGCTCACATGCTCTTGCCTGATTATTATTTTTGAAAAAAATAGTAAAACATTTTGAAAAATTCAGATTTTTTGGTGATGAACATGTACAAGTTTTCGACTAACATGCTAAATTTCGTGGTGAAATGACACTTGTGGTGCTCGGTGCAAAAAAACAAATCAATGGCAAAACTGAGACTTACAAATAAAGTTTTTCAGAGCACTAAATAGTTGGCGATTGAGCAGTGGGGTTTGCAACTATTTATAAGTTTATCTTGTTTTAGGAAAACAACTATTTATAAGTTGACATAGCTATGGGTAGTCCCGTTATTCATTTCTAACGGCTCACAAGGTGGAACTTTTTTCTTTTCTTAATACGATGATACATAACTTATTTTTCTGGTGACCAGTTAAAAAAACCAAACAAACCGTAGTATTTAGGCAATAGTTTGCTGGTCTTTTCTTACTAATTAAGTTTGTGCACTAATCCGCAACAGACTTGTACCTTTGATGTAATCATATAAAGCTAATTGTTGTATTGATGATTCGACGTCGTCCCTATAAATTGTTAGTGCGCATGGATCAATTTAGTCAACTACGTAGTTACTTTCAAAGTAACTAGTATTAATTCTCTTTGGTTGAGTGACGGATTTGGACGTCGCCGAGACGACATATATTCGCGCCGGCGTGCAAGCACAGGAGGGATGGCGACGAAGGGTGGTGTCTGTGCGGCGTGGTAGCGTGCATGACAACGACGATGGGATGGCGATTGTACCTCGATCCATCGGAGGATTGTTTTTCTCCCTGAAACATGCATGCAAGTTGGGTTTTGATCTTTGATGAAAATGAAAAAGCAAAACACGAGTGAGCGAGCGACGCACCGCATAAAATTGGCCTTCGTGGGGGCTCTGTGTATGCCCTTATCTATACACTAAAAGTTAAGGAATTACTGTATTGACTCTCAACCAATTTTACATAGATGCATATATTTCTCTGGCCACCGAGAATTAGTTGATTTTATAAATTTATTTAAAGAGACCTAAAAGTATTCAATTGACGGAAATTCAACTCAGATCTCGAGCTCATATGCTCTTGGCTGACTAGGATTTTCTTACTAAAACAATTCAGAAAAATTCTACTTTTTAAACATATCTAAGTGCTCCACGTACGGAGTTTCATAATGAAATGACATTTGTGATACTCTATGTGAACAAAAATCAGTGGCCAACATATAATTTAATAATAGTTTTTTTAGAACATTGGTTTTGTTTTTCACAGATAGCAGCACAATAGAATTTTCTAACACAACTTTGCACGTATGGAGACCACTTGGATGTTTTTGTTGCCTTTTTTTTTATAGAATTGATAGAATTATTTTA
This sequence comes from Poa pratensis, assembly GCA_947311845.1. Classification (NCBI taxonomy): domain Eukaryota; kingdom Viridiplantae; phylum Streptophyta; class Magnoliopsida; order Poales; family Poaceae; genus Poa; species Poa pratensis. Next base: position 16,994,890 of record CAMZMU010000066.1, read on the forward strand.
CTATTTATTTCAAATTTCATACTCAGCCAGAGCATATGATCCTAGGAGCCAAAGCTGCATTCTCCTATGACCGATAATTAGCTATTTGTCATTGGACTTTACAAATTATTCACACGTACGTGTCTAAAATGTTCACAGTGTTGTACTTTTTTGTTCATCTGATAAATAATAGAAATAATTTATTTTACTCTCCGAGTTTGAAATTAACTGGAATCTTGCTCCAATCTCAATATTGGGTTTACCGCTCCCATCGTCAAGTGAGTGCTAATTTTTTTTGGACGATTGAGAATTAGCCAAACGACTTAAACTATTATAGTGGTTTGGCTAATGATAAATCGACTAAGACTTCCTTATTTTCGAGTCAACTCCAAGAATGGTCGTTGTTTCGAGATTGAGAACCGCGCAAGATTTGATAATTTATAAAGTCGGATTAAATACTTTAGCCTGAGTATTACAATATGGCGAACTTGTGCAATTTTATAAAGTTTTGTCTCATTTTCAAGATTTGACATTTATAGCACTTTTTGGACAAAACTCATTGTTGGAGTACTATATTTTTCTAGATTAGACAACTAAATCAGTACGACACATTTAATTTTGAGATCTTTGCTAACAATTCAGTAAAGCCGATTTAGAAATAAGATATTGTACTTTTTTTTGGGGAATCATGTGGACACACTACTTAAAACAGAATCCGTGCGCTCAAAAGTGCAACTACAGTCGAGGAGAGTGTGATATGACTAAATATTTTACAAGTACATCTGCTGCCTTATAAATTTATTGAAGATCTCTTGAGGTGCAGCCCCAGTTCCCCGGCAGCATTTGAGCAACAGCAAGATTCAACGTGCTGGAATTGGCCCAATCTGGAACGAATGAACATTGGAACGAATAAATTTATTGAAGACCTCTTGCAAGGAACTGGCTTATGGGATGTGGTAAAGATACAAACAAATTTTATAACACCTGATGCTGCTGCAAATGAGGATCCCAGTCAACTCGACAATGGACGATTTCTGGGCTTGGCAACCAGAGGTACGATCTGCATACAGACTACTTGTGCAGCAGAGGCGATATTGCTGAAGGATCTAATGGCAGTGAGAGACCATGGTGGAAGAAAGCTACCCGTTCTACCCCAAGTTCGCAACTTCTAGTGGGGGATCAACAAATTTGTGCAGTCAAAAGGAGTTCTTCGGGCCAGACACATCGAGAGAACTGGATTCTGTGAATCATGTGGCGAAGAGGAAACTATATATCATGCACTCTTCAACTGTACTTTGGGCTAAGCTATTCTGGCAGGAAATTAAGCAGTCCACTTCGACTAAAATACCAGTGCTCCATCCTGATTCATGGGCAGCTGATATTTTGCATATGAATACCATATATATATATATATCTCGAAGATATGTGTGTTATTCTTTGCGGCGCTTGGGCGGTCTGGTATGAGAGAAACGCCAGGAAGCATGGAGAGTCGGGTCGAGACATCTTGCAATCAGTTAAGTGGACAAGGGATGTCTAATTCTGGGAAAGAGAAACAAAGAAGAAACAAGCAAAGGAGGTGCGGTGGAATAGACCAGGGCTCGTACAAACTCAACGTAGATGTCAGTTTTGATGTTGATCATGGTGTAGGAAGTACTGGGCTTGGTCTTGGTGATCACGAGGGTAAACTATTGAGAGCGCAAGCTCTGTGGTACAAAGATGCGGCGAATGCCCTGGTCATGGAAGCCTTCGCTATCCGATCGAGATGGCACTCGACTTGCTGGCGACATTGGAATTTCTGATATTATTATTATCGAATCAGATGCGCAACAACTAGTCAAGGTTTCGGACTCAGTGGTCTTTGAACGTTCTGAACTGGCTCCAATCCCGAACGAAGTGAAGATGTTGGTAGAAATATTTAATTCGTTCAAACTAGTATTTGCGCCTAGAGAGGCAAATGAACTTGCACATCGGCGCGCGAAACAGGCTAGCCCGTCGAGAAGAAGATGTATTTGGATTAATTATGTGCCTCCCTTCCTTGTATCAGGAGGGATTGTTACTCTGGTTAAGTTTTAATGAAAGTGTGAGTCCTCAAAAAAAAAAAATCCAAAGGTTGAACTACCCCTTGCGAGCGCGCCTGCATTTCGGTGGTACGGACCACAAGACCAAGATCCATATATGCACTGCACGGCAGCAAGTGAACAGGACTGGGGAGGGTGACGAGTGACGACAGCCTCACCCAAGAGTCGACACAAGGACGGGCGGTAGCCGCCGGTAGGGCCAGGAATTCTACGACCAAAGATATCATCGGGAGTAGATAAGAGAAAGGCAGTGTGCCCAGGCCCGCCAAAGTGGGCATGGAGACAACCTCGCCGTGGTCACATGGGACGCGGCCCCGCCGTCGCCCGGGGCCGTGCGCCCGGGAGCTCGCCCTGCCGCCACGCGTCGCGCGGCGCAGCCTCGCACCAGGGCCTCCTCCCTCGAAATCTCCTGTTCGCGCTCCGCCAGAGGCGAGACAAAAGCAGCGAGGGACCAGCTCAGGCTCAGCGCTATCCAAGCCTTTCGAGGGAAAGCGACTCATGCGCACGGATCTCATCTCATCTCATCTCCTATGTGGGTGGTATGGTATGGCAGTGCCACCCAAGTTCATCGATCGGCACTGGCGCACAAGACATGCTGCCTCCGGCCCCAGGCTACCCGAAGCAAAAGCCGATGGAGCTTTCCGACTGCGTCACTGGTCCCGTGCCGTGACGACGTGCATTGCATCTGGCCGAGCATCGATCGCACAAGGCCCGCCGGGCCTGATTGGATAAGTGGCCGTAGTGCACCAAACGCTCGAAGTAGCTCGCATGGCTGCCTAGACTTACTGGGGGTCCGGCCGGAAACCAGTTGCGCCGCGCCGCGCCGTGCTGTTTGCTGTTGAAACCTTTCTCTCTCGCATCATCATCGACTCTGTAGCCTCATCCGATTGATGGATGGATGTCCGGCCACGGGCGATTGGACAGGCAGGCTATGCCTAGCCATAGCTCGGCAAGCCTCGCACACTGCACTGCACACACGATCGAACGAACGAATGAATCGGTCCCATTATTGGCCTTGCCGTAGTGGCTTGGTCTTTCTATTCCCGGAAAGAACAGGAGCGATCGAGCAGAGGTGCGTGCGTAGGCGGATAGACCTAGCTGCCATGGCGGCCTGCTGCTGTACGTCCATATGATCAGGCGCAGCTAGCTAGAGATATTATTCAAGCCAGCGCGTGGCGTCCATCGGATCGTTCAAGGGAGGTCAAACACTACCTAGCTACGCGCGCGCGCTGGTTAAGCTAGCCGCATTGCACTGACTAGTAGACTCACTAATTAAGCACGTGCTTGGTACTTTAGTGCTTGTGATGGAGAGCATCGATCCGAATTCCTCCTTGTTCTTGTCCTAGCTAGCTCGTTGGAGGGACACGTCACACAGACGTAACGTAGGTACTCTTTGAGCACCATACAGTTATCATCAGTTACGTATATATGCATGCATGCGACTAGCTTGGAACGCAGTGGACGGAAGGAGTCGTCAAAAGATGTACTCCCTCCGTTCTAAATTAATTGATTTGGTTTTGTTCAAATATAGATGTATCTATACTTGTATGGTGTCTAGATTAACCAAATATGTGTCAACTAAATCCTAACGGAGGGAGTACATGCATGCAAATACGAACTTGCTTTGTGGAATAAGAAATTCACATTGGCTCCCCACCTCACATGTTCCTGTTATGTTAAACGAAATTATAAAAATAGTAAAACACGTTGAAAATTTCTGGAAAAAAATGGATACAGACATATACATAGGTTCAACACACGTGAAAAGTTTCGGAATGAAAGGACATGTTTTGTGATATGTGCGAAAAAAGCAAAATCAGTATTTTCAAAAATGTATTTTTATATCTCATTTTGGCCACTGATTTTGTTCTTTTTGCATACAACACAAAGAATGTCATTTCATTCCGAAAATTTGCACGTGTGTTAAAAACTTGTATATGTTTGTCTCTAATGTTTTTCACATTTTTGTAGATGTTTCAATATTTTTATAATTTCGTTTAAAATAACGGTAGCATGTGAGCTCGTGAGTCAAAACACCTCTCTCTTGTGGAATAGAAATTCTTGGGAGCTTCACATATCCGGCCCCTCAAAGTGAAATTCTTGGGAGCTCCGAGCGTGTGAAATGGCGTTGTCGCTGGGTAAAAAACTAAAGCCGAAGAAGGTGGTGCTGGACACGGATAGTTTATCCGTGGTGCCGAACCTATTGAAGGAGGAGAAGGATAAATCTATGCATGGACCAAAGGTTGGAGCAATTAAAGCTTTTCTTCGTGATCTAGATGACTACATGGGCAAGGCGGACTGCCAATGGCGTTGCTCATATTTTAGCTAAGGAAGGATGCGGCTTGGGTTTAAATAAAGTATGATTTCTCATGTACCTGAGTGTATTGAGAATTCGCTGAACAATGATCGAGCTGGTGATTAATAAAATACGGAAGTAATTCCATATTAAGAAGATAATTTAGATGTGTAAGGCGCGCACACATGCATGCATGTGCTGCGCCGGCCTTGTGTAACCTCAATCAAATACTACTACCTCTGTTCCACAATGTAAGCCTTTTAGCAAGCTAGTTTACCTAGCTAGAAAGACTTATATTGTGGAACGGAGGAGGTATATGCAATATATAAATAAATAAAAACTTATGCCGTTTGGCTGAACTTTCAACCTGTTGAGTTGTCGTAAGAAGTAGTATATGTACCAATGAATGATTAGTGTTTTTAATCCATGTCAAATTCAAAGTTGCTATGAATAAAAAAACAACGGTCGCCACCATTTTATCCTTACCAATGCAAATACCCATCGATATTAGTAATTGGTATATATAAAGAAAAATGGAGCATCAGAAGCCCAGAATAATCTTAGGAGGGAACTGAGAATCGCCGGCCGTATATATTCTCTCTTTCTAGTCCGATTGGACGATCGACACGCAGAGGGAGAGATCGATGCCCCAAACCTACACCACCCTTTACGTTCACAATAAGATGAAAACGTAACTAACCAATCAGAGCATGGCATGCACATGTCTACGATGTGGCAATCAACTCTGATGACAGAACACGGAAAACAAATTTACCATCATATCATGTGCTACTACGAGATAGCGTTGGTCTTTGGACCTATCTGGCCAGCGCGCGCCGGCCTAACCTGACTAAGCTAGGTTCGGTATGGTATGTCTAGTCGGCGTTTCACGTGCTGACAACCCCTATGGTTACCAACCTTACTCGACATCATCCCTAAAAAAAACCTTACTCGACATCAACCACCAGCCAATGCTCTGGAGATCAGATAAGGATCATCGATCACCCTGTCGATCACATTGTTTAGCTTTTGCTTAGGATACGGGTAAGTTGCATGGTCACTTCCTCTGAACAGCCATATACGTGTCTTTTCCAAATTTGGGGAGTTTCATTCACACACTTCGGTCTACTTAAGGGTACTTTGGCGAAAGGTGGCAGCTTACTCCCATATATGCTAATTAAACGTGTAGAGCATATATGAACTAGCTAGCGTCCAGTGATTCCGTGTCACATCACATGCATAGCTCCTAAAGCCCGCGGTTTGGCATCACGCACACCACACAGAATCGCACCATTATGGAGTTGATTAATCAAGCTTAGAGTGTTGGCTTTTGCTTTGGCTCTAAACTACTCTACTAGGACACATACGCACTGCCATCCTTATCTCAGACATCTCCCCTTCCTGTTTCCCATCTCCAACTTGCGGAATCCCACGCCATTAATTAATTAACCAATAGATTACTCACTAATCATAACTAGTCGACTACCTTGACAACTATCATCGAACCTAATCTCCTCGGGGCTCGGGGTACGGCCATGTCGACACACACGCTCCTAGTGTGTCTCACCTAATCTAATCTAAGTATCTAACAATGTTTTTTGATCGAACGAGTGGTCAAGGTCAGTGTAGTAGTAGCCTGTTGCAATTTGCAAGAAAGCTAATACTTCTCGAGGCGCGCGCGCGTGTGTAAAATAGTGCAGATTTGATATGAGATCTTCTTCATGGCCTGCTTAATTTGGGTTACTCCGCTACTATTTAATCGATCGCCGGCTGATTTAAAAGGTCTCATAGATGGCTAGCTTGCTGCCTTGCTGGTCGTTGCTCTCGTCGTTACTCACGCGTGCAGCTAATTTGGCGCTAGTTTGTCATAACTGACTGATCGGCCGGCGTTGTGTCAATGTATCTTCTCCAAGCTAGTAGCTAGTTAGCCCATTTAGTCAAAACGAGCACAAGATATATAGGTGCCGGCCGGCCTCGTACGCTGCAGTTACAGTGGTTACTACTGCACCGACAAGTGTCAGGTGATCATTGTCAATTTAACAAGGATATGTTTTTATAAATGCAACTGCAAGTTCCAATCTTGAGCTATGCATATTAACTGAAACCAAAGCTTCCCCGACTGATCATGCGTAAGTAATACTAGGTTGTACATACGCTTCAACTTGTGAGAGGTCTTCCACTCACGGCGCGACACATGTATAACCAACCTCGGTACTGGAGGAGCAGAGTACATTGCGGCCAGCAACATGTGTAAACCCACGGCTTTGTTTTTAACAGCAGCTAGCGCTAATGTCAAGTTTAACCGGAATCATGGTCATTAGCTTTCCCGGAAAGGTGCCATATTTTAAGGGACGCGCATCACGCCAATATTACACATACTAGTGGAATACCCGTGCATTGCCACGGGCCATGAAGTTTTATCGTTGCACGTGTAAACATAGTACACATGTAAACTATTTAATCGCTGGTTGTATTGTAGAACATGGTATACATGTAGACATACATGTTGCAAATTTGTACATGAAGAGTCTACATGGACAAGGACATAGCAACAGACTCTTAAAGCCACGCAATATTTTAGGATACCACCACCAGAAGCAATACATGGATAAAAATGCAATGACTTCCTTCATTTAAAGAATTTTGAACATCACCAAGGATGATTTTTTTGTCATACGATCATCTTTCATCGGCATTTCCTCCGTCAGAAATTTGACTTCAACCTCCATTGATAAAAATGTTAAAAAGAACCGACAACACTCGGAACGCGATACATATCATTTAATAAAGAACATATGATTAAACTTACATGGAAAAGAAATCTGTATCAAAGCTAGTTAGTTAACTGCAACGAACAAATTAAGCTAGATAGTTAACTGCAAAGAAATCACTATACAGATTGATGCACATCATGCCAATTAACGTAAGCATATTGCATTATTCAATGGATCAAAGCAGTACACTTACTCGAGAACATATGATTAAATTTATACTGAAAATAACTCTCTATGAAAGCTAGTTGATTGGAATGAACGAAGGGGAACAGTGGCAATACGTTGATGTCCCCCTAGATGCCAACGAACAGAAGTGTACCATGTTGCTTCAAACAGGCATTGTCGCTGGGCCTGGCTCCGGCCGGCACCTGGTCGCCGCCCGTGTCCTCGTGTCAAGCTAGGCGGGAGACACCCACCGGTTGAGAACTGCATAAGTACTTTTTTAACACAATAACACGAACAGAACTTCAGGTAAAATAATAAGGCCCACATAACCCCCCTTGCGCCATCATATTTCCAGCATCACCAACTTCGGAAGTGAAGCTCAAAATTCTAAATAGAATTCATTGGGAAAATATATGTTAGCTCAAAGAAAAGCACACAAATGATTATTGCTCATATAACTATTTAGGTACGTTATAAACGTGGGCTGCTGATCCTTAGTTTTCATGTTTGTTTCATAGATGTTTGTACGCTGATTACATTGAGAAGTTTCATTCGCATCATTGTACTCAAAACACATGACCAATTTATGTTTGTTTAAACAATACTTTGAATGCTTAGCGAGAATAGATTCGTTTATGGTCTAGGACAAGCAACGATCAGTCTTTATTCTGAATATAAATACAACACTGTCCAAGCTTGCACTACTAATTTTCAGAATGCTACCAATGCTTATTCGATGACAGTATCAATAGCTGATCTACTTGGGATGCAAACGTTCCAGATCACAGAACCAATCATTCCAAATTTAAAAACCATCGGGGTAGCATTATCCTCCCTGTAGCCGTTAGATCCTAGCCATGGACTGAGCTCTAGATTATAGAGCAGCTGCAGTTGCAATCTGAATCGCGGTTTCTCCATTCTTGGGGCAGAGGACATCCCAGGACGCCCAGCCCCGGCAGCGCTGCGGCTGCGCCCACGGCATGTGGTAGCAGGTGCTGGGCTGGACGACAGAGTGGACGCTGAAATTCTTGGCGATCCTTGGGTTGAAGTGTTGTATTTGTATCCCGGGCGGCTCGTTCCCCTGCACGGCGTTGGTCCCCAGCAGCTCCACCGCGAGCTACGACGCTGCACCCTCCTGATTCTGTCCTACTACTGCGTCACCGGCCGGAGATCATGAATTCATGATGTTCAGGTTGAGGTCGTCCCCCGTCCTAGAAATATAGGATCCTTCGTGATCGTCAATTTTGGCGCCCTTGTTAGGCAGCCTGCTCCTTCGCTACGCGACGCGCTGGCATCACTCGCCGATCGATCTGGGTGTATATAGGTGCGGTGGTGCTTTACTGCCTTGAGCGCGCCGGTGAGCGGATCCGCGGAGGCCGGCTGGCCAGGGACCCTTCGGCCGATTTCCCCATACAAGCTCACGCCCGCCAGGTCGAGGCAATGGAGAGTGATGAGGCAAGGCAACGGAGTGGTCGGTCGGGACGGGCAGGATTGGATATTTTTTTTTTTAGACCGAACCGGTACGGTTTATCATTTGGCGGTGGCATCAATGTGAAATCTCGTATTACACAAGGGTAAACTCGGAAACTAAAAAACGTACCATCACCTCTAGCTATATTATATAGTAGAGATAGAGATTGGATGGCAATCGCCCACGCAAAGCTTCAACCCCAAAGGAAGCTATGGCACACACTGTCAAACACACACTTGGCGTGTTTTAGGCCACGATGGTTTGTTAAGATTATCCACTTTTCCCTTCAATTAAAGTAATCCAAGTTACATTCCTAAAGATTAACCACCAACCATATATTGGAAGCAATCAAGCGGCATCCAGAGCCTTTCTCCTCTAAAAGACTGATTAAGCAAAGGATGTGGCGTGGTCGTGGCTCGCTCCTAGGGTAGGGGACCTGGGAACATTGAAACAAAGACGACATGCTAATTAAGGCTCAATGGCACTAAACAAACTCGGGAAACTTTGTGGACATCAACTTCGGCCACGCCACAAGGTTCACACAATGACACAAGTGCTCTTCTACCACAACGTGCCATGATACGCATGCGCCTTTGCTGAGTTGGCGGTCCCAAAGAGCGACACATAGGCGGAATGCGGGCTAACCGTGTGAGCGGAGCTTGAGCCAGAGCACGCGCACTCATACCGGGGATGCCACCCTCGAGGAGGGTGGTTAATTGGCTCCTTTTTGGGCAAAATGTATTCCCTGTTTGGGTTAAGTCCTCCTCAAATTTCGAGCCAAATTAACATTCTATGGTATATTGTTTGTGACACATACTCCCTCCGTCGAGGATTGTAAGTCCCCTAATAAAACGCACCGCGACCAAGGCACAAGATGACTGGCTACTAGCAATTTAGCATTCCACTCTTTCCTCCAATCAGTTATCAAATAGGAATGGTACACTTAATTAGTCTATTAACTAGGCAATCAACCGACCACCATGCATTGGTTAAATATCTCACACCACCGGAAAAAAAAGGAGAGAGAGGGGCAGCTGTGCGGTTAGGAGTGATTATAGGAGGAGAGAGAGGGCTTGTAAGTTCCTATTAATCAGACTAATTAATAGTTGTTGGCCTTATAATCCTGGACAAATAGTTTTTTGCTAGAGGACCTACAATCCTGGACGGAGGGAGTAACTGATATTTGGTCAGATAAATCATAATCAAACTTCAGCCTAAACTTCGAGGAGGGAGTACCAAAGTGTGAGTGTAAAAAAAATGTTTTGCATCTAAGAGGTTTAAGTGAGGCGATCACAGCAATGACGAGGCGAAAAGAGGCCATCGTGTTGTGATTAGTTTAGGAGGATATTTTAGTTACCTTCCTAATTAAGAACAACTTCATGACGACTATAAAGGTGTGGATTTTTCTTGTGGTTAGTTTTTCTTTTCTTTTGGGGCTCACTTCTCTAGTTAGGGAGTAAACTTTATACTCCCTCCGTTTCAAAATATAAGGCCCGCTATTTTTGTGCTGTTATTCGGTGTTCAAATTTGACCATTAATATATAATAAATTATGTGGATCTAGAAGGTAAAAATGGTATCGTTGGATTTGTCTTGCAAAATTCTTTCATTTCATATATTTTCATAATAATTTTGTGGTCATATTATAAATACAAATCATAGTCAAAGTTGGACGTCGTTGACCAGCGAAATTAAAGGGCGCCTTGTATTTTGGGATGGAGGGAGTAGTATGTTTTTGCTATGTTATCAACACGAGTAAGTGTGACGTATGGGCTGACGCATTTTCTTGCCATGTTATCAACACGACACTCTTTGTGTTTCTGAGTTTTTGTATCTCTACTAGAGCTCTATTGCTGCTCAAAGTTCAAACCGGTGATAAGCTCATACACTACATTTTGAAAGCTCAAAGAAAACCTTGAGAAGGAAAAATAATAATAATAATATATTTGTGCATAGTTTATCAGCCCTTTTATACAATCAAGGGGCAGCATTGTAGCACGGTTATAACTCTGCAAACCAGAAAGCTCCGTTTTTCATATTTATTTTAGATTTCAGGAAGCCTTTGAACCTCAAATGGAGCTAAATTTATTGGCACACCAATATTTTGGAAGGACAAAGATTTGACACAAAGACGGAGGCCAGAGCTGAATCAGCCCCTCGACATGGTCAGGAAGTCCAGACGCTTTTAGGTGGGATATTCCCTCTAGGCCTTCCGGTTGCATCCAATCTTTTGGTCACTAACGTGGTCATACCCTTCGGGTCCCCCACTTTTGGTATACCTGGTGCGGCCCAAACGAAGGCCCACCTGACGGACCAGCTATTACTTGAAGGACAAGCCAAGGACTCCAAGTCGTAGTCTACTAGAACTCTTGTAAACCCTATCTGACTCCCTTTATAAAGCCAGGCAGGGGCACCCCATAGGACATATAGATACGGGACAAAACATACACGTTTAGCCATAGAGAGGCCACGTCTCACCACCACCATCGCCATTGCGGCCACCATGTAATCATACAATATATACAGACCAGACAAGCAGGAAGTAGGGTGTTACCCTCCGGGGGCCTGAACCTGGGTAAATCTGAAAGTGCATGTGTTGCCCCATGTGTTGTTTTGGTAATTAATGACAATCCTTATGGACTAATATTTGTACTGAGATATTCTTGTAGATCTTGTCCACAGGAAAAGATTGGAGTTCATGTGTTGGACTCTAGAAGATTATATGATGACCAAGGTTCTATCCAAGGGATTATATGAAGAATTGTCATGTGAAGAGTTGAGCTTATTGCAAGCATGTCTTGGAAAAGAAGATTGAGTAAACATTCATGTTATCTCCAAGCCATCATATATATCAAGATAAGAAGATGAAGTTCAAGTGGATTCATGAAGACGGAGCTTAGCAAGGCTCTCCCATCCCATCATGGTGTATGGGGGAGTATTTGGAGAAGTCTTCATCAAGCATGTGCTGGCAAGCACAATCAAGAAAGGTGTTCCAACTTGAGAGAGTCAAGATCATCATCATCGAGCTCAAGTGGAATGCGCAAGGCAAAGGTATGATCTTGATAGGTTTTCTATTTTACCGGTCTCATGGTGTTAGTGGGAGACCGGGTTATAGGATAGACGGCGTACTATCAAGAGGGGCTCTCAAGTGAGTAACTTGATCGCATCTTTGTGGAGAGCTCAAACCTTTGCATACTTGGTATTTCATCTTTCTTGGTTCTTATTTGGATTTTATCCTTATGAGGACTTAGAGCTTGTGTTCATCTCCATACCAAGCTCTAATGCATCAAAAACGGATTTCATATGTATATCTTATTGCGTTTTTGATGTTCGAGGTTTTACCGGTTTGTCTTTTCTAAGAGAGGTCAAACTCTCTACTTGTGGTTTCTTCCTCACATGATGGACTATGATGTGTATATGCATAATATTGTTGAGCTTGTGAGTACACTAGTACAGAACGACACATAGGATACCCCTCTATGAAAACGGCAGAACAAAGACAACAGACTTTCTACAGTTTCCGTCACAATGGTAACGGTTAAAAGGAACTGCATGTCCCGCGCCGCGACACAAGGGCAACGGACCCAACAAAATAACCGTAGCTGATATATCTGCAACGGTTAAAATTTACGTCTGTATGTGATGCATGTAAAATGCATACATGAACTTTGCATGTTATTACTAGATATTACTACATATTTGCAACTTATATGATGTTATATTCATGTTTTATAATGATTTCGGGGATTTTCTAAACAATCCCCTCTCTTTTGGTTCTAACTCTGTTTTCCAGAAAACGTCTTTTTTAGTGTTTCAGACTTTCCGGGAGCTTCGGGACTCCAAAAAGGGCAAGGCCAAAGAGCACGGTTCAGAATTTTCGAGACGAATGCAATGGGCTGAAAATGAAGACCAGAGGCCCAACCAGCTGGAAACTAGAGGGCCCCACGCGGTCAGATTCCCTGGCCACGTGAGTACCCCTCTTTTCCCCCTCGTGGCTCCGATGCCGTCCGTTTTCATCTCCGTGGCTTCGTCTTGACCTAAAACCGGCTATAAAAATAGTCCCCCGGGGAGTTTCGGGAGGAGGCGGCGGAGAAACACAAAACCACGAAATAGAGAGTCAGAAGGCTGCCGCCGGAGAAGATCGGAGGGGGAAAGAAACGCCGCCGGAATCACCTCCGGAGGGCTCCACCCCCCTCCGGCGTGTTCATCATCAACATCTACAACAAGATCATCTCCATCTCTCCACTGTAAACTCTTGGCAAACATGATATATGATGCAATATACTATCCCTTGATCTATTGTGTCTCCCCATCTATGTTTGAGAAGTGATTTGTTCATGGCAATAGTGAAATAGTTCGTTGATTGGTTGCATACAAGTTTTGTTATCTTTTATGATTGTCTTTATGTACAATATATGAGTGCACACATATGTTGGGGAATGCATGTAAGGTGATCACCGGTAATGTAATGGAGTGAGGGATACTTGGGAGGACATGTAAACCTGAGACCGAGTCATGAAGTTACTTTATTGGGGGATATATATGGGGGACCTTAGAACTTAAGGCTATGGTGGGACTTTTATGTCTTAATAATTCTTGTGTGCTCATTTACTTGGCCATGAGATCCATCATAAGGGGTTTTAGTTCATTTACTTGGCTACACCTATTTATGGCTGCTTCCTAGAAGAAACAATTAAGACTGAAACATGTGCTTCACTAATTGTGACAACCACACGAATGAAATAACAATTGCTAGAACATTTGCTCCCTTGAGATATTTGCTACTTGAGATATTTTCTACTTGCTACTTTGAGAAACTTGCTCTAGGAAACTTGCGTTTGAAACTTGATTGAGAAACTTGTTACTAGATAAACCCATTCCACATCACTTGCTTTCATTAGTTAGTTGCTTTCATATTTAAACTTATTGCTTTGCACAAACGGCCATATAAGAGGGTTATAGGGCTTTAGAGAATAGATAGTTTACCTTCAGCTCCTCGTGGGTTCGACACTCAAATACTTATCGAATTGTGCTACAGTGATTCCTTGCTCTTGGGAATTATCAGCATGCAATTAAAGCTCCATCCAATAAATAGTCCCGAGCGGCCAAACCCTAGACTTTCTAAGTCCACGCGCAAATCCTCTGCCTTATCCTCTCCCAGCCGCACACCTCCATCGTTCCCATCTCCATCCACTACCTCCTCTCTCACATATCTCGTCGCTACCGGCATCCTCCGGCCGCCTCCGACGACGAGGTAAAACGCGGCGAGATCGAATCAAGGAAGGAAGGCAGGGCTGCTGCTGGAGCGGCGACGGCGCTGGAGCTTCTCGGAGAGCCAAGCGTGCTGGCAGAATGGATCTGAAGCAGCGCCTGCAGTGGCCGGAGAGCACTCGCCGGAGAGCACAGGCGTGTGTGGTTCATGTAACCCGATGGATGCACGCACGACCACGAGATCTGGACTGTATGGGATTAACTACCGGCAGCAAGCAGAGGTAAGGTGGCTTGTTCCTAGCCAGATCTGCAGTTTTAGCATATGTATGACTCTTGTGGTTTGCTCCTTCCCACAGATCTTTTCCTTTTCTGAAATTTTTTCTTGTTCTGCGGTTGCAGCTGTGCCGGCCGGAATCCGTGAGCTGCCGCTGGCCACACGCCTCTGCGCCGGTGCCGGAACCTGCGCGTCACTGCCGACCATGCGCAGGTGCCAGGTCCCTGCGCGTTGCCGCTGGCCACTTGCTCGCGTCCATCTCGTCTCGTTCGCATCTGTTTGCTCCCCATGCTTCCGTTTGCACCCGGGCGGCGGTGCCAGTCGAGCTAGACGAGGACCTTCATCCTCACCACGCTGCGGTGGCCGGTGGGTGTGTCGTGGTTTTGTCACGGCAGATGTTACCGGGTGGTAACTTGAGATTGGAGGCAAGGCAGTCATAGCGTTCGGGAGATTGTTTAGCTCGCTAGGGAAAAATGATGTATCCTGGTTCAGCCTCTCCATAGGAGATAAAGACCTACTTCCAGCCTGGTGTTTCTCTATTCTCATATCGATCTCGATCACCCGGCGGATAACAACACCGGCGGGTTCCGAGTCTAGGTTACAGGGGTTCTCTCGCTATAAGCTTGTATGTCTCGAGTCTCTCTAAAGTTCATCCTGTTCTACGTACCAGGAGCCGGTTTATATAGATACCCGGGTCTCCTGGTTGATTACAAGGTAAGGCCGGGTCACGCCCGAACTCGGAGTCCTAACCAAAGTCTAGCTCATCTATCTTGGCCTCCAAGTCTCGCATACCGCCTCCGGGTCTTCTAGAACCTTCCTTGTTTATACCGGGTACCCAATTAACTCCTCGGTCCATCAATGTAGCCCGGCCCAAGATGATCTGGTGGGCCTCGCCAGTCTTTCTTCCCGGCAGGTCGTAACTTCACTGTCCTTGGGCCTACCGGGTTATCTTTCCCCCAACAGTAGCCCCTAGGATGATTTGAACTCCCAAGTTGGCGCGCTTCTTCAACCTATGACCATAGCTTTTGGAGAAGAGCCGCCATCCTTTGTAGTTCAGATTATCCTCCTGAAATAAAAACAAGTTAACAAAATAATATGCCGGGTTACATTGATTCTTTTGGCGTTGAGTAGCTTTTGCTCATAGTTTCTTTCATAACCCGGTTCCACAATTTCCGGAACATTGGTCAAACTTGTCAGAAAATATTCTCCCCTGAATCTCGGTCGGTCAACATTCCTTATCTTATCTTATCTTATCTTGTCTCTCTTCTTTTTACCATTTTACCCCTAGGTCAACTCTGACCGCGGTTATAAATAATGGGACCCAGGGTAAATGCGGTAACTTTTCCCCTCCAGCCGCCACTTCGTCTTCAACCTCGAGACAGAGAGCTCAAGAACCCTTGACGCGAGTTCTTGAACACCCGAAGCTCGATCCAGCCACATCTCCTCAAACCTGGTACAATCGCTCTTCCTTTTAATGTAAATCTCATTCCTTCGTACTCCGCACCACCTTTTTACTCATCTGCATGTCTTTCTTGATCTAAATCTATACGCATTCAACCCTGGTCTTTTCAGCTTCTTTGAGTTCTCAGCAATGGGGAAAAAAGACTACGGCGAGGGGTTTGAAGAAATCTGCCGGCGGCGCATCTAGCTCCGCCGCGCCCACAACTCCGGCAGCGGTGAACTGGACAAAGTCCACAGTGACAGAAGCCACTCTCCAAAAATATGTGGGCTACGGCGAACTCCCGCCCAAGGACGAGATCCAATGGCGCGCGGCAGGCGAGGAGATCCGTCCCAAGCCAAAGGAAAATGAAATTGTGGTACTCCTTGATCATGTAACCCGGGGGCTTCGTCCGCCGGGTTCTCTATTTTTTCGCCGGGTCATGTCATATTACGGCCTCACTCCTTCAGACATAGCGCCCAATTCTGTTCTAAACATCAGCAACTTTGTAGTCTTTTGTGAAGACTACCTCCAAGTTCCTCCCAGCTTAGCTTTATTCCTTGAAATATTTTACTGCAACCCCCAGAACCGCAAAAACCAAGCCCTAGGGCCATACGGGGGGGTTTCTATCCAACGTAGGAAAGATACCAGCACTTACTTCCCGGCTCTTCTCTTAGCCAGCCACCCAAAAGGATGGCAGAACACATATTTCTACTGCAAGGACACCTCTCCTGCGAAGGATGAGGCTCGTTACCCGGCCTTCCGGAACTCTCCATTAAAATACAACGCCAAGATGAATAGCCGGGTTACTGATGCTCCTGCCCGGCTCGAAGTTGAGGGCCTGGTACGCCGGGCTAAAGCTGTGCTTGCCCACGGCTTGGCCGGAACGGACCTCGTCAAGTGCTGGTTGGTTGGTTTATCCAACCACTCTCAATCAAGATCCGGCTTTTCCATGAATACCCTGGTGAGCCAACTGATGATATGCGATACTCTGAGATCACTCTGTGAGATCCTGGCTCAGGGCTTAATAGGATTGATAGAATACTCATATCAACAAGTTGCAACTTCTTTTCCGGAAGCTCATCTGAAAAGAACTCCGAGGTTAAGCGTGCTTGGCCCGGAGCGATTTGAGGATGGGTGACCGACCGGGAAGTTCTTCCCGGGTGCGCACGAGTGAGGACAAAGTGCGCAGAAAAGACTAGTGTTGATCTGTGGGGCCAGTCTGGAGATCCTAGAGAGCTGCCAGGGGTGACAGGCCCGGCCCGGGTGTGGGCCGGGGTGTTACATTTGGTATCAGAGCCGACCCTCGCGGCAACACGGGCGTGTGCGGGTCAGGGGCGCGGACATGTGGAGCATGTGCCGGCACTGGGCGCACAGACGTGTACCAAGAGGGGAAGTTCCTGGACTGGGGGCTGACCGACGAGGGCGTCGGTCTTCTAAGGGGGGAAGAATGTGAGATCCTGGCTCAGGGCTTAATAGGATTGATAGAATACTCATATCAACAAGTTGCAACTTCTTTTCCGGAAGCTCATCTGAAAAGAACTCCGAGGTTAAGCGTGCTTGGCCCGGAGCGATTTGAGGATGGGTGACCGACCGGGAAGTTCTTCCCGGTGCGCACGAGTGAGGACAAAGTGCGCAGAAAAGACTAGTGTTGATCTGTGGGGCCAGTCTGGAGATCCTAGAGAGCTGCCAGGGGTGACAGGCCCGGCCCGGGTGTGGGCCGGGGTGTTACACACTCTCACTGATGAGCAATTGGTGAATCACGCCAAGCAACTTCTTGGCGAGACCAAGGAAAAGATCGCACTGACCGGGCTTGCCCCTTTTAGTGCCAAGAACCTGCCACCTTCAGTAATTTTTCAACCTTGCTCCTTTATTTCGAAGCAACTAACCATTTGCCTATAATTCTTTAACTCTCCACTTTTTCCTTGAATAGGACCAAGCATGGTGGTCTGTAGATTTCACCTCTATTTCTTCTTCTGACGATGAGTAAACAGAGACGGACAAAGACAATGAAGATGATGGTGAGCTTGACTCTATTGGCCGGCTCTTTATTGAACTGATTGACAATGACCCGGTTCAAATGAACCCTTCTACTGATAACTCGCCAACTTCTCTCTCAGGACAAGATGACCCGGATGCTGTTGAAATGCCGGGTCAGCAAGCTGCTCAACCTCCTCCTGCTCAAGCTCCAAGTTCTAAAAGAACTCGTGCCGCAATTGCAAAGGTGCCACACTCTCGCTTCTATAATTATGTGATGAACAAATCTCAACCTGAAGAGCAACCACAGGAACAAGAGGAAGAGGCCAACAAGAAGAGGAAGACCCGGTCTACCTCAACCTGTGATTCCCTTAGTGGAGGTATCCCCTACAACACTTCACTTCGTAAAGCTGTCTCCACGATTGGTGCCTCCAAATCCTCGTCTAGTTTTGCTGGCAAAATCCGGGTCTCTAAGTCCCAATCTTTGTCAGCTTCTTCAGATGAGAGCGTGGAACACTGCCTGATGACATCCAGATCAACATTGGGTATGCTTTTTCCTTTTCCTGTGCAATACTTCTTACTACTTTTTCTTGAATCACTTTTCTCATAAATTTGCATTATACAGTGCCAGGGCGACGCTATTGGAGCCGCCTCCCTCTTCTGCCCGGCCTTGAGCGAGCCTGTTGTTCAAGAGGCTACGGCTCAAGGTCCAACTGTATCTGAGCCGGCAGCAATGGAAGTGGAGCCTCCAACACCAACTCCTCCAAGCCCTGCTATCGGAACCAATAACCCGGCATCGCCGGCCAAGTCTGCTACCAACTCCCCCAACACTGTCACCAAAGATACTGAGGAAGTGCAAGTGTTGGGATCACGAAAGGTTATCCAAGATGGACCCTCCACTACCATTGCCAAGTTATGGAGCCAGAGTGAAGACTGAAGCTGGAAACCGTGGCAAAGACCCGGTTATTTATTCTGGGATACCGGCTTTGGATAGCCTGGAACTTCCTGCTCTGCTTTCTGAGTACTTTTCCCGGGTTTCACAACACCGGGGTGTTGAGGACAGCTTCATCTCCACCATCCAAAAACGCCATGAGGTAATTTCCCTTACTTCTTTGAAATATATATATGCAGTAGCCCCCAAGCTCTAAGTTTATCACTTGTTGATGAGCTTGGTGCTTGTTCTAAAATAACATAGCCAAAAAATATTTCACAACACATTGTATATAACTTCAAACTGTAGCCCTCAAGTGCCGGGTTGCAAGCCTGCAGCAACCTGGGACTAAATTTTCATTTGTAGACTTTAAACTTTCCACTGAGTAGCCCCTAAGTGCCGGGTTGTATGCCTGCAGCAACCTGGGACTAAATATCACCTTTGCTTTAAATTTTCATTTGCAAAAATCTTCAACTGAGTAGCCCCTAAGTGCCGGGTTGTATGCCTGCAGCAACTCGGGACTAAAATTCTCTTCCACTATTACCTCTTTACTTTTTGCAGCCCCCAAGTTCTAAATTGCATCTATATCAGTAACTTGAGGTGCTAATAACTTTATTATTCTATCTGTAACAGCAAAACGCCTCCATGCTGCTGAAGAGATTAGCCGGCTCACTGAGCAACTTGCCAGTGAGACCCGGCTAAAATCTGAAATGGAGAAAAAGCTCAAAGAACTGGAAGCCTCCCTATCCAACTCAACAGAAGAAAATTTATCTCTGAAGAAGGAAGTGGAGAAGCTTGAAGAATTGGAAGACCCGGCTGGAGTCAGCCGAGAAAAAATTAGCTGAGGCAGAGAAAGCCCTCAAGTCTTTCACTGACCTACTGGTGATCTTGTCAAGGCAATCTGGGGTATGATCTTTTTCTTTTCTCTTGCCTGAATCTGTATACTTTTTTATCATACTCATGAAAACCTTGTTAATATTTTTGCAGGAACCCGGAATCATCTGAACTTGGAAAACACTGAAACACAAATACGGAGTGTGATGGCCTTGGTACAGCAACTGTATATGGAGCCGGGCGAGCAATTGCTGCAGCCCGTGGAACAGATGAGCCGCCCAAATCATTAAGAATTTTCTGAGCCATCTCTCCACCATTCCTGAATGGTTTTCCGCTGGAAGATATCTTGCTGTCGCAAGGGTGCCATGCGCACTCTTGCGTTGGCCAAATCTCACTACCCAGATATTGACCCGGCCAAACTTGCCAAAGGATTCCCAGAGTTCAACTTGGATGGCTCGCGCTTTGATGACAAGTCTTTTGCCCAAATTGATAAGATGATCCGGTATCCTGCCACAACAATTGCTGAAGGCCTCAGGTTAGACATTTTTCAACCCGGCTTTGACAAGAAGCCCGGCAGGTCGCATCCCCAGAGCCGGAGCCAGCAATTGTGGTTCCTCCAAACATCTGAGCAAGTGGCTGCTTCTGCTGTTGCCGGGTCAGGGACACCAGCTATGCCCCCTCCAGCCGTCCAAGCGTAGATGATAATAACATTGTTGGGTATAAGCTGAGCGCAATTTGCTGGAAGTCCAAGCCAAGTATTGCAAGCACTGGGGAAGGTTCTAGCAAGGCCAAGTCAAAGGAAGCCCCCAAGACTCAGAATCTACTCAAGTGGTGACTGACCCGGCAGAGGCTTCCAAGGGAAACCCGGCGAGCCAAGCAGAAGAGACCACAAGTTCTGTTCCTGAGCCAGAGCCGGCCGCTACTCCTTCCACAGAACCAACAACTGATGACCCGGCAAAGGCTCCTGCTACTACCACTGAACAATGAACTTTGCTCCTGCAGATTGATTTCTGCGAAAAAACAATGTCTTATTTGGCCCTTTGTGGCGTTTGCTGTAATAACTTATGCCTGATACAATATTCTTTTGATGGTGTGCCTGTACACCTTGTGAATTTGCATGAGATGTAACAAAAAATTCTTATGTGTTAGCTCTGCAAAATTCAATGGTTTAGATGACCCTTTTGTTTATCTTTAACTGTAAGCCGGCTTTCGCATGGATTCTCACTGTTGCATCTCACTCTGTAAAAACAGTGTCAGTTAAGTCCCCATGGGCATCATAACTGATTGAATTACAGGAGAACAAACAGGCCATATAATCGCGAGTCACATCAAGCTTAAGTAAGATAGACAAGAAAATAATGGCTTAAAAATTAGCCGGGTTATGGGATTGCAGCTGTACCTTAAAGATAATCAGCCCCCATGACCAAAGTGGCATCATGGCCGGGTCATTAGGTTTGAAGCTGTGCTTTCATGAAGCAAGCAGCCCCTAAGACCAAAATATGCAATGGCGGGTCTCTTTTCTTTAGAGTTTCCGGCTCATTGTTCTCAGTAGATAATACAATGGCGGGTCTCCTCTTTCAGGAGTTTCCGGCTCATCGTTATGATAATACAATGGCGGGTCTCCTCTTTCAGGAGTTTCCGGCTCATTGTTATGAATATGATGAATTGAACAGAAATAAGTAAAAACTGTAAAGTAAATGCATAAAAGAGGTGATTCTTTGGGCACATATATCTTTATTCATATATTAGATCAGCAAGCCGCCTCATTAAAAACCTTCCAGTCCCCTTAGGTACCCTGGTAAGGAAAAGAGTGCGTCTGAAACCTGCTGTCTTTTTACATCGTGTGTTACATCTTTGAACTCAATTCTAAACTAAGTGTAGTAAGGACGAAGCTGTGCTATGTTCCACGGCCTGTTCCTTTCCTCCAATGCTTTGGTGCTGTGATCAGTATCGTTCACCAGTCACTTTTCTCTCTAGCATCAACCAAGTAATATGACCCGTTGTGCAATTTCCGGCTTATGATAAAAGGTCCTTCCCATGGAGGTGACAGCTTGTGCATCCCAGCTGTGATTGTGTCAATCGCAAAACTAGGTCACCCTCTTGAAAAGTTCTCGTTCTGACCCGGCGAGCGTGATAGCGCCGCAAATCTTGCTGATAAATTGCTGACCTCTCCAGGACTCGTTCCCTTTCTTCTTCTAACAGATCAACTGCATCTTGCCGGGTTTGCTCGTTCTCAACTTCAACATAAGCCGCCACACGCGGCGAGTCATGTATGATATCACTTGGTAAAACAGCTTCTGCTCCATAGACCAGGAAAAACGGTGTTTGCTTGGTTGATCTATTTGGTGTGGTATTGATACCCCACACAACTGATGGCAGTTCTTCTACCCAAGCTCCTGCTGCTCTCTTACATGGAACCCGGAGTCTTGGCTTCAAACCACGGAGCAATTCTTGGTTTGCTCTCTCTACTTGACCATTGGCTTGTGGTGAGAAACTGATGCAACATCCAAGCGTATGCCCTTCTCAGCACAAAATATCTCTGTCTCGCCAAGGGACATGTTTGTCCCATTATCTGTGATGATACTATGTGGGTAGCCAAAGCGGTATATGATTGCTCCAAGAATTTCACCACTGTGATTGCCTCGCAATTTGTAACTGGCATAACCTCAACCCACTTGGTGAATTTATCTATGGCGACTAAGAGGTGTGTTTTCTTACATGGAGACATCTGAAAGGGACCCACCATATCAAGACCCCATACTGCAAAAGGCCATGTGATTGGTATGTTCTCAACTCCTGAGCCGGCACATGAGCTTGCCTGGCATATCTTTGACATCCATCACATCTCTGGACCAAATATTCCGCGTCTGCCAGGGCAGTTAACCAGAAAAATCCGTGTCTGAAAGCTTTTGCTACCAAAGACCGGGTCGAAGCATGATGACCACAGTCTCCCTCATGTATTTCTCTGAGAATCTTCTGTCCCTCCTCAGGGGAAACGCAACGTTGAAACACCCCTGAAGGACTTCTCTTAAACAGCTCTGTGCCAATAACCACATATGACTTGGCCCGGCGCACAATTTGCCGGGCTATGACTTCTTGCACTGGTAACTCGCCGCAGGAGATAAGCAATGTATGGCTCGTCCACTCTGGTCTTTCATGCACATGAGCAACTAAATCTGAAACTTGATCCGGGCATCCCAGATCCTCTTCTGCTTCTATTTTGACTGATGGGTTCCATAGCTCATCCAAGAAAACATTTGGTGGAACCGGCTCTCTGCGTGAGCCGAGTCTCGACAAAGCATCTGCTGCCTCATTTTTCCTGCGATCGATGTGATCCACCTGATAGCCAGAAAAGAACCCGGCTACCTTGTCTACTTCTCTTCTGTAAGCCGCCATATTTGCATCTTTTCGGTCCCAAGTTCCAGACACCTGCTGGGAAACGAGGTCCGAGTCTCCAAAACAATGAATGCGCTTGATGTTCATCTCCTTTGCCATACGTAACCCGTGAAGTAGGGCCTCATACTCTGCCACATTGTTGGAGCAATCAAAGTGAATTTGCAAAACATACTTCAACTTTTCACCTCTTGGTGATGTGAGCACCACGCCGGCTCCTGATCCTTCGAGCTGCTTTGACCCGTCAAAATGCATGACCCAGTTTTTGGTGCTGGGTGTTTGCTGTGGCATGCTTAACTCTGTCCAATCATTAACAAAATCTACCAAGGCCTGAGACTTGATAGCGTGCGTGGCTCATAACTGATGTGATAATCACCCATCTCTATCGCCCACTTGGCGACCCGTCCCGTTGCATCTGAATTTCTGATAATTTCTGCTAGCGGGATCGAACTAACAACTCTGAATGGATGCTCCAAAAAGTAATGCTTCAATTTCCGGGTCGCCATAAAGACACCAAAAACAAGTTTCTGCCAATGTGGATACCTCTGCTTGGTTTCTGAAAGCACTTCACTAACATAGTAAACCGGCCTCTGGACCGGGTGTTCTTTTCCTTCCTCTTTCTTTCTACTACCACCACGGCACTCACTGCACGTGGTCCTGCTGTGATGTACAACAACAAAGGTTCCTTTGGAGCAGGAGCCGCCAAGATTGGCGCCTCTGCCAATGTTTGCTTCAACAACTCAAAAGCATCATCTGCTTCTTTGTCCCACACAACTTGTCTGATTTTTTCAAGAGCCGGTAAAGTGGTATTGCTTTCTCTCCTAACCTCGAAATAAACCGGCTTAGGGCTGCAATGCATCCCGTAAGCTTCTGAACATCAGCCAGCTCCTCTGGCTTCTTCAAACTCTGTATAGCTTTGATTTTTGCCGGGTTAGCCTCGATTCCACGCTGTGACACAATGTAACCGAGCAGCATCCCCGCTGGAACTCCAAACACACACTTGGTGGGATTGAGCTTCATCTTATACTTCCTCAGATTAGCAAAAGTTTCCCTCAGGTCATCAATGAGTGACCCGGCTTTCTCTGACTTGATTACTACATCATCAACATAAGCATGCACGTTGCGGCCAATCTGCTTCGCAAAACAATTCTGGATGCACCTCTGGTAAGTGGCCCCTGCGTTCTTCAACCCAAAGGTCATATTTTTGTAACAGTACGCCCCAAAAGGGGTTATGAAAGCTGTCTTTTCCCAATCCTCCTCATTGAGCTTGATCTGATTGTAACCCGAATATGCATCCAAAAAACAAGAGCTCGCTGCCTGCAACTGCATCTATAATCTGATCAATACGAGGTAACGCAAAAGGATCTTTGGGACAAACCTTATTCAAACTGGTGTAGTCTATGCACATCCGCCATTCATTATTTTCTTCAACACAAGTACCGGGTTAGCCAACCACTTGGGATGGAAAACCTCCATGATAAAGCCCGCGGCCAAGAGCCGGGCTACTTCTTTTCCCACAATCTTTCTTCTTTCCTCATTCAATCTGCGCAAACCCTGCTTGACAGGTTTTGCACCCGGGTTAACATGTAACTTGTGCTCAGCGAGTTCAGCAGGTACGCCAGGCATGTCACTAGGTGTCCATGCAAAAACGTCCCTGTTCTCACGGATGAACTCGATGAGCGCGCTTTCCTATTTGTCAGTAAATTGGACCCCACGGCGAACTGCTTGGAAGAATCGCCGGGTGTGAAATCAACCATCTTAGTATCTTGGGCGGGTTTGAACTTTTCTTTCTCTTCAGCCGTGGTTCTCTGTAACACGGTTCTATCAGCCGGGTCTACCTGAGACGTGTAGTACCGCAGCTCCTCCTTTGCACATGCTCGTTCTGCCAAAGCTGCATCGCCATTGTCACACTCAGCCGCCATATCCCGGCTTCCATGAATAGTGATAACTCCATTTGAGCTTGGGATTTTCAACTGTAGATACACGTAACAGGGCCTGGCCATGAATTTGGCAAAGGCCGGTCTTCCAAAGAGAGCATGATACGGGCTCTCCAACTTCACAACTTCGAAAGTAATTTTCTCCATACGAAACTTGTGCTTGGACTCACCAAACGCAACATCAAGTGTTATTTTTCCCTCCGGGCTATGTGACTTCCCCGGTACTATCCCATGAAATATGGTGTTGGTCGGCTGCAACTGTGACTTTTTGAGATTCATACGCAGGAACGTCTCGTAGTACAAGATGTTGATAGCACTGCCTCCATCCATCAAAACTTTGTTCAGAACATAACCCGCCACCTGAGGTGCGACCACCAAGGCAAGGAGACCCGGTGATTCAATATTGGGCGGGTGATCCTCTCTACTCCATGTTACTGGAACTTCTGAGTACTTCAAATATTTCGGTACCGCCGATGAAACCATATTAACTGAACGCTGAATCAACTTTTTCTCTCTCTTTGATGTATGAGCGTGTGAACATGATACCCGCCAAGACGCTTCGGGTTTTCCTGATAACCCCCTTGATTTTCTCTGTTCTGGTTGTTGTCAGGGTTGCCGGCTTCTGGATTAGCATTGGGCACGGACCATTAGCCGGGTTACCTCCGCGGCCGGGTCCTCCACCGTTTCCTGCGCCACGCATTACCCTCTGGATTTCCATGTTCTTCCATCTCTGCAGATCCACGCACTGCTCCAAGGAGTGATTGGCGGGTCTGCCATCTCGACTGTGACGCGGGCACGGCATCTTCATCGGATCAAAGTGACCCGGGGGACGCGGTGGCCCACGGTTGTTGTTACCTCCATTGTAGTTGTTCCTCTGAAATTTCCATCTGTTCTGGGTCTCGCTGACCCGGTATTTGTGTTTGCGACTAGATCTGAATTGTCCTCTGCGTGTGGCCTCTTGTGATAGTTGTTGTTGCTGTTGTGTTGTTGTTGTTTCTTCCTCCATTGTTCACATTACCCTTTCCTTTATCTTCCTCAGTTTCATCCTTGGTTTTATCTGTGTAAGCATGCTTGTTGGCTGCGTCCAACACTTCTCCCATGGTTATATCATTTGCTCCTGGGCTGTTCCTCATGCGACTCATTTTCTGAACAACCGGGTCATATCTGCAATTTTTCTCCAACGTTGACATCGCGCTAGTTGGCAAAATATTAGTGGAAGAGTGGAGGATCTCTGTAATCCGGCGCATCCAGTTGCGTGCTGACTCGCCCTTCCTGTGTACACACCGATCCAGGTCCTCAATTGTGTATAACCTCTTGCACGTCCCATGGAAGTTCTTGATAAAGCCGCCCTGAGCTGACTCCAGGAACTGATAGATTTCTCTGGTATAGTGTTGAACCATAGCTTCGCTGCACCTTCACTCATCATTAGATACATAAACTTAGCACAAATATTTTCAGATGCATTACGAATACTCATAGCCATCTCATAACTATTTATCCATGTCTCAGGATCTATGCTAGGATCATAATTTGAAATTTTACTAGGTTCTTTGAACTTATCTGGATATGGCTCTGATCTGATGGAATCGATGAGGCACTTGGGACCCGCCATCGTTGATGCTACTTCAACGTGTCCTGCCCTTGCTACTTGCTGATTAGATACTGAACCCGCCCGTGGGATTTCTCCGGCTCCTCCGGCAGGTACCACGGCGGGTTGTACATTTGCTGCGCGCCTCGCCCTGGAGCTATCAACTATGGCCTGAGCTCTTGATGCTGCTGGAGCCACCTGTCTCGGTTGTTGCTGTGGTACTTGATTTTGCTGACCCGCCGGTCCTGCTGCCCTGCGGCTGCTAACCCGGCTGGCCTTGGTGACTCGCCATGACGACTCCTGGTACGACGGCTGTGAAAAGTTGTTGAATGCAACGCGCTTTTCCGATGCGTGTAATTTGCTTGCTGGGCTACGGCCGTTCGTAGCATATCAATGGCGCGTCTTGCTTCTATTTCTGCAGGTGAATCGCCCAATGGAATACGATCTAGTGCAACTGTAGCTGCATATACATTGTCAGCCGGGTTACTGTAATGACCCGCTGGCGTGTGAAATCTGGGTTGTGGTGGTGGCATAGCTTCAATATCTCTGCCGGCTCCTCCGGTTGGTACAACTGGTGACCCGGCTTGCGCTGGGGCCGGCGGGTTAGCCACCATCGGTCCTGTAGCTTGAACTACAGGTGTTCCTCCAATCAACTGATCCTGCGGCGTCTGGAATAGATTAGCCGGGTTAATGTGACCACCACGGCCAATCAAACTTTGTTGTCTCTGTTGCTGTTCTCTGGACTATTTTCTAATGCTGTTGCCGCTTGCCGTAAAAACTCGTCCTGCTGATCCAACTGCCGCTGCAGCGCCGCTTGCTGATCAAAACGCCGTTGTAACGATGCCATCTGCTGCTCGTAATTGATGCGAGCCGGGTCTGTTGCCCTGACTTGCGCTGCTGCCGCTGCTGGGGTTACAAGATTTGCTGTTGCTGCTGGAGCACTTGGCAGGTCACTAAGGAATCGCGGTGGGGGCGGGTTAGGTAAAGCTGATGTTCCTTGACCCGTCGCCCTGTTCGCCAAGAATCCAAACATGTTTCTATGTGCCCTGTATTTTCTGACTCGGTACTAACTGATGCACGTTCTCCATCTACCCGACCTTGTTGCTCCTGGATAACTGGTTCTCTGATCGCCAAACCCGGCGCCGCTTGACCCGGCTGGGTTACTACCGCCAAAGCTGTTGTTGGGACTGGTTCTGTGTTGATTGCTGGAGCGGTGTAGACCGCAGCCCGGCGCACCGGACCCGGTTCTGACTCGTACTCTTCCTCTTCTACCTCGTATCCATAGCGATCCTCAAACAATTCCAAGATTGATTCTGTATCATCATTGATCTGGCCACGTGGAGCCCAAGCCTGCTTTTCTGACCGGGCTCCCTGCGTGGTGTTCCTGACTCGATCTCCGTCGTCCCAACTGATTCTTCTCCATCCGAGTGAACGGTGGTTCCTGTCTCAGATACAGAGTCAGAAAATTGCAGGGCGGGTTTCGATGTACCTATCATCCCCACGAAGACGTTGATCCGCCCGATCGGAACGACTGAGCCGGTCTCCAATGAATCTGACTCCAGGCTCCACCCGGAATCGTCCACGATGCGCTCTCCTTGTAGATTGATGATGACCCGGCCGATGGCCAGGTTCTGCATGCCTCGCAGAGCTTCTCCCGTGATGATAACGCTTTTTGACGCTTGCCCCACGGTGGGCGCCAACTGTCGTGGTTTTGTCACGGCAGATGTTACCGGGTGGTAACTTGAGATTGGAGGCAAGGCAGTCATAGCGTTCGGGAGATTGTTTAGCTCGCTAGGGAAAAAGATGTATCCTGGTTCAGCCTCTCCATAGGAGATAAAGACCTACTTCCAGCCTGGTGTTTCTCTATTCTCATATCGATCTCGATCACCCGGCGGATAACAACACCGGCAGGTTCCGAGTCTAGGTTACAGGGGTTCTCTCGCTATAAGCTTGTATGTCTCGAGTCTCTCTAAAGTTCGTCATGTTCTACGTCCCAGGAGCCGGTTTATATAGATACCCGGGTCTCCTGGTTGATTACAAGGTAAGGCCGGGTCACGCCCGAACTCGGAGTCCTAACCAAAGTCTAGCTCATCTATCTTGGCCTCCAAGTCTCGCATACCGCCTCCGGGTCTTCTAGAACCTTCCTTGTTTATACCGGGTTACCAATTAACTCCTCGGTCCATCAATGTAGCCCGGCCCAAGATGATCTGGTGGGCCTCGCCAGTCTTTCTTCCTGGCGGGTCGTAACTTCACTGTCCTTGGGCCTACCGGGTTATCTTTCCCCCAACAGGGTGCCTCTCCACCCCTTAGCATCTGTTGCTGCTGTTGTTCTCTCTCTCAATTGCTGTTTTTTTCGTATCTGCATGAGCAAGCAAGAAAGGTCGGCTACATCAACTTTTGTTCGTGCATACTCTGCCTCTGATTGATTATGTGGCTTGGTTCACTGTTACACGTGCAAACATCTAAATGCTTTGATCCTTACGTATGTGTTTCTTTTGGAATGAAGATGAGCTGATGCCATTTGTGGCCTGGTCAATATTGTGTATAGATTATACTGATACGCATTAGATTTATTAACTGAAATAAGCTTTCTTATAGATTGAAGATGAGTTGATGCCATGTGTTTCAGTTGGTTCAGAGGATTGTGTATTTTGGTTCAGTTGATGTTCACAATATTGTATTAGGTGAATTATTTTCATATGTTCGCTTGTTTCCATGTAGGTAAGCCCGTGAGGCAATCTCTTATAATTTTTTTGGTTTTGAATTGATTAACGATGGTATGGTAATTTGATCAGCTTTTGTGTTTGTGTGTTTGCACTCTACAGAACCTGGAATGAGATCTGAACATCTCCTACATGTATAGCACCGGCCGATACAGCTGTAGCAGGAACTGTAATATATATTTGCTAGTTACATGTAGTTTTCTAGGGATTTCCTGTAAGATGATTTGTATAGTATCCCCTACAGTTTGAACTGTGGTACTTTGCAAAAGTATATAAATTAATGTGTATTATTTTTTGTATCTTGTCCGAACGGGCAATTTTGTAATCATCATCGACCAGATTATGTGCGTCATTAATTGCTACCGGCAGCAGCCCGTCGCCTGGCTTTTTTATATAATATTTGGCCTTAAATGGAAACGGTGAAAGTGGTCTGTCGCAAATGGACGTCTTCACATCAGGATCGCACGCGTGGCAACGAATGCTTTCTCTGTTGCCATAGGGGTTTTTCACCCGTTGCCATAGTACCATTCAGTACTAGTGGTATCTTCTAACAACCCCAAGATCATAGAAAACGGAGTCCGGATGAGAAACATATTGCGGTTTTGGTTTGGAGGTTTTATCGGTTGTTCTTTTATCGAGAGGTCTAAACTTTCCCCATTTGGTTTTATCCTCCATTGTTGGACTATGATGTTTCTCTGCATGATCTTGTAAAGCTCTTCGTTGCGATTCCAACGAGCCCAAAAACATTGAAAATGGAGTCCGGATGATCAAGATATGATCGTTTTCGTGTCAGGTGTGTTTGCAGTTTGGCCAGCCTAGGCCGGGTCCCAGGCCGGCCGGCTCTGCTGGTAGGCCGGCCTACATGCCAGCCAGGCCGGCTCCCAGGCCGGGCTCGCATTTTCTGAGCATAACGGTTGGTTTCGGGGAACCTATTTAAGGGGCCTTCTTCCCCAATGGTTCCCTAACTTTTTGAGCTTGTTTTTCCCCTCTTTCTCCTTCATTGTTGACCTTTGGAAAAACTTGCCCCCTCTCAATCCCTCCCATGATTCTTGCATATCTTTGAGGGAAAGTGAGAGGAGATCAAGATCTACATTTCCACCAATCCATTCCTCCTCTAAGTGAGGGGAACCTTGTAGATCGTGATCTTGGAGTTCTTGTGTGGTTCTCCTCTTTGTCCTTCCTCTCTTCTCCCCCCATAAGCATTAGTTGCTTTTGGTGGGATTTGAGAGTGAAGGATTTGAGCACTTATGCTCTTGCCATTGCTTCGTTGCATCGGTTTGTGCTCTCCACGAGGATTCGTGGAAGTTGAAAGCTTGTGAACTTGTTACTCTTGGGTCTTTGGACCCTAGACGCCCGTGTGGTGGTTGAGACCTTTTGTGGTCACTTGTAGCTGTTCGGGAGCCCCCAATTCGGTTGTGGGTGTATGCCCCGGATCGTTGTTATAAAGGCTCCGGTTTCCGCCTAGAAGGATTCCGATAGTGGAAGGTGAACCAATCCTTTGTGGTGCGGTTCATCGGAGAATAGGCTGAGCCTTTGTGGCGTTGAGATCGACCTTTGTGGTGCCATGATGACCCACAAGTATAGGGGATCGCAACAGTCTTCGAGGGAAGTAAAACCCAAATTTATTGATTCGACACAAGGGGAGACAAAGAATACTTATAAGCCTTAACAACGGAGTTGTCAATTCAGGTGCACCTAGAAAAGCACTAGTAACAGGGGCGATGTGAAAGCAGCAGTAATATGAGAGCAATAGTAACAGTAACACAGAAGCAATGACACCAGAAAATAGTTGCATGCGTGAAGTTGACGGTAAAGCAATGATGATTACAGATGGACCGGGGTTCCCAGCTATCTACACTAGTGGTAACTCTCCAATAACAAGTGTTGGGTGAACAAATTACAGTTGGGCAATTGACAGAATTATTATAGCATTAAGACATAACATCCAGTCTATTAATCATACGTAGGCATGTTTTCCGTATATAGTCATACGTGCTCACAATGAGAAACTTGCATAACATCTTTTGTCCTACCAGCCCGTTTGCAGCGGGGCCTCAAGGGAAACTACTGGTAATTAAGGTGCTCCTTTTAATAGAGCACCGGAGCAAAGCATTAGCACTTAGTGAAAACATGTGATCCTCATGTCAAAACCATCCCCTCTAGTTATCCCAGTTGCTGTCACTCCGGGGCCTCGGGTTCTGGACAAGGACATGTGCAAACAACTTGTAGATACAATCTAAGCAATAATTATAGAGCTTAAATCTAAGATCATGCCACTCGTGCACTAGTGACAAGCATTAAACACAACAAGATTGCAGCAACAATAACTTCACAAACTTTAATAGATAGACTGATCATAATGTAACAATTCATCGGATCCCAACAAACACAACACCGATTACATCAGATGGATCTCAATCATGTAAGGCAGCTCATGAGATCATTGTATTGAAGTACATGAGAGAGAGAGTACCAACTAGCTACAGCTAGAACCCGTAGTCCATGGGGGAACTACTCACAAACCATCATGGAGTCGAAGTGGAGGCGGCGTGGTCGATGGAAATGGCTCCGGGGGTCAATCCCCGTCCGGCAGGGTGCCGGAACAGGAACTTCTGATCCCCGAAACTTGGTTTTTGGTGGCGGCGGAGCTACGGAACTTTTCGTGGATGGAGGCTTGAGTGTCTATGGTTTTTCCGTGAAGATGAATAAATAGGCGAAAGGGCGGCAGCTGGAGCGACCCGGGGGGCCCACACCCCACCACGGCGCGGTTGGAGGGGGCCGCGCCGCCCTAGGTTGTGGCGCCCTCCTCGGTCGCCTCCGTCTCTCCTTCAGACTTTGTGTACGTGTTGGAAAAATAGGAGGTCCTGTCCAGGTTTCGTCCAATTCCGAGATTATTTCCAGAACAGCTTTTCTGAAATACAAAAACAACAGAAAACAGGAACTGGCACTGTGGCATCTTGTTAATAGGTTAGTCCCAGAAAATGCATAAAAATGCTATGAAGTGTACGAAAACATGTAACAATTGGTATAATATCAACATGGAACATCAGAAATTATAGATACGTTTGAGACATATCATGCCTCATACCTCTCCAACGAGACGTACTCCCCTAAAAAGGAGAAACTCGGGAATACATCCTCGTCTCCGCGTGCCTCGGTTATTTCTATACCCGAGCTCTTTACTTATGCACTTTACATTGTGATAGCCTTCGTGCTTGAAGTATTCTATTGCTATCACTTTGTTACTTGTCTTGCTTAGCATAAGTTGTTGGTGCACATAGGTGAGCCTAGTATATTTAGGTTGTTGCCTTGTTAATTTAAACACCTGGTTTTATTCCGCAATTATCAAACCTAAACCGGAAAAGTTTTAATCGCCTATTCACCCCCCTCTAGGCGACATCCTTGTCCTTTCAATTGGTATCAGAGCCTCGGCTCTCTTTTTGGGCTTTACCGCCTAGAGAGTAAAAGATGTCATTTAGAGAATTAGTGCATGATCCCACTTTCATATTCGATGGCACAAATTATGATGTTTGGAAAATTCGCATGCTTAATCTTTTTAGGGCCATGGGTCCAAATTATATTAAGAGGATTGTAGATGTGGGTTTTTCTCCTCCAAAGGATTCCCAAGAATTATCTTTAGAGGATGAGGAAAACTCTCATCTCGAAACTCTTGTTTCTAATGGTCTTATATGTGTTTTAAGCGATGTAGTTCTTGCATCAATCATGCCTTTTCGGAACGCTCATGAGCTTTGGACCAAGCTTCAAGATATATATGAAGTGTCCAACATTATTGAGGATGATTATTCTCCTTCCACCTCTGGCCGTGATGAGTTCACAACTTCTTCCACTTCACCAACATGTGATTTGTCACAAAGTAATGATATGGTGAGTGATGATAGAAATTGCTTTGTTGATGGTGAATATTCTATTGACTATACTTCATCTCTATCTCATTGCAATGTTCCATCTTTGGACTTAAACTCTTCTAGCACTCCAAATGTCATACATGCTAGAGTTGATAGTCCTTGCATATTATGTAATAGTTGCTTAACTAAATCTCATGATGATATGCTCTCTATGTCTTGTTGTCATGAAAATAATGCTTCCATATCCTCTAGTACTTGCATGACTAACAATGTAGAGGAATCCCAACATTTGTTGGAACAAGACATGGACCTCAATGGTGCTTCAAGTAATTCTTCATCATCTTTGTCCACTACTCACTTTTGCCTTATGGCTAAGGATTTCGAGGTATCTCCTACCTCGAATCCTAATTGTGATGATGTGGATGAGGATTCTAATGAAGAACATTTTGATGTTGAATCCTTAACAAAGAAGGGAGAGATGGTTTTTAGTGCTCTCCCCAAAGGTAGCAAAGTTATCCCTCCTCTATGTGAAATCATTGCTTATGTTATTAAGAGTAGGGAAATCATTGAGGATTTGGAAACTCAATTTGACGAGAAATGTAAAATTGAGATAGAAGATGCTATGGAAAAAGCATCTTTAGAGAATTCCCTTGAGGAAGAGCAAGAGCTTTGAGTGTCTCTTGAGGAGAAACTTGAATCTCTTGGTGAAACAAATGATCTTATTATTGCTAAAATCATTAAGGAAAGAGATCATGCTCTTGCTAAATATAAAGTGCTTAAAAAGGAAAAAGTTGAATTTGGTGTTGGCAATGCAAGACTGAGTGAGGACATAGAGAGACTTGACAAAGCTCACAAGGCTTTAGAAAGTGAACACTCTCTCCTTATCAAGTCTCATGATCAACTCCAAACTCAACTATCTAAAAATTGTGAGCTTGCCAAGTTGACTTCTTCCATTGCTAATGATAATGATGCTTGTGCTACTAACTCCACTTCTCGTGAAGCATCTATTTTGAAAGAGAATGTTGAGCTAAGGGCTCAACTTGAGTTGCTAACTAGCAAGTATGGGAAATTAGAAGAAAGTCATGAAAAGCTTTCTAGCTCTAATGAGGATCTTCTAGCATCCCATGCAAGGCTAAAGTTAGCTCATGAGGCTATCACTACAAAGGTAACATCTTGTGAGCCTCATGTGGACAATGGCACAACTTCTACTAGAAATGCTATATTGCCATGTGCTAGTCCTAGTGATTCATCCTCTCATGCCATTGCTAAATCTTGCGATGAATTACTTTTATTGCCTTGTTGCTCTAACAATGAAGCCTCGACTTCCTCTAGTGTTTGCGTTGATACTAACCATGTAGAGGAATTAAATGAGCTCGAGGCCCAAGTCACTTCTTTGAAGAAAGACTTGGAAAAGCGTCATGTTGGGGATTCTACACTTGACAATATGTTGAGTGTTCAAAAACGCCCCAATGACAAGAGTGGACTTGGATTCAACTCCAATATCAAGAACAAGTCCAAGTTTAACAAGAAGAAAAAGGGCCAAGAGCAAGTTAAAGATTCGGCCAAGATTATTTGCTTCAAGTGCAAAGTTGAAGGGCACCATGTTAGATCTTGCCCTTTGAAGAAGAAGTCTCTTAGTGAGAAGCAACAAGGGAAGAGGCCTCAAGCTCAAACTCAAGTTCCTCAAGTTGAAGAACGGCCACTTCCCAAAAAGAATCATGCTACCCCTCCTCAAGTTGAGATTTCAACTAAGAAGAAAGGAAAAAGCCAATGTTGCTACTTATGCCGAGAGAAGGGCCACTTTGCTTCTTCTTGCACTAATGGTACCTCATCCAACCCTATTATAATTGATGATGTTTATTCTCTTCGGAAGGATAAGGTTGGCAATGTGTTTGCCAAATATGTTGGTACTCGAAGCGGTGTCAAGAAAAGAACCATTTGGGTTGCCAAGCCTATTGTGACTAACCTCCTAGGACCCAACTTAGATGGGGACCAACAAGCTAAAACTTGATCAATAGGTGTTGTTGGAGGGCATTGGAGACTTGGCTACATCATGAAGAATTAAGGGATCTTCATCAATTATATTATCGCAAGCCAAGTCATTTGGATTATATTGTTCTATCTCATATCCAATGGTCCTCCTTGTGGTAACTTTTATTTAAATCATATATACATTGAAAGTTGCTTGCACCCTTGCATATTGTTCTATCTCATATCCAATGTTCCTCCTTCTTCCCCAATGGTTCCCCAACATTTTGAGCAAGTTTTGACCTCCATTGTTGACCTCCACAAGCTTGTTATCTCTCTATTCCTCCATGATTCTTGTCTCCAATTAGAGGGAAAAGAGAGAGGAGATCTAGATCTACTATTCTACCAATCAATCTCTCCTCTAAGTGAGGGGAAGCTTTTGCATCTAGATCTTGGAGTGTTTTGGTGTTCTTCCTTGTTCTTCCTCTCTTCTTCCCCCATAAGCATTAGTTGCTTTTGGTTGGATTTGAGCACTTGTGCTCTTGCCATTGCATTGTGCATCGGTTTGTGCTCTCCACGAGGATTCGTGGAAGTTGAAAGTTTGTGAGCTTGTTACTCTTGTGTCTTTGGACCCTAGACGCCTTTTGTGGTGGTTGAGACCTTTTGTGGTCACTTGGGAGCTCCCAATCCTTTTGTGGGTTGGGCCTCAAGATTGTTGTAAAGGTTCCTGATTCCGCCTTGAAGGATTCCGATAGTAGAAGGTGAACCGAGCTTTTGGGCAAGGTTCATCGGAGAATAGGGTGAGGCCATTTGTGGCGTTTGAGTTTGAAACTCACATCCCTCCAACGGGACGTACTCCCCTAAAAAGGAGGAACTCGAGAATACATCATCGTCTCTGCGTGCCTCGGTTATTTCTATACCCGAGCTCTTTACTCATGCAATTTATATGATGATAGCCTTCGTGATTGAAGTCTTATATATTGCCATCACTTTGTTGCTTGTCTTGCTTAGCATAAGTTGTTGGTGCACATAGGTGAGCCTAGTATATTTAGGTTGTTGGCTTGTTAATTTAAACACCTAGTTTTATTCCGCAATTATCAAGCCTAAACCGGAAAAGTTTTAATCGCCTATTCACCCCCACTAGGCGACATCCTTGTCCTTTCAAAATCGCCTTGCTTGTCAGCCGACGGAACTAATAGCGCGCACTTCTCCCTCTATACGAAACCCGGGGTATCTCGACCATGGGATTTGCCGTGGCACCCCCACGACAACTGGCGCCGTCTGTGGGAAGAACGCGCGCTGGATCACGGTTTCGGCGGCTCCAATCTACATCGACAACGGCAGCGACTCACCGTCACGGGTCAGCACTCGACACTAGTACAGAAGGACACATTCGATACCCCTCTATGGCAACGGCAGGTGTTAGGCGACGGAGAATCGCGCTTTCCGCGCGGCCGGTGCGTACAAACCTGACCTGGCCCGCCTACATTGGCAACGAACCCTTTCCAATCTCCGTCACTTATTATATTGGCAACGGTTAATAAAATTGTCCGTTTCCAATATTTGCCTCTATGGTAACGGATAGAATTTTCCAACCGTTGAAAATGTTGATACGTGGAGGCTAGCAAATGGGCAGATGGGGAGGTGGGCGGAGCAGACCCGCGAGTATAAATGGCGAGAGGTACCAGCAGCGGTCTCTTTGAAGCCCCAGTCCATCGCCTCCAGTCTTTCAAACTTCGCCAGATTCCCTCCGTCCAAATGCATGGCGAGAGGTACCAGCAGCGGTCGCGGCCGTGGACGAGGGCGAGGCCGTGGTAGGGGGCGCAGCGGCAATGCCATGCCGTCGGTGTCGCCCTCACCGTCCTCTGAAGACATGTCCCCGGCGAGAGGTACCATCAGCGGTCGCGGCCGTGGACGTGGGCGCGGCCGTGGACGAGGGCGCGGCCGTGGTAGGGGGCGCAGCCGCAATGCCACGCCGTCGGTGTCGCCCTCACCATCCTCTGAAGACATGTCCCCAGAGCTGCGCGGCTTCGAGTTCTTGGTTATCCTGTACAAGGGCATCGAGAGCCGCCTAAGGTTCCCGAGGGCGTTCGCACAGAAGCTCCAAGGCATGGTGGCAGGTACCATGCATCTGAAGATGGAGGATTGCGAGAACGGCAGCTGGGCGGTGAAGACGGCCGTGAGTGCCGGGGGGAATTTGTACCTCGGCCAGGGATGGAAGTCATTCGCCCAAGCGTACAAGCTTGAGCAGGGGCACTTTTTGTGCTTCGAGTTCGACGGCGACAACAGGTTCTTCATCAAGATCTTCGATGGTACCTTATGCCGGAGGGACGCACTCGTGTACAGCGACGACGAGCCCAAATCTTCATCAGCAGCTGCTAGTAGTAGCATTAGCTAGTAGTAGCATATATGTAATCGTTTACTTCTTTATCAAGTCCGTATGTAGTTTAGTCATCTTTATTATTAATATATGTATCCTATGTGGTTCATTACCGTTTCCTAAGTGGTCTCTGCGTTCATATGTAATTTAGAGTACCTGTTAGTAAGTTTACTCTCTCGCTTGTGTAAAAGCAATGGAAACGGTTATATAAAATGTCCATTGCCAATGTGGTGCTTATATATACTGCCGGCTCTAGCAAATTATCGGTCTCATTATCACTCTCTCACTGTCTCTCTTCCAACCCTAGCCGCCGCACACTGTGGCTTTCAACTCTCCTCACTTTCTCTAATGGCTTCCTCTGTCGGCGCATCTAGATCCGGCTATCGCGGCCGCGGCTCTAGCTGCCGCGGCAGCACCGTTCTAGCGGCAGCCCTTCGTGAGGGGAGGGTCGATCTGGAGGCGGCCATGAGTCCGCTAATGATGCGGCAGCGCCACCATCTGACGCCCTCCTCCTCCGGTGATGCCGGGCTTCTTCTGAGCCAGGCCGATGTGGCGGAGGTCATTCATGAGGTGGTGGTGCAGCACCTCCGGCGGATCTACCAGCAGATCTACCAGTAGAAACCCATCTGGAGGAGGAAGTGGCCGATCTGGAGGAGGTGGAGGATCTGTAGGTGGTGTCTGATCTGGAGAAGGAGGAGGTGGTGGATGTCGACGAAGGAGAAGGGGGAGGAGGTGATTGCGTCGCAGCGCGCTGGTAGCATCGCAGCGCATCTGGCAGAGGCCTGCACCTCCTCTCCCGCCGGGTGAAAGGTATAAATCTTTCTGTGACCGGATGTGATGCCGATGAACTAGGTTCTACGTATGAGCATTTCATCACATAAACAAATTCCTAGTGCAAATTCACACATACATGCTCTGATAATTACAAACACTTATTGTTAAAGCACAAACTGTACAAACTAGTTAAACACCGACATCCAAAGCCTATTGCAATTCACCTAGGGCATTCTTGCACCTAGTGCAGAGCATTTCCTGCCATGTTGGACGTAGCCTGTCCTTCAAGGTTAGGATCGTGCGATACAACTCGTAGGTCACGTACCCATCTATTGCTGCGTAGTCGAGGTTAACTTTGTGCAGCGACATCCACTCCCAAAAATTGTGCTGGCTGGATGGGAACTCCTTCTTCATGTTGGCGTATGATTTGTCGATGAGGTCTGCCGCTAGATCACCCATTCCGGTCCCTCTCGTCTCCACCCTTGATTTTGTATACGAGTTGGATG
The DNA here is from genome assembly GCA_947311845.1 of Poa pratensis. Taxonomy (NCBI): domain Eukaryota; kingdom Viridiplantae; phylum Streptophyta; class Magnoliopsida; order Poales; family Poaceae; genus Poa; species Poa pratensis. Next base: position 17,033,452 of record CAMZMU010000066.1, read on the forward strand.
TCCACGTAGTACTCCGGTGGAATGTGGAAGCCGGCAGAAGAAAGCACCTTGCTGTCGTTGGTGATGTCCACGCTTGCGAAGGTGATATTCTTGCGTTCAAAGAATTTGCCCAACTCTGGACAATTCTTCTTGGACTTGCACCGGTGGAACACGAGGACATGCTGGTGCATGGCGAGTTGCAGGACAGACATCTGCCGACGATTACGGGTGTACTCGATGTCAAGGCCGATGAGCCGATGCTTCTCCTCTGCTAGCCATTCCTCGTACTTGTCGAGGATCCGCTCCACGGTATGCTCCTCGTTCGTGTACACCACCTCCAGAACGGTGCCGTGGGTACGGATGGTAGTTGTCTTTGTTGTTCTGTTGCGGTCGCCCATGGCGGGTGGGGGATTGGGGTGGAACGAGGAAGAAGAGAAGGAAGGAATGCGAACTGTCTGCCACCGAACAGAGCAGTTCCTGGATATTTGCCGTCGATCTTAGCAGTTTCTCGAAAATGGCAACCGAACAAAGCAGTTGCTGGAAAATAGCAACCGATTTTTTATATCCAGATGTATTTTGTACATTTCACTAATCTTTTTTTCTTTCACGCAGGAGTTTATTTCGGCAACACTGCATAAAAGTACCAATGTATCATTCCGAGAACCAGAAACCTTAAGGCAAGGAAATTTCGTGGATACTGGTCTTGGAGTGGGTACAGCGACGACCGAGAGCTCATAGAAGGTGAGCTCCAAGTCAAAGATGGAAGGCTGGCTTAATTAAGCCAGCCTTCCATCTTGTTAGGTTAGTTGCTTATAGGTTTAGAGTTCATGATTATAGTCAAAGTGTAATAGGTGATATTACATTATGCCAATGTGTGATAGATATGATTGTAGTCAAATTGTAAAAATGGTGATATTATTGTATACCAATGTAATGATGGCATTTGTTCTATGTTATGAATTGAATAACGTTTTAGTGCATTGCGCAATCAGCCTTTCATGTATTATGGCATATAACCGAAATATGAGAAAAGCTCAGTGGAAACGGGTAGATGGAAAACTCCGTATTTGATGTAGGAAAACTAAAGCAACGGAGGTCTGTGCACAACCGTTGCCAAATGGAGACCTCATCGGAAACGATTTTTTTACCTCCGTTACCGATGAAGGCCTTCACATCAGTCACGGAGTCGGGGACACGGACCCTTTCTCCGTTGTCGATGGGGGTTTTTGGCCCGTTTCCGATGTGTCGTTCTATACTAGTGCGAGGGCTCGACATCAACAATCTTCGTCAACAACGACGACTCCAATCTACATCGACAACAGCAACGACTCACCGTACTGGATCTGCAGACAGGGGATCGACGTCAACCTTGCCTTCTTGTGCGGCAGATCAAATCTACTGGCCGACAGACGTTCTGCGATTCACGTCGCACCAAGCGGAGGCTCGACAACACCACTGCCCACACGCGTGGGCGATTGGATCTACAAGATCGAGATTTTGCAGGCGTTCTGATCGCTACCAATTCAAAGCGGCATCCAACCAAAGCCTGGATCGGCATAAGTTCGATCTGAAGACGGATTTGCATGCCGATCGCCGAGCCATACAAGAAAAAAAAGGAATTACGTATCAAGCTAGTACGAGTACCACCTTGACTCACACACGGATCGAGGAAGGGAATCAAAGAAAAAAGGAAAAGACAAATTGGATGCTGCATGCAAGAAAACAATTCGACTGCTACTAGCACTCACGAGCATCAAAAATGTCCATGTGCGACCCGGTTTTCCAAGGCCAAGAAAAAAAAGAGAAAAGAGGTGGTCCGCTCAATCATCCAATGCAACATGCAAAGTATCGTGACCAGCCCCGTGGTCGACTCCGACCCAGCCATGGTGAGTCGACCACGGTACGTACGCTGCGGCCTACTTCGATGCGCCGTCGCGTACAAATCCAATCTCGTCGACTACGGCTGCTACTACTGACACGCGAGCGGATCAAGGAAGCTGACGAGCCGACGAGTTCCATGCATGGATTTTCCGGCCACGCGTACCCGACGGATCGGCGATTCGGCAATTAGGAAGTGCGGTCGGCAACCTCTACTACGACTCGCTGGCGTCAACGCCCGCGATTCCGACAACCTCTTCATCGACAACTCGGCAACCCCACTGCGGCCAAACCTCGACTCCCTCAACGACATCAATCGCCACGGCGGCGATCAGCGTCGGCGACATCGGTGCAGAAAGCCCGTTCCCTGGAAGGGCATCACGTACTCTCGGGGGCTGGCGCTTCGACATCAGCACCGACAACAATCTCTTCGCTGCACCCGACAAGGCGACACCCATGACTTTTTCGACTCCGCATCGTCGACCCCGCCTCCGACACTCGGGGGCTGGCGCTTTTTCGACTCCAATGCATCGTCTCCATCCGCTTCATCGACTCTGCCTCGCCGACCCAACAAGGTGGACTCGGGGGCTGAGCGTTGCAGCCGCCGCGTCGACTCCCTACACAACAAGAATCGCCATCTTCGGCAACGCTCAGCGTCCGGGGAACGCTGCATGGGTCGCCGGACCATGCGGACCCGACAAATCGTCGACTCGGGAAGATGGCGGCGTATGCACACGCACCCGAGGATCGGGGGCTGACGCTTCGTCATCAACGACAAACAGCAACTTCGTCGCTCCACACGATAAGGCGACTCCGGCGCCTTCAACAACTCCGCCGCGACTCGAGTGCCTTCATCGCCTCTGCATCATCGACTCCGCTTCGCCGGCTTGACAAGGAAGACTCGGGGGCTGAGCGTTGCACGCGCCACGTCGACTCCGGTCCGCCCTGTCGACTCCCTCCGCCGCACCACTTCACGGCGTCGACTCCATCCACTACGACGTCCATGACTCGACAAGATCGGAGTCCGACAACTTCTACCACCACTTTGACGAGTCGACCTCGACAGTCTACAGATTTTCGTCGCTCGTTGATGCATGTAAAATGCATACATGAACTTTACATTTTATTACATGTTATTCCATGATATTTACATCATATAAGGGTTATATTCATGATTTATATTAAGTTTTGGGGATAATTAACAACTCCCCCATTTTTCTGGAATTAACCCTGCGCTGTCAGAAAACCCCTTTTTCTATATTTTGATGTTTCAGGGACCCAAACGACGTCCAAATGACCTGAAACTTTACGGGGATCATTTTTTTGGAAGGAACGAAACGTAGGCGCAAAGGAATCGAAGAAACGGAGACCAGAAGGCAGAAAGGGGTGGGCCCACGTGGCCAGATTCCCTGACCGCGTGGGGTCCCCCATCCTGGCCCTCGGGCCTCCGCTGCTGTCGATCTTTCTTGCCGAAGCTTCGTCTTGACCTAAAAACGACTATATATAGACCCCCCCCCCCCCCCAGGGCTTTCGCGAAAGGGAGCGCCGCAGAAACATAGAAACCACGAAACAGAGATCTGGAGCTGAAGATTGGAGGGGAAAACTCCGGCGGGGCGCTGCCGGTGTGGTCTCCTTCCCCTCCAACAATATCTCCACCGACACCATGATGAAGAGGGAGTAGTCCACCCCTGGACTATGGGTTTGTGGAAGTAACTTATGTATCTCTCCGTTCTATGAGCTTCACTAATTAGTACCGTATGAGCTGTTGAACATGATTACGGTCATCTATGTAATTCCATTGTGGTGTATCTTTATTATGAGTTAATACATGTTTGAGATTGCAATGGTTTTGTTTCAGTTATGAAAGTAGATGCATATTATGTACCCCGTTCTTATTTACTTGTCATGATTAAACATGTTTATGAGAGCATGTGAGGGGGAACGTGTGCATTAGTTGGAGTAACGGGGGGTGGCTAGTGCAGTGAACGTGAGAGAAAGTTCTGCGATCCACTTGGGTTTTCTACCTTACTTTGTTGCCTCACTAGGGATAAACAAAAATACCATGCTACCAGAGAGTGGATGTGACCTTGGCCACTATCTCCATGACTAGATCTAGCAAGTTCTTATTTTAACTTCATGTCATTGAACTTATTGCTATGCTCTGATTTATCTTAATTACTAAGGTGTTATGATTTAGTTCGCATCTTGGTGGAGCATAAGAGAGAGAACAACTTATACTTGAGATCTCTATGTTAGGACGTGATGCCCATATTTTTAATAACTTGTCAAACCATGTCTTGCCATCTTACATGTTAATTTTAGTGTTCCATTGTCTACCACGTTATCAAGAGAGAGTGCATTTGTGAAACCATGAACCCCGGTCCATTTTTAATCATAAGAAACACCTTTCCAACACTTTTATCACCACTTTTGTTTGCTGCCATTATTAAATCTGAAAATACAAAAACACTTTTATATCTTGCATTCATCATAAAAAACCCAAAATTATCATTTATCATTGTTACCATCATCCTTGCATATTTATTTACCATCATTGCATATTTACTTATTGTTTGCATTGCATATTATTTTATTATCATTCTCACACCTCGTGCTTGACAACCACTTGGTGAGGTTGAGGGCACAAAACAATTTATTTTGTTGCAGGTTCTCAAGAGAAGGATAAGGAGATAACATCTGAAATAATGGTTCCCCGAGAGTTCGATATTAAACCCTCGAGTCACCCTCGTGGGGAAAACTGTCTTCCACTACTACATACACTCTGCACTTGGAGTCTCAACCTAACACATTTACTTTTCACGCAGGTACCACGCGAAGGGGCTAGCAACTGTTTTCTGGCGCCGTTGTGGGGTAACTACGTGAAGGGCCATCACTCGTGAACAGCTAAGTCACTTTCATATTTTATTTCTTCAATTCTAACCTTCTTCGGTTGCAGTCAACACTCGGGGGCTGGCGCTTTTCGACTCCGACTCGTCGACTCCCTCTGCCGCACTACTCCGCCGCGTCGACCCTGGTCCGCCGCATGACTCCGCCGCGTCGACTCCGGTCCGATACGTCGACTCCCTCTGCCGCACTACTCCGCCGCGTCAACTCCCTCTATCGTACAATTCCGCCGCGTCGACTCCGGTCCGCTGCGTCGACTCCCTCTGTCGTACTACTCCGCCGCATCGACTCCTTCCGCCGCGTCGACTCTGGTCCGCCGCGCCACAACAAATTTGCCTTGGCCGCACCTGATGCTCTACCGGGTGCTGCGCCGCACAGGCCGCAACAAATTCGCCTTGGCCACACCCGATGCTCGGGGGCTGCGCCGCACAGGCCGCAACAAATCATCGACTTGGCTACTTAGCCTCATGCAAAAATTCACGACTAGCGCAGTCGCAAAAGACTTCCCGAGATGCGTCCGCCGGATATGATCCTCGTGATCCTCGGATGCTGCACCCATGGTGTAAAGATAAGACCCACCGATCCGTCGAGCCGGCCAGGGCCCTCACCGGCTGCGCTTACCCTGTATATTTCCGTGTCTGCGACATGATGAAAAATCCCAGCGGACGCGTTGGGTACCTGATACGTGCATTTTATATCATCATTTATACCACTTATACCACCATATTAGGATGCTATTTGCATAATTATATCATTGTTTTTACATGTTTTAGATGATTTATGGGACTTTCATACAAAGTCCCTATTTTTGGTATTTAATTTCCGGGAGGCAGAAAACCTCCTTTTTCTTGTTTTTAATGTTTCAGGAGCTACAGGGGCCCAAATGGAAAAAGAAAAATTGCACAGCTGGTTTTTCATCGGGAGAACAGCAGTGGGAAGAAGATCGAAGGGAGGAGAGCCACGAGGCCCAAAAGAGGGGGGCCCACGCGGCCAGATTCTTTGGCCGCGTGGGGCCCACCATCTGGAGCCTTGGGCACTTCCTCGCCTGGGGCTTTTTAACGAGGTCTCCGTCTCGCCCGAAAAGTAACGCCCTAATTTTTACGAGACTATCCGAGGTCGTGGCGGCGGCGAAACTCCTGATTCCCTCCGAGGGGGATCAGATCCTGCTGCTCCGGATCTCCGGAGAAGGGGGAAATCATCGTCATCGTCATCACCTCTCCTCCTTGGCGTGGGAGGAGGCCTCTACATCATCACCATCACCAAGACCAGCACCATCTCCATCATCATCTCCGTGATCCACTCCGTCCCCCTCGTAGTTTGAGAGTTGTTATATACCCTAGATACTTGTCTTGTGCTACTATTCATGTTTGTGATTGAGTACTTGTCATTATTTGGTGGTGAAGTTATATTTTCAGATTGTGTTGTACCACTTATGCCACTGAATATCATCATGTTTGCACGTTGTGAGTAGTTTCCGTATGTTCCTGAGGGCATAGGATGAATTGGCAATGATTTATATATGACATGTGTTGGTATTTTGTCTAGTGTTTATCTTTTTGTCTGATTCTATGATGGTGTTGTGCGAACGTCGACTGCACAACACTTCACCTATATGGGCTCATAGGAGAACACCGTAGTGTAATGGCGTGAGGGAGACTTGGGAGGACACGAAATCCTGAGACCGAATCATTAAGTTACTTTATGGGGTATTGGTATCGGGGACCTAGAGCGTAATGCTATGGTGGGATTTTATATCTTAATAATTCTTGTGATGTCATTTAATTGGCCACCTGATCCATCATAAGGGGTTTAGTCTATTTATTTAGTTGTACCTAATAATAGCTCCGTCCGAGGAAGATTAAAACTAGACAAGATATTCAACGTGTTGTTTAATAAATCTATATGCCTAGCAATATCCATGCAGCCCTCGGGAACGTTTCCACATATAAGTTACAAATCACTTGAGCTTGTCCTCTTACACATAGAGGATTGGGCTTTCTCTCTCTTTGAGAGCTTTTACTTGTTACCATTTACCTGCTGCATTGTTACTGTCTTGCAATTATACAATCGAAAATACCAAAAACACTTGCATCTTTTATTGTCTATTTATCATTTCTAATAACCAATACCTTCAGCTCCTCGTGGGTTCGACAACCTTTTCTATTCGAAAGGTACTACAATTGATCTCCTGCACTTGGGAGTCATGAAGATACTTTTCTGGCGCCGTTGCCGGGGAGCGTAGCGCTATTGGTAAGAAGTTTGGTAAGGAAACTTGAAAGGTGAATTTTATTTACTGTTTTATCTCATTGCTACTATGGCATTTATGAATCGTGCCTCGCTACATCTTGCTCTATATGGAAGTGCTTATGCTCCTAAAGCTGTTGAAACTACTGTGCCTGAGATACCTGATAACCCACAAGTATAGGGGATCGCAACAGTCTTCGAGGGAAATAAAACCCAAATTTATTGATTCGACACAAGGGGAGACAAAGAATACTTATAAGCCTTAGCAGCGGAGTTGTCAATTCCACCACACCTGAGAAAGCACTAGTAACAAACGTGATGTGAAAGCAGCAGTAATATGAGAGCAACAGTAGCAGTAACACAGAAGCAATGGCATCAGAAAATAGTTGCTTGCGTGGAGTTGACGGGAAAGCAATGATGATTACAGATGGACGGGGTTGCCAGCTATCTACACTAGTGGTAACTCTCCAATATCAAGTGTTGGGTGAACAAATTACAGTTGGGCAATTGACAGAATATTGAGCGCATGACAATGCATATATATGACATGATGACTACTATGATATTTAATTGGGCATTACGACATAATACATAGACCGTCATCCAACAGCGTCTATGACTAATAATCCACCGCCGGGTTGTCATCTGAGTCCCCCGTTGGTATTAAGTTGCAAGCAACGGGTAATTGCATTAAGTAAAGTGCGTAATGTAAACAAATACATATGACCGTGGACATAGCATTGTTAGGTTATCCCTAGTGGCAACAGCACATCCACAACCTTAGAACTTTCTGTCACTGTCCCAGATTAAATGGAGGCATGAACCCACTATCTAGCATAAATACTCCCTCTTGGAGATACAGGCAACTACTTGATCAAGGTAACCACAAGTACCGGAGAGCATGCAAGATCTTAAATAACATATAAGATAGATTGATAATCAACTTGACATAGTATTCAATATTCATCGGATCCCAACAAACACAACACCGATTACATCATATGGATCTCAATCATGTAAGGCAGCTCATGAGATCATTGTATTGAAGTACATGGAGAGAGAGTACCAACTAGCTACAGCTAGAACCCGTAGTCCATGGGGGAACTACTCACGGAGCATGATGGAGGCGGTGGCGTCGATGGAGAAGGCTCCGGGGGTCAATCCCCTCTCCGGCAGGGTGCCGGAACAGGAACTTCTGACCCCCGAAACTTGGTTTCGGATGGCGGCGGAGCTCTGGAACTTTTCTGGGAAATCGTCAATTCTTTCGTGAGTTTTAGGTCAGGGGCAATATATAGTCCAAAGGGCGTCGCGAGGCGGTGCACGAGGAGGCGACACCACCCTAGGGCGCGGGAGATTCCTGCCGCGCCGAGCCCACGTGTGGGGCCCTCGGGCCTCCCCCGGACTTGTCCTTCTGGCCCATAGAGTCTTCTGATAAAACAGGGGCCTCCGTAAATTTTCGTCCAATTCCGAGAATATTTCCAGACTAGCTTTTCTGGAATACAAAAACAGCAGAAAACAGGAACTGGCACTGTGGCATCTTGTTAATAGGTTAGTCCCAGAAAATGTATAAAAATGATATAAAGTGTATACAAAACATGTAGCAATTGATATAAAACAAGCATGGAACATAAAAAATTATAGATACGTTTGGGACATATCAATACCTAAAGTGGGATATAAAATTCCCATTGGTCATGTTAAAAGAGTTATGAAAAATCCATTTACAGGGATGGAACTAAATCTGCACGTGAACACATGGAAACAATTGAGGCTATATGTGGTTTATTTAGACTTCCTGGTATTTCTGAAGATCAGGTGAAAAGGAAGCTGTTATATCTGTCTTTATCTGGTAATGCTCGTATTTGGTTCAGGTCTTTAGATGAAGAAGTCACTATGGACTGGAGTATTTTGAGGAAGGTTTTCTTTCTTAAGTATTTTACTCCTAGAGAAGCTTATGAGAACCGCTGCTATATATTTAATTTCTGGCCACATCTGGGAGAAAGTATTACTCAAGCTTGGGGGAGGTTAAAGGAACTCCTCCGCAAGAATCCTTGTCATGATCTTACAAGGAAAATTATTCTGATAAACTTTTATGTGAGGCTACCAAGGCAACAAAAGGAATTTCTGGATAATTCATCTAGTGGAAGCTTTACAAATAATACTGAAGAAGAAGCATGGATTTTATTGGAGACTATTTCTGAGAATACTGGTCATTGGGATCTTGATAAAGGTAATGAGCCCTATCTGGACTATGAGTATTCTTGTGTAGAGAATTTCTCTACTTCTACCTTGTTTAAAAACCTGAGTGATACTTTTAATCTTGATCCTTATGTTATAATTGAGGTAGCTGAATCTTTTGCTAATCATATTGGTATTCCTAAAACTGGGTTTGAAGCTTATGTTGAACCTGTTAAACAATCTATTGTTGTACCCAAAGTTATTAAACAGGTAGAACCAGTGTCATCCTTGACAATTGAGGAGTGTGTTGAGGCACCACCATATCCAAACCAAGTCAAGAAAAATTTACTTATTACTGTTTCTAACAAGAGTAAAAGAAGGAGATCTCAGCCTTATGAATAGATGGAAGTCAACAGTCAAATCTCTATTATCAAACAATTAAATGAAGAAGATCCTGTTGATGTTTATCTATGTGAAGATGCTACTAAAGTTGTTAAAGGCAATTCGGCCAAGGTTGGTAAGCCTGTTATATCATGCACTATTGGGACTTCTAGTGATCATGGCTTATGTGATATTGGAGCAAGCATTAGTGTCATTCCATATTCTCTGTATCTTGAAATCAAGCCTGATATTGATCCTATCAGTATGGAAGAGACAGGTATGACAATTCAACTTGCTAATAAAGATTATATTAATCCACTTGGAATTGTTAGAGATGTTGAAGTATTGGTAGGTAAAATTAAATATCCTGCTGATTTTATTGTGCTTAGTTTCCCTCAAGATTAATTTTGTCCTATCATTTTCGGTAGACCTTTCTTACATATTGTTGGTGCTGAAATTGATTTGCTTAAAGAGAAAGTGTTTATTAACTGTGCTGGAGAAAAACTTGCATTCAACTTTTCTAAATTTTCTGATAAGCATTCAAAGAAAGAGCCATTTTCTGAAGATGTAATTGAAACTCTTGCTCATGTAGCTGTAGCTTCACCAGACGTGGTGGAAAGATACATGCTTAATCAAGATGAACCATTTAATGAAGAAGAAAAAGATGCTTTAGAACAAATACTTTCACAACAGCCACCACAATTACAATTGCATATCCCACCTGATAATTTAGGAGTGCTACCACCACCTAAAGGGGATCCTAGCTTTGAATTAAAACCTTTGCCTACAAATCTGAAATATGCATATTTGGATGAGAAGAGCACATGGAGTCTTCTGATAAAATAGGGGCCTCCGTAAATTTTCGTCCAATTCCGAGAATATTTCCAGACTAGCTTTTCTGGAATACAAAAACAGCAGAAAACAGGAACTGGCACTGTGGCATCTTGTTAATAGGTTAGTCCAGAAAATGTATAAAAATGATATAAAGTGTATACAAAACATGTAGCAATTGATATAAAACAAGCATGGAACATCAAAAATTATAGATACGTTTGAGACGTATCAGCATCCCCAAGCTTAGTTCCTACTCGTCCTCGAGTAGGTAAACGATAAAAACAAAATAATTTTTTAGGTGACATGCTACCATCATAATCTTGATCATATAATATTGCAAGGCACATGTAAATGAATGAAGTGATCCAAGTCAATGGTCTATAATTTGCTACCAAATAGATAATGAGTAAACAATGAATCACACAAGCTAAACGTTTTCATGAATAGTACTTTCGAGACAAGCATCAAACAGTTTTGCATAAGTGTTAACTCATAAAGCAATAGTTCTAATAAAAGGTATTTAATCAACACAAAGGAAGAATTAAGTTTCAGCATTTGCTTCAACTTTCAACATATTTATCTCATGGATATCGTCAACACAAAGTAGTATAACAAGTCCAATACGTTGCATATAACGCATGTTGTAACAAAGTTGACACTAGTGTTTGCTTGTGGAAGACAGAAAGAATAGGAAAACTGACTCAACATAAAAGTAAAAGAAAGGCCCTTCGCAGAGGGAAGCAGGGATTAAGTCATGTGCTAGAGCTTTTAGGTTTTTGAAAGCATATAGAGATTGCATAAAATATTTGATACTCCTCCCAACCTTGCTAACACAAGCCATGGCTAACCGAATCCTCGGGTGCCTTCCATCAATCACATACCATGGAGGAGTATCTATTTTTGAGAGGTGTTTGTTAATTGTCAACGAATGGTAGCGGGTGAGAACAGTATTCTACCTGTCAAACGGACTTTTAAGAGCGGCTCCCATGAAGGACGTTATTTCTACCAGCAAGGCAGATCATCCCTCTTTCTCTTTGGTTTACACACATGCAGGTATTTCACTGTTTGTCATTGCTTACTGATGAATCAGGGCAAAAGTGTGAAGAGAATTAATTGGTTAAAGTTGTAATTAATTGGGACTGGGCACCCCGTTGCCAGCTCTTTTTGCAAGTTATTGGATAAGCGGATGTATATGCCACTAGTCCAGGTGTAAAAGTCCATTTGACAAAGAATAAAGAATAACCACACTAATTCCTCATGAGCTAGTAAACATTGACACAAAAGGGAATAATAACATTTTGAATAATTTAAAGGTAGCACATGAAAAATTTACTTGGAGTGGCAAGGAAATACCACATATAGGTAGTTATGGTGGACACAAATGGCATGGATTTTGGCTCAAGGATTTGGATGCACGAGAAGCATTCCCTCTCAGTACAGAGTTTAGGCTAGCAAGGTTTATGTAAGCAAACAAGAATATCAACCCGTACACCAAGTTTTATATGACAAACATATTGCAAACGTTATAAGACTTCATACCGTCTTCCTTGTTAACCAAACCCTGTTATTAGAAAATATCTAGACCTTAGAGATACCACCGATGCAAACCAAATTTTCAACAAGCTTTACGGTAGTTCTTCACTAATAGGCTTAACTCATGTGATGCACAAATTTAATCATGATCTACTTGTTAACTCAAAACAATTGACAAGCATCAAGTTATCCAAATTAGTGATCTACAAGATTAAGCAAGTTTTTCCTTATACCAATTACCACATGCAACATTTTCTGAACCAACCAAACACCAATCAATTTATTTAATCAACTCTCCAAACAAATATAAGTGAAGCAAGAGAGTACTTTCTACAAAAGAAAGCTAATAGCTCTGACAAGAGATACATGAAAACAAGAGCTAAAAGCTGAACAGCGCTAGATATGAATACTCAACAAATATAAGTGAAGAATAGGAGTATTCTCATGAAAAAGCGGAGCGTGTCTCTCTCCCAATCAAGAATGCTAGGGTCCAGTCAAGCTTTATTGAAAATAAAAGTGCAATACTGAAAATAAAAGCACACAGACGCTCCAAGAAAAGCACATATGATGTGAAAGAATTAAAATATAGTTTCACTAGAGATGACCTGATAATTTTGCCGATGAAGAAGGGGATGCCTTGGGCATCCCCAAGCTTAGACGCTTGAGTCTTCTTGAAATATGCTGGGGAGATCCATGGGAGCCTCCCCAAGCTTAAGCTCTTCACTCTTCTTCATCCTATTATATCACTCTTCCCTCTTGACCCTTGAAAACTTCCGCCACACCAAACTCAACGTAATTCTCATTAGAGGGGTTAGTACTCAAAAACTTTAATCCACTGGTTCTGTTGTGACACATTGCAAGAACTCAATAAAACATTAGCTACAGCCCTCCACGTCTAGAGAACCTTGCTTAAAGCCCACAAGAGACAATGCAAAAAACAGAGACAGAATCTGTCAAAACAGAACAGCCAGTAAAGATGAATTTTTTCGAGGCACTTACGGGACTCAAATCGAAAAACGTTGAACTAACGAAAGATGCATACATATATCAGGATTACGCACAAAAAATTTCAGATTTAATTCACAATCTGGTGATTTTATGAATTTCGTACAGTGAACAGCAGAAATCTGTTCCTGCGCAGCAATCAAAATTAGCATCATCTTATCATTAGAGACTACTCTTGGCACAACAATGCAAGAAAATAAAGATACAAAGGAGTTGCTACAGAAGTAAACAACCTCCTTGACTCAATAAAAGAAAAATTGCAGAAAAATAAAATGGGTTGCCTCCCATAAGCGCTTTTCTTTAATGCCTTTTAGCTAGGCTTGATAGTTTTAAAGATGCTCACATAAAAATAGAAAATGAAGCAAAAGGAGCATCAAGAAGCAAATTCGAAACACATTTAAGTCTAACCCACTTCCTATGCATAGGAATCTTGTACACAAATAAATTCATAAAGAACAAAGTGACAAGCATAGGAAGATAAAACAAGAGTAACTTCAGAACTTTCAGCATATAGAGAGGTGTTTTAGTACCATGAAAATTTCTACAACCATATTTTCCTCTCTCATAATAATTTTCAGTAGCATCATGAACAAACTCAACAATATAACTATCACATAAAGCATGCTTTTCATGATCTACAAACACATAATTCTTATCAAGCTCAAAAATAGTGGGATTAAAACTTTCAAACCCACTTTTAACAATTTTATAACAAGATGATTGATCATTCTCAAGAGGTATGGGACTCCATCTAGATAAAGTCAAGACCTCTCCAATCCCATTTTCATTAGTAGTACAATTAATATTATCAACCAATATAGGACCATCATCTAGAGCTTTATCATAAACATTTTCTAAGCAAACTTTCTCATTACCATGCATTTCGAAATTAGGCACAAATAAAGGATTATCATAAGATTTATCAAAATAGCATGGATTATCATAAATATCAGTAGCATAATCATTTCCACAAGTTTTACTCATAGGGAATTTTCAAGAGAATCCACAGGAACATAACATTCATCCTCCTTTGGTAAGCATGGAGGGCAATCAAATAGTGTAAGAGATAAAGAGTTACTCTCATTAGAAGGTAGGCATGGGTAGCTACTCCATTCTTCCTCCTTTTGTTCATCACTCTCCTCCTCTTTTTCATCCAATGAGCTTTCAGCTTCAGCAGTAGTTTCTTCTTCTACAGGTTCCTGCAAATTGTGAGTGCATTCTTGTGCATTAATGAGTCTCTCTTTATAATCAATGATATAACAATTATTGCTGAAATTTTCTAGGCAATAATCAAGAATAAAAGAGACCGTTTCTTTAAGTTTATTACAAGCAACACAGGTTTCATAATTTTTAGCCATGAAGGAATCTATTTCAGCAGCTGCCACAAATGTAACAAATTGTTCTACTTGTTCAGCTCCCAAATGAATATAGTTATTCCAATGATAGTTCATAATTAAAACTTCTTCACTAAAGCCACATTGGAATTTAAGATGTTTAGTATCTGTTCAGAGCAACAATTTATATCATGGCGTTCCAGCAAAATTTCAGCAATTTGATTTAACTTTTTTAACATGCCTCTCATGATTTTACCCTCTCTTGATTCTCTATACTTTATATATAATTCTTTACCTTCCATAAACATAGAGGTTCTAGCATGTTCTTCCATAGCAACAGTTTTTTTTAGATTTTCGGTTTTTAAATTTTTATGGATTTTCGGGTATATAAGAAAAATAAAACTAGACAAAAATAAACTAAACAAAAGTAAACTAAACAAAACACAACTAAAAGAAATAAACTAAGCAAAATAAAACTAGACAAAAGTAAACTAGACAAAACAAAATAAAATAAAAACAGAGAGAGAGGTGGAGAGTACTCCCCAGGTGAACTTATGAGTAGAGCTATGCTCCCCGGCAACGGCGCCAGAAAATAGTCTTGATAACCCACAAGTATAGGGGATCGCAACAGTCTTCGAGGGAAGTAAAACCCAAATTTATTGATTCGACACAAGGGGAGACAAAGAATACTTATAAGCCTTAGCAGCGGAGTTGTCAATTCCACCACACCTGAGAAAGCACTAGTAACAAACGTGATGTGAAAGCAGCAGTAATATGAGAGCAACAGTAGCAGTAACACAGAAGCAATGGCACCAGAAAATAGTTGCTTGCGTGGAGTTGACGGGAAAGCAATGATGATTACAGATGGACCGGGGTTCCCAGCTATCTACACTAGTGGTAACTCTCCAATAACAAGTGTTGGGTGAACAAATTACAGTTGGGCAATTGACAGAATATTGAGCGCATGACAATGCATATATATGACATGATGACTACTATGATATTTAATTGGGCATTACGACATACATAGACCGTTATCCAACAGCGTCTATGACTAATAATCCACCGCCGGGTTGTCATCCGAGTCCCCGTTGGTATTAAGTTGCAAGCAACGGATAATTGCATTAAGTAAAGTGCGTAATGTAAACAAATACATATGACCGTGGACATAGCATTGTTAGGTTATCCCTAGTGGCAACAGCACATCCACAACCTTAGAACTTTCTGTCACTGTCCCAGATTAAATGGAGGCATGAACCCACTATCTAGCATAAATACTCCTCTTGGAGATACAGGCAACTACTTGATCAAGGTAACCACAAGTACCGGAGAGCATGCAAGATCTTAAATAACATATAAGATAGATTGATAATCAACTTGACATAGTATTCAATATTCATCGGATCCCAACAAACACAACACCGATTACATCATATGGATCTCAATCATGTAAGGCAGCTCATGAGATCATTGTATTGAAGTACATGGGAGAGAGAGTACCAACTAGCTACAGCTAGAACCCGTAGTCCATGGGGGAACTACTCACGGAGCATGATGGAGGCGGTGGCGTCGATGGAGAAGGCTCCGGGGGTCAATCCCCTCCCGGCAGGGTGCCGGAACAGGAACTTCTGACCCCCGAAACTTGGTTTCGGATGGCGGCGGAGCTCTGGAACTTTTCTGGGGAAATCGTCGATTTTTCGTGAGTTTTAGGTCAGGGGCAATATATAGTCCAAAGGGCGTCGCGAGGCGGTGCACGAGGAGGCGACACCACCCTAGGGCGCCGGGAGATTCCTGGCCGCGCCGAGCCCACGTGTGGGGCCCTCGGGCCTCCCCCGGACTTGTCCTTCTGGCCCATAGAGTCTTCTGATAAAACAGGGGCCTCCGTAAATTTTCGTCCAATTCCGAGAATATTTCCAGACTAGCTTTTCTGGAATACAAAAACAGCAGAAAACAGGAACTGGCACTGTGGCATCTTGTTAATAGGTTAGTCCCAGAAAATGTATAAAAATGATATAAAGTGTATACAAAACATGTAGCAATTGATATAAAACAAGCATGGAACATCAAAAATTATAGATACGTTTGGGACATATCAATACCTAAAGTGGGATATAAAATTCCCATTGGTCATGTTAAAAGAGTTATGAAAAATCCATTTACAGGGATGGAACTAAATCTGCACGTGAACACATGGAAACAATTGAGGCTATATGTGGTTTATTTAGACTTCCTGGTATTTCTGAAGATCAGGTAAAAAGGAAGCTGTTATATCTGTCTTTATCTGGTAATGCTCGTATTTGGTTCAGGTCTTTAGATGAAGAAGTCACTATGGACTGGAGTATTTTGAGGAAGGTTTTCTTTCTTAAGTATTTTACTCCTAGAGAAGCTTATGAGAACCGCTGCTATATATTTAATTTCTGGCCACATCTGGGAGAAAGTATTACTCAAGCTTGGGGGAGGTTAAAGGAACTCCTCCGCAAGAATCCTTGTCATGATCTTACAAGGAAAATTATTCTGATAAACTTTTATGTGAGGCTACCAAGGCAACAAAAGGAATTTCTGGATAATTCATCTAGTGGAAGCTTTACAAATAATACTGAAGAAGAAGCATGGAATTTATTGGAGACTATTTCTGAGAATACTGGTCATTGGGATCTTGATAAAGGTAATGAGCCCTATCTGGACTATGAGTATTCATGTGTAGAGAATTTCTCTACTTCTACCTTGTTTAAAAATCTGAGTGATACTTTTAATCTTGATCCTTATGTTATAATTGAGGTAGCTAAATCTTTTGCTAATCATATTGGTATTCCTAAAACTGGGTTTGAAGCTTATGTTGAACCTGTTAAACAATCTATTGTTGTACCCAAAGTTATTAAACAGGTAGAACCAGTGTCATCCTTGACAATTGAGGAGTATGTTGAGGCACCACCATATCCAAACCAAGTCAAGGAAAATTTACTTATTGCTGTTTCTAACAAGAGTAAAAGAAGAGATCTCAGCCTTATGAACAGATGGAAGTCAACAGTCAAATCTCTATTATCAAACAATTAAATGAAGAAGATCCTGTTGATGTTTATCTATGTGAAGATGCTACTAAAGTTGTTAAAGGCAATTCGGCCAAGGTTGGTAAGCCTGTTATATCATGCACTATTGGGACTTCTAGTTATCATGGCTTATGTGATATTGGAGCAAGCATTAGTGTCATTCCATATTCTCTGTATCTTGAAATCAAGCCTGATATTGATCCTATCAGTATGGAAGAGACAGGTATGACAATTCAACTTGCTAATAAAGATTATATTAATCCACTTGGAATTGTTAGAGATGTTGAAGTATTGGTAGGTAAAATTAAATATCCTGCTGATTTTATTGTGCTTGGTTCCTCAAGATTCATTTTGTCCTATCATTTTGGTAGACCTTTCTTACATACTGTTGGTGCTGAAATTGATTTGCTTAAAGAGAAAGTGTTTATTAATTGTGCTGGAGAAAAACTTGCATTCAACTTTTCTAAATTTTCTGATAAGCATTCAAAGAAAGAGCCATTTTCTGAAGATGTAATTGAAACTCTTGCTCATGTAGCTGTAGCTTCAACAGACGTGGTGAAAGATACATGCTTAATCAAGATGAACCATTTAATGAAGAAGAAAAAGATGCTTTAGAACAAATACTTTCACAACAGCCACCACAATTACAATTGCATATCCCACCTGATAATTTAGGAGTGCTACCACCACCTAAAGGGGATCCTAGCTTTGAATTAAAACCTTTGCCTACAAATCTGAAATATGCATATTTGGATGAGAAGAGCATATATCCTGTCATTATTAGTGCTAACCTTTCAGCTGAAGAAGAAGAGAAATTACTTGATGTGCTTAAAGCTCACCGACCAGCCATTGGATACTCTCTTGATGATCTTAAAGGTATAAGCCCAGCTCTATGTATGCATAAAATTAATTTGGAAGAGGATGCAAAACCTGTTGTTGATTATCAACGCCGTCTCCATCCAAAAATGAAGGAAGTGGTAAGGAAAGAGGTAATAAGACTTATTGAAGCTGGTATCATTTATCCCATAGCTGATAGTAAGTGGGTTAGTCCAGTTCATTGTGTTCCTAAAAAGGGTGGAATGACTGTTGTTCCAAATGATGAGGATGAACTTGTAGCTCAACGCACTGTTGTTGGTTATAGATGTGTATTGATTTCAGGAAGTTAAACAAAGCAACTCGTAAAGATCATTACCCATTGCCATTTATTGATCAAATGTTAGAAAGGTTATCTAAACACTCTCACTTTTGCTATTTAGATGGTTATTCAGGTTTCTCCCAAATTCCTGTTCATAAAGATGATCAAGAGAAAACCACTTTTACATGTCCATTTGGTACATTTGCTTATAGGAGAATGCCATTCGGTTTGTGCAATGCTCCTGCTACTTTTCAAAGATGCATGAATGCTATATTTGCTGATTATATTGAAAAGATAATGGAAGTCTTTATGGATGATTTTTCTGTGTATGGTACTTCCTTCGATAATTGCTTGTTCAACCTTAACAAAGTTTTGCAGCGTTGTGAAGACCAACACTTAGTTTTAAACTGGGAGAAGTGTCACTTCATGGTTACTGAAGGTATTGTTCTTGGGCATAAGATTTCTGGAAAGGAATAGAAGTTGACCCAGCAAAGATAGAAGCTATTGAAAAGCTCCATTCCCAAGGGATCTCAAAGGTATAAGAAGTTTTCTTGGGCATGCAGGTTTTTACCGTAGGTTTATTAAAGATTTCTCCAAAATATCAAAACCCTAACCAATCTTTTGCAAAAGGATGTTCCTTTCTCTTTTAATGATGATTGCATTGAGTCCTTTAATATTTTGAAGAATGCTTTAATAAGTGCTCCTATTATTCAACCTCCTGATTGGAAATTGCCTTTTGAAATTATGTGTGATGCTAGTGATTATGCAGTTGGGGCTGTTTTGGGCCAACGTGTTGATAAGAAACTGAATGTCATTTATTATGCTAGTAGAACACTTGATGCTGCTCAAAGGAATTATGCCACAACTGAAAAAGAATTTTTAGCAGTGCTATTTGCTTGTGACAAGTTTAGACCTTATATTACTGATTCGAAAGTCACATTGCATACTGATCATTCTGCCATTAAATACTTAATGCATAAGAAAGATGCTAAGCCTAGATTAATAAGATGGGTACTTCTATTGCAAGAATTTGATTTACACATTGTTGATAGGAAAGGGGAAGATAATCAAGTAGCTGATCATCTTTCTAGAATGGAAAATATACCTGATGATCCTATTCCTATTAATGATAGCTTTGTTAATGAACAACTTGCAATTGTTAATGTTTCTAGTGCTAAAGTTGCATCTCCATGGTTTGCCAATTATGCAAATTTTATTGTTGGTAAAGTTTTACCTCCACACTTCACTACTCAACAAAGAAAGAAATTCTTTTATGATCTTAGACATTATTTTGGGATGATCCTTTCTTTATAAGAAAAGTGTGGATGGTATTATTAGACGTTGTGTACCTGAGTATGAACAACAGGCTATTATAAGAGATTGTCATGACAGTCCCTATGGAGGACATCATGCAGGAGATCGTACAGGTGCAAAGGTATTACAGTCTGGTTTTTATTGGCCTACTTTATTTAAGGATTGTGCTGAATATGTTAAATCTTGTGATAAATGTCAAAGAGTAGGAAATATTGGTAGGAGAAATGAAATGCCTATGAACTATTCCTTACCACTTGAACCATTTGATGTGTGGGGTTTTGACTTTATGGGACCTTTCCCCGAATCAAAGACAAAGCATACTCATATTTTGGTTGCAGTGGATTATGTTACAAAGTGGGTGGAAGCAATTCCAACCAAAAGTGCAGATCATGCCACGGCAATGAAGATGCTTCAGGACATCATTTTCCCCAGGTTTGGTGTTCCTAGGTTTTTAATTACTGATGGTGGTTCTCATTTCTTACATGGTATTCTTAGGAAAACTTTGGCAAAATATGATGTTAACCATAGAATTGCATCACCTTATCATCCCCAAACTAGTGGACAAGTTGAATTAAGTAATAGGGAAATTAAACTCATTTTGGAAAAGACAGTGAATAAGTCTAGGTCTGATTGGCCACTTAAAATTAACGATGCATTATGGGCTTATAGAACTGCTTTTAAAAATCCTATGGGAATGTCTCCTTATAAAATGGTTTATGGAAAAGCTTGTCATTTACCTGTTGAATTAGAACATAAAGCTAGATGGGCTATTAAACAATTGAACTTTGATTTTAAAACTGCTGGAGAGAAGAGAATTCTTGATTTAAACCTACTATGAATGAAATTATGAAAGTGCCAGGATGTTTAAAGAAAAAGTTAAGATTTGGCATGACAAGAAAATTAAAAAGAAAGAATTCAAAGTAGGTGATCAAGTGCTATTATACAACTCTCGTTTCAAGTTTTCTGCAGGTAAGTTAGCTTCAAAGTGGCAGGGACCATTAGTGATACAGGAAGTATACCGTTCAGGAGCTATCCGTCTTCATGGTGATATGAAAGGTAAACCTCATGTGGTTAATGGACAACGCCTTAAACATTATATTGCAGGAAAAAGCTTCATTGGAAAGGTGGAGGAATTCATTTTACAGACACCGGAGGAGGTAATTGCAAAGAAGTTTGCAGTTTCAGAAATCCAAAATCAATAAAAGGTAACTTTTACTCTGGAAAGTTTCTCGGAATTGCGTAAATTTTACGGAAGTCATTTTTTATGGAAATTAACGTGTGGGACAAGAAAATTGGAAGGAACGGAGACCCGAGGAGAAAAGAGGGGGTCCCACGCGGTTAGATCTTTGGCCGCGTGGGCCCACTCCTTTTGCCCCTCGGAGTCCCGTTCGTCTCGTTTTCGACTCCGACGCTTCGTCTTGACCTAAAAACCGTCAATATATACCCCTTTTCGTTGATCTAATCTCGCACCGAGCGTTCTCGAGCGATCTTTGCTTTTGCTGTTTCTGCCTGTCAGGTTTTTAGCTATGTCTTCGGGAGACTCCTTCCAATGCTCCTCCATGGACAATGATGATGAACTCGAGGGCAACAGCCCCACGTCCATGTGGAGAGGAATAGGAAGAGGAAGGACTACTCAGATGATGAAGACTACAAGCCCGACGAGGAGGAGATGGAGAAGGAGGAAGCGGAAGAAAAGAATACAAGCCCTTCGTCGACATCGCACCTATTGCAACAGCACCACCTTCTCCTATCTCCGTTGCTGGTGTGAGGGTGAACGTGTCTCTTGGAAACAAGAGGCAGACGGCGCATGAGCACAGGAGGGAAGGCTCCTAGGCACGCACTTGCTAGCAAAAACGTGGTTTCTACTCTTATTGACAGGGAATTCAAGCGTGCCACCCAAGAGAACTATCCTGGTGAATGGGATCGTAAGATCCCTAATGTAAAGTACCAAGCCCGGAGTGGAAGCCTGCAAGAGACGGTGGAGAAGAATCTCATGGAAAAACTGGGAGAAGCTGCAAGGGAGTTTGAAAAGCCTACAACCTTATGATGAGCATTGTTGGAAAACTTGAAGATAATTATTATGAAGACAAGAAGAAAGAGCAGAAGTGGTTCTAGCAAGACGTCAAGCTTGGGGGAGTTCCACCTAGTCTTTATCTTTACTAGTTTATCATATCTATCTAGTCATGGTGTGTTTTGCTTTTATCATTTAGTTATCAATCTCTTTTAGGCTTGTGTGAGCTCATGGAGCATTATCATGTATCCCTATCTTATGGTTTATCAATGAATATTAAAGTATGGTGTCATCCATGATTCTCTTGTTTGGAGATTTATGGGTAACACTCATGCAAATGAGCGTGGTTTATTTTAGAGGTTTCAGTCACATCTTGCCTTGAATTTAATTAACTTGAGTATGTTGGACAATTGTAGAATCTAGCTCAATATAAATAAGAAAAGAGTGAGTCATTATGACTTGAGAATTAATAAGTTTAAGGTTGAGATATAGTCTTGTAGCATAAAAAGTTGGGAATAGTTAATGAAAAGGATATGAAACACTCTTGTTAGAATCTAGTATCTTTTGAGCAAATGAATGATCATGGATGTGTCAATACTTATGCTCTTGTAAAGTGTATGAAAGGAAGGCACCCGAGGATTCGGTTAGCCATGGAAAGTGTGAGATAAAGGTTGTTTGAGCATAAGAACTTGATTGAAACATCCATGACTAAAGTTTGCACTAGTTACTAGTGAAGCAAGGGTGCAAATAATTTTATATCTGTCTTTTCATTTGTATTCTTTAACTTGTTATCCAATGAGAGTTTATCTTGTCTTTAAACTTCAGTAAAGTATTAAACATTATGATGCTAGCCATAAGAGCAAAAGCATGTTAAAAATAGTGTGATTCAATTGTCCAACATACAATGGTTATTTGCTTTCAAAGTGTAAGGGGTGATTGCTAGAGCTTCTACTTATGCTGCCCTTATGTGTATGAGTTTTAATTCATTAATCTTACATTGCAATTGAATATGATGATGATACAATGCTCGTATTTATTTATCAACCATAAGTCCATTGATGCATGTAATGATCTATGTCCTTACTTACTTGAGGACAAGTAAGGGTTTAAGCTTGGGGGAGTTGATACGTGCATTTTATATCATCATTTATACCACTTATACCACCATATTAGGATGTTATTTGCATTTATATCATTGTTTTTACATGTTTTAGATGATTTATGGGACTTTCATACAAAGTCCCTATTTTTGGTATTTAATTTCTGGGAGGCAGAAAACCTCCTTTTTCTTGTTTTTAATGTTTCAGGAGCTACAGGACCCAAATGGAAAAAGGAAAATTGCACAGCTGGTTTTTCATCGGGAGAACAGCAGTGGGAAGAAGATCGAAGGGAGGAGAGCCACGAGGCCCAAAAGAGGGGGGCCCACGCGGCCAGATTCTTTGGCCGCGTGGGGCCCACCATGGAGCCTCGGGCACTTCCTCGCCTGGGGCTTTTTAACGAGGTCTCCGTCTCGCCCGAAAAGTAACGCCCTAATTTTTACGAGACTATCCGAGGTCGCGGCGGCGGCGAAACTCCTGATTCCCTCCGAGGGGGATCAGATCCTGCTGCTCCGGAGCTCCGGAGAAGGGGGAAATCATCGTCATCGTCATCACCTCTCCTCCTTGGCGTGGGAGGAGGCCTCTACATCATCACCATCACCAAGACCAGCACCATCTCCATCATCATCTCCGTGATCCACTCCGTCCCCTCGTAGTTTGAGAGTTGCTATACCCTAGATACTTGTCTTGTGCTACTATTCATGTTTGTGATTGAGTACTTGTCATTATTTGGTGGTGAAGTTATATTTTCAGATTGTGTTGTACCACTTATGCCACTGAATATCATCATGTTTGCACGTTGTGAGTAGTTCCCGTATGTTCCTGAGGGCATAGGATGAATTGGCAATGATTTATATATGACATGTGTTGGTATTTTGTCTAGTGTTTATCTTTTTGTGTGATTCTATGATGGTGTTGTGCGAACGTCGACTGCACAACACTTCACCTATATGGGCTCATAGGAGAACACCGTAGTGTAATGGCGTGAGGGAGACTTGGGAGGACACGAAAGCCTGAGACCGAATCATTAAGTTACTTTACGGGGTATTAGTATCGGGGACCTAGAGCGTAATGCTATGGTGGGATTTTATATCTTAATAATTCTTGTGCTGTCATTTAATTGGCCACATGATCCATCATAAGGGGTTTAGTCTATTTATTTAGCTGTACCTAATAATAGCTCCGTCCGAAGAAGATTAAAACTAGACAAGATATTCAACGTGTTGTTTAATAAATCTATATGCCTAGCAATATCCATGCCGCCCTCGGGAACGTTTTCCACATATAAGTTACACATCACTTGAGCTTGTCCTCTTACACATAGAGGATTGGGCTTTCTCTCTCTTTGAGAGCTTTTACTTGTTACCATTTACCTGCTGCATTGTTACTGTCTTGCAATTATACAATCGAAAATACCAAAAACACTTGCATCTTTTATTGTCTATTTATCATTTCTAATAACCAATACCTTCAGCTCCTCGTGGGTTCGACAACCTTTTCTATTCGAAAGGTACTACAATTGATCTCCTGCACTTGGGAGTTATCAGTACCCATTTACTAATGCTAGAGTTTGGCTCTATAAGACCTCCGCGGCCAGAGCCAAGCTTCCCCAGCCTACGATAGCTAGCCAGGTTTTTGCGCCAGAGCAATTAACCAGCCCCGATCCGTCGAGTGCGTTGGGCCTGCTAAGCTCAACTCTTAAACAAATAGAAACTGGGTATGAGTCGACCTACTTCCGATTAACAGCCTCCTTCGGCAAAAAGACACCCGATGAATCCTCGACTTTGAGTCTCCGCCCGATTCTATGAATCGACCAGACACTCGGGGGCTACTCCCATCGGGAGCGCTGGACGCGCACCCGACGAGCACTGTACGCGCACCTGATGTATTACAGAATCAAAAGCACCAGACAACACAGTAAGGACGCAAAGACTGAGCCCAAGTTGAGCACTTCCTTGGATAACTTACATTTCATCAACTACTCCCATCGGGAGCGCACTCGCCGCCGGCTCGAGTGCTACACAATTTTCAAAATCGGGTTCTCTACAGCCCACGCTGAATTTTTTAAAGTCGGGTTCTACAGCCCGCATCGGTATTTTCAAAGTTGGGTTCTCTACAACCCGCACTGGATTTCTCAAAGTCGGTCTCTCTATAGATTGCATCGGATTTATTACTATTATTGGGTTTCTTACACCTACACTGGATTTCTCATAAATGATTCAACTCTCAAGGCATGGTTAATATATTCATCACATGATCATCAACACACCTGACGCATTGACTACTCCTACTCGACATGCTGCTATAAGTCTCTGCCCAATTCTACGAATCGACCAGACACTCGGGGGCTACTGACGTGGTCATACCCTTCGGGTCCCCCACTTTTGGTATACCTGGTGCGGCCCAAACGAAGGCCCACCTGATGGACCAACTATTACTTGAAGGACAAGCCAAGGACTCCAAGTCGTAGTCTACTAGGACTCTTGTAAACCCTACCTGGCTCCCTTTATAAAGCCAGACAGGGGCACACCCATAGGACATATAGATACGGGACAAAACATACACGTTTAGCCATAGCGAGGCCACGTCTCACCACCACTATCGCCATTGCGGCCACCATGTAATCATACAATATATACAGATCAGACAAGCAGGAAGTAGGGTGTTACCCTCCGGGGGCCTGAACCTGGGTAAATCGCCTTGCTTGTCAGCCGACGGAACTACCAGCGCGCCAACTTCTCCCTCTATACGAAACCCGGGGTATCTCGACCCTGGGATTTTCCGTGGCACCCCACGACAGTCACGCTTCGGTCTTGACCTAAAATCATCTTTATAAGTCATTGTTTTTGTGAATTATTAGAGGAGGCGGCCCCACCAAAGAAACACCAAAACAAAACACCAACGGAAATTGGTGGGGGGGGTACCGCTGCCGGAATCACCCTCTTTCACTTCCGGCCTCGCCAACATCTTTGTCATGCCCATCATGATGAGAAAGGAATAAACCACGTCCGGATTACAGGTTTGTTCCGGGGCTACTAGCGTGACCAAATGTCGCAGACACCTAAGCCTTCGTGACAATGATGGTTCACAATACTCCCCTACCACTCTTGCCCCTCTTCTCTTCATCCTCCTATGCCTTCATCTTCCTATTGCCCTGCGCCTTTGCTCTGCCTTACCCATGTCCGGGGCGAAAATGTGACTAGAAACCAAATAGGACGCCCTCGAGATATCTCAGCCGTTGATTTGCTCGAAGATTAGCTCCTTGGAAGAGGCTGGTAAATACTTGAGAACATTTACCAATTGTGATATTGTACATGGCTAGGCAAGATTCTCCGTGGGCACTAATCAAGCAATTTGACACTACCACCAATACTACTGCGTTCTGAGTTGCTGCTTAACTACTACTGGTCACTACTTGAAACGAGACCATTAGTCCCGGGTGGTAGGGGCCTCTGGTACCGGATTCCCACCCGGGACGCCGGATTCGGGACTAGAGGCCCCCCCTCTAGTCCGGGTGGCTTACGACCCGGACTAGAGAGCTCCACGCAGGGCGCTGACACCGCGTGTGGTCGAGGACCTCTAGTCTCGGCTCGTAATATGACCGGGACTAGATATCCTTTTTCCGAAATATTTTGTTTTTGAAAATTTTCAAAAAAAAATTGATTTTTTTTCTATATTTCAAATCTTTGAATTATTTGTTAGTTTAATCTCTAATCGCCCCTCCCAGCACGCTTTGCCCCCATCCTCGCACTACTGATCAAACTTCTCGATCGGTCACCCATCCTCACACTGCTCCACCCCCAGCATGCTTAACTTTTGAGTTCCTTTCCAATTTGTTTCCAAGATTGCACTGAGAACATCCTGATAATACTATGGTATCAATCTTATTATCCTCTAGACTTTGATGTCACATGATATTATTTTTTGAATTCCAAACCTATATTACAATAAATATTAATTTTACATTAGTATTGTCATTTTCAATTTAATATGGAAATATTCATATCTTCTTTTGCATAAATATTAATGGAAATATTTCGACAAATAATATGTATAAATCGATCAGAAAAATGATAGGAATCTAAATATTGTGTCCATATCATCTTTTGCATAAATATTAATGATTAATTAGAAATAATTATTAATTCATTTTTTTGTTATTTGTAGAGAAAAATCATATTATTTTTTTGAATTCCAAACCTATGTTAACATAAACATTAATGATTAAGTACTAATAGTTTTGAATTCAAATAACAAAAAAATTAATTATACATTATTATTGTCATTTTTAATTTAATATGGAAATATTCATATCTTTAAACCGGTAAATCGAAATTTGACAAATAATATGTATAAATCGATCAGAAAAATGATAGGAATCTAAATATTGTGTCCATATCATCTTTTGCATAAATATTAATGATTAAGTAATAATAATTATTAATTCATTTTTTTGTTATTTGTAGAGAAAAATCATATTATTTTTTGAATTCCAAACCTATGTTAACATAAACATTAATGATTAAGTACTAATAGTTTTGAATTCAATTAACAAAAAATTAATTATACATTATTATTGTCATTTTTAATTTAATATGGAAATATTCGTATCTTTAAACCGGTAAATCGAAATTTGACAAATAATATGTATAAATCGATCAGAAAAATGATAGGAATCTAAATATTGTGTCCATATCATCTTTTGCATAAATATTAATGATTAAGTAATAATAATTATTAATTCATTTTTTTGTTATTTGTAGAGAAAAATCATATTATTTTTTTGAATTCCAAACCTATGTTAACATAAACATTAATGATTAAGTACTAATAGTTTTGAATTCAAATAACAAAAAATTAATTATACATTATTATTGTCATTTTCAATTTAATATGGAAATATTCATATCTTTAAACCGGTAAATCGAAATTCGACAAATAATATGTATAAATTGATCAGAAAAATGATAGGAATCTAAATATTGTGTCCATATCATCTTTTGCATAAATATTAATGATTAATTAATAATAATTATTATTTTTGTTATTTGTTGAGAAAAATCATATTATTTTTTTGAATTCCAAACCTATGTTAACATAAACATTAATGATTAAGTACTAATAGTTTTGAATTCAAATAACAAAAAATTAATTATACATTATTATTGTCATTTTCAATTTAATATGGAAATATTCATATCTTTAAACCGGTAAATCGAAATTCGACAAATAATATGTATAAATCGATCAGAAAAATGATAGGAATCTAAATATTGTGTCCATATCATCTTTTGCATAAATATTAATGATTAAGTAATAATAATTATTAATTCATTTTTTTGTTATTTTTAGAGAAAAATCATATTATTATTTTGAATTCCAAACCTATGTTAACATAAACATTAATGATTAAGTACTAATAGTTTTGAATTCAAATAAAAATAATAATTATACATTATTATTGTCATTTTCAATTTAATATGGAAATATTCATATCTTTAAACCGGCAAATCGAAATTCGACAAATAATATGTATAAATCGATCAGAAAAATGATAGGAATCTAAATATTGTGTCCATATCATCTTTTACAGAAATATTAATGATTAAGTAATAATAATTATTAATTCATTTTTTTGTTATTTGTAGAGAAAAATCATATTTTTTTTTGAATTCCAAACCTATGTTAACATAAACATTAATGATTAAGTACTAATAGTTTTGAATTCAAATAACAAAAAATTAATTATACATTATTATTGTCATTTTTAATTTAATATGGAAATATTCATATCTTTAAACCGGTAAATCGAAATTCGATAAATAATATGTATAAATCGATCAGAAAAATGATAGGAATCTAAATATTGTGTCCATATCATCTTTTGAAATATTAATGATTAAGTAATAATAATTATTAATTCATTTTTTTGTTATTTGTAGAGAAAAATCATTTTTTTTGAATTCCAAACCTATGTTAACATAAACATTAATGATTAAGTACTAATAGTTTTGAATTCGAATAACAAGAAAATTAATTTTACATTATTATTGTCATTTTCAATTTAATATGGAAATATTCATATCTTTAAACCGGTAAATCGAAATTCGACAAATAATATGTATGAATCGATCAGAAAAATGATAGGAATCCAAATATTTCGGTCATTAGTTTTAGGTAACCGAATGGACCGAATACATGAGAACACACAACGGGAGCACACACACATCACTATATAGCTAGTCTACTCATCAACGACATTAAGACGATCGTCATTGGTATTATAGCCACGTAGACTATCCCACTTCCGTGCAATCTCGAAGCCGAGGCGAGCGTCCAGAGCGGCATACAAGACTTGATCGTAGCTCAATGGAACGTTGCCCCATCCGAAAATTCGGAGGTCTTCTAAGTCGTCGTCGTCCTTGCCCTTCTTCTCGTCCTTCTTGTTGTTGTTCTTCTTCTTCTCAAGTTTTGTCCCAATGATAGCATTGGAGAGAGCATAGAGACTCGGAGTAGGATTGTCAGTTGGGTTCCGGCTATCCCTCTGGAGGTCGACCGCGGACGGAATAACAATTCCGTAGTAGCGCAGCATCCGCACGTCATTGTGGATAGCCACGCCGTAGAATTTGATGGTCTTGTCACCTAAGAAATCCACGAGGAGCTGCGGTACCCTATTAGCCTTGCAGATCTGGAAGACAAGAGTCTCGGACGCCACCGAGAGTTGAAGGACGGCGGCACGCTGCCTTTTCTCGGGTGGAAGATCTCTCTGTCGACCCGGGAGAGGGTCGGTGAACTCGCAGTCGAGTCCAACGCACTTGATCGGTGCGGCGTCGAGGAAGAACTTCTTCACGTCGCGGATCCACTTCTCCACGCGTGATGCACGGAGGGTGACCCATACCTTGAAGTGCATATCTTCTTTGATGAAATAGTACAACCGAGACGGAGGTACGCGCGCGAGTGGCTCCATTGGAATAGAAGAGAATGATCGAGAGAGAGTTTTTGCAAGGATTAGAGAGAGATTAGGTGTGCTTAAGGCCATGGATTAGTGTAGCTTATATAGGGCGGAGAGGGAGGCCAGCGGACAGAGGGAGGCCGGCGGGCGACGGAAGTGATTAAATTCCGGGCTGATCATCTTCCAAAGCGCAATCAAAACGCCGGACAGATCATCTTCCAAAGCGCACCGTCGGCGGGAGATTTACAGGTTTAAAGACAGACCTCTAGTACCGGCTCGTGTACTAGAGGTGTCTCGCACGTGGTCCTGCCGAGCCAGACACCTCTAGTACCGGTTCGTATTACGAATCGGGACTAGAGGTTCGTTACGACCCGGAACTAGTCTGTTGCGGCCTCGTAGCTTTTGAACCGAGACTAGTCCCCCCTCTAGTCCTGGTTCGTAACCCAGCCGGGACTAGAGCCCAATGTGGCTCTGGACGAAAGCCCTTGTTTCTACTAGTGGGCCCTTGTACATGGCTAGGCAAGATTCTCCGTGGGCACTAATCAAGCAATTTGACACTACCACCAATACTACTGCGTTCTGAGTTGCTGCTTAATTACTACTGGTGCTTGCGTATGTACATCGATCATAATAATTAAACTACAACTGTTGTGATGTAACTAGATCCAAATCAGATGAATTGATCGTAGACCCCTCCGAGGTAGCCGCCGGCCGCCAAGTCTATCATGTAGTTGTTGTAGGCGTACTCCCTCATGTAGGTGAAGTCGGCCTCCACATCCTCCATTCCGAACTGCTCTACCATCGGCGCGTGGTGGGTGACCGTCGAGAAGGACGACGAGCTCGGGCTGCTGCCCCCGCCGCCTCCTATCGCCACCGCCGCCATGACCTTGTTCTTCTCCTCCTCTGTCTCAGCCAACCTCTCCTTGAGCCTCAGCAGCTGCATGTATATATGCACATGTTAGTACTTAGTACAGCACAACCAGCTGCCAATGATTCAGACTTGCACTATACGTCTGTACCTCGGTTTCGAGTTGGCAGTTGTGGACGACGACGGCGTCGTGGGCGACGCGGAGCTTGGAGAACTCCTCCTCGATGAGTTTGCTCTTGTAGCGGGCGCGGCGGTTCTGGAACCACACGGCCACCTGCTTGGTGTCCAGGCCCAGCTCGGCGGCGAGCTTCTCCTTGCGTGGTGTCTCAAGCTTCCGTTCCTTCATGAAGCTGATCTCCAGGAACTGCGCCTGCTGGTCGCTCAGCCGCCGCTTCTTCGCCGCGTCGTCCCCTCCTTCGCTCTCCCCCGCTGCCGCCGACTGCCTCGCCTTCCGCCTCCGCCGCTGCCGTCCGGCCTTCTTCTCCTCGCCACCTAAATCCACGCAACAATCAACAACAACATATTGCGCACGATTAGCTAATTATTTTTACTGGGAATCTCTTGCACCTACACAGACACATAGTGCGCTAGCTCAAACAATGATGAGATGGAGAATCACTTACCGGAGCCTGGTGTGGCGGCGTCGACCGGGAAACTCCCCGGGAAGGCGAGGGAAGCGAACATCAGCATCTCTTCATCGTCGGGGCTCATCTTTCAAGTAAAGCTGCACGAGAAATACCTTTGTACTTCTAACTTACTAATGCTGAAATATTTGATCTGCTCTGATCGAAGCTTTGGGCTTCGGATATTCTAAGAAGGGCTCTAGGTAGCAAGCTGCTGCGCTGTCGACTGACCGGTGTCCGAGTCTGTGAGGTCGGAGCTTGGCCGGGAGATTTTATAGAAGGTCGGAGCCTGGGAGAGTGAGGTAGTACTGGCAACTAGTACCACTACAACTGAGTAATTCTTCATGTGGAGCAACGAGAAAGCGATGTGTGTGTCCCGTTTTTAATCGTCATCTACTACTAATTAATGATAATCATCGTGTGCTAGACAGCTAGTCGCTTTCCATGACTAATTGTGTGCTAGTTTTGGATAATGGAAAACGAAACAGGAGAGGGTATCTGCAAAGCGATGGAGCTTAGTTGACATGCTAGTTTTGCATGCACCCACTCGCCGGCCTGGTGGAGAATGCAGATGGTCAATCTTTGTGGCGAAAACTGTGAAAAAATAGCATTTCTTACTTTTTATTGACACGGATGGCCTCCAACTTTGACAAGTATGCAACATACAAGCACGATATTTTCGATAAAGTTCATTATATCTCATAGTATCAGAAGGATACAAAGTTTCACATACGGCCTCTAGAATTAGAATGCACACAGCCAAAGTAGTAAAAAGATGAAAAGTTAAAACACCGAAGTACAACAATCATAGAGAGCTCCTAGATCGTCTAAGAAGTTTTTTTTTTTGATAAAGGGAATATATTAATATCCCAAAAATACCAATTACACCCAGCCTCTGCACCGACAGGATATCGAAAGAAATCCAGGATGCACACGGCCAAGAAAAAATAAAAAAGAGAGAAATATAAAACAAAAGACCCCATCGCAGTGATGATACACTCGCAACAACAACACTCTAACCACCACCAAAGACAACACACGGACCGCATAAGAGGTTCTCCAGAAGTGACGCCTCCAAGAAGGAAACAATGCACAAGAGTTGTCGTCGCCCGATCAAGGATCTTGAGTTTTCACTATGGCATCGGCAAAACGGTGAAGCTTCGCGCCACGCCCTCTAGAAGCATCGTGGCCCAAGATGAGGGCGCGCGCGACCGGAGCAATTCCGATCTAGATATCCAGTGGCGCCATGTGCCAAACTGCGGTAATCTCCGAGGGAAGGCCGGAACTCGTCGGTGTGCAGATCGAGGAGGCTGACGAGTCAGATCGATGACTTGGCGCTCGAAGAACAGCAGGGCCTCCTTTATTCGGTGTGCAGATCATCTAAGAAGTTGGAGGGTTAATATGAAAATCACTGTTGCCGTCCATGTGATAAAAATTATAAAAATATCTCGCCGTACACTCTAATTCCTCTATATATATTGCCTCCGTTTTTTAATATAAAATGTTTTAGCATTTGTCCACATTCACATATATCTAGATATATGTAGACATATTTTAGTGAGTATGTGCACTCATATTAGTATGCATGTAGACAATATGTTGGATAGCTAAAACTTCAGGGAAGGAGTAGGTCGGAAACTCCACACGAACACACTAAAGATAAAGTTGAAAGTTCCAAGCTGTTAATTTCACCTGTGTACTGTGGTTAGCTCGACGAATCTAGCAGTAGAACCGGGAGTTTCGGGCGTGCAAGTTATACCCATCGATCTGATGGAGCTAGCTAGTGTGCATGGGCTGTGTCGGCTTCCGGGGTCCGGCCGGGAGACACCACACAAGTCACCAACGACGAGCACGCCTAGCAAAGCCAAGCGGCTTGACGTCAACGAGATCGATACTTTTAAAAAAAAGAGTTTGGCACAGCTGCCAGATATTTATTTCTATGTGTACTAATGAACAGCACGCTTTGGTTTTTATCTCGCATAAAGTATAGATCTGTACGTGTGGATAGGGCTAAGCAGCGATCGAACATGTGAATCAATTCGATCGCTTAATCATTTGACCTGTACGTGCTCGCGTGGAGAGGTTCCTTCCGTTCTCTTCGTTCTTCTGGAGTAGAGTACTAGTATAGGTTGCCTCTTGCGGCTGATCTGTCAAACATCGCTCGCGTATGAACTCATGAACAGCGTGCTCTTTTGCGTCCTACATAACCGGCGGCTACAATTTCTGGCAAATTTTGCAGCATTTGCGCGCATGCTGGTGTACTTCCCTTGCTATAACAGTGGCATGGACGACAGATAATTCGCCACGCAGGTCTTCTACTGCTCCAAGGAACGGAGGCATAAATGGCAAACCTAAAATTTTATGGCTTGTAGAATGACAACAAAAAAAAAGTTTCGTGAAAACGATTATTTTTAACACCAAAACTTGTCTTTGTTACATAGCCCACAAAAAAATTGATTTTCTCGAAACAACTTCTTGAACACATAGGATGTTAACATCTATGCGCGGACATTTTTTCTTTCATTTTTTTGATATTTCGAAATTGGTTCAAAATGCATTTTAAATACCGGGTGCCAAATCACACCCCCTACTTAGTATTCAAGCAGCATTTTGCTTGCTGGTCTTATTTTACTAAGTTTGTGAGCTATAGACATTTATATTTTTTGTAAACTATCAGGCATAACATAACACTAATTGTCGCACTTGATGCTCAATTGCTCACTTTAGATATGTGATGTTAGTGCGCGTCGTTCAGTTTGGACAGCTGGGAAGTAGGATCAGGGTAGTACTCCCTCCTGCCCAAAATATGTTGCGTATAATTTTTTTACAGAGTTTGACCAAACATATTGATAAAATATAAAGATTATAATACAAAATTAATATGATTAGAATCAGCTTTAAATATATTTTCAGATTATATGCATATGATATTGTAAATGTTCGTACATTTTTGTACATATTTGGTAAAATTTTGCAAAATTTGACTTGGACCAAAAATTATATGCAACCTACTTTGGGAAGGAGGGGTATGGTATGGTAACCAGTAACTAGTGAGTAGTATTGATTCCCTTCTGGTCGAGTGACGGATTTTGACGTGGAGGAGACGACATATATTCCCGGCTGGCGTGCACGCACGTACAGGAGGTGCCAAGGGCGTTGTCTGGCAGCGTGCGTGACAACGACCATAGAGATAGAGGGGGATGGCAAGATGCATGCATGTATGGTGGTGGTTTGTTACCAACACACGGGTGCAGACGATTGTTGTGACTTGTGAGAATACATGGATGCTGGTTTCATGATCTGGATAGGAAGTTGGCGCAACGAATAAAATTGAGGCCAAGTCTGCTAGGAACGACCCCTTGCACGGGATTGAAGACATTGAACACGACTGACGATCGAGAGTGACAACGACAACAAGCTCGCTTCGACTTTTAAAAAATAAAAGAGAAACGCTAGCAAACACCGCTGCTGGATTAAAGAGAGAAAAAGTCCATTTTAAACCCTGAACTTGTAGAGGTCGGGCGATTTGAATCTTGAACTCGAAATCCATGTCGTTTGTACCTTGAATTTAGCAATCCCGGTCTAAAATGAACCTTGAACATTTTTATCAGAGAAAAAAAATAAAATTATAAATTCTACTGTCGCTGACAACATTGACCCACATGTCGTATCCACCTTCTTCCTCAATCAGTGTTTTTTTTTTCTGTTTTGCATTCCATTCCCTCACTCGCTGACGGTCGCTGCAATCCCGATGGAAACCACGCCGTCGTTGCTCGCCGACAAGGGGCCTCTGGTCCTCCAGGCGCAGCCGCTCTTCCCAGAGAGCTGCGGCGCTCGCCGGCCGCTACCGGCTCGTTCTCGCCGCGGACGCCGACACGGCAGTTGCGGCAGAGGCGAGGGTGTTGCTCGCGCTGGTCACGGCCCAGCACCTGGCAGGCTCCCTGCGCTAGAGCTCGTCTTGGGCACCACCGTCGGCGTCGACCACGTGGATCTCGATTGATGCCGGCCACCTCCGCGAGCGCGTCCGTGCGGGGCGCGCGGTGAGCTCGGCGGGGACCTTCAGGTTGCTGACCACCTCCACGACGGCGGCCCGCTCCTGCGTCCGTGTGGGGCGCACGACAAGCTTGGCGGGGAGCTTTGGGCTGCCGGGGGCCTCACCGGTGGCCAGCTACATCATTGGATTTTAGAGATAGGGAGCTGAATTGGGGATAGAGATGAATATGACAGTCAGTGAGACTGTGGTTATTCCTGGCGGGGATTTTCTATTTCTCGGTGTGCCAAACAGTCCTAGGGTTCATTTTAGACCGGGATTGCTAAGTTCAGGGTACAAATGACAGGCGTTTCTAGTTCAGGATTCAAATCGTCCGACCACTACGAGTTCAGAATTCAAAATGGACTTTTTCCATTAAAGAGCACAGATAAGAAAGGCACGAGGCGCAATTAGCCAAAGTGGGCAACGCCTCGGAGCCGACTGGTGGAGGAACCTCTCTCCATCGTGGGCACATGGGACGTGGCCCCGCCGTCGCCCGGGGCCGTGCGCACGGGAGCTCGCCGTGCCAGCACGCGTCGCGCGGCGCAGCCTCCATGCACCTCGGCGTCCCCCCTCCTCGAAATCTCCTATTGGCTGGCGAACCACCAGCGGCGCAGGGGCCAGCCATCTGACATACATTCAGTCTGATCTGATCCCACCCTTTTAGCGAAAGCGACCGCGCGCTCCGATCCATCATGCATCGGCACTGGCCTCGGCATCGGCACGGGCCGCCGAGCGCGCGCGCACGGCGCACAGGACATGGTGCCGGCCCCAGGTTAGCTGGGAGCCGACTAGCCAAAAGCCGATGGATCGGATGGATTCAGCGCCCATGCATCTACCGACCTAATCTCTGACTGCGCTCCTGCAACCTATAGACGGACGCATCGATCGCACAAGGCCGCCCGCCGGCGTCCCTTATTGGGTAAGAAAGTGGCCGGCCAACAATGGCAGTGGCACTGTGGCAGACAAGTGCACCAGATGTCAGTGCCGTAGACCTCCATGGTCGCGCACACCGGGGGTCCGGCACCCCCAGTTGTGTTGTTGCTGTTGGTGCCTTTCTATCGCCCGATCCGTCACTCGTGCTCTCTCATCGCCCTCCACAGCAGATGGGATGTACTACAGGCCGGCTAGCAACTGGCTGGCTCAAGTGTCTGAATTGGATTGCAAGCATCAGTGTGCTGTGCATTGTTGCCTTTACCGTCATCGCCTCGCATTTCTATTTCCCGGAAAGAACAAGCGACCAAGCTGCATGGGCGCCTACAGCTAGGGCTAACCTCTACGTATAGCTGGTTGCTGTACGTATATGATCAGGCATGGC
This sequence comes from Poa pratensis, assembly GCA_947311845.1. Lineage (NCBI taxonomy): Eukaryota > Viridiplantae > Streptophyta > Magnoliopsida > Poales > Poaceae > Poa > Poa pratensis. Next base: position 17,070,117 of record CAMZMU010000066.1, read on the forward strand.
TAGCTAGCTTTGGATGAAAATCTAGAGAGCGCGTGGCGCCGGCAAGGGAAGGTACTACTGTGGGTACGTGTGTAGGCATGTAGCTAGGGATGAAGGTCACGCTGTCGCGCAAGAACAAGTTGGCAACAACCTATGTGGCGATACCATGGGCGTGTAAGAGAATCTCCACTCGCGCCCAAACGGCCGCCCAAACGCTTTTGGGCCCCCACTCGCGGCGACCAAACGCGAATTCGGTCCGGCACGGCCCAGTTTTGTGTCCGGCACGCCCAGCCCACGCCCTCAACTTTGGGAGGCTTGGGGCGGCACCGGACGGAAGGAAACGTGACACCACGTCGGCCTTCGACGCGCGGGCCACGCCTGGCAGTGAGACGGCGATCGCAATAAGTGCCGGCTTCCCCCAATTCGTACATAAAAATCGTATTTCCACCGCCATCTCTCCCGCCAAAAGAAAAACCCTCGCGCCGCGGCGGCTCCATGGCGCCGCCGGCACCTAAGGGTGCAGCGAAGACGAAGGCGGCGGGGAAGACGCTGGGCGTCAAGCGCCAGACCCCCCGCCCAGGGAGAAGCCGGAGGAGATGAGGCAGGAGGATTGGGACCTCGACGTACTCCGGCGCCGATTGGACACGCAGAGCCGTGCCGGGCGCCGCGTGAAGCAGAATGAGAGGAAACGGCTTGGCACGGCGGCGCCATTGACGGCAAGGAAGATCGCCGCCATGAACAAGACCATCGCCGCCTGGCCCGCCTTGAACCAAGCATTCGCCTTGGGAGGAAGCCAAGAGAGCAGCGCCACTCTACGATGCAAGGTCGGCGGCTCGCCGTCGAATTCCTCCTTCTTCGCCGACAGCGTCGCCGCCACGCCTCGCACCAGGTTCTCCCTCGAGTACGGCGACAGCCAGCATCACGGCGGCTTCGACCCCAACGTCATCTTCCCTTCTTGTGGCCTGGATCTAAACCACCCGTCGATCTGAATTCGCCGGCGATGCGGAGAGATCCCGCCGTCCAAACGGCCGGGCGAAGGATGACGACGACGGGTTCGACGAGGATGAGGAGTACTACGAGGACGACGACGAGGACGACGCCGAGGTCGAGGAGGAGGGGGTGGTGACCGACGCTGTGGTCGGCGAGCAGGCGGCGAAGAAGAAGAAGGGCAGCCGCGGCACAATCTGGACGACCAAGGAAGACGAGTGCATGGTCGAATCATGGAAGGCCATTACTACCGGCGAGATCACCGACACAAACCAGTCGAGCACCGCCTACTGGTCCCGGATCAAGGACGAGTTCGACAAGCGCCGGTTCACCAAGGACTTCTACAAGGTGAGCATGGTGCGCGGCCAAGGCGCCATCGAGCATAGGTGGCGCATCGTCCAACGCCTCGTCAACAAGTTCCACGACTGCCACGAGAACATCGTCGACCGGAAGGAGAGCGGGAAGGGCCCGGCGGATCAGCTGACCGCCGGCTTGCGATCCTCTTGTTGCTTTGTTGCTTAAGTACAATTGTGATCGTCGTCGGCTTGCTTTGTTGTAGGTCATCGACGCCCTTGTGTTGTACAAATCCATCAACAAGGAGAAAGACTTCAAGTTGATGCATTGCTACAAGCTTCTCCAAAGTTGTGAGAAATGGAAGGCGCACCGGCGGACTTTGAACAAGAACGGCCGCGCCGACCTCAACGCCGATCCCCAAAACTCGGAGGGGCGGCCAATCGGGAACAAGAAGGCGAAAGAGGCCTTGGCAGCGGCGGCAAAGACGGACAGAGTGCAGTCGTCCATCGACAAGGTCCTCGCCGATGTTTGCTCCAACTCGAGCTTGAGGCGCGAGGAGAACAACGCAAGGTGGGCGACCTTGATGCAGAAGAACGACGTCAAGATCATTCTCGAGCAGAAGAAAGCCGCCGTCAAGAAGAGGAGTCAGGACTTCATGATCTTGACGGCCGACGTCTCCAACTTGGACCCGCTGGCGAGGGCGGCGCACAACATGTATCGCGCCGCGATCCTGCAAGAGCTTGGGCTCGTTCCGCCCGAGAACGGCCAGGTCGACGATGACCCCGACATGATCGCCGATGACCCCGACATGACTCAGCCCGGCTATGGCTACGTGCCCCAGCCCGGTGACCCCGACATGACTCAGCCCGGCTATGGCTACGTGCCCCAGCCCGGTGACAACATCTAGATCGGCGACGACGACGGCGGCGGCGACAAGCAGACGCCGGGCAACGACATCTCCCGGCGTATTTTGGCGACATATTTTGGCATAGTGTATTTTGGCGAAAAAAAAACCTTTGGGCCGGGCGATTTGGGCGCCGCGAGTGGGGAGCGAGGGCGCCCAAATGCGCCAAGTAGTCCGGACGGCGCCCAAACGGCCTGTCCGGAAGGCGTTTGGGCGCCGCAAGTCGAGATGCTCTAACTAATTGCTCCGGCGAATAGGAGCATTACACTTTCACTCCGTCCCGTAGGACGATCAACACGCAGGGACAGCGGGAGACTATTTTTTTCCGAAATGGGTAGCATGACCCTGACCTCTGCATCAGTTGATGCACACATCCTTTTATTGCTGCGTTATTAAGTTTCAGAGTTTAGATTTCAAAATCGCAACAGCGAAACAAGTAATCATCCAGCAAAAAAAGCAAAATACAAGTAAACTAAGCAGCTTGTAATCGTCTAGCAGATCCTCTAGGTGCCCTGGTAGTAGATATCCCGTGTAACCGTCTCCATACGGGTGCATTCGATCAGAGTTTATATGCGCACATTGCGCCTCCTGGACTAGGAAAGACCACTCGTGAGTCCATTGTGAAGCCATGCGAATAACCTGTAAAAAATTAGCGTGACCACTTTTGTTAAAGATAATAATTTCATAATTACCATACTAAAACACAAGTTCCAACTCGAATTTGTGCTTTATGTTTTTATCAACCCCATTAAGCCATTTACCGAACATATTCGTAACATCAGACGGTGGGGTGATATTAAACGCATATTGAACCACCGTCCATATAAGACGAGCAAATGGGTAAGTAAAAATAAATGATCGATACCCCTCTTAGTCGCAGAACACACATTTTTTGATATGCATTCCAATTATGTTTAGCAAGATTATCTTTTGTTAAAATAACCTTGTTAAGAAAAAACCACATGAAGATCTTAATTTTCAGTGCCACCTTTAGCATTCAAATATATTTTCGTAAGAAAACATTATGACCATTCAAAAATCTACATACATGGATTTAACCGTAAAGATCTTGATCCTGATGTATTTAGTTTCCAAACGAATCTATCCTCGTCATTTGTTAGGTTTATGGTCATAAGACGTTGCACCGCCTACTAAGTTCCTTCTAAACTCGATCTGCAAAGGAGAATTAGCTAGAACGTTTGCAACCAAAACGTTTTTCCGTCGCACAACATTAAATAGCAGCGGATATTGAGAGGCTAGTGGCGCATCTCCCAACCAGGTATCCTCCCAAAAACATGTGGCTTTCCCATTCCCTACCACAATATTTTACTTTGACAATATGTATTTTTGTTTGTGTTGATCACTCTGCTAGAAGAAAGGAGATCTAAATCTACACTATGGCGTGGTAGTCCAAATCTAGACCCACCCTTTACTTTCATGATCAGATCAAAATTCTTAACTAATAAGACCATGGCGTGCACATGTGTACGCTTTGACCATCGCGGGTGAGGCTCTGAGAGAAAACCAATTAGCCATCACGTGGTACTTACTTTTATACAACGAGATAGCGTTGGACCCGTCTGGCCAGCGCGCGCCGGCCTGACCTGACCAACGTAAAGGCATGAGCAATGGTCAAGACGGCTGTTGTCTATAACAAGTCTCCATGTCATTTATAGACGGTGCCGTAGACACCTTATACAACAATTTATTTTTTGAGCTGTCTATAGAAACGTGGAGCAGTTGGTTTTTATGAACATGGTTCGTGGGATGTAACCTATGAGATTTCTTTTGGAGCCACTGCTACAGACGTCCTCTCATACAACGGCTAATTAGCCGTCTGTAGCTAGCGTTTTTTGCGGCCACAGACCGTCGGTAGATTTCGCATCCGTTCTCTCTCCTCCTTCTCTTCCGTCCACTTCATAAAAAATCCTAGGTGGAACTCATATACACAGCTGATGGTGGACTACTGTACATGTCCTAAGGCTCGTCAGCGTTTCACGTGCAGCCAACCGTTGTTCGTTACCTACCTCTGACTCGACGTTAACGACCAGCCACAGCCAATCAGGGCACCCATGAACAGATAAGGATCATCGATCATTAGTTTTGTTTAGGCTGGGCACGGTTAGTGTTCATCGACAGCACTATATATATGCTCTGGGCCAGCTGCGGTGCTACATGCAAATACGTGATATCAAGTGATATGACATCTTTGCAAAACCCTCTTTACCTTTTTTTCTTTGGGTTTTATGCGGTAATCTCCATATGCTAAGATGTTTTCATAGATTGACAACATTGTCCTAGCATCACCACTGCTTTTGGGCAAAACTTCCAGAACAAAAAGCTTTTGAATTTTCAGTTTGGTCCTCCCACTCAACCTCTACCTACAACATTTTTCAGCTTTTTTTAATTAATAACATTTTCTAGCTTTATATCAACTAAAAGTCTTTCGCGCAATTTTATGGAAATTTGAATATTTTGAGGGAGGGTATGCATGAACATAAATGTTACTGTAATGAAAACAAATAAAAGGGGGAGGGGGGTTATGTCAACCGTTTCACGGGTTGTTGTACTTTTATGAGAAAACACCAAGTTTGATACACGTTCGGTTCCACCATTCGTTTAGCGTAGATCTGGGTAACGAAATAGATCTGGCCCGAACAATGCAACGGCGATAATGAGGAGAGATGTTGGCGACAACTGTCTTGAGACACCACATGAGTCGTCTCAGAGCAGGCAGGGGGCAATCCTATTTTTTAGATCGTGATTTGTTGTTAACAAAGATAAATGGAGTTATTAGACTTTCGTGGAACATATTTAGACATTAATCGTGATGAAATCCGCAAAAAAATCCCTCCACCCAGGGCTCCTTTGATTCAAAGGAATTTCATAAGATTTTTGTATGATCGGAATTCTTAGATTTTTTTTCTAGGTTGGCTGTTTGATTTTGTAGGATTGAATTCGATAGGTGTAGCGTACCTGCACTTAAAAATTGGCAAGCTACCTGTGTATAGTGCAAACCCCTGGATCGATTCATTTGCACACACAGTCTAAGATGGAATATCATAACATTGTATCAATTATTACACGCGGATCCAGTACTTAGGAAAATATCCTTTACAAATTGCATAGCACGAAGCTAGCTTTTAAAGAGTAAAGCAGCGGAAATAATAATCTTCATGGAGTCCTCATCCTTTGCATGTGACACAGGCGAAAACATGTTGGTTGCAGACTCGAAACCCTTAACGAAACTCACTCGTCGTCAGAACAATCTGCAACAAATAAAATTTTGCAACAGAGTGGGTCAGATACCATTAAAAATGGATCTGGCAAGTGACACTATGTGGACACTTAATGGAATAACTCTAATAACCTATATGCATATTTGGCTGGTGGAGTTCAAGGCTGTTTTGCATAAAGCCAATTTTTGCCTGACACTTTGTAAAACTTTTCTTCAAATGTTTGAGACAATATGGCATGAAATCCATAGTCTCGTCTACCTTTATTCAACCTTCAATATTTTAACTTAAGAAATTGGAATGTCGGGAGCCTCCGTTGTCGTCCTTGATCAGCTGCTCAAATTGTCCGTAACCGGGGACACGGCTAAGTACTTAGATTTAACTCTCGAGAGGTTGTGCACTTTCACCACGAGACCCAACAAACCCAAACTATCCTCAAGCACTCAATTTGTGCCAAGAAAAAGGAGAGAGTTGAGACGAGACTTTTGGGAAACAGTCCCCTGTTCCTCTGGGCAGACCCATACAAACATTCATCCGCTGAGACCTGCCAGCATCAGGTTCCTATAACTTAGTCAAGGCAGAGCCATAATACCAAGTGGCTGCACTGGAAGCATCTTCACTTAGAGAAAACTTTGGTCCCTTTAATACCCTGGGTGGCAACCACAAGTGACCATCCCTCAGAGGTCACCCCTAAGAGATGACACTCAACCTTTCCATCATCTTTTCAAAACCAAGTCCACCCAGGTGATAAATTACTTAGTAGAATTAAACTTTAAAGAAAACACATTTGCATAGCATCAAATAATCTACTAAGTTATCACAGGGGTTCTAGACACAACTAGTGTAAAGGAGATAGTAGGTTTAGCATAGCAATACTATCCAACACATGCATATAAAGAAATATTCTAAGTCATGCATAGTAAAAATACTTAGGAAATTCATGAGGGTGTGCCACTTGCCTTGGCAAACAGAAGTGTAGTAGTAGCAGTTGCAACCACTTTCGTCTCTCTCCGGAATTTCTAACAAGTCAAACAAACACCAATAAACATACAATCATAAATGTAACACTTAGAGAAATATGATATGCATGAGATGCAGGATGACACAATAATCATGATATGAAAGACATGCAAACAAAATAAGGGAAAGACATAAATAACAATATCCCATTTAGCTAAGGCAAGGTCCAGGTTGAGCCTAAAGTAAACTTGATAAAACAACTTGAAAAGTTGTAAGGTTATTCTAATTTTTCACAACTTTGGTCTTCAAAAATCTTCAACTCCTTTGGTAGCTTCATTGATCTTCAATGGTCTTCAATTAGCACTCTAGAAACTTAGTCTTAAACACCAAGGACTTAGTCTATGTCCAAAGTGGGACAAAAATAGAAAGTAGAAAAGATAGACAGCATGGAGTAGTTGGTCTTCTAAGAATCTTCTCCTTGCTTCCTTGTAGCTTTCTCCTTGATGTGTTGATTTCATTGAAAATTTGTAGACTTGATGATTCTGAAGACTTGATTGTTGGCAGCATCAAGGTTGGTCTTGATTGTAGAATATTCACCAAGAAGTTTAAGAGAAGAAGGAAGAAAAGAGAGGAATGGAGGGAAGACTTAGAAAATGTAGCTGGTTGGTCTTTATGAACTTCCTCTTGATTTCTTCTAAGTCCTTTCTTCTTGAGAAAATAGTTTTGTTTTGAGAGGCAAAATATTTCTAAGTACTTTTAGTACTAAAGTTTTCAAATACTTCTAAGTTATTTTATAACTCGAATATAAGGAGAAAATAATTTTTAATACATTTTATTTATTAAAGTAACACATAAAAAGCATTTAATCAATATTTTATCAAAAAATCATTAAAATAATTTTACAAAAATAATAGAGTATTCCTACGGCCAATACTTGGGCATACAAAACTATAGCAAAAGAGTTTGCTCAAAAATCTATTTTTAGACTCAAATTATAGTCAAAATACTATTTAAACCATTTTTAAAAATTAACTAATTTAATTTCGACAAAACCTCAAAATAAGTATACCAAAAGTTTCTACAAGTCATAAGCTTTCCAAAAATATATTTTTCATAAGATTTGGATAAACGAGTAAAAATTAATAATGAATCTAATTTGCAGGGACCTATTCGTGATACGCAGGGGCTAAACGGTGAAGAAAACTGAAAAAGATCCCCGCGCTGGAGTCCCTGGGCCACGTGGAGTCCTCTGGTTGGTGCGGAGCTGCGCTGACGGTGCTGACTGGACGTTGACTGGCTGACGAGGCTGCTGACTGGCGCTGATGAAGCGTCGACGTGGCGGGATCTTATTGGCTCGTACCCCTTCGCGGACGGATCTAACAGGATCCGTTGGATCTAGATCCAACGACCCAGATCGCGTTGACCATAAACGAGCGGCGCTTCTCGCCGGACTTATGCCGGTGACCTAACATCTACGGTGGCGCCATCGCCGGCGTACACGGAGACGGCGAACACGAGGTGGACGGGAACCACAGGGCGTACCACGGGATGCAGGAGTTCGAGGCGAGGAAGATGGTGGGCTCGGGGATCGCGGGCGTGCTCTGCTTCTCCCTCTAGTGCTCGCTGGAGTAGAGGACGGCGGCGGCTTGCTTCGGTTGAACACGGACTGCTCGTTCCGCTGCGAAATAAATTACGGAGCAAAATTAGAAAGATGCGCTAGGAGGAGAGAAAGAGGATGGAGCAAAGAGGATGGCTCGGGGTCGACCACGTTCGCCGGAATTTGCAGAACACGGCGGCGGCAGTGGCGGCACGGCGGGGATCAATGCGAGCAGCCTGGGGGCGTATTCGCTAGGGTTTTTTGGGGGAAATAATGCGGGGGACGTGGGGGTTTATATGGGGGCAGAGGAACGACAAAAATCGCAACAAACTCAACGAATTCGAGCCGGGAAAGATTAGGGTTTCGGGGAGTTTGCTTGCATGACGGGTTGAAGACGATGACGTCATTGCTTGCGTCAAGGGTGGGACCCGCTTGTCGGTGAGAGAGAGAGCGGCCGCTGGCGGGCTGGGCTTGGGCCTGTTGTTCGCTGCGCGCGCGAGGGTTAGCTAAATGGGCTCAGCCCAATTAGGCCAGGCGTCTAGTTTTTCCACGAAAACGTTTTCTTCTTTTCTGTTTTATTTCAAAACCAAATAACTTTTGAATTATAAATCCAAATCAAATCAAACCACTTTCAAATATTTTGTAAAAACAAACTCTTTGATTTGCAGCCTTTAAATATCATTTTCCAAAACATTTTATTATCTAAATTTTCTGAAATGTGTTTAAATGAATATTGGACACTTAATGTCATTTGAAATCTATAGGGTTTTATAAATTCCTTTTGAACTTAAATTTTAAAACCAAAGCAAAATATGAGTAATATGATTTATATCCCTCAATAAAATAATCTTATAAAAACTCAAACAGTTTTAAAAAGGGTTTGATAAATCAAAATGAATTTAAAACTCTTTTTAAAATCCAAATAAATATTTTCTTTCAAAACAAAACTATAAAACTTGAAAATAAAGAATAGGTAAGTAATAGAATATTTCCCAAAACATACAAACAATTCACAACCAAAATTTAACACAAAGGAGTATACCACAATACTTCAAAATAATATATTGGACATAGATAGTCCTTTTAATATATTTTCTTAAATATGTTTTCAAGTGGAATTATTATTCCCACTTTTGAAATATCAAAATGCAACAATACAATATGCGGATGAATGCATGCATGATTTTTCTTTTTAAAGCAAAATACATAGTAGTTTTCAAAAGTTTTAAATTTTTCTAATTTTTCAACTTTTTGAAAAACTTGGGATGTTACAATAGGAGATAATCCTATAGGAATCTTATAGTGTAAACTTCATAGGAAAATAACATGAGATTCAACCTCATGGAAAATTTCTTCACCACAATCAAAATAAATTGTTTTTCCCATAGTATTCATTAGACATGCCATGCCAGTTCTATAGATTTCATATTTCTACACTTCTCCTATCCTATGAATCAAAGGAGACACAGTGTTTTGTGCAACACAAGAAGCTATAGGTAGTGCAAAGTGCAATTTTCTCTGGTATTCAGCATGCGTTTCTTATCCCTTTTATTTTATTTGATCCCGTGCTTTTGGCTTTATTCTGTAATTTTTTTCTTCTTCGCGCTCCAGTAAACATACTCTGAAGAAAGGTTGGAACTAGATGCTAAATCAACGTACAGACCACCAAACAGTACCCCCATTGATTCCTTGTCACATGCCTAGTTAAGCCTAACAGTTTGGCTCCCCTTTGGCATCCCGTAAGCACACCACACAGAATCAGACCATGATGTAGTTAATTATTAGGTAATTCAATTAATTACTGCTCTACATCTAGAGAGTTGGCTTTGCTATGGACTTAATCTACACAAATCGGTACTGCCATATCCTTATCTTTCTCAGACACCTCCCCGCCGTTTCCCATCCCCAACTTTGATTTGATACGGGCTACGGCCGGGCCAGCTATGGCACACGCTCCTCTCCTATTACTTCAACTAATCTGTGCTTTGGATCGAACAAAGTGGTCATGGTTAGTACCCGTAGACCGTAGTAGAGTTAGCCTTGTTGCGATTAATTAGCAGAAAAGGTAGCTACTTTGACAAAGTCAAATCCACTTTGATACGCCCGCGATTGGGCAGCCGTCTCCTGGCGTGCATGTGCACGCCGAACGGAGCAGCACTCCTCGTCGACGACGTCGAGGCTCGCGCGTTTGCAGATTTGCTCGATCTCCTCCTACCTTGGCCTTTGTCTGATGGCGCTACTAAGTGCATCTCTACCGGGACCTCCAAATACGTGTTTGACACCCCTAATTGAGATCTAATTGGGGGTGCCGGACATATATCCGACCGAATGGAGGATGCAGCCCACAGCGGCTCCCCAAACCACTAAAAAAAGAGACAAATTCAAAGAAATTTAACGAGTTCCAAATTTCATTCATTTTCATTGCATATTACAAAATATTCGAATGAAATTTGAAAAAATCTAAACCCTAGCCGCCGCCCAGCCTACTTCGCCTTGTCCCACCACGAATCGTCGTCGAGGTGCACCACGGTGGTGAAGGAGGCAGCACGGCTGGTGGAGGCGCCGTCGTGGCGCGGCGCACGGCTGGTCGAGGCGCCGCCGGAGGAGGAGAAGGAGGCTGCCATCTGGGCCGAGCTCGCCAGGGTCGCCATGAGGCCCGGCGAGTCCCGCTCGATGTCTACCACCGAGTCGGAGAGCGTCGACAGAAGGCCGGGGTTGTCGCCGTCATCCTCGTTCCGCAGCTCGGACGGCACGTCGTAGCCCATCGGGATTACCTCCACCGGCATTGCCTCCGCCCTAGGGCGGCGGAGGTAGAGGCGCCCGCGTGGGAGGCGCCAACGTGTTGGCGAACACTGGCGGCGTTCGCGTTCACGGATGACGATGCCGCCTCCACCACGCGGCGGTGAGCGGCGCTCCTGCTTCACCTCCTGGCGGGGCGCAGGGGAGGGAAGCGCGGCACCGGTGGAAGGAGGCGGAGCGGGATGACGCTGCCCGTGGCGGCGTGCCGATGGGTGGCTTCGATCGCGGAGGCAACTGTGTGGCCGGTTGCCTCCCACCAGTCGTGGCGCCCCTCAGTGTTGTAGCGCGTACGGAGCGCGTTGGGGTCGTCGACGGTGGCGATGACCGCCTGCTGCTCCCGGTCGAAGCCAACGGCCCCAGTTCGCCTGGTCATCGTCGTTCTCAGGGAGGCGCCGCTCCGCCGGCGTCATCCAGCTCCGGCGGCGGGCGATGAAGCGGCGCAACCGCTCGGCCGTGTTGGGCAGCGGTGGCACGGGAAGGCCACAAGGCGAGACGGACCTCCCCTTGGGTAGGCGGCAGTCGGGAGGGGAAAGGAGCCCGTACCGATGCAGCTCCCAGGCGTCCTCGCTCAGGATGGTGCGCCCGTCGTACGCCATGGGTACGAGTGAGTAGGGGGCGAGGAGAGTGAGGGCGAGGAAGAAGACGGGGTGGATAAGCACGGCGAGGGCGCGGCTTATATCGTGGCGATAGGCGGTGCGTCCGGCGTAAATGCGACGCGTGGGGAATCCGAAACGCCGGCCGCGTGGCCTGGGGAGCCGTCGCGTCGCCTGGCCGCCGTTAATGGCATGCGTGTGTGCAGGCACACCGCCGTCCAGTTGCGTCGTGTTGGAAACCGCCGACGACTGCGCCATTAACGAGGCCAGACCGGCCTCCTGCGTGACGCGATTAATAACGCCTGCGCGCCCCCGTGTGTATGACGGGTGGGCCATACCTATCGGAGGGCATGTCCGCCCCATGTCCGGCACACTCGAGATGGCCTCCAAACTTGGGGGCCTTTTCGGGGGTGTCGGACACGATTTCGCTTGGGACGAGCACTTGTGTTGACGCTGGTGGTGTTTTTTGACGTCCGGATCCCTTTGGGGATCATTTGAAGGGTGCCGGTAGATAACTTGGAGGCCATTTAGTCAAGACGACCCATGAGATAGGTGTCACGCTGCTGTTACGGCGGTTAAATAAGCATGCGATTTCTAGAACCATACTAACTGAATCAAAAGTATGTTCGCCGTAGGTAACATGCCTTGGCGACCATGGTAGCTAGCCGACGTACGTACGTTTCAACTTTCAACTTGTGAGAGGTTCTCCACTTACATGGCGACACATGTATAGTCTCAGTACTACCTAGGAGCAGAGAGCATCGATCGCGGCAGCAGGTGTAAACTCAATGCTTTGTTTTCAACCTAGGAGTAGCGCTAATGCCAAACTTAACCGGAATCATGGCAATTTCGCTTTGCATGAAAGGCGCCACATTTTAAGGAAGGTGGATCGATCCATTGGATGGTAAGCTGCTGGGTGCCTGCAAAGCAAGGCTTCAACCCGAAGGCAGGGAGCTGCTAGCACAACTTGGCATGCAGGCAAATCATACTAGTTTGTTAAGATTGTTCCTTCTCTTTATATTAAGTCTAAACTAATCGCAGTTGCATGCAAGTAAAGCTTAAGCACCAACAACTGAATCAAGCAAGGGATGAGGCCTGGCTAGGTTAGCTTCCTACCTCCTAGGTAGGGGACCAGCCAGCGCGCTGGGAAACATTCAGACAAAGGCTAGTTAACGCCAACTAAACAAACTCGTTAACTTTGTGGACATCAGCTTCGGCCACACTCAAAGCTCCCACAAGTGCTCCTCTAGCACTATGTGCCATGACGTGGGTACACATTTGCTGACCTGGCTGCTCTGAGAGGAGCGACACGTACATCGACAGTGTGAGGGGAGGAAGCCGGAAGCGACCCTGGGGCACGCATACCCTGGATGCTACCTCGAGAAGGGTGATCGGTTTCTTTTTTTTCGGGCAAGATGGTGGGATTCCAAATGTTTAATACCCCTAAGTGTATCGGCTAAAGAACTAATTTTTGGGTGGGAGAGGTTTAAGGAAGGTGATCACAGCCATGGCGAGGCGAAACGTGGCCATCGTGTTATGATTAGCTTAGGGAGTATTTTAGATAATTGCCTAATTAACAACAACTTGATGAACGGCTGAAAGGTGGTGGAATTTTCTACTGGTACCACCTTTTAGGGCTCGCTTCTCTATGGAACTGACTTTATTCTGTGATTTTGCCATACAAGGCAAGTGTGTGACATAAGGGCTGACGCAGACTAGTTGCCATTTCAACACAACACTCGTATGTGCTGACGCAGACTAGTTGCCGCGTCATGGATGTGTGCGTGTAGGCTGAGCTGCGGCAGATTGATTTGGGGACGACAGTATGGAAGAGATAAGGTAAGCTGTAAGTCATCGTGGGGCCAGAGGAAAGGGTCTTTGCACGCCAGATTTTTTAATTTTTGAATGTAGATTCTGTCCAATTTTTTAATTTTTTAATTTAGATCAAATTTTGCACGACAGGGGTAAAAGGGTCTTTGCACGTCTCTCTTTAACACCGTTAGTGAAGAAAATGAACTAGGGTGTCACCAAAGGAAAGAAAAAATGAGCAGAGGTCATACAGGGAAGAAAATATTTAGGAGTGTCAAATAAGGAACAAAGTTTTAAGCTAGTGTCACAGAAGGAATTTTCTCATATATCTGTACTGTGGCTCAGGTGCAGGTGGGACGCTTCGCGGGAGTCCCACTTCTGTCCCACAACTGCCGCATAGTTTATATGGGCGGCCCGCCAACGCCCACATCCAGTTATGCGGGTACGTGGGCTTCGTGGGACGCCCACTTAAATCAACTAGCAATCCAATTCCTAGCACGGTGGAGGAAGCCAGCGGGCGGCGGCGCTCTGGCGGCATCTCTGTTGGCACCCTAGCATGGGAAGGAGAGGGGGTGGACGGGCGGATGGAAGAGCTCCGTCCCTAGAGCCGGAGGAGGAGAGGCTGCCATGGCGGAGGTAGCCGGCGGGCGGCGGCGCTCCGGTGGCGCCCTGTCCGCGCCCTAGCATGGGACGAGAGGACGGGTGGATCGAGGAGCTTCATCCCCGGAGCCGGAGGAGGGACTGCCATGGCGGCGGCGGCGCTGCAGCGGCTCCCCTGTGTCCGCGTCAACTCAATCTGGAGGAAATCGTGGGATCGATTTGGACAAAGTGGGAGGCCCACGTAGGCCCACTTTTGTTTTCTGCTTAACCGTGGGAGCCCACTTAACATTTTACGTGGGCTTGGGTAGTGGACGCAGTGGGTAGCCCACTCCCACCTGCAGCCTGAACTGTGGCTCTATCTCTGCTCAAACCAATAATAAGCTCATAGAGCACATAATATAGCATTATTTTGTGTACCTTTTTCTCAAGAAACAGATGCAAAATTTTGCCTCTGTGCAGCAACTTTAACATCACATATTCAGAAAGCCAATGTCGAAAAACTATATCCAGAAAACCACACAACGTCGCTCAGACTAGTCTACCTACATCGAAGACAATCAATATTACACTACACAGAACACAAACAATATGTTACTGATGGGCTGAACATGCACAATTAACAACTGTACAGCCTATACAAATGTACATTACTAATGGGCTGACACCACAAAGCACACTATCCAAATGCCAACTGACACAAATACACACGATCACACCTGCAAGAAATGGAATCATATGACACAACTCAGGCCAAGTTCAGAGACTAATCTCACACCCCCCCCCCCTGATCCCTGAATGCTCTGAAGAGGACGATCTCAATCTTATTTCTCCTACTAAAGCCTACTCAGCTCTAGCGTTCTTCTCATCTGCGCTGGCTTGGCTGCCGCAAGCTTGAAACCTTAAGCAGCATGACAGGTGGTCGTTCACGATGCCGGCGACCTGCATGAAGGAGTAGATCGTCGTGGGGCCGACGCACCGGAACCCTCGCCGCATCAAGTCCTTGCTCATGGCTTCAGATTTCGGCGTCTTGCTGGGTACTTGTCGAGCGTAGCGGAAGCCGTTTGTGATGGGCCTGTGGTTCACGAAGCTCCAGCAGTAGTTACTGAACGATCCGAATTCACGGACTACCTGCAGACATATGCACTGCCGATGGTAAGCATACTGTCGAAAGATTATGGAACTCTAGGGTGCATGTAAGAAGTTACGGTGCACGGAAAACGATGAGTAAAAGGTGTACTTTCTGATGCAAAAGATAGATAATGGCATAATGTGTTCATTAGATTAGTTTTGAGACACTTTCAACTGAACGGATACTAAACAACTTGGTTGCAGAGTGGTAGTATGTTGCGGGAGTAGCAGTCTCTAGGGCCATACAGTGGTGATATTCCAGCTACTGGCACTCGATAATGTGAACTGTTCTGTACTAGTCTTAAGCAAATGATGGTTACAATCCTAGTACTGGTGTCACATTGTTCAGATTCAGAAATTCTGAAAGTAAAAGAGCAGAAGATATGGGCCATAGGGCCCATAGAAAAAATATATCTTGGGCTTTCACTGTGTAGTTTCAGTTTACTGCTAAAATAGGATGTGTTTTGCTTGAAAAATTCTTAAAATTCTGCTCATGCTTTTTATGCAACTCCAATTCTGACGTGTCAATGATCGGAGTAGAATAGTAATTTTCTGTTCAATGCCTGCTGAAAAGAACATGTTAAGGAGAACCATTTATGTTTCCTAAAAAAATAAACCAAAAAAGCTACTCCTACTTTGAATTTTGAAATTCCCACCAAAAAGGGATACTTTGACGGATTTCACTGATATAAGTGAAAGCATATCATTCAAAGATCTTTTACCTTTTGCATTTGCCTGGCATTTGTGACCACAGCTCGCATCTTTTGCTCTGACAAAAGCGTGCTTCCATTTGACTTGGACAACTGGTATATCTTCTTGTCAGTGAACTCACACGCGGATGCATTGTTCAAACAGCCATCAACCATGTCCCTGGTACAAGACTGAAGTTTCAGTGGGCATCTCGGCACTTGTTCAATATAAACAGAACTATATTAAATTAAAGCGCACCTTAACTCGTCCCTCTTGCTCAGAATAACAGGCCAGGTGAGCTCAGCTAAGGCTTGTGACAAGGTAAGCAGCTCAAACAGCTTGCGGTCATCGTGAACCGGAACTCCCCATTCTTCATCATGGAATGCAACATACAGGGGATCTGAGGAAATTAAGGCAGCTTGTGATAAGGTCGTTATTATGGAATTTTGTCTATTCCGGACGGTAGAGTACAATGGATACGAAAGGAAAATGGATTAAGTGATACTGCTCAAATTGTACCAGAGACTACAGAGTAACAAAAGAACTCACCGGAGTTGGCAGTGATCCAGGAGCACCTCCTTTTGCCAGCTCCGGGTCGGCTAGTGGCTCACACTCCCCTGCCTGCGCCTTGGTTCTTTCTACATTACCCCTGGCACGGTTACCTTTGAGGAGGCTGCTTTGAGACTCGTCCGGATGCGAGGTAGCTCTGGCAAGCTGCTCGCCGGCGAAGAAGAGGTGACGCCCGGCATTTGAGGTGCCAATCGTTTGAACAATTTGGAGCAGGCGCGTGCAGGAGCGAGCGGCTAATAAGGTTTTTGAAACGGGTTGCGAAAGGACAGATCTACCCTGTGGTAGGTTGTGCAACGCCTGAGTCTCTTCGTGAGGGCATATGCGTCATCCCGTTCTTTCTGTGGTCACGTAGTTCGTGCTGTAGGAGATGCTGTTTCAGGCTGCAAGTCGCCATCAGGTGCGGCTGCAACGGCCTCCGCACGAACGGAGGTTGGCTTGGCTCCGACGCCTCGTACCGTTACGCGCAAGCGTTGCCATGCGCCGCCCTATCCACACGTAGCGGATCCCTGTTCTCGTCGGCAACGGCAACAGCGTCTTCTATTCCATAACCATTCTGCCCATGTTCTCCATCGAAGAAAAATTACCCATTCTAGCAGCACAAGTAAACGATCGAGAAGATTGTTTACATAAGGATGAGCGCAGCAGACATCATTGCTGTAAATATCTTTCACCACATGTTGGGGGAAATCATCATGTTACAAGAGGATCAACAATTTATACCAGAATGTTCTGGGTACTCATCAGAAATCAAATTAGTTTGAAACAAGTTCACCATATCTTGAGCTGGATTGCGGTTTGGCGCGACAGAATTGTCATCGCTAGGAGTTTCTCCTCTGTGTTCTGTCTCCCGCAGCAAAAGCAGTCTACAACTATGTAGGGAACGCAAGCCTGGACAGGATGAATCGAACCTACAAACTTTTGACCAATTTTGGACCTTCGTAGTTGTTATTTGTTACCAAACAGCTACTGCTGTGTCGTTTCTGACTGCCAGTACTAACTAACCAGTTGGAGAAGCCAGATTCGAGTTCTGTTGCAGCACTACGCAAATCCAGCTGGAGGTGTTCTGAAGCGCAGGCATAATGCCGTCAGTTGATAAAAAAGAATAACAAATAACCAGGGGAGCTAAACACAGTAGTGTGAAGTGTGAGGGAAACTACAATTTGCAACTAGTTGCGCCAGCACCCTATTGCCAGGTGCCCCACTTCGGAGTCTTCAAAAATTATGAAATAAATCATGGACATAGATTATGTTGTGTCTTGTGCACTCACAATTTTCATAAAAAAATATGGCCATATGTTACCTGCGCAAAAAAGATAAATGAACTGTGCATACCACATGATACTATTCACTTAGATCTTTCTCTTTTTTGAAGAGGACACATATGGTCATATTTTTGGATAAAACTTTGTGTGTGCAAAAGAAACAACATAATTTATGTCCATGATTTATTTCGTAATTTTTGAAAACTCCGAAATGGGGAATCCAATAATAAGTTGCGGGTGCAACTAGTTGCAAAATATTCACACTCGAAGTGTGAGGCGTGAATAGAAATATATAAGAGAACGGGAACAGGGAGCTACCTACAGAGAAACATTATATGCAACGATATAAGACAAAGCAACGCTGATTTAGCAATGCGTCTATTGATTTACTTCTCCGAGAAGTACTTGGAATCCTGAAAATGGAGTGGCTCGTTCCCCAAGAGGTCCATCCAGAACCCAACTCTCTTGCAAAAAGCTCAATGCACCTTGGAGGTTTAGGACCAGGAATATATTCTGAAAGTATTTCTTTTGAAGGTTAAGGATTAGCCATAGATCATATCGCAACTATACAAAAGAGCATCATTACGTTAATATGTTGTTCACTGCAAATAAATCAAAATAAATTACTAGCTAATTAACAGGATAGACACTGACAAATCATATATAAGGATACTCTGAAGGGGAGGTTTCCTTGAATGTGCGCCTGGAACACTCATAATTACTTGGCTATCTTGCAAAAACTTAAAATTTGATCCTGGATCAGCTTCTCTATTCTGCAGGAAGAACCCCAGGAGAACAGCATATATTAATTTCAGGATCCACAGTGCAGATAAAAACATTCCAGGTAAATAATCTGGGGGAAAGAACTCACAATGTTTATGTAGCCAAGAAGGAGACACTCATAAGGCCTGTGATGGAACAAGTCTACATCACCAATCAGTGAACCATCCGTCTTTACCTAGGATTTGTTGAGATTTTCAATACCAGATTGCACAAAAATAAATCACAATTATAAAATTATCGGATGTGACTATGTTGAAAGATAAGTGGCACATGAGTATTAGTTGCAAACCTTCAGCCAATAAAACTCGGTGGAATCTTTGACTCCCCAAGATGGAAGCAGCTCCTCCTCAACAAATCTTCGCAGTTTCTCCCTATTTGTAATCCACAAAACTAGAAGAGCTCCTGCTGGATGGGCAAGTTCTTGAACTGGAAGATACAACAAATATCTGTTGGGAAGTGTAGGATACCTAGGATATAAATTGTTGAACAAATCAATTTCGATCGTATATATGTCTACCTGACAACATATAAATGGGACTATCACGGTAAAAAAAATATGACAACAAGAGAGAAGATGGATCTGTTTTAGCCCAAGAACATTTAGTTTTCACGAGAACATAATATGAAGCACACATGGTTCATGCTCAGTGTATCATAAATCTTTACTATTAAAGCAGAGAGCGTGGTATGGTGTCACACGTCTAACAATTTACAACCAATGCCACCGCACAAATATCCATCTATCTCACGTACACAAGCGCCGGAAAACTCTCTCTCGTTGCACACCTGAACGTACTTCCTCGTCGCAGCTTTAGCTAACAAACCTTATCTAAAAAAACAGGCTAAGAAAACAGGCTAACTAATCCTCGCATAAATAGTAACAAACCTTATCCCTCTCATCTCTAACGTGGTGTTTGTTACAAATGCATTCCTATCACCGATTATTCTCATTGAAATCTCAACAACCTCCGCTCCGCCACCGCCAGTTCCCACAATGGACGATGAACCCCGGAGAGGTAGAGCTTGGCGGTGATGCGTCGCTACGCAAACGAGGTTGTGGTTGGTTGGCTCGAGGAGGCGAGGAATCAGAAGGCGGAGTGGCGGACATACCGTACGGGGCGACGAAGAGCAGCGACTTAATACCTACCTCTCTGCACCCCTTCGTACCTACTATTTTGCACCCAGGAAGTCATGGTATGTGCACTACCATCCGCCCCATACTCCAGAGTGGCCTCCTCCTCAGGATCTCGACAAAACAGATCCATCGTTCTCACGACATCGTCGAGACGCTGTTGTAACCTTCATGATTTTGCAAGGTGCATCGTTTTCTTTGGGAAACATAGGAGGTTTGATTTTTGTGCAGACTCACAACTCTATTTTCTTGTCGGAACTGCCGACGCCTTCGTTGCCATAGCTTCTGGAAGTGCTGCCAAGTGCCACCTCTCAAGGAGAACCATGACAATCAAACTTCTACAAGAGAGGACTGCAGGCTTCAGATTTTTGTGCTGTATGCTTTGTCAGAATTTAATCTGTCTATAAAGATGAAGGAGCAGGTTGTAACCAGGGCGTTCCTTTTTATTTGTATGATGAATTGACGATGCTGATTGGTGTATCCATGGGGTGCAGATCCGTGAGTGAAAGCAACGAAATTTGTTTTAAGTTGTGAAGTTCGTTGCTCATGAACTGCTGAATCTAGCTTGCAGGCAATGAAAAGCTTCCATCTTGGTGTGGTTGTTTCTTGGATGGAACTTATATGAGTGATTTCTTTATATTATCCTTTGCAGATGGGTTTTAGGTCGGGAGTAGACAACGCTTATCGATGCAAAACAAGATGGAGTTCAGTTCATGTGCATTTCCTTGGTGAAAGTACTGCACTTCATCTATTTGTTTCTTATCTGAATTTTTGCTACT
The DNA here is from genome assembly GCA_947311845.1 of Poa pratensis. NCBI lineage: Eukaryota > Viridiplantae > Streptophyta > Magnoliopsida > Poales > Poaceae > Poa > Poa pratensis. The sequence continues at coordinate 17,090,219 of CAMZMU010000066.1, forward strand.
CAATATTCTGACCGTGATCTTGTTATGTCAGATTTCCTCATCCACGAGTATACTCTTAAATGTGCAAAAAGTGGTGAAGGGAGGAGAATAGAAATGCATAGTTAAAATAAGTTTTGCAAGTTCTTGTGGCATTGCCTTAGTGAAAGTCACTCCCCCTCATATTCGTTACATTTCTTTTGAGAGGGGTCTCTTCAGATTGGCGTAGGGGAAAGAGTAGAGCTGCATGGTCAAGCGTGTTAAATATTTGCTCTACTGATGAAGCCTTGCATGTCTTAAAGTAAAAGTGGGTCTTACAGGGGGTAACTCTTAAGGGAGAGAGAGCTTGACATTGTTCGACTAAATTGGATTTTGGGTTTTATATGCATGGTTCTTTGTTCGGTTATGATTTCCGTCGCAGTTCGACATTCCATAGAAAATCATTTCTCTTTCAGAGTTTCAGTGTTCTTTATTGCTTGACAACCTCTTCCACTAGATTCGCTTGTTCCAGTTTCCATTGTACCCAAATATAATATGCTACATGGTTGTGTTTGTATAATTCATAAATGTAAAATATTTGTTGTTTCACACAAGAGGATTTGATCAAGAATTTTAAATCATCATTTTGTACTTTAAATGGCTTCATCTTAGCACATGGTCGATCTAAATGTGGTGGAGAAGAGAGGAAGATTTCTTCATAAATCAGGACCCGAAGAGTTCAAAGGGTGACAGCATTTGCGGATCCCCAGGGCTCCAAATGTAACTTTTCTTGGGGTATTTTCTTCAATAGTTTCTGGACGGATGTCTTTTCTCATCCTTTCCCATGTTGGTTGTGTTGTACTTAACTTGTGCTTAACATACGACGCGATAAACTTATAAAAAGACTTCTTTGCTTAGAAGTTTCGTTTTCCGTTGGTTTTCTCGTGCAAGTGCAAGTTACTATACCGCTGTAAACAAAGTAGGACCCGGGAAAAATTGGCATATAATCAACAAAAGAGACAAGCGGGGCCTTAGGAAAACATTTACAAGGTATTATACCATCCCCAAATCACATCGGATTGACCAATGTATCATGGATCTGATGTACGCAATACACAATGGCGATGATCTCTAGGATGCCCATGAGTCACCACACCTCGAGGCGGTCCGATGTGTCGACGGTAGAAGCATGCATGAAGCTAAGCGGTGACATGGGTGTCGTGACCGAGTACACTATCGGGTACCTGCGTGTGAGCCCTCATTGGATTACCCACACCTCATTGTCGTGCCCATGGTTGTTTTCGCCGTCGCCGAACACCGCCGCCAGGATGTCAGGTGGTGGTGATGGTAAGTGGTGGGTGAGCGATGCACCGTTGTAGAAGTAAAGAGGCGACAAGGAATGGCAAAATTAAGATGTGCGTCCGAGCGGCGAGCTAAGAGGCGGCAAGAGCAAGGCAAGTGGTGGCGACAGGTCGGGAAGAGGGATGCAGATGATTAGAGTGCATGCAAGTAAGGAGCGGGTACTACGCTATTGTTTCCTGGCTACGAGTCGGGGGAGGAGTAGATTTTAGTGCCCCACAGGTCGGAGTCCAGATTTTTTTGGGTGGGGCAGAACATGGGGGAGGGGGGCAACAACGTATGAATAAAAAACGACGTACCACCAACTTTGATTTTATTGTAAAGATAATATGAGATAATTAGTTGGGTATGTTTTGTCAAAATATATTGAGAGCAAATTAGTGTATTATCATGTCAAAAAAAAGTAGTGTATTATAATTTTTGAAATTCGGCATGCTACATCTTTCTATATAGGAAATTTCATATATATATTTTTGTTTTTACTTCTGGTAAAGAAACTTGTCATTCAACTATGACGATTTTTTGATTGGGTATGTTCGCCTATTCATGTGTTTTCCGTAGCAAGGCACGGACATTCACCTAGTACCTGTAAATCATAGCGCACCATACAAGATAGGCTTCCTACTCTTATGGAAAAAAAAAGACTTCAAGAAGACAAGAACTAAGGAATGGTGTAGGAATACTACAAATGCAATATTGAGGAATAATACACATAGAACAACACTCTGTAGGTCGGATATCACATAGGCATGCTAAGATTCAAAGGAGGAGTAAGACAATGCAGTTAGTTTAGTCAAGGCATGTCATAGATAAACAAAAAGGAGAAAGACAGGAAAGTCAGCTACCAATAAACCCCATAATAACAATCCAAAGTGCGCTTACTTGGCAGAAAAAGAGAGATGGAAGTACTAACTTACGCTTCTTTCTGACGAACACATCCATTCTCCCATGGTGGGTCAATAACTATAAGATTGTATCCTTTACTAGAATTATCTGGAGACAAAAGATATCATCCACAAATTAAGCGAGTCAAGTACATCTGCCAGTACAACCATAACAAGCACAGCAGGATCTATACCACGTATTAAGACATTCTTTAAGCCACATTTCACATACCAGGAATGAGATCACGAACATGCGTCAGGTCAGTCTTCAGTTTATGCATCATCATCATCATCATGCAAAACCATTTTAAATTAAGGGTGGATAGTTCACTTGGATGAAAATACATGAGATACTTCCAATAAATAATAATAATAATAATAATAATATTAACTCACCATCAGGAAACAACTTCTTTTTGGTAAGATATAAAGTCTACTATGAAATTCTCCTTCCGCCTCGTCATTTTCCTCAACACTGATTATCCTGTTAAATAACGGACTGGATCTCCTTTGGATATGGCAAGGACCTAAAACACGGTAGATAAGCTACTACGACTTTAATTATGCACTTAGCATCATATATACCAATAAACATGGTCAGCAAGAAGTACTACATTTTTACCTAGCTCGTCCTGATTATGAGGCTTCTGAAAGGAAAGAGTCATCTCACAGAGAGGTGCTCGCCATGAGCTCCCAAGCTCAACAAAATTGTTCTCAGAACTCTTTTCGACATCTGGTACGCATTCATCTCCCTTGATCATCCGGGGAAGGAACACCAGTAGATCTCTCGACTCAAGGAGTGATTTATGTGCGCCAATTAGCAAAGGTCTTGCTTCCTATCACATGGAAGACCACAAGAGATCCAAACATTATATCAAATTTCTGTAAAACACTATTCTGCCTATTTATCCACAAATTTGATATCGGCATAGTGGCGTACTCTTACTATTACTGTTTCACAAACATCCTAACAAGATTACAAGACAACAAATGTTAATGACAGAATAGTAGATATTATCTACAAATTTCTACTCAAACTTGAAATTTCTACATTTACTCGTATGGAGCAGGAGTAGCAAAAAATGGAACATCCTAATTTCAAGTTTGCTGATTACACAATTAACCCTTCGGCACATCATTTTTTCTGTTTAATTAACGGTCATTGCTACATACGAGTAAATGTAAAGTTACTGTATGAAGTAATGGGGAATGAACAGACCACAGCCTTTTCACTGATTCAGGAAACAGCAGTAAATAATCCAAACGAAAGCAGCACATCGTCACCTGGTGCCGCGCTTCCGCGATCCGCTCCACGGCATTGAGTTCCCGGGGCTTCGATTGGCGCTTCCGCTTGCGCTTCTTCCGTTCAGGAGACGGCGCCGTCTGCTCGCTCTGCTCGCCGTCTCCCTGATTCGACGGGCCGAAGCTTCGGGAGTAGTACGCGGAGGGGACGAGGCGGAAGCGCCTGTAGGATTCGTTGAGGAGGCGCACCGGGTCCAGGAAGGCGGCGCGGGAGGATGCGAGGCGGTAGATTCCCGTGGCCTCCAGCGACCGGAGCTTATCGGAGACATCCATCGGAGAGGCGGCGCCGCCGCGTCGAAAGGGTTAGATCGGGACCGAGAGTGCCGGGCTGCCGGCCTATTCCAGAGGTGGGACCACTGGTCAGTGAAAAGAGTCGTCATGAGTATCACGTGCTGGTTAAACAGTTGGCAGCCTTAAAATTATTTTAAAAATATTATTACCTTTTAACGAAATTTTGCAAGGATGATCATCAAGAAATAAATTTCAAAAAGTAGCACACGAATATTTTTTTCATCCGCTTCAGAGATGAATAGCCTTGACCTCAACCCTCGGCTATCCGTGGAGTCGACAGGCCCAACTGTAGTCGGGAGGGGGAAACGAAAATAGGTTGAAATCAAAAACAGTTTTAACTCCCTACCGAAACGATTAGGCGGCGTCTTTTTGTTTCTCATGACCTCTCTCTTCTCTCCCAAAGAGGCAGCTTGATGCTCGTGTTTGCCCAAAAATCACCCCCTAACCCATATCATACAGTTAGAGGAAGAATAAGTCACAACAGAACCCCGATAAGGGGGGGGGGGGGGGGGGGGGGGGGGAGGGCGTGCTCTGGTGGAGCAATGGTGGGCACCGGACGTGAGAGGTAGAGTTGGGGCGGCATGAGGAGCGGTGTGCGGCGGAGGTAGTGGTGCTAGTTTGAAGCACAACACTCGGTCATACAGGTTTCACACGCAAAGGGTAAACCCTAATTACTTGCTGAGTTAGGTTTAGCGTACATGGTTTATTTGTGTTAGTTTCATGGGATATGTTTGGGTTAGTGTAGATGTATGTGTATCCTAAATGTTTACATAATTGGTGTGACGCTCATTCAATTGGATTGATATGATATGTATGGTACTTTTTCGATAAAGGGTAATATTAATATAAAGATGATACTAATTACGCCTAGTTTTTACAACAACACAACGCCTAATCGAGACATAAATTTTAAAAAAAACCTAATCGAGACATCGATAATGCAAATAGCCAATTTATCAAAAAAAATGTGGCGTCAGGGTTAAGCCAAAGCAATACACAACAATGCAGCACCCAACAAAAAATGTCCCTGCTGTAATGCCTCGATCGCCAGCAGGCACATATGCGCCATGAATTTATGAGTGTTGGTTATCGTTCTTGAGATAGCTAAAAAATAGTACTCACTTCGTTTATAAATACAAGTCATTTTAGATAGGTACAAATACATGCTAAAACGGACTGAAATGAGTGAATCAACACACCAAAATACGTTTAGATACATATGAATAACGAAAAAACTAAAAATACTTATAATTTAGAACAGGGGGAGTAGTTGTCACGGATTACGCCAATATGTGCATCCTTCACTCCTATCTGTTCTTCTTTCTTGTGTGTGTTTCTTGGGCAAATCCATCATTGTCGCTACAACAGGGGTTGAGTGGGAAGAGCGGCCGGTGCAGGCGAAAGGTCACGTTACCGACAGAAAACGAAACATGGTGTTTTAACAAAAACAACAATGCCACATGTAAAGCACGTGGGTGATCTGAACCAGAAATCTACACGAACAAAACTTAACGACAGCAGATACAACCTGCTCGCCCTAAACAATAACCCAAAAATAATCTTAAATCTACCAGTATACAATCAAATCATAGAACATGGATAGCGGCATCTACACCGATCATCAACCAGATCTTATTAGAACCATGAATACTACGCGATCTACACTGACCAACAAAAAAAATAGGGGCGACCATGCAAGAATAAAGTTAAAAACTAAAAAAGAATCGCATAATTAAAATCATTGATAGGTGTTCCAGGTCGATTCACGAAGGTAAAAACACTAGTTCACGGATGGGAGCATCCAAAATTTAATCAGCATCTGCTGGAGGAGTACAACAGGCTATGCCAATTATTATGAGGATCGAAGGTAAGGTCACCAAAGCGTAGCTAATCAGATAGGTGCTAATTTCAACGTGGGTGCACTTGAACTTCCCGATGATATAGATCACCACCCACACCTCCAGCGACAAGTAGGCACAGAAGTATAAGGCCTGCCGTCAAAGAGAAGGGCATGAAATTAGAGATAGGCTATTTGCGGACATATGATGCAGGTAAATTGCACGCACCCGATTTAAGCGCATAATGTTCGGTGTCATGGCACAAGGGCGGTCCTCCTCCTCCTCCTCCACGGCCCTTCTAGCGCGGCGCGCTCTGCGCTGACGCCGACGGTCTTCATCGTCGGCGATGCAGATGGCGCATTGCTGGTTCTCCATGTCGTCGAAGAAGATCTGGACGACGCCGAGTAATATGAGTCCAAACGAGTACCATGGCAGTGGCCTCCTGCATGTTTATATACAACTGAATCCTTGTCAAATCCCACGTTTATTCATTGGACCTTCCGTAAATTGATATACCCCCTAAAGTATTTCCTAACAAGATTTGAACCTTCCTTGTACAGTCCACACTTCCTAAAAAGATCAGAGCCTTCCCCAAATACTCGGATTTCCTAAATATATGTGAACCTTCCATATAGTCAGAGTTCAATGATTTTCACACAATCGGTATGTGAGTCAAATGACCGATCTGCTTCCTCCAACAAATCATATTTATTCACGTCGCCTCAACTCCATCTTCCTCGACCCTCGTTCCTCTTTCTTCCTTCGTCACTCCTCAGGACCATCGAAACTCGTCGCTACCTCATGGCGAAGCACACGCCTCGCTCGATGGAAAAGTCGTGCCTCCTTTTGAATTGAGTTCCTTCTTTGTTTGGTACGTTTTCTGCGGATATTGAGGTTTCCAGTTTTAGATTAGAGGATTATTGTTGTTGGAGGTTCAGTTTGGATCTTGAACTAATCCAACAGGAACATCAAAGCAATCAGAAGCTCATGTAATCATGTTCTTCAACCTATTTGCCTAGCATGGCATCGACGAACCAGGCTTTGGTGGAGCATGTGGGCCGGGGGCGGGAATACAGAGCAAAGGCTGGACGGTGCTGCAGCAAGGACTGGTTGGACATGGAGCTTAATGTAGATGGCGACCTGGGAGTCAGGACAAATGAGCAGAGACGAACCACGAATGGCGGCGACCTAGGCGTCGGAGCAAACCGTTGGCGATGGACCACACAACGACGGCTTGCAGTTCGGACGGACAGGGCAGCGGAGCTAGAACGGGCAGGGCGGCGGTATTGGAGCTCGGACAAGTGGCCAAGCACGGACAGGCGACGACGCAACTCGGACGGGCAGGATGGCGGAGATGGAACGGGGCGGGCGGCGGAATCCTACTAATCCCGTGACTGGAAATTAAATTGCAACTGGATTGGAATGAAATTTCCTGGTTCTATTGTTGTCTGCAATACGCAATAGAAACAGTTCCCTGCAATGTTCAGTTGTTCTGAAACTGTTACTGGTACTATGGACCGAAGACCCTTTCTCTGCAATGTGTGAATCATTGAGCAGGTATCACTTGTGATCATGGTTCAGCCGTGAGCATTTAGACGTGTACATGCATCAGATACAAGAAACAAGCATCCATCAGGACATGACATTTCACTTTTTCCATGTACGTACATACGTATGCGCAAGTTCCACTGATCAATATTGCTCATCCATATTGGTGATGGTAGATTCAAGCAATTATTGAAGAAACAAGTAGCAAATACCCCTTTGTTTCTACAAGATGCAAATGTGACAGTTGTTTCTATGAGTACATGTTCGTGAAAGCAATTGCTCATGCTAAAATAATGAAAACTAAAGCATAAATTCATTGAGTCCATGTTCGTGAAAGTTGGCTCATAGAGCAGCGCAGATTAGGTAGAAAACATGACAGGGAGAGAAGTATGAGTTAATTAGAAATAAAGTTTGTCAAAATAGTTATTTACAAACAGTTTTGCTATACAACAGTAGTTTTGTTTTGGGTCCAGCTTCCACTCAAGTTTTCCTGGTTAAGAGAGAGATAAGAGAAGCCGACGAATGAGAGGGACACCATTGGGCGCCAGAGAGCATCGGAAAGTTCCGATGCGAAGATGGTGGTAACGCCGAGCAAAGCGAGGCGCGGGGACACCGGCAAAGCCTCGGAGAGGAAATCATCGGAGACGTGGACGGCGAGCGGAGCGAGCTGCTACGTCGTCGGTGTAGGTGAAGAAGAGAGTTAATCGGTGCGGGTCGCTGCCAAAGGGAGTGGGAGTGCCATATGCAAAAAGGAAGCGACTCATAGAATGGCAGAGGCAAATAGAGCTCTTGCACATTTTCGTTAATCACATGGATCCGTACATCTCGGGAGGATTTTTCGCTCTGGCCACCGCTAGATTAGAAAGCTTCCTGGCTGTGGGCATGGATGCCGCGACGAGTGACATCGAGACGCAGCGTCGCACCAGGAGGAGAGGAAAGGAGGCGAGCAGGAACCCGTAGGTGGATGAACAGGATGACGGCTAGAAGTGGAAGATGGACGGGAGATTTGATAGAGTAAGAATATGACCGGTAAACCGTCGAATGATGATCTAATGTCCTGAAAAAAGTGACTGAGATATTAACAAAATTCTCCGCTCGTGATATGGCCACACCCATTTACAAATCAAGTTTGATGTTCACTTACGAAATATAATGTTTAATATTCCGAGCTCTTTGTTGTGGATGCTGATGAAGAAGATGCCTTCCTTCTCCACCTTCGGATGAAGGACCATTCTTTGCACCTGAGACTACTCCCCATTCAACTCTCTAAGGTAACCCCTGCTATTTGAATGGTTTTAGTGTTGAACAACAGTCTAATCAGCTTCCATTTTTATTTTGCCGGTTTGCAAAGGTTTGCCTCTGCAACCTTAAGTTCTTTGATGAAATTGATGAAGACAGAAGTGACTACAACTACTCGAATTGCTTAGTTTTCCTTTGCTTTTTGCGTTCCATAGAGTATATGATAATTCATATTACAATGATGCACGCTTTAGAGTTAAGAGAGAAAATAATGGCAGGAGGCCCTCAAATCATTCAGCTACGGCAAACCAGAACTTACTCCCCATTTTGAAAGATATCAGTTAAGGACAGTGGCGGCGCCAGCAGGGGGTCGAGCCTGGTCGGCCGACCCCTCTCAGATTTGGTAGAAAAAAAATTAGGTACTAGGAAAAATAGGAAAAAAGAAAAGTCACACTACGCCTCCGCCCAGTCCGACCTGTCGACCCCGAGTCCCCGACCTAAACCGCCCCTGCCTCTTCTCTCCCCACCCCTGCCTCTTCTCTCCCCGCGCCAGCGCGCCGCCACACTCCGCCCCCCCCAGTCCGCCTCACGCCGGCGCCGGCCACCGCCCTGACTCGCCCGACCGCGCCTCATCTCCCCGCGCCGCCACACTCCCCCCCCCCCCCCCCCCCCCCGCCAGCCCGCATCTCGTTTGCCGCCCGCCCGCCGCCGTGTACCGAGAAGGCCGAGACCCGACGCGCCAAGAGGTTCCTGCAGACGGCGCCAGGGAGAGGAGCGGGCAGGGCTCATGGCGTCGCTCGGCTGCTCGACAAGCTCGCCGCCGTTGCGGAGAAGGTCGAGACCCGATGCGCCGAGAAGCTCATGTATAATAGCGCCAAGGGGAAGAGCGGGCAGGGCGAGCTATACGTCGGCGCCAGGCTCTGCTTCCTCGAAACCACGATCTGGTCAGTTCCCTTCCTAACCCTTTTTTTCCGATTTTGCTACTAGTATTTCTGAATAAAATGCCGCAGCTATGGTTCTGGTACTGATTTGAGGGAAAGTGGCATAAACCTAGTAATCATCTTTTACGTTCTCGCGGTATGAATGTGCGGTGAGCTGGTGCTGTAGTAGTCTAGTAGAACCACGATCAGATGGCGAGAGCACTGAATAAATGGAGCCATGCAGATATATGTAGGATTCATAGACCAACTAATTTGTGCAAGTGGCTGATTTTGCTCCCCTCAAGCTTTCTCCAGTGAATGGAAGAACCATGAATGTTTTCATATCTTAAGATACTATTGAGAATTGAAAGGTAGCATATCGCTGAAAGTTGCTGAAGTATCTATGCGTCGTCTATTGGATGGATTGTTAATTGATTTTGCTTGTAAAAAGTTGCCATACTTCTTCCTGCATTTGGTTTAGTGAAATCATTGGTATTCCAACACATCGAGATGGTTCTGAAGTAAGTGTTGTCAAAAAAAATTGCCGGTGGCACACCTTTTACTGTTCGCCCCCCCCCCCCCCCCCCCCCTCGTCTCAATTCCTGGCTCTGCCACTGGTTAAGGAGGTCGGAATTGACAATGAAAGAGCCATCGGTGAACAAAACAGCAAAAACCAAGTTTTATCTCCACAATGAAAGAGCCATCGGAATTGGCTGTATGTGGCGATCCATTCAATCCATCAAGCATGAGATTAGAAAGGGGACCCGTTTCTCCATAGGGAATGGAGAGGGTACCCTCTTTTGGCTAGACCCTTGGCTGGGTGATGGTCCTTTACAGCATAGGTTCCCCTCCTTGTTTGCTATCTGTTCAGACCCGACGCAGTTGGTGGCCGCGGCGGGGCAAAATGGGACTTGGAACATCTCGTTCCGACGATCATTTGGCCTTGCAGAGGCTACAGCTTGGACGGAGTTACGGAGTTTGCTTCCGGAGGCGCTGCCAGGGGCCAAGATTTGGTGTCCTGGCACCTGGCGCCCTCTGGGATATTCTCCGTAAAGTCGTCCTATCGGAGTTTATTCAGGGGGCCACATACAGCCTGGGCTTCCCCACTATGGAAGGCTCCCCTTCCCCTAAAAATTAAAATCTTCGTGTGGCAACTTCTTAGGGACCGTCTCCCTTCAGGGGTGGAGGTCCGAAAGCGTCATGGACCGGGTACTGGGCTTTGTCCTCTTTGTGGGATCCCCGAAACGGGAACTCACATCCTGTTTAGTTGTCCTGCGGCCAGGTTTCTATGGAACTTTGTCCACGAGGCGCTTGGGCCTGCTTGGCAGGCCTCAGACCTTGGCGAGTTCCTTGAAACACAGGCGAACCGTACCGGAAACAGGCGACGCCTGTTTTGGTTGGTGTTCGCCGCGATGGCATGGACTCTTTGGATTATTCGTAATAAGATGGTGATTGAGCGGGTTTTTCTTCGGCGTGCATCTGACTCCATGTTTAAATTCCTGACTTTCTTGCAGCAGTGGCACCCGCTTGCTAGGCAGCGCGACAGGGGGCAGCTAGATGTCATGCTTGACAGGCTTATGGAGACCGCGCGACGTCTCTCCTCTACATCTAGCAGCTAGCGCCGTCTGCCTGGGTTTTTTTGTTCTCTCTGGTGTACCCTCTCCCTGCCCCCCCCCCCCCCCCCCCTTTGTTCTCTCCATTCCCTGCCCCTAGTGCTACTTTTACTGTTTGGGCTTACTTGTGCTGCTGCCCCAGCTCTTCTTTCCTAGCCTCTGCTTCTGCTTGTTGACTTTGTATGGACTTGTTTGGCATGTTGCTTTATTTATAAAGCGGGACGAAAGCCTGTTTCGAGAGAGAGTATGCTCAACAAGGAGTCTAGGCCCATGAGTATGATAAGAAATGGAGACTCCATGCACCGCCAGCAAGAGCAAGGCTAGAGTCGTCAAAGCCGAAGATTCATGATGGTTTGGAAAGCAGCATAAGGCTAGAAGCAGCAAAACGTAGCCTCCAGAAACGTTACCATGAAGCTGAAAATGATTTGTATTACCCTTGTGTCGCAGTGTTTTTCTTTTATCGCTTCTACGTATACAATCTCGTGGTTTACCTAACGGTATCGGTCCATACTCGCAGTAAAGAAGCAGTGCATCATACAATTAGTGGAGCTGGGTGCCTAAGAATCATAACAGACAACCTATGGTGAAGTCAAAGAATAACAATTTATTTAGCGGAAAATTCTTGGTTTATTTCGTGTTCCCTATGTTTCTCGTTGCAGGCCTACTTGCCATTCGCATGCAAATTCAGTGTCAGCCTTTGCATGTACCTTCTTATCTCTGATGGTAGTAATCAACTTTCACGTTCATGCTTTGCATTTCTGTTGTGGTAAATATCAGTTGTCTTCCGGATGGTAAGTAGTTTGGACGCCTCCACGAAACATTTTTTTTTCTGCATTTCTGCTTCATCTGATGAATTGTTGCCATGTCGCTGGTTCAATTGCATTTCTGTTGGTTTGGACGTCTGCACGACACATATTTTGCTCTCCCATTGCAACGCACGGCCATGTTTCCTAGTGAAGGCAAAAGTTTTGCCTTATCCATTAATTAAGCAGAATTGGCAGAGGCAGTTGCTCTACAAGAAGGACTCCTGGTGGCTAAACGGTTAGCATGTCATAATTTGATTGTTCGATCAGATTGTGATACAGTTGTGGAGGCCTTCAACTCTGGTACAAGTCTTTCATCAGTTTTAGGCCCTATACTAGAGGATTGTCGTGAGTTGGCAAGAGATTTCGGTACAGTCACGGTTCAATCTTGTAGTAGAGAGTCTAATCAGGTTGCTCATGAGCTAGCTAGATTTGGGAGGGATAATCCACCGACTTTGTGGTGTGATGTGCCCCCAGATTTTATTTTACCCTTGTTGGTGAACGATGTAACGATGGATGATGTTTAAAGCAGCAAGTACCAGACGCACTCTTTTCCTCCAGGGTACCTAAGGGGACTGGAAGATTTTTAATGAGGCGGATTGCTAGCTTAATAAAGTGTGTTTTAAATTAAAAAAAAAGCAGAAGGTGTCCGGTTTATTAGCGGAAGAAACCAGACGAAAACCATACAACAAACACAACTCTACGGGGCGATGCCCACACAATGTTAAGAACACCTAGAGTCAAGCTCCAGACATCACTCCTCAAAGAGCCGGTCAGCCCTCCACCCTTGCTGGAGAGAAGAAGCCGTAACTGCTAACAACAGTGTGAGCAACCTTGTCGCCCGCACGACACAAGGTGGATCACCGCCACCCCGACATCCACCTCTCCATCACGCCCTGCGCAATCCAGCTGCACCACCTTCCGGAGCCGCCGCCCCGACATGCGGCCGCTCGCACTCGAGCTGCTACGCCGCACGACCTACTTGTCCGTACTACAAACTGCACAGGGCAACTATCCGCAGACCACGACCACCACACCACGTCCGAGGCCGCTGCCTCGACATACTGAAGATCGCCCCTCTCTGTGACGCATCGACCGAGCCGACAACCTCGCTGCACTCACAACACAAAGATTGTCACCCACGCCATGCAAGGCCACAGAACCACCCCATAGAGCCGTCGACGCATCGCTTCCCGAGGCCACCAACCGGCATATCGAAACTCCATCCAACCGAGGCCGCTGCCCTGGCATTATACCTGGCCATGCCTCGGACCGGGCCGGGCTTTGGGCCAGGCCAAGAAAAGCCCGACGCAGAAAACCCAGTCCCGAGCCTGGCTCGGCCCGGCCAAAAAGCCCGAAAGCCCACCGGGCTTAGCCCGGTCCATCGCAGTCGCCGGGCCTAGATTTGAGGCACAAACCCGAGATTTTCGGGCCGGGCCTCGGGCCGGGCTTCCCATGGCCAGGTATACCTGGCATCCACTGAAAACCCAACGGCAAGAGAAGTACATGCAGTTTAACCTATGGGTACATGGGCACCTGACCCGGATGTGATTTTCACCCATGTGTTTTGCCCACGGGCGATCCGATTAATCGCCGGCAGAGTACGAGCACATTCTCGTACCTATGGGCGACCAATCAACTCGTTGACAATCAATCTAATTTATTAAATAATGAGACTATAGATTAATTGGACTTTGTATACAATCCGCTAAACAAAGGCGCACATATAAGAAAAATAATATCTAATATTAAAATTAATACAAATCAATACTGTTGTCTTGGTATCATTTGAAAATATACATTTTCTTTAAGTAGTTTATAGCATAGTATTCCTTTTTTACTTAATGAAAACATTATAATTTATTGATATTGCAATTTAAATATTTCAATAATTTGTCGCCTGCATCTAAAGATTACATTCTTGGGTGAAACATGGGGCTTCTCAGAGTTTAGACCATATTGACCGTAGATAAGGAATTACGGGTGATCCTGGCCGTTGATCTCTTACCACGCGTGAGGTATATAAGCTGCGCCCGCACGGTAGAAACCCTAGCTGCCAATCTCCGCGTCGCTCTCTCCCCCAATCCTCTCGCTTCTCTTCTCCCACTCTCTCTCTCAGCTGCCGGCGCCGGCGCTCCCGTCCCGCTCTCCCCAGCCGGTGAAACCCTCACCGTTTCCATCCCGCCTCTCCCTGGCCTTGCTGCGCTCGCACCGCTGCTGGTCTCCGTCGCCGTCGTTCTCACGCTAAGCGAGGGCCGCCAGGCTTCACCACCCCGACATCTTCGCCCGTGCAGGAAGGAGGCTTGGCTCTGGGGCTGTGGGAGCGCTCGGTGCTCAGCCCCAATTCGTGGGCGAGGACGACGCCAGCAGCAGGCAGCAGCCCATCGGCATGGCCCCTAGCCTCCTCTGCATCTGTAGATTCGTCCTCCGCCAAAAATTTCAGAGAGGGCGCATGGAGAACAGGCTGCCGAGATGCTGACGTCCGCGGCGCCGGCACCGTCGCCATCATACTCGATGCAGCACAAGCATGGGGAATTAGCTAATATGTCCTCACAAACTACCGGGCAGTATCGAATTAGCTGACACCTACCTAGTTTTACACTTTTGCTGCTTCTTGCTTCGGCTGACCGCAGGGAAGAGGTCAAGCATGAAACGCAATGGTGAAATATGTTACTAGCAGGATACACGAGCAAAGGTGGAGGACCACCAAATGCATGTTGGATTTAAAGTGCTGCAGCCAATCTAGTTAAGCAAATCCCCCAATTTGAGAGACACATTGTTAGTTGGGAGAGCGCGGCTGGCCGGTTAGACAGGAAAAAAAGAAGAGCTGAGCTCGCGCTCCGCGTCGCTCCCCGAGGGCGGCCGGGGCGCAAACCCTAACCCCGGCTCCCGTCCCTCCTCCCCACCCCCTCCCCCTCCGTCGCCGCCGACACACGCCGCCGGGCTGGGCCCGTGCGGTGCTGGCGGCGGCGGCCTTTCTCTTCCCGCCCGCGGTCGCCTCTGCTCGGGAGAGCGTGGCCGGCGGTCGGTGCTGCTCGGCCGGTAGTGGTCCGGCGAGCCCGGGTGGTCTGCAGTGTGGCGGCGCTGCCGTTGGCAGCGGGGCGACGCGCTCGTGTGAGGACAGCCGGCGGCGCCCGCTCGGCCCAGATCCGGGCCCCTTTGGGCCCATCTAGGTTAGGGCGGGCCGTTTGTTCTTGACGTGGCGGTTGCCCCCGGTTTGGCCTGCTGAGCGGCTCGCGACGGAGATGACAGCGGTGACGACACCCTTGCTGCAGCATGGCGGTGGGAGCTTCACGGGCCTAGCTGGGTCCGGCTGAGCCTAGGGACCGATCTTGAGGGTAGCGGCGGTGGCGGCCTACGTGCAGCAGCATGGCGGCGGGGACTTTACAAGCCCCCGGGCTCGGCCGGGCCTGCTTGGCCTGGTGTGTCCCTGCTGCCGTGTCCGGTCGGCACCCGCCGATGGCGGTGGAGGACGTCCTCCAGATGGCTGCGCTGCTGCCGCCCTCCGGTTCCAATGGCTCGGTGTGCTCTTGTCGTAGCGTCCGGTCGGCTACCGTCTTGGCGGTGGAGGTTGTTCCCTCTCGCGTGGTTGTGATTCTGTCGGACCTTGTCTACGGCTGCTTCGTCTCGGGCTGGCCGGCCCTGCTATGTTTGCCATGGTGAGACGACGATGGTGACCTCAAGACCGTGGTGGCGTTTGTTGGTGGGTGGCAAGATTGGTGGAGCCCTACAGATTGTCCGAGACGTGGTTTTTTGGGGGTCGGGAGAAATCCCTGTCGTTTGGCACCGACGCGGTGACGCTTGAGAGTGTCACCCTTCCTTCTTGAGGGGCGTCGGGTGTACCTCTTCCCCACTCCTCGAAGCGTACCGGGGGAAACCCTAGGTCTGTCCGGGCAGCAGCGTCGTCGTCGCTTTCCTTCTTGGAGGTGCTGTTTGGTACGCGGTGATTTAGAGTGCCAGGTTTGTGGTGGGAATTCGCCGGAGAGGGCGCAGCGGTTGCGGGTCACTTTCGTTTTCGTTGATCCGCCAGTGTCGGCTTTGTTTTCTTTTCTTTTTCTCTTCTTTTTCTTTTGGACATGACTGTGCTGTTTGCCCCAGCAGTGGCCTCATTGTTGTATCGGGTGGTTGCTATATTAATATAGCGGGGCGAAAGCCTATTTCTTCACATTGTTAGTTGGGAGAGATGAGCACCACATCTTATCACAATTTATAAGGTAGCTTTTCGAGAGTGGACAAATGGCTCCCGAGCTACATGTAGCTTATTTTTTGAAAAAATCGAAATCGGCACTTTTCCGTGTCCTAAAATCGAGATTTTTTTCTAAATGTAGATAATATCGAGATCTACAAGTCTATAAAACTTTAAATCAAACTTCATCATATTGTAGGCTGGGCAAAAATGACAAATGGGTGATGAGCAGTACATAGTTTCAAAAACTTGAAATTTCCCCGATTTGTCTTTTTTTGTGCAGCCCAAAATATAACGAATTTTCAGTTAAAATTTTGCAGACACTATCTTCCTCTGAATTTTCTCGATTTTTAGAAATTCAAAAGTGTCGATTTAGATTTTTTTCAAAAAAACAGCTCCATGTAGCTTGGGAGTCATTTTTTCGAGCCCTTCACCCACTAGTAAGAGAGTGCGAATAGGAGGAGCTTTTTTACGCACTCCTCCTACTCCACTGCCCGCCACGCGTGTCACGCCGCGTCGCGTGACTCGAGTTTGAGTTAGCGACACTTGTCTGACTCTTGCTCCGCATGGCGGACACTTGTAACGCGTGACACTTGTGGCCTGCTCGTCTCCTAGGATATAATGGAGAGACTGAACGGGCGAACGGTAAGAGACATAGAGCTCACTTCCAGTCCACCACTGTGGTCTTTTTGTTGTGTTGTTTTCAGAATTTTTCATCCCGACGACCGTGTGCGCGGCTTTCCGGGAGAGCAGGCCTCCACACCCCGGCTGTTGAGACGGCCGATAAGATATTTGGGGAGCGTCGCGGCGTGACAGTTCACTTCCGTTCGAATCCAGCAGCGCCGACTGCCCGACTCCGGCTGAGCCAACTCTAACACCAAAGTCGGATGTATACCTACGTCTTCTTCGTCGTCATGTCCGACAACAACAAAAGCCGTAGCGGAGACCTTCCCGGTCAACGCGTATGTGATGTTCCTATTTCTGTTTGCAATAGTATTTGGGTCATATGTAAATCTGCTATATGTGGTTAATTTTGCTAGTGCATTTGTAATGGTGATTTCACTAATGAAACTCATTCAAAAATTGCCTAATATCTCGACAATGCATGTACGTAGTTGGCTCAGTTGATCGATACGGGTTGTTGGCCTCTAAATGTTCAAAGCCCGGAGATTTCCCTAGTTGTTTGCTATCTGTGAGGACCCGATGATCTAGGTTGCTCGGGTTGTTGAGGGTGAAATTCATTTCCACCGCTTCCTATATCAAAACGGAAAGGTTCAATGGACAACTCTTACGGCCCTGATTGATGGGATCGAGATTACAGAAGATCTGGATGTGATATCTTGGTCCATTCGGGCAGGTTTTCGGTTAGCTCAATTTACGTGAAAATGTCGCAAGGGGAGACACAACTTAGAGCATCTCCAACAGCAGCGCTACGCGCCGGCGCGCTATATTTTTTTTGCGGCGCCAGAATTGGGATTTTGCGCGCGCGGCGCCTGTTTTGCTTTAGCAGATGCGCTATAGTTGGCGCGGCGCGGCTGCACAATTTGTAGCTCTAGCAGAGGCGCTAAAAATTCCACCGCGCGCGCCCAGCGTAAACAACATTGACATGAAACATGCAAACAAACCGAATCAAACAGACACGAAATAAATCAACAATAAATAGTTTAATTATTTATTACAACACAAATAAATAGTTGTTCCGAAACAATAGAACAAATAGTTCATTAGACAACATATAACAAATGAAACAAACACACAAATTCAACTCAATGTTGCCCATTCCATGTCCACCACTCCTCGATAAGATCCTTTTGAAGCTCATCATGTGTGTCATTACGTCGAATGGCATGGTAGGATGCAACAAAGCGTGCCACCCTCTCAACCCTCCTCCGCGGTTGCACGGGAACACCCATTAACTCATAATGAGTATAGTCCAAATCTTGCCCGCGCTCATTCTCGATGATCATGTTATGCATGATCACACATGCGTTCATGATGTACCAAAGCATTTCTTGATCCCAAAATCTAGCCGGTCCTCTAACAATAGCAAATTGGGCTTGCAAAATCCCGAATGCTCTCTCCACATCTTTCCTAGCCGCCGCTTGAGCATTGTGAAAGTCAAGCATTTTCTTA
This sequence comes from Poa pratensis, assembly GCA_947311845.1. NCBI lineage: Eukaryota > Viridiplantae > Streptophyta > Magnoliopsida > Poales > Poaceae > Poa > Poa pratensis. The sequence goes on from CAMZMU010000066.1 coordinate 17,108,290, forward strand.
CCTACCGGTTTCTGAACCGGTTTCACAAATGTTTGCCACCTTGGGTAGATGCCGTCCGCAAGATAGTAGCCATAGTTGTATGTATGGCCATTTGCTACAAACTCCACCGGACAAGTTTTTCCTTTTGCAATCTTATTCATGAGTGGTGACCGATGAAGAACATTAATATCATTGAGAGCTCCGGGCATTCCGAAAAAAGCATGCCAAATCCAAGTCTCATGATCGGCCACCGCTTCAAGAATTATGGTGGAATCCTTCTTATGGCCCTGAAATTGTCCATGCCATGCTGCAGGACAATTCTTCCAACTCCAATGCATGCAATCAATTGATCCAAGCATACCTGGAAACCCTCGACCAGCATTGAACTCCAAAAGCCTAGCCGTGTCCGCTGCGTTGGGAGCTCTCAAGTATTCCTTACCAAACACTTGCACAATGCCAACTGCAAAGCGCTTGACACACATGATGGCTTGACTCTCGCCCATCGCCAAGTGATCATCCACTAGATCCGCCGGAATACCGTATGCCAACATACGCAAGGCGGCGGTCACCTTTTGAAAGGTGCTATGCCCAAGTTCACCGGCGGCATTCCTCCTTTGCTGGAAAAACCGATCATGTTTACTCAGCTCCTCTGCAATTTTCTTAAACAAGTCAATGCTCATCCGAAACCGACGCCGGAAATAAGACTCGGGGTATATGGGATACTCGACAAAATAGTGCCTCATCAATCTTTCATGACCACCCATCATTTCCCTCCACAATTTTAGGCGACCCATCACTGAACCGCCGTGCTTTGGTCGTTTCCTAGCACAGATAGCAAGGATCATAGCCATTTCTTCCTCCTCTTGCATATCAAATTCTTCATCAAATTCTTCATCGGAGGACAAACATGAATCGTCACTACACGAACTCATCTACAAACATGAATTTGTACTAGTTATTAACCTACAAACTAGTTATTTGAACTATCTACAAACTAAAAAATTAGAGAACAACAAACATACCTTGCAAGTATTTTGTCAAACACCTTGCGCGCGCGGAGGTTCGACTGTTCGTCGGAGGAACTGCGCGCTGGCTGGCGGCGAGGAAGGAGCTGCGGGGCAAGGAGTGGCGACTGCGCGCAGCTCGCCGGAGGAACTGCGCGCTGCGGAGTAGAGGCGGAAGTGGCGGAACCGGAGTGGCGTCGGTGGCGCTGCGGGGCAAAACCGACGCGGCTGCGACCTGCCCATCGGTACACCCGGCGACGCGCAGGGGACGAGCGGCGGAAGCGCCGACGGTTGATCTATTCGCGCGCCATGGTCGCCGGCGAAGATGGGGGAAGATGCGGACGGAGGCGTGCGCGGGTGGAGGATTCAGATCCGGCGGCGGTTGGTCAATTCGCGCGAATATCTTTTCGACCGCGCGCGCTGGAGCGGCCGCCCCAAATTCAGCGCAGGGAGTACCGCTCGGGCCAGCGCGCTGGGCCCTTTTTACCGCACGCGGAGTTTTACCGCGGCTGCTGGAGACGCCGAAACGGGTGCGCGCGCGCCATATCGGCGGTTTCTTGGGCGCGCGGCGTATTTAGCGCTGCTGTTGGAGATGCTCTTACTTCCAAGATCTTCGGGCAGCCAAGCTACCACTAAAGATTAGATTTTTTTCTTGGCAATTTGCTCGTCTGTCGTCTAGTTTGAATGTGACCAACCGCCATGGCCGCGTCGGAGGTTTGTGCTCTTTGTGTGGGCAACATGAGGATACAATCCATATCTTCTTCTCGTGCTAGTTGGCTAAGTTCGCCTGGAACGTGTTACGCCAGCTGCTCAGGTGCAACTGGTGCCCGACTTCCTTTGCTCAACCCTTTGTGTTTGTCTTAGAGATTCCAGGCAACTCTGTAGGCACATTTGTATCATATTTATCGCCCAATTTTGGGCCATTTGGCATATTCACAAATAAACTTACTATGGAAGCTAAAAGTGATTAAGCACCCACCTGGTGTGATTTTCAAAATTATTCTTTCCCAGCAGCTGTGGCTTCCCCTATCCAAGCAGTAGGAGAAGGCGGACCTGAACGTGATGATCGCCGGCCTAAAGCAACTCCTCGCAAAAAATCTGCAACGTAGGACGACTTATTTCCGAAATAGAGGTTGAAATACCCGGCCTCTGCATCAAAATGATGCACGCAACTTTTTTTATTATTGGAATAGGCAACAAAATTTTACAATGAAATACATCGATCAGGCAGAAGCCACCTTGCTGGCGAAAACTTTCGCTACACCTACAAGGCTTGATGAACGGTGTGTAGCTGATCAAAGCCGTGCCCTGGCCTCACACACATACGCACATCATATAAATCTGGAAGACTCACCAGGCCTCCCAACGACGAGCCGAGAGCACAAAGCGGTCCAGCAGACCCTCCGCGCACACCACATACACACATTGACATGTCACGGCCACCATCTTCCGCCAACCCATTTTCCAGCAGGGATCAACACATTGACTTTTGTCAAGCCTACTACCGACGTCGCCACGACGCTAGACAACACCACTGTCCTGTTCACGTCCATCATCACACGTCCGTCGCCGAGACCCGCTGCGCCACGCCGCCGAGACCCACTGTCGTCGATGCGGTGGATAAAACAGCGCTCCACCTTTTAGTCCCTCTAGTGAGCATATACTCCAAACTGATGTTCACAGAAGGGAGAACGACACTGATAGCGCCACCATAGTCCGCTCTGGAAGACCCAAAAAATGTGTGAATGTTCACAAGAAATGTATCTATATCCTTCAAAAAGTTTAGCCCAAAATAGAAATACACATTGAGAAACAAAAATAAAAAAAATCAAACATGAATAGTATAAAAAAGACAGCAAAATTGACACTATTTAGACATGGATTTGTCTTTTTTTACGCAATGTGCCTTTTGATTTTGGACCTGAAATTTTCAGAGACATTTGTTGTGAACATTCAGGCTTTTTTTGTAGATTTTTTTAAAACATCTAAAATTGGTTTTTTTTTTAATGCAACATGCAATCGCACTTCAAAACCTTTGAGTTTCATTAATTTCGTAAAGTCGAGCACCTGGTTCCATTTTTTATCTAAAAAACGAAATGAGATAAGAGAGTGATGAGTGAGGAGGTGTGTGGCAGTAGTTTGCTCCGTGGATAGGGGTGCGCTCTTAAGTTGGAGAGAATGAACGCTAAGATACTTTCCGATTTTTTTAATTCGTACTCCCTCCGTTCCAAATTAGATGACTTCCATTTGTCCACATACGGATGTATCTAGACATGTTACAAGTATAGGTACATCCACATGTGTACGAATGGAAAGTCATCTAATTTAGAACGGAGCGAGTACACTGTATATAATTATCGGTTTTCTCGGAAAAGAAATTACCAAAAATCCGAACAAGCGCCTGCTCACTGGATTGTCTGGGCCCGCAGGCCAGAGAGACTGGGACTTGAGCGTGCTTCTACCTGACCCGCCTCCAATTTCAAAATTCAAACCCCTGTTGCAAAAAGACAAAGACAGTGGCATCCCCGTCCCCCAGTTCTCTCCCCCCACAAAACCCCGGACCAAAGCTCTCCTCCGCCACGCCTTCCGTCTCCCCTTTCACCAAATTCCCGCCGAAGCAAACCAAACCCTAGCGAGAGCCGCCAATGGCGAGGATCAAATCAGCCGCACACGCAGCCGTCGCCCATGCCACGGACGCCGCCGTTCATGCCGCGGCCACAGCACGGTCCGCGTCGGCCACCACCGTCAATGCCGCGGACACCGCCGTTCATGCCGCGGCCACAGCACGGTCCGCGTCGGCCGCCACCAGGTCCGCTGCGGCCGCGGTCGCTGCTGCTGCCAGAGACTCGTGTCCTGCCTCCAGTGAGCCGGAGGAGGACACGGAGATTGACCTCGAGCTGGGGACGCCCGAGTCCTCCTCTACTTCCTCTTCGTCCTCCTCCACGCCCTCGTCGCTCTCCTCCTCGTCGTTCATATCCACTCTCAGAAACTTCAAGGTGAGAGATCTGCTTTTGCTAGGAAGTAAATGTTCCAATCGGAGAGGGGATCGGGTCGGGGTGGGACCGTGGGAATTGAAATTGTGGGCGATCTAGCTCCAGCACGGGGACATTGTTTGGGTGACGCGGTGCAGGATCATATCGTGTCATGCTTGTGAAATTCCTCCACGTCCTCATATTATTTTTGTACAAATCGTTGGAACTGTACATATCATGTTGATGTTGTGCTGTTGATGAGTGTTTTGTCACGAAGAGTAGATGTTCTATTGTTCTGTGCCGTGCTTTTTTGTTTCATAGGATTTTTGACGAGGTTCTGTATGTTCTAAAAACACAGAGGTGGTTTAGATGGTTGATACTTGATAGAGAGTACTTTGGCTTCAGCAAGCATAGGCTGGTTGGTTTGTGCTTGCTATGGTTTTGGCTACCAACTGAAACTAATTGTTTGGGTGATGCAGTGCACGATCATATCTTACTGTATTTGGGAAATTCCTCCCCATCCTCGTTAATTTCATCCTCGTTAATTTCTACAGATCACTAGAGACTAGTACTTCATATCAGGTTGATGTTGTGCTGTGAATGCCTGGATGAGTGTTCTGTCAGGAAGAGTAAATGTTTTGTGCTGTGCTTTTTATTTTTAAAGGATTTGTGTCTAGGTTCTGTGTTCTAAAAATCCAGAGGTGGTTTGCTGTCTGTAGTTTCTTGGTATAGTTTGATTGTTTAATTGCTACTGTTGACTGAATTCGTTTGTCCAATTACAGACTACTATATTTCTAGATAAAAGTAACATGTCGAGTGGGAATAGAGTTGTGTGTGGGGTATCAGGCATGATTGTTTGGTGAATTCCTTCTGAACCACCTAATTAGGGAGAGTGTGTACAAGTTCTCTAAATATGTGTAGATCATTTATGAGTTATGACCTTTGAGATGGAAAAACTTGCAGTTATCAAGTGATTTTGCAAATTATGCTATTGCATTTGTGATCGCTGGGGTTTTGCCTACAAGACTTAAACTATGGATCTGTTTATTAATTTCATTCCTTTTAACGAAAATAAGTAGATATGATGCAGTAGTTTTAGTATGTGCTGTATGATGATATTTATTTGTTTTGGCTCTACAGGAGATGTTCGGTTGGTTTGATAGTTGGTCGGACATTATTTCCCAGATTGTGTTGACAGCATTTATGGGAGGGCCAATTTATCCATCATACAAGCTTATTAGCAAGAAGGCCGAGCCGCAATACATGCTGTTCTTCATCCTTTACTGCTGCATATGGATCTGTATCAACACATACCTAGTATTTGTGTTTTTGGGTAGATCGAAGAAGGAGAAAAGCCTATCATTATGGCTGCATCGCCTCTATATGATGGCTGACTGTATCTCAATGGTGATATATCTCTGGGCTTTAATTCCAAATACTTATGGAGTCAATCTAGGAGCTGGAATATTAATTTCTGTGGTTGTCTTTTCTCACATGACTGCGTGGAACATCAGCCTCCCTAATGTAAGTCTAAGTTCCATCCCCATCAGTATTTCGATTATATAGTTGTGTCTTGGTTCAAAATCTGCTTTATTCTATCTAATTGTTATCATAATTTGTGATGTAGCCCTGCTCTTCTAACGAATCTGACAATGATTTGGAGGGTTAGCGCTAGAGGTTGGAATTCTCTGCTTGACTTCTACTAACCTAGGTTTGTATTCTCATTTTCGACATTCTCCTTACATAGATATATTCGATGGGCTGCACTATGTATCTAATCGTTTTCCTATTTTTTTGTTGTAGTCCTAGTCTTCTAATGAATCTGACAATGACACGGAGGATTAGTGATTGGAGATTGCAATTCTGTGGTTTCTCTGATTTCTACTAACTTAGGTTGGTAACCTTATTTTGGTCATGGTCGATTGCGTATGTGTACTGCTCAACTACGAACTACAGTTTGAATATGTTATCTAACCTTGTCCTAATTTGGGATGTAGTCCTGGTCTTCTAATGAATCTGACAATGATTCGGGGTGTTAGCGGTTGAAGATTGGAATTGTCGGGTTTGTCATTTCTACTAACTTAGGTTGGTCTTATTTTGGTCATGGTCGACTCTATACTTGTATCGTGCTTTACTCACCAGAGTACTTATTACTTAAATGACTTTATATGCAGTTCATATTCTCACTTGGGCAAGGAAAATAGTGATCGCTTGGGAAGCTCTGACTCTTAACTGTAATCGGAGATTAAAGTTCTCTGGTTTGCTAGGTAGGCATTCACATTTTGGTCATCACTCACCGGTCAATTGTGTAAATGCAATGTGCTTTATTCAGAAGAATATTTATTAATGATATGACTTCATATGCAGATCATATTTTCACTAGGTAGGAAGGGACATTGTGATCGTTCAGTAACCTCTGACTCTAAATAGAATTGGAGTGCGATACTCTGGTTTGTTGATGTCTAATAACTAGGTAAGCAGTCTTTCGTTTAAGCGCATCCATATTTGTCAACTAAGATTCATGTAGCATTACTGAATTTTCATCACAGCACAACCTTTTTACTGCCCGGTGAAATAACCATCACACTTATATTGCCGTATTCATCCATATTGCTGTATTGTGATGTTCTAGTCTTGGAAACTGAAATAGCTATCTGTTGTTGCCTCACTAATCAAAAATCCCCTCACTGTTCTTGAACAGGAAAGAGATACTTCTGCTGGTTAGATGCGAGAGACTGTACGGACACATGTGCGCAAGATGATAATTGTACCTGCATGACCCAAGGCAACACCGGCCCGACTACAGATTGAGATCAATTCGCCTCTACCTCATTGAGTTCTACATCTGATACAATGATACAAGCCCAGTTATGCATAGTGGACCTTGTATTGGTGCGAACCATTTTGTCTCGGTTCATCCGTTTGCAGTTAGCTACATAGTTTTCTATATACCGTGCGTGCAAGTATGACCAGCACTTTCTCTTATTTTGGACAAGACAGATATACCTAAATTCGAGGCATTTTGTTTCTGTTTAGTGAGGCAAACATGTGAATAACCTTGCGGTATTGATGCGACCCATTTTATTTTCGTTTTTTTAACATAATCTAAGACATTTTGTTTCTGTTTAGTGAAGCAAACATGTAAATAACCTTGCGGTATTGGTGTGGCCTGTTTTTATCACGGTTCATTCTTATGCAGTTAGCTAGAGCATCTCCAATCGGACTAGGCGAATTTGACCTCCTATATGTCCGCGGACACATCCAGACGTGTCCGCAGATAGGCCCCGGACAACCCCAAATTTCCCCTGACAACAATAACCCTCATATTTTTTATCCTCAAATCCATGCAACATTTTCATAGGCATGCAACATAGATGGATACAACGTACTAGTTCATCTTCTACTACATACTACAAAACATTCGAAAGCTATGGACCGGCGCCAGAGCCACGGGCCTCGTCTTCGGAGAACAACTATCTCTGGGGTCGGTGCCGGAGCCGGAGCCGTGGGCCTTATCATTGTTGGCGGCGGGGGCCACTTCCATGTCCTTCTTGCCGTCGGAGAATTCAAACTCGTCGTCATCGTCTTTCTCCGTGATATGCCTCTCCGCGGCAAACTGCTTCGCGACTAGGTCGGTGTCCACGAGAAACTGAGCCACCAAAGCTCGGTTCGCGCTTCGTCTGCAAGATGTCGCTCTGCCGCGATGTGCTTCGCCTCCAAGTAAGAGAGGTGATCCATCTCAATCTCGACGTGAAAATGCTCCCCCGCCTCCTCAAGCATGTAATCGTAAACGATAGATTGGTTTTGATGAGACAATACTGCACGCTCTAGGCGTGGTACGCTCATATATATATTAGACAAAGGAGATTACAATACGATTACAGTACAGATCGGTTAGCCTATCTATTCCATATTAGCAGGAAACTACCTAATACGCGAGGGTTACGTATTCTATCAGCCTCCCTCAATCTCAACTATGGAAGACATATTGAGATTGCGCTTACATTTCTGAAACAACGGAAGCGGTAGTGGTTTCGTGAAGATATCAGCAAGTTGATCCTTAGATGACACAAATCGTACTTGGAGCAACTTCTGAGCAACTCGTTCACGAACAAAATAAAAATCGACCTCGATATGCTTCGTCCGAGCATGGAAGACAGGATTCGACGAGAGATAAGTAGCGCCAATATTATCACACCATAGAACCGGTGGAGAATCCTGTCGAATGCCAAGTTCCTTCAACAATGCTTCTACCCAAATCAGTTCAGCAGTAGCATTTGCAACAGCCTTGTACTCAGACTCCGTACTAGAACGAGACACGGTAGCTTGTTTCCGAGCACTCCAGGCGATCAAATTACCACCATAAAACAGGGCATATCCCCCGTAGATCGCCTGTCCTCCACATCACCAGCCCAATCGGCATCAGAGAATGCCGAGAGCACACAGGAGGAGGAAGGACGAATACGTAATCCGTGACGACGTGTGTGTTGAACATACCGAAGAATGCGCTTCACTGCAGCCCAATGATCCTCACTAGGAGAGTGAAGGAACTGACACACACGATTAACCGCAAAGGAGACATCCGGCCGAGTAAGTGTAAGATACTGCAAGCCACCAACGATACTCCGATAAGTAGTAGCATCATCCTCGCCGAGAAGAGCACTATCAGCAGTGAACAATTTCGTTGTGGAGGCCATAGGCGTATGAGCAGGCTTACACTTCATCATCCCAGCACGACGAAGAAGATCAACTGCATACTTGTGTTGTGTAACAGTAAGGCCATCGGGCTGACAGGTAACTTCTAACCCAAGAAAATAATGGAGTGTACCCAAATCTTTGACAGCAAACTCTTGACGAAGGCCTTGAATAAGATGATCAATAGCCTGAGAAGACGAACTGAGCACCACTATATCATCAACATAAACCAAGAGGTAAACAGTAAGATCAGGACGCTGAAGAATAAACAGTGACGTATCGGCTGTGGACGGCAAAAAACCATGTTGCCGTAAGACCGAAGCAAGTCGAGCATGCCAAGCCCGAGGCGCCTGCTTCAACCCATAAAGTGCTTTGATCAGACGACACAAGTGATGTGGACGAGACGGATCCTCAAAACCGGGAGGTTGACGCATGTATACCTCTTCCTCCAAAATACCATTCAGAAAAGCATTCTGAATATCAAGCTGACGAAGGAACCAACCCCGAGTGACAGCTACAGATAGCAGAAGCCGAATAGTGGTAGGCTTGACAACGGGGCTGAAGGTATCCTCATAATCCAATCCATATCGTTGTTTAAACCCCTTAGCAACAAGACGAGCTTTGTAGCGCTCAATATTGCCATTAGCATGACGTTTTACCTTGAACACCCACTTAGAGTCGATGACGTTGATACCAGAACGAGGAGGAACAAGTTGCCATGTATGATTTGTCTGTAAGGCATCAAACTCTTGCTCCATAGCTGCACGCCAATGAGGAACACTGAGGGCAGCACGAAAATGACGTGGTTCCGCAGTCGGATCTGATATTGCATGAGCGACACAGGCAGCCATCCAAGCTACTGTACCATCAGTGGGCTTTTTGGGACGGTGCACACCACGAAGAGCACGGGTCACAGGCCGCAGAGAACCAGCCGGCAGAGGTGCTAAAGGCTCCAAAATAAGCTGAGGCGACTGATCGGATTCGTTCGCCTCGTCCGACGCAGCCCGAGGCGAGCCATGCAGGGACTGAGTCGATTCATCCGGTGACAGAGCAGGTGACGGAGGAAATCCAGCCGGAGACGTAGCCCGAGGTGAGCCATGCAAGGAAGGAGCTGATCCAGCTCGGGACGCAGCCTGAGGAGAGCATGGAGTGGACTGCTCAGCTCGCTGGTCCACTGCATCAGGCACATGCAGCTGCATGCCACGGCCACGATCGACCTGATCTGGTCCTTGCTGCCGATCCGGTGCTGAAGAAGAGTGCTCCTCTTGGAGAATTTCCAAGCGTGCACCCCGTACAGTACCTGCGCCATGGTTAGGAAGCAATAACGGTGCATGCGTACAATCTTCAAATTGGTCAGAAGCAACAGGTAAAGTGGTGGAAGTAGAGGAAAAATCTGGTGAAGGAAGATTAGAGAACGAAAAAACATTCTCATCAAAGATGACATCACGACTAATATAGACACGATTAGACGGAACATGAAGACACTTGTAACCTTTATGAAGAGGACTATAGCCAAGGAACACACATTTTTGAGAACGAAACTGGAGTTTATGTTTATTGTAGGGACGGAGGTTAGGCCAACAAGCACAACCAAACACCTTAAAGAATGTATAATCAGGGGTTTCGCCAAGGAGACGCTCAAGAGGGGTCTGCATGTTAATGACACGAGTGGCCATACGGTTGATCAAAAAACAAGCGGTGATAAATGCATCACTCCAGAACCTAAACGGAACTGACGCATGAGCAAGAAGTGTGATACCAGTCTCGACGATATGACGGTGTTTGCGCTCAGCACTACCGTTTTGTTGATGAGTATGTGGACACGAGACACGATGTGTGATTCCTAATTGCTGGAAAAAGGAGTTCAACTTAATATACTCACCCCCCCCAATCTGATTGTACATGCACAATTTTACGGTTGAGGAGACGCTCAACATGAGCTTGAAATTGAACAAAGACATCAAAGACATCACTCTTGCGTTTAATCAAATATAACCAAGTGAAACGACTATAAGCATCCACAAAACTCACATAATAATTATGACCACTAACAGAGGTTTGGGCATGACCCCATACATCAGAGTAAATAAGCTCAAGGGGAGCATGCGTTACATGACTAGAAAGAGAAAACGGTAACTGATGACTCTTGCCCTGCTGACAGGCATCACAAACTGTATCAATTTTATTGGACACTGAAGGAAGATGACTACGACTAAGGATATGTTGAACTATCTGACTTGACGGATGACCTAACCGAGCATGCCATTGGGCGGAAGACGCTTTAAGAGCACTGAAGACTTGTTTGGCGAACGGAGCGCTGAGAGGGTCAAGAGCATAAAGACCACCACGACACCATCCTCTAAGAAGTGTTGCCCTCGTATCCAAGTCCTTAACAAAAAAACTGTTAGGATGAAACTCAACGAGAACATTGTTATCATGAGTAAACTTAGTAACGGATAAGAGATTTTTGGTGACAGAGGGAACATGAAGAACTTTGCGAAGATAAAGATTTTTGGAGGAGGCAGTGGGAATTATTGCTTGACCAACATGAAGTATACGCATACCTGAACCGTTGGCCGTGTGGACACGCTCATTGCCCTGGTAGGGCTCCTTCATGTTCAGCTTCTGCAACTCGCCAGTGAGATGATCGGTGGCGCCGGTATCCATGTACCAAGTAGGATCAACATGAGAAGGAGTGTGGCCTTGCGGAGCTGGTGCTTGATAGACGTGGTTCGCCATGGAAAGCTGACGCTCCAAGAAGCGCCCATCATTACCCGCACCAAGGAAGCTCTTGTTAAATCGCTTGAAACACCGTGATGCAACATGGCCAGGCTCCTCGCACAGCTGACAGATGTGCCGCGGCCCGGACCAGAAGAGTTGCCACGTCCAAACTCCGAAGAACTGGTACCACCGGAGGGGCCCGACTTGGGCCGACTCGAGCGAGATGGCGTTGAAGTAGACGAACGGAAGGGCGAAGCAGGAGCACCACCCGAGCGGGGAGGTTTCGACCCAAACTTGGACAGGTTGGCAGAGTGAATCATTGCCGAAGAACGACGAGCAGCAATTCGTTGCTCTGTCGCGAGCATCCGCGCATATAAATCATGCGGAAACATTGGGTTGGTGCTATCACGCTCGAGCACGATCTCCACCAAGGAATCGTAGTCCTCGTCGAGACCGGAGAGTACGAAGGAGGTGAATTCCTCCGGCCGAAGGGGCTGCCCGATGGATGTCAGAGTATCCGAGAGGGACTTCAACTTGTTGTAGTAGACGGCCACCGATTGGTCCAGCTTCTCCAAGTCCCGCATCTGGTCTCGAATTTGCATGGCGCGAGCAGTGGATTGCGAGGCAAAGCTGCGCTCAATGGTGGTCCAGGCCTCACGTGATGTTTGGGCAAACATGATCATGCCGCCGACCTCAATTGACGATGACGAGAGGAAGGCGGACAGGATTGCTTGGTCCTGTTGGATCCAAGCCGCAAACTGCGGGTTCGGCGACGTGGTTGTGCCGCCGCCCTCCTTGGCGACGGTCACGGTGGCAGACGGACACGGAAACGTCCCGTCGACATATCCATGAAGCAGATTGCTTCGGAGGAGAGAGACAACTTGGGCGCGCCAGAATAGATGGTTCGCCGGCGAGAGCTTCGCCGTGATCAGATTTCCGAAGTTCACCGGTCCGGAGGAATGGACGCCGAGGGAAGACGACGGCATCGATGACAACGCAAGCGAGAGCGAGGTGCTCGATAAAGCAGCGGAAGACGACGACATAGCTCACGATCGTAGCTCTGATACCATGTAATCGTAAACGATAGATTGGTTTTGATGAGACAATACTGCACGCTCTAGGCGTGGTACGCTCATATATATATTAGACAAAGGAGATTACAATACGATTACAGTACAGATCGGTTAGCCTATCTATTCCATATTAGCAGGAAACTACCTAATACGCGAGGGTTACGTATTCTATCAAAGCACGCGGCGACACCCTCGTCCTCGGCTCCGCCTCCGCCGGCTGCGACATCCTCAGCCTCGACCGTCGGACCGACGGCCACTTACCCGACCCCGACAACACACACATATGCGGCATGGTTGGTGGCATCATATTCCCTCTTGCGGGCGCACATCTCCGCCTCCTGCTCCAGGCCAGCTTCGCGTACCAAGTGATCCTCTGGCAAGGCATAGCTTCGCTGCTGGATGCGGATGACAACGGGTGGGGAGGATTGCTAGCTACTTGCGGCGCAATGGGGAAGGGGAAGAGTGTGCGGATAGAGTTTGGGGCGGGGAAGGTAAATAAAGCCAGAAAGGGGATTCTCAGGCGAAGAGCCGGTGCCGGTCCTTCATGAATGCGCCCGATTGCACAGTGGCACCGGTCAGACTTTTGCGGGCGGGGTCTGTTCCGGCGGCCCCAAATCATCCCACGTATGGACTGGATTTGAGAGTTGCCGAGCTTTGCCGGATAGCTTGCCCAGATAGGCTGAGTTCAAGGAATGCGGTTAGCTCAGTGTTTACTGTCCAGACCGTGTCCAATTGTCTGCCCAAACTTATGGGTGTAAGGAGAGGGAATAAGGGAACCCGGTTGGAGATGCTCTTTACATAGCCGTGTGTACCGTGCATCCAAGTATGATCAGCACTGCCACTTATTTTGAACGAGACATATATAGCTTACCCCGAGGAACTTTGTTCTCTTTAGCCAAGCGAGCATCCAAACCTATCGTGGATTAGTGGTAGTCGTGCATATGCGCATAAGGGTCAGGTCTCGGATTCGAGTCCTCATTTCTAACTTAATGACAAACCCGGGGTGGAGTCCCCCCTCCGGTCTTGTTATTTTTAGCCAAGCGAGCATGTGAATATCTTTGTTATTTTGTATAGTTAACATCGAGAAGTTCGCTTTAATATTCTATTCATGCATTGTTCTCACGAGGAAAGCATGCATGGGTTTATATCTTTTACTCCCTCTATATCGAAATATAAATGTTTACCCTTTTCTAGACTGCAAATATTTAGCATGGAAAAAAATAGCACGCTATACCGTCGCTAATAGCACGCTATAGCGTTTTGAGAATTGTCTCGCTAAATAAATCGTGTACACTCTCTCTCTAATAGCACGCTATAGCGCAATACACCATGCTAATAGCGTATTTTTAAGCCGACCCTATTTTGTTATAGCACGCTATTTTTTTCCTTGATATTTAGACACATTTTATTTTTTGATCAAGGGAATATATTAATATCGGAGATACCAAGTTTACACCTAGACTTTACAACAATAAATATTGTAATGTCACCGATGCGCACAGTTCTACCAAAAAAAGATCCCACTACAGTGATCTATCCTTTTAGGAGTAACACACAACCACCACCTAAACAACAGATGTAGTACAAATTTTCCAAAAGCGACGTCTCCAAGAGAAAACAATGCACAAGCCCGTCGTCGTCCGATCGTCGATGTTATGTTTTCACGCTGAGTAAGTCCTCGCAATCAAAATAGTGCCTTCAACAAGGCCATTGTAAGGCACGACCAGTTAAGGCCAGAAAGTAAGACTATGCTCCTCCTGTGCTGTCGCCGGTGCTTGCCTCTGTCTCTGCTACAAGTCACAAATCATCAAGCACATTTCTCATCGCCTCGAAGACTCGGTCAGCCATTACTAAAGCTCGGATCTCAGCCGCCGTGACATTCTCCACCACTATCGTCACCAAAGAAATCACATACCAAATTGTCTTATGGTGACAACAGACAACGAAGGTTCGCGTCACTCCATCCTGCAGCCTCACGGCCAAAAATATGGGTGTACACGACCGAATCCCATCCGATCCTGTGGAGATCTCCGACGGAGCCTTCCGGAACTCGTCAACGGCTAAATCAACAAGGCCCGACATCAAGAAGAACACCATCTTGCGAGAAGAAACCTAGGATCACAACCTTTATTAGGCAGATCGTCAGGCCCCCACGCCGCCGACTGCTGGCTTCCAACAACAGGTCGGATATCTCAGCAAGCATCGTCGCCACCACATGCACCACGCGGAGATGAGGGGTTTAGCCACACCGAGTCTCCCAAACCAGCCGCCATGCCGCCCTCATGGCCACAACAGCACCAAGTTTGGCGAATAAATCCGAGGCCACCGTCCCGGCGTCCATGCCGCCGTGTGAAAACCATGAGGAGCACCGCCAACGTCCGAGACGGACCGCGCTGACAGCGTCGCCAATCTGCCGAGACGGACTGGATTTTATCATTTTGATCATCAAACATAGTTCATACAACATCGACAAACATAGTTCATACTTGCTTAAACATGGGGCTAGATTTTAACTGGAATCCCAAACTAACCAAAAGGGCCTAACCAAAAGGGCCGTGTGCCTTTGTCACGCCACCGCACTACTTTGAGCTGCGGCGAAGTTCGTGTAGGAAGAGGCGCTTGTGGTAATCCTTCTCCCACCGACCTGTGCGTGGCTTGCTGGGTGTCCTGGCGGAGACCGCACACGAGCTAGTCCGCGTTCATCGTGCCGAGCAGCCGGGCGCCCGAATGTCGCCACTTCTCCACTCGATGCTCGGAGCGCAAGGAGTTCTCTCGGATGTGCGTCATCAGCTCGTGGTCGTCGGTGATGGCGGCGAGCTCCTCGACATCATCGTTGGTGGAATCTTCGTCCAGGGAAGAGTACTCCAAGGCTGGCAGCAACAATCCCACCTCTGCATCGTGACTGCCCGGAGGAGGCGCACCGCCGAGGCCACGCTCCATTTCGCTGCGGACGGGATCAACAAATTGCTCGCTGTAGAGATTCGATTTTGCGGTGGAGGGGATGATTCCAGCGGAGGGGGTCAGAGGGCCAAGCCTAAATCTCCCCCTACCCCGGTACCCTTGATGTAGTGGTGGAAGGGATCAATTTAGTGCATACCCAATTATTATTCGGGCCGGTCTATTCGAGATATCAAAAGGCTTAAATCGCAGGAATTTTCAGGGCCAAGGGTTAGCCATCTGATATAGATGCTCTTAGAGCATCTCCAACAGAGGCGCTTAATAAGCCGCTCGCCGAAAAAAATGTCAAAATAGCGTGCCCGCGGCCGAAACCCCGCGTGCGGTAAAAAGTGGCCAGCGCGCTGGCGGAAGCGGGACTGAAAGCTGCATATTTGGGGCATCCGCTCCATCACGCGGGGCAAAAGAAACTTGCGCTCCAATTGACCAACCGCCAGATCTGAAACCTCCGGGCGCTCGCGCCGCCGCGCGCACCTCTCCCCCATCTCCTCCGGCGACCCAGAGCGCTCGATTACCTGCCGTCGGCGCTTCCTCGCTCCTTCCCAGCGCGCCGCCGCTTTCTATGGACGCGCGTGGGTCACCGCAGCGGTGAAATTTGGCCCCGCTGTCACGGACGCCGCCGGCGCTTCCGCCGCTTCTCCCCATCGCGCCATCGCTGCTTGTTCCACCTCCCTCCTCGTCGCCGCCCCTCCAGCGCGCAGTTCCTCCAACGGACAGCGGTCGGCGGCCGTTTGCACCTCCACGCCCACAAGGTGTTTGACAAAACACTTGCAAGGTATATATTTCCTCTAAACTTTGTAGATGAATTTGGTGCATTTAGTTTGTAGTTTTAAATTAGTTCAAATTAATGTTTGTAGTGAGTTCGTCCTATGATTCTTCCGATAAATAATTTGATCTTCAAGAGAAGGAGAACGTCGCAATGATCCTAGCTATGCACGCCCAAAAAAAGCAGAAGCACAGTGGTTCAATTTTTGCCTTTTCGGTCGTCAGAAATTGTGGAGGGAAAGGAACGGTGCTCACGACAGATTGATGAGGAACTATTTTGTGGAGCATTCCACATACCCCAGTCTTATTTCGGCGCCGTTTTAGGATGAGCATCGAGTTGTTCAAGCACATTGCGGAGAAATTGGCGAGGCATGATTGGCTTTTTCAGCAAAGGGGAATGCCACCGGAGAGCTCGGGCATAGCACCTTTCAAAAGACGACCTCCGCTTTGCGTATGTTGGCATATAGTATTCCGACAGATCTAGTTGATGATCACTTGGCAATGGGCGAGAGCCAAGCCATCATGTGTGTCAAGCACTTTGCAGTTGGAATTGTGCAAGTGTTTGGTCTTGTGAGACATCCCGTGCAAATGCGGAGGAGGGTTGAGAGGGTGGCCTGGTTTGTTGCATCTTATCATGTCATTCGACGTAACGAAACGCATGATGAGCTTCAAAAGGATCTAATCAAAAAGTGGTGGACATGGAATGGGCAACAATGAGTTGAATTTATATGTTTGTTGTACGATTGATGAATTGTTGATGAACTATTATTTTATTTATTTGGTGAACTACTTGTATTGAAGAAAAAATATTTATTTGTGTTGTAATAATAATTAAACTATTTATTGTTGATTTATTTTGTGTATGTTTGATCTTCTTGGTTATATGTTTGAGTGCAAATGTTGTTTGTGCTGGACACGCGTTAGAGTTTTAGCGCCATTGCTGGAGCGCTATTTACGGCGCGCAAAAATATACTGTTTCTGCTAAAACAAAACAGACGCTCAGCGTGGTAAAATGCTATTTTGACGCTGCAAAATAAAATTAGCGCGTCTGTTACGGATGCTCTTATGACCTGAACCGAACAGGACACTTGCTATGCAGCTCTACACATCCGTCGGCCGCCAAAACACTGGCAAAGCTGCCAGCTCCAACCTGGCTCCTCCAACGACAAATCAGACACACGATCAATGAACCCGACAGAGCCGGAGGTAACGAACCTCCCTTGTGAATCCACCACATAATTTCGGCTGGAAAAGCTACCCCATACGAATCGATTGAAATCATGAACTTATTAAATCCTTTTAATACAACCGCAGCGCTGAATCAGGATAACAATCACCAATTCACAATACTCTAGAGTTAATAGTCAGCCGCATCCAGTCTGAAGATGCTTCTCATGAAGAGGACACAGTCACGCCTGCTGACGCTTTGCTTTGCATGATCAGCTTCCTCTCAAGCGCAGATGCTAAACAGCCGTAGCCGATCAGGAAAGTCCTGCACACGTGGATGGGTTTCAGTCAGGATGTAAACATGATGTGGACAATAGAATAATTTGTGTACCGTTTTTAATTGTGAAACTGTTTTAGATAATCCATATTCGGTTTTAAGTAATCTGATGGATTAAGATATCCGATTCCGAATTTGACACTCGCATATGGTATAAAATATGTTATGTAAAATAGACTATAATATGTATTATCCGAAAATTAAATAGGATTATCCGATGGTTTTAATCCGATTTTCTACCAAAATGTCGAACCTAATAGAGCATAATTAAGCAGTTAATAAGTTGTCGAATTCGTCCTTGGACAACACCTCACTTAAATAGTCATTGTATATACTATGGAGTACAAATTTTGTTACTTACTAGGTTATTGAACAATTACTTTTTATTATATGGTTTGACAAATTACTTATGCGCGTACCTATCCGATTAATTCGCCACCACATATATCCGACTCTGAATCCACATCCAGTTACTATCCGTTTCGCTCCAAATTCGATGGGAAAATATGGTAAAATCGATCCGATCCATCGCTAGTTCCAGTCAAAGACTCAAAGTTATCACAGCTTTCTACTACTCTTCAGCCAATGTCCAAAAATGTTGTTCGCAGTAGTAGCTCAGGTGAGATCGTGCACATTCAGATTCACGTACGGTGATGATCTTGTGTTCTATATTTTTTGCGCATTGTGATGATCTTGTGCTGATCTATGGAAACACATGCCAACCTTTGCCCATCCCAATCCAACCACCTATACAGCGCGAGGCGCCGGCGCCGGCGCGGCGAAGGGTTTGGATCGAGACGAAGCAACGGGGTTTAAACCGGCGGTGGGGCCACTGGTCAGAGACTCGACTCACCGGAGTATCGCGTGATGTTGGCCGTTCAGCCCATAAGTCCCACTGGTCACAGAAATCAGCGGCCAGCAAATTTGGCACGCGCGGCGGCGTACCACACCCGTCGCCGTCGACGAACAACCTCGCGAAATCTTCAAATCCACCGCGACCGCCATGCCAATTCCGCTCCTCCTCTCCGCCTCCCTCCCCTGCCCGCCGCCGCCGCCTCTCCTCCGCCGCGCCATTCAACGGGGCCTGACCCCCCTCCGTGCACCCCTTCCGCCCCCCGCGGGTCGCTTGGGGCTCGCCGCCGCCCGCGGCGATGGCGGCGGGAGGCGGCTCATCGAGACGCGGCGCGCGCGGGCGGCCGCGGCGGTTGGGGTTTCGTCAGGGGAAGGGGGCGATGGTGGAGGGGATGGTGCTGGTACGGGGATCACGGCGGCCGCGGCGGCCACTGTGGTGCTGGCCGTGATGAACCGTGTGCTGTACAAGCTGGCGCTCGTGCCCATGAAAGATTACCCCTTCTTCCTCGCGCAAGTCCTCACGTTCGGGTAAGTTCTATGCTTCCAAGGTCATCTTAGCTCAATTTCAGCGAAATTCAGTTCTAGTGCTACAGGCTTAAAATAGACGTACAAGTACAACCCTTACTTTCAGAGTTCCATATAATAACTGAATGAATGTTGACTTTTGCAGGTATGTTATAGTGTACTTCTCCATTCTCTTCATAAGATACCGCGCTGGTATTGTCAGCAAAGAAATGCTAGCACTCCCTAAATCACGGTTCATGTTAATTGGCTTGCTTGAAGCAATGGGTGTTGCTTCAGGCATGGCTGCTGCAGGTGATTACTGATACTAATATTCGAACCTTCTTTCAGAATGTACTATTTCAAACGTGGTTCTTAACAACTACTGTGTTTGAAGTATGGTTCCTTCAGAATTCGGATCATAACTGAAATGAGTTATGCATTTGCTTGTTTGTCTGCTCTCACAGCTATGTTGCCTGGGCCATCTATTCCAGTGTTGTCTCAGGTACTATGTTTTGATTTCGCCTGACAGATCTAAAGTCTCCACAGCTTCACCTCCTTAATATCTAATATATTGTACAAAGTATGAATAATCTCGTGTACTGCTTGCGTCCAATCCTGTATGAACTAGGTCACATGTTAACCCATCTTTGCAATATCATAAATTTGTGTGTTTCAATTTTCTTACTGTTCCTCTTGATGACATTCTTTTTTTACAAATCTCAATACTTTTGTAAGTACCACTTTATAATCTTGCTAGCTGCAATGCTAGATTAAACATATGTACACGATGATTAGTACTTTCTGTCTTTCTTTTGATGATTTGATGCATGCTTAATACTCTTAACACGCTTGCCCTGGCTTTGCAGTCTTTTTTGGTATGGCAGCTCATTTTATCGGTTGTCGTTTTGGGAAGGAAATATAGAGCAAACCAAATTCTTGGATGCCTACTTGTTACCACTGGAGTAATTCTATCAGTAGTAAGGTATGTATTATAACAGCTAGCCTTGTTTTATCTACTCATTTTATGTAGTTCACATCATTGTTCTCATAGTCTGCACTGAAATAGTTTCCGATATCTGCTATATTCGGCATCATGGATTCATTGGTATTGTAGGATGTGGATGTGAGAATGTTTATGCGACATAGTTTAATTTCCATCCACTAAACAACAACAACAACAACAACAACAACAACAACAAAACCTTTTTTTCCCAAACAAGTTGGGGTAGGCTAGAGTTGAAACCCATAAGATCTCGAAACCAGGTCATGGTTCTGGCACATGGATAGCTAACTTCCACGCAACCCTATCCATGGCTAGTTCTGTGGTGATATTCCAATCCTTCAGATCTCTTTTAACAGACTCATCCCATGTCAAGTTTGGCCTACCACGACCCCTCTTAACATTCTCATCCCGCTTTATCCACTAAATAATTGAGTCGAACTAAAATTTGTTGGAAAGTTAGTAGCACGAACATGGCCAATTCATACAAATCTAACAGATATTTTTGTGCATTCCAACTTCTCGGTAGCATCCAGGGCATAGGGCTTTCCGTATTCCATCTTCTCAGTAGCATCCAGGTCATAGGGCTGGGCACATTTTCTGGCAGTTATCTAACATGTAATTTCCAATGGCATGTAGATAACTCCCCTATTATTTGAAGGTGCTGTAACTAAGTGTTATCACTTATGCAGGCATTATAAGTCACAGAGTTTATGTGTCATGTATCCGTCTGCAGAAAAGCTTACCGGTTTAGGTTAACGATCCGGATACTTATTTCTTAGAGGCGCGTGCAATGATATGCACCACTGGTATATGTATTGTTCTCCTACCAAAAACACCATTGAATTGTAATATAACTCAAAAGGAATGTTTTTGGTGAGATCACCTATAGATGAGTTAATCATTGGGTAGTATTGGGTAGTTTAATATCACAGGGTTCTCAAATGATCGACCTTTCAAATGTACAGTTGGTGGTTGAGACAAAATGCAAAATAATGAATCAAAAGTTTGGGTAAAAAATATGCGGACTGAGAAATGAGCATGGATTTACACTGATAGGGTAGCATTACAATATATATGTATGGTATATGGACATGATGTTGCTAATATGGCTAATATGGAATATGTATATTTTTTGGGTTGATTGGCTTTTGAATATTTCCTGGACATGTTTTTATTTTATGAATGCAGTGGAGCAACTGGTGGTCCATTTCTATCTGATGTCAACTTTTTTTGGCCAGCAGTTATGATGGCTTCATCTGCATGTCAGGCTGGTGCATCTATAATCAAGGTTGAGCGGACTTGCCTGTGTACCTCTGATAAAACTTTCAGTTATCCAACTCTAAATATTGTTATTACTATGGCAGGAATTTGTTTTCATTGATGGGGCAAAACGTCTTGAGGTTCGTAACAATAGTAATTTCAGATGATAATGCATGTGAATATTTGCTGTACCTAATTTTTATTGTCATTTTAAGCAATTTTTAGAGGCTTGAAGCATGATGGGTTGATTCTGTGTGTTTCTACACAGGGAAAGCGGCCTGACATATTTGTGGTAAACTCTTTCGGGTCAGGATTCCAGGTAAGCTCTAAAGTCATCTTCATTTTGTTCACTGTAGGTCTAATTGTCACTTGTGAAAATAGAAATCTTACTGAAACCGTCTTGTTTGATACTTTACGACGCTGTGGAGCTTTCTCATGGTTCTTATATCCTTACTCATTCCCCAATCCATAGAATTTTCTCCTATTTGTTCACTTACAGTCTGCCACGTTGGACTATGCAGGCTCTTTTTGTTTTACTACTCCTGCCGTTCCTCTCTAATTTGAAAGGCATTCCATTGGCTGAGCTCCCTGCATATGTGAACCGTGGTGCTGCGTGCTTTCTGAATATTGGGGGTAATCTCAACGGTGAGTAATGCTCCTGATTGTAGCATCTTTAGATGCTAAATAGTTGAGTATCGTTTTTGCTTCATATACCATGTATAATGTATTACTCAAATTTGTTGTTGATTGAAGTAAAAACCTGGAGAAATTGTTCAGTTTTTCTGGTATAGGCGAACACATTTTAAGCCATTGCTAAATATTGCAATTCATAGTGTCGAAAGTCCCGTCTTTGTCACTTGTGGCATAACCACTGATTAGTAAAAGCTACGCGTCATGATGAGAGACCATGCTGGCATGCTGCCATAGCCACTTTTCTCTAAAGATATCTAAGTCATGTTCTGATATTTTGGATTTTCAGATTGCCCTGGTGCGCCATTTCTACCACTGCTCTTCATAACTATGAACATGGCCTTCAACATTTCTGTGCTAAATCTGGTGAAGATGTCTACTGCACTCGTTGCTTCGCTGACAGCAACTTTAGCAGGTCAGTAAAACAACTCTCTCTGAAAAGTTCACTAGCACTACCATAATTGATGCGTCCGAAGCACAGGTTCTGAAAGTTAAGTGAAAATGCTGAGACAATGCAGTGCAAGTTTTGTTTGGCTTTCACTAGAGGTGTTTGAAAAGTGAAACGTGTAGTTTGCCTTATTATTCCTCTGTTTGTTCGGTGTTATTCATTTCTAACTTTCTAATCGTTGCTTCCGCTCCAGTGCCTCTTTCCATATACGTCCTTTCGCTTCCCCTGCCATACATGCCTGGAGGGACACGTTTAAGCACATCGTTTCTGGTGGGTGCTGCTGTCCTAGTGCTTGGGTTGCTCCTATACAACCTTCCTCAGAATTCAGCTGGTCAATCGAAGACAGACTAATCAAGGAAGGCAGAGAGCTTTTGGTGCACATTGATACAGCATTAGAAATAGTTTTCACTGGTCGCGGGCAGCGCAGATTTGTACATAATTCCTGATGAGTTGGCCACTCTGCAAGCATTTCTACCTGAGAAATATGTTCCTGTCAGGCAGGGTCTAGTTTAAATTTGTAACTGCGACGGGTTGGAAACTACATGATCATGTGTTGGAGTCTGTGGTACGGGAAAAAGGAAAAGAGAATGTTGACAGGACGGAGGTAGTTGCTTCATCAGCTCATATGCGTCTTGTGTTCTTAGTTCTCACACATATTCAGTTACTGTAGCTACAGAACACTTACACTGTTCTAGACGGAAAAGATCCAGTTAAGAAAACCCAAGAGTTCCAGCAAGAAACCTCTAATACGAACCAGAGCAAATCTATGTCAAACAGTGCTAGTCCCCTCTAGTTTCTTTTTTGACGGAACCTTGTCCGAGCGTGGGGAGTTCCCACATTGCATTATAGAAGAGAGAATTGATCCAGTTTATATGGGAAACCGGACTCAAAAACCACACTCCTGACTACCTCGTCGAGGAAAAACAGAATCTGAACTAGTACGTCGTTTGCGTGCATCGCCACGCATATATGCTACTCATGTACAGAACAGGAGAACGCCGGCGCCATGCCAATGCGTGGCTGATTTGGATCCAATTGCTTGTCCGCGAACGGCAGGGTAGGCTCGTCACCCGGTTGATCCAAGCCTATGTGTAAAAGATATCGCGCTGGTACTGTCAGTAAAGAAATGCTAGCACTACCTAAATCGCGCTTCATGTTAATTGACTTGCTAGAAGGCAGCCTAGCTTGTGTGAAATTCATTGAACTTTGACTACGGAATGTTCACATATATTCCACGAAACAGGTTTTCGCCCCGCTTTATAAATAAAGCAACCACCATACAAGCAACCGTACACGAGAAGTGCTGGGGCAGCAGCAAAAACATGCCCGACACGAAAGAAAAAAGAAAACTCGGAGAGCACAAGGAAGACAACACTCCAGCAAAGCGGCAACCAGCCACCAATCCGTCCTCCGAGCTTGACCCATGACCACGCTTCATGAAACCGAGCACCCCGAGTACCAAGGCAGCACCTTCAGGAAGGGATGTGACGTAGGAACGACGCTGCTGCTCGGACAAGCAAGTCCTAGGGTTTCCCTCGGCACTCGGAAGGGAGTGAAGAAGAGGTACCCACGATGCCCTCAAAGGAGGAATGGCGACGCCCGCGAGCGCCACCGTGCCGGTGCCGAACATGTCAGCAGGGATTTCTCCCGGACACCCATCGCACTACCCCATATGGACCAGGTCATGAAGCCCCGAGAGCGCCGCCAGATCGAGGCCACACAGGCCCAGCTCTAGCGCGTGCGCGCACGGACAGGGAGGGCACGGTAGCGGGAAGACGACCATGTCGGGTGCAGGGCGTGCGGAACTTGGGCCCAAAAAGACCCACAAAGCAGAGCAGCAGCTAGACCTAGGCCCGCCTGGCCGTGGTCTGGCCAGCACGCTCGCGTCATCGCCGCTGCCGGACCTCGGCCCGCCTGGCCTAGATCCGACCCGCACGTTCGCCGCCACCACAGATCCCGACGCGCCGTCGCCCACATACCCAAGCACCCTCCCGTCACCGTACACGAACACCAACACACGGGCCGTGGCGACCCGCGGCCGAGCGCTCCGCCACCAGACTCGCAACCACCTACTGCCGTACAACCACAATGACGCTGGTGAGAGCACCAGCGCCGCCCTAGGCCACCAGCACCGCGGGTGCGCCGCCGCTGCCGCTGCTAGATCCGGGCCCGCCTGGCTCTAAATGCAGTCTTTCAAGTTTACATATATTAGGGGAAGGCTCCGAAATAGGTGGTGTATAAATTGAGTAAAAAATCCAGTATTTTTAAGTTTGACCAAATATATATCAGCGCTGTGTCTGTAGCAACAAAACATTACAGCGCTCCAGCTTTATCAAAAAAAAAACATTACAACGTTCCAGACGGAAAAGACCAAGTTAAAAAGCATGATGACTATCATTTTGCTTGCCAGGAAAACCCAATAGATCTTGGAAGGGACCTCTGAATACGATCGATCCCGAGCATACTTCTTTTCTTGTCGAGCAGTGCTAATCGTTTCCACTTTCTGTACCTGGCTTTGTGCTATTTTATATGGAGTAATTTTTAAATTCTGGCACGAGGAGAATGTGTCATGAGTTTGTGTCCTGTCCCTCTCCCTCACGATACCACTCTAACACTCCTCCCTCAACGGAAGCCATGTCGTCAATGCGTGACCGATCTGGATCCAATTGCTTCTCCGCGAACGGCAGGCTCGCTGGGTCCACGCCTGTGGATCTGCTCTGCAAATCCCACACGCGCGTGCATCTATCTCTTAGGCACACTGTTAAATTTAACTTGTTGCTTTGGCCCGGCATGTACTGTATTCTGTTAATCTCGTCGCCCTCAACATGACAACATGCATGTGATGAAGAAAGAAGGAGGCCGCAGAGAACGTTATGTATATGTGTTGTGGTTATCTATATGTTTCATTATTCGCAAAAAGGAAACCGTACGTTTCCTTAAAAAATGCATGGTTGCCTGATTGGAACTAGCATCATCCACAAGCACAAGAACCTGTCAAACGAGCACGCACGCACGTACGTTTGCAAACAAGTGTGTGAGGTGACGCACAGTTTCTTTAATTGTTTTAGGGAGCACACATAATCAATCTCTCTCGCGTGTTCCTCGAAATGATCGATGCTCGTTTAATGAGCCGGGGACGCAATGCGAATGCAACGCGATATATATATGCAAACCAAGCCAAGCTAGCCAGCCCTTGGTGATCCGAAACGGGGAAAGGGTAGGCTGGCAAGGCAAGCAACGAAAACCGTTAAGCGAGCGTGTTGGTCCGATGAAACCAGCCAGCTAGCCATGGCCGGTCGGTCGCCGCGCCGGCACTCAACGCAGCACCGACCGACGTGCTTGGCTGCGCCGCGGCGGATCTACTGTATTGGTTAGCGCGTGCGTGGCCACGTGAGATCGCACGCGTCGCACATCTTTGACCGGGTCAACACGCTAGCAGTTCGAGTAATTAAGGAGCGGGGGGAAATCAAATGGTTGGGACCCGTATCGACCTCCCCGCGACGCGAATCCGGCAGCCCCGTTGGGTCGCTTGTTCAGGCCGGCAACTACTCGTGCCGACATTTTTTTTTTTACCGGAGGGAGTATATTTTAGTTTTACAAAACTTGAAACAAAAATCCTACATGTAGATAATGTTATGATCTACAAGTGTCCAAAATTTTAATACAATTTTCATATTATTCTTAGATACACAAAAAAAGACTAATCTGGTAAAATATGTAGTTTTTCAAGACTTGTATTGTTCACCGACCCATAGGGACCCGTTTGCCATTTTGTATCCAGTCTAAAATATAACGTATTTTGAATTACAAGTTTTAGCGTGGTTGGTATTTTTAATAACCGTTCATCCACCGCGATCTAACGGCGTTAAAATAGTCGGTACCAGACTGACGGAACCGAACGGTTCCGCGGTACCGAAAATTATGTGGGACCGATACCAAAATTATGTGGGACCATAATTTGGTTTTAATTATTAATATTTATTTTACCGGTGCTCACTCTCTATTCTCTCAACCTAATCTCCTCACACTCTCTCCACCGAACTGTCCCTCACCATCACCGCCGGCGCCCCCTCCACCTTCCCTCTAGCATGGCCGCGGGCGCACGGAGCCGGGCCTCCTCCACCTCCCCTCGAGGATCCGGGCGCGGGCGCCATCCCCGACCTCCTGCACCTCCCCTCCAGGAGCCGGGCACGGGCGCCGTCGCCGGCCGCCTCCTGCTGGATCCGGCAGCCCCGTTGGGTCTAGCATGTTCAGGCGGCCGCCGGCCGGCAACTACTCGTAGCTACCGTGGCGATATTTTTTGTGGACCGGAGGGAGTATATTTTAGTTTTACAAAACTTGAAACAAAAATCCTACATGTAGATAATGTTATGATCTACAAGTGTCCAAAATTTTAATAGTACAATTTTCATATTATTCTAGGATACACAAAAAAGACTAATCTGGTAAAATATGTAGTTTTTCAAGACTTGTATTGTTCACCGACCCATATGGACCCGTTTGCCATTTTGTATCCAGTCTAAAATATAACGAATTTTGAATTAGATTTCTCACACTTGCATATCAATAATTATCTAAATCTAGAATTTTTCTCGTATTTTTTAAAACTTTAAAATGCAAATTTTGAACTGTTAACAAGCTATACAGAGCTCAGCTCGGCCTCCACAAAGCTGCTCTGGGAAAATTGCGGCTAACAAAACTAGAACAGCCTCTAAAAAATAGAAAGAAAATACAGGCCTCTTTGTTTATATACGTGTCGATCTGGCCTTATTTATTCAGTCTGCTTAATGAATGGGTTAGCATAGTTGTCGGTACGATGATTCTCTTGCAAGAGGGATTGCGTCCTATAAAATTGGTGCACGTGCCCCTGGAAGCACACGGTGACACATGTGCAGCGAACTGTGCATTTCGTATGACGTGTATTTCTATTTGATTTATTCACATAATAAATATATAAAGCATGAAAAATGGACCGCTACATTGTACATGTCATGTAACATAGCTTTTTCCCTAGTGACGAGGTGTACCCTCATCAAATCCCATGGTTAAGGATCTAGGGTTGAGATTACGGGGAGAGAACGTGGTAGTACTGTTAGTTTCGTCGGCTGACAAGCAGAGGCAAAGATTTACCCAGGTTCAGACCCCTCGGGTGGAGGTAAAGACCCTACTTCCTGCTTGTCTGGTATTGATTGTGTATTATGCGATTACAGGGGAGCTCCGGCGAGATGACGATCTCGCTAGAGCTTTGGTGGTTCGAGTATGGCTTGGTCCTAGATCGGCACCCCTCCCAGCCTTTAAATAGGCTGGGTCTCGAGAGTTTGTAACCGACCTAGTTTACACATAAGGAAAGTATAAACCAACTATGTCTATGTCTAAACTTGGAGGGTACTCCATCTTGTTGGGCCTCTCGTCTTGGGCTTCGAGTCGTCTCTTCGCTATTGGGCTTTTAGACGTCACGTGCACCAGGTACCCTCACGGTAGGGTACCCGAGATGTATATCCTTGTCAGTAGCCCCTGACTACTTGTCTGACTCGAAGAATCGGGCATGGACTCATTCGTAAGTGCACGTCCTCTGCTTAGCATTATGTATATTATAATTGGAATTCCTGTATGAATAGCACATGTTGGCTATGTCGAGTATTTCATCGATTGTGGTTTTTGCTTATGATGATCAAGGGATAATATCTTAGCAGGCTCAGTTCACTCGACGGATCGGGACTGGTTAACTACACATTTGGGTAACACCTTAATAGCTTTCAATCAAACTCGAGTCTCCGGACTCGAATCTGGAACAAACTGGTCAGATTCGACTAGGCCGCTGAGATCTTACTGAGTCGATCTGCAGTATAAATTTGAATTTTACCCAACGAGTCCGTCGGGATTTTTCATCATGTCTGCTGACACGGAAAGTATAAGGATTGGCGTTGCTGGAACGGTCCTTAGCCCAGCTCGAAAGTTCGGCGGGTCTTACCTTTGCACTATGCGTGCAGCATCCGAGGTATTTGCGACGGACGCAACTCGGGAATGTTTCGAGTATGATTTTGCATATGAGCATAGTCGACATATTCGTCGACTGACACTTTGACACCATATTATCGGGTGCGCGACAGCGCTCCCGATGGGAGTAGCCCCCGAGATTGTGCTTTATATATTGCAATGGAGGATAATCTCAAAATCATCTTACCCTACATATGTTAGTCGAAGAAAATCTTTTGCCATAATTCTATCGGGTGCGCGGCAGCGCTCCCGATGGGAGTAGCCCCGAGATTGTGCTTTATTACTTGTAATGGAGGATAATCTTAGAATCACCTGGTCTTGGCATCTTTAGTCGAAGAAATTTTTGATATGCTCCCGATGGGAGTAATATGTCTTTGATCGAAGAGATAGTCGAGTGACCATACACTCGAAAACAATCGAGTGATTAATATGCTTTGGGCGAACCCGACATCTTTTCTGAACAAATCTGCTGCAATGACGTCAGGGATGACGTTTTATGACGACTGCGCCACCTGACACGCGGTGGCGTGCGCTATGCTGCGATAGATGGGACGTGACACGTCTTGTGGGCCCATTGTACAGCCGTTTGGACTGGATTTGACCGTTCAGGCACGATTTCTCCGGGGCCATGATGGTAGTTCCTAGATTCCCGTGCGTAGTGGGCGGAGTGGCCGGCGACGGTTGCCCTCCGTGGCTGCCACGTGTACGGTTAGATTTGCTTATTTGCCCACGATCTCGCATCGACGGTGCGGATTCTTTTGCGTTTGAGGTTAAAAAGGGTGCGGCGGCGTAAATAGTGTTTTTACTTGCCATTTGCTCTCCGCCGCCGCTACTTCTTCTTCCTCCTCGCACATCGCCATAGCCTCATAGCGAAGCTTTTGCAACCACCTCCGCGATGACGAAACCTGTCACCCGGAAGGGCAGGAGTGCCGCGAGCGCATCAGCAGACAGCGCTGCTGCCGCTGCCAGCGGTTTGAAGAGGGGAAGGGCGCCTGGACCAAGTCCACCTGCAGCAAGAGGATGCTCACCAGCCTGCGAAACGACGGGCTGATCCCTGAGGATGCCTCGCAAGTTCGCATCCCCGGCGCCGAGGTAATCCCGCGCCCAGGCCCCAATGAGCGGGTCTGTTTTGTGGATTTTGTGAACAGGGGATTCTCCTTCCCTGTTCACAACTTTCTTCGTGCACTGATGCACGTTTATGGGGTGCAACTGCACGATTTTACGCCCAATGGGCTTTTGCACATTGCGTGTTTTTTCGTTCTTTGCGAGTGCTTCCTGGGCGTCGCACCCCACTTTGGTCTGTTCCGCCGCATCTTCAATGTCAAGCGCCAGCACAGCACCAAGGGACCTGGTGGTTTTGGAGTACAGGCTCGACCTGATGTCGAGTACTTCAAGATCAACTTCCTAGAGTCTGTGCAAGGATGGCGCCAGAAGTGGTTCTACATCAAGGATGTGACCATAGGCGCCCAAACATTCGGGTTGCCTGCCTTTGACGCAGACGCCCTGGTGAAGAAGAGGCCATCCTGGATTGCCCAGCCGACCGGAGTCGAAGCCGAAGAGGCTGACTTTTGATGGAGAAGGTGCTGAAGCTTCAGACCACTGTTGGTCGAGAGGTCACGGGCATCCATCTGCTAGCCATTATGGCCAAGAGGCGAGTGCAACCCCTTCGAGCCCGAGCACATGCTATGTGGGGATACAGTGGTGCTTCTGATCCAACCCGCTCACGCGCAGTAGAGCTTTCTGATGCGGAGGCGGAGAAGTTGGTAAGAAGCCTTACCAAATTGACTGATGAAGATCCCTGCGAGATGAACTCGCCTGTGCCTCCTTATGAAACCAGCAACCCTTTACCAGAGGTAACAGTTGATATGTTATGCATGTGTGATGTTGAATCCTTTGCTGTTTATTTGTGCAGGGACACAAAATGTATGAGTCGATGCCTCCCTTGCCAGAGAGCGGCCCAGTGCCAGACAATGAGCCTTTCGAGGCAGATTCTGATGATGAGATGGCCTCACTCGCCACCGCACACACGCCAGAAGCCGATGAGGGCGATGCTGAGGTGCAGGGCAAGCAGAAGCGGTCGCGCGACGAGGAAGACACCGCTGACTCGGAGGAAAAGGAGGAAGACAGGACGGAGTCGATGACGGCGCCACTCGAGATTCCCCCGATTCGCTCGCTTCCCCCTCGACCACCGAAGAAATCGCGCCCGAGCATGGGTGTGCTTGCACCTGGTCGATTGTGCGACCTTACTGAAGAGTAAGTATTATGTGCATATGCTTTGTCATGTTATGAACAATACCACCTTATATACTTATAATGTGTGAAACAGTGTTTCCTCGGATGAGGATATGCCTCCGCCACCTACGGCGGAAAAGAGCAGCGCAGCATCCACTGCACGGACGCTGCCACCAGAGCAGCCGCCTACCCCTGCGACTCCTGCCGCTACAGCCACAGCTACACCACCCGAGCCGGAGGTTGCAGCAACTGAGAGCGGAGCTGCGGCTGCAGGTGTCCCTGCGTCGACTTCTTCCTTCTTGGAGCACGTAAGTTTATGCTTGCCGTAGTTTTAATCCTCATCGAGTGCGAAATTTTTGCCTAGACTCAGTTATTGAGTTATGAATTTGCCCATGTCGTATACTTAGGCATTTGTGCGAGAGTTGCTGAAGGCTGGTGCCAAGTATGTGCACAAGGAGACTGAAGCCGCCACCCTGCAGCAGCAACTCGAAGTTGCGAAGAGTGCGTATCTCTTTATGCTATTACCACTTGTTGAGGGTGATTCCTCTTGCAGTCTGCTGATCATGTGTGTTTGTTTTGCAGAGGCCGCCGCTGATGCGGCAGAAAATTTGAACAACGCCACCCGTCGAGTGGCTGATCTGGAGAAGAGGCTGAAAGCAGCCGAAGTTAGAGAGGAGTCGGCAATTGGTCGACTTTCTGCCGCCAGCACCAGCTTAACTGGTACGAATTTTTGCTCTGTTCCTTAGATGTTTGAGGTTTCTGATATATGGTGCTGATTATTTTGTCCATATGCTAGGCGTGATGGATGGCCCGACTGCTACTGGCAAACAAAGCCTTGGCACCTCACTTGATGAAAGTGTGGCTGTCTCGGAGGCTACCAGTAGCAGAGCAGGGGAGATGCTGACGCAGGCGGCGAGTGCCTTGGGCGCCCTCCATGGCAGCTTCTTCCCCGGCAAAGAGCTACCATCTTCCTTTGCAGAGCTGGTTGAGCTATTCAAGCCTGAAGGGACTGCCGTCGCTGACTTTTGTCGCGAGCAAATGGTAAGTGGTGCTCAGACTACTTTTCTCATGTTGCTCGCGCACGGAGTCGAGGCAGATTTTGACGCAGCTACGAAGAAGTTTCCACGGGGTCCTGATGGCAGAACCGTCGGGCTCGGCACTTGGATGGAAGCCGCCAAAACATATGCCCAACAGCTGGTAACAACTGTTGAAGAAAGGGCAGCCAAGGTCCAGGCGAAGAAAACTTCCTCCAAGAAGTCGACGACTTAGCCAGTGACCCCTTTGTTTGACTAGGTCTAGGAGTTTCGTCATTTTGCTTTTGCTATATGTAAATTATCAGACATCGTATCTGTCTTGTTATGAAATATGAACTTCAGTGATCGGGAGGCGCAGCCCCCGAGCCTTTTGTTTGAGCTCTTTATGCTTCCTTATGCATTTAATTATTCTGACTGTAGAACCGAGCCTCTAAACCATCGACTGGCCCTGTTGTGGGTGGTTCTTCGAAGTCGCGAAGCGTGAATGACCAGAAAATTATGGACTACCTTCAGCAAAAGCTTTCCGAAGTTACTCGCGAGCTGAAGGAAACACAAGATGCGTATGTGAGTTGCAGTCGAGGCCATCCCCAACTACAGAGCGAGAGCCTTTTTGCTTGAGGAGTTGGAGAGAGTAAATCTGCAACTCGAATGTAAGATATTTTTGGATCATCGAGATCTATTCTTTGCAAGGTGACTCGACTGGGCGATGATGAGCCCTTTATTTTTGCGCAGGTGTTTGCTCTGACCCGATAAAGGAGGAGGCACGAATTCAGGATCGACTCGATGGTCATGCGAGTAGCACTGAGTACTCCGCCCACCCCTTCTGGTCAGACAGGGCGAAGAGCGCCATTTTGGTAAGGCTTCTGGACCGGGCTTGGCGCACTGCCATTCGACTGGAGACTTGCAGGTTGGCTTTATTTCGAGTCCACGAAGCTTTGTTTCCTTTGAATGAGCAACCACAGGGCCTTGTGGCATTGCTGAAGAAATTTCGAAAAGGCAAGGCGATCAAGAAGTTTGTGCGCGAGCAACTGATTAGCGGGGCTAACGTTGCTCTTGCCTTTGTGCGATCGCACCTTCCGCACCTTGATTTGAAAAGGATTGCGATGGGACCCGCACCCCTACCAGGTGGTGGTCCTGTGCCAATGGAGGAGCACTACCAAGAACACGGTGGACGCATTGGTCTTAATCCATCGTGTGCTGAAGGAGGAGGAAAAATGGACCGAGCCCAAGGAAGAACCTGTTGAATAGATTATGTGTATGGGGGGTGACCCCAAAGTGTAAAACGCAACACTTGTGAGTATTGTAAATTATGTGTTTACATGTATGCAGCCCCCGTGCATTTTGAGTGAGGTTAATAGAAATACTTTAGAGTATCAAACATAAGCTGCACAGCCCCCGAGTATTCGTGTGTGGTTATGAATTTTTGCAGTACTTGAAGCTTCACTTGATGCTTCTAGGCTCAACTCCCGAATAATTGAGTGGGTTGAGCAACTTTTGTGTTTATGTATGATTTTTATGACCCAGCCCCCGAGTATTCGAGTGCGGCTGGGGTATTATGTTGTGAACAGCGGAAGCTCATGCTTTTTGAGATAGCGCAGCCCCCGAGTGCTCGGGTGAGGCTAATTTTGTGAAATCAAGTTATGCGAGTAGTAAGCAGGGAGAAATATGAGGAATCATTGATTATATTCCATTTTGAATGTTAAGCTGCAGGCCGCTCATTAAAAACCTTCCAGTCCCCTTAGGTACCCTGGTAAGGAAAAGAGCGCGTCTGAAACCTGCAGCCATCCGACATATGTGCCTATTACATTGTGCGACTGAGCAATCTAAGCATAGAAACGGCGCAGCTGCGCAACGTTCCAAGGATTATGCGAGAGTTCCCTGTCTTCGCGTGCTTCAGTCTATGCTCCACCACCAATGACCTCGGTGATGATGAAGGGTCCTTCCCATGGAGAAGCGAGTTTGTGCACCTTCTTTTGCTTCAGTCGAAGTACCAGGTCGCCAACCTCGAAGGACCTGGTACGCAGTCGACGGCTGTGGTAGTTGCGGAGGTCCTGCTGATAAACAGCTGTGCGTGCGAGCGCCGTGTTACGTGCTTCTTCTAGCAAGTCGACTGCATCTTCGAGTGCCTCGTCTGCATCTTCTTCGTTGTATGCTTCGACTCTTGGTGCATTGAACCTTACATCTGATGGCAGGATTGCCTCTGCACCGTACACCATGAAAATGGGTAATTGTGTTGAGCATTGGGTTGTGCGTAGCTCCATAGCACAGACGGAGTTCTTCGACCCAAGCACCCGCTGCTCTTTTGAGTGGGACCAGGAGGCGCTTCTTGATTCCACTCGTCACAAGCCCATTGGCCTTTTCGACTTGGCCATTTGATGCGGGTGCGCCACAGATGCATAATTGAGCGTGATATCTTGCTCTTTGCAGAAGGATTTGAATTCCTCAGCCGTGAAGTTTGTACCGTTGTCAGTGATGATGCTACTTGGCACACCAAAGCGGTATATGATGGATTTTATGAAATTGACTGCTGTAGTGGCAGTCGAACTTGTGATAGGTACTGCTTCAATCCACTTGGTGAACTTGTCGACCGCCACCAGAAGGTGAGTATGCCCTCCATGGGAGGATTTTTTGAGTGGCCCAACCATATCGAGCCCCCACTGGGCGAAGGGCCAGGCCAATGGTATTGTCTTCAACGCCGATGCGGGTGCGTGCGGCTTTGTGGCGAATTTTTGACAGCCGATGCACCTTTTGACTATGTCCTCCGCGTCTTTGAGTGCTGTGGGCCAGTAGAAGCCTGCGCGAAAGGCTTTGGCTACGAGTGATCGACTGCTGGCGTGATGCCCGCAAGTACCTGCATGAATATCACGAAGGATGGCTTGGCCATCTTCAAATGCTATGCAACGTTGGAACATACCTGATATGCTGCGTTTGTAAAGTTCACCGTTGATGACAGTGTATGCTTTAGATCGTCGAGTGACGCGTCTTGACTCTGTGAAGTCTTCGGGTACCTCGCCGCGGAGTATGTATGCGAGGAAGGTTGAGTCCAAGTTGGCTCGATGAGGAGTACCTCGACTGGTGGGTCCTCTGTGCTAGGTGCTTTGCTCTTGGCTGGTGCGGCTGATGCAGGAGTTGCCGCTTCTTTTTGATTGATCTGTGCTCGATGCGCTCGAAGAAGACACCAGGTGGCACTGGTGCTTTGGTCGCACCAATGTTGGCTAACTTATCTGCTTCTTCATTGCTCTCACGCCCTATGTGCCGCAACTCGCAGCCTTCGAAGCTGCCCTCCATGATGTTGTACAGGTCACGGTAGGCGATCATGTTATCTGCGATTGCGTCGCAGGCCTTCATTGTTTGCTGCACCACCAGATTCGAGTCGCCGTAGATCATCAGTCGAGTGCACCCGAGGGCTTTGGCCATGGATCAGAGCCTCATATTCTGCTTCGTTATTGGATGGGAACTCGAACCCATTTGTAGGATGTAGCGGAGCTTGTCGCCTTTTGGTGATATGAGGATGACACCTGCGCCTGCGCCTTCGTTTTTCTTTGAGCCGTCGAAGTACATAGTCCATGAGTTGGACACATCTGGTGCTCCTGGGAGCTGAGCTTCAATCCACTCGGTGTGGAAGTCAGGTAAAACTTGTGCTTTGATGGCCTTCGGGTAATCATACTTGATGTCTCTTGGTGCTAGCTCGATGAGCCATTTTGCTACTCGCCCAGTTGCGTTGGGGTTTGTGAGGATGTCCCCGATCCCTGAGGTGCTGATTACAGTGATCGGGTGCTCGGAGAAGTAATGCGTCAGCTTCCTTGAGGACATGAACACGGCGTAGCCAGCTTCTGATAGTGCGGGTACCGCTGCTTTGATGTGGAGAGCACTTCACTCAAGTAATAGACTGGACGTTGTATGCTTTGGGCGTGTCCCTCCTCTTGCGTTCGACCACTAGAACAGTGCTCACCACCCTGTTAGTTGCAGAGACATATAGGTATAGTGGCTCGCGTTCCCTTGGTGCTACGAGGATTGGAGGGCTTGTGAGGACTCGCTTGAGGTCCGTGAAGGCTGCTTCGGCTTCTGGCGTCCACTCGAATTTATCTGCTTTCTTCATCAGTCGATAGAACGGGAGTGCTTTTTCGCCTAGCTTGCTGATGAATCGACTGAGCGCTGCCACTCGACCCGCTAATTTTGCACGTCATGGAGCTTTGAAGGCCTTTGCATCGTCAAGATGGCCTGTATTTTCTCCGGGTCTGCCTCGATTCCTCGAGCTGAGACTAGATACCCGAGGAGTTGCCCGGCTGGCACGCCGAACGTGCACTTCTTCGGGTTGAGCTTGATGTGGAAGCGTTTGAGGTTTGCGAATGTCTCTCGCAAGTCATCGAGTAGTGTGTTTTCCTCTCTTGTGGTGATGACGATGTCATCTACATAGACCTGGACGTTTCGCCCAATTTGCTTCTTGAGGCAATCTTGCATCATGCGCTGGTAGTTGCGCCTGCGTTCTTGAGCCCGAAAGGCATTGTGGTGTAGCAGTAGACCCCGAGTGGGGTTATGAACGCCGTTTTCTCTTCATCTCTTCCTTCATCCTTATCTGGTGGTAACCCGAGTAGCATCCAGGAAGGACAAGCGAGCGCACCCGGCGGTGGAGTCGACGATCTGGTCGATTCGAGGTAGTGGAAAGTGATCCTTTGGACAACACTTATTGAGTGCTGTAAAATCTACGCACATCCGAAGGATATCTGTGTGCTTCTTCTCTACGAGTACGGGGTTGGCCACCCATTGTGATTTCTTGATCTCTCTGATGAATCCTGCTGCGAGTAGCCTGTCGACTTCGGCTTCGACTGCAGTTCTTTTTGGGCCGGATATGCGGCGCATTGTTTGCTTGACTGGTTTAGCATCTGGAAGTAGCTGGAGAGAGTGCTCGGCGAATTCCCTGGGAATACCTGGCATGTCTGCTGGACACCATGCAAATATATCCCAGTTCTCACGGAGGAATTCGACGAGCGCGCTTTCCTATGCGATAGGCAGACTCGACGAGACATTGACTGTCTTGGTCGGGTCAGTCGGGTGCACCTGATGCGATCTTGTGTCATTGGTGGCATTGAATGCTCTGTCGACTGCCACCTTTTTGTGCTCTGGCATAAGTGTTCGATCGTTGGAGACCGCTAGATCAGCGAGTGTTGCTTCCATGCCAAACATCTCAGAGATTTTGCTGAATTCTCGGTCACAAGAGTCAGACTTTTGGAAGTTCCCTTGACTGTGATTACTCCTTTTGGTCCAGGCATCTTCAGCTGGAGGTATGCGTAATGTGGCACCGCCATGAATCGAGCGAACGTCGGGCGTCCAAGTATAGCATGGTATTGTGACTTCCAGTCGACCACTTCGAACTCAATCGACTCTGTCCTGAAGTGGTGCTTGTCCCCGAACGTTACGTCGAGTTGTATGGTGCCTCTGGGCTTATTGCTTTCCCTGGAACGATACCGTGGAAGGTATTTGAAGATCTTGGCAGGTTTTCGACTGACCTGTTCATTTTGCGGAGCGTATCTGCGAAGATGATGTTTATGCCGCTCCCACCATCCATGAAGACCTTGGACATGGCGTAGCCTCCAATTTGCGCGTCGAGTACCAGAGCAGAGTGCCCTGGCGAACAACCGATGGAGGGTGGTCCTCTTTGCTGAAGCTTATTGTAGTTTCGGATCCCTTCAAGTATTCTGTTACCGCAGGAGGTGACATGACCGCCATGTTTACTTGTCGAGTGCGAAGTTTTTGCTCCCTGTTGGAAGGTCGACCTTTCTGTATCATGTACATCTGCCCTTGGGGGGAGGGTACTGTGGCTCGTCCACCCGAGGTATGTGCTGTATGGCACCCGCGAGGTTTCCGCCTGCAGCAGGCTGTGGTGGTGGAGGTGGTGCCATCAGAACAGGCACATTGTTTGGCTGAGGCACGGGTGCAGGTGCTTGTGCGGCTGCTGCCTTTCTGCGATTTACGTAATCAGTCGCCATTTGGTCGAACTCCCTGCAGTTTCTCATCGAGTGATTGGATCGCAGTTTTCCGTCGTCCCCCTTGTACAGGTGGAATCTGCAATCAGCGTCCATCTTTTCTTCGAATGATCGCTCAGATTGTGCCCGTGACTTGCGCCAGTCCTTCCTCTTGTAGCTATCACTGCGTTGGCCCGGTCTCGGCTGTCTCGACGATCATCTCGACTGTCTCGCCGATCATCTCGACTGTCTCGCCGATCTTCCGACCGTCGGTCGCTTCTGTCCTGGTCATTGCGGGGTGTGGAGAACCCAGCCGCCATGAATTCGGGTCTGTCATCGTCGTAGTGACGTTTTGAACGTTTGCGCCTTCGGTCGTCTCTGTACGAGTCTCTGCGGCTTCGACTGCCGCTTTCATGATTGTCACGGGGTGAGGACCCGCGTGTGGTGCGCGCCATGTCTCTCCGTCTGCCCACTCAGTCGCGGTCATCAAGAGGTAGCCACAGAGGTTGGCTTTTTGCGACCGAGTGCTTCTTTGAGTCCCGCCTGGCGAGTCCCATTATGAAAGCATCCATGGCCATGTCTTCTGAAATTACTCCGACTGAGTTGCGTATCTCAGTCCATCGTCTGATGTATGACCTCAGCGTTTCGTCTGAACGTTGCACGCAGGCCCGCAGTTCCTCGAACGTTTTTGGGCGCTCACATAGAGGCTCGAAGTTTTTGATGAAGTCATCGCGGAAGTGATCCCACGAGTCGTACTTTGATGGAGGTAGGGCCTTGAGCCAGTCGCGGGCTGTGCCTTCGAGCATCAGTCGTATGTATTGCATGGCCGTGGTGTTTGTACCTCGCTGGCACGCGACAGCCAGCCTGTAGTCTTCCAGCCACCAGAAGGTTCCTGTCGACCCGTGTACTTGGGCTGTTCAGATGTGAGTTTGAACCCTTTGGGCATCCGTGTCTCGCGGACGCGTCGAGTGAAGCACAGAGCTCCATGTGGCTCAGGCTCTCGATCAGAGTATGAGTCGCTACTGTAAGATCTGCGTGATCTGCTCCTGGACCTGCGCCTACGCGAGCCGCTTCTTTCCTTCGAGTGGTGGCGCGACCACTGTGATTATGCTCTTCCCGACGTGCGTCGACTAGGGCACGGTCTCGACTCCCACCTGGAGTTTTGGAATTTGGCGTATGGCCTTCGCCGCTAAGGCGAGTGATTTGATCTGCTGGCGATGCAGTTTTGCATTGGGGTCATCAGCTGGAGGTTTGATTGCCTCTAGGTATGCTGCAGCGGTGAAGAGGGCACCCGCAGCTGTTTTGGGTACTGGCACTCCTCTTCGTCGTATGTCATGAAAGAGTTGCCTAAGTTGCGGGTGAGCGCCGCCCTTTCGTCTGGCGAGAGGTGTGACAACCTTGATCTGGGTCTGTGTCTGCTCGCCCGGTGGAGCTCAGGGAGAGCTGTCTTCTTCGCGCACTCGACAAGCTAGCTTGCTTTTTGCGTTCTTCGAGTGTTGCTCTGACCTGCCGCAGTCGAAGTGATTCCTGCCAGTTGAAGTACTGGAAGGTCAACATCTCTCTTGTGTTGCGTCTGCTGGCATCATTGTGCACTCCTTGATGACTTTATCTGCTTTTGCTGCCATCTCAGCAGTGATTGTGAGAGTTGTGACTCCGTCCGGCATAGTAACTGTGCACGGGAATTCTGTAGGCCTGCGGCTGGCCGCAGCATCTGATGATTCTGCGGCGATGGCGACGTAGACCTGCTGGGGTATCACCCGAGGATATGTATGTGTGTCTTCGAGTCCTGTCATGGACTCGACATCGTCATCAAGGCTCATGTCGGAGTCGATATGCCCATCGAGTGGTCCGTCTGGACGGATCTCGCTGTTGATGCCTTCATCGCCTATGCTCATCTCGGCGTCGACGAAGTTGTTATGAATCTCAGAGTCGAGGTTGTTGTTGTTGGTGCAGATCTCGACGTGGTTGTCGATATGAGTTTCGAGTTCGTCGAAGTCGCTGAAGGAGATCCCGCAGTCGAAACTATCCTCGAGTGAGAGATCAGCTCGGGATCGTTTGTGCGGTATGCTGATTCGGCCTCCTCGCCCTGGAGTTCTTCAATGAGCTCGCGCATCTCTCGTGTGGACATGGTTGTTGCAGACGAACAAGCTTGGAGGATCGACGATGGTATGGACACAGTTGAGGGATCCGCAGTCGAAGGAGCCGCAACCGATGGAGCCTCGGGTGCGGAAGTCGCGAGTTGGCGTGGATCCGTCAAGTCCTGCACACCAAGCTTGTTGACGAAAAAATTGAACGAACCAACGGTTAAACCCAAACCTGACTCGAGATCGGAGAAGGCCTCCTGGAATCCTGGCGAGTGTGGCTCGAAATCCATCAGAGGATCCGATGCGCTTTTTGCGGGTGAAGCTGGCGTGTTGCCGTTTGTCGAGTGAGCCGGCGAGTTGCCGTGTGCCGCCTGAGTCGGCGAGTTCTGGTTTGTCGATGCAGCCGGCGAGTTGCCGTTTGTAGATCCGATCGGCGAGTCGCCGTTTTCCGATGGAACCGAAGAAACCGCGAGTCCAGCACTATTCTTTCCCACAGACGGCGCCAATTGACGAGGTGTACCCTCATCAAATCCCATGGTTAAGGACCTAGGGTTGAGATTATGGGGAGAGAACGTGGTAGTACTGGTAGTTTCGTCGGCTGACAAGCAGAGGCAAAGATTTACCCAGGTTCAGGCCCCTCGGGTGGAGGTAAAGACCCTACTTCCTGCTTGTCTGGTATTGATTGTGGATTATGCGATTACAGGGGAGCTCCGGCGAGATGGATCTCGCTAGAGATTTGGTGGTTCGAGTATGGCTTGGTCCTAGATCGGCACCCCTACCAGCCTTTAAATAGGCTGGGTCTCGGGAGTTTGTAACCGACCTAATTTACACATAAGGAAAGTATAAACCGACTATGTCTATGTCTAAACTTGGAGGGTACTCCATCTTGTTGGGCCTCTCGTCTTGGGCTTCGAGTCGTCTCTTCGCTATTGGGTTTTTAGTCATCACGTGCACCAGGTACCCTCACGGTAGGGTACCCGAGATGTATATCTGTCATCTAGACATTTCAAATTCTTGATCTTGAATTCCTCTAATTTACTCATTTGGATCAACGAGTATTCTATTAGCATTAGAAATCAAGCAACAATTAATGTTATGAATAGGACCACCGATTAATTCACATGTTGTATTATCCCTTTTTCAGAAATACCACACACACCCGAGTTGCTTCTAGGGGACGATGGGCGAAAACCTAGCCGCCTCTATCTACTCCCTTCCCCCCATTAACATGACGCTGCCGGAGGAAGTCCACAGCGGAGGGCGGGCAGCAGGCTTGTCTCCTTGCATTGTAAGATCCCTCCAAGTTGGTGTGCTACGACTACGGTCTGGACGATGCACACAACAGTGGAGGTCGGACGCCGAGCTGGCGGCCCGGCTCTTCCGCGCAATGGTCGTGTCGCTGCGGCTGCGGGCAATGCAACGACGATACATATGTCAATAGCGGCGGCAGCCGGAAACGGAGGCTCCCGATCTCTAATTTAGCGGCAACAATGTATCTTTTTGTTCCTATTTTCCGACGGTGGTGACGGTGACGGCGATGCATCTGCGGCATGCTTGATCTACTCGGATGCAGGTCTCAGGTCTCCCCGACCGCTCTTTGAGAGTTGTACCGGGTGGATTGAAAACTCCATGTTCCGCTTTCATTGGTAGAACTTGAGAATGGTAGATTTACGTTGTTGAAGGCATTATTTGGACTTTGGTCGGATTTCTCTTTGAGTGAGAACCCATAATCTGATCTCGGTGGTTGGATCTAGGACGTCGACGTCATGTGTCGTTTCATTCCTAGTGGCATCCTTGTTGCACTTCTCTGTTACCCTCGGTTAAGTTGTAGATGTTCCATTGATCTCTTTATTTTTCCTTTTGCTGGCTCCTCGATTTTTTACTAGTTTTGGATGTCCTATTGGTGCAGAGTTCAAATATAATTTTTATCTTCTTGATATAAATATAGTCCATTTATCCAAAAAAAAGAAATCCGTTCCCGTTTCATAGCTGCCAACAAGCATGGGCTGCACGTTGCAGCCTAGCTTGAAAACGTAAACAAGTTAAAACAAGAAACAGAAAATGTGCTTCGATTATATAGGAGGAAAAAAAGTGAAGGTAATGGGCAGATCTGGCCTAAAGAGGACCCAAGTCAACTATCACGAGGCCAGCAAGTGCATGGGACCACACGTATGTGCACTAGAAAATGTAGTCGTGTCCTTTCTCTCCAAGAAACCGTCGTCTTCTCCGCAAAGACCAGACCATATCGTCCGGCCGGGTGGCCGGCGGTGCCAACTTTTCTACTCGCGGTGGCCTCCGCACTCGTGCTGTTCACACTTGCCAAACCACTCGTGTTTAGTTTAATCAACAACTGAGCGCGAGTGAAAACTTCTTCTTAACCGTAGTACATTGTGACCTTAATTACATTGGACGTAATTAGCTAGCAATGCATGCATGGTAGAGTGTATATTACAAGTTTGCACCTTTTCGCCCGTCAAGACGTCATAGTCGTATGTGTAAGGTATACACAGAGCAAAACATGGACGGGTGGATGGATAAAAAGCAGCTGGAGCTTGGCTATTACACAAAGAAAATGCTAAAAGAAGAAAAGCGGCCACGGTTGGATGATGACCGAATGGAGTATAGGATTCTGTAAGGATTTCGTCGAAATGTGCAGGTGTATATCGCACTCCTCTGATCTCATCTCGGTCGTAAGCTTTGCAGCTGGGCAGTGGAGGGTGACGAGAGTTCTCAAGTGACTGAAATTTTTCGGAAACCCCATCCAACAGTTGAAGCCGAGAAAGAAGAAACGTCCATGAATTTTATCAGAAAATGTACGCTCATGCATCATGCATGCAACATCAGTTGAAGGCCACAAAACTGCAAATCCACTAGAAAGAGGACAATTTTGCCAACAGAAACCAGTCAGTTTGCAAATTTCTTGTGGGCTCGATGTAACACTTTGCCTTTTTTCCTCGCCCTTTTTTGTTTGGGTCGTGACCCGGCCACGCACTCGCACCATGCCAACACTCCCACAAAGGCACAAAACTAATCTCCACTTTCGCGCATACTAATCGGGTGCTGCTCGCTTTCGCCAGACAAACTAATCAAGCAATCCGGGCGCAATTGTTGTGTTACTCCACTACACTAATTGCATTGCATCACACCACATCCACACACGAGCCTAGAGATGGAGTGAGAAGCATTGGGTTGCTTCCGGCGGCGGCCATAGCCATTGCTGGCTGCCATCTCGCCCTGTTCGTCATGCGTACAAGCCATCCCCACATCGCCACCACCACCTCCCCCCTCAGCCTCACCTGACAACAACCACACTCCACAAAACCACCCCAAATCCCCCTCTCCCGTACCCCTCGCTAGCTTCCCCGAAACCTCGCTTTCTTGCCCGCTTGATCCGACGTCCTGGCTGCTGAGGCGCCTCTTGATTTCCCGATCTGTCGCCGATTTCTCGAAATCCAGTGAAAAATCCCTTCTTTTCGCCGGGTCCGATTCGCTTCCGGCAATGGGGAACAGCAGCAGCACCGGCGGCAGCAGGCCCCACCGGCCGACGAGCTCTTCGGACCCGGGGCTGCCGCACGCGGCGGCGCGGGAGGACCTGAACTCGTACGAGGCGGCGTGCCGCAACGACCCGGAGGTGCGCACCTTCGACTCCACGCTCCAGCGGCGCACCAGCCGCGCCATCTCCACGCTGGCGCTGGGCGTGGAGGTGCGGACCATGTCCCTCGACTCCCTCCGCGAGGTCACCGGCT
The DNA here is from genome assembly GCA_947311845.1 of Poa pratensis. Taxonomy (NCBI): domain Eukaryota; kingdom Viridiplantae; phylum Streptophyta; class Magnoliopsida; order Poales; family Poaceae; genus Poa; species Poa pratensis. Next base: position 17,151,771 of record CAMZMU010000066.1, read on the forward strand.
GCCTCCTCGACATGAACCAGGAGGTGGTGCGCGTCATCCTCGACTGCAAGAAGGACATCTGGAAGAGCCCCGAGCTGTTCGACCTCGTCGAGGACTACTTCGAGAGCAGCCTCCACACGCTCGACTTCTGCACCGCGCTCGACAAGTGCCTCAAGCGCGCCCGCGACTCCCAGCTCCTCCTCCACGTCGCGCTCCAGCGCTTCGACGACGAGGAAGACAAGGACGGCAGCGACGCCACCGAGGGAGCCTCCGCCGCCGCCCCCTCCGCCCGGTACGCGCGCACGCTGCACGAGCTGCGCCAGTTCAAGGAGGCCGGAGACCCATTCACCGACGAGTTCTTTGAGGCCTTCCAGGCCGTGTACCGCCAGCAGCTGGCCATGCTGGAGAAGCTGCAGCTGCGCAAACACCGCCTCGACAAGAAGGTCAACAAGATCAAGGCGTGGCGCCGGGTGTCAAGCGTCATCTTCGCGAGCACCTTCGCGGCGGTGCTCATCTGCTCGGTGGTTGCCGCGGCCATCGCCGCCCCGCCTGTCGCAGCGGCATTGGCTGCGGCTGCTGCCATTCCTTTGGGGTCTATGGGGAAGTGGATTGACTCCCTGCTGAAAGGCTACCAGGACGCTGTCCGTGGACAGAAGGAGGTCGTGAGCGCAATGCAGGTCGGAACATTCATTGCCATCAAGGATTTGGACAGTATCAGGGTGCTCATCAGCCGGGTGGAGATGGAGATCAGCTCCATGATCGATTGCATTGAGTTTGCGGAGCGGGATGAGGAGGCGGTCAAGATCGGGGTCGAGGAAATTAAAAAGAAGCTGGAGGCATTCATGAAGAGTGTTGAAGATCTCGGGGAGCAGGCAGATCGGTGTAGCCGAGACATCCGTCGGGCAAGGACTGTCGTGCTACAAAGGATCATCCGGCACCCTAACTGAAAGAAAAATATGAAGAAGGATGGAAGGTATGGATGTAATAAGTTATAGTCATGTACTCTTTGATCATATTGTGATGCAATGTACAGAAGAGATGCTCCATGTAGACAGTATGAACAGGTCAATTTGAGTATAAATTATTATTTGGCTCATTGCTTTATGCTATTTCATCACCCTTGTTTTGCACAATACTTTACAAGATTGTGGTTAATGAAATTCTCCCATATGAGTTGTTGTGGCCAAGTTTAGATATTTTATTTATACATTCCATAACTCTTGTACGTGTAAGAACTATAATCACACGCGGTGAGCCATGATTATGATCCGGACCCAGGCAGGTCATACCGACTTAGCTCAACAGTGTCCTACTGAGCTTACCCTTAGACATTTTAGAGCTGCAGGTTTTCTCAAGTCTCTTCTAAAAGAAAAAGGAAAGGTCATTGCCTAAGTTTTCATGGTTGTTAGTCTTCTAGACGTGTAGGTGTTTTCTCTGTTGCTTTCCCAAGTCACATATACTGATATACTTCTAAGCAAAGGAAATTTTAATTTGGAAGATTGGATGTATTAGATATCTGGTATCTCAGTGTGATCGTGTGTCGTGCAGAACAATCGGTGCAAATCTAGTAATATCTTAAGAAATACTTCTTACCAAATAACCATTATTGTTTATAATATGTACTCTTTAGCAGAATGACCCCGATTTGTAACTTTAGTTTAAAAATGTGATGCTCAACTCAAAATAGAACAAGGAATATCTGCAGTTGTTCCTCAAATCTAGAATTAATGTTCTAGCTAGATTAGTTACTCTTGCATTTGTATCTGCATTAGTATTTCTCTATGTATCACACTTTGTTCCAGATATCAATTCAGATATTAGCAAGTAATTTAGCATATCAATATGTTTACAACAGAAGACAGTTATCTCATGATCTCTGACATTTATATATTACTCGCTTTTAGCAAAGTAACAGTTGCCACAACTGTTAATCTGTCACTATATTGAAGTACTGCGGGAGCAACATGGAAGCTCTCCTAGTTTAACTTTTATTAGCGGATCATTATTTAGCTTCTTTTGATTTATGTGGTAGTTCATCACGCAATATAAGTTGCAGTGTGAAAATCTAATTTTGCTGATTGGTTAAGCTAGCTTTGAATCCTGACCATGTTTCCCACATTTGTTTGCAGGAATTTGGTGAAAGCGATGCACATGAAAAGGTCTGGGTAGTCTGTAGCGTAGATAAGGAAGCAAAGGAGGTGATCAGTATCATAAAGCAATAAATGTGCGCTGCTTCCAAACTTCTGTCAAGTACTAGCCATTAGTAACTTGATTATTTCCTGCTGAACCCCGGTTGTTCATCGGGGCGACGGGCATGGCTTTAGTTTATTTATTCTAATAAAAGAATGTTATTTGTCAGAACTTTAGTGTGCTCACCTCTGTGCTACATGCCTGTGTGTTTGGCCTAATAATCTCAACAAGGAAATATACATGCTGGTTTCATTTCTGGAATGTATAGTTGCTCGTTGTAAACAGGGTGAGCATTTGTGTTGGGTTTTAACGTTGTGTGGCTTGTGAACTGGATGGTTATCTCCCATCTTAAAGTAACTTCATCTTGCGTTTTTCGCCATGTATGGCACTGAAAAGCACAAATGAGAATTATGTCTTATTTACTAGTGGTGTATTTTCATTCCAAAGGGATCAGGGATGGGAGGGGATTTGGTGAAATCCTACCTTTGACCCAATCTTGTATATGCGTGCAACCTGGCCCCGTGGAGCCTGTGTGGCCGCATGCAGCATTAGTGCCAGGGTCTGCATATTATTTGCTTGTCTGTATTGCATTGTCTTACATGACAGAGAAACATAAGCCTGATATTTGGTTGCGTACACGAGCTCTCCAGTGATATAATATTTGGGTGTTTAGTTGTGTTCCTACGGATGGTTTTCTCACCTCTTCTCAACATTGCGAATTATTGTTCGGTATATACCAAGATATCTTCAAATAACTCATAACATGTTCCACATATACCGCCGAAATTGGAAACTTATAACATGAGAGTTGTGGAGAACAACAAGATGAAGTTACTGATCAAAATAATTTTGAAAGGATTGACCATGTGTGAAAACTTTGAAGAAATTGGGTTAAAGGTCCAAATATAAACACGAAGTTGAAGAGTTACAATTAAGAAAACTTGAAATCGACCGCGGGGATGGAATCACAACATCGGTGTGCATCTTTTCATGTAGAGATCATCATAAATTGGTGGACTAACAAAAAGTAACGATCATTGGGAGAGAGGTACGCATAGACATGTGTTCGCACCCATTTTTGGCACTTGGATGGCTTGGCCCTAGTTTTTCTTGGCTTAGGCGAGATGCACTCGAGAAGATGCCAGGACATGGAGAAGAAGGAGGAAAGCTATGTCCCAACCGGCAAGCCGCCAGGCAGCAGGCCACCATGTCCCGGCAACCATAAATCGCCGCCATTATTGGTCCAGCGTCATCCGGGAGCCGGCAATCCCAAGAGTCAGCCATCGTCCAGAAGCCGGCATTCTCCCAGGAGCCGGCCAGTGCCGCCATCACCCAGAAGCCGGCATCGCTCCAGAGCTGGCAATGTCCCCAAGAGCTGGCATCAGACCCGACATTCATATCCAAGGAGCCGGCATTTCCAGGAGCCGGCCATCGTCCAGAAGCCAGCATTCTCCCAGGAGTCGGCCAGAGCCGCCATCGTCCAAGATCCGATATTACCCCAGTTGCCGGCATTTCATGTCTTAGAAGCCGGCATGCATGCTGCCATGACCCAGTCGACAGCTCAAGCCAGCACCGAACAGCATACGGAGATCTATCCAAAACGCCATGAAGATGACCTCAGATGGGAACATTCCTAACACGGAAATTGTGCGTATCGTCGAGGCACACAATATTGGTTTTGGAGGTGTCTTCATCCGAGTTAGTATGCGGCCTACAGAATTATGGCAAGACCCGGGCGAATTAACTTATCACCTGCCATAATCCGACCTGAAGATGAAGATGGACCCGGAAAGTCATCAAGACGGACTTAGATGGAAAAATGATAGTCGCAAGAGTTGTTCGCCTCGTCGATACGTACAAGTTTGGTCTTTGGGCCATACCCATCCGAGTTTGTATGCGACTTTGGAGGCCACGACAAGAAGCAGGTCAGGAGGTGCTGCGAATGTGGACAAGAGTTCGACTTGAACTAGGACTAGGGTTTTAGGACGGTTTTGATGAAATTTCCTTGTAGAGAAAGTCCTATGCTTGTACGGCAAGTCCAGCCGACTCATATATATGTGAGAGCTAGAGCAGCCAATCGTCGCCGGCTTCCTCCGACGGGGCTTGTCCCGAGGGGCTGGGGCGTATGGTATCAAAAGAGCCGGCTGGATTGTCTTGCGTATCGCGCTTCCAGCCGGCCTCCCGCGTGTAAATCGTGGTTATTTGTCAGGGAACGAGTGGCCTGTTGAGGCCCTCAGGTTCGTGCTATATTGACAGGAAAAAGCCCCTGTCGTAGCGTACATGAACTCGTATTCAGGTCGTACATGAACTCCAGGTCGGACATGAACTCGTATTCAGGTCGGTGTAGAACACCGTTCCTGATACGTTTGGATTACATCTAACACCCCCCCCCCCCCACCCCCTTAATCTAAACCTACGGAGAGGTTGAGATTACGCCTAAACTCATTTAACCCTGTTACAGATAAAACTTTGGTAAATCCATCGGCGATTTGGTCTTTCGTAGAAATGAACCTGATCTCAAGTTGTTTGATCGCAACTCGCTCACGAACAAAATGATAGTCAATTTCAATGTGCTTTGTCCGGGCATGGAAAACTGGATTGACTGACAGATACGTAGCTCTGAGATTATCACACCATAAACATGGTATTTCCTGAATGTGAACACCAAGTTCACCAAGTAAAGCTTCAACCCAAATCAGCTCAGTAGTGGCATTGGCCAGTGCCTTATATTCTGCTTCAGTACTAGAACGTGACACAGTTGCTTGTTTGCGAGCACTCCATGAAACTAGGTTGGGACCAAAAAATACTGCAAATCCTCCAGTGGACCGGCGATCATCAAGACAACCGGCCCAATCCGCATCTGAGAAAGCACTAAGCAGAGTCGAGGAAGATGGTGAAAATGTGAGTCCAACCTGAAGAGTACCTTGAACATAGCGAAGAATTCGTTTGGCCGCGGTCCAATGAATAGTAGTCGGAGCATGAAGATACTGACAAACTTTGTTGACTGAGAAGGATAGATCCGGACGAGTCAATGTAAGATACTGAAGTGCACCAACAACACTTCGATAATTAGTGATATCTTCAGGGCCAAGAGGCGATCCTTCATGTAAGGATAATTTGTCCGAAGTAGTCAATGGTGTAGGACATGGTTTGCAGTTTGTGAGTCCGACCCGGGCAATCAAATCAGTAGCATATTTCTGCTGCGTGAGAACAAGTCCAGAGGAACATCTTTTAACTTCCATCCCCAAGAAATAATGTAGATCTCCCAAATCCTTGATTGCAAAGTGTGTACTCAAATCCTTTAGTAAGGCCGAGATAGCATCATCAGAGGAACTTGTCACAATTATGTCATCAACATATATCAACATAAATATGATTATGCCTGACTTGTTGTAGAGAAACAAGGATGCGTCAGCCGTAGAAGGAACAAAACCAAGCTCATGTAATTTTGAACTTAACCGGGCATACCAAGAACGAGGAGCTTGTTTTAATCCATAGAGTGCCTTATCCAGTTTGCAAAGATACTGAGGAGCACGAGGATCTTCGAAACCAGGTGGCTGTTTCATATAAACTTCCTCTTCCAGAACACCATGTAAGAACGCGTTCTTGACGTCTAGCTGACGAAGGCTCCAACCCCTTGATACTGACAAAGCTAAAACAATTCTGATAGTTGCTATCTTCACCACTGGACTAAAAGTATCTTCATAATCAATACCGTAGCGTTGTTTGAACTCTTTTGCAACAAGTCTGGCTTTATACCTGTAAATAGAACCGTCTGCACGTCGCTTGATACGATAGATCCACTTGCAATCAATGACATTTTTGTTAGAACTATGAGGGACAAGGTGCCAGGTCTAATTTTGCATAAGAGCATCATATTCCTCGGCCATTGCCAATTTCCAATTAGAGTCTCCAAGAGCTTCTTTAATATTTCGTGGTTCTCCTGTAGATGTAAGCAGACCATAGCGTATTTTGCCGTCTTGAATTACATAGCGTACTGTGCCATCTTTAAAAATGCGAGGCTGGCGAATACCTTTTTGCAAACGAGTATGAAACTCAGATACAGAAGGGGGCACTGGAGCATCTGGAGCATAAGATCTAGAGGCAGCAAACGTGTTAGCCGACAGATGCATGTCAGCCGACACATGCATGTCAGTCTGCACAGGAGATCCTGTGTTTTGGTCCTGTGTGTGTGTCGGGTGTGGTAGCAGCCGTAGAAGATCCTGAAGAGCCAGGGCTGGCTGACGCGGAGGACGACGTGGTATTGCGGGAGAGGTCCAGGGCCAGAGATTCTGCAGTCGGCGTGCGCGTAGCGGACGCATGTGCCGCGCCAGCGTCAGGCGCGACAGGGCGTGACATGGCAGCACGGGATGGGGTGGTGGGCGGCTGCTCCTGTACGTGATTTGAGGAAGTTCCGTTCGTATGATCTGAGGCGGATGGCATCGGAGATTCGGTGCCATGCACAAAATTTTCATCTTCTTCGAAATTTGAACTATCTTCACTATTTTGATCCCCGTTTTCACTGTTAACTTCAGAATTTTCATCAGTGTCAATTTCTGCAACCTGCACAGGATTAGTAATAGGTACAACATGCATATGATCATGAGTTTGCACACCCTCATTAGGAGACTCTATGGGAGACAAGTTTGGAGGAAGAAGGAGAATTTCTTCACGAAGACGAGAGCCGGCATTTGGGTGTAATGTAGAGAAGGGAAACACTCCTTCGTCAAAGACCACATCGCGAGAGACATAGACACGGCCGGTAGACACGTCAAGACATTTTACTCCTTTGTGACGAGGACTATAGCCAAGAAAGACACACCGTTTAGACCTAAAAGCAAGCTTTCTTTTATTGTAGAGACGAAGATTGGGCCAGCAAGCGCATCCAAAAACTCGAAGAGAGTCATAGTTAGGCTTGATATCAAGAAGCTTTTCAGTGGGGGTCATAAGAGTTAGAACTTTGGAAGGAAGTAAATTTATGAGGAACGTGGCTGTGAGAAAAGCTTCATCCCAAAATTTTAGAGGCATAGAGGCATTGGCAAGCAAAGAAAGGCCAACTTCAACAATGTGACGATGTTTACGTTCAGCCGAGCCATTTTGTTGATGTGCATGTGGACAGGAAACATGATGTGTAATACCAATTTTCTGAAAGAAAGCATTGAGTTTTTCATATTCACTACCCCAATCAGTTTGCATATTGATGATTTTTCGACCATATTTTCGTTCAACAAGTTGCTGGAAATTAAGAAAGACTTGATAAACTTCAGAACGCTTCTTGAGCAAATAGATCCAAGTAAATTTGCTATAGTCATTAATAAAGCTTACATGATATTGGTGTTTGCCAACAGAGGCGGGAGCCAGGGGCGGAGCCAGGATTTAAACTTAGGGGGGCGAGCGATGAAAACTTAAGAGGTAGCAAATGCCTTAGAGCGCAAGGGTGGCCTAAAAAGTAAGACCGCCTACCGCCTACCTCACCTCAGGATGAGTGAGACGTGTGCCACTTAAGATATACCTATTCCTCTCTTTTCCAAAAATGTGTACAAGGGCCGACCACTATGGCACAGGTAGGTCAAGTATGTATATTAAGATAGGTATCCAGTCTAAAAAAATACAACATCGACACGTTTAGGGGTAGCTAACATGTATATATAATATCCCAAACTTGTCAAGCAAATTCTCATATGTTTGGCAAGAAGTTAACTATTTTTTCACTAGTTTAAATATACGTACAATGTTACTGAATCTTAAATTTTCAGCACCATTCAAGATCACATCATTTAGTATATTGTTTCTCATCCTTGTGGACTCACGAAGTATACCTAAACTAATATAACAAATTAGATGAGTTAGATCAGATTAGCACAGTGTACCTTGACTAATCTGGTGGTGAATTGGCTGGATGGTGGTGTGGATTCACCATAAGCGGGTAGACGGTCAGTGGTCGCCTCGGTACTACTCGGTTGCCTGAACACGTCGGCAATCAAAGTCCAACGGCGGTGGCGGCAGCGAGCGGTTGGCTTTCCTCGCACCATGCCAATGGAGATGGATCGATCGATCTGATTAGGCAAGAGCGGAAGTGGTAACGGACCAGGCTTCAACGACCGGTCAGATGGCCATACGTGGGTACTTAGCAGATGGGCTGTTTCTTCCTTATTGGGCTTCATTTCATGAGTAGATACTTGAATATTTGGGATTAACTACCACTCTGTACGTGATTAGCTATGGTGTAGTACGTACAGGCATCTCCTAATACTACGAGACACCGCTGTAGATTATTGAGGGGGGCCATGGGTTGGGGGGGTCGGACCCCTGCTAGCACCCCCTGGATCCGCCCCTGGCGAGAGCGAGCCCCCAAACATCAGAAATTTTTTGTTCTAAGGGAACATGAGAAACACTCGTGGAAACAGGATATGGCAATTGATGACTTTTTGCTTGTTGACAAGGATCACATATATAAGGCGTTATTTCTGGAGAATACGAAAGTTTATTTTTCCTAAGCACTTGTTGAACAATAAAAGACGACGGATGTCCTAGACGACGATGCCACGTAGAAGAGGTGGGCTTGATGGTGATGAAGGCTTGCTTGGAAGACCTCGTGGAGGTAGGAACAAGAGGATAAAGACCACCATGACATGGACCTCTAAACATGATTTTCTTCGTTTCCTGATCCTTAATCAAAAAGAAAGACGGGTGAAACTCAACGAAGACATTGTTATCAAGAGCAATTTTATGTGCAAATAGAAGGCTTGTTGTGAAGATGAAGGATCGCCTCTTGGCCCTGAAGACTAGGGACATGCAATATGTTGCGAAGATGAAAAGAGCTATGAGGGGTATGCAAAACTGAATGACCAATATGCGTGATTGTCATACCTTTACCGCTAGCGTTGTGAACTTGATCATGCCCATTGTAGGTGTCCCGAGTGTGAAGTTTGTTCAGTTCTCCTGTTATATGATCAGTTGAGTACCAGTTTGTATCAACTCCATATGCACCCTTGTCTTCATTGTGTGAATCATCATCATCACCTCTATCCGCATATCTCTACCAGCACTCATTAGCGGGATGGCCGTATTTCTTACAAATTTGGCAAGTAATATCCTGAAAGGGTGATGAGGCGCGTCCTCGACCGCGTCCTCCACCACGACCACCCCTGTTTGGTGCACGACCACGACCATAATTCTGACCACCACGACCACCGTAGTTGCCGTAGTTCTGCTGACGGCTGTAGTCGTTGCCGTAGTTCTGCTGACGGCGTTAGTACTGCCCTCGACCGTCCTGACGACCATCTTGGCCACCACGGTATGGTCGATCTTGCTGCTGCCTTCCTGGACCTCCGCCGCGATAGGAGATGCCACCGCGAGATGCGGCGTTAGCCGATGAAACAAAAGTACCTCAACCTTGACCAGATTCCCGTAGCATTTGTTGGTGAAGATCATAGGCAGTCAGTTGGGAGCACATATCATTAAGCGTAGTACTGGGCACAACGTTGAAGGATGCAACAAGTGCATTGTACTCGCCATCGAGTCCATTGAGAATATATCCCTTAAGATCATCATCATCAATTCTTTTTCCTGCTGCCGCTAATTCTGATGCAAAACTTTTCATCTTGGCGATGAATTTTGTGGCGGACATATCAAGCTTTTTTGTATTTGCCAGTGCACTTCGCAACATACCAATACGGGCTTGGGACTGAGATGAATAGAGACCGGCAAGAGCAGACAACACCTCAGATGTATGCTCGAGATCAAGCACATGAGAGAGAACATCAGCGTAAGAGATTTCACAAGGAAGCTCAGAACTTGTTGATCTCGCGCGAGTCAGGCAGAATAGACCGGTTGGTGATGGTTTTGGTTTTCTTGTCTCCGTCTTCAACCTCCATTGTTTTTGCTGGTGGTGCGTCGGAGCCGTCCAGCAGCCCCATGACTTCTGCGCCACGCAGGGAAGGCATGATCTGGGCCTTCCAGAACAGGTAATTCTCACGAGTGAGTTTGTCGGTGGGCGGCGATCCGAGAGCTGCTGCCAGGGACGCCGATGTAGAGGAGGACGCCATTGCAAGGGAGACTTGGGTGCCTCGATCAGAGGATCGGCGGGTTTCTTTGGGTGCTTCGATCTATGGAGATCGGCTGGTTCTTTGGGTTTTTTTTCTGGCTAGACGTTGGCGGAAGAGCTGTGCCCTGATACCATGTAAATCGTGGTTATTTGGCAGGGAACGAGTGGCCTGTTGAGGCCCTCGGGTTCGTGTTATATTGACAGGAAAATGCCCCTGTCGAAGCGTACATGAACTCGTATTCAGGTCGTACATGAACTCCAGGTCGTACATGAACTCCTATTCAGGTCGGTGTAGAACACCGTTCCTGATACGTTTGGATTACATCTAACACCACGGTGTGAGTTGCGGAGCATCTCCCCCGGCGCCACGGGTACACGAGGACGTGTTCGTGTGACGCGTTTCGAATGCAACAACATGCTCACATGCCCAAGTACGTACAAACTCTATAACACCTAGGAGATATAGAACTCGTCACCGTTTATTTAAAAGGATCAAAGTTAAGAACTTACAACATGAGAGTTGTGAGGAACGATAAGATGGAGTTTGTAGTCAAAAGAGTTTTTAATACATTGATCGTGTGCGACGAATTTGATTGCCGAAATGAAATCACATCTTCGACCTGCATCTTTTTTGGTGTACACCTCATCACGACTCGGAACACCCTTGTGTAGGTCAGAAAGGTACAAGGTTAAATACACAAAAGGAAGGCGGAGAGAACAAATCTTGTGCGATTTCAGCCTCATAAGTCATACCATACAGGCCCAAGGTGGAGAAAAACGGAATCTGATCGAAATCACTAGAAAAATGTTTCCCTTTGCAAAGGGAACCCCACATTCGTTCTCGTCGTGACAAGTGTCGCCTTCTGTTTGCTTGGTCCTCGCATGTCTGACAAGTGTCGATACCAGATTGAAAGTGGAGAGGATGAGAGGGAAATGGATACCGGAGGTGGGAGGTTAGTTTTTCCCTTTTTAATTTTCTAAACCGAATTTTCAAAATGAAATATCTCGTGAATGGTTTATCCAAATTACGAACTGTTTTCAGTTTTGAACTCCTCGCGCCGAGATTTTCAAAACTAGATCCCATGTTGATAGGTTTTGACGAACTTTTTTTTCTTCTGTATTTCCGGTTATGTATAGTTTGTACATTCTGTTCTGTATAGTTTGTACTTCCACTTCTCTATACTTTGTACTTACTGTTCTCTATACTTTTGTATGATGAGAGAGAAGGGATAGTGAGGTGGGAGGACAACTTTTTCCCTTTTATTTTTCTAAACCAATTTTTCGAAATGAAATATCTCGAGAACCGTTTATCTAATTACGAACCGTTTTTATTTTTGATCTTCTCGCGTCGAGATGTTCAAAATTAGATCCATATTGATAGATTTCGACAAAATTTTTTGTTCTCTCGGTTATGTATAGTTGTACAACCAGTATCTATATAGTTGTACAAGCCGTGTCTGTACAAACTGTGTCTGCGTAGTTGTACCTGTGTCTGTACAAGCTGTATCTGTCTAGTTGTACAACATGTGTCTATGCAGTTGTACAATCTGTGTCTGTCAACCTGTGTCTAGATGTCTAGTTGTATAACATGTATTTATGTAGTTGTACAAACTATGTGCAACCTGTTAGTTGTCACAACCTGTTAGTTGTACAACATGTGTCTTTTTAGTTGTACACTTTTGTAATAGTAGCGTGAATGTACATCCTCGAGTGTACATACTGATCTATTTTTTTGTACTCTTTTGTTTTGTTAGTTTGGCTTGGATAATGCAGCAATCCATCGATGTACGTAACAGCAGGCGGCAAGGTACAGGGAGGCTATTCGCAAAAAAAGAACAGAGGCTTCGCGTGGCTGGCCTTCGCATGCGCTGGTTTTGTACATCGCGTGTATGTCCGGCCGGCCGCCTGGGGCTTCGTATCCCGCGCTGGGGCCACCCTGCCCAGCTATTGCTGTCGCGCGTACCGCGCGGGTGGAGCGGGTCCGTGCGCGGGACGGTGCCATGGCAAATTTCGTTTTTGCCTGCTCGACGGACCGCAGCCGGCCACGTGGCGCGCTCCAACGCCCTGTTTTTTCTCTTTGCAAAGGGAAGCCTTTTGCTTTTGCTAGTGGCACCCGAATCAGATCCTCTGCCTGGAAAGGCCGAAGAGAGTGCACTAGGCCGACGGCTCGTGTGAGATGTTGGCCAGAGAAAAGGTAGTAAATAATGGTTGCCTTTGGCAGAGCTGGGACTAGACCTACGGATGTCCACGGATGCGGAATCGCGAACAGTACGGTCCGATTCATGATCACACTTCTTCATTATCGTTTTATTATTTCATGTTTTCTTTTCTTTTTATGTTTCTTTTTTGTTTTCTGTTTTATTATTTATTTCTTATGTTTTATTTCTTTTTTAGTTGTATTATTTATTTTTAGTTTTCATTTTTCTAATCAGTTAAATTTATCGAATCGGTAATTTTTTTTGAAACCAACATTTAGTACGTCTTCTTTAAACTATGTGAATTTTTTTTAACACTGCGAATTTTTTGGTTCACTATTCTTTTTGGTGCCTTTATGTGTTAATTTTTCTGGGTACTATATTAATACTTTTTGGTTCACCGGTATTTTTTGTTCACTATTATTTCCAATTCAAACGAATTTTTGGTTTCTTTTCAGTTCACGGGCATTTTCGTTTCAATATTTGGTTCGCCGGTATTTTCGTTCGCTATTTTTTTTCGGTTCACCGACATTTTGGTTCACCGGTATTTTCGGTTCACTATTATTTTTGATTCAATGGTAATTTCGTTTACTATTATATTTGTTCAGCCGAATTTAGTTTTTAAAATGGTTCATATTTTATAATATTCATTTTTTTAAATGGTTATGAATTTTGAAAAAAATGTTCATTTCGAAAATGGATCATATTTCTAAATTGTTCAATTTTTAAAAAATGCTCATATTTGAAAAATATTCAATTTTTTGAAAATGGTTAAGATGTTTAAAACTGTTTCAAATTTGGGAAAATCCAAATTTCGAAAAATCTTCAGATTTAAAAACAGAAAAGGAGAAACATACATACAAAAGGGATACATAATCGGAGGATATTAGTCTTTATTTTAAAAGAATTAAAAATAGTTTCCAAAAAAGTTCCAGAAAAACATTGAAAAAAGGACAATCGAAAATGAAAAAAAAAAGGAAACGCGCACGAGTCATTAGCAGATCGATGTAGTGTACTAGTGTACCTGTTATTATTGGCCCGGACCTTAGCGGGCCTAGCAGCAGATCGCAGCGGGCGATGCCCTGCATCAGCTCGCTAAGAGCGATGCATAGGGAGGCAGCGGGTTGGTATGGTGAGTTGGGCTGTTAGCTGTGTTTTCTACGAAGCCTTATCACTGGGCTCAATAATTGTAGCAACTCTGTTCTGTTTATAAGGAGAAAAAAGTTTGTTTTTTTTTTTTGCGAAAAAAAAGCTTCTCTGTCAGTGCTTGAAAAAAGAAAAGGTCTACGGCACTGGATAGAGATGGAGAGAACTTTGAACACGCAGACCTAGTGATGTACAGTAGTACTAGCGCATTTTCCTTGGCTAATTGGCAAAGGTACTCGATCCACGTGCCTACATGTAGTTGCTCGAAAATCGAAACCAGACAAGCCATAGCTTGGACCGGCTCGTTCTTTAACCGTTACGGAAAGCCGACATGCATGGTACGTGCTCAAAGTTGGACCGCAGATCTAACCATGTTGTGCATGCTTCTCGGGCTTGATCCCAAGCCAACGTGACAACTGACACGGCTCGAACCCCGTGCAAAATTTAGACTCTCTTGGCAACCATCCATGGCTTACTACTCGTACCGGGGGCCGGCCACACCATCCATGGCCGCGCGTGCACGCGACACGCGACCTTCTAGGACGAGAATTTGCGTGCGTCGTCTTGTGTTCCATAGCATGCATAGGTCCATGCACGAACGAACGCATGTGGCAGGCACGTGCCCACCGATATGCGATATGGGCAGCAGCACTGAACTGACACTGCATGCGTCGATCCCTGCCGCTGCAACATGCCCTGTCTCGTCTGCCGTTCGCGACGATCCAACGCCGGGTTGCAGCCTTGCAGCGCTCACGCTGAACTCAGAGCATCTCCAACAGAGTCCTTTAAAGACACATAACTTTTCAGAACCTTAAAAACGCAGAACCATTAAAAGCTGCCGACCCGTAAACGATTTTGCGGGGGCATGTGAATTCGGCCCGCAGAACCGTGAATACGATGTTTTCGCAGCCGAACCGAAAGGGGCCTGTATACCGCGCGAGGCGTTGGCGGCTGAACATTCAGCACCCGCCGGTGAGCTTCCGCTGTAGAACTCGCCGGAATCTCACCGAAATCCCGCCAACTTCCGCCGCACCGCCCAGATTTCGGCGTGCGTCCCGCAGCTAGCTCGATCGATCGATGCTTCCTGGCGGTCTGACCCCACGTGGTCTAGCTAGCTAGCTCCCACGCGGGATTGGATGGATCGATTCCAACTAGCTAGGTAGCTTTCTGGCTGATTTGAGCGGGTCAATGCGGCCACGGAGGGAGAGGATGAAGAAGATATGGGAAAGAAAAGACAACTGCGAATATTCCGTTTTACATGTAGGTTTTACGGTTTCTGCTATGGCGCGTCTCGTTTTGACTCAAAAAACACGAGCTTCGCGAACCGTAAGGTTTCGCGATTTACGGTTTCGGTTAGAGATGCGCTCAATGCCAGGGTCGTCGAAGCCGTACGTTTAATCTGCACTGTTATCCACCCGGCCGGCGCGGCGCCATGCATGAGATCGACGCTCATATCTGCATAGAGGTAGCACGTTTCTGCGTCAGTGATATATATCGAAGCGAGAATTATGGCACGGATGCTGACGCGCCTTTATTCAAAGAGCCCAAAAGTTATCAGGATAAGGTCGTACGTATTACCACCGCGGCTCAATTGCTCAGACGAGACCTGCCAACAGTGCTACCGCCGGCGTCAAGAACCGTACACTGCCATCAACATGTACATCCGTCAACTTGCCATGCTACTACCTTTTCAGTGTGATCTGCATAATATAAAAACAAAACCGAAACTACTACCAAGTAGTACTGCTTATAAGTTATAACTACAGTAGGTGCTTGGATGATTCCGCCCTGTATCTAAACCGACCGACATTTTTCAGGTATGTAACAGAAGAATCGAACAGGGATGAACTGAAGAAGGACGATAGCTAGCAACATGTCAAGTCCTTGTTGTGCTCCATGCGATTGGAACAGATCATGCCATTGGAAGCAGGAGAGGTTTTGATCGATGCCGTCCATGCCTCAGATCAGATAAAGCTGGCACCCGGCATGATGAGCAAGGCAGTTCGGCAGGTATTGCATCTCCTCCCATGCTCTGCCTGTCTGGCTATGCTCGCTCGCTCAGTGGTCACCTCGATCCACACATGCATGTGTGTGCCTCTCCATCGAGTGCGCATGACAAGATCCTGCCTGCCTGCCTGCCTGCCTGCCCACGATTCGGATAGGCTCCGGGATTTGACATAACATGCACAAAAGCTTGCGCTGGATCGATGAAACCATGCATCTTGTCTGTGGGGTACTTGTGATCAATCTCCAAAGCTTTGTGCCTTCCTGAGCTTGTGATTCAATGTAATTTTGGCTGGAGCCTGTGATCAATTGAATTACGGAGCAAGGTCTCGCTATCTCAAGTTCTCAGCTAACAACTACCGGAATCGGATACATAGGCTTGCCCGAGCCACTCGGCAAATACATAAATATACACTCGACATACACATATGCCGAGCGCAACACTCGGTATTCAACTCTCGAAACAAAGTTAGTCGTGACATCTCAGTGTTTTGTTCAGTGTCTGACAAGTGGTACCCGGCAGGCAAACGATGTCTTGAAACTCACTAGTGGAAACAGGGCCATTGGTTTGGCCCTTTCGTCCCGGTTTCCTTACGGACCGGTACTAATGGGGGCACTAGTCCCGGTTCATACGTCCAGGGCGCCGGCCAGCACTAGTCCCGGTTCGAACTGGGCCTTTAGTCCCGGTTCGTGATATGAATCGGTACTAAAGGGTCGCGGCAGCGGCCGCAGAGGTGTGGCCAGCGCGAGCACCCTTTAGTACCGATTTGTATCACGAACCGGTAGTAAAGATGGACCTTTAGTACCGGTTCGTATCTCTTTAGTACCGGTTCGTGATACGAACCAGGACTACAGTTTTTTCTATATCATCTTCCACCCCCGAGCCGGCCATGGCCATTTCGAGCTCGAGTTCATCAACATTTTCTCATCTATTTCCTCTCCCGAGATCGAGTTCGTCCCATTTTTTTTCCACCATTTGTCAAGATTGACGGCGCGCCATCTATCCAACGGTTAGCAACTTCATCCTTTCTTCCGGCGCTGCTACTTTAGCTCATTTCGTTGCTAGTTTAGCTCATTTCATTTTTCTAGTACTAGCTATGTGTTTGATGAAATGGCTAAGTTAGAGATTTCATTTGTTTAATATGCAATTTAAGCTCAAACTAAATTATGATTTGTGGGTTTTAGTGTCGTCCCGTCCCCATCCTCACCGCCGTCGATCGCCCGCGCCGTCCCATCACCGGCACCACCTCGGTGAGCCTCTTGTTTTTATCTTGTATTTAAAAAAAACTTAGTTTTATGATTTAGATGCATAGTTATTACTTGTATAATTTTCTTACTTGTATGATTGTTTTTTATATGTATAGTGCCATGGTTTTGATATCCGTCCCCATCGGCCCTCGTCCGGTCTATGATTCGGATGTGGTATACTTTTATAACTTTTAGTTTCATTTCGTTTCATGACAATTATGCCGACCAACTTAACATAGATATTTTTATTTAGGAGGTAGTTGAACCGGAAATTCCAACCGACCCTCTTGTCGAGATGCTAAATTTATTTGAAAAAGAAACAATGATTTGAAAGCAAAATTGAAAAGAAGTGAAGATCTTCGTCTCCAATGCCTAGAAGAGAAGATGAAATTGGACTTCAACCTTGCCGACGTCGTCGATGATCACCAGATCAAGATGGATGCAATGCGCTTGAAGATTAAAAAGATTAGAAAATATGCCATTAATCAAGAGGCTTGGTATCATTATGCTATTGGTTCAGTAATTACCTTAGTTGTGATTTTGATCGCATTTGTTGTTAGATTTAAATTCTTTAGATAGTTGTATGTTAGTTTCAATGTATGTTTTATGAGAACTATGTATTACATTTGGTCACTAATCTAATTTGCTTTTAATGTGATGAACTTGTATTAATTAATTTGGTCGCTTATCTATTCATGATGTAGTGTAATGGTTTTTGATATACTTATATGCAAAATAGTGGGGTGCCATGGGGGGTAGTGGTGCACCCTCATCCAACCGTTGGATACACTATAGGGAGCACAAGATTGGATCCAATGCAAACGGCAAATATTCACGGCGTCATATCGAGATCACAAAACGATTGCATGTTGATTCCTCTTTCTCTCTCCTACCCATCACCTTTTAGAAAATGTTTCATGTCTTGAACTAGTCCTTTAGGGAATTCTAGTGGTGGGAATTGTCTAAAGTGGAATTGTTTCTTCGTTGCCACCCACGGAGAAAAGCATTTTTTTCATGGAAGAGTGCATATTTCATGCAAGAGTTGGGCCTGCATCCTTTTTAAAAACTCCGGAGGCGCTTCCAAATCTACCCGCCCAAACTCACCGCCCATACAAAAGTTACAAATACTGTGGTTGAGTGCGAGGGGTAGCAGCAGCCAGTAAGCCGGCCTTTTCAACTCGATTTTCCACTCTAAGCATCTCGCATCCACGCTGCTCATCTCGCATCAAGCAAGCAGCAAGATCGTTGATACACAGGTTCTAGGTAAGTTTCCATGAGACTTCCTACCGATCTTGAGACGGGAAGGGGCGATTAGGAAATGATGCATTCTCTACCTTTCTCTTTTTTGGTTCCATGGGTGTTTAATCTGCTATTTCTTTCTGATTTGTTACATATCCCAAGTACTGGTGCAAGGAGATTAAGCATGATGAGCAGCGCGGAGACTTCCTGGAAGAGCCGGAAAGGACGAACACAAAGGGATGCGGCAACCTGCAAGGCAGCAAATCCTCGGGGAGTCGTAAAGCAAGCAGCATACGGGAATTCAGAGCTGCTCAAGGAGCTTAACTGCATAGTCGTGCAGTTCACCGAACATCAGACCATTCTAGCTTAACTGCAATGTTTCATGGCTTGACCTAGACTTTTAAGGAATTCTAGCAAGTGGGGGAATTGTCTAAAGGAATTCCTTTTTCTCTCTCCTACCCATCTCCTTTAGAGAATTTTACACCCATGACATGAAATGTTTCATGGCTGGACCTAGTCCTTTAAGGAATTCGTGAGCATGATTTTTTTTGCGAACAAGGGAAAGCCCCTAGGTTTTATTTGTTCAATTGTGAATCATACATGCTGGTTTTGAACTTTTGATACGTGATGTGTTCAGGTCCGGGAATCAAGGAACTAATATTGTTTCCGCAAAGGAGATGTTGTATATCTAGTTTTTTGGATTCCAAAAAATATGTACAGCTCGAGTTTTGCATTTCGTAGATTGGTTGAATTTTGTTTCCTGAATTCCAGTGCAGAAATTTGCTTCCTAATGTGGACAAATGGATCTTACTGTATGGGAATCTTTTGCTCCAAAAAAATGAAAGCATGGAGCGTATGTGTTAGTACATGATCCCAGAAATTGTTAGTACATGATTCCAACAATTTGTAATACTACTGTATTATCATAAAAAAGTTCTTAGTAGTACATAATCCCATAAATTGTTAGTACATGATTCTTGCAGGAATGCTACTGTATTGATCATAAATAATTTTTTGGTAGAGACGAAATTGGTTGGAGGAAGACACGGTTCCTGTCGTGGTTTTCTTCGATGATCTTTGTGGCAGCAGCGCCTCCTACAGAGGTAGTCTCGGGCGTTCGGCAACCGGGCAGACGGCGGGGGTAACACGAACTGTTTCTTCTACGTCGCCTGACGGTGCCAAGCGTGACCAAAAAATCGACCAGAAGGCCAGCAGCTCCAGATCTATATGGTGGATTTCATCTTGTTTATTATGCAAAATTATCAAGCTCCAGATCTATATCAAGCTCATATAAAATATAGTATTATTGTGGACGAACTTATTTTGTTAACTCAAATATTTATTTCTGGCACTAAATTTGACTGTGGACCTACGATAAAAAAATTGAACATGGACACAAAATGGCGCAGGACTATGTGCGCTAAGTTAGCCGAGGAATCCATTGAGGGTGACATGGACAAAACGTCCCCTGATCCCATTCCATCAGGACTTTGTGCGCTAAGCTTGCTCAACAGAAAAATTCCGCGTTAGACTTTTCCATTTCTTTCCACCACAATGTTACTCGCATGGAATTCTTGCGTGGCCATGGTGCTCGGGGACCGCATCCATCCACCACCGTTATGAAAATTCACATTTGGAATTGTCTAAAGGATATGGCCGGCTGACACATGTGGTGGGTCCAATAAAAAATCTATACAGACGGAGGATGCCGCCGTTGCATGCACAGACAACTCTCTCTAAGCATAGATTCATCAAGGGAGCACATGGCAGTTTTATCCAACGGTGGGCACCCTATGCACCACTACCCCCCATGGCACCAAATCCGCGTTGATACTTATATAATGCAGATGAACCGGGAATGGATGTGCAGTGACCGACGCAGTCCCGAGTTCATTAGTGGCATGCATAATTTTCTCCACGTGGCTGAGGCAAACAAGCGGTCGAATGGTTTTATTTGTTGTCCATGTAGTGCCTGTAAGAATACGAGGGATTACTCTACCTCAAAAACCCTTCACGTCCACCTGTTGCAGTCCGGTTTCATGCCCGGCTATAATTGTTGGACCAAGCACGGAGAAAGAGGTGTTATAATGGAAGATAATGAAGAAGAAGAGGATAATGAAAACTATCCTATGTTCAGTGAACACGGTGGTACTACAATAGGGGAAGACGAAGCTGAAGAAGAGCCCATTGTTGATGAGCCCGAAGATGATCTTCGTCGAGCCATTCTTGATGCGAAGATAAACTGCGGAAGTAAAACAAGAGGTTGAAGTTGGAGAGAATGTTAGAGGATCACAACAAATTGTTGTACCCAAATTGCGAAGATGGCAAAAAGCTAGGTACCACACTGGAATTGCTGCAATGAAATGCAGAGAATGGTCTATC
This sequence comes from Poa pratensis, assembly GCA_947311845.1. Lineage (NCBI taxonomy): Eukaryota > Viridiplantae > Streptophyta > Magnoliopsida > Poales > Poaceae > Poa > Poa pratensis. The sequence continues at coordinate 17,172,201 of CAMZMU010000066.1, forward strand.
TGACAAGGCATTTGAAAAGTTGCCGAAAATATTAAATAAGATGCTTCCAAGGGATAACGTATTGCCCCCCAGTACGTACGAAGCAAAGAAGGTTGACTGCCCTCTAGGATTAGAGGTGTAGAAGATACATGCATGCATCAATGACTGCATCCTCTACCGCGGCGAGGAGTACGAGAATTTGAATGCATGCCCGGTATGCGGTGCATTGCGGTATAAGATCAGGCGAGATGACCCTGGTGATGTTGAGGGCGAGCCGCGCCCCAGGAAGAGGGTTCCTACCAAGGTGATGTGGTATGCTTCTATAATACCACGGTTGAAACGTTTGTTCCAAAACAAAGAACATGCCAAGTTGTTGCGATGGCACAAAGAAGACCATAAGAAAGATGTGATGCTGAGACACCCCGCTGATAGGTCTCAGTGGAGAAAAATCGACAGAGAGTTCCCGACATTTTCAGATGACGCAAGGAACTTAAGATTTGGTCTAAGTACAGATGGCTTTAATCCTTTCGGGGAGCAGAGCTCTAGTCATAGCACCTGGCCTGTGACTCTATGTATCTATAACCTTCCTCCTTGGTTGTGCATGAAGCGGAAATTCATTATGATGTCAGTGCTCATCCAAGGCCCGAAGCAACCCGAAAACGACATTGATGTGTACCTGAGGCCATTGTTGAAGAACTTTTACAGTTATGGCGTGAAGAAGGTGTACCTATGTGGGATGAGCACGAACAAAAGGAATTTGACCTACGAGCGTTGTTGTTTGTAACCATCAATGATTGGCCTGCTCTTAGTAACATTTCAGGACAGTCAAACAAGGGATACAATGCATGCACGCACTGTTTAGGTGAGACTGAAAGTATATATTTAGGTAACAAGAATGTGTACCCGGGGCATCGTCGATTTCTTCCAAACCAGCATCCATTAAAAAAGAAAGGCAAGCATTTCAAAGGTGAGGCAGATCACCGGACGAAGCCTAACCGCCCTACTGGGGATGTTATATATGATATGGTCAAGGATTTAAAAGTAATCTTTGGAAAGGGTCTTGGCGGATAATCTGTTCCGAATGACGCTGACGGACACGTACCCATGTGGAAGAAGAAATCTATATTTTGGGAGCTACCTTATTGGAAAATCCTGGAGGTTCACTCTGCAATCGGCGTGATGCACGTGATGAAAAATCTTTGCGTGAACCTGCTAAAACTTCTTGGGCGTGTCTGGGAAGACGAAAGATACACCGGAATCACGGCAGGACCAGCAACGTATGCACAAACGAGACAACCTAAATCCAGAGAAGTATCAAGGTCCTGCCAGCTACGCTCTTACCAAAGAAGAGAAGGAGATCTTTTTTGAAGTCCTGAGCAGTATCAAAGTCCCGTCTAGCTACTCGTCGAATATAAAGGGAATAATAAACATGACAGAGAAAAAGTTCCAAAACCTAAAGTCTCATGACTGCCACGTGATTATGACACAATTACTTCCGGCTGCATTGAGGGGGCTTCTGCCGGAAAATGTTCGAGTACCCATTGTGAAGCTATGTGCATTCCTCAATGCAATTTCTCAGAAGGTGATCAATCCAGAAACTCTACCAAGTTTACAGAAGGATGTGGTCCAATGTCTTGTCAGCTACGAGTTGGTGTTCCCACCATCCTTCTTCAATATTATGACGCACCTCATAGTTCACCTATTCGAAGAGATTTTCGTTCTCGGTCCTATATTTCTACACAACATGTTCCCCTTTGAGAGGTTCATGGGAGTCTTAAAGAAATACGTTCATAACCGTGCTAGGCCAGAAGGAAGCATCTCCAAGGGCTATGGAACATAGGAGGTCATTGAGTTTTGTGTTGACTTTATTCCTGACTTAAGCCGATCGGTGTTCCTCAATCGCGCCATGAGGGAGACTGCGTGGAAAAGACACGCTAGGAAAGAAATCAATAATATGTATGGACGGGCATTCATTCACTCAAGCACACTACACAGTTCTACATAATTCCAGCTTGGTGGCTCCGTATATCATTATGATGTTGGTTCAGTAATTATCTTAGTTGCGATTTTGATCGTATTTGTTGTTGGATTTAAATTCCTTAGATAGTTGTATGTTAGTTTCAATGTATGTTTTATGAGAACTATGTATTACATTTGGTCACTACTCTAATTTGGTTTTAATGTGATGAACTTGTATTAATTAATTTGGTCACTTATCTATTCGTGATGTAGTGTAATGGTTTTTGATATACTTATATAATGCAGATGAACCGACAATGGATGTACGGTGACCGACGCAGTCCCAAGTTCATTAGTGGCATGCATAATTTTCTCCATGTGGCTGAGGCAAACAAGCGGTCGAATGGTTTTATTTGTTGTCCATGTAGTGCCTGTAAGAATACGAGGGATTACTCTACCTCAAAAACCCTTCACGTCCACCTGTTGCAGTCCGGTTTAATGCCCGGCTATAATTGTTGGACCAAGCACGGAGAAAGAGGGGTTATAATAGAAGACAATGAAGAAGAAGAGGATAATGACAACTATCCTATGTTCAGTGAACACGGTGGTACTACAATGGGGGAAGACGAAGCTGAAGAAGAGCCCATTGTTGATGAGCCCATGATGAACTTCGTCGAGCCATTCTTGATGCGAAGATAAACTGCGGAAGTGAAAACGAGAGGTTGAAGTTGGAGAGAATGTTAGAGGATCACAACAAATTGTTGTATCCGAATTGCGAAGATGGCCAGAAAAAGCTAGGTACCACACTGGAATTGCTGCAATGGAAGGCAGAGAATGGTCTATCTGACAAGGCATTTGAAAAGTTGCTGAAAATATTAAATAAGATGCTTCCAAGGGATAACGTATTGCCCCCAGTACGTACGAAGCAAAGATGGTTGTCTACCCTCTAGGATTAGAGGTGCAGAAGATACATGCATGCATCAATGACTGCATCCTCTACCGCGGCGAGGAGTACGAGAATTTGAATGCATGCCCGGTATGCGGTATAAGATCAGGCGAGATGACCCTGGTGATGTTGAGGGCGAGCCGCGCCCCAGGAAGAGGGTTCCTGCCAATGTGATGTGGCATGCTCCTATAATACCACGGTTGAAACGTTTGTTCCAAAACAAAGAGCATATCAAGTTGTTGCGATGGCACAAAGAAGACCATAAGAAAGACGTGATGCTGAGACACCCCGCTGTTGGGTCGCAGTGTGATACCCGATGACGTAGTTACCTGCGTCAAAAGAATATGGGTTAGGTTGAGACTCCAAGTGCAGAGTGTGTAGTAAGTGGAAGACGTGTTTTCCCCACGAGGGGTGACTCGAGGGTTTAATATCGAACTCTCGGGGAATCAGTAGTGAAGATTTATCTTTCCTATCCATCTTTTGGTTACCTACAAAACAAAGTAAATGTTTGGTCCTCAACCTCACCTAGTGGTTGTCAAGCACAAGGTGTGAGAATGATATCAAGATAATATGCAATGCAAACAAGAAATAAATATGCAGTGGTGGTAAATAAATATGCAAGGATGGTGGTTGCAATGATCAATGATATTTTTGGGTTTTATATGATGAATGCAAGATGGAAAAGTGTTTTTGTATTTTCGGATTTTTAAATGGCAGAAAATGGAAAAGTGGAAAAAGTGGTTGGAAAGGTGTTTCTTATGATTAAAAATGAACCGAGGTTCATGGTTTCACAAATGCACTCTCTCTTTAATAAAGTGGTAGACAATGGAACACTAGAGTCGACATATGAGATTGCAACACAACAGTTTAATGACAAGTTATAATTATATGGGCATCACGTCCTAACATAGAGACCTTTTGGTTATTAGTCTCTCTTATACTCCACCAAGATGCGAACTAAATCATAACACCTCAGTAATTAAGATAACTCGGAGTATAGCAATAAGTATCATGACATGAAGTTAAAATAAGAACATGCTAGATCTAGTCATGGAGTAGTGGCAATGGTCACACCCACATCTCCGGTAGCATGGTATTTCTTTTTATCCCTAGTGAGGCAACAAAGTAAGGTAGAGTTACCCAAGTGGATCGCAGAACTTTCTCTCACGTTCACTGCACTAGCCACCCCCCGTTACTCCAACTAATGCACACGTTCCCCCTCACACGCTCTCATAAACATGCTTGATCATGACAAGTTAATAAGAACGGGGTACATAATATGCATCTACTTTCATAACTGAAACAAAACCACTGCAATCTCAAACATATATTAACTCATAAAAAGATCCACCACAAAGGTATTACATAGATGACCGTAATCATGTTCAGCAGCTCATACGGTACTAATTAGTGAAGCTCGAGAGAGAGAGATACATAAGTTACTTCCACAAAGCCATAGTCCAGAGGTGGACTACTCCCTCTTCATCATGGAGACGGTGGAGAAGTCGTTGGAGAAGATGGAGACCACGCCGGCAGTGCCCCGCCGGAGTTTTCCCCCTCCAATCTGCAACTCCAGGTCTCTGTTTCGGTGTTTCTGTGTTTCTGCGGCGCTCCTTCCAGAGAACGTCGGGGGACTATTTTTATAGGCGGTTTTAGGTCAAAACCAAGGGCCAAAAGGGGGGTCCCACGCGGCCAGGTACTTGGGCCACGTGGGCCCACTCATCTGGGCCCTCGTGCCTCCTCTTGTTTGCTTCCTTCGCTCTCACGCTTTGTTCCTTCCAAAAACTGATGCTCGTAAATTTACAGATCATTTGGACGTCGTTTGGGTCCCTGAAACATTAAAATATAGAAATAGAGTTTTCTGCCTGTGCAGGGTTAATTCCATAAAAAATAGGAAACATATCAAATATTCCCAAAATCATTATAAAATAGTGATATAACCCTTATATGATGCAAATATGACTGGAATATAAGTAATATAGTGCAAAGTTCATGTATGCATTTTACATGCATCAACATCCCCAAGCTTAACCTATACTCGTCCTAGAGTATGAAGGTGATAAAACTAACATGGACTTTGCAATTTAATACTAACAATGGATATCAAAAATGATTACTATTGCTACATAGAGTCAAATGGTTCATTCTTAAAAAGAGTAGCAATATGCAAGATATATTATGAAGTGATATCAAGTATTCAATGCAAGGATGTTCAATGATAATTCACAAAGTGTAACATAAGAGAAGAAGTACTATGGATCACATGTATGCATAAAAAAAAGAAAGAACATCCTACAATGGTGTCGGGGGGCTACCCCCGGGTAGGGTCATGATATGGTATGTGCAATGTCCAAGAGTGGACCGGGGTACATAAAACCGACATACCCGGGCCCAGAGGAGGCCGAGTTATGAGGTTGGTACTAACCGACGTATACTCACCCTGTTATACTGACCGAGATATGGGATCCGAGATAAGGGATCCGAGATAAGGGATCTGAGATATGCTGACCGACATATATATGTCGGTATCCTCTTGTCTTCTGTTATGTGCAGGACGAGGTGAATACCGAAGGAGAGTCCGACATGTCTATGTCGGATCAAGCGAGGGGAGGTGCCTTAGTGTCGGATAGCAGTCAATGCTCCTGTCACATCCCGTCTGGCACGGGAGCATCTGGCACGGAAGCGCCTGACACGGGAGCGTGCAGGAGGAGCGAGGTGACAGACTCACCTAACCGCTTACCGCGGGGCATCCGGGGTAAAGGCTACGAGATAGGCATGGGCATGCCATGTCTTGTCTCTAGCAGAGGGTACATTCTAGGTGTACCGTAGTGCTGCAGGAGATGGGCATGTCACGTCCTGTCTCTTACAGGAGTACCATCATGACATACCTTTGGCATGGCTACAGTGCACCGGGAGGGGTACTTCCGTAACTCGGTTTAGCCTATAAATAGGGCTTCACCCCCTCCTGCGTGAGGGACGAGGCCTGGAGACACTTTTCCCCCCATAGCTTCATCTTCCACCTCATGTTCATCCCCGTTGTTGGGATCATACAGCTCAAGGAGCCGCTTGTATTCGTGATTGAGAGATATATACAGAGACATAGGCAGGAGTAGGGGTGTTACCTCCTTACGAGGGCCCCGAACCTGGGTAGATCGTGAGTGTTCTGGTGCTTGTATGTTCATCTGTGTACGCTCCTTAGCGTGCTAGCCCTCTCCCGGATCCTCCAGCGCCCATCGGCCCCGCTCTTTAGCCATCCTATGGCATCTGTCGTGATACCACCACGACAAATAGTCATAGAGTATTGGTGAAAATCTGAATATAAAAGGTGGACACTTTGGAAAGATATATGTGAGTAGAGGTAAAGCATGAATAAGTTTCATCTAACTTCTGAACTTTCTACTTAAGTTAATGATTGTAATGTGGTAATCCTTGGTGTCAAGCTCTCATTCCCCTATCATAGCATCTTGAATGATTAAGTTTAAAGTGAAAGCAAATACGAGTAGTGTGCTTGACAAAGTACAGGTTGAAAGTCTCATGCCCCTTGAATACAAGTACCTACTCCATGTGTTACTCAACTTGGAAACAAAGCAAGTTCAAGTTAAATATCATTGTAAGTAATAATAGTATCATTAAGAGCGTCAACTGGGGTACCTCTTGTCCCAGGATATGGAACAAGCCCATATCAAAATGACAAGACAAACAAACACAATGAACAATCTCAACACCCTTTTTATTTACCATTAGATAGCTTTTTATTGTAAGGTGTATCACAGAAGGTTCACCATAGCATGTAAGTAAATTTCCACCATGAATGATGCATGGCTTAGATTAGCGGCCCAGGCGTCTCTCTAACCATTTATACAAACTCATTTAAACTCACTTCATTTCCACATTTATTTCACCCATGGTAAGCATCCATAAACAAAAGTACATGATATCAACTAAATGAGATGAAGTGCATGTTGAAAGCTTGCCATGTGACAGCACATATGAGCTAACTCTCAACCAAAGACATTTGTCAAGCCACAACATCATAATTTTAATCACAATGGGTCATATTTTATTTATGCAATAAAAGTAAAGTGTGCATCAAGTTCGAGAGAGCTCTATAACCAACTTTTCCATAACAATAACAACATAAGCATTTTCATTCAGAGGTATAGATAACACAAATATCATGATAAACATACTCGGAATAGCATAAAGCTAATAGGTAGATATGGTGGACTCACTGGAAAAACTTTGGTTGAAGGTGTTGGAAACAAGTTTTTGCTTGTTGGAATTTTTGGGCTAGCAAGAGGGAGAAAGTTGACCATCTAAATGCATGCATGAGTGTCCATAGAACTAACTAATCCATGTTAAACAAGTAAAATAACATTAGCATCAAAACATGAATAAAAGATAGCTCTTGATAAAATACTTGCAAATTATTACTCATTAACAAGCTCATGAATCATGCAACTATATGTATCTTTTAAAATCAACTCAAACATCCCTTTTCCCAATCTTATAATAGCATCCAACATAATTCAACCCAAATTTCCAGTAGCTCTCTCATATATAAATGATAGTGTGGTGGTCTCACAAAATAAAAATCAAACCTAAACAAACAAAAAGACGCTCCAAGTTTATGCGATAAAGTGTTTCGATCGAAAAACAGAAGTTAGACGTGTGCAAACCGAGAGTGTGTAGGTCCAGTGGGGTTGTCTTCACATCCCCAAGCTTATGGTCTTCACCATCCTTGGATAGCTCTTGGTGCATCTCCTCTAATCCCTGTGAAAAAACTTCAAAACACCGTTTCTCCCATTTCTTTTCTGTGGGGTGCATTAGTAGTGATAAACAAATAGATTTCTTGCTGCATATAATCCTTGAACAAAAATTCATATGAATGTCCAGAAAGTGTATAATGTTGTATGCCTACTCATAAACTCAATTGGATCAAAAAGATTCAACTTAAAAGTTCTAAGCATGCATCAAACAAAATGGGACAGAATCTGTCCAGAAAAACAGCAGCAGCAAAACGTATTTTTCTACCCTACTTAACTTTGTCGAAAATTCCGAAAAATTCATGCATACAGAGGATGAAAAGTTGCAACTACAGTTCAAATATGAGCTCATTCGGAGTTACAGAATAAGAATTAAAAATCATACCGTGCACAGATTCGTGCAGGAATAAAATCTCCGAACGCTATAAGCAACTTTTTCAAACCAAAAAGTAAAACTTGGCACTTTATTAAAAATTCCAGAAACTAAACTAAACACTAAGTCTCTTGTTACAGCAAGAGGACACAAAGAAAATCACAAATAAAAACAACCGGGTTGCCTCCCGTAAAGCGCTTTCTTTATAGCCATATAGCTAGGCTTCTTACTTGATGTTTATTGTGGACGAAGCTCATGAGGGAGCTTGAACTTTGGTGTGTCCCTCTTCCTTGGGAAGTGTTCCATGCACTTCTTGTGTGGAAACTGAAACTTCACATTCCCTTCTTTTGAATCAATGATAGCACCTGTAGTACGAAGAAAAGGTCTTCCAAGAATAATTGGACTAGAGGTTTTATTCCCCATATCCATGATTAGAAAATCAACAGGCACAAATGTCATATGTAACTCTACCATAACATCACTTACTTTTCCCAAAGCATGTTTAATGGAATCATCAGCAAGTGCAAGTTCAATAGAGCATTTTTCAAGATTTTTCAATTCAAGTACTTCATATAGTTCTTTAGATAAAACAGAGACACTAGATCCTAGATCAAGTATAGCATGGTGTGTCTCTTTTCCAATGGTTACTAGTACTTTGGGAATCCATATCCCCAAGCTTAGGTGGTATCATAGCCTCTTGGTTGTACCTAGCAATCTTTTCTTTCAAGACATGATTAGCAATATAAGAACCAAAACCAGCTTGGTTAGTTATGGAAGGATCACTTGCAAATTTTTGTAAGATAGATATTAATTCATGCAAGCTACAATTCTAAGTCAAGCAATGGTCCTTGACTTCACTAAGCATTTTAACTTCCTCAACTTTCTTCTCTTTCATTACCATAATAGTTTCCTTAGCAATTCTCTCTTGCTCATGAATATGTTCCCAAGATTTATTTATAACCTCTTGACAATATTTAATTGTTTCCTCATGTTTTTGAGCTATAATGGTGTTCTTTAATGAGGAAACTTCCTTAGTGAGCTGATCTACCCTTTCAAACAAAGAGTCTTGTTTTTCAAACTTAGATATAAATTCCTTATTAAGCTCCTTTTGAGTAGATATAAATGATCTAATGGTGTTTTCCAAATCACTAGAAACATTACCACTAGTAGCATATTTGTTTGGCACATATGGGGGTTTATTATAAGAGTTATAATTGTTGTTACCATACCCATTATTACCATAGTTCCTAATGAAGTTGACATCAATATTTTCAGGATTATTACCAACTAGTTCTTGCAAAGGCACATTTTCAATATTTTGTTTATTAATGAAAGCAAGAATAGTATCCATTTTAGATGACAAATCATTTGTTTCTTCTATGGAGTTCACTTTCTTAGAAGGATTAGGTGCTCTATCAGTATGCCATTGACTATAGTTTTGCAAAATGCTTTCCAATATGTTCTTAGCTTCTACTATAGTTTTTCCCATAAAAGCACCTCCAGCAGCAGAATCAAGAATATTTCTAGACATGTAATTTAGACCATTGTAAAAAGAGTGTAATATGGTCCATTCGTTGACCCATGTGATGGACAAGTTCTAAGCATAAGTTTAATCCTATCCCAAGCCATAGCAACATGTTCATTTTCATTTTGCCTAAAAGAAAGAATGTTGTTTCTATTTTGCAAAATTTTAACAGGAGGATAGTATTTCTTAATGAAAGCTTCTTTTAAATCATCCCAAGTTTTAATGCTATCAATAGGTAATGAATGCAGCCACTCTTTAGCTTTTCCTCTAAGTGAGAAAGGAAATAACTTCAGTTTTAGAATATCACTTTCCACATTTTTAAATTTCTGCATGTCACATATTTCAACAAAATCATGAAGATGCATAGAGGCATCCTCCATAGCACTACCGCCAAATTGTTCCCTAGTTATCAAGTTCAACAAACTAGGACTTACTTCATAACTCTCAGCATTTATCTTAGGTGTGGCAATGGGCCTAGCAATAAATTGATCATTTGGAGTGTTTGTGTAATCACACAACTTAGTTCTTTCTCCCATTTTAGCAAGTTTTTATGTGTTTTTTAATTTTTTATGCAAAACTGAAAATAAATATGCAACCGAACTAAAAATGCAAGACAATGACAAAACAAATAAATTGCTTTGAAGGTAAAGATGGATAAGATGATGCTCACGTAGGTGCAACCTCCCCAAGCTTAGGTGTTAGCACAAGTTGGTGATGAAGTTGACTTGGTGAGATATCCTTGGATAAACCTTTCAGCAATGATTCCCCGGCAACGGCGCCAGAAAACAGTCTTGATCCCGATGACAAGTTACCTGCGTCAAAAGTAAATGGGTTAGGTTGAGACTCCAAGTGCAGAGTGTGTAGTAAGTGGAAGACGTGTTTTCCCCACGAGGGGTGACTCGAGGGTTTAATATCGAACTCTCGGGGAATCAGTAGTGAAGATTTATCTTTCCTATCCTTCTTTTGGTTACCTACAAAACAAAGTAAATGTTTTGGTCCTCAACCTCACCTAGTGGTTGTCAAGCACAAGGTGTGAGAATGATATCAAGATAATATGCAATGCAAACAAGAAATAAATATGCAATGGTGGTAAATAAATATGCAAGGATGGTGGTAGCAATGATAAATGATATTTTTGGGTTTTATATGAATGCAAGATGAAAAGTGTTTTTGTATTTTCGGATTTTTAAATGGCAGAAAATGGAAAAGTGGTAAAAGTGGTTGGAAAGGTGTTTCTTATGATTAAAAATGGACCGGGGTTCATGGTTTCACAAATGCACTCTCTCTTTAATAAAGTGGTAGACAATGGAACACTAGAGTTGACATATGAGATTGCAACACAACAGTTTAATGACAAGTTATAATTATATGGGCATCACGTCCTAACATAGAGACCTTTTGGTTATTAGTCTCTCTTATACTCCACCAAGATGCGAACTAAATCATAACACCTCAGTAATTAAGATAACTCAGAGTATAGCAATAAGTATCATGACATGAAGTTAAAATAAGAACATGCTAGATCTAGTCATGGAGTAGTGGCAATGGTCACACCCACATCTCCGGTAGCATGGTATTTCTTTTTATCCCTAGTGAGGCAACAAAGTAAGGTAAGATACCCAAGTGGATCGCAGAACTTTCTCTCACGTTCACTGCACTAGCCACCCCCCGTTACTCCAACTAATGCACACGTTCCCCCTCACACGCTCTCATAAACATGCTTGATCATGACAAGTAAATAAGAACGGGGTACATAATATGCATCTACTTTCATAACTGAAACAAAACCATTGCAATCTCAAACATATATTAACTCATAAAAAGATCCACCACAAAGGTATTACATAGATGACCGTAATCATGTTCAGCAGCTCATACGGTACTAATTAGTGAAGCTCAGAGAGAGAGATACATAAGTTACTTCCACAAACCCATAGTCCAGAGGTGGACTACTCCCTCTTCATCATGGAGACGGTGGAGAAGTCGTTGGAGAAGATGGAGACCACGCCGGCAGCGCCCCGCCGGAGTTTTCCCCCTCCAATCTGCAACTCCAGGTCTCTGTTTCGGTGTTTCTGTGTTTCTGCGGCGCTCCTTCCAGAGAACGTCGGGGGACTATTTTTATAGGCGGTTTTAGGTCAAAACGAGTCGGTGGAGGAAAGATCGACGGCAACGGAGCTCCGAGGGCCAAAGGGGGGGTCCCACGCGGCCAGGTACTTGGGCCCACTCATCTGGGCCCTCGGGCCTCCTCTTGTTTGCTTCCTTCGCTCCCACGCTTTGTTCCTTCCAAAAACTGATGCTCGTAAATTTCCAGGTCATTTGGACGTCGTTTGGGTCCCTGAAACATTAAAATATAGAAATAGGGTTTTCTGTGTGCAGGGTTAATTCCATAAAAAATAGGAAACATATCAAATATTCCCAAAATCATTATAAAACAGTGATATAAGCCTTATATGATGCAAATATGACTAGAATATAAGTAATATAGTGCAAAGTTCATGTATGCATTTTACATGCATCACAGTGGAGAAAAATCGACAGAGAGTTCCCGACATTTTCAGATGACGCAAGGAACTTAAGATTTGGTCTAAGTACAGATGGCTTTAATCCTTTCGGGGAGCAGAGCTCCAGTCATAGCACCTGGCCTGTGACTCTATGTATCTATAACCTTCGTCCTTGGTTGTGCATGAAGCGAAAGTTCATTATGATGCCAGTGCTCATCCAAGGCCCGAAGCAACCCGGCAACGGCATTGATGTGTACCTGAAGCCATTGGTTGAAGAACTTTTACAATTGTGGCGTGAAGAAGGTGTACCTGTGTGGGATGAGCACGAACAAAAGGAATTTGACCTACGAGCGTTGTTGTTTGTAACCATCAATGATTGGCCTGCGCTTAGTAACATTTCAGGACAGTCAAACAAGGGATACAATGCATGCAGGCACTGTTTAGGTGAGACTTAAAGTATATATTTAGGTAACAAGAATGTGTACCCAGGGCATCGTCGATTTCTTCGAAACAAGCATCCCTTAAGAAAGAAAGGCAAGCATTTCAAATGTAAGGCAGATCACCGGATGAAGCCTAACCGCCCTACTGGGGATGTTATATATGATATGATCAATGATTTAAAAGTAATCTTTGGAAAGGGTCTTGGCGGACAATCTGTTCTGAATGACGCTAACAGACACGTACCCATGTGGAAGAAGAAATCTATATTTTGGGAGCTACCCTATTGGAAAATCCTAGAGGTTCACTCTTCAATCGACGTGATGCACGTGACGAAAAATCTTTGCGTGAACCTGCTAAACTTCTTGGTCGTGTATGGGAAGACGAAAGATACACCGAAATCACGACAGGACCAGCAACGTATGCACAAACGAGACAACCTGAATCCAGAGAAGTATCAAGGTCCTGCCAGCTACGCTCTTACCAAAGAAGGGAATGAGGTCTTTTTTTTAAGTTCTGAGCAGTATCAAGGTCCCGTCTGGCTTCTCGTCAAATATAAAGAGAATAATAAGCATGACAGAGAAAAAGTTCCAAAACCTAAAGTCTCATGACTGCCACATGATTATGACACAATTACTTCCGGTTGCATTGAGGGGGCTTCTACCGGAAAATGTTCGAGTACCCATTGCAAAGTTATGTGCATTCCTCAATGCAATTTCTTAGAAGATGATCAATCCAGAAACTCTACCAAGTTTACAGAAGGATGTGGTCCAATGTTTTGTCAGCTACGAGTTGGTGTTCCCACCATCCTTCTTCAATATTATGACGCACCTTCATGTCAGCTACGAGTTGATGTTATATATAATCCTCCACCAAAGCCGCCATCAGACTATGAGCGTTCTATTGGATAGTCATATGACAATAAGTCAGAGCAGCCAAAAAAAGGGAAACAAGTTCCCCAGCTCGGAGAACAAGACGCACAATCGGTCCCCCCGCTCAAGGTGTTTGACGACAAGGCCGCTCAAGGTTCTCAACAACACATAGGTTCAACAACTGATTACCCCATCTCTGATCAGCTAGCATATAAATATGTTGCCGGGGAAAATTTGGTCGAGCAGGTCAAGTCCCTAACAACAAAAATGCGTCATTTGCATAACTGGTACAAGAAAGTCACAAAGAAAGGGAGAATTAGTATCATGGTGGGAGTTAAGGAAGAGCACTACTTCCAAGAATACGTTGTGTCCGTTGAGTTTACCGAACTTTTTCAGTTATACAATCTACGGGCCCTCGACAAATTTATCATCAGTTGCTATTGTCTGTAAGTGATTTATTTCTTTAATTTAAGTCTTTAGCTCAGCTTGTTCATTGTCTGTAATTATTCTCACTATAATCTTTTGTGCGCTATATTATGCAGAATGAAAATTATCGAATGCAAAAGGGATGAAATTACGGACATTGGGTTCATTGACCCGGATAAAGTTCATGAAGTCACAATAGAAAATCTCCTTTATAAAGAGGAGACACCGGGATTTTGCTAAGGTGTTTGAAGCGACAACGTGACAAAAAAGAAATATTTTTTTCTTACAACTTCAAGTGAGTGTTACTGTCTTATACACATTCTATTTTGCTCACCAGATGTTAAGTTTTAACTGATGAGTTATCCAAGACTGCGTATATAAACGTGCGCAGGTTCCACTTTATTCTTCTCGTCATTAAAATTCACGCTGGAGAAGTTGAAGTCCTTGACTCATTAAGGAGAGATCCTAAACAATTCAAGACCTGTTTTGATATGCTCACAGAGTAATTTCAATTCTTATCGCTTCTTTCGTTCATTTCCTGATATCAAGTAATTAATAACTCCTTTGTTCATTTTCTTTGTCGGGCAGCGTTTGGAAATCGTTCATCAAGGAAGAACCCGTGAATGGAAACCAAAGCTTACATGGCGCTTGAACAACGTAAGTAGTACTACCTAGGTCCACGCACCATTATCATACTTGATTATTATTTGATTGAATTCTATTCTTGTACAGTCTTGCCTTAAACAGCCACAGGGGACTAATTTATGTGGATACTACGTTTGCGAGTACATTCACATTAGGACCAACGAGAGATTCAACAACCAAAAAAATAAAGATGTACGTAAACATTATTCACAACTTTATTTTGTTACCATCAGTTGTGCTGAGTTTCATTCATAATTGTTTTATTATGATTTGATATATATACACACAACTCATGTATTCATTTTGATCTCATTCTTTTAAAGTTGGCAAGATAGTGGAACACGCTCCCAATAGAGGACCGCTTCAAAGCAATTGCGAAGAAATTGGCGGGATTTATCCTTGCGGAGGTCATACCTAAATTCGGAGAGTACCACTATGATGAAAAATAGTATGCCTCCATGTAATAGTGATCTCCATGTAATTAAGTCCTTTATACGAAAATGTGATCTGCATGTACTACTTAATTTGTATGTGTTATATATATGCATCGACGTGATCTTCATGTAATTGTATGTGTTATATATATATGCATCAACTTGATCTTCATGTAGTAATTTATATATACCAAAACGCGTTTTTGGCGCATCGACGTGATCCCCATACGACGGAAACCATCCGAAACCCCTAAACCCCTCCTAAACCCTAAACCCTGAAAAATAATCGAAAAAAAATGGGCATACCTTTAGTCCCGGTTCGTGTTACGAACTGGGACTAAAAGTATCCAGCCCCGCGTGCTCCGCCGTGGCCACGTGGGAGGGGCTTTTGTCCCGGTTCGTGGCCAACCGGGACTAGAGGGGGGGGGGGGGCCTTTAGTCCCGATTTTCTAGTCCCGGTTGGCAAACCAGTACTAGAGGCCCTCTAGAACCGGGACTAGAGGCCGTTCTCCACTAGTGACTTGGCATACGTCGGTCGCACACGGTGAAAAATACGACGAAGACATCTGTTTGACGGCTCCGAAAACATCTGCCAAGTGCATGCCCTCGGCATACAAGTGTCACGTGACGGAATCCTTGATCTCAAAGGGATGCCTGTATGCCAGAGTGTTGCACTCCGCATATCTTCGGCCCATATGCCGAGTATAACACTTGGTAAAGTTTAGTTAGTAGGAAAAACATATTAATGTTTCATCTCTCGACTCTGTCGGTGACCTTGCCGGTGACCTACTTCTCATACCCAGTCCTGCACCGCCTTGCCCTGCACGCAACCCTCGATGTGTGGAACCAGAGCTTGTCCTCGACGCGGTTGTGTGCGAATAACTCGTAAGACAACGCTTGGCCATGTCAGGGACGAGGTTAGGGTCGATGACATGTAAGACGCTCCACCCCTTGTAGGCAGTAGCATAGCCAGAATAAAACTATGCCCCAGGCCACCTTTAGGATACTGTAGCTACAATATGCTACAATGCGTGACTGTAACGACACTCAAGCCTACGATGCATGCTCACGCCCCGGGACAAGGCCAGTGTAGCCTAGGGCTTGTCTACGCACCTGCTTGCAGGGCTAGGGGCCACCGCAGAGGAGCAAGGAGAGGGCGTGGAGGCCTCATTCGTTGTGGGTGGCCACGGAGCCATGGAAGCGGCAGAGGGCGCTGTTGTTACGGCTCAGGGAGGTGCCAGCCATGTCACGTTGCGGAGGGAGTGACGCACATGGAGGGTCACTTCTCTCGACACAAATTTAGTCGACATCTCAGTGTTTTGTTGATGGCAGCGGAGGGGTGTGGCGTATGAGAGAGATAATGGGAGAAGAGAGGGACGAGAGGCGCGATGGAGGAGAGCCGTTTGATAGATTTGTGCCACCTCATCAATTTGTGCTACTTCTCCCCAACAAATCACAACACTCTGTGGGAATATAGTGTTTCCTTGTTTGCCGAGTGTTCATTCTCTTATTGTTCTTCTTTTGGCACTTAGAAAATAGTTTGTTGAGTTTCATATTGCAAGCTTGTTATTTTCCAACAACTAGTAAAAAAATAATGCTTGCGGAAGAAATACATTTTTTTTTGAATTTTCTTCATTTGTTTTATTTTTACAAAGCGGAAACAAAATGCTAGCATGGCTATTCATATCAAGACGCTGAATCTTTCAGAAATTTTAGTGTTTTTTCTATGTAATGAGCGCTTGTGTACATTTTTTTGAGTGATTTTTTTCTTAAAAACCTATAACACACTTATGGTTCGAAAGAAGTATTTTCGATAAATAAACATAAAGTCATTTAAATGTGCGAAAGTAGCATGAAATTTGAAAAACAATAAAGGTTGGAAAATGACCATCAGAATGTGGTCTAGTTTGTCAGAACATTCGAGTGATGCCATTTTGCACTATTTTTTAAAATATAGTTGCTGCACATAAAACTTTTTTGTCACTTCTAAAATGAAATATATTTGTTTACAAAAAAATTGAAACTCTATGAGGCAGCATCGTTTTTCATGACAAGATGCACCTCCGCTCAAAATTTTGCCATGATAATGAACTATACCGCAAATATAGTGACTTGGTCATTTGGCTTGAAAATAATGAATGTTCGTCTTTTATCAATCATTTTTGAAGGACTTTTTGTAACTACCATACTAACATTTTTTATGACGACTAGTACATATAAAATGACACAATGTAGAAGGATTGCATTGTTTGAAATTTTCTTTATTTTTGCAGAATGAGATCAAAATGGCCGACATGATTACTATTTTATTTTATTTCCATTTGTAGGAGCAAAATATAACACATTCCTGGTTCAAATTTGAATTACTATTGGTATAAAGTAATTAAAATGTGGGGAAGTACCTAGAAACGTTTTTACAAAAATGTTCGTGAAATATGGGCACGGTATTTTGACTCATAGGTTTATATGCACCCATTATGAAAAAATATATTTTAAATGCAGTTTCAAATGTAAAAAAAATATTTGAACAAAATTTTAGGCATACATCCGAACAATCTTGTTCGCACCCAAAGTTTCATGAAAAAACATTTTGGTGGACACTGTAAAAAGACAAAAAAATGTCTCGTGAAAAGTCAATTTGGAACACCGGAATTTGTCTCTTTTATAAAAGCCACAAAATATATTTTACTTTTCAAAAAAATCTATGTGCGAACATAGAATGTTTAAAATTATACCTAAAATTTGTGTTTGATTTTTTTGAAATTTTAAAATGCAATTTTTAATAGTGGTCTACTCTTTGTTGAAATTGGAATGTTGTCATTTTACACCATATTTTGTGTACTTGTTTCACCAAAAAACTCCATTTTTGGCACTTAGAAAATGAAAATGTTTTTTGTACACTTTTTTGGAACCTCCTTCTGAAACTAATGTTTGTAATTTCAATACACGTTTTGTGCTCAATATGGTCACATTATCATGATCTATGATGTGAATACGGCAATGAACATGGTCATTTTGTCGAATGTTCATACATGATAATCCATTTCGTGAAAGTTTTTCCAAAAATATTTCTAGATCCATGTTTGTCTTTTTTTAATTCTATTGGACATAAAATTACTTGCATTTTTTGGAATTTTCATAATTGTTTCTTTGATTTTTTTAAATGGAGTCAAAATCGTCAGGATAACTATTGATAGCTAGAGCAAGAAGCTTACAACTTTCTTTGTGGCGTATGCATATAATCCTAATTGGTGATAAAATGTTTGTTAGCAACTTTAGGAGCAAACCAGAGCACACTTATAATTAAATTTAAATAACTTTTGGGTAATCGTCAGAAAATAATAAAATTCTTATTACTTACGAATTTTCATACAATATGGTCTACTTTTTCTTGGAAACTTAGAGCAGTGCCATTTTGCACTTTCTTCACACAAAAACCCTGTTTTTTACACTTAGAAAATTAAATAACAACTTTAACATTATCATGAGGCAAGTACTATTTGAAATAATGTGTGATGCTATTTTATTTTTCTTGTTTGCTGAGAGTTTTATATAAAAAAATACACATGGCAAAGCTGTTGGGTTGCATCTACGGAAAACAATT
Source organism: Poa pratensis (assembly GCA_947311845.1). Taxonomy (NCBI): domain Eukaryota; kingdom Viridiplantae; phylum Streptophyta; class Magnoliopsida; order Poales; family Poaceae; genus Poa; species Poa pratensis. The sequence goes on from CAMZMU010000066.1 coordinate 17,190,669, forward strand.
TTTTTGCCATACTACATAACACCCAAGATCAATCTATGAAGATGCAACTATGAGTTTGATCTAAACCTCACCAGCACCTTTAGCGGAAGACGGTGTCGGTGGAGTTTTCGATGCAGCCTGTTGATGATTCTCACGGCCAAAACTGGCGGTGAGAATGTCGTCGATTCCCGCGTTCCCACGTTCAATATCAAAGAGTATGATCTCTCTACCGGCGTCCACGCGTCCATCACTAGAGAGGTTTCTCGACACATGAGCACCATCATTATTGTCACCTTATTCAGGATAACGTTAGATGATAGTCTAAGCATACCGTTCAAGCAGTGGTCACTATACATTCTCATGGTCTAAGGACTTATTTAATATGATAACCTCATAAAACATTGCTATTAATAGTAACGAATAATATCTCATAGCAGTATCACATTATTGGTCGGTTCAATACTATTGTTCTGCCAACAATAAACTCTAACAGCTGTTGACTTAACTTAGTGCATGATCAGAAAAAAGGGATCATCAAACAACATGCAAGCTAATCTTAGAGGTTAGATTAGGAACACTTGTTTGTTTACTTCTCTACACCTGCTTATGAGTTTCCCTTAAAATCTCATATTCAAGTACTATATAAGTTATAGCATAGAGATATAAACATTAATAATGAATCAAGAATAAATAATAACTTAATATTATTGTTTCTAGTGCATATCCCCAACAAAAGCCAATCCCGGTTTGTTTGCAATTAATAGAGGCTTAAAATGGACACGTGCCTAGTCGAGTATGCCACATGTGTTCTTATTCATTTGGAGATCAAAGTCGAGTATGCTGAGTTTTTTTTCTCACCTAGCAGTGAGCAAATTCGCCTATTTGCCGAGTGCCGGATAAGATGCACTCTGCAAATAAGGTGGCACTCGACATTGTGGGTGATTCCGGCAGTATAGGCTAGGCTGGCATTCCCTGGTTTCAGTTCAACCGACGATCAATGAATTTTGAGTAAGGTGCCGCATCTGCAAACCCTGTACAATTTGTTATAGTGCCGAGTGGATTCAGAGTGCTACCGCTATTTGTCATAGGGCGCTATTTTTTCTTCTTCTTATTCATACAGTGTGAAGTTGAACATAGCTAGCTGTAACAGTAGCAATGTAGCTGCAGGCCGCGGATGGGTGATGAGGCTGTCACATACAGTATATACTAGGTAAATTTGGTGCGGCGGCACCGCCGCACCCGTGTGGTAAAATTCAAATTTGAAATCGTTGATGTTTAAAAATTGCGTATATTTGAGAATCATTTGAATGCAAAGAGAGTTTTTGTTTGAAAATTGTTTAGGTTTCGAAAATTTGTCGATTCGGAAAGTTATGTAGATTTTAATTATTTTCACGTTTGTAAAATGGTTAGTTTTGCAAAGCAGATGAAATTTTTGAACATTCAAATTTGTTTGCCGTGCTATGACGATAGGATCGAAATTTGAAAATAGACTTGGATATTGTCGGAGTGCAAAGAAAGCTTATGGTTAAAATTTGTTCAGATCCCGATATTAGTTCGAAAGACTTAGAAGGCATTTGAAAGTTTCAAATAGCCAAATTTGAAAGTTGAATTCTGTTGGTGTAAATTTCGCGGGGCTGTGCCCGTGCGATTAAATTCAAATTTAGAAAATGCTCATGTATTAAAGGTGTGGAAATTTGAGAATCATTGAAATGCAAAGAGAACGTACGTTCGGAAAATTGTTCAAATTTCGGATAATGTCTCTTGGTAGAATTCAAATTTGGAAAAATATCCTTTTTAGAGAGTGTGGAAATTTGGGAAATTATTGATTTTATATTAGATGTTTAATTTAGCTTAATAATTAGAGGAAATACATTATATGAGAATTTGTGGAATTTTATTTAAATCCAATGCATAATTAGGAGATATGGGTTTGTATTCTTTGCAGTTATTCATCTAGTGAAGCATTAGTGGGAAAACTTATCTTTATATATTTGGAGGAAGTGTTTTTTTTTTTTTGAAGCACAGAACGTTTTTGGATTTTTTTTTTTTGCCATAAATAGCAAGTATTTATTTCTTCTGATCGGTCGGATACATATTTCGCAGGTGGATAGGTTCAAAAATATTGTTTTTTGAACACTTTTTGTTTTATGCAAATTGTAACTTGTGAGGTGTTGAATATTTATTTTTTGCATTTCGTATGTATGTGTGGAATTGTTGTAATTAGTAAATTTAAAGTATTTAGCTCTTGTGTGTTTTTTTTTTGAAATATATTTTAGGAATAAGAAAATAGTCGAATATTTTTGGAGAGGAAGAACGTCATGGGGAAATACATTTTTTTTAAATTGGTTGAAGTGTTGAAATATATTTTGAAATTTAGAAAATGATCGAATATTTTTTGGAGAGGAAGATTGTCATAGGAAAATTCGAATTTGAAAGCGTCGGTATTTTAAAATTGTGTAGATCTGAAAATTGTTGGAATGCAAAGAGAGCATACGCTTGGATTTGTCATCACAATTTGCATGGGAAATCATATAGGTGTACGTACATGAATTGTTTGCTGCAACTAAATGGGATTACTAATATTTAGACTTGACAGGTTGTATCAGCATGAAAAACTATTGTTATAGAAATCTTCAACTTGTAGGAACCGCACAAATAATTGTAATTTTTCGGTTAATAGGAGAAATAGACGCATAGTTTTTTAGAAGTGTAGCACACACAGATTTTGCATATACTGTGTACAATTTGTAGCATATTTAGAGGCATGTCAGCATTTCTTGGTAAACTGATAGTTTTTAGAAGAGTAGAACACAAAGGTTTTACGTATACTGTACAATTTGCGGCATATTTAGAGGCATGCCAGCACTTCTTGATAAACTATGTTCCTGGTCTTGTTGGTAGGTTCTCCGTTCTCATCGAGGGCCAAAACTTTTAATCCCTTTCTCGATGTCACCCGTGATACAGCCACATAGAATTGACCATGAGAAAACACAGGTTTTGGCAAATAAACTCCTACCTTGTTAAGTGTTTGCCCTTGACTCTTGTTGATCGTCATTGCATAACAAACTCGTACTGGGTACTGCCGCCGTTGCAGTGTAAAAGGCCACTTTGTAGCTGCATGTAGTACAATTCTGGGGATACATACACTATTTCCTATATTGCTCCCAGTCATTATTTTTGCTTCAAGGACCCACTCGCCTAGCCTGGTAACCAATAAACGGGTACCTTTGCACAATCCAATAGACTGGTTGATATTCCTTAGCAACATTATAGGTACACCCACCTTCAATAGAAGTCTGTGTTTAGGAAAATTGGGTGGTTCCACTTCATGAAGAAATTCTGGAGGATATAACAAATCTGCATCTGCCATGTGATCCATTGTTTTACAAATAGAGTCACAGCTGTCAAATATGGTGGCATCATTAGGGACCATTGAAAAAATTGTATCGTTGACACAATCAGCAACTTTGTTTGTTGGACAAACAATTGCACGGTTTGCCAGATATAAAGGATCGGAGTACCTCTCTGTAAATGAATCATAGATGGTGTCAATGAGTGTTACCATGTAGTTAGACGTAGGCAGTAGTGCTATATCAGCAGGTAAGGTGATCCACGAAGGACTGGATTCTCCTTCATGCTTGTCCATCGGTGTATTTCCATTGCCTACATCAAGAATCCACTGGGCAAATGCATCAAGCTCAATCTTTTCAACAGGAGACAGTGCAGGATTTGATAACCTCATGTTTTCTTGCAATTGAAAAATAGTGGTGTCTTTCCATAGAAATGAGCTAACTAATGATGCATTAAGCACCTCTGATCTACTTCCTCCTTCGACAACTGGCAGGATCTGTCTAAAATCTCCACCTAAGACCACTGTCTTTCCACCAAAAGGGAGAGTTTTCTTAGAATTGTCGTCAACTAATAGGACATCTCTCATACTCTTGTCTACGGCCTCGAAACATCGTCTATGTGTCATTGGAGCCTCATCTAGTATTAGCCTGTTGCCAAGTAGCTGAGCACCAGCCTGACAATTTGTAGATATGTTAAAAGACGAAAGAGAATATCCATTCCTGCCAAACATAACAGACAATTCTTGCAATAGTTGTGAGTATAGATATTCAGGAGGAATAATTAAACTTGTATCATCTAAAGAATGCATTATTTGAATTGCTAAATCGTCACTCATATATTTTGAGTAGATGTCAAGAAGTCTTTGCCCATTATTAACACCACAAAACAACAGGACTGTCATAAACAAATGCCTTAGCTGAAAGGAGGTGGCCCATTGGATTGCTTCATCGAATAACAGGAACCATTCATTATCGTTACCAACCAGCCCACGGGCCTCGCAGGCCGCTTTGTAAGAAACATATAATTTACCGTTGTAGGTTTTGATATCTTCAAAACTTGTAGCTCCTTGGACAATATTGAGCAACATTCTTAGAAAGAAAAGCTCATTTGTGGTAGGATGCACGTTGTAAATTCTGCCAATTGGAGGACCGAATTTTTTATCAAATGTTCTTCGTTTCCATAGCTTAGATGTTCTGTCCCAAATCCACTTAGAGGGAAAGTCTAAATAAGTCAGGTGTCGGGCATCTTCATATCGTTGATTCGCAACGAACCATTCAGTGAGCATGGTCTTATACTTATTAGGATTGGCCATAACATCGATGAGATTTTCATTCTCACTAAATATGACTCGATTCATATTTGGAAGATGTACAATCAGCCTTTCAACAGAAGGCTCACGAACATGAATATCATATGCAAAAAGACGCCAATCAGCTTCACAAGTAGACAAATATCTGTGAGTGAACATATATACACAATCAAGTATAACAGTGCATTTGTAAAATCATAATACACAATAATCTTTAAACAGATGAGTACTTACCTACTGTTGGCGTAATCTTCTATCTCGTTAATCCCAGTGGCGTGAGGATCTGAAAAATCATGCGAGGGATGTAGCCCTACACGTGCCATGTCATGGCCCTTGGCAAGATATTTGAACAAATATTTGAGTAGGTTTGTTTTGTTACACCATTCTACATTGATATAGATTTTCATTCTCACTAAATATGACTCGATTCATATTTGGAAGATGTACAATCAGCCTTTCAACAGAAGGCTCACGAACATGAATATCATATGCAAAAAGACGCCAATCAGCTTCACAAGTAGACAAATATCTGCGAGTGAACATATATACACAATCAAGTATAATAGTGCATTTGTAAAATCATAATACACAATAATCTTTAAACAGATGAGTACTTACCTACTGTTGGCGTAATCTTCGATCCCGTTAATCCCAGTGGCGTGAGGATCTGAAAAATCATGCGAGGGATGTAGCCCTACACATGCCTTGTCATGGCCCTTGGCAAGATATTTGAACAAATATTTGAGTAGGTTTGTTTTGTTACACCATTCTACATTGATATGTGCCTGAATTTTTTTGAGCAATGCCATGTTATATGGCACAATCCATCTGTTATCTAGACGGATACCATTTTTTGTAACGTAGCGACCATTTTTTTGACGGCGATACACTGGAAACCCCTGTCCATCTATTGTCGTCTCTTCGTTAAAGTCTTTAGGATAGTGTTTTGTGCATTTACCATCCTTCATGCAAGGAGAATGCGGATTGTACTCGCCACATGGTCCGTGAACCATAAATTCTTCCACAAGTGCGTACCCAAGCGGATCGTCTTTATAGTCTGGAATTTCGGCAGATATGTAAGAATCAATGGTAGCAGGTGTAGGATCCTCAGTATCTGTTTTTAGCCACACAAGCGAGTGTATATGAGGCAATCCTCTTTTCTGAAATTCAACAACATATAGATCTACATGGGACAAAAATAAAAGTAGTTAATTAACAGCAATACATCTATATACATGAGGAAAAAACATGTAACAAAAGAAAACTCTTCATGCAATAAATCGTATAAATCACATTGAAGCAAAGAAAAGGCATACATGCACTGACGGGACCAAATGTTTTTCCTTTTCGGACACCTTTAACATATGAATTTATTTTCATCTTGAACACACGTGTAACCAAATCGGGCCTGTCGGCGTATGTTTGACCGGGTTCCATAAGTAATGCATCCGCTATCTCATCCCATTTTGGATTGCATGTAAAAGTAACAAAAAGATCGGGCGCTCCAAATACACGACAGAGAGCCATTCCATCTTGATAATTTTGGATCATGTATCGCGGGCCACCAGTATAGCTAGAATGGAGTATATATTGAACACCAATATTCTTTCCAAAAGAATTACCTTCACCAATAGCATCTGATATACCCTGATATGTCTCAGATCTGAGAGGATCCTGGTTCCAAAAGTGGTAGCTCAACCTGCATGATTCGATACATGAATATGCGTCCACATCCAACTGATGACTGGCTCGACCACAACATGTGAATGGATTAGGCTCTCCTCTCCTATAGTGTAATCTGTAATTGTAATATTCAAGCTGTGACACTGTCTGCCGGCTTGTTACAGAGGCACCCTCTACCTCCTGGTACTTTATACCAAGATGGAACCCTCTGGAAGCATGAGGAAATAATAAGGGGTACTGAAGAGCCATAAGAGAAGGATTAAGAGGAGATATCCGTTGAAAAGCTCCTGATTCCTTTTGCACAATGACATCAAACCTATTGGTCTCAACATCGAAATCACCGACAATAAGAGCAGCAAGTTCTGACGCCACCAGAAGAGAGTAACGATTTCCATGCTCTGTACCTTCATGGCCAAACAACTTTATAGAAACTTCTGGACAATCAGGTGAAAATAACCTTTGCTCTGCCATTCGGAATGTTTGCACAAGAGGATTACACTCATTCAGCATAGTCCGAAGGGAATCAACGACGATGGGATCAGGTTGTTCTCTCCGAGAACGGCTAGAACGATCACTATAAATTGCAGAGCTTGTCCCTTCATTAACTGGAACAGATTTAACCCCTTCATCTCCGTCAGTAGGAAATAGATGCAACCTCCGATCTAACTCATGCTCAGTATCATAGATGTATAATTGAGAAAATTTAGGCACAGGATTGTCAGCTGGAGGAAGCAAAGAACCAATTTGATGGCAAACAACTCCGCAAATCTTGAAGACATATGGACCACTCTTCATGTTCACACTCCTATCAACATGAACTCCAAGTGACGTAAAAGCAAACATAGAATTATACTCACGGATTAAGCGCATGAACTTTCTAGATTGCGCATCACCGTCGAAGCGAAGCAATTCAGCCAACGGGGACGGCCAATCAGGATAGACAGGAAGAGACACTTTGCCACCACGACAACAACCAGTGTAGACAACCTTTTTGATTTTCCTCTCTGTACTAAGGCTCTTACAACGTTCCTTGTACCAAAATGGAGCAGCACAATGCCTGCAAACATGATGGGGGTAACCAGCATAGGACCTATCATGCCAATCACCTAGAAAGGACATACATATTATGAAATGACAACATCATCTATCATAAAGAAATATAAACTAAAAGCTAGAGAGTATGTACTAACGCTTTAACATGTTGATAAATTCAGTTGTTAAAGGTAGACGACCCCGAACCCGATATCCCGCTTTTAGACATGCATGATGCCGACGAAGATTCATCCGCATTCGACGATTCGCCGTAGCACGGTGGGCAGGAACGAATGGAGCTCCAGCAACTGTACATAGGGAAAAAGTAAAAATTCTACGCCTATCTAAAAATAACTGAGAACGAATTTAGAGCAGCAAATAAAGTCATATTAAACACAGAATGAAACATGTACCGAAAGATCTGTCACCGTCAAAATCCTGAGCAAATGTTTCATTAGGAATATCGGAGAGATTTTCATCCCGTAGACGTGTGGAATCGCCATTCATAGGCACCGAAACAGATGGAAAGTCGTCATAATATGTAACTGATGCGTGATCAGACGGAGATAAACAATGAGCAGGAAAAGGAGCCCATGAATCCATAGACGATAATTGGGGCAATTCATCAACATTCATCTGAGGCCTGTCACGTAAATTATGACGATCACCTGCAGTAGCAATCTCTTGTACATCACACGGAAAATAATACTATAACCAGAAGAGTAAACTTGTGAAGAACTACAACTTCCTCTATGAAAACAGTACTGGTCGAGATAAACCAAAACCTGGCATAGCAAACTCACAGATAGACGATGGCCGTACAGAGCCTTCAGTAGGTAAGGTATTGTCATCACGTGGTAAATGGAACCCCGCAGTGTCAAGTTGGCCTGCAAGGAAAAAGGAAATAAATTATCTGAAATCGAAATCGTATGAAACTGGCGACGAACAGGAACACTGGGGATATCCGAATGGGAATTCAAAAAATTATACCCATAGGACGCTTGCCAAGCCAAATATCGTGTCGCCTCTGCATATCTCCTTGCATTAACGCAGAGGAAACAGCACTATGATCAGCCGATACACCGATAGAAGATCGTGGCGAAGAAGTAGCATCGCATGAAACGGAAACATCATGGGTAGGAGCAGCAAGTGAGGAGACACGACGGCGCGAACGAACAGGGGAAGCAAGGGATGTATCATCTGGCCGACGACGGCGGCGAGACCCCGAAGCAGGCGGTAAAACAGAGGAAGGTCCAGAAGAAGGAAAGGCACCTAGAGCAGGAACGTGCACCCATGGATTAATCAAACAAAACACAACAAAAAAAGCACCAGGATGCAAAGAAACACAATCAGCCGGTAATACCTCGAGTAAGAAAGGCAGCAGCACCATCAAACCTGTCCCGAGCATCGCAGGAACGCCCGCGGCCACGGCCGCGCCCGCGCCCACATGGCGAACGCCTGGCACCCGGACCGTGAGTCACACCGTGCAGACCACGCCGGCGCCGAGGCGCAGTATCAGCAGCATCAACCGGAGAAAACATGGACAACGCGCAGCGCTGGATTTCTTCCGGGCATATGAACGAACACCTCACGGGCCGAAAACGAAACGCGGCCAAAGCGGCGACCACGGCGGGCCGTAGGGGCAGAGGACGACGGCCCCGATCAGGAGCACGGGAGGACGTCGAGGCAGAGCAGACGGGCTTGAAGCGTCGACCTCGGGACGGCGCTGGAGCAGGAGGGGCCACGGGCGGCGGTCGGGCGCGGGCCGACCTGCAGCGACAGTCGGCGAGGGGACGGCGGGTGGCGACCGAGGTCGGGGCGAGATTGGCGCGGCGCGCCGGAGTCGGAGGAGAGGAGAAGCAGCCGAGAGGCGCTCGTCATGGGCGACAGCCGGTGGAGCGGAGCTGAGCTAAGTCAGGCGCCGGTGGAGGGGGCTGTGGGCGACGCAAGCGGAGCCAGCCACGGAGGAGGCTACGCGGGGGACGTAGTCGGCGGCGGCGGAGGAGTGCGGAGCGCCAGAGTCGGCGACGGCGGTGGAGGGTGGAGCGACGCGCGAGAAAAGCACGCTGAGGAAAAGCTGGAGCGGCAGTGTTGATTTCTCCGATTGCGTTGTCAAAAAGGACACGGCAAGGCACGGCGCATGTAAGCGGCGAAGGATGGAACGCGTGGGCTGATCCTGGTCGTTACTCTACGGCGGACGGGCGGCAGTGGATAATGCATTTCTACAGTGTCGTGGCACACGTGGGTAGGCGGAGGGAACGCTGGAACGGTGAACTTCGATAGGCTGGTAAAATAGATTAGATAGGCACTGTAGAAGTGCTCTATGTAGCACTGCGTGACGTGGACACGCTCAGAGCGAGGCTTAAACGGTTTGCTTTGATATATTGATTGATGTTGGGTCGCATGGCTAAGCTGTTCTAGGGGGGGCAGGGATGAGAGCTGAGCTTAGCTCAGTGGCAGGTGAGGCAGTGGCCTCCCTCCCGACCCAGAGATCGACTCCCCAAGGGAGCGATTTTCCTGGGCGTCTCACCCGCGGGCACTGTTCACTAGGAACAGTGCTCGCACTGTAGCAACACTGTACATGTACACTGTAGCTGCACTGTTCATTAGGGGCAGTGTAATATTCTTTGCTGGCCTCTCTCAACACGCGTTCGAGCCACAGCGATAGGAGTCACAAAACGCGTGGGATTAGTATAGATCTGTAGGTCTTAGCTTGCACACTAGGGTGTGTGTGGTGTTGAGTGCGTGTGTGTGGTGTGAGTTGGTGTGTTAAGTTCAGATACTACAGCTGTACCAATCCAGAGGCATCAAAAAAAAAAAAAAAAAAAGGGGGGGGCAGGGATTGGCTCCACGGTTGGTATTTTTTAGTATTAGCGCCCTAGTACGAACGCAAGGTTGCAACTGGATGGAGCCAAGGGGGACAGCGCTTGGGTGTAGAATGAATTGCAAATTGGAAGCATTAGAGGGAATGTATCTGGATTCCTGTATCGCGCTGTGCGTGCACAGGATGTCATGTCTCGATCCATCCGTCCGTCATTTGGAATCCTCAGGCCGGTCACTTCCTCTCCTGTTCAGTGTGAGAAGTTCTTTAGCTGGAGTGTTTAAGCCTGATAGTTTCCGTTGTTGTCGTGGTGGTATCACGGCAGATGCCATAGGATGGTTTGAGTTGGGGCCGATGGACGCTGGTGGAACCGGGGAGGGATAGCGCGCTAAGGAGCGCACACAGAAGACACAAAGCACACCTCGATCTACCCAGGTTCAGGACCCTCGTGAGGATGTAAAACCCCTACTCCTGCCTGTCTGTCTCAATATACCGGGATCTCAAGAATACAAAGGTGCTCCTCGAGCTGTATGTTCTCTGCTATGGTGAAGCTCTCAAGGAAGAAGAAGGAAGCTATGGGGGAAAAGATCTCTCAGTGCATCGTCGTCCTCCTCCACGCAGGAGGGCCTGGGGCACCTTATATACTGGTACCCCGGGTCACAGGATTGGTGCCGTACCGGCACTGTAGCCACGCGCGTCTGCATCAGCAGATTGGTCATGATTGCGTCCTCTGCCACGGACAGGACGTGGCCTGCCCATGCCTCGTGCTCTGTTCCCAGGTACGTCCGTGGTCAGCGGTAGGTGTGACCGGTCACCTCGTACCCGCGCCATGACGCCTGCCATGCTCCCGTGTCAGGCGGGATGTGACCTCGGCATTGACTTCCAACCGGCATAAGGCGCCTCTTCTCTGTAACCCGACATGGATATGCCGGATTCCCCTTCCTTGGTTATCCTCCCTGCACATAAGAGAAGACACGAAGATACCGACATTCGTATGTCGGTCAGCATATGTCGGTTTGCACCAGCATCATATCCCGGCCCCTTCTGGGCCTGGATGTGTCGGTCAGCATATGTCAGTATATGTCGGTTTGCACCAGCATCATACCCCGGCCCCTTCTGGGCCTGGTTATGTCGGTTCCACTGTACCTCGGTCCACTCTTGGACCTAATTTATACCATACCTTGACCCTACCTCGGGGTAGCCCCCCGACATTAGTCCCCGAAGCTGGTGCGGTCCTGCAGATTCGGATGAAGGGCCACACCAGGTTTACACAACCAAACCAACTTGACCATCTATCCGACATATATATGTCGGTCCAATTCAAACATCAGGAACCAAACCTTCAACCACTTTCGACATCTGCCCTTATGTCGGTTTCTCCGACACAAGAAGATTTCCTCGATATTTTTAAAGATCTTGCCATGACACGTGGTAGCAAAATGCTGCGCGCCGCCTAGGTTCCGGTGCGCGGACAGACATGGCTCTGCGCGCATGCCACCCACGTCACGCGAGCCCCACGAGCTGTCACGTCCCTGCGCACTTGAGTGCTTTGACCGCAGCGCGGCTCCTCGATTCTCGCGCCCATAAATGCGCCACTAACACGCCGTGGGCAGTTTCCACTCTGTGGCCCACTATACGGCCGATCGTGCGACCGTTTTTACCGCCAACTGCACAGATCGTGCGCAGTTAATCCACGCGGGGGTTGCGGGGATCATGCGCGGTAATTTCGCTAACCGCACACTTCCCACGCCCATAAATAGGGGAGCGGGGCAGGCCTCTTCCTCTTCTTCTTCCACTTCGCTCTTATTCCTCTTTCCCGTTCCTCTGCGCCATCGCCGCCGCCGCACAGAGCTCTCCACCACCGCACGACGCCGGAGCTCTTCACGCCGCCGCCGAGCCAAGCTCACCGCCGGCACGGCCTGCGCTCCTTGCCTCGCGCCGCCGCCGTACCTACGGTAAGTTGTTCGCCCGTAGCACCTTCCGTGGCTAGTGTTTCGGTTCTTCCGTAGTTCTTCCGTAGGTTTAGATCTTCTCCATAGATCTTTTTAGTTTCTTGCTCCTAGATTCTTGTTTGCCTTTGTTGCTTTTTTTCCTCCACCGTGTAAACATTGAGAGATGCTCACCGCCGGTGAATTTTTGCTTCTTTGCAGATTTCCGCCGCCGGCACGGGTGCGTGGCCTTCATTTCCTCATCGCGCAACCGCGATGTCTTCTAGCAACACCGCGGATCCCGCCGATGCCGCCGTCGAGGAGGGTGAGCGCGCCGGGTGGGAAGGCTCCGACGTCTCCCACGAAGAAATCGATTGGCTGATCCGAACTCGGCGTATCCCGAAAGAGGTGATATGTCGGCCCCCTGGCAAAGAGGCTGAGCCGAATTTGGAACCCGGCGAGCGCGTGGTCTTCGTCGCGCACTTTGAGCGCGGCTTTGGCCTCCAGGTGAGCCCGTTCTTCCGAGGCTTCTTAGATCGGTTTCATCTTCAACCCCATCACCTTCCAGCCAACGCTATCACCACTCTCTCGGCATATGTCTCTTTCTCCGAGGGATATCTCGGTCTTTGGCCCACCGTTGAACTTTGGGCGAAGTATTTTCAACTCCGGAAGCAGAGTGTTCCGGATCTGGAAAACAAGAACTTCCCCAAGGAGATGACCCCGTGCGGAGCCGCTACAATTATACCTCGGAAAGCCTCCATCTTTCCTCGGATTCAAGGCCTGGAGTCATGCCGGAAGTGGCAGCGCACGTTCTTCTACGTGAAGAGCCCGGACAATGCCGATTTCTTGAACCTGCCGACATTCAGTCTCGGTGCACCCACGGAGCAGTTTAATTGGCAGTTCAACCCAAAGGAGACAAATCTCGAGATCAACCAGATTCACAAGATCGTCAATCAGCTCCTGGGGGAAGGGCTGACAGGCGATGACCTCTTGAGAACCTTCATTAGCCGCCGAGTCTCCCCCCTCCAAAACCGAGTTCACAAGATCTGCCACATGAGTGGCCAATACGACCCTACTCGGGTCAGCACTCATGAGCTGAGCAAGGCCGCCGTCCGGAAACGCGTCAAGTCAATCGCCAGGACGCGAATGACAGAGGAATGGGAATGGGGTAAAGAACCCCATGATAGAACTCGGCTTCCGGAGCAAGTAAGTCACTTGCAATTTAGACCGACATATTTTGCCTGCCGAGACCTCTTATGTCGGCTTCATATTTGGCTCCTAGAATAACCCGGTTTTATTGCTTCTGATTTGCAGAGATTTGCTCGGCAAAAGACTGAAGATGGAGCGGATCCCTCCGCCAAATGGGGCAAAGATCTACCTGCCCCGGCCGTCACCGAGGTTGAAGACCCGGACGATGAGGATCATATGCCGATTCTGGCTGCTGGCGCCCCTGCCTCGGGTAAGCCTCAAGCCCGAGCCTCAATCAGAGATTGGTCAGATGACGATGACAATGATTGTGAAATTTTAGAGGCACTTGATGTTCGTCCCATCGCATTTGCTTACCCACTATCCTCGGCACCAGCTGACCCGGGCGGCCCGGTTCCGAGTACATGCCCTGCTACCTCGGGCAATCGAGGCGGATCTCGCAAACGTGCCGGGACCGGTACCTCAGATACCGGGACCTCAGGAGCCCCAGTCCCTGCAGCGAAGAAACCGAAGATGCAGAAGAAACCGGGACATAAGCCTCGGGGCAAGAGGACGCCTCCAGTTACAGAAGGGTAAGATATCCTTTGCCAATATACGCTCGTTTCCCTTTCTTCCTTTAACTAAGATAATACTTCCCCGAGGTAACCTATTTTCCTGCTTTGATGCAGTGCCGCCCTTGAAGTCAGTCAGAGTGCATCCTCTGTGCGCTCACCTATTCCGCCGCCAGCGGTATCTCGGTCAACCGACACTGGAGTAGATACAACTCCAGCCGACATACTGCCGCCGGCTGCTGATGCCGCACCTGGAGGAGGCCAACACGCCTCAGAAACCGAGGTCATGGACTCGGTTGCCTTTAATATCGATACCTCGGCCCTTGACCGAGATGCTGATCTCGGTGCCCACATCATGAATTCCGCGACGGAGCGGACCGAAACTCCGGTAGCACCGGATCAGCAGCAACAACCACAACAACAACAGCAGCAGCCATAGCCACAACAACAGCAGCAACAGCAGCCACAGCAGCAACAACAGCAGCAACAGCCACCGCGGCAGCCACAGCCACCGCAGCAGCCACAGCTACCCCCGACATCTTCCGCACCGGCCTCCCGGAAACTAGCACCACCGCCAAAGCCGACACAGCCACGACAACTGGCCACCGGGAAAGTGCCGGCCACTCCGAATACACAACTGGCGCTGACTCCGACCCAAGCTCTAGCTGCATCCGTCTCCAGAGTCGTCACAGCTGCTGGCTGGGAGTTTCCCTGGCTGCGAACTCAAAGTGGTGGCAGCCTGGGCTCGCTGGAGCATTATAACATGGACTGGAATGCTGCCGATACCAGCGAGGTTTCTTCCCAGAACCCGGCGTCCCGGCATCCAGCTGGCCCAAGCGAGCTTGCGCAGTCCATGCACACGCTGCAGGTTGCGGTCCTTAAAGCTAGCAAGATTGCCGAGGTGAACCTTCTCGGCTTAGCTCTTTTTTCTTTTATAATAGATAATAGATATATATTATCCCCAGTCCCCGAGATTCGGGTCGAGTGGTTGATGCTCGACCGAGTAAAGATCACTCAGCGTGAATCTTCAAAAATTCCGACATCCAGTCCCCGAGATTCAGGTCGAGTTTACTCGGGTGAATCTTTAAAATAACACTAACACTTTCCCTTTTTTCAGGAATGCACCAATACTCGGACCAAGGTGTTCCACAAGCTGCTCTTGGAGCACAAGAAACTCAAGAACGCCTACAAGCAGCTGCAGGAGGGGTTGAAGAGCCAGGACGACGCGCACAACGTTGCGCTCCAGAAGGAAAGAGATGAAGTATCTCGGCTCAGAAGGAGCTTGAACGGGTTCAGAATCAGAAGTCCGAGATGGAGAAACTGCCGCCATGGAGAAGAAACAGCGGGAAGAAGATGCTCTGAAGCAGAAGGAGCTCCTTGAGCAGACCGAGGTCCGCGCCACCTCGGCTCAACAAGAACTGGATGCCCTCAAGGCTAAATGCAACAGCTGGTTGGCCGAGCTCACCCGGATCAACAGCGAGATGGACAGTAAGTTTCCTTTATCCTTTCTTTTCATTTCCTTTGCTTCTACCGACATTAGATATATGCCGGTATATGACTTAACTCGGTATAGCTTTTCTTTCTTCAGAACACTTCTCCCATTCCAAGGACGCTGCAGCAAACATTACCCGCAAGGCACGAGAAAAAAGAGCAGAATCTGGCCCGATCTCGGAGGAATGGGACATTGAAGATCATCTGACGGCTCTGGATGCTCGCATATCTCCTCTGAGGTGCATTGGTACTGAGCTCCTTGAAGCTGGTATCCGGGTTTACCGGTTCTATGGCCAGAGTCCGCAACTCCAGCTACCATCGCCGAGTTATCCAAGTGCCTGCTGGCCGCCGAGACAAGGCTCCGAGAGTGGAGATCTTCCTCAGCTCGTGCCGGTGCAGATCAAGCTCTGACCTTTGTGCTTTCTTGGTACGAGGCAATCGACCTTAATGCACTGAAATCCCTGCGCTCCGACTCGAAATGGACGTCGGATCCAACACTGATCCAGAGCCGCAAGGAAGCAGCCTCCTTCATGGCCAGCTATGCTCAAACCCAATCTCTCATTCCTGGCCCAGTCTACTCCGACGTGAAGAAGATGACGTCGAAGAGGAAGAGGATGATGACGAGGAAGAGGAAGTTGACGAGGAGATCGAGGCTGACACTCCCAATACTGCCACTGCCGCAGCAGCCGACACTGCCAAGCCGACAGCAGCCGACACATCTTCGGAAGCAGCATCCGACATCACCGGCAACCCGGCAACCACCACGACGGTCGATCCTGCGACCGAGATTGCTCCTGCGACTCGCACTGCTCCTACTGACCCGAGCTCCTCCACCGCAGCTGTTTGAACTTATCACAAGTTGAACTGTTAAATCCCCGGGATGCCGGGTGCAGATGTATATATACTCTTAAGTTTTTATCAGTGCTACTTTAACTTGCTAGCTTCAACGAGACTGGCTTAATGCCGGATCACTTTGCACCAAGTCCCCGAGTTTACTTTCTTGTTTACTATACTTAGTAATCTTTGCTCTTGTCTACCATTTTGGCGTTCGACAGTCGAGTCACAAGATCAAATTTATAGCATACAGTACTCATAAATTTTGAGATAAGGTTTAGAGTCATCCGACACAAAGAAAAGGAATAAAATACAGGGTTAGTAAACAACATATACCGAATCATTTTTGGACCGAGTCCCCGAGTCTGTTTTCATGTTTACTATATTCCATAACCTCTGCTCTTGACTGCCATTTTGGCGTTCGTCAGTCGAGTCACAAGATCACAACAAGATAGCATACACTACTTGAACTTTGAGACAAGGTTTAAAACCATTCGGCATAGGAACAACACAGATAAAACAGAGATAAAACACATGCATATAGACAAGGCAGTCCCCGAGATTCTTTTCGGAGTGCCAACATTTCATTCAAAGGAAACCGAGATACATACATTGCGCCCTTAAGAGTAAAAGGGACGGAGCAGAGCCACATTCCAGGGTCGTTTGGTTTCCTCTCCGGATTTGTCCATCCTGTCCTTCCTTGGTTTCTGTGCATCTATAAGATAGTATGCATCATTGTGCAGAGCCTTGCTCACAATGAACGGTCCCTCCCATGGAGGTGATAACTTGTGCATGCCGGCTTTGCGCTGCACTAGCCTAAGCACCAAATCTCCTTCTCGGAATACACGAGGATTTATCTTCCGGCTATGATAGCGTCGGAGATTTTGCTGATATATTGCTGACCGAGATAAGGCCAGTTCTCGTGCTTCTTCGAGCAGATCGACATCATTTTCCCGAGCTTCTTTTGCCTCGGCTTCTGTGTACAGTGTAACTCTTGGCGAGTCATACTGTATGTCGGCCGGCAGGACCGCTTCTGCTCCATAGACCAGAAAAAATGGCGTATAGCCCGTTGATCGATTCGGTGTGGTCCTGAGACCCCACAGTACTGCCGGTATCTCATCTATCCAACAACCCGGAGTTCGCAGCAGTGGTTCAATCAACCGGGCTTTGATGCCGGCTAACACCAATGCATTTGCTCTTTCCACTTGCCCATTGGCCTCCGGATGCGCGACCGATGCTAGGTCAAGTCGGATTCTCTTTTCCGCACAGAACCGAGCAAATTCTCCTACAGCAAAGTTTGTGCCATTATCCGAGATAATGCTGTGTGGGTAACCATATCTCAAAATGATGTCTTTCAAGAAAGATACAGCCGTGTGGCCGTCACACTTCCTGATTGGCTTCACCTCGATCCACTTGGTGAACTTGTCCACCATCACCAGCATATGAGTCATGTTACCTCGGGCCGGTTTGAATTCCCCCACCATATCCAGACACCAAACAGCAAAAGGCCAAGTGATGGGAATTGTCTTGAGTGCTGAAGCTGGCATGTGGATCTTGTGAGCAAATCTCTGACATCCCTCGCACTTCCTGACGATATCTTCTGCCTGTTGCAAAGCAGTGGGCCAGTAAAACCCATGTCGGAATGCCTTAGCAACCAAGGCTCTTGAGCAAGCATGATGACCACATTCTCCTTGATGAATTTCCAGGAGCATCTCTTGCCCTTCCTCCGATTCAACACAACGTTGTAGCACTGTGGTTGCGCTTCTCTTATACAACTCTCTGTTGATGATGGTGTATGCTTTGGATCTTCTTTGCACTCGCCTGGCCTCGGCTTCATCATCTGGCAGACTCCCATCTATCATATACGACATTATAGGCTGTGCCCATCCTGGCACAGGACGTACAGGAAAGATCGGTTCATCCACCTCCATTGGTTCAACCGACATTGCCTCCTCTGACATCAATTGGTCAGTCCCCGGGTTCTGCCAAGCAGTCCCCGGGTTCTCCCAAATGCACCCGACATCGACGTCCATGGGAACAGCATCAGATTCCGGTTTCGCCGGGATAAAGATTGACTCGGACTCGGGCGACGGTTTGATTGATGGCTTCCTGAGATGCTCCAAGGATATGCCGGGTGGGATTGGATCCCGAGATGAACCTAGCTTGGACAGTACATCGGCGGCTTCATTTTCTCCGAGGTATATGCTTGAACTCGCAACCTTCAAAGAACCCCGAGATCTTCTGGACATGAAACCGATATAACGCCATGTTGGCGTCTAAAGCATCCCAATTTCCCGAGGTTGCTGCACCACCAGATCCGAGTCTCCGAAGCATTCTATCCGGCGAATACCAATTTCCTTGGCCACGTTGAGCCCATGAACAAGTGCCTCATACTCGGCCACATTGTTAGATGCCGCAAAATGAATCTGCAACACATATCTCAGTTGATCCTGCTTTGGCGAGGTAAGGACTACCCCGGCACCTAAACCAATTTTGTCTTGGAGCCGTCAAAGTGCATTCTCCAGTAATTGGAGTCAGGCAATGGTGGCTCATATTGCATCTCGGCCCAATCCACGAAGAAATCAGGCAGTGCCTGAGATTTGATGGCATCTCTCTCTTTCATAATGTGGCGTATAAGGAGCCAGCTCAATGGCCCATTTGGCTACTCGGCCGCTTGCATCTTTGTTACCAATGATTTCCGAGATAGGAGCTTCACACACCACTGTGATTGGATGCTCTTGAAAGTAATGTTTCAATTTCTTGACCGCCATATAGACGCCATATGTCATTTTCTGGTAGTGAGGATAATTTTGCTTGGACAACGAGATCACCTCGCTCAGATAATATACCGGCCTCTGCACGGTTTTGCCATCTTCTTCTCGCTCCACTACCACTACGGCACTCACAACTCGGTTTGTGGCTGCAATGTAGAGCAACATCGGCTCTTTGGGTAATGGTGAGGCCAATATCGGCGCAGCTCTGTGGCACCCCGATCCAGATGATCGAGTCACCCCATATACCAGTCCTAGAAACACTGGATATATGACAGCTTGATAAACAAAGGCAAAACCAAATATATTCATAAGGCTTCGAGTTTGCACAAATACAAGGTTACAACATGGGTGAGGCTCCAGCTCTTGCGCAACAGGCGCACACAACAGTATGTACATTATTTTTCTAACATCGAGCCTCTAGCGGAAGTCGTAGCGGAAGCGAAGAAAGTAGCGTGGCGATAGCGGCCTTATTCCACAGGGTCCTGCCTGGGACACGGGTTCCTAGTTCTCATAGAGCGGGTACTCGGCGACTGGTTCAGCAGGGTCTGGCCACATGAAAAGCCATGTAAGTACTTGAAGTACTCGCAAGACATCAGCCCAAAAACAAGCAAGGTCTATCTATATGGCATGGCATGGTTCAGAAAGTAACATGGCATGAGGTCGGTTGCGAGGATGAGTCCAAGCATAACGGTTGGACATAACTTACCTACTTACCTTAGTAGGGTGTTTTCTCATTATCAAGTGAGATCACGTTTCTCACTTGACCACTCATAATCACAACTAGGCATTCCAGCCTCTAGCCAACTCTGGCTTAAAACACAACCTTCCGAGTCCTTAGCCAACTCTGGCCTGACTACCAAAATCTCCTGTGTTCGTTGGTCTCAACTTAATTATTTCTCCAAGTTCGACTGGACTGACTCATAGTGTGACCTGGCCCAAACATCGTCCCGTAACCTAGGGACAAGGCTAGAATCTAGATTTACACTCTCGAGAGGTTGCAACATTTATCCACACGCTGAAGTCTAGGCTTGTACCGCCGGTACCGAAGTACTAGAACCGATCCTGGCGGCAGCACAAACCCACACTTCCACAACCGTTTATCCTACCCGGACACTCCCTGTATAGCCACCGACATAACTCTACGCCTTATGAAGAAGTGAATCCGGCACGTCCCCAACAGATGAGCGACGCCTAGCTCCGGAACCTTCACAAGACTAGCCCCGACCACAAAGGTAACCGACTAGACTTGCCAAAAGGGTGGCGTCAAAGGAGGCCTGATAAAACACTCAGTCATGGTCCGCCCATGTGAACGACGCATGGTTGTGCAAGTGGTGCTTGGTGAGTGGCACTATGTGACTCATTCTAGTCGAGGGAGGTGATTATCTTCTTAGTCGTTTTGTTTGATTACAGACATCAACATTAACAAAGTAACACAAGGTAACCTCATAACAGTAACAGCACAGAACATATCACTTGCATGCATAGATAACAACATAACAATAATAATAATACCCGGGTGACGGTGGCGGGAGACCCGGCCGGTGTCACTCGGGGGTTAGTGTTCACAGAATAATAGCATAATGTTTCAAACGGGCGACGGTGGCGGGAGACCCGGCCGGTGTCACCGTAAAAGAATGAACCGAAAAGCACTCATAAAAATGAGAGAGCATCCATTCCACTCGAGGGTTACCCCGACGTGGTGTCAGCAATCTCGACAATAAGAACCAAATGGAAAGTCAGCTCCAAGCGTCGCAGTCCGGGTGGTCTATGCCAACCATATTTGACGGAGGGACAAGAAGCAAATAACTCTTTTGGCGAATGCCCCCAACTCCGAGGATCATAAGACGACATTCGTCCGCTCCTCACCTCGGCGAAGAGGAAAAAGCAAACAAAGCCCCGCAAGCGCGAGGCGCACAGTTGTAATATTTCCCCCATTCCTTCGACTGAGGCGGTTCCTCCGGCCATTGTCTAGGGAACGGGAGTGATGCACAGATAAGCAACTATAAGGTAGTGCAATAATTTAAAATGCAATATGGCATGTGAGGTGCAACAGATATTAATTTAATCAGTCAAAATATTTCCTAAGTTCGACCAAGTTTGAAATTGGGTTGGTGGCTTGCCTTCGGGTTCAGAGACAACTCCTACTCCGTCGGAGAGGTTCAAATCTATCCAAAACGAGACAAACATGCATCAAACTCCCTCCTAAATTATTTAAATAAATGCCAAAAAATAAATTCCAAATAATTCTTTTCTGGTTCCATTTGAAAGAGAAAATTCAAACTAAGCCAACAAAATTGGTTTCATATTTTTCTGACCATTTTTCAGAGAGATATTGCAATTCAAAGTTTGGTTTAATTTCTGCCTTTTTTAACAGAAAAATAAAACAGAAAAACGGTTCAGGAAAATGTTTAAAAACCTGACCAGTGGGTCCCACTGGTCAGTGACTCATAACCGAAACGTTTTCTTCTCCACCGCGCGGGAAAAAAAAAGAGGAACATGGTGGCCGTCTCCGGCGAACTCACCGGCGATGGACTGTGGCGGTTAGGACGAGGCAGAGGGGTGGGAGAGGAAGCAGAACGTCTCAGGGAGGCCTGCCGCAGCTAGTTCGAGCACCCACGCTTGACGGGGAGGTCGGGATGGAGCGGAGCTTCTCCTCCCGCGGCTCCGGCGATCTGTCGATGATGGATACGACGGTTCCGGCCACCGTTCACCCTGGCGAGCACGGCATCGTCACCGTGGTGCTCAGTGGAGGCTCTGGGTGGAGGGAATCGAGCAGGGGAAGGCTGGGGTGTGCGAACCGAGCTGAGGTCAGTGCGGCTCGGGTGGTTGCAATTCCGGCGAGGTGTGGCTCCTCTGGGCTCGTGGCTGGGGTGGAGGGCGACTGAGGGAGTGGGAGAGGTGGTGCGGTGAAGGAATGGTGTGGGGGTGGCCGTTTTATATGGTTCCCGTGCAGCGGCCGGAGTAATGGCGCGGCGAGGTGTCGCGCACGGCGTGGAGGTGACGGTGGACGGTGTGTCGCGAAACCGGTGGCACAGAATACGCACGCGGCACAGGAGGGAGCGAGTGGATGAGCTCGGGGGCGGCTGGGTCGCTGACGAGCGGGGCCCCGGCGGCGCTGTGCTGGACGGCGCGTCGGCCAGCGGTCCGGGCGCGTGCGGAATCCTCCTCCGGCGACGCGTGGTGGCTGAGAGGTTCAGGGAGAGGAGGGGAACACGCTGGGCGTGGATTGAGGCGTGGGGAAGCTGAACGCCGACGACCACAAGGTGGCGGCGCCGTCGTGCACGGCCTCGCCGGCGGTGATCACCATCTTGTCCAAGCCAGAAGCGGCAAGTGGACGTTTCTCTCAGCTCCGATATCCAAATGAGGTGTGGTTTTCACCACTGTGTGCCAAATTCAAAATCCAACAACTTTGCTGACTAAGGTTTGCTCAAATTCGAAAGTTGGTCCGACTAGATTTTGAGAAAAACAATACTGGTCAAAAAGAGTTTTAAAGTTTTGGAGGGGTAGATGGTGTTAGATGGATGTGCCCTTTTGTCCTGAGGTAGGAGGGATGATTAGGAGCTTATCCATGCCTTGGATTCTTCCGGGGAAATTAGTTTGGTTAGGTTTTAAAATGTTTTGAGAAAATGGGCAGAATACAAAAAGAATTGTGGAGGGAAAATTCTCCAAGTCAAGGCCCCATATTTTTTTATAAAAGTGATCCACATCAACTAGGGAAGGTTCCCTAATTTTTGCAGAATTTTTGGAGACATAAAAATAGGGGTTCCTTTGTAAGGTCAATAAAAAAGGTTAATTTTTAAAAAGGAAAAAGAATTTCCCAATTAAATATTTATCCAGGGTTAAAATCACAATACAAGTTCCAAGTGGAAGGAAAATGGAAAACACAAGATCCCTCTTGATTTCTCATGTTTGCAAAGGTTCAAGATTTTAAAAGAATTTTCCGGAGGTTTAAATCCAAATGCACATGAAATAATGAAACAATGCAATTTGGGAAAATTTAAAAAGGCCAAAATTCAGGGTGTTACAAGTTGCCAACATCTTTTTTAGCTCAGTGAACGCCGCATCCGCTTACGGGGTCCTCACAAATTTGTTACTTTTCTTCATTAGTTGGTATAAAGGCAATGCCTTTTCTCCAACCTACTAACAAACCGACTTAAGGATGCCAAGCAACCAGTGAACTTTTGCACATCCTTGAGATTATTCGGCAACCTCATGCTCTCAATAGCACGGATCTTTGTCGGATTTGCCTCGATTCCTCGGCTTGACACGAGGAAACCGAGTAACTTGCCTGCCGGCACACCAAATGTACATTTGTCCGGGTTAAGTTTTATCCGGAATCTCCTTAGATTCGCGAATGTTTCTCTGAGATCATCAATCAGAGTGGATTTCTCCTTAGTTTGATGACGATGTCATCGACATATACCTGCACATTTTTGCCTATTTGATCATGCAAGCATTTTTGCATACATCTTTGGTAAGTAGCACCAGCATTTCTCAAACCAAATGTCATGACACGATAGCAATAAGCCCCGTACGGGGTAATAAAAGCAGTTTTCATTTGATCAGCAGGGTTCAGCGGTATCTGGTGAAAACCAGAATATGCATCTACAAAGGATAACAGCTCACACCCGGCTGTGGAATCGATCACTTGATCAATCCGAGGCAGCGGGAATGGATCCTTAGGACATGCCTTGTTCAAGTTTGTGAAATCAATACACATGCGCCACACAATGGCCACGTTCGGGTCATCCTTTTTCTTTTCCACCAGGACCGGGTTAGACAACCAGTCCGGGTGCAGCACTTCCATGATGAAACCAGATGCAAGTAATCTGGCCAGTTCATCGCCTATCACCTTTCTCCTCTCATCCGAGGACGTCGCATAGGTTGCTTCACGGTTTCATATCCGGTCTGACGAACAATGAGTGCTCAGCCAACTCCCTCGGAACACCTGGCAGGTCCTGATTTGACCATGCAAAGATATCCCGATTCTCACGGAGGAAGTGACTGAGCTCGCCTTCCTATTTCTCGGTCAACCCGGTACCAATGATGACGTTGCGTTCTGGGAACGCCGGGTCGACGTTGATCTTCTTCGTCTCCTTCGGCACCTGGAATGCCGCACTCTGCTCGGGTTAGTCATACCCGGCATACCGAGTTGCGCGGACTGGGCCAGCGCCACCACTTCATGGATCCTCTTCTTCTCCGCAGCAATGATTAATGACTCGGCCAGACAAGAGCCAGCCGAGGCGCACTCAAGGATCCTTTCTTCCCGCAGCTTCATCTTGAGGTAAGCCACATGGGTAGATATCATGAACTTGGCCAGCGCTGGTCTACCGAGCAAAGCATGGTATGGACTTTCGAGGTCCACCACCTCGAATTGGATGCTCTCAGTTCTGCAGTTGTCCTTGGTGCCGAATAACACATCAACCCAAATTTTGCCCATAGGTGCACATGAGACACCAGGCACTATACCGTGAAAGGTTGTATGACTCGGCTGCAACATGTTTGCCGAGATGCCCATCTTCACCATGGTGTCTCGGTACATGATGTTGATGCTGCTCCCATTGTCAATGAGAACTCGGGTGAACCTGACATTGATGGTGGGCCCGATGAATGTCGGATCCACCACTAGAGCGTAACCTCCCGGGCTTGGCATGATCCGGGGATGGTCCTTCATGCTCCAGCTGATCTCCTGATCAGACCAGTGCATATACTTCGGCACAGCCGGCATAACCGCGTTTACCTCCATTGCACGCCGGTGCAGGCCGCTTGTCAGTTGGCTCGGTCACAAAACCACATAGCTCTGATGAGCCTCTCTATACTCACCCTGGCAATATTCACCCTGGCGGCTGGGACCAGCATTGCTGTTGTTGCCTCCGACATTCACTTGGTTAACATTTTCTGGCCCTCTCCTGTTATCCACAGGTCTCGGAGCTGCAGGCCTCGGTGGAGGCGCATTCAAGGGAATAGTGTTTGCCCCGGTGAGCGGTAGTGTTGGAGGTCTCTGAGGTGCACCCATCTGATTTCCTCCGGATCCTCCCCCTTCCTTCAACGTGCGCTGATACCAGCTGCACTGCCGGGTTGAATGATTAGCCGGCCTGCGGGGGTCGTGCGTGTGATAGCTGCAGGGTCCATCCAGCATTGCCTCATAGGTTAATGGCTTCCTCTGGTCACTCCACGGTCTCTTCCCATCCTGGTTTTGGCCCCATGCAGGACCGCTGTTCCTCAGACGCTGGCTATTGCCGGCACCTGGCTGATCTTGATCAACTGCAGCAACTTGATTTGAACCGTACCGATAATCCGGCCGGTCCTCTCTCCTCTTGATCCCGAAATCCTGGCGGTCACCTCGCCTGGCTGGTCCGGGTCCATTGTTGACCGGGTATCTTCTACTCGGTTCCACCGAGTTCAGCAAGGGCTGCATCGGATCACCCAGTGCATAGCTATCCGCAATCCGGATTGTCTCGGCCAAGGTGGCCGGCATCTCCCTTTGCAACTTCTGCCAGAGCATGGAGCCGTGCCGGCACCCTTGAGCAAACCATGAAATGGCCTGCGCTTCAACAACTCCTTCACAGGAATTGCGAACAGTACTCCACCGGGTCAAGTAGTCCGGTCAGTTTCATCATCCTCTGCTTGCACATGGCAAGCTGCTGAGGACGATTCGGCCTCTTGTATGTGCTGGAGAAATTGCTAACGAAGGCTTCTTCAAAGTCCAGCCAGCAGTCAACGCTGCCCTCTCGCAAGTTGTTCAGCCAGATCCGGCTGGCCCTTCCAACATTTGCGGGATATACCTTACCGCCCATCGGCGGTTTCCTCCCGCGATATGCACTGCCGACACATAATCTGTCAGCCAGTCTTCCGGCTTAGTACTGCCGTCATATGTCTTTGCGCCCCGGTTCAATTGAAAGTGCGGCACCGGTGGCTCCCTCATGATCCGAGGTCCAAAGCATGCAGGGCCAGGTGGGCCTTGCTCTTCCAGCATCTCGGACATAAAGATCCTGTCCAACTTGTAGCGTGCATCATTTGCCGAAACTGGCGAGGTCCCAACCGGGATCCCAGTGCACCTTCATATCTCTGATACCCGGCTCTCTCCATAGCCGAGTAACGGTTAGCCACCTGGTCAACACCTTGTGGCTGCTGAACATGCTCGATATTTTGCTGCTGCCGGGCAGGATTGCGTGTCGGATACCGAGTGGATAACCTCGGCCAGCCGAGTTAATTTTTCCGGCATCTGGATTGCCCGGACCGGGATTGCTTTTACCCCGGCCGGCACTGCCTCGCCGGCTAACTGTTTTCCGGCATATGCCGGATCATATGTCTGTATCTGCTTGTTTTTACCGGAGTTTACACTCCGGTCACGATCTCCACCGACGTGCGGTGATGAAGCTTGCCCCTTAGATCCTCCACTGGCTGCCTTAGCCGAGTGAACAATCTGGGACCCACCTGCAGCTGTGTTAGCCTTAAGATAGGCCTCATTTTGCCGCACAGCAACACCTACTAGCTCATTAACCCGGTCTTGTTGCTTACGGAGAGCTTCTCCGGATAAACCAGATAACTCGGCTCTTGCTGCCTCGGCAGCTCTAAGAGTCTTAGCAGGGGAACTATATTTGGGCTTTTCAGCCGACATGTGACTAGGAGTTTTACTAGAACTTGATCTACCATCTCTAGCAATCTCGACATTGAGGCCTCTACCCCTTTTACGCACATCCTCTATGCGACTAGGATGAGTAGCTATCGGAGTTAAACCATGAGCTTTGTTATACTCACGGAAGGTTATCTCGAATTCTCTCCTTATCTGGGACATCGCGAGAGCCTCCTGATGCAGGTTCTGACGATGCGACTCCAACTCGGCCTCCGTCAGGGCAGCATCTGTACCGGTAGCTACCGGCACAGCCAGCTTCTCGATCATATCCTCGAGAGGAACCGGCCTGACCGGTACCTGGGATGTACCGGCCTGGTCGAGGAGGTTCTCCCTCCTCTCCAGCGGCAGTTTCGCCGATCTGGTGGTCTTGGCGGCAGGTTTGCCGGCATCTCCTTTGCCGGTTTCTCCTTTACCGGCACCACTCGTGGAGCCGGTCATCATGACCTCGCGAGCGGTACGCCGGCCGCGAGCCGCACAGACAGCAGGAGGATCCTCGGCTACAAGCACCTGCTCAGGGTACCTACGGACAAACTCGGTGGCGACGTAGACCTCGTACGTCCCGAAGGTGACGAGGCAGCCGTTCCTCGATAGCGGCCTGCTACCGAAGCAGCCCGCGTTGTCGTCGATGAAGTTCAGCGAGCCGAATCTGTGGACAAGGCCACTGACCACGCGCTCGCCGAAGGCGATGATGGAACCCGTCCGGATGAACACACCAGCCAGCGCCGCTGCTGGCCCCACGGTGGGCTCCAACTGTCGTGGTGGTATCACGGCAGATGCCATAGGATGGCTTGAGTTGGGGCCGATGGACGCTGGTGGAACCGGGGAGGGATAGCGCGCTAAGGAGCGCACACAGAAGACACAAAGCACACCTCGATCTACCCAGGTTCAAGGCCCTCGTGAGGAGGTAAAACCCCTACTCCTGCCTGTCTGTCTCAATATACCGGGATCTCAAGAATACAAAGGTGCTCCTCGAGCTATATGTTCTCTGCTATGGTGAAGCTCTCAAGGAAGAAGAAGGAAGCTATGGGGAAAAGATCTCTCAGTGCATCGTCGTCCTCCTCCACGCGGGAGGGCCTGGGGCACCTTATATACTGGTACCCCGGGTCACAGGATTGGTGCCGTACCGGCACTGTAGCCACGCGCGTCTGCATCAGCAGCTTGGTCATGATTGTGTCCTCTGCCACGGACAGGACGTGGCCTGCCCATGCCTCGTGCTCTGTTCCCAGGTACGCCCTTGGTCAGCGGTAGGTGTGACCGGTCACCTCGTACCCGCGCCATGACGCCTGCCACGCTCCCGTGTCAGGCGGGATGTAACCTCGGCATTGACTTCCGGCATGGATATGTCGGATTCCCCTTCCTTGGTTATCCTCCCTGCACATAAGAGAAGACACGAAGATACCGACATTCGTATGTCGGTCAGCATATGTCGATTTGCACCAGCATCATATCCCAGCCCCTTCTGGGCCTGGATGTGTCGGTCAGCATATGTCGGTTTGCACCAGCATCATACCCCGGTCCCTTCTGGGTCTAATTATGTCGGTTCCAAGTCCACTCTTGGACCTAATTTATACCATACCTTGACCCTAACTCGGGTAGCACCCCGACAGTTGTTGTTGTGGACAGGACAGTGAAACCGTGAATAGGAAAAGCTAGCAGATTTCTACCATTGGTAGAAAGAAAGCAACTTTTGTCACTGCTGTGTATATCAACACAGACAGGGCTGCCGCCGTGTTGCTGCCATAAGTTGACCTAGGTTGGCCGAGAGCAACAGCTAGCAGCTGGCTCTCCAACATTCAACGCCCAACGGTACACATGTCGCTGGCTCTCCAGCATGCACTACTCCTGTAAAGAAAAGGAGTGTGTGTACAGTACGTAGGTCGTAGGTGAACGTAGACAGCGGCCTGCACACACAAACGCTGGCACAGTGATGGTCGATGTTGCCCTGGCTGCCGCTTGCACGCGGGCACCAGCTAAAGCCTAGGCGTAGCGGCATCGGCATCGGCATCGGCATCGGCATCGGCGGAGTTAAATGGAGCACGCACGTATGTAACCGTGTCCCCAGATTCACAGACAGCGCTGCCTCCGTCCTCCGGTGTAAGACCAGCCAAAACGGCACGCAGGGCTCAATAATTTCTCATGTGGTGAGCCCTCCGTTAGCTCGTAGGAATAGATAAGAAACGCTAGCTCCTCTGATCGACTGCCCTAACCTAATCGGCTAATCGCACGCTCAATTTGGCATGGCGATCGTAGTGTCATGCTCTGTAGGAGGGACTAGCTGACGAAGATCATCACCAACATCGTCGAAGTCGAAGTCGCCGATGCCGGTGCTGTTATAAACGATAGCAAGAAAACAACGAAGTAGCAGAAAGATCAACCAGATTTAACGTGGAAACCCCCTCCAACAATAGAGGAGAAAAAACCACGGGCGTCAGCCAGCAATACTTCACTATATCGGGTGAGCTTACAAACGCCGAGATTTACACAACGCGACTTCTCCTAGCCGGCGGCTTACAAAATATATATGGTGGTAAACCCTAGGTCGACTGCAGTCCGACCCGGAAACGACGTGCCGGCCACGGTACGACGGGAGGCGGTCACCATGCATAACTGCTCGGCTGCTCGATCGCTGGACGCTGGCTGGCACGACGTACGCCATTATCGCGCCGCGCGCCAAGGATGAGCGGGCAGCAGTACAGCCGGCTGAGCTGTTGCAAGTATACACGACGCATCACGCGCGCACACGGATGCGAACAGTGCCGCTCGCGCCCAGCCTAGCTTTCCTCCGGGCCAACGGAGGCGGCGTCCCCAATTCAGGAAACATCCGCCCGTCGCTTCCGTTGTTATCTTGGCTTCAAACCCGCCGCTCGATCCGGGCTCACGCCAAGAGAAGTGAGATGATCCGGGCGTGGCGTGGGTGTAGCAAAGTGGCCAGTACACTCAAAGGAAACAGCGCATGGATTAAGAATTTAAGATTGACCGGCAGTAATTAATGGCCGGTGCATGGCGGACAACTCGCGACCACTTTTTTTTAAACACATTACAACGCAGTCGCTCATATACACACGCACACACTCACCCCTATGAACGCACGCACGCACACCCTATCCCGATGAGCACCTCCGAGAGACCGATTCGACGGGTCGAGTCTTGAGATTGACGAAGTCACCACGGGCGCCTCGCTGTCGACGGAAACGTCGCCTCCCACTGGATCAGTTTGTCAATCTGGCCAGGGGACCTTTCCTCGACCCTAGCTCTCGCGAACCCACAAGCGACCTAGCGCTAGGGTTCCTCGCAGCCGCCGGCGCGCCGCCGCCGCTCCCTACTCCCTCTCCCCTTCCTCTCGCGCGGCCGTCGCCCCCCGAGGCGGCGGCGCGCGCCCCGTCCCCGCTGTTCTCGGCTCCTCCCTCATCTGCTCGTCCCGTTGCCGCCGTCGGCAGGAGCCGCCGGGCGTGGTCCCGGGCGGCGCCGGCGGCGGCAGCCTTCCTTTCCCCGTGTCGGTGGTGGGAGTCGGGGCTCCTCTCCCTCCGGCGGCGGTGCGTACAGGCGGCGGTGGTCTGGCTCGACAACGACGGTTCTTCTTTGCTGCGGATGGTGAGGACGACGGGGGCGCCACACTTGGTGGTGCGATGGCCAGCTTCGGCCAGGCCCTGCAGGCCCAGATCTGGGCCCTTTGGGCCCGATCTTGGTCAACGCGGGTCAGGTTCGACCAGGTCTCCCGATTGGACTGAGGTACGTTTCCTGTGACGGGAGTGGCGGTGACAACGCAGCGTCTTCTGCAGCGTGGTGGCGGGAGCTTTGCGGACCCGTCCGGTCCGGCTGGGCCGTTGGTGCCGAACTAGAGGGTAGCGGCGGCAGTAGCCTATGTGCGGCAGCGTGGCGGCGGAGACTTCACGGGCCCGTCAAGGGTCCGGCCGGGCCTACCCGGCCTGGTGTGTCTCTGCTGCCGCGTCCGGTCGGCACTCGCCGATGGCGGTGGAGGATGTCCTCCAGGTGGCTATGCTGCTGCCGCCCTCCGGTTCCTCTGGTGGCCTGGTGTGTTCTTGACTGCTGCGTCCGGTCGGTTACCGTCTCTGGCGGTGGAGGCTGTTCCCTCCCGCGTGGATGTTGTACTGCCGCTCCTTGTCTACGGCGGGGTCTTCTCAGTTCGGTCGGCCGCGCAATGCTTGTCATGGTGATACGACGATAGTGACTTCAATTCCGTGGTGGCGTCTGTTGGTGGGTGGCATGATGGGTGGTGCGTTACGGCTTGTCCGGTGACGTGGTTTTTTTGGGGGTCGGGAGAAATCCCTGTCTTATTGACACCGACGCAGTGATGCTTGTGAGTGTCGTTGTTCCTTCTTGAAGGGCGTCAGGTGTACCTCTTCTCCACTACCTATTGCGTACCGAGGGAAACCCTAGGACCAGTCCGGGCAGCAGCGTCGTCGTCGTCGTTTTCCTTCTTGGAGGTGTTGCTTGGTACGCGACGATTCGGAGCGCTGGGATCGTGGTGGGAATTCTCCGGAGAGGATGCAGCGGTTGCGAGTCATTTTCGTTTTCGTTGATCCGCCGACGTTGGCATTGTTTTCTCTCTTTTTTTCTCTTTCTTTTCTTTTGGGCGTGTTTGTGCTGTTTGCCCAGCAGTGGCTTCAAACTTGTATCGTGTGTGGTTGCTACATTAATATAGCGGGGCGAAAGCCTATTTCTTCAATGATAAACATCAGCGTCAAACCTGTGGTTTGAATTCTGGTGGGCTGGGGGTACAACCACCATTCTAACCATCTTGCCACAGACAAGTTGTCACTTGCGACTGTTAAATGTATAATCCTAACAGAAGTTCGTTAGGTTTCGTATATTAGGTTGTAGCCTTGCACGGCACGTACAAGCAACCTCTGTATCTTAACAACCCTGTACTTATCCATTGTATCATTGGTGTATAAATAGATGAGAGGCCGGTGATGATTATCACGGCAAAACCCAAACCCTTGTTTTTGACTTGGTACTCATGAGAAGTTGTCTCGTGAGTCAGGCCGTGTTCTCAGCGAAGAAGACGCATTCAAGTTTCGTAGTACAGTCGGGGCTCTGCAGTACTTGACCCTTACTAGACCTGACATCTCGTTCTCTGTCAACAAGGTGTGCCAGTTCCTCTCAAAACCAACCGACGTGCATTGGGAAGCTGTGAAGCGCCTCCTTCGGTATGTTAAAGGAACAGCGGCGACAGGTCTACGTCTACAGCGGTCGAGCTCTACTTTGTTGAGTATTTTTACAGACGCAGATTGGGCCGGAAACCCGGATGATAGGCGATCAACCGGGGCTTCGCTGTGTTCTTCGGACCTAACCTCATATCGTGGAGCGCTAGGAAGCAGCCCACAGTTTCAAGGTCTTCGACAGAAGCCGAGTACAAAGCCTTGGCGAATGGCACGGCAGAGGCAACCTGGGTACAGTCAGTTTTCCGGGAGCTTGACGTAGCACAGCCGCGAGCACCTGTTCTATGGTTCGACAATCTGGGCGCAACTTATCTGACAGCCAACCCGGTGTTTCACGCGAGGACGAAGCACATCGAAGTCGATTTTCACTTCGTACGAGAAAAGGTTGCTCTTGGTGCTCTCGAGGTCCGCTTCATAGCATCAGCAGACCAAATTGCGGATGCCTTCACCAAGCCAGTCACCAAGCAAATGTTGAAGCGTTCATGTTCCAATCTCAACCTGGTGTCAGTAGGTTGACATTGCGGGGGAATGTTAAATGTATAATCCTAACAGAAGTTCGTTAGGTTTCGTATATTAGGTTGTAGCCTTGCACGGCACGTACAAGCAACCTTTGTATCTTAACAACCCTGTACTTATCCATTGTATCATTGGTGTATAAATAGATGAGAGGCCGGTGATGATTATCACGGCAAAACCCAAACCCTTGTTTTTGACTGCGACCA
Organism: Poa pratensis; assembly: GCA_947311845.1. Taxonomy (NCBI): domain Eukaryota; kingdom Viridiplantae; phylum Streptophyta; class Magnoliopsida; order Poales; family Poaceae; genus Poa; species Poa pratensis. The sequence goes on from CAMZMU010000066.1 coordinate 17,223,169, forward strand.
CCTCTGTTTGCTACTAGTAGTATACTTTTTCCTTTTCTTACGGAGAATCAGAGATCAAGCAAGAGAATCTTGCTCAATTACTGGAACCGTGCGCACGCCCGCAGACACGAGTACTCGCCGCGCACATGCCATTTTTCTTGGTGCTTTTAAAGAATTCACCAGAGATCTTTCAAGCGCCCCTGCATCTGCATGAGCCACATAATCTGTCGACCGTCTACTAATCGCTCGCTATAAAGCTCGCTCTGCATGCATGCCGCCATCTCTCTCCCATCGACCTGGCTTCTGGGGCGACATTGAGTACCACATCCACATGTGTGTGTATGTACCCTGCGCGCCACCTTGTTTTGTTAGGATCAAACACCCCATGGAAAAGTCATCCATACTTCATTACTTCTGCTTGCTCAGTTTGTGATTAATTACCGTGATCAGAAGCTAAGCAAGCATGCAATTAGCTAGAGGTGTGTACTGATCTCAAGTCTCAACCTTGTGTTCAAAATATCTAGAGGAGAGCAGTGGATGTTCCCATCAACTCGATCAAGGATGGTGGAGTCGCGAGCATAGATTAATGGGAGCGGTTGACGTCAACGTTTGCAAAACTGAGACAGGGGTATACATCATCATAAGGAATCAGGAGTCATGGAAGTGCAGGAAATGCATGTGGTGCAAAAAGGATCGATCTCACATCCGCTTGTTTTTTTCTCAGGTTGTTGTTTCCCACTGCGTTGACAGCTCAAAAGTGGGATACTACTAACTGCAGCTAGCTCGGGGAAGGAAGGTAGTAGCTGGTGCAGTCATGGTAAGCACAAGACACAGTGAGAGACACAAGGAGAGCTCAGCTAGGGAAACTAAAAGAAGAACACGATATACCGAGAAATGAAAGATCATTCTATTCTAGCCGCAGCTCATCCGCTCTGGGTCTTGGCCGGAGCAAGAACAGAGCGGCGCATAACGGGTGCCGGCAGCAGCAACAGCAGCGACAGCTCTTTCTTGGCAATATGCTCGTCACCACCTCTGGATCTTGTCACCTCCATCTCTGCACACCTGCCGAAAAAAAACATGATTCGAGTTATATGAGGTTGAAATGCTAGCTGCCGTCTTCGTCAGATGGAGAAAAAAGGTCGGGGAGAATGCTCACTCACTTGTCCTGCAGGCATCGGTTTGACAGCAGCAGGGGAGTACTGCACTTGCAGGTAGCCGCCCAGCTGATGAGAGACGTTCAAGGGAGACGACTGCGCGACAGAAGAACACAACACACGTCATGCAAATTAGCCACCGTAAACAAAAATTAGTTAAGGAGGGACCAACGTGTGCGGAATGCGGGTTGATGTTGGTGCGCCATAGCGCCTTGTAAACAGAATAATCGGTGCGCACCTCGAACTGGAAGCCCGTCGTGGCGAAGAAGGCGCAGGAGAAGTCGGCCGCATTGCTCGTCTCCATCGTCGTGGAAGCGGCCGCGCCGCCGTAGCCATTTGCCTCAGGTGAGCCCATGACCTGCGGATGCCAAATGCATGCGCGTCAGAAGGCAGGAAACACAACCTACTGGGCCGTGTAAGCATGGAGAGAATGTCAAGAAGGGGGACCAATGGGACCGCCGTTTGCCTAGCACGTACCTTGGAGGAGTGCATGAAGAAGGCCGGCGAGCTGGCCGTGTCCTCGAGCAGAGTGGACGCGACGGCGGCGGCCATCTTGCCCTGCCGCCTTGGTACCGCAGGCTTCACCACCCGCCTGTCTCTTCTCAACGCGCGCCCGTCGGAGCCGGCGGAGTGCTGCTGGCGTGGTCCGGACGATGCGTCGGAGACCATGGAGAGGTCGTCCTCCTCCTCCTCGGAGTAGCCGCTGCCGTAGCACGGCTGCGGCATGCCGTGGAGCTTCGGGGTGTCGTCGCAGGAGTAGGAGTAGGAGGAGCGGTTGTCGTCGTCAAGGTAGGTGGTCCAGCCGGACTGGCAGCCGCTGCTGCATTCCGAACCCGCCGCCGCCGCCATCCTCACCTCAGGCGAATGCCGCACGCATACACTGTAATCTGATACACTCCAGAGCGAGGACGGAGGAGGCGTGGTGGTGGTAGTCGTGTAGTGGACTTGGATCGGCAGTACAAGAGCGTTAGTGCGTCACTAAGTAGGAGGAGGAGGTGGCCGGGCCCAGCCGGCTGTGGCGGGAGTGGACATTGATCTCACTCCTCGGTGACGTTGAGGAGGTCCGATGGATCACGTGCAGTACAGCGAGGCAACAACGGGAGGAGTGGACGGGAATTGCCCGGGTACTGTTACTTAAGACTGCACACGGTTAACCGAAAACCGAGAAACCGAACTGAAAAAACCGAAACCGAACCGAAATTCTGGTTATTTTGGTTACCGGTTAAGGTTACGGTTAGTAAAATAGCTAACCATATGCCTTGCGGTTAATACGGTTAATAACCGAAAACCGAATGGTTAACCAAAAAAACCGAAATGCCTATTAACTTTTATTAATTTGCTACTTTTATTGACTTTTATTAACTTTACGGGTTACTTGTAGCATGTGATTTGCTACTTGTACAGACTTTTATTAACTTTATGGGTTATTTGGTTACTTTGGATCATATGCCTATTAATTTTATAGTCTATTGCGTTATTTTGTAATATATGGCCACAAAAAGAAATTGTCATTTTACAATTCGCGTCAACTTAGGTTAATTTGGTTATTACCGAAACCGAACCGAAATTAAATGGTTATTACCGAAACCGAACCGTATTCTCGTACAAAACCGTATTTACCGAAGTATTGAAACCGTATAAACAAAAAAACCGTATAAACCGAACCGAATTAACCATATTAACCGAACGCGCAGCCGGACTGTTACTGTTACGTGGTCCGATCCGCGCGACTGGTTCCTGTGCAGACGCCCGCGCGCTCCTCCGTCATCGCGGGCGCACGTCTCTGCTCCTAGCTTGCTAGGCCTGGCGCCGGGCCAGGTTTTACACAGTGCCGTAATTGTCCTGCGCCGCGGGCCGTGTTGCCCGCACTCTGCTTCGTTACTGGTGATGGATGGATAGTGGTGGATCATTGGGCATCAGGTGGTTTCGCTGCCGAGTGTTAATTGACGGCCCTGTGTGATCTGCATGATGTGACGTATACTGCATAAACTACATCATCATGTGACAAAAAAGGGAGGCGGCCAGGAACGCGTGGCGGGACCTGATGTTGAAGTAGGAAGAAGTCCAAAACAAAGATTGAAATTGTAGATGAAATGTAACTGAAACCCTAAACTTTGAATTTTGGAAGTTGGCACTCTAAACTTACAATGTCCGGTCTATTTTGTACCCGAAACCTGTTTGTCGGACTAGGCATTCTCACATTCACCACAACTGGTTATGCGATATGTGTATGTGTGTGTGTGTGTGTGTGTCCCATTGCCTGGGGAAAGGGATGCCGCCGTCGCTGCTCGGTACAGGGCGGGGCGCCATTACCCCCTCAAATCAAAGGGTCGCCCGCGAGGCAGCTGGGCCCGACATGATCTCCTAGCACGCCCTAGGTGGCGCATGTAAAAGATTTGGGAGAGGAGTGGCGCCTAGCGAAGCATCAAGGGCTTTCCACTCCTACTCATCGCCATCTCCACACTCAGCGTTGGAAGGCGATGACGAGCAGTCGTGCCTGGCCGCGACAGCTCATCATGGCCACGCAAACGCAGGACAAGGCGGGGAAAGAGACCACTCGCCTAAATAAGTCTGTGGCGGAACACGATCTCAAGTGATGTTTGAACCTGATATTGTCCGTCGATGCTGCCACGTGCAGAGGCCGAGACAACCGACGCGCGCATGGACCCGTGTCTTAGGACCATGAAGAAATGAGAGGGCGTTGTCGAGTCACCGGAGTTCACTGGCAAAGAAAGGGATGGTTGAAGATAGATATGAAAAGTTGGGACAACACGTCTGTGGGAGTAGCAATATGAGCTTCTGTTCAGGTGTGGAAAACAGGTAAAGGTCCAAGATAGACCGGGATTGACAAGTTCAGGGTGCCAACTTCCGTGATTAGAAGTTTAGGGTTCGGTTTTACTTTCATTTTCGTGTCACTGTCATGCATGGATCCTTGGTATAGACAAATTATATCGAGATTCGAGCTAAACGCGGAGGCCGCCCCGGCTCTCTCTCCTCATCCCCTTTACCTTGAGAATCTCTCCTCCGCCCCCGCCTCCTCCCCCTTCTCCGGCGGTGTTACAGGCGTAGACAATGGGTGGAGCCCATCTGCCTGTGCATAGTAGTACTAGTAGGTCTAGGGTTATCATGTGTGTTGTTATGTGCAGCATGACGCTATGTCGTTGGGAAGTTCACCGCTAGACTTGCGAGCAGCTGTCGGTGGTGGGTAGTGTTGATGTTGCTGGTCGTTGTGCTTCAGAGGGTGGAGATGAAGATGGTCGACGTGATTCTCATGTTTCCCTCCCTCCAAATAAAGCTCGGTGAGCTCTGCATCAAGCTATTCTTCTTGGTTCCGATTGTGCTAGAGGCGGGGGGCAGAGGGAAGCGATGGTTAGATCTGGAGGTCCCGACCAGGGTCGTACTTATAGCTTCACCATGCGAAGTGCCTCGACGACGACGAGGTTGCAACATTGCTTATTTTAGCCAACGGGGGCACTCTGCGCCTCGTAGCTTGGTGTTCTGATGGTTCTTTTCCCCTCTAGGCTAGTTCGCCTCAATGGAGAATATTTTTCCTCCGGGCTAGTGTGACTCAATGGAGGGTCTTCTTCAACCTCAGTGTGGCGCCAGTCATCGACGTTGCCCCAAGTAGTCTCGTCCCCGGTGGCGTTCTCGGCCGTCGTTGCTTAGAGGTTTAGTCGCCGCGGTGGAGTAAAATGCCACGATCGCGTTTTCCATTTTCTTCCGGAGTTTCTTTGGGAAAATTTAAGGTCCATGTTGTAATTTCGTTTTTTCTTAGAATTCTCTTTATATTTTGTACCCACTGCTTGTCCTTTTGAACCCAGCCCCATGTTAAAAGAAAAAGGAAATCTCGATTCGAGCTGTCAGACAGTATATACACATTCTCCACTTCCGAGTAGCTATCGATGAGGAGTGCTAGTTAGCGTTTAGCAAGGATATATATTGACAGCTTGCAATAACAGCAGGCAGACGGAAATGCAATGTGATGTGGGGGACGAACCAGTGCTGGCCCTTAATTTCTGTCTGGATGCCGTCGATCGACATGAATACCTCTGTGGCTAGCTGTTAGTGAACGTCGCAATTAGAGAAAAGCGCAGCAGCCAGCTTGACCTTGACGGAACAGAGCCTGGCCGGGCCTCATCTCGGTACGGGAAATACAATACGACAAGTGGAGACTGCCCGGCAAACAGGAAACCGACTGGACCATCCGGCCCAACCAGCTGCGGCCTCTGGTCAGGTGTTTATGATCTGGCCACTGTTTACCATTTCGATCCGAGACGAGCTGTAGCGAACTCGATCTAATACGTCCATATCGGAAATGTTTAGTCAGGTCGCCCTATAAACATAGAAGTTGATGTTGCTTCTGTCAATCTGTTTGAAATGAAGAGAGTACCATGCATGTCATAGTAGCAGTAGCGTGAAACTAACTATCGCAGTCATAGTAGCAGTCCTGAACAGAGAGTAAGGGCCTGTTTGTTTCAGCTTATAATCCAGCAGATTATATAATCTGGATTATATAATCTGGATGGTTGCCAAACAGGTCCAGCTTATAGGTCCAGATTATATAATCTGGAGGCCAGATTATGATAATCCAATAAGCTGGCCAAGAGATGCTTATTCCAGCTTATTCCAAAAGTCCAGATTATATAATCTATAAGCTGAAACAAACAGGCCCTAAAGCCTCTGGATGCATGGATCTGCTACCGGGCATGAGACAGCTGGAGGCGCAAAGCCCCTCGACCGGAACAGTGGCGTCGATCAAGGAGCGAAGCATCAGCAGGGCCGGGACGATAGTACGTCGCGGCATGTGTGTGCGTCGCTGGAGGGCACGGGAACTGTGTAAAAAACAGGCACATGCAGGATTTAATCATACTAGCAACCACGGGATCCATTGCAGATGCTATCTGGACAGGTGGGTGCAAGTGATCAGTTGTACACTTGTAGTACTGCATACTCCCTCCGTTTATAAATATAAGATGTTTTAGATTTTGTCCACATTCACATATATTTAGATGTATGTAGACATATTTTAGTGTGTATGTACACTTATTTCGATTTGCACCTACCCAATATGTTTTATATTAAAAAACGGAGGGAGTACTTACTAAGCATGCATATGCACGTACGTGCGCGCCGCATCTGGAGCATCGCGGATGCATGGATCACCGGCCGGCAAAGTTGCGCGCCGGTAGAGCGCCGTATATACTTTGTCGTCTTTTGGTCCAGTTCTTGTGTTTAGAGCATCTCTATCGGAGCTCAATATAGGACGCGCCGACATGAAATGGTCCCTACCGACGCTCTCAATAGTCCAACCGTTTTCAGACGGGCCCATATAGTGTCCGACAACCTCGCTTAGCGTCCTGTTTGTAGAGAGGCAACCGGGAGCGCTGGCAAACCGCGACAACACTCTGCCACGTCGGATACTGACGGATGGACCCGACGTGTCAGCGACAAAGCGACGGTCAATGTAATTTATTGTGACTGGTGACGGGTTCCTGTGACGCGGGGACACGTCGCGCCTCGTCTTCCCGACACGCGTCGCCGGAGTTACCGCCGGCGTTAATGGGCGCCCTCATGTTCTCGCACCGCGTTCCCGCGCTTCACCTCCCCACCGTCCTTACAAGATCTAGTTCCCATGTCGACTATGTGTGCGCGACCCAAACCCTACCTAGCAAGGCTCTCCTCCACCTCCCCACCATTGGAGCCTAGCGCATTCGTAGGTTCACCTTCCCAGTCGGATTTGTTTTAACCGACTTCTCGTATTAACTCTTAATTTTGAGGTTTCGATTCGGCTGTGCTGACATTTCCTACTTAACAATTGACATAGTTCTTACTGGTTGCCCATAACAATTCAACTGTGTTTCGAAAAGCTGGAAATTAGAACCTCACCCGCTTGCCCCCAAGTGAAGTTTCTTTTCTCTTGCCACTTCCTTCAGAATTTATGCCAATATATATTCTTCGAGGAATACCGTGACACGGTGCAAGCATGCAAAATAACAATATGAAACTCTTTATATTATGGGCTACAAAAAATGATAAAATTTAGGCATTTGAAACTATACATTGTTCACTTTTCTTTCATACGACTTCAGAAAAATGCAGGTTCCACGTCTGTGACACCCCTCGCTGGCACATCTTGCCAGAGAGGCGGTCGTCCCGTGCGCCAGCCCAAGATATCTGGCCGCACGTCACGACAGTGCAACATAATGGAAATCATTATACAATCAGCCACAAGAAGTGCTACAAATGGTTTACAAGGCCATCAAGGCATGACCAAATATCAAGCCAAGCATGGCTCAGGACAGAGTTTAACTGGCAGCGGAAGACGACTAAGGCAACGGCTTGGAGCGGCTCCACTCCACAGGTATCTGGCTAGACTACTGATCCTAGCACACTCTTGCTCCATCTCCTTGCTAAGGTAGAAAATGAATCCTCGACAAAACCTGGCCACAATCACAAGGCCCGTGAGTACATTAATATGCACTCAGCAAGAATCGCCCCTCATTACAAACAATCCAACAATCATGCAACAAGATATACATTGGAGATGAAACACTACACATAGCAAGGTGTACTCTAGATACATGGCATAAAAGTACCATGGCATTGACAAGCAAAACATGGCATAAGCAAACAATGGGGTATCACCAGTGCAGAGTCCAAGCCAGGTGGGGTTGGATCGTACACCGGCAATCAAACAAAGAGATTACCTGTGACGAGTAAACGAGTGTACCAGTTGGTACCAGATAATATACAACAGTACCTGTGATCACTGCTAGGCCCACTGGCCTTATCTTTCCACTCTGGGCATGCACGGTTGATGTTGGCTCAGGCCTAACTCTAGGCTTCCAACGATCACACCGCCATCCCATATCTCGGGTTACCATCAACATCTCAAGGCAACATTCCCTGCATCACCTTATTTGTTCCTTTAGTGTGATCAGGTCGTTCGTTAATTCTTTCAAACAAATCTTAAGTTTAACCTCCGGACACGACAAAGACACACAGTGTGACCGACACTGAACTGTTGTTCCATAACCTTGGAACGAGGCTAGACATCCAGATTTGACACTCTCGAGAGGTTGCAGATACCACCCATCTAAGTGCACCACACCCAGCCGGTACTTTAGGATATCATCCTTAAGGCGAACTCAGCAAGATACACTCACCTGACCGTTCACGCTACCAAGACACTCCCTGTATAGCCACCGACATAACTCTATGCCTTATGCAGAAGTGAATCCGGCACGTCCCCAACCCATGAGCGACGCCTAGCTCCGGAACCTTCGCAAGACTAGCCCCGACCAACTATGGTACCGACTAGACTTGCCAAAATGGTAGCATCAAAGGAGGCTCAATAGGTTACGTAGGTCAAGGCCCGCCCATATGAGCGACAGTGGCAGTGCTTTCGATGTTCAGATTAGTGGCACCGTGGACTGACCCTATCGTTGTTTGGAGGGGTGTTTCATTTAATCAAGTTTCATTATTCACAAGTCCAAATAACAGAGGATTAGTCCAACACAACAACCACAATAACATAATAATATCAGCAGTAAATAAATCGTAACAACCGGCATGTATCAAAATCCAAACTTAGCAAAATAAACACGTCAACCGGAAGACTACGGCGGCGATCCCGCCGACCAGCGCCTTCTCGTTTGACAAGGAAAAAGAAACGTCAACCGGAAGACTGTGGCAGCGATTCCGCTGGCAAGCGCCTTCTCGTTCGACAAAATAAAATAAACGTCAACCGGATGACTGTGGCAGCGATTCCGCTGGCAAGCGCCTTCTCATTCGACAAGAAAAGAAAAAACGTCAACCGGATGACTGTGGCAGCGATTCCGCTGGCAAGCGCCTTCTCGTTCGACAAGAAAAGAAAGAAACGTCAACCGGAAGACTGTGGCAGCGATTCCGCTGGCAAGCGCCTTCACAGATCGACTATAAAAGACAGCACAGTTGGTTTGCGTCGACCGGGTGACTATGGCGGAGCTACCTCCGACCAGCGCCATCACAGATCAACGTTAATATTTTAGTGAGACGGTGGCGGTTTCCCCAGTCCATTGTCTCAAGAAGGGTGTGCGTTTGATAAGTATTAACAATACATAGTATAACCAAGCAAGTACGATAAATAAATATGCAACATAATATGCAACATGGCAGGAGCAATATTACAAGTTTCATACTAAACAAGAACAACAAACAGACATGCATAAATATAACGGTAGACAGACAACACACAAACACCCGGCATGGTAATAAGCAAATAAACAAACAAACACTGCTGGGCTGCTCATAGCAAGGGGTTAGCTTGCCTTCGGAGACGGGGATTCACTGGGCTTGGAGAGGTCGGGTTGGTTCCGCGGCGTAGGGCAGCGATAGCCCCGTTCCACGGACTCCGGAATGCACGTACAAAAGGGCACCCCATAGAACTATTTTGGAACGAGATGAAATCGGTACCGCCGGAAAGAGCTCGTCGAGACGAAGACTTAGAAATTTGAATCCCTCCAATCGGAGCTGCGGTTCAAAAGATTTGAACGTTTGAAAATTCACGCAGCAGGAAAAGAAAAAAGAACAGCCCGAGGAAAAAAACTCACGGGCCGCAAATGGGCCGTCGCGCGCCGCGCGCGCGCGCTGCGCTGGCTGGGCCGTGAGCAGGCCACGGGCCGCTGTGCTTGGTAGGCCGAAACGGTACGTAACGGGATAAAAGAAAAAAAAGAGCACGAAGAACGGATCGACGACACGGTCGTCTTCCTCGCGCTGGCTTGTGCACGGGAGGCGGCCGTCGCCGGCGCTGCAGGCGACGGGAGGCCAGGGAGAGGACGGGGGCGAGGTGCGGGGGCACCGCCGCACTCGGGGACGGCTCCAGCGCGTTGGGAGGTGGCCGGGGCGTCGCGCACGGGAAGCATGGGCGAGGTTGCCGTGCTCAGCCGAGCTCGGCAGTGGCGAAATGCGACGGGGACGCGAGCTCCAGGGAGTCTGGGCTGCCGGCGATGGCGGGGACGGTCCCGCAGCACCTCACCGCGCTCAGGGGAGCACTCGGGGAAGGAGGGGAGAAGGCCAGGGCGCCGGGCTGCCGTGAGCTTGAAGCTTCGGCCGTTGTGGCTGCTCTCGATTCTCCTCTCCCCTTCTGGTTCCAGGGAGGGCCGAGGTGAGGGAGTGGAGAGGGGAGTGAGAGGAGAGCTCGGGCTGCACAAATGCAGGCAGTGGAGGAGGGGTTGGGGGGTGGAGTGCCAATAATGGAGACCACGGTCTCCCCCGATGCTTCTGTGCCTACAGGGAGGGGATAAGGGAGGGGGAGGATATGTTTTCCTTGCTGGATGTACAGGGGGCACGAGGGGTACTGTAGCTGCGAGGTTAGGCACCGACAGAACAGTAAACGGAAGTTAAGTTTGCTTAAGCGTGCGTCCCGGACGTCCAGAGCGCGACGCGAGCGACATCGACGCGTTCCCGATGACTCGGAGCTCCAAACTGAAAAAGGGTGGTACCACTGGGTTCATAACGATGAGAGGAACACAACCAAACAAAAATCCCACAGGGATTCCAAACTTTGTAAAATAGATTTTCCAGAAAACCAAAAACACCGAAGGTGTTCGATGAAATGATCTTGGTCTTACACAACTCAAATAAATCCCCAAAAATTAGGCATGGGTTGTTTTGGTCAGGGGAGAGTGTCTATGGAGTTTGAGATCATTTGGGTGAGGGGAAATTGGGTTTCCAAAAGATGGCCAAAAATGACCCTAATGGCATGATTTAGGAAAATAGGATTTCTACAATTCCCCTTGGGGTGGCCTTCTGGTTAGGGGTGTCTAGGGATCATGTGGTCAAGATCACCAAGTATCATGGCCATAGGATTTTTCTAGGTCTAGGTTTGCTTGAAGAACTCAAAATGGCATTAATTTGGGCTTACAAAGGAAGTGGTCTAAATATTGCTCAAATGGGTTTGCCTCCAAAAGATGAAATGCAGGAAATGCCAAAATATTCATCCCCTGAATTTATCAAATTATTGGAGGTGCCTAGCTTGGTTAAAACATTTCTAGATCAGAAGTGGCAGTTTTGAAATTATGGCCTAACTTGGAAATATTGCATTGGAGTATGCAATATTTTTGCATGAGTTGTCTTCATATGGACATGGGGTCCTCTGATATTTTTAGTGGAATTTTTCTAGCTATGGAAATAGGCTTTCCTTTGGTAGGTGGAGAAAATGGTTTAAAAGGTTCGATAATTAGGACTAGGTTTTCGAGAGAAAACCTAAGCATCAAAATTATCACGGTTGTTGGAGTGGTTCGTGGATCACCGGGAAATTTTGAGAGAGCAATTCCCAAGTCAAATCATCCTCAAAAGATTTGAAGAAACATTTAGGAAAAGAGAAAAAAGTTTTTCAGGTGTCAGAAAACACCAGTAAAATTAGGTTTGAATTTTCGGGGTGTTACACACTATCAAAGGATAACATAACATATGTTTAAGTCCAGTTCAAAAGGCAAAAGAAACTGGAAAACAAACAGGAACGTAAATCAACTTCAGAAGTTTTGACGAAATAGGCCGTAGCCCCGCTATATAAATATAGCAACAACCCGATACAACCAACAGTCCCGACATGCTGGGGCGGCAGCAAACATACACCCAAAGCAAGGGGAAGAGAAGAAAAGAAGAGAAACAAAATGGAGACATAGGCGGATCGACTAAGCGACGGTGACCCGCAACGTTGCGCCCTCTCCGGAGAAGTACCACCACGCTCCTAGCACCGAATCGACGAGTACCAAGCAGCACCTTAAAGAAGGAAAGCCACGCTACTGCCCGGACCAGCGCACTGGTCCTAGGGTTTCCCCGGCACAGAGGGAAGCGGATGAAAGGTAGCCACGACGCCCCTCAGGAAGGAAAGATGCCACCCCGGAGGCGGCACCGCGTCGGTGTCGAACAAACCGACAAAGATTTCTCCCGAAACCCCTTACACAACCCCGGACGATCAGTAACACAGGAGCCCCGCGAGGACGCGCCTCGAAACCACCAGACTAGCCGCCCACCACCATGCGCCAACGAAACCGAAGTCACCACCAACGTCGTCTCACCGAAGTAGCCGTCACGAGGTCTGCAAGACGGAGGTGAGGTGTATGACCCGGGGGCAGCAGTACCGCAGCCGAGCGGGAGGGAACAACCTCCACCGCCAAAGACGGTAGTCGACCGGACGCGACAGCAGAGCACACCAGTCTCCGTCAGGTCCGGCCGAGCCCAGCGGGCCCGTAAAGCCCCCACGGGGGCATACCAGTCCTAATAGAGTCCGGCCGGGCCCAGATTCGGGGGGATCCGGGCCCGTGAAGCTCGCCGTCACGCTGCAACAAGGTCGGCCGCAGTCGCCGCTGCACCTGCATCCTCCACCTCCCTACATCTGCAAAACGCACCGCAGGTCAAGCCGGCCCGCCCTGACCCAGATGGGCCCGACGGGCCCAGATATATGCGCCGCATGGGCCGGCCGGCGAACCCCGCTGCACGCCGTCGCCCGCAGCAACTCGCCGCCCCGCAGCAGGCCGTCGCCGTCGATTTGCTACCCCCGGCCGGAGCCGGGCCGCCGCCGCCGTAGAGGAACCGCCCCGCGAGGTCTCCTACGACGCGGGGAGAGGAGAGCCGCCGCCGCCGGCCCTAGCCCGAGCTGCGCTCAGCCGGCGCACCGACGGCGGCGACAGGGGAGCGCTGCGATTGCGGACGGGAGAAAGGAGCTCGAGCCGGGCCGGCCGCCGCGGGGGCGGCGCGGACGCGGCGGGTGGGGGGGAGGGAGGGAAGGAGGGGGGAGGGGGCCGCGCGCCGGCGGGAGAGCCGCCGGAGGCGAGGTCGGGGCCGGCGGCGTCCTAGGGTAAGGGGACGGGGGAGCTAGGGTTGGGAGCCGCGCCGAAAAAGTTCCAGCAGCCAAATACTCCAACTTCAGAAGTTTTCCTTAGCTCGACAGGAGGAAGTACCGATACGGCTACTAAGTTTTTCGAACAGACCAAACCAAAACCATACTCCCCATGCGAGAGGACTTCTGGTTCATCTCAGGCATCCTGACTGCAACATCTTGTATTCTGACTGCAACATCTGAAAATTATACGCTGTTCACTATATCTTGTATTCTGACTACAACATCTTGTGTAATATAATTTTTATTTTTATTGAACTTAAGAATCACTCGAACTCGGGGTGCATTATATTAATCTCCACTTGTTGCATACACCATAGATGTATCTGCTGTTGTATGCGTTTCTGTGTCAGGGACAACCGCTTCAGACTCGAGTTATCCAGCTGTCATACTAGGCACGTCGGCCGCTGCGGGCAAATTTGACAAAATTGACCCTTTTTCAAATTCATTTCACAGAATGGACCAAATTTCAAATCGATTCACGAACTAACCCTTTTTCACGGCACCCGCCCTCGGGGCGCCGTGGTAGACACCACAACGCCTCAGTCAAGGGCGCCGTTGACCGCGCCACGTCAGAGCAGCTGGGCCCACAGGTCGCAAGTACGGCGCCCCGGTCCAGGGCGCCGTGATATAGACCATGGTGCCCCCCGTCAAGCGCCATGCCACTTAGGGTTAATAGATCGGGACGAGCCCGTGCGTCCCACCGCAGCCATGGAGGTCGGGTGAGCCCGAGCCCGCCGCCGCCTCCTCCATCCCCTGCTCCGACGCTTCTGCCCGTCGCCACCACAAGGCCGTCGCCGCCGGTGCCTCCCGCCGCCACCTCCATCCCCTGCTCCGACGCTGCTGCCTCCAGTCCCCTGTGAAGCCTGCTGCCGACCTCGTGCCTGAGGCTGCAGCCTCGTGCTGCCGTTTCAAGGTATAGCCCCCCATCCTGGTAGATGTAGTTCTAGGATTTTAACGGGTTTTTAATTTGTACTAGTAATGTTGTGCTAAATTAGGTGTATTAGTTGACATGTTAGTTAGTTTCGGTAGGAATGTTGTGCTAAATTATGTGCATTTGTTAAATTTATTTTGTACAAGTAATGTTGTGCTAAGTTAGTTAGATTAATTTGTAGTAGTAATGTTGTGCCAAATTAGGTGTATTTGTTAAATTTATTTTGTACTAGTAATGTTGTGCTAAGTTAGGTGTATTTGTTAAATTTATTTTGTAGTTCACATGGCAGTAGCACATTTATTTGTAGTTTGTATATTTGTAGTTTTGGTAGTAGGAATGTATTTATATGCTTTCGTGGATATTTTTCTCACAATGGTAGTATATATATTTTTATTTCTTTTGCAGGATGTCAGGGTATTCTCTTCTACAAGATTGTTATGACAAGGACCACCGTGCCCATGACATTGCTGATTTAGAAGTGGTTTACCCCCACCTGCACATGAGGAGCTCTCGAGTTGACGGTCCGGCGGATGCACGCAAACCAAAGATGCAGTATGACGAGCGATACACACAGTACATCCAGAAGACCGGGTTTCTCCCTTTAATACAACTCGTTTCTCGTGGAATGCCGAAGATGAATCCGTGTGCTCTCACCGCACTGGTTGACCGATGGCGTCCTGAGACACATACCTTTCACTTGCCGTGCGGGGAGATGACCGTGACTTTGCAGGATGTTTCAATGATTCTGGCACTTCCCATAAGTGGGGAGCCCGTGTGTCGGAGCACCGATACTAGTGGATGGCAAGGGATTATGAATTGCTTACTCGGGAAGGTACCGGAGACGAAGAAGGGTAACGCTGCCGGTGCCCCATTTTCTTGGATTGCCAAGCATTTTGCAGTGTGCCCACCTAAGTTGCAGCCGGATTCTGAAGAGGTGAAGCAGCATGCCCGGGCATACTTGTGGTATGTTGTCAGCCAGGTTCTCTTTGCAGACTGTAGTGGGAGGAACGCCCCTTTTATGTGGCTTCAGTTTGCTGGTTGGGAGCACAAGTTTAGTTGGGGTACGGCCACACAAGCTTACTTGGAATGTGCCATCCACGGACAAAACCGGTCTACAATGTTGAAATGCCCTAATGCATGGCTCGAATGTCCAGAATGCACGCCCAAATACCCGGACGGTTTGACCTTCATGTGTCCTAGTTTCCGTGCCTTTCGGCTCAACCACATAATGCATTCCCCGGTTTGTTGCCGCCATGGCTCCCAACACCATGCCAATGTGGTTGCATGACTCTTCCCAATCACCATACAATATCCTAAAGGCGGCTTGCTTGGCCTTCCATGCCTTCCCACACTTCACTGTGTAATGGAATAGCTTCTTCACATACTCTATCACGACCTTAATAGGTTCTGTCGGTAAGATCTTCGCACTGCCCGTAATTTGTGACCGATGAACTCTGAGGTCAATTGACGGTGATCGTTTTTAACTTTTTCCTTGTCTATATCCTTTCCACCACATGTGTGCGAAAACACACTGTTTGTAATCTTCCATTGGCCCCCTCCTTTGATTGGTCTTGCGCGGACAATCCATGGACATTTATTAAAGTCCTCACATCTGACCGTGTAGCGAACCTTGATGTCTGAGTGCCTCACAAGAAATGGTCGATGATGCTTCACCGCATACTCCTTAAGCCAAGTTTGGAGTTCTTCCAAGTATTGGAATATGGTTCCATTGCTAACCCCGTGCTTGGGAATATGGCCTTGGGCCTAGTATTTTTGTTGTGCCACCATCAACAATAGCCTCATCCGCACGGCTTAGATCACGAAACAGCGATGTCCGATGATCCCGGCCATATGCGCTCATAAATGCTTTGGCTTCCTTAGCCGTGAACCCGTCCTCGTCAATTTCTTCATCCGGGCCTTCATCGTCGGAGTTCAATGCATAAGATCGACCATATGGAATAGTCTGATCCATGTCCTCTTCATAGCAATTTGCCTCGACATCTCCAATATCATGATTTTTAAGATAACCTTCTGCCTGATCTCCCTCGGCATAATCACCTTCCGTTTCATCAACCTCGGTCTCTTCATTCTTGGGATCATCATCCAAGGCCTCCTTTTTACGAGCTTGCCAACGTTCCTCTAATTGTTTACATACTTCCGGCCTAAAGGGTTGGCCCAATGAAGGTTGGCTTGTAGGTTGGCTCAATGGAGGTTGGCTCATTTTAGTTTCATACAAAACGGGCTCATGTTGTTCTTCATGTTGAACCGGGCTACTAGCACCGCTAGGCCGATTCAAATCAATGTCCAATCGAGCACCAACCTTCTTCACAGCAAATAGCTCTAGAGATTTATCTTGTGAGGCAAAGACAACCTCCATATAAGCTTGCCAACGAATCTCGGAGTCGAGAGTCATCAACTTCCAACGAATGTAATGATCAAACCCAACATTGTATCTTCCTTTCAAATGAACTACATCATTTTTGTCCATCCAATTCAACTCACTTCGGACCTTCTCCACAACATTGGCTAGGGTAGGACTAGTAGTGTCAAACACAATGACTACCACCTCTGTGTCGAGGTCATCAACAACTCCTTTCGAGAAAGCTGCGAAGTCCACATGATGAACATTCACGATTCTCGACATCTAAAGATAAACAAAACAATATCATAACCATGGCAACGACAATTCACATTACATTTTATGAACTAGGCATACCACTTTTCCTAGAATCCATAACCATGTCATTACATTTTCTAGGGTTAGGGTTAGGGTTTGGCCCTACAAAATCACTAGCCATGGCATACAAGTCATAACCCATAATCATGGCATACAAATCCTAAAGCCTATGGCCAAAATATCAACACCGAGCTAAAGATTTTGCTCCCCACCTAATTTCTAGGGTTTCCACGAATTTGCACAATACAACAAAATGCCAAAATTTGTGTTGCCCAAAATTGAGGGGAACAAAGGAGTTTACCGTGGAGAACACAGAGGACACAAATTCCACGGATAAATCCCTCCGATTTGGCGGGATTTGAGTGGAAATGGAGTAGGAGCAGTGAGGTAGAGAGAGATAGAGCTTCGGGCTGGAGGAGGAAGAAAGACAAGGGTGACGGCAGGCCGGCGCCGCGGGCAGCGCTTTCAGGTGGTACGGCGCCTTGACCCGGGGCGCCATGGTTAGTCGGACGGCGCCCTGACCCGGGGCGCCGTACTTTCGGCATGTGGACCTAGCTGCTCCGACGTGGCGCGGTCAACGGCGTCCTGGATGGCGGCGATCGTGAATTGATTTGAAATGTGGTCCATTTTGTGAAATGAATTTGAAAAAGGTCAAATTCGTCAAATTTATTCACGCCGGCATGCTATAGCAGTGGCGCGCGCGGGCGTAAATCTAATAAAATCAAATTAGAGCTGGCTCCACATCTTTGTTTGGACCGTCGACCAATGCCTGCACGCTACTAGTGCTAACTAAAACCGCGCTGCAGCTAGCAGCTCCCATGAGATCAGATCAGACGGACATTGATAACTTGCACGTGCGACGTCGTACGGCCTACAGCTCCGAGCTGTTACTGTTGCCGTTGCATGCACGCATGCATGCAGCGCACGTAACCTTACCTCGCCAGCATAGTGTCCCACGCTGGAGATCTAGGATAATTAAGGGCATGTAAACTGTTGACACGTGCTGCTGCCTTTACGTCTCCTACTCTGCCATGCGCTGACGTAGATCCGATCGTGGATGTCGCCACTCTCTGGACGGGAGGAACATTGAAAGTATTCCGAATTTCCGATCCATCGAATTTGGATACTGTCCGGTACCTACTCGGTTTTGAATTGAATATTTGATCTAGCTTCAAGAATCTGACAGCGTCCGCAATTTTTTGGTCTACTAGCGCTCCGTTGTGCCTTATGTGTGGTGAATATGAAGATGCAAATCATATTTTCTCCATTTGCCCCTTTGCCAAGTTCATGTGGAGCCCAATTTGGGAGCTGATTCAATGCACTTTGGAACCCCTCTTGTTTTTGTAACTTGTACCGGGAGTTGTGTGCAGATGTGAGGGCCAAACGAAGCGTGTGCTTTGGACTCGTGTTGTACACATGGACTGGTTGTACAGTCTTAATTTGGACCCTTTGGACCACTGGGAACAAGTTCGCCATTGAGGAAATCTTCCCTGCCAAACCGGCTGAACTTCTTTACAAACTCTATCTGCAGGTGTGAAACCCAGTAGCTAGGCGTCAGGACAAGGACGCAGAGCCAGCGTGCACTTTTTGCGGGTTTACCGGTGTGTACGAACTATATTGGTGTGATGACTTCATTAAGTTAAAGTCGGGCTCATCTTGAGCCTATGTTGGTGTACATATACGTGCATACAGATCTACGGTGCTCCGAAGGGATACATGCAGGCATGCGTATGAGGATGCATATATAGCTGGCTAGCTGTAAGCATGTAATGGACTCCTGGCTCCTCACTACGGGAAAGCCACACTACGCCGACGGCCGTACTGTACGCCGACGGCTAAATGTCGGGGCCGTCGGCGTACAGCACGAGCTAGGGCAGCCGCCCACACAGCCGTCGGCGTACGAAGCGTCGTCGGCGTATCCAGGTAAGGCCGACGGCAGCCGTCGGCGTAACCGGTGCCGTCGGCGTACAAAAGGACGCCGTGACGGAACATCCAGCGGCGTTGATACGCCGACGGCCGTGCCGTCGGTGTACACGTGTACTTCAACGCCGACGGCGGCCGTCGGCGTATAGATGAACTTTTTTTTATTTATTTCTCTATATAATATTTAATGTAGTTATAATTTATATATATATTGGACCTATAATTTCCCTCCCAATTTCAGTATCCCACCCCCGTAAAATAACGGTTCGAGTTTCCCGGAACCCAACCCTACAACATATACATGTAAAATAAATAAAAACAACACATGTAAAATACCTTCCTATGGCCTAACCTAACACAACCAAGCAAAAAAGTCCACTTTCCTACCCCCTTTCGACGCACATCTATGGGGGTAGACGAAAACGTTAGGGTTTTCCCAGCGGATTCGGGGTTTCGCCGAAGCGGGGCATCGGAGCGTCGGAACCCCACCAAAACCTAGGTTGTGCCATACCATATGTATACAAGTGTGTTGGGTGTTGTAAATGTGCAATATCCTACTCCGGGGTGTGACCGGCTTCACCGGCTTCACTTTCTCTCTAGTGAGTTTCTGCACTTAGAGGTGAAAACTCCCGTTTCGGGAGAACCGGATGGAATCTTGTGTTGATTTGGGGTAGACTTTGGTTTCTCACCTTCCTATGGCCTAACCTAACACAACCAAGCAAAAAAGTCCACTGGCCTACCCCCTTTCGACGCACGTCTATGGGGGTAGACGAAAACGTTAGGGTTTTCCCAGCGGATTCGGGGTTTCGCCGAAGCGGGGCCCCGGAGCGTCGGAACCCCACCAAAACCTAGGTTGTGCCATACCATATGTATACAAGTGTGTTGTGTGTTGTAAATGTGCAATATCCTACTCCGGGGTGTGACCGGCTTCACCGGCTTCACTTTCTCTCTACTGAGTTTCTGCACTTAGAGGTGAAAACTCCCGTTTCGGGAGAACCGGATGGAATCTTGTGTTGATTTGGGGTAGACTTTGGTTTCTCACCTTCCTATGGCCTAACCTAACACAATCAAGCAAAAAAGTCCACTTTCCTACCCCCTTTCGACGCACGTCTATGGGGGTAGACGAAAACGTTAGGGTTTTCCCAGCGGATTCGGGGTTTCGCCGAAGCGGGGCATCGGAGCGTCGGAACCCCACCAAAACCTAGGTTATGCCATACCATATGTATACAAGTGTGTTGGGTGTTTTAAATGTGCAATATCCTACTCCGGGGTGTGACCGGCTTCACTTTCTCTCTAGTGAGTTTCTGTACTTAGAGGTGAAAACTCCCGTTTCGGGAGAACCGGATGGAATCTTGTGTTGATTTGGGGTAGACTTTGGTTTCTCACCTTCCTATGGCCTAACCTAACACAACCAAGCAAAAAAGTCCACTGGCCTACCCCCTTTCGACGCACGTCTATGGGGGTAGACGAAAACGTTAGGGTTTTCCCAGCGGATTCGGGGTTTCACCGAAGCGGGGCCCCGGAGCGTCGGAACCCCACCCAAACCTAGGCTGTGCCATACCATATGTATACAAGTGTGTTGTGTGTTGTAAATGTGCAATATCCTACTCCGGGGTGTGACCGGCTTCACCGGCTTCACTCTCTCTCTAGTGAGTTCCTGCACTTAGAGGTGAAAACTCCCCTTTCGGCAGAAACTCACTAGAGAGAAAGTGATGCCGGTGAACCCGCTCACATCCCGCTGTGGGAACTTGGACATCCACAGCACCCAACACACTTGTATACACAGACGAATGACAACAAAAACTTGGGTACATAGACGAATGACAACAAAAACTTGGGTACATAGACGAATGATAACAAACTTTGGGTACATAGACGAATGACAACAAACTTGGGTACATAGACGAATGACAACAAACCATTTTGTCCTAACCAATGATGTGGCTCAGGTTAGTCATACTCTTGCCTAGGCCTATAATACTTGTGGGTGTAGTCGTCGTAGTCGCCGCCGTCGTCGTCGCTGTCGTCGGACGGCTGTGATGTAGTCGTTGACGGGGGTTGTCGCCTGGACTGTAATTGAGGGTAGCGCAGGCGGGGGTTATCGCCGGCCGTGATGTAGTCCATGACCCTCTTGAGAGTCCGGCCGGCCCGCCACAGCCGACGGCCGGCCTCGTTGAAGTTCGAAGGACGCGGGCGGTCCTCCTCGTACCTGGCGAGCGCCTTCTCACGCCTTTCGATGAAGAAGGCGTCCCAAGTTGGGCGATAGTCTGGCTGCCAGCGGGAATCCATCCGCTGCTCCGGAGTGAGCTCGAGGTAGTAGTGGTTCGTGATGGCCGCCCGGCGCGCCAAACCTTGAGGGACAGGAGGGACCGGCACGCCTCCGGTGCTCAGCCTCCAGCCGGCGGGGACGTTGTAGCCGGGTGGGCAGGGGTAGTTCGAGGCGCAAAGCGCCTCCGCCTCCGAGTAGGTTAGAGTGGGTACGGTGGAAGCCATGGGAGAGTGATGAGGTTGCAGATATGAGTTTAGATGTGCTATGCCAATGGAGGCCATGAATACATATATATAGTGAGCCGTTGGATCAGCGGTGTGTGTTTCTTTTCAGGGCTTGTGAGCTGTAGTATGCCCAATCAGGAAGAAGCACACGGATCGTGTGCTTCCTTCCAGCTCTTGTGAGCCGTTGGATCAGCGGTGTGTTTCTTTCGAGCGCTTGTGAGCCGTTGGATCAGCGGTGTGTGTTTCTTTTAGGGCTTGTGAGCTGTAGTATGCCCAATCAGGAAGAAGCACACGCTTCCTTCCAGCGCTTGTGAGCCGTTGGATCAGCGGTGTGTTTCTTTTGAGCGCTTCTGAGTCATCGGATCAGCACTATCACGACCACTTCGTAAGCCATGCGACCCTATATATAGCCCACCTCCTCAGACAGGTTACTCACTCACACAAAACATTCCAGCGTCACTCGGAGAGGCATCTTTGGGCAACCAGCGGCAAGACGTCTCTGATGACCTGCGACCGTTCCAAACGGTTGCAGATCATCAGAGATGTCTTGCCGGACGGTTGTAGATCATCAGAGACGTCTTACCGCTGCTTGGATCGAAGTGGCGCTCAAACACAAAACATTCGGGTGTATGACGAGGATTTGATATGCAGGCACTCACGAGCCACCGTTCCCTCGGTCGGATCCAAGCAGCGGCAAGAATCTCTGATGATTAGCAACATTCTCAACACTTGTTCCGACGGTTGCAAATCATCAGAGACGTCTTGCCGCTCCGTGGATCGAAGGCCGATCTGCCGTCTCACGACCACGCGATGATTTGCCGATTTGCCGGTCAGAGTGGCCACTGGAGAAGGTAGGCAACTTCGAAGGGCAAGGGTGCTGCGTCGTCGAAGGGCAATGGCACCGAGGAAACTGACGAGGAAGGACACATCCGGCTACCCGATTTGTAATATCTATATTTTTGGCCCGATTAGTCTAAAATACAATGTGAATCTGACTACACTTTTTATTTATTATTCATGTAGCAATGCAGATTCAGTTGCATTAATCGGAAAACCCTGATAATGAAAAAATAGAAAATAATAGAAGAATTGAAAAAAAATTAAAAGAATAAGTGATTTCTTTGAAAAAAAATTAAGCAAAACCATACGCCGACGGCTTTGCCGTCGGCGTAGGCCTGAATGGCTAAGCCAAATCGGCCCGAATGGCTTCGCGCGCCACGAAATCCCCAAATCCCCCAAATCACGAAATCCCTAAATCCCCGACCCCGCCGCCGGCCGCCCCACCCCGTACGCCACCCACCGCGCCGCCCCACCTCGTGATTGCAGCCGCTGCCGCTCCTCTGCTCGCCCCACCCCGTACGCCACCCGCCGTCGCCATGAAGCCCGAGGCGCAGAGCACGTCGCCGGCGTGATACCGCGCGCCTCCTTCCTCCCCTTCGCGCGTACAGCTGCCCCGCGACCTCCTCTTCCTCCTCGACGCCGCAGATGGACAAAGCACCTCCCGACGCGCCGCACGTCCGAGTTCTTCCCCGACACCGTGCGCTCGCCTCCGGCCTCCACAAGCCACCTCCTCTCCCTCACAACCCTAGCCATCCACTACGTCCGCGCTCGACCAGGTCCGCTCAGCTTCTCTGTTCTCCCCTTCCTATGCGCTCGATAATTTGCTTCTGCTTCTGAATTTGCTTGTGTTACTTCCTGCCAGTATTACTCGTATCCTGAATTTGGGAGTACTCTGTAGTACTTGTACTTTAACTTGAGTACACAAGAACCTAGGAGTACGCTGAATTGTTTGCAATATTTTGCTCTCATTTTCCTGTACTTTAACTTGGAGTGCAATATTTTGCAATAAAATTACCTTATGTGCAATATTTGTTTGCAACATTTTGCAACTCAGTGCAAGGGATATACTGCACAGAGCATGAAAAAATAGTTCGTTTGCTTGCTTCTACTCAAATTGTTTGTTTACTTGCTTAGACAATCTTAGGTCACTCAAGATTAGGACATGAGATGCTTAGGAATACTATGCTTAGATTAGGATCTTAGGTCACTCAACTGAGCCAAACTGGAGTAGTGTTAATTGGAGTAATATAGCCTGATAGTCAGTTGTTCTTGCAATTGATAATCATTCAGAACTGACTGTCCGTACTTGGTAACCATTTTCAGCAAGAGGAGAGCAAAAGCTCCATGCGCCGGAGCTGAATTTACTTTCTGGAATACTGTTTCCACCAGGCAAACATTGCTTTAAGTAGGAGTAATACACTTCCACTTGCACTGAAATATTGCTTGCAATTGCAAGTGCTTGAACAAAAATTTTGCAAGTCCCTGCTTGAGTAATTTTTCAACATGCTTATTAATTGCTTATTTTGCTTAAGTTTTGTTTTGGTAACACAATTACCATACGAGATTTTTCAACATGCTTATTAATTGTTTACCCTTTCTCAATGCAGGTGATTGACCAAGATGAGCCAAGGCAAGGAATCCTCGGCCTCCTTGCTGAAGAAATTGAAAGTTACTAAAAGTGGAAGAGCAACTGTTCCGAACCCGCGTTACCTGTCTGACAGTGGTGAGAGTAGAGGTGATGCAATTCTTAATTGGATCATGTGTTTATGCTTAATTGTTCACCCTTTCTCAATGCAGGTGAGGGTGGAGATGCTGGAGGAGGGGGAGGTGCCGATGCTCACTTCCTCCGAGGGGACGAGGTGCAGGACGAGGACGAGGTGTAGGACGAGGGCGAGGGCGAGGTGAGGGAGGACGAGGGCGAGGTGGGGGCGACGTGTCTTCGGACATACCCTCTGCTTCTGTCGACGAGGGTTCGGAGGAGACGGGCCCCTCCACGGACGTGGGGGCGGGCCCCTCCACGGACTTGGAGGCGGGGCCCTCCGGGCGGCGGAAGCCGCCAAAGCTTCGAGGGGAATCCCAGGTCCCTGATGAGGACAAGGAACCTGCTACCGAGGAGGAGAAGATCCTCATTACGCCTAATGGGAAAGAGTAAGTGACTATATATACTAATTTTGAACATGGTAACTTCATTGTGGTCAGGACAATTTGACATGTACTAATGTTTAATTATTGTGCAGCAACTGGATACATCCTGCGGGAAGCCGTGTGCCTAACACCCTTGTTGGAGCTTTGATTAGGAAGTTTTGGCCGGGCTTGTACAGTACCGTCCCAACGGCGCGACGAATCTAGCCACCCGTTGGGTAGACTATCAGGCCGCCAATTACGCGACCGGCGGGAAATGTTCTGACGCCGTGATCAACAAGTTTTGGGTAAGTTGAACTTTTCGAATTTCGTTCATACTTGATGTCCCCACCATGCTCTCACAATTTTTTTTGTGCATGATTAAAGAAGTTCTATAGGGTACTTCCTGAGCTGCGGGGCGATGCGGACAAGACTTTGGAGGGGGCTTGTATGAAGTTGACACGACAGCAGTTCTACAATGCAAAGCATACCATGATCAATCATTTCAGTACTGAGACGTTAGGCAAGACGGCGGTGAAGCATGAGATTGTGGAGAACCCACCTGAGGTGTCCGTAGATGACTACATGGCGGTAAGTAGATTGTTAATGAGATTACATGTTGCTGCTAAGTTGCAATTGCATTATCCGTTCTTCACATGAGTATTGTTTTTTCAGTTTAAGCCCTCATGGGCCTATGGCAAGAATGACGCGTGGAGGGCGTTGGTGTCTAGGTGCCCGCGGGAGCGGGGGGACACATCGTGCGGGTGCCCGCAAAGCTGGTATATATATACATGAAACAATCTTCATTTATTTCCCCTCATGTTCCTACTTGATACGCATGACACTTCTTTGGCATTGCAGGAGGCCGATCTCGGGAGCCTCTTACGCACATGCAAGCATGGGAGAGGATGAAGATGAAGAAGCCCAATTTTTCTGAGCCTCAGCCCTCGCAGCTCGATTACTTCGGCACTGCCAAGGAGGGGCTAAAGGCATACGTCGAGACGTTCAAGGGTATAAATCCGGAGGTGGACAACCCTCTTGAGCATGACATCGACGAGAGAGCGGTGGTCCTTGCCGGGAACGGTTGGGAGCATGGCCGTCCTCTCATGCTTAGTGCGGTACTCACACGTACTCCTGAGTTGGGCCTCTCGCGTGTCAAGGCTACCCTCACCGCCGACGACCCTCCCGTCCTGCCTCGTCGGCCTTCCCGAGCTCGCCCCGATGTAAGTTTTTCTCAATTTCATTCTCTTTCCGACATTCGTTCCTAGCTAAGTGGCTAAGTTGACGAGATGCGTTCCCTTTTAAAACTGTAGGCTGATTTCGAGGCCGCCTTCGATGCCGCTTACGCGAGCTATGAGAGAGAGTATCAGTTGTGGGTACAGAAGAGCCAGGAGTATGAAGAGTGGGCAGAGTTGAGGGATGCTGTAAGTTTCAACTTTTATATTTGCAAAATATGACAAGTCCCATTTCCTCAGTTTGAACCTTCTTTTTCTACAACACCTGACATCTAAACTATTTTGTAGGCTGACGAGAAGTTTCATGCCACTGGAGAGCGGTCGCAGCTGCCTACGCGTCCACCTAGGCCGGGGATCATGCCCGTCGGCCCAACGAGGGAGTTGGTCGCTCGCACATACAAGCCAGCGACTCCGGTAAGTTATTTGCCAAACAAGTTGTTACCGCCATGCTGTGCTTTCCAAGTTGCTAACTTGGACTCAAAACATGTAGGGATCGGGATACTCGAGGACTGCACCCTTTGGTCGTGCTTCCGCCTCGCCGACTTCGACGCGCGCGCTCGTGGAGCATGGCACTGGTGGTGCCTCGCCGAGTTCGTCGCGTGAGACCACACCGTCCCGTGCCTCGCCGGATTTCTAGTGTGGTTCGACTGGCCCACGCGGTCGGTCGCCTATTCTCACGCTGTCAGAAATGGATACCTCGGGCTCTCGGGAGGTGTAGGATGTGTTCGGGTGTAGCGTGTGTGAATTCGAACTATGTTTGTGTCATTTTTGAGTTTGGATGAATTTGAATCATGTTTGTGTCATTTGGATATGTATGTGATGTTTTATTTGATGTTTCTGTGATGTTTTATAATTTGTGCAATTTTAATTGTATTTAAAACGCGCCAGAAACCAGCAGCAAAAAGTTTCAGAAACTGAAAATATGGTCAAGGCTACGCCGACGTAGGATGCTGTGGGGACGCACAGGATGGCGCCACGTCGACGCTGGAGGACCATATGGTCATACCTACGCCGACGGCATTGCCGTCGGCGTCAGACTCCTCCCAGACGCACCAGATCAGCACACGTGGCAGCCTAGGCCGACGGCACTGCCGTCGGCGTATAGGTGGAGCAGACGGAGACGTTCGACGTCCATTTTGTGGGTCCCACTGCGTCGTCGCCGACGGCGACGGATACGCCGACGGCAGTTTTCATACGCCGACAGCGTCCTACGCCGACGCCGATACGCCGACGCCGATCTTTGCTACGCCGACGGTGGGCCGCCGTCGGCGTTTTGACGGTTTCCTGTAGTGCCTGGGACCATGCATCTGCATTTTCGATCAAGCCATGAGTCCATGACTATGAATACGTGCTCCCTCGCATGTCATGTTTCAAGTCGATGGATCGACGCTGACGGCTTGCATGTCCAAGATTTATTTCGTGATGCAGAAATGGAGTTGAGATGTGGACACACCACCACCGGGACACGAACTGCTGCTGCCAGATGCCAATGTATCCAAGCAGGCTGTGGTACGTAGGGCCGGAGCAATGGTGCTCAACAAGGCATGTACAATCGCATACTCCACCGGGTCCTGTTCGTCCAGCGAGGGTTCTCGCCCAACTAACTCCCGACTCCTTCTATCTTTCTTTTTCTCACGTACACTGTCGCTGTATGAGGGCATCTCCAGCCGTCCCCCCAGCGCCCCCCAGGAGGACTTTTTTGCGCCGCTTTGCGCCGTTTTCTACCAGTCGCCCCCAAGAACCTCATTTAGCGCCGCTTTGCGCCGTTTTTAGCGCCTTTTGCGCCGGCGCACCCAAGCCAAACCCAGCGTGCCGGGGCTCGCTTGGGGGGGGGGGGGGGGGCGCAAAAGGCGTCCGTGGGCCAGACCTGTCGGCGAGCCACGGCGGTTTCCCTCCATATTTTTGGTCCTTCCCCGCCAATTTTGCTCTTTCCCTCCATTTTCGCCCCCACATACACCCTCCCCCGCCGGCCGATCCCGCCATTTTCCTTCAGATCTGCCCTCCATGGCGCCCAGCAAATTCACCGGCCCCCGCATCGCCGCGCCCTCCGCCGCCTTGGAGGTGAAGAAACAGCCGAGGAAACCAAGGGCGCCGAGGGAGAGGCCGCCGGGCTGGACCAACGCCATGTGGGCCGCGACGAAGCGCGCCGGAAGAACGACAACGCCCAGCGCCGGGCGAGGGAGAAGAGACTGCGTGAAAAGCTCTTGGCCGAGGGCCTGGCCGAGGCTGCCGCCGCCGCCGAAGAAGAAGAAGAAGAAGAAGAAGAGGAAGAGGAGGCGGCGATGGCGGTCGAGGAACCGGCCGCTGCTGCGGCTCCGGCGCCGCCGGCCAAGCTGAGGGTCGGCCTCCCTCCTCATCCCCAGTTCGCCGAATGGGCCAGCCAAGCCAGCCTCGCGTCGTCGACCGGCTACTCGCCATCCCCGTCGCCGCACTGGAGCGTGTCCCCGCACCGGTACGCCGACCCCCATGGTGGCTTCAACCCCAACGTCGCCTTTCCCCACCCTCCTCCGGCGATGTACGCTTCGCCGGGCTACTCGACCTCGCCATCGCATCGCCGCGCGCGCCCTTTCGCCCCTCAGCAGGACCCCCGCCTCCTGTTCGGCGGAATGCACGCCGATTCCTTCATGGACGAGATCATCGCCACTGGCTCGATGGCGACGGCGGCATGCCCGGGCTTTCTCTCGCAAGGTGGGGAATTTTTCTCACAAAGCGGCGGGGAGTCCGGCGGTTCCGGCGGCTCTGGCGGCGGTGTGAGGCGGCTGAGGAAGGCGCGGCGGCCGATCCGGCGGTCGTGGACGAAGGAGGGGCATCGGCCAAGTGGGACGAAGCCGGCGGCCGTCGGCCCAAGAAGGTGCCGACGAAGGCGCCGAAACCTTCCGTCGAGCCGCGCATCAAGTGGACGGCGAAGGAAGATGTTCTCCTCGCCGAAGCATGGAAGACGGTCAGCCTCGACCCGATCGTCGGCGCCAACCAGAACATGGACAACTACTGGAAGAGGGTCAAGACTTCGTACGATGAGCGCCGGATCGTCGACACCGAGTACTCCGTGTGCGTCACCCCGCGCGGCGAGAAGGCCATGGCCAACCATTGGGCGAACATCCAGCACGCTTGCAACAAATGGCATGGCATTCAAGAGGAGGTCGCCAATCGGCCGAAGAGCGGCAACAACTACGAGATGGAGGTGAGCTCATTCCCGCCGTCTTACCTTTTTGACTTCGCCGGTTTGCTCATTCCGGCCGGTTTGGCATGTAGATGGTCCGGATGTTCGACATGTACCGCAACGACAAGAAGGCGGACTTCAAGTTCCTCCACGTGTTCATCGTCCTCGAGGGGTGCGAGAAGTGGGTGCAAGTGCGCCATTCTCTCGGAAAGGGCAAGGCGTATGTCCCGGACGCGCCGGCGGCCGGTGCGGCAGATGGGCGCCCTGATGGCCACAAGAAAGCCAAGGCGGCGAGAGACGGGGCGCCAGCAGCGGCGAAGCTCCAAGCGTCCATCGACACCTGCATCGCCGACGCTCAAACCCACGCCGCGGCGAGAGAGGAGAAGGCCGAGGCGAGGTGGAAGGCGCTCATGGCCAACCAAGGCATCAAGCTCGACCTCCTCAAGACCAACACCGCGGCGAAGAAGAGGAACAACGACCTCACCTTCCTCATGGGAGGCAACCCGGAGGCGATGGACCCCGAGGTCAGGGCGTGGTTCATGGCCCAGCGGCGTGTGATTCTCACCCAGTTCGCCCCGGACCCGACCCCGACTGCGACGACGACTGCGACGGCAGACGACACGAGCTCGGCCACGATCACGCCGCCGCCTACCGCCGAGCCTACGGCCACTCCGACCTCTGCCCCTGCTCCGACGACCACGCCCATCGATCTCGACGAGGATGCCGAGGTTGCCGAGGTGTCGCCGGCGACCATCTGATCTGATCTGCGTATCAGCATGCCGAATGTGGCCATTTCACCAGATCGCCGAACTGTGGCTTGATTCGCCGAACTATATGGCTTTTTTGTATGATCGCCCAACTGTGGCTGTTTCGATCGCCGAACTCGGGCCGTTTTTTGGGGCGGGAATGAAATTATGTTGATTTGTGTTTTCTGGGGGCCGAAACGAGGGGAAGTTTCGCCCCCAGGTCCCAAATAGCGCCGGCGCAAATGCAAAAAGGCGCCGAACCAAAACCTGGGGGGGGGGGGGGGGGCGAACGGCTGGAGATGCCCTGAGTCTATCAGATAAATTCAGATGGACCATCGCTGGCTCGCTGTTTGTACATGCATCCAATTGTTTGATTACAATCAGAATTGGACATCTCACGTTTCTTTTCTTTCTTAGTTTTCGATTTACATTTTATCGTTTTTTATTCCTCTTTTTCTTGCTTTATTTTTAATCGTTTATTTATTTTTTCTATTTGTCTTTCATTTCTTTGTCCGTTTCTACTACATTTATTTATTATTGTTTTTTATTTCTTTCTTTCTTTCTTCTCTCTTTTTATTTTTTTGTTTTTCTATATTTAAAAAAATATTAGTCCTTTGTTTCTTGTTCAGAATTGTGAATCTTTTCTAAAATTATTCAAATAACATATTTTTTCATATTTTTGTTCAAATAAGATCAATGCTCTTTCTTAAATATTTTAAATAAGATAGATGTTCTATCTAAAAAACGCTCAAATGGGGTAAATGTTTATTTAAAAAACTTTCATAATATAAATATTTTTATTAAAAAAAGTTCAATTGAGACAAATGTTAATGCTAAAAACCGTTCAAATAAAATAAATGTTCTTTGTTGAAAAAATTGTCCAAATTGGTATTCTAAATTGTTAAAACCATTCCGTTCATCTGATGTTTTCCAAATCTGTTCTAACCCCATTCCAGTCACCGGGTTTTCAAAATCTGTTCAAAGCAAGATTCCATTCACCTGGTTTTCTAAATCCGTCAAAACCCACATCCCGTTCACTGGTTTTTTAAATCCGTTCAAACCCACATTCCGATCACCTGAAATTTCAAATCCGTTCAAACTCCATTCCGTTCACCGGGTTTTCCAAATCTGTTCAAAACTAGAGGTTTGACTCACCAGGTTTCCAAATCCGTTCTAACCCACATTCTGTTCACCTGGATTTTGAAATCCGTTCAAACCCACATTCCGGTCACCTGGTTTTTCAAATCCGTTCAAACCCATTCCGTTCATAAGGTTTTCCAAATATGTTCAAAACTAGATTCTGCTCACCGGTTTCCAAATTATTCAAACCTAGATTCCGTTCAACGGGTTTTCCAATTCCGTTCAAATATAGATTACGTTCGCCGGGTTTTTCAAATCCGTTCAAACCCACATTCCGTTCACCGGGGTTTCCAATTCTGTTCAAACCTAGATTCCATTCATCGGGTATTTAAAAATCTGTTCAAACCCACATTCTGTTCAGCTGGGTTTCCAAATCTGTTCAAACGCAGATTCTGCTCACCGGGTTTCAAAATCGTTCAAACCTAGATTCCGTTCACTGGGTTTCGTAAATCCGTTCAAATACAGATTCTGTTCACCAGGTTATTCAAATCCGTTCAAACCCACATTCCGTTCACCGGATTGTCCAATTATGGTCAAACCTAGAATCCATTCACCGTTTTTTTATATAGTATTTTTAAAGCTTTCTCAAAATTTTCATTTTTCGAAAAAGTGTCCAGATTTCAAAATTGTTCAGATTTGAAAAATCGTTCAAAATAACTTTTGTTCATAGCGTTATTTCTGTTCGCTATTTAAAAATGGTTCAAAATTAATTTCCATTCATAGACTTTTTTCTGTTTACTTTTTAAAATCGTTCAAAAATCGATTTCGTTCACCGGTCTTTTTTGTTCACTTTTAAAAATAGTTTTGAGCATCTCGTATATGACCGTCGAAACGAAAAAAAATTACAACATAAAAGTTGCGCGAAACATGGATACTAGCCTACTCGTCAAATGATATTTTAAACGGTCGACCGAGTGCGACGATTTTGATAAAATTTGGCTAAAAAGGTTTCGAACATCTATTCAAAATTGAGAAGTTACAAACAACAAAACTCAAAACTAAGTATAGGAATGGAACCTACTCGTGGACGCGCATAATTTTCGTGTACACATTTTTTAAATAGTTCGAATTGCATCTATCATTTTCCAAAAAGTAACGAATTGACCGAAGGAACCAACACACCAACATGGGCCGGCCCAATGTCACGCAGGGATGTGCGGAGGGTGCGTTCCTCCGCACAGGTCGTTAACTAGCATCACCCAGTCCCTTCCAGCCAGTACGGGGCTGTATTTCCGGCCTTCACTGGCGCGTCCGCTGAAACAGGCTCTCAGCCCATTTAAGACGGGACGGATACTGATTCTTTTCGGGGCTTGTCCTTTTTCCTGAGTTCCTGATGCACGTATTTTGGTCTTCTGAAGTTTACCCCAGTTTCGTGGAGGATAATCGAGATACAAAAGGTCAAATAAGAGACGAGACTAGGATTTTTTTTGAACTATAATATATTAATCAGAGCACCAAAAATTGATTACAATCTTGCTTAGCTAAGTCCGTCAGGCCTGGCGGAACAGAATCAAGTAACACATTAGCACTCAACACATTACGACCTATTTTCGCCAGTTCATGAGCTACTCTGTTTCCAGACCGATTCACTTTTGAGAAAATGACATCAGGTAGGGACTGGGTGAGGCCCTTAATCTCCTTAACAATGCAAGAAATTGCCGACTTGCTGGTTCCTTTGAGGTTCAGTTCAGATACTAGAGTAGCACAGTCGCTTTCAACATGTAACGGCCCAGCAACCTTTAATATGACAGATTTTACAGCATGCAGCCCAGCTATCGCTTCAGCGGCTTCAGCGTTAGCACAGTTCTGTAGATTTCCCCATGCACACAGAAGAACCATACCAGCATCGTTCCGCAACACTGCACCCCAGGAACCAGTGCACGTCTCTTCACAAAAACCTGCATCAAAATTAAGTTTTGCCCAGCCACTTGCAGGTTTTTTCCAAGGTTCAGGTTTCTCCTTTTGATTGCAGCTGTGTATCTCATTGCTGTGACCAATTGTTTGCTTCCCTTTTGGGTCAGTTAGTGCCCCAGTATCTCTAGACACATTCATCGCAGATAAATAAGAAACTAGGAAAGCAGCGGACTGTTCAATTCCGGATTTGCCATCTCCAAAAATAATATTGTTTCGGAGATGCCATGTTCTCCACCAAAGAAACAAGAGTTTGGCCCTCATGTGCGCAAAGCAAGATCATCAGGGAGATACCATTCTTCCATTAATCTGTGCCGAAGCGCTCTAGCTTTAGTACAGTTTACCATGGCATGGTGATTTGTTTCGGGCTCCATTCCACATATTGTACACGTTGGTAGGTGATCCATGTTCCTATGATGTCGTAAAGCCTGAACTCCAAGGGTATCAGTTGCAAGTTTCCAGCCGAAAACACGCACTTTAGGAGGAACCTTGGTTTTCCAAATCAAATTCCAAACATTCCGGTCTCCAGCTGGATTGCTACTATATGTCCTGCTTCCTTCCCTTTTGACTGAATTTCAAGTGCTAATATGTATGCGACGAGACTAGGAATTTGATGTACCTTAATATGAATTTTGGTTACCTCTGGTTTCTTTTTTCTTGTCAGTCTGAAGTACTTTGTTACGTTTATCAATAAAGTTGGATCATTTTCCAATAAAGAAAATATCATAAAAATGTTTTAAAATGTCTACGTGTAGACACGACATTTATCTACTATCGTGCAACATTTAAAGCACAATTTGTGGAAAAAATTTATTTTGTGAAGTACATAACTAAATTGGACAGTTAATTTCCGGAAAGTCATTTTGACTCTGGAGTTCGAGTGATCTGTATATTTTTTTTAAATGGAAAACTATAATTGAAATGTTTAAAAAATCCTAATTTTTTTGGATGTAGTCGATGATGCATCCTATAGGTATGTACAATCACGATGCAATTATTTAAAAATTACGGGCTACGCAAAAATGAAAAAAATCTTATATATTATGGAGATTTGAAATTGTGTATACTCAGATCCACCCTTTGTCATTTTTTGTAGCACAAAATATAAAGTATTTCAAACTAAATTTTGCAGGTTTATGCGATACATCATTGATAACATGTGTGGTTTTTTCTTCTGATTTTTAACAAACTTGTAAATATGTTTTTTTAATTTTCTTAATAAAGAGATCATTGTACCTCAGGATCCAGAAATCTCGACACGTTAATTTTGCCAATTATATTTTCACAGAAGAGCGTGTTCTCAGCTAGTACGCTCAACGATATGTGGTTTCCGTCTATTTGAGTGGGAGAATCATGTGGCTCTTCGAACTCTTTCAGGTTAGTTCTACTCCCTCCGTCCAAAAATAAGTGTCTCAAGTTTAGCAAAAAGTAGATGTATCTATACATGAAACATGTCTAGATACATCCACTTTTTGCCAAACTTGAGACACTTATTTTTGGACGGAGGAGTATTTGTGTAGGTTTGGTCATCTGAAGTTTTCCCCCAATCTTTTTTTTAGCAGTCTATGGCGGGCCCAAAGGGCCGGCCTGAACCATTAAGAGAATCGGGATGCAAAGAGACGAGACTGCAAAATTGACATACCTTAATTAATATAACTTATGGTTTCATGTTGGATTTTTGTTGTTGTTTTTGTTTTTTGTCGATTTGATGTACTTTGTTAATTTTATCTATAAAGTTGAATCATTTTTACATACAGAAAATATCATGCAAATTGTGAAAATTGTTTGCGTGTGCACACGACATTTATCTATCATCGTGCAACATCTAAAGCACATATTAAGTGGAAAAAATATCTTTTGTGGAGTACCTATCTAAATTGGACCCTTAATTTCGCCAATTATTGCTAGTACATTGGATAACTCTATTTTCGTTTCTCGTTCTGCATAACTAGATTTCAACTTATTATTTTGCAGAACATTGCATACTAGCCACATGTCTATGTACATATTTTTCTAAACTCTGAGTTTTATAAAAAATATTTAAAAAATCGGATGCATGTCAAGTCCAGACCAGATATGTTCTCAAAATATCCCACGAGGTAGAAGCAATCAGAAGCTCCCGGGGCGATGAGAATGTTAGTTACTTCCAAGGATATTTTCATTTATCTACTCACTTCACAAAGGCACACAAACCACTGCTTGTGACAGAAATAAGGTGAACTTGATGTTTGGAATCCGGCGAAGATCCAAAGGAAGTGCGTAGACAAGAACAAACCCAAGTTCTTGGGGATCGCTATCTGAAGGACTCAGAACGCTTTGTTTTAAGCAAAAGGTCCAAGTGAATAGTAGGGATGTGCATAGACGAGAAAACAACAACTAATCTTGGGTAAGCCCCAGACAAAATTGGATTGGTGCGCATGCATAAAACTTGTCGACGTTGGTTCTATGTTAACAGCGGAGATACACACTCATATCGCCGAGATACATGGAGACGTGTCCAAGAGTTTAGCGTCTAGTGGGTGGCTCCACCTCCACCAATGTTTGATGCTCATCGGACATAGCTGTAGAAACTGTCGGATAAGTTCGATGCTACGATTTTATTCGAATTTAAATCTACATAGTATGGTGCTTCCCTAAGTTTACCAGTCATGCGTGCTGCAGCTCACTGAAGACGTCATGCATCAAGTATTGGACAGTGGATATAGACGTTTAGCCAACTTTTGAGCATTGCAAATGATCTTCCTATGAAACCTGAAGTGTGTTCAGAACATGAAGACAATAAAGAGCTTTACCAATTTCGGATGCTACTTCCGCAGGTGGCAGCAACCGAGCAACGTTTCTCTGACGAAGTTCTCTGATCATCATCGTTGTTTTCTTCTGACGGTGGTCTGTGGTTCAAAAAAAAAAGTATTAAGCCGCCAAAGGTGAACGAGGGCTGTTTGCCGTACTGCACACAAGTCCAGCAGCCTGCTTGCATGGCGCCAGCCGGTTGGCTGACAGTATGAGTCTCCGACCAAGCCACTGCTGTTCATGATCATCAAGCTATTCGTTGTTCACACACTACACACCGTCTGCTATTGAATGGAGTTGCAGGAAACCGCCGCCAATGCCCACAAAATAGTCAAAGCGAACAACGACAGGCTGAAATTAGCACACTAGAGCACCTGTGATCTGTTTATAATTAATTAACCGGCGGTAATTGCTGGACCGATGCCCGTGCACCACAATCCAACATTTTTAATCACCCTGGCGTGCGCAGCTCCTCTATTCGGACCGTTTCAGGGCACCCATTTTCCGTAGAGTACACCGAGTACCATAACTCGGTCACAATAAGTCAACTCCACACGGGTATAAATATACCCAAAGAAACCCAGCCACTGAAACCACACTCCAATCTCTTCCTTCAGTTCTCTCTCGAGTCACTCCAAGAGCACACCACGCAAGAGCTTGTCCAAAGCCGACTCGATCAAACAATGGCTTCGACGGTGACACTACTAAAGAGGAGGACCACCATGCGGATGAGCGACGTCGCCGCCGCGGCGTCACCAACGACGATGAAGTCTCTTCTGCTGGAGGGGAGCAAAGGCAGTGACACCGGCGGCGACGTGGCGAAGCGGTGCTGCCGGCACAAGCACGAGCTCGTCGGCTACGACGCCCTCCCGGAGTTCCTCAAGCACAACGAGTTCGTCCTCGACTACTACCGCAGCGAGTGGCCCATCAAGCAGGTGCTCCTCAGCGTCTTCGCCCTCCACAACGAGACCATCAACGTCTGGACGTAAGCGTGCCTTCCCTTCTGATCTCACGTACGAAGCCGTGTAACAAGTCACGCATACGCTTTAACTGACGCTCGTTTTCTCCTATGTACCCCGCAGGCATTTGATCGGCTTCTTCGTGTTCCTCGCGATCACCGTGTGCACCGCCACGATGGTTCCGATGGAAGCCAGCGTGGCCACATCCGCAGGCCACCTGGCAAACTGCACTGTCAACTCCACGATGCTGATGGCTTCCAACAGCACGAACGGAGCAACCGTGGCAATGCAGACGGTGCTGCGCCGCAACGTGTCTGCTTCTGTCGAGACGGAGCTCGCGGCAGCCGCGGCGATGTTGTCGGCGGGACACCCGGTCACGCGGTGGCCGTTCTACGCGTACCTGTGCGGCGCCATGTTCTGCCTGCTGATGAGCAGCGGGTGCCACCTCCTGGCGTGCCACTCGGAGCACGCATGCTACGTGCTGCTCCGCCTCGACTACGCCGGCATCACCGGCCTCATTGTCACTTCCTTCTACCCGCTCGTCTACTACACCTTCCTCTGCGACCCCTTCTACCGCAACCTCTACCTCGGCGCCATCACCGTCTTCGGCGCCGCCGCCGTGGCCGTCTCGATGCTGCCGGTGTTCGAGGCGCCGGAGCTGCGGTGGGCGCGCGCCGCGCTGTTCGCGTGTATGGCCGCGTCGGGGCTCGTGCCCATCGTGCACAAGTTGCTCGTGTTCGGCGCGAGGCCGGAGGCAGTGCTCACCACGGGCTACGAGGTGGCCATGGGGGTGTTCTACCTCGCGGGCGTGGTGGTGTACGGCGCGAGGGTGCCGGAAAGGTGGATGCCCGGCAGGTTTGACCTTTTCGGGCACAGCCACCAGCTGTTCCACGCGCTCGTCATCGCCGGCGCATACACGCACTACCACGCTGGCCTGGTTTACTTGAGCTGGAGGGACATGGACAAGTGCTCGTATTGATATTTTTTTAGATTCCATGGTCACCAGCCCAGTTTTGATTCAAAGCTGCAAATGCAGAGCTAAGACCTACTCACCCCGTCTCTAAATATAACTAGTTGAATTTAGCGTGGCGACACGCCGCACCCTTTAAGAGAAAATTTATGTATGAAACATCACCACTGAAAGAACATCACAGAAATTAGTACAAAACGAAATACTATGTGCATGAAACACAACAGCTGCACTCATAGATATGCCTAGTTGCCTACGCATCACCACTGAAAAATCAGGTGTAGTGAAAAAAATCACTCTGTACCATCGGGCATCAATTGCATAGACAAACTAAACATAAACAATGGCTACTGCTGGTTAGTACATATATTCTTGATGACTCTTAAGCTGATGGTAAGTTTCAAAATATTCAGTATTGAACTTCTAATGACTCTTGCAAAAGAAAGAAAAAACCTTGATGACAACACGTACATTAGCACATATTCCAAAATTAAAAGATACATACTATTGTAACTTGTATGTAAAGCATATGGGGCCACTATATATATGCAGTTCTTATTACTTTAGATTTTGTTACTGCTGAGGAAACCCTGCAGTATAATATACACTCACCATAAAAACCATGTCGTTCAATGAGATCAAGCATATTGTAGTATATGTCGACATAAGCAAACTTTGAGTCTTGAACATTTCTGTCTGCATTAAGTCGATCTATTTCCTTTGCTATCTTAGAATTGAACAATTCAGCTGCTTAATTTCGCAATGGCTCACATTCTCTGGATCTATGTTTTCTTTGTGAAGGACAGCATCTAATTAGTGGAATGCTAAAAAATCCAATCCTCTTTGCACCCATCTCATTAAATTTCTGTATAATTATAAACAAAAAAATTGTGAGTGAGCAAATAGAAAGATATGGCAGCACTTATATACATTCAACAATAAGGTGATCAAAAGAAAATGATTTTACAATGCTGAAAATATAGGAGCGCTTATGATAACGTGCAATCAGATTATTTAGAAATCCAAATGATTATTAATTAGTATTACTGGAAAACAATGTAGAGCGGTCTAAAATGTAAGGAGGAAATTTAAACACCAGTACGGTTCAATTGTCCTTGCAAATTCGAATTTCGCCTCAGATGCATCTTCAATGTAAGTTGGTAGTGGCAGTAGATCATCTAGTGTGCAAACAAAAACATTTCTGATATCTCACCTTTTTATGAAGAAACGCCCCGAGTGCCTCCTCGAATGGCGTCGGTGTGCTGCCCCCGCAGCTGGTTAAGAACCGACAGGAGCACTTGCACAGGAATTAAAATCAAAGTAGCTTCTTATTAGGACACATTATAAGGAAAAAGATCATATTATAAATGCATCAATATGACAAAGATTATCAGTTGGAAGAAAACAATATTTATTTACTTAGTGTGTCTAGTGAAGCCAAGGACATTGGTAGTTAGAGCTCGACCACCCATAAGCAATCATCTAAGCGCAACTTCATAGTGGATTCTTATGTTGAGACTATCCTAAACTGAAAATTTACATTCAGTATGTTTTTCACTTCACTGATAGAGAAGAACAACCCCCGAATAAAACCGCCCGCATAATATAGGAAGCTTATGGAAAATACAAACATGGTGGAACCTTATAGTTATGTATGATATGATCCGTAACTAAGCCATCTTTTTATCATCAATATACTTTAATTGTAATGCGAAAGAATATAGTCTATCATGTATTTTTTAGATGGGTCTATAAGCCTAATCTAGTAACAATATGTAGACAGGAAGAAAAACTTTATACATATGTTCAATACATAGTGATAATTAAAGTTACAATGATATGCAGCTGAAAATAAAGTTTACACAGATAGTAAATATATGTTGCTGAGTGACATACAGCTGATACATTGTTTATCATTTGTGAACAACTTGGTTGGATGTCTCATTTGGCTTCTGATAATAAAGATTGATATTTATTCCTATAAAATATGGAAATATTAGTAGTCATAATCTATGCTATGGAATATAATAAGTTAAATGAGCCAACTCAAGGATTGTATTAAAAGAAGTTGTAGAGATAGAGAATAACTCAAAACTAACCATCATCAGACTGAAAAGCTTGTCTCTAGGATGCATGTTTTTCCTTATAAAGGAATTCTAATGATAAATTTTGCATTTGAAATGTGGATATCATTTAATTAACATGTGAATTAAATCCTAAAGAACATTTAAAACCCCACCAAAACGACGAATATGCAATACATTGATACATAAAATGACACAAAGGAAGTATTCATATGTATAAAAAAATAACAGGAAGTGTAACACCATACGCCGCGCCCTTGGTATTAACATAAGCAACTTGGTAAACTAAAAAGCTCACCTCCTGTCCAGCAGCATGATTATTACTTATATATCTAAAGAAGTTGTTTATTTGTGGTAAGAGAAAGCAAAAATCAGAATCTATAGAAGGTATAGAGAGCATTTAATTCATACGTACCAAAGTGAAGAGTCGAGTCAGACCTGCAGGAGCATAAATATTTTTTACTCTAATGGTACTCCTTCTGAGAGGGCAGCTACCTGGATGACAGAAATGATAATGGAGATATATAAATAGGGAACATCTTTATCTCCTTAAGTACATGGATAGCAAAACTGCGAATAGCTAATCTGACAACTTGAGCTTTATCAAATTGCCTGGCTAAATTTCAGAAGAAGAAAATTACCTCAATTACAGAGATTAATCCTCTGATGTGAATCTTCTTGGATTTTAATTGAACACCTTTTATAGTAGATCGATGAGTGGAATTCTATACGAAACAAAACATACTGTTTTTATGTTGTATTGGAATCATCCTGTAGAGTCATGGACATGAGAGTCTTAATTTCACGCAAGTGCTGCAAATTGCTTTAATGTGCTGATTACTTTTTCATTTGTGAGACATACATCTAATGGTACTCCTTCTGAGAGGGCAGCTACCTGGATGACAGAAATGATAATGGAGATATATAAATAGGGAACATCTTGATCTCCTTAAGTACATGGATAGCAAAACTGTGAATAGCTAATCTGACAACTTGAGCTTTATCAAATTGACTGGCTAAATTTCAGAAGAAGAAAATTACCTCAATTACAGAGATTAATCCTCTGATGTGAATCTTCTTGGATTTTAATGGAACACCTTTTATAGTAGATCAAATAATATAATCAAATATGCACTCGTTGATGATCTCGTCCATACTAAGCAACGGATTCTCGCCATGCAGGAGCAGGACGCGACGTCCTTGCCGTTGTCCCCGCCGCAGGGGCGGTGAAGAACGGGGAGGAGACATACGCGGGCGCGGCCTCCCCGTCGCGCTTGCCGGGCGAGATGGAGGCTCGAG
The DNA here is from genome assembly GCA_947311845.1 of Poa pratensis. Lineage (NCBI taxonomy): Eukaryota > Viridiplantae > Streptophyta > Magnoliopsida > Poales > Poaceae > Poa > Poa pratensis. The sequence goes on from CAMZMU010000066.1 coordinate 17,263,468, forward strand.
GTGGCAGGAGAGTTCGGGGCAGCGGCGGCGAGGGGCCACCACGCGCGCCGACGGCGCAGACGCCTCACGCTCGGGGTCGGGGTCGGGGTCGGGCTCGGCGTCGACGGCGTAGAACGCTGAGGCGCCCTCGGAAGCGTCAGAGCGGGCGGGGGAGGACCCCGGTGAGACGCGAGAGGCGGCGGTGGGCTCGCCGACGCAGGGGAACGGGAGCGGGAGCGGAAGGAGGTGCTCGATGCGGCGCACGTTGATGCTGCCGCATGGGGACATGGTGTCGGCGACGGCGGCCATCTTCTTGGCTTCTTGTCTTGCTCTGCACACCTCGCTTCGTCTTGGCCTGAGCATAGGGCGGCGCCGGCGGCGGCGAGGTGGATGCGGGAGGCAGCCGCGTCGGGGAGGAGAACAGGATGGGGAATTGAGGATAAGGAATCTAGGGTTAGGGTCTGGCCTAATATACAGAAGGACCGGGTCGTAATTTTCGGAAAGTGTAGGGACTTTTTTGCAAAAATGCCACGGGGGTACTATTCAACACTGTTCATCTACAGTAGCACGAGCGCTCTCCGCTCGCGAAATCGCTCATCTTTCATATAGGTAGTAATACTATGTTTTAGCTACTTCACATATTGACTAGATGCATGCTAAAATGAGTGAACATATACACAATAAAACGTGACTAGATACATGTATAGACACACGTGAATCTAGAAAAAAAGGTTAAAACATCTTTTATTATGGTACGGTGGGGATTTCTATTTATTTTCCAACCACGAGATAATTGTTTCTTATTTTGTCGACATTCATACGGTTGTATGTTGAAGATATATTAACACAAGCAACCTCCAACAAGGAGTTAGGCGGCAGAAGTCGCTCCCACAAGTTGATATACATGCTATCAAAATTGTTGGGAAATCGTTTGATTTTACATAAATAGTTAAAACACATGAAATGTAGTTTGAACATGTAATGGTATACTCGTTCTGTTTTGCGGTGAACACTGTAATGCAAAAGTTCACAATAAACGTACATGCACACTACCTAAGGCATTTTCATCTCTTACATAAATTGTGTGTTATTGTAGAATTATGAGATTGCGGAATATGATGGATGTATTATTGAACCTCATGAGCGAGTATATAAAGGCGTACAAGGGACCGACTTGGAGTACAAGACAAGTTAGATCCGTATGGAAACATATCCTATCTCTATCCTAACCTACCATAACGATCCTATACACGTATACTCTAACATCCCCCCGCAGTCGTAGCGGTAGCGTCGTGAACAACTGGAACGTCGCGGACGGTCAGACTGGAGAGAAACCGAAGTAGAATCCAGTGGGCTGACATTCCCCCGGCAGTAGGAGCGGGAACGTCGTGGACGGGGTCGACGACACACATGCTTGGACTGTAGAGGAAGCTGATGAGGAGCTCAAGCGAGGTGATAGCCCTTTGTGCCGATGTCAAGGAAGCCGAGAGCGTAGGGTGGTGTAGCCGTAGTCGAGGTAGCCGTGCGAGGGGCGCCATGGTCGATGTCGAGTCGGGGTTTCCAGTGTCGAGAGAGCCGTCGTGGAGCCGCGGGAGCTAGGGAGCGCCGAGTGGTCAGGGCGCAAGGGAGCGCCGAGTAGTCAGGGCGCAGTGGTGTGCCAGGTAGAAGATGATGTGGACGAGACATCGCGCCAGGTTTGCCAAGCCTGGGGACACGTCTTGGACGAAGGCACGCGTCGGTATTGCCAGCACCGGGCATGCGTAGACAGAGGTTAGTCGGTGTTGACGAGGCGCCGCACCAGGATTGCCAAGCCCGGGGACACGTCATGGACGAAGGCACACGTCGGTGTTGCCAGCACCGGGCATGCGTAGACGGGGACCAGTAGGAGTTGTACGCCAGGTCGGAGGGGCCAATAGAGGAGGACTCGACGACGGTGGCGGCGCCAAACGGCGTGGGGTAGAAGGTGCCGATGTCGCCCGCGGTTGTCGGAGTAGATGAAGTGGTCGGGGAAGAAGACGGTGACGCTGGCGATGAGCTGGTACTGGACGGAGACGAAGTTGTGGTTGGCGGCGACGACGGTAGCCCGTAAAGGGCCACGACGGTCGCATGTAGAAGCGCGACGACGGCGGCGATAGCCTGCAAAAGGCCACGGCGGTCGCGTGTAGAGGTGCGACGACGGTGCTCGAAGTAGGCGAAGAAGAGCCCAACATCATGACGAAGACCAAGCACGGACGGTGGCGTTCCCGCGCCTCGGAAGGCGGCGCGGCGCATACCACGGAGACGTCAACGTGCGGGGACGGCGAAGCGGACCGCGTGCTGTAGCGCTACGGCCCGGACGGGCAACGCAGCGGCGACGCGCGTGTCAGGGCGACGGCGGGGACGACTTTGGGGCGGTGGTGTGGACCGCGTGCCGCGGCGCTATGGCCCTAAGGGGCGACGCAGCGGCGACGTGCGGGCCGGTGCAGCCGTGGGGACGGCCTCAGGGTGGCGGCGTGGACCGCGGGCCACGGCGCTACGGCCCGAAGGGGCGACGCAGCGGCGACGTGCGGGTCGGTGCAGCCGCGGGGGGAGCCACAGGGTGGCGGCGCTGCAGCCCGAAGGGGCGATGCATCGGCAACCCGATGCTCAATCGGTGGTAGGCGCGTGCTCGGGGACGTGCATGGCGTAGACATGCGTGATCGGTTGATCAGACCGACGCTATGCTATACGCGCCATGGCGGGGACGACGCGCAGATCGGAGTCGAGGGCGACGTTGTCGAAGAAGTCCCGGTCGATGACGACGAAGACGAACCGGCGAAGGAGACCGTGCAAGCGAGGGAAACCGGCTACGACGCGTCGAGGCGTCCCTTGGACGGCGCGTCCGGCCTTGTTGCGCAGTCGGTGAAGACGAGCCGTCGGTGCGGAGTCGGCGCCAGCGAGTCGGCCGCGGTAGCCGGCTGGAAGGAGCCGGCCGGTGCGGAGTCGGCGCCGGCGAGTCGCCCGCGGTAGCCGGCTGTCGAGGAGCGGGCCGGTGCAGGTCGATGCCGTTGTCGGAGTAGAGGCGCGAGAAGACGACGGACGGTGGGCGACGCAATCCGATCTATGATCGGCAAACCAAAAAAGAAAACGCCGGTCGAGCGACCGGCGGAGGAAAAAAAACCGATCTACAGATCGAAAAAAAGGACTCTAGGGCGGCCGATCAACCGACCGGCGGACAAACCCTAGGTACGGGAGGCGCGGCCCCGGCGTAGATCATGGAGATGGACCTCCCCAGGGGCGGCGCGGTGCGGAAGCGACGACGGCGGCTAGGTCAAGAATTGTGCCGCTCTGATACCATGTAGAATTATGAGATTGCGGAATATGATGGATGTATTATTGAACCTCATGGGCGAGTATATAAAGGCGTACAAGGGATCGACTTGGAGTACAAGACAAGTTAGGTCCGTATGGAAACATATCCTATCTCTATCCTAACCTACCATAACGATCCTATACACGTATACTCTAACAGTTATAAAATAACACAGGAGAAAGTAGATCAAACAAAGAACAAGAACACAGATTTTTATGTGGAAACCCTTACGGGAAAAAACCACGGAACGCACGAAGGCGTATCACTATAATCGGAGGAGTATTACAATACACGAGAGGACAAACCCTTCTCGTGCCATGGATCTGGTGGATCCCTCTCAATCTCACGATCTAATCTATGACTACATGGAACTATATATGGGGGACAAACAACTCTCTTTCTTGGCGGACACGAAATAGAATTGTACACATGCCTTTCCGGTAGGACTCCATATATGGTAGGATTCGGAGCACAACAAAACAACACTCCACCTTGAGACGAATCCTCTATAACAGTCATAGATAGCATCAACTCCTCAATTAAAGTCAGCACAAGTAAACCTTGTGTCTCCAAACGTCCATAGGACAAATATTGAGCAAATCAACGATAGGTCGTACGGAAAACAACACAACTGTCAACAAAGCAGACGGACGAAACTTGGGTCTCCATAAAACCCAATAAAAGTCTGAGTCTGTGCCACTAACCTCCAAAACTAAAACTGCCCAATCATCAATCAAATGACATAAGTCATCATAACTCCTGTGGTGCCTGAACGAGCGCATAGCTCATAGTGCAACATCTTGTGCACATAACAATGTGAAGAACTCATCTCATGGAATATGAACGTGCCACAAAGCACAAACCTCGGCAAACAATACTCATGCAAGAGCATATGGTATGTATGGCATCTCGTACACCAAAACTGCCGACGGTAATGAAAAATCCATGACATGGTCAAAAACTGTCCCTATAGAACAACTGTCGGATGGAACCTTCTCAACGTGCAACGGAGCATCAACTCTGCAATAGACCCCTCATGAAAGAGCAAAGACAACTAAATTGCACTGTAAACTTAACAGTACTAAATGTTGTAGTATCTAGCAGAAACAAAACTCATTGCACCTCAACTGATCCTCATCACGAATAAAACATAACATTCACATGCATAACAGCAAAATACTGGAGAGAAAAAGTATATGCTGGCTATCAACATGCTTAATAATCAAACTCCTCCATATTTTTTCTGATAACTGAATTGTGTTCATGTAATTGCAGCAATATAATATCTTCCCCAAAAAAGGCTAAATCCAACAAACTCCACCTTAAATAGAAAACTAGCCGGTGCATCTCAAAATCGGCTTGCGCCAAATAACGCTCGCATCTTGACTTGCCATAGAAAAACCTTGTGTCACGGATCATACTTCGTAACGTCAGCAGATAAATCCGTGCACAAGTAGTACAAGACCAAAAATATTCTTTGCAGAACTAAATTGCGAGTAAACAAACTGAGATTAAATAGCACCTGGTAGCCTGCTGGAGTGGACATAGCAATTGGAGACAAGAATATCAAAGATTCCTTCACGTTAGACATCAGTACATCACGTGGAGGAGCAGCATAGCAATACTTAATTCCCTGGGACTTGACGCGCTTCAAAACGATTTTAATTTGATCTAATGTTGCATGCAACCGGACGCATGGCCCGGCCTGCACATGCACATGTCGCCCAGACCGACTAGAACTCAAACGCAGCTGCTCAACCTCGTACGGAATAGATACCGACTGGAGGTTAGGATAGAGTGATGGATCGGAATTAGTACCGGAATCGAAGTCCTCGACGCGGCCGATCCACGCTGCAGACGTATAGATCGGCGAAGATGACAAGCACGCGCCGCATGCTGGTGCTGATCTCGTTGAGACTTCTTCCATCAAGATCCGATCTGCGGCATCCACCGATCGGATCCGATCTTTGATGAAACTGCATGACGCCGCAATCCCGCGGCTTGTTGATCCAAATCGAAGCTGCACCGTGCTGTCCCGGAAGCGCAGCGGAAAGTCTCCCGGAGCAACGGATCGCCGAATCCTCTGGCTCTGATACCACTTGTTATAAAATAACACAGCAGAAAGTAGATTAAACAAAGAACAAGAACACAGATTTTTACGTGAAAACCCTTACGGGAAATACGCGGAAACCCTTACGGGAAAAAACCACGGAACGCACGAAGGCGTATCACTATAATCGGAGGAGTATTACAATACACGAGAGGACAAACCCTTCTCGTGCTATGGATCTGGTGGATCTCTCTCAATCTCACGATCTAATCTATGACTACATGGAACTATATATGGGGACAAACAACTCTCTTTCTTGTCGGACACGAAATAGAGTTGTACACATACCTTTCCGGTAGGACTCCATATATGGTAGGATTCGGAGCACAACAAAACAACATTGTGTACGCCACGCCACGCGTTGTGTGAGTCGAAACATTCAATTAAATAATATAACTATAGCAAAACATGACGATAGAGCGCTAAAATAATATACATGAGGCATACGACGTGCATATGGTGGGGCATCTACACTCAACGGTTATAGATGTGTCAAAGCAAAGATGAATAGAGGAGGAGGAGAAGAAGAAGAAGCCCTTAAATAAAAATTGCATAGTCCAACATGAAGGGGAGAGGCGTTTTGGCCCACTGGCTGTGGACCGTGACCAAGTTTTGAGAGCTGTTGGAATTGGCTAACAAATGCCCACACGAAACTAATGATGAAACACACAATTAGTAACAAAATTGATGGTTGGTTTACCTGCAGAGCTCGCCGGGTTGTGGCTCCACTACTGTCGGCGGCTGTGATAAAACGATCCATTTTAGGAGGATGTCAAAATTCAACCGTTCACCGCTAAACTAGGTTTTACAACGAGTTGGTTGCCTTCGTGGGTGTGGAAGAATGCCTCCCCAGAGTCATGGACAGTTAATGTTCTCCCAGAAAAAATAATTTCAAAATAATACTAAGATCAGACAAAAAGTTCTGAAAAATCACACATACAAACATTAGTGGTTTCTATTTTAAAAAACAAAGTGTTGTACCGACAAGGGAAAAGTGTTGTACATTAAGGCTGTGTTTGGTAGCAAAGTATTTTGAAGTATTTCAAGAATACCACAGTTTTCAAAATTACACCAGTTCAAAATACTTTGATGTGTTTGGCTATGAGTAAAATATGGTATCAATACTGAAGCATTCCTCAAACTGTGATGTTTTTAGAGATTGGAGAAACAAACTGGGACCTCTTTTTTCTAAAACAGAGAAAGGTCTCTGGTGTCGGAATACTGAAATTTAGGTATAGCATGGTTTTGGAAATACTGAGCAGCGAAACGAAGCCTAAACTTACTAGCTAAATGGCTGTCCAGTGTTGTGTTATTACCATATTTCGCTCATTCCTAGGAACCAAATAATCTTGGAAAGTTGCAATTATAGATGCAATATCCATTTGTTTCACTATTGATGTAAATCTATTCAACGTAAATATCATGTGATATTGCCATTGAAATCAATGCAATGCCAAGCCATGTGAATGTCTATATCCAAACAGAGCCTTAGGGATAGACATCTCAGTACTGAGGCAAAATACGACAACTCAGTGCCACAACCATCCAAACGCCTGCAATCTAGGTACTCTTGCTGAACAGAATGGTATTTCCAATTCCACCTTGAATACCTACATCCAAACTGTTATATTGTGATCCAAATTCAATTGAGGAGGCTATCTTCTGACGAGCGGAGCGAGGCCCGTCGCCACCGACTATAAATACCTCTTGTAAGCCGCCGCTAGGGTTGATCGCGTCTTTACGATAACCCACGGCGTTTGTAAACACCCACCGATATAGTGAAGTTGTTGCTGGCTGGCGCCCGTGGTTTTTTCCCTTGTCTGTATACAAGGGTTTTCCACGTTAAATCTCGTGTCCTCTGCAGTGTTTATTTTTCGTTCTTCGTTATTGTTCATCTCGTATTATAACAAGTGGTATCAGAGCCCGTGTTTGATCTAGGGTTTTGCGAGATGTCGTCATTGAAGTTCGATCTACCGCAGCTGGACTATACCACGAGATTCTCTCTGTGGCAGGTGAAGATGAGGGCGATTCTCGCCCAATCTTCGGATCTGGATGAAGCGATCGATGCGTTCGGCGAGAAGGCGAAGGAAACTTGGACCGATGCAGAGAAGCGGAAAGACCGTAAGGCTTTATCGTTGATTCAACTCCATCTGTCCAATAATATTTTGCAGGAAGTGCTGCAGGAGAAAACCACCGCCGAGTTATGGGTCAAATTAGAGGAGATCTGTTTGTCCAAGGATCTCACGGGCAGATTGCACGTGAAGATGAAGTTGTTCTCACACAAGCTGCAAGAGGGAGGTTCGGTAATGGATCACCTATCCTCCTGGAAAGAGATTGTTTCTGATTTGCAGTCTATAGAAGTTAAGTATGAGGATGAGGATTTAGGTCTTCTTCTTTTATGCTCGCTGCCTAATTCTTTCAGTAATTTTCGTGACACCATATTATTGAGCCGTGACAAACTAACTCTTGCGGAAGTTTATGAGGCTCTCCAGCAAAGGGAGAAGATGAAATCTATGGTGCAGGCTGAAAGTTCGTCCTCCAAGGCGGAGGCATTAGAGGTCCGTGGGAGGCCTGAGCAGCGAGACAACTACCACCACAACAACAACAGAGATAAGAGTAGGACGACAGAGGTCGCTCAAAGTCCAAGGGACGTGACAAGTTCTGCAGGTATTGTAAGAAATCCAACCATACCATTGATGATTGTTGGAAGTTGCAGAACAAGGAGAAAAGAAACGGAACTTACCAACAGAAAAATAATGATGGTAATGGTAAGGTTGCCGTAGCCTCTGGTAAGGGTGAGGCTTCTGTTGTTGCTGGTAGTGATAGTTCTGATGGAGATTGCTTAGCTGTTTTTGCTGCATGTGTTTCACGTGATGATGAATGGATTCTTGATACTGCATGTTCGTTTCATATTTGTTGTAACAAGGATTGGTTCAGTTCTTATGAGTCTGTGCAGACTGGAGATTATGTGCGTGTGGGAATGACAACCAGTGCAACATTGTTGGCGTTGGATCTGTTCAGATCAAGACCCATGATGGGATGACACGCACGTTGACTGGAGTGAAACACATACCCTCCATGGCGAGGAATTTGATCTCTCTCAGTACCCTGGATTGTGACGGGTACAATATAAAGGTGGGACAAACTTCTGAAGGTATCATCAGGTTCTCTCATTGTTATGATTGGTGATATGAATTCTGCGAAATTATATGTCCTTAGAGGTAGTACTTTGCCTGGTATTGCTGCTGCTGTTAGTTCAGATGATGCTAGTAAGACTAACCTTTGGCATAAGCGTCTTGGACATATGAGTGAGCTTGGCATGGCAGAATTGGCGAAGAGAGAGCTGATTGATGGTTGCAACTTGAGTAAGTTTGAGTTCTGTGAGCACTGCATTTTTGGTAAGCATAAAAGAGTTAAATTCAATGCTTCCGTTCATACCACCAAAGGCATTTTAGATTATGTGCATGCTGATGTTTGGGGTCCGTCCCGTAGAACTTCTAATGGTGGTGCTAATTACATGCTTACTATTATTGATGATTACTCAAGGAAAGTGTGGCCATATTTTCTGAAACATAAATCTGATGTTTTTGCTGCTTTTAAGAAGTGGAAAGTTATGGTAGAAACACAAACTGAAAGGAAGGTTAAGATACTCCGTACTGATAATGGTATGGAATTTTGTTCAAATGAATTTGATGAGTTTTGCAGCAACGATGGCATGGTAAGACATCACACCATCCCGTACACCCCTCAGCAGAATGGCGTGGCTGAACGCATGAACAGGACCATTATTTCGAGGGCTCGCTGCATGTTGTCTAATGCAAAGATGCATAGGCGTTTTTGGGCTGAAGCAGCCTCCACCGCATGTTATCTCATCAACAGGTCACCTTCCGTTCCACTTGATAAGAAAACTCCCATTGAGGTATGGTCTGGTTCACCAGCTGATTATTCTGAGTTGAGAGTTTTTGGTTGCACTGCTTATGCTCACGTTGATAATGGAAAGTTAGAGCCAAGGGCTGTTAAGTGCATCTTTCTTGGTTATGCTTCAGGAGTTAAGGCATACAAGTTGTGGAATCCTGAAACTAAGAAAGTTTTGTTGAGCAGAATGTCGTTTTTAATGAGGCTGTTATGTACTATGATAGTTCATCTACTGATATTTCTGATGCTGTTGATTCTCCTAATGTTTCTGATGATGAGCAACAGAGAGTTGGCGTGCAGGTGGAGCACGCAAAGGAGAACGAAAATGATGATGTTTATGTTCCACCTTCACCACCCATTGTTCAGCAGCCACCACGGTCTATTGCAGCTGACCGTCTAGGAGAAATATTGCACCTCCTAATCGTTTAATTGAAGAGTGTGATATTGTTCATTATGCTTTGAATTGTGCTGAACAGGTGGAGCATGATACTGAACCAGCTACGTACACTGAAGCCATTGCTTCGGTTGATAAAGAGAAGTGGCTAGGTGCGATGCAAGAAGAGATGCAATCGCTTGAGAAGAATGGCACATGGGATGTTGTGCACTTGCCTAAACAAAAGAAGGCTGTCCGCTGCAAGTGGATATTCAAAGAAAGGAAGGTTTGTCTCTGTTGAGCCTCCAAGGTTTAAGGCAAGGTTAGTAGCAAAAGGTTTCAGTCAGATTCCAGGAGTTGATTATACTGATGTATTCTCCCCAGTTGTGAAGCATACTTCTATTCGTACTTTCTTTGGTATTGTTGCTATGCATAATCTTGAGCTTGAGCAGCTAGATGTTAAGACTGCTTTTCTGCATGGCGAGTTGGAGGAGGAGATATACATGGACCAACCTGAAGGTTTTGTTGTGCCTGGTAAGGAGGATCTTGTTTGCAAGTTGAAGAGGTCCCTTTATGGTCTGAAACAGTCACCACGACAGTGGTATAAAAGGTTTGATTCATTTATGCTTGCACATGGTTTTATGAGATCTCAGTATGATAGCTGTGTGTACATGAAGTTTGTTGATGGATCGCCTATTTATTTGCTGCTATATGTTGATGATATGTTGATTGCTGCCAAGAGCATGAAAGAGATCACTACTTTAAAGGCACAATTAAGTAGTGAGTTTGAGATGAAGGATCTTGGTCCTGCTAAGAAAATACTAGGCATGGAAATTAAGAGGGACAGAAAGTCTAGTTTGTTGTTTCTTAGTCAAGAAAAATACATTGAGAAAGTTCTTCATCGTTTTAATATGCATGATGCAAAGTTTGTTAGTACTCCTATTGCTTCTCACTTCAAGTTGTCAGCTTTGCAATGTCCTACTTCTGAAAATGATATTGAGTACATGTCACGAGTTCCTTATTCTAGTGCTGTTGGTTCCTTGATGTATGCCATGGTTTGTTCCGGCCTGATCTGTCACATGCTATGAGTTTGGTCAGTCGATACATGGCTAATCCTGGTAAAGAGCATTGGAATGCTGTTCAGTGGATTTTCAGGTACCTTCGTGGCACATCTAAAGCTTGCTTGAAGTTTGGCAGGACTGGTGGGGGACTCGTAGGCTATGTGGATTCAGATTATGCTGCCGACTTGGATAAGAGGAGGTCCCTCACAGGTTATGTTTTTACTGTTGGTGGATGTGCTGTTAGTTGGAAGGCTACCTTGCAGGATGTTCCAGCACAATCTACAACTGAGGCTGAGTACATGGCTATCCATGAAGCATGTAAAGAGGCTGTTTGGCTGAAAGGTCTGTTTGCTGAGCTTTGTGGAGATGATTCTTGCATTAAGTTATTTTGTGACAGTCAAAGTGCTATTTATCTTACTAAAGATCAGATGTTCCATGAGAGGACAAAGCACATTGATATTAAGTACCACTATGTTCGCGACGTGGTTGCACGAGGTAAACTACAGGTATGCAAGATTAGTACTCATGATAATCCTGCTGATATGATGACAAAGCCTGTTCCTGTGTCCAAGTTTGAGCTTTGCTCGAGCTTGGTTGGTATAACTGTTTAGCCCAAGTGGCTGTTTGGCGCCAGCAAGTGTTTTCTTTGTTGTTCAGGTGATTGTTGATTCATGCTACAAGGAATTTGTCTCAAGGTGGAGTTTGTTATATTGTGATCCAAATTCAATTGAGGAGGCTATCTTCTGACGAGCGGAGCGAGGCCCGTCACCGGAGGCTTGGAGCGGAGGTATGGATCGTTGCCACCGACTATAAATACCTCTTGTAAGCCGCCGCTAGGGTTGATCGCGTCTTTACGATAACCCACGGCGTTTGTAAACACCCACCGATATAGTGAAGTTGTTGCTGGCTGGCGCCCGTGGTTTTTTCCCTTGTCTGTATACAAGGGTTTTCCACGTTAAATCTCGTATCCTCTGCAGTGTTTATTTTTCGTTCTTCGTTATTGTTCATCTCGTATTATAACACAAACGGGCCATAAAATTGAATGGCAATATTCGTGTTTGGATGGTCAAAGTGTTGAGGAGTGTCATTATATTGGTTTCTACATGTTTTATATTTTTTTTTTGGTACAACATGTGAATATATTTGAATAGTTCTGTACTCAGAACTTTCAAAAAAGATAGAAAATTGGATTAATATTGTAGATAGAGAGAGAGAGAGAGAGAGAGAGACAGATGACATGCGAGGGGGAGGGCGGCATCGCCTTTCCTGCGCGAAATGCTAGAGGCTCGAGTGAACCACGGGATGCATCTAAAGATAGATGAGAGGGACGACGGAGGCTCTCGGGTGAATCATGGCTTCAACGCGTAGTCTCCTCCATATAAACATTGTTACTGTCTTCCATGAAGAGGGCCAGCCTCCTGGCGCCTTCAAGGAGAAGAAGGCGGCATGGCCTGATAGTCTGCTGGTCAAGGTCATCGCACCCAAGACAAAGATCGGTTTAACCTATTCTTCGACGGTGGCTACAGATTATTGTATTGCCAATTTTATTTGCAAGCAAGTTACCTATGTAATACATTTTCATGGTTCATGTGCATTCTAAACCTGACGCTCATTGGCTCATGTGCATTTTGTTGACTCCCAGCGCAAGGAATAACCAGCTAGAATATTCTTTCACGAGCTATACAAACTTTTTCACAAATATTAGATATCTATCTACAAACCCATAGATTACAGTGAGGTATTACCTTTGTGCTAGCGGCTAGAACCGAAAAAGTGGACTCGAACTCAATTCAATTCTACTTACTCAGGTGAATAAACGGACACACTTGCAACACAACTGTATCTACAACACACACACAATCATGGTTATGACGCAGAACTTTGACAGAGTCTGGCAGTTGATCATGACCGATGTCATCCTAGTAGTTACAACCACTCCTTCTCCCCTAAGAGAATGTAACATTCTCATTGCTACACACATATGTGTCCACCAGGAATTAATATAAATAATTTATACTAAACTATTTTATCCTTTAGAACTTATATTCAACAAGTACATTCTTAACAACAATAATTTTTATTAGTTGTCATACTTAATGGATGGAAGTATTACTAAATATTTTTTACAATGTTCTTTTTTATGCAGTTGCAATGCTTCTCATTGAAAATTAAACTTGTCATGTGTTGAAATTAAATCGTATTCTGTAACCAATTTTGCTTTGAATTATTTTTATAATTTCATAAATCACATGGAGTATACGCATTTATTGTAAAGATATATATGGTGTTTGGTCTAATAGATATCTTCCGAGTGGTTTCTAGTGAATGATTTGGTAAACATATTTATCGAAACTTGCAGGGTATAAATTGAATTGTTACCAGTTTTTTGTGATCAAATGCAATGTTAAGGAAATGGTTTATCGATAACTTGTCGATTAGTTGGCTATTAGTGTTCCATGGGTGGGGACACGTGGCATCACCAGAAAGTGGAGGCTGGATCACCAGGGGGAGCAACAACGTTTTCCAAAGAAAAATCTTGGATGTGAATAATGTCGAGGTCCAGTGTGCAAAATCATAATACAAAATCCGTCGTATTTTACACTATACAAAAAATGACAAATTTGAGAAAAAAATTAAATTTGTAAATACGTCCACTGTGGATCCACACACTTTTGTCATTTTTTTAACCAGCCTAAAAACAACGAATTTGGCATCGAGATTGATAGGTTTCAACATTGTCTACATATAGAAAATATTCGATTTTTTTAACTTCTAAATACTTATTTTGATTTTTTCAGAAACGAGCTCCATTGAGTTCGGCCCCCAAAATCTCCAAAACGTCGCACTCATCTTTCGCCGAGCAAACTCAACCTGCTATTCTTGTACACCTAGACTATCTAGTGCAGCACCTGTTAATTGGGCGGGCGGGCAAACACGACAATTGATCGCCTACTGGTTCAGACTTCAGAACGGACAGATGGTGGCGTTTCCCAGTGGTTTCCGGATCTAGTCAATTTGGTTTCCTGTACTGCAGACCTGTTTGTGATCGGAGATGTCACGGACGTTTAGCATGTCGAAGAATTTGTAGAGCAGCAACGGAACCGTGATGGTTACTTGCACAGTTGCACTGATTAACTTAACAAAAGATAGTTGCACTGATTAACTGTTGCTGCTTCTGCAGCAGCAGCTCTAGGCGAGAAACGTGGGTTGATTATCGTTCACGTAGACGTAGGTTCCATCAGATAGGCCAAAACTTACTCTGCTCTGAACCATGACGTTGCAAGATACTCTAAACCGGCCCATATGGCCCGTAACTAGGGCTTGTAGAATTTATACGGCCTGGTTGGCCCTTCAAAGAATTTATTGGACGAAACTTTGTAGAAGCCTCCTGCTCATTTACGACACGAATTAGACAAGGATGACGAATCCACTTACAGCCAAGCCCATATCCATTTCTGTTAGGGTACCCCAAAAGAAATCTACTCCCTCCAATCCTATTAAAGTGTCGGTACTTGTCCTACTGACTTGTACGTAATTAGTTCAATTCTGGCGCGCGACATTTTTTCCGGACTGGTGGGAGTATCAAGTTCTCAAAACAACTAGGGTGCAACATAATTGAAGTGAATTTCGACTGTATGGAGGTGATCGACGTGATGAAAATGGGCGGGTATTCGCTCTGCCCAACTGCTGCTATCTACAAAGAATGTACTCTTCTTTCTCACAATTTTTCACATATTGTTTTATGTCAGTCCTAGGGAAGCCAACATGGATGTTCATGTTTTAGCTAGCCATGCAGAAGGTCCCAATAAATAAAATCCGCCGTGATGGATTTACCTAAAAAAAGACTATCACTGTCAGGACACAAAAGACCTCCCACACTGTGAAAATTGATGCTCAAATTCGAGCCCTAAATCTTGTTGATCAAGGCTTTTCAAGATACCAGCAACGAATATCCCCATTTGAAGCAAATGATTATGGAAAGCACCGAGTGACACACGCGCCACGTCGCAGAAACCCCAACCGGAAAAGCGAGTATTAACTTGAGCATTAATCCACTAACAAACACCTCGTTTCAGGAAAATATCCACTAACAAACAGAGGAAAGAAATCAACGAACGATTAGCACGGAGGCACGCCATAAAGCACAAAGATCGTGTTGTTTCAGACCGATCGGGACCATTCATACGTCGAGCCAGGATGCGATCGAGTATTGTCTATCGGCATGCTTATAATACAGTATTGTCTATCGGCATACATAGTACTACCACATGTTCTGATTCTTAAAAGCAACTTCTATGACAAAAACAAAGTTTGTACTATAAATTTGCCTTTTCTCTTATAAAAAATAAAAATGTGAGGATGAGTGGGGGATATGTTTTCAATCCAAGCAATGGCCAACTTATTGGTTTATGAGAGAAAATTATGCTCCTTGGCATGAGACATTCAAAACAATATCTCATACTTATATATTTCGCTGAATATTTTCTAAAAACAACTTCTAGACAGAAAAGCATGTTTTTTACCATGAACTTGCTTTACCGTGACAAGAAGTTGCTTTTTGAAAAATAATTGTCGGAACATGTCCATGGGGATCTAGTTTTGTAGATCTCGTCGCGAGGAACACTACGATCAGAACCGATTTTGATTTGGACGCTTGGTTACAAAGTTATGCGTTTTTTAAAATTTAGACTAGGCCCACGTGGGCTCTGTAGGGAAGACTGATGGTGTTTGCTCCCAAGATTCCTTTTCTTTTTTGGCGCGTCAGAACGTACAGGGGTGAAAACTTTCTGTATTAGGCGTGTGCGCTCGCGGCTGAAAAAGCGCGCATGCGCTCCCAAGTGGTGTCCAGAAAGAAATCTATCAAGTTCTCAAAACAAGGTGCAACATAATTGAAGTGAATTAGGACTGATGGAGATGATCGACGTCCAGCGCCAAAAAAAAAAAAAAGAGAGGTGAAGGACGTGATGGAAAATCTACAAAGGATGTACTCTTCTTTCTTATTGTTTTATGTCAGTCATAGGAAGCCAACATGGCTGTTCATGTATTTGCTAGCCATGCAGAGGATCCCAATTAATAAAATCCGTCGTGATGGCTTTCCTTCAAGAAAAAAAAAAGACTATCACTGTCAGGGCACTGTGAAAATGATGCTCAAAATTCCACCCCTAAATCTTGTTGATCAAGGCTTTTCAAGATACCAATAACGAATCTCCCCATTTGAAGCAAATGACCAAGGAAAGCACCGAGTGACACACACGCGCCCCATCCGGAAAAGCGAGCCATAAACGCACAAAGATCGTGCTGTTGCAGACCAACCGGCCAGGACCATACATGATACACTGACGCTCCACGTCGACCCAGGCGATCGACTTGTTGGCTTGTTGCCCTGACGCATCCATCCATCCATCCTCCCTTTGCTTAGGCTCGAAATTTCTTATCCCTCTACTGTGCGCGCGCTTTTCTTATCCGCCCTCGTGCTGTTCCCTTCGCCGGGTGCACATCACCGGAGCACCCTTGAAGCAGAAGAAAGTGCTGGCGCGAACCCTTTCCCTTGTCCCTTGCTGGATCGACCACCGGATGCTGCGTCGGGGAAGACGCAACCGAGATGGGCACCGTTGCTTGCGCAGCAATGTATCCATGGCCAAACGTACGTCGCCGTTCACATGTAACGGGACAAGCGCAAGGTGGCCACCGGTGACACGCCCATCTCAACCTCCGGCCGACCTATTTCCCTCCCTGGGCGCCCACTCCGACGGTTTTGTTCAGGCCGGCCGCCGTCAGCTGTGAAACGAAAGCAATGAGGTAACCACCGCTAGGAAATAGGCTAGCTAGTAGATAGATGAAAAACGCAGGCCAGGAGATCGGATCGTCCAGGTTGGTTGCTTGCTGCAGGCTCCAGTTAGAGCAAGCAGTGTTTGTTTGGTACATGTTTGTTATGTATGAATGCCACTATGCCAGTTCTCTGCGACGGCCGATTTGTTAGGTTAATTAGTGGCCAGAATCTGAATGTGGCCGAGGAAACGTTCAGGCTTCAGCGTGTGGGAGTGGGAGTTGAATCTGAATCTGTGGATGCGTGCTGCATGGAAGTTCATGCCAGTTGCACCACTTTTCTCTTTCGGGAAAAGGGAGTTTATGAACTGCAGAGATCAACAGGGTTACGTTGCTGCCCATACACGGCCCTGACCGCTGAGCTGAAACCCTGAAATGAGCCGAGGTTGATAACCTGTCCTCCGGGGTCCCGTTTGGACCAGATAGTGTCCCAAGTTTCTATTAGTAGAAAGAAACCGTAGCTGTTCAAAAATAGTCGAGCGCTGAGTCCTACCAAACCAGCTCACGACTTATAAGAGAGCTGAAGACAAAAGTAATGACGAACTAAGAAAGGCACGGCGTTTTTCAAACAGGCAACGCGTCGCGTGACGTGCAGATCGCTGTTTCAGAGCGGCGAGACTGTCGAGGGCGTCAACGCATCCTATGATGTACTCCGGTACATTCAAATCCGGTACATTTTGAAAAGAAACACGAGGAGATAGAGTTTGCCAGACAACCGGGTAGCTCTCCAAGGGCCGGCTGTTCTTCTATTCTACGTAGTACTCCGTGTATTGATTATGAGTCGGTTTACAACTTGTACAAGAAACTCTGATGAAATCTCAAACGTCAGACATGAATGAACAAACTAATATCGTCAGCAACTAATATATTCTAACACCCTCCCTTAATCTGAAGGGTCTAACGAATTGACATTGTGCTTACACCATTAAAAAGATGGATCCAGTGGTGGCTTGGTGAAAATGTTAGCAACTTGATCATTTGAAGAGATGAACCTTATCTCCGGCGCCCACCCGGCGACGACGGTGGGCAGGAAAGATGATTCGCGGTGGCGTCTCGCGGGGGCGGTGAGGCGTGGTGGCGGCCAATTGGGCGGTGCGGTCGTAGATCGGCGCTCGAGGTTCCCCGGTGGAGCGGCGTGGTGGTGGTGGTGGGGAGTCACCGGCGGCCGGCCGATTCAGGTCGCGGTACCGTCGGGGCGAACTGGGCTTCGCTGCCTGATCTCGCCTTCGCGTGTGATCTGGGTATGTCGGGTCCAACCAGGGACGGCTGTAGTGGTTTGGCTGTGGCCTTTGGCCACGCCGACGATCTAGGGTTTAGCACCGGTCTACCCCTCCATTGCCGTCGTTCCTGCTGGGTGAGGTCTCGCGGCGTGGGGGCCTGCGAGGCTTAACAATAATGGCGATGGTCCTAGGGTTCCGATTGAGCCAAGATGAAGAGCTGCCTCACGCCTGGCCTCCTGAATCTGGCCAGAGTGACGGGTTTCGGAAGGCTCCGCCGGTGATCTTCCAGGGCGTTAAGACCCAGAGAGTGCTGGATCGGGTGGGATTCGGTCGCGCCGTGAGGAACCGGCGCGAAGCTCTGCTTCTGTTGCCATCATGGGCAAATCCATGGTGAAGTCTGAGGCGGGGAAGGCCATGGAGGCTGAGATTGGAGGATTGGCAGTGGTGCTCGGATGCTTTGCGTCGATGAGGAACTGGCTTCGAGTTTCAGGAATCGTGGCAGTAGTATGTATGTGGGGGCGACAACATTGGTGAAGTTCAAAGTCGTACCTCGCAGGGTGAAAATCTAAGGTCTGGTCTTAATTGGTTGTGCCTAGCAATGGACTTGATGAAGGCATTGTTTTGTGAGTGGGACTATCTTCAGGGTGAAAACCCATGATCTCGACCGGGCGACGACGGCGCTTGTGCACTGTTTCCTTCTTGAAGGCGTTGCTTTTGGAGAGCTTGGACATCAGGTGTTGTCTTGGTGGTGGTTGTGCTGCTGCAAGGACTGTAACTCTGTAGTGAGACTTTTTTTTAGTTTCTTCTTCTTATTGTCTTTCGACTGTGTGTATCCGTAATACGTTCGGTTATTGCGTTGTTGCAGAGGCTGGGTGTAATTGGTATCTCCATGATATTAATATATACTCTTTTTCTAAAAATCTCCAGTTGCTTATGAGAAACTCTACCTCGTATAAAATAAAAATCAAACTCAATATATTTAGTACGAGCACGAAATGTTGGATTGTTGAGAGATTAGTGGCACCAATATTTTCATGTCACAAAGCTGGAGTCCGAGTTTACTGAATACCTAACTCGCCAAGAAGGGATTGAACTCATATATGTAACTTCACCGGTATCATTACCAAAGTGACTTATACTTAGACTCAGGTGTTTGACCGTGAAACTGTGGCATACTCACAAGCACTCGAGACGATCAAATTTCTCCAAAGAAGATGGCATATCCCCCAGTTATCGCCGATCATCAACATTGTTTGAGGTATGCCCTTAAGACAATAATATTGAGTTATTATTTACCTCAAAGTTTATTATTAATATTTATATCTTTATGCTATAACTGATTTGGCAATTATTTAGTGAGTATTCAAAGGAAACCCTCCAAAGCACGTGTAGATGATCACGTTGGCAATTATTTAGTGAGTATACACAATATAAAGTGGTCCTCATCTTGTCTCTAAGATTGGCTTATCTTGTTGTTAGATGATCACGTTTCCCTGATCATGGACTTTGTATAAGTCGTACAACTAAAAGAGTATATTGTCGGAATGACGATAGTACTAAACCGACCCATTTGTATGATCTTGCTAAGAGACAAATCGTCTGAGGTTAAACTGGGAAGTGATTATAGAGTTTTCGTTAGTTATATCCCTATACCATGAGAACATCTAGCGGACACACACTTGCCCCTTACGCTTTGATGGTCCTCAAACGTCTTGACATAAAAGGAGACTATACCGATGGCTTTTGGGCGTAAACCTTAGAGTGTGTAATGGAACTGAGATTATTCAAGAATGTTACTTACTCCTCCAGACGATGGAGAGATACATCCTCTGGGCCCTCTCAGTATCACCAATGTCACCCAATCGTCTGGTCGGACACAGTATGATTTATCACATGACATTGCCACATTGGAGATACAAATGAGAAAAAGAGATTGATAACGGAATGAGTTTTGTATGTGTAGTGATCGAATGGTTTGTTCATGTAGAGCACATTGTCTCACCTCGTGATATCATTGGTATCGTGTAGCTAAGGGGATCAACGTAACCAGAAATACAAATGGTTCCATCGTTAATTCGTGAATACACATGAGCCAATATGGATGTCTATTGTCCGGTAAGTATTCCGGGCATGTCTTTGTGTTACCGAACCTTCCGGGTCACACACTTAAGTTGTCAAAATCTTTTATTGAGGGTGTTTTGTAGTAATAGTGGTTATGAGAAGTGGTCGGAGTCACTCCGATGTCACTGGAACAACTCCGATGTGAATAGGAGGTGTTCCGGTGAAGTTATCATGAGAGGCATATAGTGCCGGTATAGGTCCTGATACGTCTCAGACGTATCTATAATTTTTGATTGTTCCATGCTTGTTATATGTCAATGTCACATGTTTTTATAAAAAAAATTATATCATTTTTATACATTTTCTAGGACTAACCTATTAACAAGATGCCCAGTGCCAGTTCATGTTTTCTGATGTCTTTTTGTTTCAGAAATCCTAGTCAGGAAATATTTTCCGAAAGACCTGAAAATTTAAGGGATCTATTTTTATGAAGGAACCAAGACACTGCCTGAAGGAGAGGTACAGGGGACCCACCAGTGGAACAGACGGCCTCCAGGCGTGGCCTGGGGTGGGCCCACGCAGCCAGCCCGTCTGGGCCCCCTGGTGCTCCTCCGGCGCCGCCTCTTCGCCTATAAATAGCCTCGTCCCGAAAACACTAAAACACCCGATCATATTTCCAGAAAGAAACCGAGGCCGCCACCGTCGCCAACCCTAGTTCGGGAGGGTTCTGAAGCTCTTCCCAACACCCTGCCGGAGGGGGAGATCATCATCAGAGGCATCTACACCACCATGCCTGTCTCCGGAGTGATATGTGAGTAATCCACCATGGGACTACGGGTCCATGGCAGTAGGTAGATGGTTGTCTCTTCTCCTTATACTTCCATGTTCAGATCTTGCGAGCTGCCTAACATGATCAAGATCATCTTTATGTAATGCTACGTGTTGTGTTTGCTTGGATTCGACGAACTGTGGAATCATGACTCTTTGTTCATTTATCTATGCTATATTTTATTTATGATCTTGCATGCTCTCCGATGCTAGTGGTTGCTTTGGCCGAAGTAGCTGCTAGTATCTTCAGAGAGGGTATTTATGCTAGATAGGAGGTTCATGTCTCCTTGTTCCGAGTTCGAGTTGACAGAAACAATTAGGATCAAGGATGTACTGTTGCTACTAGGGGTAAAACAACGGTGTTTATTACTTTGTGTTATAACCATTGCTTACATTATGCATCATGCTTACTGCAATTATCCGTTGCTTGCAACTTAATACTTTCGGGTGACATGCCGGATAGCGATCCCGGGGTGGATTATTAGTCATAGATGCAGTTGGATATTGGTCTATGTATTTTGACGTAATGTCCAATTAAATAGAAGGGTGAACTATATTATGTTATGATAGCATTGTTATGCGCCCAAAATTTGTCAATTGTCAAGCTGTAATTTGTTTACCCAGCATGTATTTCTTTTGGAGAGACACCACTAGTGAACTGTGGACCCTGGTCCTATTTTCTCATATTGTTTACAACCGTTTTCATAGCTTTTCATAATCATTTTCTCGCTGTCCATTTTTGCTCTCATAATATTTTATACACCATACATTTAATTCTTTGTGTTCGGCAAGCCGGGGAGATTTACAACCCTCCTTTTTCGTTGGGGCAAAGTGGTTTGATTGTGTTGTGTGCAGTTCCTCGTTAACCTCCTTGTTGGACAAGGACTCCCTCTCCAAACTGACTTGGGGGATCCGGCCGGCCCTAGGCCGGTGCACCAAGGGGGAAGGGTTCTTACCCCTTCCCCAAGCCCCCTACCCCTTGGCCACCTATATATACTCCCCCCCCCCACCCATGGGGAGAGACACACAAGTTTGCTCCCTGTTTTCGAGGTGTCCTCTACGAAGCTGTCCCTCTCTCTAGATCTCATGTGTTGAGAAACAATTCTCTAGTCTCATATAGATCTAATCTAGTTGATTAGATCTACCACATATACTACGCTGAAAGGCTGACTCTCTTCGTTGGCCCTGAGTTCTAGACGGTGGAGCGCTGGCGGATTGGCGCAGTGGATGCATGGATACTAGAAGAGGGATTACGGAAATGATCCTCACGAGGCTTCACCGACAACGTCATCGACAAACATAAGATTTTCCGTAATGGTGTTTGAAAGTTTTGGATCTAGCATTATGGGGTGCAACATATCTTCATATTAGATCTTGGCGGTTATGTAAGACAAAAAAATTAAAATTCCTGCATGTAACCCTACAAACATTGCCCGCCCAAGCAACATCAGAAAAAGTTGATAATAAATCATTTAAGATTGGAGGAAGGAACATATCTAGTAAGTTGGATACATCGTAATATTAGCTTGACGGCAGAGCAATGACTGTCACGTGGAGCATGGAGGTTCTGACACCTACGATTGACCACATATTAGAGATTCATAACTGTAAGATACTAGAGACCACCCACAATGTTGCGGTATAAGGTGGCATCATTAGGAGCAAAATGACCCACATATGAAATAGACCGTTTTCATGTTCACATGTCCCATGGAGGTGAGCCAGTTTAATTAGTTGCTGACTAATTCAGTTTTTGCAAGTAAATTGGGTCTCCTACTCTTTGTACAGAGTTAGAAATGAACTGGAGTCATCACTACTGAAGCTTAATTTGTAGTGCTCTCTTGACATGCAGCCATTTTGCCGCACAGTTCCATAATTTCAGTTGTTATCAAATACAATGTTCCATAATTTCACCAATTATCAAATACAGTGCCACTACTTTACAAATGTTTGTCTTGGAGACAAAGCACATGGGATGTTTCAAGTTTCACTTGTTATCAAATACAGTGTTCCACACCAAAGATGCGTTTCAGGTTTGATCTTCTATCTTTCTTTGCATACTTCAATAGTGTGATATACATTCGCTTGTATTCTCTTGGGAAGCCGATAATTTAATATTCTTAAAGAAGCCAATTCTATTATTTTATTGTGATCCAAATTCATATAAAGATAGAGGCTAACTTCGGAGCAGAGTAAGGCCCGTCGCCGTAGGGATGGGCCGAAGCGTAGGTACGGTACGGATCGTTGCCGAGTCGGACTGCAGCCGACTTAGGGTTTTGCACCACCATATATATCTCTTGTAAGCCGCCGTTTTGGGATAAGTCGCAAGTTTTAAATCACGGAGTTTGTAACCTCACCCGATCATAGTGAAGATTTACTGGCTGGCGCCCGTGATTTTTTTGTTCGTTTATTTGTCTATCGTTTATAACAAATTCAACTCCCATCCTCCCAGGATATTCTTGGTGAATGGACTCAAGTTTCAATTACTTACAGTAGGCTAAATGTAACACTTGGTCATTACCCACTATATACTGTATCAAAACTTATCCGTGATAAGCCTCAATGTTAGAAAAGTTTATGTCCATCAAGCTGTAGCTTCATTGGTTACCCTTCCAAACTTCATGACGTAGAGGCCAGAAGGGTGATCCTTCCACTGTCAAAATACTTTAATTTTGTAATGTTCATATGTAAGTGAACTGCAAGTTAATTGTTGACAAATTCAGATTAACGAGACTATTCAAGATCATATGTTTTACACACGTTAAAAATCCATGCTCTTGTTAAATATGCAATCAGTTTTTTGGTCCGAGCGTGTGCTTATTGGTGCCTGCTGTTCTCAATATCGACTGGTTCTTCTACACGAGTTCAAAGTAAACAACTTTATGTTGATAAATATGTAGTCACTGGTTAGCAATGATATTTCTGTGCAATATAAAGTCACACCTAAGAGGCAAAAAATAGTTATCCAAAATCTATTTTGCACATGTAGTGTTAATATCTTGTGCGTGTAAGTTTATAGGAAGAAAAGGACAAGTTAGTGTGCATCAGAGTTGTTGCAGCACCACGGAGGGTTGAAGGGAGAAAAAATGCCTTCTACGTTGTGATGATAAGACAATTGATCATCTACTTTTTCTCTTGCCCGGTTGCAAAATATGTATAGGGAGTGGATTAATGTGCTCTCAGCTTGAATTGTGTCCCAAATAATCGTATCTCATGTATGATAGTTAGTTAGCATTAACATCTAAACGGAAGAGTAAAAAAAATGATGTTGATAATCTGGGAGCTGTGATATAGACCCTATAGAATGCTCTCAATAATCCGTGCTTTTGGCCCTATTTCCCGCTAATCCCATGGATTTTATATACATATTCTGCTATTGAATTGATCGCTGGTATAAACTGCTGAAAGAACCAGAACAAGTGCCTCTTCGGTAAGGATACCAAATTCTTGTGCCTGTGGCTGCAAATGGATGGTTGTGATGGCTTCCCAAACTTTTGTAGCAGTAAATATTTTGATTTTCTTAATTAAATTGGCTAATCATATGCTCGCGGAGGAACTAAGAGTAGATTGATCAATACTTTTTTTTATTATCTTGAGCTACTTCTATTATCACCAAACGCAACAATTTTTGTCGTCTCCAAGATGACATAAGAACAAGAAGAGATCGAATATCACTATTTTGTGACATGTCCTCTTGATTGTACAGAGGCAACATGTGATGTACGAAGCTACGTGAATGCTCCGTTTTCTAGCAGGATTAGGCTGACACACAACAGAAATGATGATCACAGGGGTGTACCATTGAGAGCGGAATGAGGAACACGTTGGAGTTAGGGACTTCACGCGTTTAGCGCACTAGGTGAGTCCTAAAAATATAATTGTCCCTTTTCTCCTAATACACTTCAAGCAAAATGAAGTCATAGTGCAATTTTATATCATGTAAATATTCATGTGTATTAAGTGGCATGTGTTGCGAGAGAGAAAAGGGATAGTGACAAGGTGAATCTGATATATTTTTAAACTGCATTTCAAATATTTGCAGTGCTATTGGTTCATGTGGATGCATGACACTGACACTCGTAATTTATCCGTTTGTTTCATTATCCAAATGAGAGGTGTCCTCTGTTTTTTTCTCTTGAACTTCTGCGTACTAAATGATTTGAACAGGTAATGTGAAACCATCAAGCTTTTGCATATTTCCTAGGCCAAGTGTATCTAAAGAAAAAATCGTGCAAGAAGACGCCAGAGCGCACAGTAACAACTTAGCCAAACATAGAGCCAAATGCATCTAAAGGATACTTCAACCGCGAACATTCGTGGATTACGAAAATATTCGTATGCGATGAAGCAGCGATGCGGAGTGGGTTGTTGATGTCCGAAGTGACAACATAGTGGCCATAGACAATGAGAGAGGGAGCAACAGTAGCTGGATGGATGAAACAGAAAAAATGCATTTATTAATTAATTTACATCGTATTGTATTTCCGTAGCAACGCATGGGCATTCAACTAGTATATTTTTATATTGGACTTTTATACTTCTGTTAAAATTATTTTACCATATCATAATCCTAATGAACATGATTTTCTATTACTTATATTGCATAGTTAATCATAGATCATATTTTCAAAACATTAATTATGTTGTTATTAGTTTGTAATGTATATAACTGTAAAGTTTGCTTGTGCAACTTTGAATTGTATGCTCTAATAAAAGTTTTACCTGAAAAAATAAGAGTTCTACTTGAAAAAAATCACGGATGCATAAATTATGCAGTGTATATATTTTAATATCTTTAACCACCGTTATAGAGATCTCTAAATAGTAGACTAGAGATAATATCACAGCTACAGGCTCGACCGGTCGGCCCCCACTCTACACACGCGACGGCTAATTAAAGAAAAGTAACGGTGGATTGGCCGACTAATGCGTGCACGGTCAAGTAACGTGGATTGTAGCTAAATTCGGCACACCGGCCCGGTCGAGTTAGGCGTCTAAACCGGATGGGTGGGAAGGAAAATACCTAATTTAACTTCGGTCACACGTAGCCAGCCCCGTCCACGTACTTTATCTCTCCATGTAAACACCGGAGACGAAGCAGCCAAGACTCCAAGTACCGCCGGGCACCACCAGCCAGGTTATAAAAGGGTCGGCACTGCCACCTGCGACGGTCACTCGCCCACCTCTCCGCTCAGCTAGCTCTCGACACACAAGAAAACAAAGGACGAGTGGACGCGAGGAACGCGCGTGCGCGGCGGCGAGTGCAAACATGGGTAACTGCCAGGCGGTGGATGCGGCGACGGTGGCGATCCAGCACCCGGGCGGCGGCCGCACGGAGCTCGCGTACTGGGCGCTCCCGGCGGGGGAGGTCATGGCGGCCAACCCGGGCCACTACGTCGCCGCCGTGATCACCGTCCCGCAGACCCCCGCCACCGTCGCCGCGTCGAAGGGCGGGGCCGCGGCGCCGCCGCCCGTGAAGCACCTGAAGCTGCTCCGGCCCGACGACACGCTCCAGCTCGGCCGCGTCTACCGCCTAGTCAGCTTCGAAGGTACGTCCAAGAAAAGCACCCATCACCCCTTTCCCGCCGCCGGCTGCGCTCGCTTGCGTCGCGTCGCAACGAAAATGCTTGCGCCATGAGCTTGTTGCTCCGTTGGCCGTGCTAGGCCGGCGGGCGGTGCGTAAGGACGAGGATTCATTTGTGATTCGTGCGTGTCGCCGTCTGCTTAAATGCCTTCCGTTGACTAGTTAGAGCGGCAGATTAATCAAGTGGAGCTTGTCGGTTCAGTAATTTTCTGTCAGCCTTTAATTATCATCTCTTAATTAGTTGATCTCGTCATGTGCATGTGTGATCGAGCAGAGGTGCTGAAAGAGTTCGCGACGAAGCGGCACGTGAAGCTCAGCCGCGTCATGGTCAAGGCCAAGGATGAGGTACCGGAGGTCGCGAAGAAGCCAGCCAAACCTCGCCGCCGGCGTGGCACCAGCGGCGCCGGCCGCGTCGCGCGCGAGGAATCCGACAGGTCACTCGCCAAGGTGCGTTCGTGTCTCCTACCGTCCACATTATTCTTCACTCGCCACATAGCCACGTAGTCATCCTCATTCCAACCACCGTTTCGCGAGATCTTTGGTTGACCTGTTGCCTGTTGGGTCGCCATCGATGGAATCATCCACCGATCGATCCCAACGAACACTATTTTTTCCACATACTATTAAACTGCCGGTCGTCGTCATCGTTGTCCAAATTAACAACTAGTTAATGTCCGGAAACGGCCGTGCCAACAACCCTGAACTTCTCTACCAATCATCCAGGTGATGCGCCAGTCGAAGGAGGAGGAGGAGGAAGATGAGTCCGCGGCGGCAACGTCTCCCGTGCCGAAGGCGGGAACAAACGACGACGTCCACGGCGACGAGGCAGCGGAGCGCGGCGTCGAGGACGAAGACGACGACTGCGACCTGGAGTCCCTGCTGCCCGGCTTGGCTCTCGGCAGGCGGATCGGGCGGCAGTGGAAACCCGCGCTGCAGAGCATCGCCGAAGGGCGGGACTGACGGCCTGCCGGCAGCGCGCGTCCAGGTTGACGAACGGCGGCTGATCAGTGGACGTACACGGACATTGTATGTTTTGTACTATGTGGTACTGGTAACGCAGCTGGGGCGTGTAGCCGTAGTGTAGCTGCAGGGTGTGTAAAATAAGTCTGTACCTTGCGGGTGATCCTCCAGGTGTTTAGCGGCAGTAGCAGTAGTATCAGTACCGTTCTGTTCATGTGCTATGGATTGATGGCTGTAAAAGCGTGTAACGTAACGCGAAAGATAACTAGTACTAGATCCTCAAGTCTACACTCCGCTGTTCATTGTTGCATTCTCATTTGTCAAGTGGGAGTATGGCGATCGATCGAAGAAATGCTCGAGGTTTGGACGGAGCTTCGAGGGAGGCTCGCCTCCGGCCATTATTACGCATCGGGAGGCTCAAGTTCACTTGAGACGCTCAATGGATCTCCAGTCAGAGGACGGCTTGTGTTGGCACCTGAGCACCAGCCGGTCCAAGCGCATCATGATTCATGCACCTGTAGCAGAGACTTCCCTTTCCATGGTCATGACGAACAGAACAAAACGAACACGTGCACTCGTGCAGCGAGCGCGATCTGAACCGCAGGGCATGGAGCAGCGACGTGCGCGGAGATCTCCACAGGGGATGGGAATCCCTGGTTTTCCTGACTGAGCTACGGGACGAATTAAGCCTTCGGCAGCCATGGAGTCGTCAGTGTTTCAGGCGATGGATAGAGGAGATGGATGCGTGTGGGAGATGGGTTGGAGACTGACCTGAACTGACTTGGTCGAACTTGAGAGAGACCGGCGACTTGATCGCCCTGCAGACCAGCAGTGTAGTGTAGGTATATACTGCTGCAATGCAGTATGCGTGTAGCTCAGAGCTCGAGCTAGCCCTAGCTTCTGAGACAAGAAAAGTCGACAAGAAAAGTGCCTGCGGCGTCGTCTGTTTGCGGCATGGATAGATAGCTCCCGGAGGCCAAATTCGTGGCGCAGCACGGTGCCAAAAGATTCGCTCCCGTGGTAACCTGATGGACGGATCAGAGTCCAGTGCTCCTGGAACTAGAGTGGCTATGGCTGGCTAGCAGCGCCTGTAATCGATTTGATCTCCTTTGGGCATTGTGGTGTCACGAGTATCAATGGCAATGGGTACCCATTACCCGCATACCCAGTGAGTATTTACCCATTAGGGTAAGGGTTTGGTAAAAAAAACTTACCTATGGGTAAGCACATGGTTAAAAGTGTGTATCCAGTGGGTGCGGGTATGGTAACATAGTACACATACCCGCACACCCACATACCCATCTATTTTTGTTTTTGACATGTAGAACCGTGGTTTTAGATGGTTATTCCGAGGAAAAAATTCGAAATACTAACCGGCTACCTAATTCTCGTTTGTTTCCCATACGCGCGGTTACTTAAATTTCGCGGCCTGATTCACAATTCCCAGGAAGGCCTCGCCCACGTTGTTTCCTCGGCCACGCCGGTGGCCGCTCGCCATGAACACTGGCGGAGGCGAGCTTCGCGTGGATGAATGAGTTGTTTTGTTGTTCATTTTCATACACATAGTATTATTTTATTGTTTTCGTTTCATATATATATGTGTCGTTTGCCGAATCAGTGGATGAATGAGCATACTTGTCGATGGTTTTCTTATATATTGTGCATGCATGACTTGTTTGGTGGGTGTACCCGTGGGTTTTTAATTTCCACACGGGTGTGAGTATGGTACAAAATCTATACCTAGACATGGGTGTGGGTGCGGGTGTGGTTAAAATACGAGGACGCGGGTTTGGTTAAAATACAAGATTTTTTTTTTGAAACAGGCAAAAAACTTCGCCTTTTCATTTATCGAGATGAATAGTTTTAAGTTTGGACAACAAATGACGTGGCCCAAGGCGAGAGAAACATAAACCTACTCTTGCGGCATTACAAGTCATGGTTGATGGCAGAGAAGACCGTTAGCGAGGTGTAGTAACGGTGTCGGAAGTCCGTTGCATTGCGCTCGTTCGAAAACTCCCAAGTGACAAGCATCAGAATGGAAGTCGTCGCCTATTTGGGGTGCCATGCGCGATAGAGAGAAATTCACCAATTCTTGAAGATGAAGGTTTGGCAACCAAGTGGGAAACATTTGCCAAATTCTTTTCGAGAAGCGACATTGGAAGAGAAAGTGTGCCCTAGTCTCCCGGGCCGCGGAACTCAGGATGGGAACGGGCCGACCTGGACATGGCCTTGGACCCGGCCCTATGGCCAATTTGTGAGGCCATGGGTCGACCCATAAAAAATTAGTAAGTGGCCTCGTTGGCTCGATGGGTATTTTGGGTCGATCCAAATTCGAGTTTTACTTTACTTTCCGGACAAACAAGATGTTTAATTTAGGCATGGTTTGATGCAATCTGACTAGTGTAAGATTTAAGATTATTAATCCTTTGAAGGTTATTTATATGCAGCATAATCAACCTAGCAAAACAATAAAGGAAAAAACCCGTCCGTGTAGAATCAATAAGTAATGTCTATGCATGCATGTGTGCTTTGCCTCGCAAAAAAATATTCTCGTGTTCGTACGTGAGTTTTTTTTTTTTGAGATTAGTACGTGAATTAGCTGCAGAAACAATTCTTCTGCCTGCTCCTGGGTCTGTACGCTCGTGTATGGCAAAGAAAAATCGAGCTAACTTTGCTCTTGTTTTAACTGGACACTAGCCGGAAATTATATACAGACTACGTGCATCGCAAGATTGAGGCTTACAACAACATCAGCATGAGTACGTGACAGAGATTGGAGTAGTATGAGACTATGTGGTGGGCCGACCCAGCCGACCCAGCGGGTCACCCGGGGCCGGCCCTGCTGGCCCAAATATCGTTTGAGGCCGACCCACATGACCCATTGGCCCTGAATTATTGGGTTGGGTCAGCGACCCGACGGGCCTACCTGGCCCATTCCCATCCTGACGCGGAACAAAGAGGGCACACCGCACACCCCAGTTGGGCCAACCACGGCGCGCTAGGCGGCGGTGTGATGTCCGAATCCGGTTCTAGAGCACGAGCCAGCCAAACAATTTGCATTTTCATGGCGCCCATGCCTCACACCGTGGGTGGAAGCTAGTCGAGGTGGCACGGTAGAATTGGGCTCTGTAAGCCGAGGCCGAGGAGTAGGTAGCATTGGCGGTAAGGTTCCAAGTGACTGTGTCCTCCACGCATGTCTACAAATGAATGTCCACACCTAGAGACTGACAAACTGATGTAGATGCTCAAGAGATAATCTATCCGTGAAGTTAATATGGCCAATCCATGTCGAAAACCTATAATAGAGCCCGAGCTACATGGTGCTTGTTTTTTCAAAAATTCGAAATCGAGATTTTTAAGTTTCGAAAAATCACGAAAAAAATTCCTGAATGTAGATATTGTCGAGATCTACAACCGTGCTAATTTTTAACTCCGAATTCGTTGTATTTTGGGCTGCACAAAAAAGACAAATGAGTGGGTCTGGGTGGTGAACAATACAGTTCCAAAAATTTGAAATTTTCCTCGATTTGTGTTTTTTGTACAACCCATAATAACGAATTCGGAGATAAAATTATACATGATTGTAGATCTCGACACTATCTACATCTTGTCATTTTTTTCGTGATTTTTGGAAACTAAAGAAAATGTTGTCGCAACAGTGGAACATGGGGTTCCCCTAGTACTGCCAAAGTGGGTCCACCCCATGTGGGCCCAAGATGAAGATGGACAAGACCAAGACTCAAGTCAAGCTGGCGGGTTCACCGTCAAGACACGCATGGCCTACGTCGACTAAGGGCTCCGGTCCTGGGGACCTTCCGGGTCCCCGAACCAAGCAAGAAGGCCAGGAAGGACCCGAGAGCCCGAGTTCCCGGCAGGAGGCCAGGCTCCCTCTCGGGTACTTCCCCACGTCCCTGTGGATAAGCACTCCACCTCACCACGGAAGACTTGGGAAGCAAGGCGAAGGCAGCGCGGGCGGGAAGCACGTCCCGTGGTGGTGTCAGCTCCTGTCCACCCCAAGGCGGACGCTCCCACCTAACCCAAAGGAGACGCTAGGCTGAGGAGAGGCCACGTCTCCCCTAAACTAGATGAGGAGGGTCCTTCACCCCGAAGGTCCCTCACGCCCCTCACGTGACCCTGTGGCAACCCCTTAGCCTATAAAAGGAGGACCAAGGCACGGAGGAGGGGGAGGTCGAACAAGGACGAACACAAGCTAGAACCAGAGCAAGACTAGACTAGGGCTGCGAAGGTAGAGAGGAAGGTGATCTCCTCCGGGTCAGGATCTGTCCTTCTTCTACCTCCAGCCAAAACCCTTCCGGGTACCCTGTCCGGGAGGTTCCATTGTAAGCCACACTATGAAGAACCATCAATCCAGACATGCAGGAGTAGGGCTTTTAGCCTCCGGGCGGCCTGAACCTGGGTAGCTCCTTGTGTCCCTTTGGTTGCATGCTTTGATCGTGGAGAGGAGAGCTTGATCTAGACTCCGCCCAAGAAGACGATTCTCAGCCTCCTTCGCGCCCCGTGCCGAACCTAAAAGGGGGTATCCTATACTCCCGGTGTCCGTGCAACGAGACACGACATCTGGCGCGCCAGGTAGGGGGCGCAAGCGCTGGATTCATCTTCATCAAGTTCATCGGCAAGTTCTTCGTCAAGCATGCCTCCAAGGAAGAAGGGAGATCCTGCGGCGTCCAAGCCGGTCTCTCCCTCACGCACTCAAGCTTCAGCTGAACGTCGTGCTGCTGGCGCACGGCGGAGCGTCTCTCCGTCCCCGCCTCCCATGGAGAGGGTGGCGCCGGACGAAGTGGACGGTCGCGACAAGGACAACGGCCCTGGCGGAGCGGCGGCTCCAAAGGGCGCCACCATGCCTCCTCCTCGCTCGGGGAGAAGAGCGTCTGCAACGGCACCGGCAAGGAGCCCACCGCTGGAGGAGGGAACCACGGCGTTCGCCCCAGCGGGGATCCACGAGCATCCAAGAGCAAGACCTCCGCGCACTCGCCTTCGGACGTGCAAGCTCGCCATGATGCTCTAGTCGCTGCCAAGGCCCTGATGCAGTTCCCTCCAAGCAGCGGCGATCCCAAGGTCTACCAAGAATGGAGGACTCGCGTCGAGAGGCTCCTCGACTTCGCCGATGGTGGTCCGTGGGTCGAACCCACTCAAGCTCCCACCGTCGACAATCCCGGAGCAGCACAAGACAAGACACGTGATCCGCGAGGCCAGCCTCGTGGTGAACGTCAAGCCAAGACGGCGCCTCCTCGCACCGCGCCACCGATGGCTGATCGGCTAAACCGCGATCACGGCGAGGCCATCTCCATCGGGTCGTCTACCTCGCGCAACCCAGATCTTCGTGACGAGCTCAACAGCCGTCAGAACGAGGATATGCGCACCCGCATCGAGCGTCGCCGAGAACGTCACCGCCGGGAAGATCGGGGCATCGACCTCGCCGAAGGCTGCCTCGCCCTCGCTCCCGAGTTCCGCCACTTCAACTGGCCCAAGAAATTCAAGATCGACGTTCTCCGCTACGACGGCACCACGAACCCCCGGGACTTTCTGCAGATCTACTCTCTTGCTGCGATGGTTGCCGGGGCCGACGAGGTCATGATGGCCAACTGGTTCCCTTGGCCCTGAAGGGAGATGCCCAGACTTGGCTTCTCAACCTTCCCAAGTGCTCCATCCGTTCCTGGCGGGCACTGAAGGAGCAGTTTCTGGGGGCTTTCCAAGGCGGGTACGAGCGCCCGGGGGCTCCCAGTGATCTCCACGACTTCAAGCAGCTGCCGGGTGAAACTCTCCGCAAGTTCATCCAGCGCTTCACCCAGAAGATGAACACCATCCCGTGCATCAAGGAGGAGTTGGTGATCCAGTCCTTCCACGCCAACGTCCGCAACCCCAAGATGCGCGAGAAGCTGAGCATCCATCGCGTCGAGTCTGCTCGTAAGCTCTGGGAGCTTGCAGATCGGTGCGCTCGAGCTGAAGAAGGAGCCAAGTTCCCCGGGGAGGATGAACCCGAGGACAAGGTCGCTCCAGCCAAGAACAAGAAGCGGGACCCTGGACCCGACAAGCGGATCTTCGTCACCGAGCCTCTTCCGAAGAAGACCAAGCCCGCGCCGACTTCCGAGGAAGAAGGTGAAGGTGATCCCTGGTGCCACATCCATCCAGAAGGCAACCACTTGCTCAAGGACTGCCGCATGCTCAAGAACCTCGCCATCCGGGAGCAACGCGAGCTGATGGGGTCAGTCAAGACGGTTGCTACAACTGCGGCACTGCCGGGCACATCGCTCGTGACTGTCCCACGGGTCGCCAAGGCGGAGGCGGCCGTGGATGGAACCGAGGCGGTGGCCGCGGGGGCCGTGGAGGAGGACGCGGCGGTCAAGGTGGTCGCGGGTACACACTCCGGAGGCCCCCACGCGGCAACGGGGAAGCTCCGGCTCCCCAAGGAGGCAACGGCGGCAAGTATCAAGAAGTCACTGGAGTTGTCGGGTGCATCCACGGAGGGTCTTCTCTGCCTCCCTCCAACGGCGCCTGCAAGAGACTTGTCCGGGAGCTGAACGCGGTTGCTTCTGCTCCGTCCAAGCCCCTGGACTGGTCTAGTCAAGTCATCACCTTCGACCCAGAAGACCACCCTGCAAACACTGCCGGGGTCGGGACCCTGCCGCTGATCGTGTCGCCCGTCATCCACAACTACAAGGTCACCAAGATGCTGGTCGACGGAGGCTCCAGCCTCAACTTGCTGACGGCGAAGGTCCTGGCTATCCTTCAAATCCCCTGTCTCGCCTGCAAGACACCGGGGTGTTCCAAGGCGTGAACGGAAGTGTTACTCGACCCCTCGGGAAGATCACCCTTCCGGTCACCTTCGGCGACTCCAAGAACTTCCGCACCGAGGAAATCGTCTTCGACATCGCCGACACTCCGCTACCGTACAACGGCATACTTGGCAGACCTGCTCTGGCCAAGTTCATGGCCGTCTCCCACTTCGCCTACAACATGCTGAAGATTCCGGCGCCGTGGGGTGTGATCAAGGTCAAGGCCGACATCGACGATGCTATCTACTGCGTTCACCAGCTGAACCAGACGGTGGCAACCACGGCGGATATCCCTCAAGGTGTACAGGAGGATGATGATGGGGCTCTCCCCGGGGGCGAAGGGCACCCGGGGGCTCCACATCTACTCCCCCAAGAAGGCGCCATTCCATGGCGATCCGCAGCTGACCAAGAAGGTGGCGCTAACCAGCGACGGAGTTCGCTCCATCACCATCGGCGCCCGCCTCACCGACAAATAGGAAAGCGCGCTCGTCGCCTTCCTTCGGGAAAACTCTGACGTCTTCGCGTGGGAGGCGTCAGGTTTACCCGGCGTTCCAAGGGAGGTGATCGAGCACAAACTGGCGGTCAATCCGGGGGCTCGCCCCGTGAAGCAGGTTCTCCGGAACCAAAGCAAGGAAAAGCTGGAATTCATCATCGCCGAGGTGGACAAGTTGATAGAAGCTGGTGTCATCCGGTCGGTTCCCCACCCAAGCTGGGTGGCCAACCCCGTGGTGGTACCGAAACCCATGACCTTCAAGTGGAGACTCTGCATCGACTTCACAGACCTGAATAAGGCCTGTCCCAAGGACCCTTTCCCCCTGCCGCGGATCGACATGATCGTGGATTCCACGGCCGGGTGCGAGCTGCTGTGTTTCTTGGACGCCTTCTCCGGGTACCACCAGATCATGATGTCACTCGAGGACCAAGAGAAGACGGCCTTCATCACTCCCAAGGGCTGCTACTGCTACACCCGGATGCCTTTTGGCCTCCGAACGCCGGCGCTACCTTCCAGCGCGCAATGCAAGCATGCCTTGGGTCACAGCTGGGCCGCAACGTTGAAGCGTACATCGACGACATCGTGGTCAAGACCCGGTACAAGGACTCCCTCATCCAAGACCTGCACGAGACCTTCGAGAACCTCCGCCGGGTCAACTTCAAGCTCAACCCCGACAAGTGCGTGTTCGGGGTCCCCTCCGGCAAGCTGCTGGGTTTCCTGGTCTCTCACCGAGGGATCGAGGCGAATCCGGACAAAATCAAGGCAATCGAGCGCATGGAGGCGCCCCGGCGGGTCAAGGACGTACAGCGCCTCAACGGGTGCATCACTGCACTCGGGCGCTTCATCTCAAGGCTTGGGGAGCGGGCCTTACCGTTCTTCAGGCTGCTCAAGAATCAGGCCCCGTGGAGTGGACCTCCGAGGCCGAGGAAGCCCTGCAGTCCCTTAAGCGCTACCTCGCCTCGCCACCAATCCTCGTGGCACCAGAAGAGAAGGAGCCCCTACTACTGTACATTGCTGCCACCAACCAGGTGATCAGCGCTGTGCTGTGGTAGAGCGTGACGCTCCTCCGAAGAAGTCAAGCAAGATCAAGGGCAAGCGACCCGGGAACTCTCTCCGGGCAACCGTGCAAGAAAAGGCTGCCGGGTGACCAGGGGTCTCACGATCCTGACGTCACTGCAACCTCACCAGCGCGCGGAGCCCGTCGGGAATGGAGAATCTCCCTCCGACGAGACTTCGCCGGGGGCTACCTCGTCCCCACCCCAAGACGTCGACGTGGAGGAAGCCGAGCCCTCTCAGGACTCGGCGACCCGCAAGGTGCAGCACCCGGTCTACTTCGTCAGCGCAGTGCTGCGCGACGCCCGGGAGCGGTACCCCATGATGCAGAAGCTGCTGCTGGCAATCCTCATTGCCTCCCGCAAGATGAGGCCGTACTTCCAAAGCCATCCCATCACGGTGGTGTCCAAGTACAACCTAAGAAGCCCCCTGGAGAACCCACTTGCCACTGGTCGCATATCATGGTGGGCCATGGAGCTTCAAGGTTTCGGTCTCAAGTTCGAGCACACGGACAACATCAAGAGTCAGGCGCTGGCGGATTTCACGGCCGAGTGGACCGAGACGGCGTTCGACGACCCGGAAGAGGAAACCTGCCTCCCCGGGAAGGAAGATCCTAGCGCCTGGACCATGCACTTCGACGGCTCCTACACCAAGGGGAAAGGAGGTGCTGGGGTTGTCCTAACCTCACCAACCGGGGACCGGCTGAAGTACGTCGTCCAGATGCACTACCAAGGGAACATCTCCAACAACACGGCGGAGTACGAGGGCCTGCTCGCAGGACTTCGTGCTGCCATCGGCCTCGGCATCAACAAGATCGTCGTCAAGGGTGACTCTCAGTTAGTCATCAAACAAGTGAACAAGGAGTACGCGTGCCCTCAGATGGCACCATACGTTGAAGAGGTCTGGAAGCTGCAGCGGCGCTTCGACAACTTCCGGGCTGTGTACGTCCCACGGGGAGAAAACACGGCCGCGGATGAGCTATCGCAGGTGGCGTCCAAGCAAGAACCAGTGCCTCCCGGGATCTACATCGAGGTCCTCAGGCGACCTTCGATCCCACCCGAGAGGCTCGCGACAAGATCTGCGCCGGGGGCTGGCGACCCTTCTACCTCGACAACACGGGTAGCCAGCCCAGAAGCTCAAGACCCGGCAGCCCCTCCAGCGGAGGAAGCTATGCTTTCTTTCCGTCGGATGGTGCTACCGGTGGAAGGAACCCACCCACCCTGGGCCCGGGACATCGTCAAGTACATCATGGAGCACGCCCTCCCGGAGGACGATCACGACGCCGAGCGGGTGGCTCGTCAAGCCAAGCTCTACGTCATGATCGACGGCGAGCTCTACCGGCGACGGGACAACGGAGTCAAGCTCCGCTGCATCCCTCAAGAACAAGGCCAAGTACTGCTACGGGACATCCACGAGGGCACATGTTCAAGTCATGTGGCATCAAGATCACTGGCGGGTAAAGTTTTTCGTCACGGGTTCTACTGGCCAACAGTCCTCAGTGATGCGGAGCAGCTAGTCAAGACCTGTGAAGCCTGCCAGTACTATGCGAAGAACATACATCAGCCGGCGCAAGCTCTGCAGCCAATTCCAATCTCCTGGCCGTTCGCGGTCTGGGGGCTGGACATCGTGGGAAGATACCGAAGTCTGTCGGGGGCCATGAATACCTTTTCGTGGCCATCGACAAGTTCACAAAGTGGGTGGAAGTGATGCCAGTACCAAGACAGACAGCTCAAGCAGCCATCAAGTTCATTGAAGGGATCGTGTACCGCTTCGGAGTACCCAACAGAATCATAACGGACAATGGCTCTCAGTTCACAAGCCGATCCTTCCTCAACTTCTGTGAAGAGCTGGGAATCAAGGTGTGTTTTGCCTCGGTGTCCTACCCAAGGTGCAATGGGCAAGTGGAGCGAGCCAATGCGGAGGTCCTAAAGGGTTTGAAGACCAAGGCCTTTGACAAGTTAGAAGACAAGGGCAAGAACTGGATTGAGCATCTACCAAGTGTCTTGTGGTCCCTCAGAACCACACCAAGCAGAGCCACTCAAGAAACACCATTCTTCCTTGTCTATGGAGCAGAAGCCGTCTTGCCAACAGAGCTCAGGCATGGATCCCCCCGGGTACTTGCCTATGATGAAGACGCACAAGCTGAGAGGAGGATTGATGACATCAACTTCCTGGAAGAGGTGCGGTGCCGAGCTTCCTTACGATCTGCTCGATACCAGCAAGGGCTCCGCCGCTATCATGATCGCCATATCCGTTCACGGGTACTGGAACCCGGAGACCTGGTTCTCCGCAAGAAGCAGAAGCTTGATAACATGAACAAGCTGTCTCCAAGTGGGAAGGACCTTATCGGGTGACGCATACCCTGAGACCCGGAGCTGTTTATCTGGAGGACGAGAAAGGCAGGCCGGAGGGCAACGCCTGGAACATCGAGAATCTCCGGAAATTCTACCCCTGAATACGAACATGAATCGCAGATAGTTCGAGTCAACTAAGCACGCCCAAGGGGCTAGTGTTCTGTATAAGGGTGTAAGAATCGTCGCCAAGGAATAAAAGATAAGTTTTTCAATTCCGTGAGCCTCTCTTGTTGTCGTGAAGTGTGTTATCCGTAACAACCCCCAAGCAGGGGGCTGACATGGTGCCGGTGGCTGACAGGTCGAGCGCGAGTAGCCTATCAGTAGGCGCTGCCACCTGATCGTGCCGTACTGCCGCGGTAAGAAGTGGAACGGGCAGTGCTGTGTTTTAAAGAACCTAAACACAGAAATGCACATTCAACTTTGCTTGCGGGTTGCTCCGGATGAAACACTTTCACGACATGTAAGGGAGGGTCCATTCTTTTCCTACTGAAAGTGTGTTATGTGTAGCGCCTCTCCCGGGACAGGAATGGATGCTGAAGAGCGGCTCAGGAGCTGGTACCCGGGAAGGACAGAGTAGATCAAGGGCACGGCAAAAACCAGCTAAGTCTTTGCATGTGCATCTTGCATTCTAGGCATAATATCTCGCTCGGAGTCAATATACCACCAACCTGCGCATGCTTGACAGTTGATGAGAACCTTTGCGGGGGTAATGCGTCCTCCCCGGCGAACGGTCAGATTTCCCTTCTGGCCTAGTACCCGTGGCTGTGGAGTGGACTCCCGGAAGGCATAGTGCTCTTAGGGGTGCTGCTACCGGTGCAGGCGGTTAGAGTACTTGTCACCTAAGAGATCTCCTCAGAAAACTTGACGGCGCGTTAGTGCAAGGGAGGTTTGGGAAATGACCCCGGGAGTTGAGCCCTAGGATTGCATTCATCTGAACTTACATTCTGAATTTACAATTCTGATTACATTCAGTCGAAGCTTTTCCTGGATACATATCTAGCCTATGCTACTAAGGCCAGCTCAGGGCTCCTGGCTGTGCAGCTCTGTCTTCTGTTTTATTGCCTGCCGGGTGCACTCTTTTCTTCCGGGGACGCCTGGGTGAAAAGATGACACGCGTGCAGAATCTTGTCAGGCGCGTCGAAGAGCTCGACCCCTTCTGCCGACCAGGGCGCTCCAGGGCCAAAGAGACGGAAGATTCCGTCCGCCAGTTCGCCTACGGACTGACTCTCGGCCTGCAAAAGTCCAGTCAAGATCGAGGTCATCCAAGAAGAAAAGGCGGAAAAATGGAGAAGAGCAAACAGTGAACCTGCTCAATGGCCTCGAGTTCAGCCACAACCAAGGACAGCTCCGGAATACCGGCAGTCCTTTCCTTCAGGATGGACCACAGGTGCGTCCTCCTACTGCCCTAATCCTTGCCTCTTCTTGGGCAACAGGACCAGAGACGGCCGCCAGGCGAGCGACATTCTGGGCAGCAGAAGAACGGGACGCAAC
This sequence comes from Poa pratensis, assembly GCA_947311845.1. Taxonomy (NCBI): domain Eukaryota; kingdom Viridiplantae; phylum Streptophyta; class Magnoliopsida; order Poales; family Poaceae; genus Poa; species Poa pratensis. Next base: position 17,302,901 of record CAMZMU010000066.1, read on the forward strand.
CTCGCCATCAGTGGCTCGGGCTCCAGCTTCGCTGGGTGCCTCCGCCGCTCCTCGAAGACGGACTCCGCCGTCGACACATCGGACAAGGCCCTCTCTGCTTCGCCGGACATTGTTCTGCGGGGGGGAGGCAAAGGAAGAAGAGGAGCGGAGCAAGGCGAGAAGATGTGGCGAAGGGGTGGAGTCTGGATGGTCTTTTATAGGCCTCCCACGCTCCACCTACCCCTTGACGCTACGGCTGCTGCAGTAATGGGAGCGCGTTTTGCAAAAAACTCGTTCTCATTCACACGGACGCGACACGAAGACAAGGAGGAAAACAAGATCTTCTTCATTTACAAGGACTACAAGGGGACGATCTTTTTTACAACAAAAAGGTTGGCTCCCGTCGAGCAAGGAGCACCGCCGTACAATGGAAGACGCTACTTCCAGAAATACGTCGTCAAGGCCGCCAAGGAGGAGGTCAACGAGATCTCCATGGCGCCCGTCCGAAGCTCCTCGCCTTCAGGAAGACGAGCTCCCCTCGACCTTGATGTCAGATGAGTTTTCCTCATCTTCATCCTCGTCGTAGGAGCTCGAGCTGCCGCTGCTGCTCTCCATGCAGCACTCCACGCGTCCGCCATCGACACCGAAGATCTTCACGGAGAGCGTAGCATCTCCGTCGTACCGGAACACCAAGCACTGCCCCCTGGACAGGCGGCGGGCACGGGAGAACGACTTCCACCCCGGACCCAGAAGCATGGCGCCTTCAGTGGTGCGCTCCGCCATGGCCCAGGAGGGGCCATTGGGGCAGCCTTCCACTTGCAGCCAGAAGCCGGAGGGTCCGATGTCCTCCGTCGCCATCGCGAAGGAATCCGGCAGGAGAAGCCGGCTGCGAGGCCTGCGGTTCAGATCCACGACGAACTCGAACGGCGCGAAGCTGGTATGAACCATGCTCCTAGGAGGGGGCAGCGGTGCCGCGGCCTCCACGGCCGCCGCGACCGCGAATCCCACGACCTCGCGGAACAGCTCGACCACGAGTGGAGGGGCCACTCTCCGCAGCAGCTGAAGAAGTACGAGGGCGCCCAACTCCTCTCCTCGCTCTCGCCATTGGCGCTGGCAGCTTGTGGGGAGGCCTGGAGTTGGACTGAGGAAGAAGATGAACGAAAAGCCAGGGGTGCGCCTCGCTTTTATAGCCACGGCGGTGCCTCTGTCAAGCGTCTCCTCGGTTCTTCCGTTAGTGGGAATCGAGGGGGCCCCGCAGTTATTCCCCCGAGCGGAGTAACTCCAAGACCTTCAAGGCCATCAATGAAGCAGAGCAAGGAAGACCAGGTGCCCGGGACCCACTTTGACCTATCTTTAGGCCATGGCCCCGGCAGCTGGAGCAAGAGCCGCCGGGACCATGCCCGGGGGCTACTGTCGCAACAGTGGAACATGGGGTTCCCCTAGTACTGCCAAAGTGGGTCCACCCCATGTGGGCCCAAGATGAAGATGGACAAGACCAAGACTCAAGTCAAGCTGGCGGGTTCACCGTCAAGACACGCATGGCCTACGTCGACTAAGGGCTCCGGTCCTGGGGACCTTCCGGGTCCCCGAATCAAGCAAGAAGGCCAGGAAGGACCCGAGAGCCCGAGTTCCCGGCAGGAGGCCAGGCTCCCTCTCGGGTACTTCCCCACGTCCTGTGGATAAGCACTCCACCTCACCACGGAAGACTTGGGAAGCAAGGCGAAGGCAGCGCGGGCGGGAAGCACGTCCCGTGGTGGTGTCAGCTCCTGTCCACCCCAAGGCGGACGCTCCCACCTAACCCAAAGGAGACGCTAGGCTGAGGAGAGGCCACGTCTCCCCTAAACTAGATGAGGAGGGTCCTTCACCCCGAAGGTCCCTCACGCCCCTCACGTGACCCTGTGGCAACCCCTTAGCCTATAAAAGGAGGACCAAGGCACGGAGGAGGGGGAGGTCGAAGCAAGGACGAACACAAGCTAGAACCAGAGCAAGACTAGACTAGGGCTGCGAAGGTAGAGAGGAAGGTGATCTCCTCCGGGTCAGGATCTGTCCTTCTTCTACCTCCAGCCAAAACCCTTCCGGGTACCCTGTCCGGGAGGTTCCATTGTAAGCCACACTATGAAGAACCCATCAATCCAGACATGCAGGAGTAGGGCTTTTAGCCTCCGGGCGGCCTGAACCTGGGTAGCTCCTTGTGTCCCTTTGGTTGCATGCTTTGATCGTGGAGAGGAGAGCTTGATCTAGACTCCGCCCAAGAAGACGATTCTCAGCCTCCTTCGCGCCCCGTGCCGAACCTAAAAGGGGGTATCCTATACTCCCGGTGTCCGTGCAACGAGACACGACAAATGTCATTTTTGATTTTTTGAAAAAACAGGCTCCATATAGCCCGGGTTCCAAAAATCCACTCACAATCCGTGTGTCATGATGTAGTGCTTGTTGCACCTTGATGTTCTTCTTCTTGGAGATGTTGAGAATGAGGGGGCAATTTTCTTAGGTGTCCCCCCTCCCCACAACCACGTCGACTACCAAAAATTTGCATTGCCCCTGTCTCCAATAGAAATTCAGGTAGTTACATAGAACGGATCCATGTCCGTCTTTATCGCATGGGTTACCAAGGCCGACCCAATTTCTCTCCAGCGATGCCATTCAAGCCATGGCCATCTCAAGTTTGTGGCGCGAGAGAATCTCTCCAACTGCATAATGTCAAGACCGCCAAGCTCGGTAGGGTGACAGACTGCTTCCCAATTGATTTTACATTTTCCTCGAGAAACCTTATTGGTCCTGGCCTAAAGGAAGGCCCTCACAAGCTTTTCAAAGCTACTTTTCAAACCGACGGGAATCACAAGTGGCGTGAGGTGATAAATGACCACTGAGATCAACATCGATCTAACATAACTCCGCGTTCCCACGGTAGTGAATTTTCCCCGTTGCGGCCATTGATCTTGCTCGCAATTTTGTCCTCCAGATATTGAACGCTTTAGATTTTTTATGGAGAGTGGCAACCCAAGGTATCTCATCGAGAAGGTGCTCATGATTGCGGGAAAGCTCTAAAGAAAATGATACTCCCTCCGTTTTTCTTGTCGCGGCCAAACAACTAGCGCAGTACAAATATTACCTACAGCTCGGATCAGAGGTAGTATATCAGTCACTTCCGTCTTGTTGGTGAGCCAAAAAAAAAAACGGCACGTTTAACCCGGCATTGCCGGTAGGCCGGAGGAAAGAAACATGACCATGTCAAAGGTTCAGTAAGAATTTCCACCGAGAACGCGAAAATAAAATGTTTGATGTTGTACAGCAGATCCGATAACAACAGCCGTTCGTGCTGCTCTTTGCATGCACTGGGTGTCTCAAGTCTTGTTGCCAATAATAGCAACAGTATTAACCAGCTCCCGTTCCCCTGGCTTCAACCAGCAGTTGGCGTCTTCCAGATCAAGCACGCGCGCGCGGCACTTTTCTTTGGTTTTCTTCAGTTCTTCGTCGCCGCGGCCGGGAAGGATCGATGAGCTACTACAATCCGCATGCCCCTGTCGGCGCTCCCCCGCCACAAGGTGAGACGTGCCGATCATCACCCCAATTTCAAATTGTTGGTCAGCTCGTGTTGATTAGAATTTGCGCATTTCAACGCTGTATCGTGAATGGCATGCTTCGATCTCATTTTGTGAAATCTCGTTGACATTGCCTTGTTATAAAGAACTCTGGGCTGTGGCCGACAGTTTGCAGGAAGCGTTTATGCAGCATCTGACATTTAAAATTAGGATTGTGTTTTATGCAGCATTTGACATTTGAAATTGTGATTGCCTTTTTCTTTTCTTTTTTGCACTGACACTGACATTCTACGTGATCGCGGATCAGGGTACCCGATGGATGCGTACGCCAAGAACGGCGTGGAGGAGAGCCACCAGCCGTACCCGCCGCCGCCTCAGAACCAGCCGTACCCGCCGTCGCCGCAGAACCAGCCGTATCCTCCGTCGCCGCAGCAGGGCCAGCAGTACCCTCCTCCGCCGAACCAGCAGTACCCGCCGTCCCCGCAGCAGAACCGCGGGCAGTACGGCCCGCCGCCGCCCAACCAACAGTACAGCAGCCGCCGCCGATGGCGTACCGGCGTACGCGCAGCCCTACGGGTACGCGCCGCCGCAATACCACCACCGTACGCGCAGCCGCCCCCGCCACCGCCGCACCGGCACGAGGGCCCGTCCTTCGCCCAAGGATGGTACGTCATCTGCAACCTCGCCTCACCTTACTTCAGTCAGTGTCATGTTTCTTTTTCCCGCATCGTCTGTCAAGTGTCCATTGAAAACTTCAAAACTGCGATCAAAATTAAGAATTCAGATGTTGCGTGATCATCTCAAACGAAAACGTCAGAATGGAAATGGTAAATGGACAAAGACCTGATGCCGGGAAAACGGGGTCACGATGTGCTACATTTGAAGCATTGACACATCCTGTGCTGTCATATGCAGGACGGTGCGTGTCAACAGAATGATAGGCCTGGACACGTGCCCAATAGACGCCATTAACTTAGCCAACATTGTCCCTTGATCAACATACACTGATAACTAACATAACCTGCTGCCAAATCTTACTGATTGCGAAGTAAAGTTTTATTCGTTCACCTTGCTTCTAAGCACAAGCCATGCTGCATATTGCTGCTGTTTCTGATATACGTTTCATGATTCCCTTTCAGTCTGGCGGCCTGTTGTTGCTGCTGCCTCATGGACGCATGCTTCTAACATGGAGCACAGCAACGAATGCCATCTTTCTAATGGCCTAGCAACAAGGGGAAGAACGGCGGCAGAAGACTTAGTTTGCAGCAGCAGTCGTGAGCCGTGAAATTTAGTCAGTTAGAAGTAAGTTTTTGTAAGATTTTTTAGTCGCAGCTACAAAAAAGAACTCTTCCAACTAACTGTTGTATCCACAGGTTCGAAAAATAATTAAGTGCTTTTGTAAGTCACATCAGCGCCAAATAAATTGAATCGACATATTCATATTTCATGCACTTCATTGCCTCCCACTGATGGCATGTTTATTCGGTTGTTTAAGAGTATGAATAGATCTAGTTAGTTTATGCAAGTTTGCCAATTTTTAGCCCAAAGTTTTACACGTTCTCACTTACAATTTTTTTACCACGGTCTGCGAGGAAACGGGTGAGTATCAGGAACTTGCAAAAGGATTATGAGTTGCCATTTTTTGTCTGGTCCAATTTGGTTACACTGGATTCTATGCTTCACGGAAATGGCATTTTTATAAAGATGTTGTTCTTAAGTGCTTGTGCAACCATTGGGTTGATTTGGTCCCCTTCTTGCGACAAATGTGAGAGCATATGTGCCAGCGTCGCCGTTAATGTGTGCGACACCTCTGAAATGTGTCCTCTATTGGAGCGTCCGGACACTTCTCCTCTCCTAGGGGGACACCTGCCTCTGGCGGCACCCCACAAACGGTCGGGCCTATTCATTTTTGGGCTATTTCATCAATATGTTTATATTTTTATCTAAACAAGATAGAACTAAATTGCATAATAATTTATAACACATAATTTATTCAACAATAATTTGAACATAGAAATAATATAGTTGATATATTGAACTAAAATAAAAATTCAAAGTCGGTAAGTTCTACAAAACAATATGACACTCGAATTATTGGTTTCTTTGAGCATCCGAAAGTGTTCAACTAGATCATCTTACAGTTGGTGATGAACATCTCCATCAAGAATTTCGCGATGTATAGCGAAAAAATCAGCAAACTCGGTCGGCATGCATTGATGTGGCTCAGCAAGAGGACCTGCTAATCATACTATTGATCAAACACCATAACAACATCGTTCTCACTCTCCAGCATGATGTTGTGATAACAAAAACATTAATGACCTCCCACATATAATCTAGAAGGAATCATAAAAGAAAAGAATACAAGAAAGAATTAAAAAAGGAAAAAAAAACACCCGCTATGTGCAACACCCGACCAAACAAGCTGTGCAGTTTAATCCTAACGTACAAGAATCACAGGCTATGTGGGCCTTGGGCTTGTCGACCGAGACAAACAGGCACTCCACATGCGACAAGGGAAACATAAGCTGAGCAAATGAAATGGGCCAGGCCAGGAACTACGCACGCTCTTCTCGCGACCGCACGATCCATCGCCGATCGAATGAAAACCTCGAAGCCTACTATATAAATCCCCTCTCGCCGCCGTAGGGTTTCCTCTTTGCGCCCACGAACCCCCCACGCTCAGACGCCGCCGCGCCGCCACTCTACGACTACCAGCAGCCGCGACCATGGCGGTCGGCAAGAACAAGCGCATCTCCAAGGGGCGGAAGGGCAGCAAGAAGAAGGCGTGAGTGCCCCGCTCATCCTCCGCTGAAATTTTCTGATCTAGGATTCGTCTTGTTTTATCTTCGTCGTGCGCTGATGCGGTTTCCTGTGTCTTTCGTAGGGTCGATCCGTTCACCAAGAAGCAGTGGTACGACATCAAGGCGCCGCTGATCTTCAACCAGCGCAACGTCGGGAAGACTCTGGTGTCCAGGACCCAGGGTACCAAGGTATGCTCGCCTCTGCCCGTTTCGGTGTATGTACTCCGTCGATGCGTTCTGTGCCGAGGACTAGCTAACCTGCTTGCATTTGATGTGTGGATTGTGGAGTGGTCGTTTTGACATGTGCTAGATCGACCCCAGTGCGTGTGTCTTTTGCTACGCAGCTAGTACTCATGCTTTATGCCTCATCGATTTTAAAGCATTAGGAGAAGAAGTGGAGTGATAAAAAATTTAGTGCCATTGCTTCTAGTAAGATACACTTGCTGTAACAATATGTGTTGATTTATCTCGCCAATGTCACAATTCCGTATTTTGTTTCTATGGAGTGTGCAGTACACTTACTTCTAGCACCTAGTTTTCTTGTCGGAGTGAGAGTTAATGTGTTGTGTATCAATTCTCGTGTTCTGATTTATCATTGTATTTGGAAGTTTATGTGGTTATGTTGTTGAGATAGTAATATGTTGAGATGGATAGGTAGTCGTGGGCATGCCATTTAAAATGTACTTAAACGTATTGAAGTTTTGACAGCAATAGCTGATAAGCCAATCCTCTATTTTGTTATAGATTGCCTCCGAGGGTCTCAAGCACAGGGTTTTCGAAGTATCCCTAGCTGATCTTCAGAACGATGAGGACCAGGCTTTCAGGAAGATCAGACTTCGTGCTGAGGATGTTCAAGGGATGAATGTCCTTACAAACTTCTGGGTAATAATTATCTCTTTTGCATCGTACATTTGCTGATTTTATTTTGTGTATTTTGTTTTGCTAACCAGTTCTTACCTCTTGTTAGGGCATGGATTTCACCACTGACAAGCTCAGGTCGCTCGTGAAGAAATGGCAGACACTGATTGAGGCTCATGTGGATGTGAAGACTACCGACAACTACATGCTCCGCATGTTCTGCATCGGCTTCACCAAGAGACGCCCCAACCAAGTGAAGCGCACTTGCTACGCCCAGGCCAGCCAGATCAGACAGGTAAGTTTGTTCTCTTTGCTCAACTGTGTTCGGATAGCAGTTTAACAATCGTGAGCTGCTTATTTACTATTTGTGTTTCTTGCATGAAGATCCGCCGCAAGATGGTTGAGATCATGGTGAACCAAGCTGCTAGCTGTGACCTGAAGGAGCTTGTGAACAAGTTCATCCCTGAGGTGATTGGAAAGGAGATTGAGAAGGCGACAGCCAGCATCTTCCCACTCCAGAACGTGTATGTCCGCAAGGTGAAGATCTTGAAGGCACCCAAGTTCGACCTCGGAAAGCTCATGGAGGTACTTGTCTCATACTCTCACAATACATTGTATTGACTGTGTTTCAGTGCTGTTATCCTTTCCTAATGAATTTCTAATGCAACTTCTGTTACCCATTCCAGGTCCACGGTGACTACAAGGAGGACGTTGGTACAAAGGTGGACAGGCCTGCTGAGGGAGATGAGGTCATTCCCGGTGCGGAGGAGGTTGCTGCTGCTGAGTAGAGAAATTGTCCCTGTCAACTGTTTTGCTGCTTCATATTTAGAGGATGGTATATGTACCACCACTTGTTGGTGGTAGTCGTGAACTTGTAGTCAGTTTTGATGGCTGATATTTCCTGAGTACATTCCTAGCCAGCAGCGTTCAGCTATCTACTTTCTTTTGTTTGTGGTCGTTCAAACTAAATGCCGAGTTAATTATTGCATGAGCACTATGTGTGTTGTGAAGTTCGTTGTGTTATTTCCGAAGGAATTTTGTTAGCGCATTTGACTGGAGCATGAAAAATTCTTAATTATGTATATATCGTTTCTTTGTGTGATTGCTAAAGTAATAATCAGAAGGTACGGGTAAGTCAGACAAATTTATTAAGAGGCTTCTAAACTGATGCTGCAACAGCAGCAGCTGTGTTTGTAGAGATCAATCTTGTGGTAATAGAAGTGCGTATAAACGGAACCTGAGCTGCAGGTAGAAAGTGCAAATGACATAGTATATTTCAATGATTTTTCGGTTTTTTTGAAACTTAACAATATGATTTTTGAATTTTAAAAATAAAGTGCTACCTGGAGCTCGAGTTCATTTATCCTCACTCTGGTAATACATGCTATTCAGCTCTGTTGCAGCACACGCAAAATATGAAGAAAAAAAACTAAGCATAAAAGGCAGGCTTCAGCTTCAGCGTGCAAAAGGGTCCTGGACGTGCATGGCTCCTGCACCCAGCGCCATCTCTTGATAATTTGCGAATAATGAAGAGCCCCCACCCATTATGCGATCAATCTTGGGCTACACTTCCATCTATGTTGATGGTGAGTAGTTCACCGCCCGGCGGTGTACAGTGCATCGTCGGCTTAGCCTTCTTTTTTGTGAACTTTGCAAAGTAAATCTGAAAGTCTTGTACTTGTCTTCCGGCTAATAGGCACGCTTGTTCGCCTGATCTCACACGCTCACCAGCAACAGTCCGTGTTTCTGGTATCCCACCACTTCGAGAGCATGGTCACGCATTTCAGTTTGATCTCCTGCTGCCCAAGGATACTGTCGACGCTGAATGACAGTGTACACAAATTGCCAGATTTTCTTGCATTCAAGCCCGTCCAGTTTGCTGGTTGCTTTCACCCACCTGACGTCATAATCGGCAGGTTTTAGTCATGGGAATGCTATTTTCGTTTAGAAGAAGACCGGTAGTTAAGTTTCGGATCACATTTTGTAATGAGTTTCTTTCCACCATTTGAGCCAACGAAAAAGAGGCAAGGTCGGACTGCAGATGTACAGCATACTTGTTTCATTTATGCTTCTTCAATAGAACAAAATCAGTAAGAATGTGCAGCCAAGGACGCTCAACGTTGCAACATCAAGAGAAATTGGATATACCTACATTCACATAATTTACCATTTATGTTTCTCGTCCATAAAACAAAACTGGTAAGGATGTCCATCGCTCCATCTAAGGAAATGGGTATACTACATTGATATAATTTACCGGTTGATAAGGACAGAACGAGAAGGAGAAATTTCTACAGCAAAACCTGTGCTATGGACTTTTTTTCTCTTTTGATATCTGGCAAGGCAATGTGGGTTCCTAATGCAGCAAGATGGGGAGTTGCTCAGAGAAGTCCTGAATTGGCGACAACTCTCGGAGCTCGTAAGCTGCCTGGAAGCAGTCAGCAGCCTCAAGCGGCAATCCTTCAGATTTCAAGACAAGTCCAAGCCCCAGCCAGGCTTGATGGTTTGTTGGCTCTAAGCGGGTGGCGCTGCGCAGGAAAGCTTTTGCGACTGAGGATGACTTCCCCCAATATTTCTTAGAATTCCAGCCATACAAACCATGCTAGGGACATAGTCTGGATCAATGGAGAGGGAGAATGAGAATGCCGCAAGCGCTTCTTGATGCAAGGACTGAGCCTCCAATATAAGCCCTGGAAAGGTACCACCCATTAGAGCTTCTGTAAATCACAAGGTAGAATGAACAATAGTAACTGCAGCACTTGATCTACAATATGAAGATAGGAATCTGACATAAACAGGCCATCAGTTATCTATTCAGATATCTGGAAACACCATCACATTGTTATTTGCTCCTCACATGCAATTATGCAAATAATGCTGAATTGATCTATAGTGATTAATGTAGATAACAAATCATATCCCCTTAACTTCCAGTAATTACCTCAACTATATGACCGAGCCAAAAGTCAAAGATGACAGCAAATAAATACAATGGACTTTTGAGATTCTTAATATTGCAGAGTTGGATTAATAGTTTAACCATCATCATGTGTATGGCGATCGTCATGTAACATGTAAGTCTGAGGCTGACAAAGTTGGTGTTCCTTTTTCTTTCTGCACGAGGAGACAAAGTTGGTGTTCATAGCATGTTAAATTGTAGCCTGTCCATTGTGTACCGACTACTGATGTCCACAGTTGTTTTGGTAAAAAGTCCTGATAATATTTTGAGCGGTGAGGTTTAGATGTCAAAACTTCAGTATGGAGAAATTTTGGTAAAAGTTGATTGGCTCTGGGTGGATGAATGAACTTCTTGTATTTAACTAGTATGGTAAGATCTTTTATGCTAGGCATGTAGCTTACTACAATGAAGCATCCAGAGCCAGGCCTCATGTGGAGCACAATCGCCACAAAAGGTAGCAGATTCAAGTAGGTGAGGCTATTTACCTTCGACATGCCAGCACTTTGGATACAAGAAATTGATGGATTTGGCTTTGTCAAGACAGATGTTTGAGTCGTGCCATGCTTCAAGCTTCCTGTATATTGATGCCAAATCTAACCAAGCTTCCATCTCTACCTTATGTAGGGATTTAACCTGTGAGGGCCAAGTTGATATTAATGAAAGAAGACACGTCATATAATCATTTGAGTTCCAATAAAAAATGAAAGTGACTGCACCTTATCATATGGGGTCGACTTCCAGACTTCCTTCTTTGCTTCAATGATTGCAAGCAAACTCCTAAAAGATTCCACTGCAGTCTTGAATTGCCCACGGGAGGTCTGAATTTGTGCCTTTAGCATCAGAATACCCATTTGATCCTCTTCCTCAGCCTCATCTAGCGCTAAACCTGCTAGTTCTTCGGCTTCTTGTAGATTCTGCTGTGCAGATAACGCTAGAATTAACAACTTCCAGGTACTAACTGAACTTCCTGACACCAGTTCAAGACATTCCGTCGCACTGTCAATAGCTGCATTCAGTTTGCGCTGCATTGCATTTTCCCAAGCAAGGCTGTACAGAATTTCAGGACTATACTTCGACATTGCCGTAGCATCCTGCAACAACCTCAAGGCATCATCTTGTAATCTTATTTTTTCTGAGTCACAAGTGGATGACCTAGCAAATGGTCCGTAACAAACACCAAGAAAATGATACACAACACTGATGAAATGTACGTCGTGACTTCTGAAAGACTCCATGGCTTTATTTGCAAACTTTATGCCTTCAGAAGCATGCTTTGGGTTCTTACAACATAGTTTGGCTCCCAAAAGAAGAGATGGAATATGAGGTTTTCCCTTTCTTTGTAACACACAGAAACCATTCCTTATGATGTTCAAGGCACTATCATCCATGCCAGCTGCACTGTAGCAAAGTGCGAGAATATACCATCTTTCTGATCTGCTGTAGGTTCCAGGCAACAACATCTCCAGATGCCTGGCCAAGACTTCATAATGACCAGATACTGACAATGCATATGTCAAATGATTCACGAGGTCGGGATCCCACTTTATTTCTTGTAAGGCTAGCTTTCTGATAAGTGTAAACAGTAGTAAAGTTGCTTCCTCGATATTGTTATCAGGGGTTACTAGGTTCTGTTGCTGACTGAACTCTTGAGGAGCCTTCACTTCAATACCACAGTACAACAGAGTCACTGCTAAGCCTTTTTGTAAGTTGGCAGACCTTTGAGAATCCAAATTCCAGGGCCTTGCGAGAGCCCTTCGATATGCAATTATGGCCTCCTCGAAGCAACCACTTCTCATCCATAGGCTGGGAAGATATTCTAGAGACGAGTGGAACGTGTCCATCAACTTACACTCTTCAGAAGCACCTTCAGGAACACCATTCGGCCATGCAGACTCTACAATGTCAATTATGGTTCTGCATTCTTCTGCAGCATCTGTCATGTAAAGGCAACATTAAACCAGAGTCAAAATTCAGATTCAATATGTCAGAGCTTTTGAAAAGAGGCAAATGCTGTTCACAATAGCATATGGCTTTATCTAATAAAATTTATGCTATGTCAGAGCTTTTGAAATTCAGATTTATCCAATAAAATTTATACGTTTCTGTTTGATCTTATGTCAGAGCTTTTGAAAAGAGGCAAATTCAGATTGTATGATGTACACACAGAAATAGCATATGGCTTTATCCAATAAAATTTATACGTTTCTGTTTGATCTTAGGAACATTAAGAAAGATCCCACATAATTAGATTTTTTTTCATTTGCGAGATTCTAGAGCTACTGTGCTAATGTCAGATGATGGTGCTAAAGTGCAAACCAAGAAATCACATAGAGAGAAAAATCCACTCATAATTCGATGTGGCAGAGCTTTTGAATAGAGGCATATGCATATAACTTGTATGATGTACACACGGAAATAGCATGGCTTTATCACAACACAGTCCATAGGTTTCTGTTTCTGTCTAATCTTATGAACATTAGCAAAGGCCCGCATATTTAGTTTTTTGTTTTGTTTGGTTTTGCAGAACTTCTCAGGCTACTATGGTTATTTCAGGCCATGATGCTAATGTAAAAGGCAAGAAATAATAGAGCGAAAAAATCCACTCGGTACCTGTCACTCTGCCAAGACTTTCCAAAGATTTTGCTTTAAGCAATATGGCTTCTAGTAGCAAACTTACAGAATGCATTGACATATGCACTAGCATTCCATTCACTTGTGAGGTTTTCCTTCTTGAAGAACGTGGAGAAACTCTAGGCTTGACACTTTCAGAAATAGCAGTGATCATCCGTGGTTTCAGGCTTCTTATGTCAATTCCCTGAAGGACTTGGAATGCTGCATCAAAATTTCCTTTCTGATATTCCAGTCTACCCAGCAATGCCCGGGCCTCCTGTTATATAATCAGATAACCTAACAGTGAGCAAATCAGCAAAATAAATTATCTTCCTTGAAGAGAGAAGGATTCATCCAAACCTCATAATTTAGTGAAAGGGTCTCTCTTAAGTCTGATTCCACTTCATCCACTTGGCTATCATCTGGTGTTGCTTCTCGATTTCCTGTTTTCGAACAAGAACCACTTGCTGAGAAATCCCGTGTCGCAAGAGATTCTGGCGATCGGGGCATCTCTTCAAACATGGATTGGTCCCGGCTGCACGTGCATAACATGATCGCAGCCATTTCCCGCCGCGCGGATAATTTTACTTAGTTCAAAAATAAATAAAAATGTAAGTTCTCCTCTCTCTATTAGGATCTTCCTTGGGGCCAATAGTATTAACCATTCATCAAGTAGATCAGAGAACCTGGCAAGGGAAACATGAAGGGTGTTCAGTACACATTGTAATAAGGATGCAGTGATTGGTCAAATAATCACATGAGCAAAAAATATAGCAAGTTAGCTACAGATGACAGTACCGCATAAAGACAAATCAAATCTATGTGAAGCAAGGCTTAGAAATTCCCTTCCCAACTCAAAGTATCAAATAAATCTGCGAACAATCTTTTCTTCTGAGGTAAACATGACGAATCAGACAAAATCAGCAACTACACGGTTTAGTGGTAGCAACTTCTTGAAGGTAACCGTAACGCTCATTCAGAGTTACAGTCACAGAACAATACACAAAACTGATACACCAAACAGGTGATCAATAGGGCAAGCATTCACTAAACCAACAGAAAGCATCACAAATTATTGGGAAGGCACAGTGTTTGGGAAAAAACTGGGAAGGCATGCTTCAGAAGACAGCTGCAAGTGTGAGCTCCCAGAAAGATCATGACTCCAAAACCTCATCTCCTACAAATACTACCATCATTTTCAGCAACATAGCCACACCGACATTCTGCTAGCATCAACTGAGCAATGCCACTGTCCATCACGCATTGCACAAATCGGTTCCTACATAATTCATAAAGTACACCACATAACGTTCCTGCTTCTTCAGGAAACTGCGTTCGAAAGCAGTTCTAGCAATTCCGAGCAGTGCATGTACGATTGATTTCTTGAACCACAGCACTAAAAATAAGAAGACAACCAACATGGTGGTGCCAGCAAAGCTGCAGCACACAGTATCAACATGAACAAACCAAATTACCAACTGAAACCACATGCTGTTCTCCTTGGTTGAAGCAAACCAACTCTCACATTCATTCAATTAATCGATGCACTCACCATCAAGTGAAAAACTAAAATATAGCAAGTTAGCTACAGATGACAGTACCACACAAAGACAAACCAAATCTATGTGAAGTTAGGCTTAGCTTCCCAGCTCAAACTATCAAATAAATCTCTGAACAATCTTTTCTTCTCGGGTAAACACGACGAAGCAGACAAAATAAACAACTACGCGGTTTAGTTGTAGCAACTTCCTGAAGGTAACAGTAACGAGTTCAGAGTTACAGCCACATAACTGATACACCAAACAGGTGATCAATAGGGCAAGCATTCACAAAACCAACAGAAAGCCTCACAAATTATTGGGAAGGCAGTGTTTGGGAAAAAACTGGGAAGGCACATGAATGCTTCAGAAGACAGCCGCAAGTGTGAGCTCCCAGAAAGAAAGATCAGGACTCCAAAACCTCATCTCCTACAAATACTACCATCATTTTCAGCAACATACCGACACCGACATTCTGCTAGCATCAACTGAGCAATGCCACCATTCATCACGCATTGCACACACCAGTTCCTACGAAATTCATAAAGTACACGGCATAACTTTCCTGCTTCAGGAAACAGCGAACGGAAGCAGAATTTCTAGCAGTTGCTGTCACAATCCGAGCACTGCACGTACTGCTGCACGTACGATTGATTTGGCGAACCACAGTGCTAGGATAAGAAGACAACTAACATGGTGGTGCCAGCAAAGGTGCAACCCACATTGAAATTAACCCTGTATAAACACGCAGAAACCAAATTACCAACTGAATCCCTTGGTTGAAGCAAACCAACTCTCACACTCATTCAACCGATCTACGCACACTCAGCACAAACTGAAAAACTACGCACGAACGCAATGGAGGTTGTTAACCCGAGAATTCCACGACGAGAAACGACTCAAGGCGCCGATCCTCCTTCCCTCCACCCACACCGCAACACTGACGAACGAACGGCAACACAGTCGTGACCCCGTAACCACCTCGACAGCGCCGCCGAGGCGGCGCGCCGTCAAGCACGTGGCGCGCATCAGGGGAGCAAGGAGACGGGAGAAATTAAGAGGAGGGAGGGAGGAGGCGGGCCGTACCGTGAAGCGCGCGCGCGCGTGGCGGTGAGGATCCTACCGCTGCCAACGAACGGGAGAGGCGGCGGCCGAGAGCGCAGAGGAATCCGTGAGGAGATTGGAGTGTGCGACGCGAGGAGGATCGCTCTCTCGCCTTTCTTCCCTCTTCTGCCGTTCTGCGCGCCGCTCACCTCGCCGCTGTCGTCGTACTACTAGGAAGGCAGGAGAAGGGAGGTGCGAGCTCGTTTTACCATTTTACCCTACTTTTTCCTACGTCGTCCCACCAGCCTGGCGTGACAACCCCAGGTCCAAATCGACTAATGTTCGAGGTAGCACTACAAGACAACCGCGCTAATTAAAAGGGTTGTTGCTGATAAATCTAGGAGGGAGCAGTGCAAATCTCAAACTTGGAAATGGAGTAATAATCTGCGAGATTCCATGAGAATTTGGAGGTTCTCTTGAAAAAAGATTTTTTTTTTTGTTTACATGATAAAGATCGGTAGCCCTACGCCCCTACTAATGAATGAATGATGGATCGGATCAAAGGACAGCCGTATTAACTCGCCTGCTCTCTGCGCTGCCGTGGGAAAGGATCAAAGGACTCCAAAGTGGCGTGCTGTGCTTTATTGACAAAAGAAACAGGAGGAGAAGCTGAGCGTGCCAGTCAGTCAGTCCACTTCCGGTGATCGCTGCCATGATTCAGCAGCACCAGCTCCAGCTCCAGCTCCGAGGACTATACAATACAGTCTGCTAGGACGGCTAGGCTTTGACATTTTCGACCTTCTTCCAGACCTGTCTCCCTGCTTCAACACAGTGACGGTGTGTGACGGGTTGCTGATTTCTACTGCTGGCCTCGGCTATCGCACTGCAGTCGCGATCTTGTCATGTTCCGCTTTTGATTGTTGTGGTGATGACCACTCTGCTACTCATGTGACCTCTTGTTCCCCCGATCCCGATATGAGATGAGATGAGAGTTACTGGTCACGGAGACACGGGACACATGCCGCATTGCGAAAAATGCATGCTAATCCGTAGTACTCGTACGAAGAATCCTATGTATGGGACTGGGGGTGGTTAGTTGTGGCTGGTGAGGAAGTATCTTTCTTGTTACGAGTGTCTGGCATGTGCCTCATCATTTACGGTGATCTCTAGGTGGTAATAAATTGTGGGAGCTAACCACAGAGTGTCATTGCAAGGCGTTGGTGGTTTAAAGGCTGCTTCACTGGCTGTGCCCTCGTGGATAAAGGACGGCAATTTAAGCACCACGGTGTAGTACTGTGCAAGGCTAGCAGAAACATTTATATATTATTTATAATAAAAAAGGCAGTACACTCTATCACACGCATTTGTTGACCTGCTTTCCCAGACAGCACACAATGGTAGTACTAGTAGGTACGGTACCAGAAAGAAACCCTAGCCCTATTCACATCTGCCTGTTAAAACATCGCCATACCGGAGGGAAACCGGACACCAGAAACAAGAGGCACAGAGACAACCAAGAGAGCAGCATCACGAGCGAACCAGATGCAAAAAAAAAAAAGGGGGTGAAGAATGCATACATTGGTCACTGGTTCAAAAGATCTGTGCTGTGCTTATTGTTCCAACATGGGATTCGAAAAAAAAAGTACTGCAGAAATTCCAATGCGAGATCCATCAGCGTGGGGTTCCACAGGGGACAAACACTGTTGCTTTGCTGCTCAGCTCGCCTCGAAGCAGCCGTCTGGCGATGGAAAATGACTTGTCGCTTAAAGTTAATGGGCCAACCAACCCAACCCAGTACACCAATTCTTTGTGGACAGTAACAAAAAATAAATAGAAACGGCTACAAAGAACTCAGCAATGTCTTCCTCTCCGTGGAAGGTAGGCTAACATAACTTCAGTAGCTCTGTATTCTCCGAGCACAGCTGAGTGCTGCCGATATCAGA
The DNA here is from genome assembly GCA_947311845.1 of Poa pratensis. Classification (NCBI taxonomy): domain Eukaryota; kingdom Viridiplantae; phylum Streptophyta; class Magnoliopsida; order Poales; family Poaceae; genus Poa; species Poa pratensis. The sequence continues at coordinate 17,320,178 of CAMZMU010000066.1, forward strand.
TGCAAAACTAATGGTTTAACTGTTGCCAGAGCCAGAAATTACAGGTGCATTACTTGCACATATCTTGAGAAGCAGCAGGAGCTTGAGCATCATGAATAAGTACTACACAAAGCGCGGGATAACTTTATTAGACTTCAGTCCTGCTATAACCTCATCTTCTTTGGCTTTATCCGCTTTGAGGCCATGTAAGTCACAGCAGCAGAAAGAGTGTACCTGATAATAGCAAGAGATAAAAGTGGTTACGAAATGCCAACAAGAAACTACAGAATTATACCATGTACTTCTCCGCTGATGACATGTTGCGATTCTAGACTGGGATACTGAAGGGAATACAAGATCATAACCCTATTTTATCTAGGCAACTAGAGGGAGTTCAAGATTATAACCCCATTTTATGTGTTCCCCAGATATATTCTCTGATTTCTTTAACTCATTTTTTCCTACACTAATTCCATTTAAAGGACATATCATAGATGATAGATTCCAGTGCTTTAGTCAAAATGTTAGATAGTGGAACATCTCATAATTCTGTAAGCCGGCACAGCAGCATGCTGCTATGACTGCAAGTACCACATGAAATATTGTCTAGTCGAAAGATGATTGCCATACGCCTGATACAAGACATATTAAGTACCACGATGTGAATTGTGAATAGCTAACTATTACTACCTCCATATCAAAATATAAGATGTTTTAGCATTTTTCTGATAGGGATGTATCTAGACGTGTATTAGTGTGCAGGTTCACTCATTTTACTCTGTATCTAGTCCATAGTGAAATGCCTAAAACATCTTAAGTAGTAGTTTCTATCAGGAAGCATAATCTTCTAGTAACAGAAGTCCAAATATATATTTAACACCAAATGGTATAATGCAATAGCCCTGATAATAGCCCTGATTAGATGACACTTGGAAACATTGTTATATATTCAGTATACCCAACTGGAGATAAAGTTGACAATTTGGGGGCACTTACCATGTAACGGTGTATTTCAGATGGTCATCTGGCATCACTGAGTGATGAATCAAAGCATTGACATCTTTTGGAAGAGGATAAGGATTAGTTGCAGAGATATCTTCATGCATGTCTTCTATATAGACAGTGTTCTCAGGGAGGCCACAAGCACGTGCAATCATGGGAACATCCACGTAAAACCACTGGCCATTACTTGGTTCATTAGCTGGAACAAATATGCTGGGGTTCTCACTTCCTCGGATTACTCCAATAACTCTTACAGGAGGCTTTACAGGTTTTTCAATCTGTAAAAAGTAAGCTGCATCAATTTTGTGCCCTTCTAAAGGAGTAAAGGGTATATCAAATAAGATAATGGTAATATAAATACGTGGGATTCCTAAGTACATAGAATAAGGTGATGACATATGATTACTGCATGTATAGACTCTAAATTGGCATAAGATGTACTCAATATTCTAAAAACCATCGATAGCTGCATTTATGATGAGTAAAAGCAGGTCAAGTTTAAAATTGCACATAGATGTATTTCTATAATGGGCCACAACGGTGTTAAAATATGTCACTCAGAGCATATCAATATGTAAAAACACACATGATAACCTGATCAGATAACTAGATGAGCAAGCATCGACATGTATAGGTAATAGTTTGCAAACTATGAAAACGGGGGTTGGGGCTGTAAAATCACCTCTGGAGATGATTCGGGCTTCTTAGACCAAAACTTCCACCAGGTACCCTTTTCATCTGTCTTTTTATCAGTTTCTTTCACATCTAAAGTTTCACCAAGGTCCTGGCCATCCTGTATTTTTTTATCACGCCAGCCACGAGGAACCCACCCTCTATTCACAAGGATAGGTAACTGCAAACTGACAAAACATTTCTTAGAACATAAATTTAGACAAAATGGGAAGTGATGCGACATTAGGATTTGTTTCTAGTGTAAATGCATTCGGTACCATCAGATATTTCTTATTTATTGTGATCAAAATGTGCGGGAGATAGAGCCCAACCAGTTTTGGGCAACGAAAAAAAATAGCGCGCTATATCGGCGTTTATAGCGCGTTATAGCATATTTGAAGGGGCTACGCTATATTTAGCCTAAAATGCTCGCTACGGCGCTAATCGCGCTATATACGCGCTAAACCGCGCTAAATAAGATAGCGTGTAGCGGCGCTACAAAAAAAACCTGGAAAATGCACTGGAGTCTGGAGGTCTGGAGCCCATCGGCCCAAACAAAAGTCCAGCTCCCACGCGTACTCCTCTGCTCGGTCAGTGCAGAAAACCTAACGAAATCCTCCTCTCCTCTTCCTGAGCGACGGCGGCGGCGGCGGCTTCTGGTAGAGCTGCGGCGGCGGCGCGTCTGGCGGGAGCTCTTCCTCGACCGGCGGATCGAGCTCCTTCTCCAGCTCGAGTTCCTCCACCGGCGGATCGAGCTCGACCATCGGCGGCAGCTTCTTCGAGTTGCACGATGTCCTTCACGCCGTCGGCAAGTCAGCCACCACCGGGTAAGCTAGCTTCTCTGTTCCTTGATCCCTTCCGTAACTAGTAGCTAGGTGCAAGTTTTTGTTAGACTTTCCGTTGTTGATTCCTTCCGTAGCTAGTACGTGATTCCTTCTGTAGATGTTGTTCATTCTCTGTTCTATTGAAGTATTCTCTTTAATAATTCCTTATGGTAAAATTAGAACTGAATATTGATGTTCGTTGCTGTCTTGCTGTCCTATTGTAGGCGTTGGCGCGTCAAGCACAGCATCAACGGCACAAGGAGAAGCTCTTGTTGTGAAATCGAAGGACCCAGCATGGAAGTATTGCACTTGTCTTGTTGTGAAATCGAAGGACCCAACATATATTTGTATTTGTGTTGAAGAAATCCTTAATATTCAGGCTATATATTGCAATTTTTTTGCCAGACGCTATTTCAAAAATAGCACGCTATAACATGCTATAGCGTTTGTAGCATTTTGAGAAGGGTCACGCTATATTTTGTAGCGCGCTATTTTTTTCGTTGGTTTGGGTAGTCGCTCACAACTCTGCAGGTACTGATCCTAGCGTGGATATGGGCTGATAGCATTTGGCACAAGAAAAATCTTAAGTGAAGGCTCCTTTCATATTTTGAATTATAATTTAACTAGTGTTGGTACTCTGACAGACTTGTATATAGCTTTTTTTATTTTATTAAGTAAAAGGGTTCTCCGAAAATATGTGGAAGTATAGGATCTTTCATACGGAATTATTTTCCTCTTATTCCATTTTCGACCCCTTTTGAAACTAGAGTTGTTTTCATCATGGATCACTGATTAAGAAACAAAAACATGTTCAGTGGAAGAGCTAACAAGAACTACAAGACAAAGATCTGGTGTGTTACTTCTAGGCAATAAAACTACAGATATGCATAATCCAATATGTATTTACAACCTGTTGTTTTCCTCTTGGTTTCTAAGTTACCAGATTACCTAAACATGCTGTTTGAATATTTCGCAAACAAAAATTACAGGACACTTTCCCTTATATTGCATTTTTTCTTAACATGTACGTAGCCATTAATTTCACTATTTAGTTAATGCTTTCCCAGCTGATGTTATCTTCTCCTGGAAATAAAATGTGTAGGGGCTGCACAAAGAAGTCGATTTAGAATAAAAAGTATGAAAAACACAGACAGCTAAAGTATAAACCTGAGTATGGTCTAACTTTGGAAATGGTTATTTGTTCAAGCGGAAGTGTAGACTGAATTAAGACATTTCTTCAGCAGTAAAAAGGAAATGAACAATGTGAAGTTTCCTTGCAGCAACACCATGCTGCTTCAAACAATAATTTACCTGCCAGGCTCAGACAGACGAGGTTTTAACGGAGTGATCACATAATACCCATTTTCTGTCACACCAGAGATGCTCCGGGAGCGAGGCCCGATGAAGACCGACTTCTCCTCGTCGAAATCGCCCTCACACACGATTTTCCGGAACTCCAGCTCAGCCGGATCACGCAAGGCAGCAGACGAGACGGTCTCGTTCCACGCTACGGGCTCCATCTCCAGCCTCCGCGTCCTGTAATCCAGCATCTCCATCTGAGATGGCGCAGGAAATAGCACGGAGTGAGGACTCACAGGGTAAAAATGCACCAAAAGGAAGGAAGGGGGGAGTGCGATTTGACCTTCTCTTGCCTCCGGAAGAGCTGCCATGTGCCGAGACCGAAGCTGATGGCGCCGGGGGCGAAGAGGAAGAGCTTCGACCACGCGCTCGCCTCCTTTCCTGCTCCTGCGTGTGGAAACGAATCTGATTAGAACGCGGCGGCTTGATTCAGCAGATGCTTTGCAAGACATTTCGGGAGGGAGTAAGGGCAGAGACCTGGGGGTGGCGGTGCTGCGGCGGCGGGCGGAGGTGGTGGCTGGGACGCGTGGGAAGTGCAGGGCCGGGAGGGGAGGAGGCGGTGCCCGCTGCCCCCCAGCCGGCGGCCAAGGGTTTTGGAAAGCGCCGCCGCCATGTTTTGCCTCTACGATTGTGGGGAACCGAGGACTCGCCCGTGTCCGGCTTCTGTTTTCCTTTCGAGTGGCAAAGAGTTTGGAATTTGTGATTCGTATTTTCAAAGAAAGGCAGAATGAACCATGATTTATATTTGAAATTTGTATTTAAATAATAGTTATAAGGTCTCATTTGTTCAAAGTAATTTATTGTAGGATTTATGTTTATTTTTTCATACAAACCTTGTTTGCCTTTTAGTATTGGAAATCATATTAAATTGCACTATTGGAAATCATAAGAGTATTGAAAATATATTTGGCATATTTTATAAATTCTAAGCTCATAAACATATTCATTTTATTAGAACAAATGTCATACTGTACCTCTAATCCTTCCGAAAAAGTCATGTGCTATTGGCGTATATGAACGAATTTTGCATATGAATGAAATTTTTTTCTCTCTCTTTGTTGTCTCAACAGAGCAAAACTTTTCGACCGAGTCAACAACACTCCTTCCGCTCTCTCAGTCTGATTCTGTGGTGTTGTGTGCTATCTGTAAAGCTTGGCAGTGGTGTCTTGATCATTGTTCGTTTCCAGGTTTTTTTTCTTTATTGCCCTGTTCTCTCTTATGTGAGTGTTGTGTGCTACTTGGTGTGTAGCCGTTGTGTTGTATCTGGTTCTATCTTATAATTGAAAATGGTTCAGGCTGGCTTTTGCCCGCCGTAGATTGCTCAAAAAAAAAAAAATAGCGTGTTTCAGTTGGAGGAGACAGAGTAGGGAGGAGCTAAATACTACCTCCGATCCGAAATAAACGTCGCCAGAATTGAACTATCCACGTACAAGTTAACAGCACAGCCCACAACACATTTTGCTGGGTCGGAGGGAGTACTTATCTTGCTATGGATTTTTCAAAAAAGAAAAAACAAGAGGCTGGAGCTCAAGCTTAGAATTCTTAAAATTTAGAGGAAATGAAAGTTGTATTGTAAAAAACAAAGAGCAAAGTTTCTTGTATTATGAATTTATTATAAGTTCAAAGGGTCTTCTTTGGTTCACATGATTCCCAAACACGAAAATACGAAAATAGGAAAATGGTTCTGAAGACATTTTTTTCCCACCCCCCGTGTCGCTCCCAGCGGCGACACCGGGGGCGCAACCCTAGCGCCGCCAGCGCGCCGGCTCCGCCGGCTCCCCTCCGCCGCTGCCGCCGGCCAGCGCCGCGGTGGCCGTGCCCCCGCTTCCAAAGGTCGTGGGGTGGCTCTTCGCGCGACGGTGGCTGCATCTGCTGGGAAGAGGGCGGCCGCCTACATCGGCGACTGGATGCTGGGGCGGCGGCCCCAGGCCGCGGTGGCGCGGAAGTTTCCTTCCCACACCGTGCGGAGGCGGATCCGGCGCCCTGCCGGCCGGATCTGGTGGGGTGTTTTCTCCGGCGTGGAGGGTCGTGTGGAGGACGACCGCGCGGGGTTGCAGCGAGGATGGCGACGGTGTGGGTGGCCTGGCGCGGCGGGAGGGTTATGGGCGTCGGCGGCGGTGGCAGCAGGGTGCTGGAGGCCGGCAATCGTGCCGGCGGGGTTTGGTCTTCCCCGCGCGTGTGTGGGTGCGCGTGGAGGTGATGCGGCGTTGGGCGGGTCGACGGCGCGTGGATGCCGGGGCGGCGGCCCCGGGCTTGGGAGCAGCGACGCCAACGACGCAGCATGAGGCGCTGCGTGATGTGGTGCAGGTCTACGGCCAGGATCCGTGGTGGTTCGTGGCCACGGGCGGCGCTCCTTCTTGCCCTGCCGGCATGGTGCTCGGTATGGCGTGGTGGCGTGCTGCGTCCGGTGGTCCTGTCCTCCTCGTTGTCTGGCTTGTTGCCGGTGGTGGTGGTTGGTGAGGCTTGCCGGCGCCGGTGCTGGTGGTGGTGCGACGGAGGGTGTGCTTGGAGCTGGGGGTGAAAACCCGTCTCGGTTTGTACCGTGACCAGTGATGGCGGCGGCTGTGGCCGTCGTTTACCTCCCTGGAGGCATTGCTGCTATGCTGCAGCCCCCTCTTGCACCGTTCCGATCGGTGGTCCAGCTCCGAGGGAAACTCTTGATCTTGTGATCGGACGATGATGGCGCCTTGGCGTCGTTTCCCTCTTGAGGGCTTCGTCTTTGGAGCTGGATTTCGGCAAGAGGGACCTGTGGTAGGGTTGTGGCGGCGGCAGCTGCGGCTGTCTTTTAGGCCGGGGCGGCGGCCCCGGAAGTTGGTACGACGTCCGTGGTCTGCGAGCAGCTCTCCCTGAGCAGTTTGGGCTGCGGGTGGCTGGTTCGTGCGGCGTCGTGGCTCGGTTGCGAGTGGTGCTATGTCGGGGCGGCGGTCCTGGAAGGGGGTGCTGGCGGCGAGGCTGTCGGGGCTGCTTGGGCAGCGGCAGCAGCGGTTGCCTTTTAGGCCGGGGCGGCGGCCCCGGATGTTGGTGTGGCGGCCGTGGTCTGCGTGCGGCTTTCCTGGTGCAGCTTGGGCTGTGGGTGGCCGTGTCGTGCGGCGTCGTGGTTTCTCGTGGTTGTGGGGCTTCGCACGTGGTTGTGTTGTGTTGTTGTATGGTTTTCGCCCGGTTTCTTCCATAATAAACCGGGCACCTTCTGCTTAATAAACAGTGAGGCAAAGCTTTTGCCTCGGGTTCGAAAAAAAAGAAAAGGAAAAAACATTGGAATTAGATGTCATAGCATGCCGAATCCTTTTTATTTATTAAGATGATAGCATGCCAAATCCTAAAGTAACGGAAACCACATGACTACATGAGCATGAAAACGATATTGTTTGGTTATGCCATAAGGAAAAAACACGTGATATTTTAGAAGGATCGGCGTATGACTTAGTTGTCAATGCAACAAATAAAAAATTCATGAGGTTAAATTTAATGGAATTTTTTCTTCAAAATAATAATCATAGGAAGTATTTTTGTGGTTTCTAATTCTACAAACTAAACTAGTTTCATAGAGAGAAAAAATCTGAAGAAATAGAATCCTCGAAAATTCTTGAGACAAAGATGCTCATTCCTGCAATCCAAAGTGCTAATACGGATATCTATATATTTGTTCCAAACAAGCCTGAAACTACCACGGGAAAAGGAAAAAATGAAAGCCTTGAAATCTTAATGAATAATTTGTCACACAAAACATGACACAAGAAAGAAAATAATAGTTTTTCTTTATAACCACTCTGTCCGTCCAATAATATAACACGTTTTGGCAAGATATTTAGTTTGCCAAGACATATTGTATTATGGGACGGAGGGGTACTTTTTACCTCAGCAGCGAGTGGCTGGCAACGTTTACTTGCTTACCGTATCAACATTTATCACATTCACCAATAAATGTGCACCCGATGCGGATCGCGGAGAGTCAAATTTCACCAAGCAAGTACGAGTAAAGCCATTCGTAAGATGTAGGTTTGTAGCATTCTAACAGAGCACCACACTCCCAAATAACAGATGCAGTCTACCAACATATTGCTAAAAACAGGTTACAAAATTATGAACATAACCTCCCTGATTAAGACCTCTCACATAATTTACAGCCCCAATGCTAAGCAACATGCAAAAATTAGAGAGAGAATCTGGAGCACTTCAAAGCAATAGATCAGTTCTTCTTCTTTGAGTGCTTGATGAGCCAGTCGATGACGGAATCAATGTTGGTTGAGTTCTTGCATGATATCATGAAGCATGCCACTTCACGGTCAGTCATTGCCTTCAGCCCCCTGAAAAGGAGCATGTGATTCGTCAAATAGAGTATCCATTGATGAGTAATTTGCATCAGTCCGTAGTAGCTTTTGTGTTCACTTACATCACTTCTGTGAAACTTTGCTTGGGGAAAGCTTCAGGCTTGTCAACTTTGTTGCCAATGACCAGTAATGGGATACCAGTCAAAGATGGCTTGCTCAGAAGGTCATGGAGCTCACTTTTGGCAATAGCCATGTTCTCCCGATCTGCTGCATCAACAACATACCTGCAGATACAATTGTTTAGAAGATCAACAGCAAATTTCCTATAGTTTGTTTATTATACAGTACACCTCTGAGAAAAAACTAATGATCAAGCTTCCTGATAAAATCAATCCAGCTATCTATATTCCACAAATGTATATAATAGTTAGATCTTACGGTGGAACAAAGAAAAGATAATAAAATAATAGGCAGGTGCAACAAACAACAGCTAAGCTTCATAGCGGTTGAGTAGCAGGCAAGAGCTTTTCTTGAAGCAAATTAGTAATATACTCCCTCCGTTTTTTAATATAAGATGTTTTAGCTTTTTTCTACATTCACATGCACACAAATGTATGTAGACACATTTTAGTCTAATGTTCACTCATTTTAGTATGCATATAGACAACATGTGTAACACCTAAAACATCTTATATTAAAAAATGGAGGGAGTAAGAAAATAAAGAAACATACACAATCGCAGAAACTGCACGGCAGTATCTCTCCCACATGCTCCGGAATCTTGGCTGGCCTCCAAGATCCCACAATTTTATTGTGACATTTCCTTTGGTCACCTTTCTCATATTGAATCCTACTGTAGGAATCATGTCCTCACTAAAACCTCCTGTCTGCAGAATAGATCGTTCATGACAAATCAGCACAACTCCAGTAAGTTGAATGACAAGAAAGCATCAAACTTACAGCAATGACATTCACAAGCGATGTTTTCCCAGCATTTTGGAGCCCAATCAAGGAAAGCTCCATCTCTTGCTTGAAAAAGAGGCTGTAGGCACAAAAATTGTAAATACTTGAATCAAACTCCAGTCAAAATATGAGTAAATAATAACCTCTGACCATTCCTTTTCTTGGTACAAGTCAAAATTGTGCTCCAGCACTTAATGACGACATGTGCAAGATATAATTTATATACAAGCCCTTATTTATATATATAGAAAGCAAATTCTACCTGGCTGGTAGGTAGAAATGAAATAACTTATAGCCTATACAGCCTACTGGCAACTCTTTTATATCCCAACGATTGAATTTCAAGAAAAGCATTGCTGGCCTTGGGCTAATTCTACCGTGGGTAAATTTAATGATTGATAAGCATGCATTGTAAAATCATCACAAACTATGCCTTTGGAAATTATTATGTCATTACTTGCCGCGTGTGGTAGCTCTATCTTAGTCCGCATAACGACAAAACGGACAGAACCTACAACGTGTCACTTACAGGTGGAACCAGGTTGCTCAGAACTGAATGAACGGAACAGCAAGTTCATTAGAAGTGCAGGTTTGCCATAACCGACAGAATTCACCACGTGTCAAAGAGTGTATAGTTTGGTCACATCTATACGTATTGGAAATGGTTTTTGCTCCTCTAGACAAGATAGTCCATGATAAGCAGGATAACAAAAAAATACTGACCATGTCATGATCATGAGAAAATGCCAAGCGTGATTCCGCATTCTGCGCAATATTAGCATGGAACAAATTGACTCCTCTAAAAAAAATAGGGACCTATTCCATGCCCCTTCATCTCTCGTATCGGTGGGCAGGCATGAACAATTAATACTTCGATCAACATTTTGAATCAATAACGTGATCACCATGTGTAGTCAATCGTCCGCGAGAAGCTCAGCCATATGAAGATACCAAACTCCATATCTGAACTTTTCTGACGTGAAATAACCAGAAGACCGGTTTTCCTTGTGACTACGGGCATTTGATTAAAATAGGAGATAACAACATGTTGTCACATTCATACAGGTCAAAGCTTTCTGCCAACCATCAACAGCAACTTACTAACCATAAAACGAAACATACGGTAACATTATACCGCTCTACCTGGCGCAGCAAGCATCCGATCCAGCAGGTAACCAAGACACGCTAATCCTAGGCAGGCCCCGGAATCACCAGATCTCCCACCCACGGACCGCCGCGCCCGTCCCGCAATGCCCAGGACATCTAACTAGAGAAGCCGAATCCGCCCACCCGGAGCGTATGCTTGTAGAATCAATCATACCTGCGGAGCCAGTTGAGGAAGGCCTCCCAGAAGCCCATAGCGGTCCCTCTCCTCGACGGAGAGGAGGAGACGTGGGTGGTCGCGGCAGGAGGACGAGGCGGAGGAGGATTTGGTGGTGGGGATGAGATGGCCGCGCTATCTGGAGGCGTGGATGGATGGGGCGGGGCGACAGGGAGGCCGCGAGGAGGAAGAAGAGAGGGGAAAGACAGAGAAGGGAGGGGTATTATTTTGGCGTCCGCCAATCATATGGTGCGGTGTCTAGTGGCTGGCACCCGGGCCTCAACGGGCCGAGCCGGGGTCTCAGGGCCAGGGCCCGTGCCCATTTGAATTCATCGTCGCTGAGTCGCTGACTCAATGCTCGGATCGCCTCATACTGTGCCTGCACTGTGCAGTCTTTTTTTTTTTTTTGAACAGGATCTGATTCATATAACAGAGTACTCAGTACAGATTACAAGCAAGTCCAAAAAGAAAAAGAAATTACAAACGGACCCTGCAAAATGCACAAAGGACCCTGAGCACCCAGGATAGAACACAATCAGATCCTCCACAAGCCCAAGACGCCTAGCCGACGCCGCCGTCGCCGTACCACGATCCGCCGAGGAGGAAGCGCCGCCCCATGTTGAAGATGATCGCAAAGCCCGGCCGCCGCTGCGCGACGACAACTTGATTCGATGAACGAACACGATCCCAACACCGCCTCCACAGCACCACCCCTCTTCCAGCCGACGGAAGCACCGCCCAGGCCAGCCACCGCGAGCCATCCTCTCCATGCGCCACTCCTCGCACCACCATGGTCGGCCGGAGTCGACTCGCCGACGGAGAAGAAGCCCAGAACCAACCGAAGCACCAAAAACGGATCACCCCGACCACCAGCCTCCTCCCTCGCCGCCACGGCCGGCCAAAGAAGCAGAAGTGGCGAAGCTCACCGGACAAACCACCTTCAACACCTCCCCGGCGTCGCCGCCGGAACGAGGAAGAGGGGAAGGTCGAAAACCTCACCGACGCCATCGCCCCCGCCAACGACGCCGCCGCCAGGTACACACACCTAGATAGGTCCTATCTACACTCACAGACGACACCCGGGGCTCCCCCCACCTCACGGTGCCAGAACGGCGACCGGAGGCAGAGGGGAGCGGCGGAGAACGCCGGCGAGCACTCGAAACTTCGGTCGCCTCTGTTTCGCCTCTCTACACTGTAGCTACCCCTATCCCTTCCCGAGCGGCTATACTACTTTCTTTTGCACTGTGCAGTCTTTCTTTTTGCGGGTAAGTTGGTAACTGTGAAGTCTTATTTGTATTAGAGAATTTTTAGCAAGTAGTCTAAGCTAGCTTTATCTGTCTGGGATGGCTATTTTTGTTGGGTGAAAAAGGGTGTGTGGTGTGGATAAACCGTGAACTTTTTTTCTAACACAAGAAGGCCCGAAGGACCCCGTGAAAACATAGAACCATGTGTTTGAATTATTTGGCCATGTCACATCCGGAGATGGCATAGTTTTTTATGGGAGTAGAGATAGCATAGTTATTTGACTAGGCCTAGGCACATCCGAAGAGAAGAGAACATAAGATGGTTGAAGATCCTTCAACGTGAAAAGAGAAAAAAAAAGCCGGTGCACCAACGATTTTTGTTTACCGAGTTGTTAGGAAAATCATACTATCAATGGAAATCCGCCTTGTAAGGTATGAGTGGAATCAAATCACGTACATCAATCCACAAATATGCTCCCTTATGTCACCTCATGGTCGAGAGCGTCACCATCCTTAATTAGTTGTTGGCTTGCTGCACTGAAAGCCAATATGTATCAGGATTATACCCGGATGGTCCGGCCCAGGCTGAACCGACATGTGTATCGGGGTACTCCCGAGAGGGGCGTCAATGGAGTAAATCTCATGCTATTGGTGGGTGGTTGTGTCACCGCATTCTTCAACGGAGACGGGTTCGTTGGAAATTGAATTTCGGGATATCTTTGCGCTTCCACTGTGTGGTTATCTCTCAAACCTTTCACTTACTAGTATCTAGCTCATTACCTTATTTATCTTGTAAATCTAGATTGCACCTCGCCCTATATGTTGATCTCAACAAGTTGCATTATTTCGATAAACCTACACTTGTGTTTGTCCCGATTTGAAAAAGAAATAAATAAAATTTATAGTCGTCTATTCACGCCCACCTCTAGTCAGTCTCTTCGATCTTTTCACACATGACGCTCGGATCAGATCACGACCGCCATACGCACCGTCACCATAGCCATTTAGATCATACTACTTGTTATCTCGATTCCACCGCGATATGTGACATTGTAAGAATTTCAACTAGTCATCTTCATGAATACCTTTATTCATTGACATTCTACTTGTGATTCGATCATGATGCGTGAGTAATCCCCTCGATCTAAGAGTTGATGCATAGTCTCGCAGCCCCGCGCATGGGATGAGTTTGTCGGTATAATTTTACTCCCTTCATCCCCAAATATGTGGCTTATAAATTGAGTAAAAAATTCAATGTTTTCTAAGTTTGACGTATATATGCAATAATATGAAGACTAGCAAAGTGCCCGTGCGTTGCCACGGGTTAAAATAAATCAACGTGCAATCATAAAATAAAAAACAATATATAATTAGTACCACCCAAGCATCTTAAGTTTTATTTGATTCCTCATCTATATCATTTCAGATATATTATGATTTGACTTGAGACTTTGTTCATTTACTTGTCCCACCATATACTACAATGGACTAAATTTCTCGCTGTTGGTTTTTAATCATGAGCTAGCTGTTTTTCTTTTTTCCTCAAGTAAGATTTATGTTAACATTTATTTTACCCTACATAAGAATTAATAATGAATTGCATTAACTTTTTTTTTTACAGTGTGACAAGATATATCTAACCTAAACGGCTAAACCTAACATGGAGAGAATGATTTCCACATTTTTTTTGCGAATCCATGTTGACCAACTACATTATTTATTTATTTATTTTGTTGTGCAATCTGTAGGATGTTTGTGTACGTGTGTCTAGGTTAATATCATTGCGTTTTTTGTCGCTGGTTCTCTGTGATGTTTTTTTTTCATGCGGATTGAATATAGGTGTATCAAAATATTTTGCGTTAGGGTGGGGAACTAACATATATTTTTCCAACACTAATATGTTATGGGAATATAAATGTGTAAAATTTTGTAATGTGTAGTTTGCCAGAACGTTTTATAATGTCAAACAGAGAGTATATTCTACTTTTAAAAATTATTCATAATTAAAGAATAATTAGAGAATACCCGCAAAAAAAAGAACAATTAGAGAAGAGCGTACAGAGATGCAAGCTTCCTGATGTCAAAAGAAAAAGGAAAAGACGCAGGTCCCTTGTATTCGTAAAACTGAATGACACGCGTGGAGCTAAGCTAGCAGCTCACCTGATCGATCAGCAGATTAGGAGATGCAAGAAAAATCCATTAGTTAGGAAATAGAGAATCAGGATCGATGTGGAGTTGGGGACTCAGCTCGCCCCATCAGCTGCCGAGCACCAACCTCTCCCGCTGTTCTCCTCTCCCGCGGTGCAACACCAAACAAATTGTTAAACGCCCGACACGAACACCCAAGGCGCCCGCCGCCCGCCACCGCAGTTTCGCAACAATGCTCCTCACCAAGCCCCAGCCCACCCTCGTTCTCCCCTTCGCTAGTCCTAACCGAATCGCTGACCGCCGCACCACGCCCTTCGCCTCGTACCGCCCCCTGGCCTTCGCGTTTCGGCCTCCTCCAGCGCGTCCTGCGTCCGCGGTCGCAGCGCTGAACCGCGTGGATGTCCTTCCCCCGACGCCGGCATGCTCGGATTCGTCGGCGAGGTGACGCGCGTCGACCCCTCCGTGCTCCACCCCATCATCGCCTCCGGCCAGATCCTGGTTATCGCCACCGTCGCCGCCGACGAGGCCGGGCAGGCCTACAACATCAACGCAGACACCGCGGCCGCTATTGGCGCCGAGAAGCTTCTGCTGATCACCGACGTGTCCGGCATACTCGCGGACCGGGATGACCCCGGGAGCCTGGTTAAGGAAATCAACATCGCTGAGCACGGGAGAAAGGCCAGAGGACACGGGAGGAGAGAGAACGCGTGAGGAAGGGGATGAGAAAGAAAAATCAAACCGGTCAGTTTACTTATGCGGTGGCACGGCTGTATATTTGATTTAAGGCAGGGGTAATATTGGAAACTTAAAAACGTACCAACCATCACCTGAAGTCATCTCTACAATACTAGCAAAATGCCCGTGCGTTGCGACGGGTGTAAAATGAATCGATAGTGTTCATAGTCCTAAAAATATTGTAATTTGTATCACTCGATCATCTTAGATTTCACATTCGTTTTATGCCATTTAAAACATGACAGCACTTCAGAATTAGTTCCCTGGCTACTCCTGCCTTGAAACATAAAAGTTTTAAACCTATGCACAGTCAAAATGTGTGAGGTAATAAAATTACACTTGAAATAAATTTCATTAAAGCCCTTTGAACTGAAACACATTACCGCACTACTGTGAGTATGGGTTAAGCTACCTTTGAAACTCGCAGCAAACAAAACAAATCTATTTTATTGTAAAAAACAAATCTACTTTGATTCAGTATGTAAAAATTAGGAATCCACTTCCGGTTTCATCATTGACGATACCTCTTGATGCACATCATGTGGCTACAGTTGGACAAGCATGACTCCTTTGGTGGATTCAAGTGATCAAGGTCATACAAATACATGAATAAATCGGACCAGAAAATCGAGCACATGGGCAGTATTACATTGTTTTCATCCTACTCGCTGCACAATGCCAGCTAAACAAATGGGTGATTTGGCTCATTGCATAGTACTTGGAGCTGCAGACATATTCCCATAAAGCAACTGAAATTAACAAGGTGTCTCTGATAATTGGTTCACGAGTCTGACGAAAAACAAGATGCTCAGAGAGCAAATGCATTCCATCTGCTGGTAGACTGATGTACTAAACTACCAGGGAGGCGTATTTCTTCCACTATTAAGCATGACGCGGAAGCAGAGGAACCTCAACGCATCCCCGTCGGAAGCAAAGCATCAAAAAATTCATTTAGAATGAGGAATCTGTGAAGTCTGACCGCGCCGGCGAGGCTGCAGGAGGAAGAGGAAGAAGCACACCCGCGACTGTAGGACATGCGCACGTCCTTCTCCTCTGCTCAGCCAGGCGTGCCATCTCAGGATGCAGGCGGACGGGCCGCCGGCCGGTCCACTCTGTTCCGCCTCATCCGTGAATCGCTAATTAGCTAATTAGCGGCTTCCGTGTCCGCTGTATCACCTACTCGCTATTTCCAACGGACACAGCGGACAAGGGACATGCCGCTGCTGCTACAAGTTCAGAGAACAGAAATACAGATCGAATCAGGATCGGGGGCGCACGGAACCGGACCTCCTTGCTGTCTAGATTGCTGTGGGTGCCGCCGGTCCGCCGGCCACCGCCCTCGACAGCTTTCTCGTCTTCCTCCGGCCGATTCATCTCCTCTTCCTCCGGCTGTATCTTCCCAGCCCCAGCCCCCCACTGCTGCTGCCTCTGCTGCGCCTAACATTTGTCTCCGTAGCCGGCCGGCGGGGAGGGAAGCGAGCAAGCTACAAATCAAGACAGCGGACAGACGTGTCGATCGGGCTTGGTGACGAACTGACGACGGCCAGAGCTAGCTAGAAGATTTGCTCTGTGATTTATGCGTGCTCTAGCTTGCTCTGTATTGAACGAAAGGCAGACCCGATTTTCTTCCTAATGTTGTCCCTCCCTAGATTCACCTGGAGCAGCCAGCCTCCATCTGAACCATGGTTGTGGTCAGCTGGTCACTTGAATCAGAGAAAGAGACCGCTCGCCGGGCATTCAAATTAGGTGCAGAGACCGCTGGCCGGCAAGGCGATAGGCAAGGGAGCTGCAAGTTGGCGTGTGGATACCAACGCTGTTTATTGGGCGTACGGGGTGGGAGGCGCTGGGCTAGAGGTCAATCGGCGTCGACGGGCGACTGGGGGTAGGTTGTAGCTGCGAGCCTGCAGCTAGTGCGGCCAGCAACGGCGGCGGTCTCAACCACTCAACACTCCCATCGGCGGCGACGAACTGAGGTGCTCAAAAGTCGGACCAGAAAAAATTACATGAAACCCGATGGCGCTTTTCGGGGGGGGGGGAGGGGGCAGCCTGAGGCGACGAGCTCACCATCTGCGCATCCCGCAGAGCCGACTGGGGGAGACGGTGGGGATCGCGGTGGCGGCTAGGTGTTGAGCCGTTCCGAAACGTTTATTTTATTTGAACCGTTTTTGTCACTTACCGATAGCTGGGTGGGTAAATCCTCATAACACACAGGGGTAAAATCGGAAAGTAAAAAACGGACCAACCATCTGCTACTATATAATATGTCTACAGGTGATGGTACGTTTTTTAGATTTCCGATTTTACCCCTGCGAGATAGGAAATATCACACGCTATGCCACCGCTAAGTCAAACGTACCGGTTCGGTGTCCTATGGAAAAAAAATCCCCAATCGTGCCCTCCACTCGATCCCCTCGCTCATCTCTCCTCGGAGCGGCGGCAACCGACGGGAGATGCAGGGCCGCCGCCGACGGGAGATGCAGCGGCCGCCACCTTCTCCGGCGGTGCCGACCCACAACGCCGACGCCTAGCCAGCCCCTAGACGGTACCCTGCTCCCCGCCGCCAAGGATCCCGGTCCTGCTCCCCGCTGCCATGGATCTCGGCGGAGCTCCCAGCCACCATGGATCCAACTTTCCGTCGCCATCCTGGCCCAGTGCCCCACACCGACGGGATCTGGACAAGACCAAGCCGCTGCATCTTCGTTGTCCTCATGGTCTTATAAACCATGGCATCGCTCTTCAGAGTCAGATGGCTGATGGCAATTGGCAAGGGCAAGGCGCCGGGCTGCAGCAACCTGCCCCGGTGCTCCCCCGTGGGGAGGCGTCGGACCTGGTGGAGGAAAACGAGAGGAGATGGGATGTGGGCATTCTGCTGGCCTGCTGAGCAGCGTCGGTGGTGGTATTTGGGGATGGTGCTGGGCTGTACCTGTCGGTGTACAAGCAGAGGAGAGGGGCGGGTTGGTGGGGATTGGAGCTGGACAGAGTAGGCGGAGAATAACCAAAAGGAGTTCGGTAGTTTGGTAGATTTGGAGCTCAAGTTTCAGTGTGGAGTGTGCTGAATTGCTGATACTGCGGTTGTCTTCGGCGATTTTGAAAAGTAATGGATCAGGGAGAGGCAGAAGGATATAGGAGCACCCAATCTGTATTGTGTACTGGTACTACTTGTATACGTGCATCTCTGTGTGCGACATGGATAAAGAAAAAATTCCACTCTCTAAACTTAGTACTGTATTATTAATTTTCATACACACTACGGTGGGCATATTTTAACACTATTAGATAATATAGATTTATTATAACATACTATTAAAATATAGGAGATAAAAAATATACAATTGTGCATATAGACGATCATCTAAAAACTGGGAGATTTTGAGAGAGGATGTTCTTAGACCATTGTATATATGGAAATGCACACAACAAGGTTTAGACTAACCTGCTAAAGATACTTTTCTCATGCGCATTCTATTTTTTGATTGGTCGTATGTCAGCGACAGGTATACATACTAACACATATGGACGGTTAACTTCCAGTCAAGTAGAGATGTTACAATTAATTTTGTTTTCCCGTAGCAACGCACGGGCATTCAGCTAGTCTCTACTATATAATATGGCTACAGGTGATGGTTGATGGTTGGTACGTTTTTTCAATTTCCGATTTTACCCTCTGGAGTTGAAACAAATTACCCACCTGTGTCATCCATAAGTAAAAAAAAAACTGTTCGGTTCGATAGAAAAAATAAAAAGACGTGACGTTATCTGCCTTCTCCTCCCCGCCTCTCGTTATGCCAGTGGCTACTCCTCGGCTCGGCGCGGCGCGACGCTGGAGCTGAATGGCCGCGCGCTCCCGCCGGCTTCGCCCGAGAAGGCGAGTATCCTCCACGTCCGCAACGCCACCGCGCCGCTGGCATACGCACCGGAGCGCGTCTCAGCGGACAGCGGCTGAGGGCTGAGGGGATGCCGTTGAGGCAGTTCCCGCGGAGGTCAAGGGCGCGGAGCTCTCCGAGGTGGGTGAGCGGATGGAGGGAGCCGCGAAGGTCGTCCTCCCGTGCGGCTAGAGCGGGCATGGCAAGCAGCCGGCTTCCAGCGCGGCGAGGAAGCCGAGGCTTCCTGCCTTGCGAGCGCCGCCGCGGCGAGAAGCGCGAGCACGGCGAGGACCCGACCTCCGTCGCGGCGAGCAGCCCCGTCCTCCTTCCTTGCGAGCGCGGCGAGCAGCCGGCCTCCAGCACGGCGAGCAGCCCGGTCTCCGGCGAGCAGCGCGAGCACGGCGAGCACCCGGCCACCAGCGCGGCGAGCAGCCCGTCCTCCTGCCTTGAGAGCGCGGCGACCAGCCCGGCCTCCGGCGAGTGCGGCGAGCAGCTGGTCGAGCAGCGCGGCCACGGCGAGCAGAAATCCACTCACGAAGCCGTTCTCGATTCATTGGGAAGAAACAGAGGTGCTGCTGGGTTCCTCAATTCTCTATTGGCGATTTGTGAGGAGATGATTAAGTTATTTGCTACAGCCTGATTCATTTATAGAAAAAGAAGGTGGAACCTGAAATTTTAGGTGATAGATCCTAAATATTTAACAGTATTTGAGATTTATTGTTGGGGAAATAATAGGTCATAGAGCCTGCAGGATAATTTCGAAGTCAGTTCCTGCTCACATATGTTTGTATTAAAATAATAACTTTTTTGGGTCGGGTGGTAGGGGTATAGAGATAATTAGCTGATGCGATTCAGCTGCGTTAGTTGCATCATTATACTAAAATACTAATGCTCAAGCTTAGTTTTCATACTAGCACGGCCTGAGTTCCTTGAATGATGCTTTACTGAAATACCTATTGCCATTGGTGGTTGATTTTCATACTGACAAGTAGTTGAGTTCCTTGAATGTCGTTGGGTTCTTGCACAAAACCAAAAAACGTATCCAACTGATGTTTTCATTGCCGTCCGCACTAATCATGAAACCAATTTGCTGCAGAGATGGATCAGATTTCTGGTGGAAAGAGCATCACATGGAAAGAGGGGCAACAACCTACACGCACAACAACAAACAGATTTTAGGCGGGCACCTTCCACCGTGTTTATCATCATTTCATTCATGGAGCTCTTCAAATTGATTGGTTGCCCTTTCAAAATACTTGGGTTGAGATAAGCATTTGAGGTGCGTCGAAAATAAATCTACTATTTTTTAGGGTTCAGTTAAGATAAACCAATGAGACAATTTGCCCTTTAAACCTGATATTTTGTTGTGTACATTTTAGGACATAACAAATGGCCACTCTAGGAGGCCTCCTGCCCTCAGCCCTTGTGCACATTTTATAGATTTATGGTCCTTTACACTGATTATGCTTTCGTGAACCTCAAGCATCTCTCTTGTAATCGCAAACCATCTAAACTTCTATAAGTTAAATTTCTGTGAGATCTTTGCAAGTTCCTAAAGGAAGCCTTTGCTCACACCGACATAGTTTCTATTGTAAAATAGTTTTATTATGAAGGACACCAGACTGATATCAGAAGTTAGATAAAGAACTTGATTTCATTTTCCTTTGACCTAATTAAGAATAGCAGTCGTTCAGTTGTACCCTACATATTATCATATGGTGCAATTATTAATGATGAACCATTCCGAGTCTACATTTAGTGTTTGACTGTTTGACTGAGATAACTACACTTGCGTCGATCTTTTTGATAACATACAATGATTATTGGGAAGAACGAAGTACAATAGTTTATCCATAGAGCTCTGATCAATAGAAAAAGGATTGACAGTTGCTACTTTATCCTTAGTAATGACATAAAGTCAGAAATGTACATTTAGACCTAGCTGCCTACAGTTTTCAAACACTTAATGTAGTATTCCTAATACTGCCACATTCATGCAATTTTTTGTACACATTGTCATATAATAGACAAAAGAACCATTTTGCTGCCTTATCTCCATGCTTTATTTCTTTTGGTGGTCACGTATAATCTTGGTAATGACAAGTTGAAGTGGAATAGGTGAGGGAAGAGCCTGCTGAAATGGTAAATGTATCATGGTAGTCTGCATGTACTGTTCTTCAAATTCCTGCAAAGTATGATTCATCCGTGTTTTGCTTCAACCATTGTAGGCGCTACAACAAGAAATAGATTTCTGAAGATCCGTAGTAGAAAATGATGCCGTCAGCTAGGGTAGAGCATACTAGGCTTCCTTGTCGTGGATATAACTAAGCATGCCATCTTTTTCATCTCAACTTGCTCATGGTAAGTCAAGTTTCAGCTACAAAATGTTCGTCGATACATGTGTGCGGAACTTTTTTGCATGTTGGTGACCACTTTATCATTGAATAAAAAGGGGAATATGTGCTATGATGCATCTTTTGCTACCCTTCAAAAACCTTTGTTGTAATGGCACATATAGATAGTTATGTATGTTTTTAGTTGTTCATGTGTAAGGGAATCTTGTGTTATGATGTACCTTTGCTGCTCTTCAAGTCCCAATGGATCTCCATGTTGTCTAAAACAATCGGAGTGATGGTGAAGAGGGTGGGAGAGAAGCAAGGTGCCGTCTTATTTTCTTGTGGTTTCAAACGCATTTTTGCTAGGGTTCGTGTTATTTTCATAACATATATATTTCTTTGAATACCGCATCGGCCGACCAAGTGACTTCATACATGAAAAGGCAAACATTCAATTTCACCGATGTGCAAGAGTTGGAAAACGCAAAGTAGCAGGGCGAGTACGACACCTACATTTGTTCTAATGTTATTGAAAAATAATGTGTTATTTTCAAAGAAAATATTATTGATGTAGAATTATTTGTAATTCAATAGCTATGCATAGAAATGCACAGGTCATAGGTGCACTCAAAATTGAGATTGATCGTTCACACAAGTTTTCGGACGTTTTTCTAGATGTTTTGGGATATAGAAGGAAGATGACACCCGTAGCAACGCACGGGCATTCAACTAGTAGAGATAATACGGCTTGAGGTGTCCGTCGTACGTCGTCGCCACTTTTGCATTTTAGTCCCTCATGTACTGCAAAATCAAGCCGCAGTCATTTATTCAGAAAAATTTCCTACGGCAAAGGCTGAAACGTTTTCTCCTCCCCATGTATCTTCTCTCGCGCAGCTCCATCGATGGAGAGAGGCGGACGAAGCTAGGGTTCCGCCGCCCGTCTCTCCGGCCACCGCTTGCACTCCCCCACTCATACGGACGCGAGTCGCCCCACCTCCGACCATATTTGATCCTTCCTCCACTAACTTAGCCCCAGCGGCGTCGGCAGATGCACACAGCGGCGGCGACGGTCGGGTACCTCCCGGAGGTCGATTAGGCCGCCGCCTATGAGGAGGAGGAGGGCTACAAGAGGCAGGGGCTTCCTGGAACAGGCGATGACGACCTCGCACCTTGCCCGCGCCGATTAGGACACCTTGGGCCTGGGCGGATGTGGATTTGGCAGCGGCGACAGCCACGACGAAGAGGAAGCCCTGGGCGGATGCGGATTGCGCCATTGCGGCGACAGCCACGACGAGGAGGACTATTCCATGCTGGTTGACCCTCAGATGTGCGATCTCTACATGCCATGCGACCCGCCGGAGGTGCCTGCCTCGGTAGGCAGCGGTCGGCCTCTGAAGTGGGAGGCTCTCTTCCACCACCTCGTGGAGATGGGGCGGCGACACACTGAGACGTCGAAGCGGCAGCATTGGTGGTTGCTGGAGCGGGCTGAAAAGGGAGAGGGGCATCAGTCAAAATCGGTGGCGCTGGACTGACACGATGCCAACGATGCGGTGATTCACGGCTTCTCCAGTGCGCACGTATCTGCATGCCAACTGTTCGACGAATTGACTCATCCGCATTCAGAAGTGTTTTTGTGAGTCTTCTGTCCGCTAATTCTGCACTAGCGTCAGTTCTTGTAGCTGAATATCACTATAGCAGTTCCTTAATGTGGTTTTGGAGTTCAAATTTTTTGCAATTGGTAGAATTAGACGACACTTTGCAGCAAGTCTTCTTTGCCATTTTGCACTGGAAAGATGTGTACTTACCATTTAGCACTGGGAGAATGTGTACTTCTTCTGCGCGTACTATGCTCGTAGCAATAGCTTTTTTCTTAGAACAAGTACATCTTCAAATGTTATACACCAGAAATATGTTCAGAACACCCAAAAGTCTCACTTACCCAACGAGATCAAAGTTTCAGGTTGTCATTTACCCGCAATTAAAGAAGGTACCGGTCTTGGTACCCAATCATCTTCCTTTTCATGGTTACATTTGACGGTTCTATTTAGCTTTTTGTTTTATCATCACAGTTTTCCCATTAATTCAACCGAAAGTTATATTTTCTCTCTCCCGTTGCAACGCACGGGCAATTTGCTAGTATTATATAGTAGAGAAGAGATTTACAATATCAAACTAGTATCAATATATTCACCATAAGATTTATTTTCATATTTTTTTTATTTCACATTGTAATTGTTGATATATTTATATTTGGTCAAACATAGAAATTATTGAATTTTTAAGTGAGTTTATACGCCACCTATAGGGACGGAGGGAGTAATTCATATATTTGTGCAGTTATTGTTTTCTAAATTCACCTCGATACTAGGACTTGACGGTACACAAGGCACAATAAATCGCACAAGGAAAGGCAACGAGCAGGGGAGGCTGAAAGGCTATGCAAAACATAAGTGACAGAAAGGCCAATACGGTAGCCGGAACAAATTACGGATCATCCACTTATATTGTCAGATTTTATATTTGTTATTTACGATGCCTAATGTTTATCTTATAATCCCATCGTTCACTTATATATTGATAGATTTTATATTTATTATTTACGATGCAGGTGAAACCCTTTGTCCTATTCTATTTATTTAATTGTATTTAAGTAGACAAACAATGGTTTAGAGCTTTTTGCTATGCCGAGCAAATGAATTTTTGGACAAGGAAAGGTATACAAACTATAACAATCATAGGATGTTCCGTAGTTCTTCTAACAAATATTTAGACGGTAACAAAATATTTGGGCAAAAGGCGTATATGTGTTGTCTCGTACCTCCTTTCTTTACCTTTTGCCACAACATTTTTTTTAACCTCACATACACTTTGTTTACCTCTTCACCGGGTCGACTCATCTATCGTTTTACTGGATTCTTCATAATATACAACAATGGGAGCCACTTATCACGTGGTCTATGGTACAAAATCGATGTTCATCGCTCCGTATTTCTCACATAAGTATTGGTATGTCATCCCTTCCGACAACCTAGTGATAGTGATGCTGGATACAACAGAAATGGTGTCACTGAAGACAACTAAGTTCATGAACAGGGAGAACATAAGCAACATAAGAGAAAAGGTGGTGATTTTTTTACGAGAGGCAAACTTTAATTTGAGAAAGCCAAGAACAAAATAATGATTCTTATTACCTTTAGGGTTTCACGTTTATGGGAAGACATTGGACTAGTAAATGGCAGATACGACACAAAAATAATGACGCGCCCGATTTTTTACTTAGGAAATTGCCGGATCATTGAACTGAAATGCACATCCCGAAAACAAGACATTAGGCGGTTGGCTTTTGATCATGTTTTACTTTTACAACCACATCCGGTGCATCCTCGGTGTTGTTAAACAAGAATTGTACTCGGTATTTTGCAAAGGGAGAAGAAGACATGAAGAAGATGCCGTGATTGCCCTTGATAGTGGTGAGCTTAATTTTTTCTAAAGGATAAGATAACTATAGGCTAGTCCTTATCTCCTGCTTTGATACAAAATAAACCTTGGTCCAAGATGCCTTTGCTGTCAGGAGGAAATAATGAAACCGAATCCTACGACCCACCTTTGTTTTTAGGAGAAATCCGATTCCAATAAAGTTGGCGTGAGCACCATACTGGACCGTGCAGGTATATGGGCTGCTATCCTCGTCCTGGGCTTTAGGGCCTCCAAATCGCAGCGATGCACAGAGGCTTCTCATCCTGTCATCCAGCGCGCAGCTGTTCCCTCGTTTAGTCCCACCTCGCTCGCGAACAAGGTTGGAGTCGGTCGAGGAGGCTATAAGAAGGGGCGGAGGCTGTCGTTCCAAATCATACCTTTCTCGGCCTTTTGGCTAAGATCAAGTGTAGTATCTGTTCTTATCATTATCAGTTTAATATCTGATATGTGGATCCTTGTGTCCACAAGATATTAAATTAATTTTTTTGGGGGGGCCCACCACAGTGGCTTGCCACTGGGGCCCTCACGTGTCGTCTGAGCGTTGCATTACAGCTCAGGCCTGGCGCACCCCAACCAAAACAATTAATTTTTTTAATTCTGTGATATTAAAATGTCGTCCAGAATTTTCAATTTATCAGTTACTGTGGCTGGGTTTGCTTGGACTTGGTTGGACCAAGCAATCTGACATATTTTCTTTTCTGTTCGACAGCAAAACTGGTCGTAGAAACCCCTACAATCCCCATTTTCTCTCTGATGAGCATAGATTTATTTGAGGCATGCTTGACAGGGACTGTGCATATCATTCACATCATACTAGGGGACTAAGCGCGGACTCCGCCGCGCCTGTGGGCTGAAATTTTGAATTATTTAATCATAAAATTGTTGAAATTCAAAAATTGTCTAGGTTGAGAAGTTTTTCGAATTTTTGAAATGGTCAAACTGGGGAGCTATTTATACTTGAATTGTTTTCACGTTTATTAAATGCTTCGATTTTGTGGTCATGATCTATCTGTAATATTTGTAAGCGTGGCCTCCGCCGCGCCCGTGGACTCGAAAGAATTATATTTTTTTTGGAGGGATTAAATTTGAAATTTGGATTGGAAAGTTTCGGTATGGTTTTCCTTTCTTCTTTTTTTTAAATGTTAGCAAATTTGAATTTCTCAAATGTGCTTGTTTTCTCTTGCAAAGGTAGAACTTTTTTGTGTGTGGTAATGTTGGCATGTTTATAGTATTTGGTTTTCTCTTGTTTATTAAATTTGGAAACCGTCTGAAATTTTGAATTATTCAAACGTGGAATTTGAGCATATGTTGTAGGTAGCTGTTTTTTTGTGTCCATGTTGACATATTTGTCATATTTTGTCTATCCATTAAATTTAATCATGGAAGCGTCCGCATTTAAAAATTGCGCAGATTCGGGAATTAATGAAATGCAAATGAGGCTTTCGTTTTAAGATTGTCCGCATTTTAAAAATCGTTAAAATTCTGAAGTCGTGCAGTGTTTCAATAGTTTATCGAAATACGTAAATTTGGAAGGCACATGGAAATTTGAAATTTGAATTCTGATCGTGTATATTTATTTGTATGTCACCACTTTGACATATTTGTCATATTTTTTAGTAGACATATTTAAAATTGTTGGTTTACGTTATCTAGAATTATTTTTAAAATTATATAAACTGAATATGCAGACATGTTTGTTTTTTCGCATTAAATGGATAGCATTTTTTTTCTCAGCATTTTAACCTATTTTTCGGGTATTTATAGAAATAATTCAGTTTTCATCTATTGTTTTTGTCGAAATGTGCACCATTTCAAAATTTGTAAACATGTTTGCTAACTGAATATGTAGACATGTTTGTTTTTTGTCTTGAATATATATCATATTTTTTATCAACATTTTAACCTATTTTTCACATTTTTCGGTTATTTATAGAAATAATTGAGTTTTCATTTTTTTTTTGTCGAAATGTGCACCAATTCAAAATTTGTAAACATGTTTGCTTTTTTGCCATACGTAGTTAGCATTTTTTTTCTGATCGTTTTGACATATTTTTCCTATTTTTCTGGTATTTATAACAACATTTTGTTTTTTTTTTTTTTTTGGGAAACTGACATGTGGGCCACTGCTGACGTCGTGGTGGCGTCAGCAGTGGCCACAGCGGCCATGGCGACGGCGGCGGCGGGCCGGCGCATCCTCGCGCGTCCGCGCGATACGGCACGCGCGCGTGCGGGCAAACGAAGGGCGGCAACGCGGGCGACCCGCCAGTGGCGGCGCCGCCGCCTTTGGGTCGCCGGAGCGGCGGCGGGGGCACGCGGAAGCGACGGCGGCCATCGCGCACTCCGGCGGGCATCCCGGCACGCGGCGCGCGGCGAGTAGGTGGAGCGCGGCGCGGCGGATCCTCCCGTGGCCGTGGATTTGACCGGGGACGCGTCAGGAGGCGGCGAGCCGCGGCGGCGGCGCCGGCGACTTGGGCGCCGCGCAGGAGAGAGAGAGGAGGGAGGGGCTGCGCGCGTGTTTTTTCGGTGGGGTCCCTGAGATTTTCCGAAATTGCTAATCGGTCCCTCCCCTCAAGAAACAAAGGTCGCGGATTAATTTCTGGAACTGCGAGGTTGTTTTTGCAAAACTGCGCGGCAACCGGGTGGGCGACCGGCTGGCCACCGGGACGACCGGCCCGCGACCGGGCAACGTGTCGCCTCCCCATTGGACAAAAATCGAAGCTACTGTTGCTGGGCCTGCGTGGAGGTATTTGGACCGTCGGATTGCGCGATCGGATGGCTGACGTTTTCGGGGCGACGTGGCTGCAGGAGAAGGCAGCGATTCTTCCCCCTTTTATATATAGTAGAATGCGCCAACTAACGAGGCAGTTTTATACTTTGATGTTGCATGCTGGTGAAGTTATTCTTCGTGTGAGACAGTGAGAGCACACGAACATCTTGGTACCATTCCTCGCTTGGTCTATGCAGTTCTGTGTGACGGCAATGTTTTATTTAACCAGTTTCATTTACCAAATGTTATTATTTGGTGATTCTTGTTGTAACTGGATGTTTAAATTTCTTTGGAGATTTTTTTTATGATAAATTCAATGTTATTTTCACTGTGAATGTTTACTCATTGATAAGTCAACTTTATTATTAATGTTGCTAGGAATGTCAAAGTGATTGGTATTTTTGTACCATATCATTGAAAGTTGTAATGATATTAACTGGGCAATTCCCTTCTTCTTAATTAATAGATCGAGGCAAAGCTTTTGCCTCCGTTTCAATTTTCTTTTGTAATGATCATTTTGACATGCTTGGTCAATGTTATTGTATTTATAGTGTCAATTTTTGATGCAAAAAAAGATGAATATCGATGTGTCTAGACAGAGTGGACTGCATTATGTTGATGCTTAGAGTTAATGTTGGCCATTAGCTTAGCAAATGTTTATTACTAGTCATTTTGTGTTTTTAAGTTAATATTGTTGGAGATATGCCCTAGAGGCAATTATTAAAGTGATTTTATTTGTCATATCTCTATTGTTCATAATACGTTTTAACTTAAAAACACGGAGGTAGTAATATAAGATGATCCCTCCCAAAATTCCGATAATAGTGTTCTCCCTCTGTCGTGCACCACCAATAAAGTTCTACGTTACGGGGTACGCCGCATTGCGGTTACACTCGTCTCTTCGTTCGCATACAGTGGGTGTAAGCCACGTTGCACGCGCGAATACGTCAGAGGGTGTTATGGCGAGCCTAGCATGTACAGACATGGCCTCGGAACACAAGTACCGAAAGGTTAAGCACGAGTCACATGCGGTGATGTGATCGATATACGATGTCTACCTTTGAAGTTATGCTATCTGCCTGATCGATGGGGGTAGTGTAATGGATGGGGTTGTGTAATCACTAAAACGATGCGAGGGATACTCGTCTTGAGTGGGAGTTCTAGTAGTTTTATTTTGAAAACTTAGTTTTACTTTGAAAACTTAGTTTTATTTTGAAAACTTGAACCCATATTTTATTATGAACAAAAGTCTTTATGCTTTGCAAAACCTTTGTAGATGATAACTTCTTCTATAGCCCTGTCAGACTTAGGCGCATTCCTGTGATTTGAGAAACTTAAAAAGAGTTGGATCCAAAACTTCATATTTTTATACCGTAGCTTGAGGATACTCCTTGTTTCAAACCTTTTAGCTCTATACGATACAAAACCCGCTAGGAGATAAAACCGGAGATTCCGCTGACAAAAAGATAATTCAGATTATCAACTTTTGTGCGGATAATTTCATCATTGTCCAGTTTATGCTATGATCTCTGCCGTTGAGATTGAGCTGTGGGTGCATGTTGACAGAGCGCGAATGGTCGCTGAGATTGATGATCTGTATGCACCGTAAATCAGGTTTTCCGCTCAACTAAGATGGAAGAGAACACTCGCATTAAAAGAGCATGTGGCGGTCATACCAGATGACATTGGTCATACTTGATGACATTGGTCATATTTGATGACATTGAGACGCATCGCTCAACTTGATCACTGGATGACAGACAACGTTGTCAGGTGCAAATGGTTTGTCATAGACTATGTCATGAAAGGAGAATCATTCACCTTCATGAATTCTTAATCTAGAAGATGAAACAGATCGCCGGAAATTCATCAATGATAATGGGGTATATATGATATACATGTTATGAATGTTTTACCTAAACAAGTACTTGCAGCAGTGACTAAGCTTTGATACTTGATACGTCTCAAACGTATCTATAATTTTTGATGTTCCATGCTTGTTTTGTACCAATTGCTACATGTTTTGCATCTACTTTATATCACTTTTATACATTTTTTGGGACTAACCTATTAACAAGATGCCGAAGTGCCAGTTCCTGTTTTCTGCTGTTTTTTGTATTCCAGAAAAGCTAGTCTGGAAATATTCTCGGAATTGGACGAAACTTCACGGGGGTCCCTATTTTACCAGAACTCACCTGACGGAGCAAAGGAGCAACAGAGGAGGGCCACCAGGGCCCACACGCACCTAGGGCGCGGGGCCCCCCCCTCTGCCGCCGCCCTTTCGCCAACTTATTCCCCCCGACGCGAAAACCCTAAGTGCATGAGCCAATATCCACGAAAAGTTCCAGAGACGCCGCCGCCGTCAACCCTAGCTTGGGAGGGTCCAGAACCTCTTCCCGGCACCCTGCCGGAGAGGGGAATCGTCACCGGAGGCTTCTACATCGCCATGCCTGCCTCCGAAGTGATGCGCGAGTAGTTCATCCTTGGACTACGGGTCCATAGCAGTAGCTAGATGGTTGTCTCTCCACTTTGTGCCATCATGTTTAGATCTTGTGAGCTGCCCTACATGATCAAGATCATATTATTGTAATGCTACATGTTGTGTTTGCTGGGATCTGAGGAATATTGAATACTATGTCAAGTTGATTATCAATCTATCTTATATGTTATTTAAGATCTTGCATGCTTTCCGTTACTCGTAGATGCTTTGGCCAAGTAGATGCTTGTAACTCCAAGAGAGAGTATTTATGCTAGATAGTGGGTTCATGCCTCCATTTAATCTGGGACAGTGACAGAAAGTTCTAAGGTTGTGAATGTGCTGTTGCCACTAGGGATAACCTAACGATGCTATGTCCACGGGCATATGTGTTTGTTTACATTACGCGCTTTACTTAATGCGATTATCCGTTGCTTGCAACTTAATACCAACGGGGGACTCGGATGACAACCCGGCGGTGGATTATTAGTCATAGATGCTGTTGGATAACGGTCTATGTATCTTGTCGTAATGCCCAATTAAATATCATAGTAGTCATCATGTCATGTATATGCATTGTCATGCGCTCACTATTTGTCAATTGCCCAGCTGTAATTTGTTCACCCAACATGTTAGTTATCTTTTATGGAGAGACACCACTAGTGAACTGTGGACCCGGTCCATTCTTTTACACTGATTAAACAACCACAAACTGCAAACTGTTCATTTTTCATTCTCTGCAATTTAATACTCATTTTCCACACCATACGTTTAATCCTTTGTTTTCAGCAAGCCGGTGAGATTGACAACCTCACTGTTTCGTTGGGGCAAAGTAGTTTGATTGTGTTGTGTGCAGATTCCACGTTGGTGATCGTATTGCGCCGTGCGAGCCACCAACAATCTTCTGAAGAGTTGCTGCTCCTACTGGTTCGATAACCTTGTTTCTTTCTGAGGGAAAACTTGCTGCTGAACTGCATCATACCTTCCTCTTGGGGTCTCCCAACGAGCGTGTGATTCATGCCATCAAGCTCTTTTTCTGGCGCCGTTGCCGGGGAGACAACAGTCTTCTGCAAGGGGAGTTTCACGCTTCCAATCTCTTTACTTTGTTTTTGTCTTGCTTAGTTTATTTTATTTTATCTTGTTTGCTTTCAATTATCAAAAACACAAAAAAATTAGTTACTTGCATCTAGTTTATTTTCAAGTTATTTCCTGTCCTGTTTTTATTCCTGCTAAAATGAGTACTCCTGAGAACACTAAGTTGTGTGATTTCACTAGCACGAACAACAATGATTTCATATGCACACCTATTGCTCCACCTACTGCTTCAGCAGAATTTTATGAAATTAAACCTGCACTTTTAAATCTTGTTATGAAAGAGCAATTTTCTCGTGTTAGTACTGATGATGCTGCTGTTCACCTTAATAAGTTTGTTGAACTTTGTGAAATGCAAAAGCTCAAGGAAGTAGATGGTGATATTATTAAACTGAAACTTTTTCCTTTCTCCTTGAGAGGACGTGCTAAAGAATGGTTGCTATCTTTGCCTAGAAATAGTATTGATTCATGGACTAAATGCAAAGATGCTTTTATTGGAAAATATTATCCTCCTACTAAGATTATTTCTTTAAGAAGTAGCATAATGAATTTTAAGCAATTTGATAATGAACATGTTGCTCAAGCATGGGAGAGAATGAAATCATTGGTTAAAATTGTCCCACTCATGGACTGAGTACTTGGATGATGATTGATACGTCCAACGTATCTACTTTCCCGAACACTTTTGCTATTGTTTTACCTCTAACTTGTGTGTTTTGAATACAACTAATGCGGACTAACGCTGTTTTCAGCAGAATTGCCCTGGTGTCTTGTTTTTGTGCAGAAAGTCAACTTTCGGGAAAAACACCAGAAAAGATCGCAAACCTCCTATTTTACCAGAAGACTCACGGAGCCAGAAGGGGAGGCAGAGATGGGCCACGAGTGGCCCAAACCACATGGTGGCGCGGCCTGGGGGCCCACCGCGCCAGCCATGAGGAGGGCGACTCGGCACCTCCCCGAGCCCCTTTCGACTACTTAACCCTCTCTGACCTAAAACGCGAGGGGGTCGTCCACTTCATCCAGAAACATCACCGTACGCCGCCACCATCGCGAAACCTATTTCGGGGACCAGAAACTCCGTTCTGGCACTCCGCCGGGACGGGGAATTGGAGGAGATCATCGCCATCATCATCACCGACGCTTCTCCATCGACCATCCATGTTTCCCCCATCCATGTGTGAGTAATTCCCTGCTGTAGGCTGAGGGGGATGGTAGGGATTGGATGAGATTGTTCATGTAATAAGTTATAAGATCATTAGGGCATGGTGCCTAGTATCCGTTGTTAGTACTTATTGATGTTGTTGCAACTTGTTGAGCTTAATGCTTGTCACTAGGGCCCGAGTGCCATGATTTCAGATCTGAACATGTTATTGTTTCATAATGATATGCACTGTTTATTGATCATACCTGCAAGTTGTATACACATATTGTTGTCCGGAACCCGAGGTCCCAAAGTGACAATAATTGGGACAGCCGAGGGGAATGGCTGCGATGTGAGGATCACATGTGTTCACGGCGTGTTAATGCTTTGCTCCGGTACTTTATTAAAAGGAGTACCTTAATTACCAGTAGATTCCCTTGAGGCCCGGCTGCCACCGGCTGGTAGGACAGAAGATGTTGTACAAGTTTCTCATTGCGAGCACGTACGACTATATACGGAACACATGCCTATGTTTACTTAGTACTTGGATGCTTTATCATTATTATCTGCAATGCCTATGTCTTGATTATTATATGAGCTATCTTATCCATGCAGCGCCCGTTCATCCATCCCTATGCCTACAGTGTTTTAATCCTACTGTTTACTGCAATCACTACTGCTGTCTCTATTTACTGCTGCTATTATTTCACCGCTACTACTGCTATAAAACTGTTGCTACTGATAATCTGTGTCGAGCAAGACTATTCACAGGTGCAGCTGAATTGACAACTCCGCTGTTAAGGCTCTCAAGTATTCTTTGGCTCCCCTTGTGTCGAATCAATAAATTGGGTTTTACTTCCCTCGAAGACTGTTGCGATCCCCTATACTTGTGGGTCATCAAGACTATTTTCTGGCGCCGTTGCCGGGGAGCATAGCTTTATTTGTGAGTTCACTTGTGATCTATATTGCTCGCTGAAATTTATTCATCATGGGTAAAGCTCGTGATGAGAGGGTCCGTGTATTGCCATCCACTACAAGAAAAGGTACGACACTTAGTACCTCTGCTGCTCTTGACTCACCATCTGTATTGAGTCAACTTGTTACACCACCACAATCTTCACGTGTTGGTACTACTGCTGAATCTGAAATTGCCTCTGATAATGTTGATGATGCTTCTACTGTGATTGATGAGATATTTCATTAGGTCCACTTTTAGATGCTGCTATTGCTAAGTCTAAACAACTTGAAAATACTAGAACACCTAATGGAAGTCCTACTACTCCTGTTTATTCACCTGAGTTAAGGGATTATACTTGTGATGATGATCCTGATGAAACTTATGTGGAACTTGATGATGATTTTATTGATAAATGTAATGCTACTACTGGTGCAAGTAATATGAGAAATTTTCTTGCACAACATGCTGTTAAATACAAGTTGTCACCTGATCCTAAGTTTGCCACTTCTCCTATAAACATTAAAGATAAGGATTATGATTTTTCTCTTGATTTATCTCATATATCTATTGTTGAGAAAACTCCTTTTTGTGGCACTAAGAGTGAAAGTGCTGTAGAGCACATGAATGAGCTCTCTACTTTGAGTGGCTTATTTTCTGATGATATTAAGAAGCGTAGCTATTTTGTTGCTAAGATTTTTCCTTTCTCATTAAAAGATGATGCTAAAGCTTGGTATAACAACTTGTCTCCTGGTTCTATTACTAGTCCTACTGGTTTGCTTGATGTTTTCTTTCAGAAATATTTCCCTGCTAGTGCTCAACATGATGCTTTGCAGAGAATTTATAACTTTGACCAGGAAGATGAAGAGAAACTTCCAGAGGCATGGACAAGGTTTTGCTC
Organism: Poa pratensis; assembly: GCA_947311845.1. Lineage (NCBI taxonomy): Eukaryota > Viridiplantae > Streptophyta > Magnoliopsida > Poales > Poaceae > Poa > Poa pratensis. The sequence goes on from CAMZMU010000066.1 coordinate 17,353,701, forward strand.
TCTTATCAGAGCTCGGCCTGGACATGATTTGGAAAAGCATGATCTACTTGATATATTTTACAGTGGACTAACTATTGAATCTAGAGCATATCTGGATAGTTGTGCTAGTTGTGTTTTCAGGAAAAGAACCCCTGAAGAAGCTGAAGAATTATTGGCTAAAATCAGCCAGAATTATGATGATTGGACTCTACCTGCGCCGACCCCCACACCTACACCGACACCAATATCAAAGAAGAGGGGAGGTATGATTGAATTGAATGATGAAACAATGAGGGAGGCCAAGAAGACTCTCATTGAGAAGGGTATTAAATCTGAAGATGTGAAGAACCTTCCACCTATTGAAGATTTGTGTAAGCCAATTCCTCATCCATCCATAATTGAGGTTCACTCTCTCCACAGGTTCGATGAAGGAGATATTCCCTACTCTAAACCACCTGATCAATGCTTAGATGAATTTGATAATTATGTTATTAAGCAAGATAATTTTAATATGAGAGTAGAGAATCATTTGCATGAAAACTCTAGCTATTAGTAAGTTGCATGATATTGTGGAGAGAACCTCCAATGATGTTAAGATGCTTATTAAACATTTCCATATGGTTCAAACTCAAATTGATCAACTCACTAAAGTGCAACAAGACATGTTAGCCAATGCTTCTAAAGAAAAATTAAAACCTGTCTATGTTAGCACTAGAAGTGGAGCTCATACTCAGGATCCTTTATATCCTGAGGGACACCTAAAAGAATTGAACAAGATTCTCAACTAGCTGAAAATCCAGTTTCTCCTTCTAAGAAAAAGAAGAAGAAGAAACATAAAAATGTTGTAGAATCCTCTGAAACTGTTAATGATCCTAATAGTATATCTATCTCTGATGCTGAAACTGAAAGTGGTAATGAACTTGATAGTGATAAGGATAAAAATGATGCTCTTGATAAAGAAGTTAGTGAAAAGGAACCTGAAAAGCATACTAAAAACACAAAGTACACTAAGGAAGACTTCATTGCTAAGAAACATGGTAATGAAAGGGAACCTTGGGTTCAAAAGCAAATGCCTTTTCCAACTAAGAAACTAAAATCAAAGGAAGAAGAACATTATAATAAATTTTGTGAATGGATGAAACCCTTGTTCTTGCAAATTCCTTTGACTGATGCTATTAAATTGCCTCCTTACTCAAAGTATATGAAAGATATTGTTTCTAACAAGAGGAAAATTCCTAATGAGGAAATTTCTACTATGCTTGCTAATTATTCTTTCAATGGCAAGGTTCCTAAGAAGCTTGGAGATCCAGGTATACCAACCATCCCTTGCTCCATCAAGAATAATTATGTTAGAACTGCTTTATGTGATTTGGGAGCAGGAGTTAGTGTTATGCCTTTTTCTCTCTATAAGAGACTCTATCTTGATAAATTGATACCTACTGATATATCTTTGCAAATGGCTGATAAATCTACTGCTGTTCCTGTTGGCATTTGTGAGGATGTCCCTGTTCAAGTGGCTAACAATTGTTTAATTTTGACTGATTTTGTTGTTCTTGAAATGCCTGAAGATGATAATATGTCTATTATTCTTGGAAGACCTTTTCTAAATACTGCAGGTGCTGTTATTGATTGCAATAAAGGAAAAGTAACTTTCAATGTTAATGATAAAGAACATACTGTTTATTTCCCCAAGAAAGTTGACAAGATTTATGGAGTCAATACCATCTCCAATTTTAAAACTATCAAAGTGGGAAGTATTGATTGCCCTATATATGATCATCAAGAAGGATATCAAAACATTATGATTGGATCCATATCAATACAATACAAGGTAACATGAGTGTTTCATGATGTTTAAATCATTTGTGTCATGTAAATTTATTTGGTGCCAAGACTTGATCAACCTTGTTATCAAATGTATTTGCATACATAAAAGAGCTAAACAGCATTTCTTTCTTCAACTTTGTTTTACCTCCTGTAGTGATAATTAGGTTGCAAAAGTTTAGTTGTTTTGAATTTTAAAAATAATTTTTCTGCCCAAGTTTTATTAATTTAAATATCCAGATTTCATGCAAATTGAAAGTTTTCAAAATCTGTAAAAATTATACCATTGGTCCTATTTTTCAAAGAGCATCGTGGGAGTGCCTGGTGCTGACCAAGGGGACCCACCATGGGGTCAAACCACATGGTGGCGCGGCTGCCCCTTGGCCGCGCCAGCCACTGAGGTGGGGCACCCTTGGCCCTCCAGCAGTTCCCCCACCTACCACTTCTTCCTCTTGCATCACTCAGCTCGTTTTTCTCTCTCACACTCGAGTTTTTGCTGTTCTTCCTCGCGATTTCGATCTCTTTGTTCAGCCCATCTCAGCTGCTGAGATTTGGGGCAATTGCTCTCAGGTATGTGACTCCTCCATGTATCCAAGTAGAATTTTGTTTAGTAGAGTATACCTTGAGTATTTTGCTGCTGTAGGTGACTTGTTAAGTGAGTATGCATGCTTGTTCTATGTTGATATTCAGTTTTGATGCATGTTTAGTCCTCTAGCAAGTCCATATAGTAGTTCCCCTCATTTGTATGCTTCAAAATAATTTTTATGATATGTGTCAAAAATTTCAGAGGATGGAGGGAAATGAACACCAACTAAATCAATATGAATTGGTGGTTCCTGAGGTCATGGGGATCCATCGTGAAGAAGGAGTGTTCCATCCTGCTATCCATGCTTGGAATTCATGAGAAGTTCGGGGATCTTGCGTGATTTTCGTACTCTTGTCTCTAATACAGGATTGAGTGATTTTGTAGAGGGAGAACCCTACCAATATGCAAAGCTAACTGTGTCTGTGGTGCAGGACTTTAGATTTGATTGGTCTTCACCTAACCCTATGGTTCACTATAAAATTTACAACAAAAGTGTCCACTTGCCTTTTGATGCTTTTTGTGCAGCAATTAGGGTGCCGCAATGGGGATCACGAGGGAAGATACATGGGCAACCCAAGCATTTGACGGACCTATACGAGGTAATATGTCAAGGAAGAACCTACTCAGATGAAAGTGGTAAAATTCGAAGTATTCAATTTCCATGCATTCGATATTTTGCTTACTTCATCACGAGGTGTGTACTTGCTAGGAAGACTGCAAATAAATTATCCATTCCTGATTTAGCTTTCCTAGCAGCAGCCTTGCAACATGATAAGAGTTATAATTTGGGTGCCTTGATAGCCTTTCGCATTGCTGCCAATCGCGAGAAAGGTGGATTTTGTGGAGGACTCATTGCTTCTCGTTTATTAGCTATGCATGGTGTAGTAGCTCTCCCTAATGATTTGCAGCTTTCTTTAGAGAGGCTCGATTTTGCTTCCATGGGGAGGCATGGCTTTGTTACTAGTTGGTCTACTTTGAATAATCTATCTTATGAGGTGCCTTTTGCCAAGAAGGTGAGGTGGAAAATGGTTAAATCTGAGCGAATAGTCGCTTTGCCTGCACCACGTTTGTTTGATCTTGGTTTCAGGAATGTTTGGTCAGTCACCGAGGATGAATTCGATGCATACTTGAGGGAACATGCCCTGCACACAGAGGATGATGGAGAATGGGCGGACGAGGACTCCACTCAGTTTTCCGGGACTGGGGGCTCGCGCCCCTATCCTGGGGATGCTGGACCCTCTGCCTCATCTTCCTCAGCGGAGCCGGATGTTGAGCACGCCCAGTATGACCCGCCGGCTTGGAGTTCCTACCCGCGTTATTATTAGCCTCCACTTAGGCCAAAAGCCTAAGCTTGGGGGGAGGTATATCGACATCTCACTCATTTACATATCATATCTTGTCGATACTTTGTATATCCATGTTGCAGTTTTCTTTCTTTCTTTCTTTTTAATTGTTTACCTTTTATTGCTGCATTCCAAAACACAAAAAGACCAAAAATATTTCTGTTGTTTCTCTTCATTTGTTTCTTTAAGTTTCAGTATTAGTTTGCTTAGTTTTAAAATTCGGTTTGTTATTCAAAAATCAAAAATATTTTGCTTTATTGTTTGTTTCTTTTTGCTCTTGTTTCAAAAACTCGAAAACCCAAAAATATTTGTTGTTTCTTTTTGGTTTTGTATAGTGTTTTCAGAGTTGGACAGCCATCCGTGACTCCGATGGAGCTTGGTTTTCATTCTTATCATTCGAAGCAACACAAGTGAAAAAGCAATAAGGATGATCTACAACAACTCGAGTTGGGGTGAGAGGCTGGTATGAACTCTATTTGTTTTCATTTTTGTACATATACTCATCTATGTGAGCATGCTTAGTTGGTTCATGTGAGGTATATGTCATTTAGTGGATGCTTAGTAGTTCTTGTTCTCTCATGATCGGTCCCAATTTATTAATAGTGGTAGCATGTTATGTTGATGTTTGCTTGCATTGTTCTATTCATAGAGGGTATGACATTGTGGTATCCTCCTCTGAATAATTCATTCGAATTGACTTGGCACATGCTCATGCATGCGTATGACTGAAAAACAAAAGTCAATTAAGCCTTGATGATTTATTTTGACTCAGAGTTCTTGTATCACTTTTATGTCTCAATTAATTTCATTTTGTCGCAAGCATGATTATGACGGTTATTGCTCTCTTGATTGTCGCTTCCCAGTCTATTGCTAGCCTTCACTTGTACTGAGCGGGAATGCTGCTCGTGCTTCCAAAACCATGAAAACCAAGTTATTCCAAAGTGTCCACCATAAATACCTATGCATGGCATTTCGAACCATTCAAGTAAATTTTCATGTGCTACCTTTAAAACCTTCAAAGTACTTCTCAATTTGTGTCAATGTTTTATAGCTCATGAGGAAGTATGTGGTGTTTTATCTTTCAATCTTGTCATTCAGACTTTCACCAATGGACTAGTGGCATATACATCCGCTTATCCAATAATTTTGCAAAAAGAGCTGGCAACGGGGTGCCCAGTCCCAATTAATTATAACTTTCATCAATAATTCTCTTCACATGTTTTGCCCTGATTTATCAGTAAGCAACTTAATTTGCAAATAGACACTCCTCCATGGTATGTGAATGTTGGAAGGCACCCGAGGATTCGGTTAGCCATGGCTTGTGCAAGCAAAGGTTGGGGGGAGTGTCACCCATAATGAAACTAAAATACATGTGTAAACAAAAGAGAAGAGGGATGATCTACCTTGCTGGTAGAAATAACATCCTTCATGGGAGCCGCTCTTGAAAGTCTGGTTGACAAGGGGGTTAGAGTACCCACTACCATTCGTTGACAACAACAAACACTTCCCAAAACAATTTTGCTTCTGTTTTAAAAATAAAAAGCTCTAGCACATGATAATCCCTGCTTCCCTCTGCGAAGGGCCAATCTTTTACTTTCATGTTGAGTCACCATCCTTTCTTTGAGCACTTTCTCGAGAGCATAGTTGTCATTCTTAGTGTAATGTGCTTGTCCCAGAATGTGGTTAACTGTGATATAACTTTGATGCTTTTATCTTTGATATCTTTGATTCTAGTCTTCCCATGAACTTCAGAGGTGCCTGGGCATTTATGTTTTGCTGTACAAAAACGGGCAAGCGAGATACCATCTTATCATATCCTATTATGAGCATTACAATCTTGTGAATTAATATGTTTCATGTTTGTCGCTATTAGTATGTTGGTATCTTTTCATAGTTTACATGCCTATTGAGTGACATTATTTGCATTTGCCTCATCTTGAATTGCCTAAGCATTTGTTCATATAGTGAGAATATATGCATCATATGAAGCAAATGTGTTCGTGAAAGTCTTTTATCGCACTCAGTTGTTAACTGAATTGCTTGAGGACAAGCAATAAGCTAAGCTTGGGGGGAGTTGATACGTCCAAAACGTATCTACTTTCCCGAACACTTTTGCTATTGTTTTACCTCTAACTTGTGTGTTTTGAATACAACTAATGCGGACTAACGCTGTTTTCAGCAGAATTGCCCTGGTGTCTTGTTTTTGTGCAGAAAGTCAACTTTCGGGAAAAACACCAGAAAAGATCGCAAACCTCCTATTTTACCAGAAGACTCACGGAGCCAGAAGGGGAGGCAGAGATGGGCCACGAGTGGCCCAAACCACATGGTGGCGCGGCCGGGGGCCCACCGCGCCAGCCATGAGGAGGGCGACTCGGCACCTCCCCGAGCCCCTTTCGACTACTTAACCCTCTCTGACCTAAAACGCGAGGGGGTCGTCCACTTCATCCAGAAACATCACCGTACGCCGCCACCATCGCGAAACCTATTTCGGGGACCAGAAACTCCGTTCTGGCACTCCGCCGGGACGGGGAATTGGAGGAGATCATCGCCATCATCATCACCGACGCTTCTCCATCGACCATCCATGTTTCCCCCATCCATGTGTGAGTAATTCCCTGCTGTAGGCTGAGGGGGATGGTAGGGATTGGATGAGATTGTTCATGTAATAAGTTATAAGATCATTAGGGCATGGTGCCTAGTATCCGTTGTTAGTACTTATTGATGTTGTTGCAACTTGTTGAGCTTAATGCTTGTCACTAGGGCCCGAGTGCCATGATTTCAGATCTGAACATGTTATTGTTTCATAATGATATGCACTGTTTATTGATCATACCTGCAAGTTGTATACACATATTGTTGTCCGGAACCCGAGGTCCCAAAGTGACAATAATTGGGACAGCCGAGGGGAATGGCTGCGATGTGAGGATCACATGTGTTCACGGCGTGTTAATGCTTTGCTCCGGTACTTTATTAAAAGGAGTACCTTAATTACCAGTAGATTCCCTTGAGGCCCGGCTGCCACCGGCTGGTAGGACAGAAGATGTTGTACAAGTTTCTCATTGCGAGCACGTACGACTATATACGGAACACATGCCTATGTTTACTTAGTACTTGGATGCTTTATCATTATTATCTGCAATGCCTATGTCTTGATTATTATATGAGCTATCTTATCCATGCAGCGCCCGTTCATCCATCCCTATGCCTACAGTGTTTTAATCCTACTGTTTACTGCAATCACTACTGCTGTCTATTTACTGCTGCTATTATTTCACCGCTACTACTGCTATAAAACTGTTGCTACTGATAATCTGTGTCGAGCAAGACTATTCACAGGTGCAGCTGAATTGACAACTCCGCTGTTAAGGCTCTCAAGTATTCTTTGGCTCCCCTTGTGTCGAATCAATAAATTGGGTTTTACTTCCCTCGAAGACTGTTGCGATCCCCTATACTTGTGGGTCATCAATCATCCAAACCTTCTATGCAGGATTAATTTTTCTTCAAGGAATTTATTGGATTCTGCCGCTGGAGGTACCTTTATGTCCATCACTTTGGGTGCTGCAACAAAGCTTCTAGATGATATGATGATTAATTATTCTGAGTGGTACACCGAGAGAGCTCCAACAGGTAAGAAGGTAAATTCTGTTGAGGAAACCTCTTCCTTGAGTGCCAAAATTGATACTATTATGTCTATGCTTGCAAATGGTCAAACACATGTTGATCCAAATAATGTTCCTTTAGCTTCTTTGGTTGCTCAAGAAGAGCATGTTGATGTGAACTTCATTAAAAATAATAACTTCAACAACAATGCTTATAGGAATAATTTTGGTAATAGCAATTATAGGCCCTATCCTTCCAATAGTGGCAATGGTTATGGAAATTCCTATAGTAACTCCTATAACAATAATAAGAGTGTACCCTCCGATCCTGAAGTTATGCTTAAGGACTTTATTAGTACACAAACTGCTTTCAATAAAACTGTTGAGGAGAATTTTGGGAAAATTGATGTGCTTGTCTCTAAAGTTGATTGTCTTGCTCTTGATGTTGACTTGTTGAAACTAAAGAATCTGCCTCATGATGTTAAAGAGAGCAAAACTCTCAATGCTATACAAGTTAAAATTGATAACAATGTGAGGATGTTGGCTGAATTGCATGCTAGATGGGAAAGAGAGGATGAAATTGCTAGAAAGAATAATATTGCTAGAGTTTATACTATTACTACTTCTGAAAATGCTTCAAACTCAAGTGTTAGCAAACCTCCTACCATTAATGGCAAGATAATTGGTGTTGGTAATGTTTCCACTTCTATTGCAAAATGTCCTAAATTGCCTGATAACTCTGAAACTGTCCTTGATAAAGATGCTGAAATTTCTAGCAATAAGGAAGATAATAACTCCATTACTTTTGATAATAATGACTTTGATTTTGATGGTTGCAATATTTCTGAAGTAATTAAGTTCTTGCAAAAGCTAGCTAGAAGTCCTAATGCTAGTGCTATAAACATGGCTTTTACTAAACATATTACTAATGCTCTCATGCAAGTTAGGGAAGAAAAATTAAAACATGAAGCTTCTATCCCTAGGAAAATGAAATTGAATGACTTTGATTGCAATGCTTTGTGTGACCTTGGTGCTAGTATTTCTGTTATGCCTAAAAGATTATATGATATGCTTGATTTAGCACCTTTGGAAAATTGTTACTTGGATGTTCACCTTGCTGATTCTACCATTAAAAAACCTTTGGGAAGAATTGATGATGTTCTTATCATGGTTAACAACAATTATGTCCCCGTTGATTTTATTATCTTGGCTATTGAATGCAATCCACCATGCCCTATTGTGCTGGGAAGACCTTTTCTTAGGACTGTAGGTGCTATTATTGATATGAAAGAAGGGAATATATAAAATATCAATTTCCTCTCAAGAAAGGTATGGAACACTTTCCTAGGAAGAAGATTAAGCCACCTTATGATTCTATTGTTCGAACAAATTACAATGTTGATGCTTCTTCACTTGGTAATACTTGATGCATGCTTTGTGCCTAGCTAAAAGGCGTTAAAGAAAAGCGCCTATGGGAGGCAACCCATTATTTTTATTTCTGCAATTTTTCTTTTATTGAGTCAAGGAGGATGTTTACTTCTGTAGCAACTCCTTTGTATCTTTATTTTCTCGCATTGTTGTTCCAAGAGTAGCCTCTAATGTTAAGACGATGCTTAATTTTGATTGCTGCGCAGAAACAGATTTTTGCTGTTCACTGTACGAAATTACTAAAATCACCAGATTGTTAATTAAATCTGAAAAAATTTGTGCGTAATATTTATGAATGTCTGAATCTTTCATTAGTTCAAAGTTTCTCGATCTGAGTGTCGTAAGTGCCTTGAAAAAATTCGTCTTTGCGGACTGTTCTGTTTTAGACAGATTATGCCTTTTTATTTTGCATTCTCTCTTTTACTAGTGTTGAGTGAAATTCTTTTTTGGGTGGAAGAGCTTCACATAACATCAGTGGCTGTAGCTAATGTTTAAAGTAACAAGTCATATTGCGTCTTTATAGAACATGTGAGTTTTTGATTATGCACTAACCCTCTAATGAGATCTACTTTGAGTTTGGTGTGACAGAAGTTTTCAAGGGTCAAGAGAGAAGGATGATATAATAGGATCAAGAAGAGTGAAGAGCTTAAGCTTGGGGAGGCTCCCATGGATCTCTCCAGCATATTTCAAGAAGACTCAAGCATCTAAGCTTGGGGAAGCCCAAGGCATCCCCTTCTTCATCGTCAAAATTATCAGGTCATCTCTAGTGAAACTATATTTTAATTCTTTCACATCATATGTGCTTTTCTTGGAGCGTCTGTGTGCTTTTATTTTCAGTATTGCACTTTTATTTTCAATAAAGCTTGACTGGACCCTAGCATTCTTGATTGGGAGAGAGACACGCTCCGCTTTTTCACGAGAATACTCCTATTCTTCACTTATATTTGTTGAGTATTCATTATCTAGCGCTGTTCAGCTTTTAGCTCTTGTTTTCATGTATCTCTTGTCAGAGCTATTAGCTTTCTTTTGTAGAAAGTATTCTCTTGATTCACTTATATTTGTTTGGAGAGTTGATTAAATAAATTGATTGGTGTTTGGTTGGTTCAGAAAATGTTGCATGTGGTAATTGGTATAAGGAAAAACTTGCTTAATCTTGTAGATCACTAATTTGGATAACCTGATGCTTATCAATTGTTTTGAGTTAACAAGTAGATCATGATTAAATTGTGCATAACATGAGTTAAGCCTATTAGTGAAGAACTACCGTAAAGCTTGATGAAAATTTGGTTTGCATCGGTGGTATCTCTAAGGTCTAGATATTTTCTAATAACAGGGTTTGGTTAACAAGGAAGACGGTATGAAGTCTTATAACGTTTGCAATATGTTTGTCATATAAAACTTGGTGTACGGGTTGATATTCTTGTTTGCTTACATAACCTTGCTAGCCTAAACTCTGTACTGAGAGGGAATGCATCTCGTGCATCCAAATCCTTGAGCCAAAATCCATGCCATTTGTGTCCACCATAACTACCTATATGTGGTATTTCCTTGCCACTCCAAGTAAATTTTTCATGTGCTACCTTTAAATTATTCAAAATGTTATTATTCCCTTTTTGTGTCAATGTTTTCTAGCTCATGAGGAATTAGTGTGGTTATTCTTTATTCTATTTGTTGAATGGACTTTTACACCTGGACTAGTGGCATATACATCCGCTTATCCAATAATTTTGCAAAAAGAGCTGGCAACGGGGTGCCCAGTCCCAATTAATTACAACTTTAACCAATTAATTCTCTTCACACTTTTGCCCTGATTCATCAGTAAGCAATGACAAACAGTGAAATACCTGAATGTGTGTAAACCAAAGAGAAAGAGGGATGATCTGCCTTGCTGGTAGAAATAACGTCCTTCATGGGAGCCGCTCTTAAAAGTCCGTTTGACATGTAGAATACTGTTCTCACCCGCTACCATTCGTTACAACATGCGTTATATGCAACGTATTGGACTTGTTATACTACTTTGTGTTGACAATATCCATGAGATAAATATGTTGAAAGTTGAAGCAAATGCTGAAACTTAATTCTTCCTTTGTGTTGATTGAATACCTTTTATTAGAAACTATTGCTTTATGAGTTAACACTTATGCAAAACTGTTTGATGCTTGTCTCGAAAGTACTATTCATGAAAATGTTTAGCTTGTGTGATTCATTGTTTACTCATTATCTATTTGGTACCAAATTATAGACCATTGACTTGGATCACTTCATTCATTTACATGTGCCTTGCAATATTATATGATCAAGATTATGATGGTAGCATGTCACCTCAAAAATTATTTTGTTTTTATCGTTTACCTACTCGAGGACGAGTAGGAACTAAGCTTGGGGATGCTGATATGTCTCAAACGTATCTATAAGTTTTGATGTTCCATGCTTGTTTTGTACCAATTGCTACATGTTTTGCATCTACTTTATATCGCTTTTATACATTTTTTGGGACTAACCTATTAACAAGATGCCGAAGTGCCAGTTCCTGTTTTCTGCTGTTTTTGTATTCCAGAAAAGCTAGTCTGGAAATATTCTCGGAATTGGACGAAACTTCACGGGGTCCCTATTTTACCAGAACTCACCTGACGGAGCAAAGGAGCAACAGAGGAGGGCCACCAGGGCCCCACACGCACCTAGGGCACGGGGCCCCCCTCTGTCGCGCCCTAGGGTGGTGTGGGCCCCTCGGGGGTCGTCAGCCGCTGCCCTTTCGCCTACTTATTCCTCCCGACGCGAAAACCCTAAGTGCCTGAGCCAATATCCACGAAAAGTTCCAGAGACGCCGCCGTCGTCAACCCTAGCTCGGGAGGGTCCAGAACCTGTTCCCGGCACCCTGCCGGAGAGGGGAATCGTCACCGGAGGCTTCTACATCGCCATGCCTACCTCCGAAGTGATGCTTGAGTAGTTCATCCTTGGACTCCGGGTCCATAGCAGTAGCTAGATGGTTGTCTATCCACTTTGTGCCATCATGTTTAGATCTTGTGAGCTGCCCTACATGATCAAGATCATATTATTGTAATGCTACATGTTGTGTTTGCTGGGATCCGATGAATATTGAATACTATGTCAAGTTGATTATCAATCTATCTTATATGTTATTTAAGATCTTGCATGCTTTCCGTTACTCGTAGATGCTTTGGCCAAGTAGATGCTTGTAACTCCAAGAGAGAGTATTTATGCTAGATAGTGGGTTCATGCCTCCATTTAATCTGGGACAGTGACATAAAGTTCTAAGGTTGTGGATGTGCTATTGCCACTAGGGATAACCTAACGATGCTATGTCCACAGGCATATGTGTTTGTTTACATTACGCGCTTTACTTAATGCGATTATCCGTTGCTTGCAACTTAATATCAACGGGGGACTCGGATGACAACCCAGCGGTGGATTATTAGTCATAGATGCTGTTGGATAACGGTCTATGTATCTTGTCGTAATGCCCAATTAAATATCATAGTAGTCATCATGTCATGTATATGCATTGTCATGCGCTCACTATTTGTCAATTGCCCAGCTGTAATTTGTTCACCCAACATGTTAGTTATCTTTTATGGAGAGAACCACTAGTGAACTGTGGACCCCGGTCCATTCTTTTACACTGATTAAACAACCACAAACTGCAAACTGTTCCTTTTTCATTCTCTGCAATTTATACTCATTTTCCACACCATACGTTTAATCCTTTGTTTTCAGCAAGCCGATGAGATTGACAACCTCACTGTTTCGTTGGGGCAAAGTAGTTTGATTGTGTTGTGTGCAGATTCCACGTTGGTGATCGTATTGCGTCGTGCGAGCCACCAACAACCTTCTGAAGAGTTGCTGCTCCTACTGGTTCGATAACCTTGGTTTCTTTCTGAGGGAAAACTTGCTGCTGAACTGCATCATACCTTCCTCTTGGGGTCTCCCAACGAGCGTGTGATTCACGCCATCAATACTAGTCATGTTTTATGAAAAACAAGATTTTCTGCTTAGGTAGCTTGGAAGGATGAAGAGACAATGAGTGTGTTGATGATGGCAGGCAATATGTTGTGAATATGTTGTGATGGCCATAGACACTCTCTCTGCATCTACCATTTAGATTAAATTTGATTTGAACAAATTCCATTAGATCGCTTGTTAGCATGATCATTATAAGTGTGTCTTGCCTCCAGCGAGACAATTATTCATATTTGTTAGTGACAAATCGTTGTCCTACATTTATGAGTGATATCTTTAATAATCATACACCGATTATGAATGGAATGTTGATGGTAGTAGCTCTCACATTTATAACATTAATGCCAAAGATACAAACTTAATAATGACACCACATTATTGTGGCACTAACGTTTTAAGTCATGTCAATGTTATATGCATTAAGAAGCTCCATTCAGATGGATCTCCAAGTTCTTAGATTTGATCTTTTGACACTTGCAAGATAACTAGGACACCGTTTTGGAAAACGGGCATTTAACTTGTTGAGAATCATACATATCGATGAGTGTGAATCAATGAAGTGCTTCAACGTGTAGTGGAAATCATTATTTTATAAACTTCACCAATGATTTGAGTAGATATGGGAATATCCACTTAATGAAATGCTGGTCTGAAAGGTTTGATAAGATCAAACAAGTTCGGAGTGAAGTAAGAGAAATAAACTTAACAAGAAAATCAAATTCCCGCGATACAGATCGAGGAAACATGGATTTGAGTTATGAGTTTGGCATATCATTGGAAGACTTGTGAAAAGATTTCCAAAAATTATGCCGCATGGAACACCACAATGTTATGGTGTGTTAGGATGCCGCAATCACACGCTATCGGATAGTGTATGGTAAATAAAATCTCTTATCGAATTATTGTGATCATTGAAGTCATATGGTAGAAACAAAACATTCACGTTAGATAGTAGGGAAACCATCTAAATCCGTGGAGACAATACCATATGAGTGATGGCATGGCTTTTAGCCTAGATTGTCGTTTTGATATTTTAGTGTTTTGATATGATCAATCCTAAAATGGATAAATTCATCTTTATAGTGTATCTAAGAAATCGGTTAGATACATTTCTCACGACAAAGGCAAATTTGCTGTCGGAACATACATTGATCAAGAAATAGTTTCTTGTCCAAGGGTATAAGTGGGAAAGAAAGTAGAGCAAGGCGAAGGTAATGAAACTTTCTCTCCAGACATCAGAGTGGCGCAGCGGAAACCGTTCCGGTACCGTCCTCCACAACTGGAAGGAAGCTGATGATAATGATCATGATGCTCTGAGCACATACTAAGGTCGTAGGCGTATGAGAATGTGTTCTGCACTGTGTGGTACGACAATCTTGTTATGAACGTCATGTTAATGAAACATGACAAACCTATGAACTACGAAGAAGTGATGGTGAACAAAAGTCCGAGAAATGGCTATGAGCCATATATAATCCGAGATAAAATCCATGTACGATTACCAAGTAAAGACTTGGGTAAATCTTCTTGATGGGCTCCAGGCCGTTGAGAGTAAATGGAATTTTATGAAAAAATAGACACTGACGGAAAGGCAACCGTCTATAAGGATCGATTTGTCGTAAAACAGTTTTGAGAAATTCAAAAGTTGACCACAACGAGATTTTGTCTCAAGTGGCGATGCCTAAGTCTGTTTGGGATTGTTCTAGCAATTATTTTCAATTAAGAAATTGATGGATGGATAAAGAAACCGTGTTCCCTAATGGCAACATTAAGAAAGAGTTGTAATTGGTACAACAAGTAGGTTTTGTTGATCCTAAGGATGCTAGACATGTATGCAAACTTCAGCTTTCCATTCATGGGCTGAAGCAAACATATCGGATCTGGAATCTTCACTTTGATAATGTGATCAAAGGATTTTGGAGTCGTCCAAAATAGTTGAAAAAACCTGCATTTACAAAGAAGTGAGTGGGAGCTAAGTAGCTTTTCTTGATCTTATATGTGAATGGCATATTTGAGTGGGAGATAAAGGAAATTCCCTTGTCTTATATGCGGAAGGCATATTTGAGTGGGAGCTAGGTGTCATTCCAAACTTTATATGTAATGACATATAGAGAATGATACAGATCCTCTAGTAAGTATGAATGATTATTTAAGTGATTAAATTCTCTGTGAATGAAGTTTAGAGTATTAGGCTTTAGATCTGTGATTTGTATAGATCACGAGGGCTTAATAACATTAGGTCAGGAATATTTTTCTAGGTCAAGATTCTGAAATGTTTCAGAATAGAACAAGCGAAGAAAAAGGTTCTTGGTTGTATGACTAGATAAAATATTAGGTTTCAGTGATAGTTATTGAAATAACTGGATGTCCGACATCCTCTATGCCTCAGACATAGATTTTATCATACTGAAAACTCGACTTGGTGTGACCCAAGTTCTTGGTTGAAGAACGGGTTCTAGAGTGATCCCTGGATGGATCAATGAACAAATGTTAAGTATTTCCTTCAGTGTCTACAGAAAACTGAAGATATGTTTCTTGTATGGGTGAGAGTGAAGAGACAACTTGCCGTAAAAGGGTTACGATGATGCAACACTGACCCATACGGCTAGAAATCTCATACAGGAGAAGTCCTTTGTTTTGAAGAAAGGGTTAGATTGCGAAGTTCCATATGAATGCACTATCGTAGAAGGGTTAGCTTGCGAAATTGCATATGAATGCACTGTCGCGTGATCTACATAGGTATAGGAATATATGGCTATTTCGGAAGTAGCAAGTGTGATTGGACTGTGCAGTTTTCCCGAGCATGCCTGGTTTCCCTTAATAGTTCTCTTAGATTTTTAAGGCTCATGCTATGCGAAATTTTGAGTCTCACTCCATCGACAAAGCATATATTTCACCGTTATCATATGATACGGGATGATGTCAAACTAGATGACATAGAAGTGTTGCAAAGCACATACAGATCTCAATGTGGGAAGATCTGTTGACTAAACCTCTTCCACGAGACAAGCATGCACCATATTGCTATAGGTGTTAAGCTTTTATCAAGTTGTAAACTAGATTAATTGGTACTCTAGTGCAAGTGGGAGACTGTTGGAGATATGCCCTAGAGGCAATTCATAAAGTGATTTTATTTGTCATATCTCTATTGTTCATAATACGTTTAATACCATGCTATAACTGTATTACGCGAAAACATTAATACACGTGTGGTATGAAAACAATCTGGTCCCTAGTAGCCTCTATTTAACTAGTTCGTTGGGTAACAGATGATCAATGTTTCCTAATCATGGACAATGGCGTCGGTTAACAACGGAGTCATATCATTAGGTGAATGATTTGATGGACATACCCAAAATATAGAAACGTAGTGTTCATACCTTCGACTGTGAGATCATATCAAATCTCTGCTTCTGGAAGATGCGGCTGATCGCATCAAACGACATGTCTTATATAGCGTGACAATAAAGGTGACACTTTCGGGTATCGGAAGGAAGCTGTAGAAGCAAGTGATCAAGAGCGGGAATTGTCAATCCACATAGCAGGATAGATAGTCTGGGCCCACTCGGTGAGATTACATCAATGAGTTTGCAAGCATGTGACTAGGTCACGGGGATGTAATATCACAGACGAGTAAAGATAGATTTGTCGATGACGAGGTCATGCTCGATAATCGTGATACCGGAGAACGACGCTCAAACAATCTAAGTATCGCTAGGCAAGAGGATGAGACTGGACGTCTAAAGGTTCAAACGATAAAAGACATTCGTGGACGCACAGGGGCTATCATGGGTATCCAGATCCCGCTGTTAGTCATTGATCGGAGAATGAGTCTCGATCATGTCTGGAGTGATCCTGAACCGTGGGGTAACACACTTAAGGGTGGTGACGATTAGATTGGATATAAGAGAGAAAAGAAACCGGGAACTCCGGAAGTGTTCCGGGACTTGTCCGATGTTGATCGGAGGCAACGAAATATGTTTCGGAGCCCGAATGAATTAAATAATATGTATTTAATATTAATAAGTGTTATTAATGATTAAATATATTTTTTATTTAATTAAATTCGAATTTTAAATGGGCCTTAGAGGCCCATTAGGGGAAAATCCCAAAAAAGGAAAAAAGGAAAAAGAGAGGGAGGAGGGCCAGCCGCCATAGGTGGGCCGAATGGGGCCCACCTAGGTGGCCGGCTGCCTCCTTGGCCGGCGGATGGCCATGTGGGGTTTAGTCCCACATGGCCTAGCCAAGGGAGATGGCCTCCCTCCTCCTCCTTTAAATAGGGGACCCCATGATACGTCTCAAACGTATCTATAATTTCTTGATGTTCCATGTTGATATTATACCAATTGTTACATGTTTTATATACACTTCATAGCATTTTTATGCATTTTCTGGGACTAACTATTAACAAGATGCCACAGTGCCAGTTCCTGTTTTCTGCTGTTTTTGTATTCCAGAAAAGCTAGTATAGAAATATTCTCGGAATTGGACGAAACTTGGACATAACCTCCTATTTTTTCCAACACGTACACCGAGTCCAAAGGAGAGACGGAGGGGAGCCACGAGCCAGCCACACCATGGGGCGGCGCAGGCCCCCCTGCCGCGCCGTGGGTGGTGTGGGCCCCACGGGCGTCTCCAGCCGCCGCCCTTTCGCCTATTTATTCATCTTCACGGGAAAACCCTAGATACCCGAGCCATTATCCACGAAAAGCTCCAGAGACGCCGCCGCCGTCAACCCTAACTCGGGAGGGTTCAGAAGCTCTTCCCGGCACCTGGTGCCCACAAGTATAGGGGATCGCTGAAGTCTTCGTTGGGAAGTATTACCCAAATTTATAGTTCGACTCGATGGGAACACAAGAATATCAATAAGACCTTGGCAATTGAGGCGTCACTCTCAACCACACCTGTATATCAATAACTTGCAGCAGTAATAGTGATGGCAGTAGTATGATTCAAGTAACAAGCAGAACAGTAGCAGTGAACAAGTGTTTCCCAGTTTTCACCGGAAAAGTGAAAGTGTAACTCAGAGATTCAAAACGTAGGCATGAGGTGATAGCGGGGTGTTGCAAGAATGAGATTGATCATATAATAAGAAACAAATAACAATGGGACCTATCTCTAACTCCGATATATGTAGGTATGTGTTCCATATTTAGTTGTGCGTACTAACCAAGAGAATTTGCACAACATCTATTGTCCAACCTGCCCATTTCACCGGGGCCAACTTGGAACTACAGGTAATTAAGGTCTACCCTTTCGAATAGACCGGAACAATGCATTAACACTTCATGAACACATAGAATCCTCAAACTAAAACATCTCCCCCTTGTTTTCCCTATATGTCACGTTTAGGGTTCGCAGGTTCAACATAATAGCAGGTGATACACTTTGCAGATAAATACCAAACTCAAATATATGATGGGGCAATATAAGTTCAGTACTGAAATCATGCCACTCGGGCCCTAGTAGCAAGCATTAAACATAGCAAGAGTGCATCAACACAATACAAAAGTATCCTCAAGATAAAACCCTAAAATCCCGAACAACGGGTAGCATTACATGATCAATCTCATCCAATCCCCATCCACCTCACATGCCTACAGCGGACTACTCACACATGGTGATGGAGAGGGAGCTCATGGTCGATGGAGATGAAGGCGGTGAAGATGGCGGTGAAGACGGTCTCCGGATCCCTCCACCGGAGGAGAAATCCTGGATCAATCTGTCCCCGAAACGAAGATCGTGATGGTGGCGGCGTTCTGTTTCGCGAAAGCTCCCTCCTCCTAGGGCAAGCACTTTTTCGTATATATGAGGGGGTACGTCGAAGACCGAAGGCGAGGCGGCGCCCGAGGCCCATTTGGGCTGGGCCCACGCGGCCAGGTACAGGGGCCGCGTGGGACCCACCCATTTGGCCCTCGAGCGCTTCCTCGTGTCCATCTTTTGTCCATTGTCCTTCTTTTCCATAAAAATTGACGTGGTAATTTTCCCCGATTTTATTTCCTGCAGAAATAGCCAGAAAAGAGACTTTGCTAAAAACAGCGTCAGATTCAGCAGTTTTATTCAAATATGGGAAGATTCCGGAGCAAATATGAGGCAAAGTGCTTGGAAAAGTAGATGCATTTTGGATGCATCAGCTCCCCCAAGCTTAGCTCGTTGTTTGTCCTCGAACAACTCAAACGTAGTGCAGAAGCGATAAAAGACTTTGACAAGAACTTTGCATTGCATATGTAACACAATTTAATATCAACAAGCATTCAAAGCATAGCTTCAACAACAAATGATAAGATGTTAGCAAAGGTATATCTAATCAATGTTAAAGCATTTATATTTGTTGCAAGAGAGATATTATGTAGAGTCAATACTTGGATGAGTTTGCTCAACTGTAGAAATAAACAAAGGTTCTTGCATCGCTAATGATTGAATCATGACAAGACTTTTGGGTCTTTTGATTCTTTCTTTTGTTACCTGGTGAAATCATTGTGCTTACAACCTTGCTCTTAGTTTTAGCAAACCATTTGATATTACTGACATGACTCATATGCTTGACCGACTAATGGTTGAAAACCTCATGCCCCGTGAATACGAGTACCTACACCATGGCTACTCAACTTGGGTCACTAAGCAAGTTCGAAATTTTCAGTCATTGCAAGTAATAAAAGCGTCATCAAGAGCGTCAACTGGGGTACCTCTTGTCCCAGGACATGGACAAGCCCATGTCCAAACAACAAGACAAACAGACAATGAACAATCTCAGCACTCTTTTATTTACCATTTGCATAGCTTTTTATTATGAAGTGCATCACTGAATGTCCACCATGGTGCGCTGTAAATTTCCACCATGAATGATGCATGGCTTAAGTTGGCGGCCCAGGCGTCTCTCTAGCCAATTATTCTTACTCATCAAACTTGCTAAGTTTCCGCTTTCATTTCGCACATGATAAGCATCCATAAACAAAAGTACATGATATCAACTGAATATATTTTAGTGCAATGTTGAAAGCTTTACATGTGTCAGCACATTTCAGCTAACTCCCAACCACTAAACCTGTCAAGCATACAACTTCATGTTTATTATTTGAAAGATTATTTTACTTTCTATTGGTTGGCAAGTTTAGTAAGCACAATGGGATGCGTAGACCTTTGTTTAGAGCTACAATTATTCAATCCACAACCAAGTATTGTCACAAATAAAATTTCACTTGCATCATCATATAACATACTAGAACATGGAGAAGATAAACATTTGCTACCATTTCTCTAGATGTTGAAGAAACTATGATGTGCTCACTTGCTGTTATTAAAGAGTCCACATAACACGGCAAAGGTGTCATACCTTTCATCCACTTCATGCACTCAACTCATCATCGTTGTTCTCCTCTCCCAACTTGAACTGCACAATAAAAACTCAAATCTGCCAGAAAATGTCACTGCATACAGTACTGTTTTTACCCTACCTAGACACCTCAGAAAAATCTCATATTTTACGTGTGTGAGGTTATGATGTGTTGCAGCAGTGGTTAAAATTTCAGCTCAATCGGAGTTACAGAGAAAAAATGAAAAATAAAACAGCGAGCAGATTTCAGCAATTTCTGCACCTCCGTTTTTGCGTTTGTTTCAAGAAAACGAAAATTTTTTGTTATTTTTCGTTCTAAGAAACAAAAACAAACAACCAGAAGTAAAAGAAACAAATAAAATCTTTTTGTGTTTTTGTTTTTCAAGAAACTTATCATAGCAATATAACGGTGATATAAAACAATGAATGGAGAGTAAGAGAGTACTCCCCCAAGCTTGCGATCAAGCTAGTATCCTGGGTAGTTGCCGTATCCACTTCCACTTCCAGGGTAGTAACTATATGGGTAGCCTTGCATGCTTGGGTACAGGGGCTCCGCCTGAGGCATGTACCCCTGTGTCTCTGGAGCTTGTGGCTCCTCCTGAGGCGGCGCCTCTTCCACTATCCATTTTCCGGTACTCCTGTCAAAAAGATCAGTACGGGGGAGCCTAATGGACACTCGCTGCCCACTAGTGCTCAAATAGTTATACAGATAATGTCCCCATACAACGTACTTATATCCATGCGAGTAGTCAAAGCAAAATCAAGTAATTTGGACTCTTGCACTAGAGTACCCATGTTATCACCATATCCTCTCTCGTTTTTAATGTAATTGTACACCATAGTAGCAATAGCACCAGCATAAATAGGAGTTTGATCAGTAATATTTCTACTCACAGCAGTATGCAAAGATCTAGCAAGTATGACTCCCAAGTTATATTCACACGGTGTATTTTCTTTTGCACATTTTAGTAGATAAACCATTGGTCCAGTGCAAGCAGAATTGTTATCCCTAGCAAGAAATCCTCTTGCAAGAAACAACGCAAAATATCTCAAACTTGGGTGCTGTATATGAGTAAATTTACCCCTATTTAATCTATCACGAGAGTTTACAGATATAGTGTGCCAAAACTCAACAAGCTCATGGTTGGTATCAGCACGAGTTTCACTCCAACTCCCTGAATTTTCTACACCAATAGCATTGCAAAATTCCCTAGAGACATAACAAGGCGCTCACCTCTCATAGTAAATTTGCAAACAAAGGTAAGAGGGGTGCCTTACTTCTCTTCCTGTGCTTTTGGGGCTCCGGGCCCTCAAATCTGAAGGTAGAGAGGAATTCCCGCGAGAGTTCTTCATATGTATCTTGGGGGTTCTGGGAGAACCTAAGCAAGCCAGTTGTAGTGACGAAGGTGTCGAAGTCCTCTTTGATCCCCCACTGTTCAAGAACATAGGGATCTTGCCATCTTGTTGTATGTATTTTCAGCTTCTCCCCTACAAAGAATGCATCATCCTCCCACAGGTGGTCGTCATCATAATTGAGGGAGACTTTGCATGCTCTTCTTCTTGGTCTTGAGCTCATCCCAACCAAAGCTTTGCCCTTGCTAAACATGATACCTTGCTGCCCAAAAACAATATTCAACAAAAATCAAGATGTAACACCTTAAAACAACATTAAGCCATCCATAAATAGTCTCCACATCAATATCATGCATCAATATCAACTAGAAAACTTGAATCTATGGATTTCCTAAGCATAAAAGGGTGACACCTAGTGCAGCAAAATACTTCATGCATGAGGCATAAGAACAAAAAGTAATTGGATGAGTGGAGGAGTCACATACCAATGAGCAATCCCACCAAACAGATTTGAAAAATCTGCCCTAAACTTGGAGATCCAAGGATAGCAGGAAGAGAGCTCGAGAAAATTTGGGAAAAATACCTGGGGCTGGTTTCCTGTCGAGGGGAAGGAGATGGGCACTGGATACTCACCTAACCCCCTCTGTGGGCCAAAATAGTGGGTCCCACGCGGCCAGGTACTGTGGCCGCGTGGGACACCCCTTTTGGGCCCTGGTGGCCCTCTGGTGTCTCCCTTTTGGCTGTTAGTTCCTCTGGTAAAATAACTTACCTCCAAATTTTTCTGGAATTTTTCGAGAAAATTTTCTGAACAGAATTTTTCAAACTACATTTCTGGAATTTCTGCACTTTGAAATAATTATGCTCATGCAAATAATCTAAAAATTCTAGAATAAATGAAATCAAACATTCAAAGCAATTTTTATGGGAATCAAGTTTGCATCATTTTCATATTAGTAATGAGGTTGATCAAGTCTCATTAATAATATGCAAAAGATATAATACATGATTCTTTATTTTATATGTTTTCTGAGCAATTTCAAGTCACCTCATATTTGATTGGAATAGTTCCAATCATTGATAGCATATTTTGGTTCAGGAGGTGGCAATGAATTCAAAGCTTCCTATTATAAGAGTATTCCTTTTAATGGAGTTCACACTCTGGCTTACCATAGTAACAGATTTCTTCTTAGGAAAATAGATAGTGTGCTCATTTCCCTTGACATTGAATGTTACCTTGCTCTCAGTGCAATTTATAACAGCCCCTGCAGTGTTTAAAAAGGGTCTTCCAAGAATAATAGACAAATTATCATCTTCAGGCATTTCTACACAACAAAGTCTGTAGGGATTAACACATTAGCAATAGAGATAGGGACATCCTCACATATTCCTATAGGCACAGCAGTTGATTTATCAGCCATTTGTAATGATACTTCAGTTGGAACCAATTTGTTTAGGTTAAGTTTCTTATATAAAGAAAAAGGCATAACACTAACACCAGCTCCTAAGTCACATAGAGCATATTTCACATAAGTTTCTTTAATATGACAAGGAATAGTTGGAATACCAGGATCACCACGTTTTTCAGGCATTTTCCCTTTAAAGGAATATTCAGCAAGCATAGCAGTTATTGCATCAGTAGGAATCTTTCTTTTATTAGTCACAATGTCTTTCATGTATTTGGAATATGGAGGGATTTTAATAGCATCAACAAGAGGAATTTGCAAACACAAAGACTTAATCAACTCAAAGAATTTCTCAAATCTAGCATCATCCAAAGTTTTTATTACCTCTTGGGGATATGGTATGGGTTTTTGTACCCACGGATCCCTATCTTTACCTCTTTGTGGATTAGGATGGCTCTTCTTCTTATTCTTCTCAGTAGATGGTGGAGGTCTTCTTTATCATTAGGTTCAGGTTCTTCAATATTTTCATCCTCTTGTGGCTCTTCTTCAGGTGAAGGTGATTCTTCTTCTTCATTATTATTATCTTCAGTCTCAGCATCAGAAATAGAAATATCCTTATCTTGCTCTTCAGAGTCATCAATGTCCTTGTTTTCATTGGGAGATTTTCCTGCAGAAGATTTCTTCTTGAGAGCTTCTTGTTCTTTTCTCTTGGGATGGCCTTCAGGAAAATCAGGATCCTGAGTACTTGCACCTCCCCTAGTGTTAACTCCACAAACCTGTTTCTTCACCATAAGACTTTCATACAATTGATTTTGAAGAGAAACCATTTGTTCAACTTGATTATTCATCATCTCACAGTGTTTAACAATTCTTTTTACCTCTCCCACACTAGCATGTAAACTTTCTCGAAGAGATTTAATTTTGTGAGAGTTCTCCATAATAGTCATTCTAATATTATGCTCCTCAGGATTATGATGATAAGCAAAATCATTCATGTAGGATACATCAACAGGAGGTGTTACCTTTTCATTACCTTTTATGGAGCTAATAGCATTGACTTGAATTGGAAAACATGGTTGATCATCAGGAAGTTTAACACCCATTTCAGATAATTCCTTAAGATGAGAGGTTTTAATTCCCTTCTCTTTAATAGCCTTGGAAGCTTCTTTCATTGTTTCGTTATCCAATTTGAGCATGCCTCCTTTCTTCTCCGGAAATATCTCTTCAATATTCCAGTCTTCATAATTCCTAGAGATAGTCTCCAATAGCTCAGTTGCTTCATCAACGGTCCTTTCCCTGAAAACATTACCTGCAATACCATCAAGATAGCCTCTGGTGTTTTCGGTTAGACCATTGTAAAATATATCAAGTATTTCATTACTCTTGAAGCCATGGGTAGGACATTTCCTAACCATCTTACTATACCTCCCCCAAGCTTGGGGTAAATCCTCCTTCTCTTTCTGTGAAAAGCTGCTAATCGCAACAGTCAAACCATGAATCTTATCAGCAGGGAAATACTTATTATAGAATACCTGCAAACATTCTTCCTTGCTAGTAATACATCCAGGTTCTAAACGATTATACCAAGTTTTAGCACTTCCTCCCAAAGTAAAAGGAAAAGCTTTAAGAAATAGTAGCGTTGATGGATTTCATCTTTACCAAATAACACAGATAAGTCATGCAAGACAGCAATGTGTTCAAAAGGAAACTCATCCTCTCTACCATAAAACTTATATTTTTCAGCTTTTTCAATTATTTCAGGATCAACACTAAACTCATAATCTTTATCTTTAATTTTAATAGCAGGAGCATTCATTTTCTCAGTAATAGGAAAATATCCATCAAGAGGAGAATTTTTATAGCTATCAAGTTTATCCAATTTATCAAAGTCAGAATTCATAAAAGCCATAGTAAATGCCTCCTCTTCCTCAGAAGAAGTTTCAAATTCATCATCACAGTATTCATTATCTTCTAACTCAGATTCCACATTTTCAGGTGTTTCAGTTATCTCAGATGTTTCAGGTGTCACTTCTTTGTCTATGCTACCACATAATAAATCATTTTCATTACTAGTAGACATTTTAGACAATGGTGAACTAGATAAAACCTTTCCTCTTTTCTTAGGAGCAACAGCAGAAGCAACATTAGGTGAAAAGTTTGGCCTACTTGGCAAATCCGTACCTCCGCGAGTAGTTGAAGGCCTCATTCCTTCAGAGTAGTCTTTTCCTTTCCCATGGTTAGGAACAAGCAAAAGCAGCAAATAGATGATAACAAGTTGTCTTACCAATAAAGCTAGGTTCCCCGGCAACGGCGCCAGAAAACGTCTTGATACCCACAAGTATAGGGGATCGCTGAAGTCTTCGTTGGGAAGTATTACCCAAATTTATAGTTCGACTCGATGGGAACACAAGAATATCAATAAGACCTTGGCAATTGAGGCGTCACTCTCAACCACACCTGTATATCAATAACTTGCAGCAGTAATAGTGATGGCAGTAGTATGATTCAAGTAACAAGCAGAACAGTAGCAGTGAACAAGTGTTTCCCAGTTTTCACCGGAAAAGTGAAAGTGTAACTCAGAGATTAAAACGTAGGCATGAGGTGATAGCGGGGTGTTGCAAGAATGAGATTGATCATATAATAAGAAACAAATAACAATGGGACCTATCTCTAACTCCGATATATGTAGGTATGTGTTCCATATTTAGTTGTGCGTACTAACCAAGAGAATTTGCACAACATCTATTGTCCAACCTGCCCATTTCACCGGGGCCAACTTGGAACTACAGGTAATTAAGGTCTACCCTTTCGAATAGACCGGAACAATGCATTAACACTTCATGAACACATAGAATCCTCAAACTAAAACATCTCCCCCTTGTTTTCCCTATATGTCACGTTTAGGGTTCGCAGGTTCAACATAATAGCAGGTGATACACTTTGCAGATAAATACCAAACTCAAATATATGATGGGGCAATATAAGTTCAGTACTGAAATCATGCCACTCGGGCCCTAGTAGCAAGCATTAAACATAGCAAGAGTGCATCAACACAATACAAAAGTATCCTCAAGATAAAACCCTAAAATCCCGAACAACGGGTAGCATTACATGATCAATCTCATCCAATCCCCATCCACCTCACATGCCTACAGCGGACTACTCACACATGGTGATGGAGAGGGAGCTCATGGTCGATGGAGATGAAGGCGGTGAAGATGGCGGTGAAGACGGTCTCCGGATCCCTCCACCGGAGGAGAAATCCTGGATCAATCTGTCCCCGAAACGAAGATCGTGATGGTGGCGGCGTTCTGTTTCGCGAAAGCTCCTCTCCTAGGGCAAGCACTTTTTCGTATATATGAGGGGGTACGTCGAAGACCGAAGGCGAGGCGGCGCCCGAGGCCCATTTGGGCTGGGCCCACGCGGCCAGGTACAGGGGCCGCGTGGGACCCACCCATTTGGCCCTCGAGCGCTTCCTCGTGTCCATCTTTTGTCCATTGTCCTTCTTTTCCATAAAAATTGACGTGGTAATTTTCCCGATTTTATTTCCTGCAGAAATAGCCAGAAAAGAGACTTTGCTAAAAACAGCGTCAGATTCAGCAGTTTTATTCAAATATGGGAAGATTCCGGAGCAAATCATGAGCAAAGTGCTTGGAAAAGTAGATGCATTTTGGATGCATCAGCACCTGCCGGAGAGGGGAATCATCACCGGAGGGCTCTACATCACCATGCCTGCCTCCGGAGTGATGCGTGAGTAGTTCATCCTTGGACTACGGGTCCATAGCAGTAGCTAGATGGTTGTCTTTCCACTTTATGCTATCATGTTTAGATCTTGTGAGCTGCCTATCATGATCAAGATCATCTTATTGTAAAGCTACATGTTGTGTTTGCTGGGATCCGATGAATATTGAATACTATGTCAAGTTGATTATCAATCTATCTTATATGTTATTTATGATCTTGCATGCTTTCCGTTACTAGTAGATGCTTTGGCCAAGTAGATGCTTGTAACTCCAAGAGTGAGTATTTATGCTAGATAGTGGGTTCATGCCTCCGGTAATCTGGGAGAGTGACAACAACTTCTAAGATTGTGGATGTGCTGTTGCCACTAGGGATAAAATAACCGATGCTTAGCTTAAGGGTGCCCGTTAGGTCTAATGCATTTGTTTACATTACGCACATTACTTAATGCGATTATCCATTGCTTGCAACTTAATACCAACGGGGAACTCGGATGACAACCTGGAGGTGGATTATTAGTCATAGACGCTGTTGGATAACGGTCTATGTATTTTGTCGTAATGCCCACATGAATATCATAGTAATCATATGTCATATATATGCATTGTCATACGCTCAATATTTTGTCAATTGCCCAGCTGTAATTTGTTCACCCAGCATGTTAGTTATCTTTTATGGAGAGACACCACTAGTGAACTGTGGACCCCGGTCCATTCTTTTACACTAATAATACAACCAACTGCAAACATTGTTCCTTTTCATTCTCTGCAATTTACTACTGTTTTCCACACCATACGTTTAATCCTTTGTTTTCAGCAAGCCGGTGAGATTGACAACCTCACTGTTTCGTTGGGGCAAAGTAGTTTGATTTGTTGTGTACAGATTCCACGTTGGTGATCGAGTAAACGGCGTCACAACAACCTTCAGAAGTGATTTCTTGCTCCTACTGGTTCGATTAAACCTTGGTTTCATACTGAGCGAAACTGCTGCTACACTACTTCATGCCTTCCTCTTGGGGTCTCCCAATGAACGTGTGATCCACGTCATCAACAATTTTTCTGGCGCCGTTGCCGGGGAGCTAGAGGATTTCTGCAAGGGGAGTTTCACGCTTCCAATCTCTTTACTTTGTTATTGTCTTACTTAGTTTATTTTTATCTAGTCTTGTTTGCTTTATTTATCAAAAACACAAAAAAATTAGCTACTTTTATTTTTGAATTGTTATTTTTCAGTCTTGTTATCATGTCTAGCCCTGTTCCTGTCATCATGCCGCCTGAGGAAGAGATCTTCACTTTCAAGCAAGGGAGTGAGGAGAGTTTTAAAGATGCTTGGTCTAGAATTTTTGAGTCCTATGCTAAAACTGAACCAAAAATGACTTTAAGCCTGATCCTTAGTAGCTTTTATTTTGGTCTTGTTCTTTGCTACAGATATGGTTTAGATGCTGTGGTAGGAGGAGATTTCCTTCGTTATGATGGGGATCAAGCTTTTAATGCTATAAAAAAATGATTACAATTTCTAGCCCTCCAATCAGTAAAATTGATTCGGCTTTGACAAGCATAAGTGATAGACTTAACACTCTTGAAGCAAACATATCTGGTCTAAAAGAAGGGTATAATCAGATTCGTGAACACTATGATAATGTGCCAGTAAATTTTGAACCATCGGGATGGGTTCCCTCAGTAAAAGTTGTTATCAATGGTGAAACTTTTCATGCTCGCTGTGATATTATGTCTGAATTCTGTTTAATGCCCAAGGATATTTTTGATTCCTTAAATCTTTGGGACTTTCCAAATGCAAAGATCGTATAATTTTGGGTGATAATACTATTAAATTTCCAAGAGTAGCCGAAGGAGTATTTACAAAACTCCTGGGGATAACAATATCTATTGATTATCTTGTCATTGAATGTGCAGGAGTAGGACAAATTACGCTTGGAAGATCTCTGTTGAAACGCTTTGGAGCAATAATAGACGTGGGCCAAGGCACTATGAATTTCACATCTTCACCTATGTGTAACCAAGTATTTCCTAAAGATAAGGGTAAGGGTAAGAGAGCTAAGCGTAAGATTGTTGATGCTTCTTCACTTGGAAACACTTGATTCTTACTTTCTGCGCCTAGCTGAAATGCGTTAAAGAAAAACGCTTATGGGAGACAACCCATTATTTTATTTCTGCAATTTTTCTTTTCTTTTTGAGTCAAGGATTGTTTACTTCTGTACAATTCCTTTGTATCTTTATTTTATTGCATTGTTGTGCCAAGTATCGCCTCTAATAGGAAGATGATGCTAGATTTGGATTTCTGCGCAGGAACAGATTTCTGCTGTTCACCGTTTTACTTCTGTAAAATCACAGAAAATTATTTAAATCTGTAAATTTTTGTGCGTGATCCTCAGATATGTACGCATCTTTCGTTAGTTTAAATTTTTTCGATCTGAGCAACGTAAGTGCCTCGAAAAAATTCGTCTTTACAGACTGTTCTGTTTAGACAGATTCTGTCTTTTATTTTTCACATTCTCTCTTTTACTAGTGTTGAGTGGAATTCTTTTTTAGGGTGAAGAGCTTCACATAACATCAGTGGCAGTAGTTAATGTTAAAAGTAACGGTCATGTTTGTGTCCTTATAGAACATGTGAGTTTTTGATTGTGCACTAACTCTCTAATGAGAATTACTCTGAGTTTGGTGTGGCGGAAGTTTTCAAGGGTCAAGAGAGAAGGATGATATAATGTGATCAAGAAGAGTGAAGAGCTTAAGCTTGGGGATGCTCCCATGGATCACCCCAGCATATTTCAAGAAGACTCAAGCGTATAAGCTTGGGGATGCCCAAGGCATCCCCTTCTTCATCAGCAACTTATCAGGTCATCTCTAGTGAAACTATATTTTAATTCTTTCACATCATATGTGCTTTACTTGGAGCGTCTGTGTGCTTTTATTTTCAGTATTTTATTTTTCTTATGGTCGACTTGATTGGACCCTAGCATTCTTGATTGGGAGAGAGACACGCTCCGCTTTTTCATATGAATACTCCTATTCTTCACTTATACTTGTTGAGTATTCTTATTAGCTATTGCTATGCTTTTAGCTCCTGTTTTGCATGCATCTCTTATTCAGAGCTGTTAGTTCTTTTAAAGAAAGTACTCTCTTGCTTCACTTATAATTGTTTGGAGAGTTTATGTTGAAATAAATTGATTGGTGTTTGGTTGGAACAGAAAATGTTGCATGTGGTAGATGGTATAATGGAAAAAGCTTACATATTCTTGTAGATCACTGTATTGGATAATTTAATACTTGTCAATTGTTTTCAGTTATCAAGTAGTTCATGTTTAAGCTTTTGTATCATGTAGTTAAAACCTATTAATGAAGAACTACCGTAAAGCTCGTTGAAATTTGGTTTGCATGATTGGTATCTCTAAGGTCTAGATATTTTCTAGTAAAAGGGTTTGGTTAACAAGGAAGACAGTGTAGAGTCTTATAATGCTTGCAATATGTTTTCATATAAGTCTTGCTGTGTCGGTTGATATCCTGTGTTTGCTTCAAATAACCTTGCTAGCCTAAACTCTGTACTGAGAGGGAATGCTTCTCGTGCATCCAAAACCTTGAGCCAAAATCCATGCCATCTTTGTCCACCATAACTACCTATATGTGGTATTTCCTTGCCATTCAAGTAAATTTTTCATGTGCTACCTTTAAACTATTCAAAATTTATTACTCCTATTTTGTGTCAATGTTTACCAAGCTCATGAGGACGGGGTGGATGTCTTTATGTCAACTGTCAAACAGACTTTACCACCGGACTAGCGGCATATACATCCGCTTATCCATTAATTTTGCAAAAAGACTGGCAAATGGGGTGCCCAGTCCCAATTAATTACAAATTTAACCGCTTAATTCTCTTCACATTTTTGCCCTGATTTATCAGTCAAGCAATGACAAACAGTGAAATATCTGCATGTGTAAACAAAAGAGAAGAGGGATGATCTGCCTTGCTGGTAGAAATAACGTCCTTCATGGGAGCCGCTCTTAAAAGTCTGGTTGGCAGGGGTCATATTGTACTTTCCATTTTCTGATTCGTTGACAATTAACAAACACCTCTCAAAACTTATTTTTACTCTCTTATGATTTCAAAAACTTAAAAAGCTCTAGCACATGATTTAATCCCTGCTTCCCTCTGCGAAGGGCCTTTCTTTTACTTTTATGTTGAGTCATTTTCCTACTTCTTTCTATCTAGAAGCAAACACTAGTGTCAACTTTGGTGCAACAATTTTTATATGCTTGTATATTGCACTTATTATATTGCTTTGTGTTGACAAATATCCATGAGATATATATGTTGAAAGTTGAAAGCAATTGCTGAAGCTTAAATCTTCCTTTGTGTTGGTTAAATACCTTTTACTTAGAATCTATTGCTTTATGAGTTAACTCTTATGCAAAACTCTTTGATGCTTGTCTCGAAAGTACTATTCATGAAAAGTTTTTGCTTATATGATTCAGTTGTTTGCTCATTATCTACTTGCTAGCAAACTATAGACCATTGACCGGATCACTTCATTCATAACATGTGCTTTACAATACTATTTGATCAAGATTATGATTGTAGCATGTCACCTCAGAAATTATTTTGTTTTTATCGTTTTACCTACTCGAGGACGAGTAGAACTAAGCTTGGGGATGCTTGATACGTCTCAAACGTATCTATAATTTTTGATGTTCCATGTTGATATTATACCAATTGTTACATGTTTTATATACACTTCATAGCATTTTTATGCATTTTCTGGGACTAACCTATTAACAAGATGCCACAGTGCCAGTTCCTGTTTTCTGCTGTTTTTGTATTCCAGAAAAGCTAGTCTGGAAATATTCTCGGAATTGGACGAAACTTGGACAGAACCTCCTATTTTTCCAACACGTACACGGAGTCCAAAGGAGAGACGGAGGGGAGCCACGAGCCAGCCACACCATGGGGCGGCGCGGCCCCCCTGCCACGCCGTGGGGTGGTGTGGGCCCACGGGCGTGTCCAGCCGCCGCCCTTTCGCCTATTTATTCATCTTCACAGGAAAACCCTAGATACCCGAGCCATTATCCACGAAAAGTTCCAGAGACGCCGCCGCCGTCAACCCTAGCTCGGGAGGGTTCAGAAGCTCTTCCCGGCACCCTGCCGGAGAGGGGAATCATCACCGGAGGGCTCTACATCACCATGCCTGCCTCCGGAGTGATGCGTGAGTAGTTCATCCTTGGACTACGGGTCCATAGCAGTAGCTATATGGTTGTCTCTCCACTTTATGCTATCATGTTTAGATCTTGTGAGCTGCCTATCATGATCAAGATCATCTTATTGTAATGCTACATGTTGTGTTTGTTGGGATCCGATGAATATTGAATACTATGTCAAGTTGATTATCAATCTATCTTATATGTTATTTATGATCTTGCATGCTTTCCGTTACTAGTAGATGCTTTGGTCAAGTAGATGCTTGTAACTCCAAGAGTGAGTATTTATGCTAGATAGTGGGTTCATGCCTCCGGTAATCTGGAGAGTGACAACAACTTCTAAGATTGTGGATGTGTTATTGCCACTGGGGATAAAATAACCGATGCTTAGCTTAAGGGTGCGCCGTTAGGTCTAATGCATTTGTTTACATTACGCACATTACTTAATGCGATTATCCGTTGCTTGCAACTTAATACCAAGGGGAACTCGGATGACAACCTGGAGGTGGATTATTAGTCATAGACGCTGTTGGATAACGGTCTATGTATTTTGTCGTAATGCCCACATGAATATCATAGTAATCATCATGTCATATATATGCATTGTCATGCGCTCAATATTTTGTCAATTGCCCAGCTGTAATTTGTTCACCCAGCATCTTAGTTATCTTTTATGGAGAGACACCACTAGTGAACTGTGGACCCCGGTCCATTCTTTTACACGATAATACAACCAACTGCAAACATTGTTCCTTTTCATTCTCTACAACTTACTACTGTTTTCCACACCATACGTTTAATCCTTTGTTTTCAGCAAGCCGGTGAGATTGACAACCTCACTGTTTCGTTGGGGCAAAGTAGTTTGATTGTGTTGTGTGCAGATTCCACGTTGGTGATCGAGTAAACGGCGCCACCAACAACCTTCAGAAGTGATTTCTTGCTCCTACTGGTTCGATTAAACCTTGGTTTCATACTGAGGGAAACTGCTGCTACACTACTTCATGCCTTCCTCTTGGGGTCTCCCAACGAACGTGTGATCCACGTCATCACCCCATGCCTTGGAAATTCACCCAATTCTCCCTCTTCTTCTCTCCTACCTCGAGCGTGGTTCCGTTTCTGGAGCTGCGTACGGGGAGGGAAGTCTCTCTACTATACGCATACCGCCGTGTTGCTAGATCCACTCTTCCACTTCCGCTGCTCTGCTGGATCTGGAGCCCGGAGGTCGTCATCCACACCGTACGTGTGTGGAACCGCGAGGCACCATTGTTTGGTGCTGGGAGCTGTCTTCTTCCACTACACGACCCTGAGGTCGGCGCCGTCGTCTCCACCGACAACGTTTGTGCGGGAACGTAATCCCGCTTCCGGTCTACAAGGGTATGTATTCTGATCTCCTCCGTATTAGTATATCTGCATAGTATAGATCCTGGCTAGTTTATGGTTATCGTCGACAGGATTTTTTTGTTTTCTGTCTACGATCCCCAACAAATATAGTAAAAACGGAACCAACTGGAAGTTTTTTTTGTAAACGATTTTATTTGTTTAGCAAATGTATTTATGGCATATGAGAATATTCTGACCAAAGTTAATTATTTTAATGTGTCGGGTTTTATATAAGTAAATAGGATTTTTGTATGTTTTTAGTCCAACATTGATACATATTAGAACAACAAATGAATTTGTTTTGATTCACATTTTTAAGCAACATATGACCAAAGTTTAATTCATATCTTTTGTTTTATAATGATGCTCATAAAGATGACATCCATTTTTCAGCAATGGGCAAGGGGGTCTGCATGAAGATAATAAAGAATAAAGCATTATAATACATTTGACTTCTTTATATGAACCTTTTGTTCTTTGTAATGCAAGCTTCCTATGTAAGTCTCTCCATGTTGTGAGAAAATTTATATCCTCAATGAATGAATCTTTTGCAATAATTATGTGTGTCATGGCACAATTATTATGTAAGAGAAGTGAATAATGAGATATCACTGAAATTGTGGTAAATGTTAATCTCTGAGTAGGATGAAACCAACGAGAAATCTTATTTGGAGACTAAATGAAAATGGCACGAATGTTCATACTACCTTTATTATGCTAACATGTAGTCATTCCCTTGTGAACGTTATGAAGCACACATGAATACTAAAGTGACGATTTTGTAAGTATAATGTCTAATATGATGTACAATGTGTCTTATGAATTTATGATTATATTTTTACTACATTGCTACAATCATATGTGTCACACTTTATTAAGTATTTTTTTCCTTCTTCTGCTCAACGGTGGTGTGCTTTAGAACTGAAATGGATCTTGTTTATGGCTTAGTTTGGCAGCGAAGTGTTTTTAAAATCAAAGTATTCGAAAACCGCAGTATTCTATGCCTAGCGAACCAATACTTCAACAATAGTGTAGCTTCCTGAATATTAAAGTATATAAAATTACAATTTTGGTTAAAGCCAACATCTCAATGTATTTAGTACTTAAGTATTTCTTTTTCGATGAAAGGACCCCAATGGGCCCCAATTTCATGGATGTAATTGAAGTGTCTAATTAGAGTAAGCAAAGATGTCCGCCCATGCATCACCCAGACTCACATAAGCAGCTTAAAGGGCAAGCCCCTGCCTTCTGCCAAACGACAACTAAAAGGAAACATCAAGAGACATATCCTGACCAAAAATTACAGTTTATTTCAGGAGCTACGAGAAACTACTAAAGAGCAAGCCAGACACCAGGAGCGGAGCTGAGAGTGACAACATGGAAAACGAAGAACTACACGGCTATTATTCTGCAAACTGGGTTCCAACCGTGTTTCTGTCCAAAAATTGCACGTGCCACCCTAGCCAGTCTGCGAGCCCCTAGTAGCATTCGCAGTCCGTTTCTCTAATAATTTCCCAGGTGTTAATGAATTGACATGCAAGAAGAATAACAGTTGCAGGGTCCCGAGACGTATCTTTTGGAAACAAGATTTATTTCTTATTTTCTAGATTGGCCAGACATCAGCTATAGACTCTATCATTACAGCTACTATATCCCTACCAGCAAAAGAATGAAACCACATATTGCATTAATCACCAAAACAAGATGGCAGGGTAGAGACATTAGCAACCCCAAAACACTCCAAACATATATGGCTAAAGAGCATCAAATAGATGTTCCCACATAGTTTTTCTTCAGTATTTCTGGAGAACAACAAGTTCTCTTAATGTTGTTGCTCTCTTCACACTTGGGAATGATAAGGTCTGGCTAAGGGTCCTCCAACCGCATCTTTGCGGTGAGGTGTCCATAATCGAGTAATGTTGGATGACCGTCATTCATGTTAGTGAATGCCAGCAACTCTTGAGAAAATCTGGAACAAGAAAACCACACGTCTTTCGCAATATCGTAACCACGTTTCAAACAATTGTGCCCAAGATTAAGCAGAACCAAGGAATTGAGCTTTAACGGGGGCAGTTTTTACCACAACAACCTGATCTCCCGCGGATTTTTGAGAAAAAATGCTTTAGCCGGAGCGAAACATCTGAGTTGCATCCTACCAGGAGAGTGAACTTGTGCTTGTGTATCTTTTTCTGGGGGATTTTTTTTTTTGAGAAACACAGTACAGACGCAGATGCTCACAAACACGCACGTACAGACATCCCAATGAACGCACGCACGCAACCCTACCCCTATGAGCACATCCGAGAGATTGGTCCGGCAGATCTTGAGAATGACGAAGTCACCACAGGCGCCTCGCTGTTGACGGGCACGTCACCTACCACTGAAAGTGTAGAGCGATTAAATCCTGAAAATCCAGGAAAATGCGAGCACCCATACCAAGTCTGGGACTTGAACCTAAGTGGGCTGGTTCCACCACAAGGAACCAAAGCAGCTGAGATAGGCTCAGTTCGCTCTCGGTGAAAGTTTTTGTGTATCCTTTTGTTGATCTTGTTAAAATTTTGTTGACTCACACCTGATGGGAAGAGGTGAATATTTTTGCAATAGGCATTTTCTTTGTAACAAAAAACACCGGGGCACGTCAAACACGGCGGCCACCTGCCGCAGGCGACCATCCCAAACCCCGACCTAGGCCGCAGGCACGCCCGCCGCGCAGCAGCAGCACCACAGGTGTCCATTGCCCCTCCAATCTGCCCGGCCTCCACCCACCGGTTACGTGACGGGCGACCTTTCCAGAGCGACTCGTCCCCGCAGCTCCACTGTCCGTGACCGCGACCGCGACGAGCCAAAGCGAAGCCACTCGTCGCGATTCGCCACAATCAGCTCGCATAGTCGCATTGCCAGCCGCTCAAGCCACCCCATGATCTCCCGGGAGGAACCAGATCACAGCTCGGCTAATCAAAGCACCAGGCCGAGCTCCCTCCCCATCGTTTGACGAGATCTCGGGAGCACCACCGGACCAGCCCATGGTGAGTGAGCTTCGCTGATTTCTTTAACTGGTTGTTGGGGGGAAGATTATTCTTATTCTTCTGCTGCTAGTAGTTGGTGGTACTTACCAGGTGGGATTGGGTTTAGCTTAGCTTGCAGCTTCTTTTTTTAGCTCTCTGGATCAACACGCCATGGTGAGCTGAATTAATTTCTCTTTGTCTGCCCATTTCCCTTTTTCATTCTGTTTTCTGTGTCGAGTCGGTACTTTCTTGGACAGTTGTGCGGCCTTGACTCGAATTCTGCTGGATTCTTAGTACGGTTCTCCGGTTTGGCCTGGTCGAGTTGAGTTTCTGCGCTCTGTACTGCTTTGTTTGGCAAGCTTTCCGAAATCGGCCATGGAGAATTTCCGGGGTCCATGCTTGCGCTAATTTGGGATGAAATCTGGGGCCAGCGAAATGCTGGAGCTGTTCTGACAAACATTGTTCCTATCCGGAGAATTTCCAGCTCGGACACCGTAGTTTGTGGGGGCTTTCTTGATTTGGCATAGCAGCGGCGACTCTGCTCGTTTCCTGAAATCTCCAAATTCTATCAACTCATGTACTACCTTTTACAGTCTGACATCATTTTTCCTTCTTCTGCAGCGCAGACCAACTGAGCGGATAAGTGGCAGCACGCCCATGGCCGCCAGGAGCGGGCATCCCAAATCTCTAGCTATGCGTTGCTACGCGTCGAGCCGCCGTTCCCTCACTCTGGTGGTGTCGAGTCTGGCGGCACTGATCATCCTTCTGAATTTCCACCTTCTGATCACCCACAGGGAGGATCAGAGTCAGAGCAGCAGGGTGCTTGAGATCCACCGGTCGATTGTCAGGGAGCTGGAGGTGGTGGAGGAGGAGAAGTTCCAGGTGACGCCGGCCCGGAGCCGGAGGAATCCCCGGGCCGTGCGGCGCAAGGGGGAGCACACCAAGCCAGTCTCTGTGGTGGACGAGTTCTTGGACGAGTCCTCTGCGGTGCATGATATGTTCTTCCCGGAAAGCAGGACGGCCATGGATCCGGTCAATGGTGGGAATGAGAGCATGTACTATTACTTCCCCGGGAGGGTGTGGCTCGACACCGACGGCAAGCCGATCCAAGCTCATGGAGGTGGTGTGCTGTATGATGAGAGAACCGAGACCTACTTCTGGTATGGAGAGAATAAGGACGGCAAGACCTACAAAGCTCACACCAAGGGAGCTGACAGAGTAAGTCACATTTTTCTGATGCTTTGAAATTTGGTTATCATTTGTGCGATAAAAATATTCAGTGGCATTTGGTGTATTAAACAGGAAATATACGTTATTACAGTAGTCAAAATGTACTAGCTAAATTTAGAGTCAGACATAGGATGAGATTCATTAGCTTCATTGTTCATTAATGTTTCAGACAATATGTAGAGAAACAGAATTAATCAGCCCTCTTTAGCAAGCCTTGCACAATAGCCTGACAAATGTGAGTAGGCTTAACAGTGTGACAAATATGAGTAGGCTTAACAGTGTAGTCAATTTGTAAACAAAGAAGGTAGAAAACCATCAAGTATAATTTGTGTCATTATAGTAGTCCATGTCTTGCTGCAAGATTAAGGAAATCATGCCAACCGATCGATAACACTATTCTCGGATAATTAAAATCTGTAATTCTATGTACATAAGATCTATATTTATGTATACAATATTATAGAGTAATGTCAGTATATGGACCACATTATTCGCTGACAACAAAAATCTATAATGCTTGGCTATTTCCTCCAAATAAACATGCTTGCAAGGATTTCAGTACCTATGGTGTAGTGTATGCTAATGCATGCATCTAATTTCCTGGCCTTTTAGATTCAGTCGGTGAGGCATAGTTGCTAGGGAATATGTTGGGAGTATAGTTCTGTTGGGAAGGTAAGGAGGTTGCCTGGGTTGCGTGAAGGTAGGTTACTAGGAGTGTAGTTTACGTATCAGAGATGAAAATAAATAATGATTTCCACAACTTTATCATGTTATCATTGTTTCAACTTTATAATCTGGGTACTTTTAGTATCTTGCTAGGCCCAGTCACTTCAGTCCAGTATTAGCAGATTTAGGTGGATGCCCTAGTAGGTAAAATCAAATTGATAGTCAGTCATATACAACTCCTGCTCTGAGAGTGTTGTTCCGTTGTCATGGAAGAACAAAGCAGGTAGGTTTCACTAAGTTACCGGTTGAATCTGTAGAACAAGTAATGTTTAAGAAGGTTACAAAATTACCATGACTATAGTTCTTTCATTTTCATTTAGTTAACCCAAGATGCAATAGTGTGGTAGCATTCAATATTATCAGCTAATTGGCTTGATATAAAGTCATAGCACTGTATTTCTTAAACGGATGAGGCCTGATCCAAATGTGGTTTGAAGCATTTTTCAGCTCATTTAAGGATTTGCTGGGCAAAGTTTTACTTGTCTGCTATGTTGGCATATATATGCATCTTGCTTCTAACAGACATAAGTTAGTGATGTTCAGCAGTTGAACTTATTGTGTCATTTCCTGCCATCGTGTTAAAGTGTTTGAGTTCTGTACTGTAGATTTTCTATATATACTGTCCCTATTTGCCATTCTAATCAACACAAATTACCTCCTAGGTTGACATTGTTGGAGTGAGTTGCTATTCATCCAAGGACCTGTGGGCATGGAAGAATGAAGGAGTTGTGCTCCGTGGAGAGGAAAAAAACGTGACACACGACCTCCACAAATCCAATGTCTTGGAGAGGCCAAAGGTGATCTACAATGATCGAACTGCCAAGTACGTGATGTGGATGCACATAGATGATACTAACTACACCAAGGCGTCAGTTGGCGTGGCCGTCAGTGACTCTCCCACAGGCCCGTTCTCGTACCTATATAGCAAGCGGCCACATGACTGTGAGAGCAGAGACATGACCATTTTCAAGGATGACAATGGGAAGGCCTACCTGATATACTCTTCCGAGGACAACAGCGAGCTCCACATCGGCCAGTTAACTGATGACTACCTTGATGTGACCAGCGACATGCGGAGGTTTCTCATCGGGCAGCATCGAGAAGCTCCCGCGCTCTTCAAGTTTGATGGCACCTACTACATGGTAACCTCAGGGTGCACAGGTTGGGCACCGAACACGGCGCTGGCTCACGCCGCGATGTCGGTCATGGGGCCCTGGGAGACACTGGGGAATCCCTGCGTGGGAGGGAACGACATATTCCGATCGACGACCTTCTTCTCCCAGAGCACATTCGTGCTGCCACTCCCAGGCCTAAGAGGTTCATTCATCTTCATGGCCGACCGGTGGAACCCTTCTGAACTGAGAGACTCGCGGTACGTGTGGCTGCCACTGACAGTAGGTGGGCTGCCTGATGAGGCTGCTGACTACAGCTTCATGTTCCCGCTCTGGTCCCGGGTGTCGATTTACTGGCATCGACGGTGGCGGCTCCGAGGGGTGGACAGATTCTTGAAAAATTGAAGTTGCTAATACGTTTGTTACACGTTTGATAGATACGGATTTATAGAATTTGACACGCGCATTGTGAGTGTATTGTATAGGCTAGCAGTAGATGTTAGCAGAGTTGTAAATGTGCAGTTTTGAGTTTGTTCTCAAATCACATAGATACCTGTGTCCCTTGTATTACCTGCTCCAGGGGTAATAGATTCAGAATAAATTGGCTGCACTTGCATCTCTTTGCCTGTGGTTTGGTATTGAAACTGTGTTGATGGAATACATTTATGTGCAACTTGTGCTGGTACATTTATCAGCATGCCGTTCTGAATCTCACACTTGAACTAAAGTACAACGTTTGGGGGCATATGAACACAGTGGATCGATTAATTTCTCCAATTAAACAGAAGGATTACATAATCTGAAAAGAAGACAGTTGCTCTGCAATTCAATTCTGCATCACATAATCTTTACAACTCAGATCGAGGATTTACATGGATCGTCGTTTCTCTACAAGCTCTGCAAGTTACATCGTTTCTCTACAGAATAATTCTAATATACGGAGTAGCTTGGTAAAAATGTCTACATGGATCGATCATACAAACACAGTTACATGTGGGACAGCCTTACACTCGTTGTGCGTTCCACATCGCCAATGGAACCTTGAACGTAATCTTCTCTGGGACAGCCTTACACTTGAACTTGATCCGCGGCGCCTTCTTTCTTGGCAACGCGAAGGAAGCATCGACCTTTGCAGCGGCGGCGGGACGAGGAACGGTGGTGAACCATGGGAGTTTGAGCGCCTTGGCCGCCGTCAGCCGCTTGTCGGGATTGCACGTGAGAAGTCCTTGCAACACCTCGAACCCATGCTCTGACAGCTTCTCTTCAGGGAAGATATCCCGCAGCCTGTTATGCTTGTGCCTCGCCGGTAGCAGTTGCATCGCCAAGTCAGTGAGCGGCAGCGATGTGAACCCCGGCCACGTCTTCTCGTCCGGTGTGCCCAGCACTCCGAAGATACTACACAGCTGACCTATCCGGTCGTTGAACTCGTCCTCATCTTCATCGTCATCCTCGCCAAGAAACAGCGTCTTGCCGGTGAGCATCTCAGCCATCACGCACCCGAGCGACCAAGTGTCGACGAGCGCGTCGTAGTCCGTCTTCTGCAGGAGCATTTCGGGGGCCATGTAGGCCACAGTGCCGGCCTGGGTGTACGGTGGAAGCTCGGACATGGAGATCGCAAGCCCGAGGTCGCAGATCTTGATGAGTTTCCCCCCTTGGCCGACGAGGATGTTTGCCGGCTTGATGTCACGGTGCACGACATGGCGGTCGTGCATCATCTTGGCCCCGTTCAGTAGCTTCCACATGAATACGCGCACCATAGATTCCGAGAGCGGCGGTCCGCGGCGCCTGTCCGACAGGAAGGTGTCGAGGCTCGGCGCGGCGACGTACTCCATGGCGAGGCGGAGGTCTCCGGTGGCCGGGTCGCGCACCAGGCCCTCGAAGCCTACCACGTAAGGGTTCCCGCTGCAGGTCTCGAGGAATCGGGCTTCACGCAGGAGCTCGGCGACGTCGGGGCGCTGCTTGGTGTCGTCCGGCGAGGAGAGGCGCTTGATGGCGACCGTGTTGCCGGTGACGCGGTGGCTCGCCTTGTAGACGACCCCAAAGTTTCCCTCGCCGAGGCATGTAGGCTGCTCCTCGTACTCCTCGGTGCTCCCGATGCTGGTGCGGCTCCTCTTGCTGCAGGTGGCCGATCCTTGGGAGGTCGTCGCGTGGGCGTCATCGAGGGCGGCGGGAGGTCGCTTGCGGGCGGCCATGGGGCTCGATCGACTGCTTGGTTGCTGGGAAAGGGCGAGATGGAGGTGGAGTGGAGGAGACGGCCGTGGAAAGCAGGCGGTGTGGATCGGCGGCATATGTACACAGGAGCGAACGCGCAATGGCGATCGGCAGAGAAGTGCAGCCCCGGCCTCGACTCGGATTCAAAGTTGGAACGAAAGCTCGATTGGCGGTAACCGTTTTCGACAGGTCGTGTCACCGTCTCACCATCGGATTCGCAAGGTGAGCCCGAGGGCATGCGGCGGTTTCGTTTCCGTGCAGCCTGCGTTTCCGTTTGGACGACACGAACTGTCCTTGATCGACATTCGACTCGGACAACCAGCGACAAGGCGCGAATGGCGGTGTGCGTCCACCGGTGCTGCGTAGATTTAGAATTCGAGAGAAAAGTTCAAAAAAAATGAAAAACCTGAACGAATTAACATTTAGTGTAGTAATTTCAAGGAAAAATTATTAACTTGCAAGACAACAATATTTGTAAAAAACTGTTCACAAAATGGATTAACTTGTGCGAAGATTAATGACTTTCATGGCAAATGACAAGGTAATGGGCATATCCATGGATAGTTATTTCTATCATGACCAAAATCGGCACAAACAAAAGTTTTAACATTGCAATTTTTTTTGCCAAAGTTAGATTTCAATATTTTTTGAAAGGTTTGTGTTTCATTTTTAGTGCCAAAATTGTGATATTTGTGAAGCAGGTACCCAAATAAGATTCCAAACTAAATGTTTTGAATTTTCCACCTTTTTAGATAGATTCCGCTCATGAATTGTGTTTAATACATTTACCCAAAAAAATTAATTTTAACTATAGGATGGTATAGTTTGGCCGAAAATTATAGAAAAATCACACAAACGCAGTATACACAATTCTACACATTAGCACAATTGTTTTCGAAAAAAAAATCAACAACTAGCTATGAATGGTCACACAGACAATTTTTTACATGTTTTGAAAAATATCATATAGACCGTGAAAATTCAAAAAATGGAAAACCTGTGGGAAGATTCCTTTTTAGTTTACCTGTTTCAAGGAAAAATCATAAATTTGCAAGACAATAATATTTAAAAAAAAAGTGTTGACAAGATGAAATATTTCATGACTTTAATTGCATATGCATGGCTAAGTTATTTCTATCATGACCAAAATTGGCACACAACGGTTAACATTGCAAACAAGACCGCCAAAGTGAGATTCCAATATTTTTGAAAGTTTATTGTTTCATTTTATTAGTGCCAAAAATTGCAATTATTTGTGAAGCATGTACCCCAAATAAGATTGCAAACTTGACTTATCCGCTTTTCACACAAAGTATATCACATGGGAGACACAATCCACTGAATATCTGGAATTTTACACCTTTTTAGCTATATTCCACTAATTAAATGAGTTTAATAGTATTTACCGAAATATTCAAATTTAAACTATAATTGTGCTATAGTTTGGCCCAAAAATTATGAAAAAATCGCACAAACGTAGTATACCATGATTCTACGCATTAGCACAAAAAAAGTTGATTATTCAACTCTTAGTTATGAATGGTCATACGGACAATTTTGAGCCAATTTTGAGAAAAATCACATAAATCGAGGTACAGATGTTTGGGGGTGTAGATTTTAAAATAGGTTCTCTCGGTAGTGAGATCCAATTGGCTCAAAAGTATGCAATTGTTCATGTAGTTTGTATCTATATAGGTATTATGTTCGTTGCATGAATTACATGTTTTTTAGAGTTCAAAAGTGGGGTTGTGATTGCAGGAGGGGACATATACGGGTTGGTCGGCTCCTTTTTGCGGATATGTACGAACGAGTCTTCGAACACTAAGGGGTTATATTTGTC
This sequence comes from Poa pratensis, assembly GCA_947311845.1. Classification (NCBI taxonomy): domain Eukaryota; kingdom Viridiplantae; phylum Streptophyta; class Magnoliopsida; order Poales; family Poaceae; genus Poa; species Poa pratensis. The sequence continues at coordinate 17,396,976 of CAMZMU010000066.1, forward strand.
GATTGGAGATGCACTGACCTCCTCTTTTATACGCACCCCCTTTTCTAAAAAAAATACGTGGTGCTAGGAACAGGGACCAAAATCAAAACCTTGGTTGGTGCCCCTAATCAAGGATTCAAGGCATGAACGTGAGGGAGGAGACTTTCTTTCCCTTGTCACTCTCCCGGTTTGTTAAACCGTGATTTCAAATTCGAACATTGACACGTATTGGGGGTGTGTTGTAGGCCAGTCGTAGACATTGGCAGAGTTGTAAATGTACAGTTTTGAGTTTGTTCTCAAATCACATAGATACCGTTGTCCCTGGTGTTACCTGCTCGAGGGGTAATAGCTTCAGAATAGTGGCTGCACTTCCATCTCTTTGCTTGTGGTTTGGTATCGAAATTGTGTTTTGATGGATACATTTATCTGTAACTCGTGCTGATTAACCTCAGTATCTGGGCATGCAGAAGAGCAGCAGAATGCAAGATGCAGAATGTGGGATATCAACATGCCGTTCTGAATTTCACACTTGAACTGCAGTACTAAAACGTTAGGGGCATATTAACATAAAGGATCACTAATTTCTCCCAATAATACAGAACAGTCACATAATCTGAAAAGAAGACAGTTGCTCTGCAATTCAGTTCTGCATAAAACAGTTACATCGCTTTCTTTACAATTCGATCGAGAATTTACATGGCTCGATCATCCAAGCTCTGCAATTTTGCACGAAACAGTTACATGGTTTCTCTACAATTTGAATGTAAGTTGGTAACAATGTCTACGGATCGATCGTCCAACCACAGTTACATCTGGGACAGCTTTACACCCGTTGTGCTTTCCTTGCAGCGATTGGAACCACGAAGCGCGGCGTCTTCTCTGTCGGCAACGGCAAAGCTTCAACCTTTGCAGCGGCGGTGGAGGGACGAGGAGCAGCGAACCATGGGTGCTTGAGCGCCTTTGCAGCGTCAGTCGCTTGTCGGGGTTGCACGTGAGAAGTCCTTGCAGCACCTCAAACCCTTGCTCTGACAGCTTCTCTTCAGGGAAGATATCCCGCAGCCTGTTGTGCTTGTGCCTCGCTGGTAGCAGTCGCATCGCCTCGTCGGTGAGCGGCAGGGACCTGAACCCAGGCCACGTCCTCTTGTCCGGCATGCCGAGCACACGGAAGATACTCGAGAGCTGGAATATGTCGTCAATGATCTCGTCTTCAACTTCATCGTCAAGAAACAGCGTCTCGCCGGTGAGCATCTCTGCCATGACGCATCCGAGCGACCAGGAGTCGACGAGCGCGTCGTAGTCCGGCTTCTGCAGGAGCATCTCGGGCGCCATGTAGCCCGCGGTGCCGGACGGGGTGTACGGCGGAAGGTCGGACATGGACATCGCCAGCCCGAAGTCGCAGAGCTTGACGAGTTTCCCCCTTGGCCAATGAGGATGTTGGCCGGCTTGATGTCACGGTGCACGACGCCACGGTCGTGCATCATCTTGTTCCCGTGCAGTAGCTTCCACATGAAAGCGCGTACGTCGATTCCGAGAGCGGCGGTCCGTGGCGCCTGTCCCACAAGATGGTGTCGAGGCTCGGCGCGGGGACGTACTCCATGACGAGGCAGAGGGCGCCGGTGGTGGGATCGCGCACCAGGCCTCGAAGCCGGTCACGTAAGGGTTCCCCCTGCAGGCCACGAGGAATCGGGCTTCACGCAGGAGCACGCCGACGTCGGGGGGCTCCTTGGTGTCCTTCGGCGAGGAGAGGCACTTGATGGCGACAGTCTTGCCGGTGTCGCGGTGGCGCGCCTTGAGGACGACCCCGAAGCCGCCCTCGCCGATGGATGTACGCTCCTCGTACTCCTCGATGCTCCCAATGTTGATTCGCCTCCTCTTGCTGCAGGACGCCGATCCTTGGGTGGGCGTCGCGTGGGCGGCGTCGAAGACGGCGGCAGTTCGCTTGCGGGCGGCCATGGCGCTCGATCGACTGCTTGGGAAAGCGCGATGGGGGTGGAGAGGAGGAGATGGCGGCCGTGGAAAGCAGGCGATGGCTGGTGCAGCCGCGGTGTGGATCGGCGGCATATATGCACAGAACGTGCAATTGCAACCGGCACAGAAGTGCAGCCCCGACCTCGACTCGGAGTCAAAGGAACGAAAGCTCGATTGGCGGTAAGCGCCACCTTCTTGCTATCGGATTCAGTAGAGCTACGATGCGCCTACAAGGTACGCGGCCGTTTCGTTTCCTTGATCGACTCCAGCTCCAAGGTGCCGCTGCGCGTATGGCGGTGGCGTGTCTTCCTTGCACACAGACACGTGGTTGATCACAAGTGCGTACTTCCACAAAGCCGTGGACGAAAGGCCTGTGCTGCTCGATCGAGATGAGCTTATGTGCTCTGTATTTCAGCTTGCTGCTCTACCATTCTTAAATAGTACTCACTCCGTTCTAAAATATAAGATGTTTTAGGTGATACGCATGTTGTCTAGATTCATACCAAACTAAGTGTACATATACACTAAACATGTCTAGATACATGTGTATACATGTGAATGTGGAAAAAGTCTAAAACATCTTATATTGTGGAATGGAGGGAGTATGATATGATGACCGTAAACTGAAACCATGGTTTCATTTCCATAAAAATCCCTATGTCACGATCCTATAATCAAAGGCACTATGTTAGAGGCATTTTTCAAATCTGCCTCTGTTTGTTACTTTAGAAGGCACTATTTTAGACATTGCCTCAAAAAATCTAGCATTTGAGTCATTTTTGATCAGTGCCTTCATAAGGAGCTACCATTTGAGGCATTCTTCTAAACTGCCTCAAATGATTAAGTTTTTCCGGCACTTTTAGATGCCTCCAAAAGTACCATTTGAGGCACTTTTGTGGAATGCCTCCAAAACCTATCAATTGAGTCACTGCTAAAATAGTGACTCAAATGCTTACCATTAAAAGCATTTTCAAGGTGCGTACAAAAGTAATCATTTGAGTCACTTTTCAAAAAACCTTTAGTGGCAATTTTATGACTTTTGGAGGCACTATAGAGTGCCTCCAATTGTAGTACGTGGTGTAGTGAATGGCAGTGCGGGTTGTTGTTATGTTCTTTTTTGTTCACTTGCATATTTTGATAGAGCGAAGGACACTTGTTTTTGTCACTTGCATATTTTTTTAAAGGCACACAATGCCCACTTTAAATTACGAAAATTATAACGAGTGAAACAGAGGAATGTAGTCCCGTGCAACGGACGAATTGCGAACCGTCGGATTTTTGAATTGTCGGTGACTGTTAACTAGGGATTTGGTTATCGGTTGAAATACCACGGTTACCGGAATTCTCGCCCCCTCCCTCGGTAAATGAGTTTACCGGACGAGAAGTATCCGGACTATTCGAATTTGGGCCAGATTCTTCCTCCCAAAATCTTTTTTTTTCACATTTCAAGTTTGAATTTTAAATTTTTTCTAACAATCTGGTCTGGTAACCGGCCGGTAATCCCGCCCCTGCAAGATTTTTTTTCATACCGGTATCCAAATCCTTGATGGCAACTGCCATAATATCACCTTGCCGTGTGGCAACTTTCGCCTTAAATGAATAAATCCCATGTGACAATGTTTGGATAGGATGTTGTTTGAACAGCTTACAAGAAACAAAGAAAACAACAACCAAGAAAAAGTCCAACTTCGAGTCATTGATGCCATCTACCGCGAACGAAGCTCCAAGGAGCGAGAAGGGAGATCTTGAGGTGGGAGTATCGCGAGCGTAGTGAATCACGCCCCTGTCTACTCCAGGAGCAGCGAGCCATCACTGACCGTTCTCTTCCATGACCGGAGTGGGACCCCTGCCCCCTCACCATGGCTCAAAGAGCGCCGTACTGCCGACATTGCAGAATCTCAATCTGAGCAGAGAAGGGACCAGGAACGAGGCTGACAGAGGAGGGAATATCCACTTGTTGCACCGAGCTCACCTCGAGATGCCTCGCTGCAAACCACAGATCCACTCACGAAGAGATGCCGCTGCAGGGTGAGGACGCCGATAAGAAGATGCGTGGTGTAGAACTGTCACCACACTGCTAAGCCTCAAACACAGCTCGGAAGGAAGAGTGTTGTGCTTCCACCGTCCTGCCACCCTGCTCCAAACGGGGGAGAGAAACACTTCTTGTCTCTACCTAGGCACGAGGCAACGATCGTCCGTCGAGCGAGAATAACGATCAGAGAACATCCATGAAATACGCAGTGGACCAGAACTTAAGGACTCGGTATTACCACCACTCCCATAGACCAACATAATCCTTTCCAATGCATTTTGTTTTTACTCGTGCGCGCCACTGTAAACTTTCGGGAAGCTCACCCATCCCAATGATAGTACCGACTAAACACGCTTAACCGAGATGTTCTATGTAGACGAGCTTCAAGAAATGATGATGCATCTTGTTCATATGAGTAGTCTATTAATCCTATTAAGCTCTGGATAAGGATGTCACAATCACCGGCAAACATGCTTGACCATGATCAGTCGAGCATCGATGGAGAAGTGGCCTTGTTTCCACCCCTTTACCTCTTGTAGCCTTTTTTTAAATGCATTTCCATAGTCCACTATGCGGAGGCAGGTGTTGGAAAGTGGCTTTCCATATTTGGTCCAAGGGAAGTTCTGACGAGACAACCAAGATTGGAGGTCAAGCTCGGAGCATCGATGGCATGGCATGGAATAGAACGACAACACTCTTCAAGAAATTTGTGAACACACCGATCGAATGCTTCTCCAAAAGCAAGAAGCAAGGATTGAAAGTAGATATTGAGTGGTTGGATTGGTGTCTTGGTGATGAGAACTGACTCATGTGCATAAATGGACTCAGGATGTACGTCAATCTTTGCGGGACCAATTGATACGTCTCAAACGTATCTATAATTTTTGATGTTCCATGTTGATATTATACCAATTGTTACATGTTTTACATACACTTCATATCATTTTTATACATTTTCTGGGACTAACCTATTAACAAGATGCCACAGTGCCAGTTCCTGTTTTCTGTTGTTTTTCCGTTTCAGAAAAGCTAGTCGGGGAATATTCTCGGAATTGGACGAAAATCAACGTACATCAATATTTCACCGACACGTCCACGGAGTCCAAAGGGGAGACGGAGAGGCGCCAAAGGGCGGCCACACCACCCTAGGGCGCGCCCCCCCCCCCCTCTGCGGCGCCGAGGGATCGTGTGGGCCCCTCGGTTGCCTCCTGACGCCGCCCTTTCGCCTATATATTCCTTCGGTCCCGAAAACCCTAAAAACCCGAGTCATATTCCACAAAAAGTTCCGTAGCTCCGCCGCCATCGAAAGCAAGTTTTGGGGGTCAGAAGTTCCTGTTCCCGCACCCTGCCGGGACGGGGATTGACCCCCGGAGCCTTCTCCATCGACGCCACCGCCTCCATCATGCTCCGTGAGTAGTTCCCCCCATGGACTACGGGTTCTGGCAGTAGCTAGTTGGTACTCTCTCTCCCATGTACTTCAATACAATGATCTCATGAGCTGCCTTACATGATTGAGATCCATATGATGTAATCGGTGTTGTGTTTGTTGGGATCCGATGAATTGTTACATTATGATCAGTCTATTCATTAAAGTTTGTGAGTTATTGTTGCTGCAATCTTGTTGTGTTTAATGCTTGTCACTAGTGCACGAGTGGCATGATCTTAGATTTAAGCTCTATAATTGTTGCTTAGATTGTATCTACAAGTTGTATGCACATGTCTTTGTCCGGAACCCGAGGCCCCGGAGTCACTGGCGGATCCACCTTGTGCCACCCGGGTGCACAGGACACCGGAAAAAATTATTTTCCTTTGTAAAATAGCAGTTTTTCACCACATATGCACCCCCAAAATATGTTTTAAATGTGTTATGTCACCATGGGTGCACCCTGGTTCTAAATATTCTAGCTCCGCCACTGCCCGGAGTGACAGTAACTGGGATAACCGGAGGGGATGGTTTTGATAGGAGGATCATATGTTTTCACCAAGTGTTAATGCTTTGCTCTGGTGCTCTATTAAAAGGAGTAGCTTAATTACCAGTAGTTTCCCTTGAGGCCCCCGCTGCAAACGGGCTGGTAGGACAAAAGATGTTATGCAAGTTTCTCATTGCGAGCACGTATGACTATATATGGAAAACATGCCTACATGATTAATAGACTGGATGTTCTGTCTTAATGCTATTTTAATTATGTCAATTGCCCAACTGTAATTTGTTCACCCAAAACTTGTTCTTGGAGAGTTACCACTAGTGTTGATAGCTAGGAACCCCGGTCCATCTGTAATCATCATTGCTTTCCCGTCAAGTACGCCATTAAAAATAGCATCAACAATTTTCTAGTGCCATTGCCTCTGTGTTACTGTTACTGCTGCTACGTTACTGTTACCATTGCTCTCATATTGCTGCTGCTTTCACATCACCCCTGTTACTAGTGCTTTTCCAGGTGCAGCTGAATTGACAACTCCGCTGTTAAGTCTTATAAGTATTCTTTGCCTCCCCTTGTGTCGAATCAATAAATTTGGGTTTTACTTCCCTCGAAGACTGTTGCGATCCCCTATACTTGTGGGTCATCACCAATGTTGTCGAGCATACCACCCCCTGTGTCACCGTGATTTTTTTTTAGGAAGACAATCCATGATATAGGTAAGAAAAGCAGAGGGGATAGCAAATCTAGTGAGAGTTCTTTTTTATGGTGAAAGTGCATGTGCCCTCATGTGTGGTTTTGGTAATTAATGACAATCTCTATGGACTAATGTTTGCATTGAGATATCCTTATAGATCTTGTCCATGGAAAAAGATTGGAATTCATGTGTTAGACTCTAGAAGAGTATATGATGACCAAGGTGTTATCCAAGGGTTTATATGAAGAATGGTCATGTAGAATTGAGCTTATTGCAAGCATGGTTTGGAAAAGAAGATTGAGTGAAACATTCATGTTTTATCTCCAAGCCATCATATACATCTAGAGAAGAAGATGAAGTGCAAATGGATACATGAAGACGGAGCTTAGCAAGACTCTCCCATAATGGAGTATGGGGAAGTATTTGGGGAAGTCTTCATCAAGCATGTGCTAGCAATCACAATCAAGAAAGGTGTTCCAACTTGAGGGAGTCAAGATCGTCATCATCTAGCTCAAGTGAAATGCGCAAGGCAAATGTATGATCTTGATAGAGTTTCTATTTTTACCGGTCTTATGGTGTTAGTGGGAGACCGGGTTTTAGGATAGACGGCGTACTATCAAGAGGGGCTCTCAAGTGGGTAACTTGATCGTATCTTTGTGGAGAGCTCAAACCTTCGCATTCTTGGCATATCTTCTCTCTTGGTTCTTATTTGGCTTTTATCCATGTGAGAGTTTAGAGCTTGTGTTCATCTCCATACCAAGCTCTAGTTCATCAAAAACGGATTACATATGAATATCTTGTTGCGTTTTTTATGTTGGAGGTTTTACCGGTTTGTCTTTTCTAAGAGAGGTCAAACTCTCTCATTGTGGCTTCCTCCACACATGATGTACTATTATGTTTCTCTGCATAATCTTGAAGAGCTCTTCGTTGCGATTCCAACGAGCCCAAGATCATCGAGTCCGGATGCGAAAGTTATGTTCGTTTTTGTGTTGATGTTTCTGCAGTTTTTGTGTAGACCGGAGTCTCTGGTGTAAACACACCGGAGTCTCCGGCCTGGACCAGAAATCGCGAATGGTGACACCTACTGGTGCTAGGCCGGAAAGTTAGGCCGGAAACTCCGGTCTAACACGTTCCTAGGCCTAACGGGCAGATTTTTGGGGACCTATTTAAGGGGGTCTTCTTCCCCAATGTCCCCTAACTCTCAAGCACGAAAAAGCCCCCCCCCCCCCCATTGTTGACCTTCTTGAGCTTGGATTTCTCTCTATTCCTCCATGATTCTTGCCTCTAATTAGAGGGAAAAGAGAGATCTAGATCTACCATTCCACCAATCAATCTCTCCTCTAAGTGAGGGGAAGCTTTTGGATCTAGATCTTGGAGGGATTTGGTGTTGTTCCTTGTTCTTTCTCTCTTCTCCCCTCATAAGCATTAGTTGTGTTTGGTGGGATTTGAGAGTGAAGGATTTGAGCACTTGTGCTCTTGCCATTGCATTTGGTGCATCGGTTTGTGCTCTCCACGATGATTCGTGGAAGTTGAAAATTTGTGAGCTTGTTACTTTTGGGTCTTTGGACCCTAGACACAATTATGGTGATTGAGACCTTTTGTGATCACTTGAGAGCTCCCAATCCTTTTGTGGGTTGTGCCTCAAGATTGTTGTAAAGGCTCAGGATTTCGCTTTGAAGGATTCCGATAGTGGAAGGTGAACCGAGCTTTTGGGCAAGGTTCATCGGAGAATAGGGTGAGACCATAGGTGAGCCTAGTATATTTAGGTTATATGCTTGTTAAATTTAAACATCTAGTTTTATTCCGCAATTATCAAGTCTAAACCGGAAAAGTTTTAATCGTCTATTCACCCCCCCCTTCTAGGCGACATCCTTGTATCTGAAAGATGGAATCAATGAGTTTCCCATTGATGAGCACTCGGAAGGAAGCCAAGGGAAGTAGTGGCGCATCCAATTCGTCCATTTTTTTGGGAGAAGTCTTGGATCGACGGATCCGAGGGAGAAGTTCCAAGAAGACTGTGTCAAGGCTTTTTGAATATCAAGTTTAAGCAACTTTGTTTGACGGAAGAGCTTGGCTTGGCTTTGCACGTACCGAAAGTATAATGGATAATACTCCTACATATCTTTTTATGTTTTTAAGTCTCACAATTTAAACAAGATAGTATTTCGAAATTATTGAGAATTTTTTTAAATCAAAGAGACCTGGATGGTTGCATCAACCCTTTTATTTCGGCTCCAAACTCTTCAGGATTCTGTTACAGGTGGGACCCGTGAGATATGAGTAAAATCTTCTGTTTAATTGCGCAGATTAAGCGGCATGATTAGCTACGAATCATCAATTTGAATCAATGACCGTATCGCAAAACCAAACGCCCACGTTGTCGCACACGTGTTCCGCAAGGACTCAACGGGATCACCCAGCGTCCGTCCGTTCCACATCGGACGGTCCAGATCCTTCCATGCCCGCCGAAACCCAAAGAGGCCTTCCCTAAACCTCCCCGGCCCTTAAATACCAGTCGCCGCCATTCTAATCCGGCTTTGATCGAGTTGATCTCGCAGAGCTTTTGCTTCCCTCGATCCGTCCATCCATATCGCCGCGAGATCGGAGGCGATGGGAGGTGGGAGCATGGGTATCCGGGCCGCCGCCAAGGCCGCCATGATCGGCGGCTACCGCTCCGCCGCCTCCATCCGACGCTCCGTCCTGCCGGCGGCTTCTGCCGACACTCGCCCCATCTCCACCACCATCGGGGCGGTCGACGACTGGTACATCCCCGACCGCGAGATCTTCGGCCCGGTGCCCACCCACGACGAGGCCATGGCCGCCACCATCGACCTCAGGGAAGCCTTCGAGATGTAAGTAACGCCTAAAACCTAACCTGATTAATTACTCGATCGCCTTCTCTTTCCGAGTTTACTTGTGCATGTCGATCAGTGTCAACGAGGAGAATTGGTGATATCTATTTTACGATCTCTTTATCTAAGATGACGGCGAACTAGATTAGACATAGTCATCTAGGCCCGGTAGATGACGCAGTTCTTCCGCTTCGTATGCTAGATTGTTATTATCTGCGGGCAGGTGTAATAGGGTACTACGATTGATCGAGTTATTCTTCTGTTAGATTCACAATTTCGTGAAGACGATTACCCTTTTGAATTGTTCTACATTGTTTGTTATGTTTCTGTCGTAACGTTTTCATCTACTGGAATCGTGCCAATAAAATTTTCCTTGACAGAACATCATATGCTCCATGCTTTGAGTTTCCATTGTAATTTTCAGGAACGACATGCCGGATACAAACTAGTACTCCCTCTGAGTCCGTTTTAACTGTCGTAGAAAACATGTTGCGGTAGTACAAATTCGTTTAGATCTCCCGACACTATTTTCGGATCGGAGGGAGTATAACATTATCTGAACTAATCATGTGGAGTAGTCCAAACCATCTGCTGTGCTTCTGCTTAAAGTTTCTAGTACTTGTTTTTATGTACTTCCATTAGCTCTGTTGTAGAAACTTTCAGCTTTTATTTATGCCCCTTTGGCTCTTGTGCCGGATGTTCCATGTAACATCAAACTGATGACTTTGCTCATGTAACCAGTGCCAAGATTGACTCCCATGTTTCCCACTTGGATATTTCCAAGACCCATGTCACACATAATGAGCTTGATGGTCCTACAAAGTTTGCTCAGGAAACGTTTCAGGATCGTGTCCATTCAGAAACATCTAAGCATGAAGACAAGTACGACAACTTATCTGTCACCTCCGGATCTTCTGGTCGTGTTATTGAAGCCTTCACCATGCTACAGGCCAACCCTGAAGCTCAGGTAATTAAGCTTTAATTTCGTATTGCAAGTATCGAAACAAAGTTACCCTCTTGACATGTTTTGCTTACGGGCAGTATCTCTTCACGCCTTTCTATTAGCATAAGCAGATATGTGAAATCTTTTATGCAACTCTGAATTGACAATTAGCGCAATCAACTTATTGTACTGAATTATTGTGCCTTAAGTACGAATTCTCCTTTCTCTCCAGGAAGTTGTTGCTTCGCTTGCTTCAGATAAGAATGTATGGGATGCTGTGATGAAGAATGAGAAAGTTGTGAAGTTTTACAAGAACTGTGGGTCAGGTAAGCATCAGCCTAGCTGTGATTGTTGTTTAGTCATTTGCATAATCCTTTCATAAGATAACTTGCGTTTCTGTACTTTCCCTCTCTCAGACCAGAGTGAATCTTCTAGTGTTACTGAAGAATCCAGTGATGCTGAGAGCTCGTATAGCAGCAATGATCTCTCAGCAGGCACTGGAGACGCATTCAGGGACTACGTTGAGAAGATGAGGGCATTCGTGTCCGAGATGGTGACGAATCTTTCGAGCATCATGCAAGACCTGATTGCCACGTCCGACGAGGGCCAGAGCAAGGGGAGGTTGAGGACTCTGATCATGAACACCAAGAAGGATTTTGCAAACGACCGGTCCTCCTTTGTGCTCCTGGCTATCGCGACCATTTTCGTGGTTTTGCTCAAGCGTGCGTAGTGGAATAGAAAGAGGCAGTTGGCGGAGTGAGTTCTGTCCCTTTTCAGTATTTCGAACCTGTTAAGATTTGGTTTTGTTTGAGTTCAAGAAGTGGTTGATTGCGTTTCTGAGGAACTTGTGGGTTGGTAAAACAATGACATGTGGTTAGGAGAACATCAAGTGTTATCTTGTACTTGTTCACCTGGGTGAACATGATTTGCAAGGTGAATAATATGATAAGTTTACTGCAACTGCTTTATATATAGGTCTGATCACATGTCCAGATTCATGTTTTGACAGTATCTACAGATCAGGTTGATTGTCAACCATGCATATCAATGCACGTGCATTTTTTAGCATCGACACAACTGTTGTTAGTTACTTTGACCGTCATATATTCCAGCTGCCAAGCTTAGCACGAACTGTGCACTCCGTATTGTCTTTTTACCTAATCATCCAGTTAATTCCTTGGTTTTATATTAGCATCACGCATTGTAGACCCCATCAACTGGGTGGGGCTACTGCAACAAGAAAGATGACTGAAAATTGGCTATCCAGCATCATCAAGAAACGTTGAATATTAGTACAACATGCCACGAGGAACAGCAACAAACTATCACAAGGGCATTCTGCCGAGTCAATACACTATCATAGCACGAGCTTACATGACCAAATTGCTACCGAAATATTAGCTGGCTATTTCTTCTGAAATTCGTGTATACAAGGCAGCATCTACCATCCGGAGAAATCTTTGAATTCTACACTAGGAGCATTCGCTTTCCTCTTCTTGCTTGAGTCATCTGCTGCAGCGGCATTTCCAGTGGCATCAGCAGAGGCTGCTGTCCGAGCTTTTAGATACTTGCCAACTCCGCCACCAGCACTTGTTGAAGCAGCAACACCAGTACCTGGGTTGCTATACCATGATCCCACCTTATCCTGAATTGATGCAAACAAATGTTAGAACCATCGGAGATAAGTAAATGCAAAGAAATAACTAAATCTAACTGAATCAAGATGCAAAGCAGCCTTACATGATCAGCGTCCTTGTTCTTCTCCTCCTCCTTTGCCTTTTCTTCTTCTTCGTCAGGTTCCGTGTAAGGATTCACAAATACACTAACTTTTAGTAACTTTATTTCCTCCTGTAAATGAAGTTAGAAAGCAGGAATAGCACGTTCAGATGTTTTTGCCAACTGAAGAAAAACAACTAAGCAGAACACAGTACATAAATCCTACCTACAACTATATGGAACATAATGCTTAAAAGTACAAGTATACTGCAATTGTTCCAAAGGTAATGGGCCAACGATTTGTGGCCACAAAATCTTGTTTGCAAAAAAATATATAGTATTTTCAATCTTAAAACCAAGTAAGAAATGCAGATAAACTAAAAGGATCATACTAACCAATGGGCGGTCATCATCATCAACAGGAACCTTTTCCATTGTTGAAAGCGTGGTCACACCACCAACCACCATGCCAAATACCGTATGCTTGAAATTCAAATGCGCTGCAGACTTATACAAGATGAAAAACTGGGATCCGTTGGTATGTGGGCCAGAATTTGCCATGCTGACAACACCTCTTCCTGAATGTAGCAGCTTGGAATTCAGTTCATCCTTGAAAGGTTGACCCCAAATCGACTCCCCTCCACTTCCTGTGCCAGTTGGATCACCTCCTTGAATCATAAAGTTTCTGTAAAAAAGGTAATGATCAAACAGACAATATTTAGATATGGCCATAATTATATGTAAAGAAGGGAATGATTGAAATGGACAGTATTTAGAGAGAGTCAATAGAACAAGAGAACATACTTGATGCTACGATGGAAAATAAGACCATTGTAGTAGCCATTTTCACAATGTGTGAGGAAGTTTTCACATGTCCGAGGAGTAATATCACAATGAAGCTCCAAATTCAAATCACCATGGGTAGTATGCAACTGAACATATCCTTTCTTTTTTGGATTTCTTTCAACTTTAACATACTCAAATTCATTTTTCGTAACAGGATCATAGGAGGTCGACGTGAAAGAACGCGAAGCTGCTCCAGTAGTGTAACGACTTTTAACCTGAAATTATTGAACCAACTCAATAAGACTACCACCCACTGCAGAAGTAATAAAAGGCTTATATAGGACGTGAAGATGAGATGAGAATATACCAATTTAGCATTTACAGGAGCTCGATCCCCTGCCCTGTGCATAGCAATTCTAGCAGCAGTTTTCTCAGCAGTAGTAGATTTTGCTGCTGCTGCACTCCTGCCATGAACAGAAGCCGAAGCAGCATCCACAACACTGAATGGTTGCGGAGGTTCGGGTACTTTGTCTGATTTTGAGTCACCCTTCTCTTTTTTGGCTAAAATGACAGCTAGTGCGGCAGCTCTTTCCTTTTGAGCTTTCTCTCCTCCACCACCATGCAGAAAAGCTAACTTTCCTTTTTCAGTCCCAAGTTCCTTCATCATTTGCTTAAGATCACCAGAAACATTTATGTTGTAGGTCGGATCATCTTTCATTTTCTGCAACTCTGCAAAGAAATTGGATAGTCAGACTACTTAATTTAATCTGTTTCAAAAGGAAAGACTACGTATGTTCGATACAAAACAGCTGACACTAAATGAGTAACATGGAAAGAGGGTGCATAATTAAACCTTCATCGTCAAGTTTGAGGCCTTGTTTGACATGGTCAAATTGCCCTAGGACCTTGCTATCAAGTGCATTTGGATTCTACAAAAGTTCACAAGGCAAACATCATTAGGCTAGGGTACTAAATGTCAATAAGACAATGAGTAATATAGATGTTCATCAAAACAGCTACCTGAATAGTTAGCAAGTCCTTTCGTGTGAAGGGCTCATCAGTTAGCAACTCTTTCCAATTCTTTGGCTTAATGTTAAGTTCCTGGATTGCCTATAAACATAAAGAAGGGTCCATCAGCTGCGAATATACCATAACACGAAATCCATAACACCAAATTGACCATCTGAAAAACATTATTAAGCTAACCAAAGTCTAAAGCCCACCTCATAACAGAAGACATTCCCGGTAGTCTTTACAGCAACTATATGCGTGAATTCTGTAAATACTTTATTTAAAACAGGACACTGGAACTCTCCTGCACGAAAAGAACACATATTACCACACTGACAGAAAGAGAGAAGCCATCATCAAAGGAATTTACTATACTCCTAGCTGTTCACTTTGGTTCAAGCTACATTAAACTTTTCACGCCATAGGATTTTAACTCACCGTCTGTGTTCTTGTGGAACGTGAGAGGAATTAGATCCTCCTGCTTCAGTGCTGCTCCTGTTACCGGATGCTTCCCGAACTTTTTAATGTACGGGATTATGCTCCTACATACAGAAGCAAGAAATAAGAATCCCAACCTTCTCAGCCATTCTACCAATAAGTTGTCCAAAGAAGCACCATCTAGCCACTTACATTAAATCGAAGATGCTTCCATCGGCTGTACACACCGGATCCTCGAATGGCAAAAACGTGAGCCTAATATCCAATGAAATAACAATCAGTGGGTAAAGAAGATGGATTAACCTTATTTACTAGTCAAATGCTAACGTAGCTCAATTTAAATCACACGAAGGTTCCAAATCAGAACTGGACTTGAGCACATGGAGCTTACAAAGTAACCATCTTAACTAGTGACATATACCAACTAAAAGATCCAAAAAAATAAGTTCACCCTGGCCTAAAGAAGAAACCCTATAAGCTCAAGCTCTTCCAAAACTCAGAATCAGAATCCTAAATTACCAACAGGGCAGAAGTAAGCAGGAAAATCTGCCACCAAGGCTAGAGAAGAAGAGGAGAAAGTAGGTAATTACGCGCAGCAGTAGAAGGGGAGGCGCTGGAATGGCGCGATGGCCTCCCTGTTCTTGGCGCCGCCCCACTCCGTCGCCCACTCCGTCGCCGTTATGAACATCCGGTCCTTGCTATGCTGCTTCTTCCCCATCTCCGGATATCCTCAACACGCGGGCCTCCGGCCGGTGGTGCGTTGGCCCTGCGGGGTGGTCGAGTTTCGCCGGCGGCGAGGTGGGACGGTGAGATTTGACGACGGGGAGCGTGTTCGGGTCGGGGAAAGAGATTTGACGACGAGGCGGCTGATTCGTCAGCGGATCGGCCCCAGGGTCGGTGCGACGCAGATTTGGGCCGGCCAGCCCAGATCAGCCGACAAGCCCACGAGGGGCCCAAAAGATGAGCGAAAGTGGGCACCCCGCTCACTGAGCCGAGCGAGCAGAGTCGATTCGAGTAGCGCAGGATGGGCGGCGGCGGCGGCGGCGGTAGCCCCACGGCGAGCAGCAGCGAGGATGACGGGGACGCGACGTGGAAGGCGGCCATCGAATCCGTCGCTGTCGGGGGGTTCGGCTACCCGTCGTCCAATGGCGGCGGCGGCGGCGAGGATAACCACGGGTTTGAGCAGCCGTCGCAGGAGGAGAAGGCGCAGGCGCCCGGGCTTAAGCTGTACCAGATCAAGGTATATTGGTTTCCACACTCGCCCTTGCTTTTATGCTTGCTAGTTATTCTAGGGACTAAGCTGACTTTCTGCTCATAACCCACTGTGATTCTTCCTTTCAAGGGTTGCAACTGAGTGGTTGCTTTAGTAATACTGAGTGAATTTGCTTCAAATGTATGTTCGAGTGAAGTAGTATATTATTGCGACTAGCAGACGCACGTACATAACTCACACACTTGCAAACTAGCAATGGTAATAGAGAAAATCAATCATGTTCCACTTCCACTCCATAAACTAGAACTTTTGGATGTAATGATCATGTTCCATTCCATAAGGTGTGTACTAACATCCTTGCCATGTTAGAGATTTTTTCCTATACTATTTGATAAAAATGCCACAGCTTACTTTGCCACTACCAGGTAAAAACTATCGTACTTTGCCACTGGGAAAAAAATGTCCCATCTTACATTGCAGCCGATCCAATGCCCCTTTGACCTCTTGAAAATATGCCATGTTCCATATGTTAAATGGGCCTTCTAATCAACCTTTTAGTTTTGGTTACTACCTGCCCCAGCCAGAGCATAGTGAAGAAGATAAGGCTGTAGGTCGGAAAACAGGAAGCTGAAAATGAGAACTTATTTTCTGTGCAATGCTTGCTGTCTTCAGAAACAGCCGATGTACTATATTAGTTTTATTCATGTTAGCTGATACTCATTATGAGGTTGCTATTAAAAAAATGATTGGCTTGAGGGCAAGAAGCCCCTCAGCACTGCTCAGTGTTAGAACAGGGTATTTATATCCACATTCGCGAGCACGAAGTCTCGAACACAGGCAAGTAGGGATGCATCATCCTGTCCTTTCCATCCGGGCTATGCTTCGCTTCACAGGTTGCTAGTTAGTGGACCAGTTGTCTGCTTAGTTCACTATTCATGCATATTCTTGGCTGTGAACATTTGAATCTCATTCATTACATCCTACAAATTTTATGTATTGTTCACTTGCATGTTCCTTTTCAATTGTAGTAGTTAACCACTTAATCTGGCAAGCCTGATATGCAACTAGAGGGTGGCACAATGCTGCCGTGTATTCAGGCCTGCCAATCTACAACTATAGTATAACCATTTCACTTGAACAAACTTCCATGCCCAAGCTAGTAGTTTTTTCTTTGTCGTACATTCAGATGAGCTTCATCTCGTTTGTTTCAGGTAAGAAATATGTTGGACGATATGTTAGAGAAAAATCTCGAAATAGTGAGAAATCCTTGCTCGAACATGGCTGACCCTGTGGAAACAGGCGGAGGGATAAAGTTATTTAAAAAGGCACCACCTGGCATCACAATGGATAATATAGGTATGTGATGAATGTGATTATCTTTCATAATCTCGGTGGATAGATCATTTCATAACGGTAATACATATTCATAATTTGTATTTCTAGATAAATACCATGTGCAACTCAAGAGACCAAGGATTCTTCCCGGGCCTGAGGTCGATGAGAAATCAAAGAAGGTTGGATATCTATTTTCACAATAGTTATACCTATGCCTGCGAGGTTATAGTCATACTAATTATTTGCTGATCGTACCTGCAACCCTGTTTTCAGTTCAGACATATGCTTCGGTCTGTCGTTGTTGATGGTAACGACGTACTTGTTTCCGCAAAAGAAGCATCCCAGGTATCATTGGCTAGAATGGAAGCTAGAGAAACTGCAGCAAAGGCCAAAGCCAAGAGGGAGGAAGAACGGGTGACTGAGCTGAAGAAGGTTAGGGGAGAGAAATGGCTTCCTTCCATTGCTACACAAATGAAGGTAAATAAATGCATAATTCTGTAAATCATTCTTCTATGGCTAGTTTGGTGGATTTGCTGTATTACAGAATCGATCAACATTTGTCTTAATAGATATATGACCGCCAGCATACGTTTTGTTCATATTATGCAGAAAGAAAAAGCTTGGGAGCAACAACAGTGATGGTGGATCACATCAGCAGGGCTACATATGCTATAATCTCAGGACACATGCGACGCTCTTTTCAGGATGCTGCCAGTTGTTAGATAACTGTTTCACCATTAGGCAATGATAGTTGGTAAAGAGGATCGGTATGGATTAATTGCTCGGACGGCGTCATAACGATTTTGTTCTAATCTGGAGAATGTAGCTCTGGATATCATATGAGCATACTTTTTTAGTCATGTTATTTTTGTAGAAAAAATCTGTATGGATTAATTGCTAGGAGGGCGTCATAACGATTTTGTTCTAATCTGGAGAATGTAGTTCTGGATATCATATGAGCATACTTTTTTAGTCATGTTATTTTTGTAGAAAAAATCTGTAATGTTCTCCCTCAAAACTAAACTATAATGTACTAATGTTACTGGATTGTGATATGGAAGTAACATGCATTCATTGAAATTTCGTCACAAATCAGTGTGTCAACTGTCAAGCAGGCTCTGCCTCACAACCGGGGCTGAAACTTCCATGTATATGCACAGGAATATACGTATCTTGTGCGAGCTTGGCTTTCATACTATTTGTTTATACTATTTGTTTGAGGATGCAAAAACTAGTGTGCTACAGCTACGGGAGTCACCTGGTGGCTAGCCACTGAACCAAACGCACCCTTAGCCGCTCGTTCTTTTCGTCCCTTACCTAGCCTTGCGGCCAGGGAGCGATTCCATCTTCCTCCGATCTCCACCGGCTAAGGGGCTGGTCCCCTCTCCCTCCGCTTGCTGCTCCTGCGATAGGAGGGAGGGGGACCTGTTTTCTTCGTTCCGGCATAATAGTTAGGGTTAGGATAAATATGTCGTGGTGCATCGTTGGGGTGGTGGGAGCAGCGTCCGGACAAATAAATCTATCTCAATTGCACTCCCACACCGGCGTTGTCCTTTATTGCGGCGTCTCAGAGTTGGTGGCATCGTGTGCTTGCCGATTTTTCAGATCAGTGGCTTTATGGTTCATGAATGGTGTCGGCGAGACGGCGACAACGATTCCATCAGTGGTGTCTTTCCAACTGCTCTGTCCCCGTTGTTGCGGCGTTGTCTCCGGCAGCATGGTGGAGCATAGAGGATTTGTCCAGGAGTATGCATTGACGGTTGTCTGTGCTGGTGATAGTTGAAAGATGTTGCACCTTGTGCTAGGTTCGTGGTTGGAGGCTGACGGTTCTGGTTCCCTACTTCGTCGTCGTCGTGCGGGGGGTTTCAGTTCTGAAGTTCGATGGCGTGTCGGGGGTCGTGCTGTCCCGGTCTGATTCTTTCCACGACAATGGTTTGTCCTATGACAAACTACTTTGGAGGTCCGAAGAGCTGCTGATCAGCGATGGAGCCGCATCGAGCTCGGGTGAAGAGGTGATCAGTCTCTCTTCTCTTTGGTTGCTGCTACGGTGGTGCGAAGCAGAGGGATAGACCTTGGTTTGTCACATAGGTTTCTCCTATCTTTTCAGTTCCGTGCCTTGTAACTTCATCTGTATTCTATAAATGAGATACGTATTACCAGGAAAAAGGCACGCGCAATACGTAGGGTGTAAACGGATAGATACCGCATTCGATTCGGAAACCGTTTTAATTAATCCATATCTAGTTTTGAAGAAATCCGTCGGATAAGTATATCCGATTCCGAACTTGACACCCGGAGATGGTATAGGATATGGTATGTGAAATAACCCAAAGTATGGATTATCCGAAAATTAAATAGGATTATCCGATTGTTTTAATCCGAATAGTCCGATTTTTTTACCGAAATGTCAAACCTATATCTATTGTTAGTGAGTTATCGAGTTTGTCCGTTAAACAATTGACTTACATAGTCATTGTACATAGTACAACTTTTTTAGTTACTAGATTATTAAAAAATTAATTTTGCTTTTATGGTTTGACAATGTATTTAGGCACATATCTATCCGATTAATTTTGCTTTTGCTCCGTTTCCGTTTTGAATCTGCGATCACATATATTCGTCTCTGAATAAGCATCCGGTCATTATCCGCTCCGCTCCGAATCCGATAAAAAAATATGACATAGGATATGGTAGAGGTAAAATCTGATCCGTTTACATCATATGAATACGGCAGTAGTTCAGAATTTTGCATTTTTTAAAATGATCCAGAATTTTGCAAGGGAGTGGAGTGCCAATTCTACTGACGGGGCAAAAATTCCAATCCTCCGCTGCTGGGCCGCAGGGCTGCCACCGCGGCCCTACCACGCGTGTCCTATGCCCTCTTGCCGCGTCCTCTTCCATACTCCGCCGCCGTCGGCGACGCACCTACTGCCACCCGCCGACGACCTACACCTTGCACAAGGTCAAGGTGTTTGACAAAATTTGTCAAAATTTGACATACACCTTGCACACAAGATGTAATATTTAAATACTATTTGTATTTTATTTGTGTTTAGAATCATTTACATATGAGTTTTAGATTTTTGTGTTACATATGCTTGCAATTGTGAATATAGGGCACAAGGTGTGTTTCCCTATTTTGCATCTACAGTGGTGCCCTATTATTTATTTTTTTCGAGAATAACGCGGCGGGGGGGGGGGGGGGGGGAGGAACCCCACTGCTTGTTATATTTCCGAAAAGAGCCTGGCGGGCCATGTTCTTACAACATAATAGCAGTTTTACAGGGGGATACAGGGGAGAGAGAACAATGAAAATACAAGAAAAAAGACAACTAGAAGAGGGAAAGCAAGAGCCACCCAGAGACACAAGAGGTGAGGGGTGTAGTCGAGGGATCACAATGCCGAGACTCGGCAATCAGCCTCACGCACCGCACCGGCATGCAACTCGAACCCCACGGCACAACTCAGGAGCACCACCATCATCATCGGATCGGAGTGTCAAGCCTAGCACCTAGCACTATCCTAGAAAGGGAGCTCCGCCACGGACATCGAGACGAAAGCAGGTGGGGGAGACATACATTGTGTCGTTAAGGAGCAAAGGTGAGCCAAAACGCCACCACGAGCACGAAGCTCCCACACCGCAACAGCAACCATTGGGGAGTCTTGGGCAAGCACGCGAATGCCGGCCAAGGAGAGAAAACAAACCACCGTCGACCCAGACTGGCCGCACCAACACCACCAAGTGCAGCACCATCACAAGCTTACCCACAGCCACCAAGACGCTCACGAACCACCCCTGCCATCCCCAAGCAACGCCTCCACG
Source organism: Poa pratensis (assembly GCA_947311845.1). NCBI lineage: Eukaryota > Viridiplantae > Streptophyta > Magnoliopsida > Poales > Poaceae > Poa > Poa pratensis. The sequence continues at coordinate 17,417,688 of CAMZMU010000066.1, forward strand.
GAGGGGAGCGACGTCGTAACGGCACCGTTGCCCAAGCAGGGGACCGGGTTTTCACCCGGGCAGGGGGGTGGGTGATGGGGATGGAACTTCAACGAAGCCTCCGAGGAGGGAACCGGCGCCGAGGCGTTGTCGACGTCGAGACCAGAGCCAGCCAAGGGTTTCCCCCAATTCCGAGGTCACATCACCATCCACCCATCCAAGGCACAGATCGACAAGGGCGAGGCTTCGAGCACCGAGGACGGGGGAGAACGCTAAACAAGCCGGAGAAACGAACCGAGAAGGCGTCACAACAGGTCTTCATCCAGGAGCCGCCGCACCGAGCGGCCGCACCATCGGGGGAGAGGGGCATCACCACGATGCCCCCCGCCATGGACCTCCGCGCAGCAAGAGAGGTCCGCCGCCAGGGACTGCCCGCGCCGCCGGGTGAGGTCGCGCCGCTGCAGGGGGCCGCCACCGAGAGGGGAGCCGCCTCAGCGCGCCGGAGAGAGCCCGCGCCGGTGATAACCCCCAAGAGCAAGGGATCACTGTAGCACCTCTCAATGTGGAAGTAAGGTATCGATCCGCAGGAGCAAGAAGGAAAAGTTATCTATTCCCTACAACTAAAGTGTCACAAGTTTTAGTTGATTATGCACTAAACAAGTTTAGAGAACAAGATGGTTGGTTTGATGGATGTAAAAGTGTCCCAATCCTCTTCTTTGCAAGAGGACAAGACAAAGGTAGTAGCAAGTGAAAGCTCTCAAAGAGAGAAAGCCCAATCCTCTATGTAGCAAGAGGACAAGCTCAAGTGTGTGTTTCTTATAGGAACAATGGACATGGTTCATGGGTTCACTTAATCCTCTCTCTCTCATCTACGGTGATCATCATGTTATAGATAAAGTACACACAATTGTCATGTTTTAATGGTAGCTTTTTATGACGGCTATATGTCCTAAAACACATAGTTGAAAGAAATACTCATTTGTGTTGCTAGGTCACCCCTCGTAAGGCTAGCGTGGTTTCTCTCACTCCCACATCATACTCTTTCTTTTTACCCCCAGATAAAGGATGTTGGGCGGTACTGTGTCACTCAATACCTATGCCGTGTCACATCGGCCATCCCGTACCCACATACATCATACTTCAAAGTATGACAAATCACAAAAGCTCCAACACAACGGTAAATGCATAACAAATCATCTCACACCACAATATTCACCACAAAGGTATTACATAGATGACCGTAATCATGTTCAGCAGCTCATACGGTACTAATTAGTGAAGCTCAAGAGAGAGGAGAGATACAAAAGTTACCACCACAAACCCTAGTCCAGGGGGTGGACTACTCCCCCTTCATCATGGTGATGATGGTGAAGAAGTTCTTGCTGTAGATGTTGATGATGAACACGCCGGAGGGGGGTGGAGCCCTCCGGAGGCGATTCCGGCGGCGTTTCCCCCCTCCGATCTTCTCCGGCGGCAGCCTTCTGTCTCTCTGTTTCGTGGTTCTGTGTTTCTCCGCCGCCTCCTTCCAGAGAACGTCGGGGGACCTTTTTTATAGGCGTTTTTAGGTCAAGACGGAGTCGGTGGAGCAAAGATCAACGGCAACGGAGCCACGAGGGCCAAAGAGTGGGCCCCACGCGGCCACAGTACCTGGCCGCGTGGGCCACCCCCGTTTGGGCCTCGGGCCTCCGTTTGCTTGCTTCCTTCGCCCACAGGTCTTCTTCCTTCCAAAAATGACGCCCTAAATTTGCAGGTGATTTGGACGACGTTTGGGTCCCTGAAACATTAAAATAAAAACTAGGGTTTTCTGCCTGTGCAGGGTTAATTCCATAAAAATAGGAAATCATTAAGATATTCCAAAATCATGATAAAACATTGATATAACCCTTATATGATGCAAATATGATTGGAATATAGTAATAAAGTGCAAAGTTCATGTATGCATTTTACATGCATCAACATCCCCAAGCTTAACCATGCTCGTCCTCGAGTATGAAGGTGATAAAACTAACATGGACTTTGCAATTTAATACTAACAATGGATATCAAAGATGATTACAATTGCTACATAAGTCAAATGATTCATTCTTCAAAGGAGTAGCAATATGCAAATAGTTTATGAAGTGATATCAAGTATTCAAGACAAGGATGTTCATTGATAGTTCACAAAGTGTAACATAGAAGCAAGTAATATGGACACATGTATGCATAATGATAAGTAGAACATCCTACAATGGTCATAGAGTGTAGATGAAAATCTGAATATGAAGGTGTACACTTTGGAAAGATGTATATGTGAGTAGAGGTAAAGCATGCATAAGTTTCATCCAACTTCCAAACTCTTCTACTTAAGTTAATGATTGCAATAAGGTATTCATTGGTGTCAAGCTCTCATTGCCCCTATCATAGCATCTTGAATGATTAAGGTTAAAGTGAAAGCAAATATGAGTAGTGTGCTTGACAAAGAATGGTTGAATGTCTCATGCCCCTTGAATACAAGTACTTACACCATGTGTTACTCAACTTGGGAAACAAAGCAAGTTCAATTAAATATCATTGTAAGTAATAGTATCATCAAGAGCGTCAACTGGGGTACCTCTTGTCCCAAGATATGGAACAAGCCCATATCAAAATGACAAGACAAACAAACAAAATGAACAATCTCAACACCCTTTTTATTTACCATTGGAATAGTTTTTATTGCAAGGTGTATCACAGAAGGTTCACCATAGTATGTAAGTAAATTTCCACCATGAATGATGCATGGCTTAGATTAGCGGCCCAGGCGTCTCTCTAACCATTTACACAAACTCATTTAAACTCACTCTATTCCACATTTATTTCAACATGATAAGCATCCATAGACAAAAGCACATGATATCAACTAAATGAGATGAAGAGCGTGTTGAAAGCTTGCCATGTGACAGCACATATGGGCTAACTTCCAACCCAAAACATTTATCAAGCCACACATCATAATCTTAATCACAATGGGTCATGTTTTATTATGCAATAAAAGAACATTGTGCATCAAGTTCGTGAGAGCTATATAACCAACTTTTTCCATGCAATCAATAACATAAACATTTTCATTCAGAGGTAAGATAACACAAACAACATGTTAAACATACTCGGAATAGCATAAAGCCAATAGGTAGATATGGTGGACTCACTGGAATAACTTTGGTTGAAGGTGTTGGAAACAAGTTTTGACTTGTTGGAGTTTTTGGGCTAGCAAAAGGGAGAAAGTTGACCATCTAGATGCATGCATGAGTGTCCATAGAACTAACTAATCCATGTTAAACCAAGTAAAATAACAATCAGCACCAAAACATGAATAAGTGATAGCTCTTCAAAAAGAATTTGCAAACTATTACTCATAAACAAGCTCATGAATCATGCAACTATATGTATCATTAAAAATCAACTCAAACATCCCTTTTCCCAATCTTATAAAAGCATCCAACATATTTCAACCCATATTTCCAGTAGCTCTCTCATATATAAATGATAGTGTGGTGGTCTCTCAAACAAATCAAACAAAACAAAACAAAGACGCTCCAAGTTTATGCGATAAAGTGTTTCGATCGAAAAACAGAAGTTGGACGTGTGCAAACCGAGAGTGTGTAGGTCCAGCGGGGTTGTCTTCACATCCCCAAGCTTATGGTCTTCACCATCCTTGGATAGCTCTTGGTGCATCTCCTCCAATCCCTGTGAAAAAACTTCAAAACACCGTTTCTCCCATTTCTTTTCTGTGGGGTGCATTAATAGTGATAAACAAATAGGTTTCTTGCTGCATATAATCCTTGAACAAAAATTCATATGAGATGTCCAGAAAGTGTATAATGTTGTATGCCTACTCATAAACTCAATTGGATCAAAAAGATTCAACTTAAAAGCTCAAAGCATGCATCAAACAAAATGGGACAGAATCTGTCCAGAAAAACAGCAGCAGCAAAACGTATTTTTCTACCCTACCAAACTTTCTCGAAAAATTCCGAAAAAATTCATGCATACAGAGGATGAAAAGTTGCAACTACAGTTCAAATATGAGCTCATTCGGAGTTACAGAATAAGAATTAAAAATCATACCGTGCACTGACTCGTGCAGGAATAAAATCTCCGAACTCAATAAGCAACTTTTCAAGACCAAAATGGGTAAAACTTGGCACTTTATTTAAAACTCCAGAAACTAAACTAGACACAAAGTCTCTTGTTACAGCAAGAGGACACAAAGAAAATCACAAAAAAATAACCGGGTTGCCTCCCGCAAAGCGCTTTCTTTATAGCCATATAGCTAGGGGTGGGCATAAAAAACCGAAAACCGAACACCGAACCGAATTAACCGGAACCGAAACGAAATTAACCGAAAATGAATTAACCAAGACTAATTTCGGTGCATAAAGTTGATAAACCGAATTTAAATTTGCAATCTCGGTTTTAGCCCTTAGTTAACCGAAGAAACCGAGATACATACGCGACACAGGAAAATTCTTCCGTCGAGCGGTCGACTCTAGTGCGTTCGTACTGCGTTCTTAGCCCAAAATGAAGCCCACCGGGCCAGCCCCATGCACATGCACGTATATCTCCTCCTAGCAGCCCATGAACGAACGCATCCATAGTCTTGACATTCTATTGAACGTATTCATCCATCCCTAGGCTCGCTAGTCCCGATGTACCTGTCGTTCCCTATTCAGCTATTGGCTAATCCATCTGCTGCCGCCTGTACAGTTACTAGTCCCACACTCCAGTACCGAACTGGTGATTCGCAACTGCGGACATAGAATGGAAAATAAAGTAACGCAAGTCATATCGGTTAAAACCGAACACCGAACCGAATTTGTGGTTAACCGAACTAAATGTTAATTAGAAAACCGAAATTATTTCGGTGCTCATTTCTCATTACCCGAATTACTAAAAAACCGAATAAACCGAACCGAAGTTTCGGTTAAAACCGAATGCCCAGGCCTACATATAGCTAGGCTTCTTACTTGTTGTTTATCGAAGATGAAGCTCATGAGGGAGCTTGAATGATGTGCCCCTCTTCCTTGGGAAGTGTTCCATGCTCTATACCAGGGTCCCATGTTGCTCTCAAGCCAATGAAGATAATAGTCAAGTTGAAACCTGGTAGAGAGAGAAACAAAACACAAAGGTAATAACAACGAAGTCTAACCTTCTTTCTATGCATTGGCATTTTGTATATGAATGAAGTTTTCCAATGCATATTAACAAAAGTTACTTGCAGCCCATAATTACTAGTAGCATAAAGAGGGTTCTCATAACCTCCTCTCTCATAATAGTTGCAAGTAATAGAAGTGTATTCAACCATATAACCAATAGGATCTTCCAATTTAGATAATTTAGGCACATAAAGAGGATCATTAACGTTATTTTGGAATTCATTAGCATGCTTCCCTCTTTCAAAATAGTTATTAAGATCAATATCAAGTTTAATATCATGGTTGCAACAAAGATTTGGAACTAAAGATAATTGCAATCCACATAAGTATTTCTCAACATAAGCAAATTTCTCCTCTATGGTGTAGTTAGGAGAATTCAAGAACATAGCAGGACTCTCATGAGTAAGAGTACTATCATGAGCAGCAAGTATATCATTTTTATCCTCACATAATTTAGTAACTTCCAAACATGTAGGATTATCAATAAGCATAGGACCATCATCTAAAGCATTATCATATAGCACATTTAAGCAACACTCCTCATTATTATCAATAAGTTTACTAGCAAAAGGTTTTTGAGTTTGAGTGTTACTATCATATGTTGATGGTGAAGTTGGGAGATCCAACTCTTCATTCTCCAGTTGTTCTTTTTCAGCATCTTCTTGAAATTGCATGGGCATCCCCAAGCTTAGGTTTTTGTCCTCTTCTTCCTGCAAAATATTAGTTCTTTCCGTGGCAGCAAGAGTTAACTTTTTACGTTTAATAGCATCTGCTCGAGAAAAGAAATCATCAGCTTCTTGTAATATTTCAGGTTCCTCAAGTGTAAATGTTGCAAGTTCCTCAGGTGTATAATCAAACAGAAAACCCATAGCAAAAGTAATGAAGAACTTACACCCAGACAAGTTTAAAGGAACCTCCCCAAACTTAGATGATTGCAAGATATAAAACAAGTTAGAGAAACTTCCCCAAGCTTAGTCTAGTGCACACAAGAATAGAAACTTAAGCGCTACGCTCCCCGGCAACGGCGCCAGAAAAGTACTTGATAACCCCCAAGAGCAAGGGATCACTGTAGCACATCTCAATGTGGAAGTAAGGTATCGATCCGCAGGAGCAAGAAGGAAAAGTTATCTATTCCCTACAACTAAAGTGTCACAAGTTTTAGTTGATTATGCACTAAACAAGTTTAGAGAACAAGATGGTTGGTTTGATGGATGTAAAAGTGTCCCAATCCTCTTCTTTGAAAGAGGACAAGACAAAGGTAGTAGCAAGTGAAAGCTCTCAAAGAGAGAAAGCCCAATCCTCTATGTAGCAAGAGGATAAGCTCAAGTGTGTGTTTCTTATAGGAACAATGGAAATGGTTCATGGGTTCACTTAATCCTCTCTCTCTTATCTACGGTGATCATCATGTTATAGATAAAGTACACACAATTGTCATGTTTTAATGGTAGCTTTTTATGACGGCTATATGTCCTAAAACACATAGTTGAAAGAAATACTCATTTGTGTTGCTAGGTCACCCCTCGTAAGGCTAGCGTGGTTTCTCTCACTCCCACATCATACTCTTTCTTTTTACCCCCAGATAAAGGACGTTGGGCGGTACTGTGTCACTCAATACCTATGCCGTGTCACATCGGCCATCCCGTACCCACATACATCATACTTCAAAGTATGACAAATCACAAAAGCTCCAACACAACGGTAAATGCATAATGGACGGTGCCGGCTGACGCATGTAAAATGCATACATGAACTTTGCACTTTATTTACTCATATTCCAATCATATTTGCATCATATAAGGGTTATATCAATGTTTTATCATGATTTTGGAAATATCTTAATGATTTTCTATTTTTATGGAATTAACCCTGCACAGGCAGAAAACCCTAGTTTTGTATTTTAATGTTTCAGGGACCCAAACGTCGTCCAAATCACCTGCAATTTTAGGGCATCATTTTTTGGAAGGAAGAAGACCTGTGGGCGAAGGAAGCAAGCAAGCGGAGGCCCGAGGCCAAAACGGGGGTGGCCCACGCGGCCAGGTACTGTGGCCGCGTGGGGCCCACTCTTTTGGCCCTCGTGGCTCCGTTGCCGTTGATCTTTGCTCCACCGACTTCGTCTTGACCTAAAAACGCCTATAAAAAGGGTCCCCCGGCGTTCTCTGGAAGGAGGCGGCGGAGAAACACAGAACCACGAAACAGAGAGACAGAAGGCTGCCGCCGGAGAAGATCGGAGGGGGGAAACGCCGCCGGAATCGCCTCCGGAGGGCTCCACCCCCCTCCGGCGTGTTCATCATCAACATCTACAGCAAGAACTTCTTCACCGTCATCACTATGATGAAGGGGGAGTAGTCCACCCCCTGGACTAGGGTTTGTGGTGGTAACTTTTGTATCTCTCCTCTCTCTTGAGCTTCACTAATTAGTACCATATGAGCTGCTGAACATGATTACGGTCATCTATGTAATACCTTTGTGGTGAATATTGTGGTGTGAGATGACCACCGCGGGTCAAGCCCGTCGGCATCCTCCAGTGACGGTGCGGGAGGGTGGAAGTCGGCGGAGGGGCGTCGTCGGGCCACCGCAGCCGCGCCGGAGAGGGCGCGAGGAGGGAGGACGCCCGCAGGAGCAGGCGCGTGCCGACGGGCCGCCGCCGCCGGCGAGGGGCCCCCATCCGAGCAGCTGAGACCTCCAAACTGCCAGCAGGGGGGCCAGGGCGCAGATCCCCGCCGCCCCCGTCACCGGCGCTGCACGGCCTTGTCCGGCAGCCGCCTCGGGGACGACGAGGGGAGGGAGGTGAGCGGAGGGGGTGGCGGCGCGGGGCGGCTAGGGTTCCCCTCGGTCGCCTGGAGGGAGGCGACGCGAGGGGGCGAGCTCGTGTATCGGTGACCTCATGTATGTATGTCGTGAAAAGCAATTCCGTGGTGCCCTATTATAAATCATCTGGGTTGTATGCCCTATATTTGGTGTCCTAAAACACAGAAAGTGGTGCCCTAAAACCAAATTTCGGTTTCCTATTATACATCATCTGTTGGGATGCTCAAGTACGATTTTTAGGCATGCGCAATAGTGCTGAATTCTGCTTTTTTTTCGAGATTGACGGGGGGGGGGGGGGGGGGGGGGAATAAATCCCCACCGCTTGTTTCATTCATCGAAAGAGCCTGACGGGCTATGTTCTTACAACAGAATAGCAATTGTACAGAGGGATACAGGGGAAGAGAAACAATGAAAATACATGAAAAAAAATACAACTAGATGAGGGAACAGCAAGAGCCACCAAGAGACACAAGAGGTGAGGGGTGTTGTCGAGGGATCACAATGCCAAGACTCTGCAATCATTGCCTCACGCACCGCACCGGCATGCGACTCGAACCCCAGGCACAACTCAGGAGCACCACCATCATCATGGGAGTGTCAAGCCTAGCACCTGGCACTAACCTAGATAGGGAGCTCCGCCACAAAGATCGAGACGAAAAGCCGGTGGGGGAGACATACATTGTGTCGTCAATTAGCAAAGGTGAGCCGAGACGCCACAAAGAGCACGAAGCTCCCACACCGCAACAGCAACCGAGGGAGACTCTTGGGCAAGCACATCCAAGTGACCGAGACCACTCGAAGGCCCGCCGAGAGGGAACACACATCACCGTCGGCTCCAAGCTAGCCGCACAACCACCACCAAAACGCAGCACCACCTGCACACACAGCAACAAGAGCCATACTTTAGTGTCTCCAAGACGACGCCTCCAAGGAGGTTGTGTTGTCGAGGGCACAACACCGTCATCCGACCCGGCATGCCGGGATCAAGGTTTTCACCCGGGGAACACCAAAATACTGTAGGTGCTGGAGCTCCACAACGGCACCTCCAACGAGGAAACGGTGTCAACGACACCGCTGCCGCCGGCAACGACAAAGTCGGAGCAAGGTTCTCACCCGGAGTTTGAGCACATCTACAGAAGAGGCAGCCGGTCACCACCAGCAAACCGCCGCAGCCAACCACACCTCGCGGAGACCACCAACGGCAAGAACATCAGCACAACCACGAGATCCTCCAGGGTAGCCGGACGCAGCACCAGCCATCGCATTCTGCCAAGCACCATGCTGACAGAGACGGAGCAGCGCTGCCCGAGGCCAGAACCACCATGGTTCCGGACAGCAGCCCTGCGAGTACACGCCGACGTGCCCCACGCACACCACCGCGCGACTGCCAAGGGGCGGATCCGAGGCTCCAAAGCTGAAGAAGATGGGACGCTCGCCGACGTCGAGGACACCAGCCGGCCAGCGTGCAGCAGGGACGCAGCGTCGCCACGCCAGACCAGGAGGCCTTCGCGCAGCACCGCGAACGGCCGCCGCCTCCAAGCCCATCTAGGCCCAGATCGGGCCCAGGGGCCCAGGGGCCACCGCCGCCACCTGCCGCACCGGGGAGCCACCGACGCCGGGGAGCCACCGCTGCCGCAGGCCACGCCTCCCGTCGCCGCCACCACGCGCCGGACCCCATGAGGCCCGGACGCCCAGCGCAGCACGGACGGGGGCGAGACGCGGGTCAGCCCACGCGTCCACCGCGGGATCCCTCCCAGCCACCAGCTTTGGGGCGGGATCCGCCGCCACCGCGGCGAGGCCAGCGGCAGCGGCGGAGGAGAGGAGGCGGGCGGGGGAGCTGGCGGCGGCGCGCGGAAGGTTTCCCCCGAGTCGCCCGCTGCGGGCGACGCCGCTTTTTTTTAGAGAATCCGAAGTTTTGCAAGGCAGCGACGGGGCCAAATTCCAATTCTGTTCCGCTGGGCCGCACGGCAGCCCACACCATGTCCTCTCTTCCCCACAGTCACCCCGTTTCCCTCTCTTCCTTTCCCCTCTGCAGCGCCGTCACTGGGACCGCCGTCCGTCGCCTCCCCTCCTCCACATGGACACCCCGCCGTCCATCTCCTCCTCGCCTGAGACCGCGGCCACGTCCGAACCGGACTCCGCGCTCGTCGCAGCCGTAGCGGACGCGCTCGTGTCGGCGTCCCGCCTGCCCGCGCCGCCGCCAACGCCCACCCTCCTGGCCGCCTACCTCCCGCGCCTCACCGCCTCCCACCACCCGCGCGTGCTCTCCCTGGCCGCCACCAATCCAGCGCTCGCCTCGCCGGAACCCCTCCTCGCCTACCGCAGCCTCGTCTCCCCACCCTCCTGCCTCCCCTCCCTCCTCCCGCTCCTGCCCGTCCTCCCCTACCGCCACCTCCTCCCTCTCCTCCTCTCCTTCGTCCCGCTCGACCCGCTCCGCCACCTCCACCGCCACCTCCTCGGCCACCTCCCTTCGACCCCGCTCGCCGACGCCGCGCTCTCCGCCTACGCCCGCCTCCGCCTCCCGCACCTCGCCGCGCAGCTCCTCCACTCCCTCCGCCGCCGCACCCGCGTCCGCCCCTCCCTCCAGGCCGCCAACGCCGTCCTCTCCGCGCTCGCGCGCAGCCCCTCCACCTCGCCGCAGGCCTCCCTCGACGCCTTCCGCTCCCTCGTCGCGCTCCGCCTCCACCCCAACCACTACACCTTCAACCTCCTCGTCCACACCCACTGCTCCAAGGGCACGCTCGCCGACGCCCTCGCCACGCTCTCCACCATGCAGGGCTTCGGCCTCTCCCCCGACGCCGTCACCTACAACACGCTCCTCCACGCGCACTGCCGCAAGGGCATGCTCGGCGACGCCAGGGCGCTCCTCGCCAGGATGAACAAAGAGGGGATCGCGCCCACACAGTCCACCTACAACACCCTCGTGTCGGCCTACGCCAGGCTCGGGTGGATTAAGCAGGCCACCAACGTCGTGGTGGCCATGACGGCCAACGGCTTTGAGCCTGACCTGTGGACGTACAATCTGCTCACCGCTGGGCTGTGCCAGGCGGGGAAGGTCGACGAGGCCTTTAAGCTCAAGCATGAGATGGAGCGGCTCCGGACATTGTTTCCAGATGTGGTGACCTACAATACGCTCGCCGATGCGTGCTTCAAGTGGCGGTGCTCGTCTGATGCACTGAAACTGCTCGATGAAATGCGCGAGAAGGGGGTGAAGGCGACTTTGGTCACGCATAACATTGTTATCAAGGGCCTTTGCAAGGCTGGAGAATTGGAGGAGGCGTTGAGGTGTCTGAAGAAGATTGCGGACGAGGGTTTAGCGCCGGACGTGATCACCTACAATACGTTGATTGATGCATACTGCAAGGCTGGCAATGCCGCCAAAGCATATGCACTGATGGATGAGATGGTAGGGAGGGGACTCAAGTTGGACACCTTCACACTTAATACTGTGTTGTATAACCTATGCAAGGAGAAGCGGTATGAGGAAGCTCAAGGGCTGTTGCAGGCTCCAGCGCAAAGGGGTTTCGTGCCTGATGAAGTCAGCTATGGTACAGTCATGGCAGCCTACTTCAAGGAGTATAATCCCGAGCCTGCTCTGCATCTGTGGGATCAGATGATTGAGAGGAAGCTGACACCAAGCATTACAACCTACAACACATTGATCAAGGGGCTTTGCAGAATGGGAAGGTTGAAAGAGGCGATTGATAAGCTGAATGAGCTCATGGAGAAAGGGTTGGTGCCAGATGACACCACGTATAATATAATCATCCATGCCTACTGCAAGGAAGGGGACTTGGAGAATGCCTTCCAGTTCCACAACAAGATGGTAGAAAATTCTTTTAAACCGGATGTTGTTACCTGCAATACTTTGATGAATGGACTGTGTCAGCAGGGAAAGCTTGACAAAGCATTGAAGCTCTTCGAGTCATGGGTAGAGAAAGGGAAGATGGTTGATGTTATTACGTATAACACACTAATTCAAGCTATGTGCAAAGATGGGGATGTTGATACTGCTTTGAAATATTTTGCTGATATGGAGGTTCGGGAATTGCAGCCCGATGCATTTACTTACAATGTTGTGTTATCTGCACTATCTGAGGCAGGGAGAACAGAAGAAGCGCAGGATATGCTGAGTAAGTTAGCTGAGAGTGGAAAATTGTCTCAAAGCTTTTCTTCTCCCCCCTTGAAGTTTCCTTCTGTGGATGAAACGGAGTCGGCGAAGGATCTCGAGGGTAAAACTGAGGAAGAAACTGCTGGAAATCCAGAAGATAGTGCTTTGGAGGCCTGCACGAAACGCCTAAATGAGCTATGCACCGGTGGGCAATTGAAAGAAGCTAAGGCCGTTTTGGATGAGATGATGCAAAAGGGAATGCCTGTCAACAGTTCAACGTATATAACTTTGATGGAAGGGCTTATCAAGAGACAGAAAAGGCTAACACATGCAGTTAGGTAGCACACACTGTTGATTTTTGCTGCTTTGTGATGTGGCATAAGCTGGAGTTTAGTCACAACTCTGGCAAACAGGAGTGCTTCATATCGAGGAGCATGATGGACATAAAAGGAGTAGGTATGTGATCTGCCTCTTTCCAGATTTCATCATTAATATCTTTGTTAGTTTCTGTTTTCAATACGAAGTAAATCTATTCAATAATAAATCTACTACTCCCTCTGATCCATATTAGTGGGCATAGCTTTGTCTAAATTCATATGTATCTAGTTAAGTATTTAGACTAGATACATGTGTATCTAGACAAAGTTGTGCCCACTAATATGGATCGGAGGTAGTATATGTAAAAAATGCTATACAGTTTAAATCATTGTTTTCCTTGCTTGGGTAAAACAGTTTGGTACTTACCTATAAACAAGCAAATATATAGCTTGTACAGAAAAGCTAACTTTATCTGCAAGCGCAAGCTCTGGACCATGATTGTTGTATGTTGAACAGCATTGGTTGCAAACATACTTACCTTGTACATTGGCCAAGCAAAAATGATGTGAACTGTGGCATGTTCTAGGCTACAGCTACAGCCATTTCTCTCAATGATGTCAACTCTTAAGTGCACTTGGGTGTAATTATAGGTGGAAATGGTAGTTACAGCTTAAAACTTACTCTAGTTTACATCGTTGATCTAATTTGTGTCACCACACACAGATTTGATCTATCATGTGGAAAGTCCACTAACCTAGTTAATGGTTTATCTCCTGCTCTGTAGACTTACTTTTGTGTTGCAACCTGCTCTGTAGACTGAATTAACACGTGACAATCGCTACAGAATCAGTTTACTCCTGTTATTTTTTCTCCACCCACCAAATTCTAGTTTGCACTTGGATGTTCCGATGGATATTTCCTAAAAAAAACTGATCAGCTAATATGTGAGAATTTCCCTCTGAAAATCCCGATAATTGCAGTTGAAACAGATAATTGAGGTGCTGAAATTTACTAAATGCATCATAGTTGTTAACCTGTTATGCTCATTCCTAAATTGATGCATAGTTTGTTGCATAGAAAGAAGGCTTAACCATTTTCTGCTCTTATGAAGAAATTAATCCAAGCATAGGACGGTGCAGTCTCCTTCCCCCACGCCGGCTTTGTTGGTCAGGCACGACCCATGCAGTGGACTATGGAAGATTCCACTCGTCAGTTCCTGTATGTCACCTTGCCCGTGCCTTGACGGCCGGTTTGCGGTTGTTAATTTTCTGCCACATGGTGAGTATTTGAAATCGCATACCACTAATTGGTGATTTAGCGCGGTGTATATATATACAACAAGACTTTACAAGTTCAGAGACTGCTTTGTTTCCCTGCCGTGCCACTGGATTGTTATATTATTTCTGCATTCTTCTTGTCAAATGCGAGGAGCAAGCAATGGGTACTATTCTGTGATGTGACTTGGAACTTGGAAGCTTTTCAAGTTGAGTTCTTAGTGTTTGAGACGGCCGATATTTTATATCGGCTGGTCCTTGGCGAGGGGCTTTAGGGTACGCTTTGTCGTCTTTGCTGATCTTACTTATGGGAGGGGACTGTCCTGTGCATGCTACTGCACACTTGTCATCTTCTTCCATTGGTATAAAAATAAGTGCTAGCATTTTTGGAAATAAACTTTTAGGTTTGATACTTAGAAAGATTGAGAACTCCTGGTCGGGTGCTTCCTTACCCGCTCTTGGCGAACTATGGAGGGAAGAGATTCTAGGTGACGATGCATATTGTTGAAATCAAAGGGTTAACTGTAAGATGAGAATTCCATACCAATAAAAAATACACCCAATGACTTTTGCTCCCATTTGTGTAGTGAATATCACGCTAGGTATAGATGTTTATCCATGGGAGGGCGAAGAGAGAAGAAAGTCACTACTGATGTTATTACTCCCTTTGCCGTTTGCCCTCGAAGGAACGGTGACCATGGGCGGCAGAAGCAGCAATGTCATTCATTTCTTGATCGGCAGTGTCTTGTATATTCACATGGAGTCTGTCCTCTTGTGTGTCCAGTTCCCTTTTTCATTTCGTTTTCCGATGGTGTGCCCAGCCAGCATTTTGATACTGGATCACGAGCGGAGGGAGGCTAGCATAGCCCGGGACGTAGAAGCCGTGCTGATGACCCCACTGATTCACATGAAGGGGGATCAACTTCGACTTCCCCATATGTCGCCGTCGCCGTCGTATAACACTGCCACAGTGAAGCTGGCCCATTGCACGTCTAGGGGAACCAGACCAGAATCGTCTGCTCAGATTTTATTTCCGTGTTGCCACCTGGAGCACGAGTCCTGAAAACTGTTTTTGTTTCACTTCCACGTGAACCCTTGGACTCCAGACGCGAGTTCACATGCAGCGACGGACGCAACTCACAAGCGTCCTCCAGCAAGAGCGAGTGCAGTGCAGTTTCCATCAACAATCTCTAAGTGAATCGCCCAATCAGTTCAGTTCATCAATAGCAGCAGCAGCACTGCAGCAGACACATACAAGTACCCGTGCAGAATGGCTCGAATCAATGCGTGCGTCTACCCGCCGGTCACACTCCGGCGAGGCTAAACTACGTGGAAAAGGGCCAAGTGTCTTGAGCGGGCGGGCGACGGTCAAAAAGTTCCACGCGAGAACAGAGCACTCCCCCGCGGCCACGCTTGCTCGGCAAGCTCTCCTCCCTCCCGTGCGGCGTAGGTGAGCGCGGCCAGCAAGCAAAGCGGCGTTCCCGGATATCATAATCTTTTCCACCCCGTCGCCGTCGCCGGGGGTGTTCCGTTGGGCGTTCGCTGCCTGTGCCTATAAATTCTCGTCCCGGCGGCACAACAGAGCAGCAACGCAGCGTGAGCGTGGACTGGACCTTCTTCTTCTTCTTCTTCTTCTTCTTCTTCTGCTCTGTGCCTAGCTTGCTCTCTCCAGGGTTTGTTGCTGCTGCTTGAGCTTGAGCTCTGCTTCTCTGTACGTTACCATTGCTCTGAACCTCTCTTCTTCCCTGCTCTGTTTCTCGGTTGCCATTGCCCTGAACCTATTCATTCCCCTCTGTTCTTTCGGGTTAATGCTTGCTGCAGAGCACGTACACGCTGCTGACAAACGGCGGTGATGGGAAAGCTGGTGTTCTTGCTCTTGTTGGCTGCTGCTCTAATGGAAGGTACGACTCTTGGACAATGCGCATGCTTTGATGATCCGCTAATTCAGTCTGCTATACTCAGTGTGTTATTCTTGAGCACGCACCTCTAACTCTAAAGACAGCTCACTGAACATCAATTGAACAGTCGCATTTCATGGGAAACCTCTGCAGTATGCTTGCAACATAGCTGGCTAACCGTTTGTTTTCTTCGTGCAGGTTTCATGGCGAAGTCTCTTCCTTACGATTATTCGGCAAGCGTCGAGGCAAGTCCATCCATGCACCCTCATATATTACTCTCTTGCTTGCTCCACTCTTACGTCTGCATAGATAGCCCATGCACAAGGGCAGATGATTTGTTAGCACGTAATTGTATCTATGAAATGGGTTTAGCAGCATTATTGCTCACGCAATGGGTTAATTTCCGGCGCAAGTTAAAACGCGCCAGTGGGTTTCCCGCGCAAGTTAAAATGGAATTTCCTTCTTAATTTTCTACTATTCCGTACCTTTATATGCTTTTCAGCAGCATGCCCGATAGCGGCCGGCGTAGTTTATCTGCACTAGTATAGTTTTTCTTTCAGTCTCGTACAACCTCATGCATATAGAATCTGGACTTATCTGCACTAGTATAGTTTTTCTTTCAGTCTACACTTGTCTGTTTTTTTCTCTGTCTTATGCTGTTCTAACCATAATGATTATATAATACTATAGTGGAGACATACCGAACACGCACGGAGTATCTAAAATTAGTCGCTAGCATTCGATTATCCGATGATCTATTTCATCCGGCAAAGCAAAGCATCTCTATATTGCCAAGATGAAAGCAACATATATCCATGGGTTTCTTCATTATAGATGCCGAATAGATGAAACTTGTGTGTGGTGGTCAAGTCGTAACTTCAGAATAACCACCTACTCAGTTAGGTGATGACATGGGGCAATGGGCTTGAACTAGCTAATCTTTATTTACATAGCACTACTACCGTATATCATTAGTTGTAATCATTTTTTATACTTGCATAATCATCTGACTTGTGTGAGATGGATGATGCAGTGCTTGGCCGAGCCGCTGGAGCCTCACTACGGCGGCGGCGTCATCGTCAATCCGGACTTCAACGCCGGCCTCCAGGGCTGGTCCTCCTTCGGGTACGGCATTGTCACCGAGGGAACATCGGTGGCGACGGGGAACCGGTACGCCGCAGCAACGAACCGGACTCGGCCGTACCATAGCGTGAGCCAGAAGGTGTACCTGCAGAACGACACGCACTACACCCTATCAGGTCCGACCAGTCACGCCTCTGTTTTTCTTTTCAGTTGCCGTTTGGTTTCATTGCAATTTCGACGAGAGACTGAACACTCCGTCGCGTGCGTGCAGCGTGGTTCCAGGTGAGCCATGGCGTCGCCGCCGCCGTGCGGGCGGTCGTGAAGACCTCCGACGACTTCGTCCACGTCGGCGGGGTCGTGGCCAAGCCCGGCTGCTGGTCCATGCTCAAAGGCGGGCTCACCGCCGCCAAGGCCGGACGCGCCGAGCTCTACTTCGAGGTCGGAACTCACTCCCATTAAGTAGTTCGTGAAAAAAAATTGATCACCGAGTTAATTAATCGTTGCAAATTGAAAGCAGAGCAACGCGACGGTGGACATATGGGTGGACAACGTGTCGCTGAAGCCGTTCACCAAGGAGGAGTGGGCGGCGCACCGGACGGAGTCGACCGCCGCGGCGCGGAGGAAGTTGGTGAGGCTCCAGGCGACGGACTCGACGGGCAACCCGCTGCAGGGCGCAGAGATGTCCGTGGAGAGCGTCCGCACGAGCTTCCCGCTTGGCGCCGCCATGAGCAGCGAGATCCTGCACAACGCGGCGTACCAGCAATGGTTCACGTCCCGGTTCACCGTCACCACCTTCGAGAACGAGATGAAGTGGTTCAGCACGGAGCCGGCGCCGGGACGGAGGACTACACGGTGGCGGACGCGATGCTGGCGCTGGCGAAGCAGCACGGCATCGGGGTGCGCGGGCACAACGTGTTCTGGGACGACCCGAAGCAGCAGCCGCGGTGGGTGCAGTCGCTGCCGTACCAGGAGCTGCTGGCGGCGGCGTCGCGGCGGATCCGGTCCTTCGTGTCCCGGTACGCCGGGCAGCTGATCGCGTGGGACGTGGTGAACGAGAACCTGCACTTCTCCTTCTTCGAGCGGCAGTTCGGGTGGGACGCGTCCACGGCCTTCTACGCGGCGGCGCGGCTGCTGGACGCCGGGTCGGCGCTCATGTTCATGAACGACTTCAACACGCTGGAGCAGCCCGGGGACATGGCGGCGGTGCCCGGGAGGTACGTGGACCGGCTGAAGCAGATCATCTCGTCGTACCCGGAGAACGGCGCCGGCATGGCCATCGGGCTGGAGGGGCACTTCACCACGCCCAACATCCCCTACATGCGCGCCGCGCTCGACTCGATGGCGACGGTGGGCGTCCCCGTGTGGCTGACTGAGGTGGACGTCGCCGGCGGGCCGATGCAGGCGCAGCACCTGGAGGAGGTGCTGCGGGAGGCGTACGCGCACCCGGCGGTGCAGGGGGTGATCCTGTGGTCGGCGTGGCACGCCCAGGGATGCTACGTCATGTGCCTCACGGACAACAGCTTCCACAACCTGCCGCAGGGGGACGTCGTGGACCGCCTCCTCGCCGAGTGGAGGACGGCGGCGCAGACCGGCACCACGGACGCGCAGGGGTACTTCCAGGCCGAGGTCGCGCACGGCGAGTACAGGGTCACCGTCAACCACCCGTCGCTCAACACGTCGGTCACGCAGAGCGTCACCGTCGAGCTGGGCTCCGGGAACCACTTCTTCATTCAGGCCTAGCTAGTCAGGGCAATAGGGCATCATACTGTTAAGATAAAAATTGTGTAGACCACCACACAGCTTAGCCATTCACGTAACAATTTTACACTGTAAAAGAAAAGGGGAAATGGCAATATATGTTCTACTGCTTTAGAAGAAAAGATGAGTTTGCAAGTGAAATGTTCCATGACTCAGCTTATCGGGTAGCTTTGGCTTCAGGTCAGGATTAGCTGCGGCGGCGGGCACTTTGGTTCTTGTTCTCTTCTCAATTCTCACACCAAGTTCCTTTCCTACAAATCCTTTTCCCATTCTTAAATAACCTGGGAGGACTTGACGTCATCCGGATGCAAACAAATTAATATCACGAGTGAGACACAGACAAAGCAAACAAAGGTCCCTTGTGTTCATTCATGAGTTTCTGACGTGTGCAGAACACCACATTCAGAGTTGCAGACAAAAAACTGCACCGATTTCACATTCTACACACCTTCAGTAACCTCAGTATCAGTAAAATACGTTCTGAATTAATTAACATGTCTATACAGAATCCAACTCAATCAAGATTCACTTTACAGCAGCTTGCATATGCATGCCACTGTAATCTACTATATCTGAATGAACTGTACCAAATGAAGGTTACATTACACTGTAAGGCCGTGCACGTGGCGGCATTGACGTGGATCTTAATTGGTACAACAAACTGATGCTTAGAGTTGCCGTGTCCCTCCCCGTGTCCCTTGCTACAGTAGGGAAGGGCGACTCGGAGGGCGACTCGAAGGTTCGCGTCTCTCGCCGGCGATCCGCCGCTCCCCTCTGCCTCCGGTCGCCGTCTAGGCACCGCGAGGTGGGGGGGAGCTCCGGGATCCGTTGCGCGTGTAGATAGGTCTCTACATAGGTGTGTGTGCCCTCCGGCGTTGTCGAAGACGGCGGCGATGGCGTCGGCGTGTTGGGCTGGGTCCTTCCCCTCCTTGCCCCGTTCCGGCTGCGTTGCCGGGGAGGTTGTGAAGGAGTTCTGTCGGGGGCGAGCCGCTGCTTTCGTTTCTCCGGCCGGCCGAGGCGGCGAGGGGAGAAGCGGGTGGTTGCTTGTTCTCCGTTTTTGGTGGTGGTGGTGCTGTTGGTCCCCTTCGTTGCCTCTGCTTCGTCTGGCCATGGTGGCAAAGGAAGCGGCGATTGGAGGTGTCTGGGTGCTGTTGGCGGAGGTCCTCGACGACGGCGAGCTGGCTGGGTGTTGGGCGGAAGCGGGGAGAGGAAGCTGTGGCCGTGTGCGTTCATCGCTTCTCAGTCCCGTCGCGCGGCGGCGGGCGGCTCCTGCGGCTGTCTACAAGGCGTGGAGGCGGCCTCTTCCCGCCGGCGAGCGGTACGGCGGCTCGGGCGTCGTCTAGGTTTCTGGGGCGCGACTGAGGATCTGATTGCGTTTGGTCCTGCTGGTCAAGGGTGCTTCGTGCACTTTTTCAGGGTCCTTTTGTATTTTCTGTTTCTTATCTGGGCCTGTTTGTAAAAGTGTGGAGCTCCTGTTTTATATATCAGATCCTTCCTCAAAAAAAAAAAAAACAAACTGATGCTTCAACCAAAAATTTCGAAGAGGGAAGAGTAAATCAAAACAAAATCATATACTCTGCTACGACCTAATTAAATAGAAACAAGGGAACTCTTTGATCCTACCAACACTATGAAGGCACCGAGCTGTTATGAAGCTTCAACGAAGCCAAACTTGCCAAGCACAGCCGCTGTTTCCTCCCTTGAGCTGCAAAATTGTGTGTTAGAAACAGCTCCCATGTCTCAATTTTATCCGAGAAAATCAACGAGAGTTCTAAAATATTTGATTACTATGCCGTGCTTACCTTCCATCTCTCAGTATCTTGTATACTCCTGGTGTTATTAAGTCAACAATTGTTGAGCCAGCACGTCCAGAAGGAAGTACTCCACCGTCAAACACATATGAACAATGCGGCCATAGACCTCCAAAATC